>CM064418.1:10878588-13743588 GCA_032690845.1 Eleusine coracana subsp. coracana
TAACCCGTATATCTTCTCTGCTTATGATCATTGCAACGATATGGAGTAATTAATAACTATGGTTCATAGGATTGTTTAAGCCAGAACAGATATGGTTGTCGTACGCACTAGTTCATGTATTAGGGGACAGGAGAAGTTGCTTCCCGTGATAGAGGCACGCACGTTATTATTAGGTGATCCGTCGAGGCTGTCTGCTTAGCTTGCACCAGCTCTCGAAGCTTTCTACTAGGCTTCAAGCAAGTAGTCACACCATGTGCTAAGTTGCGGCGCCATTGCACAATAGTTGAGCTATAGCTTATCCATTCACCAACTTGCTATTGTTATATTAGTCTTTGCATATATGCATAGAACACTGAAGTGCACAGTACAACAACTATAGCTAGATTAGTAGGCTGGGACAGATAACGGTATGCGAAATGTAGGAGGTGCATACGTGCAGCTTGTGTGCATCGCACACGCCCAACAGCTAGCAGTTAGTTCAGCTTTGCACAAACATGTGTGTCACGTGCGCCATGCATGAAGACCATGGCCTACTGACCCTAGAGGGCAACGGATGATAAACACGGAGCCTCCATGTCAGGCCTCGTTCGGTTCTGCATGTAATAGGCTGGGAATGAAATGTAATAGGGTGGAATAGTTTGGATTGTAATAAAAAACAGCTCAACGAAAAATAACCGTTCGGTTAGATCCAATATAGTTTGAATACCAGCCCAACTCATTTATTTTCAGTCCTTTCATCCTAGTAATCAAACCATATCTTCCAACCCTTGGAACCAAATCATACATGTTTTAAGTGGTTTGAATGACACACATGTATTTACCTAAACTATACATGTAAAATAACTAAAACATGCTTCCCGAACAAGGCGTCAAGTGGGCTGCCGTTCTCAACTGCATGCACGTTATATAGGCTAACTGAACGCTCCTGTCTCTCATAATGAAAAGGAAAAAAAGAAAAGTTGTACTAACAAGGTTACACTGCCACGCATCGGAAAGAGACGGATCGACCAATACAGCATTCAATCAGTGTATCAGCGGTGCACACCATAAGTTGCATGCCTTGATGTAACGTGTAACAAAGATCTAGCTCTGCTTTCATATCGAGTGAAGTAGCATGCACATGCAGTGGCGGAGGTGGGGAAGAAAATTAAGCGGGGCCATACTAAGGTTGAAATAACCGGATTGACCGGCTGGCTCGGTTTAGTAAAGACCGATCGGTTAACCAGCATAACTGGGTAGTTAATCGAATTGTTACAGTACCAGGTCCGGTTTTTTTAGGCTAACCAGCCGGTTAGCGTGACCAATCGGAATCGGTTTTCCGGTTAACTGGCTGATTATTACCGGTTATTCTAACACTGGGCCATACAAATACGCTGAAAATTTAAAGTTTCAACAAATAATTTAAAACAACTTTTTGTTCAGATACGCACAAGCTAGCCATGACATATATTAATTTTAGTTGCCAAATGATTATATAAGGTTAAAGATTTCGATAAGCTTAATCATCTTGCCTTGTCTATAGCTATCCTTTTTTTGAAAAAAGTCTCTTTATTTGTATACTAATTTTGATTTTATAGGAGGACTATGTCCCAAATTCAGCATAATTTTTCTATCATGTATTATCTGAAGTCAAATTTATAGCACTATTATTTTAATTTACTAAATAAATTTAGCAAATATATAAATATAATTAGGCACCCAACACGACAAGTAGCCACAATCACCAAGATCTCACCGTTGACGGCAAGGGTGACCAGGAGCTGCCCTCCAGAGTCCCGAGCACTTTTTGGTGGAGTGCAGGACATAGAAATATTGAGCGTGTATTTTAACTAACCGAAAGTCAAATATAAACGTGTTTCCTCTTTCCTGAGTCATGCTTGCTTGCAAACATGATACTAATATATAATACTCAAAAAAATCACCCGTGTTAAGGAGGGGGGGGGGGGGGGGGGGCACGGCCCCTGCCAGCCCCCCTCAGTTCCGCCACTGTGCACATGGCTCTTGCAATCTATGGTCATATGCCTCACGCGCTCACGCGTTACACTGCTGCAAATGAAATGCACCCACGTCTCGGTCACGACCTTACGCGTCCGTGTTTGAAGCCCGGCATGTTTGAAGCTAGGACCGATCAATTTACACCGTGAAGTATAAGGATAGATCCACAAGACCATGAATATTAATTATATATACTACTGTCTGTGCTGCAACAACATGTGATTATTATTTTGTTCTTTTCTTCCACATCCCAGCCAGTACACGTTAGATGATGTCTAGAAGCAAGACCGTAGTGTCGACACCCTTGCCTGACTTCCATCATACGGTCGGACCACAATCAAACTATTTTCTTATTCTAAATTACTTGTTATCCTAATTATTTATTAGATTTATTGAATATTTTCTAAATCTGGACAACATATATATCCATGTTCAGAGAATGTTCAATGAATCTGGATAGAAAAAAAATATCTTTAGAATAATAAGTAAATTGGGACGGATGGAGTATCAATTTGCTCATAGATGCTGGCTGCACGCGTCATCTTGCTCAAATAAACAATCAGGAATCCATGGACTATTGGACTATATGATCAAATATGGTGACTGAAAGCAGTACCGGACAGCATCAGCAGTTTGAATCATATGCCCATCTTTCTCCAGTCATTTGCTTCTCCTCTGTTCTTTCTTCCATGCGCATGCAATTACTGTTACAACTCAATCCTTCAACACAAATTGTTCCATCATGCTCTAGAGGTGCCTGCATTTGCCCTTTTTTTTTTTATGAAACAGGATGGGTTGCCCCACCTGCATTTGCCTTCGATTCGACATGTTCAAAACGCTTGCACGGCATCCAGATTCAGCAACCATTCCATGATCCTTTGTCTGAAGTTGAACACTGACCAACTGCTAGCGTGTATGCGTTTTATATTGTTAAAGCCGTTCAAGCATGCCTGAATGACTAGTCAAGTGTGTTTGTTTCTTAGGGTCTAAATTTTAGTGGGGTTACATTAATTATTAAAATACTATATATGATTATTAAATATATATTAAATATAAAATTAATTATAGAGTTGAATGTGCATCAGCGTGACAAATTTATTAAGTATAATTAAGTCATCATTAAGAGATGTTTACTATAACATTACATTATCTAATCATGATCTAATTAGTTTTAATAGATTTGTCTCGTCATTCAGAGGGAGGATTATAGACTGGGTTTTATCAGTAATCTATATTTAATACTCCTAATTAGTATAACAATATTCGATGGGATAAGTCTAAAAACAGATGGGTGAAAACAAAAACACCATGCATCTTTGGACTCCTACCAATTTTCACATGAAGTGCTGCAAAGTGTGTGCAATTAACTCTGTCCATGTTGCGGCCGGAGGGAGTCATCATGCATGCAAGAATAAATGTCCTTTTTACACGTTACGAAGGCCCACCGGATACAATCTTCCGGTTCCCGCGAAAAAGAAACAGCCGTGTTGATTGAATCGCTCGCAATGTAGAAGGCACATATACCTGTGCGGACGGCTACACCAGCTCCAGCTGGTCTGCTGGTCCACGTGAATCGTGTGCCACATATGTGCTGCCCTATAACATACTGCTAGTGGATACATACTGATCTTTTTACATCGATAATTACACTGGTCCAGCGATTCACTGAAGCTTTAAAGCCGAGTTTTCCTTCTGTACATTTATCTGAAGTACTTCCTCCGTCCAAAAATAGTAGCATTTATTGACTTTCAGACTTCATGTTTGATCACTCGTCTTCCTCAAAAAATTTATAATAATATTATTTATTTTGTTATAATTTATTTTATCTTTAGATACATTTTAAGTTTTAGAGATTTATTTTTGTATTTATATAACTATTTTAAATAAGGTGAATGATCAAAAGTGATATTTGAAAGTCAACAAATGCTACTATAAATAGACGGAGGAAGTATGACGTACTGAATGTTCTTTGGGTTATCCTGCCATGTATTATACATCGATCAGTCAGCATTCATATAACAGACATACTACCTGCACAGACACTTTTTATTGATTTCAGGACATCAGCGCTCAGTAACTGGTGTGCTAACGTCAATTAATTATTAAATTGTGTGTGTGATTGCGCGCGAGAGAGATAGAGAGAGACGGACGTTGTGACTTGTGAGTTGTGATACGAAATGGGTAAGAGGATGACACTTGATCTGGCAGATGTTGATCAGACAACTCAAAATGATGAACTGAAGAATCAATCGTAATAATTACAGTAATGTTGATCAAATAAGAGATGAAGGAAAAGGAAATGGCCTACAGGAGAGAGACCCTGCAAAATGATAATGAGTAACCTAGAGTTGTGGTTGATGATGGGGGGTAAATACCCATTGTAACAATTTCTGTACTAAACTTTTCTATCCTCTACTTAAATGAAAGAGCAGTGCTCCTGCTCATTTGTTCAAAAAAAATATTGGCAGGCGCCATTTCCATCTTTACTTTTCTTCTTTTCATCTGTTTCGGTTGCTCTAAGTACAAGATTTTGTGCTAGTTCCAAAAATAGATTTTGCCTGATCTTTATTCGATCAGGTTTGAGCTGTTGTGGATACTGGCCCATTAATTGCGTCAAATCATGTACAGATTCAAGAAATATACTCAGTGATTTGTGTTTTAGATCCCCATGATATAGAACACTTTTACAGTAGACCGTAATACTAGTTGGAGAGAAGTATCATGAAGGTAATCTAACCATCCATTTTAAAGGGTTATACTTGTAATTATCTAGTTGCAATTAGGTTAGTAGGCTTAGTTCTGTCACACATGAAGACTTGAGTCCGCCACCTCATGGCACATCGCAGAAGGTCGTCGCCACCGTCGAAGTCCTCACCTGCTGGCACTTTCCTGCAGAAACTCGATCAACAGCCATTGTTCTTCCTCGTCGCCCTCCTGAATCCTGACCTCTAGGATGTTGTGAGGGGCTGCAACAAATTCGATCTCGTCACAGCAAATTGTGCTGCTGCATGTTGCGGTTATTTCTAATGCTATATGAGTTCATTTTTATTTATTCAACCTTTCAAAGTTCATTTTTCTCCAATCGCATTGTACGCCAATTTTAGGCTTATATAGAAAAGAAAAAATTATGAACTTGATTTGTTTTCAAAACACATTTGGGCACAATTTTAGTTTTGCAATGGCATTGGCGTTCCAATTAGAACTGATGAGGATCACAAAGTATTGGATTAATCGCACAAGCTTAACAACGTGGTTATTAAGAGCACCTCTAGCCTTCTTCATCGTTTGACCGGTGTTGCCATTTGATGACCATACGCAAAAAAACAACTGCTCCAGCCTGACCTTCTCCTCGACCTGATCAATCTACAAGGATCACATGATCATCCATCTGCCATGGCAGTCCGACAGCGGCGGGTTTAAACCTAATGATTAATGAGATAGGAGACATGTGAAACGTTATTGATCGAGTTATCATTTATAATTTGGCAATATAAAAATTTGTTATTTTTTTATTTTCCAATTTTGCCACATGATACATATGATACTTCTAAATGATACTCATGATAGTAATAGACCGAAAGGGTATCATTCTAACAATCTGAGCCATGGGATGAGTAAAATGAATGATATGCATCTATTTGGGTCTACTGTAAAACTCCCCATGATATATTGAGCACCATAGGGTGCAGTCATGGAGTTATACGTGTGTTATAATGCGAAACAAAATAATATGTCAAAACTTATAGTGGAAGGCCAAGTTTGACATGTGAAGAAACTAACGGAGGATGTATTTATATATCACTAGAACCTCTAGAAACAGTCATATGTACAACTAGCACGTATCAAAATGCTTTTACCTTTCCGTGTATCACAAGGCACCCAATGCATGTGCAACCAACGTTTGTGGAGTAAGAAGGATCACTACTGCAATTGGTGTATGCTATTACTGTAAAAACTGAAGTGATCAAAGACTCCTTTTGTAGTAGTTGATGCATCACAAATATCTCAAGATGACCAAGCTCTTGGTAGAATATCATTATAGTAGTAATGGATCGAGAAGTACAAATGTCTATCAATCTCAAGAAACTAAGAATTACTTTTTTAAGTAAAGGACTAAGAATTATATACTCCCCTAGAAACCTAATGTGTAACGAATCTGCTAGCTAGGCAGCCATATGTCATGAAAGAGTGGGTTTCATATGATGTGCTAGTTTCATACAGATTTTTCCTAATTAACACTTTTCCAATGGAGTCTGAGCTGTTGTGGATACTAGTACTGGCCCACTAATTGTGTGTCATTAGATCTAGTTTCAGGAAATGTATTCTGTGACTTGTGCTTCAGATTCCCTTAATCTATTGAGAACTACGATGGAGAGGAAATTTGTCACTGTTCGAAATAATCTAACAGAATTTTCATGAAAGTCCAATCTTGACACACATGTGGAACTAGTTAACAAGGATGTGTTTCAATATAACCCTTATCTATATAGAAATAAAGTACATATGCAGGCTACAACTAGCATATATCGAAATAGTGGTAATACCTAACCTTATATCTATCATGAGGCTCACAATGCATGTGCAACATCAGCCTTTGCGGAGTAAGAAGGGTGTTGCATGACAGACAACTGAAATTGACCAGGCGCTTGCTTGGTTTTGTTAATCTTAAGGACTAAGGAATTATTTGCCTATAAGAAAGCAACACATTTGAATTTCTCAGTTAGCCATGTACATGCACGAAATAGTCTTTGTATGCGTCGTGACTGACAAGGCACTTATGTGGCACAAGTTGTTTGTTGTAACCTCTCTATGTGAACATAATTAGTCTTTTTCATGACAAGCTGTGGGCATAGATAATTAGGCGAGTCCTTGTATTTTGCACATATACTCAGTCTCTCGCGAGCTGCCAACCTTCAACAAAAATTAGTGACTATATGCATGTGGCCGTCATGGTAGATATAGATATTCCATGCAACCACAGCAACAAACCTGAGGGAAAAAAACATATAGCCTCGCCAGAATGCGTTGATTCCAGCTGGAGGAAGCGAACAGTAGAAATGTAGCCATTAGCATGTGGATAACACGTGCCCGGACAGAAATAGATGCCGATCTATAGTTACCTCACAGAGAAAATCTAGCATGGACCAGGAACGAGTGTAAGGAATGGTGCAACGTCAACAATCGACCTCGTCTGCCTCCAATGAATGCAGGGATTTGAACGGCCCTACTTGTTTTTTAAGAAAAAAATTATGATCATCTCGTCCTACCGGCAAAAACCACAGAACGTGCATATTATTGCCACGAGGCATGCTTGCTTGTCTCCTTCCATGGGGCGAATAGCGAATGGGGCTTTATAGACCGATCGATCGATGTAACCGCGCTCGCTCCAGAACTTTCTATTGGTTGCCGTACGTACGTGTACGTTTGAAGCGAGACAATTTAACCTGGCCGCTACCAGCGTCACATGTGAATGATGGGAGTATTTTTGCCTTGTGCTGTGCGGACGTATTCTGCCGGCGTCTTATTCCCTGTCGTTGTTCGAAATAATCTATCTGGATTTTTCATGTAAGTCCAATCTTGACACGTGCAGAACTAATTACCAAGGACAGGACGTGTTTATATATATTCCTGATCTACAGAAATAAAGTAGGTACAACTATCGTATATGAAAATGGTGGTAATACCTAACCTTTATTTCTATCATGAGGCTCACAGCAATGCATGTGCGCATCATCAGCGTTGCCGAGTAATAAAGAAGGGAGTTGCATGAGGAATGGACATCTGAACTTGACCAGACACTTGCTCGGTTTATCAAGCTTAAGGAGTATAACGAATTGTATTTTGCATATACACCCACTCACCCAGTCACTGCAAGCTGGCGACCTTCATCCAGAAATTGTATTATTAGCAGCTAGAATGCATACATGCATGTGGCCCTCATGGTAGATACCTAGTACATATTATCCATGCAGCGACAAACTTGAAAAGATGAACGCCAGGATGCGTTCACTAGAGTGGGTGGGGTGAATCAAACAACAGAAATGTAGACACTGGCATGAGAATAACACGTGCATGGACGGGAAGATGCCGATCCAGCTCCGGCTCAGAGAGAGGAGAAGATCTGCTCATCTGCATGGATGAGGAACGAGTGTAAAAGGCGCGCGCGAGCAGGGCAGGTTGCACTGTCAATAATCGACCTCGTCCTCCTCGAGTAGAAACCACAGAACGTGGTGGTGCGCATTATTGGGACGAGGGAGGGACGGAGACAGGCATGGTTTCTGTCTCTTTGCTGCATGGGAGTCACGGGGCTGGTTATATAGATCGACGGATTCATTAACCTTCGTTGCTCGCTCCAGAAGTTTGTACTGCCTACAGTAGTACGTGTGCGTTTGCAGCGAGAGACAGAGATTTTAACCTGGCTAGCTGCTACCACGACGGCCTTGTCCTGTGTCGTGCGGACGTATCCTGCCGGCGTCTTGTTCCTTGAAAACGAAACAAAACAAAACAAAACCTCCCATGTGTCTGGTCAGAGTGAAAGCTTCCAGCGCGACGGTCCACGCAGTCCAAAGAACAGTACAGTAGATCTTTTCCGCGTGGCCAATGGACAAGACGGAGTCGAGGGCTTCCATCACAGCGTAGTACCCAGCAGTCAGTAACCTCCGAACGCGCCCCGCCCCGTCCACCCGTTCCTCGCGCGCGGCGTTCCCGCACCGTGTGTCACGGCCTCGCCTGCACCAAACACGCGCCGGGGATCCAGCGGGGCCCAGGTAGCGACCACGGCGTCGCGCGGAAGGAGAGGCCCCCACGGCCACCCGCGTGTCGCCGCTCGTGGTCCCGTGTGGCCCACCGTGGGACCCGGGCCGGGTGTTTTTGTGGCCAGATCTCGTCGACGGCGTTGATTTTAGCAGCTACTATTGATACTTTGATAGAGAGACTACAGTGACAGGAACAAGGGATGAGCGATGGAGATGATTCTTCTTCGCAAAGGGAGTTAATTAGCGATAGAGATAAGCGATATAGCGCCTCGCTCGATCCCTCACGCACAGGCACATGTACAGCCAAGGTTTTAAGTCTGGTTTATTTACCGACGACGGCGACATATACTATGCAGCGATGCTGATTAATACTGTAGTAATCTGGTGGCGGTGGTTGGTCGCCGAGCTGGGACTGGACCGGAGGAATAACAATACGAACAAACTGCTACTACTCCTACTTAATACTACTCCAGCACAAGGCAAGCTAGATAGTACGCGACAGGACGGGACCCAATGATTGCTGACCTGGCGGTGCCCGGGGTAGGGGAGGAGAGAGAGAGAGCGAGGCGTTTCCTGGTGGCGGTCGGGTCCGGGGGAGGCCAGCGGCCGTTCGCGGCGCCACGCCCGCCGGGACCCTGGATGATTGATTTTGGCGCCTCCGCCTCCGTGCAGATACATGCATGGTGCCGTGTTACCAGCAGCATCGCAGGCACGTCGTACGCACATGATGTCTAGCAACAGATTTGATCGATCGGAATCGGATGGTAAATGTGGTTCGCGAGCGTTGTTACTGCCCATATCCTCGACCGGCAACAACCGAGTTCCGGCCGCCGGACCTATCCTATCCATTGTGTCGTCGTTTTTCTAAAAAGAATCCATTGTGTCATCCGGGCGGCGGTCCACGGCGCCTCGCGCTGTGCGATGACAGGGACAACGATTATCCGGCGTTATGATCTGCCGTTGATCGAGCAGCTAGCGGCCGATCAGAGCGACGACGAGCCGGAGGCACACGAGACTCATCTAACTGTCCGCGACAGCCGACGTGCAGGAACGCCCGGGCCAAGCGCCGCCCCAATCAAACAACCGGCCGCCTGCGCGTAGATGGCGCCGTCACCGTTTAGCATATAGTAAGCCGCCTCCAAACCGCTGGAAAAGGTCACGGCCACCAGCTTGTTGGCGCGTGACGAGGTGAGGCGAGCGACCGGAGACCTGATGAGGGTGCGGGCCCCGCGCGACCGACGGATGCGTCCACGCAGCACGTGCAAAGGTTAGCTGCACCTAATAATCTCCCTGATTCACTGGACTATATTCTGTATCCGGGTTTCAATCGTACGTGCGGCGGATACATGAGAATAGAATCCGGCCGAATTGCCGAGTTACCGGTATTTGTAATAGTATAATACAGGGCTTTGAAAACGAACTGGGAGCTACTACGTAGTATCACCTAGTAATTCATACAAATCTTTGTATGTGTCCTAGTTTAACTTTATATATATATATATATATATATATATACACACACAATATATATTAATTAAGGTACGGTCGTCCACTTTGTGTTCATAAAGTTAGAGATTGAATCAAATCGGTTTCGTACCTTTTATATCAAGTATCAAATTTCAAAAATCATAACTACCACGTCCGTAGCTCAAATGAGGCAAACTCGAACTCTATCTCGTAGCTCTCAAAAAGTTCTATAATTTTGGTATTCAACAAAAGTCCAGATTTCACAGTTTTGGTTTCTAAATATGCGGTGCAAAAATATTTATTCTAATTCAGACTCCTCTGCGTAGGTCTTTATGCGGGGCCCATATCTCCTAGCTTCGTAGTCCAAATAATATGATTCATATAAGGTCTCGACGAGATCTACGACTTTGGTGTTTTAATTTTTTTTATTAGAGTAAGTCTTTAATTTCAAAATCGCGTTATAATACAATGCTATTTCTGGACTCCGTGAATTGATTTTTCTTTCCGGATAAAGCTTTTAAAATATGATAAAAAATAGTGATAAAACTATTACTTTTGACATATAAAATGGTATATTAAAAAGTATCAATGGTAATATAAATATAATCTTTCATGTAATAAATATTAATAGTATATATATCTAACAATTATATTATGTAAATAATTTATATTTAAATTATAAAGAGTATTTTGTTTTTTCTAAATCCATAGCAATGCATGAATACTTTACTAGTATAACTTACTATAGGTTTAGTAAGATGTGGTTCACAGAATCTTTGTGTAATCAGTCACCCAGGTCCCCATTTCTGGACCCGTAATAATCCAGAACAGAACTAGCATATAGAAAAGCATTGCGTTGCCATCACGTGAAACGCATGCACCTTCCCTCCCCCAACTGATTCGGTGAACAACAACTAGAATTCTGCTATGTACGGTCGAGTGACAATTAGCGATCGAAAGCAATTTTCACAGACGTTTTTTCTTCACTTGCACACCCCGGCAGTGTCCCATTGCATCATTATTAGAGTGTCGTACATCTCGCATATGGGCGTGTCCGTCCGCCCCCTCTTCTCCGCATGTTACAGTGCTGCCAAAGGATAAGGATTTAGTGTGTGTTTGTTTTCACCCTTCTGATTTTTAAACCTGTGCTATTAAATATTATAATACTAATTAGGAGTATTAAATATAGATTATTGATAAAACCCAGTCTATAACCCTTCCTCTGAATGACGAGACGAATCTATTAAAATTAATTAGGTCATGATTAGATAATGTGATATTATAGTAAACATTTCTTAATGATAATTTAATTAAGTTTAATAGATTTGTCACGCTGATACGCATTCAACTCTGTAATTAATTTTATATTTAATATATATTTAATAATCATATATAATATTTTAATAATTGATATGACTTCACTGAAATTTAGACCCAAAAAACGAACACACCCCTGCTCCAAGCGGAGCGCATGCAAATGGCAGGGTGCAACAGTCAATCACCCACACCGAAGCAGGAAAAGGATGCTCAGGCTCAACATGTACACAATGTTCTCCTTTTTATGTGTCGTACACTCTGAGTCACTCCTTTCGAACATTTATCCCCCACCCACAAAGAAGTTTTGGCAACCTCATGTTTCTACAAAATCAGTTGCAACCTCATGTTTCTTAAAAAAGAAGGACATAGAAACCTTGAAAATTCACACCATATCTGGCAAATCTTATTAAAAGTTTGTAAAAGGGACATTCACAACGAAAAGTTTGTAAAACGGATGACCGTGCCATCATCTAGATAGCTGTACTTATTCCCAGAACAAAATATTATCAAAAAATTAGAAGGACCACTATATAATTGACCTGACCAAATGCAGCTCAATTCTGAGACAGCAGTTCCCTGGATCGTATTGATTTGCCTATACGATTTTTCTCTGCGAAAGATGGGCCCAATGTCCATGCATATGGGAATACAGAAATATCACAAGAGACGAAGCTGATTGATCTTGACGCGATTAGGTCTTCAGTACATCCGATCCCATGGCTTACGTGGATCCCCGCATTCAAACAATCAAACTGGAATCTTCTAACCAGAATAAAATGCAAGCCCCATTTTAAAATTGAAGACAAGTATATACATGGGGAAGGGCCGTACACAACTCAATCAACTTACGTCACACTTAAAAAGGAATGGAAGCCTCGCCATGACCAATGAGGCAATGATCGGCAACGCTAGCAAACGTGTCACCGATTCACAAACTTTATAGAACGGTCCCTTAATTTAATGGTTAAGATGGTCTACTAGCACTTCTAAGATCCCGAGTTTAACTTTTAGTGGGAGCAAATTTTTAGTTTGGGATAAAAAATCTCCTCACCTCTTCCTACACTAAACTATGTGTGATCAAGACTGGCCCTAGTCACCTAAAAGTTATGATGACCCATGGTGGTTTCAGTCCAGTTTCTCAGAAGGTTGCATGTCCCAATGTAAGGAGAAGAGAGATTCGGTGGATTTTCTCATCCTACGTAAGAAGACCTTTTTTTAGCATAAATACTCTAGGGTTGTCTTATCCTTTACCGGTAGAGTTTTTTTTTTAATTCACAAACTTTATCCTTCTTCTGCTTGCTCATTGGTTCTAGCATGTATGTTCACTGCATAATACTAATTATTGGCCCATCTTTTTCTAAAGACAATGTAATACTCCATTTGTCCCATATTGCTTGTTGTTGTACACTTGAACACGAAGATTAGGAAAGTGAAAAAAGTAGGTATATAGAAAATAAGGAGAGAGATAGAGATGTATTAAAAAGAGAGAAATGTGTATTCGGATGTGAGGATGACAAGTAAATTGAAAAGTGAATGAATGTAAGATGACTTGTAAAATGACGGAGGGAGTACTAATTATTGTCCCATCTTTTTTTTAAACACGCACAATTATTTAATCAGTTCATCGAAGAATTTATAGGTATGGCTGATTCATCGTGCCATTGTCTATTTACTTCGAACTTCCTTTAAAATAAAATCCATGGGCAAAGGATCGTGTTCTCAGCATCACATCTGTAGCTTTGGTGACATTTATCTCGAGCCACTCATTTTATTTGCCCTTCCTTTCTTGGATGGGTCAGTGATGCCGCATTGAGGTATGAGACGCGCCGCGCAGCGGCGACGCAGACGATTCGAAAGAAAAGTACGAGGCATTGCGTCTATATTCTCTCCAAAGAGTCTAGCCAACCAGAATGCGTACATATTTTTTTTTTCTTCCAAAGTGGACATAGAGCCATACAAATCCCGGTATTAAAAATCGGCACAAATATGTGTGAAAGTGTGTTGGCCTCATTCAAATCACACAAACCGAAAGGCCAACACGCAAATGTACTCCTCACGAGAAACTTTGTTAAGCCACCTGCTGCTTGCACGGTTCACCGCATTGATGTTGTATGTGCACGGCTATGCAGCGTCGCCAATGGCCAGTGGCCAACTGGTCAGTCCGACGTGTTGCGTGTTCAGCATGCCCCACGCCGCCACGTAGTTTGCCGCCCGGAGCAGCAAAGCCCGGTCCAGTCATGGGGGCATCCGGACATGGCGTGATCACCTCAACGTCGTATAATAATCAAACGGGATTAGGTTTTTTTTTTTTTTGAACGGCAGCAGGGTACGTGGTTGTTAGCTTGCCAATCATATTATTCTCTTCTCCTGGAAGGGTCGGAGGAGCTGACCAATGTGAGGAAGCTCGATGGCAATTCGCAATTGCCCTTGCTTGCCATAAGCAAATGCATGGCCAAATGGCCATTTGACTCCACACTATACTGATCAACCCTGGGTGCCGAGTGGCAACACTTGTAACCAAGAACATCTTTTTCTTTTCCGTTTATCGGTTCCAATACATACGTGCGCAAACTTATCCCTCTCATTGTTTTTAACTACCGCGTTTCCCAAACTACCCTTCCAAAGTCTAAGGTATGGATTCCACTTGTATCAGCCAGAGGCATTTTTTAGAACCCACATGCTAATCTTTGTTGGTTCCACGGAATCTTTGTTGGTGACTGTAGATATTCTGGTAAGGGGATGGCTTGCCCAGTCCATATGGGGCTAGATAGTTATCCTCCTATTGGCAGTTGAGATTAGAGATCATCTCATCTCCTAATCCCTTGAGTTAAGGGCTAAGTAAAAGGAAATTGCAATGACCACCAATAATGTGCACATATCTTTGCACATGGATTAGGATTATCGGATTGGGGATGAGCTAGTGGCTGACGAAATAATCAATAATGGAAAATTGCCTTCGCATAATGTAGTGCAAACAGCATAGTAATGTGTGATAGCCTTGGTTGGCATGTGCCAAGTAACTGGAGATTACAAGCTACAACAACAATTGGATAGGACCACGATCGTTCTAGCCTTTTGGATTCATCAAGCTCTCTTAGGTTCTGTTTGGATCCATCAAAATTATAAAAAACTGATTTCTATAATGTGCAGGGCCTCTAAACAGAACAATTTTGATTTCTTAGTTTTTAAAATCTAGATCACTAGATTATAAACTCATAATCTACCTCACCTCAACTAAAATCAGATTATAACCCCATTTAAAATCTAGATCACTAGAAAACAGTTTTGTTTTCTCAGTTTGTGCACATATGTACAAGAATGGATAGACGGAGAAAGAAAAGATGGTCGGTTACAAGTGTTGGCACTCGACGCCTGTGTTGATTAGATGCATTAGATAGTTTAAAAAGCTGGATTATAATTTTTATAAGCTTTCCTCCAAATATCCCCATTTAGTTTTTTTTTATAAACTAGCTGTTATAATCTATCTTCATAAACTAGTTTATTATAGTCTGTAGTGAATCCAAACAAATCCTTATATGATTTTTTTTCAAACAACTTTGATTTTTATTAATAGCAAAATTCTTTTTTATGTTTTAATGCCATTTTTTATAACAACATAACCTGTAGTATTTTGCTAGTTGATTCCTTTATACTCCAGCGAGTTTTTATGGATAAGATATTGATTTTTTTAATTTTAACATTAGACTCACTAACATTAAATATAAAAAGTAGGACCGAAGTACCAAGCAAGTTGTGTTGTATATTAGTTTAGGAGCAGGGTTACGTGGTTCTTGTTGTCAGCTTGCCGATCATATTATTTTGCTGTTGTACTGGAAGGCTCGGAGCTGAGGAAGATGAGGAAGCTCGATGGCAATTCGCAACCACGCTTGCTTGCCATAAGCAAATGCATGGCCAATTGGCCCATTTGACCCTACTACACTACTAATCAACACGGGCGCTGAGTGGCAACACTTGTAAAGGACCATCTTTCTTGCTCCGTCTATCCGTTCTTGCACAAACTTATCCCTTACTGTGACCGGCCACATCATTTCTTTTCATCGCGGAGTTTTCTGTACTATGCTTCTTAAGTCTATGGTACGAGATAACACATGTACGATTTAGGGGTGTTTAAGGCACTAATTTACATGCTAAACGGAAGTGACCCGGTCCCGTTGCGGCCGACGGAATCTTTGTGGGTGATTGTAGATATTCAGGTCAGCCCCCCACCCCCCGGCGGTCGGCGCCCGTATGGGCCTGGACGTTTTTCTCCTACTGGCAGAGATGAGCTCATCTCCTAATCCCTTGGGTTCTAAAGCAAAGGAAATTGCAAAGGCCACCAACAAGTTGCACATGGATTACAAGATGAGTTGGTTACGGGAGAAATGAACGCGGGAGATACCTTATTTTAGGATGCATATGTTTTATTTGAGATTCGATTGTCTACAATGGTGCCACAATGGCATATTTGCATTTGAAATGCAATCAATAATAATATGATCTGCTTTGCTGACAAGTGAAAACTAATAAGAGAATATACAATGATAATGCAACACAACAATATTATGTATGGAGAGGAGGAAGAGGAGCATGCATACTGGATTTTCTTTTTGTTATCACTTGAAAAAGAAGTGTTTCTAAAATTTTAAATGAAAATTCGCTACAATAAATATCTTGAGAACCATGTGAGAGAACCAATAGCCGGATTTTGGTACTATATGCCTAAATTCTTTTCAAATGCTCTAATACAACTTGTTGAAAGACTTGTTACTCATCAAGAGGTCAAGTTGATTGAGATTTCAAATTCATTTATTGTTTTTGGTGTTTGCTTTGAGCATATCCTGCTCTGCAGGGGTGAAGACGTTGGTGGCCGTAGCTTTTATTTGCCCCCACGGTTTTCTCCAACTATTGTTTAATCCTTGACAAGAGAGTCTTTTGCGTGTGCGTTAACATGTTGCGCCTCCGGTTACATCTCACGGAACCTGAGGAGATGGGGGGAGATAAACAAACAGAGAAAGCAAGCACAGGCGACAACCAGCCAAGGGAACGGAACAGAGGAGCAGACGACGACTGGCGGAGGGAAGAAGAGCAGGAGCTATAAGTACCCGCTGCTGTCCTCCTTCCCTCTCTCCACCTCCCCGCCTGCCTCATCCGTTTCCTTCTTCTTACCCGAGCCCACAGCCAGTAAGAGAAAGAGAGAGAGAGAAGAGATCATCAGGAGGCTGTTGCTGCGGATCAAAGGAGGAGTTGTGAATTGTGAATGGTGAAGGGCGAGGCCGAGGCGGATTGCACGCGGGCGTCGCTGCTGGGGAGGTATGAGATCGGGCGCACCCTCGGGGAGGGCAACTTCGGCAAGGTCAAGTACGCACGCCACCGCGCCACCGGCGGCCACTTCGCCATCAAGATCCTAGACCGCAACAAGATCCTCTCGCAGCACATCGATGTCCAGGTGAGCAAAAGCAACAACACACTCCATTTTGTTTATCGACGGGCATCAATCACCGACGGTTTTCATTTTGGTTGCAGATTAGGAGGGAGATCGGGACGCTCAAGCTGCTCAAGCACCCCAACGTCGTCCGCCTGCACGAGGTGCGTGTTCCGTTCCTTACTCCAACCTGCCCATCTCCCCCCTCTCATTTCCTACTTTCGCTCGAGATCGGACGCATCTCTCCTCCTTGTTGTTTGACCAATCTTGGTTGGATGCTTCTGATCTTGTGGAATTCCATGGTTTCTTAAACCCGCTTCTGACAACGCGAAAGCAATAGTATACTAATAGAGTAATAGCATAAATAAAAAAGCTCAGATAAGATAGTTTGGTTGTACAAGCTTGCAAGTAACGGAACGCTTGGCTTTTACTTTGAACGACGATAAAGGATAAGCGATTTTGCTTGTTCCAACCCAATTTTCCTCTGCTCCTTGCTTCGTCCCGAATGCTGTTTTATCTAAAAAGGCGTTGCAAGCAACATGCGATTCGAGTTGGGTGTCGTTCGTTTCCGCCGAAACGCCCGCGCAGCACGAGCTGCCTGCCCCTGTTTTCTCTCTCCCGCGCGTGCGCACGCAATCCAAGCATGGCCACCGCCGGCATCTCACCGGCGTTTACTCCGGCCGCTGGTTTTGCTAGTTCTAGAGCCCCAAAGGAAGGCTCCTAGGCGCGGTCGTCAAAGATTCGCGAGGGCTTTGCCATGCCACACCAGACCCAGCTGCTACGACAGCGCCCGCTCCATGTCATCACGGGTTCTTCCGTGAAGGGAAGGATGGCAGGATCAGGTCACGGGGTCCTTGAAATTTCGCAAGACAAACGAAGCCACTTTCTTTGATCTTTCTTTCTCAGTATTTCTTTTCGTGAAAATTCGTTTTTTCGTCTCGAAGATGTTAGCCTCACCCTCACACTGTTGTATGATCGAAACCCATTATCACATTGAAAGCGTCAGGTACGCCTTACATACCCCGACGACGGTTTCCGTTCCCAACAGGAGGCACGAAACGCCGGCCCCACCTGGTCGCACGCATATTCTATGCCTTTTGGGCCACCCTTCGAGCCATGTGACCGGGCCCCAGATGGGCCCTCTCCTCGGAGGGGCCGTGCTGTAGTCTGGGCCCACATGTCGGTCCCATGGGCTGTTCCTATCCGCGTTCCTCTCTAGGTAGCCCTCTCGAGAGCCGGGCGGGTGCACACCCAAGTCATCCTCATTCCCACCGCGTGGGCTCCACCACGCCTGTGTGCCTCGTGAGGCCGCGCATCGTACTCGTGGACCTCGTGGTCTCGGGTCGGGTGGCCGGGTCCCTGCGCCGTGCGGCGGTCTCTCTCCGAGACGGGGGGCTGAACAGCGGAATTGATGCGCAGGAGCAAGGTCCCAACACTTCCCACCTAACGATGCGTTTTTTCTTTCCCTTGGCTTGCATGGACGAGACCACAACACGATGCGTGCAGCACGCCTAGTACTAGAAAAGGAAGCCTTAACATTCAGGCTAACTGTTGCGCACTCTGATAGAGTCACATGAGGAACAACTTGACTGAAAACAATGGTGCACGCGACGGAAGGACCATGTTGCGATCACCCACAATTTATCTGTACGCCGGCCGGTCTGTTGTTGTTTTCTGCGTCCTTGTCAGGCAAAAAATGGAAAGGCAAAAATCAGAGGGAAATGATACTCGTTAGTTGAATACATGCAATTCTGCGGAGCGTTTGCTCTATCCATGTCTCATTCAGGTCATAACTGCTGAAAATATCCAGACACATTTCATGGTTGCAAAGAACAGAATCAATTTTAGATATATGTGGAGTTGAATGAAATAAATAACAAGCATGATTGATACTGATGTTGTGATTACTATTTTTTTTTTCTAGGTTGCTGCCAGCAAAACAAAGATTTATATGGTGCTTGAGTTCGTCAATGGAGGGGAGCTCTTTGACAAGATTGTAAGACACCAAAACTGCATCATGGATACTGCTTTTGCACGTTAAACTACTGTTACTTGTTTTCTAACACCTTTTCCCTGCTTCTGTTTCACTATGAAAGGCTGTAAAGAAAAGACTCTCTGAACAAGAAGGCAGGAAGCTTTTCCAGCAGCTAATTGATGGTCTCAGCTATTGCCATGATAAAGGCGTGTATCACAGAGACCTCAAGGTATAAAAAAATAATGAATGTTTCCTTATCTCTGATATGTAGACGCCATTGGTTCTCCAATCTATTCTCTTGGAGCGTGCATATCAGCATATGGAACTCAAGTAGGGCTTGATTCTTTTGTGACAGAATCTTTCTTCTTTATTCTACTATTACAGCCAGAGAACGTTCTCATTGATCGAAAAGGCAACATCAAGATCTCTGACTTTGGCCTTAGTGCTTTACCTCAACATCTTGGGGTATGATGATATATGTTCTGGCTCATTTTGTTCTGGATGAAAATTATTCCCTTGTTTTGCGTGATTTACTGACAATATTCACCTCAAATTCAGAATGATGGACTTCTGCACACAACATGTGGCAGCCCCAACTATATCGCACCTGAGGTAAAACTAAGAACAGAAAGCAGTATAAAACAAAGAAATTTCATCCATTTTATCCTGTAGGTGCTAATTCTTTGACAAATTCATGCAGGTTTTGCAAAATAGAGGTTACGATGGCTCCTTGTCAGATATCTGGTCCTGTGGAGTAATTCTTTATGTAATGCTTGTCGGCTACCTTCCTTTTGATGACAGGAATCTTGTTGTTCTTTATCAGAAGGTTAGTGTTTACACAAAGCAGCTTAAAACTTCGTTCTACATGAAAAATCAGACCGTTCTGATGGTATCAAATTTTTTCTTATCTAGATTTTCAAGGGTGACTGTCAGATCCCAAAGGGGCTTTCACCAAGCGTACAGGATCTTCTTAGAAGGATTCTTGAGCCAAATCCTATGAAGAGGATCAACATCTCTGGGATCAGAGCGCATGAATGGTTTCAGAAGGACTATGTTCCTGCTGTACCATATGATGACGATGAAGACATCCTTCCTATTCTCCCCATTAAAGAGGTAAAAGTTAGCAGAAATCGTAGGCACTGGATAGAAAGTAGTAAGGAATTGCTATTTCGTATTCACTAAAGCTGATTGTTGATTTATTTTCTTGTAGGAAATTGAGGAGCAACCACGTGCAAAGCCTACTCATATCAACGCTTTTCAGTTGATCGGAATGGCTTCTTCCCTCGATCTTTCTGGTTTCTTCGAGGAAGAGGTCTGTACACTTTCTGTTTAGTGGTTCCTTGTATGTACAATTGTAAATCCACATCTTAACAAGATTTTGTTTAGTTCAACCAATAATAGACATTATTTTAATCTATCTCTCTCGTTTGCACGTCAAACGTATCAACACAATGTATGTAACACATTCAACATGAGGTTGTTCTGCACATTGGGTGTTGACAGCAAGATGAAAACAATAACCCATCTGACTTTTTCTGGTTGTTTGATTCATTACAGGACGCGGCTCAAAGAAAGATACGCTTCACATCAACACATTCACCCACTGATTTGTTTGACAAGATTGAGAACATCGTGACGGAGATGGGATTTCAGGTCCAGAGAGGAACAATTAAGGTAGGTAACCATTTAGTTTGCACTGTAACATTATAATGTTGAAATGCTACAATAGCTGAAATAACCTAAAACTTTTCTCTTCCGCAGCTAAAAATTATGAAAAATTGTAAGTCTTCCAAGAGCCCCAAGCACCCATCATCATTTTTGGTGTATAGTGAGGTAAAATGCAACAAGACACCCTGTCACAGGATGCAGAAAGGACTCTATATACCAGTTAATACTTACAGTACTTTTATGGATCTTTCAGGTGTTTGAGCTCGGGCCATCTCTGTATGTTGTTGAGCTGAAGAAGGCCCACGGCGACTCTACATTGTATAGACAGGTACTAATACACACTCTGTGTATCACCATTATTACTTTTTAGATAAGAGATGCATTTACACGTCCAGTGCTGTATCTAATGTCAAATTTTGCTCTATTGTTTCACAGTTGTGTGAGAAGCTCTCAGATGAGCTAGGGGTGTGCAAGACAGAGCAGATCGTGAGGACAGGATCGGTCGATGATGATTTGTCGAGCTTTGACAGCGAATCATCTCTGTCTGGATTCTGATTAGTGCTACCCTGCGTCGTTTTGAGTACAGGGGATGAGGAACAGTACAATTCCTGATACAATTCTAGATTAGGATCATGGAAATTTTTGAAAAAGGAAAAAAAAAATAGGGTCGTGCATATAGTGTACAAAGTGAGTGGCGCAAATTAGCCACTCTGTTGATTATATATAAGAAAATATTTGTTCTTGTCTATCTTTTTCACTGGACTCTCTTGCTGAATCATCACCTTGACGCGCTGTTAATTCATCTGCAACCGATGCCGAGGCAGAACATGGGTTTAATCAAAGACAGCCATCCTCACTGACAATAATGTAATGAAGCTCGGCCTCACCATTGAAAGACACCTCATGAAAACAAATGAATGCTTCTCTGGTACTGGAGAAAAGATATTAATATATTCATTCGTGCAACTGAAGAAACTTGAGTCTGCACAATGAATTCCAGTGCCCGACTGACTCTAACAGCTCATGCAAAGGGATAGGCAAATAAAAAAATGCCTCTCCTTCGGCTACTGTTCATGACACAATGGTCTCCAACAGAGAAGACAAAGCAGCAGCCATTTTTGTCTTCGAGAAGAGAGGCGAGCTAAAATTGACTACACTCTCTCCTCCGAATGCATTCAGGCGCAGGGCTGGGCAAGCGACACATAGTGGGAGAAGTTGAGCACCGAGTTGGGGGCCCTCGCGACGGCGCGCGGGCGTCCTGGGAGCCGAAGATGGAGGACGACGCTGTGGCTCGGCCGCCCCTGACCTCATCCACTGTGCTGCCGCGTGCCCGACGCCGTGTACAGCGTCCTACAGGCCTGCCTGACACCGTGGCTCGGACGCCCCTGACCTCATCCACCGCACTGCCACTCGCCCGACGCCGTGCTCCGCCTACTGCGGGCTCGCCTGACGCCTTGCTCCGCCTTCTATAGGCCCGCAGTGGCGTGGCGCTTCATCACGAGTGCCTCCCACAATACCACGGAGGACATGGCGCGAACTCGAGCGAGGAGCTGGCCGTTTGCCTTTCCAAACTGCCTCTTCTGTTGGAGTCAACCACCATCCAGGGCCGGCTCTATGATTCCAAGGGCCCTCGAGCGAATCAATGTTATGGGAGACGGCCAACGACAGCAGGCTAGACGCCCAGGTGAGCGGCGGCGCCAACATGCACCACCCCCTGACGATCGTTTCCTCCGCTTCTCAGACCTCGATTCGATTGCGACGCCATGACCTCGGATCACGAGTTCGTGACTCGTCGAATCGAATCTCGGATCACATGCTGCTCTCGCATTAGAGGAAAACTATTCATAGAATTATGCAACTGAAAAAACTCCAAACTCTGAAATGTATTACAGCACTCAAAATAAATGGCAAGCCAAACAAAAGAAAATGCCTTCTCTTAAATTTCAGACTTCCCTGCATCCATTACATTGTTCACTGCTTAAAGATAATACATACATTGTTCATGGCACGCATAAGCCACCGGCACACCAAGATAAATGGGATGATACATGTCAGAGTAACTAAGAGTTCACCAAGAACCGATCTGAATTACAACTCCGCGGCATACAACAATAAGCTACTGCCCATGGGGAATCATTAACCAAAGAAAAAGAGTACTAGGAAAATTTGACAAACATATGGCAAAGCAGAACACACCTTACAACAACACGTCTTGATGTGACGACGTCAAGCTCGATCTTGGGTACCATTACATCATCTCCTCATCATCCTTGAACAGCTGCAGCTCCCGGCGCTCGGTTCTTGATGAGCTGGAGCCGGCCGTGACGGGAAACAGCAGCAGCGTCGGCGGAGTCGGGCGGCTGGAGCTAGCCTCAGCGGCAGCCGCCGTTCTCTCTTCTGCGGCGGCGAACAACGGCAGCGTCTGTGGCGGCGGCGGCGGCGGCGGGGAGCTTTCCCTGGCGGCCGCAGTGGCCGCCATTGCCAGCTGCGTGACATCACCCCTGCTGCCGATGGTCAGCTCGTGCAGAGGCGGCAGCGGCACCGGCACCCAGCGACCCCGGTGACGCTCAAACGCCGGCAGCGCCTGGACGACGATTCTCTGATCGTCCCTTTCGCCCCGCTTCCTGCGGCGGTTCCCGGAGGGCGGCGCGCTTCCTTCACCCCGCTCAAGGCGGCGATTCTGGGCGGGCGGAGGCCGCGCCACCGGATCCGGCACGTTCACCACGCCCTCCATCCCGCTTCCTTCGCCCCGCTCAAAGCGGCGATTCCCGGCGGGCGGTGGCGCCACCGCCACCGCCACCGGTGGCTCCGGCGCGTTCACCACGCCCTCCATGCCGCTTCCTTCGCCCTGCTCAAAGCGGCGATTCATGGAGGGCGGCGGCGAGTTCGCGTTCGCGCCTCTCGTCGACCCGCTTCCTCTGCCCCGCCCACGGCCACGATTCCCGGCGCGCGGCGGCGGCGGCGGCGGCGCCACCGGTTTGACTTTGACGTTGACGTTCCAGGATGGCACCTCCGTGTCCTCACCAGTGGCCACGCCGACCGCGCGTTGTGCCCTCCTCCGAGCCGCGGCGGCGATCTGTGCCAGCCGCAGGGCCTCGTCGCGCGCCAGGTCGGCTCTCCGCCGCAGCAGTGCGGACGCGATCATCGTGCCCAGGACGAGCACTCGCGCGCCGCGCTGGCCGAGCGGCGTCCCGCAGGGGGACGCGTAGGTGAAGGTCCTCCCCTCCGTGGCGGCGGCGCAGGCGGGGCAGACGAAGGCGGCGCCGTCGTTGGATGGGGCCAGGCAGGCGAGGTGGGCGACGGCGTCGCGGCAGATGCGGCAGGTGATGGTCGGGGCGGCCGGGGCGACGAACGCGTCGTCCTCGTGCGAGAATCTGAGCGATGCGCTGGGGATGAGCGATAGGCATGAGCAGCAGTAGCAGGAGCGGTTAGTCAGGAGGATGCAGGAGTTGCAGAGACGGCTGAGCACGCCGCGATGGTACACATAGTGGAGCGTCCAGTCTACTGGGGTGACGCATCCGTCGCCTTCACAGCCGTGGGGCTGTTCAGACGATGATGCCCGGGACCTGTTGGATGGCGGATCCATCGGTGCCAGAAAGAAGAGGGGACAATGTTATGGGATTAGGGTTTTTTTTGAAGAGGAACACGGTTAGGTTAGCCGGTTCACACCTCTAGATCTAGGTGAAGTAACAAGATTGAGGAGGACAATGCAGCAAATGTAGGAGGAAGTGAATGGTGTCTAGATTTGAGACACTGACTAGGTATTTATACTCAAGCCTTGGGGCGGCGGCGGGGTGGCGGCCGCCACCGAATTCTTTTCTGTGGGAGAAGATAGCGGTTTTAGGGTTAGGGTAGGGTTTGAGGGCATAATGGTCATAGGTAATCCTGAATAGGATAAATATACTAAATAAAATTAATTTTATAAGCCTATCTAATACTAATTTGTTCCTTCACCTTTTAAGAGCTCTATGATTATTTATCTAATTATTTGCAATAAAAAATATCTATTTTACTCACTGCAAAATAATACAGAATAAATATACATTTGTTATGCCAAACATTAAAATTTCAAAACTTCTAAAACTGATACTACTTTTAGTGTTCTAAACCATCTCCTCATCATCCTTGAACTGCTGCAATGCCTGACGCTTGGTTGTTGAGCTGGAGCCGACCATGACGGGGAACAACTACATCATCGGTGCTATCAGGTGGCTAGAGCGGCCCTCGGCGGTAGTCGCCGTTGCTGCTTCCGCGATGGCGAATATCAGCAACGTGGCGGAGAGCTTTTCTCGACGGCCATAGTGGCCGCCATTGCCAGCTGTGTGACGCTCCCCCTGACCATCGGTGGAAGGAAGAGTGGGCTGGGCCAAGAGCGGGAAGGGGAGGAGGGGGGATTTCGGCCTCAAGGGGAGAGGAGGGAAAGGAGAGGCTTTAATCTTTTCCTTGGGTTTTTGATATTTGGCTTTGGAGTTTTACTAGGAGCAACACTCAATGCAAATAGAGTAAATTCAATCATGTAGAAAATCAAAACAATCACTCATCAAGATTTTTTTTTAATTCTAAAATATTTACTTCTTCTAGTTCTATTAATTAATGGGTTTTTACTTTTTTTGAAAATCATGAAATTGTATTAATTTATAAAAAATTAAATTTTGCCATAATTTTATCTAATTAATTTCATATTAAAATTTAGGGATATTACAGATCTATCTTACTTAAAAGAATCTCATCCTCGAGATGGGAGGGTGCTAGGAGAGGATTTCAGGTCAGGTATGGGACTTAGTCCAATGTAATGGGGAGAATCTCGAACGAGTGAATTTTCGACTGACAACTAGGGCAAGCGGGGAATCGAGAGGATTGCGAAAGGTACAAAGCAACTTGATTATTCAACTACCTGACATAGATAACACCGAGGTTACATTCAAACTTAGATGAGGAATATTTTTGGTAAGTAGGGAGGGATCTACCCTACTTAAAATGGTTTTGCTAGAAATCAAGGAATGTAATAGGGTACTACCCTACTTAGGAATCTTGTCTAGGGCGGTATGCTACGGAATCTCTAGCGTTGACGGTTGGTATTCGCTAGGTTCAGTTGTATCTGTGTGTCTATTTTCTTGGTAGAATATCAGGTTTAGGGTTTGGTAGGGGTCAAGGCTGTTGGCCAAGTGGTGGAGAATATGCTCGGGGAGCTTTATTGACCAGTATAGGGATTTGCCGGAGGTGAGATTTCCCAATCTCGTGAGTGTTGTGATTGTGGTAGCTAAGTTGCTTTCTGCCTTAGTGGCACGAACTTTAGCATCTTCAAGTTTGAGACGCTGGGTTAGGCAGTGTGCATCGATTTTGAAAGTTGCCTAGAGGGGGGGGGGTGAATAGGCAATCTAAAAATTAAACCTGAAAAACCACTAAGCTTGATCAAATAGATAGGGACGACAGAACTTCTGTCAGTAATGACGGAACTTTCGTCACCACGAAACTTCTATCAAATGACAGAACTTCACCAATCCTTCCTCTAAGACTAATTTAAATTGCGGATAACTAACAGAGAGGAACACAATACTTGATAGAGTGAAGCTATAGCAATACACACCTAGGGTTCTTCAACAAGTAGCTATCAACTCAAATGACAAGAGATGCAAGTACAATAATATGAAAGAAATGCACAAGCATAAGAATAAAGGCGGGAATGTAAAGAGAGACACAAGGATATAACCCGAGGTTCAGCAACCACACAAAGTAGTTCCTACGTCCTTGTTGAGGAGCCACACAAAGTGGCCGGGTCTCTCTCAACCCTTTCCCCCTCCAAGCAATCACAAAGATCGTGCTCGGATTTCTTTCTTCACTTGATTCTTTTCCTTCGGAGGCGAATCACACCTTCACAAACATCCCCGACTCACCACACGAAGTTGGGAGCTCAAGGGCGACGCCTAGCCGGCTAGGAGACCAAGTCTCCAAGAGTAACAAGCAAATCAAATCTTGATAGGGAGGGAAATATGTGTTTAAGCTTTTGAGTGGATGGATTTAATCTTTCTGTGGTTGGATCTCTCTCACTTTGATTTGAATCTCAAGAACAAGTCTAGGAGTGAGAGGGGAGAGCTCTAGCTGAAAAGGGAGTGGAATGCCAAAGTGTCCAACCCTTCCCACGGGGGGAGGGGGAGAGTATTTATAGAGGCTCTCCAAAAACTAGCCGTTACACATCTTTTCTGTGTCTGACAGAACTTCCGTGAGAACCCACGGAGCTTCCGTCAATTCAAAAAAAGCCGTTGCATGGTCAGTTTTCAACTTGGTCAGAGTCGACGGAACTTCCGTGATGGGTACCATGGAACTTCCGTCGCTCTCGTGTTTGCAACACATTGCAACCCGAGGACGACGGAACTTCCATGGAGGAATCCACGGAACTTCCGTAACTCTCAGGTTGGCTGTGAATTGAGGCTTGGCAATGACGGAACTTCTGTGGAAGAGACCACGGAACTTCCGTGACTCTCTGTTTAGCTCAGAAAAGGAAAGGTTCTTTTTGGCATTAGTCGGCTAAACTTTCACAAAACTCTTTGAGAGGCTTGAGCACACAAATTTCCCTTCTAAGAAAGATTGGTTTACCCCCCTTTATAGTTCGGCATACCTATGACTCAAATAAAGTAAAGAACTACTCTTTGAAGTGCTTTTGAGTCCAATTTCTTTTTCTTCTTTTTGGGAGTAAGAGCCATCTTGCAAGTGTGGGTTTATACAATAAATTTGATTATCTGCACATTTACTTCATGAAACATGTTAGCATAATTTTAATCTTTTATCATCATACACCGAAACCCACTAGGGGGTCCTAGATGCATCTTCAATCTCCCCCTTTTTGGTGATTGATGACAATAGATTAAAAAGGATATAAAGAGGATAAATAAAACGACAAAGAGCAACATATAGCAAAACTCCCCCTAAGGATATGCATGATTCAGACCAACATGTGAGGGAGCTCCCCCTATATTTTGCAATGAGTGGGGTGCCTAAGAGTGTACAAGTGTGTAGCAATGTGATAAAGCAACAAGCAATCAACAACCTTGACACAAGCAATCTTTGAGAGCAATAAAAACAAGCACCACACATAATCATAAGAACGATAGAGTTATTACAATACAGGGTCACAAATAGTTTTCACACACAAAGCAAAAGAGATAGATACTTGTCCATAGGTTCCACACTATCCTATTACAAGAGAGAAAAAGCACACAAAGATCCTTTTTCATCGCTTCTCTCCCCCTTTGGCATCAACGCACCAAAAAGAAATAAAAGGAGGTTGAAGCGAAGAAAAGAATCACTCTTCATCATCAGGGCTCGCCTCATCGTCGTCTTCTCCTTTGTCTTCCTCACCTTCTTCATCGTTGGCCGGAGGAGGAGTGGTAGAAGGCCCGATTGAGAGGTCCGTCCAGTCATAGCCAGCAAGAGGGTCGTCAAAGACCGGTGGCTCACCATCGGGCTCACACTCAGAGTCATCGGGGGACACTTCATGTCCTTGAGCCCTCTGGTCCCTCTTGTAGCGCCTCACTTGCTTCTTGATGCGCCGCTTGTTCTCCTAGTTCTACTTTGCATTAAAGCAACAAGAAGTGAAGATGCCTTTGAGATAAGCAAGAACTGGAGAGGATGGACGATGCTGTCTCTCTTGGGCTGAGGAGGAAGCTCCTGCCGCTGCTGTTGCTGCCTCTGCTGCTGCTGTCTCTGCCGCTATTGCTGCTTTCTCTGCATGTGTACGAGGAAGACTCGCTCTCCTAGAGGAGGATAGTCCGGGGGGAGTTGGATCAACCGGGCGAAGCTCATGCTGCACTCTAGGTCGAAGAGGACCATGCTTGCATTCCTTCTAAAAAATGAGCCCCGTTTCAGCTTCAATCATCTTCATGAGATAGGGAGCATAGGGGAGAGATCGCCTTGTGTCCATGGAGGACACGAAGATGTCATTGGTGATGGAGTCCATCACACAAAATAGAGTGGCATCTGGAGCAAATCGAGCAAGAATGTTCCTAGAGGACTCCACTATAGCTATAGCATATCCACCCTTTGAAGCAATGGTGACTCGAAGCATCCAGTTGAGAGTAAAGTAGAAGTTGTGAAGTCCATTTGTTGTGCCAAACACATTTGGACATGTTTCATATTACATGAAAGCCATGTCCTTTTCCTTCATCACGGGTTCATTGGAGATGATCTCTCTAGAGTGATCTAAACTTCCTTGAAAGAAGTAGCTTGCAAAACGACTAGCTGAGATAGAGTACTCCACTCCATGAGTCCTCCAATGAAGAATGCTCTTGCCATCAAGAAAAAGAGTGGAATAGAACTGACAGATTACTTCCTCATTCCAATCATAGTTAAAACCCATCAAGTCTTAGACTCCTCTATCCTTGCATACTTGGATGATCTCATTGAACACTCGATTGTCCTTAGACTCCATGTAAGACTAATCAATCCATTGTTGGGAGGCTAGATGGTTCTTCCGGTTCTTGTCTATGAGCATGGACATGTAGTAGTCCTGCTGAAACCATGTGTAGAACTGGGGGTCAGTAGCCTCTTGCTCACCCACAAAAGCGGGATTTTGTTTCCTTCCTTCAACAAGTGCATCAAGGTCTTTCTTGTAATCTTTGTAGATGTACCCCTCAGGATATACAAGTTCATGAACCTTGAGATCCCGGATCACTTCAACATTTTTAGTTCTAGCTGCCCAGGTGGATTCTTTTGTCTTTTTGGACCTTGTCTCCTTCATAGGCCTCTTCCCTTCATCTAGGGACCTTCTGGGAGGAAGAGATCCTCCCAGCTATACATGCACGGTTTGGGCGTCCCCGCTGGATCCTTGACCACTTGCCCCATGATCCCGAATTGCGGCTGCTTTCCTCCTCTTAGAAACTGGGACTAGTTCCTCACTTGAAGAGGAGGAGGACGAGTTGATGCTTGCCTCATACTGAACTGTGGCCCCTTGCTTGACTCTCGTCATCTTGAGCTAGCACTAGTAGAGGAAGGGGACCAAAGTGAGTCACATGTTTAGACAGAGACTTAAGAGAGAATTGATTTTAGTGCACTGAACTGCATATGATGGAAGTTTCATGACTTATCATGGAAGTTTCGTCATGACGGAAGTTCTGACGGAACTTCTGTCATTTGCAGTTTGCACCAAAGACAATAGTACTCCTAGATCCTTCCATGACATGGCAAATGCTTCTACCAGAGGGTAGACTAGTCCCTAAGGAGTCAATCTATCCAAGCAAAAAGAAGACATTTAGACTATTGACCTAAAAATGAAATTTAGGTCAAAAACTCATACCTAGGTCAAAAGTGAGGAGAAAGCAATGGGGATTACGGAACTTCCGTGGAGGAAGAGTCAAATCTCCACCAAATCCAAGGTAATCGCTGGTTGAACCTTGAAATTGCCACTTAGGGTTTGAGGTGAAGAGAGAGAGAGAGAGAGAGAGAGAGAGAGAGAGAGAGAGAGAGAGAGAGAGACAAAAGAGATAATGGCTGGTTGGAGAAGGAAGAAAGAGGGGCTCGGGCCACTTAACCTGAGAGTGATGGAAGTTCCATCATTGGGTGATGGAAGTTCTGTCGCTCTCGGGTTTTGGCAAACAGACAGAACAAAGGAGCACGGAAGTTCTCACAGAACTTCCACGACTAATGGAAGTTCCGTCAGTGGATGATGGAAGTTCTGTCGTTCTCTGTCTCACATAGAAAAAAAAGAACCTCTCTCAAGCTAGAACTTTTGGACAAGTGACATAGGGAATATAAGGCTTGTTTCAACTTGTGAATAACAACAATTCAACAATCAAAACTATATTCACAAGTTTTGACAATATGATCTATTGACCAAAATTTTGTTTGAAATCAAAGACAATATGTAATTTTGAAGAGATTTTGCTTTCAAGATATTTTGCATGATCAATGCACCAATCAAATCACAAGATTCTACTCCAAGTTGGATGAGTCAAGAATATTTAATTCACTCCTAAGTTCACAAAACCACTTCTCATCTAGGGGTTTGGTAAATATATCGGCTAGTTGTTTGTCGGTTCTAACATAGCTAATCTCAATATCCCCTTTATAGAATGATCTCTCAAGAAGTGGTGCCGGATATCTATATGCTTAGTTCTATTATGATCAATGGGGTTATATGCAATCATGATGGCACTCTCGTTGTCACATAGGAGTGGAATTTTGGTCATAGTGATCCAAAGTCCTTTAGAGTTTGTCGCATCAAAAGTAGTTGTGCACAACAACTTCCGGCTGCCACATACTCCGCTTCGGCCGTGAATAGGGCAATGGAATTTTGTTTCTTGGATGACCATGACACAAGAGACCTACCCAAGAATTGGCATTCCCGGAGGTACTTTTTCCTATCCACCTTGCATCCGGCGTAGTCGGCATCGGAATAACCGACTAGCTTGAACTTGGAGCCCCTGGGATACCACAATCCTAAGTTTGGGATGTGAACCAAATATCTTAAGATTCTTTTTACAGCCACTAAGTGACTTTCCTTGGGAGCACTTTGAAATATTGCATATATGTACACACTAAGCATGATATCGGGCCTAGATGCACAAAGATAAAGCAAAGATCCAATCATGGATCGATATACCTTTTGATCCATGGGTTTACCATTTACATCTAGCCCTAGGTGTCCATTTATCTTCATGGGAGTCTTGTTAGGCTTAGCATTCTCCATGTCAAACTTCTTGAGTATGTCTTGAGTGTACTTGGTTTGACTTATGAATGTTCCTTCTTCAAGTTGCTTGACTTGAAAACCTAGAAAGAACTTCAACTCCCCCATCATGAACATTTCAAATTTCCTAGTCATAATCTTGGCAAACTCATCATAAAAAGATTGATTAGTAGAACCAAATATAATGTCATTGACATATATTTGGCACACAAATAAATCGTTATCAACTTTTCTTGTTAAGAGAGTAGGATTGGCCTTGCCAATTGTGAAGTTCTTGTTGATCAAGTATCCCTTGATGTGTTCATACCAAGCTCGAGGAGCTTGCTGGAGGCCGTAGAGAGCTTTGTGAAGCTTGTACACGTGATTTGGTTTCTTTGGGTCTTCAAACCCCGGAGGTTGTTGTACATACACCTCTTCTTGAATGAGGCCATTAAGAAATGCACTTTTCACGTCTATTTGAAGAAGCTTAAAGCCATGGTGAGTAGCATAGGCAAGTAAAATACGAATTGACTCAAGCCTAGCTACGGGTGCATAAGATTCACCAAAGTCCAAACCTTCTACTTGTGAGTAGCCTTTTGCAACAAGTCTTGCCTTTTTTCTCACCACCACACCATACTCATCTTGCTTGTTGTGGAAGACCCATTTTGTGCCTACAACATTTTGCTTGGGTCTTTCCACTAATGACCACACCTTGTTTCTTTCAAAGTTGTTCAACTCTTCTTGCATGGCCATCACCCAATCCGAGTCTTGAAGTGCTTGTTCCACCCTAAGAGGTTCCATAGAGGAAACAAATGAGTAATGATGACAAAACATAGCCAATCGGGATCTAGTAGTTACCCCCTTTTGGATGTCACCAAGAATGTTGTCAACGGGGTGATCCTTTTGAATGCTTTGTCGAACTCATGGATGAATGGGCTGAGATGCATGTTCTTCTTCTCCATTGATGTCCTCTTGAGTGTCTCTATCTCCACCCTCTTGAGCTTGATCTTGGTTACTTCCTTGATCTTGTCCATCGTGTGGCTCTTGTGGAGATGAGTCATCTTGTCTTGAAGAAGATGGTTCATCTTGACTTGAGTTTAGGTCTTGTGGTCTTATTTCGCCTATTGCCATGTTCCTTATTGCATCACAAGGAGCCTCATCACCTACATCACTTGGATTAACTTGTTCTACTTGAGAGCTATTAGATTCATCAAATTGCACATCCCGGGTATCTCAACAATTCCGGTGTCTTTGTTAAAGACACGATATGCATAGACATTAGTTCCATAGCCAAGTAGGAAACCTTCATGTGTCTTAGGAACAAACTTAGAGGATTTTGGTTTCTTGTTAAGAATAAAACATTTGCTCCCAAAGACACAAAAATATGAGACATTGGGAAGGTTACCGGTGAGGAGCTCATAAGGTATTCGGTGTCTTGTAGTCATCAAGCATTGTTCTTGCCATCTCTATGAGCGTGCGGTTCTTTCTTTCGGCTACACCATTTTTGTTGTGGAGTGTATGGAGCTAAAAATTCATGCTTGATGCCTTCTTCATCAAGATATTCTTCAACTTGTGTGTTCTTGAACTCGGTTCCTTTGTCACTCCTTATTTTCTTGATCTTCACTTCATACTCATTTTGGGTTCTCCTCAAGAACTTCTTTAGGATTCCTTGTGTTTCACTTTTGTCCTTCAAAAAGAATACCCAAGTGAAACGAGAATAATCATCAATAACTACAAGGCCATATTTGTTACCGCCAATGCTTATGTATGTGACCGGTCCAAAGAGGTCTATGTGGAGCATTTTCAACGGTCTTGTCGTTGTCATCATTGTCTTGAATGGATGTGCCGCTCCTACTTGCTTTCCGGCTTGACATGCGCTACATATTTTGTCCTTCTCAAAAGCAACATCCTTTAGTCCAACGATGTGGCCACCTTTAAGGAGTTTGGAAAGATTTCTCATCCCAACATGAGCTAGCCGGTGGTGCCATAGCGAACCCATGGTGTTTTTAGCGACCAAACAAGTATTTAGGTTAGATCCTTCTTTATTGATGAAATCAACAAGATAGATCTTATCCTCTAAATGCCCTTTGAAAGCTATTGAGGAATCTTTCTTCCTAAAGACGGTCACACCATCATCGTCAAAGAGACAACTATAGCCCCTCTCACAAAGTTGTGATACGGACATCAAGTTGTATCCTAGACCATTCACAAGATAAGCATTACTAATTGAAAGGTCATGGGTGACGTCAATCCGTCCACGACCAATTACCTTTCCTTTGTTGTCATTTCCAAATGATATGCCTCCACTATCAAGTGTGGAGAACATTGATCTCTCTCCAGTCATATGATTTGAGCATCCACTATCAAGTACCCATATTGCACCACTGGAGGAGTATTCCTACAAAGGAAATCAAGCACGTGTTTTAGTCACCCAAGTTGGTTTGGGTCTCTTAACACTAGATACAAGAACTTTGGGCACCCACACACAAGGCTTCCACCTTGCATCATGTGGCCCAACAAACTTGGCAACTACTCTACCATAAGCATTATGAGTTAGCACATAAGAAGCATCAAAATCATCAAAGGATATGGTAGAGGTCTTGTTGCTCTTGTTGACTTGAGAGGTATTGTTCTTGGTCTTGTTGACCAATTTTTTTGCCAATTGCTTTCCCTTTCCTTCGGGCACAAAAGTGGTTCTTTTGTTGTAGTTCTTCTTGGGTGCATTGTTGTTGTACCCCAATCCCCTCTTGTCATGAGAGGCTCTTGGCTCACCAATTAATTTTGTTGTGGTCTCCACTTGAGCTTTCTTCTTGAGCTGATTGACTTGTTTGGTTAGCTTCTCGATGATTGCGTCTTACTTGGCAATCAAGTCAACATCAATATTGTGGCACCAACCTTTGCTTGTTGAAGCTTGAGAGGATTCAAGCTTCTTCAACAATGAGCGTGAGTTTGTCTTGAGATCTTCAATGGCCTAAAGCCTCGTTCTCCTCTTGCAAGGAGTTGCACCTTTCTTGATACTTTTTGGTCATTAAGGTGCATGATTCACTTGTCTCATTGACCTTTATAAGGTCCTTGGTCAAGGTATTATTCTTCTCATTCTCTTGCTCAAGTTGCTTGGTGAGCTCAAGGTTCTTGCTTCTTTCTTCATCAAGCAACTCTTCTTGTCTATCAATGATTCTTTCTTGATTGTCTAACTCTCTTTGTAGCTTATCTAGCATTTTAACCATTTCATGCATGGAGGGGACCATGTCCTCCTCTTCATCACTACAATAAGAAGGATTGAAATCGATATGAGGAGCTACCTTGCTTTTCTAGGCCATGAAGCATCGGGGAGTGTCATCCTCATCATCAGCGAGGTTGTTGAAGAGTGACTTCTTGGCCGGAGATAAGCCAATGGCAATGTTAGCAATCCACCCTCATCATCTTCATCATCATCATCGGAGATGTACTCTTGGCCAATGTGAGCATGTCCCTTGTTGTATGGCTTCTTGTTGGGCTTTGTCTTGTTATTGTACTTTTCATTTTTCTTGCCCTTGCCATTTAGTCTTGGACAATCGGCAATCATGTGTCCTTGTTCATGACACTCATAGCATCTTCTATTTGTCCTTCTAGCTTTTGCCTTGTCAAAGCTTCTCTTGGTGAAACCATTCTTGATCATGTATTTGCCAAATTTCTTGACAAATAAGGCAAATTCTTCATTGTCTTCTTCATCATCATTCTCTTCATCATCATCATCATTTTCATCTTGAGTCTTCTTGGCTTTGAGCGCCAAGTCCTTCTTGCTTGTGCTATCATCTCCTATGAGCACGTTCACTCTCTTGCCCTCATCATCACGACTTTTGTGGGCATTTATTCTTCCAATGACTTCATCCATTGTGAATCTCTCAAAACCATCCTTCTCTTCAATGATGGTGCAAAGTGTGGAATTCCACATTCTAAGAGCCATGAGGAGCTTATAGTCGACTTCCTCATCTTTGATGTTGTCTCCATAGGATCTTCTTTCATTTACAATGTCCATGAGCCTATCATGAGTTTGTTGAGGCTCTTCTCCCTTGTTCATCACGAAGAAGTTGAATTGATTTTTGAGAACTTGAAGCCCTGACTTCTTCAACACATCTACTTCTTCATGAGCACATATGAGCTTCTTCCACATTTTCTGGGCATTCTCAATTCCGGCTACTCTTGAGTATTCCTTAGGATTCAAGGAAGAGAGAATGGCCGACACTACTTGAGCATTACGATGTATGTTGAGTTGGTCCATAGTTGTAGGATTATCCTTGTCTTCCAAGGTGTATCCTTTCTCCACAATTTCCTAAATTAGTTGACATATTGACATGAGATACATCTTCATGCGATGCTTGTACCAACTAAAATCTTTGCCTTCAAAGAAAGACAATCTTCCACTTCCAATGCCATGGATGTTTTCCACATCGGCATAATTGAAAGGTATGGATGTGTGCAACTCGCTTCCCTTGCTTGCCGAAGCAAGATCTTGAGGCTTGTCACCTTCTCCCGGCTTTGACATCTTTTAATCTTCAAGCTTTCAAGCCTTGTAGAAGATTCCGACTCTGATACCAGTTGAAAGTTGCCTAGGGGGGGGGGGTGAATAGGCAATCTAAAAATTAAACCTGAAAAAGCACTAAGCTTGATCAAATAGATAGGAACGACGGAACGTCTGTCAGTAATGATGGAACTTCCGTCACCACGGAAGTTCTGTCAAATGACAGAACTTCACCAATCCTTCCTCTATGACTAATTTAAATTGCGGATAACTAAGAGAGAGGAATACAATACTTGATAGAGTGAAGCTATAGCAATACACACCTAGGGTTCTTCAATGAGTAGCTATCAACTCAAATAACAAGAGATGCAAGTACAATAATATGAAAGAAATGCACAAGCATAAGAATAAAAGCAGGAATGTAAAGAGAGACACAAGGATATAACCCGAGGTTCGGCAACCACACAAAGTAGTTCCTACGTCCTCGTTGAGGAGCCACACAAAGTGGTCGGGTCTCTCTCAACCCTTCTCCCCGCCAAGCAATCACAAAGATCGTGCTCGGATTTCTTTCTCCACTTGATTCTTTTCCTCCGGAGGTGAATCACACCTTCATAAACGTCCCCGACTCACCACATGAAGTTGGGAGCTCAAGGGCGACGCCTAGCCGTCTAGGAGACCAAGTCTTCAAGAGTAACAAGCAAATCAAATCTTGATGAGAAGGGAAAGATGTGTTCAAGCTTTTGAGTTTATGGATTCAATCTTTTTGTGGTTGGATCTCTCTCACTTTGATTTGAATCTCAAGAACAAGTCTAGGAGTGAGAGGGGAGAGCTCTAGCTGAAAAGGGAGTGGAATGCAAAAGTGTCCAACCCTTCCCACGGGGGAAGGGGGAGAGTATTTATAGAGGCTCTCCAAAAACTAGCCGTTACACATCTTTCCTGTGTCTGACGGAACTTCCATGAGAACCCATGGAACTTCCGTCAATTCAAAAAGAGCCACTGCACGGTCAGTTTTCAACTTGGTCAGAGTCGATCGAACTTCCATGATGGGTACCATGGAACTTCCGTCGCTCTCGGATTTGCAACACAGTGCAACCTGAGGACCACAGAACTTCCGTGGAGGAATCCACGGAACTTCCGTAACTCTCAGATTGGCTGTGAATTGAGGCTTGGCAATGACGGAACTTCCATGGAAGAGACCACGGAACTTCCGTGACTCTATGTTTAGCTCAAAAAAGGAAAGGTTCTTTTTAGCATTGGTTGGCTAAACTTTCACAAAACTCTTTGAGAGGCTTGAGCACACAAATTTCCCTTCTAAGTACCCCCCTTTATAATTTGGCAAACCTAAAGCTGCATCTAGGTCCTTAATTTTATTTTGGTAATTGGCGCCAATACATTAAGAATTGACTAATTTTTGATGAGCATGTGTGTATAAGATGGTTCAAATATTGATGACAAAATGCATAGAAACAAAGAAAGGGAGAAAAGAAGATGGAAAAGTATTTCATTCAAAAATATACTCAAGAATGAAGCTCATGAAGTTTTATTTTCTTTTTTGAGTATAGGAAGTCGTACTATTAAGAGGGACACAAATGTGTGAAGCAATGATGAAGTAAGAGCAAAATCCATTTTTCCTCAACCAAAACACTTTTCTAGTAAAAAATCATCGGACTTGTCTGACCCATCGGACAAGTCCATCGGACTCCAGAAACTGCGCCAACTTGTGTCGTCGGACTTGTTCGACAGTCATCGGACTTGTCCGATGACCAACAAGTCCAACCCTTCGGACATCTCCCTCGGACTCCAGTAACTGCGCCAGCCAAGTGCCATCGGACTTGTCCGATGGACAACTTGTCCGACCCGTCGGGCAAGTCTCTCAGACTCCAGTACCTGCACCACCTTGATTCATCGGACATGTCCGATGACCATCGGACTTGTCTGATGGAGATCTGAGAAATACCCATCCAAACGGCTCTTTTTATTCTTGGGCTATAAATAGAACCCCATCTTGTCCCTTGGCCGGTTGGTCACTCATTCCACTCAAAAACACTCTCGAGCTCACTTTGCTCTCCCCAACTCTCCTCCCTTGCTTCCAATCTTGATTTGTGAAGTGATTGAGAGAAGATTGAAGAGCTCCATCGACTTCAAGCTTCCATCCTCTTGAGTTCTTGGTTCATCCTCACCGTCGACCGCTTTTATGTTTGTTAATCTTGGGGATTCATCCTCCACCGATGAAGTACTTGGGAAGCTCCTATCCCAAAAGCAACAAAACGATCAAGCCAACAAGATAAATGCCTTGATCAAGCAAATTGAAGGAGCAAATCATGACAAGAGTGATGTAGCACTCAATGCCACAAGTGAGAAGCAAGAGAAGAAGAAGAAGAAAGTGGTTGATTCTAATAGTGAAGATAGTGATGATGAGATGGCTTTACTTGTGAGAAGATTCAAGTCATTCCTCAAGAAGGATAGTTTCAAGAAGAAAAGCTTTGACAAGAACAAAACAAGAAAGTCAAAAAGGACTTGCTCTGAATGTGGTGATGAAGGACATTTTATTGCGGAATGTCCAAAGAAGAAGAACAAAGATGATAGAAAGAAATACAAGCACCACAAGAAAGACAAGAAGCACAAGAAGCACAGAAGAGGTGAAGCTCATATTGGTCAAGAATGGAATTCCGATGACTCATGCTCTTCATCATCTTCTTCCTCTGCATCCGACACCGACAAGGGAGGCATTGCTACGATTGCCATTGGCGTCACTCCCATCAATACTTCTTTATTTGGGAGCTTGAGTGATGATGATGATGACAACACTCACAAATGCCTTATGGCGAGAGGATCCAAGGTATCAAAATCTAAACATAAGCATTCCTCTTATACTAGTAGTAGTGATGATGATGATGCAGGTTCTTCACTTCCTAAAATGCTTGAATTTATGCAATTGCTTGAGAAACAAAAGGAAGAAAATGATAGACAAGAGGACCTTCTTGAAAAACAAGAAGACTTGCTTATTCTTGAAAAGAAAAGAAACCTTGAATTAGAGAAGCTCCTAGAAGTTGAAAGAAATAAAAATGAAGAGTTAACCATGTCTATCACTAAAATTGAGAATACTTGTGAAAATGTTAAAAGTACTAAAGATAAACTTCAAGAGAAATATGAGGATTTGGAAAAGACTCATAAGTCTCTTGAAAAACAATATAGGATTCTTTCAACCTTCACTTCCTCTTCCACCAATAACTCTCATGCTTCCACTAGCAAAGGATGTGATAGGTGCTATAAGCTTCCACTTGGTACATGCTTATTAGCGAAGTCCAACATGGGGTGGTTGTGGCATAGAAGGCTTGCCCATGTTGGTATGAGAAATCTTCACAAACTCCAAAAGGGCGGCCACATCATAGGACTAACCGATGTTTGTTTTGAGAAAGATATAATCTATAGTACGTGTTAAGCGGGAAAACAAGTTGGAGCATCACATCCGGCAAGAATGTGATGACCACCACAAGGCCATTGGAGATGTTGCACATAGACCTCTTCGGACCCGTCTCCTACATAAGCATTGGTGGTAACAAATATGGTCTTGTAATTGTTGATAATTTTTCTTGCTTCACGTGGATATTCTTTTTGCATGATAAAGGTGAAGTGAAGGATGTGCTCAAGACATTCATGAGAAGAGCACAAAATGAATATGAAGGGAAGATCAAGAAGATAAGAACTGATAATGGCACCGAGTTCAAGAACAGTCAAGTTCAGGAGTATCTTGATGAAGAAGGTATCAAGCATGAACAGTCAACAAAATAGGGTGGCCGAAAGAAAGAACCGCACACTCATTGAGATGGCAAGAACAATGGTAGATGAATACAAGACGTCCGATCATTTTTGGGCCGAAGCCATCAACACCGCATGTCATGCCTCCAACCGGTTGTATCTCCACCGACTTTTGAATAATACACCATATGAGCTACTAACCGGTAACAAGCCTAATATTTCCTACTTTCGTGTCTTTAGGAGCAAGTGTTTTATGCTAAACAAGAAACCCAAGACTTCAAAGTTTGCTCCAAAAGTTGATGAAGGTTTCTTGCTTGGTTATGGATCAAATGTTTATGCCTATCATGTATTCAACAAAACCACCAGTTGTGTTGAAATTTCACGTGACATGACCGTGACATTTGATGAATCTAATGGCTCTCAAGAGGAGCAAGTTTCTATTGATGATGTAGATAATAAAGCTCCTAGAAATGCAATAAAAAGGATGGCCATTGGTGATGTGAGACCACAAGAAACATCAAGTGTTGAAAGTCAACCCTCTCCCACAAAACAAAATCAACATCATGAAAATGAAGAAATTGATCATGCTAGTGGTCAAGATCAAGATGTTGGAGATCATGAACAAGCATCAAGTGATTATTCTCAAAGACATGATCAAGAGGTTGATAAAGATGGTGGTAAAGAAAGCTCACATCCACCACACCCAAGAGTGCATCAAAGTGTACAACGTGATCACCCCGTCAAAAAAATTCTTAGAGATATTGACAAGGGGGTAATCACTAGATCTTGAGTTAGTAATTTTTGTGAACATTACTCTTTTGTCTCATCTATGGAGCCATTTAGGGTAGAACAAACACTTGAGGATTCGGATTGGGTGATGGCCATGCAAGAAGAATTGAACAACTTCACAAGAAATGAAGTGTGGACATTGGAGGAAAGGCCAAAGAACAAGAATGTTGTGGGCACCAAATGGGTGTTCCGCAACAAACAAAACGAAGATGGTGTTGTGACAAGAAACAAGCCAAGGCTCGTGGCAAAGGGGTATTCATAAGTGGAAGGTGTGGATTTTGATGAAACCTACGCCCCCGTAGAAAGGCATGAATCTATTAGAATATTACTTGCTTTTGCTACTCACCATGATTTTAAGTTGTACCAAATGGACGTGAAAAGTGCATTCCTCAATGGGCCAATCAAGGAAGAGGTGTATGTGGAGCAACCACCGGGCTTTGAAGACCCAAAGTATCCTAATCATATTTTCAAGCTCCACAAGGCGCTCTATCGGCTTAAGCAAGCTCCAAGAGCATGATATGAATGCCTTAGGGATTTTCTTGTTAAAAAGGGTTTTGTCATTGGCAAGGCCGATGCAACTCTCTTCACCAAGTGTTTTGGCAATGATATCTTTGTGTGCCAAATATATGTCGATGACATTATATTTGGTTCTACTAACCAAAACTTCTATGATGAGTTTAGCAAGATAATGACCAAGAGATTTGAGATGTCCATGATAGGAGAGTTGACATACTTTCTAGGCTTCCAAATGAAGCAACTCAAGGATGACACCTTTATATGTCAAGCCAAGTCCACTCAACATTTATTGAAGAAGTTTGACATGGACAAGGCCAAGCCCATCAAAACTGCCATGCCAACAAATGGACACATCGACCTCAACAAAAAGGACAAGCCCGTTGATCAAAATGTATACCGCTCAATGATAGGCTCTTTACTTTATCTTTGTGCATCTAGGCCCGATATCATGCTTAGCGTGTGTATGTGTGCATGTTTTCAAGCCGCTCCTATGGAGTGTCACATGGTGGCCGTTAAAAGAATCTTGAGATATTTGGTTCACACACCCAACCTAGGGCTTTGGTACCCCAAGGGTTCAAAGTTCAATCTTTTAGGCTATTCCGATGCGGATTATGCCGGGGATAAGGTAGATAGAAAGAAAACCTCTGGGACATGCCAATTCTTGGGTAGGTCCCTAGTGTCATGGTCATCCAAGAAACAAAATTCCATTGCACTTTCCACCGCTGAAGCGTAGTACGTTGCAGCCGGTAGTTGTTGTGCACAACTACTTTGGATGAGACAAACTCTAAGGGACTACGGTTACAAGTTGAACCGTGTTCCACTCCTATGTGACAATGAGAGTGCCATAAAGCTTGCTTATAACCCCGTTGAACGTTCGCACACAAATCATATAGATATCTACCACCATTTTTTGAGAGGTCATTCTATCAAGGGGGATATAGAAGTGAGTCATGTGTGAACCAAAGATCAACTAGCCGACATATTCACCAAGCCACTAGATGAGAAAAGGTTTTGCTATCTTAGAAGTGAACTAAATATTCTTGACTCTAACAATATGATGTAGAGAATGTGCACATCTGAATGATGATTGTTCAATTATAGCAAAAACCTTGGTTTTATGTCAAAACTTGTTTTGTTTTTGCTTGTTGTTTGATTCTTGATCTCTTGATCAATCTTGTCAAAATATAGTCATAGTTTTAAATGTTTGCTTGGTTGGCTGACCATATGCTGGCAAGAATTCTTTGTGTCCATCATCATCTCACTTAAAAGCTCCAAACTATCCCTTGCCCTACCTATCTGTTCCAGGAGCCACCCTTCATCGGACAAGTCCGATGACTGTCGGATAAGTCCGACCCTATCGGACAAGTCCGACATCCATCGGATAAGTCCGTCGGTCCAGCTTTCACCCCTTTAACCCAGCCCGACTTACCCCTTCGGTCAACACCCCCTCATTCACCTCCTTCATGTTTTCTCTCCTCAAGAACTCTCCCAAAGGTGACCCCAAGGCGATCTCCCTCTCCCACCATCCATTGGAGCAAGTTTGGAGGCCAAGAGGTCCTCCTCCATCGGCAAAGTCAGATCCCCATTGTTTTTGCAAGGTTTGATTTCCCTCTCTCTCTCCCTAGGGTTAGGGTTCTAGGGCAATGCTAGTGTCAAATCTTTTCCCTTACACTTTTGATCCATGGAGATAGCTTCTAGCCTGTTGTAGATGGAGTAGAAAGGGTTTGGTCACTTGTGGTAGGTGGATTTGTGGAGGATCTAGGTTTTTGGAGAAACTGTAAGTCATCAGACAAGTCCGATGGATATCGGACAAGTCTGACGCATCGGACAAGTCCGATGATCATCGGACATGTCCGACGACTTGCAGTTCCTCCAAAAGTCTAAGTCCCTCACTGATTCTCCTCACCCTTTTTCCTCTCTTTTGTCTCTCTCCTGACTTGTTGCTACTCCTGTTGTTAGCATGTCGGATGTGGAAGCATCCCCAATGAGGGAGAAGAGGACCAAGGCTAGTGACGATCAAGGTCAAAGCCAACCCCCGAAGAGAAAGAAAGTCACGGCAAAGCGAATCCAGCGGAGCTACCTCCAATAGCCAACTGAGAGAGAGGACCCTGTTGAGTCCGAAGAGCTAGAGAGATTCATGCATCCTCCCGCCAAAATGCACAACTCTGACCGAGTCATTGTGAACTTCTTTCGTGCTTCTCTTGAGACTTGCATTGAAGCAAGGTTGGTCAACTACTATGCTCATGAGAAGGAAGCTGCTGATTTTTGCTTTCATGCTCATTTCCATGCGGACTGGTACCGCTCCACCTGTTCTGAAGAATGTTGTTGTTGACAGCAAGTGGCTAGATTGGGACTATATGAAGTCAAAGAAGCATCCTCTGTTCGACCAAGTGCTAGCTGCTTTTGAGCATCATGGTCTTAAGACGTTCTTGTCTCTCAAGTACTCTTGGAACAAGGAAATCATTTCTCAGTTTTATTCCATCGTGTACTTTGAGAATGACAAGTCTATGGTCTGGATGATAAATGAGACAAAGTACAGCTGCACCTTGAACCAATTTGCTTCCATGATAGGACTCAAGAGCTCACGTAAGGAGAAGCATAAGATTCACTCGGGCAGTTACATGAGTCATGAGGACATGAGGCATATGTATATGGATCCAGAGAACAGTGTCCCTCCCAACTCAAATGGGCTGCTACCCTTTTTCTCAGTCTTGTTCAGGATCTATAGGAGCACTTTGGCTCCAAGGGGTGGCAACTCTGACCACATTCCTACCTATCAGAGGGATATCTTGCACTGGGTTCATGGTAATCAAAAGTTTGATGTCTTTGACTATGTCTATCAGGAGATGTGGGACATCTCCATCTCTCCCAAGCGTGCCTATGGATATGTCCCGCACATCATGTATATGATTGAGAAGGTCTCAGGATTGACTTTTAAAAAGGACATAAAACATCTGATCTCAAACCTCAGATTCCTTCTATTTGGACTCCTGACACCTCCTCCGGTCAGTTCTTTGGTGCAGCTCAGCCTACTTCTCCCGCTCTGGCCCCCAGAGCTCCTTCAAGGGCCACCGGATCCTCTCGGGCACCTCCACCATCTCGTGGGAAGAGAAGTGGGATTATGAAGATGTTCAAGTCTCTCATTGGCATGTGCAGAAACATTAATCAGAGGATGGATGTCATTGAGAGGAACCAGGTAGCACTCTTTGATCACTTTGGTGTTGAACCTCCTCCTCCACCTTCTCCTTCGGCTGCACCCCCTCCTCCTATTTATGATGATCTGATGGATACTTTCACTATGGAGGAGATGAACTACTTTGGCTACTATCCTCCGCCTCCCTAGTTTAGCACCGGCGCCGCCTCTAGTGGACAGCATGTCCGCTTTGGTGATGATGAGCAAGAAGAGGAAGCCATGAGCAAGAAGAGGATCCCGCTGCATATGCTCTTCGTGAGCGAAAGGGAAAGGCCCCCGTCGTTGAAGAAGACAAGGATGAAGATGAAGATGAAGAGGATGATGAAGACTATGAGGGCTCTGAGGATAGAGATTTCATCACCATCTACCTGCATTTTTCTCCTTTTTGGTGTCTTGATGCCAAAGAGGGAGAAGTGTAATCTATCTTTTTATCTATTTCCTTAGTTTGTGAGTTGCGAGTGTGATGGAGATGGACAATTTGGTTTGGTTTGTAAAACTCCTTATTTGTGTTGCTTGGTTTGTAAGACTCTTTGCTATACTTGCTTTTGGTACTTGTAATCCTCTATTTGTGTCTTATGAGCTCATGTGTTTTACATGCTTCTTTATGATGATGTATTGTTGTTTCTCCTTTCTCTAGATGCATTTGTGTGAAAATACTTGTCATATGCATTGTCTCAAATTCATATGCTTAACTATTGCAAATCATCATGTATGCATAGTAATAGGGGGAGCTCTCATACTTTTCTTCAAATATGTGCACTTGTTATTTAATCTCCAATCTTTTATTCGTGCACACATTTAGGGGGAGCTCCTCACAAATTGTACCATCTTTACATTTCTTTTTAAAATATTAGTTGTATTGTCATCAATCACCAAAAAGGGGGAGATTGAAGGTGCATCTAGGCCCCTAATTTTATTTTGGTGATTGGCGCCAATACAATTAAGAATGGACTAATTTTTAATGGGCATGTGTGTAGAAGATGGTTCAAATATTGATGACAAAATGCATAGAAAGAAAGAAAGGGGGAAAAGAAGATGGGAAAGTATTTCATTCAAAAATATACTCAAGAATGAAGCTCATTAAGTTTTATTTTGTTTTTTGAGTATATGAAAAGCTGTACTATTAAGAGGGACACAAATGTGTGAAGCAATGATGAACTAAGAGCAAAATCCATTTTTCCTCAGCCAAAACACTTTTCCAGTAAAAAATCATCGGACTTCTCCGACCCATCGGACGAGTCCATCGGACTCCAGAAACTATGCCAACATGTGTCGTCGGACTTGTCCGATGACCAACAAGTCCGACCCTTCGGACATCTCCCTCGGACCCTTCAGAAACTATGCCAACATGTGTCGTCGGACTTGTCCGATGACCATCGGACTTGTCTGATGGACAACTTGTCCGACCCGTCGGGCAAGTCTCTCGGACTCCAGTAACTGCGCCACCTTGATTCATCGAACATGTCCGATGACCATCGGACTTGTCCATTGGAGATCTGAGAAATACCATCCGATGACCATCGGACTTGTCTGATGGACAACTTGTCCGACCCGTCGGGCAAGTCTCTCGGACTCCAGTAACTGCGCCACCTTGATTCATCGAACATGTCCGATGACCATCGGACTTGTCCGTTGGAGATCTGAGAAATACCCATCCAAACGGCTCTTTTTCTTCTTGGGCTATAAATAGAACCCCATCTCGTCCCTTGGCCGGTTGGTCGCTCATTCCACTCAAAAACACTCTCAAGCTCACTTTGCTCTCCCCAACTCTCCTCCCTTGCTTCCAATCTGATTTGTGAATGGATTGAGAGAAGATTGAAGAGCTCCATCGACTCCAAGCTTTCATCCTCTTGAGCTCTTGGTTCATCCTCACCGCCGACCGCTTTTGTGTTTGTTACTCTTGGGGATTCACCCCTAGACGGTTAGAGGTGTCCGTAGAGCTCCCAACTTGTGTGGTGACGCCTCGGGAAGTTTGTATTGACCCCTCCTTCATGGAGATTACTAGTGGAAAGCCAAGTTTGATCTTTGTGGTCACTTGGAGAGGTTAGGGTTGATAGAAACCCGGTCCTTTGTGGATCCCTCAATGGAGACGTAGGCTTCTTTGTGGAGCTGAACTTCGATGAACAAATCTTGTGCCTCCCTTGTCTCCTCTTACTTACTTGTCATTTACTTGTTCTTGCTCATAACTTGCTAGTTAGGGTTTGCTTCGTATTTCTTAAATTAACTTGTGTAGGTTGCTTGCTAGTTGTTCTCCTTATTTCTACAGCTTCCTCTAGCTTGTAATCACTAGGTCCTAGCTTGCCTTGCACTAGTTTAAAGTTTTAATCGGCCGATCTACTTTTCTATCACATGCCATCAGACAAGTCCATCGGACTTTCCTCACAAGTGTTGGACAAGTCCAACACTGCACATTTGACTTTTATTATTAAGTGATTTTTAGGGATAATTGCCTATCCACCCCCCTAGGCACTTTCAATACCTATGACTCAAATAAAATAACGAACTACTCTTTAAAGTGCTTTTGAGTCCAATTTCCTTTTCTTCATTTTGGGAGTAAGAGCCATCTTGCAAGTGTGGGTTTATACAATAAATTTGATTATCTGCACATTTACTTCATCATCATATACCAAAACCCACTAGGGGATCCTAGATGCATCTTCAGGTTTCTTTTTTGCACTGGATGCATGTTTCAAGGTGTTGGGTTTGCTGGTCACAAAGGTTGTCCAGCACATGGAGGTATTTGGTGGTGGTAACAGGGGTAGGGTCATGCCTATTAGAGTTTGACTTTATCAAGGATTCTATACGGGATTTCCACTGGGGTAGGTCTTTATTGGTGATGGGGAGGTACCTCATGCTCGAGAATGCAAGAGGGGGCTCGTAGAGCGGGCACAAGATTTTCAAGGCTTTTTGGGCGCAAGTTGGTAGGTGTCTGGGGGACGTGATCCAACAACGGTTACAGTGAAGGGCTGTATAGTGGGGTAGTCTAGGCTAGTATCAGTATGAGTGGGGACAACACAACTCAGGGTGTCGGATTTGTTTTACTCTCTACCAACAAATCGGGGGTGGAGCTTGAAACCTAGGGAAACCATAGCGATGTAAAGGAGCCATGGGAAGCCAGGCTCATGTTGGCAATTGGTGATGACCCAAGGTTGCACTTCGGTGGATAGGACTGATGCTGGTGTATTTGGGTTGGAAGAGTGGAAAGTGGTGGCTTGGTGAGTATCCATGAGTATCTGGGGATGTGGAAAGTGGTACTCACGAGAGGGCTATTGGCGATAGAGTTGATGGGTAGGGATGGTGTTTGCAGGCTTTATTTGTAGGCGGGGAGAACAAGTAGCTTGTGACTTGCAGGAGAATCCTATTTTCTGTGGGCTAGGGCTCACTTTTATAGTAAGAGGGATGTAGGTGTCGTGCACTAGACACCAATCTGTGACTTTGGCTGGTGTTGTTGACTTGATGCATGAGGTACAAGGTCATTACTTTGGTTGATTTCCCATTGTGTTTTTTTGTGGTCAAGGTAAGGCTTGCCGTGAAATGTGGCGGAACTGGGGCAAATGTGGGTTGGAAGGAGGCGTGTAGCTCTTGGTGCTTGTGGTGGCATAAAGGGATCAAGGCTGCGATAAAACATGTCATGGGGTTTGGCGACATGTTATCAGGGGAGTGACTGAAAAGGAAGTGTGACTTTGGTTCTTCTGGTGAAAGGAGGGGTATCCAAGGTTGGCCAGAAGGCGGGGGAATACGAGATACAAGACTAAAAGTAGATCTGTAGATCTGTTTTTCATTATTCTTGTACATTATTTACTTATTTGGAATTCACAACTATTTTTGCATCTTCTAGTTGCGTTCATGTTCTTTGTTGGTCTAAGCACACAACATCACTCAACCAAAAACCCAAATGAGCAAACAAGGATTCACACAATCATGGTTGAATTACACACGTAGGTGTACTAAGCGGAGTTCTATTGGCGATATGTGCGGAGCGCGAACAAGTCTACACTAGATGGGTCAGATACTATGTATTTGACATGACTAGGGGTACACGGTTTGTGGTGCTAGTGCTACTGAGATTCGGACTAGGACGGCTTTGACCCTATGTCGGTGTTATCGGCTACTGTCGAGCTTCACTCGACGGTGTCTTCAAGTTTCTCGGTCGGCGAATGGTACGGCGTGGAAGTTCCTTCTTCCTTGGGGACTGGCTGAGTTAGGGGGATTGACTTGAAAGTTTCTTTGTTGAGAGGGCCCTGGAAACATTCCTCTCTTTTGACATCAATCGACGGGGACTGACTGCAAATCTTCGCTTCATAGGGAGGGAGGAGCAGATTTGAATCCCTTCGAGGATCGTGTCTTTCACTTATCCGGTGAAGTGCAGAGTTCTACAGGCTACGCAACCGGTATGGTAGGCCTGGTTGAGGGCACGGGTGTGGCGATTCTCCATGCTTCTCATGGATTCTTCAGCTGTGGTAGCACGACGGTGAGCTTCTTCTGCTTAATCTTCTGCTTCTACAAGGTCAACTTGCTGTCTTTCGTATTGCTCTTTGGCTTCTTTGGCTCGCTGGATGCAGGCTCGTAGTTATTCTGCTTGCTGGTCAAACAACTCATCAAGAGCGAGGAGGTACTACATCGTGGCGACAACAGTAGGGTCTCCATCTTGTCTTTCCAAGCTATCGACACAGGCTTTCCTAGTAGGCCATTCTTTGTCCAAAGGCAGGAAGTATTGCATGTTGTGTGGCTGATGGGCTTCTCGAGCAACTGGCATAGGTATTGCAGAGCCTTTTGAGCGACGAACTGGTAGGTGTCTGAAAAGCGGAATCCAATAGTCGTCCCTCTCCATGGCTTCATGTTGGGAGCTTCAAGGCTGGCGGTAATCTAGACTGTGACAGTGCGACGCTCGGTGCCAGATTCTTCATACTCTAGTCCTACATACTTGGGGCGCTCTGGGATGTGAAGCTTGGTTTTGGTGGTAGTAGCTAGTGGTCTAGGTGATGTCTTCCATAGATAAGGTGGGGATAGGTTTAGTCTGGCCAATAGGATGGGATTATGGTTTGGTTTGGAAGGGAAAGTTTGTGGGGATGAAGAATGGTTGGGTAAGGCTAGGGTCCTTTTATAGTCTATAATTGGGTCGGTCGAGACATTTCGATAAGGCTAGTGGTAGGGTGTATTGCACAAGTTAGCTTCTTGTGTAAGCTTTCCGGGTACACTGGCTTGCCATAACCTTCTCTAACGCGGGTCATAGGTCCACTCTATTTGGTTAGAGGTGCAGTGACATCCATAGGTATATGCGGTAAATGGAGGGCGATGCCATTATAGTGTCGATGGGTTTTGCGCGCTTCGACCGGTCGAAGAGACAGTCATCAACGTGCGAGAGCCGACACGCGACATGCAGTGTGTGTACTAGGGGCACACACGGGCAACATGATCAGGACGCCAGAGATCCTTTGAATGAGTCAAAAGACTCTAGGTCATGATGATGTCCGATCTCCAGGACTGCTTGCATGCTTCGAGGAAAACGCTTCAGAAAAGGTTTAGGTATCGTGCTTTACCGTGGGGTCAACAAGGCTAAGAGGGTTTCTAGGCAAGGTTTTGAATCGCAGTTTTAGTTTTGGTTTGAGTGGCAAGGAATATACAAGGCATGGGCCTCTATATACGGCACACGTATGGCTCTAGGTATCTTTGGGTTTCATCCTATGGTCAAGTATGGCTCTAATACCAATCTGTGACACCCCACACTCCGAGGGCGTCCTGTGCATCCTGTACCAATCCCTGGATCAGTAGTTGGTATGCACAATCAGATTATCTCAAATTCATACAATACTAAAATACGAGGATTTATAGTTGACTTACCAAACATGGCTAAGTTACAATCCAGATGAGGCAACGAAAATTTGGGCGTGGAGGACTAGTTCACTTCAATCCATCACATCTCATCACATCCACAGGCAAACTTGAGCATACACCGCCAAACACATTTTCACCCATTTTCAAAATAGCAATATATAATATGGTGTTGTGATGAGCCTCATCGCGGGGTTCCTAAGTGCTTCGAAGCATAATAGCATTCCGTGCATTAGGCATCTAATGTCGGTGTATGTGGAGCTTACGATGTAGTAGGGTGTGGCCCGTAAGGAGGGGTTGCGGTAACAACAACAGAATTACCGATACGCAAGTAGGTAGAAATCATGCAAGCATTCCACAACAATGACACTCAAGAGAGCATGCAATATAGAATAGGCCTTAAGTAGGATTCTATACTACTTTGATGGGATAAATATGATCAAGGTGATGTTAGAGCTTGCCTGGTAACACTATCCTTAAATCGTCGTGATTTACGTTGCTTCGCGTAATGGTGTCAGAGTTCGTATCGAGACTTGGGCCTTTTGGGCTTCGTCTCCAACATCGGGCTCCTTAGGTTCTCTGCGTGCTACGATACGTGACGCTAGGGCGACAAAAATAAGAAACAGTCAATACTCCAATTAAAAGTCCAGATAGGATATTTAGGGTGTTGGGTGTAAACTAGTGGAATTATAGGTAGGTTGGGTCTTAGAAGGCTGGTGTTGGAGGAATCAGTGTAACCGAAGGTCGGGCGGTGAAAATATGTTGTTGAGGGGGGTAGGGGTGGCAATAAAACTCATAACTCGATAGCTCGCTCAACTCGGAGCCGAACTCAGCTCAACTCGACTCGGCTCGTTTCAATTTCAAACGAGCCGAGCCAACTTATTAGCTAGTTATATTAATGAGCCAGCTCGAGCGGGCTTGTGAGCTGGCTAACGAGGCTAACGAGCTACGCAATGTTTAAAACTACATGCTACCTATGACTATGGATCATGGTCCAACTATCACATGTCAACTTAATCGTATAAGTACAAATCCTAAAGATATAAAGATAGTAATAACCTACTCTTAATAAGATAGAGTGACAAATTTAAAGTTGGAGCACTAATGTTTTTCTCTTATATAGTTTATAATCAATACTTAGTTATAAAATTTATGTGAATATATTATCTTTCTATAAAAACATATATTTCAATGACCAAGATCGATCAACATATGGATAAGTAATGTTTAATTTACATCTTAAATTTATTTGATGGTTTAAAATATATGATATTTTTATACGATGTATGTTATTTGTTTTTTTTATTAACAAATAAAATAATACTCCCTCTGTCCAAGTAAAGAGGGCGTTTCCCCCTTTGTTACAGAGACCAAGGAAATAACCGTCCGCTTTGAATAGGGCGATGTCCCGAGACGAAGCCGGTTGTTCTGTTCCCTGAGGCGCGCGCAATTAGGATCCACAATTACTGCATGCAAACGTTTCAGCTGCCTTAATTTTTGATGTGCATGCAAACGGTTCCAGGCACACACGCTCAAACAGCTGACCGAAATTCGCATGCGCGCTCCTGGCCGAAATTCGCATATGCGCTCCTGGCCGAAATTCGCATGCGCGCTCCTGGCCGAAATTTACCGCGCGCCGCCGCCTGGATCAAATTTTCAGCAGCGCCTCTATATAAACTGCGGCTCTCTTCCTCAACCTCAACCTCTATCTCAACCTCAACTCTGAACAATGGCGCTGGTCGACCTTAATCTCGAGCCACCTGAAGAAGATGCAGAAGGATGTGATCAGGAGGAAAGACAAGAAGTGCATTCGACTGGAGGTAACCTATTCTCATATTGTGATGTTTATCTGTTCTTCCATTTCACTTGTTTTGAGTGGAGATGATGACTGTGGACAAACATGGTAGAAACTGATTTGAGTGGAGATGACGACTCTGGACAAGAGCATGACGATGACATGTGGCATTTGGGGTTATGAAGGTACGCTGCATTTTGTTTAAAATCATGAGCATGTTTCTAGCTGGTCTACCGATGTGCCATGTTTCTAAATAATCTATCCGTGTACTAGCTCCAATTGAAGATGAACAAGCAGATGACCTTAGCGATGGAGGACAAGGAAATTCTAGTGGCGGGATTGCACCAACCACAGTCGGTTAGTAACTGAAATTTGCCGTTGTCATTTGCACCATGTGAGTAGACATCCTCATATTTTTTTCTGTAGATTTGAACGTGAGGAAACGGAGGACTTACCCAAATAAAGAAAAATTTGCAATTTATGGTATGTTATTGGCAAGAACAGATCCACCTATACTTCATCATGGAGTGTTAAAGGAGGTTGCAACAATGTTTGATATGCCAGTCCGAACTTGTCAAAAAATTTGGCATAAAGGGCAAGCTGGTGGTTTTGATGGGTTGAAAGACAAACGACCAAAGAATAGTGGTCGTAAAAAAATTGAAATTTCCCCTGATGCCATAAAAAATGTTGAATTGCATCAACGCACTACTTTGAAGGATCTTGCAGGAGCACTTGGTGTAAAGAAAAGCACGTTGCATAATCGATTCAAAGAAGGTTGTTTCCGTAGGCATAGCAATGACATTAAGTATACTTTGACTGATGAGAACATGAAGGCTAGGGTTAAGTATTGTCTCTCAATGCTACGAGAGACAAGTGAGGGTGAAAAAAGTTTTGATCCAATGTACAACATCGTGTACATAGATGAGAAATGGTTTTATAGGACTCGGCGAAACCAGAAGTACTACTTGGTGAATGACGAGCAACGTCCAAGAAGATCAGTGAAGAGCAAAAACTTTATAGAGAAGGTAATGTTCTTGACAGTGATCACTAGACCCAGATTTGATAGCGAGGGTAAGTGCATTTTTGATGGGAAAATTGGCATTTTTCCATTCACTTACGTTGAACCAGCGCAACGGAATAGTCGAAACCGACCAAGAGGTATAAATTGTGCACATACGTATATTTACAAGGGATTCCCGTTATGGCATTTTATAATGTTGACTTCACTATATTTACAGGAACACTGGTTACTAAGGCAATGACATCTGTGAGGAAGGAACATTGTAGGGAATTTTTGATTAACAAGGTCATTCCTGCCATCAAAGCTAAATGGCCTGTTGAGGAGAGAGGCATGCCTATCTTTATACAGCAGGACAACGCAAAAACTCATGTTGATGTCAATGATCCAGCTTTTGTTGCGGCTGCCTACTCTGATGGTTAGGATATTCGAATGACATGTCAACCTCCTAATTCTCTAGATTTGAATGTGTTGGACTTAGGTTTTTTTTGCTGCCATTCAAGCTTTGTTCCACAAAGGAACTCCCAATAATGTTGACGAAATTGTTACCAAAGTGGAAGAGGCATATCGTGATTATCCAGTTGAGCGGTCTAATAGAGTTTTCCTAACTCAACAAGGTTGCATGCTGGAAGTCATGAAGGAAAATGGAGGCCAATTTTATGACATTCCTCATATGAAGAAAAAAACTTTAGAGATGCAAAGAATATTACCTACGTCACTAAAATGTGATGTTGATCTGTTTAATGCAGCCGTAGCATTTGTATCTTAGGGTATTTGTAAACTTTGTTCCAAAGATGCTTGCAGACCTGCTTAATTATTCAAATCATGATCTTCATCATAATGATACAGTATCACATCCTCCCTCAATATTCTGTTTGGAGCAATTATCTTAGGCATCATCGTCGACATGAACTGAATGCCTTCTGTAACATTTTGCATCTCCTCTTCGCTCCATCTGCGGTACTCTCTTTCATTGAACTCATCCGGTAGTTGTGCGTGACCTCCGATGTCGACGCCGGTCCAATCATCTGCGCCTTCTTTATTTTCACCGACGAGGACAGGCGCCTGTTCTTCATCTTCGTTGCCGAGGACGGGTTCACCATACGTCGCTGGCAGTTCACCATCGCTCGCCGCCGCCTCTGAAGGTTCACCACCACGCGCTGCCGCCTCTGAAGGTCCACCACCGCGCGTCGCCGCCACAGATGCAAAACCACCAAGTGTCGCCGCCTCTGAAGGTTCACCACCACGCGCCGCCGCCTCTGAAGGTCCACCACCGCGCGCTGCCGCCGCAGATGCAAAACCACCAAGCGCCGCCGCCTCTGAAGCAAAACCACCGCGCGTCGCCGCTGCAGATGCAAAACCACCGCGCGCCGCCGCCGCAGATGCAAAACCACTGACCGCCGCCGCATGCTGTGACGGGAAGGTATGCTGCACCGGTTCGTCCTCGCTGCGACACCGCTTAGGCATGCTGTGAGGTGCTATGAACGGATGGAGGTAGGGAGAAGAAAGGCGCACGCTTTGGCAGGTCTGGACGGGAAGAGAATAAAAGGCCAGAGATTAGGAAAGAGAGGTGGCGCTTCATCATCCCTAATTAAGACACGGTCAAACTAATAAACGCATGCAGCAGTTCCCAACCGGCAAACCACCCCACGCCCTCTTTTCCTGGAATTCCCTCTGGCCTCCAAACGTCTTCTTTACTTGGAAGGAGGGAGTATGTTTTAAAAATAAAGCTCAATGAGCCATAATGAGCTAGCTCGTGAGCATAATGAGTTAAACCGAGCTACAATATTAACTCATTGTACTAATGAGCTATAACGAGTTGGTGCCGAGCCGAGCCAAACCGGCTCGACAGCCAGCCCTAGAGGGGGACAAGGGGGATATCATGGTGGAAACGGAAATATGATGGGTGATAAAAGGTTTCTCATATCAGGACGATCGCGTGAGCGTAAGAATCATTCGAAACGAAGCTATGATTAAAAAGATATGATTTTTACAATGTCTTGGGGCTTATTTGTAATTACCGTAAGGTCATGAGTACCTATTTGTAATTAAAAAATATTAGGGGCATGGCTGTAAAAAAGGCAGGGGCTAAAATATAATTTATGAAAAGTAATTGGGTCTCTATAAATTGGCAGGGCTTAAAAAGAATTTAAATAAAGGTTAGGGACCTTTCTGCAAAAGATAAGGATTTAGGAATTTTCTAAAATTATTTGTACGGGAAATACCATGGACTAGGGTATACAGGGTCGTGGACGGAGTCCATGAGCTTGGTCTACGGTTTTATGTGAACTGGGCGGGGGGGTTAAAATGCAAAAGGGCTTAACCAAATAGGGAGGGGGGTTTTGTTGGCAGGAAGGGGAAGGGCTATATTGCAAAATTGTCTTCTCTCACGTGGACAGTAGGGGATCGCCTTCTTCTTTCTCTGCTCGCTCCCATGGCCCAACGCTGGAGCTCGGGTCGCAGGGGAGGATAGGGTGAGAAGGACGGGGAGTTTAGGGAATCCGTGCGCGAGCTTGTCACGCGCCCGTCTATGGTGTAGGCGGGGGAGGAGGCGCAAGGGCGGCAGCGCAATTGCGATGGAGGCGGCCATGAATGGGAGCTCGGAAGAAAGGGGGAAAATGCTAATTGGAGCTTCTCTGATCGAGAGGGGAGGCGACGTTGGCGTTGTTGCGGAGTGGGGAGCATGACGCTTCCATTTATAGGCGAAGGGAGGGAGTAGAGGGCGGTGAGCCACCGAGCGGTGAGCCGAGCTCTAGCTCGCCATTAATGGCGGCGCTGGGCTCTGCGCGTGGAGCGCGTGCGTGCGTCGGGTAGTGAGGGTGGCATGTCGCGGAGCGGGGGAGGCTCGATGCGGGGGTGTGATGGAGGCGACGACGTGGTTGGGCGGTGTCGGTAGCTTGGTGCCTTCCTGTTCATGGCGGGTAGGTGGAGCTCTGGCCGGGTCTGTTGGCGCGTGTGTTTGCGCAGCACGAGCCCGAGGCCGTGCGGCATCATGGTGTAGATTCTAGCTCTGTGGAGCTGATGGTACAGGCGCTGGGGCGAGGCCAGCGAGGCGCGGGTGCGCTGGCGGGGCGGGCAGCGATCGAGCAGTGGTGCAATCTGCATTCTAGTCCCGAGGAGGAAGACAATGAGAAAAATAAAAGGAGAGGCGCTCAGGTGGGCCGGGGTGTGTGATGTGCGCGACCCAGGTGGAAAAATAGAAATTACACACAAAAAAAAGGGTGAAAAAATAGAAGGAGGCGCGCGGTTGGGTCGGGGAATGTGAAGAGCGGCCCAGGGTGAATGAAAGGGAGCAGGGCCGCTCTGGGCTGGGGTGGCTCGCGGCCCAGGATGGGGAGGGAGAGGTGGCGACTGGGCCGGCCTGGCTGGTGGGCTGCGCAGAGAAGAGGGACAGGCCACGCTGGGCCAGAGGGGAAAAAAGAGGGGCATGGCTAGACCTGTCCAAATGGGCGGCACGACCCAGCCCGGCCCTGGCCTTAAAAGGCCCTGGCATGGTTAATTAAGGGCCCGTACAGCCCATGGGCCATTTCAAGCCATACCGAGACAGCCTTAGGGCTCAGCTGTCGGCTCAGGCACGGCCCTAAAATATAAATTCGTGTCGGGCCGGCCCACTAGGCACGCAATTACATAGGCCTAATAATTTAATTACAGCCCATTAACACTTAAAAGTGATGAAAAATAAAGAGAAATAAGGCGGATAATGGGATTTGAACTCAAAACCTCCACTAAAATAATAAGATGACTTACCAACACACTAGAAAATCTTTTTTAACTATAATATAAATATAGTTATACTTAAACAATTTTTTATCGGGCCATGCCATGCCGGCCTTAAGGCCTGCTCTTCGACCCAGGCACGACCCTTACCACCGGGCCGTGCCGACACGGGCCCTAAAATCAGTGGGCCATGTCGGATTCATGCCGTGATTTTTTTTAAGGGCTTCGTGCCAGCCCACTCGGCCCGGCCTTTTTGAACACCTCTAGGCATGGCCTAGGCGGGAGGTAGAGGAAGAGCGGGCTGGGCTAGCCAAGAGCGGGAAGGGGAGGATGGGGGATTTCGGCCTGATGGGGCGAGGAGGGAAAGGAGAGGCTTTAATCTTTTCCACTAGAAAATAAGCGTGTCAATTGTCGCGTTTGCAGTTTTTCGACGTAGAGAACCCCGTCTGGTGCTTTTTTAATTCAAAGAAATGTGCATGTATGTAAACAAATTTTTGTTGAACAATAAGTAGGGGGACCACTGCTCTGTCATTTAAGAAGCAAAATAAGTTTACATAAATAAAATGCACCACCACCAGTAGGATTAGTTTACATTTACACAAAGAGATCAATTTAATTTTTTTTTGATAATGTGTCTTAGTGCTTTTTATCTCATAAAAAGTAGTTTTGTTGTTTGTCCTCCAAAATAATAGTTGTATTAGATAGTTCCTCAGTAAATCCTATCAACTTTAGTGCACTACAGACTCAAGTAGTTCAAAATACAACAACAACAACAACTAAGCTTTTAATCCCAAGCCAGTTGAGGTAAAAGAGTAGCTCAAAATACAACAAGTCATATTATTTGATCAAGGGCCACTTGGATCATCAAGCCCGAAAGTAATGACCAATATATTGCTCTCATATATATACTGAGATGTTTGGACGAATCTTCAGTTCATGGAGTGTACATGTGTGCACCTTATTAACAGGCAGATGCATTCTCTGAAAAAGGAAGCACTTTATATATTGATTTTTATTTTTTTGCTTGCAACATGAAGTGCATTTAGCTCATGCTAGATAAGGACAAAATAAGTAAAAATGTAACAATTAAAATATACAAATTTGTATTATATCACCTATGACCTAGCCTATATTATATAGCTGAATTTTTTAGTAGAGTGAGAACTGTCTCACATAATACACTTTTTTTGCCATTTGGAATGTCCTTAGATCTCATTTCTACCCCACTTTCCAAATAGCCATCTAAGTTAAAGGTGTTATAAACCAAGGTACTTTCATAACCTTGATTTGCTGACAATGCTGATTTACCATAAAACTTAGAATAAAGAATTAGTAAAGGTTCTTCCATCAGGAAAATTTACTGGAGACTCCACAATGTTATTCAACTTAGAGTCCACTGGATCTGACAAACAACATTTCCATGTGTGTGTAGTGACTAACAAAAACTAAGGTAATTGTAGATTATTATAATCTGATCAGGTATTGCATGAACAGCACAGTGAAAGATTTCAGAACAAAATGAGCACAAATTCTCTTGGACCAATACTTTTTCCTCTGAGATGGCGCCGCAGAACAGGTCCAAGGGCCATTGCAGTTCTAGTAGCTGAAATAAAAACTGATTGGGTGGCCATAAAGTCTGTTCAAATGTCAATATTAACAAACTCATTAGCATGTTCCTAAACTTAATCTACTTTAACATATAACAAAACTTATATATGACATTTGACACACATTTCCAGTATGGCACCGTTTGCTGAATGAAAGGAAGCATAATTTTTCTTGAAATAATTTTCTTTAGTACGATGCATTCCTATGAACATCAACCTCTGAAAAAAAGCACCTTACACAAGTATTTTGCTTGTAAACTGCAAGTGCATTTAGCTCACACCAGATAAGAAAAAATAATAGTATTATAATTAAAAAATAGGATTTATTATATTACTTATCTGTATTTTATATCCATACCGGTGAGCCTAAATCAGACACTTTTTATTGGTTAGAAAAGTTATCTCATAAACATTTGTTGCCTTGTTGCCTATGTTGAGCTGTTGATCTATTCATATGTGATCATCATTTAACTAATGATTATTGAGTTTCACATATTTTTGGCTTCAGTGATAAAATTATCATTATAAATCCAAATTTAAAATCAGAAAAGAAAGGGAGAGATTCACACTTTCCTACTTATTTTTTAAAACTGAACTGGCTTTCAACTTTGAATCTGCATTTAGTATTTTTCAAGCATTAGAGCAATTAGTGTATATATGCACAGTTAGATGTAGTTTCATTCTGAGAAGACATCTATTCGCGACTACATTTTCTAACTAAACTAAAAAATACAGTAGAAATGCACTTAATGATGAAATTATTTTTTATGATATGGCTGTTACAGAGTTTGTGTTCAGCATTTTGTCAGACAGACTGGATTGTGTCATTGGATAAGAGCACTACAGACTCATCACTTAGGATAAAACTTTTATGGCCAATTTGATCTTTCTTCCTCTATAAACTTTTGTGTGATCACTTGTTTAGAAAAAATAATTTCTAAATTATCACATCAAGTGTTTGGTATTTAATACAAATCTGCTTTCTTAGAGATAAACCATCAAGCACATGGTATGTCTGTGTTTCTTTCCAGAGATTCAAGTACATCTACTATGGGCAGCGGCAGATACAGCAGGGTGAGACTTAAACCTTGCAAAAACTCTCAGTAGAACCACAATCAAAACCAATTGCAAAAACCATTCTGTAGAACGCCAATTTAGTCTTAATGACAAACAGCTAGTATGCATGGTACGACAAAAGATCATCCATCCTAAGTATGCATGCTGGTTTGGCATTGACCTTGGATCCTGTAATGAAGTAGATTGCTAAAACATTGTTGTCCTCAAAGTAGCCATGATAATTGTTCGCCAGCTGCATCGGATTTAAGAGGAAAACCTGTAATACTTTTACATAAGGTTACACATTGAGTACCCTATAAAAATATGATTGAGTGTTGTTAGCACAAGGATGTTCATATTTTTCTTTTGCGATTATAGAATGAATTTCTGAGAGAGGATAAGTAGAATGCTAGTTACATACCCAATGACAACTGGCAAGTGACACGATGTTGTGTAGCCAGAAGAATGTACGCTACTGATGTCTGACCTCGTGCTGAGCTCCGACAAGGTTTACGGGTCAGGAATTATATCAACCATATGGTGTGTTTGGTGGAGATTGGATTGAGACAGGTGGTCTGAGAAAAAAAGCAATGAACTCGGAACAGGGTGGGGGAGGCAACGTAGCACATCATGTGTTCTTCTTTGTGCTGAAGTGGACTTTGTCGAGGGCATTCCATCAAACACCTCATGGCTGCCATGAGCTACTGTGTAAGAACAGCGAAGAAGCTCAGCCACTACACCTCGCTCCTGGAGCCTTCCTGGTCAAGAAGAGACATTAATGCTAATTTGTCGCCGTCGATGAAGGACCGGCTCTAGGAACATTATCGCCGCTTGATACGCGTTCCTGCTCATTGCACCTGGATAAATGCCCATCAAATACGGGAAAAGGAGAAGCCAACGCTCATGCATGAGGAAGTAGAAGGAGGGCACATGTGGTGGCCTGAATAGGGAAGGGAAGGGGGGGGGGGGGGGGGGGGGGGGGGAGCACGGCAGCGGCGACAGGTCCGGCGTGGCGTGGATGGGTGGAAGAGGAGGAGGAAAGGATGCATCGTTTCATATGATACGACGCTTTCAGAAGGACCTAGATGCAAAGGTCAGATAGGTAAATCGGACGGTTGATGTTCACATTTGAGAGATCTAACAATTGAGAAATTGTTTGCTGACGTGGAGTGGCTCTTTTATGAGAGAACACACGTGTTTTAATATATTAAGATGGGTTTTTGATATTTGGCTTTGGAGTTTTACTAGGAGCAACACTCAATGTAAATAGAGTAAATTCAATCATGTAGAAAATCAAAACAATCACTCATCAAGATTTATTTTATTACTCTAAAAATTTACATCTCTAGTTCTATTAATTAATGGGTTTTTACTTTTTTGAAAATCATGAAATTGTATTAGTTTATAAAAATTTAAATTTCACCATGATTTTATCTAATTAATTTCATATTAAAATTTAGGGGTATTACACTCCCTCCAGAATTTGTCGGACTCCCCGAGCCGATACGGGTGCTCTCTATCGATGCCTCTTTTAACGGCGGGCTCAAACCATGTACAAATATATGACGACCTTCACAACCAATCATGATAGGCTTGATCACTAACACCTAACAGGTCTAGGTTTCACCATAGACCAAGAGTAACAACTTAGATCACACTCTAAAGAACACCCTAGCCTTAGATATGAATAGATGCTCAAGGTACTCTCTCTAGCACATTCAAGATATCTAATATCTTCTCCTAGTGCTTCTCTCTTTTCCTCTTGGCTCCCTACGGATGATCCCTATTCTATGGGCCAAGAGTGGTCTCCAAGACCTTAGTGCAAGCTTCATGACCATTAATGATTGGATCCCCAAGGTATGAATGTTTTTATGATAGATGACAACTATGAAATTGTGGGCTAATATCTACATGAGTGTTGTCTGTGCAGGAATCATCTCTAAACTCTACTACAAATCATATGGATGATGACATCCTTGGCAATGGATGACAATGACCACAAGCATGGAGGCCTGTGAGTTTGATGGAGTCCAAGTGTTGATGGAGATGGATCAAAGCTAAGGACAAGCTATGGAGCAAGTGTTGGGAACACTTGTCTAGTTGTTAGGGTTTTGAGTCCATAGGAAAAACTGGACTATCAAGGGGGTCTAGGTCATTTCTGTTAGGTCATGTCTAGTCGGTGATGTGCATGGATGCTCAGTGAAATCACAGGCACTAGATGACAGTAGAGAAGCCAATGAGCTGTTTGGAGAAGTCGGGAAACAAAGTCAAGTGAGGACGAGGAGTTTCAGCTTCTGGAGATAGAGATCAGACAGAGGGTCGTCGAGACCGGATGGTACGGTCATCAAGAGGAATTCCGGAATAGAGGAGAAGTTGGTCGCGAGGAAATTTGTTGGAGAAGAATTTGTACAGACCGGACTATACGGTTTGTACACCAGACTCTGTTGGAAGAAATTCTGGATAGACGAGGAAGTGGTTGCAATGGCTCTGTTGGGAGATTCAGCGATGAAGATCGGACTATACGATCAGTAGACCGGTCTATACGGTCTGTATGGAGATAGCTACGGACAAAGAGCAACGGCTCTGGAGGAGCCTTCTGGTGGAGACCAGACTGTCTAGTCTAGATAGACCAGACCGTCTGGTCAGTACATCTAGAGGGCTATTTCATGGAGCAACTGCTAGTTTGAGATTGGAAACCTATATAAACTCATTGCTGGGGTCTTGGAGATCACTCTTGGCCAGTGGAATTTCTTGGAGCATTTGGTGAGAGCCAAGAGGAAAAGAAGAGAGCACTAGCAGGAGATATTGTATATCTTGAGAGTGCTAGTGAGAGTAACTTGAGCATTGATGCACATATAAGGCTAGGGTGTCCTTGAGGGTGTGATCTAGGTTGTTACTCTTGGTCTATGGTGAGACCTAGACCTGTTAGGTGTCGGTGATTGAACCTATCGTGATTGATTGTGAATGTCATCACACGTTTGTACCCAGTTTGAGCCCGCCGGTGAAAAGGGTATCGCTAGTGAGTGCCCGTGTATGCTCGAGGAGTCCGACAAGTTCTCGAGGGAGGCGAGCTTGTGCTTTGGTGGCAGAGGTGACACGCATCATAACTTCACTCCGAGAGTGATTACGGGCTCATGGGCAAGAACTCCACATTGGAGGTGGGAGGGAGCGGCGCTCCGGTGGGAGTGGTCCAACGAGGAGTAGGATAAGGCGCCATCCTTACGAGATCTCAGAAAAAAATAATGAACATTCCTTGACCCCCTCTTTACTATTATGTAATTGTGTCCTCTAGTAATTAGGTTGAATTGTGGCTTACATAGGCTAGTATGTTTGGCTTCCGCGCTTTCATCATGAACACTAGCATGTATAGGGTTTTGGCCTACTAGAATTGTTAGGTTGCAACGATTGCTAGGTTATAGTAGTGTAAATTGAAGTATTCGGATTCGTGGTCGGCTTACTGATTCACCCCCGCCCCCTCTCAGTATGTCTTTGGTCCTTACAAGTGGTATCAGACCCAAGTGCTCATCTTTAAGGCTTCACCGCCTTGAGTAAGGATGCTGGGACAGGTGAGGAGTGTTCCCATATTCGATGGGGAAGACTACAGGTATTGGAAGGCTCGTATGCAAGCCTACCTAGAGTCCCTTGATCTAGAGATATGGATGGTAACGCATGAGTCTGATGCGGATGTGAACCTGCTTGAGCCTAATTTCATTAAGAACAACTCTGAGGCCAAGAATGCTCTGTTTGCATGCATATCTAAGGATGTTTTTGCTAGGTTGGATGCAAGTTTGACAACACATGGTATCTGGACTGAGATTTAGAGTATCCATGAGGGTACTAGTGATATCAAAGAGTAAAGATATTATGTGCTGAAGAACAAGTATGATAACTTTACTAGATTGCCACATGAGAGAGCTAACACTATTTATTCTCGTTTTTATGTACTAGTGGAGGAGATTAATGCTCTTGGGGATGACTTCAAGATCAAGCCTATTGAGGTGATAAGAAAATTCTTGTGGCTATTCAAAGACCCCAAGTATGAGTCCATCATCACCTTCACCTTGCAAGGTGACCTCAAGACTAAGACCATGAAGGATGTACTTGGCAAGATATCCACCTTCAAGAGCTACCAGCTGGTTTTGGATGATCCTCAACCATCAAAGCTTGCTCTTCAAGCCGAGAAGCAAGAGCCTATCAAGAGCAAGAAGAAGGTAGAAATTGAAGAAGAAGATGATGATGATGAAGATGACTTGAGTGAGGACTTGGCTCTTCTCATAAAGAAGATGAGGACCTTTAAGTGTTTCAACTATGGGTTCAAGAACTACTTTGTTCGGGATTGCCCCAAGCCCAAGAAAGAAGCTTTCAAGTACCAAGACTCGAGTGATAAAGAAGAAGAAGAAAATGAAGACCCCAAAGCCAAGCAAAAGAAGAAGAGGTATTCAACAAGGAAAAGAGCAAAGGCAAAGGCAAAGCTCAAGACCACAAGAAGTAGTTCTCACACAAGGCCCGTGTTGGAGAGTGGACAAGTGACAACTCAAGTGACATGTCCTCTTCCTCTAGCGATGATGAAGAAGTGGTCGGCCTAGCCATGACCAAGACCACACTATCACGAGATCTTCCTCCACCTCCCACGTGCCTCATGTCCGCGAGCCAACTTGGGTGGAGTGAGGATGAGAGCAACAATAACAACAACAACAACAAGGAGCTCTCATGTGTCAAGCTTTGGAGTATGCTTGAGCAAGCCCGTGACATCGTCATCAAGAAATCCAAAAAGTTGGATGTGGTAAGAAAAGAGTGTAAATTGGCTAAGGACCATGTTGGCGAGCTTGAGAGTGAGCTCAAGAACCTTGTCACATCTCATAAGGCTCTAAACAAGAGTTATGACAAACTCAAGGGTGATCATGTAGAGCTACGTGAGAAGTACGAGGCACTTGAACTTACTTTTGAGGCCATCAATGTTGATAACCTTGCCTCTCCCTCCTCTAGTTGATCTAAGAGTAATGCTTCTACTATGTGTGATGAACTAACCACCTCGGTCGAGGTTTCTTCTCTTGAGCCATTTGTTTTGGAGGATTATCACAAGCTCAAGGAAGACAGGAAGATGGTGATGGATGGCTTCGAGAGGCTCACACATGGTAGAGCCGTCCACAAGGAGATTCTTGGGAGAAACATTGTCAACAATGTCTCCCACCGGGGACTTGGCTCATATCTTGCCACCATCAACGTCATCGGGACGAGTGACTCTATCCCCGCATGGATCAAGCCCCTACTCGCCGACGACTACTATTGTGAGAGGTGTTGCAAGGATGGTGAAGCATCTAGGCCCGCTTTAGTGTTTTGGTAATTAATGACGACCCTTATTTTTGACTAACTATGTTGTTGAGATAATTGTGGTTGTAGTCATAATAAGGAATGGAATGATGGACGAAGTGGTATACATATGGATGGCTCAAGGCAAAGGTATCTTGATAGGGTTTTTCTGTTTTGCCGGTCACAAGGAGATTAGAGTTGAGTGACCGGATTATAGGTTAAATGCCGTACTATCAAGAGGGGTCGATGAGATGACCTTGAGTATCCATGGTTGCCACAAATGCTCAATTCCTATCTTTGTGAGTGGTTCTATGTGAGTTGAGTGTGCCCATATCTTTCAGGAAAGCAAAGAGTAAAAGAAGGGGGGCTGGCAGGTCACTCCTGGCGGTCAGACCGCCAGGACCCGACGGTCTGACCGTCCCAAGCCACGGTCTGACCGCCATCACTTGTCTGGTGTCAACAGAGAATTTGTTCTCGGGTGAAAGTTGAAAGTGTCCCGACGGTCTGACCGTGGGTAATGACGGTCTGACCGTCAGGCTCGTGTCAGAGCAAGTTTGAAAGTCAAACTAGCCGTTGGGTTGTATGACGGTCCGACCGTGTGGAGTCACGGTCAGACCGTCCAGCGCACAGAAAGCTGTAACGGCTAGTTTTCAAAGAATGGGCTATTTATACCTCCTCCATCCCGTGCATAGCAGAGCTCTTGGCCATTAGAAAAGCATTGTACACCCTTTGGAGCTCATTCCCATCTCACACAAAGCTTTAGTGGAAAGATTGCAAGTGTGTGAGTGTGAGTGCCCTAATCTAGAGTGTTTTGAGCATTGTGGCACTTGGGATCCTCAAGCAAGCGTCATCGACTTGTTACTCTTGGAGGTTGCCGCCTCCTAGACGGCTTGGAGGAGTCAAATCCGTGAGCCCTTCAAGAAGTGTGTGAAGGAGGCCCGGACTCTTGTGAGAGGTGCGGTGCTCGCCTCGCCGGAGTGGTGAAGAGCAACCCTAGTGGAATCGAGGTTTAGAGAGGTTCAAGGTATTGATTGTGTTATATCTCAAGTTGTTCTTTGTGAGCACTTCTTGGTGGTGGAGAAGTGGATACTTGAGGAGAGTAGCACATCATACGCTTGGATCCACCTCAACGTGGATTAGGGGTGATCGGCAAATCACCGAGACCACGGGAAAATATCCTTTGTCTCTTGACTTGTATTTTCATATATTGTGTACATACTAGAAATTGATTGATGTATGTCACCTAGGATTGTTAACCTACTTTAGCTCAAACCTAGGTTTAGTTGTCAATTTCTTGCTTTTATCCAATTGTCTTTAAATTCCGCAATTAGTTGGATAGTTAGCTTTTAAATTTTTAATTGGGCTATTCACCCCCCCTCTAGCCGGGGTCCTTCGATCCTACAAGTGGTATCAGAGCAGGTTCTCCCTAAATTGATTGGAATTCATCTTCCGGGAGAAGGATTATGGCTAGTAACACGGTGAACGTTGGTCACGCGCCATTCTTTGATGGTCAAGACTTTGATTATTGGAAGACATGTATGTTGATTCATCTTGAGGCCGTGGGGGAGACCGTGTTGAACATTGTGGAAGAAGGTTATGTGGTTCTTGATCCGGCACATCCCACACCCGCCGACAAGGTAAATATCAAGGCCAATGCTCAAGCCAAGAACATTCTCATTCGATCCCTGTGCAAGGAGGAATATCATAGAGTGTGCAAGCTCAAGACCGCATATGAGATGTGGAAAACTCTATTGGAAGCTCATGAGGGCACCAAGATGGTCAAGAGTGCCAAGTTGTTTATTTGCAAGGGCAAGTTTGAAGGATTTACATTGTTGCCCAATGAAGAGTTGAAGGCCGCCTTTGCAAGATTGAACAACATGGTGAATGATCTCAAGGATCTTGGTCATGAAGTTTCCGATGTTGATATATCTCATAAGTTCCTTAGAGCCTTGCCATCCAAGTATGAAACAATTGTTACCATGCTTGTGAGATCAAATTTGGAAGAAACAACTCCTTCGGAAATCTTGGGTGATGTTCTCACTCATGATATCTTCAAGCAATCTCAAGTGGCGTCTAGGGATGATCAAATTGATATGAAGAAGAAGAGTGTTGCTTTCAAGGCTAGTGGCTCTCACAATGATGATGATGATAATTATGAAGAGAGTGACTCCGATGATGATGATGAGAATGTAGCCTTGATGGTGAGGAAGTTCAAGAAATTCATGAAGAAAGGCAAGTATAGTGGATTCAACAAAAATTACAAGTCATCCAAGAAGAATCCATTTGCAAACAAGAAATGCTATGAGTGTGGAGAATTTGGCCATATCTCTACAAATTGCAAGAAGAAGAATCATAGTGATGATGATGATGATGAGCCAAGAAAGAACAAGAGATTTGTAAAGAAGAAGTTTCTCAAGAAGTTCTCCAATAAGAAAAATGGCAAGGCTTATTATGTTGAATGGGATTCCGATGCTAGTTCGGATACCGATTCCGATGATGAAGATGACAAGCCTTCCAAGAAGGGTCTTGCCGGCATTGCTATCAAGGAAGCTCCATCCCTATTCGATTCACATTATTGCTTCATGGCAAAAGGTGAATCCAAGGTATGCAATGATGACTATGAGCCTTCTTATGATGAACTAGTTGAAATGCTTAGTGAACTTGATGATGTGTTGGGTGGCATAAAAAGCAAGTACAAGGACTTGAAGAGAAAGCACTCTTCTCTCCAAGAAGCTTATGATGAGCTAAAGTCATCTCATGAGGATCTAAAAGAAACTCATGAGAAGCTCGAGGAAACTCATAAGATTTATGTAGCCCAACACACCAACAAGGTCCAAATTGATGCCGGTGTGTTTTGCAATTTGATTGATGATATGCCTATTGCTCGTGTTACATCTTCTAGCATATCTACTTCATGTGATGATTTACTTACTATACCATGCCCTTCTAAGATTGATACTTGCATGAATAATGTAAATGCTTGTGATCCCTTGCTTATTGTTGAAAATCATGAATTAAGGGATACCGTTGATCACCTTGTTGATGCTCTTGCTAAGTGTCATAAGGGTGAAAATGTTTTTAATGAAATGTGGAAGTGTCAACGGTTCACTCTCAAGCATGAAGGTCTTGGATATATCCCCAAGAAAAACAAAAATGCCTTTGTTGCTAAAAAGTCCACATTTGTTAAAGAAAGTGGCTTGTATTGCTCTATGTGCAAGAATACCGGACATCTTGCAAAAGATTGTATCGGTAAGAGAATTGCTAATGTTGCTATGGATGCTTCTTACATGCTTGTTAAATCATCCAATGGTGTTGTGCATGCTAAGTTTGTTGGTAAAAATAATGTTCATACTAGGACAAACATGAATGGCACATTTGGAAATGGAATGAAGAAAAGGTCCATTTGGGTGCCAAAGGTGTTGGTGACTAATCTACAAGGACCCAAGCAAATTTGGGTACCTAAGAACAACTAAACTTGTTTTGTAGGTGAACTACAAGTCCGGAGGAAGGCATTGGGTGCTCGATAGTGGATGCACTCAACATATGACCGGAAATGGGAAAAGGTTCACCTCAGTTGAAGAAGGAAGTTCGGATTATGAAAGGATCACCTTTGGTGATAATAGCAAAGGAAAAGTGAGAGGAATGGGAAAGATTGCTATCTCAAATGACCTCTCAATCTCAAATGTATTGCTAGTTGAATCTTTGAGCTACAACTTGCTGTCCGTGGCTCAATTGTGTGATCTTGATCTTATTTGCAAATTCTCATCGAGTGGTGTTGTGATTACAAGTGTGAAGGATGATAGTCTTATCTTCAAGGGATTTCATCATGGCAATCTTTATCTTGTGGATTTCTCTTCTAGTGATGCAAGCTTGAGCACTTGTTTATTCACCAAGTCATCCAAAGGTTGGTTATGGCATAGGAGACTTGCCCATGTTGGAATGAACCAACTCAAGAAATTAGTGAAGCACAACTTGGTTGTTGGTATGAAGGATGATGTCTTGTTTGAAAAGGATAAATTATGTAGTGCTTGTCAAGCCGGGAAGCAAGTGGCTAATACTCATCCTACCAAGAGTGTCATGTCAACTTCAAGGCCTTTGGAATTGTTGCATATGGATTTATTTGGCCCTACCAAATATCAAAGCATTGGTGGAAATAGCTATTGCCTTGTCATTGTTGATGACTTCTCAAGATATACATGGGTGTACTTCCTTAGTGACAAATCAATTGTATTCACCATATTCAAAGGGTTTGCCAAAAGAGCCGAAAATGAAAATGAATTCAATATCAAGAAGATTAGAAGTGATAATGGCTCCGAATTCAAGAATACAAGAATTGAAGATTATTGTGATGAAAAGGGAGTCAAACACGAATTCTCAACCAAGTACACCCCGGAGCAAAATGGAGTTGTTGAGAGGAAGAATAGAACTTTGATTGAAATGGCAAGATCAATGCTCTCCGAGTACAATATATCGGATAGTTTTTGGGCCGAGGCAATCAACACCGCTTGTCATGCATCAAATAGATTATATTGCCACCGGTTGTTGAAAAAGACACCTTATGAATTGCTTATTGGAAGAAAGCCCAACATCTCCTATTTTCGTGTCTTTGGATGCAAATGCTATATCTTGAAGAAAGGAGCAAGATTATCAAAATTCCAAAGCAAGTGTGATGAAGGATTTCTCCTTGGGTATTCCTCAAATAGCAAGGCATATAGGGTGTACAATCAAAATTCGGGACTAGTAGAGGAAGTATATGATGTGGAATTTGATGAAACAAATGGATCACAAGATGAGCAAGAAAATTTGGATGATGTGGGAAATGAAGAATTGAGAAATGCTATGAAGAACATGACAATTGGTGATGTGAGGCCTAAGGATGAAGATGACTCAAATGTGACCTCTTCCCCTCTCTTTCAAGTGAACCAAGATTCATCAATCTCTAGTGCTCAAGCTCAAGCTAGTGATTGTGGTGAGTCAAATCTTCAACCGGAAAATGGCTCAACCTCCACTCCATCACACCATGCTAGAACAATTCACCATGCCATTGCAAAAGATCATCCGGTAGATCAAATTGTTGGTGACCTAAGCCAAGGTGTTCAAACTAGATCAAGACTTGCTTCATTTTGTGAACACTTCTCTTTTGTGTCTTGTGGTGAACCAACTCGGGTAGAAGAAGCTTTGAGAGACCCGGATTGGGTAAATGCTATGCATGAAGAATTGAACAACTTTGCACGAAATGAAGTTTGGGAGTTAGTCAAAAGGCCACAAGATCACAATGTTATTGGCACAAAGTGGATTTACAAGAACAAACAAGATGAGAATGGAATAGTTGTGAGAAACAAAGCAAGATTGGTTGCACAAGGCTATACTCAAGTTGAGGGATTGGATTTTGATGAAACATTTGCTCCCGTGGCTAGACTTGAGGCAATTAGAATTTTACTTGCATATGCAACTAATCACAAGATCAAGCTATATCAAATGGATGTGAAAAGTGCCTTCTTGAATGGCACAATTAGTGAGCTTGTCTTTGTGGAGCAACCACCGGGTTTCGAAGACCCAAGAAAGCCAAATCATGTTTACAAGTTGTCCAAGGCCTTATATGGACTCAAGCAAGCACCTCGTGCTTGGTATGAGAGATTAAGGGATTTTCTTGTCTCAAAGGGCTTCAAAATTGGAAAGGTGGACACCACTCTATTCACCAAGAAAATTGGCAAAGATTTCTTTATATGCCAAATCTATGTGGATGATATTATCTTCGGATCAACCAATCAAGAATTTTGTGAAGAATTTGGTGAAATGATGTCCCGAGAATTTGAAATGTCCATGATTGGTGAATTGAGTTTCTTTCTTGGTCTACAAGTGAAGCAAATCAATAATGGGACATTCATCTATCAAAGCAAATATACGAATGATCTTCTCAAGAGATTTGGAATGGAAAGTGCAAAATCAATGTCTACTCCTATGGGAAAGAATGCACATCTTGATCTTGATGAAGAAGGCAAACCGGTTGATCAAAAGCTATATAGGTCTATGATTGGAAGCTTGCTATACCTCACCGCATCTAGGCCGGACATTATGTTTAGTGTTTGCATGTGTGCAAGGTTTCAAGCCGCACCTAAAGAAAGCCACATGATTGCCGTCAAGAGAATATTGAGATATTTGAAGCAAACTCAAGATATGGGTTTGTGGTTCCCAAATGATGGTCAATTTATTCTCATTGGATATTCGGATTCGGATTATGCCGGTTGCAAAATCGATAGAAAGAGTACCTCCGGTACTTGTCAATTGCTTGGAACTTCTCTAGTCTCGTGGTCATCCAAGAAGCAAAATTCGGTAGCTTTATCAACCGCCGAGGCCGAATATGTCTCCGCGGGAAATTGTTGTGCCCAATTATTGTGGATGAAGCAAACTCTAATGGACTATGGGGTTAACTTTGATTGCATACCTCTCTTGTGTGATAATGAAAGTGCCGTGAAGATTGCTACCAATCCAGTTCAACACAAGAGGACCAAGCATATTGATATTCGGCATCATTTTCTAAGAGATCATGTGAGCAAAGGTGATATAGTCATAGAAAGTGTGAGGACCGATGATCAATTGGCGGATATCTTCACCAAGCCTCTAGAAGAAGCTCGGTTTTGCAAGCTACGGAGTGAGCTAAATATTCTTGACCTCTCACATATCTCCTAGATCCTTGTTTTGTTGCTTTATGTCATACTCTTCATATATGCATGCCTACCTATTTTGTATATCTTACCATGCCATTTATGCCATGTTGTTGCATTGAAAGTTAGTTCACACATTTAGGGGGAGCACTATACCACTCATGTGTCTTGCTACCCTCACAATGTGGACAAATCAACAAAGATGCCATACTAGTCTTGCTTTTGCTCATTTTGTTCAAAAAGTCAAATTTTTGGGTTCTATTGGTTGAAAAATGGTGTTATTGTTCCAAAATACTTTTATGCCTCTTGGTTATGTTTTGGAAGTTTCTTCTCTTTTTTCTTCTCTTTTTTTTTCTTCTCTTATCACCAAAATGAGGTTGAGCTCTTTTGAAGATCCTCTTTTGCCTTTTCTCACCTATTCTCTCAATTTCTTATCGAATCTTTTTTTGAGAAAAGTACTTTTACAAAACTTGTAGTGATGGTGATCATAAACATAATTGGTATTCACAACTTGTTGAGATGATCCATTGATTAAGAGAAATTTGGGTTTGAAATTCGTCATGAAAACCTCTTTTGGTCACCTTTCTAACCTAATATGGCATCTTGTGAGTTTAGCATATTGGATCGTATATCTTCATATATATTGGTTCCAAAATGCTTATGTGACTCATACATTCCCAAAAATATCCTCATTCCATCTTTTTGGACACTTGTGCAAGTTATTGCAATTTTGCTTGTTTTTATTTTTGTTTCATTCATACATGCATAATTCATATCATGGATGATCAAGAATCGTGGTTATATTTCTTGAAGAATTGAAGTTATCTTGGATATGATGGAATTCATTAAGCTATCGTTTTGAACAAAGTATGGAATGATTGGAGAAGGTTTGAATTGATTTGGATGAGAAACTTGAAAGCAGCTGTCAACAATCTGAAAGCACTTTCACGGTCAGACCGTCGGCAGTCACGGTCAGACCGCCAGTCAGCCAACAGAGCACCAGAACTCGTCTGTTTGCTGCTTCTTGTCCCAGCGGTCAGACCGTCCGCCCACGGTCAGACCGCCAGCGTCGGCCGAGTCAAAACCCACCTGTCCCTTGTGACTCTCTTATTTCCTCATACCCCTTCGTCTCCAACTCTTCCAAACCCGAAAGTGACTCCTCCAAAGAGCTCTCCTCCCTCCTCCAAGGACCTCCATTGGAAGAACTCCATCCCTAGGCTCCTCGGTCTCACCAAGGACTTCTCCGCCATGAGTGACCGGTATTTCATCGTTTTCTCCTCTCTCCCCATGGTTTCCATTGGTTCTCTCTCAAGGGCTGTTGCTAGGGATAGAATATTTGAGACATGGAGTGATTGTTTGATGATTGGAAAGTGAGTCCTAGACCAAATAACAACAACTATGCAAAGTTTTAAGGATTGATTTGGTGGCTCTCATGAACATTGATGCTAGGGTTACATTTTGGGGATTCTTGCTTATGGCCGTGGATTCGTGAAATTAATGGATGGAAAAGCTTCATAGTACTTATTTAAACTTATATGAGAAGAATTGTTGGCACATATTGAGGATTTGGCTAGAAATTCCATGTGCAGTTTTGTGGCAGCCAACCCTCACCCGACGGTCTGACCGCCAATCTCACGGTCAGACCGCCAGGGCAGGACAGAGAAATGCTTATGACTCTTAATTGTTGGATTGCTTATACATGATTATTGTTCGATCATTTTCAGTAATCGTCGTGCCGTAAGAAAAGTGGTGGCGTCCATGTTCAAAGCCGGTTCAAGCAAGAAGAGAAGGGCACCCCGTTCTGATGATGATTACTCACCCTCTCAAAGTGCTACTGCCGATGCTTCTGAGTTTGGTCAGTCCACCAATGAGGTAGAAATGGATGAGGCACAAGGAGATGATCTGTTGTTTGACCCCACAGAGTATACTGGAGAAAAGAAACAGTGGGCATCACATGAATACTATAAAGCCAGACAGAAAGTGGCTTATTCTCAGGATCCAGACTCACCCACACCTCAGTTTCACACTCGGGTGCAACATGATGCTTTCTATGGTATGTTAATTGACAAAACAGTATTCACTCACAAGTACACAGATTGGCCATATCTTGCTCAATTTCCAACTGTGAGTCCTCTCTCTGCAAAATTTCAAGCCTTGGGATTGCATGCCTTTGTGGCACATAAGCAAGATTGGAATGAAACTGTTATCCGGCAATTTTATGCCACCATTGAGGTTGACTTCCCAAGCAAAACTCTGACATGGATGACTAATTCAAGGAGGTTCACTGCCACATTTGCGGAGTTTGCTGAGGCGAATGAAATTGACTATAATGTCACTAATGATCAAATTGATGTGCTTGAGCAGGAGCTACTTAAAGAGCCTGAGTGGGTCAAGTACTATGTTGATGATCCTCAGATAAGGAAATTGGGCAATGTTGGAGGCCTTCTCTATATGCCCAAGGTGATCAACAAGATAGTGAGGATGACCTTTTATCCTCGAGGTGGAAATTCTGATGCTATTCGGGACTACTATTGGAACATAATTGACTATATCATGCAAGGTCAAGTGTTTGATGTGGTCCTCCTGATGATGAAGGAGATAGAGAGCTACAGCATGGCAGTAAGGACTAGTCTTTACTATGCTCCTTATATTATGTCTCTAATTCTCCAGAAGAGCAATTTTCCAACTCGGTATCTTTTTAAGAAACATCCTCGATATCAGCCTTTTAGCTCGGTAAAGCATGAACTCGTAGCACCACCAGCTGTAGAAGGTGAGGAAGAAGAGGAAAATGTTCAGCCAGAGGTTCCTCAGGCACCACAGGGTCCTCAGATGCCACCACCTCCCCAGATGGATTGGTCACAGTTTGCTCCTCCGCCTCCGGCATTCTTTGCAGGGATGACCCCTTATCTTGATCAGTACTTTCAGCCTGTGATGCAGAGGTTAGATCAGATACAAGCCTCAAGTATTGAGGCTCGTAATTCCTATGAGGCAGCCAGGTCTTCATATGAGGCAGCTAGAACATCCTATGAGGCAGCGAGGACTTCTATTGATGATCTCACCACTCGGATGCAGGGTTTAGAGTCTAACTATGAAGCTCTATCTTCACACATTTATAGCTACTTTCCTGCACCAGTGCCACCTCCAGAGTTTTTCCAGCCACCATGGTATGCCCCTCCACCTCCTCCTCAAGATGATTGAAGTCTTGACCATTTTTTGGTCAATTGATGCCAAAGGGGGAGAACATGAAGAAGTAACATGAAGAAGTAACATGAAGAAGTGATGCTATGATGAGATGCTAGAGTCAGGGGGAGAGAAAAGGAAACAAAGATGCAAGCCATGATTCTTGATCTATCTATCTTGTTGCATTTGCATGTGCATCTCATATCTTACTTTCATGCACATTTGAACTTATTTGTGTTTGTTGAACTATGTAACTTTGTTGGATTGTAATTTCTTTATGCACCTTGAACCATTTGCTCTTTTATCTGTGCTCATCTCATCTTAATGGTTCAAATGTGTGGATGATGAGGGTGTTCTTACTTGTAATGTTCAATATTGCTATATATTGGTTATTCTTTGCCTCCTCGCATCCAATGGTACAAGGTAAACTCTACCAATTTGTTCCTTTGAAAATATGCATTGCCATGTTTGATATATCTTGATCAATGCACCAATTTAGGGGGAGTTTTACCATTTGGTGAGTTCATTAACTTTTCCACATGTACATGTATTGAATATTCTATAGCATGTTATCATTATCTTGTGACTCACCTTAGAGTTTTTCTTTATTGTCTTTATCGGCTTTATATCACTTCTTATGTTGTCATCAATTACCAAAAAGGGGGAGATTGAAGCATCTAGGCCCGCTTTAGTGTTTTGGTAATTAATGACGACCCTTATTTTTGACTAACTATGTTGTTGAGATAATTGTGGTTGTAGTCATAATAAGGAATGGAATGATGGACGAAGTGGTATACATATGGATGGCTCAAGGCAAAGGTATCTTGATAGGGTTTTTCTGTTTTGCCAGTCACAAGGAGATTAGAGTTGAGTGACCGGATTATAGGTTAAATGCCGTACTATCAAGAGGGGTCGATGAGATGACCTTGAGTATCCATGGTTGCCACAAATGCTCAATTCCTATCTTTGTGAGTGGTTCTATGTGAGTTGAGTGTGCCCATATCTTTCAGGAAAGCAAAGAGTAAAAGAAGGGGGGCTGGCAGGTCACTCCTGGCGGTCAGACCGCCAGGACCCGACGGTCTGACCGTCCCAAGCCACGGTCTGACCGCCATCACTTGTCTGGTGTCAACAGAGAATTTGTTCTCGGGTGAAAGTTGAAAGTGTCCCGACGGTCTGACCGTGGGTAATGACGGTCTGACCGTCAGGCTCGTGTCAGAGCAAGTTTGAAAGTCAAACTAGCCGTTGGGTTGTACGACGGTCCGACCGTGTGGAGTCACGGTCAGACCGTCCAGCGCACAGAAAGCTGTAACGGCTAGTTTTCAAAGAATGGGCTATTTATACCTCCTCCATCCCATGCATAGCAGAGCTCTTGGCCATTAGAAAAGCATTGTACACCCTTTGGAGCTCATTCCCATCTCACACAAAGCTTTAGTGGAAAGATTGCAAGTGTGTGAGTGTGAGTGCCCTAATCTAGAGTGTTTTGAGCATTGTGGCACTTGGGATCCTCAAGCAAGCGTCATCGACTTGTTACTCTTGGAGGTTGCCGCCTCCTAGACGGCTTGGAGGAGTCAAATCCGTGAGCCCTTCAAGAAGTGTGTGAAGGAGGCCCGGACTCTTGTGAGAGGTGCGGTGCTCGCCTCGCCGGAGTGGTGAAGAGCAACCCTAGTGGAATCGAGGTTTAGAGAGGTTCAAGGTATTGATTGTGTTATATCTCAAGTTGTTCTTTGTGAGCACTTCTTGGTGGTGGAGAAGTGGATACTTGAGGAGAGTAGCACATCATACGCTTGGATCCACCTCAACGTGGATTAGGGGTGATCGGCAAATCACCGAGACCACGGGAAAATATCCTTTGTCTCTTGACTTGTATTTTCATATATTGTGTACATACTAGAAATTGATTGATGTATGTCACCTAGGATTGTTAACCTACTTTAGCTCAAACCTAGGTTTAGTTGTCAATTTCTTGCTTTTATCCAATTGTCTTTAAATTCCGCAATTAGTTGGATAGTTAGCTTTTAAATTTTTAATTCGGCTATTCACCCCCCCCCCCCTCTAGCCGGGGTCCTTCGATCCTACAGATGGCCACACCATCAAAGATTGTCCTATGGTGAGAAGTTCCATCGTTTTGCCTAACGCTAACTTGTTCCATGAGAACACACATTTCAAGCTTTTTAGGAACAAGGATGGCAAGGTGAATGCTAAGGCTTTGGGACTATCAAACAAGAAGACAAAGGTCAAGAGTATATGGATGCCTAAGTGCATTGTTGATCTTGAGAGGTCAACAAAGTACAAGTGGGTGCCCAAGAACAAGACCTAGAAGATGGTGGTGGTGGTGGACCGGGAGCTTACTTGAAGATCAAGTGAAGTCCACTATAAGTGACATGGACCTCAATGTCGTATCTACTCATGAGGGAGGTACCTATGTTTGTTCTTGGTAGTTGTAGTGTGTTTTTCCTTCTCTTGCATTGCATGGTAATTACGACTCCTTTGTGACTAATATGCTTTGCATCCATGCATGTGTAAATAACTAAAAGAAAAACACATGAAAATTAGTCGATGTCTAACCCACTCAAGATAGCTATAAGCAAGGGGGGGGGGTGCTTGAGATGGTGGTTTGACTTCTCTCAAAGCAAGGGTATGACTTATAGTGAGTAAGCTTGAGAGGGGTTCAAACTTGATATTGTTAGGTTTTCTTTGTGTCTTGTTTAATATTGCGTGCATTCACATGGCATGTTTACTTTCATTGCATATGTAAAATGCTTGTTGCATGCATCCTATAGGAAACACAAAGGAGGCATGTCACACTTGGAGATATTTCTGCCTCATGTTTTATATGAGATTACATCTCCACAAGTGTGACCAAAGGAAAGGATTGTGCTTCATGCCCATTGAGCAAGCTATTATGGACTCCGAGGTTAAACCCACTCGCACGGTTCATGGACTAAGGCTCATACATATCCATTTGGTACTTAATTGCCTTGGTTCTTATTTGCTTGATTCTTCATTTGGCATTTGCGAAAATTGCAAGGCCATAAAGAGCCACTATTTGAAAAAGAGTGTTTGAGAGTTCCCTTCATGCTCGAAGTACAATGTTTAATTGGGTGTTATGTGATGGCACTTGGAAATTGGATAAATTCCTTGATTCTGTGAAAAATTTGATAGTGATCGTAGAGTCCGCTGTAGGGACTGTACAATCCGGTCTGTGCTCCAAAGCACAGGGTGTCGGGTCATCTGGATGAAGTGACCAGATAGAACATGTCTTAAGACAGTACCGTCTAGTCTGTGGCAACTTCCCAGCACCTCCGGAACTGACCAGACAGTCTGGTCTTTAGACTGTACCATCCGGTCACTACATTGAAATCGTGTGCATCGCTTTCAATCTGGACCACTGGTCTGTTTCTTGTTAATCTTGGTTGTTCTTTACTTATTTACCTAGGTCAAAATCCTTTGTTCTTCCCCCTGACGCCGAGGACACACACAGAGTCCCATCGTTGTCATTGCCGAGCTTCCTCCGCTGATCCGCCGCTACGCCTGCATCTCCAAGCGTGATCGCGTACCTCGCCGCGCCACCACTCGCCCCCACTCGCCCTCACGCGTAGTCGCATAGCCGCCCACGCCGTGAGGCACCACCGCTACCGAGCACCTAAGCAGAGCCACTACCTCCCAGCGCCACCGCCTCCACCTCTTCACCGCCACCGAGTGCCTCTGCTACCTCGTTGTCACAACGCCGTCGCCACCTATTCCCTTCCCATGCGCGCAAGCCTCCAGAGTAGAGCTCCACTGACCTAGGGCAAAGTTGCCCCCTTTCCCTCCTTCCTCCATTGCCGATGACCCAAAAATCTCACCTTTAATTTCTGGCGCTCGGTCATGCGACTCTCGTGTCTTTGGCTTCAGTGATCTCTAGGGTATTGTGCCTTTCTCCCCATTCATCGTTTATGCCTCGATTTTGAGCAATTAGCTTTAATTGATGCAATTAGATTGACTGTCTATCTCTTAGTTGCATTAATTAGTTGATTTGCTCAACCTAGGTTGCAATTGATCACATGATTATTCTTTAATTGCAATTCTTGGGTTGTCTCCCGTTTAGTCTGTAGTTAGATTTATTGCCTATTATTTGACTGCACACTAGATGACTCACACCAGCCACATATAGTCGACGATCACTGTTGTTACTTTGCATATTTGTCTAGTGATCATGTCCTTCATCTCAGTACTAGGATGTCTAATGCACATTATTACCTAGTGGTGCTTTGCTTGTAGATTTATATAGGGTCTATGCTCATCCTGTCTATACCTACGTGCATGCAGTGACACTTGACAACGGAGATGGTAGGATCAGGCCAGGATAAGGGCAAGGGAAAGATGCCAGAGAAGCCCAGAGGCAAGAAGAGAACCAGACTAGACCTAGAGTCAAGGAGGGCTAGAGGGCTGGAACAACACCTGGATGCCATGGAGGCCTCACACAGGATACCCAGATAATTATTGATCACAGGTACTCAGACAAAACACCAGAGGAGCAGGAGGAGCAACAGGCAAAGGACCACAGGGCCAGAGCTATACACAGGGAACAGGATGCCAGCTTGGTTGCAGCGTACTCTGGCTTCTCATCAGGAGAAGTCATCGAGAACTGCTGAGAAGGGATCCTCCAGGTAGCAGGAGGAGGAGTCAGAGGAGGTGCGTACAGAGTCTGCAGACTCAGAGTCTGAGATAGAGACCTCAAAGGAGGAGGAGGAGCCAACATAGCCACAACAGCAGAGGACTGCTCACCGGGCAGGAGACCTGAGGTGCACCTATGCAGTGTGCACGAGGAGGCTACAGAGACTCGTAGAGGCAGCTGGAGAGACAAACATTGTTAAGGTTCCTACAAAGGACCTTAAGACACTTCATCTTGTATCCTTCGAGAAGTGGGTTCTAGTCCCCAAGGACCCTGCTGCAGGAGAGAGGTACTGGACCAGTCTTTAGAGGAGGATCAGTGAGGGACTAAGACGCTACCTTGCCAAGAAGGGCAAGACTGGACTGTTTGTGCCACAGTAGTACATGTTGTACCAGGTCATGAGGAGGGCTACAGGCACTGACATGGAGAAGTACTTCATGTACTTGCCAGGGCTAGCAAAACTGGTTACTGCTCCATACATGTACAGGAGAACATAGTCCTAGAGTTCTATGCTACACTATGGGTAGCCAGAGACCGCTCAGAAATTTGGTGCATATTTAGAGGACAACCACATCGTGTGACCAGGGGGGGATCTTATAGCTAACTTCGGATTCCTGGCTTGAGACTTGTAGTTGTATAGGAGTGCCTACCCGACCCTCGCTCCACCCCGCAGACCACACAGAGGGACGCTACCTCCAGACGAGATGGTGTCAGTCGCCTTTCCACGACCACACACTCCAGGGTTTGACAGATGCCCTGCTAGGCTCACAGCAGAGGCAAAGGTGGTTAGAGCGATAGTCACAAGGACTATCATCCCATGGCCTAGATACGAAGAGGAGTTCACACTTCTTCACTAGTGGGCAGTGGAAGCCATACTGAGAAGACAACCATTTGACTTGGCTGATTTATTGATTGGTGAGATGGAAGAGGTTATCTCTGAGAGGATCGGAGGACGTCACTTAGTTTACGATCCATACATGTTCTACCTTCTGAGGAGGATGGGATTAAATACTAAGGAGGACTACAAGGAATTCCCTGAGATGAGCAGCAGCTACTCAACTCGAGTCCCCAGTGGATCGCAGTCAGCCTCGAGTCAGCAGACGGGAGAGGAGGAGCAGGAGTCACCGCCAGTCACTCACGAGCAGGTACCTCATCCAGAAATGGTGGTTCCTGAGTCAGCTAGCACAGGAGCACCTCCCCAGCCTGCAGGCACACAGTCAGAGGATGCTATCATAGTAGAAGCACTTGCAGGACGCCTGATTGAGTTTATTTAGAGCACAACTGAGGATAGATGTCAGATGATGGAGGTCATCAGAGGAGAAGCAGAACTTCAGAGACAACAAATGATGCTGATGACTACACTGATGACCCAGATGGCTGAACTCACTCAGAGACAGGCCAGCCAACAGCCAGGACCTTCTACTATTCCATAGTTTCCGATGCTACAGACACAGCCAGGCCCCTTCACTGCTATGATGACAGCTTAGTCCAACGAGCTGTCACACTCAGGGGTGTTACCGACAAGGGGAGCAAGATAGACCTTCTCACCAATAACTTAGTTTTCTCCCGTATCAGCCTTCTTAGTCTCTGTGTTGTTCTCTTCACCTGCACAGTCTACAACTTCTTAGAGGACAGTGCCTATCACCTCCTAGCAGTAGCAGCCACCAGTCATGAGTCTGATTTTTGAGATAGTGCACACCACACGTGGAGACTCCCAGACAGCCCTAGAGTCAACTACAGCTCCACCTTCTTCTGCTATAGCCACTCTAGTCACATCTGAGGTAGTAGAGGATCTTGTCTGCTGTTGCTTCACTCAGGAGAATGTGGATGACCTTGTTCTTCTTCAGGTGACAGTTGCTGAGGAGACATCCACAGTCCCACCAGAAGGGTAGGACAAAGGGTCTGAGTCACCATTAGACCTTGAGTACTTTGAGTAGATGGACGCTCAGGTGACACAAGCTCAGGCACAACAATAGGACCCAGCACAGGAGCAGCCTAGAGCAGAGCCCTCAAAGGACGTCGCTACACCACTTCCTTCGACCACGAGCACATAGTAGTTTCTATTTCCTCTTTTTAGTGCTTGTTGCCAAAGGGGGAGAATTAGTGATAGTCTAGGGAGAGTGGGAGTGTGATCCTGTGCGATCGAGAGTCAGTAGCTTGTATCTAAGGGGAGCATATGTGTACATAGTTTTTGGGAGTTAGATAGATTTGGTTCATATTTTGATGGATTCATCGATGTTCATGGATTTTTATAAATCATGGTTTTTCATTCGCTTGTATTTGACTCTTCATGATCTCACTTGGTTTATTTTTCATACGTTGTGTTTTGTCTTTCATTGTTTATGCCTGTGAATGATTCTATGATGATGATTGATTGCTTTTAATTCCTATGCATTGCTATGCTATCCTGATTGCATATCATCATTCATGTCTTGCATTGCATGTCCTTAAGCTTTATTAAATATCTTCACATAACATGCATGCATACCATCTAGAATGTGCTCTTCTTTCTTATTTCTCTTAGCTCTTGATGATGCTTGATTGAGTAGGACCTTGTTTTAAATTTCTTATGCTTTTGAGGATTCTCTCGATCGTTGTGTAGCTCTTTTAGCCCAGATGTTTTATGATAAAGATTATGATAAGTAGTGGTTGTCATCAATCACCAAAAGGGGGAGATTGCAAGCTTCATGACCATTGATGATTGGATCCCAAAGTACGGATGTTTTTGTGATAGATGACAACTATGAAATTATGGGGTAATATCTACATGAGTGTTGTCTATGCAGGAATCATCTCTAAACTCTACTACAAATCCGATGGGTGATGACATCCTTGGCAATGGATGACAATGACCACAAGCATGGAGGCTTGTGAGCTTGATGGAGTCCAAGGGTTGATGGAGATGGATCAAAGCTACGGACAAACTATGGAGCAAGTGTTGGGAACACTAGTCTAGTTGTTAGGGCTTTTAGTCCATAGGAAAAACTGGACTATCAAGGGGGTCTAGGTCGTTTCTCTTACATCATGTCTAGTCGGTGATGTGCATGGATGCTCAGTGAAATCATATGCACTAGGAGATAGAGACCGGACAGAGGGTCGTAGAGACCGGATGGTACGGTCATCAAGAGGAATTCCAGAATAGGGGAGAATTTGGCCATGAGAAAATCTATTGGAGAAGAATTTGTACAGATCGGACTGTACAGTCTGTAGGAGGAAATTCTGGACAAATAAGGAAGCGGTTGCAATGGCTCTATTTGGAGATTCGGCGATGAAGACCCGATTGAACGATCTGTATGGAGACAGCTGCGGACAGAGAGCAATGACTCTAGAGGAGCCATCCGGTGGAGACCGGATTGTCCGGTCTGGACAGTGATTGGACCGTCCAGAGGGCTGTTTCTTGGAGCAACGGCTAGTTTGAGGTTGGAAGCCTATACAAACTCGTTGTTGGAGTTTTGGAGACCACTCTTGGCCAGTGGAATTGCTTGGAGCATTGTTGAGAGCCAAGAGAAAAAGAAGAGAGCACTAGGAGGCGATATTGCATATTTTGAGAGTGCTAGTGACAGTAACTTGTTGATGCACATCTAAGGCTAGGGTGTCCTTGAGGGTGTGATCTAGGTTGTTACTCTTTGTCTATGGTGAGACCTAGATAGGTTAGGTGTCGGTGATCAAGCCTGTCGTGATTAGTTGTGAAGGTCGTCTCACGTTTGTACTCAGTTTGAGCCCGCCCGTGAAAGGGGCATTGCTAGTGAGCGCCCGTGTCTGCTTGGGGAGTCCGACAAGTTTTCAAGGGAGGCGAGCTTGTGCTTTGGTGGCAGTGGTGACGCGCACCGTGTCTTCACTCCGGGAGTGATTGTGGGCCCGTGGGCAAGAACTCCACATTGGAGGCGGGAGGGAGCGACACTCTGGTGGGAGTGGTCCAACGAGGAGTAGGGGAAGGCACCATCCTTCCGAGACCTCGGGAAAAATATCATGAACATTCCTTGACCCCTCTTTACTATTCTGCAATTGTGCGCTCTAATAATTAGGTTGAATTGTGGCTTGCATAGGCTAGTGTGTTTGTCTTCTGCACTTTCATCATGAACACTAGCATGTATAGGGTCTTGGCCTACTAGAATTGTTAGGTTGCAACAATTGCTAGGTCGTAGTAGTGTAAATTGAAGTATTCGAATTTGTGGCCAGCTTACCGATTCACCCCCCCCCCCCCCCACACACACACACACCCACACACACACTCGGCATGCCTCAAACTCAGCAATGAGTTTATATAGGCTTTGAACCACAATCTAGCTATTGCTCCATGAAACAGCTTTGTGGACGTACAAAACGGACAAACCGGTCTCCACCGGATGGCGCTTTCAGAGCCGTTGCTCTTTTGTCCACTGCTGCTTCCTGTACAGACCGTATTGTCCGGTCTATTGTTGATGGTCATTAACTACCTTTTCTGACCATCAATATTACTCAAAACAAAGGAGGATTCTACATTCCTATTATGCATGTTACTTAGAAATAATAAATATCCACTTGTGCTTGGAGAAATGCTCACATGCAAGAGAAATAATGAAATAAAGGAGGAAACACACCTAGTTGGCAAAGAAAGACAACTTCAACCGATCAGAGCACGCCAACTGGTATTCTCACGGATCAACTGGCCCACCTACAGCACCAAACCGACATATAGAAGGGGTAAGCTGTGGAGGAGTCAAGGGGGGCCACCCACAAGTTTGCTAAAAGAGCCGAGGGGGGGGGCACTGGGCCCAACCCCTGGTTGATCGAATAGGCATGTTCGACTGAACACCAGGTGGGTCTAGCTTCCTATGGCGGCTTCCCACCGACTCTCCAAAGGCGGTTTTCCCCCTTAGGGCAGCAGTTACCGACCTCAGAATCACCTTTGGACCCCTATAAATAGAAGGGTGTGGCCTCACTCCTCAACACACACTTAGAAGCATCACTCTCTTGTTATTTCGAGTTACTCTCTAGTTTAGTGGAGTTAGGCTTAGAATAGAGTCTTCTTCAGTTCCCAAGTCTTCCTTGGAGTTGTGGTATGACTCTTGTATCTTTCTCCTTTTGTAAGACTTTTCTCTATTTAATATATTTAGTCCTTCTATATAGTCATGCTTGGGTCATGTGTTTCTTGTTTGATTATATGATCCACACATGTATATGGTTGTTATGCTTGCATGTTAGTAATATAGTTATATTGTATTACCATGTTAGACATAAGCCCTTAGTATAGTCTTTACTTATGTTGTTATAATGATGCATGACTAATGTGTGACTTAGATCATTTCCATGTGCTTAGTGTTCACTTAAATGTGATTACTCCTTTTCTGATCTATCACTTAAGGGATTAGGAGTATTATTCTAGAGATGTAAGCGTGGTGCTTAGATCAATAGAATGCATTATTTGTCGTGTAGCCCACGGATTGCTAGGGGTAGGCAGTAGGTGGTGACAGCCCGATTTGTCCTTTGAAATCCCCCACGGTTAGGTATGCCATTGGCTCTTGGCAGGAATCGTACTGTAGATGCAGGGGAAAACCGGATGCCCAAGGTGTGATGATCTGATTGTCTTGCATTGTCATTGTATCTATATAATAGTATATAATATATTTGTATCTATAATAGTTGTCCAAAGGCAGTTCTGAGGTCGGTAACTCCCGCCCTAAGGGGGCCAACATCCTTTGGGAAGTCGGTGGGGAACCACCATTCGAAGTAGGGCCCCAGTGGGCTGCCCACCTGTTCGACCGAACACCGCTGTTCGGCCGAACATGGGGTGGGCCCACTAGGGTCTTGCCGTATTGGGAGCCTTGCCAGGTGGGTCCCAGTGTCTAGTGATATGGTAAGGTCGGTTGTTGAGGCGGTTTTCTTATGTATGTGGGCCATTCAATCCATGTACTTGGCTGTGATTGGCCAAAAGTTCATTTCTACGGATCTTGAGGCACTTCTTCACTCTGTTTATGAGTTTTCCCTGCATGTTAGTGTTTCTCCAAACAATAGTGGATATTTATTAATTCTAACTAAAATGCATGGTGGGAATATACAATCCTTATTTATTTTGAGTAATGTTGATTGCCGGAAATGGTAATTAACAACCATCAACATGCCCCACGATCACTTGCTCGATCGGAGCATAGAAATTTGACCAAGCCTTGTGCGACCTTGGAGCAAGCGTGACTGTAATACCCAAGGCGATCTTTGACAAGTTGAACTACACAACCTTGTCTCCTACACCGATGCAGCCTCAGTTGGCTGACTCTTCGGTCCGCTATTCGACAGGAATTGCAGAAGATGTTCCGGTGAAAATCCGAGATTGCTTCATCCCCGTGGATTTTATGGTGCTCGACATGGACATTGAGAAGAAAATGTTGCTCATCCTTGGGCACCCATTTCAAAGCACCAAAAATGCACGCATTGATGTTGGGGCTGGAGAGATCCATTTCCTCATCAATGGCAAGGAAGAGAGGTTTGATTTCTGGTCAAGGAGGAAACAATGTTCGATGATCAAGATCAAGTATGCGTCGAACCCAAAGAATGTTCAACAGGTTAAAGTAACACCCCCCCAAAAAAGGACAACCTCATTATGTGCATGAAGAAGATCCTGGCTAAGGAGATGTCATACCGTTTTGAGAAAAAGAATCCAACAATGGCAAGGCCAAGACTGTGGGCAAAGCCACAATCTGTTCAGTCCAAAAAGCCACCGACCACACCAAAGATGAAGGTGTGGCAAGTGAACGAAGTGCAGCCATACGAGTCCACTTCTCCAGGTCCGGACACAGCGTCATCAAGCTAAACACGATGGAGAAAAGTCACACTCGTCGGACTTTAAAAACTAGTGATTCTTGCCAAAGTTAAATTGGTATTTATCTTATATTTGATTTTTTTTTTAATATTTGCACAATTCATTTTTCCAACTTTTGGGATTTTTCAAGTTTGCACATGCATTTGCATATTCGGATTTCACACACTTGCATGTTGGAATTAATTCCAACCTTTTTGTTTCTTTCTATTTTTTTTCAAAAATTGGTTTTCAGTTTTCAACTTTTGAGAAAATATTTTTCTGAGTAATTTTTTGTTGAAGCTTTGGACCTAACCCCTGCAACTCAAGGCATATAGCTGTTGGGGGTGTGTGGGCCAAAGTGGGGGACCAGAGGGGCCCACCCATGTTTAGCCGCAGGGGCATGTTCATCCAAAGGGGTGTGGGGCCCACTGGTCTTGGCCTTTGGCCAATGGCTAGTTCTGACTCCCTCCTAACCGTTGTTGACCGTTAGGACATTGTCCTATAAATTGGGTGCCAGGAGTGAAGTGTTTCCTCACATAAGCTCATTTGTCACTTCACCCCATTGTGCCAATCGTTTTCTCTTGTGCTTCCTTTTGCTTCTCCAAAGTTGTCACTCCAAAAACCACCAAAAAGTCTTCCCTTTTGAGTTTTCCTTTTTGTTTTGGATTGTTTGAGTCTCTTTGACAGGCTTGGCAAGATCAATGCGTTGGTAGATTTTATTTTCCTAAAATGTAACCCGTGTTTGAGTTGTTCTTGTGTTTTTGCTCAAGTGGTACAGATGAAGAAAGCCAAGGTGTTGATGCAGCGAGTGACGCGCTCGAGTTCCCCCCGTTCACACGGAAGCTTAAGCACGAACCTCTCCATCGAGCATGAACCAACAAGGTACACACCTGTCGAGGACGAGATGGAGGAGGATGATGAATCACATGTTTTTCTCGCCGACACCAACCTCGAGGTACTGGATGATCACGAGAGACGAGTCTACAACCGCCTATGCAACCACAACTTCATCCACACTCGAGCGTATGATGACAACCTACTCTCTCCACTATAGGTATGAACATTGAGTTCCTTTCTATTTGGAATGCTTTAGGTTGGACAGAATTTGCACACATCACAGAGGTGGGTTCATGCCTTCTCACTATTTAGTTTTTGTGCACCTTGCTAAAAGATAACGACGATATACTTTTCTGCTTGTTCGGGAAGGAGTACCATTTCACTTGGAAAAACCTTAGCAGTGTCCTTAGATTCAGTCACTCTTGCAACACTAATTTAGAGGGTGCTACCTTGCGTTTTGAAAAGAATTCTTTTTGGCAAAAGATTTCGGGGCAGTTTTCTTGCGAATGTAATAGGACTTGTGACATTCACAACCCAACTCTACAGTTGTGGCATAGGTGGCTTGCTATGACTTGTTTCCCTAGACAATACACAAGACCTTTACGTAATGATGAATTGCGTGTCTTGTATGCTATTGTTGCTAAGATTCCTATTGCACCTGTTGAAGCCATGATTAGGCAATGGTTAGAATATATCAAGGGATCATGACCCATTGAATGCACTTCTTTAGTGACCCGTATTGCTGCAGGGGTTGTGGCTTTAATTAATGCTAGAATTGATTATCTCAGCGAGCTCCACCCTAGGATAGACTTTAAACTTCTTGAGCAGTGTCACACTTTAAAGAAGGGTCCTAATGGTTCTACTATATTTTATTATTGTAGCTATACAAATGAAATTCCGCTTCCTCTCCTAGGGTACCATTTGTATAGTTGTTGGGAAGTAACCATGCAACTGCAGAGAGAAAAAATGCCTAGCAAGTCCACCAATTGACACACACGACAGAGTGCAATGCATGCCACCACTAGTGCAGCCACAACTACACCACTGGTCCATGAGTACACTGTGGGATCAGAACATTTCGATGACCATACGTGGATGTTTACACCATAGCAGTATGAGACTGGAGGTTCATCATGGAAGCATTAAACTAGTCGTTCACAATAGGAACATGGCCCTGAGTCGGTCAAGGTGCCACCACACCATGATGGACACCACTCTTTTTCGAGCTTTGGTCATCATGACTATGGTCCGGAACTGAGGGATCTTACAAAGAGAATGGATGATCTTGACGTGAGAACAGGTAAGATGCCAAACACCCTTATCACACACGCCCAAATCACTCGAGAGTGGCAGCAGCACAGCGATAACTAGTTTCATCATCTCCAGGAGCAGCTATGGGTGCACCACGACTATACGGCAGCTTACCTACCATTGGAGAGGATTTGATCCGAACCAACAACTATGAGCAAGAGCAAGCTTGGGGGAGCACCCCCAACAAGGTTATAAAACCAAATAAAAATTTGCAAAACTAAAAAAAGAACAAAAATAGTAGGTTGTCATGCATGCTAGGGATGTTTGTTCCTTCATGTTGAGATGATGAATAGTTGCACAGTTTTATATCCTTCTACAGTCCCTAATCTACAACTAAGTACTCTCCTATTTTTTTTAATTTTTTGGCTAAACACGCTTGCCTTGAACTTGAATATTTGTGGGTTGCAATGAGCTTGATCTATGTCTAGGTTGTTGTGAGACATGATATGGTTAAAATAGGGCTGCTATCATCTTTGTCTCAAAGTGAAGCTCAACATCCGGAGATTTTATTTTTCAAGATGATAAAATTGAAAAGTTCCTCAATGATGAAAATTCCTACCATGACCATATTTGTACTTCAATGCAAAACCTTCTACATATGATGCTTGTTTCCACATTGATCTTTATCAAAATGCTTGCAACCTTTGTGAGATCCATTTCATGTTTTTATGATCAAGATTCATTTACACATCCATCATCACTTGCTAAACTCCTACATCGGGAGATAGCAATTCCATTCCATTGCATCCACCACCATATGTTCAACTTCTACACTGGAGGTTGGCAAAATAAAAGCTCCATGATTATTATTTTATTTTAAGACTCTCTCTCTCTCTCTCTCTCTCACTTGGTTGCATGGAAGGCATGGATATAAAAAAAATAGAATAAATACTTGCTCCCAATCATGAGCATGATGAAAAACTGAGAGAAAAGAAATAGCCATGCCCAATTGCTTGTTCAAGAAAGAGAGAGTCTACACAAAAAGGAGTATCAACCATTCCACCACTTTCCACCATACATCCCACATGCATCCACATCTTGATCAGATTCTATGACTTGTTTATATGTGGGTTCAGTCTTTTGGTTTATCAATATATGTGTTACATGTATGCCTTATTTACACCCTACCCTGAACCCCATATAAACCTTATTTAGAGGAAGGATAAAAAGAGGCAACTTCAAAAGCCTTGGTGAAGATTTATACACATTGAGCAATTGAGAGAATCATTGGAGGAACTTAGTTTTATTTGCAAAAATCTTTTGAAAAAAAATCCAGATGGAAAGTGAAATAGAGAGATGAGATAATGGTGTCTTGCCAAAGACCATTCTATCTTTGAACCACCCAAGATGAAGAGAAGCTTAAAGCCCCATAGGGACAAAGATAAAGGGTGAGTTACCAATTGCCAACTTATTCAATTGAAGATAGAGTATTTTATTGTGCACTTGATACTATGGAGGGAATAGAAAACATTGTAGTAGCTCCTGATCAACAACCTAAAGTTTTGTCTTTGCATAGGGATGAGCAAAGGTTCAGCTTGGAGGAGTTTATTTATGGCGTTAACTACCATTTCTGACCCTCAATATTACTCAAAATAAAGGAGGATTCAACATTCTCACCATGCATGTTAGTTATAATTAATAAAGTTCCACTTGTACTTGGAGAAATGCTCACATGCAGGAGATACAAAGAAACAAAGGAAGAAAAACACCAATGTGGCGAACACACACAACTTCTACCAATCAGAGTTCATCTCATGATCCGTGGAAATGTACTTTAAGCCAATCACACCAAAGCACACGGATTGAATGGCCCACCTGCAGGAGTAAACCGCTGTCACACCCGGTTCCAACGACCGAAACTGAATGCATCTGTATGCGTGCCCAGGAACAAGTTTTCACGCACACAGGACAATTACTATGACAAAAGAACAATATCTTTATTAAATCAATAAAATTATTACAAGGGTAACCCGTAGGTCAAAAGTAAAATATTACATGGCAGCGGAATAAACTAAGCGTTGGCGTCCTTTAGCTCCCACAGGAAGTCGACCGGAAGACGGCATGCCTAGAGCTCTTCTCCATTGTCTTCATCATTGTACCATCCTTCTCCTGTAGCTGAGTAGCAATGTGGTATATAGCAAGGGTGAGTACGTGTCGTACTCAGCAAGTGGGGGAAAAGATGACATGTGGCTAAGACAAGGAAGGCTTTAAAGGGGTTCATTGCATGAGCTTTTAATTTCCTATGCATCCTAATTACTAAGTGGGGTCATCCCAACCATTAATCCATAGGGTAGTATCCAAACCAAGTCCAATCCCATCCACCAACCAACCATTCCCAAGCATTCCAAACATTCCAAACCACAACCCATAACCAACTAATCTTGTGAGGATTCCAGGCCGCTCTTGACCGTGAGCACGGCTATAATGATAGTTTGATACTCTGCAGAGTTTGTACCACTTTACCCACAAGTTGTGATTTCGTCCCATGTCGCCAGGTGGACTAAAGTCTCCATGTTGCCATGTCGGCCAAGCACTAGCACACTTCCTTTGGTGTGTGGCCAAGAGATCACTACGAGGCTTTTACAAAGGGTCTCCCAGTATATGCTAGCCACTAAGGTTCCACTCCCGTCCATAAGTGATAGCCCATCAACAAGCAGCTCATCACCTCAGGAGCCCCCACTTGAGCCATTTGGATACAAGGACAGTCCTCTTGACTTTCATTCCCCGCTCCACCAAAATGCTGCACCGACACTGGGAGAACTCCTAATTAATCAACCAAGCTGTTCCATAGCAGCATTGTGATGGCACTGTTGTCCTGGTTTATCGCTCCAAGAACCGGGTCCTCGGATCTACAACAAGCCTATCACCACCAACCATGTGCCCACGGCACCACATCCATTCCATCCGGCTTGGATAGATCCCTAAGCCATGTTGCTAACATGAATTATCATTCCACCCATGAAGTGACATAGTTCATTAATCACGATTTATATCAACCCAACCTCCCACAAGCAACCTACTAGTTCAAGGCGACAAGGAAAAGGGATAAAACAATACTAGGGAAACCCTAACAATAGGTATCCATTCAATTGATACAAGCATGTATTTTTACAATAAATGTTATAATAGGTACAAGATGCATCAAGGACACTTGCCTGAAAATGGATGTTGCTGCTCCGGTCTTCAATTCATGATCTTGCGATTCCAGGATCAACACGTTCTCTAATTAACGTCATACAGGCATGACATGCACACAATCATATAAATAAACTAAGAAATAGTACACCAAACAATAATAAAATATGTTAAAATCAATCACAAAAGATAGTACGCATTTCTACGATCGAGTGAGCGCAAGAATCATCTAAATTGGAGTTACGAGTAAAAAGTTATGAAGGTTTGAAGATGTAAGGTTAAAATAGAAAAATTAGCAAATTACTGTAAGACAGTATAAATAAATAATATTAATCACTACGATCGCGTAGGCATAAGAACTACTTAAATCTGGGTTACGGTTGAAAAGTTATTAAGGTTTGAAGCTTTAGGGCTAAAACAGTAAAAAACAAGTAGGTTTAGGGACCTAAAAGTAATTTTAGAAGATTATAGGGATTAAATTGTAACATAACAGGGTGAAAATATAGTTTATGAAAAGTTTAAGGATTAAAATGTAATTTATAATAAGTTTGGGGACTAAAGTGTAAAAAGACAGGATTAAAATATAGTTAAAAATAAGTCCATGGGTGCTTTTGTAAAATAATAGGGCCAAAATAATTATTTTTATAAAGTATAGGGGTGTTTCTATAAAAATACAGTGCTAAAATAATTTTTATGAAGTTCAGGGGCTTAAATACAAATTTCTAAAGCTACTGCAAAGAAACAGGGATCAGTTTCTAATTTAAACAAAGTCCAGGGGCCTATTCACAAATCTACCATTATCCAGGAATAAATAGAATTAATTTTAAACTAAAAATACTAAAAATAGACGTGGACCCGATCTATGGCTCTGTGGACCAATGGCCCACTGGTCCACGATGGACCAATTACACACCCCGAAGGGTTATGTGATCTTGGCCCTTGGATCGGGATCTAGCGGCCAGAAACAGAGGGCGCGAGTGGGAATCGCCAGCGACCACTGAAGGCGGCGGCGTAGCGGCGAACCTTGCCGGAGTAGGCCGGATCAGCGCTCCCGGCGGCTCAAGCTCGATGCGGAGGGGTTAGGGAGGGAGAGGAGGCCGAGGGGAGCTTACCTAGTGGATCGTGCAGGGAGGGAGATGGCCGGGGAGGCGTCACTATGAGAGGCGATGGCAGCGGTTCTCTGGCGGCAACGGAGAGGAGCTCTGGGCATCGAATCGCGCCACGGGGTCGACGGGTGGAGGCGGCTCAGCATCGGGGTCCTCGGTAGGGCGCCGATGGGGCTCGCGACGGCGTCATCGCTCGCCGATGTGGAGCTTGCCGAGCTCCCATGGCAGGGAGGTGGCAACGCGGTCGTCGACGGTGCACGGGGGCTCGCGGTGACGGAAGGCGGCAGAGGGGGGGCGCAGGGAAGCGGGGCCCTCCTTTTATAGGGGGTGCGAGCCCCTAGGATGGTCAGGGATGCAGGCCAAGGAGGTGGCAACGGGAGCCGGGTCTAGGGTCTCGGGGGAGGTGCACGGGGTGGGCTTGGGTGCACGCGTGGGCTGGGCTGCGGGCGACGTGGGCTGCACATGCGGCCTGGCCAAGCATGCCGAGCAGAGAGAGGAGGGCGAGCTGGGCCAGAGGTGGGAATTCGGCCCAAGGCCAGAGGGGAGAGGGGGGAGGTGAATGGGCCGCAGAGGGATTTGGCCTAGTCCGGGGTAGAGGGAAAAAGGGGAAGACAGTGGGGGTTTCAGGTGGGCCAGAAGGCTGGTTTTGGCCCAGGGAGGGGTTTTCTTTACTCTTTTCTTTCTCCTTTTTTTCTATTTTCCAAATAAAGCTCATATTTTCTATATATTACTCCAAATCAAGTCCTACATGACTTTAAAAATAGCTTTGCAAACAATTAAATCCTACATGCAACTAATCGGCATGAATGCAACAATAAAAATAATAGTAACCTAAATTAATTTATTTAATTTAGAAAATAGCACTTTTTCCTACAATAAATTATAATTCTATAATTAATTTATAATAAAATTTTTTAATCTATTATAAAAATGTTGAAAATTTAGTGGAATTGGGTCACAAACCAAAATTTGAAATTTTGGGGTGTGACAATACTACCCCTCTTAAGAGGAATCTCGCCCCGAGATTCTGAGTGGTTAGCAAGAAAAGGTTAGAGGTAGGTTAAATTTTCATTCTCCATCTTGAACACAATTTGCTTGATTGACTCCTTGTGTTTACTCTTGCAACTTCTCCATAGGAAACTTGACATCCTTCTTTTTGTACGTCTCTTGATCTTACTCTTGTTGTCACAAGGGAAGTCGTTTGCTTGAAGCTAGTAGTCGTGTGTTGCCCTTCTTCATGAGGAGATCCGAAGGTTATGATTGTTGGTTGGAGCTGGCAGAGATGCAGATGAACTATCTTGTGTATTGGCGTCATGTCGTCGATGCTAGCTCCAAAGCCCATAATGGTTGACATCAACATCTCTTGGATTTGGTTAGGCCATAAGAGGCTAGAATAGAATAGAGTGAAGGTAAGATAGCAAAGAATAGAGGGAGACGTTACCCCAACTAAACTAAACCTAGGTACAACTAATGATGTGATAATAAAGGCAAGCACACCAACACTCAATCAAAGATCCAACTCAAGCATAGCACACCACAAGCAACACAAGCTTACAATTAGCAACACCGTTCTATCTAGCAATTATTATCCTAAGGTGGAAGGGTCCTAGATCACGATTACACGTAAGGTCCTTCTTCAGGCTTGATGCGGAGTGCTGGCCAATGTCCTTGGTGTTGTGAAGATTCTTCAAGTTTGGTTGTCCAATCTTCATCTTCATATTGAGTAGAACTAGCTTGTAAAATCTTCAATGTCATTCATCTTGTTCATTCTAGTTTAGCCCAACATAACTAATATTTTGAAAGGGAAAATAAATAGTAGAAATAGCATTTGTCAAACATTTGAGAATTGATAAGTAAAGAGAAAATAAGAACGAAGGATAGAAGATAGAAGAATTATTATAGAGACCAAAGTTTTCCAAATACTAGTTTTCAAAATTGAACCTATGACATGATCATTCTATCTAGGCTTGCGTCCGGTGGTCGATATAGCTCTGATACCACTTGTCACACATGGTTCCAATGATCGAAACCGAATGCATCTGTATGCGTGTCTAGGAACAAGTTTTCACGCACATAGGACAATTACTGCAATAAAAGAACAATATCTTTATCAAATCAATAATATTATTACAAGGGTGGCCCGTAGGTCAAAAGTAAAATATTACATTGCAGCGGAATAAACTAAGCGTTGGCGTCCTTCAGCTCCTATAGGAAGTCGACCGGAAGACCGCATGCCTAGAGCTCTTCTCCATTGTCTTCATCGTTGCACCATACTTCTCCTGTAGCTGAGCAGCAATGTGGTATATAGCAAGGGTGAGTACGTGCCGTACTCAGCAAGTGGGGGAAAAGATGACATGTGACTAAGACAAGGAAGGCTTTAAAGGGGTTCATTAAATAAGCTTTCAATTTCCTATGCATCCTAATTACTAAGTGGGGTCATCCCAACAATTAATCCATAGGGTAGTATCCAAACCAAGTCCAATCCCATCCACCAACCAACCATACCCAACCATTCCAAATATTCCAAACCACAAGCCATAACCAACTAATCTTGTGAGGATTTCATGCCGCTCTTGACCATGAGCACGACTATCATGATAGTTTGATACTCTGTAGAGTTTGTACCACTTTACCCACAAGTCATGATTTCGTCCTCTATCACCAGGTGGACTAAAGTCTCTATGTTGCCATGCCGGCCAAGCACTAACACACTTCCTTTGGTGTGCGGCCAGGAGATCACTATGATGCTTTTACAAAGGGTCTCCCAGTACATGCTAGCATCTAAGGTTCCACTCCTGTCCATAAGTGATAGCCCATCAACAAGCAGCTCATCACCCCAGGAGCCCCCTCTTGAGCCATTCGGATACAAGGACAGTCCTCTTGACTTCCATTCCCCGCTCCACCAAAATGCTGCACCAACACTGGGAGAACTCCTAATTAATCAGCCAAGCTGTTCCATAGCAGCCTTGTGAGGGATCTGTTGTCCTGGTTTACCGCTCCAAGAACTGGGTCCTAGGATCTACAACAAGCCTACCACCACCAACCATGTGCCCACGGCACCACATCCATTCCATCCAGCTTGCATAGATCCCTAAGCCATGTTGTTAACATGAATTATCATTCCACCCATGAAGTGACATAGTTCATTAATCATGATTTATATCAACCCAACCTCCCACAAGCAACCTACTAGTTCAAGGCGACAAGGAAAAGGGATAAAAGAATACTAGGGAAACCCTAACAATAGGTATCCATTCAATTGACACAAGCATGCATTTCTACAATAAATCTTATAATAGGTACAAGATGCATCAAGGACACTTGCCTGAAAATGGATGTTGCTGCTTAGGTCTTCAATTCACGATCTTGCGATTCCAGGATCAACACGTTCTCTAATTAAAGTCACGTAGGCACGACATGCACACAATCATATAAACAAACTAAGAAACAGTACACCAAACAATAATAAAATATGTTAAAATCAATCACAAAAGATAGTATGTGTTGACACTATTATCGGTAGTGGATCATAGGGCTACCCATGATCCTTGTGTATCGGTAGAGGCATGCGCGAGACCGAGAGTCGATGGACACACAAGACGCAAGGTTTAGACAGGTTCGGGCCTCCCGAAGGATAACAACCCTACGTCCTATGTTCTGTGGTGTATTATGCGGATATGAACTGGGTTGTCTATGAGAGAGCCCCTGCCCCTCCTTATATATCCGGGGGGCAGGGTTACATGGCAAGTGTCCTAGTCGGTTACAACATGATTTTCGACTAGGGTTCTATCTCTAACTTTCTATCTCTAGTATTGACTTGTCGTGTACTCCAAGTAATAATCCGAGTAGTTATCTTCATGGGCTTTATCTTTATTAGACCCCGGCCCACTCGGCAATATATCCCAGTAGTGAGGTATCCCTGGTATATATATCCCACAGTAGCCCCCGAGAGATTTGCAAGTTAGTTGTTGATCTTCAATTGATTGACTAATGCTTCGCCATGAATATGATTAACTTTTTCTTGTACAACAACAAACTTGTAAAGGTCTCCAAGAATATTCAAAAAGAATTATGCGCCAAATAATATCTATATGTGGGGGGAAAATCCACCTACTAGGTGTAGGTATAGCCCCCTACTCAGAAGGTATTTAGATCATAAAATATCTTGTGAGTCAAAAATAATAACACCGTATGTAAATCTGGATCTACCACTTTCTCTGACTGATTTGATGAGGAGTTTTAATACGGTAGCCTCCAAGATTGGTTCTACCACTCCCCCCAACTAACAAAAGGAGCCATTGGTACTAATGAATCCGAGTGATACTTGATAAGATATATCAAGCATAGCAGTCATCAAAATATCCGGGTGATACTTGATCCAATGTAATAAGTATAAGAGCCCCCGGGCGTGATTCCAAGTAAACAATATCAACTCTTGTAGGGCTCTCCAATATTGAGTAAAATCATGAACCATGATCATGATAGCCCTTCTGGAAATAATTCCAACCAAAATTATGAGTAGTTGATCATGGTCAAGTGACCCAATGAATCGGCGCTCCGTGACCGAGTGATCCAATGACTCGGCGCTCCATGACCGAGTGATTCAATGACTCGGCGCTTCGTGATCGAGTGATATCGATGAGATAACTGTAATATAAGAATACAAATAGTGTAGTTATATGTAAAATAAATATAAAGTATTGATGAAACAACACCTTTAATATCTAAGTCTGTTGGATTTCTGTTATTCATCTAAGGCCTATGTTTGCTTAGAGTACTGGCAGAAATAATCGATCATTCAACCAACAGACATAAAAAACAAACAAGGTTCATTAAAAGAACAATGTGCATGATGATTTCGACAAACGACATGAGCCATGGAACTAGACTGACCAACTTGGGTAATGGGAGTCAGACGGGCAACTAAGCAAAACAACTGAACTCCTCCTAATACCACTTATGTACTGCTAAACTCATTCGGCCAAACACATACGAGTCAAAATCAACCGAGAAAAATTATTGACCAATATTGTCAAGGTAAAAAGATGAGTTCAAAAGAAACTTAAAACGATCACAATAAGATGAAGAACCTACGGCCTTCAAATTGAATTGGTAGAATACAAAAATTATAAATGTAACTTAGCTTTGATATTTGGCAAGTCGTAGACGAGCCCCCGAGCATGTCACTGAACCATCAAGCCGATGAACGAGTCAGCGAGTGACTTGTTGTCCTGAGTCGTTGAGTGATTGTGTCGCCGAATGATTAGTCGAGTCGCCGAGTGACCGGTGGACGATGACATTGATCAGTGTTGTTGATAACACGTTCCTCTCAGATATAGGACCGCTATCTTTCCACATATGATTTTCTACAAGTAATTATACATTAGGTTTCCACAAATATAATTATCGAATACATAGCATTCAAATAATTGCACTCACACCCATCACTTTATTACGATCTGCCATGTCTCCCTACAATAACAAATGACATATATAATTTCTTACTTCAACATTACAATAAATCATAATATACTAGATGTTTAGTATGTTTCTTTCCTTTCTAAATTATCTATGTTTCAAAGTCTAAACTATACATGGCTACCTAAATTAACTACATACTTACCTAAATTTCCTATCTAAATTACCTAAAAAATGATACAAAAAAAACCTTACCTCTGTGTGTGGCTAATCAGACGCCGCTGGAGGTTAACCACGCCTCCCTGCCGGTTAACAACTTCCCAGGCAGGCTAACCGGGCTGGCCGGCCGGCTAGCCGACCGCCTCCACCCGTCCGGCCGAACGACGGACAAACAGCGGCTCCGTGGCATCCGACGATGCACATCGACGGCAAGGCGGTAGAGATAGGTCAGGGAGGGAGGAATACGTAAGGAGGAGGGAGGACAAGGCACGGATGTGGCCTCCGTGAGCGAATAAGTTTTGACTTTCTATTTTTTTCATTTATTTTCTTTACATAATTTTTTCATCTATCAACACTCATGATTTTGATTCCATTTTTTCACCATAACTTCTTATTATTCTTCTAGTTTTTTGCAAAATATTGGATTCAAAATTTTTCAAATTTTCAGAAAAGTTAAATCCAAACCGGGGGTTAACCGGCCGGCCAGGATAACCGGCCCAGACCGGTTTGTCGGTTAACCGGGTTAACCGGTCGGTTAACCCCGGTTATGTTAACCTTGGTTGGGCCCAGTGGGCCCCCGGCTCTTCTGGCAAACTGGTGGGTGGCCTCCCTTGACTCCTCCATGGCTTAGCCCACCAAAAACATACTTCTTGGAGTTCAACTTTATTGAGTAATTCCCCATACTATCGAAGGTCCTGGCCATGTCATAGATGAGTTCTTTAATGTTCCGAGTCTTCACCATTATGTCATCAACATACTCTTCAAGATTCTCACCGATTTGAGTTTGGAGGTAGCACTGAATACCACATTGGTAAGTCACGCCAGTGTTTTACAGACCAAAAGGCATGCTAATGTAGCAATAAGCATCAAAAAGTGTTATGAAGGAGGTCTTGATTTGATCTTCGACTCTAAGCAGTATCTGGTGGTAGCCTGAGTAGGCATCCAGGAAACTCTGAAGTTCACAACCCAATATGGTGTCTACGATATGATCGATGTGTGGTAAAGCGAATGGGTCCTTCGGACAGGCCTTGTTCAAATTGGCATAATCAACACACAAATTATACTCTTTATTTTTCTTGGGTACAAGAACTACATTGGCCAGCCAATCAGGACGGTATCCTTCCTTTATAAAATTAGCAACTAAAAGCCTAGCGAACTCCTTCTTCATAGCATCCTTCCAATCTTGAGCGAATATTTTGAGGTGTTTCTTGAGAGAGGGTGCAATAGGTTGCACCTTTATTTTGTGCTCAATATTTTCCCTAGGAACACCCGGCATGTTAGAAGGTTGCCATGCAAAGATGTCCCTATTTTCATGGAGGATAAGAGTAAGTGTGGTTTCCTATTTGTCCCCGAGGTTAGCCCTCGTATAAGTAACCTTAGCATGGTCTTTTGGATCGAGCGAGATCTCCTTGGTTGCCACCACACCCTCCGAGATCTTATCCTTATTGGCTTTCTTGGTCGGCGCCTCTTTTTCTATGTTCATCATCTTGCCAACTTCCTGCAGAATCTCCTTCTGATCTGACAGCATCAATTGCCACTCAGCTAACTCAGAACTCTGCACATTGCAATCAAAAGAATTCTGAAGATTAAAATAGAGGGAGATGATTTCCTTAGGACCTTGCATCTTCAAGGTGAGGTACAGATAATGAGGGATCGCCATGAATTTGACAATAGCCGGCCGAACGATAATGGACTAGGAGCCACGATTTTGGGCCAAGATGTGGAAGTTGAAAGGTCGTGCCAATCGGCACGGCCCGTGTGCCGATTAACATATATGGAGGAAGCCGAAATCAGAGATGGATTCTACGGAAGCAAGGCCCAACATTGAATTGGAGTCGGTGTCGGCACAATTGGACCCGGAATATGATGATAAAAAGAGAAATCAGTGGGGAACGATTAGCTTCTACCATGACAGGACCAGAGTAAGTGGAACCACCATGTCTTGTAGAATACTAAACTTACTGAATGAATCTATGAGTATGTGTTGCATGTTAGTTACTTGAACCACAAGAGGGAATATTTCTATAACCTTGATTAAACCTTTAGTTCTCTGTGTTCAGTTAGTATTCATCTTTTCATACATTCACTCTTTTATTACAATTTAGTTAGTAAATTAAATAATAATGAAGGTCACATTTTCTTAATGTGGATTTGATTAAACTTTGGAATACTCTGAGAGAGAACAAACTGTAATCATATACCATCCTCTTGCGGTATATATATGGGTCTATAACTATGACCAACAAGCATGTTTTCTGGCACCATTGCTGGGGAGCAAGCCAGTTCTTTCACTATCTGTTTATTTTACTAACATCTAATCCCCTCTTTTCTAGTCATTTGTGTTTTCAAAATGGGTATGCCAAGGCCCCCTCAGATTGTCAGGGATCATTCGTTGCCATCTCCAGGGTTGTTGATCCTGCAGGTTTTTGACGAAAAGGTCAGAACTTCGTCACCAAACAACCACACCGATTGACATCATGCCTGAGCAGGCAAGTACCAACCACCAAGCATCTCGCCTGATGAGGCACTACGTTATGAGGAAGCTCACTCCGTATAACAAACAAACAAGCCTACAATGCAGTAACCATTACAAACCAATCCTCCGGACTTTATTATTGTCATCCAACAACAATCCTCAAGTAATTTTGAGACTATGCTATGCTGTCACACTAACGATATTTCAAATCTGGCGGTAGAATTTGAAGAACACAAGGAGTAGGAAATAAAGTTAAACAAAGAATTCAAAACCGTTAAAAAACTAAATATCAAATATCAAGTGAGGTTATTAGGAAACAATAAATGAAAAAAAAACTCCGGGTCAAAGAAAAAGAATAATCAATTCTTTGGTAGAATTAAGTTTAGTTCGTCAGTTGGTAATGGCCGGTCTTCAATAAACGAAGTCCCCACTAAAAAAAACTTCTCCTTATGTAAGTCAATGTTATTATGTCATAAACTAACACATCTTCTTTTGGTAAATGGATATGACAAAAGAACTTTGGTAGAATTTTAGCACACGCAAATAAGAGCCCAAGTATTCTTTCATACCTTTGCTGCAAGTTTTGGAGGATATTACATGGACATACGTTGGTCGATGCAGTGGCTAGGATATTTATAGTATATGTTATTTTAAAAGAAGTCATCATGGTAGTTGAGTGTAGTAGTTGGTCTTGGTGACAGGATTGCTACCATAGGAGGTCGAGTAGAGTGCGTTGAAGGTGTGGAGAATTGGAGTTTCTTTTTTCCTTTTTCGAAAGAAGAAGAAAGACAGAAGGTTGTTGAATAGAGATCTAAGGATCCAACTTTCATTGAATTTCACTGTGTTTTTTTTTTGCCGTTTCTTCATCAATCGGCCAATATGCCATTATAGTATAGAAGTATATTTTTACTTGCAAAACATAGTTTTTTAAACTATTCATCCTCTAAGAATGACAAAAAAAAACTTCTGAGAAGCCAAGGTGGTCAGGGCGAATTTGTGATCGCCTTCCTGATAGGCTTTGATGGGTCCCTTGTTAATAAAAATTAATAGGACGTCTCTCCCACTAATCTAGTGTTTTAAAAAAACAAGAATTTTATGATCAAGGGCGGAATAAAAAATGTAATGTGAGGAGAGCCAAGAATGAAAATTGTGTGATAAGGAGGGACAATTTTAGTTTGTCTGGTCGTTTTCATGGTGATTTTCTTTGTGCAACAAAGAAATGCATCAGGAATAGTGGGGGCGGGCTGTTCGCTCGCCCCACTGGCTCCACCCCTGAGCATGGTTCTCGATTGTTGATGAAAATAATCTTATTTTTTAAACACTAAATATATTATAAGGTTCTGAAAAAGAGATCAAATTCTAGTGACACTATAAACATCACATAGAAGTGAAAGATACCACAAAATCAATTGTCGGTCACTTTCATAACACCTATATGTTTGAATTATGCTATTACATACTGAGATTTCAATAGAATACACAATTAAGTTACTTTCACCTATTCCTTTGGCATTATGAAAAGACAATTAAAATCCTGAAACAACCACGGGAAGATGTCATTGCTTGGCATTATAAAAACACCAGAGGAAAGTTATTTTCACCTATTTCTTTGACGTCTATCTATTATCTTCTTATTTGAAGGTCAAATGAAGTCACCATGTTCGTTCTCAAGAACACAAAATTACCATATTAATCTGAAAAAAAAATAGATATTGACCATTGGATTTTATAAAGATTTTGATGATAATATAGAGTCCATGTTGGATACGAGAAAAATTCATATTAGAAAAAATAGAACCCACCACCGTCGCTCAATATGAAATATAAATATGATATCTATAAATTGATTCTTTTATATACTTCCACACTAAAATAAGGAATACTTTCCGTATAAACAAAACCTTTGACCTGGAGTAACGTGTTGTGGTTGTGCCTTGATCTGGAGGAAGGACGTCCAGCCCAACGACATATGTCACGGCAGCTGCCGGCGTGCAAGCACATCTTCCACGTCGAGTGCATGGACATGTGACTGCACTCACACCGAATAGACCAGACAATCAGCCGCGTTGTTGTCCTCGAGCTCTCCGACTCTAGGATCGTGCTGACGACTGCATTGCTGGTAGCCTCCAAGCCTGCTACTTGTGCACGCACTGCAATAAGCTCGATAATTCCTCTCTATTCATTACTTCATGGAAGACATGCATTTTAGCAGTTCTGTGTTAGCACCCTCGCACCTCCGGGCACCAAGGCTACAAGGGAGACGGATGTGAAGGTCTTCGACTGTCAAGTCAGGGACTCGGGCTCGTAAGCCCAGCAGCCGAGTGACTGGGCCGGAATGGATTCGAATTCGGTAGTCAGGATTAGTAGTTAAATACTCTGAGAGGGGAAAGAAAAAAGAAATCATGTGTATTGTAACCTAAACTTGTCGTAACCAATTTCCTCTCCTCCTCTCTCGAGCTTCCCCTTCTTCCTCCGCAAATTCTTCGATGTGCTCTTCCTCGATCTTCCGTTCGCTGTAGAGTGCTGCTAACAACTAGTATCAGAGACAACGATCCCCAGATCTGGAGTAGTCTCTCCACTCTACCCGTCGTGCCAAGATGTCCGGTGCGTAGATCCCAACTTGAAGCTCGCACTGGAGGCATAGATGAAGTCCTTTATCGCCGAGCTCGACAAGCGCTTCTCCGCTCAGGATGCTAAGTGGGAAGCCCGCATCGGTGCCCTCAGGAAGTCGGCGTTCACCGCCTCGCCCTCTGATGACATCAAGCTCAAGGCAGAGGTCGAGGCAGCATTGGCCACCAACCTCGCCTTGCTCGGATCGAAGGTCGTGAGTCTGCTACTACGGAGAGATTAGACCAAGTCGAGGCCGCGGTGGCGACTCGCGTGGCGGCCCTCGAATCTGCAGCAGCAGCGTTCGAGGCCTGGCGTCCTCACATCGAGTCTTCAGTCAATTCTGAGCAATCGGGTGTCGATGATGTCAAACTTGAGATCTCCAAGCTTTAAAAGTTCTGGGATCAAGATCTGCGCGACACCAACCCCTACTTTGCGGCTGGCATCCTCGGCGGCCATGGGTCGGCCTCCGCGCGCCCACCTGCCGGGACCAAGGCCGATGACCCTAATGGGCACCGCGTTGAAAACGATTGCTGGGAGTCTGGCTTTGGGCAGGTCTTTGTCCAAACCTAACTCCCGCACAATGGTATGCATGACTCAAACCCACCTAAGTTCCAACATTCATTCAGTCTTCCTCACATGTCGCCTGAGTTTCGTGATGGTGGTACTCAATCATATGTTCATCATGGTCATTTGCCTAAGATGCATTTTCCTAGTTTTGATGGTAGTACCCCTAAGTTATGGATCAGTCGTAGTGAAGACTACTTTGAGATGTATGATGTTGACCCTTCTATGTGGATCAAGGTCGCGCCAATGCATTTCACTGATGCTGCTGCTCGATGGCTTCTATCAGTGCAGCGTCGCATTAAGTCTATTTCCTGTTCTGAATTTTCCAAGCTCATAGTGGGTAGATTTGGGAGGGATCAGCATGTAACCTTAATTTGTCAGTTGTTTCACATTAAATAGTATGGCACCATAGCTAGTACATTGATCAATTTGCCTAGTTAGTAGACCAATTAGCAGCCTATGAAAACAGAGTTGATCCTCTCTATTACACTTTGCGCTTTATTGACGGACTGCGTCATGATGTTAAATCAGCTGTGTTGGTTCAACGCCCTCCCGATTTGGATATTGCTTTCATCCTTGCTCAATTACAGGATGAGGTGGCTGAACCATGGCGGAAGTCGGCCGGAGGCAGGATTCCTTCGGTACTGTCAAGCCACAAGCTCGCTATCCGCTGCTGTTCCCTCCGAAGCTGGACAAGTCGGCCACCTCGCAAGCTCCAGAGGACAAGAAGAATGGGTAATTTTCTCGCCCTCATTCTGCGGATGACAAGTGGGCTTCCCTGCATGCACACCGCCGTGCCCGCGGCCTCTATGAGCAATGCACCAAAAAATATGTGCACGGCGACCGTTCTTCTCCGACTCATCTGCATGCTCTCCAGGAGATATTGGACCTGTTTCAAATTGAAGAAACAGTGTCCTCCTCCTGATGATTTGCAATATACGGCTGAACTCAATATGGCCGTGTCTATAGCGGTTGTGTCTGGTACTGAAGGACCTTGCACAATGCGATTCTTGGGTGAACTGCAGGGTCATTTGGTGATTGTGCTGGTGGATTTTGGCAGCTCACATTCATTTCTCAGCACTTCGCTGGCCGCACAGTTGACTGAACACCTACAGCATCAAACGTCAGTCAAGGTCGCCAATGGAGATGTCATTTCCAGCAATTCTATTTTACCTGCAGCATCATGGTCGGTACAATCCTACTCCTTCACTTCAGATTTGCGTGTCATTGCGTTGTCATCTTTTGATATCATCATTGGCATAGATTGCTTTGAGAGTTATAGCCCTATGAAGGTTCACTAGAAAGAAAAGCGGATGACTATTCCTTACAAGCAAACACATGTAACCTTGCATGGTTTTGTTCCTGACAACCCTACTGACCCCATAGTTCACCTTATGGTGGTGGAGGAAGTACCTGAACCTGATTTTAATCAGTATATTCCAAAGGAGTTGCTAGCAGTGTTACAAAAATATAGTGTGGTGTTCACCCCACCTCAGAGCCTTCCTCCATCTAGGAAGTGTGATCATGCCATACCATTGATTGAAGGTGCAAGGCCAGTCAATATTAGACCCTACAGATATGCCCCAGCCATCAAAGATGAGATTGAGAAGCAAGTAGCTGAGATGCTCCAAAAAGGAATTATTCAAGAAAGTTGCAGTGCCTTCTCTTCTCCTATCTTGATGGTTAAAAAGAAAGGTCACACGTACAGGTTCTGTTTGGATTTTAGACACCTGAACGCCTTGACAGTGAAAGGGAAGTATCCTGTGCCAATAATTGATGAATTCTTGGATGAGCTGAATGGAGCTAGTTGGTTTACCAGCTTAGACCTGTTAGTTGGCTTTCATCAAATTTTGTTGCAACCTTCTGATAGGCACAAGACATCTTTCCAGACACACAGCGGCCATTATAAATTCAAAGTGATGGCATTCGGTCTCACTGGTGCCCCCGCCACATTTCAAGGAGCTGTGAATGGGACCTTGGCCCCTCTGCTCAAAAAAGGAGTCTTGGTATTCTTTGATGATATCCTCATACAAAGTGCCACCTTCTAGGAACATGTATCTCTAGTTGAGCAGGTGTTGAAGGTGCCGTGGCAGGATGGGTGCAAGATGAAACTCTCCTAAGGTGTCTGCTACTTGCTGAGCAGGTGTTGAAGGTGCCGTGGCAGTTTTGCCCAGAGACAGATTTCATACTTGGGTTATGTCATCAGTGGAGCTGGAGTGTCAACTGATCCTTCTAAGGTGTCTGCTATCACCTCTTGGCCGTCTCCTACCAATGTGAAGGAGCTGAGAAGTTTTTTGGGGCTGGCAAGTTATTACAGAAAATTTGTTAGGCATTTTGGTGTGATTATCAAGCCTCTTCCCAATCTGTTGAAGAAGAACACCCTTTTCATATGGTCTGGGGAACACCAAACAACATTTGAGACTTTGAAATAATCCTTGGCCCAAGCCCCTGTTCAGGCTCTTCCTGATTTTTCCAAGAAGTTTTGTGTGGAAACTGATGCTAGTGACCTTGGAGTAGGTGCAGTTCTCATGCAAGGAGGTCATCCAATAGCCTTCATTAGGAAAGCGTTGGGACCAGGGACCAGGGGTTGTCTACTTATGAAAAGGAGTATTTGGTAATTTTGATTGCCATCGAGCAGTGGAGGTCTTACTTGCAACATAGTGAATTCACAATTTTGGCAGACCAACGAAGCTTGTCCCATCTGAATGAACAGAGATTGAACACCCACGGGCAGCAAAAGGTTTTCACCAAACTATTGGGTTTACAGTATCAGATTGTGTATAGGAAAGGTTCTGATAATAGAGTGGCAAATGCTTTATCTCGTAAGGTGGTCCATGAATCAGAGTGTGACCTAGTTTCTTCAGCTTCACCTCAATGGTTAGACGATGTGGTGGCCAGCTATATTAATGATGAGTATTCCAGAACCTTGCTTGCCAAGTTGGTTCTCAACCCAACCTGTTAAGAACTTCTCGTTGGTGAGGGTGTTCTACGATATAAGGGCAGAATATGGGTCGCTAATGACAATCAATTGCTATGACAAATTACTGAAGCTTTGCACTGTTCTGCCATTGGGAGCCATTTGGGTATTCCTGTGATGCTCAGGAAACTTAAATACTTATTTGCTTGAAAAGGCATGAAAACCTTTGTGCACAATTTTGTCAAGGCTTGTTCAGTCTGTCAGCAAGCCAAGCCAGACAGGGCCAGATTGCCCGGCCTCTTGCACCCTCTGCCAGTTCCTACTTCAGCTTGGCAGGTAATTTCCCTAGACTTTGTGGAAGGGCTACCTAAGTCTAGTATGGCTAATTGTGTGCTTGTGGTAGTGTATACATTCACCAAGTATGCTCATTTTGTTGCTTTGGCACATCCTTTTACCGCTTGACTGTTGCTAAGGCCTACATCAACAATGTGTACAAGCTTCATGGGCTGCCTCAGTCGATTATTTCTGACCGTGACAAAGATTTTACAAGCCAACTGTGGCAAGAGCTGTTCAAACTAGTAGATGTGCGTCTCAATATGAGTTCGGCTTACCATCCCCAGACCGATGGGCAAACTGAGCGACTTAATCAATGCATGGAAACATTTCTTCATTGCTTTGTTAGCTCCTGTCCCACAAAATGGAGCAACTCTGTGAGTATTGGTACAACACTAGCCATCATTCGGCTATTAATTCTACACCATTTGAAGTCTTGTATGGTTACCAGCCTAAGCATTTTGGGATTATACCAGACGATGCCTGCCAACACTCTGATTTGTCCTCATTCATGCACGAGAAGAAGGTAATGCTGCAGTTGGTTCACCAACACCTGCTCAGCGATAAAGATCGAATAAAGAAGCAAGCTGATCAGCACAGGTCTGAACGCCAGTTCCAGGTGAACGATATGATGTATGTCAAGCTTCAACCATACATACAAACATCTTTGGCGCCTCGTGCTAATTAGAAACTAGCCTTCAAGTTCTTTGGGCCATTCAAGATTCTGGAGAAGATTGGAACTGTAGCATATAAGCTTCAGTTGCCGGATTCATCTACAGTCCATCCCGTCTTCCATGTATCTCAACTGAAGCAGGCGGTTGGGCAGCAACATGAGGTAACACGAGTAATTTCTGACGGTTTGAATATGTTACAGGTTCCAGAGCTCGTCATTCGTAAGCGTGTCATGGTTCGTGGTGTCAATTCAGTGCAACAAGGACTGATCAAGTGGTCAGGTCTGCCCTCGACCCCGGCTACGTGGGAAGACCTAGAAGCACTTCGCCAGAGGTTCCCACGAGCACCTGCTTGGGGTCAAGCAGGACTCAAGGGGGGAGAGATGTTAGCACCCTCGCACCTCCGGGCACCAAGGCTACAAGGGAGATGGATGTATAGAGTACGTCTTCGACTATCAAGTCAGGGTAAGCCCAACAGCCGAGTGACTGGACCGGAATGGATTCAAGGGTAGTCAGGATTAGTAGTTAAGGATGAACAAGGTTTCGCCTCAAAGTTCACACCGTGAAAGCTCTAGTCTATGGATGAACAAGGTTTCTGGCAAAGCTGCAGCTGCCGTGGCACTAGAAGCTGAGGTAGAAGCAAAAAAAACCGCAGCTAAGGATACCATGTCACTGGTCTAGGCTTGCATTCTATTTATATGATAGCTCAATTTAGGCTAGAGATGACAAGATTGGTTTTATGCACATAAACACATTGCAGGTCAAATGCCCATGCTGGAAATAGTTCTGGCATTATGCTTTGTCGTGTATATTTGTGCACGAACTGCAATAAGCTCGATAATTCCTCTCTATTCATTCCTTCATGGAAGACATGCATTTTAGCAGAACAATGTTTTCCTTAGCCTCAAAGTTCACACCGTGAAAGCTCTAGTCCAAGGATGAACAAGGTTTCTGGCAAAGCTGCAGCTGCCGTGGCACTAGAAACTGAGGTAGAAGCAAAAACCGCAGCCAAGGATGCCATGTCACTGGTGTAGGCTTTCATTCTATTTATATATGATGGCAAAATTGCCTATAACACACTGAGAAAACGTGGTTTCGTCTCTAATACATCAATAAAGTTGAATTTGTCTGCAACACACTACAATCTTATGATTTCTCGTCTAGAACATATTATGACCATTTAACAATTGTTTTCAACTTTTTTATCTCAATACTCATAATATATTAGGAATTGAAACTTGACATAAATATACATTATTGTATTATCCATCACTAAAAAATAGAGCTAATTTCTTTTTTCAAATGATTTTTATGTTTGCTTATTGTTTTAATATTCAATTTGTCTAGCAAATCATGTAAATAATAATAATAATAATAATCTAGCCCTATTTTTTAATGATAGATATTGCAACAATGTATATTTGTGTCAAGTTTCAAGTTCTAATATATTCTAAGTATTGAGATAAAAAAGTTGAAAACAATTGTTAAATGATCATAATGTGTTTCAGATGAGAAATTACAAGATCGTAGTGTGTTGCAAACAAATTCAACTTTGTTGATGTGTTAGAGACGAAGTCACGTTTTCTCAGTCTGTTACAAGCAATTTTTCCTTTAAGCAACATCCTTACTATATCGTGATTTTGGCTTATCAATCCATCTTTAGTATATTTGTTTTCCTTGGGTATCTTACATAGTTAAACAACATCAAAATACAGTTTATATTTTAATTTGATTTATGAAATAAATAACATGTTTTTATCTTATTGACAGAACTACCTATAAACAGGGGCGGACACAGCATGGGTCAAGGGTGTACACATGTACACCCAATATTTCTCTCAAGATAACCCAAAATTTTGTATGTTCCATTTGTTATATGCTAAAAATATGTTATGAATTGAGTTCTTTGAGCCCTAAACATCAAATAGGATATGTTTATTTCAACCAGACACTGAAAACTTATGCAAACTTTGATCAAAATTTACTTTAGAGATATCATCTATCTATTGCTCATGCTCATATTTTAGCGATCTGATTTCAAGAGTTGATTGTCATGTACACCCAATTTAAAAAACCTGTGTCCGCCATTGCCTATAAATTCTTTAAGTAAGCATAGTTGTATTTCAATGCCCTTAAAACAGAGCTGCAACATCCCCTTTTCTTCTTAGATCAATTTAGAAGAATATCATTTTCAACATACGTAATTCATATAAATTATTAGATAGGGGAATATGTTTGGCAACGTATCCACTGGATCCTCATCCGATGGGTATATTATTTTGCACTTAAACCCCTCACTTATCTCACATAATCTCGTATTTTGCAAACAACCCCAACTAAAATAAACCACCTCTATCCGTGGCCATCGGATAAGAATCATCTTGATTGGAGTTCTCATAGTTCTTACACGAAGTTAGTTCTTATAGGATACATGCTCAATATATTTTACTTTTGAAATGTATACAAAATAAAATAGTGCTGCAACATCTCCTATTCTTCTTAGTTGACTGTTTCAATTTTGAAATATACTTTGCAAAATAAAATAGTGTTTATAGAGCTGCGCTTTGAGACTCATATATATGCATGTGTACAAAATGACATGTAGGTGTTATATAAGTTAACTGCTGATAGCCAAATTAAATTAACATTATCAAGTTGATTCTTTCATTTTCTATTATAAATTAATTAAAAGCTTTATGTATGCATTTAAGTTTAAACCTCAAAAAGTTTAAATGTAGAAATGATTCTTACCCATTTGTACTAAGCATATGATTGACCTTGATGGTGTCCTAATCTGCAAAACTTGATGTGGCAATCGCTAATAGAAAAGCACGGCTAATATTTCTGATATCTCCCCTCAATTGCTCCTAATCCTCAACGGGCGTTGAATCTTAAAAGCCTGCGCTTTATTAGCCCCTCCTCTCTAAACACCGAACATGCGACTCAGGATGTGGGCAAACCGGCACAATGTGACATAATGTTGCTCGTCAAGGATACATACCATGAAAAATACTAAGTTTTTTTAGATAATAGGAAGATTGTATTAATCTCAATTTTGGCTTTTCAAGAAGAGAGTTACAGCCAAATATAATTACCAAGTAACTCGGTCATCATCAGACGTTTACAAAAAGTCTAAATGATTAAACATACCATGGATAATGCTACCACAGCCGAGGGAAGGGGGCGCCACCGCCGCCGAGGCACCACCACGGTCGAGAGAAGGGGCTGGCACCACGGACCCCTTCTTCGGTTTTCTAAGCCTGGCCGGCGTCGACATCTCGATGACGAGGGAGGAGGGCACGCGGGCTCCGGCGATGTACTGCAAGAGAGATTGGGGGAGATCTTGTAGGGGAAGGAGGATTTGGCGCGAGAAAACTCCAGTGTGCGAGTGCGCCATCCTTGCGGGATCCAATTGTGCTGTCGCTAGGTGAGGACGCGTGATACAGTGCTGCCGCGGTCATCTCCTCTGCCTCGGAGCACGAGATGAGACGTTCGTCTTGCGAGGCGACGCGTGCCTTGTCGCTGCTTGGAGGCGGGGTTTTTTTTGCGAAAACTCCAGGGAAGGGACCGGGTCAAGAGACCCGTTGTACGTGCCCTAAGTACAATGGATTGATTGGAAGTTAATCTATACCATAAAGTAATTACTAATACGATGTCCGTGCGTTGTCATGGACTTTAAACATTTTACAATGTGCATTGCCACAAGTTTAGATTTGGACATATGGCCGTTTTTTAGTTGGCTTTGATATTTTGCCTTGAGTTATGTGTGTGTATGTTTTTATCTTCATATAAAGTCTGATTGTTATTAAAAAAAAAAAGAGTCTGACTTTGATTCAGATTATAGCTAGCCTTCCTATGATTAAAAAAAAACTGTCCGGTTGTGATAAGAAAAACTTTAGGGCCCAATTCTGAAAATGTATGGTGTTCTGTTATGGTAAGAGTCGGCTCAAATTGATAGAGGTGTTTTTTGTGGTGATGTTTGGAAACCAACTTCAAGTCAAAGCTGAGGCAACATCAAAAACTAAACCAACATCAATGAGGATCTCACCAAACTTATCAAGGAGTAGAGATTATTATGTTCTTTGCAATCAGAAAGTCTTTATGGTGACTGGTGCGCACGGCCTGATCATCCTGCATATGCCAGTAGCAAGGGCGCCGCCGCTCACCTATGACCATTAACTTCTGTGGTTTTTTAGGTTGTGGTAAGCTCCATTTCCGACAACCATAGATGGGTTGACGCGACGGTGAGCGTGTGAGACCCTCAAAAATTGGCCACATAAAAATACCTCATAAACCATTTTATTAATTCAGGAAAAACTATTTCTGAATAGGAAGGAAAAATAATAATAAAACATTGGTAGGCACACAGTAGGATAATTATTATTTTCAAAAATCCTAAAATTTGGAACATGACAAGTGGTTGCCCTTTCTCTTTATTTTCTCCTCGAGTTTTGGTTCGAATTTCTCATTTAAATTAGGGTTAGTTTGTATTTGCCTTGAGAAAAACCCAGAAATAAAAATCAAAACCCTCTTACCAGGTCACCTTTTTCCCCTCTCTCATCCCCTCTGGCCCACTCGGCCCAGCCGGCCACCCTGCTCTCCTTTCCGCTCTCCCGCTCGCGCAAAGCCTACAGCCTCGGCCCATCTCCCCCTCTTGGCCCATAGCCCCGCCCCCTTCTCCTTCCTCTGCCACAGTCGCCGGAGTCATCGCCGCCAGCGGCTTCCCCTGCTCCCGCCTTACCTACCCGACGACTCCACCTACTCGATGACATTACTCCTCCCCCCAGACTCGCTGCCGCCGGCCAAAGGACGAATCCCCGCCTAACCTTAGCAACGCGACGGAGCAAGGATGCACGGAAGCAGTGGCTGGCCCCGTGCGCCAGCTCACTATGAGGCGCTGCCCCACGCGCGCTCGCCCTATTCCTCGCCGACCCGACCAGTTTGCATGCCGCCCTCCACCGCTGGACCCCGCCCTCCTCTCTGCTCGCTCCACTACCGGCCCCGCTCCCGCTGTTCTGCTCTCAACGCCGCTGTGCACGCCGCCCGCTCCAATTCCCCTTCTCGCGCCTATAAATAGGCCCTCGCCCCCCCCCCCCCCGGCAGACACCTCACCGTCGCTCAAGGCAAGCTTAAGCCCTCATCTCTCTTCCTCTCTCTCTCTGCCAATCCCGAGCACCTCCCCATTGCGTCGCTAGCCACCTCGAGCTGCCAATCCACCTCGCGATCAACGCCCATGAACGCAGCACCCTCTTCCCCCTCTCCTAAGGCCGTGTCGAGCATAGCCTCCTGTAGCACCCAACAGCGAGCGGCGCTTTCATCCATGACGCCGCCGACGTCTTCCGTGCCGGCCGCCGCGTTCGGTCGCCCCTCGCCCCCCCCCCCCCCCCCCCCCCCCCACCGTCCATCACCACACCGACGCTCCAGATTAGAAGCCACGTACCCCTTTGAATGATTAAATCCAAGCCGTCCAGACCGAGATCAATGGCCCATAGCCTATGGTCCATGAACCACTCCCATACACCCGGCTCACTGAACCCATGGACCCATTCCACCAAATATCCAACACAAAAGTAAATCCAGAAAGGAAAGGAAAATACCAGAACCTTGCCCTTTTCACCTAGCCCCCTAGGCTTTATTATTATTCTGTTTCAGCCCAAACTTTTTACAGAAAAGGACCCAAACTTTTCTGTAATTATATTTTAGCCCCTGTCAAATTACCACCAAGCTTCTGACACTTTCCAGAAATTACAGATAGGTCCCTAGAACTTTTTAGAAATTACAAAAATGCCCCTAGTCCTTCCGAAAGCCCTAGATTCCAAACCGTAACTCCGTTTTAAGCGATTCTTGCGCCGCTCGAATCGTTGTCCCAAACCCTAACCACTGAGGACCTCCTTACAGCCCCTTACCTTCTGGTTTTCCCATCATTTGGTTTTTCCTTGATTTGATGTTATTTTATGTTTTCGATAGCTTATGTGTAGCTCGCGTTTCTGCAGACTAAGAAACCAGGAGCAGGAGCCTGAGGACCCGAACTATGAGGAAGGCTTCGAGGATGTGCTAGGAGGCAAGCTCTATCTACTCATTGTTCATGATTGCTCCTATTATTTTGAAAATGCACCCAACTTAGAGCATACTTCTTATATGCATTGTTCCTTGTCACTTTATGTTGCTTAGTTAAATCCCACTTGTGTGAAAGCTAGCATTCTTACCGCCCCATGTAAGGTATGAATGTTAGATCCTTGTTTGGCCGTATTTGATATCCCCATGCCTTGATAAACTTAGGGGGTCATTACTAGTCCAGCTAATAATGACGTTACCTTGTTAGATTACGCTTAGGAACTGTGACGCTTGTCACCACACTCCCCACTATCAAGTTTACAAAATGGGTGAAAGTGTGTTTGGTGGTGTGTGTGTGTGTAGGAGCAGGTGGGCATTAAATCAAAGGTGTTGTGATGAAGTGGGTGGAATAGAGCAGTTGCGGGTGAGACTCCTAGTACTGGTGCAGAGTACTTGGTGATGGTGTCTCTGGTTTAGGTCCACCTGCCATGGACGAGTGCTTGCCCTGCCAACTAGGAACGACTAGCTAAGACCTCAACTTGGTGGCATTTTAGTACGACCATAGAACCTGTCTGGACAGGACTAACACAGATCCTGGGTAACGCAGCAAGGAAGTATCACCTGGCGAAGTAGAAACGGACTTAGGGATCGGAATGGTGATGTAATGTGATGATAAGTCCAGTACTTTGCAAGATTTGGTTGTGTGCCTTTGTTGTGATGGGATCTCTAAGCTTCGTGGTGGACTTGTGGGCGTGCCTGGGTGAAGTGGAAGCGTTATGTGATCCATAGCTAAGAGCACATAGCCTGTGGATACAACGTACTAAGCTCTACAGAGTTAACCCTAAATCATTCGGATGTCCGTTGTCACTGGTCATGGCATACCAATCATTGGGCTCTTAGAAATTCCTTGATGTATGAGTGGGTGTAGTGAGGCCCGTGTTTTCTGGTGAATGGTGATGGCAAGGTGCGCCAGGGCTGTTATAACCGTGTGTCGGAAGGCCCAACTAAAAGATGGAAACTGTTGGGATCGATTGTAATCTCCCTCAGGTCCAACCAACCAAAAGTTATAAAACTATTTCCTTACTCAAGAACCCCCTTGATTCTATAAGTAACCCCTACATCTCGCGTTTTTCGTAAAACTCTGAAACTTAGCCTTACTCTTGGTTACTATCCAAATGCATGTATTACCCCCTTGCTAGAGATAGAGCTTGTGGAGTACCTTACGTACTCACCCTTGCATTAACATATTCTATTCAGAAGAGGAAGACGAAGAAAAAGAGCCCGTGGAATTTGACGACTAGGTCACGTCCTATGCTTGAGTTGCCTGTGGACTTCAATAAAGCTTGTGTGTTATTTACTTTTCTGAGAATGGCACGACCACCCCTCTGGTTTGTAACTTAAGACTTGTATGACTTTCTGTCCCTGCGAAGACTTAATAAAGATCGATGTATCACCCTTTGTACCATTTGTATGTGTGTACCAACTACTGATCCAGGGATTGATACATATACATAGTATATCCCAGATAGGGGTATGACAGAGCGGCTGGCGACCGACGGAGGAGCGGAGTCGACATGCACTGATTGTTGGTTGGGAGCGTGATCTTAATGATGAGCGGAGAGGGCACATGTGGTGGAAAAAGGCAATGCTCGCCACCCATTGCTAGAGGTGGCTATCGCCAATAGAGACACGGTGGGAATGATAGCAAAGCATAGTTGTGAAGTACAATTCTAATGGATCGTGACGACAAAGCATGGGTGTATGGTAGACGGCGAGGGCTTTGACGTGTTGTGATTGGTGGTTTCCATTGGTAGGATTTGGGTTCTAGGATTGTACAATGAGCTCCATTGCGCGACGGCAATAGAATGTTTTGTGAGGGGTGGGAGGGGGATGAGGGAGGGGAGATCTAGTGCTACCGTACTCCTAACACCGGTAGCACCTCAATGGATGCATCAAAAATTATAATAAAAATATGAATGCATAGTTTATATTATCATCTATCATCTTACAAAAGTTGAGATGCAATGAACATTTTTATATAAAAAAACAAAAAAATAAAATCAACATGTGAATAGTGTGGATTAAAATTGTTCATCTTAAATTCGTAACCCGTTATTATTTATATACAGTTTTCTCTTTTTTATTTCTCTCTATATAAGTATTCGTTGCATCTCAAATCTTACAAGATTATAGATAATAACATAAATTACGTGTTGATATTTTTGTTATAACTTTTGACGTATACATTGAGCTGTTAACGGGTTGGGAGCACGCACCAGATGTGCTTTCGGGGGTGAGGGGCTGTTTTTTCTCAACGGCTGTCGGTCATTGGTCTGGAGCTAGAGGTTGACAATGAGCGAAGTGGGGACACGTGGTGGGCCAGGGGCCTGGCCGCAAACTCCTCTTGATCTTCTTTTGTGTATATGTCAAGTCACCAGAATCTTCAGTCGAAAGAAACGAATCAAGCTTCCAACCGTTCGGGCCGCCGGTTACTTGCTTTTATTATCCTGTTTTCTCTTTTGTTTTTTTCTTTTAGTATTTGTGGCCGTCCGCTGGATGCACCGAGTCATTTTCTTTTTGCCTGCACCATTGAATCTTGATCACTTTAATGGACTTCAGCTTGCTCTGGCTGGATTTCACTCTCATTTGATCATGTTCCTCGTCGCATGATTGCTGGATTTAGCTCCCCCGATGGGAGATCCTCGTCCCTTGTCTTTGAGTGATCTTGTCACGGAAACTGAAAATTCGAGACCAGCAGATCAGGCAGATTGAGCTCTCGTAAGAGTTCCTTGTTCCTTGTCTTTCGTCCAATGCAAATTGAGTTTCCCCTTGCTTAAAAGGTGGCAAAAAGACCTCTCTGAAATAAATTATTCAAAATTAGTCCGAATCAACGCCTCATAGAGAGCAATAAACCAGCCCTTCTAAACTTGTAGCTACAAACAAAGAAGTTTTGGCACCCCTCCCCACCCCAATCGTAATCATAATCATTTGTTGCCCGGTGCTTTTTGGTGCTGCATTTTATTGTGCCATGCATCTCCCATCAATCTTCCAGGTCCATTTGAAAAAAATCAACACGGTCTTGCCACATCCTTTGTTTTCACATCCCGTCATTAACTCTTCATCAACTACAATTTCATGCTATGACCCAATCACTTGTAACTGCAGGCGTTGCATCGCCCGAAATGAAGGGGCACTAAAGGCCTGCCTACGCCACACCATGATAATTGGGATGATTTCCTAGAGTGATACTACAGGTGTGGCAATCACGACAGTGTAGAGAAGGAACCACCAACACCAAATTGATTCCACCGAATTCAAAAATTTTGTTAAGATCGAGAGTTGTTGGTGAAGGAGAGGAAATTAATCAACAGTTTTGATCCTAGTAAGAAGTGTTTTTAGAGGGGAGAATGGATTTCTAGACTTCCAATGCACACTATTAGCGGCGCTACTAGCGCTGGCTAACTTATACTAGTTTATATGATTAAATTTATGATAACATACATCTTATGCAAGTCTGACATTTTAGTATGTCTGTAACACATTTGTTGTTGTTTTTTTCTTTTCGGGTAAAAGACATTTGTAATGTACTGCTTTCATATTTTTTTTCTTGACGTCGGAAAGAACTAAACCAACTCAACAGAAAAAATTTGGAGGCAGTACCTACGCCGTCTAATAATGGCTGCCGCAACTGACTGCAGTATGGTATAGTACATCCAAAAGACTTGGAAAACACCTCAAAAAAGACTTGGAAAAGGTCCAGTGAAATGCCTTTTTTAGTCATCATGGCACGAAGCGAAAGGGAGAGTACATACAAGTGCGACCCAACCTCCCCCTTCATCCCGTACTGGCGGCGATGCCTCGCTCCGCCTGGGTCCGGTCCGGCCCACCGCACAGAGAGCGATGGCCACGAGGAAACCACCGCGCCGAGCTGCGCCCTCTGCTGGTCTCAGTCCTCGCCAAGCCGTGCGGCGTCGCTGTCCGAAGTCCGAACGCCAGACAAGAATCAGCCTAGAGAAGGGAGTGGAAAAAGAGGTCGCGGCGGTGTGGATATGCTATGCCGGGGTTCAAGAGGTGCTGCCTCCCCAGGATACTTCGCCCCGAGTTCGCGCGCTCCTCCTCGTCCTCTGTTTCTGCCGCTCCATTGTCGGGGAGAAGAAAAGTAGCGCCGCGCTGCGGTCCTACCCTACCGTACCCAATTCTTGACTAATCTCTCATCGGTGCGTGGGTACTAGTCCGTGTGCCGAATCATTTTCCCGTCTTTCAGTTCGTTCCTTGTATTGGACAACCTCAATCGTCCTAGGCTCCTAGCGCAGGATAAGGTAGTTCTTGGTTTTTGCTCTTTCTATTTAAGATTCAAGATTGTTCCCGGCTTCCAAGGTAGATAGATTGTTTGGTCGATGTTTATAAGTGTGTGCCTATTTAATTCTGTGTATTTGATGCAACTTGTAGGTTTGGATGTAGTTGAATTGTGCTGTGGGATCATTTGGATGTTTGTGCCAAGAACAGGAGGAACGCCCCTCCGAGAGCAAAGAAAAAAGAAGGTAGAATAAATGGATGCTGGATTTCTGTGGAAAGAGAACGGCCACAGAACTGATGTGGCAAGGATGTCCGGCGGGGACCAGAACAAGAGCCTGGAGTGGAACATGAATGACTGGAGATGGGACACCCACATGTTCCTGGCCACACCATCGAGCGCTGCACCTTTGGAGCGTGGCGGCAGGAACCATATCCGATCTCAGGGGGAGATTGATTTTGGTGTGGTTGACAAGAGGAGGAGAGTCTCACCGGAGGACGACAGTGCAGAGTGCAGCAATGCGGCCGGCACTAATGGGGAGAATTGTAATGTTGTTGTTCAGCAGGGTGGGAGCAGCGAGGAGAATAGGCCTACGAAAGGTGCCAGCTCTAGCACTCCCCCGTCTTGCCAGGTTGATGGTTGCCAGGCGGATCTCAGTTGTGCCAAGGACTACCATAAGCGGCACAAGGTGTGTGAAGCACATACCAGGTCGAGCGTGGTTCACATCAAGCGTGTCGAGCATCGGTTCTGTCAACAGTGCAGCAGGTTAGCCAGAAATTTCTTTCTGATATCACTAATGCTGTTCTTGTACCATGTGAAAAGCTGGACTCCGTAATTTATGTGTGCTCTAATCCAGCTTATGCTAATCAAATACTTTGGGAAATGCAACTGAACTGAGTAGTGTTATGCCCCTGATGGAATTCTAGTCCATGCAGATCATGTACATGAGATATGCTGAACTAAGTACTTCTGTGCCCCAGATGGAATTCTAGTTTATGATGATTGCCTTTAAAATGCCAAACACGGTAGTTATATGCCTCTAACATCATACTAGCTGGTAGTGTAATTTAAAAAGTGCCTTTATATCTGTTTCATGGCCACAGTTTCATTCTATGACTTTCTGGATTATATTAATTTTCTCTTGAGCTAATATTGGGCGAGACCTTTTGCCCTGCAAATGAAATAAGTTATTAATTGTTCAAAATTTTGAATGTTAGTTAAAGTGGATGGCTTGAATAAATAACTGGAAGTTGGGGGGAAGGTTGTCCATGATCATTGCTATATCTCATATAAAAGCTTTTGATGTGTATCACAGTTCTCACCTCTTTTCACCGGAATCAAGAACACATAGATAAAGCAATGACATGGCTGGGGATATGACTGTATATTAAAAGAAAATTCACCTTGTTCAATAGAATGAGGCTTGCCATTGATATATCATTGTCTAGTAAGTATATCATTATGGTAAGCTGAACTGTATGCTGAATTCAAGATCTATGTAAAACAAAAACAAAAAATCACAAGAAAAGTTAGAATTCAAATTTTTCATATGCTGGATTATATTTCCATTTCTTTTCATTCTCTCATGAGCTGAAGAAAATGTAATAGTTTCTATGCTATATTAGGTTCCACCTTCTTCAAGAATTTGATGAAGGGAAGAAGAGCTGCCGCTCACGTCTAGCACAACATAATAGAAGGAGGAGGAAAGTTCGACCAGAGGCAGCTGTGGACGGGAATTCCATGATTCAAAATCAATCCTTAAGCAGCGTCCTATTCCTTCTGCTGAAGCAACTTTCTGGGGTAGAGTGTAAGTTTCTGCTTCCTAGAATTCAATTAAAAGTTTTAGCTGCACTTGTATTTCAATCCCTGTGCCATGCTAACTGTGTTCGTGTTGATACAGCTGGTAGCTCATCTGAAGGAGTCAACCATCCTAATCATCTGGTTAACCTTTTAAAGAATCTTGCTTCAATTGCCGGCACACAGGCATACCAAGATATGCTAAAGAATGCAAATTCATCAAATGCTGGTAATTACATTGCAAATGGTTTTACTGTGCATGGGCAAACTATACAACCTATTCATGTTGACACCGAATTGTCACCTGGTAAAACAATTTATTGTTTACTTAATGCTGTTGTTAAAGATAAAAAATGATGTGTGCATAACTTGTGTTGCCAGAAGAGCCTCCAGCGAAAAGGCGAGTACAGGACTTTGATTTGAATGATGCTTACATCGAAGATGCTGAGGTACAATATTTAGGTTCATTAATTTTAACTGTAGTCCTACTGCTTATTAGGACTTAGCCTAATTTCTCTGACGCATATTATCCAGTGCCGAACAGATAAAATTGTGTTCAAGCTCTTTGGAAAAGAGCCAAGGGATTTTCCTGTAAATCTACGGGCGCAGGTCATTTACCATGCTGCTAAATTGGAATCATGTGTTTGTTATTAACCTTACCTAGGAGAAGATATATTGGGTTGCTAATGCATATTCTTTTAATATTTACAGATCCTAAACTGGTTGTCACATTGCCCAAGTGAAATGGAGAGCTATATTAGGCCTGGATGTGTTATTCTAACTGTTTACCTTCGCCTTCCTAATTGGATGTGGGACGAGGTAGTGATGCCCTAATAGAGCTTCAGATATGACATCTAAAATGTATTCCTGGATAAGAAAGTAAACTGCCTACTTACTTCTATTTTTCATTCTTTTCTCTCTTTCTAAAGCTTGATGATGATCCAGCTCCTTGGATGGAAAAGCTTGTTAATATGTCCAATGATGGCTTCTGGAGAACAGGATGGGTGTATGCTAGAGTGCAGAACTGGCTGACATTGAGTTGCAATGGTCTGTTCACCTTACATGGAGTAATTATTATTTTTTCCTTAATCCTTATATATTATGTTCATATACTTGAGGATCACCTTCACTTTTACTGCTTCCTTTTTCCTTAGGTAGTCTTGTGTTAGCATCTCCATGGCAACCGGTAATTGGTGACAAGCGTCAGAGACTATGTGTAACCCCTATTGCAGTTGCTTGTTCTTCGACAGCAAATTTTATGGTGAAAGGTTTCAATATAGTTCAGCCAACAACAAAGTGCGTACGTTTTGGCACACGTAACAGTCTACACTGACCTAAATTTGATTTTACTAATAGCATTGATATCCATTTCAGATTACTTTGTATTTTGGGGGAGAAACATTTAATACAAGCAGAAACACAAATTCTAGTTGAAGATACAGCAATGCAGCAAGGCCCTCAGTGCCTGGCCTTCTCATGTTCCTTTCCTAGTACAAGTGGACGAGGACTCATAGAGGTCCATGCTTCGAGTACCTTTTTTTCAATATATGTTCTTTTACTTTTATATTAAATATATTTTTACTTTTTCAGATTGAAGATTATGATCAAAGTAGCCTTTCTGTTCCCTTTGTTGTCACGGAAGAAGATGTATGTTCAGAGATTCGAATGTTGGAGCATGAATTAAATTTGATTTCAGTTGGTGAAACTTTGGAAGAAATAGATCATCTGATGGCTGGTCACGATCAGGCTTTACATTTTCTACAAGAAATCGGATGGCTTCTTCAAAGGAGCCACGTGCAAGCTATGTCTGATCAGGCACAGTCTTGTAGAATGGGTTTTTCGGTTGGAAGATTTAGATGGCTGCTATCCTTTGCGGTTGATCATGAATGGTGTGCTGTTGTAAAGAAACTTCTGGACATCATGTTTGAGGGTCATATTGATCTGGATGTCCCCTCACCAGTTGAATTTGCACAAAAGTTAAATTTGCTATTTGCAGCTGTCAACAAACGCTCAAAGCCTTTGGTTGAATGTCTATTAAGATACACGACAGCTCCTGTGGACAGTCGATCCACCACTCCAGTTCAGTTCTTGTTTACTCCTGAGGTGACTAGTTCCTCAAGTATTACACCTCTTCATGCCGCAGCCACAATCAGTGATGCTGCTGGTGTTTTAGATGCTTTAACTGATGATCCGCTACAGGTATGTACTCTAAATTCTCATATTCAACTGTACATTGACTAAACAAAGTTGCTTCTTGTTGTTGCCTATAATTCCTCAAGAAAACCTTCACTGTCACATTGAAAGCAGCTTAAGATCCTGATTCTCAGTAGTTTTTTGGGAGAAAAAAACTGAGTCCATCAATTAGTGTGAAAACAAAGTCCGTGCACTAAACATTATCATTTGATATTCATTTTTACATCTCATGTGAAACAAAACGAAATTTTGATAAACATCGTCTTTATGGTTGATTGATTCTTTAGAAATCTTTTAGAGGTATATCTTACCGCATTAGAGTTCTATATAAGGTATAGGATTAATAATCTACATTTTAGAATCTTTTGCAAATGCTGAAACAATTGTTACTGTTTGCCTTCTATCTGCTGAAAATTTCACAGATGGGAATTAATGTATGGAAGAATGCTCGTGATGCTACTGGCTTCACTCCTGAGGATTATGCTCGGAAGAGAGGCTTCATATCCTACATTCAAATGGTTCAGGAGAAGATTGACCAGAGGATACCAAAAGCACATCTCTCTGTTGCCATTGCCGGCGGACCATGCACCACTGATATTGTTGGGAAGCACATTAGTCGATTGAATTCTACTGATAAAATCACATTTGATGTGGAAAAATGCAGCATCAAGCAACCATTGAGCTGCAATCAATGTGTCCAGCAGCTCAGATATCGCCCTCAGACAAGCAGATTTTTGTCAAATAGGCCTGCAGTCCTTTCGTTGGTTGCCATCGCTGCTGTATGTGTTTGTGTGGGATTGCTCATGAAGAGCCCGCCATATGTTGGTTGCATGAGGCCTTTCCTCTGGGAGCACATCAAGTGGGGGCCCACGTGATAGACTGCAGGAGCAACTACAAAACCAATTTGATTATGTCGTGCTTGGTGCTAAGAGCGGATCTAGATGATTGTAATGCACATATACTAAATTGTGATATGTTTTCATTGTACATCTTTGGAAGGCTTTAGCTCTAAATGCCAAAATGTACTTGTTTTCTTATTAAGAGGAAAATGGTTGTATGGGTTTATTTGTTGAGGTTGTGCTCAATAGGAGCAACAAGAGTTTCTCGGCCGATTGAAGTAAATTGAGTAATATAGGCCTATCGTACCGTGGTAAAATAAGCATGGATCATGCTGAAATTGAAGTTATGATGTTCTGGATAATCTGATAGCTGAGATGAATAAGCTTTAGTTTTGCAGCTAATTATCACTTTTCAGAAGATTCTTCGTTCACATTATATGTTTTACGGTAAGATTAGGTTGAGCAGAATGTTAGGTAACCAAGTTTTCACCTGTTTCATATTTCTTTCCCAGTGAAGCTATCTTTCTGAGATTGTAAGCGGACCAAACAAACATGGCGTGGATCTTTATAGGAACGTAATGGCTCCAGATGATTACTACCCTAGCTTACCAACCCCTATTTCTGAAAGGAGAGACAAGATGTTGCAATCAGGTTTACCAGTGCCCCATGCAAAGGGAGACGTTGCAATCAAAAGTCACCTGTTTTCTCAAAATAATAACAAACTGTATGCTTGTCCCGATGTTCCCCATGCCAACAAGACGTTGCAATCAAGCAAGCATGCAGTCTGTCCCGATCTATCTTCAGCTCCACATTACGGAAGCAGCAAAAGAGAACATGTAGCACATCCTCATCACAAGGCACCTTAAGGGAGAAACAGTACGTATGCATAAGATCTCACATACACTTGTCACTAGAGCAGTGTGTGAAGGAAGTGAAAGATATCATTGTAGTCCTGGACTGGTATCAGGGATAACTTCACAACTTGAAGTTAAAAAAGGCATAAAAGTGGAGCTGGCTGCAAGTCTTTGATCAGGCAGAAGGCTTCTCCCAATTGAGGGGCTTGACCACCTCCCAGGTGAAGTCCGGATCATCTCTACCAAAGTGACCGTACGCTGCTGTCTTGAGGTAGCGTCCACTCCCGCCACGCTTTAGGTCGAGGTTGATGATGATCATCCCCGGCCTGAAGTCAAAGTTTTCCAGCACGATCTTCAGGATATCCTGATCGGGGATCTTGCCCGTGCCATATGTGTCGACAAACACAGAGAGCGGTTCAGGCAAACCAATGGCATATGATACTTGGACAATGCAGCGGCGGGCAAGGCCATTGGCAACGATGCTCTTGGCTGCCTGCCTTGCAACATAGGCTCCACTGCGGTCGACCTTGGTTGGATCCTTGCCGGAGAAAGCACCACCACCATGGGCACCCCAGCCTCCATATGTGTCAATAATGATCTTCCTGCCAGTGAGACCTGCATCACCATGCGGTCCACCGATGACAAAGCGGCCAGAAGGATTGAGGTGGAAAATTGTCTTCTCGTCGAGGTACTGCTCTGGAATGACAGGTTTAATGACGTGCTCCTTCAAATCAGCAGCAATTTCGCCATTGGTCACAGTCTCGTCATGCTGGGTAGAGATGAGTACAGTATGGACACGAATTGGAACCATAGCTCCATTGTCGTTATGGTACTCTACAGTCACCTGGGTCTTCCCATCAGGCCTCAGCCATGGGCAGGTCCCATTCTTGCGGACCTCGGTGAGGCGAGCACCAAGCTTGGTAGCAAGTACATGGCTGAGGGGCATCATTTCAGGGGTCTCATCAGTTGCATATCCGAACATATGCCCCTGATCGCCAGCACCAATCTCCTCAGGACGCTTGGTGAAGTTGCCATGGACACCCTGTGCTATATCTGGAGACTGCTGCTCAATGTTGACTAGGACGTTGCAGTGGTCAGCATCAAGCCCCACATCATTGGACACAAAACCGATACCACGGCAAGTATCCCTGACAATCTTCTCATAGTCAATATTAGCTTTGGTAGTGATCTCACCAAAGACCATGACCATGTTGGTTTTACTGCAGGTCTCACAAGCAACCTTGCTATCCGGATCTTCAGCAAGGCATGCATCAAGAATTGCATCAGATATCTGGTCACAGAGCTTATCAGGGTGTCCCTCATTGACGGACTCAGAAGTGAAAAGGAATGTGTCAAGTTCAGCCATCTCCTTGGACCTGCATAATATACATGTATACCTCAGTCTAGAACAAATATGGGTAGCCCAGAATGCATCAAGTGTTGCCTGATCTAAATGAACATATTTGACAATTGGCACACATAAAAATTACTTTCAAATAAAACTAGTGCAGACTCAAAGATGTAAAAAGCAATAATTAAAAAGCATTCTTTTCCTTCCTCTCTGACTACTAGCTACACGAGCACCTTAAAATCTAAAATCCAATATGAACTGATCTGATGAAACACAGTCATCACTAACTTTTTGAACAAACTTTGGTCATCTTGTGCGAGTTTTGAATCAAATTTAATCATCTATCAGGTGAATACTCAGACTATGCTTAAGCAGTCAAACCAAGTGTAAAACTAAACAATTCTGGTGAAGAAAGAAGCATCCTTTTATTTTTATTTTTGAGATAATTGTATAAACCACCCCATAAGTCACTTCAAGTTTGAGATTCTCACCCATAAGCTCTTTTGTGGCAAATCCCCACCCACCCAATATATTTTGTTGCAAAAACCACCCCAGTTGACACATTGACACATGTTTAATTGATTTCATATGATTTCATCGATATAAATTTAAAATTAAAAATAAATAAAATAAATTTAACTTTGTTAGAGATTTTTAGTTTGTTTAATTTTCAAATTTTAAACTTTATTGTTGAACACAACGATCAAACTTTAATTAATATTTTTACTACATATTCTCTATAAAAAAAATATGAAGATTATACTTCTAAAATTTCATATTTTTTATAAGAACATCATTGACTACTCCAAATAAACGAATACATATTGAATAAATTAAACATGTGCAAATTGGGGTGGTTTTTGCAACAAAACTCAATGGGTGGGTGGGAATTTGCAACAAAATGACTTATGGGTGGGAATCTCAAACTTGAAGTTTATACAAACAAGACAGCAATTTATACATGCTACACAATTGCAGAAAAATGTTACTTTCTTAAATTCCCCAAGAAAGGTACCACACAATGATTTGTTCATCAATAAAACTATTTACTATTGTGACTAAGGGATATAGGCGTCCAAGAAGTACTACCTGAACCAACATAAGGAAATGACCCTAAACCCTAATCATACATTGCGTTCCAGTCTACTACTCTACTCTGCCCCCAGTAGCACAATAGCACTATGATCAATGGAGGAAAAATCTCGCATCATAGAATACTAGAATCACCTACTCCGCTACACGCCAGATTTTCCCTTTTGAGGGGGCTCGCCAGCTTTGTTCTCAAACTGAACAAGATCACAATTCCCCAGGACTATAAGATCGAATTCGTTTTTATTCAACACAGTTCAAGGTGTCCAATTGCATTGTCATCAAGCTGCTCCTCCGAGTTCGCTGCGGTTTCAATGAGCAGCACAGGAGCATGAAACTCGCACTTTTCAGGCACGATAATCAGATTCCGACCATTAAGGAATTAATTCTAGTCCAGTAGTAATAACAAATTAACAACAGTCGCAAGAACAAGCGCCTGGCCGCCTGCAGATGCGGGTCTCCAATCAGAAAGGACTAAAATTTCCCGCTAGTAATCCACTTGTTTGTTCAACGCTGTACAAACAAGAAAGGAACTGAACCGAAAAAAAAAAGGCTAAGCCCGAGAAGAAATCAAGAAGTTGCCGAATCCGTCAACGGCCACACGACGCGAATGATCCGGAAAGAAAGAAAGAACAACAGTCTATCTTGTAGCAAGGGCATTGATCCAATGAAACGAACATAGAGTTGCAGTCCAAGTTAGCAAAAAAAGAAGCGGCAGAAGGGGCACCTTACTGTAGATTGCGGCGGCGTCGGTGGCGGCGGCTACGAGAGCGCGTGTACACAGTAACGGGAGTATTCCGCTCTGAAACGGCAAGGCGTAATAGTAGATCTGATGACACAGGGCCGTGCTCGAGCCAACCGCTGCGATTTATATAGAGCCCATGGAATCAATTTTTGTTTATTTTCATTTTGAGAGAAGCCCATGGAATCAGTTGAGAGGAGCAAGCTAGGATGGGCCAAAATGACGGCGAGTGAGCTGAGGCTGTGAGTGATCTAAGGCCGATCAAGCCCAGAAAGGCCGTGACGCCATATGGAGATCCTTCTTTGCAACCGTCTGAAACTCTCGATCTTTTTCCGTAGAATTTTGTTGATTACTATAATATTTTATTTAACTAGAAACGGATATTTTAAAAAATAAAATACTTTTTATCATTTAAATATAAATTATTTATATATTATAATTATTAGATATATACAATATCATTGATATTTTTTACATGAAAGATCATATTTATATTATTGTTGGTGCTTCTTAGTATATCATTCTATATGTCAAAAGTAACAATTTTTTATTATTTTTTATCATATTTTACAAATTTTATCGGGAAGAAAAAATCAATTCATGCAGTCCAAAAATAACACTGTATTGTAACACGATTTTGAACTTGAAGACTTATCTAATAGAAAAAGTTAAAACACGAAAGTTGTAAATCTCGTCGACAATTTTTTGAAACATATCTGGATTATATTATTTGGACTTCGGAGCTAGAAGATATGGGTCCTACATAGAGACCTGCGCATAGGAGTCTGAGTCAGAATAAATATTTTTGAGTACCAAGGTTGTAGAACTTTTCGAGAGCTATGAGATAGAGTCCGAGTTTGACTTTGACCTCCGAACAAGTGAGTTATTTTGTTTTTTTGAAATTCGATATTTAATATAAAAGATATAAAACTGATTTGGGTTTAATCTTTAACTTCGTGGACACAAAATGGACGAGTGCATCTCAATTGATAGATTGTAGAGACTAGTTATATGTTCATCGGAGTATATAAATATTAAAAATACAACAAAATCAGAACACAATACTTTCATTACTCTTGCATATGCATATGAGCACGGCAGGAGCCATGTTGAAGCCAACCTGGCCTCCCCCCCCCCCCCCCCCCCCCCCCCCCGGCCATTCAAGAAAAACCGAAGATTCGAGTCTAGCAAGGCCGCTAGCTTCTTCTCTTCATCGGAGCAGTTTGTTTCAGCGACCTCGAGGGAGCTGTCACTGTCATACGAGGTCTTCTCTGCCTCCAACCTAAAAGAAGAGGTTGCTCCAAGTCCGTGGATTGTTTACCCCACATCTCCTCCCTTTATTCGTTGCTAGAGCATTGCTAACCATTCCCTCTCACTTCATTTTCTCTCTTCCTGTGTTCTGTGTTTAAGTCATGAGGAAGAAGACGATTGTGCACGTGGTGATGGGTTGGGTCTAATGGGCTCAACAATAATAAGCCCATTAGTTGTACTTCCTCTTCATTATGTTTTAATTAATTATGGGATGGTTTTCCTATTGGATAACAATTGAATAAAAAAGGACTATGTGATTAAAAATGGCATATTATCCATGCGATAAAAATGGTTAATTCCTCACTTTCATCCCTTGCCGAAATACGAATACACAATATTTTAAAACAATGACATAAAACATAAGAAAAAAAGAAATAATTATGTAGTTTTTTCCTTATTGATTAGCATTTAGTGACGTCGAAAGCCTTGATTCACGGTTCTGCTACTGTTCAACCCCCCCCCCCCCCCTGAGTTTATTGCTGGCTCCGCCATTGCATAGGAGCACACGACTGCAAACAACAACCATCTCCTTAGCAGTCATGTTGAATTGTGGATAGTTTACTACTCCCTCCATTCATATTTAGATGTCGTTTTGGAGTTGAGCACGAGAAATAAGGAAAAGTATAAAAAGATGGGTGTATTAAAAATGAGAAGGAGAGAGATAGAGATAAAGATGTAGTAGAAAAAGAGAATATTGTATTAGAAAGAAAGAAAGATGCATTAGGAAGTAAGAATGACATGTAATTGGAGAAAAGTTGAAATGACATGTAAATATGAACGGAGAGAGTAGTTGGTATGGTGTCAACGATGAGTGAAGATAAATGACTAAACTGATGCAGGATGTAAGATCACTTGGATACGTGCTCCTGTACATATAGCAACTCGTCTATCAATTTGGGGATTAACGAATGAAAGATACTCGGAAAAGCTTGGACCAAATGTTTGTCAAAGTAGATCGACACTTGTTACAAATCAATAAATTTACTGATGTGCATATATATGGTGCTAGACTTTCTACCATTTATGGAGAATTAATCATCTTGTTTATTCAAAAGTTTCATAAAAAGTTTTAATGAATCCATTTCTGTCCTTACATCTATGATGTATGCGATGATGATGGAATGCCTTCAAATAAATCTTTCCATACTCATCATGCAGTACACGCCATACATATGCCTCCACACACCAATTCTTTGCATCCTACTAGACATAGTTAATAGATTTGAGGCCTAACTTTAAATACCATGAAAACTTGTATTGAAGGAGTTTGGAAATAAGACTAATACAACTGCAAAATACAATAAAATAAGCTCAAGGGTTCCAAAATTAGAGCGGTGAATTGAAGACATCTTTCCTTTTTAGATATGCTCCTCTTTCTAGAAGGAGACTACATTTCTATGATCCTAACCTGAATGCTGAATATTGATACCAAAGACCATGTTAATTAGACTCCTGTAAAGTTAAAGAGAGAACCTAACTGTTCTACTAGAAGGCTTAAAAGTTGTCTCAATTTGTTGTGACTTGTAAATGAGTGTAAGGACAAACAAATTATGTGTTTCTGGGCTTTCTAACGCTTGGATTTTAATTTAGACCTTAATTATAGCTGATTGATATTAAAAATTATGGGACTTGCTATTTTTCAGTTGACTGAAAGTTTGGGTAACTTTCAATCACCGCTTTGAGCCATCGGATCTAGATCCAACGGTTTATATACAGATAATTTTATAAAAGAAAAATTAAAAAACAAAACAACAAACTATTCACTGCAATTGAAAGCTAGGAAATATGTAAAATTATAGTTAATAGGTTACACAAGAATTACCATGATTTTCTTTGGTAATTTGTTAGTAAAGATAGTGTAACAAAAATTCAGTTTTTTAGCCCATAAAAATACTTGATTTTAGTAGAAAGCTAGACCTTTAAAACGATCATGTGTTGTATAGCGAGAGAAAAATATAGGAACATCCATAACTAGGTAGTAGTTCAATACTACAACTAGCAAAAAGAAAAAAAGAAGAAAAAAATTGAAACGGGACTAAAGTAAAAAGATCTCAACCGTGAATCATATTGCCACCAGAACTATACCTGTGTGCTTCATTAATATAAGGGCATCCACATACAATCTGACATTTTTTTCAATTATTCATATCGTGATCAACGGTCCATAGTAATAATCTATTATAGCTAGATCGATCTATATAGTCTCACAAATATATTTATTCAAGACAATCCCAAAACAACCATATATGATTTAGAAAGCCAAACATCTAAAGGTCCGTCACTTGGCAACCAATGCAAATTGAAGCGAATAAATGGGGAACTAAAGATCCATCCAAGAAAACAGTATGCTTGCTAGCAATGTAGAGGCATCCATGAGTAGGTTGGCTAGTACTCGTCCACCACTTCGATCAGCCTACTGGCCACCGCACTCGCAAAAACCGAAGACCCCGGATGAATCTGCGGCGTAACAGCAGAATCAGAATTTAGTCATGTCAAAAAATGTAACACTTGGCAACTATATATATTTATTATTTAGGATATATATGAATCTCGATGGAATGGTCACCTTGGTGTTGAACATGTAGATGTGGCAGTCGCCGATCTTGCCGCCGGAGAGATGGACGAGTTCGAGGCGGAGCTCGTCCAGGGCGCGCGAGGCGGCGGCGAGGCACCCGTCGCGGCGGCGCTTGGTGAGCTTGATGTTGACCTCCTCATCCACGATGCGCACGTCCACGAACGTGTCCTTGCTCTTCCGCTGGATGTACGTGCTCCGGATCGGCTGCCGCTGCTGCGCCGCCGGCGGCGGGGCCACCACCTCGCCCTCCGAGCTCTCGGCCTCGGCGCCGACCGCCGCCGCCGCTGCCGCGGGTGCGTCCACCACGTCACCCTGCTGCTCCCTCCGACGCCGCTTCTTCTCCACCAGCAGCGTCAGCTCCTCCACCGTCCTGCCCAACTCCTGGATGTACTCGATTGCGTCCGAGATCACAGTGGCCCGATCATCCTGTTTTATTTATTTTTTATTCAGGGAACAATCAGTTAAATCAATCACGACACATCTCGACAGCAATCAAGAAACAAGAACAGATATATGTTCTCACTGAGCATGAGGGCAGACGGCAGATATAGTAGTTTGTCACGTTCATTGTTACCTTGGTACGGTTGGGGATGAGGAGCATGAGGGCAGTGTACTTCTCAGTGAGCCTCTGGCGGCGCTGCTTCTCCTTCTTCTCCACGCCATTGACCAGGCCGCCATGGAATCCGCCGCCGGCCAGTGCTGCCCGGCTGCGCTTCCTGCCGCCGGTAGCCCGTGGCGGCGGCGGCGGCGAGCTCTGGAAGCTCGCAGCCATGTACGCCGCGGACTCGTCGTCAGGGGCGCCGAACACTAGGGCCCCGGCCCTCGTCCCGCGGAGGTACGGATCGCCAGTGGTAGGGTAGTGGCCGCCGTTGCAGTAGTCGCGCAGCATGGTCATGGTGTGGTGGCTGTTGCCGGGCGCCACCAGCTGCTCGTACTGCACGGCCGACTGGTGGTCGGCGGCGCCGCCGAAGAAGTAGTCAACGGTGGGGTGCTGCCCCGCGGCGGCGGCGTCGAGGGAGTGGAGGAGCTGGAAGCTGAGCTCCGTCGGGATGGTGGAGACGCTGGAGGCGGTGAGCTGCGGGTGGCCGGCGTCCAGGTCCAGGGTGTCGTGGCTCATCAGGAGCTCGCACTGCGGGTGATACATGCTGCCTGGTGCTTGCACACTGAACACACGAATAAACTACCTAGGATCAGCATGACCATATGTGGAAGTGGAAAAGATAATTCAAGCATTGAAGTAGTCTACACACTGCAATCTGAAACAAGAACTCAGGAATAACATGCCTCACAAAACAAAAGGTGCAAAGAAAAGAATTAAAGAGATATGGTAACAGCGAGAACGTAAAACAAGTGCAAATCTGGAATGCCCTGACTAGGTCAAGAACGCCTCACAAAACAATTGGGCAATTTTAATTCACTGAACAAAAACTAAATGTCACAGCCTACAAAGTCTCAATAATTTTCTGATCAAACAAAAAAAGAGAAACGAATGAAAGAAAATTATGGATCGAGTAGCTAGAAACAAATAAACAAAGGAACCGCGAGTCCGCAACGACTCTACGAGCAAAGTGGATGAGTACTTGCTCGGGTACATGATCTGTGGTTCAGTACATATGCATGTGGTTGCAGCCTTGCCGATTCCTTCGCCTAAAAAGGTCTTGCGTATGCAGAACCGAACTAGATGGACTGGAGAACAAGTTTAATCAAAAGCTAATATGTTGAAGTGAACAAGACAGGAATGCATCACAGAGGATCTTTAGGGAACTGCGTCTAAAAGCCATAACAAACTAAGATGGAAGAAGAGGTATACTGGCAAGTAGAGTGAGCAACATACCAAACAACAAACTAACAGCCACGAAATTAAGAAAGCGACATCAGTCATTTCTTCAGACATTGCAGCGTTGAAGAATAAACAGCCCGAAGTCAGACTCGCGGTCAGATCGTCAAAAAGAGCATTATATATATGAATGTGTACTTGCAATCACTAATTGTTCGAAAAACATGCAAGCAGAATTTCTCTTGGTGAAAGCATCTTGATATATATGTCAAAAGAAAAGAAAAATTCCTTCTATGCATAATTATGTCAACAGAAGAAACTCAATAGTAGGCCAGCGTAAGTTCAAGAACTAGAGCTCGATCGACACAGCGACCTGAGAAAGCGCCAACTATTCTATAAATTGAGAAAACACAAAATAAGAGAAGATTCGTGAAGGGCCGAGAACAAAAGCAGCTAAGGTGTATTTTTTTCGCGCAAAAGAACTGGCCAGGGTTATTTCATTGTTAGTACATGCATGTGGATTTGGTTGTACCGAAAGAAAAGAGCTATAGAGGCTGCTGAGCGGGGAACAACTAAGATCTCACAAGTCAATCTGATCGACCAAACAGGACAGAACACAAACATCATAATTCAGAAAGTAAAATCTAGACGAATAAACAAATCAAGACGCAAGGTAGAAGAGGTAACAAGTTACTAACAAAAATCAACCGAAGAAATAACCCAAAGAACAAAGAGATCAACAGCCAGGACATTACAAAGAAGAGTACCAACCAAAGTTTTTCTTCAGAGATGGCAGCGGTGCAAGATTCAATTAGCTGGCTAGGTTTGGTTGGTTGGTTGAGTTCCTCTTGTTGATATGAACAATAAAGAGACGAGAGAGGGAGATATATAAAAGAGGCAACCGTGATATCGAGTAGGGAAGAGGGAGCTATTGCTTCCTTGTGGATCGGCAGGGCGAAAGCGACACCCTGTTCAAGAGCTTCAGGCCGGCACTTTCAGAAGAGTGGTTTGTTACTGAGATTCCTTCTCGAGTGGCCCCACCATCCGAACCAAAAATCAGGCATACGCCACACACTGACAATTCGGGTGGTACATGCTCATGCAGGATTCAGAAAGGCTGGCTAGATTGGTCTTGTTTATACCCGCCCACAAAGACCGGGCCGGGCTTGGGTGTCTTGCGTACACCGTCTATCTAGTCCCACTCTGTTTCCTACAATTTTTGCATCACTAAAACTACGTACTTAACATGCCGATTTATCACAAACGACATAATTTAACTACTTCAAGTTTATAGGTTCATAATAACAAGCTCATTAAACGATGGTCCTAGGCCCTATGATTAATTCTTAAATCTACACTTTTAATATATAGTGTATATACAATAATATACTAAATTATCTGCTATTTTATAAACTTTACTCTGTTTTCTCCTGCTGGAAGGTTCAAGGAGATAGACAAAGTTGAGAGGATTGCTAGCTACCTTTTTTTGTGATGGAATTGCTAAGCTACCTAACTATGCAAAAAGAAAAAAAATACTTGGTTAGACCAGTGCATATTGTATTCTGGTCCCTAGGAATTGGTTGATGTTTAGGTGCAAGTTTTAGCACTGACTATGGTAGTAGATTTTTTTTTTCATTTTGGGTCATATGGCAACCAGCCAAATGGAGCCTGTTATTTACACGAGCAAAAATAACTGTACACTTAATTACTACAGTGAGAGTAATATGCTACGGACAATTGAGAAAACGTTATGTAAGAGTAGGCTCGTTTAGCCTTCTCTATAACTGTATATATGTACTGCCTTTATTTTTAAATTATTATCGCTGTTGACTTGTTTAGTTTTATTTGATGACATTAGTTTAAATTAGAAAAATTATAAATTATATTTAAAATTTCTTTAATAATAAAAGATATCATAAAAAATTTATGATTTTTTTTAAATAAGAAAAATGATCAAATGTAACTTAAAAAGGCAATGATGATAACAATCTAAAAGTGAAGGAATATATGCAGCGTTAATTAATTAAGGGATCTACACGTGCAGTACAGAAAAATAACATAACATAATAATATTATATATATACAGCAACCGAACGTCCAAACCTGTTGATTACGGATAATGTATTCCTCTAGTTATACAATCTCCGATCCAAAATTAAAACTGGTAACAACTGTTTTTTTTTCAAAGAATCGAAACGATTATGGTCTTTTGAATACTTTTTGTTGGCATATACGGCACTGACTTGCTACCATCCCATAGCTAATAGATGGCATGCATGCATGCGCTAGCACCCTAACTGACAATACGTCCAAGGATTGCTCCGTCCTATAAACCTGATACGAATAATCATGAGAGAGAGAGAGAGAGAGAAAGAGAGAGAGAGAGAGAATCTGAAAACCGTAAGAGCATGCATGCGATGTTTACCTGACGACCTCTGGCTGTTAGAGGCGCCGCGAGGAGGTTGGCTCACGCCTTTCTCGATCTTCAGCACAGCCCCGTACTGCAGTCTCCGTCAGCGAGACCATCATAATCTTTTGTTTTTTTGAGGAAAAGACCATCATAATCTCACAGGTCACAGCTAATAAAGCTCCATGCTAATTCAGGTTCATTTTACCCACTACACAAAAGTTTTATCTGTGTACTGCTACGTTGCATCACCCGATATTCCCTTGGCAACTCGCCCCTGCTTTTGACCGATTCATTTCCATCGAGCGTCGACCGACTTTTCGCCTGATCATCCAACGTACGAGAGTGAGAATAAACGCATGTGATAGAAAGAAGGAAAACATCTCTCTTCCGCAGCATAACATTAACGATATTTTGACGCTAAACATTAGTGACATATCTAGCCTATTACTTATAAGCGAAAGAATATAAAAAGATTGGTGTGGTAGCAACCCAAACATTAAAACTTGATCCAGATTTTGGTGACTGGGACAAAAATGGGATAATAGCTCACATGCGACGTTTTTCACCTCTATTCTCTGGGATACGACATCGTTGGATAGAATAGGTCACATGTGACGGTTGGAACGATCCATATAGCCACGGCCCGACACGGCTATTTTAAGCCCTTAAGTCGTTAACGGTTGTGAATTATATTCGAACGTGGGACCCGCCAGTTGAGTGTTGCTTTGTGGAACCCACTACTTATCTATATCACCCTTAAGAGGCCTAGCCAGCCCTCCGCTCCCGTTCTTGTGCCCTGGCCCCGACATTATCATTGCCTCCTCCCTTCCCCTGTTCTTCCTCGCGCACCTTCTTCTTCCTCTTCTCCGACAACGGTCCGTAGCAGCGGCGGCGGCGGTGAGCGATGTCCAGCTCCGCTTCTGGCTTCCAGAAGGCCCCCCAAAAGGAATGGTCGCGTTATGGAGAATTCCCTTTGAGTACATGCCCGAACTGCCCTGGCCCAGATCCACTGAAGCGCTTGACATGTGTGCGCTCGTGGATGGACAACGTTGGTCGGGAATTTGTGAAATGCGAGAGCAAGCTATTTAAGGGGAAGGATGGGAAGGTAGGGTTTGTTTCAATTTGTGGTAATTTGAATTTTGTAGCTTCAAATTGGATTTTAGGGTTTACCTTCCTCGTTTTAGGATTTGAAGCCCTGCGGTCATTTTGAGTGGGTAGATTTGTACATTCGGTATCGAGGGTTTGAAGTTCAAGTGCTCCCCCCAATTGAACCAATCCCGGCTCGCATGTCATCCGCTGCAGACGATGCATGCTGGCCATACCTGTTCTATCAATTCTCTCGCTCTTCTCGCATCGTCTAATCAATATTAAATCGCACACCAGGGGCTATTCGTTCCAGGGTCAAAAAGTTTTGAGTTCCTTCGCATTCTCCTCACCTCAACTTATTCATGGCTCCCAATTAATCTTGCTATTCAGGATTACTAAACAAAATATAATTATAAATTATTTGTACAGATGGGTTGTAAATTACTTGACGAATCTGATGATGGTAATAAATCGATGTGTTGATACAATGTAAACTGCGCGAGGTCGCTGAAATATGGGTCCGATGTTCTATTCGTCCCACCGCGCAGTCTCTCTTGGAAAACGAACACCCCCGCCAGCCGACAGTGAATACAGAAAGAGCAATGGTTCACGTGTAAACTGCGCGAGGTCGCTGAAATGTGGGTCTGATATTCTATTTGGCCCACCACGCAGTCTCTCTTGGGAAACGAACACCCCCGCTAGCCGACGGTGAAAATAGAAAGAGCAATGGTTCACGTGTAAACTGCGCGAGATCGCTGAAATGTGGGTCCGATGTTCTATTCGGCCCACCACGTAGTCTCTCTTGGGAAACGAATACCCTCGTCAGCCGACGGTGAAAATAGAAAGAGAAATGGTTCATGTGTAAACTGCACGAGGTCGCAGAATGTGGGTCCGATGTTCTATTCGGCCTACCGCACAGTCTATCTTGGGAAATAAACACCCCCGCCAGCCGACAGTGAAAATGGAAAGAGAAATGATTCACGTGTAAACTGCATGAGGTCGCTAAAATGTGGGTCTGATGTTTTATTCGGCCCACTGCGCAGTCTCTCTTGGGAAACGAACACTACCGTCAGAAGCGTCCTACAAGAGTACGCTCTGAAAGTTGCCTAGAGGAGGGGGGGGGGGGGTTGAATAGGCAATCTAAAAATAATTCTGAAAAAGCACTAAAGGATAATCAAATAACCAGAAATGGCGGAACTTCTGTCGGGGTCGATGGAACTTCCGTCGCCATAGAAGTTCTGTCAAGTGACAGAACTTCTCACTACCCTTCCTCTAAACAATGAACAACACAGATAACAAGGAGAAGGAAACACTAGCTTGGTAGAAGTGAAACTAATATAATATAAGCCTAGAATTCTTGAATAAAGACTAGCTACACAATCAACAAATGATACAAGCACAATAATATGAAAGAAACAAGCAAGCACAAATATAAGAGCGGAAAAGTAAAGAGAGACACAAGAATTAACCTGATGTTCGGCAACCACACTAAGTAGTTCCTACGTCCTTGTTAAGGAGCCACACAAAGTGGTCGGGTCTCTCTCAACCCTTTTCCCCGCCAAGCAATCACAAAGATCGTGCTTGAATTTCTTTCTTCACTTGATTCTTTTCCTCCGGAGGTGAATCACACCTTCACAAACGTCCCCGACTCACCACACAAAGTTGGGAGCTCAAGGGCGACACCTAGCCGTCTAGGAGACCAAGTCTCCAAGAGTAACAAGCAAATCAAATCTTGATGGGGAGGGAAAGATGTGCTCATGCTTTTGAGTGGATGGTTTCAATGTTTTTGTGGTTGGATCTCTCTCACTTTGATTTGAATCTCAAGAACAAGCCTAGGAGTGAGAGGGGAGAGCTCTAGCTGAAGAGTGAGTGAAATGGCAAAGAATCCAACCCTTTCCATGGGGAAGGGGTACTCTATTTATAGAGGGAGCTCAAAAACTAGCCGTTATAGTGTTTTTTGGGTCTGACGGAACTTCCGTCAATTCAAACTTAGCTGTTGCACGTGCCTGGGAGAGAAGCTAGATGTTGTGACGGAACTTCCGTCAAAGGGTGACGGAACTTCTGTCACTCTCGGTGTAACAAGGATTAAGCTCACAGAACTTCCGTGAGAGCCACGGAAATTCTGATGACGGAACTTCCGTCAGAGACTAACGGAACTTCCGTCACTCTTGGGAAGACAGCGGGTAGGAGCCCAATGCTGAGGTGACGGAAGTTCCGTCACCCTCGGGTATGCAAGGAGAGGGAACCCGACGCTGACGGAACTTCCGTGAGAGGGCTCATGAAACTTCCGTCACTCTCTGTTATGCTTAGAAAAGGACTGGTTTTAAGGCTTGTTGGCTATACTTCTCACAAAAACTATTTGGAGTCTTGAGCACACACAATTTCCTTCTTAACAAGTTTGTTTTACCCCCCTTTATAGTTCGGCATACCTATGACTCAAAAAGATAAATAAAAGAACTAATTATTGAAGAGCTTTTGAGTCCATATCCTTTCATTTCCTTTTTGGGAGTAAACAACAAATTGTAAATGACTAGTTTTGATTATCTGCACATGTACTTCATAAACAAGTTAGCACACTTTTAATCTTTTGTCATCATACACCAAAACTAACTAGGGGATCCTAGATGCATCTTCAATCTCCCCCTTTTTAGTGATTGATGACAATAGATTAAAAAGGATATAAAGAGGATAATCAAAAGAGACAAAGAGTAACATATAGTGGAACTCCCCCTAAAGATATGCATGAATCACACAAACATGTGAGAAAGCTCCCCCTATATTTTGCAATGAGTGAGGTACCTAACAGTGTGCAAGAGTGAAGCAAAGTGATAAGGCAATAACCAAGAGACAATACAACTTATAAAACTAATAGAAACAAGCACCACACATATCATAAGAACAATAGAGTTATTACAAAAGGTTCAAATATGTTTCACACACAAAGCAAATAGAGAGGTGAACTAGTCCATAGGTTCATCACTATCCTATTACAAAGCCTCTGAAACAAATATCCTTTTCACTCATCTCTCCTCCTTTGGCATCAAGGCACCAAAAAGAATGAAAGGAGGAGGAGATAAGAGAAAGGTATTACTCATCATCATCGGTGCTTTCATCATTGTCCTTGGCGTCCTCTTCATCACCCTCTTCTTCTTCGCGGCCTTCGTCCTCGCCTTCCTCGCCTTCTTGTTCGTCTTGTGCAGCTTGTTCTTCGTGAGCGGGAGCGGGTGGAAGAGCAAGATCATCCCAATCATAGCCGGCAAGTGGATCCTCAAAGACCGGTGGCTCACCATCGGGCTCATACTCGGAGCCATCCGGAGACACCTCATGGCCTTAAGCTCTTTGGTCTTTCTTGTAGCGCCGCACTTGCTTCTTAATGCGCCTCTTGTTCTCCCAGTTTTCTTTAGCATTGAAGCAACAAGCATTCAAGATGCTCTTGAGCATAGCGGCAATGGGAGATGATGGACGGTGGCAAGGGTCCTCGGGTGGAGGAGCGGAGGATGATGCACGAGGTGCTTCTGCTTCTGCCCTAGCTGCCTTTTTCTGCTGCTAACTCCCTCCGGATAGTCTCATGATGAGGGTGAGTGAGCCTGGATATACAAGGTCTCAAAGGCTGATGCTTGCACTCCTTCTCAAAAATCAAGCCAGTCTCAGTCTCGATCATCCTCATAAGATATGGGGCAAAGGGTAGCACCTTCCTTGTGTCCAAGGAGGTAGAGTAGATCTTCTGAACACTGAAGTCCATCACACTAAAGGCTGCAGCTCCGTCTCTGAACCTAGCAAGAATGTTCCGGGAGTGCTCGACAAGTGAAGTGGCATACCCAGCCTTAGTAGCAATAGTCACCTGGAGCATCCTGTTGAGGGTGAAGTAGAAGTTGTGCATTCCATGAGTGGTTCCCAGATATCTTGGTTGAAGGTCCTCATACATGAATCTCAGCTCAGAATCCTTCAACACTGACTCACAAGAGAGCTGGTCCTTGTCAGCATCATCATCATCCTAGAAAAAGAAGAAGGCCAGCCGAGAGGGGGACACCACATACTACACACCTTGTGTCATCCAATGAACAAAGCCGCGCCCATCAATGTACAAGGTGGAGTAGAACGGACAGATGACCTCCTCATTCCAATCATAGTTGAACCCCATGAGGTCATACACATGCCATGCCTTGCAAGCTCCCACTATCTCATTGAAGGTTGACTCATCCTTGTCCTTCATGTACTTTCAGTCAATCTACTGATGAGTGGCCAACCGGTTCTTCTGGTTCATGTCAATGAGCATAGACATGTAGTAGTCTTGGTGAAACCAAGTGAGGAACCGGGAGTCACTTGCTTCCTTATCAGTCACACGATATTGATTCTGCCTCCTTGCAGCACTCAGGCCTTTGGCATCCTTCTTGTAGTCCTTGAAGACATAATGAGGTGGGTAGACGGGAGCATGAACTCGAAGGTCTCTCACAATGTTCAAAGACTCATCTCTCTTTGGCTTGCTCTTGCGTGGTTTGGGGTGGGTTTCCTTTACTGGCTTCTTCCCTTTATCAAGTGCCCTTCTAGGGGGAAGGGCGCCTCCTGACCAACCGAAACTGTTTGAGCCCCTGAACTGCTTCCCTGTCCTATCCTTCTCTTGATCACGGCTTTTCTTCTCTTGGCCAGGGTACGCTATCCTCGTGGGAGGAGGGGGACTTGTTGGGTGAATCTTGATGGTCCTCTTCACTTGAGTCCTCATGAATGGAGGGAGCATTGGACACATTCTTGACGAGAACCATCATCACAAGCCTATAATGCACCATAAAGGAGACAATGGGTCAGGCAAAGGCAATGGAAAGGACCAACGAACATCTAGAAGTAAGTGCACTGAATTGCAGATGATGGAAGTTCCGTGAGGATCCATAGAAGTTCCGTCACGACGGAAGTTCCGTAAGAAAGTCATGGAAGTTCCATTGCTTGTAGTTTGCATCTAAACCTACACATCTTTTGGATCCTGCTACAACTACTCAAATGCACTTAGAGAAAGATACTCTAGATACAAAGGAACCTATCTACCCAAGGGAAATCGAGACATTTGAGCATATTGACCAAGAACTCAAGAACGAGAGACAAGTTCATACCTAGGTCAAGAAGAAGGAAAAGTGATGGGGATTGAAGGAGATCCCGGAAGTTCCATAGGGGAGGAATGGAGTTCCTCCCAACTTGATGATTTCTTTTGGTGGGATCTCCAACAATCTTCAAATCACCCTTGAAGTTGCCCTAGGGTTTGAGAGGAAGAGAGAGAGGGGAATAGAGAGGATGACCGGTTGGAGGAAGAAGAGAGAGGGGTCGTGTGACTTAACCAGGGGCTGACGGAAGTTCCGTCGATGGGCGACGGAAGTTCCGTCAGTCTCGGGTTGAGACGCGCCGCAGGAGGGAGTCACAGAAGGTCTCACAGAACTTCCGTGGACGATGGAAGTTCCGTGAAAGGGTCACAGAAGTTCCATCGTTCTCGGTTTGGAACCAGAGAGAACACGAAAGATCTCACATAACTTCCGTGGACGACGGAAGTTTTGTGAAAGGGTCATGGAAGTTCCGTCGTTCTCGGGTTGGAACTAGAGAGAACACCTCTTCAACTGGAAGACTTTGAAGGTGATGAAAGTTCCGTGAATGGGTCATGGAAGTTCCGTCAGTTTCTGGAAAGAGGGCATGAGTTGCTACAAGTTTGAACTTATGGACAAGTTGCCTAAGGAGTATAAAGCTTGTCTCAACTTGTGAATAGTAACAAATCAACAGTCAAAACTATATTCACAAGTATCGACAATATGATCTAGTGATCAAAGAATTTTGTTTGAAAACAAGGACAATATGAAATTTTGGAAAGAATTTGATTTTACGACATTTTACAAGGTCAATACACCAATCAAAGCACAAGATTCGAAGTTGGATGAGTCAAGAATATTTAGTTCACTCCTAAGTTCACAAAACCGCTTCTCATCTAGGGGTTTGGTAAAAATATCGGCTAGTTGTTCATCGGTTCTAACATAGCTAATATCAATATCCCCCTTTATAGAATGATCTCTCAAGAAGTGGTGCCGGATATATATATGCTTGGTTCTATTGTGATCAATGGGGTTATAAGCAATCATGATGGTACTCTCATTGTCATAGAGGAGTGGAACTCTGGTCATAGTGTACCCAAAATCCTTTAGAGTTTGTCGCATCCAAAGTAATTGTGCACAACAACTTCCGGCTGCAACATATTCTGCTTCGGCCGTGGATAAGGCAACATAATTTTGTTTCTTGGATGATCATGACACAAGGGACCTACCCAAGAATTGGCACATTCCGGAGGTACTTTTCCTATCCACCTTACATCCGGTGTAGTCGGCATCGGAATAACCGACTAACTTGAACTTGGAGCCCTTGGGATACCACAATCCTAAGTTTGGGGTGTGAACTAAATATCTTAAGATTCTTTTTACCGCCACGAGGTGACTTTCCTTTGGAGCACTTTGGAATCTTGTACACATGCACACACTAAGCATGATATCGGGCCTAGATGCACAAAGATAAAGCAAGGAGCCAATCATGGAGCGATATAACTTTTGATCCACGGGTTTACCATTTACATCTAGCCCAAGGTGTCCATTTGTCTTCATGGGAGTCTTGTTAGGCTTAGCATTCTCCATGTCAAACTTCTTGAGTATGTCTTGAGTATACTTGGTTTGACTTATGAATGTTCCTTCTTCAAGTTGTTTGACTTGAAAACCTAGAAAGAACTTCAACTCTCCCATCATGGACATCTCAAATTTTCTAGTCATAATCTTGTCAAACTCATCACAAAAAGATTGATTAGTAGAACCAAATATAATGTCATCAACATATATTTGGCACACAAATAAATCATTATCAACTTTTCTTGTGAAGAGAGTAGGATCGGCCTTGCCAACTGTAAAGCCTTTGTTGATCAAGTACCCCTTGAGGTGTTCATACCAAGCTCTAGAAGCTTGCTTGAGGATGTAGAGAGCTTTGTGAAGCTTGTACACATGGTTTGGTTTCTTTGGGTCTTCAAACCCCGGAGGTTGTTGTACATACACCTCTTCTTGAATGGGGCCATTAAGAAATGCACTTTTCACATCCATTTGAAAAAGCTTAAAGCGATGGTGAGTAGCATAGGCAAGTAAAATACGAATTGATTCAAGCCTAGCTACGGGTGCATAAGTTTCACCAAAGTCCAAACCTTCTACTTGTGAGTAGCCTTTTGCAACAAGTCTTGCCTTGTTTCTCACCACCACACCATACTCATCTTGCTTGTTGCGAAAAACCCATTTTGTACCTACAACATTTTGCTTGGGTCTCTCCACTAACGACCACACCTTGTTTCTTTCAAAGTTGTTTAACTCTTCTTGCATAGCCATCACCCAATCCGAGTCTTGAAGGGCTTGTTCCACTCTAAGAGATTCCATAGAGGAAACAAACGAGTAATGATGACAAAATGTAGCCATTCGGGATCTAGTAGTTACCCCTTTTTGGATGTCTCCTAGAATGTTGTCAACAGGGTGATCCTTTTGAATGCTTTGTTGAACTCGTGCATGAATTGGCCTAGATGCATCTTCTTCTTATTGAGTGATATTATCTTGAATGTCTCTATTCCCACCATCTTGAGCTTGATCTTGGTTGTTTCCTTGACCATGATCGTCACCATGATCTTGGTCTCTCCCTTGATCTTGTTCATCATGTGGCTCTTATGGAGACGGATCATCTTGTCTTGAAGAAGATGGTTCATTTTGACTTGAGTTTGGGTCTTGTGGTCTTATCTCTCCTATTGCCATGTTCCTTATTGCATCACAAGGAGCTTCATCGCCTATATCACTTGGATTTACTTGCTCTACTTGAGAGCCATTAGATTTATCAAATTACACATCGTGGGTGATTTCAACAACACCGGTGTCTTTGTTAAAGACTCGATATGCATAGACGTTAGTTACATATCCAAGGAGAAAACCTTCATGTGTCTTAGGAGCAAACTTGGAGGATTTAGGTTTCTTATTTAGAATAAACCATTTGCTCCCAAAGACACAAAAGTATGAAACATTTGAAAGGTCACCGGTGAGAAGCTCATATGGTGTTTTCTTCAAGATCTTGTGAAGATATAATCTGTTTGATGCATGGCATGCGGTTTTGATGGCTTCGGCCCAAAAGGTGTCTGGTGTCTTGTACTCATCAAGCATTGTTCATGCCATCTCTATGAGTGTGCGGTTCTTCCTTTCGGCTATCCCATTTTATTGTGGAGTGTATGGAGCTGAGAATTCATGCTTGATGCCTTCTTCATCAAGATATTCTTCAACTAGTGTATTCTTGAACTCGGTTCCATTGTCACTCCTTATTTTCTTGATCTTCACTTCATACTCATTTTGGGCTCTCCTCAAGAACCTCTTTAGGGTACCTTGTGTTTCACTTTTGTCCTTCAAAAAGAATACCCAAGTGAAACGAGAATAATCATCAATAATTACTAGGCCATATTTGTTACCGCCAATGCTTATGTAGATGACCGGTCCAAATAAATCCATGTGGAGCATTTCCAATGGTCTTGTCATTGTCATCATTGTCTTGGATGGATGTGCCGCTCCTACTTGCTTTCCGGCTTGACATGCGCTACATATTTTGTCCTTCTCAAAAGCAACATCCTTTAGTCCAACAATGTGGCCACCTTTAAGGAGTTTAGAAAGATTTCTCATCCCAACATGAGCTAGACGGCGATGCCATAGCCAACCCAAGGTACTTTTAGCGACCAAGCAAGTACTTAGGTTAGATCCTTCTTTGTTGGTGAAATCAATAAGATAGATCTTGTCCTCAAGATACCCTTTGAAAGCTATTGAGGAATCTTTCTTCTTAAAGATGGTCACACCATCATCGTCAATGAGACAACTATAGCTTATCTCACAAAGTTGTGATACAGACATTAAGTTGTATCCTAGACCATTTACAAGATAAGCATTACCAATTGAAAGGTCATGGGTGACATCAATCCGTCCATGACCAATTACCTTTCCCTTGTTATCATTTCCAAATGATATGTCTCCACTTGGTAGATTGTCATGATCAAGTGTGGAAAACATTGATCTCTCTCCGGTCATATGATTTGAGCATCCACTATTGAGTACCCATATTACACCACCGGAGGAGTATTCTTATAAGGGAGATCAAGCACGTGTTTTAGGCACCCAAGTTGGTTTGGGCCCCTTGACACTAGATACAAGAACTTTGGGCACCCACACACAAGGTTTCCACCTTGCATCATATGGCCCAGCAAACTTGGCAACTACTCTACCTTTCTTGTGCCACTTGCTTTCCCTTGCTCTCATGCACAAAGTTGATTCTCTTGTCGTGCCTTCTTTTGGGTGCATTCTTGTTGTACCCCAATCCTCTCTTATCATGAGAGGCTCTTGGCTCACCAATTATTCTTGTTGTAGTCTCCACTTGAGCTTTCTTCTTGAGCTCATTGACTTGGTTGGTTAGCTTCTCAATGATTGCATCTTTCTTGACAATCATATCAACATCAATGTTGTGGCACCTCCACAACCCTTGCTTGTTGAAGCTTGTGAGGATTCAAGCTTCTTCAACAATGATTGTGATTTTGTCTTGAGGTCTTCAATGGCCTTTGTTAGGGCCTTGTTCTCCTCTTGCAAGGAGTTGCACCTTTCTTGATACTTCTTGGTTATTGAGGTGCATGATTCACTTGTCTCATTGACCTTTGTAAGGTCCTTGGTTAGAGTCTCATTCTTTTCATTCTCTTGCTCAAGTTGCTTGGTAAGCTCAAGGTTCTTGCTTCTTTCTTTATCAAGCAACTCTTCTTGTCTATCAACGATTCTTTCTTGATTGTCCAACTCCCTTTGTAGCTTATCTAGCATTTTTGCCATTTCATGCATAGAGGGGACCAAATCCTCCTCTTCATCGCTACAATAAGAAGGATTGAAATCGGTGTGAGGAGCTACCTTGCTTTCCTTGGCCATGAAGCTTCGAGGGGCATCATCATCATCATCGGTGATGTTGTTGAAGAGTGACTTTTTGATCGGGGGCAGGCCAATGGCGATATTAGCAATACCACCTTCATCATCTTCATCATCATCATCATCGGAGATGTATTCTTGGCCAATGTGAGCATGTCCCTTGTTGTATGGCTTCTTGTAGGGCTTTGTCTTGTTGTTGTACTTTTCATTTTTCTTTCCCTTGCCATTTAATCTTGGACAATCGGCAATCATGTGTCCTTGTTCATAACACTCATAGCATCTTCTATTTGTTCTTCTAGCTTTTGCCTTGTCAAAGCTTCTTTTGGTGAAACCATTCTTGATTGTGTATTTGCCAAATTTCTTGACAAATAAGGCAAATTCTTCATCATCTTCTTCTTTATCATCATTCTCTTCATCATCTTCATCATCATCATGAGTCTTCTTGGCTTTGAGCGACAAGTCCTTCTTGCTTGTGCTCTCATCTCCTATGAGAACATTCACTCTCTTGCCCTCGTCATCACGACTCTTGTGGGCATTTATTCTTCCAATGACTTCATCCGTTGTGAAGCTCTCGAAACCATTCTTCTCTTCAATAATGGTGCAAAGTGTGGAGTTCCACATCCTAAGAGCCATGAGGATCTTATAGTTGACTTCCTCATCTTTGATGTTGTCACCATAGGATCTTCTCTCATTTACAATGTCCATGAGCCTATCATGAGTTTGTTGAGGCTCTTCTTCCTTATTCATCACGAAGAAGTTGAATTGATTCTTGAGAACTTGAAGTCTTGACTTCTTAACAACATCCACTCCCTCATGGGCACATATAAGCTTCTTCCACATTTTTCGGGCATTCTCAATTCCAGCAACTCTTGAATATTCCTTAGGATTCAAGGAAGAGAGAATGGTTGACAGCGCTTGAGCATTGCGATGTATGTTGAGTTGGTCCATAGTTGTAGGATTTTCCTTGTCTTCCAAGGTGTATCCTTTCTCCACAATTTCTCAAATTGGTGGATCAATTGACATGAGATACATCTTCATGTGATGCTTGTACCAACTGAAATTCTTGCCTTCAAAGTAAGGCAATCTTCCACTTCCACTTCCATGGATATTTGCCACATCGGCATAGATGAAGGGGGTGGATGCATGCAACTCATTTCCCTTACTTGTTGAAGTAAGATCTTGAGGCTTGTCACCTTCTCCCGGCTTCGACATCTTTTAATCTTCAAGCTTTCAAGCCATGTAGAAGATTTCTGCTCTGATACCAATTAAAAGTTGCCTAGAGGAGGGGGGGGGGGTGAATAGGCAATCTAAAAATAATCCTGAAAAAGCACTAAAGGATAATCAAATAACCAGGAATGACGGAACTTCTGTCGGGGTCGACGGAACTTCCATCGCCACGGAAGTTCTGTCAAGTGACAGAACTTCTCACTACCCTTCCTCTAAACAATGAACAACTTGGATAACAAGGAGAAGGAAACACTAGCTTGGTAGAAGTGAAGCTAATATAATGTAAGCCTAGAATTCTTGAATGAAGACTAGCTACACAATCAACAAATGATACAAGCACAATAATATGAAAGAAATAAGCAAGCACAAATATAAGAGCAGGAAAGTAAAGAGAGACACAAGAATTAACCCGAGGTTCGGCAACCACACTAAGTAGTTCCTACGTCCTTGTTGAGGAGCCACACAAAGTGGTCGGGTCTCTCTCAACCCTTTTCCCCGCCAAGCAATCACAAAGATCATGCTTGGATTTCTTTCTCCACTTGATTCTTTTTCTCCGGAGGCGAATCACACATTCACAGACGTCCCTGACTCACCACACAAAGTTGGGAGCTCAAGGGCGACGCCTAGCCGTCTAGGAGACCAAGTCTCCAAGAGTAACAAGCAAATCAAATCTTGATGGGGAGGAAAATATGTGCTCAAGCTTTTGAGTGGATGGTTTCAATGTTTTTGTGGTTGGATCTCTCTCACATAGATTTGAATCTCAAGAACAATCCTAGGAGTGAGAGGGGAGAGCTTTAGCTGAAGAGTGAGTGAAATGGCAAAGAATCCAACCCTTCCCACGAGGGAAGGGGTACTCTATTTATAGAGGGAGCTCAAAAACTAGTCGTTATAGTGTTTTCTGGGTCTGATGAAACTTCCGTGGTTACCCACGGAACTTCCGTCAATTCAAACTTAGTCGTTGCACGCGCCTGGGAGAGAAGCCAGATATTGTGACAGAACTTCCGTCAAGGGGTGACGGAACTTCCGTCATTCTCGGTTTAACAAGGATTGAGCTTACAGAACTTTCGTGAGAGCCACGGAAATTCTGATGACAGAACTTCCGTCAGAGGCTGACAGAACTTCCGTCACTCTCGGGAAGACAACGGGTAGGAGGCCGATGCTGACGGAACTTCTGTCAGGAGGTGACAGAACTTCCGTCACCCTCGGGTATGCAGGGAGAGGGAACCCGACGCTGACAGAACTTCCGTGAGAGGGCTCACGGAACTTCCGTTACTCTCTGTTTGGCTTAGAAAAGGACTGATTTTAAGGCTTGTTGGCTATACTTCTCACAAAAACTATTTGGAGTCTTGAGCACACACAATTCCCTTCTTAACGAGTTTGTTTTACCCCCCTTTATAGTTTGGCATACCTATGACTCAAAAACATAAATAAAAGAACTAATTATTAAAGAGCTTTTGAGTCCATATCCTTTCATTTCCTTTTTGGGAGTAAACAACAAATTGTAAATGACTAGTTTTGATTATCTGTATATATACTTCATAAATAAGTTAGCACACTTTTAATCTTTTGTCATCGTACACCAAAACTAACTAGGGGGTCCTAGATGCATCTTCACGCTCTCAGATTCTTTATTTCGTGTCCGAGATGTAGAAGCGCCCTACAAAAGTACGCTTCCCGTTTATTCAATATTTTGGTGATTTATATCTCAACAAATATAGCAAATTGTACAGCTTAAGTTGGTTGTTATACTTAATACATAATCTTCAACCACCAGTAAATTTTTGGTTAGCTTTTGAAAATTTCAGATCATGTACCTGACATTAAAGTTTAGCTTAATGACACTACTAATTTGAGGTTTACATGGCAAAATTATTTCAATAAATTCTAAAAATTTTACTGCATGGGTAGGAACATGTGTTACATGTATGTACTAGATTGTAGATCCTAACTTTTCATCTTTAGTTCCCTAAAAAAATAATTTTATACTGAAATTTATGAATATTTAGGCGATTTTTAATTCTAAAACTATAAGGATTTTGGAGCTGAGCTTTTGCATGTTGTTATTTCATGTGACATGCAATCACCCTATATTTTTTATTTTATTTTTTGGTATTATAAAAAACAAAGTGTGTTCAAAATGGAGTAGCCCATCCATAATATATGAACATTGTTCATACATCCATATGAAATGAATATTGTACATACATCTATTACTGTAATACCGATACACATGGTTGAAACCGGCACAAAAAAATAGAGTTGTATTTTATAAGCCCGTAGAAACAAAAATAATCAAATTTCGACTTGAAACTTGAGATTTATCCGTATTTGAAGATTTAATTATGAATTTTAAAGAAAAAAGTGAACACTCGGCAAGAACAGACGAAGAACTCGGCACCGACATGTGGGGACGACCTGTTAGCGAGTTGTGCAATGAGGCCCGTTGACGAAGTCGGCCCAAGAGGCTAACACGGGATGGGCTGGAGCCCAAGACGCCCGTTGATGATTTCGGATTGATTAAAAAAGCTCGGAAAAATTCAAAAATTCAAAAAATTGAAAAAACCTGTTCGGATTGATGTTGTAGGTGCAGTAGATATTACCACTCGAGTTTGAGGTCATTTGGAGAAGGTCGAAAAAATGGTCGCACTAGAAATGAGCTAGTTTGGCCTACCACACAGGCCGTTTGGCAAAAAATCAGGAAAATTCAAAAATTCAAAAAATTGAAAACCTATTCGAATTGATGTTGTAGGTGCAGTAGATGTTACCATTCGAGTTTAAGGTCATTTGGAGAAGGTCGAAAAAATGGTCGCACTAGAAATAAGGCAATTTGACCTACCACAGAGGCCGTTTGGCCTACCACAGAGGCAGTTTGCCCTACTATAGTGCATATATATTTACAAGCAAATCATCCACACAAGTTTCCCGCCTCAGAATACAAGTCATAGTTTAATCTTACACACAAATTTCACCTTCCACTCGATTTTCTCTTCTTCCTACCACTTGATTGTGTAGACACACCACACAAAACCCTCATGCTAACTGTCACTTTCGTTGAAATGAGATCTATCTGTCTACTTGCAGCCCAATCATTATCTGCAATCTACATAGCCAACTTTGATGGCACATATCCAACACAAGAATTAGATTTCAGATCCACCAGCTCGGTAAGAAATATAACACGTTTGCTTGTCCAGCCGTCTTGCCGATCGATTTCATCGACAAGCGCTTCGCCATCCTCCATTCTTACATACTCGCCCTTCCATTCATCGAAGTGTATCAATGCCACTTCTTGCTCTGGACCCCAAGGAATACTCCCCCAATTTTATCCACCAAATTCCTCACTGCTTGTGCTTCTTGGTTCACAAGGTCCTGCAGGTCGATCTCTACACAATCAACCTCCCAACTAACCAATCTCTCCTGCTCTATGACCCTCAAGCTACCATCAGCTAGCTTCGCGACAGAGAAAAAGGGGATTTTAATGGACCATTCGAAGCTACGCCGCTCCCCCCTGTTTCGACAATGGTGCGAGAATGTCAAAAATTGGAAGCAAAAGAGTTCTAATCGAAAGCAAAATCAGCACAAGGTGCAGAGATTACCTCGAATTTGACTCCCCCTGCTCCATCTGTTTTGGGCGCCCCATCTGTTTTGGGGCCATCTGTTTTTTGGTCACACTATTGCAACTCGGGCAAAATCGGGCGCGAATACGTCAGATTCGGGCTCAACTCGGATGGGAATACGACTAGGGGGCGATTTGACTCACCTCAGAGGTCGCCGGAGAGGGATATGCGGTGCTGTGAGGGTGCGCGCTGCCGGAGAGGGATTGGGACGCCGCTCAGAGGAAGCAGTCGCAGGAGGTCTTCGATCGGTCCAGCAGACAGACTCGCGCCACCGAAGGGAGCCAACCCTGGAGGGATGTCAACGCCCGAGACAGCACTCTGAGGTCGTACAGCCGAAATTTGCCGCGGCTCAGATGACGCCAAACTGGTATTTGGTCGGTCCGTCAAACAGATTCGCGCGCCACAATGTTCCAAGTGGGTCCCACGATCGCTAACAACCAAATCCACAAAGTGTCAAGGCCGTTTGTGGGTTCTACCTATTTTGCTCCACATAGGCGTCGCACGCGAGCTACTACCGTCAACTATATCGTGCCTCGGCCAATTCACATCAAAAACGTCGCATGTGAGCTATTGGCCCGACAAAAATTGACTTGGTGCACTATGAACTAAACCTTTAGTCAAAATTTTGTTGTGGTAGAAAATGTAACAGAAGTTGAGCCATATTAAGTTATGGTTAGGTTCGACAAGAAGTTGAGTCTAACATAGGAGGTAAGGGAACACACGCCAGGCTGATCCTTGTTTAGGGCTCTGAGATCCAGGACTCCGTGGCTATTCAAGAACTCCCTATCACGTGTTCACGCTCTGTTCCTTTCTTGCCAAAGCATGCAGCTCACTGAGTCACTGTTTGTACGTGTAAACTCCATGTAAATTCTTGATCGCCTGTTAATTTTCTTCCCGTCGCTAGCTGGCATGCAGATTGACAAGTTTGGTGGATTGAACCGTATATAGCTCAATCTGCGATTTTCTTTTGGTTTCATCCGGTTACAATTTAATATGCTTAGAAGTGATATTATTTTCATCATATGCAGAACTGAAGTTCTTGCACATTGCATCACTACTACGGAGAGGATCACCACACGTTTATGGAGCAAAAAGAATATATGCATACTTGCTAGGGAACCATTTCAATATAAGCAACTGAACTACAGTAGCAAGGCTCAACACTTCTAAATGATTGTAAATTTGAAACAGAAACACATGATTGGAAGGTAGAAAGCACATGAACCACATGTTTCGAGGACGAAACCCTCAATCTGTAATGAAACAAGTGACAGAAGACGAACTGTGTTTCGTTCTACACATCTCTACTAGTATCAGACCTGTCTCGACAATTGTGCACAACGCTCTGTTGTATAAATGGGGCACCAATAAAACAATGACATGCTACATTTTTAGTATGAAATCACCATCCCCATCAGGCAAAAAAACAAAAAAAACAGAACTTGATCACAACTGTCAACTTCATCTGACATTAAAGAAGAAGAAAAAAAAAATCCTCCGTCAGATCAGATGCTTGTGTCTCAGAGGCTTCATCTGTCATTGCCTCCACACGGGAATATTGGTGATTCTTAGTTCAAATTGGACTACTGGACTGGAAAGACACAATAACCTAGGAAGTATGTCAATCAGATTCAGCAATTAGAGGAAGCTACCAAACATCTGTGAGTACGACCAGTAATTTGAAACGTAGCAGACATCCAACTGCCAAGCTCAACAAAATCAAACATAGCTTGCAGCTAGTGAATAGAAAATGGTCGTATCGAAGAGTGTACCTGATCAGGGTTAATCAACACCTGAATATCAAGGTTAATCACACTGCATGAGAAAGTACTAATACTTACCAAATGCATGTAAGGTTTCAACAGGGGAATAATTTAACACTCTAAGCGGTTTTCTCTTTCTGCTGGAAACATAATATAGTAAATTTTTAGTACAAGCACCAGTTAGCAGCTGAATAATTTTTTTTTCCTTTCCTACATGATCAACATTATGTGCCATTTTCTGATAAAAAAGAACCCAACAGAAAATGTTTGTCCATTATTCATTCACTGCATACATTCAGCTGTTGGCAGTCTTCCAAGCAACAAGCAAAGAAATAGCACAACGAAACATGTCTTTGTAGTACACAAATGCTTTAACCAACTTAAGAAAAGAAATGGAATAATCCCTCGCCCCCCCCCCCCCCCCCCCCCCCCTCTCACAGTTGACTGAGAACTAGCCAAGATTTTTAACTTTTGGGCATCGTTCTTATTTTTTTTGTGCGACAGCAATATAAATTCCATTAATAAAACTTTAAATATGCTTCTACTTTATTTTATAGGAAAAAATGAATCATTTTCTTTCATACAGTTCTACCAGCAACTACAAAATACAGGACCAAACAACAAAGGACTACAATACTTACTGCAATTATATGTGTCACAATGCATTATCTGATAACAACCAGAGTTGTTGTAACCATTATCAAAATGGCTGCTAGCTGCTAGTAGTTCAACCAACTTTGATAAGAATGACATTAAAAGGTAATGTGATTACAATGGGAGAACTATCAACCAACAGACAAGATTACCATCCCATGTGGAAAAGTGCAGAAGGGTGCAAAAACAATATAAAGAACCTAAGAGACACATGTTTTCCTACATTTATCTAAAGGTTTGAGAAGGTAAATCTGAAAACCTAAAGGCAATGCATATTACAAAATATATATATATATATATATATATATATATATATATATATATAACTATTGGTTTTCAAGAAAAATATATTACTAGCACTCCCTCCATTTTTAAATTGTTGTCACCATCGACCTTTTTAGTTAACTTTAACCATTCGTCTTATTCAAAATACTATTTCAAATATATAAAATTATAAGTTATGCTTCAATTTCCTTTAATGAAAAAACAAACTATAACAACATATATGATCTTTTAAAAAGAATTATGAATAAGGCGAATGGTTTTTTTTTTTTTGAAAGGAATACCCCAAGGGAGACCCCTGAGGTGCAGGTGCAGCACCCAGGGTTCGAACCTAGGGCGGGAGCACTCCAGCCAGTGGCCTTTGCCACTGCGCTGTGAGCCCCTTTGCAATAAGGCGAATGGTCAAACATAACTTAAAAAATTCAACGGGGGACAGCAATTTAAAAACGGAGAGAGTATAATCTATTGTCAGATTGGTGAGCAGTGGCAAGTATTGGAGTGAAACTAGGACTCAAAATGATCAAGCTCAATGTTAGCTTTGGTTTGTTCAGCGAAGCATATTTATCAGATCAGGCTGAAGTCCAACTTGCTTAAGTGTATTTCAAATTCCAAGCCCCAGACAAATGGAAGCCTCAAGCCACAAAAATAGCTCCAACAAAGCTAATGTAGAAACAAAAAATTTTAGTTCTGCTTGCATGATCAGGTACACCAAAGGAAATAGCATAAAATCTCCAAAGGCACAATCATAAAACAAACATACAAAAATTTTATGAATACATGCCTATTCAATGAATCACAAAAACCTTTGATACTTTCAAAACTGACAAACGTTGCAAACAACCTCTTATGTTAGATTAGCATACTGATCAAGAGTTCCTATGAACTTCTTAAGAGAAAACAAATAAGAGTAGACAAAGAATGAATCACAAAAACAGGTGAGACTATATCCTTCAGAGCAAGTGTTAGTGCTAGAAGCCAGTTTTATTATATATGACTTGGGGAATAGGAAATATAGTGCAACAGTGTCAACAGGGGAATGGGAATAAGAAGGAAAAAAAGGCTTAGATTTACCTTGAGACATGTAATTAGAAACAGCAGCCAAACTAACATATCAAAATCCTAAATAAGCTCGAGTATAGCTAAAGTTCAGTCAATATTCACTCAACCCAAACAATTTCTCAGATAGATTCAAATGCCTATAGGAATCAAACTTACATTGAAGCCTGCACCATTGATGCCAAGACTTTTGAAGTAATTTCCATGTAGTTCATCATGTGTGCAAATCAGATGCAAATCTGTTTCCTTTACTTTGAAAAACCCAAATATCAATGTACACCAAGGTCCAAGGATCTTACTAGTTTGCATAACCACCATTCATCTTGTGTAAGTGTTGCATTCGGTAACCACCTACTTCTGTGTAAGTGTGCCACTACAATGACTCACAATACAAAAGAGCATGGCATGACAGCAGCATTGTTCTGACTGTTAAGGAAAAGATTTGCAGTGATCAGCTTAAAAGAAATATCCTTACGTATATCTTGATGGACTGCGAAAGTTCCAACATAAGAAAGTGTTTCAAGTGATAACTGTAGAAAAGGATCTCACCAATCACCAGTCAAACAAGCAGATCCAGTGACAGAGCTTTGATGATTTTTCAAGGGGAGCCAATCAGTTTAGAAATTTAGTAGGTAGGGGGGGGGGGGGGGGCAATATAGTGTATTTTTACCAATCAAGCTATAAAACAAAGGACTTTTTGTGAATTGTTTCAAAGCTAGGGAGGCCATGGCCATCTTTGGACATAAGGAAGCTCCATGCCTTGATTTACAATCAAATAGCTTGTTTGACCCCAATATTTTCTTCATTATCGAATAACAGATCAAAGAAATAACAAAGGCAATCCATTCAATTTCCCTGACCATTGCTCTTCACTTAATACTGACCACTGCTAAACTGGAATTGCAGTAGTAGCTCACAAAACCTGCCTTTCACCGTGTAATATGCAAGAGCATGGCATGACGCAGCATTGTTCTGACAGCTAAGGAAAATATTTACAGTCATCAACTTAAAAATCTTGATGGACTGAGAAAGTTCCAACATAAGGAAGTGTTTCAAGTGATAACTGTAGAAAAGCATCTCACCAGTCACCAACACTGTGTCAAACAAGCAGATCTTCAGAAAGTATTCCTTTCAGCCTTGATTTACAATCAAACTCGCCGTGCATGACCCTGAAATCTTTATTAACGAAAGAGATCAAAGAAATGTTGTAGACAAACCATTCAATTTCCCTGACCATTGCTCTTCGGCAATACTGACCACTGTCAAACTGGAAGTACAGTAGCAGCTCTAAAAAATCTGTGTTCCACTACCTGTTAGTGTGCATAACGAGCACTTGTGTCATGACTGTCATCATCTCCTTCTGCACCCAATGTGTCCTCCTCCTCAAGCTGCTCCTCACTCTCTACTGCAACACTCCCACCTTTCCGAGCAGCAACCTCCCTCTGTTTCTGCAAATTCTCATTCTTCTTCCTCAATTCTTCCAAATACGTTTTATGCCCTTCATCCATGATTGCAACAAATCTTTCCTTCAGCTCAATCAGTGGGTCTCTATCTACAAGCTCCCCATTCTCATTATAGGCTTCCCTCAGTACTGCCGTCTTGATGCCACGCTTGAGTGATACATAGAAGATCCCCGGGTGCCTCGTGAACGCATTAGCAAATGCATTGGACAGCCTATACTCCTCACAAAATTTCCCTATGATTGGCACTGCCATCCTCCGCTCAACCTACAGCGACAAAACCTCATGTAAAACACCAATTAACCGCTTCTCTGACACTGGCGATCCCGGTTCCAGCCATGACGCATCTGTATAAGGTGACACATACGGCAACTCAAGCCAATCCCTCAACCACTCTCTCATCTCCTTCTTGAGGTAGAATCCCTTGGGCAACTTAACAGCAAAATTCGGCCGTGGTCGTATGCCAATCACATCGGCCTCCTTATCAGCCCTCATTTCGATCACCGACTTGGCTAGCTTCTCGTCCCAAGAAACCAGCTCGAGGAATGCGTCCCCGGACGCGTCAGGACCTGGGTCGCCGACGAGGCGGAAAAGGTGGGGGTACTTGGGTACCAGCGAGACCAGGAAGTCGTCGGGGAAGCCGAAATCGCGCTTGGCAGCGGCGATCTTGGTGACGTGCAGGGCGCGGGTGGAGGAGATCATGAGGAGTTTGGCGAGCCTGGAGGCGTGGTGCGGCGCGTGTTGCTCGTGGAGGCGGGAGGCGAAGTCGAGGAATGCGAGCAACTGCGGGGAGGGGTAGGCAACGGGTTCCGGGGGAGAAGAGACGGAGAGGAGGGTGGGGTACTTCTGGAGGAAGATGGGAACACGCACCGGGAGGCGGATGCGCTCGCGGCGCTTAGTGAGGTAGCGGAAGAGCAGGCGGCGGCCCGGTGAGAGGAGCACCTCGCGGATGAGTCGGGAGGCTTGGCGGAATCGGCGGTCGCAGGCGATGGTGGCGTCGAGGGCGGGGTCGCGGCGCCATGGAACCTTCAGGGATGATATTCGGCGAACGGGAGAGAGCGTGAGGAGGCGGTAAGCGCCGCGGGCTGCGGCGGCGGCGGCAGCCGGGAGAAGCATTGGGGGCGGGCGGGCCGGTAGAGCGGACGGGAGTAAGAATTATTTGCAGATAGATGAAATACGCCTTCTAGTATGGTTTACGGATCACTATGGACGAGAGCACTTCTAGTGCTACCGCGGGTTGGGATGCTACCGTGCTCCAGCTCCGATAGCGCCATAACCGATGCACACAAAAATTATAACAAAAATATGGTTGATAAAGCATATGATCTTCTAACATCATGCAAAATTTAAGATATAATAGAGAAATCTACAAGGAGAAATAAAAAAGAGAAATCAGGCTATAAACAGTAACAAGTTACGCGTTTAACATAAACAGTTACAATCCGCACTGTTTTACATGCTGATTTCACTTTTTAATTACATCTCACAAAAGTTTTTATTATATCTCAAATTTTACATGATAATAGAAGATCATACTCTATCCAACTATATTTTTATTATAATTTTTTATGTATTGGTTGAGGTGCTACCAGCGTTGGGAGCACGGTAGCACCTCAAAGAGTTGTAGCACTAGAAGTCTTCTCTTACTATGGACGTCTTCGATGTCTGGCTGCATATAATATTTTTATAGAAACATTTTATTTGAAAAACTATAAAATCTCTAATAGTCTTACTTATTATAATAAAAAATGTTTTCATAGAACCATAAAAAAATTTCAGTCACAATATTTAATTTTAATACAACAAAAAAAATATTTTTACAGGTTCATTATAAAAATCACCCCATAATTCACTTAGAGCTTGACATTCTTACCCATAAGTCATTTTGTTACAAATCTCCACCCATCGAGTGAGTTCTTTTTTTAAAAAAACACCCTAATATACATATGTTTAATTTATTCAATATAATTTTTATTTATTTAGAGTAGCCAGTGATGTTCTTATCAAATATATAAAATTTTGAAAGTATAATCTTTATATTTTTTATAGAAAATATATAGCAAAAATATCAGTAAAATTTTGAAGTGTATTTTATAAAGTTTGAAATTTGAATATATTTTTATTAAAAAATAAGAGAAATTACACACTGAAAATCTTTAACAATGTTAAACTTATTTAACTTAATTTATTTTTAAATTTATATCAATAAAAACATATAAAATCAATTAAATATATATCAACTAGGGTGGTTTTTACAACTAAGCTCATTGGATGGACGCGAATTTACAACAAAAACGTTTATGAGTGAGAATCTCAAACTCAAAATAACTTATAAGGTGATTTATACAATTATCCCTATTTTTACAGCCATGATTTCATAGGCATGCACATGAATGTAAAAGGCAATAGGACTTGCAGTTACTCAAACTGTTTTTTATTAATCATGATTGAGAGAAAAGTAATATTTTGTCTAACAAAGTGCTCGATGCTGTGGGTAAAAAATAACTAGATGAAACTGTTGACTTGCATATTTATACAAAATAATCTTGTTTATATTTAGACATAAAGAACTAGATGGGTCCCAGCGGCATTAGCCAATGTGTGATTTCTTGAGGGCGGACGATGACTTTCAATACATGTTATATCCAGACATCATCAAGAAAACAAATTTTACACTTGTTACACTGATGCACAATAGCTGGAAACAATTATGCGCGTGCTCAGTTTCATAGTTTCTGATTGATAAAAGGCCATACTATAACTTAGAAAACTATTGACTCAATGATATTAGTGTGAAAAACATAGCAGTAAAAATATCTCTCGTTCCTCTCAAATTCCTTCAAACTATCGAACTTTTGACAGTTTAACAAAAGACTACCTGTTCAAAATGCCATGAATTGGACTTCCAAAGTATTGATCTTATAATATGATGAAAGATAGGTCCACTTAATTTGGTACAGATGTAACTTAGGAATTACATGATACCTCAAATTTTGTGCTACATGACTACTAATGAACATAGCACAACCTAAACTTAAACTGAAGTTTGTAGCAACTACTTTGAAATTAAATAACAGCAGCATGCCATGTCAGATGCATATATACCAATATACGGGCGAGAGCAATTGACTACAAAATTCCAAAAAATGCATGGACTGAAATTCTCGAATATTGCTCTAATGCTCCTGCTGTCCTGCGTTACAAAAGATAAGTCAATTTAATCAGAAGTACAGAAGCAACTTAGCAACATGCATGAGACCACGAATCTAGCACTACTAGTCAGGAACACAATACAACATGAGGATGAGACTACACTGAAGTTTGTTGCAGCTTTGTTGTGATTAAATATCAATGAAGCTCGCAAAGCTGGTATAGCATGTAGATATTTAGATCAACAGATAACAAGAAATTGTTACCTTGACAGGGCTAAGGCCAAGATGCAATTCTTTTAGCATAATGACTCAGGTTGTGAAGTTTCATAATTTTCCCAGCAAGTTAAATTCACTGTCAGAGAAGGCAAAGCATAAGCGCACTAAATACACCATATATGAAATAGAAAATTAGTAGGTGCTTCATCATGCACAGATATAAATGACGTAAATATTTGCAAGTAAAGGCGAGGAATAAAAGTCAGTCTTATATTGTAAAGGTATAAGATTGAAAAATGACTAATTCATAATGAGTTGATTAATATAGCTAACTAAAACTGGGTCATCGACCTGGTATAGCTTGCACAGAATCAAGAAACAACTAATTCATAATTCAATGGCTACTTGCACAGGCTGCCCAGATTGAGAAATAACTAATTCATAACTCAAAGGCTATTTGCACAGGTTGCACTCCGGCACCTGGTGTACTAATTTGCCGTAACCTCAATATAGCCATTAGGCATAGATTGGTTGATCCGGACCTCAATGTAGTCATCAGCCATGGATTGGTTAATCGTAAGTTGCCAATGAGGTGATTATTATCCACTAGGTGCTGAAGTGGTAGCTGAACAACAAACATGAATCAGCAAAAGCAAACAGTATCATTTGCTAAAGGGAAATCCAATGCTGAATGGATCTTCTAGCTAGTTTAGGAGTTAGGACTCCGACAATCATAGTAGGCCTGTGTGTGAACTAAAAGCAACAAAAAAAACATAAGTAGTAGTATGTGAAGTAAAAATGCAATTCTGAAAAGAACACAACTGACCTCCAAATAGCATAAATTAGTTGGTAAGAGGAAATGCTAATTGATGCAGAGTGACAAAAAACAGAAGCAAACGGCAAAACTACATCTGTTTAAACATACATAGAAGATTGTTGTTTCAAAATTGAGATTCTTAATGGATTTACCATGTCATTCGTAGGAAAGTTTAAAATCTCAATGTTTCTTACTAAGCCGCTTAATAGATTTATTAAGCAAGCATATGATAGAATATTCAATAATACACACACATATAATGAATTTGCTGCAGCAAGTGTCACTTTAATTTAACACAGTGAGAACCAGATATATTAGCAAGCAATTATAGCACAAAGAATATGGTGCAGACCACTTCGAAAGTCATCTAAGTATCCAACAATGCGCCACCCAACAAAAAAATCGATAGAACAGATAAGAAACAATGACAATGCGTACCATAACAGCATGTCAACTAACCGGCTTCTTTGAAACCAGAAACATTGAATCAAGACAAACGGAAAACATTAGCTATCCCAAACCTTAGTAAAATGCAAATGGAAAACGAAAAGGAAATCAAAGAAATAGGAGGTGGGACATGAACAAACTCAGTTAAAACCCTAAAGTTTGGGGCTAGGCGGGCGGATGATCATTTGGATTAGACTCGATACAAAGCACAGGTCATTGCCGTTGCCATCCTGTTAGCCTGTACAATTGGGAGAATATGAACAATATCCTTACAGTGTCAACATTCATTTTCTGGAATGAAGTTATTTAACAGATGAAGAAGTTTGATTATTTTCGAAACAAAATATTTGGCACAATTAGAAAGAGCATGTGAAAGAAGAAGATATTTTTGAGCTAACTAAAAAAAGTATAAAACATCCAAGAATTAAGAACCAAGCTTTGAACATACAGAAGAAGCCAATTACATCTTTAGGTTAATTATAAAATGGCAATCAAAGGCATACGTCAATCAGTACAATTAATGTTTAATTAGGGAAAAACTATTCCACAAATATGTGCATATCACAAATCTTATAATGTTAAAACTGCTCAATCAATGGTGAGTTCGGAGAGACAGTTGCCAATGTGCTTAATCTAGGCTTTAATTATAGATAAAGAAATTGTATTACAGCAAAATGGTTTCTAGGTAAAAAAAAAACAGCTTAGATAAGGCATACCATTAGCTGTTGCAAATTGCAACTACTGCTTGAAATATGTATCATCAATAAAAATATTAACTAATCCAACTAGAAGAATCCAAGTGACGCACAAAAATATGACCAAAACAGGAACAGTATGTTGGACTAATCCACCCTATCCAGCGTATTTCGCTTCTGTAGATGCAGGAATTGGGTCGGAACAGGGGAAGCGAGGTGTCGGTGTTTTGATCACCGGCTAGTAGAATTTGTTCCAGGGATACGCGTTTTAAATTTGGTAATGGCTTAACAAGAGGACACGAGAATTATACTGGTTCGGGGTGAACCCCTATGTCTAATTCGCTGTCTGCTCGTGTTACTTGCTCTGGGTCTGAGTACAATGGTGGCGAGAGAGGAGGGGGTCCTCCAAGTCTCTAGTGCGGGAGTGCGTTGTGTTCTGTCTAGCCTCGTCTTGAGAGAGAATGAGCACCCCCCTTTTATATTCCAAGGGGATGGACCCATTTAGAGAGAGAGAGAGAGAGAGAGAGAGAGAGAGAGAGAGAGAGAGAGAGAGAGAGAGAGAGAGAGAGATCTAATCGTGCATAGTTGTTGAAGTCATGTTGAAGGGGGTCGAGCTCCGAACCGGCGTTCGTGGTCTTCAAGTCTTGACCATCCCGCCCTATCGCCTCGAGGACTAGGAGTGACGTTATGCCGTAGGTCTACCCCGGCATTCCGTTGTCCGGTCATGTCTCTTCGGCCACTGTTGATGGCGTGCTTCGTGGGATGTGGCACGGCGCCTCATGGGCGCCGTCATGTTATGCGGCTCGGTGATGATCACCCTATCCATCAGTCGTCCTATACCGCCACTGTTGCGCGTGTCATCTGGTGAAGATGTCATCAAGCGCCATGCCACGCCCCCTTGCTTCAGCGGGCGTGGGCGACAATGGTGATGATGGGATGTATGGGGGGGATTTGACCCCTTGATATTGTGGAAGCATGGCGGGGACGACAATTAAGGCCGAACAGTTGACCGTTAAGGGTCAGCGACTCGGTCTCCTGCCCTACCCACTTGGGGTTATGATCGGTCATATCTGTCAGAATGATCAAGTTTTGCAATTCCGTCTTCCCTGGTTTCGTGTTGTCAGAACTCAGGCTTCTGATCCAAGGGTCAGAGGGGGCGGAACCTGCTTGATGACCGTGTGGGACCCACGAGGGGCATTCCTGACTCCTTCCGCGGGGTCGAGGCATGTCGGAGCTCCCGACCCCCACGGAGGGGGTCGAGCGTGGCGGGTTGCTCATCGTCCACTTGAGCCTAGAGCGAGCCGGGGGCGCGGTATGCCCTGCGTGTTTTAGAGTGGGGTTCCATCGCGTGGGCGTTTTTTCACGTGGGGCCCATTTTGGTCCCTATTAGTTATTATTAGGGAGCGCCACATGGCACCCCAATATTTACCCCTGACAGTAGCCCCCGAGCGAGTCGGAGAGTCGTTCAGGGGATTCGTCGTTGCAGACCAGAGCAGGTGGGGCAGTTTCATAAGCCACTTAATCCGTCGGGGTGCGTGCGAGTGCACCCGATTAGTTTAGCCCCCGAGCCGGGGGGGGGGGGCGAGTTTTTGCGGAACTCGCGCCTTGGCTAGACGCGGTTTTGATGGGGTTCTTTCCGTTACATGGGAGGTGCGCGCGAGCGCACCCGTCGGGTGTAGCCCCCAAGCCGGAGGGGGAGTCTGTGTGGACTCGTCCTTCAACTTTGTTTATTGGTCACGATTCACGAGGCGGCTGAGGCATCTTCGGTCCAGACCTTGGGCAGAGCGGGAGGCGTGACGCGTCGGCAGAGAGGGGTGACCCCGGCTTGCAAGGCTGCTGTGAGGCATTGCGTCGCGCTGCGTGTGCCTAAAAAGGTGTGGCCTGACGCTACCCAAGGGGCAAGCCCCTTGTTTTCTCTCGACGTGCGCCGTGTAGAGGCATCTTTTGGTGGGTCCCTGATTGGACGTGCGGGTCGCTCAGGGGTCCTTTTTTCGCCGTCCTGGTTCGAGGCAAGCTCTATCTCGTGCAGCTCGCCACGCGCGCCACCACCGGTGGGGTCCGGCCTCCTGTTTTTCAAGTGGCGCGCTGACGCCCTGCTACGAGTTGCTTCGGGCCTGTTGCCCGGGTAGGGTATCCGAGGATACGACCTAGCTCGGCTATTTAAGGGCGCGACTGGATTTCGTATTGCTTCACCCCCACGCCAAAGACTCGCATGCTACATTATTGGATTTTCGAGATGAGAGCATCCTCTCCTTATCTAACAGTTGTCTTCATGGCTTCCGAGTGTGATGATGCCTTCGACGGTGAGGACGGGGATGGAGATTCGCTGGTGATAAGCCCCCAATCGACCCGTTACGGCCACCTCACTAGCCGCGAGGAGGTTGGCTTCATTTCGGTTACATCCCCCCTTGTTCGGGAGTGGAGGAATTAAAGGGGGGCCTACATGGTAAGTTTCCATGGCTTATTAGGTCCCCTCGTGTTCGTCCTTCATGACATCTGTAGGAGCAGGGTCAAGTAGAGGCGCCGGACCGAGTCCCCCATCGGCGGGGGGACTCTTAGTCCCAAGAAGCAGCTCCACCCACAACATTACGATGTGGCCAAGCTCCTCGCCTTCTCCGTCGGTGGAAATGGCTGGCCTCATATAAGGGCATCTTTCTCCGACGATGAAGCATTGCAGGCACTTCACCCCGTATGTACCCGTCGAGGTGTGGGTACCGCTTTTTCCATTGTACCAGGCCTCTAGGGCCGACCTTTTTCTCATTTTCCCTATTTCTGAGCCGTCGAGCTCGCCCCTGTAAAGAGGAAGAAAAGAAAAGAGCTTTGTATGAGTCGGCCCATTGCGGTCTGGTTTTCAGGAATAAAGGGTTGTGACCCCGCTGTCGGGTCTTGTTTGGTGATGCCGACTCTCGCGTCCCTGCTCGGCGCAAAGGGATTGGTCGAGAGGTCATTTCGACTTTTTCGTTTTCTCCTTTCGTGTCCTGTTCGTGAGACGAAGGATAGAGCCGGGCCATGCTTTTGCCTTGGTGGTTGAAGCATGGTTGCTCGGTGAGCTGCTGCCGGGTTTGTTCAAGTGAGACCCCCGGTTCCCCATCGGCGGAGTTCCAGTGGACCAACGAGTGGTCAATCTCATAAATCTGTCTTTCCGACTCGGCTCATTGTCGTGACCATTCGATAGGTCACGATGGCTAGCTACCTCTCTTCGGGGAGATACCTCGAGACGAGTCGGAATGGGACTCAAACGCTACTTCGTGATGCCAGTGACCCACAGGGGTCAGGGTGTTGGCTGCTAGGTGTGCCCATCGCTCGTGCCCCTCGCTCTGTGTCGCGTCCTCGACGGCTGTCGAATCCCTTCGTGAGACCAGCCTTAGAACCGTAACGCTATCGGGCCGTCGGGGCAGTTTTCAACCCTTTACCCCGTCTTACCTGCACCGCCACCCGCGGTAGGGTCATGCGATTCGTCTCGCACCTTCTTCGCCCTTGCTCACCGGGGTGCTCGACTTGACGTGGCCTATTCAGATGGACCCATGCGCCTCATCTATCTTGGAATTCGGAAAAGTGAGGTAGGACCTAGGCCATGTGCGACTAGCCCCACCCCGCGCGGAGATAGGAAGTAGTTGGGTGAAGAAAGATTTACCTGGCGCTTGTATCGTGGTGGTCCCGGATGAATCACGCGGCCATTCCATCTCTCAGGTTGTGGCAGTCGAGGAGGCGCTTTTTTTTGCCATAGTGGAGGTGTTGGTAGGACTCATGATGCGCGGAGCCGCTCGTGGGAACCGAGGAGTTTCCGGTAGGTGGATGAAGTTAAGGAGGGCGCGTGGGAGGCTGCGCCCATGCGCGCTATGGAGTGGGAAGTTAAGGCTAGGATTTACCTGGTGGGCGACGGGCGGACTTCTCACGGTCCGTTTCGATTGTGCGCTGGTTGTGGATCCCCTATATAAGCCGCCTGACGCCGAGTCTTCTGCTCTTCTCTCCACTTCCTTTGCCTTCACGCCTTCGTCTTCCCCTCGTCTTCTTCTTCCTGTGCTCTTTCTGTCACCGCTCCGCCGCCATCATGTTGGTTTCCTCGTGATCCACTGTGATGAAGAGAGAGCTCGAGGGACTTGTTCAGGACGGGCTCCTTCCTCCCCTCACCGCGGCTATGGAGTGGATATTTCTGGGGGATGAGTCACGGCTGGAGCCCCCGAGTGGCTACATGAGCGGGGATTGGGGAGGCAGGCACACGACTTCCTCAGGGCTCTGCTCTACTACTACAGGGCGGAGCTGCAGCACCTTAATCTCAATGGGGTCCAGCACATCTCGGTTTTCATGGCCCTGTGTGAGGGGTTCCTTGGCATCGCTCCCATGCACCATCGGGTGTGCGGGGATCCGTCTTCACAATGATCGAGCGGGCGAGTACATCAACTTGCCCACCCTGACCACCCACTCTGGGTGGCACAGGAGGTGGTTCTACTTGCGCGACGAGGAGTCGCATCCCCTCCCCGAGTTCACTGGGAGCAACATCGCCGTGGACCCGGCTTGCTGGAGGTTGGGGATGTTGAAAGACGTGAAGAAATGGCTCGGCAGCGCACTCGCCGCTATCGCTCACCTGAAGGAGCTGGGGCTCGACGCCGTGACGGTCGTCGGTTGGTATCACTGGAGGCGGTTCGCGCCGTTGGGTCACCGCCACCTCCCGATGTTCCTCATCGATGACGTCAGTCGTAAGGTGCCGGGCAACATGATGGCGGAGGATTTGTTGCCCGATGTCGAGGTGGGGAAGAGAGTGAAGGCAGCCCTCGGTCCGTCTGCGGTGGCTTGGCCCATTTTGGGTGCCCCGTCGATGCGCCCCGACCCGCAGGCGGTTGACACGATAAGAGTTTGTGCTCTCTTTCCTTCCATCAGTCTTTGTTTTGGTCTGCATTTAGTTTTGGAAAATGAATTTAATTCCTCCCCTATTTCCTTGCGCTCAGTCCCAATGGACGAGCCTGATCCGGACATCCGTCCTTCGACTGCCGGAGGGTGTGGCGGGGCGGATGACCAACCATTTCAGGGACGTGGCGCAGCGGGCGACGAAGAGGGAGGCGAGGAGGAAGAGGGACACCGACATCCACGCCCAGCACGGGAAGGAGGAGAGGCAGCGGCGGCGCCAGGCGCTACGGGAGGAGAAGGAGCGTCGGGGTGAGAATCCGGACACCCTGTCGACTGCGTTGATGGAGGAGGAGGTGGACTCTGATGACTCGGAGTATCTGAGCGGGTTCGAGGACTCTGTCGGAGGTGGTGATGACGGCACCGAGGAGTACACCGATGACGGTGGTGACGGCGACGACGACGACGACGATGATGATGATGATGACAATTTCGACACCGGCCTGGCGGCTGGCCTTGGCTACGTGCCTTTCGCGCCGCCGACCCTAGGGATGGGTTCATCTCTAGTCTCGTTGGCCTATGCGGGCTTGTGTACGCTGAGCCGCTCCGGGTCGGTGGAAAGCCTATGGATGCCGGCATCGGTCGAACGTGCGCCCGTCACGGTGGTCTCGGCGACCGATTCCCCCATCCAAGGGGTGGTGGGGCCGACGTGAGTCGAGGCGTCAGCCGCGACAGGTGCCGCTACAAACAAGCGTCCTCAGGAGGAGCAGGGAGGTGGTGACGCACCTGCCGAGAAGCGTCGCGCACTGGGCTAGGACCCTCGCCGCCCAAAGCTCACCATCATGAAGCAGCTAAGGGTGGGCGCTACGGGGGAGGCATGGGTGCGCGATGCGACTGTGCTCGCTGCCGAGGAGACACGGGCACGGGAGGCTGCGACCACTGCTACGAAGGTGGCGCGAACGCAGGAGGCTGCCGTTGCCGCTGCTGCAGAGGAGACACGGGCGCGCGACGCCGTAGCCGCTGCCTAGGTGGCGCAGGTGAGTGACGCTGCGACAGTTGCGGCAGCCACGATGGCACCGGGAGCGACTGCGGCTTCCACGGCAGTCGAGGCTGCCCGACGTGCGGCTCCTGTGGTCGCAGCAACTGGTGGTCGTGAGGAGGTTGCCGTCCCGGCCCGCACCAACGTGAGGGACTTCACGCTGATCGGCACGGGGCTCGCCGCCGATGCCCTTGGACAGGGGGCCTCACCCCTTTCGGCTAAAGAGCACACGCTGCTCGAGGGCGAGCTCCAATCGATGGAGGACCTGTGCAGTCCCGCCGAGCTTCGTGTCCTCGCCGCTTGTCATGTGTTTTGGCTCGAGTGTGAATCCTCTGCTGCAGCGTCCCGGCGGGTCCTGGACATGGAGCTTGGGGCACAGCGTCAGCTCACGGAGGACCTCGGGATGCGAGTGGTCGAGCTGGAGGCCTCCCTGGAGCAGGCCGGTAAGGCTGCAGGCGGTGGCACAGGCGGCATCCAGTGCGGAGGAGGTTAGGAAGCTGCAGTATGAGCAACAGCGCCGCGAGGGGGCAGAGAACGTGGCGCAGGACTCGGCCGCGGCCCTGGACGAGCAACTATCACTGCTACAGAATTCTCGTAAGAGGGAGGAAGGTGAAATTTCAATTTCTTGCCTTACCTTCCGTTGTTCCACTTTCGTGTGCTTTGCTGATCCTGGAGGGCTCATGAAGACCTCGGTTCCAGGTTGGCGGCGGTCGAGGATTCACTTTGTTAGGAGGTCAAGGCAGGAGGCGCCCTCCGTACTCTGATGGGTCGGGCCGCGCAAGAGCTTCAAGTTGATCTCTCCCCTGACGCTGTGCCTGTCGAGCTGGTCGCGGGTTTGATGGAGGCAGGGCGCGGGTGGATCCGGCGAGGCGTGCGCCTAGCCTTTAGCGTGTTGGCCACTCACGTCGACCTAGTCATAGCTGATTTTGAAGCTCTGAGCTTGGGCCACGTTGATGGCCGTACGCCCGAGCAGATGGAGGCCATCCTCGTGCGCACCGCCCCCCATGCTCATGCCCTGGCCCGCACACATGAGGAGGAGGCACTTCCTAGGGGAGAGGAAAACTAGTCAGTGAATGTTTTTAGTTGTTTTGGTCATTTTGTCGGGTCATCGTGCCCGTGTAATAATTCAAGTTTGAACTGGTGGTCGGTTGAGTTTCTTGGCCCGTGGTGGCCTTGAACAATATTAATTTCATTTTTTAGTTAAATTGAATTGTTGGTCTTTTGCCTCTCCTATTTTGATTCACGAAGTTTGAGCCCCTAGGCCCTTCGAGGTTTGGTCTTGTCGGTGATCGCCGTTGTCGTGGTTGCTAGGGCTAGCACGACGTTGCGCCATCCGATCGATTTCACCATGAACCTGCGTGGCTCGTGGCGTACTTTGTTTATCGCCGTAGTGAGTTTTAAGGTCTAATCGTGGTTATAAGTTTTTGCTTCGAAAGGAAAAAAGGTGAGGTACCATGCGCTCTATAGCCCCCGAGTGATGCCCGACTCCTTTTAGAGGGGTTGGGTGTCACTTGAGAGCGAGCGAGGCGTACGAGGGTGCACGAAACAGAAAGCTAAGGATAGAATTTACGTTGCTGTGAAATATTCCATGCGTTTTTGAGCTCGCCGCCGTCCATGGTCTTCAGCTTGTAGGTGTCAGGCCGGAGGACTCGCGAGATGACATACGGACCTTCCCAAGGTGGAGATAGCTTGTGCCGACCCCTGTTGTCCCGAACCCTGCATAAAACAAGATCAACCACAAGCAAGCCTCTGTCTCTTACAGTCGTGGTAGCGTCGAAGTGCTTGCTGGTATTTGGCTGAGTGGAGGAGCGCGACGTCTCGTGCTTCCTCTATTTGGTCCAGCGCGTCTTGGAGTGCCGCTTCGTTGCCCTGCTCGGTGTACGTGCGTACACACGGCGCTCCATAGTCCAGATCGGTGGGCAGAATTGCTTTCGACCCGTAGACCATGAAGAAGGGCGTGAAGCCTGTTGCACGGCTCTTGGTCGTGCATAGGCTCCACAGCACGGCGTGTAGCTCGACTGCCCATCACCCACTGAACTGCTTTAGACGGTTGAAGACGATGGTGGGGTCAAAGATTCGTGGCTTCAGCCCCTGGAGTATCATGCCATTCGTCAGCTCGACTCGGCCATTTGTCTCGCGGTGCGCGATGGCGGCCCAGTCGACACGGATGTGGTAGTCATCGCAAAACTTCCGGAATTTCTTCCTAGTGAATTGCATCCCGTTGTTGGTGACTATGGAGTTTGTGACCCCAAACCGATGGATGATGTCGAGGAAAAACTCAACCGTCTCTTCCGATCGGATTTTCACTAGCGGGCGTGCCTTGATCCATTTGGTGAATTTGTCGACTGCGACGAGCAAATGGGTATAGCCCCCGGGCGCTTTCTTGAGCAGCCCGACCAGGTCCAAACCCCAGACCACGAAAGGCCACGTGAGGGGGATCATTTGGAGGGCTTGAGCTGGGAGGTGTGTCTGGCGAGCATAATAGTGACAACCTTTGCAGGTCTTGACTATGCGGGTTGCGTCGCCTACGGCAGTCGACAAATAGAAGCCCTGGCGGAAGGCGTTGCCCACGAGGGTCTGAGGTGCCGCGTGGTGACCGCAGACCCCCTCATGGATGTCGACGAGAAGCCGGATACCTTTGTCGAAGGGGATGCACCGCTGCATGACTTTTGTGACACTGTGCTTGTAAAGCTCTCCGCCGACCAAAGTGAACAATTTGGCGTGACGATAGAGTCATTTCGCCTTGGTCCGGTCAGCGGGTAGCATGCCGTGGGACAGGAACTCAATGTACGGAATCCGCCAATCGCGAGGGGGCTCATCCCACTCGATGTGGGGGTCAACTCGCTCGATCCCTGAGTTGTCCGACTCGTGCGAGTCATCGGGCCCGTCGATCTCCATGATGTCCACTGGCGGTGGAGTCTCCGGGGGTGATTCCTCAGTCGTCCGTGCGAGCTCCTCGGGTTCACCCGGCTCCCCTTGGGGTACTGCAGGCTACTTTGGGCGGACTAAGGGGCTGTGCTGATCATTCACAAAGACGCTAGGCGGGATTTGCCCTCGGCTGGATGCCATCTTGGCCTGCGCCTCGTTGAGGTGCCGCGGGATGTGTTTGAGCTCTAGCCCGTCGAAACGGCCCTCGAGCTTGCAGACTTCCTGGCAGTAGAGTGCCATGGTGTCGGTCCGATAGCTAAATTCTTTCCTGATCTGGTCGACCATGAGCTGGGAGTCGCCCCGGATCTCCATTTGTCGGATATCTAGCTCGGCGGCGATTTTGAGCCCATTGACTAGCGCTTCATTCTCAGCGACATTATTTGAAGCAGGGAAATATAAATGAATGGCGTATTGCATACGTACCCCGAGTGGAGAGACGAAGACGAGGCCGATCCCTACTACCGTGTGCTTGAGTGATCCATCAAAGTACTTTGCCATGAAGTCCACCAGTACCTTCAATTTGATCACCGCTTGTGGTTGGTACGTGGCGTCGTGCCCCAATAGCTCGAGCGCCCACTTGACGACCTTGCCCGTCGAGTCCCTGTTCTAAATGATTTCTCGGAGAGGAAAGAAACTTACAATGTGTATTAGCGGGAGTCAAAGTAGTGACGGAGCTTGCGTTGGGCCACCATGACCGCGTAGAGGATAGTGACGGAGCTTGCGTTGGGCCACCATGACCGCGTAGAGGATCTTGAGCATTTGAGCGTATCGAGTCTTTGAATCCGACAGGACTTCACTGACGTAGTAGACGGGATGTTGAACTCTTAGAGCGTGACCTTCCCTTTATTGTTCGACTATTAGCGCCGAGCTCACGACTTGGGTTGTTGCCGCTATATATAGTGGCAACGTCTCGCTCGGGGTCGGGGGTGCCAGCACCGTGGCATCGCTCAGTATGCGCTTGACATCATCAAGGGCCGATTGCGCCTCAGGCGTCCATTCGAAGTGGTCGGACTTCTTCAGGAGCCGGTACAGTGGAAGCACCCTCTCGCCGAGGCGGGAGATGAAACGACTAAGCGCCGCTAGACAACCCATGAGGCGTTGTAACCCTTTAAGGTTATGGATCGGTCCCATCTGCTCGATGGCGGAGATCTTTTTGGGGTTGGACTCAATTCCCCGCTCAGAGACGATGAATCCAAGAAGCATCCCCCTAGGGACCCCGAAGACACATTTCTCGGGGTTTAGTTTGACCCCGTTCTCGTGAAGCTCCACGAAGAGTCGCTCGAGGTCGGCCACGAGGGTGTCTGCCTTTTGTGTCTTGACGATGATATCATCCACATTGGCTTCGACCGTGTGGTCGATCAGGTGATCAAAGCACCTTTGCATACAGTGCTGGAAGGTTGCGCCGACGTTTTTGAGTTTGAAAGGTATCGTTACATAGCAGTAAGAACCAAACGGGGTGATGAAAGATGTCACAAGCTGGTCGGATTCTTTCAACGCAATCTAGTGGTACCCAGAGTACGCGTCCAGGAAACAAAGGGTTTCGCACCCTACCGTGGAATCGACTATCTGGTCTATGCATGGCAAAGGAAAAGGATCCTTCGGACATGCCTTGTTCAGGCTTGTATAGTCAACACACATTCTCCATTTCCTGTTCTTCTTTTTTACAAGTACGGGATTAGCTAACCACTCAGGGTGATGCACCTCCTTGATGAAATCGTCCGCTTTTAGCTTGGCGATCTCCTTGCTGATTGCTCTGCACTTCTCCTCGTCGAAGCGACGAAGACGCTGCTTCACCGGCCTGGAGCCTGGCTTGATGTTCAAGGAGTGCTCGGCAACTTCCCTCGGTATGCCGGGCATATCCGAGGGTTTCCACGCGAAAACGTCGACGTTGGCGCGGAGGAAGTTGACGAGCGCGTTGTCGATGACCTGTACCCAGGGTACCTCACATAGAAGGAAAGTGGAGGTAGACTCCTACTAGGATAAGAGCAGTAGACCGACTAGGACTCCGCCATGTAACCCTGTCCCCCCGGATATATAAGGAGGGGCAGGGGTCCTCCAGAAGGGATAAACTGAATTAGATAGATCCCACACGGGACATAGATTAGACACAACTAGACATCGTCATCTAGGTCTACCCTTCTCGTCTAGATCATTAGATCTAGACATATCAATACAAATACTCACAGAACACAGGACGCAGGGTTATTATCCTTCGGGAGGCCCGAACCTGTCTACATCGGCGTCTTCTGTTACCATCGTCTCTCGATATCACGCATACCCCTATCCTACCTATAAATCCACATAGATGAACTACCCTATGTCTGATGCCGAGAGTAAGTCTCGACATTTGGCCCGCCAGGTAGGGGCCAACGTGGAGATCGGCTCGTCGAGATTGGTGGTTTCAATCTACTACTTCAAGATTTCATCACGAGCAGACCGGCGTTGAAGCGCACGAGTCGCCGCGTTTTTGAAAGATTTCTTCTTCAAGATCTAATCGCGAGCAGACCGATGTTAAAGCATCGTGTCATTGCACAAATCATCACGTCTTCATCAAGACGACACCTTCAACGAGGACGACCGCTATTCGGTGACATCATCCATTACGATGATGCTTCTGACAACTCGATACTTCGGTGGATTCCGACGACTCGGCGACATCGCCGTGACTCGACGGTTCGACTGCTCACGGCCACATGTACATGCCCGGGGGCTACTCTGCCTTCACCTGGCCACTCGGCCGCACGAAGACGTCTTCGATGACTCAGCGCATCGGTAACCACCTTGACTCGGTCATTCGGCGACATCGCCTCGACTCAGTCACATGGTGACATCACTATAACACTATGACTCGATGGCTACTCAGCTACTCAGCAACGCCGCAAATTACTTGACGCTTTGGGTTTTCATCCACTCGGCTACTCGATGACGCTTGCAATGACATGGCGCTTCGGTCACTCGACCACTCGGCCACACCTTCAATGATTCGGTGTCTCGGTCAACCACTCCAACCTTCGATGATCCGGCGACATGATGGCTTGATTTCGATATTCGACCACTCGCCAACAACATCAGCACACTTGGGGGCTCATCTTCAACTCGTTGAGTTGCAAAGCTAAGTATCATTATTCTTTCTTGATTTATTTTTTCGAGATTTTGGGCTCATGTCATTCATACTTTTTTCTAGGACCGCTTATTTCTACTTTCTAAGCAGAAGGTCGTAGATTTTTTGTGAGTAAAGTTGGACTTTATAATCAGTGCTCTTATTTGTGGCTTTATTCATCTTTTTATTGCCTCGGTTCTTTAATTCTTCGCATTAAACAATCGAGCCAGGGGGCTATTTATGTATCTATACACGTGTTCTCCCACTTTTTTTGTGAATCTAGTAGTACACATGTTGGTTGGTTACCTTTCAGTAGTACATCAGCCCTGACACCATATGACCCATGCCGTTTGTTCTAGTTTCATCTTTTTGGCTTCTGCCTCGACCGATACATTGCATTTTATTCGTGATTTGGTCTTATTTTTGGTCTTACGCCAACTAGCGACTAAGTCATAAAACTTTTTTGCTACGCGACAGACTGCCATTACACTAAACCTAGAGCCAAAGTTGCGAGAGGTCATGTGTCGATTGGTTCTGATTGCTACGCAAGAGTAAATTATGACCGATATTGTAGCAGCAGACCGAGCTTCGAGCTTTTTATATTTGTCCTAAGTATCCTACGGCAGATCAATCCGGTTGCTAACACGCGAATATGTTGCTACGCGCCAGTCGGTCTACCTACAGGAGAAAAATGGATACACACTTGACTTTTCAGTCGACTAATTTGTTTGGCTTATAAAAATAAGTTTAAAAGTAAATAATGTTAATTATAACTAATTATCCTAATTTCCTTTATTGTCAGGAATATTTTTGATGGATGTGCGGATACACCACTCGATATAGAGTGATTTTCTCGTCTTCATCGGTCGACAATGCCAGCTCCTATCGCTTTCATCGGTCGGCCATGCTAACATGGACTGTCTTCATCGGTCGGCTTACAGCTCCGACTGCTTTTGCCGGTCGGCTACACCAGCTCCGACTATCGCCATCGGTCTGCCACATCATATCTGACCGCCACCATCGGTCGGCCACATGTCAGACTGTCGACTTCACTCAGTCATCGCGACTTCGAGTGATTCCTACTTCATCAGCGGTCGGCAGATACAACAACCTTGACTGTCTTCTTCACTCGACCTTATCGTCATGAGTTAAGTACCGCTGCCACTCAGACATGATATTCTGAGTTGAGCGCGACCGACACTCATAATGACGATTGTCTCGGGGGCTTCTTTGAAGAGAAGCACTTTATATCAAATTTATGGTTGATGCCATAATATATAAATATATGATTTGATGATCTTATGATAGTGGCTTGATGGTCACTCTATCAAATGTGCTTCTTTGATAAGAAGTGCATTATCAAAAATGGTTGATGCCACAATCATTCAAAGCATAATTTGATGATAATGTCGCTATGACTTGATGGTCATATACGTGAAATATCGAGCATTACTCGACTGATTGAAGTCAGTCTATAATAGTGAAAATAAAGCTCAAAGATATGAGTGATTACACTTCTTAAGGAAAGGTTACTTAATCATGATTGAAGTAATGGTAACTTAGTACTTGGCTATGATTGATGTCATAAAGCCTCGTTCATTCGGTTGTGATTGAAGTCACCCAATTAGAACATAATCATTCGACTGTGATTGAAGTCACCCGTTTGATTCATAAATCACTCATAGGCCACTCGGCCAAAGACTATGTCATTTGGCTATGATTGATGTCATAAACTTAAGTTCACTCAGCTGTGATTAATGTCACCCGAATATATAATATAGCACTCGACAATGATTGAAGTCATTGGTTTGAGTCATCAACCACTCAGCGGTGATTGAAGTCACTTGTTCGAATTATATATCACTCGGTAGTGATTGATGTCACTCTACTAAGTTATTTATCACTCGGATTTGATGATATGAGTGATTTTTCCTTAAAGTGAGCCAACACGACTATTCTTGATTCGGACTCTTGCATTATTTGCAGTTTCCAAATGATACAAGAGTCAGGGGCTACACCTAATTAGCTGCACCTAATCGGTGCACCAGTTGATTTCTTGAAGACATTTTTGGATCTTTGAGATTCTCACAAGCTTGCTGATACAAAGCTGAAGCATTCTACATGGCATAAACCAGTCGGGAAGCTACTTAAGACTATCATCAAGCTTGCAAGACTCTCGGGGGCCTCTGTCGATGACCTGTACCCGGGGTACCTCACATAGAAGGAGACCGACTAGGACTCCGCCATGTAACCCTGTCCCCCCGGATATATAAGGAGGGGCAGGGGTCCTCCTCAAGGGATAAGCTGAATTAGATAGATCCCACATGGACATAGATTAGACACAACTAGACATCATCGTCTAGGTCTACCCTTCTCATCTAGATCTTTAGATCTAGACATATCAATACAAATACCCACAGAATACAGGACGTAGGGTTATTATCCTTTGAGAGGCTCGAAAGTCTACATCAGCGTCTTGTGTTACCATCGTCTCTCGATCTCACGCATACCCCTGTGCTACCTATAAATTCACATAGATGAACTACCCTATGTCTTATGCCGAGATTAAGTCTCGACATGCGTCTTCCAATTTTGGAGCGAGGGAAGCCCCCACTCTCACCGTCTTGGTCTTGTTGCCGTCGAGATTGATCCACACTTCTTTGGTGTCCTCCACGGGCTTGAAGGAGGCGTTCTTGTGACTAGTGTCGGGAGCCCCTTCATCGAGGCGGACTCGAATGACCTCAAGCTCTTCGGAGGCCACCGCCACCACCGTGAGATCGCCGTTCTCTGTTTCGCACTAGAAGGTGCGCTGGAGTGATGCGTTAACGGTGATAACCCCTTTGGGTCCTGGCATCTTGAGCTTGAGATAGGTGTAGTTGGGGACCGCCATGAACTTGGCGTAGCACGGGTGTCCCAAGAGGGCGTGGTAGACCCGCGGAAAGTCGATGACCTCGAACGTGAGTTCCTCAGTCCGGAAATTCGATCGGGTCTCGAACGTGACTGGTAGGCTGATTCGTGTCGGAGGCATGGCCTGTCGCCCAGGGACGATTCCATGGAACGACGCTCCTGGCGGCTAGAGGCTCGATTGGCTGATGCCCAGCAGGTCGAGCGTGTTGCCATAGAGAATGTTGATGCAGCTGCCCCCATCCATCATCACCTTGGTGAGTTGAATCTCAGCAATGATGGGGTCGACCACGTGCGGGTACTGACCCGGACACGACACATGTGTGGGATGGTCCGATCGATCAAAGGTGATCGGTGAATCCAACCATTTAAGGAACATTGGGGTGGCAGGCTCCGCCGTGAAGACCGCACGCCGTTCGAGCTTCTACGGCTTCCTCGGGACTCGGGTCTCGTGAAGATCATGTGGCAGGCCTTTGAATCGGGGAAGACCTGTCCTCCTTGCTCGTCATCATTGTTGTCGCCCGTAGGGTCCTGCATCTCGGGCCCCGGTGCCTTCCCCGCGTCTCCTTTCTTGATCTCCTCTCGGAGGAACTTCTTCATGGTAGAGCAATCCTTAAGGAGGTGCTTGATGGGAACTCGTGATTGGGGCATGGACCGTTCCATTTTTTCTCGAAGTGGTTTGGTGCTTCCCCGGTCGTAGGCCTCAGCGGCTTGCGGGCGGTGGCGGCCACGACATGGCCGTGCGCACTTCATGACTTGTTTTTCTTCTTCTTGGAGTGGTCGGAGGTGCCATTGCCGGCCTCTTCTCCCTGTTTGCCTTTTCCTTTGCTCTCTGGCATCCGCTGGAGGACCGCTCCAACACACTCTTCACCGGAGGCAAAACTCGTGGCGATGTCCAGGAGCTCGCGCGCCGTGCGCGGACCCTTACGACCCAGCTCGTGAATGAGCTATTCCAAAGTGGTACCGGAGATGAAGGCTCCGACGATGTCCGCGCCCCCTATGTTGGGAAGCTCGTTGCACTTCTTGCTGAAGCGCCGAACATAATCCCTGAGAGACTCGCCGACCCTCTGCTGATGGTTTTTGAGGTCCCAAGGGTTGCCCGGACGGACGTACGTCCCTTGGAAGTGGCTGACAAAGACATCCCTCAAATCACCCCAATTGTAGATCTGGCCCTCGGGGAGATGCTCGAGCCAGGTGCGGGCCGAGTCTGCGTGGTACAGGGGGAAGTTGCGAATGATGGCTAGGTCATCGATAGGCCCTCCTGCCTGGCATGCGAGCCGGTAGTCCTCCAACCAGAGGTCCGAGTCCGTCTCCCCCGTGTATTTGCTGACGGTCGCGGGGCCGCGGAAACGCTGGGGGGACTCGGTGGTGCAGATGCGCCAACTGAAGACCCGCGGCCCGGGAGGGCTCGGACTTTGGCTCCGCTCCTCATCGGTGTCGTTATACCAGCCTCCGTGGCACGGATGATGGCCACTCTCTCTGTTGAGTCGCTCCTTCTCCCGCTCGTGCGCCTTGAGGGTGTGACGTGCGTCACGCTTCACCCCGATCTGGTCATGGACCAAGGCCTTCTTAGGCGTGTCCTCCATAGGGGCCGGCTAAACCGGCGGAGTCCTCGCCCCCTGCACGTCGAGAGGCGGAGACTTGTTGACTGGATTGAGCAGCTCGCCTGAACGAGCTCTCCGCCTGAAGCTCGGCGGCCTTGGTGAGGAGTGCGGCCACCTCGCGTTGGGACAGTTGAGCTTCGAGAGTAGCGGGCTCTGGGAGAGTCTTGAGCAGCGTGGCCGCCGCTGCTATGTTCTGCCCTGCGCGGGTGAACTGCGGAGGTCCTTGGTCATCGGCGGCGACGTGTTGTTGGACGTCGTGGGCCATGTCGCGGGCGCGTCCGCCGGTGGTGGCACGGGCCAGTTCGCGGTCGATTTCTTCCTTCTTTTGCTCCAGCTGGCGCCAGGTTTCCCTGAGCTTCACCCGCCGAGTCCTCAGTCGCTCCTGTATGCTATCGGGGTGGGGAGCGGGCTGGGGTCCAGCGTCTCTCCTTCCTTCGCATCCGCCACCGGGTTCACCGGATCTGGGGAGGCGAGGTTGGCCGTGGCTCCGACGACAGAGGTGTTGGGGTCTCCCGCCCCGGGCACGGGTGCGAGCCGCACCATGTTGCATCCGCGTGGGGGGCTGCAGCTCCCTTCTGAACTCTCAGAATCCGAGTCATGGTCCTCCAGAGCCCCTTCCTTGAGGAGGTCGAAGAAAGATTCATCGGGGCAATTGATCGCGCCAACGAATCCCGGGTCATAAAGGTCGTGGATGGTGGGCCTGGCTAGTATGCCCTGAAAATGTCCCGTGGTGTTCCGTAGATCGTACGTATAGTTCCCGGAGGGGTTTTAAGTGAGTCGACATGGACGAAGCGGCTCTCCACCGGGGAGTTGCCCGTGTAGGTTCGCCAGGGCAAACATGAAATGACGAAGGTCGTCATGATTGGGTGTCGGGCCCAGGTAGTGCTCCAGGTGGAGCCACAGCCGATCGGCGTGGCCGGGCGACGCCGCGCGGCAATCGATGATGGGCAGCCTAGCGGGGTCGAGCTGAACCACGCACATTGCCCTGGTGGCAATGGCGATGGCCATTGCGATGGGGTCCGGGCCGGCTCGTCGCCGAGTCTCGACGTCCCCCTTCTCGCGCTCTTGAAGTCGAACGCGTCGTCCGAGTCCTCCAGCCACCAGGGGCACGATGCCCCATCGGCGGGCGCCAAGGCCAGGGACGGCGAAGGCGTCGGAATGCTGATGCACAGCAGTTTTCGGTCAGCTGTGGCGACGAACTCGAGGCTCCCAAAGAAAATTCTGCTGCCAGAAGCCCAGAAAGGAGGGAAAGTAGCCATCCGAACCGAAAGAGAGAGGTAAAGCACACAAAAAGCCCCTACCTGGTGCGCCAACTATCGGTGTTTTGATCACTGGCTAGTAGAATTTATTTCGGGGATGCGCGATTTAGATTCGATAATGGCTTAACAAGAGGACACGGGGATTATATTGGTTTGGGGTGAACCCCTACGTCCAGTTTGCTGTCGGCTCGTGTTACTTGCTCTGGGTCTGAGTACAATGGTGGCGAGAGAGGAGGGGGTCCTGCAAGTCTCTGGTGCGGAAGAGTGTGTTGTGTTCTTTCTAGCCTCGTCTTGAGAGAGAATGAGCGCCCCCCTTTTATATTCCAAGGGGATGGGCCCATTTACAGAGAGAGAGGGAGAGAGAGAGAGAGAGAGAGAGAGAGAGAGAGAGAGAGAGAGAGATCTAATCGTGCATAGTTGTTGAAGTCGTGTTGAAGGGGGTCGAGCTCCGAACCAACGTTCGTGGTCTTCAAGTCTTGACCGTCCCGCCCTATCACCTCGGGGACTAGGAGTGACGTTATGCCGTAGGTCTACCCCGGCCTTCCGTCGTCCGATCATGTCTCTTCGGCCACTGTTGATGGCGTGCTTCGTGCGATGTGGCACGGCGCCTCATGGGCGCCGTCATGTTTTGCGGCTCGGTGATGATCACCCTGTCCATCAGTTGTCCTATACCGCCACTGTTGCACATGTCATCAGGTGAAGATGTCATCAAGCGTCATGCCGCGCCCCCTTGCTTCAGCGGGCGTGGGCGATGATGGTGATGATGGGATGTACGGGGGGATTTGACCCCTTGATACTGTGGAAGCGTGGCGGGGATGACATTTAAGGCCGAATAGTTGGCCGTTGAGGGCCAGCGACTCCGTCTCCTGCCCTCGACTGGGGGGCGGGGGGGGGGGGGGGGGGGGGGGAGGAGGAGGAGGAGGCGTCAGACTCCCCTGGACCCACTTGGGGTTATGATCGGTCATGTCTGTCAGAATGATCAAGTTTCGCCATTCCGCCTTCCCTGGTTTCGCGTTGTCAGAACTTAGGCTTCTGATCCAAGGGTTGGAGGGGGCGGAACTTGCTCGATGACCGTGTGGGACCCGCGAGGGTCATTCCCGACTCCTTTCGCGGGTTCGAGGCATGTCGGAGCTCCCGACCCCCGCGGAGGGGGTCGAGCGTGGCGGGTTGCTCGTTGTCCACTTGAGGCTAGAGTGAGCCGAGGGCGCGGTATGACCTACGTGTTTTAGAGTTTGGTTCCATCGTGCGGGCATTTTTTGCGTGGGGCCCATTTTGGTCCCTATTAGTTATTATTAGAGAGCGCCACATGGCACCCCGATATTTACCCCCGACAGTAGCCCCCGAGCCCCAGAGCGAGTCGGAGAGTCGTTCCGGGGATTCGTTGATGCGGACCAGAGCAGGCGGGGCCGTTTCGTAAGCCACTCAATCCATCGGGGTGCGTGCGAGTGCACCCGACGGGTGTAGCCCCCAAGACGGGGAGCGAGTTTTTGCAGAACTCGCGCCTCGGCTGGATGCGGTTTTGATGGGTTTCTTTCTGTTACGTGGGAGGTGCGCGCGAGCGCACCCGTTGGATGTATCCCCCAAGCCGGAGGGGGAGTCCGTGTGGACTCGACCTTCGACTTTGTTTATTGGTCACGATTTGCGAGGTGGCTGAGGCATCTTCGGTCCAGACCTCGAGCAGAGTGGGAGGCGTGACGCTTCGGTAGAGAGGGGTGACCCCGGTCTACATGGCTACTGTGAGGTGACGTGTCGCGCTGCGTGTGCCTAAAAAGGTGTGGCCTGATGCTGCCCAAGGGGCAGGCCCCTTGTTTTCTCTCGGCGTGCGCCGCGCAGAGGCATCTTTTGATGGGTACCTGATTGGACGCGCAGGTCGCTCAGGGATCCTTTTTTCACCGTCCTGGTTCGAGGCAGGCTCTGTCTCATGCAGCTCGCCGCGCGCGCCGCCACCAGTGGGGTCCAGCCTTCTGTTTTTCAAGTGGCACGCTGGTGCCCTGCTACGAGTTACCTCGAGTCTGTTGCCCGGGTAGGGTATCCGAGTTACCTCAGGTCTGTTGCCCGGGTAGGGTATCCGAGGATACGGCCTAGCTCGGCTATTTAAGGGCGCGGCTAGATTTTGTATTGCTTCACCCCCACGCCAAAGACTCGCATGCTACATTCCGGGATTCTCCAGATAAGAGCATCCTCTGCTTATCTAACAGTTGTCTTCATAACTTCCGAGTGTGATAGACTTGGAGACAACGCTAGCCCTGTAATGGCTGCTCATGTTCTGTTCCATCTTGCCGCTGCAGAGGAGATGGAGGATGGGACGATGACGTGCGAGGCCTTGCTCCTTATAGTTGCCACACGTCATCGACCATTCCCATAGCAACCAGAAAGGAGGAAGGAGTGAAGGAGTGACCAACACGGGGAAAACGAAGCCGGCGACCAGCGATGAGAAGGGCGGCGCCCGGTGGGGCCCTAGCAACGGAAGGGGATTGGGGAGGATGATGGGGAAAGCGAGATTTGGGTGGGGATTGGGAGGAAGAGGACCTCGAGCGTCGGTTGGATAAGATGATGAAGGGCACGACGGGAAATTCATGTGATATGGGTAAAACAATGGCCAGATCAATCTCCACCTCTCCTGATCTGACGGCTGAAACGCGATAAAAACGAACAGTGCAACAGTAACTAAGGGTAATTATTGTAAGAAACTTTTATGTCTTTTATAGATAAAGAAACTGCTCGGAGCCGGAATTTCTTGCTCGGCATTTACCATCAAGATTCGTTGCACTTCTAGAAAGATCAATATGTTATTAGTATAGTTATAGTTTCACTAATCAATATGTTATTAGTATAGTTACAGTTTCACTAACCATATTTTGAATGATAAAGATTAGAAATAATCTAACGAATCATTCCAAGAGAGTTTTCTAAGTGGTCGTTCCATGCCTCATTAACTATGTGCATCATTTTATTATTAGCTTAGTACACATGTATGCCAATGGACTTTTACACAAAGTTTGCAACTCGCGAGGAGTTTTGTGCCTCCGTAACCGTAAGCACTTAATTAAAAAATTGTTTTGAAAATCAAAAGTAATGAACCAAAGGAGATCACAGATCAAAATTTGATTTTATTCAATTGTGATTGCGAACTGCCAGCTAATTATTTTTTTAGAACACCTCATAATTGTTAATATAAAAAGAGAAAAGTGCATGATATATATTTGATTAATCTTTTATTTCTGGGAAAAATCTATTTTACTCCCCTAAACAACTCACTTTGTCTAATTTACTCCCCGAACAAAATCTTGACTCAATTTACTCTCTCAAACAATTTAAGTTGGTGCAATTTACTCCCTATTGTAATTTGTTCTTTTTGTTTTCTTTGTACACTTTGAATTTGATGCTCAAATTTTGTACTATGAAATATTATAACAATTACTATATAAAAAATATATTTTTTATTTTTTATAAATATTTTATATATAATTTTAGAGCTCTATAGTTAACATAGTATTAGATATTATTAAATTATATAACATATACGTAAATATACTTATATATTTTTTCAGTGTAAAGTTCTATAAAAGCTATCATTGTGCAAAATATCAGCACTAAATTCACATTGTATAAATGGAAACAAAAAAGATAAATTACATCAGGGAGGAAATTGCGCTAATTTAAATTGTTTGAGGGAGTAAATTAAGCCAAAATTTTGTTTGGGATGTAAATTGGACATAATAAATTGTTAGAGGGAGTAAAATAGACTTTTTCCTTTATTTTTTAGCCCACCAGACGCAGACGCAGCCCCAGGATGATCAACTTCATCTTCTTTCTCGAAACTGACACAACAAGTAGGTGGAGAGAGAGAAGGAACATAAGAGAGAGTTTGTGGACGGCGCTAAGCCAAGAATCTAAGGGTGTGTTTGCTTTCATGACAAGGTGGGACGGGATGGAACCGTCCCATTTTTTTAGGAATGGAACGATCCCAGTTCGTGTTTGTTTAGAGGGATATGACCAACCCTCTATTTTATGTTTGATTGGAGGGACATAGAGGGATGAGATGACAACCTCTTCACGCATGTTATCTGCTCTTTTAGTCAACCATTTCATTGAATAACTAGAGTGCATGGTTCCACCTCCCGTACTTCGTCTTCGGTGAAGGAGAGAACGACTGGCTCGGCCCATAGCGCGTGGAGATGGAGGCCACCAGCTTCCTTCGACCCATGATGTGCGCTGAGGCGGTGGTCGAGGATGAGAGTGGGAGGAAGGAGTTGGATAAGGAGTAGAGGAAAGGGGAGGAGAAAGAGGAGAGCAAGAGGAGGACTGGCGAGGCCATGGCGGCGGCTTTGCCGCGCTGGGGAGCGGGGAGGGGCGAGGACGATGGCCCTGCCGCTACAGCTGACATTGGCGGAGGCGGAGGCTGAGCATGGTGGCGGAGGCTGAGCATGGTTGGGAGCTGCAGCTGCCGCTGGCAGAGGCGGAGGCCGAGTATCGAGCGCGGTGGCGGAGGCCAAGCATGGTAGGGAGTTGCAGTTTCCGGTGGCGGAGGCGGAGGGAGGCAGAGGGCGAGCGTCGAGCATGGTGGCGGAGGCGACACATAGACGGAGGAGACGCCATTTGCATGGGACGAAGCGATCCGCCTGATTTTGAGGGGCAAGCTTATCCCGCATCTAGAGGGTATATTCTCTCCTGAGAAAGAGTCATCCCACTTGACTCTGAAATAACACTACATAGAATTGGTTTGCCCCGTCCCGTCCCACCAACCAAATATACCCTAAGGTTCTGAAATAGGGAAATTGATCCATCTGGTCTGGGTTCCATAACAGCCTCCGGCTCGGTGTCAGCGCGGCGAAGTGCCTGCGCGCCCACCCGGGTTCGATTCCGAGGGTCGACTCGTGGTGTCGCACCGTGGAAAAAAATCCCTCGTCCTCCCCAGACCAAAGCATATGGTAAAGACTCACGTCACAGCTCACACGACCAGCTGAGTCCTTGTGTATGGTTGGGGAGGGGGTTTGATGGTTTTTTCGATCTACGTGAGAAGGCTTCTTCTCCTTAGCTAATACCGTCAGGGTAGCTTCTTCCCTGGCAGGTCGAGTTTTTTTTTTTGTGATACATGTAGTGCTTTTCATCTCCCTCACCAAAGAAGATGATGTCAAATGGGATCTTCGATCTACAACGCTGGCTCTCGTGCCTCTCTTGTAGGTGGCTCTCGTGCCTCTCTTTGATCTGCAACTCCCAACCCTCTGTGGCTGGCATGTCGGTGGTGTGAGGAGGAAATCGACCTATGGCAAGATCCAAATCAAGCGGTGTTAGATTCTTCCCTTCTGCTATTGTCGATTGCATCAACAACGGTTTCAGCTGCTGCTTGTGATTCTCTTGGGATCTTCTAAGCAATCATACTCGATTCGTTGACGATCTATTGGCATTGTGGAGGCGGCTCACTGAAGATCAGCTGCGAGTTGGCAGTGGGTTTGATTAAGAGGCGAAAGTCTAATCACTATTGTCAGTGTTGACAGCGATGATGCCCGCGGGCATTGTACACCTTTCTGGAGGTGCTGTCATTGAACTCACCTCCATAAGAATCTCCAGGTGAAAACCTAAATTCGGTCTCGAATGAGCGTCGAAGATGTCTCTTGATGTTGCATCCACCTTGGAGGCGGCGCCTTGGAGATTCTACTCTGCCTGCTGCTATTGGTACATTCTTCATCAGTGAGCGGTTAGGGTGGTCTTTGTTTTAATCAAGACGTTTAGCACTTGATTGAAAAACTCAAATTAAATGATGTCGATCTTACTCAATGTACTTCACGGGAAGATAATAAAAATGGCGGATAGGAGTCGTTTTCTTCACTATCTAAAAAAATAACTTGTTTTCTTTTACTTTGCTTTGTTTCATTAGTGTAGCGATTGTGTACTTCTGATGATGGTCCTATGGTCCTACTTTCGTCGGTGATTCTATTTGGTCGTATCTCTCCTGAAAGTGAAGGCCACTGCAGTTGTAACTTCTTTAGGAGCCAAATTCAAAATTAATATAATCTTTTTATTATCTAAAAAATCAAAATTAGATGCATGCATGTAGACGGGAAGCCAAGGAGAATAGGAAACTAACTCCTAGATTTGATTTGTACATGTAAAATCTGTATTGGAATTTATTTATATATATATATATATATATATACAAGCTAAGAGCCGCTGCAGGCCTTTGTCCGTGTGCGGTAAGCCAGACTCATAAGCACTAAACGACGTTGCCACAGGATGTACGAGACCACGTCGAGACAGAACTATAGCAACGTGAGTTGAGTTACGTCGCTCGCGGAGTGAGCAAATCGCAGTCGTTTCATTTGGGTTGGCCTATACTACATTCAAACGCCATGGCCACGAGGAACGAATTCCACCTTTCATCGTCCTCGTCCAACAGAAAGGAGCGTCCTCGTCCAACAGAAAGGAGCGACCAGACTTCTTCTGGATACGATCAGTTGCTTACTGCATTGTCAGATGACTGGCTTAATGATTTGGCATTATGCTATATTGAGAAGGAGATATTTAGAGATCTTAACTTTGATAAAGTTAAGAAAAGATTTCCAGTTGTGAAAAAACGGAGAATGGAATTGCCTAAGCCACCTAAAGGTAGAAGACCAAGGCATCAAGCAAGCTAGTATTTTACTTAAGTGGTATGTCTCAAGTTCTTTTGTTTAAATGTTTGATCTAAAAGTGTTATTTATTCTTCAAATATTATGTACTATCTTAAGTATTTGTCTATTCCATTTTTATTATGTATGATCTATATTTATGCATTTTTCATATGTATATATTACGTATATACACTTCAGTTTTTTCCTATAGTTAAGTTTAGCTTGATTGTTCGCCCTATCTAACAAAAATTTCTGGATCCGCCACTGCTCCAATGTCATGCTTAAATTAAATCATGTGCCTATATGCTTCATAGAATTCAAAGTTATGCAAGATGTCATTACATTGTGAAGAGAGATCTTGATATACCTCTTAAGGTCTGGTGGAAATGAAACAAGAAAAGTGCTACCTGATAATATTAGATCTTACCTATCTCTTAACAATTTTTTTTTGAAATAGTGATGTTGTATTTGTATAGATAATAATACTTGATGTATGAATGTTAGATTTCAACTATTTTATATATTGTAATATCATATCTATTTTTTTATTTATATGAATCTATGGTATGAGTTATACCCTGTAGCAACGCACGGACATTTTATTAGTTATTAATTATATTTTAAGTTTATCTAATTATGAAACTAATTATTAAAAAATATATATTAATTTTTAAAATCTTTTAAATAAGATGAATAGTTAAAGAAAATAAAACAAATCAATGACAACAACAATTTTGTACAGAGAGAGTATGAGAATGAGCGTCAACTCTTGGCCACTCGGTGACTCAACCACTGGCTCGACAATTCGTCGATTTGGTCACTCGATGGATCGGCTTGATGATCACGTGACTTTTAACCCAAATACGTGAGGAGGCAAGCATCACATTTAACTCGTCTCACATCAAAGCTATCTTTATTACTATCTATTAAATTTTGTGAGCATGTACAGTCTACCCGTGATTGTTTTGCCGAACAATACGTGATTGTTTTGCCAATCACATCATAGTCTTGTCAGGTATGTATCCCATATCTCTACAACCTATTAAGCGAGGTGAGATCATCTAGATCAAGATTTTCGTGTCCACGGAGATGTACGCACGTCTCAGGTCTTCGTTTATATCGTTTGAAATTCGGAATTCATTTTTGATATTGTATTGATCGATTTAGGCGAAACCAATCCGATTCTGATCAATAAGTTGTCTCCAATTGCTTAAATATTCATGTTACGAGTTACCAGAGTCAAATGTAGTTACTAGAGTCCGTTTAATCTCGTCTGAAAGGAAGAAATCAAGTTGTTGTTTGCTTTAGGGTTTCGTTTCAGCATAACTTATTTTTGCCTTCTATTGACGACGATATCTTCCTAGGTGAGTTCGCCATACTTCACTCAAGCAATGGCACCCAAGCAATGGCATGAGAAGTTTGACAAAACTTTAACATCTGATGGGTTTGTTGAAAATGAGGCTAACACCTGCGTGTACTACCGCTATGGTGGGGGTAAAGGAGTTATACTGTGTTTATATGTCGATGACATACTAATTTTTAGGACTAGCATCGATGAGATAAATGATGTAAAATCATTCTTATCCCAAAATTTTGACATGAAGGATTTGGGAGAAGCGGATGTGATCCTTAACATTAAACTTAAGAAGGGTGAGGATGGGATTACACTTATGCAAGCTCATTATGTTGAGAAGGTGTTGAGTCATTTCGGCTACTTAGAAAGCAAACCTTCTCAAATCCTGTATGATCCTAGTCTAATACTTCGAAAGAATAAAGGACTAGGAAAGGATCAACTACGATACTCTCAAATTGTTGGCTCACTGATGTACCTAGCTAGTGCAACCCGTCCTGACATCTCATTTGCCATCAGCAAATTGAGTCGGTTTAATTCTAATCCGGGAGATGATCATTGGAGTGGTATTGATTGAGTTTTGCGCTATCTTAAGGACACAATGAGTTATGGAATTCACTATTTAGGGTACCCTGGTGTACTTGAAGGATATAGTATTTCAAACTAGATAACAGATGCTGATGAGCTGAAGGCCACTAGTGGATACCTATTCACGCTTGGTGGCGGTGCTGTCTCATGGAGATCGTGTAAACAAACAATTTTGACTAACTCAACCATGGAGGCAGAGCTCACTGCTCTGGAAATAGCTGCCACTGAGGCAGAGTGGTTGAGAGAACTTTTAATTGACTTACCGATGGTTGAAAAACCAATCTATGCTATTCTCATGAACTATGATAATCAAACAGTTATCAGAAAGGTGACTAGCGGTCAGGACAATATGAAGTCTAGCAAACATGTGAAACACAGATTGAAGTCTGTCAGGAAACAAAGAAGCTCCATTGTTATAGCTATGGAATATATTGAAACAGCTAAAAATCTAGTAGATCCCTTTACTAAGAGATTATCACGCACTATGATAGATAATGCATCGAGGGAGATGGGATTGAGACCCACATGAGTTACACTACAGTGACAATCCAACCTATGTGATCGGAGATCCCGTAAATTAGGACCTGGGAAGAACAAGCTGTTAGTTAACTGGAGAGTACAATCAATATACTTAATGTAAGGTACTCTCATATCTGTAAGGTAGGATGACTTTGTCTTAATGTGTTCTAAGGCTCTTTCAGGAGCAAGATCTTGTCCTACAGATTATTTTTGTAAGAACACACCTATGTGAGCTTGATCATTAGTCACGGTCTATAAGAATCAGGAATTCTTTAATAAGCTCATAAAGTGAGACAGGAGGATGACTTATATACTCCACCCGCGGGGTAGACTCTTGGCAGCTAAGTACCAGTCAAGGCTATAAGTGAAACTTTTTCACACCAAACTGTTAATTCAAGACATAGTCCATTACATAGTTGTGGATGAGTGTAGCTTGTAGCTCTAGGTAGATGTTCAACCTTTACTGGTCTCCATTGAAAAGCTAGTATATGAACAGTACCTTGGTATGATGGGCAAAACGACATGAGCCTCTGGGATATGGTGGGGGATTGTTAGAAGTTTTGGGTTGTGGCCCAAATTAATAATTCCAATAAATCCTAAAGGCCCATGTGCACATGCATGACATGGTGGGGAGTTTAGTCTCATATTGCTAGTCTAGGGAGGAGAAGAACAACTTATATACTTGAGTTGTTTTCACCTAGTTGATCTAGTAGGAGAGAAGAGGAAGAACACGCGCGCGCTCGCTCGCCTCGCCGGGCGGGGCGGGGCGGGGCGAAGGGCGCGGGCGCATGACATGCGTGTGAATGGTCCGGCAAAATCCAAGCCTTGCATATGTGGGGTCATAGCTTCCTTTTGCTACTCAGATTTTTTATTATGCAAGAGATAATTGCGCTGATCAAATATGGTAAGCAATTAATCTCTCTTAATGGTGATTAACATGCCTGCTTAATTACTGATTAATTACCATAAGTGTGCTATTGCTGTGTGTATATATATGACAAGACGTCGCCTTCTACCCACACATAAATTTTTGCCTCTCGCCATTCTCTACTATGCTGCCGCATCGTCTTTCCTATCCCGTCGCCGACATGTCATCGATGCCAGGAGAGCAGGTCTCTGAAGCCTACATCTCCTCGTGTCCTTGCACGGGATAGGAGACATATCAGGTTTTTGGGAAGCGCCATCGCGACTGCTCGCTAGTGATTTGATCCGCATCTTGTTCATCGACCGATCGCCTACACCTACATCGCCTTCTTCATCGATGGATTCGACTCTACTACAACCATCACCGGAGCGCTTCCGTGTAAGACATCTTTTAACCTCTTTTGATGATTAGATCGAGTGATCTAGGCGTTGTTCCTAGGTGGTTGCTAGTCGCTATGATTAGCATCTGTTTTTTGTTTATGTCTCATGATTTAATAATACACGTAATTGAGATAGGGGCTTACTTCATGGTTTGCATGGCTAGATTACGTATAGTATATCTAGTACTTGTACCTACTGGAATTAGATTTATTATCACTAAACTGCTCTTATTTCCAACAGTTGCCAGTCTGATGCTCTCAGGACGGTATAGGTCAAGACCGAATGAGTTCATTGCTGAAAATTAGGGGGTGGGATGCCGTTCTAACTTCTAACAGAACTACAATCTGCCCAAATATACCAGACAATTTTGTCAGGTTTCAAAGGGATTTTCTATAAGTTTTCTATGTACAATTTTAGATAGATGTAATTGAGGCAGCCTCAATCTATCTAAACTAATAAAGGAGTTCTTGTGACCTATGCCTTATCAACGATATGCTAATACCCACTAATCTGAACCCTTGAATCTAAATGGGACCAACTCATCTAGCTCTTGGATTAAAACCTAGTCCCACTAGATGTTTACATGTTACACTTGTTACACCCAATTTGTACTATGAAATCACTCAAGGGATACCTAATTTTAAAACTTCTTGCACCAAGGATCTGACCCACACACCCATTTGTTAATGGCATATTGATTCCTCTGATCCCTTAATCTACTCAAGTTACATTCCATATGGATATAAACCTTCCATTCCATCCCAGAATTCAATTTATTTCCCATAATTTACAATAACCTCGCCCATTTCAAATTGCATCTTCCATCTTTACTATTATTTCCAATTATAACTCATGTTTTGAATTGCACCTTCCATGCACAGGGCGCTTTCCTTCAACCTCTTCAGCATCGTTGCTCGAACTCTGTGAGGATTGTTTATGTTTGCGGATCATCCGTGAATTCCACGGTCGTTTTTCTCACCCATGTTTTGCTAGCCTCCACCTCTTCTCACGTAACCTCCTAAAGGACGGATTCCTCTCTTTCCTTTTACAATCCCGTAAACCATGTTGCCTTCCTTCCCATGATTGCTCATTCTATTTTGTTATCACTTTCCAATTTCCGTGCATGAATAATAGTAACGAGGTTGAGTATCCTGCTGCAGCTTTAGGGGGTGGGATGAGGTCTGATTGAGATCCTCAGGTTGAGGGTGTAGACGCTACGGCGATGTTCCTCCTCGATCTCGCTGTTCTGTTCTTCCTAGGAGTTTGTCTGCTGCGAGCCGTGTTCTCCTATTGAACTGGTTGATGCGCCATATTCAATATCATCGACCTCGCTCGCTGATGACTAAGCTAATTTGTTGCCCTGAGAAGCTACCAGATGATAGCGTTCATCATCGTCCAGTCTCTCGTCATCGATAAACTGCAAAAAGACCCGTTGGAGGCCGTCACGACGACATAGCATTTGGATCAACTCTACGTGTTCAGTCCTGGTAATAACTCATGGTTTTGACGTTTCTTTGTTGTTGTTTTAACATGTTTTTTTAAGGTCAGTTAGTTGCAACTCGACAACAGGAGCTCGAGCTCCCTTACCTTTGGAAAATCCCCGAGGTACCTTCTGTTGCACGGATCTAAATAGCACCCAACTGCTAGCTCTAATTGATTGAACAAATTTGCCTGCCAACAGTATGTGTCAATTTGTTTTGATTCTATGGTTACTTTCGTAGATGGTTTTGTCATCGGACGGGTTTTTATTGACGTCATGGTTAGAGCTATGTCAAGTGCTTGATCATGCTTCTAGACAGCGTGCGAAGAACATCGAGCATTAACAAAACAGTCATGCACAAAAAAGATGCGCGCTGCAGCCATCAAAGCCTTGTTTAGCCAGTCCTAGCACGCCTGGTCAACAAAGTGCAGTTACAAGTAAATTGTGTCTCATTTCAGTGTAAGGGGAGTTGTCGTCATATTTTGTTATCCTGACATACACAAGGGCCATGTCCTTAATTTGGTTCTAGGTGGGAAGAAAGATACCGAGAGTACAAGCCTACAACATGCTGTCATCAACGATCGAAAGAGACTATATATATTCAAACCCAATCCAGTAAATAAGATAAATGCTTATTTAAATTGTACTCAAATATCTGAAAGCTTTGGTTATCCATCAAATTATACTAATGTACCGGATTGTTCACGATATCCATGATAGGATTACCAGGTACATTCAGGCATTTTGTTACTTATCGTAACACTCATATTTACTATTAAATGTATTGAACTATTTTTCTTTTTACGATAGTCATGATGCATCCAGTTATAAACACTTCTCATAGAAGGTTCATATATGGATTGATTTGATTCGTTATAGAGATTAATGGAGATGATCCGAGGACTAGTTGGCTACACAGGAAGGACTAGTATTATCCGAGGAGAATTCCCGTTAATGGCCAAATTGGAACGCCTGTTGGTTGTGGTACTCATGAGGATGTTCTACTTGATAAGAAATGGACATATCAGCATGAATATCAAAGAGAATATCAGAATCAGATAAGAGAACCGAAACCTAAAGGGGCAGGTATTTTTTTATTCTCCATATCCATACTATATCTATTTATATACTATAAAGAATTAAAGACTAAACATTTTGAGCAATGTTCCCGCGACCTATGTCTCACCCACGATATTCTAATACCTATCAATCTGGATTGTTGGATCTAAATGGGACCAATTCATCTAGTCCTTGGATTAAAATATGGATCCACTGGATTGTTACATGTTACACCTCTTACACCCCATTAATACTAGAAAATCACTCAAGGGATACTCGACTTTGATATTTTTTACACCTAGGATCCTACCGGCACACGTGTTTGCATAACAGATTGATTTTCCCTAAACTACGCATACACATTCCATATAAATATGTAAACCTTTCTTACCATCTACTAATTCAAATTTAATTCCAATAACATCACCTATTTTCAACATGCACTTTTCATCTTTATTATTATTTCCATATAAGCTAATATTCTTACCTACCTACCGAACCAATTTTTTCTTTCCTAAACGCTATTATTTTTCTAAAAATTATGCCCCCCCCCCCCCAAAATAAGCCTTTCCATAAACATCATCCCTTCCTTAATTTTGTTTCACTTTCCTAAATTCTTCCCTTCCCACCGCACACACTTTTTTTTCTTTCCTAAATGCTATTAACTTTCTAAAGTTTATATCCCCATAGTTAAGCCTTTCCATAATATGATTTTTTTTCTTGCTCCACCAGACCAAGACCAAATGATGATTCATGCCGGCGAGCGGCGGCTCGTCTGATAGGGTTCTCGTAGATGAACCCCAATTTGGCTGCATGATCAGATCACCCCCATTCAAGGCCGATGACCTGTCCACATCATTCACGATGTTGACACATTCCACCATCAAACAAACCACACGATCAAGACGTCGAGGCCGGTGAATTTTTCTTGTCATCACCGAGTTCAGCATGTTCTAGCGTGAAGTTTGTCTACATTAGTCTGCATGTGTAGGTATCAAGGTAGGCCCGATCAAAATTCTTCTACTCATTGCTTCATGGTTGCCATTCCGTATCGTCCATGATATCTAATGGTTGTCTTTTCTGTCGCTACATGATGTTATGTTTGCTAGAGGAGGAGCAGTGATCCATGGCAATGCTCACCATTGTCATGTTGGGCAACAACTATGTGCTGACAGGAATGAATTACCGGTGATCGGCACCGCTTCATTAGCAATACCAAGAATATCTTCTCTATCACTAATTGCCAAATTGTTCATCCGGTGTACTTGTGATGTTTCTTCTCTTGTAGCCTCTATATCTCACCTCAAGTCATGTCAGTTTTACCCTGCCTCCTCCTCCCCAAACCGGCATTTTGTAACATCCACACCAGAATCGTAGGCGATATGACATGAATCTTGCTTACTGTAGGGATCCACGACGATGGTGGTTGTGATGAGTTTGCAGTTGGGCAACGATAGCTGCGAGCACACAACCACAACAATGAGAGATGATGTCTACAAGAGCACGATCTCAATGGTGGGCGACAACATCTGAGCATACTGCCATGATTTCTCTCTCAATGGTGGGCGACGTCATTGAGCACACTGCCATTTCTCCTTCAAACTTGTTGTATATTGAGGTACTGCCCCAAACTTCCCCTGACTATATCTAGCTAGCTGCGATGAGTTTCATCTATTTGATGGGATTCCCCCATGGATTTTTCTCTTGCAGTCAAGCTTCCAGCAGTGGCCACGGCTATGGTTTTCCCTTTGTTTTTCCTTTCAGCAGTGCCCTGCTGCCGCCCATCGCTCTGGATTTGCCATCGATGTCTCTCTCGCCGCATTCGACCGGACCTCCATCCGTCGTTGGGACCTGATGCATGGGAGCAGCCACATGCTAGATGTCCCTCATTCAGCCTCCAGATTGAGCACCAAGTGTTCTCTCTGATCGTGCTACGCGGACAAGGTTTGTTGTGCATCTCACGATGAAGTGAGGATTTTCTTCTAAATCATTTCGCCTTTTGTTTGTTTGGGTTTTTAGCTCGTCCATTGTTGGTTCTTTGTTGAGTGTGATGCAACCAACCTTCAATTAATTTCAGTTTCTATATTGAATTACTGTCGTTGAAGCCCATCAAAAGCAGGGAGACTGATGACCATTTGTCATGGGCATTCTTGTCGTGGGCTTGCTGCCAACAAACCTGACAACAAGCACAATGTTGTGCTTGACTCTTTCAACAGCACCAAGATGGCCAGTGTGCTCTACATGTTTGCTAGCGTAATGTGTCGTGTTTTATTTGACCAAGTTGCATTGCATCATTGTCTGGCAGATTCGCTTTCCAGGTTTGTCTATTCCACATGCTCATGACTTGTTTGCTGAAATGTCTCATACAATTTTTTTCTTTCCTGGATCTTTTTATTTAATTGATATCATGATTTGATACTGGCATGGTTTCTATTGGGAAAAGTTAAAATTTTGCGATGGATTCCCTGTAGGTAAAAAATAATGACTTGGACTCAAGTGCCTAGACAATATTTAGACTATTTGCAGTTGTACATTGAACATATATTATCCAAGTTAATGGTTTCATTCCTTTATTATGTTAAGCATATGACTAGCAATAGAAACAAGATCATTTATTTTCCTTTAAGAATAGCCAAAAAACTTGAGTGGGCATAAATTAAATTGTTGATGGCTAAAGCTCATTTTGTTTAAAAAAATGATGTAAAGTAATTTTCTGGTACCATCTTGATGGAATAGAGTTATAATCGAAATATTATGTGGTTTACTTCCTAAGTGCTTTGGAACCCAGATGCACTAGAAAAGGGGTGTCCCTATCAGCTTCAGGGAGGCCAACGTTGTTCCAGCTCATAGTTGGCAGCATGCTTCCACCACTCTTAGTCCCCACTTTGTTGGGTTGCCTTTCCGTCCTTCAAGAATTCCTTGCCTTGTGGGAAGGTGGAGGGTGACAATAGAATGGCATAACTACAAGGGGGTGGTGTGGTGGTGCAGTGCAATTGTGGTGAAGGCAAGCAAGCTGTTCGGTGGTGCTATTTGTTGATGATCGATGGTTTGGTCTTCAGCTTGTGGTCAAGGTTAAGACTTGTTTTAGCTCATGGAGAGACAAAAGGTGTTGAGTGTGAAGATATGCTTACTGCAGAATATTCAGTTACAAGCTTACATTTGGCAATATATTTATGGTTTAACACCCATGCATTTATTACAACATCGCTTCTCATTTAATAACTATGAAGTAATAGATGCAGTTTAGCACCATTTGCATTACTTGCAAGTACAACATCCTTATCTGATGCTCACAAAGGAGCGGTGTCAATGTGGTTCTATTTATTTACACTTTAGGGCTTGCAATGTTTTACATGGCAATATGATGTCATTGAGATGAATGTCATATGTAATTTTTTTGTGTTTGACAAATGTGATAAAGATCAATAGTAGGTCTATACAGGACATTGGTTGCTATTAAAAAATAATATTACCAATTTCTCATCTTTTTATACTTGCAGGACATTGGTTCCCTTAAACATTTGTTAGGTATATATTTCTCACTTCAGTTTGGGCTGCTTTTCTTTTCTTTGTTTGTATCTTTCAACACAATATAACATTATGAATATCTATCGTGACACTGAGTTGAGAAAGTCAATTTGGAGCATTGACTTTCTTTCAACACAATATGCTGAATGTATATCATTTCCACCTATATTGAGAAAGTCAATTTGGACTAGATATTCTTTTAGTGCGATTTGGCAGGCCAAGACCTTTGTGGCACTTCCTCCACTGCCACTCTCACGTCACACCTCAGGCCGCGATGGTGTTGTGTTATGCTGGAGCTTTGGAAGCCAAACGGCAGTGGTTTAGTCAAGGACCATGGCAGCTACGATGAGCAAACACCATACAACCCACTTGCTAAGGTCATTTGATCTGAGATGAGAACTTGTCCTTTTGATGGAATCATTCTTGGTGTGATATTACAATGATATTTATCTATGAACTATGATACTACAAAATTTGTAGTTACTTCATAGTATTCTTCACTTCTTGAGGCATAGCTTAGAACAGGTGTGTGAAATGTTGCATCAGTTCATCCCCAACAAAGAATTCCTTAGATGTCAGATAAAATATAACCACCATTAAAAAAGAAAAGAGTAACCCCCATGTACAGACTTCACCATTTTGTTTATGTTAGAAGTTTAGAACATGTGTCTCACTATCTGGAATTCATACTTGATTTGTTAAGAAAGTAATTTGATGTTTGAAAAATTATTCGCTCTGCTGCTAAAAACGCAATTGCTAACAAGTAATGTTTTCTTTTTTTTTTGATATTCATCAATTTTTCTCCCTCGCTTGTGAAAATAAACACTTGATTGCATGCCGTAGTTTATTTTAAATCTCATAGTGCACACAGTACTCTATTCTATTTTATGCATGATTATATTATTTTTTGTGCTATCAGTTAGCACTTATAATTTACTAATTCACCGTTGAATCTTATTTTAGGGGGAAGGGAGAATAGACTTCATATAACCAATGATGTCAGGTAATTGCTCTAATACATTCTTGACACCATAAGGTTCGCATTTTCCATAGTCAGAGTCAAGAATGACCTTGTCATAAGGTTAGGAAGTAGAATATGTATTATTTACCCATGTTTCCTGTGCAAGTATAGGAAGGGTTGTAAAGATCCTGATATGGATGAGATTGTCATTTTTGGTCATATCGAAATGCTTGTTCAAATTTGGTGTTAAAGTTTGATATACCATGTTACCAATTTGAACATTTGATTTGATATGACAATAAGCTCTATTAAAATGTGAAAAAGCCATGGTTAATGATTCATAGTCATTAAACTATTAATTCATCCCACTGAAGTTTCATAGCACTCTACAACAAACTTCTCAGGGTGTTGCTGTTGAACAAGAAAAAAAATATTAGCAATATCAGCTTGTTATATTTTAGTTTTTTTCTAAGGTATGAAATGATAATGTGCGGGGAGATTATGGCATATCAGCAAAGTTTAGATTTAAAGTACCAATTCATAGTCATTAAACTATTAATTCATCCCACTGAACTTTCATAGCACTCTACAACAAACTTCTTAGGGTGTTATTGTTGAACAAGAAAAAATATTAGCGATATCAGCTTGTCATATTTTAGTTTTCTTTCTAAGGTGTGAAATGATAATGTGCGGGGAGATTATGGAATATTAGCAAAGTTTAGGTTTATAGTACCAATTTTGTCAATCCAAAATTATGGAATGTTCTTTCTTATGCAAGTTAGAAGTGGAAATGGAGTATGTGCAGTGGCGAAGCTAGGGGGGGGGGGGGGGGGCTCGAGGGTGCCTGCCCCCCCCCCCCCCCCCCAACGTTGCCATAATATCAGAGGACCCCCTTTAATTTGCTTGCTAATCAACCTGGGTTAGCACGTCTAGGCCCTCCCTATGGATAGTTGGGCTTCTCTTTCCTTGGCCTGTTAGCAACCTGCAACCAGAATTGTCAAGTAAATCCGGCCAGCCCAACTTGATTGTGACTCTGAGTCCTATCTACGTTTCGCTATCTCACGAAATCATCGCCGCCACCACCGATTAGACTAATCACCTTTGCATCTTCCATTTTTGACTCTTTGTACGAGTGCCTCTCCATCTTTGATCTCCCCGATCTCCCAACCCCAATCTTTTGATCCTAATAATCTTAGTGGAAGAGGACAGAGGTACGATCAATTTCTTTATTTGTATTTGATACCTACATTTGATCATTACCAATTAGTCAATTATTATTTGTTCGTTAGTTTATTTGTGTCTCTCATGTGGGTAGTAGGATGAAAAAGAGATTAAGGACAATCGATAGTTTTTACAAGCCGCTGGGTTCTAGTGTGAACTCAACTGAAGCTGGGAATTCTAGTCATAATCCATCTGTTGTCCAAGAAACAAATGAGCCCGATCTTGAAGCTGCCAATCAGAATCAGGATTCGACAACACCTGTGCAGGTTGAACAACAAGATGGTGAGACAATTGCGGCTACGCAATTTGAGAGAGACCCAGGCAAACGTCTTCAAATCTTGGAGCTCCCTGCTAATCAACAAGATGAAGCTAGGAGATTTTACATATCTGAAGGGCCATATCAACCTATTTTGACAGAGTATCCATTGAATGCATCTACTCATCGGCGCCGATTTCAGAGTACTTAGTTTAAATCCTTTAATTGGCTAGAATATTCACCTCACACAAATCGTGCTTATTGCTTGCCATGTTTTCTCTTCTCAAAGAAGCCGATTGGAAAGTCTGGATCGGATGCATTCATAGTCGATGGGTTTCAAAATTGGAAGAAAGTTAATAATGGAGAAGAGTGTGCTTTTCTAAAGCACATGGGTGATGCTAGCTCTGCTCACAACTTTTCACTTAGGTGTTTTGATAATTTGAAAAATAGAATGGCACAGATTGATGTTGTGGTGACTAAAGAATACGACAAGCTTGTGGCTTACGACTACAATCGATTCTATTAGATGGCTGACATTTCAAGCATGCGCCTTTAGAGGCCATGATGAATCTTCAGAATCCTTGATTTAAGGAAATTTTCTAGAAATGATAAAGCTTTTGGCTTCATATAGCAAGGAGGTGAAAGCAGTTGTGTTAGGAAATGCTCCCAAAAATGCAAAGTATACTTCTTCAGATGTACAGAAGGAAATTCTAAGCATATATGCTCAAAAAGTGCAGAAATCAATTAGAGAAGAAATCAGAACTAGCAAGTTTTGCATGATGGTTGATGAAGCCAGGGATGAGTCTAAAAAGGAGCAAATGGCTTTAGTTATTCGATTTGTCAATAAAGAAGGCCGTATAAAAGAGCGTTTTCTTGATATTGTGCATGTTACGGATACTACTGCATTGACTCTTAAGAAAGCCATTTGTGCTGTTTTATCAGGTAATAACTTGAGTGTGCAAGATATAAGAGGACAAGGTTATGATGGAGCAAGCAACATGTGAGGGGAGTGGAATGGACTCAAGGCATTAATTTTGAATGAGTGTCCATATGCTTATTATATTCATTGCATTGGCCATCAACTTCAGTTAGCACTTGTTGCTGCATCAAGAGAGGTAGAAGAAGTTCACAACTTTTTTCAGCATGCAAATTTCATTGTAAATGTTGTTAGTGCTTCTCCTAAGCGCAATGATGAGTTATTAGCTAATCAAGCTGAACAAATTACTCGTGAGATTGAATTAGGAGAGCTCAATATAGGAAGAGGGGTAAATCAAATGGGCTCTCTACACAGGCCTGGGGATACTAGATGGAGTTCCCATTATAAGTCAATTCAGAGCTTAAAAAAGATGTTTGGTGCCACACTTTCAGTTCTTCGTAGTGTAAGAAATGATAGATCAGCAACAAAGTATTCACGGGGAGATGCTACCGGTGCCCTATGATATATGGTCGCATTTGACTTCGTATTTATTTTGTTGCTGATGGAGAAAATTATGAAAATAACATATGTCTTATACCAAACACTACAGAGGAAATCTATTGATACTTTAAATGCAGTAGATTCTATTGGTAACATAAAAGTTCTACTAGGTGATTTGCGAAATGATGGTTGGGAATCTCTTCTTGAGGAGGTCAAATCCTTTTGTGTGAAACATGAAATTGATATCCCAGACTTGAATAAAAAGTGAGTTCTTTTGTCTAAAGTATTATATATGAACTGTAATACATCGTGTTATTTTTCTTTTAAAAACTTACATGTATTTCACTTTTTGCAGGTATGTTGATGTGACTAAATCACAAAACAAAAATGATAACACCACAACTTTCCACCATTATAAAGTTGATGTGTTTAATGTTGCAATTGATCAACAACTGGCTGAGTTAGAAGATCGATTTAGTTCTCAAGCAACAGAGATTTTATCCCTTTGTGCATCTTTGAATCCAAGACTGGACTTATTTGATATTACAAAGGTATGCACTCTAGTAGATAAATATTATCCTGCTGATTTCTCAAGTCAAGAACGAGCTCAACTAGAGTGTCAGCTACCACATTTTCAACTGGATGTATGCAACCATCCGGACCTAATAGTGCTCCCATCTCTTGCTGATCTAACAAGTGGACTCATCAAGCTCGGTAAAGATTGTTCTTATCCAATGGTTGACAGGCTATTAAGTTTAGTCATAACTCTTCCAGTATCAACTGCAACAACGGAAAGAGCCTTCTCAGCCATGAAACTTGTGAAGACACGTCTCCAGAGTAAAATGGGAGATGAGTTTATGCGGGATTACCTACTAGTTTATATTGAAAAAGAACTGGCAGCACGGATAAGCTCTAATGACATTATCAACACCTTTGATCAAATTGGTAATCGTAAAGCCAAATTAAAGTTAATAGAGATGTAAAAACTCAGATTCAATGCTCTATTTGTTATATTTTTTTCAATATACTCTTTATATATTATGAAATATTGATATATTGAGTATCATATTTGTCATTTTGTTGTTACGATTGTGTCGACGTCTGGCCTCTCGAACCTCGCCCCCCCCCCCCCCCCTCCCCTATGTCCAAATCCTGGCTTCGCCCCTGCAGTATGTGGAAGCTTGGAGAGTGAGACTCTGTATCTATTGTCTAGACTAAATAAATAGGAGTTTTTTTAACTCTAAATATTATAGTGACTTGTGTCTATAAAAATTCAGAGAATAGGAGAGTTTGTATTTCCCTTGAGATGTAATATTGTTACATTTTAATGCATTTTCTAATAAAAAATAGTATGTATCCCTTTGGATTTTACATCATTTCATATATTATGTTTTTTCTTTCTATTTTACACACGTTCCATTAATCAGATTTTTTTTCTCTATCAAGGGAACTCTACCATATTTTTAGGTCATACAAACATTTTTTAGGTGAAATACATTAGAGCCTCTAATGTGATAGATATATATTTTAAAAAGGATAGAATGCAATATGTTTAATGATAGATATACATTAGAGCCTCTATTTTTAGGTCATACAAATATTTTTTTAGGTGAAATACATTAGGTCATACACACGTTCCATCTAGCTCTATTTTTTAATGATATGCATAGATTCAAATTTTAATATATTTTGTGCCTTGAGATAAAAAAGTTACAAATAGTTATTAAATGGTAATAATATGCCACAGACAAGAACACCCAAAATTGTAGTATGTCTCAGATAAAAATATGATTTTGAGTGTGTTGTGGACAAAATCACCATTTCTCCATATCCCTCAGATAAATTTCCTGAATAATATATGACTAATTCTATAAAGTATGTTCTATTTTGAAAACATGATTATTTGTTTATCGATTGCATCACTGATATTATTTTTACTTTCAGAAATCACATATCACAAATACACATCTTTTAATAAACATATTAAAGTTTGATGAAAATGAATGTGATGGCAACTATTAGAAACCATAGAAAACCAATGACTGGAAGCATATGTCTGTATTGGAGATAGACATTCATGTTTTTTTAGAATTTTTTCACATCATCTTCTTTTTATGCTTTTGTTGTAATAATTTATTTCATATTATTTTACTATAATATATTAGTTTAGACAATATATTATATCATCTTTCAATGTTGTAAATCAAATGTATTCCATTAATTTACAATGTAATATTTGACCGAATGACATAATAATAAACACTATTAAAATTGTTTGCCTGGCCGTTATACCATGTATAGAAGTATTCTCGCGTGCGTGCCGCACGGACATTGTAACTAATAGGAGAGTAAGCGTCTGAGGTCGATAGTAACCTTGTGGGAGTAAATAATAAAAAAAAAAGAGCACTTCAACGGTAGACCATGATGTTAGTTGGGAAGAGATGTCATGTAGATAAGCTGACCGTCCATGTGTGAGGGTAGTTTTCATAATTATCCTGTTATTTGCAAAATTAATGCTTCTACCCTTTGGTCAATTAGGTCTTCCACCGTCATAAAAGTTTACACGATTGCCACTACTTCCGTACAAAAACTCGTCCAAGTCCTAACCGAGCTGATCGCCCCCAGCTCGATCTCTCAATGTGATCAAGGCACGCTGCCTCGTGCGGCTCGATCAGGTCATCTGGCATTAGGAGATTCAGGATAGACAATGAGTTTATATAATCTGGATGTCCAGATTATATAAACCAAAGATAAAAAATGGCCTGTTTAGGGGACATCTCAAATTATATAAACCAGATTATTATAATCTAAAAGGATTCAAACAGGACCTATTATAAAAATTACCCCTGCATTTGAACCATCATATGAAAGAAATAAATAATGTGTATTTATTTAGATCTATTAGAAAAATACTAAAAAATAAGGTAGAATACCTCCTCCAATTTTTATTGTGAAGAATGGTAACAACTAATGTCACCTAACCCATGACGGTACCTTAATGCTGAATCAGGCACAATAAGAGTATATTTGGTCGGGCTTATAAACTGCCTTATTGAACAACTTATACTATGATAAGTCATAAGCCCTGTTAAATAACTAGTTCTTATAAGAACTTATTATAATAAGCTATCATAAGCCATTTGTTTCTTTGTACTAGAAAAGCAAAGTCAACAAATCTTAGTTTTTTGGGCTTATCTCTAGCTGTACTGAAAAAGTCATTTCAGAAAAAGAGAATAAGTTATTTTGTCAAACAACTTGATAACTTATGCTACAATAAACTATTTTTAACATAAGTATAAGCTCCACCAAACACACCCTAAACATCGCTCTTGCTCCAAGGTTCGGGTGAAACAGGTTCGGTCAGGGCACCAAGCATCATTCTTAAATATACTCCGCACTTCACAGTCTCTATATGTTTTGTTGTTTCAACGAATGACCAATGGTTTTTGCCTGCTATCATTTTCCCCCTCAAATAATCTAACTTAAATATACTCCGCACTTCACAGTCTCTATATGTTTTGTTGTTTCAACGAATGACCAATGGTTTTTGCCTGCTATCATTTTCCCCCTCAAATAATCTAAGACCTTGTTTGCATCAGTTTTAGTTTTCTTAGAAACTAGTTTCTTATATGGTTTTGAAAAACTTGTTTATAAATAAAAACCAGATGGGACTGTTTGAATCCAAGTTTTTTTATCAAATCTATAAAGCAACTTTTGTTAAATTAATGAATTGCATTAGGGCAAAAACTGTTATTAGGTAGATTGAGTCAGATACTTGGTTTCTTAGTAGTTGAGAAACTGGCTTTTAAGAATAGACAAAAAAACTGACCCATTTGAAGACCCTCTATTTCAGAAAAACTCAACTATAAAGATTTACGAATAAGGGTTTGTATTTACAACAAGGAAATCGGAACGACACCCCGAGAGGGAGGCCCACAATTAGTGGACTCCCAATCGGGTTACCTTCGCGGGTCTCGGCGGTGTCGCCTAAAGGTTGTGATGCGCCTTGAGATGGCCGTATGGGGAATCCTCTCCTGGGGCGTCGCTCTACTATGTCTGGCCCATCCTCAAGGCACCTTTAGAGGGCAGGGAGTGTGACAACGTACATGCCTCCCTTTACTCCATAGGGCCTTTTCCTCAGTTGTAGAGTTTCAAGTGATATGACCAATTGTGATATTTTTATTGTAAATTCTTGGTCCATAATTTATTGTTGGATATCTATTACTCCCTCCGTCTCGAAATAATTGACGTTTTAGGTCTATACTAGGTTCATAGAAGATGCTATGTATCTGCACAGCGGTCCTGTCTAGATTCATAATAGATGCAATGAACCTGGACACCCAAAAATAGAGCCAGAATGCCAAATAAACTGGGACAGAGGGAGTATCTCTTAAAAGAATGTTTATAATTTAGTTTAGAAAACTTTGGGTCACTTTAGAAAGAAAAATGCATATATAAAAGTCCCAAAATTTACATTTGCAATGCAATGTGATGTACATATCTATATATTTAGGGGAAATTCCTTATCAACCACTGAAAAAAGTTATGTTTCCTTATTAGCCACTGAAAATTTTGAATTTCCTTATTAGCCATTAATGTTAACTTTTGTCCAAAAAACTTTTTTTAAAAAAACTTTTTGCCAAAATATTTTTGCTATCCAAGTATTCTTGAAAACAATTGGACATGTTGATGGCTAACAATAAAAGTTCGACAAAATTTGTCATCAGAGGCAATTTGGTCTTTTTTATTTTATTTAACACCGTTAGACTATAAAATAGATTGTAGTGGCGGACAAGGAATCAAAGTTAGCATCGGTGGCTAATAAGAAAACTCAAAATTGCCAATGGCTAATAAGGAACCTCAACCTTTTTTTATGGTTGATAAGGAATTTTCCCATATATTATGAGAGTTGTAAACTTACCGTACACACCTCATTGGTTCATTACGGTGAAAGCTATCTACATAGGTTCGAGTCCTAACGGAGTGCGTGTATATATGTGAGTGTTGCCCCTGTATTGTGGTTTGCCATGTATACATGTCCACTATAATGATATAGAACAATTGTATTTTTACCCCACTCGAATTTAATTGTGATTTTATCCTCACTTTTTTAACTTTGTAATTTTACCCTCACTTTTTTAAAGTGAAGTGTGATTGTACCCCTAATAGAGTCAAACGAAGGCTTCATTTTGAAAAAATAAATAAATAAAGGTAAAATCACAAAGTTAGAAAAGTGGGAGTAAAAATGATTAGAATTGAGAGTGGGGGTAAGAAGATATCGGTGTTTGTCTCGTGCGAGCTATTGCGGGATCACCATCACCAGGGAGCTACGTTCGCTGTTTTTCATCAAACACTATGGCGACAAGCTATATATTTTCTCTATTGAACGTGGTTGGACGTGGCGAAGGTCCCGACCGGCATAAGGAGCGGTAAGATCCTGTTAGTCCAGTCTCCACTGTTGTTTGTTGACACGCATTTCTTCGACTTGTAATTGTGACAACTCACTTGTGACATGACACGAACATCACGGTAACATGTCGAGTTGTTCGGTTGATTTTTGTTTTTTGCTATGTACTAGCAGTGTGTGTAAATGTAACAAACAAATGAAATATGCCCCACAATACCTTCTATAGTACACTGAACTCATGCGTGTTCAACAACACAAACAATGCAATCCTCTTTCCAGAAAGCAATAGAAAGAATCTTGTCGGAATCTAAAAACCAAACCGGCTATACGAATAATTTCGGCCAACTCAATAGTTGGACCGGCATCAACAAGATACGCAGATTACAGGCTTACAGAGGACTAGAGAGTACGTGCTAGTTCACCCTGTTGCAAAACCTTCTGATCTCACCTTGGTCACCGGTGAGCACGTCGAGGTTGCCCATCTTCACCATCGCCTCCGCGAACCGCACTTTCCACGCCGTCCTGTTGGTCGCGTAGAGCTCGACGAGCGCGGCCGTGTCGTTCTGGCTGAGCAGCGTGACGTCCGACGGGAAGAGCACCTCGCGCGTCTGCACGTTCTTGTAATACTGGTTGTCCAGCAGCAGCTCCGTCTTCGGGTCCAGGTCCACCACCCGGTCCCTCCGGCCCGTCGCCGCCGGGCACCTCTGCCTCAGGAACCTCCCGTACGTGGCGTTCATGTCGGCCGCGATCTGCGGGTACAGCCGGAACGAGAAGGTGGAGCAGTGGGACCGGCCGAAGGAGTGGGCCCCGGAGAGCGTGACCATGTCGTCGGCGGTGAGGTTCTTGGCGGCGAAGCTGCCGACGAGCATCGACGCGTTCGCGAAGGGCGGCGGCAGGCTGTTGAGCACGTCGGAGATGTTGGAGGCGCGCCCGTCGCGGCGGCCCGACGGCATGGCGAAGTGGACGCCGCCCATGATCCCCGTCGCGTCGCGCGCCGCGAGGGCCACGATGTCGGCGCAAGAGACGGTCCCGCGGCACCGGCGCTCCAGGACGCGCTTCGCGCGGTCGATCACGCCGAACCCGCGCAGGCTGGGAGTGTTGGCCTGCGACGCCTTCTCCACGCTCGTCTCGTTGCTGCCCGGGGCCGTGTCCAGCAGCACAGACGCGTCACACCCCTGATGATTGAAACATAATAGAATCAGGGGTCACATTTGAAACTAAGCTAGCTTCATTTTCGAAAAGGAAAAAAAGAGGCTTATATTACCCTGACGAAGCAGTCGTGGAAGAAGAGGCGCACAAGGCCAGGACCGTTGCCGGGGTCTCGGCGGATGGAGGCGAGGACAATGGTGCGGATGAGCCGTTCCGCCGACGGGCAAGTGTACTTGTAGTACCCGACTTGTAGCTGCGCCTCGGCCGGTGGTGCAAAGGAGAAGAGGACGACGATCCATGAGAGCAGCAGGATGGGAAGAACACCCAGCTCACAAACACTGCTAGTACGTGGTCTGCTCATTTTGGCGTAACTGCTAGGGACGACCGTGGATCCTGGGTTTTTCTTACGGCAGTCGCCCGGTCTGTGCCTATTGGGATATAAAAGAATGAGCAGCTGGTGGCAATTTATATACTTGGATCAAGACACAGAAGACCTCAACTGATTCTAGGACTCTGAGCAAGCAAGTTGACCTGAGCCGGAGCAGCTGGCTGGCCCTTGGGAAGTGAAACGGAACGTTCATGTCGGTAAATTAAAGCTACCTTGGCCGTGAGCTCTTTGTGAAATGTGACGGCATTGGAAACAATAAGCTAGATATGGTCCTGTATGGGAACACGTGAATTTCGTAGGAGCCTTACCTTGCTAGCGTTATTTCCTAGTATTATAAAGTTCTTGAAAATTTATTAGGGCCGCTTATATGGTTCCTGGACTTTGTAATTGTTACTGGACTTAGGGTGTGTTTGGCAGGACTTATGCTGCTGCTTATTGGAAGTGCTTATGCTCTATAAGTAGTTTGGAATGCCAAACAACAAAATAGCATAAGTGCTTATGGGGTATAAGCACCTATAAGCACTTTGCTATTTTGTACTACCATAAGCAGTTTGGACAAAGCAGCAAAACGTAGCTTTTAGTGCTTATGGTGGTCCTCTCTCTCAGTATAAACAGTTTGAACAAATAAGCATAAGCAGTTTTGCCAAACGGGTTGAGTGTTTATACTACAATAAACACTATAAGCATTATAAGTAGTTTTGACATAATAAGCACTTTTAACACTATAAGCACTTTGAGCATAAGCTCTGCCAAACACACCCTTAGCAACATGATCTCACGAGAGAGGCTCGATTCTTTGCTAGGAGTCCAGAGTTACCGGCGACCCGGCGTTGCGTATTGGGGAAGAACATCCTTATTAGTCACGTCCTCAGATATAGGTTCATTGAATCTCCATAATATACACCGTGGCTCTTGTTCGCTTGCGATCTTATATCGTTCGTGTCAACAGATCCACATCATTTCCGCATGTATATCGTAGGTGTGTTGTGCTTAGTTCGATTGTGTAATATAATTGGACATTAGGTCTAACGAGTGAAATAAGTTGGTACATCACCTTATCATCTCCTTCAACATATGTATTTGTATTGTGAATCTGAGAAATCTGATCGTCATAAGAACAATCATGAGATGACTGTAACGTCCCGAGCCATTGAGATTAGGGCATTACAATGATCTTATGATAGACTAAAACAACGAGGTGGGCCGTGGAGGAAGAAACCTTCGCTTGAATAAATTAATGTGAGATAGAGATGTTAGCGCTTTCGATCATCCCAGGAATTCTAGCTTCTCGATCTTACGACAGACTAATCAGTACTGCATGGGTTACCATGTTAGGCTTCTGGCTACGTCCCTGCGACGATCCCTTTTCTGCATTTTTCAAATCAAACGGTTTATGTGTCAGACTGTCAATGTCAAAGATAGACGTTGCTCCTCGACAGTCTTGCCCATGTTTCCTCTGCTAGTATGACCTGCCAGATTCTATATGCTTGTTCTTCCTTCCATTCTGCTGTTCCAACGGTCCTTCAAATTGAGTCATAGAAAAAAAAAAAACAAAGCCGTTGGCCCAACAGCCGTCAAACCGTGGAGTGGAGACGCTCTGGCTTCGTCACCCGGCCGGTGGTGTGGACGTATGCCGACGCTGCAATGCATGTGGAGTACATGACCGCGTTACTCGAGTCGGCCACGTTTTCTGTTGGCAATGCACATAATTTTGCAATGCTCTCATCAGAGAAAAAATAATGAAATTAATATTAAATCTTTCGTGCCAATGTATTACATCAGGTAAGTGGCACATAAATTAAAGCGACCGAAAATGAACAGCAACATCGCAGGAAGAGAAGAAGAACCACGAAAGGCATCGAGAATACAATTAGCGCTACGTGAAATAGGAATAGAACCCATGTGCGGCGTTGACGCGACCGACACTGCTGCCATGCACCAGCACAGCGCCAGGCGCCCACGTTCGCCGGCTCCTGCTGCGCCTCCATTTAGCTGTTGGTGGCGTTGCAGAACCTCCTGACCTCCCCCTGCGTCCCGGTGAGCACCTCAATGGCAGCCATCTTCACCATCGACGCCGCGAACCTCACCATCCACCCGGTCGGGTCGGCAGCGTTCTTACTCACCCACGCCGCCGTGTCGTTCCGCGTCATCAGTGCCGCGTCGGAAGTGAACAGCACGCGCCCGTCCACCGCGTTATGGTAATACTGGTTGCTCAGCGTGCCCGGGTTCACGGGGCTGTTGTTCACCGCGTTGTCCGGCCCGCCGTCGGGGCACGCGGCCTTGAGCTGCGTCGCGTACGCCGCGTCCAGGGCCGGGTCCACCGTCGGGTACAGCCGGTTCGTGAACCCGGAGCAGCGGGCCGTGCCGATGGAGTGCGCGCCCGAGAGCGCCACCAGGTCGTCCACGCCCAGGTTCTTGGACGCGAAGCTGTTGATCAGGTCCTGCGCGTTGAAGAACGGGGATGGGATGTTGGAGAAGACGGAGAAGGCGGAGGATGTGGCGCCGTCGCGCCGGCCGGACGGGATGGGGAAGGAGAAGCCGGCGGATTTGGCTACCGAGTCGCGCGCGGCGAAGGCGAGGATGTCGGCGCAGGACACCTTCCCCGGGCAGGCAGCCTCCACGGCCGCCTTGATCTTGTTGATGGCGTCGTAGCCGCGGAGGGGGATCACTGTCTTTTCTGGCTGAGGGTTGGCCTTGGTTGGGTCCAGGAGGATGGAGGCATCACAACCCTGATCAAATTAATTAACAGAGAGCAATCAGCAAAACCATTTTCTTGCAATACATATTGCACTACTGTTACAAATTTTCGAAAATAATTAAGTGGAATAGTTGATCCATTCGACGAAAGTTTATAAGCTTATGCAGCATTATTTCAAGGAACATGACGAAATGTAATGCATGGTTAGTTATAGTCATCGTCACGTACCATGACGAAGCAATCGTGGAAGAGCAGACGAATGAGGGCTGCGGGCAGCGTCGGGTCCTTGTCGAACAACCCATAGACGATATTCCTCACAGTGTCCTCAGCGTTCGGGCACGACGAGCTGTAGAAATTGTACTGCAAACCTGCAGATGACATGGTGACTGACGTAGCCAGGAAGGCTACCATGACAAGCTGCAGGCATGCCAGCTTCATCCTTCTGCTCATCTTCCTCACGCTGGGAAGAGAAGACAACACTAACCAAATGAAGAAACAAGGAATGTATGTAAGAATGTTTGTCCAAAGAAATGACCTACGATCGATGATGTGACAGCCAAGGAGTCCCTGTATTTATAGATGCAAGAGGGAATGCGTGTCATATCAATAATGAGTTTGAAACTGTGGATTAAAGAAAGAGATTGAAGAATATTTGGAGTTCAATCATAAGAATATTTGCCAGTTTGTGTTGTCTAACAACATGGACGCAGAACAGCTACTAGATTAGTCTAGGCGTTGACATCAGCCACCTGGCATGGCGCCGGTGAATTTGTTGATTTGCCTGGAGTCATAAGGAATTGGTAGGGATGCTGTTTGCAGTACTTTACAATTGACCAAAAGACGTCCACATGATTGTTGTTATCAGTACTTTGCTATGTGTTGTTCTTTTTAGACAAAAAAAAATGTATTGTTCTTCTTAGACAAAAAATGTATTGTTTTTCTTGGACAAAAAAAATTATTGTTCTTCTTAGACAAAAAATGTATTGTTCTTAAAAATAAAGGATCGCAACTGTCTCAACCGACTGATCGAAGGCTTATTCCTTTTTTCATAGTATCAATACTTTAACGTGCGGGAGCATATGAATAACAAGAAATGATTGGTTCTTCAGTCAAATCATCTAGAGATAATAACCGATTGTAGGAGAAAACATCTTCAGAGAACTTGCTATGGTCATCCACAGAGCAAGATACAAATATGAAACAGTCTCTTAAAAAATAGATGAAGACTTGAACTTAGTTCTGCTTTGGCTCTTTTCTCTGTGTCATCATTCCCTTTTTCGTACTATAATCTACTTTTGGTCTGATACATCTTATGCCGTCGAGCTAGTTCTTAGAAAAAAGAGCCAAAGGACCTATGCAACGTTAGTGGAGTAATTTATTAGCCTCGTCATTGAAGCATCATTCATATCAGATATATGCAATGTACAATCAGAAGTTGAAGGTTGTTTAATTCCTGTTGACCTGTTGGGAAGCATATACTAGTACACTAATTGCAGGCCAACACAAAATGATTAGCATGATTTCCCACATCAGCTGACATCCTTTGGACAGATATCATATATATGGATATGCATGAATAATCTTTTTTTGTGGTAGCTATGGTGAACTGGAGTTACATATTTGACTTCGTGAGTATGGTTGATAAAGAGAAATGCTTATTGTATTATTAAGCATTGGATAAAGAAGTTCCATGCATGACCAAAAGCGTACCATCCAACAAAAAAAATATAAGATGTTTAGAGCAATATCACTACCTCTAAGGCAACACCTAGACCATTAATTTTTAAATTATAAAAATTACAAAAACTTATAAATCATATTATATGGGTGTATGGCATCCATATATCATACAACGTTAACAAAGTCATGTGTGATGAACTCATTTATTATGACGAGAGATATGGGGTGTATGGTATCCTTGCAATCAACGACTTTGAGCCCATATAGATAGACCAAGATGTTCCTTTGAGGAAAAACAGCCTCAGAAGATCCATATGAATCTGCTTTGAGTATAATGTCATGGGCCTGTGTTTGAAAGTGTTTAAGCTAAGTATCACTGTAATATCCAGCGATGTGCTATCACTGATCCAGTTCAAAACTTCAGATGCCTAAAAATGCATCATTGTTTTGGATCTGTATGGAATTCTTTCCATCAAAGGAAGAATATGTTTGATATAATATAACTTCGAAATTCATGGAAATTTTATTTTATTTTTCTTCAAGGACTATCAGGAATACAAAATAAAAGTTTATATGCCTTAAGAGAAATATGTTTGATACAACTTTGATATTCATGGAGAAGGTAGAAAGTTTCATTTCTTGCTATAACTTCCTTTCAAATCTAGCTTCAAATCCCTCTAGATATCTTGAGCAGCATTCAGATGAGTTGCAACTTCCTATTGTCGAGAAAGTTTCATACTCGTCCAAATTTCAGAACAGTGGAAGACTAAACGTGAAAAACAGAAGATTCAAGCAGTGTGTTTCTGCTCCCTTCGTCGGCATATGGGTTCATGAAAAGTTGTTGTAATGCTTGGGATGGGTTTTCAGTGTCTTTGGAGGGTTGGGGGGGGGGGGGGGGGGGGGGGAGGACCCCAGCTTTATTTGATACTAGGCGAGGTGAGAATCAAACCATGGTCGGATGGGTGACAACCATGATCACTAGCCAGCCCATCCCATCAAGATCCTCTTGGACAATGATTCTTGAAATGTATGTACTTGTTATGCGATTACATGCGACATCATTATTCAGTATATTTGAAGCCAACAATTCTTCTAGAATGTTTCTTAGGTTTTCACATGCCCTTGATTGACTTTTCTGTGCATTGCAGCCAGATAAGAGGCCTGACCGGCTGATTGTGAAAGTCCTCTATCAGTCCTAGTCTATTCTAGAGTAGGATGTTGGTCTTCGTGATTTAATATCCTCCATTCAAAAAGTGTTTTTTCTTCAATATTAGAGGTTCAAATGGAATTAAGAAACCACTAATGTTGAAGAAACAAGAAAGAAAAACACTTCTTAAATGATTGCACAAATTATAAAAAAACAAACATGTACAAAAATATAGATACAAGGCACAAAGCTTATATCTCATATCACTAATCTAACAAAGAAGTAGCATGTATTTTATTCAGAAAACATTATTGAAATTGTCCGAAGACATACTTATCTTTCTACTTATAATTACACTGGTGCCTTTGGCTTGTGCTTGAGTTGGAGATATGTTATCAAAGAGATAACATTCATGATTGAATCCCTCAGAGTTTTGGGTGCCTTTGATGGCTAGAAAATGGTAGGTGGAAGTGGTAGCTTCAGGGAAAGACATTGGGTTAACCTTCATGATATCTTCCCAAAAATTGAACATCATCGGGTATCTCAAACTCATCCCAGTTGAGAACGTAGTTATCTCCAGCAACATTAGTAGCACCAACAGAAGCAACTAACGTATCTAAGATTCCATCCACAACATCAAGAGGATTATTGAGAATTGCTTCTTCTACTTGATGTTGTTGTTGTAGATGATCATCATCAAGGTTGATTTATTGTTCTAGCTGGCCATCTGTGGTATGAGATGCAATTTTTGCAACTTTGGATAGGATATGATCTGGTTTGATTGCCAGATGTTGGCTTGTAGTAGCACCACCAATATCATCTGTAGGAGCAAAAGCTTTGGTCATGCTCATGTAGAAGGAAGTACTAGGAATGTTGGTGTAGCTCTTGCATGCAGTTGCAATGAATGAATCATCACACTTGAAGCAACAATGTTGTAATTCACAACAAAATTAGTAGGGGTATTGGTGTTGATACCATTTCCAAATAACCCCAATCTCATGGCATGTAGTTGATAGGCGACATCATTCTATTCATAATGCACGTGAGTGCCACTATTATTGACATCATGTGAGGTGTTGCTTGAAGTGGAAATGGCAATTGCAATGGATAAATATTTGTTTGCAGGAAAAGAATGAGGAATATGAGAAATTGGAAGATATTGTGTAGACTATGGATGGAATCGAGACACTTGATTTAGAGGAGGATGGCGTGATGTTGAAGGCTCATTTGTGGATCTACCATGCTTCCTAGGGGGCTTGGAGCATGGAACGAAGCTTTTCTCCTCCCAAAAAAGCATGTAGAATATCTTTTAGGAATTTATAAGACTTTGTGGTGGTGAAGGTCTCGACAATATCAGTCTAAGATGATGGAGCAATTGTGAGAAGAAACGCACAAGCAAGCACAAAACACGAGTTCCTGTAGAAAGATTTCACATGCTTGTTGGTCGTTGATACGCATCCACTTATATACCGCAAAAGGACGGTGTATATTGTAGCACTTTTTTCCTTAGAGTATTTCAAGGTTTAATCGAATCCTCAGGGATCGGAAGAGAACCGTGTTTAGAGTTTACTATTTCCTCTAACAAATCAATCCTAGCATGAAGTACATATTGTACACACGTGAGCATGAAAAGAGTGAAAGTTGAAAGTTGCGCCGATCGGTGCGAAGTCTTACCTGGTAAAATGGGTTATAGGAGCATACACATCGACCAAAAAGGAACACCTGGAGTTCCTATATGCATCTAGTACTTAGAGAAAGGATGTGTCGATCGGCACAACTGGTGTGCCGATCGGCACTGAAGTAGTAATCATTACCATCTTAATCCTAGCTTACTTGGCACTTTATTAACTCGAATGATAAACTTAGTATTCTACAAGATATGGTGGTTTCGTTCACCCCGGCTATCACGACAGAGGCTATTAGCTCCCCACTGGTTTCTTGCACTATGCGATGAGCAAAAGCGTAATTGTAATTTACACTAATGGGAAGAAATAGATATTAAGTATACCACATAGACTGAATTCACTGAAAGAGATTCAACAAGTGACCAAGGACAAAATCAAGATAGATAACATAGATATAGATAACGGTACCAGTATTCATCACCGTCAGAGGAGCGCTGATCGACTCAATAGGTGCGCTGATCGGCGCTGTTCTTGTTGCAACATTGATGATTCCTAGGGTACATGGCTCTACTTCTCCAAGCTTCGATGTAGTGCACTATGTAGGGTCTCTACCCGACTAGACTACATCTCTCAATTTGGTGGCTCTTCAACTCTGGTGGCCTCCCGGCGATGTGCAGTGGCTCCTATGTCTTAATTCTCCACTTCTCCTTTGTGTCGAACGTTATATGGGTGATTATATAGCCTCTGGTCACGTCCTCCCTTACTTGGCCTCCAAGTTTGGCTCATAGAGATTGAATCGAAGTCGATTTCGTATCTTCCATAAACTACGCCAAATTACTTTAATCATAACTGATGCTTCCGGAGACCAAATGAGGCAAACCTGGACTCTATCGCGTAGCCCTCGAAAAGATCTACAACTTTGGTATATTTGGATCCTCAGTTTCGGACATTTATATACCCAAAATTGCGATACCAAAATATCTGTTCTGATTCGGATTCCTCTGTGCAGCCTGTCTTGCGGAGCCCATATCTCCCAGCTCCAGAGTCCAATAAATATAAATAATATATGTTTCGGAAAGCACTCAACGAGATCTTCAACTTTGAAATTCTGAGGTTTCTCATTTGACCACGTCTTAGGCTCCGAAATTGCATGACAATATAGTTTTTTTTCTGGACTCCGCGAATTGAACTTTCCTTCTGGATAAACCTTCTAGAAATCCTTAGGCATTGGGCCACGACCTTAGACTTGCACATTGGACCTCATGGATGTCCAGGTGTGTCTTGTAAGCTTCATGGTCTAGTGGGAAGCCCTCCTTGTATGGCGAGTCGGGTTTCATGTCGGTACTTCTCATATAAGAGTCATTTTGTCGTCTTTTCACCTGTTTCTGCAATAAAGCACTAAAACGACACCACATATGGAAATCGTTAATATTAGAGGTAAAACACATGATTATGATGAGAATATGGTACGATGTTGATAGTTATTGGCATATAAAACGGGTACATAGGAACCACCAACAGTTCCCCCATGCTTAGACCTTTGCTCGTCCTTGAGCAAATAAATCACCCTCAAGGAGAGATCAGTGTTGCAATCATATTATCTTCACTCGCATTCATCAAGGCATATGCATATCTAACCCGCTTTAAAAGTGTAGCACAAAAAGTTTTATATTACACCAATTCTACTACTCAAAGATACTAGTGGGGAATAGAAAATGACTAAGATCCGACCACAATGATCAAATAAAGTAGCTTCAACTCTCAAATCAGATTTCTCCTCAAACCAGGCCTTAAATTATAAAGTTTTTCCAAAAATTTAGTCTCATTTATCCAAACAAAAACGCTCTCTTGCAAAGAATCAAGATAACACTCATTTTATAAATCTCACAAGCCAAACAACTAGAAGTGATCCTATCTACAAATATTTGGTGGAAGGTTTTATGTGTAGCTTGGTAGAAAAACAACTAGCAACAATGTAACTCAGAGTATTGTCTAATCAAGAGATAGTTCTAATTGGTTTTACAAAGACTTGTCAAAAAGGCCATTGGAAAATATTATGAAGAAGAGGAAAAACACACGCTTTTGAAAGGTGGACATGTGCAAAAGGCAAAGAATGATCTCAAGACACAAATGAAGTTCTCAAAATCGGATTGCACATGGTTGGAGTGATAGAGTTTCAGCCAATTTGAATGCACTTACTTGAAAAATAATGGTTTATGCACAAATCTTGTGAATTTCCCTCTTGCAACTTGATATAACTTGAAATATCCTTGATCTTCCATTAACAATATTTGAAGTCCATTAGCTGGTGCTTCGGAATGATGAATGACATCCATCCCCCCATGCTTAAACGTTGCTCGTCCTCGAGCAAAGGGAGTGACAAAAGATAAGAACTAGCTAAATCCTTTATTTCTTCTCTTCAACCATCTGGAACACATATAATTAATTTTTAGAGATAACAGAGCACTTTTTATTCCTTGCGCCAATCGGCACGACACCTGCGCCGATCGACAAACATATGATTCTACCTTGTCTTCTCCTTCTATTGATGCTTTGTATTTCAGAGAGTCTTCAGAGGTGTTTATTGATAAAAATCATCATCTTCAGCAAGAGGTCTTGATAATTTGTGCATAAAACCATATAAATAGTGCAACAGCTCGACGAGAAACTCATATCATAGGTTATGGACAAGGAGAGGACATCACCAAAAGAAATATGGGTTTACAGGTGGGAATATTCAGTGAGCATTGCTAAATATGAAGAGGCTAACAAACAAGTGATAGTTACGCAATAAAATGGCCAACTTCTAAGCCTCATACCAAAAGAACACAAACTTGAAACGAGTCACTAAATTACATGTTACAATCTACAGGTTTATCATATAAGCGTAGCAGATTTGGCTTTGGTAGGTATGATCAATACAAGAGAGCAAAATTTACAAGGGTTAGAGACCACATATAACAGTTTTCCAAAAATTATTAAGTTCACTAGCTATGTTGGAGTTTTCTTCTTAGAGAGCAAAGCATATTGTCATGAAGAACAATTCAACCATATGAGCTCTTTATCAAAACATCTATCAACAAATAGAGTTTATAGAATTGGTGCTTAGTTGAAAATTATTGTCACATTATTTCTCTTACTAAAAAACAAAATAAGTAATCTCATTTCGTAAGGAATTGACACATTATTGCCTACTCAATGATAGACATGCACTTTTTCTATATCCTTTGGCTACTATCAGTTTGTCATAAAGCGTATATTTTTTATATCCATTAGCTATTGCTTTGTTGAAGTTGGAGAATCCAACAAATTTGTTGATGTATAGAATAATCACCTTGCATGGGGATTATTTGTGTTCTTGTGACTACATTCGACTTTATTGTTATATAGAATAGTCATATTACACAGGGATTACTTGTGCTCTTGTGACTACATCATTAAGTGCATGTATACATGGGTAGGTGAAGCCATCTGTCATGTAAGTTACTAAATTGTCTATTATTAGTTTGGCATCGGTGTAGTGGATATCCATTTGTGCTGTAAAGTAAATCCTCTCATCATAGATTATCTCTTCCCAAATCATACATGTGTTGATTGTATTGTGTAGACTAGTTCACACAAGTCATGTGCAAAATGGTGCACTCAATTATATCCATGCACCATGCTTTATATATTTTAGATTTTATTAGTTTGTCATTTACCATAAATAGTCCTTATTTGTTTTTGGTTTCTTAGATAAAGACAGAGGAGTGATTATCTCTTAGCCTTTTCTTGTTCCAATATGTGATCATCAAACAAAAAGCTAAACCTCAATGGAACATTGAGTAATGTGCTCTGGCCAAACCACTTCAAAATTTTAGATGCTAGAGAATGCATCATTTGTTTACGATGTATCTGTTTAGGCATTTGTTTCTCAGAATCATGTCATTTAATATATTTTTTTCTTTTAAATAGCGATTTGATGAGGTGGTGATGTAATGCTTTAAAGTGAACAACATAAATCACCTCTTTTGAATCTTGCATTATTGGCCTTAAGGTGGAATTCAACTTTCATTGTCCATGAAGTTTCATGGTGGTGCAAATTGCAAAACGGAAAAAAGATGAGCATGTGGAACAAAATACAGAGGAAAGACTACTAAAAAAAATCAAAACATTCAAGCAACATGTTTGTTCTCCTCCTTTGTCGACGTACATATGGAGTTTGAAATCTTTGGAGTACCACATACAGTCATGGTCAATGGTTCACGAGATGTTGTTGTACGAATATGGAGGATGGTTGGACCGACTATGGCTCCGTTCAAAAGATTTGATGATGATGCTGCATGCAACATCACATTTGTTCTTGAAGGCCTTGTTGTGAAGACCTGCTCTTCTTGGTCATGGAGGATTTCTCTGGGTGCAAACCCAACTTCAATTGGAGGTGGCTCATGGTGGCATGTTTGAAGTTGTAACCTCCTTGTGGCATTGTCTTTGAGATTCTTATATGGCCGTGGGGTCGCATAGTGTTGGTTTCTCAAAGCATCAAGTTTTGTGGTCTCCAGCAGCTATCATCAAATACTTCACTGAAGTGGTTCAAGTGGTCTTAGCCTTAATCATTAGACACAATTCATCCTTGGATTGGCAGAAGCTCTTCTGATGTTATGGTTCCTAGTGGTGATGAAGAAACAAAATGGAGTAGACCGTATTCAAAGATAATAAAGGCTGAAACGTGGTGACCTTCTTCTTTTGTTTTTTTTCTTCTTTTAGCTAGCTTTCTGTTCATCAGCGTGTGTGTGGCTGTAGCTTCTGATGTGGGCTGACTTTATCGGTGATTGTATTTGACCATAACCTTATTAGAAGTCAACATCAATGCGGCTGTAGCTTCCTCGAAAGTCAAAGCTGGGATAATACAATATTTTCATTATATAAAAAAGAATCTCAATGAGGAGGGTTATGAGAGTCCAGATAACAATAGTGTGGCTGGGCTTAGTTTAGTGCATTGCCTTTAATCCAATAGCATTTCTGAGGCTACATGAAGAAAACTCTTGTAGCTCATGCCGCAGCAGAGCATTCAAGAAAAAGCAGAGAAAGAGTACCCAAGAAAGGAGGAGCATTTGAGCGGCCAGTTTCTGGTCACCTTTGCTGATGTATGGGTAGCACGAGACGTTGCTATAAGACCGGGAGGGTGGTTTCTGAGAAAGAAACAAGAGTGCGAGGTGTAGTTACATGACGAACTAAATTATTGAAGACTAGTGTCAACTATCATGGATCTAATAGTATACTGTAAAGATCAAAAGATAAAGCATACTGTAGGAGAATAAAATAGGTTGAATAGATTAAATATATTGCTGAGCCTCATGGGAAGATTATACAGGAGTATATTATTTAGGGGTCAAGAAGCCCCCCTTAGAGATAAGGCAAGTTGGGATTATATGATCCTAATCTATCGTATCTGGAGATGCCTCAATATACTCTAATATCCCCCTGCAGTCACAATAGGATTAAAGTAGATGTTGTGACTGGAGTGCTCAAGCAAGGTAGTAGCCCTTTGTGTCAAGGTAGCCGAGAAGAAGGCGTGTAGCCACGATCAATGAGGTCGTGCTTGAAGTAGCAGTGGTCGTTGAGGTTGTCGAGGTAGACAATGGAGATGAATCACACATGAGGCCGAGGGCACGAGAAGGTGCCATGAAGTGAAGCGCATAGGAGAAGGCACCACAGACAAAGATGGTGATGCATCGAGGACGAGGATGACATTTTCGAACTGCCAAGGCCAAGGCATGTATCGGGTTTGCTAGACCTAGTAGCACGTCGGGGACAAAGGCACACATCACTGTTGCCAGTACTGAGCGTACGAGGTAGAAGATCCAACCATGCGTCAGCATCCAAGGGACCAACAAAGGAGGCCTCGACAATGATTGCGGTATATAGTACAACGGGGAACAAGATGTTGATGCAGCTCGCAGTTGTCGGACTAGACAAAGTAGTCGAAGAAGAGTTGGTGATGCTGGCGATGAAGCAAAGAGGTACAGTCAAGCTATAGCCCAATGACCATGTAGCTTGGCGTAGTGGTTGCGGCAATAGTGGTTGTAGAAGTCAACAAAGAACTCAAACAACCTAGTGAAGACCTTGCACATAAACTGCACACTGACGTAGTCAACAGCGTGGAGGATGCAGCGATGAAGATCATGGGCGGTGATGCTATGATGCAACAAGGCGGCACAATCGCAGCCATCAAAGTCGGTGGTGTTGCACACTCTCAGGACAACCGTCTTAATAGCACATTCACCATGCCACTGCACAAATCAAGTGATCCTTCCAAGGGTGTAGGCGTGAGGCGAATGAAGGTGTCGGGGATGACTAGCGTGAAGACCATGTAGCGGAAGTGCCTAGCGGCGCCATGAGAGGGGCACCCCTGCATGCACCGCACGCTAGGATGGATCACATGATCGGTGATGAGGAGGAGCCAATGATGATGTCAATGTAGAGGCGCTAGAGTTGATGGGCGGTGGGCTACGCAATCTCGATCAGTGATCGAGCAAAATCCAGAGAAATTACCAAAAACAAAACAGCAGCAGCAACTTCGTGTGTGAACTCTTGGGTGCGCATAGCACATGACCCCTCACCCTCTTATCCCATGCCTCCCACGCGGTCAACGCCAGTGAGGGAGAGAAAAGAGTGAGGGAGCAGGGGATCCTCCTACAAGAAACTCGGGGTGGCGGTGGTAGAGAGATTTGGTGGGGACAGTAAGAGGATGTAGGGTCTGATGGCTCAAGGATCTCAAAGACAGCCACGACCGAGCAAGGCTCGACGATGATGGTGAAGAGCTGTCGGCCAAGCCAATGGAGTTCTGTTCGTAGGACAGTAGCCGAAGATGCTGGTCCTCCGGGCGAACCATTGCTGGTGAAGATGGCGGGGTAGGAACCGATGGAGTCCGGCTCTGATGACGAGGGGTAGAAGAGGGATGGAGGCTGTTGACAGCGAGACCCAAGTAAGTTCTTCATAATTTGCTATTGCTTGACCTTCTACAATGACGCTCAATCAAGTCGATCGGTCATAAGACCTTGAGGGGCGCGGGCCTAGTGGAGATTGACATGGTGATCTCCCGGGGGTGTGCTTAGGACATCGTGGAGGGTGCTCGCTGGAGCAGCGCCATGGGGAACAGGGGCATCGTCGGCGTGAGAGGAGGGTCACCGGCGGTGCTAGGGTTTTGGGAGGGTGGGCAGCAGAAAACAGATTGAATTTTGGATCTATACCATATAGGAGAATATTATAGGTTGAATAGATTGATTGTACTGCTCAGTCTCATGGGCAGATTATATAGGAGTATATTACTTAGGGGGCAAGAAGTCTCCCTTAGTGGTAAGACGAGCTAGGATTGCATGATCCTAATCTACCATATATGAAGATATCTCAATACACTATAACACATACACCGCTTGACTTTATATCCTCACATAAAACGTTCAGTAGCTGTCTATTATCTACGTTGGTCCCCTGAACTCCATCAAGAGCTGTTAGTGACATGGCAGAACCTTCTGATCTCACCCTGATCGCCAGTGAGCACATCCAGCGCTCCTATCTTCCCCATGGCGTCACCGGACTTCACCTCCCACCGCCCCGGGTCCATGGCCCTGTCGCCCACAATCCGCTTGGTCGTGCCGTCGCTGGTTAGATCCCAGTTCAAGTTAAACAGTTATTTCTTCTCTAACTTGATTGTTGATTTGATCATTTTCATGAACCAAAATGCAAAAAAAGAACATAATATCAATGAAGTAAAAATCGACAACCTGTTTACTCTGAAGAAGCTTATTGTCAACAAAAGAGCAAAAAGAAGCAACATTTTTCATGAATGTTTAGATTTAAAAATTTTCTTGAGTTTATCATTGAAAATATAGTGACCTATTATCATTAGGTACTATATGGTATTATTTTTCAGATCAAGAAGAGACATGCACCCATGCCCCATCCCACCTTTGTGTTTTTAAAATTCTCTAAAGCAATAGCACTTAATTAGGCATGCGGCCTTTGATTAGTGCTGCAGATTTGATGCTTATGCAAGTGCTTGCCTTGCAATTAGACATGACCAAAAAAGAAATCATACATAATTCGAATAACTAGATTATGTCATGACCACCGAGCTAAGTTGCATTGGTCATCCGTAGATCTTCTTGTGCCTTGTTTGTCTTTTTTTTCTCCAAGTTGTTTCTTTTAGATATTGCATAGTTTCAAATTACAAGCAAATTTACTCTATCTATTGGAGTGTCTATTGAAAGTACTGATTAACAGAGCCTCTTATTATCCACTAAAGAGTCCAGTCGTTTAACTGATATTCTAGTTCAATCTCGTAAAATTGTTTATATTGTCTATTAACAGCACCTCTACACAACTTTCAATATAGACCTCTATATCAAATTACATGTAATTTTTTGTTTCATAAATCTATTTGGTTGTAGTTTAATGATTTACTAATAAATAAAAACAAGTCTAATATAACAAGGGGTCCATCCTAGTACCACATAAACTTTTAGTCTTTTTATTTCTTATGGTGCGTGGTGTATTAAGCATAAACATTACTCTCATGTAGATTTTTTCAGTGTGAATATTTAATAAAAAAATATACAACTAACATGATATATTAGGTAATTTTATGAAATATTATATACTACACTACTAGTGTTATCTTTGTCGTTTCAATGCATGTTTGACCTCATGATTCATCACTTTGCCTATATCTCAAAATTAGATCAACCTGATTATTGTGTATATAAATTAAAGACAAATGAACCTAACAGTGTGTTGTGCTATATTTCATTATTTGTAACCTATGTTACATACAGTTAATTCTATGTTCTTTCTAATAAATAGTACAATATATTATGTTACAGTCAATTGCTTAGACTACAATTATTTAAGTTTGTCAAACCACATAGTTTCTATGAACTTCTATATCGAGTTACATTGGCATTTCAATTGCTTAGACTACAATGATGCATGATTAAGTAGATAAAAGCAAGTGTAAAAACAGGGGGTCCTATCCCGTGGCAATGCTGCACGAGTTTTCTAGTTTTTTTATTTGTTATGGTACAATGCCTATTGGTGAAGTGGCGTTACATATTTGACTTTGAAAGTATTGTTAATGAGGGGGAATGCTTATTTGATATTTAAACATGCTTATAGAAGGACCGTGCATGAACACAAGGGTCCCATCCAAAATATATGATGCCTGAATAACAATCTTTAAGACGACACATGGAACAACAGTTTTTATGATAATGTATTATAGAAGTATAAACATCATATACTATGAAAAAATCTTCAAAATAACAACCACGGATTTTAAGTCTATACAAACCTGAAGGGTGACGGCAACCATATACTATATCGTAGACCAACATGTTATTATGACAAACATGACTTTGAGCCCATGTAGGCCAATATGTTTGTTTAAGACAAAACAGTTCTAGAAGAGCCATGGGCATTGGGACCTCCTTCCAGCACAATGTCATGAGCCTATTGAGAAGGCATAAGCTAAATATCCATGGAATTTGATATGCCAGAGAATGCATCATTATTTCTTCAAAAAAAAAAACAGGGTGCATCATTTGTTTTGGGCGCATCTAGGCATTTGTTCATCAGAATCATGTCATTCAGTACAAGCACTACTTTATCAGGAATACAAGCTGATAGTTGTGTGTGCCATAAATAGCAACAACGAGGTTGTGGTTTCAAATTTTAGAGCAGAGAGCATAAATCCATCTTTCGAATCTAGCTCAATTGGTCTCCAGGTGGGTTTCAACTTTCTATTGTCCAGAAAGTTAACTGCTGGTGCAAATTGCAAAACAGAGGAAGATGAGCCTGCGGGAAGAAAAAAGGAAAACAGAGGAAGATTACACAGAAATGCAGAGTATTGAAGCAACGTGTTTCTGCTCCCCCCTTTATTTGTCAGCGTACAGGAGGAAACTGAGATCATTGGAGGGCCAAATATGACATGGTTCACGAGAATTTGCTGCAAAGATCGGGAGGGGGTGTTCGGTGTCTATGCAACAAGAGCGTGCATGGGCTATGCTGTTTCCCATTCACTCGATAACGCTTCTGCTACATGAAGAACTGAAGATTATGTGATGGTTCGAATGGTATTATATTCTAAAGATCAAAAGGTGTCGATCGAAGCTTACAGAGTTTGACTGCACATCCTCACATCAAATGTTCAGTAGCTAGTCTATTATCTACGTTGCTCCCCTGAACTCCATCAGCCGCTGTTAGTGACATGGCAGAACCTCCTGATCTCACCCTGGTCGTCAGTGAGCACATCCATTGCTGCCATCTTCCGCATGGCATCACCGAACATCGCCGCCCACCGCCCCTGGTCCATGGCGCTGTCCTCCACCATCCGCTTCGTCGTACCGTCGCTGATCAGAGCCCAGTCCGAGTTGAACAGCACCTTCCCGTTGAGCACGTTCCAGTAGTACCGGTTGTCGAGGCCGGCCGGCGTGCCCTGATCCTGGTCCACAGCCACCTCTGCGCCGGCGTCAGGCGGGCACCGCCGCTGCAACCCGGCGCCGTACTCCGCGTCCATGGTGTCGCTCACGTTGGGGTAGATCCGCTGCGAGAAGGACGCGCAGTGCGCGCGGCCGACGGAATGCGCGCCGGAGAGCGTGACGAGCTCGTCCTGCGTGAACCCCTTTGCCGCGAACATGCTCGTGAGCTGGTCGAGCTGCGCGAACGGTGGGGAAAGGTTCTGCGTGGCGTCGGACGCGGAGGAGGCGAGCCCGTCGCGGCGGCCGGAGGGGATGCGGTAGCTGATGGTCCAGGAGCTGAGGATTCGGGTCGCGTCGCGGGCGGCGAATGCGAGGATGTCGGCGCAGGAGACGGTGCCCGGGCATAGACTCTCGAGCTGCCGTTTGGCCTCCTGGATCACATCGAGCCCGCGTAGGCCGCCGTTCGCCGGCGACGTTTTCTCCGGGTTTGGGTTGGCGGGGCTCGGATCGATCAGCACTGAACCGTCGCAACCCTGGCACGGACAGATCATGAACATTGATTTAGTTGCTGTGAACATATCAAGAGCAAACTTACTTCGTGTTCTGAACTCAATTGTGAGAAACACGTTGACGAAGCAGAATTTAACTAGGAGCGTACCCTGACGAAGCAGTCGTGGAAGTGGAGCCGGATGAGCCCTGCGCCGACGCCGCGGTCCGCGTAGACATACTGCTGTACGACGCTCGCCACGGTGGCCTCGACGTCGACGGTGCAATTGGTGTTGCTGCTGTAGAAGCCGTCTTGCAGAGCGGCGTTGGTAATTGCCGGCAGCAGAGCGTGCAGAGCTATCAGGAGCAGAAATAATGCCGCATCGACGCAGGGTGGCATGCTGCAGCTTGCAAGTCAATCCTTTTACTGCACTCTGTCTGCTCCGTTCAAGCTAGTTATAGGTAGTAGAGTCCCAAGCGGATCGATACGAGCGAGCAGGCAGGCCAGGCTCGACGCTGAAGATTGCAATGCCTGCAATATCTGGCTAGGTGTACTGGTGCAGATGCAGCGTTGAACTGGAAACTGATACGCAAATCTTCTTAGATGTGAGTGCGCAAAGTCGTACGTATATATAGCTGCCACTGCTGCTGCTGCTGCACACAGGAGAAGCTTCGAACATGGCCGCGTGGGTCTCAGTAAAGCTGGAACGTGCGTGGCAATGAGCCGACGACACATGGAGCTTTTGACTAAGCAGGCCACCTGGGGATTCCCATGCTCAACATTCAGCTGGCACGGAAGGATGGACAGCTACGTCTCGATCACAAGCAAGTGGGAGGAGAATCATCGATCACCGCTATGCGATTGCTGCGACGGGATTTTGGCTGCTGTTGATTCCATCTGGGATCCAAGACTGTTGGACATCTAGGAATATTTTTTTAGTCAGCTGACAATACCTCATTATACTTGTTCTTATGCACCAGAGAATGGCTTCAATCCCCTTTTCAAAAGTTCTCGTTAGCTTGCCATGGTGATCTAATTTTTAAAGAGGCTATTAAATGTGTTTATGTTATATAAAAAATGCTACTCCCTTCATACTTCTAAAATAAGTTGTGAGAGGTTGACAAGATTAGCCTAAAACAAGTCGTTCTGCTATTTTCTCTCTGTTTTAGACGAAACTGCCCCCAAGCTTATGACTTTGTGGTCCCCGAGGTGAGCATTAAACGCTGCCTCCTCGCTTAGTACTCTTGATCAAGAATGATGAACCGTCTATCATATCCCTTAAAATGATCTTGTATTGTTTTGAGTGGATGTCTGGGCTGAGGATAAATTACCATAAGAGTGAAGTGGTAGTTTTTGGGTCGCAGAGGAGGAACAACAGGGATGGCAAACATGCTGAACTGTAAGATAGGCAGCCTGCCAATGACTTAGGGCTCCCAGTTAGTGATCATCACTTGGGCGTGCAGGCCTTTGATTATGTGGCTAGAAAGATAGGCAGGAAACTTCAACCGCGGAAAGGGAAATTATTGTCTTAAGGGCAGATTGATCCTAACCAACACTTCACTTAGAAGTCTGCCAATATACATTATGGGAATGTTTTGTCTCCATGAGTCGACACATAAAAAGTAAGACAATATTACAGCTAGATTCTTTTGGGGAGAAACAGATAAGAACTTTAAATACCACATGGTGGGATGGGAGAATGTATGCTTGCCAAAGGATTATGGGGCAGCTGGGATCATCAACACTAGAACTATGAATGAAGCACTGCTTAGAAAATGGATCTGGAGAATCCAAATTAATGACCCCAACGACATGTATTGCCAATTACTCAGGAAAAAATATATGGGAGTAAATCCTTTTTTCTTATCAAAACTAGAGGGAGGATCTCAATTTTGGCAAGGGCTACACAAAGCAAAAAACAGCTACAGGAGGGGGATCAAAAACAATGTGGGGAATGGTAGAGAGACCTTATTCTGGCAGGATAGATGGCTAGGTGAAGTCCCTCTGAAATTGAAATTCCCTCATCTGTTCAAAATTTGTAGGGATAAAAATAGCTCAATACATGTTTGTGGGATGGCCAAGCTTGGTGGTGTGATTTCAGAAGGAACTTTAGGGTGAGAGAAGCCAATGGAAAAGTGTGATCGAAGAGCTCAGTCATGTTAAACTCTGCAAGGAAAAATGATAAGGTGGAATGAGCGTTATATAAGAATAGAATCTACTCCACGAGATCATTATATAGGAACATCCTTTTCAGGGGAGTGGTGAACAAAAGAATGGAAAGAGTGTGGGAGTCTAAACTGCCAATGAAACTGAAAATATTTCTTTGGCTTGCTTGGCAAGATAGATTGCAAATGGGTGAGCAACTGGGGGTGAGAAATTGGAAGGGCGACAAGAATTGCATCTTATGCAATTGCCCTGAGACAACTGATCATATCATTTTCCAATGCAAACAGGCGGTGTTTGTATGGGCCAACATCAAGGAAGCAATGGGATGGGAGGCTGCTCCCAAAAACATGAAAGACCTCTTCGAAAACTAGCTGCCCATTGAGGGTGGCAGGAACAATGGGGGACTTTTCTATTTTGAGATTGTAGCATGGGTATTATGGAAGAAAAGAAATGAGATGATGATCTCCAAGAAATTCACTAAAGAGCCAATTAACATCATTAATCTCATAATGTCACAGATGAAGAAATGGAGCTCATTTATTGAAGAAGCAGGAGAAGGAAAGGGTGGAAGAAAGATGCGAGGTCATGAGGAAATGTCTAGGAAAGGACGAAAGAAAGAGCAAGACCAGGAGAGGAATGATGATGTCTGGATCGAATGAAAATGGCAAGAATCCCTTGGCTACAATAGTTTGTGAGTACCTAGGCTACACTACTACAAAAAGCCTCATCAACAGCGGTTCAAAGCCCCTCATCAGCAACGGTTTTAGAACCGTTGTTGATCAACCATTGCTGATAGTTTTGAACCGCTGCTGATGCTCAAGTATCAGCAGCGGTTCAAAACTATGAACCACTGCTGATATGTGACCATCAACAGCGGTTCAAAATTGTGAACTGCTGCTAATACTCAAGAATCAGCAGTGGTTCATAGTTTTGAACTGCTGCTGATAATAATTTTTAAAAATTAAAAAAAAACTTTTACCTCTAATTTGCTTTGCTTGCACCCTTTGTATTGCTATGTAGCAAAACTAAGGCACAAAGCAATACAACTAGAAGTATAAGAGGCTTAGCAACAAATGACTTATGTTTAGACAATATATTCTCTTAAAAGTTGTTTGGCACCATCATTTTAGATTACATCATGTTTAGACAATCTACTAGTACAATCAAACTAAGAACTATCTTTTTTTTGGGGGGGGGGGGGGGGGGGGTTATTCAGATTGCCAACTATCAAACTAATAACAACAATAATCGTATAAAACCAATGCTAATCTAAAGCTTTAACAAGTTATAAAATTGGAATGGAACAGAGCTTATGGTGCAGTAGCATAATCATGTATTGGTGTGCATTGGCCAAAGTTTCATCAAGACAAACACTCAAACATTGGTGTGCATCATATTCAGTCAATTATCCTGCAACAAATATAAGAAATGGACTATCATTTATAAGTAAATGTAACACAAGAATACCATAACTAAAAAAGAACACTAGCATAATCATGCATCTTAGTAATTTATCCAGCTAATATTTTGTCTATGAAAGCATTAAACTCAGTAATCAACAAACAACACTAGACCTAGAGAATAGCAGCACAACAAGAATTAAAAGCAGCAACTTATCATATAGTATCAGTTTTCCAAGTACAAGATCAAATTTTGGGAACAATATCAGTCAAGAAAAACAGAACATGTGCATAGAATTAAAAGGCCATGTATTGCTATCTAAGCACATGCATAGCTTGCCTACAGATAATTGCTCGCATGGTTGGGCCATTGTGGCTATCTGACATGGTGAGGTGCCGCTTGACTCTGATTACTCAGAAGATCAAGCTTCGTCTACAACTAGTGATGCTACAATTTCTAACCAGCTAGTGTCATTGCTGGTTTACCTTGTGATTTATATAAAATACCAAATTCCTCAAATAAACTATGACGTAGCAAGTAACTGTTTAACCAGCTGAAAGAGAAAGGACATGCCTGATGGCAGATCAGGTCATAACAATCACAATTTTTGCTTAATATATGATATTAGCAGATTCAAAGAAGTAATAACATGGAAGTAACTTTTAGCTTTCAATGTACTCAGTACAGAACATGATGAGCATGTAAGATGTAAGATAGCAGAATGCACAATATAGATCAGCCAAATATTCCATTAAGTGAGCTGAAATTTTGACAAACACTTGTTGGGTCTGGGGCATGGCATTAGGCTCCATCTATGGTTTTCACTATGATACAAAAGCACAGACGCACAAAGGAAAGAACCAAAGATGTTAAAATTGTTCCCACGTTGCAGTTCTCTTAGGAATCTTTTATCTCCAAATTGATTGTTTTAAGTCTTATAAGAGATGGTGCAATGAATGTCACTCTGCATCGAATGTACCATCCTGATTCCACAAAATCAAACCTAAAAAGAATGAGAAGGATGGAGCGACAGCGCACAATTCATGCACACTTTATCTCATTGAAAGACTCTATAAAAGGAAAATAATAGCCTGATTCCAGAACCGCTGCTGAAAGTTTCGAATTCTAGAACCACTGTTGATAATGTTTTTCAGCAGCGGTTCTCTATGAGCTTAATTATTAATCTGGATCTGTAGGTATTGAACCGCTGTTGATAATCTTTTAGCAGCGGTTCAACACGAACCGCTGTTGATAGGGCGCTGTTTTTAACCACTTTTGTGGTAGTGCTAATCTCGGGCTGTTTAGAACCTTTCTGTTGTAAGCTGATACCCCCAGCGTCTCTTGTTTTTTTTTGTTTTGTTTTTTGTTATTGCAAGGTTCTGAACTCGAATGTAAAACCAAATTCGCTTTCAATACAAGCAGGCCATGTGGCTTTTTCATTTAAAAAAAAAGCGCATGCTTGCGTCTGTCTGTTGCTGGCGTTGAGGTCGTTCACCACGTGCGGCTGAGTTGCTCGCTCACTACCCGTCCAACATCTCCCTTTCGCTGCCCGTCATGGATTCAAAGGAGCTAAGAAAAATCATTGTAGACAAATTATGCATCCGCCACGGGCGCATGCACGCAGCCAAAATAAAGGAAAATAGACCCATCATGCACGCACATGGCGCAAAAAAGAAAGAAAGAAGGTTCGCCATGCACGCAAAAACAAAGAGAAAATATTGACCCGACATGCATGCACATGGTGAAGAAAAATGAAAATATCCGCCCATGCAAAATGCTGCAAAAATCGACGTCCTAAAAACTATAAGCATGGCCAGGGGATCGAACCATGAACCTTATGCCTCAGGCGAGGACTGAGAGTTCAACACTATATTTAATAAGGGCAGACAGGAAAAATGCACTCTAATTAATTACTTCTTGATATTGTAAATTATTTTCAAAATGACTACTTTTTCAAGTATGGAGGAGTACATATTAGCTGCAAAGACGTTAGCATATTTTTTTAAAACCTGTATTATCACTTATGCACCTGTGAACTGCAGGAGGATATACTCCAACTTATCATAAATAGAGAAACTCGCTGGCGTCCAAATTATTCACCCAATTTAAAACCAGAAGGCCTTGAACCAATATATTGTCTCGAGAAAAATTCACCAATTTGATAAACAATGTTGAGCTTGAGAGCTCCAAAATCTAGTATTATTTAACTATTGTCCATGAACATCCTAGATTACCTTGTTGGAGATACTAGATGAATTCCCCGTGCCTTGCGGCAGGAATCAGAGTTTTAATTTGACCACTTATTTGATCACATATGAAAACATTTGATGACTTACAGTTGAAAAAGAGACTTGGTAACCTCTTCTGGAACACCCAAAGATTACAATTAGCTCGTTGGTCTGCATATGAGAACGATTTCCAAAATTGCTCAAAGTTGGAATTAAAGTCCTAGAGCAAATCAGACTCCTTTTACTGAAAATGGAAGCAGCTAGAATGTAATATAATAGTTATATTTATCAACATAGGAAAGCTGACTTAACCAAATAAAATGTATGTTGGGATTTGATGTATAGAAAGGAGAAGGAAAACGTATAATGTGATAATCTGATCGCATATTTCGTTTACATACCCAGACATAATCACAATTTGTTGTATACCATAATCTATCAAGGCATTATATACGTTCAGAGTACTATAGATTACCTTGTTGACTGACGACTGTTGTAATCTTCAACAGGTTATGGATGATGGGCCTTGACTCATGTAGTCTCTAATGTGTGTGGACCTCATATTAAAAGTTGAAGCACGTCATTAGAACCAAAATGCACATACGATGGAAGGAAGGAAAATAGATCATGAAAACTAAATGCAAAAGTACATGATAGAAGCAGGTAACCTTAACATGACGATAGTTTTGCACTGGATGTGCCCATGCCGATAGATATATGTCATCTCCGATGATGTGATCCCCGACAAATCAGCTAAGAGCCGGTAGTCATAATAAATCCAGTCGTGTTAGAAATTTCTAGAAAGTCTAGTAAGAGACATTGAGGTACCAGCAACATGAAGACAGGGGATGGCTTCTAATTTTTGCAGTGCATGCTAGGTTTGCCGTCTTTTCTGAGACAATAGGATTGGTAATTTGTGCCAAGAGAGAGCATCTCAGTATATAGCATGGGAGGTGATTCATTTTTTAGTATTGATAATAACTTGAGTGGCATGAGTGCGAGAAGTACAGAGAAGGTGAGCAGATGAGCAGGAAGGCAATCTATATTGGGATTGGCCACATCAGCCATTGGTAGAGAATTTAGCACCGTTAGTGCTAGTAATCAAGTTGGTCCTCTCATTACATGGGCTGGATCTACTAACCTCTCCATGACTCCACGTACTGGAATATTGCAACGCCTACTGTAATAAATTGATACTGGCTTGGTGGCTTAGGATACTCCCTATAAAAGTTTTATTTTCAATAAATGAGAAGCCACATAAGTAATTTTGATGAGATGACAAAAAGTTATGAGGAGAGAGAGGGAAGGAGTTTTATTTAGATGAAACTGAGTATATACATTTTCCTATATTTAAAACACTATGATACTAGCATTGAAAGAGAGGAGTTTCATTTTATCCTATAGACAACCAATGAAACATCCAAATGAAACAATGTATTGGAGAGATTGTTTCATTTATAGTTTTAAATCATTTTTTGATGTCATATCACTCTTGGAAACAACAAAATAAAATCCTCCATTATGACTAGCCTTAATGGAGTATCGTGTTTGCACTGGCAGAGGATCAAGGCAACATTAGTTCCATTCAATGTTGTTATGCATTTGAAGAAGATGACAGGTTAGAGGATCCAACAAATATGATGACATTAAATACATCATCGGATGGTGGATAATTTGTAGGTGATGTGGCTTAATGTAAGAGTAGAGAAATACTCTTAGTGGGTAGCACTTTTAAAACATCTATAGATATGGATTATAGATTATAGGGCTGTGGGACATTGAAAACACCAGACAACTTAAAAGAGGTGGACACAGTGCTCAAGACACTAGGAAGTTAACTTAAGTAGGAGGCATACTAAATTTTCTATTGTATAATAATAGTAAAATAAATTATATTGTCAGTCAAGTTACAAATGAATTGAGGGAAAACTAAAAGAAATATCAAAATATTCAGCTAGCAATAATGTATAAAACAGTCCTGATGTAATCATACAATTGAATATAAATGATACTGTGGAGAGAAACATTTTGAGAAGAGATAAGCCCAGCTAAAATTGAGTTGGAGTAAGCTCAAAGAAATAGGAGCCCCTTCATGGTAATATATAGACTCGAAGGTATTAATAAGTAGCACAAAATGCCATCGTAAAGAAGAATCAGCTACATATGACTGGATGTAAAGAGAAATTGAAAGTCATCCTTCAGATTGGAGTACAACATTCGATTGTGGCACCTACCATAAAAGATTTAGTAATGGTTTAGTAAATTTGAAAGCAATGTTTGTGGTGATACTATATTTGCCTGCAGGGGACCCTGAGGGGTCAAATTTGTGTTGACAAAAACTAATGAGGAGGCAAATTCAGAATTTTCTGATGGCATGTATGATATGGAGATTGATGGAAGCTGCTGCTAATCCAATCTGTGTACAACTGAAAAATATTTAGCCAATGCCATTAACATTTGTTATCTACAAAAGGCAAAGTGTTAAATACTCAAAGGAGCGACAAAATCTGTACAACAGGGATAGAATATTATAGTAAGAGAAACTGAACGGAAAATAGGAAAATAAAAAGGTTTCATGAAAGGTATATTGTAACGTATTTCTTAAGAGCACCAAGGTGATACTCTGAAAACGGGAAAGAGGATCTAAGGGAAGAACCTGATTTGTGCATTGTAGAGTCATGGCAGAGCTGTCAGTCTTGTGCTCTCCAACTCTTGAAAAAAGAAGACCTACTGGATGCATACTACGTAGGCAAGCTCCATGTGACATTTATGACAGCTGTTGGAGAAGATGGGAATGCCCTATGGAGAATGTCATAAAGGTGACCTCTCAAATGAACCTGAAGAGGCGGCAACCTGATGACTAATCAAGAGTACAAGGATGTCATGGCTCCTCGTGAATCATCAATTATTTCAAAGGCTTGTCAGCATTGTATGCGAAAGAGAGATTGAGGTCATGAACGAATGATCTTGTATAGATTATGTTTGAGTGAAAAGCGCTGGTAGTATGAGTGGTAATTTCAAATTTATTTGTTTTAAATTAATAGTATAAAACAAAAGTTCATATTATCCCTAAAAAATCAAAAGTGTGATACATACTCATAGGAGACTGCGCGGGTAGAAGGCAACATAAAGATTATAAAGTTTTTCTCTTTATTGAACATATATATTATCATTTTTGCAAAGACAAATCTTCTAATTGCAAGATGGTGCTATTGGTGTGATTTTTTATAATCGATAGGAAATAATATCATAAAACAATTCGAAGTTTAAGTATCGATATTGAGTTTTTTTAGAAAACAAAATTTTATGCTAGTATTATAATTTAAATACAAAAATAATAGCTATTTGATGAGTTATAATGAAGCTAGCCGTGCTATTAGTTTTTAGTTAGCTGCATTATAAAATCCAAACAAAACTAAACTGTGGTAAAATTCCATTCACTAAAAGGAACTAGGGCCATACTCAGCTAGATGCCTCTCGAGGCCACAAGCGCTCCCGTCTTGTTGGAGTAAATGTCACCCACCTCACCTTTTCTTTCCACTCTTTCCGACATCCTATATAGTACCAATGCAGCCATTGGCGCCGCCATTACAGTGAAGTACCTGACGGCGCCGTCCGAAACGAGCCCCGGAAACGCCTCAAGCCTCTGCTCCATCAAAGCCTTCGACATCATGTCCCTCCACTGCATATTGCAGTCGATCTCATGGCCTTTCGCTTTAGCACCTCATCATCTCTTCTCTACTTTTGCCACCTCCTTCTTCAAGTCGGTGAGGTTAGACGCCATGACTTTCTTTGCTGCCAGCTCGCAGCTTTGGGGGTTGCAGTTGTAGGAAGTCTTGACGTCGGCGCGCAGCGAGATGACTTGTTGTTATGCATGTCTTCATTGTGGTTACAATTTTGATCACAACTTTCAAGGTCTGACAATGTCGATTCCAACCATGTTTTGTAGTTCTGTTTCCTTGATAACAATGAGGTTGGTAAGTTTAATGTACAAGGCAGTGGATATCCTCATGTAGCTCACTATAACAATGATGATTTGTGGAACTTGACTTATCTGTTAAATTTCCGTACCAACAATCCGACAAAGAATACCACTCCATAGTATGTTACCATATGCTTTTAATCCCATAAACTTACAAATTGATATTTAGATTAGTAACATGTTGCTGCAATTGCAATTGCAGCCATGCTGTATTCATTTCTTTGATGTCCCTGATAGTCGTCATGCATAGAAGAAGTTTCCGGAAAAGAATATACAATTCCAACACAATTTTGCAGTTACCACCCAATCTGGTGATAATGGTTCCCTTTCTTTACAAGAGGTATAATTTGTTCTGCAACCTTCATGTGTGCCCTAATGTTATAGAATTTGGACTTTGCACGCAACAGAATGAGACCCTAAGAATTTTCTAGGCCATGGATGCAGCTATGCAGCGCATCCACATGCTTTCAGCGCCTTGTAGTACATGTATTGCTGAAATGCTTTAAATGAATGTATCAGTAAAGCCATTGCTGAAATGAAGGCTCAAGTGATTTTGACGATCAAGAGCTGGACACCTGGAGGTGCAACCACCTCAACAACAGATACAATGCAAGGTAAATATCATGCCTTTCTAGAAATTTAATTTAGATTCTTGTTTTGTTTCTAATGAAAGACATGTAGCGCTGAGAGAAACAGTCTCTTCCCCGCGCCATCCAGTTCATGACTCCTGTGCTCTTATATCAACAACAAATGCCAGTGTTTATGGTTCTCCCACAAATCATGCCCCTCATTGTGTTCTGCCCAATCCTATTATTTATTCATTTATTACTTCGTATTTGTGCATTCTTAATCATTGTATTATATATGTGCAGACCCTACCGATGGCAGTCGCAATTCACATCCCGCAAGAAAGAGAGCAGCACATAGGAGGCATTTCCATGCAATGAACCTATGCACACAAATGACAACAAGCATCGCAGAGGTTGCATCATTTGTTATGAGAAGCAAGTTCATTTGAATTATAGTATATGTACCATTCTACGCTCTCCTATGCAATGGTCAGGAGCTGAGGACATGGAATCACAATTCGATATTTCGCGGAACTTGACTCAGTCTGTTAAATTTCCGTACACGAGATCTAACAAAGAATACCACTCCATAATATGCCATCATTTGCTTTTACTCACACAAACTTACAATTTGATACTTAGATTAGTAACCTGTTGTTGCAATTGCAGCCATGTCGTATCCATTTCCCTAGTGACATGGACAGTCCTCACGCATAACAGGAGTTTGCACAAAGGGATACACAATTCCAACACTTATTTGCAGCTACCACCCAATCCAGTTATGATGGTTCCCTTTCTCGACAAGAGGTACAGTTTGTGCTGCAGTCTGCATATGTGCCCAAGTGTTACAACATTTGGACTATGCTGGCAGCAACATTGGGCTCTAGCTTCTTCCTTGAATAGTTGTAGGCCGTAGATGCAGCGCATTCACATGCTTTTAGTGGCTTGCAGTACATGTGTTGCCTTTGGTAAGTTTAATGTGCAACACGGTGGGTATCATCATGTAGCTCACTACAACAACGATGTTTTGCGGAACTTGACTCAGTCTGTTAAATTTCTCTAGATGGGATCTGACAAAGAATACCGCTCCATAGTATGTTACCATATGCTTTTACTCACATAAGCTTACAATTTGATACTCAGATTAGCAACCTGTTGCTGCAATTGCAATTACAGCCATGCCTTATTTATCTCCCTAGTGACCCAGACAGTTCTTATGCATAGCAGGAGTTTGCACAAAGGGATATACAATTCCAACATAATTTTGCAACTACCACCCAATCTGGTGATGATGGTTCCCTTTATAGACAAGAGGTACAATTTGTGTTGCAGTCTGCATATGTGCCCCAATGTTATACCATTTGGAATTTGCTGGTAGTAGAATTTGGCTCCAATTTCTTTCTTGAATAATTGTAGGGCGTGGATGCAGCTATGCAGTGCATTCACATGCTTTCAGCAGCCTGCAGTACATGTATTGCCTTTAGTAAGTTTAATGTGCAATACAGTGGATATCCTCGTGTAACAAACTACATTAACGATGTTTTGCGGAACTTGACTTAGTCTATTAAATTTTTTGTACACGGGATCTGACAAAGAATGCCACTTCATAGTATGTCATCATTTTCTTTTATTCACATAAACTTACAATTTGATACATAGATTAGTAACATGTTGCTGCAATTGCAATTGCAGCCATGCCGTATTCGTTTCCGTAGTTATCCGGATAGTCCTCATGCATATCAGGAGTTTGCACAAAGGGATATACAATTCTAATATAATTTTGTAGCTACCACCTAATCCAGTGATGATGGTTTCCTTTCTGTACAATAGGTACAATTTGTGCTACAGTCTTTATATGTGCCCCAGTGTAATACCATTTAGACTTTCCAAGCAGCAGAAATGAGCTCTAACATCTTTTTTTGAATTACTATAGGTCATGGAAGCAGCTATACAGCGCATCCACATGCTTCCAGCGACTTGTAGTACATGTATTGCTAAAACTACTAATGCTTTAAATGAACATATGAACAAAGCCATTGATGAATTGAAGGCTGAAGTGATTTTGGTGGTCAAGAGCTCGACACCTAAAAGTGCAACCACCTCAACAACAAATGAATGCGAGGAAAATAACATCCCTTTCTAGAAATTTAATTTAGAGTATTGTTTAGTTCCTAATGAAGGACATATAGTGCCTAGAGAAACATGCTCTTCTCCCTGTTGTCCTGGTCGTAACTCTCATCCTCATATATTGACAACAAATGCCAGTGCCTGATGGCAGTCGCATAACACATTCCAGAAGCAAGAGGGAAGCACAGGAGGCATTTTCATGCAATGAACCTACGTGCACTGATGGCAACAAGCATACCAGAGGCTGCATCATTTGTTATGAGCAGCAAGTTCATTCAAAATATAATTTTCATATGACGGCTTAACTAATTGCTCATAGTTGCTTCATATTTCAGGAATCCCGCAGCAGGATGGTTTTAGGCAATGGTGGTGTGTCTGTGTGTTGGTTCTCTCTATGTCACCACTGCACACACTCGGCGTGTTGCCCTCGCCCTTGCCACAACACAAAACACACTGGGTATTACAACACTACGGGAAACTAGTTATTTGTTGAGTCCACAAGCACTCGACAAAATGTAAATAAAAATAAAAAATAGTAAAAAAAAGAAAGTTTGATGAAGGGAGGCTCCTAACAATGTCATTTTTCACGCGCCACACGTTTGGTGGGAATCAATCTTGCGACCTCTTCTTCTTGCATAACCAACCCCACCACTACATCACACTGTCACTTGAGTCTATACTTCATTATCATTACTCACATATTATACTAAACCAAGTGCAAATTGCTTATTTGAGGTCCTAAATGAATTCAAATGAAAAAGTTATCAGCTACAAAGCTTCATAACTTATTGAGATATACAACAATCATTTTAGGATTTTCGCCATCCGAGGTCCTTTACTAAATTTGAATTTCATATTTCAGAAATTCAAACTGTGTTTTTTGTTGACAATATGATTTCAAATAAAAACGTTGTCAACTAAAAAGATTCATAAATTTTTTAGATCTATAACTTTTATTTTTACTATTTCTTCATCCGAGGTCATTTGGTAAATTCAAAATTTCAAATTTGAAAAATACAAATATACTTTTCATTGATAAAATTAATCCAAATTTAAAAATGTTCTACTACAAAGTTGTATAACTTATTAAAATCCACAACTTTTATTTTGGTCATTTGTTCATCCAAAATAGTGATAGTAACATTGTTCACAAATCTTATATATTTCACTTATAGTTTCATGAAATTATATGAGATTTAGATTTTATGAACAATTTTACTATCAATTTGAGTAATGAAAAAATGATCAAAACAATAGTTGCTCATCTTCAAAAGTTATACAACTTTGTAATTAAAAATTTTTAAACTTCAATTAATTTACTACTTGAAAATATAATTTGAATTTATCTTTGTCGAGTGCTTTTTTAACACTGGAGAAAGATCTTGTTTGCATAGTGTTTTTTTTTTTTGCACTTGGCAAACATAGTTTCTGCTGAGTGTATTTGGTTTGCTAAGAGTTTGTTTTTTTGGCACTCGACAAAATACACTTGGCAAACCTCTAGTCACTCGGCAAACAACCGATTTCCGATAGTACTGGTTCTAGACTGGTGGTATTGTGCACCATAAATGTTCTTTTCTTTGTTTATTTTACCATCAATGATTTAAAGTATCTTTCACTTTTTGACGTTAAATCAACCAACAACGATATTGAAGCATCAGGCTTCAATGTTTTCAACCTCACCGGTTGCGTCATATACAACAGGAAGAACACAAGGATATATATGCTTGGTTTTCACAAACCCATTCCAATAACAAATTTTGAGTTGGAATCGATACATCGATTTTGCAGGATTACAAATCAAATTCAAAATTATATAAAAAAAAGGAATACACAATAAGTTACAAATTCAGCATCACACTGGCCATCTGCAAAATTGGTTGAAACAAAACATTGTGCGACATGTGTAGTTTATAGTGTAAGGTAGTGATCAGTTAGTGGCACGGCACATCTTCCTGATTTCTCCAGTGCTCCCTGGCGGCATGGTCAGCTTGCTTAGCTTGACGAGGGCGTCGGCAAAGTCCAGGTTCCAAAGAGTTCCGTTGTCAGCGTACTCGTGGACGTGCTTCAGCGTTGCACTACTGTCGATGAGCGCCCAGTCGGAGTGGAACAGCACCAGGTTGTTGAGGTTGTTGTGGTAGTAGCTGTTGTCCAACAAGTCACTGCCGTTGGCCGGGACGACGTAGCCGGTCAGGTTCCCCAGCGTCGTCGCGTTCTGGTCGCGGATGTTGTTCTCCACCATCGGGTCGGCCGGCCCGGCGCCACAGTCCTTGCGCAGGACGTTGTCGCGGAAGTAAGGGTTGATCTCGCCCGACGGCGCCGAGAGGCGGTCGTGAAAGGACGAGCAGTGCGCGCGGCCGACGGAGTGCGCGCCGGAGAGGATGACCAGCTCCTCGGGGGTGAAGCCCTTCACGGCGAAGTTGCTGATGAGCTTGCTGACCTCGAACGTTGATCCCGGGACAACGAGACAACGCTGTCCAGGCGCCCCGCTGGGACAGTGAAGTTGATGCCTCCGTTGCTGAGGTAGACGGACGCGTCGCGGGCCGCGAACGCGACGATGTCGGCGCAGGAAACGGTGTTGGGGCAGGCGGCCTCGAGCTTGGCTTTGATCGTGTCGATCACGTCGAAGCCGCGGAGACCAATGTTGGCGCCGGATGTTTTCTCCGGGTAAGGATTGGAGTATGTTGGATCCAGAAGGACGGAAGCATCACAGCCCTACACGACGCATAAGTTGTTTGATAAATATCGGCATATTTGAGGCGACAAAATCTAAGAATCTTCTAACATACGTGACTTAAATAAACAGCAGTTAGTCCGCTACCTAGGACCCAACAAATTTTGGTCATGTTACGATCCTTCTAATTTTGAAGAAACAAGTTTCTTTAAACTAGAAAGCCTTTAAACAAGTTAGTTTATTGTACGATTTCTCAAAAGCAGTTTTTTGTTTTTAAGAAATCAAGAATATAGCTTGGTCCAGCCAATGTCAGTTTTTATCTGACCTTAATTCATTAAATTCCCAAAACGATAGTTTATATATTTTTAACAAAACAGAATCCAAACAGACCCACCCAGAATCTTTTTTTTTTGACCGAATTCCCACCCAGAATCTTAATTACTTAACTATTTGAATCAATTTTTCATTTCATGATGGATGATTTCGAATGGGAAACAAAATATGATGATTTCATATATAAATAAACAAGTTCAAACTTTATAGCAAACAATGACTAATCTCAGTGACATATAGTTGCTACGGTACGTTTGCATGCATTGCATTGCTTACCCTAACGAAGCAGTCATGGAAGAGCAGCCGGATGAGGGCGGCTCCGATGGTACTATCGGCGTTGAGGGCCGCCTTCACGGTATCTCTGACGATACCCTCAACGCTGCGGTTGCACTTGTCATTGTAGTAGCCGACCGTCAGAGTGCACGGCGCCGTCGACCGCACGACTGCCACCGCGGCCTGGAAGGCAAACAGCACCAAAAGCACAGAAGAAACCTTCATTTCACACGCCCAAATAATACGCGGCGCGCGCTTTTGTGGATGATTGCCTGTGCTGAGTGTGAGATCTCTAGAGAAATTATGCCGGTATATATACTCTGCCTAAGCGCAGCGACAACATGATTAGGAACAAGTAACCGCCCAGTAAACACATTCTTTATTTCCCGGAACACTGTGCATGACATGCTCAGTCGGCGGTTCATGCACCAGCGATGATCATTGACAAGCATGAATTTTTGGGAACACAGCTATAGGAAACGTGCAATCATGTCTTCGTCTTCAACACGACTTCGCTTCTGTCCCGTGGACTTTCTCTTTTTTTCCAGCTTTCGGTCCGTTCTATTTACTAGTTTTGAACTATTTGCTGGTTAAGGTTTATCTCGTTCAGGTCATATCCCATTGGTATAGTCAATCGTATCATATACTAGAGTAGTTCGACGTGACAACATGTATTTATGGTGTGAGCTGAGAAATGATTGAGAGCCAGCTGTACCGTCCGGTATATCCTTCTATACGGTGTTTACCGACAAAGAAAACAGGCTACTACCTCGAATTCTGCTTCAAATACAAAATTCAACTCAATTAGAAGAAAGTTGCCTCAAGACATGTGGATGTCTTAGCACTGCTAGCCAGGAAAGGAGACGGCGGGAAGTCAGCAGGCTAGCATTTGGGCCACCCCGGTGAAGGAGCCCACTGGGCCGAGAAAGAATACCAGGTTCAACAAGACCACAAGTGTCCGCGTGGTTATGTGAGTGAACCAAAAGCCACCGTGCGATGTGTTACCTGCGTATACTATATATAAGAAGGGAGTGGTTGGATTGAGAGGATATTATCGAAAATATTGTACACTCTGTAAGGAGTGATAAAATTTGAACCAGATTGATGTTGGTTTAATAACCCACAATCTTTTTTTCACGGGAACGGCGTATACGGCATGCAACAGGGCTGCCGTCGTCACACGTGAGAGTGAGACAAGGACGGAATCCAGCTTCGTTTCCTCCTTGGTACTTGCAAAAGCCAAATAAAGCAGCGGGAGGCGCCGGCTAAACATGTGTGTCCGCCTTGGATACAGCTAAAGACGACCATCCACGCACAGTTCAGACGATTGACAGTCGCATGAGCCAAGGCGACATGCTCATGCACACACATGTTTAAGACTTTTAAGGCCAGCTCGCCGAGCGCAATTATAACTGCTAACCATGCGTATTTTTTGTATGTATGCGTTTATGCTTTTATCTCTTCTACTGATCAACTCCCTGTACGGCAGTGGCGGACATAGGTTTTTCAAATTGGGTGTACATAGCAACCTCGTCCATGACGGGCGTATCATCTTGCATGTCCAGCATGCCTTCCAAGGGTTTTAGATAAACAAATTTGCATTTTTTCCAAGATATATTGGGTGTACATCTATACATCCTTGATCCACGCTGCGTCCGCCCCTGCTGTATGGTACCTATCGCTTTTGAGAAAGGCGTTGCGGTTTCCACAGCTTAATCACGTTGCGCTTTTGTCACGTTACGCAAACCGCGATTGTTATGCAGGAGGAGCCTGCAGTTTTGTCATGGAGCACACACACAACAGAAGCCATGCATGGAAGCAAAAAACAATAATGCCCCCCCCCCCCCCCCCCCCCTACTCTACACCGACCGGGTTGTAGAAAGCAAATAAAGCACTTTGTGGTAATTTAACAGTAGCTAGCTTATTATTAGGTGCAGTAGCTTGTACGCCCCTTATCACCGGCAAGACGAACAGCACCGTACCGTCGCGTAAAGCTCACGACATCGTTGAGTGATGAGCGAGTACCGTAGGCTCTCTAAAAGCAGGTTTTGGAGTGGACGGATCAATGGCGCCGATGCTTGCACTGCATGGAACAGCTAGCGGTGCTCCTCATCAGCTCGCCGGGCGCTAGCTCTGCTCATCTGCTGCCATTGTTGATGATGAACTAGTAGCAGAAAAGCAAAGCAAAGCTTGCAACGAGCAGTGTGAAAGGACGCGAGGAGAAGGGAGAAGAAGCACAGCATGTCGATGTCGTCGTCCTGCGACTTTAGCTGATACACATGCACGGCTGGGCGAGGGAGCGAGGAGCTCCTTGCTTTTGCCTTTCTCCTTCCCCGAGGAGGCCTGTTCTGGTCAGCCTTGCACGCACAGATGTGTCCAAGTGGATGCGTAGCTGGCTGGCCGGCTGCTTGGGGTTTGCTTTTGCAGCTTGTGAGCCTTGCTTTTAGCAGTATCCTATATGCATGGACATGAAGGTTTTGACCTCAAATTAACTGCCCTTTGGCCAATGGAATCCACACAATGGTTTCTCCCGTCCACAATTGTTTAGGATTTAAGTTGCATTTGAATTTAATTTTATAACTAGCAAAATACCCATGTATTGCCACGGGTCTTTGTTAAAAAAATTTATGGTTAAAATATTTTTTTGTAACTGTAAAAGGTTTTTAATTAATCAATTTTTTTGGGTTGAGCATTTACTCTATTTTTATTTTGCTTTACCTTTTTGAGTTTTAAAAAGAATATTCATTATAATAATCTTGGAGTGAGTTATTATTAGAATTCTTGCTATTAGTTTTCATCCAAAATATGATATTAAAGCAATAGATAATTAATTATTATTAGTATAAAATATCGAATTAAAATCAGAGTCCAATTCAATAAAGGATTAGAAAATGGTTCAAAAACGAGCCGAACTGATTGGTGAATCATTATAGGATACAAACTGAATACGACAATATTACGGATAAATCAAGACATGAAAAAAATGGTCTAGATTGTGGGATGCAAACTGAATACGATAATGTTAAGGACATATCTGGAGATAAAAAAGGTGGTCTAGACGACCTTACCTCAATTAATAGACGAAAAAAGTGGTCTAGATCGTAGGATGCAAACTGAATACAACAACATTAAGGACATATCTGGACACGAAAAAACATAGGATTGAAATATACCATCGTATGAAATCCTATAGGAATTCAAAATGCAGGATTTATGTAAAGAAGTTGTTTGGATATGATGTAGGAAAAACACAGAAAAACTTTGGTGAGAAGAGTTTATTAGAAGAGAGAATAAAAGAGAGATTGACACATTGTGCATTGGAATTTTCAAAGGAATTCTAACATGAGGTTGGAGCTCATGTTTAGAATCCTCTAAGGCTTTGTTTGGAATAAAGGAACGAAAAACACAAGAACAAGAAAAAAACCACAGGAATGAGTAAAACACAGGAGTGGAGAAGGTGAGAAAACCGTAGGAATGAAAAATGGAGGAAAGGAGATAGCTTTAGTCGTTTGGAATACAGGAAAGTGTTAGAATATTTCAATTTGCAAGGAGGCCGAATAGGAGGGGGAGGGGAATTTCATGGATAAGATGTGCTTCTTGGCCGATGATTCGCCATCTTTGCTTGATTCACGCCAAGTTTCTCTCTAGGTCTTGGCCACGGTGGGAAGGAGTGAGGAGCTGGAGAGAGAAAGAGAAAGAGAGAGTGCGAGTGAGATTTCCCTTGGGTTGGAGTGGAGGATTCAATTCCCGTGAAATATGCCAAGTCTGATTCCTTTTCGGAGGAAAGGAAGTCCCATTTCCTTCGTTCCAAATGCCATGGTTCAATTCCTTTTCAGAGGAATAACTTCCTCCAAAATTCCTTTGGAAATCCCTTGTTCCAAACGAAGCCTAAAAAGTGGAGGAAAGGAATGAATCCTATGAAATTTTTCCTATGAAATTTTGTGTGCCAAAGGACTTGATAGGAATAATTCCCATAGGACCAAATCCTCCAAAATTCTTCCACAATTCCTCCATTCTAAGGGCTCCTTTGGAATGCAGGATTGGAAAAACATAAGAATAGGAAAAATATAGGAATAGGATAGGAATGCATATGCAAAACAGAGGATTAGAAAACACAGGAATTTTGTAAGATTGTTTGTTTGGATAGGGCGTAGGAATTCTAAAGAAATTTTAAAAGTATAATACGTGTCTTACTTTCTTAATTACCTATCCTACACAATACTGCTTTTTTTTTCTCTTCCTTCTCTGTAACCTGTTGTTGTTAACGTTCTGATTTGCCTCGATCCTACGCAATGATAGAAAAAAGAGGTCCAAGTGGATGTTTTCTTTCCCATGAAATTTCCATGAAATTGCTTCCTAAGGAATATTTCCTTCAAAATTCCTACGCTCAAATCTTGCGAAACAAAGGCTGCAACAGTGTCAATTCCTATAGGAAACTGAATCCTATGATTTTCCTGTAAAATTCCTTTGTTCCAAAGGAGCCCTAAAGGAGGCCAAAATGTGTGGATTGATTTAACAGGCTCGAATCCTAGGAATAGTATTTTTGTTTTTGCTTGAGGAAACGGTTTTAAGATGGCAGGGTAGCAATAGTTTTTCTCATCGAATGATAGTAACACTTTTACAACCCTAGTCGATTTCATCAACGGCTGGATGCTGGAACAAAATTTCACTGAACTTGTGAGTCACATGTGGATTGTTCTCTGGGCTCGTATGAGAAAAAAAAAACGCCATGATTGAGAAGAAATGGCCCAAGCACCAATGCACCATCAAAGGACTACTTGGACACACGCTCAATTCTCAAACACATGTAGGCATAAACAAGAGCCTCACATGAGTCTCCTACGTATCACATATAGCTCCCTATTTGTTTATTCTCTTTATACAAGCTATTGCAGTATCCCGTCAAAGCTCTATTTGCATACGTTAGCCTTAGCCCATGCATATATCGCCATGAGGGAACCTAGTCCCTACTCATCAGGAGGAGATGTTTTTCCTCCAGCTCTCCTCTCTGTCTTCCTCCGACTCTAGCTAGGCAGCCATGCGTTAAGATCCACCCCAATCTGGTTGCCTGCCAACGAACCGATGAGCTTCCTATGCCTCAGTGGTACAGCGCCTCCATGAAAGTAATCAAATCTGCACCGCTGTGTGCAGAACATGAAGGCACTGCAAAGCTCCAAAAAAAAAAAGAAAAGAAAAAAAAACAGCAACACCATCATGACAACGTTTATTGTAGCCATGAGAGATCAGTGACAGTTATAAGTTGTTAGGTCACCATGATCAAGGGCTTACATTACATGTTGACACTTGCATCGATCAACACATCGGTTCTAGCCTGTATGACTTGTTGATGAAGGACCCGGTGACCTCCATGGTTCCGCAGCTGTAGACGCTGCCGAAGGTGTCCAACATCGGTATCACATTTTTATTATGGTGTTCCGGTGTGGATGACAGATAATAGTAGTAGTCTTCAAAATATCGGTACAGTCCTCTACACTGAAACTCCATAATAGAAATGGAATGTTGATGATATTGTCGAGAACTTTCTCATTTGAAGGGCACAAGGCTCTACTAAATCTAAGAAAACTAATTTGGCAATGCACACAGTGGAGTCCTATGGAGCTGAAACCTTCATTTTTATAGGCGATGCAAAAGTACCATCTTTATTATATTCATCTCGGTCCCTATATTGATTGGTAATTACAATACACAAACTTCTTATATACTTCCACGATAACACGATACACTGAGGAACTAATTTTGCATATATGTAGGTTATAAGTGGTGCACTTATTATAAAGTTTATCAAATATGAGTTGGCAAAAGGTATTCTCAAAGGCTCATAATGGCTAAAGCGTTAGGTGAGATGAACGTGTCTATATCTTCTACTGGATTGTTGAGAGTCACTCATCCTCATCAGGTTGATTAGTTGTTGCATGGTGTGGAAGTGTAAAGTGATTCTGAGGATAAATCCAGTGACATTTTATCTTTTTTTTCATCAATTCGATGTAAAATTTAGTACAAATGAAACAGACTTTGTCTTCGGTCAAAAAAAAAAAAGAAACAGACTTTGTCTTAAGCCTAACAAAATTTGACGCAAACAAAACAAACTTTGTCTGAAGCCTAACAAAATTTACTTTATGGGTAGCAAACTGCCAAGAGTTTGTTAGAATTTATTGAGACATGATGATTATTCATGCTTCCAATGGTAGTTGAAGTAGTGCATACATTTTACGCAACAACAAACGAGTTTGTTTTACTCGAGTGTGTAAAGGAGCTAATAGTTTTGCTACTACACTGGGATTGGGACCAAAACTTTTAGCTATCAGTGGTGGTTTGGCTTTCTGTGTCAAGTATATTTTGGTGGAAGTATAACAATTTTTTGTCTTAGACTTAACAACTATTGTCTTATGTTATTGCTTTTTTGTCCATCTATATATATCAAAGTGAAACTTTCTTTTTTTCTTCAAAACATAAAGCAGTGAAGTTTTCACGGCATGAAAATCAATGCATGCTATTCTGCACATTGCAGGCACGCAAGCGTAGCAAACGTCTAGTGAAATTTGTTTGTTTTTGTTTCATCTTTACAATAATACCCAACGGTGTATAATGTCATGTGTGACACCACAATGATTTTTAGTGCACTGATAATTGAAGATATTGATTATAAATTTGTTTAATTAATTATAAAAAAATACATGTAAATTCACACTTAAGTTTTTAAGTTTCAGTTTATGTGTAAAGGAATTTAAAGATGGTCGTGCATGCATTGCATTTTGATGATTTTTTCTAGCTTAAGACATGAATTACGCAGCACACGCGATACGTGTTTGGATGTGCAAGAACCATATGTGATCTCCTTGGCTAGCTTTGTGTTGGTGTCTAAATAAAGATGTTTGACACGACAACATTGATCGTCCACTAATTGGTCACCAGTGCTAACATTAACTCTTGACGATGTATGTTTAGGTCATAATAATTTGTAGACTACACGAACACGGATGCCATGGACACTCATGAAATTGTGCTGCAGATGCGTGCGCTGGAAGATAGGGGCTCCGGATTCAAGGCATAACATGGCCAAGATGGAGGGGCTTCTTTTGGCAAGCAATGTGGTCATGCAAAAGGATAAAGGCATACACCGTGGGGTTGGATCTAGAGGAAGAGTTGGAGATACCGTTGTCAGAGGTGATAATAGGGCGGAATGATGATGAGCCGAGTTTTGATTGGAGCGCCATTGTTCTAGGGATTGTACTCCTAGTTGCACTTGATGAGAAGAAGCTAGATTGATTTAGTTTTTGTGGAGGATTGAGCACATGAAGAGGGGTTTATATAGGAATGAAGGGGTTCAAGAAAGGAATTAATTTCTTTGCTCTTTTATGTTTTCTATATAACTGTTTTCGTTTGCACCTTTGTATAACAGCTACATCCTAGGTGTGAGTTCTTAGGATACCTTTTAATGTAAATATATGGAATTTGAAATTTTTTGTGCAGGATGATAAGTAGCGATCAAGGTGATGTGTATGCATCACTTTTAGTATAGCACACCTTGTTATAACATGTTTTGCACAACTTACTTGAATCTATGCATCTAGTTTGAACCATGCCCTCTAGCTGACTTGAGAAGCATCAACCCTACACTATCAACCGGACGAGAGTGTACTTCAAAATAGTATTTTTGTTATGATGTTCCAGTGCCGACGATGAACTGTGACCATCAAAGTGTCTACATCATCATCGACACAGGAACTCCATAATAGAAATACAACTTTGATATTAAAGAGGAGACACTCATCCGAAGAGCATAAGACTCTTCTATATCTAGGAAAACTAATTTAGGAATGCACACTGTGGAGTATTACCGAGCCAGAACCTTCACTTTATAGGCAACACAAAAGTATTGTCTTCCTTATATTCATTGTGGTCCCTATATTGATCGGTAACTATAACACACAAAGATACATGTACGATAACACGCTACACATTAAGGTGCTAGTTTGAAATATGTGTAAGTTAAGAGGTGTACACTTATCAAATTTATCAAGTGTGAGTTGGCAAAGTTATCTCCTCAAACCGTCTAAAGCATTAGGTGAGATGAACACTATCGTATCTTCTGCTTGATTGCGGAGAGTCACACATCGGACCCACTATTCATTGAATGGTGTGGAGGTGTAAAGTACATTCAAGTGGGAGGATAAATCCAATGAAATTTTTGTTGTCTTTTTTTCATCAATTTGCTGTAAAATTTGGTATAAATGAAACAAACTTTGTCTTAAGCCTAACAAAATTTACTTTATGGATAGCAAACTGCCAAGAGTTTGTTAGAACTTATTGAGGCATGTTGAGTATTCATGCTTCCTAAGATAGCTGAAGTAGCACATGCATTTCATGCAACAATGCACAAGTTTGTTTTACTCAGCTTGTGAAAGAGCTAACAACTCAGTAGGGATGTAGGTGGGTACCCATTAGGTATTTATGGGCCAACACCTTAGTATATTTACTAAATTAATTTGTGAAGTTGGAGAAATTGTCTAGTTCATTTGTGATAGTTTTTGGATCGGTTCATGACCCACAAATCGGAAAACCTGCATCCCTATAGTTCAGCAAGTACACTAAGATCAGGACGAAAACTTTAGCTACAAGTGGCGTAATTTTAGTGGAAATATAATAATTTCTGTCTTAAGCTTAACAACTATTGTCTTATGTCAGGATTGTTTTGTCTTTAAACAATGAAACTTTCACTGTATGAAAAAGCAATGCATGCTATTGTACACTACACGCACGCACACGCACGCACGCGGAGCAAATGGCTGCTGAAGTTTGTTTGGTTTTTGTTTCATCTGCACAATGATCTCCAGCGGTGTATGATGTCTTGTGTGACATCACAATGATTTTCAATATACTGATAATTTAATATATTGATAATAAACTATTTTAATTAGTTACCAAAAATACACGTAACTTTACTTTTAAGTTTTGTATTTTTATGTGGCGTTCTAATCAGGGTCATCTATAAAGATTACATGGACACGGACATCTTGGGTGCACATGAAGCTGTACTGCAGACTCTTAATTATTGGGAACACATGGCCATGGTGGAGGGGTTTCTGCTGATAAACAAAGCTGTCACACAAGAAGATGCATGCAACATCAGGCAACAGGGAACCACCGAGAAGCACAACGATGTTCAAGATGGCCAGCGAACAAGTTGGGGTGTCGGATGGTCGGTATTCATTCTCCAACCAGGGTCAAGCTTAAGGCCACCCACAATATAACGTGCGATTGAAAATCTACTAATTACGAGTTTCGAAAACGAAAAATCTACTGCTAGTAGTAGGTGACTTGTTGAATCACTCTTTGGACCAAGCAACACAGGACAAATTAGTAGATGGGCTAGTTACTTGTTAGGTCCCTCACCAGAATCCACGCCTTTGATGGGCTGAATATGCATATCTGGTTATCTACACTAACTAATTCAAGATAGTGTTGTCCCAACGAAACATGCCAAATGGGTCGATCCATACGCAGTTTTTTACCTGACCGAAGCACAACACGACCTGTTTAATTTCATGTTGGGTCGGTCAATACGAGGCTGTGTGTCGTGCTTGGACAGAGAGCATGATCCAACAGACGACACGGGCATGGCCTGTTTAATCTCGACCTGTTCAAGCACGAAAGGGGGCCTAGTTAGGCACGTTCTATTTTAGAAGACCAATAGTGCGCATAGTCCACCAAGAGCAAAAAGATAGACAAGCAGGCTGAGCAAAGCAGGCCAACCCACTAAGTCATAGCTCCACTCCTCTAGCCTCCAGAGTTGGCTTCCATCATTCTCTCGGCCTCACCCAACTGTCCAAGCATGCTTGCCAAATCGTCCTAACCCCAGAATCATGCTGCTCTCGAGTACCACCAGAGGAATCCCAAATGACACGCCATCCCTTCTCCTGCATGCGATAGCACCGGAGCAGTTGGCCACCCTCTTATCCGTCTCCTCCAGTACCTTCCTCCTCTTCTTCCAGAACCGCACGTGCAACCATCTCGAGAGCTCCTTGATAGAAGCGCGCTCGTAGCCTAACAACGCCGCCTCGTCCTTCTGTCATCTCCCCACTGTTGCCTCTGCACCACTTCCTTGCCCCTGCCCCACGTCGCTGCCTCTCACCCATTGCTTCAACCTAGGCCATGAACCCTAGTGGGGTGGGGGGTGGGGGGGAGGTCCCCTCCGCCACCATGTCGAGCCAAGGCCAAGGCCTCCTCTGTCGCTGTGTCTGAGGCCTAAGGCATCCATCTTCGTGACGACCTGGCACGACACAAAATAAATTCTATGTTTGACTTGGAAATCAAATGTGCTTTAAATTAAATGTGTTGGGCTATTTCATGCTCGGCACGTGCTTCGCTGGATGGCGTGTTTAGACAATACTAATCAAAATATTCACACAAGTGGCAACTCCACAAGTCTCTCTCTCTCAAAAAAAAAAAAAAAAAAAGACGAAGAAGTGGCAACTCCACAAAGTATCGATTATTCGTCAAAAATGATCGATCTTACAACACGTAACAGAACAAGTCAGCAACAAGTTTCAAACGAATATAATTGGACCATAGCGAAAAAGAAAAGAAGCGTTCAAACGAAACGTAGCCTGCCGCCCATGCTCTCCTGCCGGCCGGCGACCAACTCTCTAGCTAGCTAGTACCCGGCGCGCGGCGTGAAGACGAAGAGGTCGAGCTGGAAGACGGCGGCGTCGGTCGTGGCGCTGACGACCCTGAGCAAGGAGTACCCGGTCGCCCGTCTGAACCTGCCCGTGCCGCCCACGACGGCGCGCTCTACGACGTCGTCCTCCTGCTCGCCGGCGGGGAACTTGTACTGGCCCTGCAGCAATAGCGTGCTCCCGCGGTATTTGTCGGCGAACACGACGATGACGGAGGAGAAGTATTCCTCGTCGTCGGCCAGGTCCGTGCCCACGAACACGCCCCGGTACCGGCCGATGATGGGTGAATCCGCGTCCGGGCTCGCGCGGAGCTCGTCGTCCAGCGCGCCGACCATGCCGAACGTTGACGAGTTGTTGCCGAGCGGGGACGGCGACACAGTCGCCACCGTCGCGTTCGAGCCGGAGAAACGCTCGTGCACGTACACGCGGATGTGCGTGGCGCCGCCGCCGCCGCTGGGTGATGCGTGGACGACGGGTGGCGATGTCCAGGAGGCCGCAACGAATAGTAGTAGGGCGGCGAGCACAAGCAGCTTCGAGGAGGCCATCTGAATATCTGATGAAGGTGAGGCGAGAAATTGAGAGCTGGAAGGCTGGTGCACTTCCACTAGAGCTCTTTGTTTCGTGACGGATGCAGAGAACAAGCGACGCGCTATATAAATATATAAGTATATATATATATATATATATATATATATATACTAGCAAAGTGTCCGTGCGTTATTACGGACTTTAACAAAATAAAATATATTTTATAATTTAAATATAAATTATTTATATAATATAATTATTACATATATACTTTGATCGCAAAATTTTTTTTATTATATATATACAATATTATTGATATTTTTCACATGAAATATTACATTTGTATTACCGTTGGTGCTTCTTAGTATATCATTTTATATGTTAAAAATAATAATTTTATCATTATTTTTTATCATATTCTAGAAACTTTATCAGGAAGGAAAAATTAATTCACGGAGTACAGAAATAACACTGCATTGCAACGCAATTTCAAAATTAAAGACTTGCTCTATTGGAAAAAGTTAAAACACAAAAGTTGTAGATCTCATCGAGGCCTTTTTAAAATATATATGGATCATATTATTTGGACTATGGAGCTAGGAGATATGTGCCCCGCACAGGAACCTGCGTAGAGGAGTCTGAATTAGAACAAATATTTTTACATCATATATTTGGAAACCAAAACGACGGGATCTGAACTTAAATTGAATACCAAAGTTGTAGAACGTTTTGAGAGCTACGAGATAAAGTCTGAGTTTGTCTTATTTGAGCTCCGGATGTGAGAGTTATGATTTTTTTAATTCAGTACTTGATATAAAAGGTACAAAACCGATTTGGATTCAATCTCTAACTTTGTGGAAATGAAGTGGACGACCGCACCTCAATTAATAAATTATATATATATATATATATATATATATATATATATATATATAGATATATAGATATATAGGGCAGCAGAACGTGGCGCCTTGGTGGTGTTGGATTTGCCAGGAACCGACGACGGCGTACGGACAACCGGGCAAGAAATGGAGCTTAATTACCCGCAAAAAGAATGCTACTAGCTAGCTTGCATGAAAGCTTACTGATGAACGGACTAACGAGGACTGGTTCTTGCAGTATTGGTACATCCGCCCGGCTGGCCAGCTCGATACTAGTACATGATTTGGAACGTGTATACTACTCGGTCTGTTTGTAGCTTCGGCGTCAACTGGCCTGCGACCACCGGAGCGGGTCGATAAACAGAGCATATGCTCGTACGGACTGATTCCGGTCGGAAAATATAGCGCTAATAACTAGTTGTGTCTTGTCCACTTGGATGGACCTTGTCCATCTCGAGAAGGAGCAAATGGCGAAACTACAAATAATAAAGTTCGGTTCACACTTCACAGTACTCTTGGATGTGCGTGAGGCCCTGCTGGTTGCCGAACTCCGCGTCATCACGGGCGGGGAGAACCGCGCAGGGAACGACGCGGCGGCTAATAAGAGGAGGAAGAGCGACAGTGCCTGCGAGGAGGATGCCGTGATTATCTTGTACCAATGCAGGATGATCAAAATGTATCAATGTATGAGAAGCTAGGCTTGGCTCCTCAACCAGCGTCCTTATCGCGTCAGTGTCACTAATCAGGTAGTGCTCTCATTCCGACGTTTCGCAACCGGTTTTACCGATTCTTAAAACTGCTCGCATGACGGCATCGTGCTCGTCAAAATGTCAGTACCGCCGCACCTGCCGGCTGCCGCAATATGACGAAGCGGATATGCTTGTGAGGGATTTGTGTCGAACGGCGCGAATACGACGAGGCAGATTGTTAGACGGGACGGTCCGTGGGGAAAGGAGGCGAGGTTGGCCGCCCGACTACCGCTATGGCCTGTTAAAGCTAAGTTACAAGCCAGGACGAGTATAAACTGCGACCCAGGGCACCAGAGCAAATCATACCTTTCTCGGCCTCCCTCCTCTCGTACGTCTTCATTGTCCGTCGATACTAAGATTCGAAGAATAGGGGGTAAAGCAGAAGTAAAAATATCCGTGCCCACCATCGTCACTGGTATTGCTTCCGCTTGTTGCCCTCTATATATGGAGGGATCATGGCCTCCCTCCTCTCGCGTTACTATAGTTTTAGTTTTTTTTTTTTAGCCTCTTTTACTGATTACAACTGTAGTATCTGTTCATGTACACACACTCACGCACACCCACGTACACGAACAGCCCTACAACTATATCTAGCAAAGATTACATCCTTCGAGAGATCACCAGTCCACAGGACTAGATATGTGACAGGGACTGAAAATTATTTGGGAAAAAACCCTGGTGAGAAACACCGGAGTTGATTCTGAGAATCGAACTCACATGGGCAGCCTACCACCTGCAGGACTTGCCACACGAGCTGACACTCGTTCTCTACTATAGTTTTAGGTAGCGCTGTAAGCGGGGCGGGATGCGGCTGCCCGCCCCGCGTCCCGCACGAGCCGCTACTGGTTGCGGGACTAAGGGGTTGCCCGCACAGCGCCACAAGCTGGTCCGCGGGACTGCCCGCATAGCCGCAATGCGCTGCCGCGATCCGCTTCCCGATAGTGTAGTCGTGTGCGTTGATCCCGTCGAGGAACACGGTCCGCTCGTCGTGGTTGAGCGCGCGCGCCACGCCGCAGCACCGCACACCAAGCCCGAGCACCAACAGGTTACACCGCGCGCGTTGCCGCAGCACCGCACACCAAGCAGGCCAGGAACACGGCCGCGCACACGCAACGCTGCGCGTCTCATCACCTTTGTGGGGCTTACGCGGGTTGCGGCGCGGGTCAGCCCAGCGGCGTTGCGGCCATGTCAATGCGGCTTTTGCATGCACCAAATAAATTAAACATGCATGTTCACACAAACACACGGTACACTTCATTAATTTAAAATGCTCGGGTAATAAAAATCTGGCTCATCAGACTAGCTAGTACTGGCCACGGTGCATCATCAGCACGAACAGATAAACCTCGTAGACGACCGTCTCCGGCGTAGGGTTTCCCAGGCTCCATGTGATCGAGTACCCTTGCGCGAGCCTGAACTTTCCCGTACTGCCGCCCACCACGCCGCGCTCGATCGGCGCGGTAAAGCTGAGCAGTGGGCCCTGGACCGACAGCGTGCTCCCGGCGTACTCACCGGCGGCGAACACGAGCGTGACGGAGGTGATGTAGCTCGAGCCCGGCTGCTGCAGGCCCGTGCCAAGGATGAAGCCCTGGAACCGGCCCACGAGCCTGGATGACGCGCGGTCCGGGCCGTCACGCAGCTAGTCGTCCACCACGCCCCATGCTCCCAAACAGTGGCGGAGGACAAGACGAACTTTGGATAACAGTTAAAAAATTAGTTGTAGTGTCTGATAGTAGCCAAAAAACTGTCATTGAGACACACAACAAAAGAACTAAATCAAGGTGTGAACCAAATCAATAGGTATGGCGATTGCCCTCCCTTACCATATTGGTCCTCCGCCACTGCTCCTGAACGTGGCGTTGGCGCCGAGCGGGGATGTCACCACACCCACGGCCGCCGTGGCGTTTGGGCCCGCCAACTTGAGGTGGATGTGCGTCAACAGTCCATGCTTGTTATTGCCGGCGTCATCGTCGCCGACGGCAAGAACGGTCGTCGGGGACGATGATGACGAGGCTGTCAAGATGAGGAGGAAGAGGGACAGCGCCGCTTGCCAGGAGGATGCCATGGATATCTACCAGGATCAGAATGTCTACTGTACATGACAAGCTATAAAGCTAGGTTGTTGGTATGTGTACTCCGTTGCAGGATCATATATACACCGATATACGTATATCCTAGCTAGTCCAAGGCGGCCGGTTCGCCCCATCCAGCAGTTGACCATGATTTTCGAGTCTTTACTTTTGTTCGAGCGCACGTGGAATTGAAAGTGCCGACCAATCGTAGTGTCGTTGACTTTCACCACGCGCGCCAGTTCCGAGCGTGTATTTTGCACGGATTGGGAATATGTCCCAGTTGTACTATCCGTTGTGTCTCTGGATATTTATTTCTTAGAGTAGATTCATGAACTGTATAATAAGAAACCAACCACTCGTCATTATCTTGTACTAGTTTTAGAGTTAAATGTAGGTATATCATTTAGATCAACAGAGGACGATCGTGGCAAGGAGAATGGTCAGCGCAACAACAACCAGAGCCGCAAGCTGAAATGATTTTTTCTATTTTGGCAAGGCGTCGATCCTCTTCCCGAGGACTCCCGTTGGACTCCGTCGCTTGGTTGTCCAAACTCTCGCACACAAAGCCTCGATCAAGTCCTCTCAAAGCCTCGATCAAGTCCTCTCGGTTATATAAACAGACGACGCTGTATATAGTTAAGTCAATTCATCTTCTTGCCGCCTTGTCTCGTCCTCGTCGCCTCGCAGTCTATTACGTCTCGCCTTGTCCAATTCACCGCGTGTGCAGCCATGGCCGGTGGCAACTCTGCCCACCACCATCGATCTCCTCATCATCTTGCCGCTTCAGCTTCCTCGGTACTCTATGTTGCAATGGTCTTGCTCGATCTTATTATCGTTCATCGATATTCTTTTAATTTGATTTTGGGTGCATGCTGATATGCATTGTTATATTGTCCCATAATGCAGATCGGCCGCCAGCCTCGTTCTGCGTCGCCACTGCCGTCGAGAAAGAGTCGCCAAGATGAGGCGCGGATGGCTCCTCATCTGGATCGCCCCCGTGTGCCGTTTTCCGGCCATCTTGTTGTTCCCACGGGCCGGGGTGTGGTGATGCTCCCAGCCGAGAGGCGAGCCACCCTTTTCGGTGCGCGCGGGCGTTCCCGATTGCCATCCCCTATCCCGGCGCTGCCCGCCATTCACACCCGCTCGCCATCCCCGGTCGAGGTGCAGAACCGCTCGCCAGCCCTGATCGTGGCGCGCAACCGCTTGCCATCCCTGGTTGCGCCACACGACTGCTCGCCATCCCAGGTCACGGCGCGTGCCCGTTCAACATCCCTGGTCCTGGCGCCCGCCCACTCGCCATGCTTGGTCCCGTCGTCGTGGCCGTCTCCATTCCCATCCTCGCCATCGTCAGAGTCGTATCGTTCCTGATCTGGGTACGACTCCACCGACTCCGAGAATTAATCTCGGCATGCATGCTCCAACTGCCTCTAGATGTGAACGCCGTCGATGGTCGTACGGTTGTCACGGGCTCGAAGTGATGAGCCTAATTAATTTATCTTCATGCATGTTTTTATTTTTTTTAATTGATATTTTTAATTCTATGTGTTGAATATGAACTGTTATCTTTACTTAATTAAGAACCGTGTCATCTTTATTTGTCATATTTTATTAACTATGTAGTTTGTTCTCCGTTGTGATTTTCAGTCCTAGGAAAAATGCGAAACAAAAAATATGACTGAAATAACTAAACATTATCAAAAAGATATTCTGTTTAATTGTTAATAATTAATTTTCCCTTTAAAATCTCGGTTCCGGTACTCTAGGCCAGTTGAACCAGTATTGAAAGCACCGGCCCGATCGGGATTGTAGCCCATCGTAGTTCATGTGTTACGGTCCAGTTTGATTGACATAATAACACAGTCACATTACGTCCCATGTAATCCGTCACATCTAGTATAATACACTCTGCATGATCGTCAGCATTTGGCCCACGGTCCAAAAGTGTCTTATGACAGACTGCAACAGATTTTATGACGATAAAAAATGTCATTGCTGTTAAAGTTGTCCATAACAATTTCGTATGTCACAAAACACAATTCTCATTCCGTCATAAACAAGGTGGTAGTCTTAGTGATGATTTATCCTGCCATTTTGTGACAGTATATTCTATTGATGTCACAAACATTTGATCAAACCTATTAACGTCATAAATTGTGGGCTTTTAATGATGTTTATCTAGTTTGTCATCCAAATTATGTCACTGAAAGCCTCTTGTAGTGTCATGTCATTGTCGATTTTCATCCTCAACCAATAGCATTATTAAGTAATATGTTGTCCATTTCAAAAAAAAAAAGTAATATATTGTGTCAGTTTCTTGTAACGCCTCACTGAATATAGAGTGTATACATGGCTGTAGCCTACTCTTTTTTCTCTGACCGTTTTTTTTTTGTTTCAAAGCCGTAGGTGAGCCCCCCGCAGTAGGCTTAAAGCAAAATTTGAATGTATGATTGTAGGGTTCTAACATCATCCGATTGATTTTTGTTTTGAAAGTTGTAGAGTTATTTCATAATCTGATAGATTTATTATTGTTTTATATGATAGTCCTTATTGGAACATGACTGCTTTTTCTCATGCAAGGGGGTGTATTTCACAATTAAAATGTCAGTTGATTTTCATGGAAACTAAAAAGATCAAATGTAGCATCCATTCGAGTTTCATGATCTAAGTGCTTTATGATGGTTGTAAATTTGAATTAAAATATTAATTTATAATGAAGTCATACATCAATAGTTCAATACATTTAACATAAGAATGAGAATGACCACACATATAAAGAAATTGATTTTCTAAGAAAATGGAAGAGTCTTCCCAGAAATTGATATTACATCTGAAATTTGAATTTTCACCTCTTTCAACCCAACTTGTCTTGTAGAACTATTTTCACTATGTCTTGAAATATTATGGCATTTTGTTGTAGTGGCCCTATTTCTTTGAGACATATTGGATTCTGCCGATGAAACTCGACTTCTTGAGAGGGTTTTGATACATTACAACGTTTTGTTGTACTGGCTCTATTTCTTTGAGTGGTATTGTATGAAGTTTTGTGGCCTTCATGGTTTCTTACTTTAATTATATTGGATATAAGAGAATGAAAATATCGGTTCATAAGAACAGGTATAATTCAAAGGAGGTGTTTAGGGTTCACGGAGGAAGTGATGCTTGATGTTTGCTCAATCTGAGAGTAAAGAGTGCTTGTGTGGTTAACTCCACCCATGCATAGGTACTCGATCAAAGCTGTGGTACTTGCTTCCAATTGTTTTGGCATATTACAGATTATTTGGCAACAGATATTGCAGTCGATGGACAACTATTAGCTAGGCACAAACGAATTCATCATATCCCTTTGAGAAACCATGTGGATATGTGCCATGGTTTGCAATATATGATGAGTAATTGACTTGAGTGGATTTGGTGTTTGAGTTGAAATGCGGGAATCTTACGATTGCATGAGTTTGTGCATATCATGGTATTGACTAATAGAAGTTGGTGGAAGTATTGGTAAAGTTGCAGGAGTTGGAAAATGTGTTTGCTTGTCTCATGATGTGTAGGTCACTAGAGTTGACTTGGCGATCAACGGCGAGAAGATCGGACACAAGTAGGGGACATGGGGCCGAACGATCGAGATGTCGGGTGGAGTCAAGGATGATCCACACCGTACTCATGGAGAGGTGAGAAGCATGGACGATTTCATGGTTGAGCCTCAAAACTGTGGTGTGATGAAGACAGCGTGTTGACCAAGTCAAGGTGAGCGGGATGCCGGTGCAAATGATAAGGGGGGTCCGATGGACAGGGACCGGGAGAGACTTGCAGGTGACACATGTCGACATCGAGAAGTTGCGCTTTGAGAAGCGTGCGAGACGGTTTCCTGATTTGGGCCTCAAAACCGGTGGTGAAAGATAGACGATTATGCCCTCGGTGGTAGGTGGGTATGTTATGTAGGTCAAGGGTAGAGTGGTCATATGGACAATAGATCCTAGGCCTATATAAGGAGAGGTAAGACTAGTAGAAGAGGTGCCTCTCTTTCATTAGCCATGTGTTAGGACTTCATTCAAGTGCTAGGAGAGGACATCATGTTTTAGAGGAGAGGAAGAGGGTGGCTTCCTAGCCATGTATCTATGGATCTTGTAAGCATGTTTCCATGGCATGAGATTTATTTTCGTGCTCAAGATCTTCCTCTCTCCCTAAATCCCGAATTTTTCTTTTTCCCTATTTTTGATTCGTGGGAATTTTTGATCTCCTTTTTAGATGAGTTTTTGGTGCAGATTTCTTGGGGAACTCCATACTATGATGAACTAGATCAATCCTACATAGGTCTATGACCAAATCAAGAGCTCTAGTATCTTCGATTTGAAGGATTTCTCAAGTTCTCCCTATTTGGTGTTCTTGGTACAAGATCTGAAATTCGTGATGATTCCTTGAGCCAATTGAGTTGATCTTCTAGAATTAGGGTCATGATGTGATGAGGATTCACAAGTCCAAAAATCGCATCATTTGGAGTTCGTTTGATTAGGTTTTGACCAAGTTTTTGCTTCATCCCAAAACTTTTTCCTGTTCTATCGGGTCGATCGGCAGACCGGCACTGCCGGTGGGTCTCAGTAGCCTGCACCGGCACTACCAATGGCAACTACCGACACTGCCAGTGAGCTCTAATCTATGTTTTTCTTAAGTCCTGAGAACCCGCACCGTCACTGCCGATAGTGTCAACCGGCACTGCCGATGGCCCTAATCGGCACTGCTGGTAATGGTCTAGTAAGGTCTGATTTTTGGTGAGTCTCTTGACTAGTTTGAGTCCTTACTATTTCTTGTTATTTCCGCTGTGTTTGATTGGCTCCCATTCACCCCCCCCCCCTCTGGTCGCCTTCTCGGTCCTTCAATTGGTATCAGAGCCGGTGTGATCACTAGTTGACCTTCACCGGCTTTGTGATCCAAAGGCAACATGGAGAAGCGTGCGGTCAAGCTCTAGATGTTGAATGGAGAGGACTTCCCCTACTGGAAGTCGCAGATCAAGGCTTATCTCTTGAGTCAAGGACGTGCTATCTGGGATATCGTCGATCAAGAATACAACATACCTGCCGACCTCAACACCGCTCCTATAGGTGAGTTGAACAGGTATGAACACAACTCCAAAGCTATCAATATTCTGCTCTCTACACTTGGTAGAAGTGAAAATGATCATGTTGCACACCTTGACACTCCTCATGCTATTTGGGTTAAGCTTTACACGTACCATGAGGGTACCAATCAAGTCAAGTCTATGCATAAGGATTCTTATAATAGACAGTATAAAACCTTTGCACAAAAATATGGCGAGTCACTAGATGACACCTTTCATAAGTTTGAGGCAATTATGTGCAACTTGCGGGCTTGTGGTAACCTTGTGTATAGTGATAATGATTGTCAAAGCTTGAGATCGGTAGTAAATATATAGGACTACCTCGAGACTAAGAACTACGATGGTAACACAAGACGCCGAGTTATACAGGTTCGGGCCCTCTCGATGAGAGTAAACACCCTACGTCCTGTGTTCTGTGTATTGATTGTAATCTGGTGTATCGCCTCCCCTCCGATAGGGAGTACCCTGCCACCTTATATATCCGACCGGCAGGGGGGTACATGAAGAGTCCTAGTCATAATCCATAAAGATTTACATGGAAAGTCTATCTCTAAATGCCTTATGCTCCAAGTCGAGTCGGTCGGCTTCCTTGTTGATGAAGTACCCGGTCGGCTACCGACTTAGTCTTGTCTGAGGATACTCGTAGAGCAAGTATCCCACAACAGCCCCCGACTGCTTCCTGGTTTTGAGCTTTGATTCTAAGAGTGATCTTCAATGTTGATCATAAATTAGGAAGACCTCTTTATTGAAGTTCCTGATAGATCTGGTGCACCGGTCAGGTGCACCTGATCAGGTGTAGCCCCCGACTCTTATATAATTTAGAGACTGACAAATAATGCAAGAGTCTAATTATATTAGCTCTTATTATTTTGTAGGTATTTTACTCCAAATATCAAGTCTGAGTCTAACATACCTCTGGTCATCAAACCAGTAGGTCACTTTGCAAGGCTTCAACCTTGTCGACCGATTATCAAAAAGGCCGAGTGATATACACTATTTTCGAGTGACTTATCGGTCTGAATATCATGACATCAATCATATTCAATCCATATAAAGTAATATGACATCAATCATATAATGGTATTAAGCTAATGACATCAATCATTGCATAGTTTTTCCCTAACAATTAGTCACTCTATCTATTCATAAGTCCAATTTTGGTAATTTAGTTATTGACTTCAACCAATAACATAACCTTTAAACTTATATCCGTACGACCATCAAGTCCCTTGCTACATGATCATCAAATCACATAGATACGGTCAAATATTTTTAAGTGGCTTACCAATACTTCTCATCAAAGAAGCCCCCGAGTTTTACTTCTCAAGGTCTTAAATTCTAAATATGTTTAAGGCCCTTAATTAATCTTCTGATTAATCAAAAAGTTGCGCCACTGTACGGCCCATTCCGTCCCATGGGACCCTTAGGTCAAAAAGCGGGAGTATAAAAGGGCAGCGTCAAGTTGACCCTCAGTCCACACCGCACTTGCGCACGAACTCTTCGTCTTCCTCGTGCCTCCTCTGCTGAGCGACTCCTCTACCTTCTGGCTAGGGTTAGCGCTTTTGCTTCCGGCTACCATAGATCTCGCCGCACTTAGCTCCCGAGCTTTTGATAAGCTTCAACACTTGATCCGTCGCGCCCAAAACAATCATCACGATGGGGCGCAAGAAGGTTTCCTCTTCCATTCCAGCTACTTCCACTGCCGCCGCCGCGTCCTCTTCGTCAGAGTTCGACATTCCAGAGCAGCTTTGGGAGTTCTCAAAGAGCAGCCTCTCCCAAGCTGATATGAACCAGATGGTGGTCGACGGCATCCTTCCAGAGCAAGTTCGGATCGACTGGAAGGTACCCCGTGAATCTTGCCCTATCCCCATTCATAAGCATATTATCGTGTTCCGCTCGTTCTTCGAGCATGGTTTTGGAGTCCCCTGCTGCAGCTTCTTTCACGGGCTCCTATTCTTTTATGGGATTGAGCTTGTCAACCTCAATCCCAACTCTATTCTTCATATCACCATCTTCGTGCACATGTGCGAAGCATTTTTGGGCACTCTCCCCTACTTCAATCTATTTCGCCATCTATTCGTCCTCCGATCGCTACCAATCAAGGACAATCAAGTAGCTATAGGTGGCGTCGGCGTCCAATTACGCAAGAAGGAAGCCTATATCAATGTGTCGTTGAAGACTGGAAACAAGAACTGGAAGAATGAGTGGTTCTACTGTGACAACCCTCCCCCTGTTCTTGCCGACTTCGCTGGTGCCAAGGCAATTCCCCTAGCGCAATGGACTGAGAAGCCTGATCCGACCGACCCTCAGGTGGTCGCTCTGTTGAAGAAGATAGCTGACTTGAAGGTTGAAGGTGTTGACGAAATCACCGACGCCAAAAGCTTCATAGTACGCAGAGTGCAGCCCCTGAAGCTTCAATGTCACCCGACATGGAACTATGTTGATGATGACGAAACCAGGGAGGTCCCTGACCCGCCGAATGGTGAACTTCGTCAGAAACGCCTATCGAAGATGTTTGAAGGGGATATCCTTCAGGATCACTCGTTGATCAAAAAGGCGTATAACAAGGGCACTATGCGAACTCGAGTAAGCCTCAGTCTACTTTGAGCAATCCCTTATTTTCTTGTCTTGATGTCCTGCTTGATATCTTGACTCTTGCGCAGGTTCTGGATACTTATGTATCCCATTCTCCGGTCCCTCCGACCGATACCGAGGGACCGGATTATGTTGAGAAGCCGCAGCAGACTGGCCCTGGAGGCTCAAGCTCTTCTGCAGGCGCTCAATTTGAACGTGTTGATCAAGTTGTTACCCTGCCTTCCCCCAGTCGACTAGTGAAATAGACTATTGGGCGCCGCCGACAATATGTTGGGTGTCACACCACAAAATTTCAAATTTTGGTTTGTGACCCAATTCCACTAAATTTCAACATTTTTTATAATACATTAAAATTTTATTATAAATTAATTAGATAATTAGAGAATTATAATTTATTTTAGGCAAAAGGGCTATTTTCTAAATTAAATAAATTAATTTAGGTTATTAATATTTTGTATGTTGACTCTAAATCTTGTTTCGGTTTGATCAAATCACCACCAGAAGGTCATCATCACGACAACAAGAGCAATAAGACAAGACGCTAAAGACTTTCAATAAGAGAAGTGAAGTACTTCAACCACAACAAGACATGAAGCAATGGATGTCAGCGTAGACTACTATTTGTAGAGTAATGAGTGATTGTGTGTTATGATTATTTTAGGTTATTTGAGCCTATCCTTCCTTGGTCAACATTTTATCCTTGGAACCTATCTACAATCTTTGATGCATATAGTGTGGTCCTATTTTCAAATTCATAATTCTTTAGCTCATCATTCATTGTCCATTCCATTATTTCCTTTTGATCTTTACAAACTGTTGTCTTGTATGTTCAAATTTCTAAGTCCCACTATCTTTGAATCTCAGGACGAGATTCCTTTTAAGGGGGGTAGTTTGTCACACCCCACATTTTCCAAATTCGGGTTGCGAGCCTTTCTGACACTCAAAAGGCATAACCCTCATAATATTCTCAGCTGAACCTTTCCACACGTCACTTTTTCCCATAACCTTGTGATTATCCAAACACTGAGTGGCATTTTCTTTCCCCACACCATGATTTTCCTAGCTTTACTTAATATCTCTTCCCATCAAGCGTAAACTAACCTAACGATCAATAGCCAGCTCAAAACCCTGTCCGACATGTTGTCCCAATCAAACCCGCACACTACAAAAACTTCTTCGTGAATACATCCATCCCTGTAAGCCTACGAGTGTTCTCTTCTTCCTGGTCTTACTCATACCGGGTCCAACAAGAGTACCCTGTCCCATGAAGCGCTCTTGCTACTCACAGGAGTACTCCTCGAGATCTTCTTTGACACTCCTAGGAACGCTGATGGCGTTTGATCTGCTATGGCATGACCTTGCTATCTTTCAACCCTGTTATCTCCAAATCAGTCAAACTTCTGTCCAAATTACCATGATTTTCTCATATTCTACATCATCATGAATACTCTTGTTCATGTCGTTCCTTAATCACTAACAAGCAGCCACACTACAAGAGATGACAACAATTCGCATGCAAGCTAGTGACCAGACTCTTTATTTCTTGTCCTAGTATTGGCACAAATTAGCAGCACACGTGACCTAATTAATCATTGAACTTGCCAGCGAACTAAGCTTCAGTTTGTGCTCAATAAAACCAGCACCCACGTTGGTCTATGATCAAAGCCAGTTGCTAACTATGTCTCCCATCAATTCCCACTTTCAGGAGAAGAAACATCAACCATAGTGCTCATAACTCGAACCATTCATGGCTGGACAGTTTTGCTTGCCCCTTGGCCCCTCTCCTCCCTTACATACCCTTTCCTCTCCCCTCCCTAGCCCTCCTAAGTCACACCAGGATGCCCCTTTTGCTGGCTCACGAAATCCCTTGCCCTTTCCCCTTCATTCCCAATCATTAGTGTCAAGTTCATCTCTGTTCATATCCCTGCTCAGCCATGATGCCCCAAATTGAAATCCGTGTTCCCACTGATCTATCCAACAAAACACCACGAAATTCTCCCAGACGATGACCCATGATGTTACCAACAACATATCCAAAAATCGCATCCATTAGAGTTCATACGCGACGGGGATCCTGTTTGCAATTGTCATTGATCTCTTTTCCGGGAGCATCTAGCATGTGCATTGGTAATTCCTCCCCTTTTTCTGCCAATCCTGCTGCGCCCTTGATACAAACTTCATATTATCATGTGTTCCAGGAAACCAAGGTTCTCACCACAGGAGTATTCACCGAGATCAGGGCTGAAGCCTCCGGGAACGCGTTTGGCGTTTGATCTGCCCCTGCACGACATCATCACAATCCAGCCCACTGATCTTTTTTTTTCAGGTGAATTATTGATGCAATCATCTTCTTCATGTCGTGTTCCAGATACATATAGATGTTTCTGATCAACTATTTCCTTGAGACCAGCAGTCTATTTTCGGGAACGGGCACGTCTTTGTCATGGCGTCTGCACACAGCACACTGCTCTGTGTTCTGCTCACGTTCAGCGTGCATGACTGTCTTTCCCCGATGATTTCTAAGACATTAATTGATCTTTTGAATGCAGGCATCACATCACCATGTGTTTCCACAAGTCCTTTCCATCTCCACCAGAGGATTAATCGCTATCATGTCCTATTCCCCCAGGAACATGGTTGGCATGTCAACAGCTGCTGCAAAGGTTCATCATGATTCTGCCCCATGATCTCATTTCCAGTTTGCGTTCCATATCATTTATTATGTCCTTGTAATGTTCCCGATCTCTGTACTTAGTTTTATGAAATTATTTTCTTAATTCCTACAGCCAATCTCTAGGAACGTGTTTGTCTTTACATGAATATCTGTTCTACCATGCCTAAAATCTCTCCACCAATTGTAAGCATTTTGCTATTGCTTCATTTGACTTGAGCTATAACAAACAACACCCCTAAACTTACTGTTCCAAGCTCTACAGGATGCCATCATCATATCATTTAGACATCATCGATGTCGATGTCACCACTCCTTGCTATGTTTTTATCCACCTTGCACCATCACCCATGGCAGCGAGGCTCTCCGCCATTGCATAAATATTGGTGAGCTCCTTGTGACCCACTTTATATCTTGTAATTAGCCCCTGCTGTTGCATATTATCCAGAGCCCATATCATTGTCATTGTTGTGTGCGAATAGGTGTGCGCTTGAAAACAAGAGAAGGAATTGTGAAGATAAAGGCAGACAATCGGTAGTCATAGAACAACAACATCATTTACGGCAAGTGTCCTTGATGCATCTTGTACCTATTATAATGTTTACTGTAGAATTGCATGCTTGTATCAATTGATTAGGAACCTATTGTTAGGGTTCTCCTAGTATTGTTTTATCCCTTTTCCTTGTCACCTTGAACTAGTTGGTTGGTTGTGGGTAGATAATGCTTAGGTTGCTTGTGGGAGGTTGGGTTGATATAAATATTGATTAATGAACTATGTCACTTCATGGGTGAAATAATAATTTATGTTAGCAACATGGACTTAGGGATCTATGCAAGCCGGATGGAATGGATGTGGTGCCGTGGGCACATGGTTGGTGGTGGTAGGCTTGTTGTAGATCCTAGGAACCGGTTCTTGGAGCAGTAACCCAGGACAATAGTGTCATCACAAGGCTGTTATGGAACAGTTTGGCTGATTAATTAGGAGTTCTCCCAGTATCGGTGCAGCATTTTGGTGGAGCGGGGAATGGAAGTCAAGAGGACTGTCCTTGTATCCGAATGGCTCAAGAGGGGGCTCCTGGGGTGATAAGATGCTGGTTGAGGGGCTATGACTTATGGACAGGAGTGGAACCTTAGTGGCTAGCATGTACTGGGAGACCCTTTGTAAAAGCCTCGTAGTGATCTCCTGGCCGCACACCTAAGAAAGTGTGCTAATGCTTGGCCGGCATGGAAACATGGAGACTCTAGTCCACCTGGCAACAGGGGACGAAATCACGACTTGTGGGTAAAGTGGTACAAACTCTGTAGAGTATCAAACTATCATGACAGCCGTGCTCACGGTGAAGAGCGGCCTAGAATCCTCACAAGATTAGTTGGTTATGGGTTGGAATGGTTGGGAATGGTTGGATGGTGGATGGGATTGTACTTGGTTTGGATAATACCCTATGGATTGATGGTTAGGATGACCTCACTTACTAATTAGGATGCTTAGGAAATTAAAAGCTCATGCAATAAACCCCTATAAGTCTTCCTTGTCTTTAGCCCCATGTCATCTTTTCCCCCACTTGCTGAGTACAACACGTACTCACCCTTGCTATATACCATATTGCTGCTCAGCTACAGGAGAAGGATGGTACAACTACGAAGATAGTGGAGAAGAGCTCTAGGCCTGCGGTCTTCCGGTCGACTTCTTGCGGGAGCTGAAGGACGCGAACGCTTAGTCTATTCCGCTACAATGTAATCTTTTACTTTTGACCTACAAGTCACCTTTGTAATCATGTTATTGATTTAATAAAGATATTGTTCTTTTATCATAATAATTGTCCTGTGTGCATGAAAATTTGTTTGTGGGCACACATACAGATGCATTCGGTTTCGATTGTTGGAACCGGGTGTGACAAGTGGTATCAGAGCTATATCGACCGCCGGACGCAAGCCCAGATAGAATGACCATGCCACAAGTTCTATTTTCAAAACTAGTATTTGGAAAACTTTTGTCTCTATCAAAAACTCTTCTCCTGTCTTCTTATTTTCTCTTTACTTGTCTATTCGGAAATGTTTGACAAACGCTATTTCTACTATTCCTTTCCTCTTTCAAAATACTAATTGGTCGACTTAAACTATCACGAACAAGATGAACGACATTGAAGATTTTACAAGCTGGTTCTACTCAATATGAAGATAAAGATTGGATAGTCAAACATGAAGACTCTTCACAACACCAAGGACATTGCCATCACTCCGCATCAAGCTTAAAGAAGGACCTTACGCGTAATTGTGATTTAGGACCCTTCTCACCTTAGGATAATAATCGCTAGATAGAACGACGTTGCTAATTATATGCTTGTGTTGCTTGTGGTGTGCTATGTTTGAGTTGGATCTTTGATTGAGTGTTGGTGTGCTTGCAAAGTGTTTAGCTTTGTTATCACATCATTAGTTATACCTAGTTTAGTTTAGTTGGTGTAACGTTTCCCTCTATTCTTTTCTACCTTACCTTCACTTTATTCTATTCTAGCCTCTTATGGTCTAACCAAATCCAAGAGATGTTGATGTCAACCATTATAGGCTTTGGAGGTAGCACCGACAAAAGGACGCCAAGACCCAAGAATGTTAACTCTTACCCTTGCTCTAAACAATAATCATAACTTCGGAATCTTCTCACGGAAAAGGGCGACACACGACTACTAGATTCAAGCGAACAAATCCAGAGGTGACACCTATGGAAGAGTAAGATCTAGAAACATACTAAAAGAGGCCCATCAATATTTTCCTTTGAGGAGAAGCAAGAGTAAGCACAATCAGTCAATCAGAAGAATTGAGTTAAAGATGGAGAGTGAAAATTGAACCTACTTCTAACCTTTTCTTGCTAACCACGTAGAATCTCGGAGCGAGATTCCTATTAAGAGGGGTAGTATTTTCGCACCCCAAAATTTCAAATTTTGGTTTGTGATCCAATTCCACTAAATTTTAACATTTTTTTATAATAAATTAAAATTTTATTATAAATTAATTAGATAATTAGAGAATTATAATTTATTTTAGGTAAAAGAGCTATTTTCTAAATTAAATAAATTAATTTAGGTTATTAATATTTTGTATGTTGACTCCAAAACTTGTTTCGGTTTGATCAAATCACCACCACGAAGGTCATCATCACGACAACAAGAGCAATAAGACAAGGCGCTAAAGACTTTCAATAAGAGAAGTGAAGTACTTCAGCCACAACAAGACACGAAGCAATGGATGTCAGTGTAGACTATTATTTGTAGAGTAATAAGTGATTGTGTGTTATGATTATTTTAGGTTGTTTGAGCCTATCCTTCCTTGGTCAAGATTTTATCCTTGGAACCTATCTACAATCTTTGATGCATATAGTGTGGTCCTATTTTCACATGCATAATTCTTTAGCTCATCATTCATTGTCCATTCCATTATTTCCTTTTGATCTTTACAAACTGTTGTCTTGTATGTTCAAATTTCTAGGTCCCACTATCTTTGAATCTTAGGACGAGATTCCTTTTAAGGGGGGTAGTTTGTCACACCCCGCATTTTCCAAATTCGGGTTGTGAGCCTTTCTGACACTCAAAATGCATAACCCTCATAATATTCTCAGCCGAACCCTTCCACACGTCACTTTTTCCCATAACCTTATAATTATCCAAACATTGAGTGGCATTTTCTTTCCCCACACCATGATTTTTCTAGCTTTGCTTAATATCTCTTCCCATCAAGCGTAAACTAACCTAACGATCAATAGCCAGCTCAAAACCTTGTCTGACATATTGTCCCAATGGAACCCGCACACTACAAAAACTTGTTCGTGAATACATCCATCCTTGTAAGCCTGCGAGTGTTCTCTTCTTCCTGGTCTTGCTCATACCAGGTCTAACAAAATCTAGACTATGCTAGTATTCCAACTACACATAATGTCCAACTCGACAACATCATGTTCATTCACTTCCTCTTGATGCTTTCATTTGCTCCCATGGGTCAAGCAGTGAACTAGGCTCATGCTAGTGCTCAACAAACATCATCCACAAGCCACTTAATGAGACATTTTTGTTGCCCCTAGCTCATCTATCAATACCCACTAAAGAGGAGATGAAACTAACAGCCAAATGGGCATTACTCGACCAAACCTCACCAGAAAGCCTGGTCTTTATTAGTATCATATCCAAATCTTGCCATCATTGAAGCCCTGAAGTGACCAGGATCTGACTTGCCATGTTCGTCGTTCCGTACTTGTTTGCGTTCAGCACAGGCAATGGTAATGACCTCCTTGTTCTTTTCAATCTATATGTCTCCTTGATGAACTCCTTGTACCGTACCCTGTCCCATGAAGCGCTCTTGCTACTCACAGGAGTACTCCTCGAGATCTTCTTTGACACTCCTAGGAACGCTGATGGCGTTTGATCTGCTATGGCATGACCTTGCTATCTTTCAACCCTGTTATCTCCAAATCAGTCAAACTTCTGTCCAAATTACCATGATTTTCTCATATTCTACATCATCATGAATACTCTTGTTCATGTCGTTCCTTAATCACTAACAAGCAGCCACACTACAAGAGATGACAACAATTCGCATGCAAGCTAGTGACCAGACTCTTTATTTCTTGTCCTAGTATTGGCACAAATTAGCAGCACACGTGACCTAATTAATCATTGAACTTGCCAGCGAACTTAGCTTCAGTTTGTGCTCAATAAAATCAGCACCCATGTTGGTCTATGATCAAATCCAGTTGCTAACTATGTCTCCCATCAATTCCTACTTTCAGGAGAAGAAACATCAACCATAGTGCTCATAACTCGAACCATTCATGGCTGGACAGTTTTGCTTGCCTCTTGGCCCCTCTCCTCCCTTCCCTACCCTTTCCTCTCCCCTCCCTAGGCCTCCTAAGTCACACCAGGACGCCCCTTTTGCTGGCTCACAAAATTCCTTGCCCTTTCCCCTTAATTCCCAACCATTAGTGTCAAGTTCATCTCTGTTCATATCCCTGTTCAGCCATGACGCCCCAAATTGAAATCCCTGTTCCTGCTGATCTATCCATCAAAACACCACGAAATTTTCCCAGACGATGACCCATGATGTTACCAACAAAATATCTAAAAATCGCATCCATTGGAGTTCATACGCGACGGGGATCCTTTTTGCAATTGCCACTGATCTCTGTTCCGGGCGCATCTAGCATGTGCATTGGTAATTCCTCCCCTTTTTCTGCCAATCCTGCTGGGCCCTTGATACAAACTTATTATAATCATGTGTTCCAGGAAACCAAGGTGCTCACCACAGGAGGATTCGCCAAGATCAGGGCTGAAGCCTCCGGGAACGCGTTTGGCGTTTGATCTGCCCCAGCACGACATCATCACAATCCAGCCCACTGATCTTTTTTTCAGCTGAATTATTGATGCAATCATATTCTTCATGTCGTGTTCCTGATACATATAGATGTTTCTGATCAACTATTTCCTTGAGACCAGCAGTCTATTTTCGGGAACGGGCACGTCTTTGTCATGGCGTCTGCACACAGCACACTGCTTTGTGTTCTGCTCACGTTCAGCGCGCATGACTGTCTTTCCCCGATGATTTCTAAGACATTAATTGATCTTTTGAATGCAGGCATCACATCACCATGTGTTCCCACAAGTCCTTTCCATCTCCACCAGAGGATTAATCGATATCATGTCCTATTCTCCCAGGAACATGGTTGGCATGTCAACTGCTGCTGCAAAGGTTCATCATGATTCTACTCCATGATCTCATTTCCAGTCTGCGTTCCATATCATTTATTATGTCCTTGTCATGTTCCCGATCTCTGTACATATTTTTATGAAATTATTTCCTTAATTCCTACAGCCAATCTCCGGGAACGTGTTTGTCTTTGGATGAATATCTGTTCTGCCATGCCTGAAATCTCTCCACCAATTGTAAGCATTTTGCTATTGCTTCATTTGACTCGAGTTATAACAAACAACACCCCTAAACTTACTGTTTCAAGCTCTACAGGATGTCATCATCATATCATTTAGACATCATCGATGTCGACGTCACCACTCCTTGCTATGTTTTTATCCACCTTGCACCATCACCCATGGCAGCGAGGCTCTCCGCCATTGCATAAACATTGGTGAGCTCCTTGTGACCCACTTCATATCTTGTAATTAGCCCCTGCTGTTGCATATTATCCTTAGCCCGTATCATTGTCATCGTTGTGTGGGAATAGGTGTGCGCTTGAAAACAAGAGAAGGAATCGTGAAGATAAGTCAGACAATCGGGAGTCATAGAACAGCAACATCATTTACGGCAAGTGTACTTGATACATCTTGTACCTATTATAATATTTACTGTAGAATTACATGCTTGTATCAATTGATTGGGAACCTATTATTAGGGTTTTCCTAGTATTGTTTTATCTCTTTTCCTTGTCGCCTTGAACTAGTTGGGTGGTTGTGGGTAGATAATGCTTAGGTTGCTTGTGGGAGGTTGGGTCGATATAAATATTGATTAATGAACTATGTCACTTCATGGGTGGAATGATAATTTATGTTAGCAACATGGACTTAGGAATCTATGTAAGCCGGATGGAATGGATGTGGTGTCATGGGCACACGGTTGGTGGTGGTAGGCTTGTTGTAGATTCTAAGAACCGATTCTTGGAGCAGTAACCCAGGACAACAGTGCCATCACAAGGCTGCTATGGAACAGCTTGGCTGATTTATTAGGAGTTCTCCCAGTGTTGGTGCAGCATTTTGGTGGAGCGGGGAATGGAAGTCAAGAGGACTGTCCTTGTTTCCCAATGGCTCAAGAGGGGGCTCCTGGGGTGATGAGCTACTTGTTGAGGGGCTTTGACTTATGGACGGGAGTGGAACCTTAGTGGCTAGCATGTACTAGGAGACCCATTGTAAAAGCCTCGTAGTGATCTCCTGGCCGCACACCTAAGGAAGTGTGCTAATGCTTGGCCGGCATGGCAACATGGAGACTCTAGTCCACCTGGCAACAGGGGACAAAATCACGACTTGTGAGTAAAGTGGTACAAACTCTGCAGAGTATCAAACTGTCACGACAGCCGTGCTCACGGTCAAGAGCGGCATAGAATCCTCACAAGATTAGTTAGTTATGGGTTGGAATGGTTGGGAATGGTTGGATGGTGGATGGGATTGGACTTGGTTTGGATAATACCCTATGGATTGATGGTTGGGATGACCTCACTTAGTAATTAGGATGCTTAGGAAATTAAAAGCTCATGCAATAAACCCCAATAGGCCTTCCTTGTCTTTAGTCCCATGTCATCTTTTCCCCCACTTGCTGAGTACGACACGTACTCGCCCTTGCTATATACCACATTGCTGCTCAGCTATAGGAGAAGGATGGTACAACTATGAAGACAGTGGAGAAGAGCTCTAGGCATGCGGTCTTCCGGTCGACTTCCTATGGGAGCTGAACGACGCCAACGCTTAGTCTATTCCGCTGCAATGTAATCTTTTACTTTAGACCTATGAGTCACCTTTGTAATCATGTTATCGATTTAATAAAGATATTGTTCTTTTATCACAATAATTGTCCTGTGTTCGTGAAAACTTGTTCCTGGGCACGCATACAGAAGCATTCGGTTTCGGTCGTTGGAACTGGGTGTGACATTAGGGATCAGGGTGATGATGAAGAAGTGTCGTCTGTTGATGCCAGTCAACCCGCCCCTGTTTCCTCCGACTGACCTTCAAGCCACTCGAAGCCCCCAAGCCAAACACAGTGTGATACAGGGGTGGTGCAACAGACCGATATGGCAAGCAAATCTTCCTAGAAGAGGAAGTAGACTGATTCTCAGTCAACGTCTTCGAAGAAGAGGATGTGCTGAATCAAGCTTAAGAAGGCCCCCAGGTTAATCCTTAAACCTTATATTCCTTATCTCTTATTACCAATAGTCATAGCACATCTTAATCTCCTAAATTTTATTTTGACAGTAGTCAGGCGAGTGATTCGCAAAGTGTCCAAGAGTCTGAAGCCACTCTATCAGGACCCCCTCCTCGTCCAACTGATCTGCCCAAACCGGTCGGCAAGTCATCAAACACGCTGATCGAGGTGGATAAGCCATCTGATAAGACAATTCCTGCCTCCATTCCGAAGCCCGCAACACAACTCACTCCGGTCAAATTCCGTTCACCTCTTGACAAAGGCAAGGCGGCATTGCCTGCAGATGCACTCGGTCGGCCCGAAGTGGAGGACGTGGAAATTATGTACCAACATCGAGAAGCCAGCAAGGTACTAGAATACCCTTCTTTAGCTTTGTCTCAATCTCATCCTTAAGCTTAACCCTTTTTTGTATACAGAAAATATATGCTCTTGTAGAGAGGAAGCAGGCTAGGGTGGAATACATTGAAGCCAAAACTTTTGGTATGCCCTAAAACTCTTCGGTCTTCATGTCTTTAAGTTTAAGACTAACATATTGCTGGTGTTATGCTAGTCACCAGTCAGCAGCTCTCCAAAGCACACAAGGAGATTGATAAGCTACAGACCGACCAAAGAGAGATGACCAAGGCCTTAGACCAAGGCCGTGCAGATATAGCTGGTAAGATCACTTACCATCTGTGTTTAAATTATCAACTAATCACTCTAGCACTAAAAGTTCAAATGTTTGTCTTTAGCTCTTGATCAGAAGATTGCCGACCTAGAGAAGTTGACTTCCAATCAGCAAAGGTTTGTTGACGCCTTGAATGCTGAGAAGGAAAACCTCTCCAAGTCGGTCGAGAACCAGAAGGCCGAGATCACTCGGCTACAGAAGGAGCTGAAGGAGGCTGACGCCAAGATAGAGGATGCCAAGAGTGTGTCCAAATCCTTCAAATGTAATCTTGCCAGTAAGCCCTTCATTATTTCTCACTTCTGCTTGAATCCTCTTTTGATCATACTGACCAAAAATCATCACTCGCAGCTCTATCTTACGCTGCTCGAAAGGCAATGAACTATGTTCATGCCGACCGAGTGGAGCAGACTGGCCATTCCTTGGATTACTTGTTGGAGCATGCATCGGAAGCTATCGCTTATAACACTCGGTGAGTGGCGACCGTGGCCGGGAGTCAGGTTCTGGCAATTTGCCAATCTTGGTTTCCTGCTCTGCCATTGGACAAGATCAAGGAGGGCTTCAACCAAGACTTGACCGATGACCAATGCCAGCTGCTCTTGGATTCCATGCTGGAGACTTCCCGAGCCTTGGTTGATAACATAGAGATCAATCCAACCGTGCCTACTCCTCCAGCAACTCCAGAAGTTGAGCTACGAGCTGACTCTTTCTCTCCTTCAAAGGAGCTGTAAATCCTGCAATGCTAGAGAACATTAGTAGTATCTATGTACTGAAACAATGTTACCTGTATGTAAATTAGTTTCATGCTTAATAGCTTTAAAAGATTGATAAAAATATCATAAGTATGTTTTTGTCACTGAGAAACTCAAATTGCATCAGTCTGCCTTAACATATTAGGTTGTGACTCGTAACTGCGTAACAAGCAGAGTCGACCAATCAACACATGACCTCTTGCACTTTGGCTCCGGGTTTAGTGTAGTGGTAGTCTGATGTGCAGTATAAAGTGTATAACCATAATGGATAGATGCTAGACCAAAAAAGTGAAGACCGTATTCAAAGAGAAGAAATCGGTCGGAAAATAGTCCAAAACCAAAATGAGGTTAGACTAAGGTGGGAAATTATGACTAGCCCCCTGGCTCGATTGTTTAATAAAATAAATTAAGGAATCGAGACAATGTAGAATGAAAATCATCAAAAAATCATTTATTAAAAAGACCAAAATTTCATTCATAAATAATGTATAAGTATACAAAAGAATAACTAAGTATAGAAACAATGTAGCTGATTTATGTTCCAGGAATTTGGTATATCATCGCCATCTTCGTACATCAGTCGGTAAGCCCTCGGGCGAGTAACTTCCTTCACCACATATGGTCCTTCCCACTTTGGAGAAAGCTTATGCTGGTTCTTTGTTGACTGCACTCGGTGAAGCACTAAATCTCTAACTTCGAAGTGGTGATTACGTACGTTTTTATCATAATATCAACGCAAGCCTTGCTGGTAAAGTGCCGACCAAAACAGAGCGCGATCACGCAACTCCTCTATTGCAATCAAATCAAGCTCTCGATTCTCCTCAGAAAGTTGTTCATCATACGAGCGAACCCGTGCCGAAACAAGACTGACCTCAGTCGGCAGCATAGCCTCTGAGCCATAGACTAATGAGAAAGGTGACTGACCAGTTGCCCGACTGGTGTTTGTGCGAAGCCCCCAAAGAACTGAAGGCACCCACCGACCGGCATACGGCTTAAGTCTGTCGAATATCCACGGTTTCAATCCTTGAAGAATCATACCTTTGGCCCGTTCGACCTGCCTATTGCTTTGAGGATGAGCCACTGATGCAAAGTGGATTTTTATTCCCATCTCATCGGCAAAGTCATGGAACTCTACTGACGTGAATTGAGTGCCATTATCATTGATGATATCATGAGGAACCCCAAACCAAGTGAAGATATCCTTGACAAATTCAATTGCCTTCTTCTTTGTTATCTTGCTGATCGGCTTTGCTTCGATCCACTTGGTTAATGTATCAATAGCAACGAACAGATAAGTGAACCCGCCTGGTGCTTTCTTGAAAGGACCGACAATATCAAGCCCCCAGACAGCAAAGGGCCAAGTCAAAGGTATCATCTGAAGTTGCTGTGAAGGCACACGCGTTTGTTGAGCAAAGAATTGACAACCTTCACACTTTCGAATGACCTGGTGTGCATCTTTGACCGCCGTGGGCCAATAAAACCCTTGCTGGAAAGCTTTGCCGACCAAAGTCTTGGAAGCCGCATGATTGCCACATATCCCGGAATGAATTTCTTCTACCAACTTTTGGCCTTCTAGTATCGAGATGCATCTCATCAAGATGTTTGAACCTCCTCTTTTATAGAGTTGGTCTCCCACCAACAGATATCCTTGGCATTGGGTCTCTAACCTCCGTTGCTCATTAGGATCCGAAGGCAGCGTTCCCTTGTCCAAATATTGGATGAGTGGGTCGCGCCAATTGGTCTCCATGTTGGCCAATCCAGAGTGTGTAAGAAAACACCTGACGGGACAGCAGACCGGGATGATCCCATCTTGGCCAATTCATCTACCGCTTGGTTATTGTCTCGTAGAACATGCGTGAACTTCAATCCATCGAATTTGTCTTCGAGCTTCCTTACTTCTTGACAGTAAGCACTCATATTGTCATCCACACAGTTCAAATCCTTAGTGACCTGATTAATGACCAAAGCCGAGTCACCAAAGACGTCACGGCGCTTGATGCCGAGTGACGCGGCAATGCATAGACCATGTAGAAGGGCTTCATACTCCGCAGCGTTATCGGACGTGTGAAACATCACCTGAAGGACATATCAAAGCTTCTCTCCAGTGGGTGAGACAAACACGACTCTCGCACTAGCTCATGTAATTGAAGAGATCCATCGAAGTACATTTTCCAATACTCGACATCTTGTGCAGTAGGTGGATTTTGAATCTCTGTCCACTCGGCAACGAAATCAGCTAACGCTTGTCCCTTTGTAGACGACCGAGGCGCGAACGTAATGGTATATTGACCAAGTTCGACTGCCCACTTGGCAATTTTTCCTTTGGCTTCTTGATTGTGCCCCTTCGATTGGATGAGCTTTAAAATAATGCTTCAACTTCCAGGAAGTGATCAACAATGCATACAACAACTTTAAGATCTGTTGATACCTTGGCTTAGAGGCACCGAGGACCTCACTCACAAAATAGACCGGGTGTTGTACTTTTTGTATATGTCACTCTTCTTCTCGGTCGACTGTTAAAACAGTACTCACAACCTGAGTTGTGGCCGATATGTAAAGTTGAAGTTTTTCTCTTGGCTCCGAGGCACCAATACTGGAATGCTGCTGAGGTAAACCTTCAATTCATTCAATGCCGACTGCGCCTCTTCGGTCCAAACAAAGTCCTCCTGTTTTTTAAGCAGCCGGAAAAGTGGTAACCCTCTAACCCCCAGTCGAGAAATAAAGCGACTCAGGGGCGCCATGCATCCGGTCAGCTTTTGAACGTCCCTTTGAGAATTAGGTGGCCCCATATCAAGGATCACCTTGATTTTATCCGGGTTGGCCTCTATACCTCATTTCGAAACAATGTAACCGAGTAGCTTTCTCGAAGGAACCCCAAAAACACACTTCTTAGGATTCAACTTCATCGAATAATGCCTCAGATTGTCAAAGGTTTCTGCCAGGTCAAAAAGAAGTTCCTCAATGTTCCAAGTCTTGACAACGATGTCATCAATATACGCTGCTGCATTCCGACCGATCTGAGTAGCAAGGCAGCATTGAATACCTTGTTGGTAAGTCGCGGCAGCGTTCTTCAGACCGAAAGGCATTGTTGTCGAGAGATATTCTCGATAGTAGATTGAGGTATGTGTATGAGTAAGTAAGATCGATGGACACAGGACGCGGAGTTTATACAGGTTCGGGCCTCCCGGAGGATAACAACCCTATGTCCTGTTTGGTGTTATTGTATTGCTAAGGTTCACACTGGAATTAGGGTTCCAATATGAGTCTGCCTCTCGACAAAGGCCCCCTGCCCTCCTTATATATCCAAAGGGCAGGGGTTTACAAGGTAACATCCGAGTCGGTTACAATAGATTCTATCTAACTAACATATCTGTAAACCTAACTTGTGGCTTACTCAAACAAATATCTACATAAATATCTCTAAGTCGAATATATCTAAAACTAACCCCTGGCCCACTCAGCCATGGTTAGGTATCCCGGGTACATATATCCCACAATAGCCCCCAAGCACTTTCCATATTGAATCGTCACCTTGAATTTCCTCGACATCTTGTGAAATTTAGGAAGTGCTTTACACATTGGCCCTGATAAATCTTCTATTTAAACTCACATGATCCTTAAAATGATATCCAAGGCTTTCGCTTTATCAAATTAAACCAAAACTCATTAATAATTGAATTTCCCTGATTGCCGAGTGATGCATCACCAAATTAATATCTATATCCATAAAAATGCATATAACCCAATTGATATGCTACAAAGGTGAACTGTTGTAGCCCCCAAGATTGGTGATGTATCACTAGTATTCATACAAAAGACAGCCCCCAAGATTGGTGCTGAATAAATTACTATATCACAAATAATCAAAAGATACAATCTCCCAAGACTAAACTGCATTAGTCCGAGTGATTTATCAATCATTATTCAATCCACAGCACTCAATGTTAGCACTTGAAAAGAATATCTTAGACATAATAAATCCGTGTACCGGTGTAATGTAACTATGCTGATCCAAATAGCGGCCCAACAGGTTATCAGACGCATATAAAAGGTGCCCGCAAACAGTCGCAACCCTTCACCTTTGTATCGCCGCCTGAGTCTGCCCTCCTCAAAACCTAGATCCAAAGCTTCCACTTCACCATGCCACCATTCCGCACACGTAAACCCTAGGTTTGGAATAGGCACCGAAGGGTGTTATAAAGGAAGTTTTAATCTGATCTTTGACCTTTAGTGGGATCTAGTGATAGCCTGAATAGGCATCCAGAAAGCTTAAGAGCTCACACCTGGCTATTGAGTCTACAATCTGATCAATACGAGGAAGAGCGAAGGGGTCTTTAGGATAGACCATGTTGAGATCGGTATAATCAATGCACACCCTCCACTCTTTATTCTTCTTGGGTACAAGGACTGGATTTGCTAACCAGTCGGGATGATACACCTTCTTTATAAACATAGCATCTAATAGTCTAACTATCTCCTTCATAGCGTCCTTGCGGTCATGTGCGAATCTTCTAAGCCTCTGCCGAACGGGGGTAGCCCTAGGAGGTACCCTTAACTCATGCTCAATCTTTTCCCTAGGAACTCCCGGCATGTCGGATGGTTTCCATGCAAAGATATCCCTATTTTTCTGGAGGAAAAGAGTGAGCGCGAGTTCCTATTTCTCGTCGAGGTTGGCCCCAGCATAAGTTACCTTATCGGGGTCCTCAAGATCGAGCATGATTTCCTTGGTTTGGATGTCATCAGTCTGAATCTTGTCTTTGGTAGGCTTTTTTGCTAGAACCGGCGCTTTAGTCTGTTCCTCAATGCCGACTACCTTCTGGATCTCCTTCTGGTCAGACAACATCAACTGTTTATTGGCCATCTCACAACTTTGTACATCGCAATCGAAAGAATTCCAAAGATTAGAGTGGAGGGAGATTATTCCGTTTGGGCCTAGCATCTTGAGGGTGAGATATGGATAATGCGGGACAGCCATGAATTTAGCCATCGCCAGTCAACCGATGATAGCATGATATGCCGAGTCGAGATCCACCACTTGGAAAAGAATACGCTCAATCCTGAAGTTCTCACGGGTACCGAAGGTGACCGGCAATCTAATTTTTCCAATAGGAATCAAAGTCTTGCCAGGCACAATCCCATGGAAAGGTGAAGAACTCGGCTGAAGATGATTGACTGATAGGCCGAGCTCTTTAAGAGTCTTAGTGAAGATTAAGTCCAAACTGCTTCCTCCATCAATGAGTACTTTATTGAACTTTAACTCCTTCGTCGTGGCAGCAAGCACCAGCGGGTATCGACCCGGCTTTGGTATATGCTTGGGATGATCCGACCGATCAAAGGTGATTGGAATCTCAAACCACCTCATGAATTGAGGCGCAGCTGGTTCCACCGAGTTGATCTCTCGAAGTTCTAGCTTCTGCTTGCGCTTGGACACATAGGCATCTGGGCCACCGAAGATGAAGTTGACTTCCTTGTGGGGCTCCTGGAACTCTCCTAAGTCATCCTTATCGCCATCGTCCTTAGTCTTGTCTTTGCTATTGCACCTCGGGGGATCTTTAGCCACCTTGAGCGTAGCTGTTGCAAAACCCTTCAGTCGATAGCAATCCTTCGCTTTGTGGTTTCTCTTTAGGTGCCAAAGGCATGGGCCACTTAGCAGCTCATCTGTGGATGGTTGGTTTGTTCGAGGGTTCTTCTGAAATCGGTCCATCGTGTGAACCGTGTTGTCCGACTTCCTCTTCTTGTCCTTCTTGGAGGACTCGGGCTTGTCCGACCGCTTCTCCTTGCCTTTTCCCCGGATGTCATCTAATGCCGACTCACCAGATGCAAACTTGTCAGCGATCTCGAAGCACTCTTGAGCGATCAGCTTGAGGTCATGATTCCTTCGACCGATCTCTCAAACCAAATCATCGCTGCGGATTCCGCCTTGGAAGGCAGCAATAATTTGTTGGTCCGGGACATTGGGGATCTCAGTCTTCTTAGCGCAAAATCTCTTGATGTAGTCACGAAGAGGTTCATCGGTCTTCTGCTTGATCCAAGTAAGGTCAAAGTGGTTGCCCGGTTGATTGCAAGTATCTTGGAAGCTTTCTATGAGCTTCTTGTTGAGGTCTCCCCAAGACATGATTGACTCCTCTCGAAGTGATGTGAGCCAAATCCGAACGGCTAGATCCAGGTAGACCAGAAGGTAATTAGCCATTACATAGGAATCACCTCCAGCCGACCGAATCACCGTGTTGTAGAGCTGTAGCCACTCTTGGGGGTTGGTCTGACCATCGTATTTTTTGATGGGGACCGGCTTGAATCCTTTTGGCCATCAAGCTATGCGAAGCCTAGGGATGTAAGCTTTGATGCCATCGATCTCGTCGTCGGTAGGCGTCGGCGACCATGTCGTGGACCAACATTATCGTCATGACGACGTTGTCGATGGTCATCATCATCATTATTGTGCCGATCCTGATCGTCACATCGACGACGGTCATCATGATTGTCTCTTGGAGGAGGATCTTGACGATTCTCTCATCGGTTGTCCCGTCGGTCATCCCGTCGATCGTCCGTCCTCCAATCACGGCGTTCTTCCTCATAGCGTCGGTTATCCCGAGCGCGTTCTTCATAGTGAGAGTTGATGCTATCTCGTCCATCATGTATACTGAGAGAATTTCTTAGATCTTCACGACTATGCCGACCTCATGAAGATGTGTGACTAGAACTTGTGATCGACTGAGATTTTACGGCCTCTTGAGCCGCAGCAGCTTTAAGCATAGCCACCGCCTTCTGCATCGTAGGGGTCTGATCGTCCATTGGAATGTCGAGCAAAGTTTTGGCCCCGGTGATGTTATTCTGAAGAGTGTGGTAGACCTTGACGCCATCCACTTCGAGGTCTGAACCGAGATCCAGTCGGTGTGCGTTGCATGAACCACGCGACCCTCTTGGTCAACGGTAGTGACCGACCGATAAGTCATCAACTGGAGGGTTCTCCTCCTGTTGACCTCCTTCGGCTAATTGCTTCGGGTGGCCATCGACGGGATTACCTTCTTGTTCACCATCTTGGTCACCATCTTGGTCTCCATCCGCAGGATCTGCTATATCCACCATGTTGATAGTATGGGGATATGGGTAAGTGGATCCGATCGAGTCCACATCAAAGGACCGATCCGATTTTGAATCATTCTCGAAGGAAGGACCTTCTTCCTCAGATCCGAGTGGAACCAATACGGAGATCATGTCAGACGAACTCAGTGATCGCGCCACGGAGATGGCTGCAGCTGAGTCGGATCTGTTGTTTTTCAAACCTAGGGCTCCATTGTTGCCAACCGTGAAGTCGAGTGATCCAAAGGAGATCTTGAAGTCCAGTGAGTACTGAATGATGGGAATTTCAGCCATCGTAGTCGACGGAGAATCCCGACGAGCCTTGTCCCCTACCTGGCGCGCCAACTGTCGAAGCTTGAGATCGGCAGTAAATATATAGGGCTACGTCGAGACTAAGAACATTGATGGTAACACAGGACGCCGAGTTATACAGGTTCGGGCCCTCTCGATGAGAATAAAAACCCTACGTCCTGTGTTCTATGTATTGATTGTAATCTGGTGTATCGCCTCCCCTCCGATGGGGAGTACCCTGCCGCCTTATATATCTGGTCGGCAGGGGGTACATGAAGAGTCCTAGTCATAATCTATAAAGATTTACATGGAAATTCTATCTCTAAATGTCTTGTGCTCCAAGTCGAGCCGGTCGACTTCCTTGTTGATGAAGTACCCGATCGGCTACCGACTTAGTATTGTCTGAGGATATCCGTAGAGCAAGTATTCCACAATGATAGAGCTAAGAAACTATTGTACTCACTTGATGAAAATTTTTGGGGGGTTAAAATTGCTGCTCTAGAAGAAACTGCTGACTTCAATACCTTGAACTATGAGCAACTATATAGCAAGCTAAAATCTCATGAACTGTCTAGGAAATCTCGTTCTAATCATGTTAATCCTGCTTCTAGCATGACTTTGCTTTCTAGCTCTCAGAAGGGTAGTCACAATGATGCTTCTTATGGAACTAACCCCTCACTTGACAAGTCTTCTTTAGAGTTTGCTCTATCTTCTCTTGTTGCAGCTTCTGATGAACAGATGGAGTGCATTCCTAATGAGGAGTTGTCCTTGCTCACAAGGAAGTTCAGGAAGTTCTACAACAATCGGAAGGAGAGAAGAGGAGGTGGTTCAAGAACCTGCTTCGAGTGCAGTGACCTGGGACACTTCATTGCTGACTGTCCCCAGAAGAAGAAGAAGGCCGGGTATCACAACAACAATACTGAAGACTTCAAGCAGAAGAAGAACCGCTTCTACAAGAAGGGCAAGAACTCCAAGAAGTTCGCCAAGGCCATTGCACGTGCCTGTGTTGCCACCTTGAGCAATGTCGACCTCACATCAAGCGAAGGCCTTACAAGCTCGGAGGAGGAGGTTGAAAAGCCACGAGTCAAGAGGAAGGATGACTTCATCGGGCTTTGCTTGATGGCAAAGAACGATCACGACACCGACTCTGGATCCGACTCCGACACAAGCGATGTACCTCCCACTCTTGATGAGCTCTCTTCTGAACTTGATCATTTGCGCGATGTTCTACTCATCCAAGATGATAAGCTCGCAGTGCTATTCATGACAGTAGAGAGCTTAAGTCTAATTTGGAGAGTGCTGCTTTTGAAATTGCTTCGCTTAGGTCTAAGCTTTCTTGTGATGTCACTGTTGTAGAGAGTGAGTCATGTCAAGTTGTGATGAATGATCTGAGTCAGAGGGAGAGTGTGCATGCTCAAGTTGTCAGTCAGCTTAAGAGTGCACTCAAGGAGCTTGATGAATTCAAAGCTAGGCCAACTCTTTTGGGTGCATGTCAGAAGTGCCCCAAGCTCACAAGTGAGTTGGAAGCTCAAACCCTCAAAGTCAAAGAGCTTGAGTCCAAGCTGCTTATTGAGACTCGCTCTAAGGTCCTTCCACTACCCTGTAAGGTGTGTGTCTCTCTTAAGGACAAGCTTGTAATCACTAGGGAGGAAAACAAAGTCCTAGTTCAGTAAAATGACTATCTTGTTTCTAGACTCCAGAGAACCCTGGTGAGTGAGGAAAAGATTGAGAGTGGTTTGGCAAGAGTGAAGGAGAGTGCTTCTAGGTCAACCTATAACTTGGGCTTGGGATTTGAGAGGTGTGACAAGGAAAGTGAGAATGTGGGTAAGTTTGTACCTAGCTCCAGCTACAGCTACAAGGATGAGGAAAATACCATCAAACCCACTGACACATACTATCCACCCAATCCAAAACTCTCCTTCAACCCAAAGCAAACAGAGAAGCCAAAACCCAAGCCTGCCATACAAACCAAGCCTAATCCTAAGGGTGTCTATATTTACATGTTTTATGGTCACAAGGGCCACTTGGATGAATTCTGTTATAGGCGTAAGAGGATTGAGAGGAAGCAAGCTGAGTTGACTAGGGATACTTTTTATGATGATTTTGTTGACTTTTAGCCTCGCTCTTTTTCTCATGCCTATCGTGGATAGGGTCATTCCTCATATGGGTTTAATTCACAAAACAGAGGCTTTGTGTAGCAGTATTTTGGCGCCCCATGTTTTCCCCATCGTGGTGAGTGTCACTCGCGTGGATTTGGTTTTCACACAGATGGTTTTCATTCTCACAACCCAAGGTTCGAGTCAAAACGCTTTGACAGGCCATGTTTTCCCCATCGTGGTTCTCGTCCCATGCATTCAAATGATAATGTGCAAAGAACTGTGATGACTACTACTGGTCGTATGGTTAAGTGCTGGATTCCCAAATACTTTTTGACTAACCCCAGCACTGAGCCATTGACTTTTCCTTCTTGTTCTTTGTAGGCAACAGGTGGAGGCTTGGAGAACAAATGGTTGATGGACTCTGGGTGTTCGCGCCACATGATCGGAGATGCAAAGTGGTTCTCTAGCCTCACTCCCTTGAAGCGGCAGGAGTATGTGACCTTTGGAGATGACAAGAGAGGAATAGTGAAGGCAAGAGGCACGGTAAAGATAAATGAAAATTTCACTCTCAAGGATATTGGTTTGGTTGAGCATCACAAGTACAATATCCTATCTGTTTCTCAGCTCCTTGATGTTGGTTTGGAAGTGCGCTTTAAGAAAAATGCATCTTGTGTTCTTGATTCGAATGCCTCTTTGGTTTGTGGGATTTCTAGCATTGGGAAAGTTTTTCAGGCAGATTTTGCTGGTTCTGCTGGTTCTCACAAGTGCTTGTTTGCTCAATCTTCTTCTAAGCTCTAGAAATGGCATAGGAGACTGGGTCACATGAGCTTTGACTTGTTATGTTGCTTGAGTGGCCTAGGCTTGATCCGAGAATTGCCTAAGCTCAAATTTGATAAGGATTTGGTTTGTGCTCCTTGTCGTCATGGGAAAATGATTGCCACTTCTCATCCACCAATCAATTTGGTGATGACTGAACGTCCTGGAGAGCTGCTTCATATGGACATTGTTGGTCCTTCTCGGGTTTGTTCGGTAGGTGGGAAGTGGTATATTCTTGTGATTATTGATGACTACTGTCGCTACTCTTGGGTTTACTTTCTTGAGAGCAAGGATGAAGTGTTTCATCACTTTCGGAGCTTAGCTTTGAGGTTGTTCAAGGAACTCCCTGGTGCATTATGAGCAATTCACAATGATAATAGCACCAAGTTCAAGAACTCTCCTTTGACGCTTTCTGTCTTGAGCATGGTATTGAGCATCAGTTTTCAGCACCTCGTGTTCCTCAGCAGAATGGTGTGGTCGAAAGAAAGAACAGAACCTTGCTAGAGATGGCCCGGACGATGCTCGATGAGCATAGAACTCCGAGGCGGTTCTGAGCTGAGGCTATTAGCACTGCTTGCTATGTTTCCAATCGGGTTTTCTTGTGCTTAATTCTTAATGTGACTTCTTATGAGCTATGTTTTGGGAGGAAGCCATCTGTTTCTCATTTGCGTACTTTTGGCTGCAAGTGCTTCATTCTCAAGCATGGCAATCTTGATAAGTTTGAGTCGAGATCTTCCGATGGCATCTTTCTTGGCTACACCCTTCATGGTCATTCCTACAGAGTTTTGAATTTGAAAACTAACACCATCATAGAGTTCTATGATGTAACATTTGATGAATCAAACTCTTGTGCAAGCAATGTGATTGAGACTGTAGGTACCAAGGAGATGGAGGAGAGCATCTTTGTAGAAGAGGACCTATTGGATGATAACGATGATGAGTCATTCCATCCCACATCCGAGCTTGTTCCTGCTGCTACCACCACTCCAGCAAAGGGTCCAGAAGCTTCTACATCGATCTCAGCAGCTGTCAAGCGAGCTCCAGCGGTGGTTGAGCGGGAGGTACGCTCTGAGAGAGAGGCTCCTCACCACATTCAGCATCAACATCCACCTCAACAAATGTTTGTTAATCTCTATGAGAGGACAACAAGGTCAAGGTCTGCACATCTCGCCAACTTTACCAATTCTCTCTTTGTTGCAACCTTTGAACCCTGGGATGTTGGACACGCACTATCTGATGAACATTGGATTAATGCCATGCATGAGGAGTTGGAGAACTTTGAGAGAAACAAAGTATGGACCCTAGTAGAGCCTCCTGTTGGTGTCAATGCCATAGGAACCAAATGGGAGTTTAAAAACAAGCATGGGGAAGATGGTGAGGTTATCAGAAACAAGGCTACGCTTGTTGCTTAGGGTTTCAGTCAAGTGGAGGGCTTAGACTATGGGGAAACCTTTGCTCCTTTTGCACGCATAGAAGCCATTTGGATCTTGCTTGCATTTGCTGCCTCTAAGTGCATTAGACTCTATCAAATAGATATCAAGAGTGCTTTCCTAGATGGTTTCATAGACAAAGAGGTTTATGTAAAACAACCACCTGGCTTTGAGCACCACAAATACCCAAACCATGTGTACAAGCTTCAGAAGGCTTTGTACGGGCTAAAGCAAGCACCTAGGGCATGGTATGCTAGGCTTAAGACTTTCTTGCTAGAGCGCGGATATGTCATGGGGTGTGCTGGCAAAACTTTGTTCACTCTCAGGCATGGCAATGACTTTCTAATGGTTCTGATTTAAGTGGATGATATTATCTTTGGTGGTTCCTCTCATGCTCTTGTGTCTAGATTTCAGGAAGTCATGGAAAGTGAATTTTAGATGTCGATAATGGGCGAGCTCACCTTCTTGCTTGGGCTTCAAATCAAGCAGTGCAAGCAAGACACTTTCATACATCAAGCCAAGTACATAAAGGATCTCCTGAAGAAGTTCAACATGGTCAATGTGAAGCCATTGTCTACACCAATGTCCACTACAACGGCACTTGACCCTGATGAAGACTGTGAAGCGATGGACCAAAGGGAGAACAGGAGCATGATTGGCTCCCACTTGTACCTGATAGCGACAAGACCCGACATACACTTTGCGGTGTGTCTTCTTGCTCGCTTTCAAGCTTCCCCAAGGGTGACTCATCGTAAGGCTGTCAAGCGCATTTTCAGGTATCTCAAATACACCCTTGTGTTCGGTCTTTGGTACTCTGCATCTTCATCTCTTGATCTTATTAGGTATTCAGATGCGGATTTTGCTGGGTGTAGAATTGATAGGAAGAGCACTTCTGGTACTTGCCATTTCTTGGGTACTTCCTTGATCTATTAGTCTTCTCATAAGCAGTCGAGTGTAGCCCAATCCACCATAGAGGCTGAGTATGTAGCTGCTGCTAGCTGCTGCTCACAAATCCTATGGGTTGTATCTACCATGAGGGACTATGGGTTAACCTTTAAGAGTGTTCCACTCATGTGTGATAACTCCAGTGCCATATGCTTAGCCAAAACCCCAATCCAACATGGTAAGGTTAAACACATCAATGTGCGATTCCACTTCCTGAGAGACAATGTTGAGAAGGGGGATGTTGAGCTCAAATACATCGACACCAGAAACCAACTAGCTGATATCCTCACCAAGCCCCTAGATGCTACTAGACATGCTTTTCTTTGGGGGGGAACTTGGTGTGTGTCATCCTTATGGCATCATTTGAGGGGGAGTTGGTGTTCACTTGTATATATGTATCTTACTTTTTATGCATTGCATCTCATATGTAATATATGCATTGGTAGATGAGCTTTGATTCTTATGCTTTCTTGCATTTCTCTTTGCTATGATTGAGCTTGAGCTAAGTTGTGTGGATGTGATGGTAATCTCTCATGCTTAGATTTTCTAGATGGCTTGTTATAGACTCATGTGAGCAACTTGCTAATCTTAAAGGTAAACTTAGCTTCTTGTGAACCTTATGAACTAATCTTGCTAAAACTTGCTCACCATGTGTATAATTGCTTTTATCCTTGTTGAAACTTGCACTAAAGCTAGTCTAAAGGATATCTTGGCCTTCGCACCTTGTGTTTGCGAAATGGAAGGCTTTGCAAATGTTTAGCTCATGATGGGACATTGTGGGAACGTGTATTCCTTTTGCCTCAAAGGCATGCTCTTTTGTCTTGTGAATAAACCATGGATAATCTGCTAAGTGCTTTTGATCAAGAATAATTCTAAAATGCTAAATCCAAACATTGTGACTTGAGGCCTCGGGGTGTTTGCCGTACCCAGTCGTGCGACCCTCCGTATGGATAAGAGGACACATGAGGATAAACAATAAACACTTGATAAAATGAGTCTCTGTTGCATATGTGAGCGTTTGTAAAGCTCATTTTCTATGAATACTTGTTGCCCTAGTGGAGATTGAGACTGGCTAGATTCTTATGATTCACTTGATGCTTGTTTTGCCTTGGATGGGAGTACTTACACATGTGGTGGCAGGTTTTCTCATGATAAGCAAAATGTGATTCTATCTAAGCTAGTCACTCTTTCTGCTTAGCTTGTATAGCTCTTGGTGTTTATACCTTGCTATCTATTTTTGATCTTTGTATGATTGTGAGCTATCGCTTTTACACTTCATGGATCTATGTTTATGGATAGCAAAGTTAAATGCTTGTTTGCATAATTGTTGAAGCTCCTTAGGTTTGCATTTTCATGTTTTACATGTTTACTTGTTCTTTGATGAGTTCATTGCCAAAGGGGGTGAAAATATTGGGTCATGCACAAATTATGCTAAGAAACTTAAAATGATCCATTTTGCACTACATGAAACCTACCACAAGTTGAGGGGGAGCATAGCATGATCTTGAGTGTTTCCTTGCACTTTTCACATTCTTTGCATCTCAAGTCGCTTTCTTTGCTAACTCTTGGTTTTGTGATCCCTACTTTGCTAGATGGCTTGTTTTCACCTTTTCTTTGGGTTTGGCCATTTGGATGAGTTTATTCGGTTTTGCATTTCACTCTCTAATCTTTGTGCATTTGGTGTTGTCAATGTACTCATCAAGGGGGAGATTGAGAAACCATGTGGATATATGACATGGTTTGCAATATGTGATTAGTAATTGACTTGAGCGGATTTGATGTTTGAGTTGAAATGTGGGAATCTTACGATTGCATGAGTTTGTGCATATCATGGTCTTGACTAACCGAAGTTGGTGGAAGTATTGGTGAAGTTGCAGGAGTTGGAAAATGTGTTTGCTTGTCTCATGATGTGTAGGTCACTGGAGTCGATTTGGCGGTCAACGGCGAGAGGATTGGGCACAAGTAGGGGACTTGGGGCCGGATGATCGGGATGCCGGGTGGAGTCAAGGGTGATCCACACCGTACTAATGGAGAGGCGAGAAGCACGGACGATTTTGTGGTTGAGCCTCAAAACCGTGGTGTGATGAAGATGGCGTATTGACCAAGTCAAGGCGAGCGGGGTGCCGGTGCAAGTGACAAGGGGGGCCGATGGACAGGGATTGGGAGAGACTTGCCGGTGGTCAGGATCGCGGGACAAGGTGACACACGTCAACATCGAGAAGTCACGCTTTGAGAAGCGTGCGAGGCGATTTCCCGGTTTGGGCCTCAAAACTGGTGGTGGTGGTTGGTGGTGCACGTGGCACCATCACGGAGCTTGCTTCGAGGCAAAGCAAAGTCGTGAAGGGCTAGATGGCATTCGGGCGATGAAGTGAAAGATGGACAATTATGCCCCTAGTGGTAGGTGGGTGTGTTATGTAGGTGACGGTTAGAGTGGTCATGTGGACAACAGACCCTAGACCTATATAAGGAGAGGTAAGGCTAGTGGAAGAGGTACCTCTCTTTCATTAGCCTTGTGTTAGGACTTCATTCAAGTGCTAGGAGAGGACATCATGTTTTAGAGGAGAGGAAGAGGGTGGCTTCCTAGCCATGTATCTATAGATATTGTAAGTATGTTTTCATGACATGAGATTTATTTTCATGCTCAAGATCTTCCTCTCTCCCTAAATCCCGAATCTCTCTTTTTCCCTATTTTTAGAGCTATTTTTGTGGGAATTTTCGATCTCCTTTTTGGATGAGTTTTTGGTGCGGATTTCTTGGGGAACTTTGTGCTATGATGAGCTAGATCAATCCTACATAGGTTCGTGATCAAATCAAGAGCTCTAGCACCTTCGATTTGAAGGATTTCTCAAGTTCTCCCTTTTTGGTGTTCTTGGTACAAGATCTGAAATTCATGATGATTCCTTGAGCTAATTGAGTTGATCTTCTAGGATTAGGGTCATCATGTGATGAGGATTCACTGGTCCAAAATTCGCATCATTTGGAGTTTGTTTGATTAGGTTTTGACCAAGTTTTTGCTTCATCCCGAAACTTTTTCCTGTTCTGTCGGGATCGATCGGCACTGCCGACGACCAGGACCGGCACTGCTGGTGGGTCTTAGTAGCCCGTACCAGCACTGCCGATGGCAACTACCAGCACTGCCGATGAGCTCTGATCTCTGTTTTTCCTAAGTCCTGAGAACCCGCACCGGCACTACCAATGGGTATGACTGGCACTGCCGATAGTGTCAACCGGCACTGCCGATGGCCCTGATCGGCACTGCCGGTAATGGTCCAGTAAGGTCTGGTTTTTGGTGAGTTTCTTGACTAGTTCGAGTCCTTGCTGTTTCTTGTTGTTTCCGTTGTGTTTGATTCCTATGGTTGATCACTCCTAGGGCTAGTACACCACGAGTTGGTGTGTGTAGTCTTCGTGATCGGTTTGGAGGTTGGCTTGGGTTATTTTCGGGATATAGGCCAAGTTCTTTTGAAGAATTTTGATTGGCTCCCATTCACACCCCTCCCCCCTCTGGTCGCCTTCTCGTTCCTTCACCCTTCTTTTGTTTTTTTAGAAAATGCATGGAAATAATTTTCGCCTCCAAATGCCACACATAGTCTTCACATTAGTACAAGATTACAGCCACCTGCTTCATATTATGAATGAGGCCTTTGAAGATTATTCACCATGTAAAGCCAATAGTATTTTCTTAACCCTCCATGAGTGTATGAAAGAAGTAATAAAAGTTGGTGGTGGAAATAATTATGATATTATAAGGATCGAGGAATGTCAAGAGGGGGTTGAATTGGACCGAGATGGATCGACAATTAAAACTTTGCTAACTAATTATGCCAGTGGTGGAGCTTCCCCTATGGCAGGGTGGGGCAGCTGCCCTAGATAGCCACAGCAAAAAATTTTACCCCCTCAATTGTCTAGTCTAGCGGCTACCTGTAATGTCCAGCAGTGGTGCTGTTTCTTTTGGTGTTGTCTATTGCGTCGTGGGAAGAATACTAGGTGATCAAAACGTGATGGACCAAGTCCGAATAGTCAAAATGCAAGCAGCACTCGTCTATGATTTATGAGGACGAGCGTAACACTAGTCAAGCATGTGACTTGGTGGGAACAATGGAATGTTTTTTCTTTGTCTTAAAATATGAAGTTATTGATGTTGAAAGTGCTTCACATTACCAATTAATTATCTCAGTTAATGCAAAGGAAGGATCAAAATATTGTTCAGGCTATGTCATTATAGATTGATGTGAAAACATGACTAATTGCAATAATTTTGGAAGGTTGATACTAAAAATGGTTGAGATATAGAAACATAATGCATTTTGTATTTGTGGTAATGATATCAATTGTAAGAGCCTTCTCGGCTATGAGTATTATCAAGACAAATCTACACAATATGGTGTCCCATGATTGGCTCGATGAGTTTAATAGTTGATACTATACTACATTGAGATAGATTTTTTAAGAGCTTGATCCAAAGAAAATTACAAAGAGATTTCGAGTCATAGGACATCATAATATAGACTTGCCTATGCAACCAAGAGCATTTAGATGAAAAAAGTTTTGAATTCTTAGTTGCTTATTTACATTTGTATTCAAATTTGTATAATTTAAAATTTTTAATATATATCAAGGTTTTGCCCCACCTAAATTTTTTACTGTGCTCCACCACTAAATCATGCACACCTTGCTAACGACGAGTCCTATGTAGTTTTACCGAGCCAAAACCCTAGCAATTCTGGTATAGTGAGGCAATGCCAGCAATACTGAGTTAATCAACAAGCATGCAAGCCCATGATAGCCCGATCTCTACTTACACACAAGTGTGGAATTAAAGACATAAGTAAAGAGAGGGTATAGAGAATGCTCATTGATTTTTAGCCCAAGGTCTCTGAAGGATAGCGTCTTCCCCTAATTTTTGTTGGATCAACTCCCGCTAGGGTATCGATCTCTCCCGCCACTCAAAGGTGGAGTCCTTGCACACAATTCCGCATCACTCCAAGTGAAACACGATAGTGTAATTGCTTCCCCAAGGACACAAGCTTGCTTCCCTCAAGACTTGTTGAACTCTCCTAGTGGAAGCACGAGCGCTCTCTTCTTGACACTTCTTTCAAAGGAGAGCTCCCGCCTTATAAAAACTTGTGATGGCCTTCACAACCAATCACATACACTCAATCACTGACACCTAACCGGTATAGACCATGCCATAGACGAAGAGTAACAATATGAATCACTCTCTATAACTTCACTAGGCTAGAGATGAAAGGATGCTCTTGATACTCTCTTTGACACTCAAAGATAGCTCTCAAATCTTTGTACAAGTGTCCTCTCTTCTCCTCTTGGCCCTCTATTGATTCCTCTAGTAATTCAAATGGCCAAGAGAGCTCTCCACAAGCTGGGCAACAACTATTTATAGGCTACAATCACTCCACTAGCCATTGTAGAAAAACTAACTGCTGAGAAATCACTCACAGTAACTTACGATGACCTATCACTGTAGCTTACGGTGACCATGAAGTATTCAAAATTTAGGATTAGCCATTGAATGGCTAGGTCACTGTAGCTTATGGTGACTCTTCTCCTCCTTATGGTGACCCTTTAAATTTCCATACTTCTTCTCTATATAAACTCGTACCTAGTCTATCGTAACTTACGGTGACCCTGCATTGGTGAATGAGGCACTTGCTTAAATAGATGAACAAATTTAGCGTTGGTGCTGTAATTCTATAATTTGTGTGGTCAGATATTCCTCGAGATATTGTGATCAGAGATTGTGTATTGACATTTGAGATATTGTGGTTAGATATTGTATACAATGACTTTTGAGATATGGTGGTTAAATATCATGTATTAACTTTTGAGATATGGTGGTCAGATTTGAGTAAGATACATGAGACATTTATTCTGATAAACTTTCACATTCTAATCATTAAAGCCAACATCAGAAAATGCAATCACATTCTGGTCATTATTGAATCTTTGCTACAAATTGAATGGTAGCAGAACTCAAATGATAACAGAACTTCTCCAAATGAAACAAAAAAAATGAATCGAATTTTTCTCCAAATGAATCAGATGCACTGTTGAATCAGAACTTTTCTGTTTCCTCGAACGAATGAACCTGGTATGTGAACGAACTAATGAACGAATTAACCAGGCTTCTTTGTTTCCTCGAATCAGACATCTGAACACCAGGCATCCCATCCAAGATGTCACGCGCAGCAGCGGTGACGCTTGTCACGGGGCATATCAAGGTGGGGCATAGGGAGAGGTGGCGCTCGGCGGGGCACAGGGCAGGGCAGAGCTTCGCCAAGGTCACCGAGTTCACCATTCCATGCTGCATCCCCGGGGCATTGCGACCGACAAAGCATAGGAAGGAAGATCCGCATGGTGGCTTCCCGACCCAGATTTCATCGGATTCGCCACAGTCACCGTGCTCTATGCCGCATTAGCCGTGTTCAAGGTGAGCATAGCAGGGCAAAATTGGAAGAGGACCACATAGCAGAGCATTAATGATAACAATTTTTGCACCTTTAGAATTGACCTACGGTGACAAGAAAAACAGAACAGAGGGAGTACATAACTAAAGTCTTTTTCTTCTATGAACAATTTATTTTAGGGGGGCATCTTCCACGTGCAAATTTGACGGGTCAAGACACAAGGAGAAAATCACAATATAAGAAAACAGCAAACAAATAAGACCAAATAACAAAATAAGCAAAATCTCAACTCTTTCCTACAGTTTGGTAGGTTAGAGGTCCTTCTGCATATGTATGAAACTTTCTACAATTTATTGTTTTCAGTTTTAACCCCTTTTTTTTTGTTGTTGTTTTGCAGCTGAAGGGAAAGTCTAACTGCTGAGTGCGGCTCCGAAAGTCCTCGTGTATACTAATCATTGTGAACATCCTTATATGCCCACAATACCACCCCCACCACCAAAGATGTACATCCTCAAATATTTCTTATATTCTCAATACTTTTATATTATAACACATATGCTTCGAGCAGTATATTTAATAGGATTATTAGTGTAGTAGTAGGAGCAAATAACGTAGTGACTCGTCACAATAGTCCAGCGGATCTCTAGTTGCAGTTTTTGTCCTTCAGGATACCAACTATTTCGATGTTGAAAAGATTCCCTCGCAGCACCTTCGTGTTCAGAAATCATTTTCACATAACAAATCAAATTAATCAAATATGCTCGGTAGACAAGTATCTTGTAGCTAGAATCTAAAATAGTAACTACACACGTCGATATTTTTTAATAGATGTCATGACTCAGTTATTTCAAAACTCTTGTAGCTTGTAAGACATGTCAGGAACATATTTTTTTTTCTATTGCAGTGAGACACGTATATAACAGATTGGCACAGTAAGAGAAATTCACAACAGGAGTTACAATAAATGTGAACCAAGAATGGATGGAACGAGAAACAAAAACAAGAAGTTGTTTTTTTTTACTTGTGCATAGAGCAGAGAGTAATGGTGAAGGACATGTATTTGAGATCATCTCAGTTTTGGCATGAGAACAAGTCAAGAGACGGTGCAGAATTTTCTAGGATTGTTAATGTAAAATAGCAAATAATGTTGCAAATCAGTAGGCCACCAGATCCTGAGCTGCAATTTTTGTCTTTTTGGATACCATCTGTTTTTTTTATTTGGAAAGATTCTCACTCCTCGCGTCATCATTGTCACGTAACAAATCTAATTAATCAAGTATGCTCAGCGAACAGGGCTGCAGCCGGCCTACTGGTTGCAGTGGCCTTAGTACCACCTTAGATTCTGGGTTCCACTCTTGGTGGGAACAAATTTAGACAGGCCTGGGTAAAAAGAAAAACATCCGTCGCCCCCTCTTGTCTAGTGCCATAGTTACACAGATATACGTGGCCTGCAGATGTGCATGTCCCCGCCTGGAGAGATACCCGTTGGGCAGGGACTTTGGATTGTTTTTTATGTCCTGCAGCGAGAAGCTTCTTGATTCTTCACCTAACGCAACAATACCAAAGGATGCCCCCCCCCCCCCCCCCCCCGCAGGACCGAGTTTTTAATCAAATATGCTCAATGTATAGGTATTTGGCAGCTGTGGAATCAAAGATATTAACTGCACACGTGGACATTTTTTAACAGATGTCATGACTCAGTAATAAAGCCTCCTGCAAGTTGTAAGACATGCATGTAAGGAAGATAATATTTTATTGCTTTGAAACATCATCAGACATGTATATAACAGATTGGCAGGGAAAGACAAATCCACAACAAGAGTTACATTACAACCAAATTAAAGCGAATCAAAAGAATGGATGCCACGAAAAAACAAAAACAAAAAAATCTTTCAGCTCAGCTTGGTCTTCTTCCATCATGACTCATGAGACGCACGTACGCGTGAATTAACTCAGTAGAGGCGGTGATTGACGATGTTGCACTTCTTCCTGATCTCACCCTTGCTGCCGGCGGGCATGGGCAGCTTGCTGAGCTTGAGCAGCGAGTCGGCGAAGTCCTCGTCCCAGAGCGTGCCGTTGTCGGCGTACTCGTGGACGTGGCCGAGCGCCTCCTTGTCGGTCAGCAGCGTCCAGTCGGAGTGGAAGGTGACGATCTTGGCCAGGGTGTTGTGGTAGAAGGAGTTGTCCAGGAAGTCGGGGATCTTGCGCACCCGGCTGGTGAACCCGGGCATGTACTTGTACACTGTGTCGTAGTACTCGTCACGGACGTTGTTGTCCACGGCCGGGTTGTATCCCTGTGAGCACTTGTAGTTGAGCAGGTCACGGTAGGCCGGGGTGATCTGGGACGATGGCTCGCTGAGGCGGCCCTTGAAGGAGGAGCAGTGGCCCTGGCCGATGGAGTGCGCGCCGGTGAGGATGACCAGCTCCTCCACGGTGAAGTTCTTCTTGGCGAAGGTCTCGATGAGCTTCTTCACGTCATCGACGGAGTCGGGGAGCTCAGCCTGGGCCTCCTCGGCCTTAGAGACGTAGCCGTCGAGGCGGCCCGCGGGGACATCGAAGTGGACGTTGCCGTTGCTGAGGATGCTGGCCGCGTCGCGGGCGGCGTAGATGAGGATGTCGGAGCAGGAGACGACGCCGGGGCACCTGTCCTCGACGGCGGCCTTGATCTCCTCGAGGAGGTCGAAGGCGGCCAGGCCGATGTTCACTGGAGCCTCCTTCTCAGGGTGAGGGTTATCGTAGGACTTGTCCAGGAGGACAGAGCCGTCGCAACCCTGCACGTCGTCGTTTGCAACACAAAATATTTTAATCAACTTTATTTATTTCGATGACCAATGATTGCCGCCAGCTGGTAGTTACTGGCTACATATACATTTCAAAATATGATCGAGCGCTCTATAATATGCACAAATATGGTCGTGCAAATCTGTGTGCGGAATCTGTGTACTCACCCTGACGAAGCAGTCGTGGAAGAGGAGGCGGACGAGGGCGGCGCCGGTGCGGCGGTGAGCCCTGAGGGCCTTGATGACGTGCCACTTGATCACGTTCTCCACACCCCTGCACTTCTTGCCGTAGTACCCGACCTTGAGCTCGCTGGCCTGCGCCGACGAGGCCGCGGAGAGGAGCACCGCTGCCTGGACCACCACCAGGGCGCAGAGGACTGCCGCCGAGACCTTCATTTCTCACAAGCTATACAGGAAGCAATAGCTGAGCAAGCGATGTGCCCTGCTGGGTATCCGATGGCTGGTGAGGTTAGAGGGCTGGGCCTCGAGGGTATATATTGCCCTATTTAGCCAGTATTTTAACGGTGGATGATTGCTCTAGCGCACCCGATCGATAATGAAGAGCCCAACGAACGAACGTGCTCGCCTTGCGACTTGATGCCTACATTATGTAATTAGCTCCAATAATATAACGTATACCTAAAAGGTGTGGCCGCAGACCTGATTAAAACATGGTACTTTTTTTATTATAAGCTGACACCGCCTCTTAGAGCTGTTTCGCATGTCCGAAGGCGAATATTTCCTCTTTGGTCAGGACCATTTCTAATATGATATGGAGAAATATACATACTCCCTACTTTCTCGTATTCCTGTCGTTCGGACACAGTGCCGGGTAGTTGTTTTGCAGTTCATTTCTCTCCTGTCCGACGAACAGAGGAAGTATATCTTATCATTTGCTCTGCTGTAATACAATGATGATGTAAACAGTAGTTTTTGCTATTAGTCTATTATTACAGATGTGGGTAAGATGAAAATGGTATTCATGTCTTTCATATGTATCTTGGTTGCAGTGTGATGATCTAGGAATATGGTGGTAGTATGTCCTACAAGTGACATCATTACACATCCATGCACCTACCCTTCAACTAACAATCCTACGATCACGTACCTGTGCTTGTTTTAAATTCAGGAAGAAACTAAGGGCACGCTATATTGAGGTCCTGCTTACATTGAATTGTTTCAAGCTGCTAACACTTGGTCACATCCCAGTTCGTTAGGGTTGGTCCATATCCGTGATCCCGGATGATCAATTACTAGCTCGGCTCTCGTTACAAGAAGCCAAGCGTTTTAGTTATATCCACGGTGTCAGCATGCATGGGCTAGCCACCATTATGAAACGACAATTCAAATCAGAACGCCGGAAATTTTATTTATTTGTGCAACGGTTGCACCAACTCCTTTCTGCTAACGGCCTCCTGTCGGATATATTAGTTACCAAGATCTCACCACGATGTAGTAAAAACTAATCACGTCAGAAATATTATATCAATGATCTGTGCGTTGGTGCACCTACATTTTGTGGACGAGCACGAGCTACTTATATATCCAGTCGAGCATCAACAAACTTATAAGCTGTATTTATCATAGGTTCAGAAAGAAATTTGTACCCTGCAACAAAAATTGATAACAACTTCCTGAATGAAAGATGAAGCTAATTATCTTTTGTTTGTTTTTACCAAAATTCCCAGAGTAGGCATTTGATGTTACAAGTTAACACTATAGTTTGGTTCAAACTTTTAAATATTCTTGATTAAGTAATCCAGTATTATTCTTGTCCATTAGATTGGAACTCCACATGTCCTGGCCTTCTTCATACAAGGATCACTGGCAGCTCCTATGTACATTTAACGACAGTTGCCAATCCTTGTATTAATTTTCGTAACATAAGCTGTCCATCTTGCAGCAAAAGTTATCAAACGTAGTAACTAAATGTCAATGTGGATACCAAGCATTTACTGTGTCCTGGGATTTTACCTATGCCAATAATTGTCTAAAATCTTAGAACTAATATATAATAATTATATATACGTAGTTTCAAGAAGCTGCCATCGTGTTGTTTCACTCATAATAAGAGACAGCTTCTCTAAATCATATTTACTGATCAGTTGAACGCAAGTTTTCTTTGAAACGTGTCTCCTCCTGGAAAAGGGGACACTGAGGGAAAAGGTTCCTGCAGGCGGGCTTTCATCACTCAGGTTGCAAACTACTTTTCCTTGATTAAAAATATGTAGCTCTTTGAGAATTAGATATGCATAACTTTGAAGGGAAAGGTTTATGAGAAATCGATTTTATTAGTCCTAATAATATTAAAAGGAATATATCATTTTCAAGATAACAATGTTTCACCTAATTTGACCATTTTTCACCGTCCACAATTTCCTCTTTTTTTGTAATCTTCAAGAACATCGCCATTTCTAACGAACATATATAAACATTGGTATTGGCTATTTCCCAATTACAGGGAAAAAACTTTCACAGCACGTCTTAGAATATTTCAATCCGCTCTTGATTATTGTTCAGTTGTGACAGACACGGGTACCTCTCCCCTTCCATAAAGGTTCCAAGTAAGAAACCCTCGAGCTCGAGAACCATTTAGAAATGGCGCTGACAGCTCATGGGTCTTCACGAGCTTTTATTTGCAAACATATAGATATCGCCTAACTACCGTAAGTTGGTGCATCATCAGTTTATTAGTTGTCCTGCCAGCGACATATCTCTGCTTTATTCCCGTACTTCTTCCAAAGCGACTCCGTTTTATATGGTTCAACTTGTTACAAATGAAGACATGAGCCAGTTGCAACCCCTGCACATGCCCATGTTGTTCCAAGTTCACTCGATGAAATGGGAGAGAAGGTGCAGGCACGCACGCATGTGCAAGCATTCCTGAGTTGCAGTAAGATCGTGTTGGTGAAGGCCTGCTTCAATTTTGGTTTGTTCGTGCTATGCGGAACCAGTGGAGGGATGTCTGGTTTCTAAGAAGAATATTTTTGTTGGAGACGAGATCCCGCATACGGTTTGTTGGACACAAGTCATTAGGGACAACAACTTCGTCTATAATAGGTACGGTTTATTTGGTCGTCAAATGATTAACTGGCTGCTTACGAAACCAGCCAAAGCAAGCTCTCCAAAGGTATTTACGTGATGCGTGGCTCGCATGATCAGTGTGATGAACTGGTTCGCACATGAACTTAATTATTGTAATAACTCGTTCAAGTCGCAAGGAGGTGTTTCAAATCGTGAAGTTTCGGTGCTTGACTGGTTTTATGTATATCGAAACGAGCTTGCTTTATGGCATTACAATTTATATGAAATATACGGAAATACGCAATAATATAGAAAAGGAAAAACATAACTAGTGTTGCGTGCGGAGAAAATTACGCGCGGCCGCACATGGTGTTCGATAGGGAACCATATAGACACGGTTGCGTGTAGGCTCGAGCTAGCGCATAACTGTAGACGGACTTCGTCATGAACTAACATATGATTTAACTTTTCCAACTTGAAATTATCATCCTAATAACTCGTTTCCTGGTCAATGGCTTGCATTGGGCAGGAGCTAGCAAGTACTATAGGGTTGTTGCCCAGCCTATTCTGATGCACCAAATATTGATGGGACCGGTACGTCACTTGACACACTTTATTTTCTCATGTATCAGATATGAACAAAAAGTTCTGTCGCTACCTTGAGCTACAAGCACGGGATCGAACAAGGGAACGGCTGCTGCGGACGAGTTCATTTGAATTGTGAAAGAAAGAAATTGGGAAGTCAGTGTCGTTTTTTTTTTTATCCCAATCAAAAATTTAAAAGTACGCGTAACATGGCCTGGCCCGTGACCGACAGTATTTGTGAATAGTTTTCCTCGCTGCTTTTTCGTGCATGATGCTGACCGTTTAACGTACGCTCCATGTAGCCAAGTGACGTGAATTCGTACGCTTTGAGACGAAAAAGAGATGGATTCTGACAAAATTTAGCTAGCTTGAATTCGGCTGGTTTTTTTTTCTTTTGAGTGTTCTCCAGAAGACCTAAGACTAGAGATCTAAAATATGTTGTACCTACAGGAGAGAGAAGCTTTAGAGAAAACATTGACCACCTCTCTAGCATAATAATACGTAAAAGTGGGTACCTAAAAAGTCTAAAGAATACTCATGATTATTTCAAGGTGTTTTCCCTAAGAATGACAAGATGGAAAAAGCACGAAACATTACAAGTTTTTATGAGGTCTTTTTTGCAAAACATTGTGGTCATGGAAAACACCCCGTGTTGTCTCAAGCAGGATGACGGCGGGTACAGGTGATGCAGGATTTGGATGGCATGGGAACCAGAGATGACATGGGAGCTATGCAGTGTGTCACCAAGGCAACTCGGTGAAGGAGTGGGGTAGTGCCTTAGCACCACGGTGCAGGAGCGGTAATGATAAGGAAACACCTATGGATATAGTGGTAGATCACACATGGAAATTTAGGTGGGGCGAATATGAATAACAGATATGATTAACGGACAAAATAGAATGCATACGCATGTCAAATTTATAGTGTAAAATCTTAGTCTTTCGCTTCATGGTTTTGATACACATTTTTCCATTTGAACCTTGTAATTGTATCAACCTTATAGTTATACCTTTTATGCCTAATGAAATACCATGAGAACATGCCCATACTTTTCATTTAAATATGCAATTGTACGTATCAGGCGATGCACTACACAGCAGACCATTTAAGCATGCTCTCGGTTTGTTGATTGGGCCTTAGTATGACTACTTTGTTTGGACGGCAGGCCAACAGAAGACCAACTAGCCCATACCCCTTCAGCCTTTCTAGTTCTTCCTCATGAGTCCTTGAGCAGCAACAGCTAAAGGTGGCCAAACGGGCCGCCCGGCCTGGCCCAGCCTGGGCACAGAAAAGCCCGACCTGTTTAATTTCGGGCCAGCACGGCATGAAATTCATAACAGGTTGTGCCGGTCCATGTGCTCTAGCGATAGCCCACGGCCCGACACAAAATGGGATAGCCGTGCCAGGCCGGGCGACTAGCCCATTAGGCCCGTTAATATTGCAGCTCGAAAATATACATCTAGCCCATGTAAGTGAATAATAATGCAAAAATTATTTGAATTGGGGGTTAAACCTGCAACATGTGCTTGCAAATGATATTGCCTTACCACTAAGCTATGATTTCATATGTGAATGTTTCGTATATTTTAGAAATATATATGATTTATGATAATTGGGTCATGCTGTGCTAGCCCACAGGCCGAGGCCACAGCCCAAGCATAGCATGTCACCTCGTGTCGGGCCTTCGGGTCGTGTCAGGCTTTCACGCAACCCATGGAGCACGGCCCATTTGACCAGCTTTAGCAACAGCCATGGAAAAACTTGCAGAGCAAGTTCTATGCGGACAAACCAGGGGAGGATGGTTAGCTGGGGCAGCCGCTCCACACCTGAAATGCAAGTTAAGATCATTAGAGCTAGTGCTTGAAATGCAAGCTCGGATCACTAGACCTAATGACTTGATTTTATTTTTAATGAAAAAGAGACTTTCGTTAATTATCAGGTGCAGCAAAATCACTAGCCACCAGATACGAACCGGTAGGTTTTCCAACAATGGATCAACATTGACCGGGGCATGAGGCACTCTGTTACAATCATGAGGCTTAAACACAATTGATGAAGTGAAGAAATCATAGTGCAATACTTGCCTGAGCTCTTTGATCAATCCCGCTATGAGCAGTGGCGGACCCACAAATTTCGTGGAGCCTGGATGACATCACAACGAATAACAAGTTTGTACAAAAACTTATCAATTACTAACATAAGCATAGGTAAAGAGAGCACAAAATCTATAGTAATACATCTATTTTGAATAATTTTAATTGTCATATGTGACCAGAATATGCTAATTAGTACTAAATATTGTTTTAACCTAATGCATATAGTTTAGCTTTGGCCAGCATGAAACCCATGTAGGCGCCCAGGGTCGTCGAGCTCTGGGTCTGCCTTTGGCTATGAGACCAAGGTCATGTAAGCCAGAATCGATAGCTTGGTGAACCATTAATGCATCAGTTTCCAACACCACTTTTGCACTTCCCACCTCTATTGCCACTTTTACTCCCTTTAGTCAGGCCATCATCACCGAGTGAAAAGGATCAAGAGCATAACTCAGTTTACCTCTTCCCACACACACACCATATCTCCATTGCTATCTCTCACGTTGAGACCCCAACCTCTAGTATTTGAATTATGACCAGAAAGAACCATCACAGTTTATTTTTAATGTTCCCTGCTTTGGTTTCTTCCATCTTTGTTATCTCTTTGGCCCATTTACATTCTATGATCCTTCACCGAAAATATTAATGATTTCTGCAGTGTACAGCTGAACTGCAACAGGTAGCATATGAGCACTTCTCCTTTCTCCCTCCCTGATATTATTTCTCGCATCCCACCAAGTCTACATAAGAGTTGTAACCCTTGTCTAAGAGCATCTCCAACAGCATTCCTAAAACTGAAATCCTAAAACTGATTTTAGGCATAAGAGAGAGAAGATTTTAGCAATTGATAACATGCTCCTCTCCAGCAGCAATCCTAAAACTGGAACCCTATAAAAAATCTTAAAAATACTATCAAACTCAAGGGGTTTTCGCTAAAATAACAAGACACGGAAATTTAATGAATAACTATAATATTTCATGAGGATTTTTCTACAGAACCAACAAACAACCTTATCCTCCCGCACGCCTTCTCCCATGCCGCCGCCTTGCATTTCTCCCTCGTGAAAGCTCCCTCGCCTCCGCCCTCCACTTCTCCCTCGCACGAGCTCACCGCCCTGTGCTCCTCCGCCCCACGCCGCCGCTCCGCACTTCTCCCTCGCCTGCAGTGCGCCACTTCTTCCTCTTCTCCGCGCGAGCTCGACACGCTTCTCCTCCTTGGCGCCTCCACTTCTTCCTCCTCCCCGCGCGAGCTTCGCTCGCTTCCTATCGGCGCCACTTCTTCCTCCTCTCCATGTGAGCTCGGCATCCCCTCCCCAACGACTCCACTTCTTCCTCCTCCCCACATGAGCTCCGCTCGCTTCCATGGTGGATTTGGGGGCGCAGCTAGCCAGATTGTAGTGTCGGATTTGGATGTGGAAATGTCCGACGCAAGGTAGTTTCCCTTTCACGCCCATGAACTGAGTTTTAGGATTCGGTTGCTTCCATTGGCATATTTGAGATTCAAAGAGATAGAGATAGGATATATCCTAAAAGTTTTAGGGATAGCAATTCATATAGGATTGCTGCTGGAGCAAGTTTTTTTATAGATTTTAGAATATAAGGTAGTTTTTAGAGATAGCAATCCATTATAGGATAGCTGCTGGAGATGCTCTAACTCTCCTTTTTCATGCCAAAAATTGTGGTGATCACTTCTCTTGCCGACTATAGGTTCCTGAGTTGACTTTTTACATGCTCCAACCCTGTTACCAGCCATACCTCTTTCACCACTTTATATTTGAGGAAAAAGGTGCCCACTATCTTCATGCACACTATTACACAACACAAAATTTGTTGAAATTTTGCCTACTATCTTCATACACACTATTACACAGCACAAAATTTGTTGAAATTTTCCTCCCCTGTGTTCAAGCTTTCCTCAAACCGCTAATATACTATGAGCCCTCCACATAAAGTGTTTTAGCCAGTTTGGAATTACGGGGTTCCATACCAGCGCGACATGCTTGCATCACTTGGTGCCACAGCAGAGTTTGATGCATTCCCATCCTTGCTTCTCACAAAAAAAAAACTTTATATACTGATCACACCAAGAATACCCCTCCTAAGCCGCAATCTCGTCAACAACTTGCACATAAAGGGCTAGGATCCTACCCCTCCTACATCAAGACCATCAGCATCGGTGACACCATATTTGGCCGACTATTGCTATGAGTGGAACACTAGCATGAATAGAATGTTCTTAATACTGAAGGATATAGCTCATCCTAGTGTGCTTGATCACAACTATAATTACTTATAGGAGTTGATTGAGTGCTCGGCTCAAAAAATTATTAGCAAAATAAGTCATATTAGCGAGTTCCCGATTCATACCCCCCCCCCCCCCCTCCAAATCCCCTCTCGGTCACTTCGGTCCTTTGAAGACATGGCAAGTAATCATTCCACTCACTACACATGGGAAGCACAAGACTCATTTGGCATCTTCCTCATAGAGAACATCTCAAATTAACTCGTCATCCCATGACTCTGTGACGATTTATCATTTCAAATACCCTCTACCTCTACGGCATAGTGGAGATGATGACTGTTATTATCATTTCCCATGACTGTCATCAAGCTAAACTTCTAGTTGATATGACTTAGTTATTATTAAGAACTATGGAGATGATGACGAGATAGTTAAAAAGGGGTTGGAGGCTTGGTGGACCAGCAAGTACATACGTTCAAGATGAAGGCCCAAGTCATATCAACTTTAAGTCCAACTCGGAATACAAGAGTAGATCATACTAAAATAAACACCCACAATACATACGGGATTGGACTGAGCCGCTCTACATATCCAAAGAAAGATAAGGAGATAAACTTTTCAATGGTACTAGTCTCACATTAAATTTTGTCTAGAGGCATCGCAAATCAACAAAGTAATTAGGCATCTAGAATTTGTCATTGTTTTATGCCACAGTATTTAGCCTTTGGATCATGTATCTAGTTGAGCCCACATAGCCTTTGGATCATGTATCTAGTTGAGCCCACACTATTGCTGCCTAGGTTTGGGTTGAGTTCTGTTTAGATTATTTTGTCGATAACACTTTTATTATCCGTCAGTTTGTTAGACCCTAACTTCATGAGTTGAATCATTCATTTGCAATTTGATTGCATTCTATCTTGTTTCACATGTGTTCTTTGATTTGCATGAAAAAATTAGCATGTGAAACTCTGGTTAATAAATAGAGAAGAAATGGTGGTGGAATTGCGAGGTTCAGAACTTGTTGTTTGAAAGCCGTATCAAGATCTGTCATGCCTCCGCCAAATAAATAGTTATCAAAACCTATGGGGAGACTAGAACATCCCTTTTCACCTCAGGGATGGGGCATTCCAAGAGTGGAAATAGCACACAGGGGCATCGGGAGGGCGAAGGGCAATGTTGAGGTCCTTGGCAACGGGGTCTGGGGTCGGCAATGGGAACTGGAGGTTGGGGACGAGATCCAATGGCCAAAATGGGGATGAGAGTGGCAGTGAAAGTGTCTGAAGCTGGCGGTTGAGCGTTCACGTGCGTGAGACAGACATTTAGGTTGGCAAGAGACGGAGACCTATATTTGAGTCTCCAGAAATTTTATGTATAGATTTCCATTTAAATACTCTGTTATTTTGACAAGTTTAGAGATAGGTATTCACTTTAAGTGTTATGTTATGCTGAAGATGCTCTAAATCTAAAGGTTGTGAAACATAGGCCGTGCAGATGTGCGAGTGGTGGGCCAAAGCTATATCACCTCTACTGGGCTGGAGCTTCCGCCCTGTACTCTTAAGGACCAATCTGGATTATATATGCTAGAGTGTAATGACATGGTGAGGTTGTTCTGCAATAACCTAGATTATAAGCTGAAATAACCTACTTTAAGATGGGTTGTAGGATTATCGTAATCTAAGATTTGGATTCTTATGATTTTGTCATTTAACCTAATTGTTTGTTTCAGATTATAATTAAACTAGCAAAGTATCTGTGCGTTGCTACGGACTTTAAAACAAAACACTCTTTATAATTTAAATATAAATTATTTACATAATATAATTATTAGATATATATAATATTATTGATATTTTTTACATAAAAGATCATATTTGTATTACCATTAGTGCTTCTTAGTATATATTTTATATGTCAAAAGTAACAATTTTTCATCATTTTTTACTATATTCTAGAAGTTTTTTTTCAAAAGGAAAAATCAATTCACGTAGTCTATAAAATAGCACTGCATTGCAACGCGATTTTGAACTTGAAAACTTGCTTCAATGTAAAATGTTAAAACACGAAAGTTGTAGATCTCATCGAGACCTTTTCGATACATATGTGGATCATATTATTTGGATTTTGGATCTAAAATGTATGAGCCCCACACATAGACCTGCACAGAGAAGTCCGAATCAGAACAAATATTTTTGCATTACATATTTGGAAATGAAAACGACGGGATCTGGACTTCTATTAAATACCAATATCGTAGAACTTTTCGAGAGCTATGATATAGAGTCCGAGTTTGCTTAATTTAAGCTCCAGATAAGAAAGTTATGATTTTAAAATTCTGTACTTGATATGGAAGGTATAAAACTTCATTCTCTGATTTTGTGAACACGAAGTGGACGACTGCACCTTAATTAATAGATTGTAGAGATTAACTAGGTTACATAATCTAGAGTAAACACATGGATTCTATCTTTTCATTTTTAATTTAATATGATAAATTAGCTATCTTATATAATCTATAGAGTAAACAAACATGATTTCTATCTTTCTTTTTCTTTTTAATTAATATGATTACTCCATGATCTAGAGAGCGATCGTATAGGCTTCTATCTACAAATATTAAGATAGTATAGTGTTTTTGGTGTCGTTGGTCAGCATGAAAGTAACAAGAGATGAAGATTCTCTACAGTGATGATGGTGCATTTACAGCCACTGACATATAGGTCCACCCTCATATGTCAGTGAGGGTGCATTACTGCATAGGATTGAACGCACGATGCATTTAACACTGCCACCATGGTTTGTTGGGATCCCACGTAATATGTCCATGCCACGGTTCATGTATATAGTGTGCTACCCTAATATGGGAACGTGCTTTGACATTGGTGTGTGACGAGAGCAGATGACTTTGACGTACACGGGCGTCTCAGGGGTGGGATAGTAGAGCGACACAGAGCGCTTTCTCGTTAGTGGGACGGAGTTACGATTACAAATTTCAAATTGATTTTTCTTTTAAATGGTAACTGTATTTTTGAACTTGTCTAAATTATTGTATGTTTTAGAATTAATGCAAAAAATGATCTCATATGGATGTATTCTTTTTAAAAAAAATGAATTTCAATTTTTATTTAAAAATTTTCTATCATATTTAATCAAATTTTCAGCAGTAATTAATGCATTGAAATAAGGTAAAAACTGACATTAGTTGAGTTAGGTCAGATTAAAACTCATAATCTGGTTTATAGAAACTGACATAAAAATTAATCTATTTGGATGCACTCCTGTTTTTAGAAACCAGTTTATTAAAAACTGGAAGGGTTATGTTACTGTCCACGCGTCAGTGCAGCCCGTCTGTACCAGGTTGTTCTCTCAATTTTTGCACGCAAAGCTGCCATGCCAAGTCCGGATGTCCGGAGTTTAAGGTTGCGCATTCAGGCATTTGGACGTTCTTGCACATCTGAGTCATACTAACAATTAACAAGAACGAATTCCGTATATGTCATCAAAATTTAAAATGGTGGTAGTACTAATAGGTAAAATAACAGTAGCACGTAAGGGATGAAAAAAATATAATATTAGTAAGGAAAGAAGCTATAGTTTTAGATGGTTTATAAGAAATGTGCATAAGTTTTTATATAATGCACAAGAAATTTGATCTATACTAACAAAGTGCATATGCATACTTGTCTAAAAAACAGAAACAAAGTGCATACATGAATACGACTTGCAACATTTGCTGCACAGTAAAACGGTCAAAAGCATTCTTGTCTTCAAGGACGGCAAAGGCGGAGACATACGATGGGCACCACGCAACGTAGAATACTTAAATGGGCTAACATCTTCTGTTGAAACTTGATTACAACCACCGTTCATGTGAAAGCAACAAGGCAACCTTTGCCCTGGCAATCAACCAGTAAACAAGGTAGCATGGGAAGTGAAGCAATGCCAAGGCGAGATACCTGCACGCATGCAGAATTCAGATCATCATTTTACGAAAGATGAGATGGTACCCTTACAATGCAAACACTGGCCATACCATACTGGTGCCCAGGACAGTGCAGGACTAAGGAAAGGGTAGGGCCACCTGTGCACATCAACATAGCATATAGCACTGAAAATTCTTGTAATATCAAGTACTTGACATATGTGTATGATTCTCAATTCTCACCATGTCAAACCACAGGCATGGGCAATCCACTGGACGATCACATACAAGCATGTCCAAAGAATGAAATACGCTATTCTGAACCATGGAAAGGCCTGGGGAAGCAGGACAAAATAACCACTGGTTTCCGTAACTCAAAATGGGTAGATAAAGCCTTGATCTGATTTGGATGTTACTAACCAACGTGTTGAGTGCAGTCTCAGCCAGTAGGAAGGCGAGGTTGAAAGAGTGCATGCAACCCATCACCTGCGAACGATGTGTGGAATTTGATTTATGCAGACATTAGTTGAATTCGTCCTGTATATGCTGCCTGCAGTCAGTTGAGAGAAATGCCACAACAGTAATAATCAATCACTCACCGCATTGAGACTGAAGTGCGCTGAGGACATGAAGGGAATTATGAGGCACCAGAAGACCACGTCTGTCAGCACAACTGCTCCGGCACTGACCTGTGACGGCTGACCTTATTAGTCAGAATCAAAACAAAACAAAAATCTGAATAACATAAAGGCTTATATATACTTATGGTGCTGTAGGCCTGTAGCCTGTAAGTCTCGCATATTGGGAGGGGATATTGAGTAGCGCGCATAGTTGAATCAACAGAGGTACAGTCACTTGAATTGAGAGCAACAACTACGTACCTGGTAGATGATTTGCATGAAGCATTCCAATCGTTGAGGCTCGTAGCCTACATCACCAGCGCCTGGTTCGTCGGCACAGTCGCCGCTGAGTAATCTGACGATGTCGCTCTCCGTTTCGCCAGCAGCACGATCTCCAGAATGCATCAGGCATCCGTACGCAGAAAACAGAGTGGCCACCTGCACGTTGAGTTGCATTTTGCACACGTGACCCAAATCAAGCTAGTTTTGATCCGAAGCATATGTGTGCAACTGTGCGTAATGTGCTCGCTCGACACGACCATGCTCAAAATTAAGTAACGAACGTACCGCGAAATAGACGATTTCCAGCAGGAGCGTCCACCTGCAATGAAACGGTTCATGGAAACAGAGGCGAGCTGAGACTGATGTATCATGGGCACTGGACTGTATAGGCAAGCTCGAGAGGATGTCATTGATGATCGCGTGGACGTGACGTACTCTGTGTAATACATCATGATGCTGGCGTCGTAGGTACGCAGGTCCCACACCAGGACGGCCGCGAGCGCGACCACGGCCGTGGCTCTGAACGCGAGCAGCCACGCCGGGTGCACCGGAGCCCAGCAGCTGCTCCACGGAGCACCCTCGTGCGGTGGTCCATCGCAGCCGGCCAACCACGTCCACGACGACCCGGCGGCGCGGCGGCTTTCACGGACGATCGCGGCGAGGGACGCGGCCACGGAGGCCGCGACGACGCCGAAGCAGAGGAAGCTCTGCCACTGGACCATGCTGTTTGTTGGACAGGACGGAGAATTTGACCGGTAGATTAGATGGCAGTGGCAACTGGCACGCAACCGGCAACGATGATGAATGAAGTATACAAAGAGGCGGCGAGACGGTGGTTGCTGGCTTGCTGCTGGTGTCAATTTGACCGGCAGATGTGGCTTACTTGAACACGCCCCATTTTGGTGGGCACTCTCATTTCAGCTTAAGCATCAGCTGAGCTGAGCACGAGGCAGGCCGAGCGGAAAGGCCGGTTCAGTCAGCCCGATTCAGGCCGGATGAGGCTCTCTTCGGCCGGATGAGGCGGGCAGTCGGGCGACGAAGCTAACCGGGTTTTTTTTTTTTTGAAGTATAGATTGGCATGTCCTATTCTAATTAAATAGTTTTAAAATCCATTTGTAATAATTTATCTTCGATCGCAAATCCATTTGCCGGCGCGGTACAGACCCGAGCGTCGTCGATACCGGGACACCGGTTGCGCGCTGGCTCGGGATGAGAGGACGCCGTCGCGAGGCTACTCGACGGCGGCGCGCTCACTGATGGGTGGACGCGCGCGCCGGCGAGGAGCCTAGCGACGACGCTGTGCTTCTTCTTCTTCTCGGCCAGGAGGCCTCTTTTCGTCGTCGGTTGCCGTCGGGACCAGAGAGGAGAAGAGAGAGAGCGAAGAGAGAAATGGGGGCTAGGGTTCGAGGCTTGATCGCCGACGCTGGTTTTGATCCAGCGAGAGGCACGCCCAGCCGTCGATCTGCGCGGACGGCTGGGATGGAGGCGGAGGGGGGGGGGGGGGGGGGGGGGGGGGGAAGGCGCCTCGGCTTGGCCAGGCCGCCGATTTCTCCTGCACCCGTGGGCTGGGCCGAAAGGCTAAGGAATGCGCGGGGGCACGCTGCCAGTTGGGCTGGGCCGCTGTGGACTGGGCCGACATACACGCGCGTGTATGGGCGCGCACGTGAAAGAGGTTTTGGGCCAAAATTTTGGGCCAGAATCACAGAATGCATAGTAGCTCCTTTTGTATTAGAATTGACTGTTTTTCATCAAATTTTTTAACTAGAATTTGATGAAAATTATGATGAATTTGCCTCTGTTTAAATATGAACCACCGAGATTATTTTTCAGAGAGTAAATTAAGATATTTTGCTACTGTTCATACATGTTTTATGCCATGTTTTCCGCTGCAAGTTTATAGAATTATGATTATTGTTAAAATTGATGTTTCCTAAAATTAAATTTCGAACCAACGAGAGAATTTAATTTTAGGAGCATTAATTTTCAGAATATATATCATTGTAATTTTCTGACCAAAGTTATTAATTACAATGCTATATTAATAATGGTTTATGTATTATGCATATTTTCTGCCCAACGGTGATGTAGGTTTAATGCATACATGGTAGAATTTTATATGTTATTTTTGTTCTCACTTTTCATGGTCAATTTCAGGAGCAACCATGATGGCCTTTCTTCCCTAGATCCCAATCCTAAAAGGGGATAATTACGGGAAATGGAGGAGAAAGATTGATCTTGCTTTTGTCATGAGCGAGATGGACTAGGTAGTGACTACCCCGTGTTCAACAGAGTCCCCTGACCTTGTCAGGGGCGCAGAAGAAACGGATGTTGCTTGACACCAAAGACAGTTGGATAATGCTTCCAATGTAGCTCGTTTTCAACGCGAGCATAGACAATGGGTTCTTAACAACAAGAAGTGCTTGGCACTTGTCAAGAACACGATTGAGCCCGCTATCATAGGCTCAATCCAGAATGAAGACACAATAAAGGGTTTCCTACAGAGGATGGAGAATCAGTTTACTGGGTCTTCCAAGACTTATGCCACCCAGATGATAAGACAACCGATGAATGAAAAGTACACTGGTGGTGGCATAAGACCTCATATTCTGAAGATGAACAACTTAGCTGAAAAGCTAAAGACTGTGACTCTGAAGATTGATAAAGACCTCCTGGTTCATTTTATATTGTTGTCTCTACCAGATGAGTTTGAGAACTTTGTCTCAAACTACAACATGAACCCAGATAAGTGAACCTTTGAGCAGCTTATTGCCAACAGTGTTCAAGAAGAGGACAGGTTCAAGGCTAAACATGGTGGTTCCATCCACTATGTAAAAGATAACAAGAACAAGGGCAAGCAGCAGCCGCAGCAAAAGAAGCCGGTCTTCTACTCTAAGCCTATGGGCAAGCAGCAGCATAGGCCTCTGGAGGGACAGGCTGTAGTGGACAGAGACACATGCATGCACTGCGGCAAGAAAGGACACTACAAGAAGAATTGCCCTGACTGGCTGAAGCTGTTCATGAAAAGAAATGGTGAGAACATGATTACTTTTGTAAATGAATCCTTGTATATCAATTATTCTAGATCCACATGGTGGATTGATTCAGGAGCGACTATTCATGTTGTAAATTGTTTATAGGGGTTCAGTACGACGAGGACCACGAAAAGAGGCTAAGGTTCGATAAGAGTGGCTAATGGAGTAGAAGCCAAAGTTGAAGCTGTAGGGGATCTCCACCTAGAGGTTAGAGATGGCTTTGTTCTTAGTCTCCATGATGTCTTTTATGTACCTTCATTACAAAAAAACTTAATAAGTGTATCGCGTCTTGATTTTGATGGATATGATTGTCATTTTGGTAATGGCAAATGTGAACTATTGTTCAATAATGAATGCATTGGTTTTGCGTCTTTACAAGATAAGCTTTATTTGTTGTCACTTGATGATAATGTGAATGCGATACACGATGTGAATGATGATAATATGCATGATATGAATGTTCCTACGTCCTCGTCGACTAAAGTTAACAAGAAAAGAAAGAGAACTCCAAGCGTCTCATCAAAATTATGGCACTGTCGTTTAGGCCATATTTCGAGGGGGAGAATTGAGAGACTTGTAAAGAATGACATTCTTCCTCCATTGGAGTTCACAGACTTAGAGCAATGCATTGATTACATTAAAGGTAAATATGTTAAAAAGATTAAGAAAGACGCCAAAAGAAGTGCAGGAATATTAGAGATCATTCGTACGGATATTTGTGATTCTTTTCCTGTCAAGAGTGTGAATGGTTATGACTCGTTTATAACATTCATAGACGATCACTCCCGATATGATTATATTTATCCAATCAAAGAAAGATCAGAAGCATTGGATAAATTCAAGATATTTAAAGCAGAAGTAGAAAATCAACATGATTTAAAGATTAAAGTCGTAAGATCCGACCGGGGGGGGGGGGGGGAGTACTACGGGTGGCATACACCTTATGGACAAGTCCCAGGACCTTTTGCTAGGTTCCTACAAGAAAATGGTATAGTCGCCCAGTATTCTACGCTGGGTGAACCACAGCAGAATGAAGTAGCAGAAAGGCGTAACCGTACCTTGATGGATATGGTGCATAGCATGATGAGCTACTCCACACTGCCAATAAGTTTATGGATAGAGGCTTTAAAAATCGCTATTTATATTCTTAACAGAGTTCCAAATAAATTGGTGCCCAAAACACCGTATAAATTATCGACTGGACGAGTGCCTTCGCTAGCACACCTCCATATTTGGGGGAGTTCTGCAGAGGCTAAGATATTTAATCCAAGCCTTGGGAAATTGGATCCCAAGACAGTGAGTTGCCATTTTATTGGCTACCCAAAAAAGTCCATAGGTTATCGTTTTTACTGCTCAGATAGATATACGAAGTTTGTAGAAACAAGACATGTCGTCTTTTTAGAAGACAAAATGATAAGGAGGAACATGGTGGCTCGAGAGATTGATCTTGAGGAGAAGCGGGTACATGTACCCGATTTTATAAGTCACGAACCTTTCTTCTCACTACATGTTGATGTTGCGCCTGTGATGCCTGGCGTTATAGTGCCAACACCTGTTGTCACACCATCTGTGGTACAAGAGGAACCCGCTCGTCAGGATCCGACAGATAATGATGCCACGGATATGGGGGAGCAGCCTCAAACAGATAATGTGCCAGAAGAGCAGGCTCCACAAGAGCCTCAACCAAATATTGTGCAAAATGAAGAGGCCCCTAGAAGGCCTCAAAGAGCTAGAAGGTCAGTAATATCAGCTGACTATGAACTGTATAACACAGAAGAGTATCATATGGAGGATGACTCCACCATATATGAAGAAGCCATGAGCAGTGCCCAGTCATCCAAATGGTTGGAGGCCATGGAAGATGAAATGAATTCAATGAGTCTCAATGAAGTTTGGGACCTAGAAGAAATTTCTAAAGGAGCCAAAACAGTAGGCTGCAAATGGGTCTACAAGATTAAATATGACTCTAGAGGAAATATAGAAAAGTTTAAGGCACGTCTTGTGGCAAAAGGCTTTACACAAAAAGAAGAAATCGATTACAATGAGACATTTTCTCCAGTTTCTTGTAAAGATTCTTTCAGAATTATAATGGCACTAGTGGCACATTACGACTTAGAATTACATCAGATGGATGTAAAAACGGCATTTCTAAATGGGGATTTAGAAGAAAGAGTTTACATGGCACAACCGAAACGTTTTGTCGTGGAAGGAAAAGAAAAGATGGGATGTCATTTAAAGAGATCCATTTATGTATTAAAGCAAGCTTCAAGACAGTGGTACTTAAAGTTTGATGGAACAATAAAGAAATATGGATTTGAAGCAAATGTTGAGGATAATTGCATTTATGCAAAGTTTAAGAATAGAAAATTTATTTTCCTAGTTTTATATGTGGATGATATCTTACTGGCCAGTAGTGATATCAGCCTACTACAAGAAACAAAGAAATTCTTGTCCTCAAAGTTTGACATGAAAGATCTTGGTGAAGCATCATATGTTTTGGGCATTGAGATTCACCGAGATAGAAGAAAGTACGCATTGGGACTGTCTCAAAAGACGTATATAGAGAAGGTGTTGAAGAAATTCAACATGCACAAGTGCAGTGCCACACCTGCTCCTATAGTCAAGGGCGAAAGATTTGGAGATTGGTAAAAACCCAAGAATAAGTATGAGCTCAATAAAATGAAAACAAAACCATATGCTTCGGCTGTGGGAAGCTTGCAATATGCACAAGTATGTACACGCCCTGACTTAGCATTTGTCACCGGGTTATTTGACAGATTTCAGAGTAATCCAGGCCCTGAGTACTGAAAATTGATAAAGAAAGTCTTGCGATATTTGCAAGGAACAAAAGGCCTCATGTTGGTATACAGAAGATCAGATTCACTCCAAGTGGTGGGGTATTCTGATTTAGACTTTGCAACAGATAACACGAAATCCATATCAGGGTATGTTTTTACCCTGACAGGAGGAGCCATTTCATGAAAAAACTCCAAACAGACTATCATGACAGGGTCTACCATGTATGCCGAGTTTATAGCATGTTATGAGGCCACAGGACAGGTTAACTGGCTAAAGAAATTTATACCCGGATTAAGAGTGGTTGACAGCATTGAGAAACCACTAAAGTTATACTGCGATAATGAACCAGTAGTAATGTATGCTCACAATAATCAGTCCAGTGGTGCTGCCAAGCACATTAATATAAAGTATTATGTTGTGAAAGATAAAGTTCAGGATCGCACTATAAGTCTCGAGCATATCAGGACTGAAAGAATGCTTGTGGATCCGCTCACGAAAGGCCTATCGCCCAATGTGTTCAAGGAACACGTAGCCGGCATGGGGTTAAGGGAAGCCTTATGATTCTGGACTTAGGGTCCAAAGAAAAGTATCTGTTTTTGAACGGGGATGTGTATAGTAGCTGTTGAATCTATCAGCGCTAAGTTGTGACGATGAAACATGCTCTATGTGTAAGTCCGTGATGAAATGGAAAATATATGATGATGAACGAGATCTAGGGGGAGAATGTTAGTAGATCTCCTTATTGGGCCCAACGGCCCCAACTCCCAGATCGCGCCCTGATCGGGGGTGCCCCAACCCTCCTCTGGTTGGTGGGCCCCCGTCACACTGCGCCAAATAAAAGGAGGGGTGGAGCCGGCGGCTTGCATCACGAGGTTGACCTGAGCCGCACAGCCACCTCACAGAACCCTACCCGATCCAAAGGAGGGCGCAACCAGTGACGGGATTCCCCATCGCCGCCACCACGCCATCCCTCGCCGTCGACGACATGGTTGGAACTGAACCCGCCGCCGCTTCTGCCTCGACCCCGGCCCTCGCCTCCACACCGGCGGCTCCACCGCTTCCTCACAACCCAAGTACTCCTCTCTCTCCCTCTCCTTTTCTCCTAGATCCTCTACTCAGAAACCTACTGCTACCTATGTTCAACTACCTCACTGGATGCTAGCCTAGGCAAGATCAATTCTAACAATAATAACCTTAAAGCTCTATAACATGATGTTGGATGCTATGAACCGTGCTTATGTTAGCAGTTGATGGCTAACAAGATTGTTTGGTTTCCGATTGTTTCTCTTTTTAAGGCCCAATTCAAGTTTCAAGTTTCAAAATTATTAAATGACATGTGACATAAGTAAAACCAATGACGTGGTATGAAATTTATAATGAGAGAGAGGAGTTGGGTTTTATGGAGATGAAACCTTATATACACGGTTAACTAAACTATAAAACTAGAATAAAACCTCCACTGAAAAGAATTTGTTTCATCTCTACATATTTTCTGGATTATCATTGGTCAATTAGATATAATATTTAAATGATATTTTAGCCTATAAAATCATACTATGAAACTTTAAATTGAGAAAACTGGTTTTATTTACTGTTTTAAATATTTTTATATAATGTAACATTTTTAAGAACCATATAATGAAACATTACATTGAGACTGGCCTAAGAAGACATGTGTATAGAAGCCGAAGTTTATGTAGAGCCGTATTTACTTCTGCGGACCGCATTGAGGCCTATGATGACAGCCTGTTTTGTCGTTGGAGTTGCTGGGCCTAGGCCGTAGGCAACTAGGGCAATTCGTCCACATGGTGTGCTAAAAAAAAATGGTTCAGAGTCATTTTGCTAAAATAAAAATTCTCTCAGAGTCATTTGTTTGATCTTCCTGCCGAGGGATGATGTCCCTTGCCCGGTTTCGCAAAGGCAGTATCAATTTGTGTGCTACAGATCACGTGAGTATGTTACTGCCGCTCTCTCCTGGGTCGACGACCTGGATCTGGTATATGTTACTGTTCGAGCCAGTTGTCAAGGCCATGGGGCTAAACGCCGTTGTTTCTATATGTACCAATACCACTAGAGACAGCTGCAGAAACAGAGAATCTGCCCCCCTCGTCAACTCCGATCCTCGTTAGTTCGTCCCACACTCTGGTCAAACAACGCGGCCAAACCTGTTTCCTTTACGCTGATGGCAGCCGCGACGCAACGCACTGATCCAACTTGTTCTGGTTGCTGATCTTTGTTGGTGACGCGATCAGTGATATTGCCGGAATCAAGATCCTGACGACGAGCACCTAACGGGTCCTTCTGTCCGTAGATTTTTTTTGTTCCGGCAGACAGACCGTCAATGCACGGGTAGCTATCAGAGCACCATCTTTCACAAGGTTCCAAATAGACGCGGCTCATCTGCTCAAAGCGCCTTTGCAATTATTCAGATTCGAGGACCGCTGTGACTCTGGAGGGCCATCCACGATGCACAACTGAATCACTACGCGAATGCGTATTCTCATTCCAGTCGGTGCATCGAAACAATCTTGCACTAACCCAACATCACTTAGTAGGCAATAGCAAGTGAACCACGGGAAAGATGAACTGGATGGAACAATGCTAACATCTGAATCTCTCTCCAAGCAACAGCACAAAACAATGGTATTGTATGTACAACCAAAATGAAGTAAAAAAAAAAAGCAGCAACAGCTGCCCGGTCCTCACTACCAAAATTGCTGGCTATGTAAACACAGACGTATTCAGGAACATCAGCAGTATTTACACAGCCAAAACAGCTAGGCCTCTGTTACACAACCTAGTGGTCAGATTCCAGCAATCTCCTTAGGTTGCAGATGGCCTCCGGAGACAAGCTCTTGCAAAATCTTATCCTCCCAGTCGGCGCCTGCTCTACAGGCGCCGAATTCCCGCTAAGCTCAGACACAAAGCAGACGATGATCACCGTGAGGTTATCAAAGGTTTGCAGCCTCTTCGCCTCCATGGCAAGCTCTCTCGCGCACCTGTCAGGATCGTCGTGTCGTCTGAGCCCCTTCCGCACCGTGGTAACTGCTTGCTGGCTAGTCATAACATCCCATATCCCATCACAGCCTATGATAAGAAATTCATCATCCTCGGTCAGGGTAATACGCTGGATCTCTGGCTCGGCAATGAGAGGCGATTGTGAGCCTTGAGGCAGTTTCAAATCCCAATCCCCTAAAGCCCGTGTCACAGATAGAACTCCATTGAGGTAACCGTCTTCAATGTACCCACCAGACTCAATGACCCGTCGACGTTCTGCATCATATGTTGGCCTATGATCTCGAGACATCTCCACTGCCTCACCTTTCCTACACAGGACTGCACGACAATCACCAGCATTTGCAACCAACAACTCCCTGCATGACAGAACAAATAATGAGCATGCTATCGAAAAAAAAGAGAGCATGAATGTTGAATTAGACATGACAATATGTGAAGTCTTTGGTTTCATTTACCTCCCAAGGACCAATGCTGTCAGTGCAGTAGTTCCAGCAGAACGGTTGATGATCGAATCATCAGCTAGAGCAAGATCAGCCCGCAAGAAAGCTTTGAAGATTAAGTTTTCAACAGATTCAGCAAACATTTCATCCACTTGTAACACCTGTGGAAAATCAGCATCCTCAAAGAAGATCCTCATTGCATGATTTTTCATGTAGGATGCTGCATCTGAGCCTCCATGACCATCGAACACCTAGAAATGCAATAGAACGATCAGTTTGATATGGTTATTAAAAATCTACTATACAATAAAAATTAGCTGAACACTGTCAGCAGCACATACCCCATAGAAGGCACTAGGCATCAAAAGTGAGCCAAGCTGACCAGAAAGATCATCAATTCGGATGTGTTCATCCTCCATGTACCTCCTAGGTCCAATATCAGCAAAGCTACCAGATCGAATAATGGGGACAAATTCTCGTGGTTCCGCAGAAACACTACCCCCAGCAATTGTTGTCTGGAGCTCCTGTATTAAGTATAAACTGTTAAACACAATGTCGTCTTACATTGTCATATTTAATAAAGTGAACAAGGTGGACTTGGCTTCTCCGATTTGACCAGTTGACAAGCTAAAACAAACAAGAACCTAAAAAAGTGTGGTTTCCTGATTGAGCCAAAAAACTATCACTAAATTAATTAACCAAACAATTTTACCTCTTAAAGGATAAAACAATCAATGATCTTGTTGAGGCACTTCCATAATCATTATCAGTCTCAAAATTACATATTAAAAAGCAGCAGCTAAAAAACTGGTAGTTCCAACTGTTTGGCAAACCATTCCTGCAATTCCTTTCACCACAGTACGCAAATCTAAATCTTATACGAGACATTATTAAATTATCCCTAATTAAGTTTCGACAACATCAACAGGTGATAAAATCTGAAGGCAACACGAGGTGTCGCAGTTAATCTAATCCAACAAAGTTCCCTATCGAAACAACAAGGCCGAAAACTTGCTGAACTGAAATCGAAAACTCACCAGATCGGTCACCTCGAAGGCGACCTCCACGACGGCCCTCGGCGACGCCGCCGGCTGCACCGGCGCGGTCGCCACGCCAACCACCTCCTCGATGACCTCGACGCTCTTGACGGCGCACCGGTGGAACGGCGCCTCAAGCAGCGGCACGACCTGATGCATCACCTCCGCCCCAGCTCCCATCTCCTCCTCCAACCCGCTCAACAGCCTTCCACCGAAATCTCTCGTCTTTCCGCGCCCGGACGCCCAACAATCCCCCGATCCGCCCTCTTCTTGCTTGGTCTCGAGAACTTTTTCTCACGACCAAACCTTTCGATTCGCAGACGTCTGCGACGATTAACCTCGATCGACGAGATGCACGCGCAAATCACCGAAAGAAGCGGCCTTTCCACAAGCTGATAGAAGGGCAACGCGCAAAAGAAAGAAACCTTTTTTCTTTGTTTTTCCTGGAAAACAACACAACACGGAGCACAGCTGACCCGATCCGAACCGGAAAGAAATGGCGGAGGAGGCGAGAGGCGTTTGCTATTTATGCGCTTGTGGAGGAGGTCTGCGAGGACGGCGGCTGCCGCTCGGAGATGGGGCTGGTGACCGGCAGGTGGCCGTGACAGGGGACGGTGCCTAGGTATCGTGTGCGGGCGGGAGTCCCGGGTTACCGGCACGCGTGCGCTTTTTGGCAAGAGTGGTTGTCGATCCCGTTTCGGCTAGGGCTGGATGATGCGTGCGCTCGTTTCACACCTTTGGCGTGTGGGGAACCGGTGAGCGCGCCCCGTTCTGGTCTATTTTTATCTTTTCAATTTTCAAACCTCAATTAAAAGCTATGATTTTCATAGTCTCTTTTTTTTTTGGTAACTAGTGATAAGAAATTTGAAACCTCGCCTTTGATATAGTATATGCATTTTTTGGAAGTGCTTTTAATATCAGTTTTAACACATAAAGTTGATAGAGTTTGACTACTGAAATATAAAAGTAAAATATTGTCAATGAGATAGTCAACCTTAGATATTTTTATTTTGTTATTAGAATAGTCTACATAGTTCATTTGCACCGTTAAAAATGTCTATCTTGGATATCTTTTCTCTTTTATGTAAAAATGACGAGATGGTCAACCTTAGATATTTTTATTTTGTTATTAGAATAGTCTACATACTTCATTTGCACCATTAGAAATGTCTATCTTGGATATCTTTTCTCTTTTATGTAAAAATAGTCAATTCATTCGCCCTATTAGGTATGCATCAAAATATCATATTCTATTTTATCCTCGGTGGAGTCAAAATTAAAAATATAAAATGTTGTCTGCTATAGTTTATTTCAAACTATGATAAGATGTTTGTTAGGAATGCTTTTACATAGTAAAAGTTATCGGTTTCAATGTGTCAAAATTCTATTGAAAGCATACAGTAGCATGTACCAAAATATATCGGCTTCAAAGTGCCAAAATTCTTTTGAAATCATACTGTAGAATGCACCGAAACAAAAATTCAAGCAATCAACATAACATAGCACAACACCAACTAATGGCTCTAACTTTGATGACATATTGAGCCGTGACAGCCTCAAATTTTGTACTTGCGTTCCACATGTTATTTGTATTCATTCACGTCTTCCATGTTTTACAACAACGAAAATGTGTGTCAACGCCTAATTATAGCTAGTGTGACCCTTCGCCCACAACCCAAATTGACCATACGATGAAAAGCTTTGCCATTCAATTGCGTGGCGAAAACGTAGATGTGCTTTGGAAACAACGGGAAGGGGAACTGAGTGCGGGAGGTTCCCGCGAGATTCAAACGGAAAAGCTGTAGCACCTGCCGATGCGGCGAGCGCAAAGTGGTTGCTTCGAGGAGGAGGTTATTAAAGATCGAAAGGTCTGATCAGTGGTGGAGGACGGCGCGTGGCCTCCACGCCACCCCTGATTTTTCCCTTGGCAGCAACGAGTCAACTGGGTCACGCGCGTTCCCGCGGCTTCTGACTTTGCGAGGCAGGCCAATTCCGCGTTGCCTCTTGCTGCTCTCGCCCACGCCGCCGGTGGCTTGGGCAAGCCGCTCGTTTCTCGTTGGCCGCCGCGTGCCTGCGTGAATCGTGACGCTTTTCCCTCGAGAGGTGCCGGATTCGAGTAGTACTAGAGTAGTGTCGGTTCCGTTCCGTCCCTGTACCAAAATATCCCCGCGACGGAGAGGAGATCGACGCGTGTGCGTGCAATGACGCAAACGTGTCGTGACAGATCTATGGCGGCCTGGCCACCTCCCCTGCTGCGTGGCTGCCTGCTTGGTCCCGGCCACGTGCCGCAGGGGCACGCGTTACGTGCTCGTCGAACGCCGGCGCGACGCGATGGGCGCACCACGGCTTCGTGGCCTTTGCTCTCAGCCTCTGAGACGAAAGGGAGGAAGAGCTGTGACATCTCCATACAAATCCCTAACAGCTCTCAGTTGGCAGTAACCGAACATCACAAGCAAAAGATGTTTATCTTACAGACTCAAAAAGACAAAAGGGGGACAACCGGGCAAGGAAACCAAACTAATCCGATAAATATCGAAGGTCATGCCACGCACTGCACTGCTGTGCAGCTACGTTGCCAAGGAACCACGAGCTGATCCGCCTTCAAAAAAGTTCATCCGGTGCTCACGAACGCAGGCCCTGACGCGACTCGGCTTGCTTTCTACTATGTCGATAACGATTACAGCCAATCTGTTCACAACACACTCCACAGTTTGCTTGCTCTGTTTCGCCGATTCCCTTTTCTGGAGAGGAAACACTTGTTGCGTCCTCTGTGACGGCGAGCAGCAGAGCACACGTAACGGGAAAAGCCAGTGCCACACGGCGAAGCATTCGCCTCAAGAATAAGTATATCAGACTTGAGATCAAAAAAAAAAAAAAAGGTATATCAGACTTGCAGCAATAAAAGTAATCACTCGTGGAGGAGGAGGTATCATGCTGTGGTTTTCTATTGAACATATAGTACATGTTCTCATTCAAAAAAATATCTTGTAATAAACAGGACGCGTCACCGTCTACTGTCTCGCTTTAATAACTTATTTTTTTTCATTATAAGATAAGAACAGACCGTACCATTTGTTAGCCAAACTTCTGTATCATCTTCATATCATTAGCCCCGGATAGAGAACGGCATCAAAAGAAGATATTTTTTTTTTTGTGTATGGTTATTGGTAATATTTCTTTATTTTGCTCCTCCAATGAGAGGTCAACAGGTCGCCTCCGTACGACCATTATCGGAGGAACAAAGCTTAGCTGCTTTTCCGCTCTTTGCTGGTCCGCCTTCTTTTGCGGCTTATGGAGGGTCGAATTGGTGTGCTAGAAGGTCCCGGATTGCTCTTGATTCTGGAACCAGCGTCATAATTTTCATATTTCATATTACACGTCGTCCCAGACCCCGATCTGGTTCCTCTTCCTTCTCCTGGCAGCATGTGCGAAGTCGATGCAGATCATCCCGAAGAGCAAAACATGAGAAATGTGGATATGTGGTGGAGCCCAATTCTCCTTATTCAATGGTTTGTTGTGTACAAATGAGAATGTATACGGCGAGCGAGTTAGGTGTTCCGGGGCTCTCATGGTTGTTTTGCATCTATCAAAATACATGAAACTTTTTGACAAAAATATGTAGCATCATGTAAAAGTTTAGATATAATATGTACTTATATAAAGTGTATCAAAAAAAGAAAAATTAGAGTTTGAACAATAATAAGTTACGAGTCTAAGATAAACAGTTGAAACTTGTAACCACGGCCGGTCCTGGCATTTAGGGGGCCCAGGGCCAAACAAATAATAGGGGCCTTTTATTGAAGTATGCTCCCTTCTTTCTTTGTTTATATGATGTTAGAGAAAGCTTCTTTAGTTCAGATCAAACCGAAGAGCATGCCTTAATAATAACGTCATAGAAGTGAGAATAGAGAGAAATTATTATCACTAATAACAAGTGTTATGTACTATGGTGCCATTTTCTACAGTTTTGTGATGATGCACCTTGGCCCTTATTTTATGTTATGTATGAATTATTATGATCACTGAAACACCAGAATTTAGACTAGCTGAACTAATACATGTACATAGAATTGTTAAGCTATACAATAGACATAATTTTGATGCACTTTATGTAAAACAATCGTGTATGTCAAGTCACCTGCAATCTAGTCAAAGATATATCTCTCTTGATTTTTTGCTATTCCAGAAGTGATCTCACCGCTCTTGCTACCATGCGAGTTTTTTAAACAGAAAATACCTACGGGTGAAGTTCGTAGATATGAGATGGAATATGAAATCAATTTACGGGATCAAACGCACGGATGAGAAGAATTCTAAAGGATGATCGAACCTGCTGCCTATCGTGCGACGCTGTGCCAAGGACAGGCAACCAGGAAAGGGGTCTCTGCACATCATGTAGCACCCTTGCTCTTGCCGGCAACTGGCGACATCGCACACGCTCGCGCTAATCTAGGTTTCCACGATCGAGTTAATCGCACGATTGAGGTTTCACACGTGTGGGCCTCATTTTGCTAATTGGGCTCATATGGAGTTACTTTGGAAGACTGCGCGTTGACGTATTGTCTCAAGTCTCAACGAGAGCTACTAACAACGTATAAAGACACGTAAATTATATATTTCGGGGCCCTGTCTTACTGGGGGCCCAGGGCGGTCGCCCCGGTCGCCCCCCCCCCCCCCCCCCCCCTCTCTCAGGGCCAGGCCTGCCTGTAACTGTTGAAGTTGATTTTTTTTTCTGTTTGTACTGCACCTTATACAAGTATGTGTTATATCTCAAATTTTGTATGATGCTAGATGATAACATGTACTATTCATCTATATTTTTGGTTGAATTTTTTATAGCTTTTTTCTAATGCAAATCAAGTGCGGAGCACGAGAGCACTAAAGGTGTGAAAGCACCTATACAAATGGTCGCAGTATATAGAAGTATAGTCTTCTGGGCATATTTGGTATGAACTCATTATTGATTAATTCCCACTAATGGAGAGATTCTTAATAAAGATAACCAATCTTACCAATGCCCACAACAATCCTGAGTTAATAAATCACTGATTCTAGTGTCATAGCCGGAATATCGGTGGAAAAATCCGTTCAAATAAAACTTACAAAAAAATAAGGGACTTGCTAATTTTCAGCTGATTGAAAGTTTGAAAATCACTGTTTTGAGCCATCAGATTTAGATCCAATGATTTATAACTATTATATAGATAATCCTATAAAAGAAAAATCAAAACATAAAGTAACAAACCATTGATTGAAAGCTTTATGGTAGAAAATATGAAAAAATAAACAGACAAGAAAATACAAAATGAGCTCGTCTGTTTAGATTCTTTATGGTAGAAAACATATCCATCTAGATTTTGAGTCCGTTCCATTTATGACTATATCTGATGATTTCATGAAACTCAAAATAACAGTTATGTTTGTGTAGGTGCTCATAATAGGAGTTCGTACTTTATACGTGTTTGCATGTGTACTATGTTTCATGTGGGGGGGGGGGGGGGGGGGGGGGGGGGACCAGACTTCACAAAAAGAAAACAAATGCACAAATCACACTAGATCACACATTTTGTCAATTTTTCCTGTCATAAACATATGACATTATCCAGCTTACAGTTGCCTCTAAAAAAATAGGACTTCAACAAAGGTGCACCGATCTGAAGAATAAATTGAGCACTAGAAGGTAAAGCATAACTTCACTGGTGTGCTTGGAGGAATTAGGCATGTTACCCCTTTTTCCTCCTGGTCAAAAGAAGTTTTATGCTCAGTGAATGATTGGGAACAGATAGAGATGAATCAAAAGGAATCAAATTCTAAGATTTTGCTTTAACCACTTGTTTGCTGCAAGCACACGAGACACGACGGATTAGGCTGCGATGTTCTGAGATGCAACATGATACTGAACTGGATCTGTGCCACCATACCCAGTGAACAAATATGGCAGCATCACTGCATCAGCTCAGTAGTACACTGTACACAGGGTACAAGTCTTCTCTGTATTAAATTTCTAATTATGCATGAAACATATCAATGTATTGCCTCATATGTACAGGTAAACAACCAGCTCTACACTTTTATAGTTTATTTCTGTAACTCAGGCCGATACAAATAAAGGTTAGCTATGAAAATGGAAGATTGTGAGCCCAAAACTAGAAGATGGGGACTCTATAGCATCAAGTAGTAGAGACCACCGATCCCATTCAGCTATTTTTGGAGAGAACCCTGTATCATTGACGTAAGTGATGGATGGATCCGAGCGGTCTTCATGGATCGTGCAACACTTCTTCCTTCTGAATATTCCTCGCCAAGAGGCCATCTTGGACGCAGCTCATACTGTACCAAAAAAGAATCGATCAGGTAAGAAATGAGGGCAGCAGCAAGCTGAAAGTTCTGCCGTAGCAGTTTGTACAACGCAGAATAGGGCTGAATCGAAAGTGCCTGCCATTTTTATTAAGGAAATGAGACATAATGATTGTTAATTTGTTATTACTGTCAATGCTAAAATTACATGACATTGGACATATGGGTTGAGACTGGTAAAATCTACTGACTTTCAACACTAAACTTTCTAAGTGCCAATGAAATTATCTGGGATTAAAAAAAGCTACTTAGTGAATTTCAAACAGAGAACAGGCCTTCGGCCTGGTGGTGGGAGCACGTGGTTCGCACCTCACATGCGTTCAAAGCCTAGGCTTGACGCCCGTTTCTCACCACCTTCTTAGACAGTAACTGGGAAGGTGCCCCGTGTAATTCCAAAAAAAAAAAAGAAGTGAATTTCAAACAAACTTCATGTAATATCAGTAGAATTAGTTCTTAGTCTCCCACTAGGATGATATCTGGATCGTTGACTTATTTGTTCCTTTGCATACCAAAAATATTTTATTTTTTATCATATGAAAGCTCAAACTCTTCATTTACAACAAAAAGTATTGATAATTCAGCTAAGTTGACAAATTGGCCAACTATATGAGTAAAACTCAATAATGTGAGTGGTTGAATAAAACTGCAAATTGGTAACACAAACGAGTAGTGGGATAATAAGACGGCTCAATAATGTGAAGAGAGGCAGATGAAGACAACCTGACATGAGAGGAGTCTGAAGAATATGAAGGATTGGAATATTGTCAAGGAGATGGCCATAAATAGGACAACGTGGATGCTAGCAATTCCCATGCCAGAACCTTGCCTTTTGTTTTTCCCCTCTTTTACATTTTTTTGTTCAGTTTATTTTTTCTTTTGTTCCCTCTGTTCTTTCTTTCCTTCTTTTTTTGTTGTTTGTCCTAGTGTTTTGGCTCTTGTGGGTTTCATCTCCAGACTACCTTAACTTGCTTGAGAGTTGGGACTAATAGGCTTTGTTGTTGTTGTTGTATTGGTAACACAAAAGTAATATGACAAGTCATATATGAATTAAATTGAAGACTAGATGCAGACCTGCATATCATCAGGCTCATCAAAGGCAGGTGGGTTCTCAAATCTACCTGCAACAAAGTGCTCAATTCCGGTCCAAGCAATCATGACACCTATACAAACACAGCATCATTAGCATAACTGGTTATTGCTCAAGATCATGGAAGGAAATAAGAAAACTACTGATCTAGGCAGCTAGAATAATTGATTCACATCAACCTAGCCATGGAAGGCTAGTACGGCCTAAGTTTTTTTGAAGTTAAAAACAATGAACTGCCATCAATTGTTATGGTGGCTGACTTTGCATACTAGACACATTGTTGTTGACAAAATGATTGAATATTAGTATATAACAATGTAACAAGCCTTGTAAAACATGTTACCATTATCAGTGCAAAGACTTGGAGGAGGAGTCACGAGTTGTAGGCCATTAACCTCAGCAATATGAGTCAAGCGAGTCCTAACGTATTTATTCGATGCAACACCTCCTGAAACAACCTTTAATAATTGGATCAATCAACATACTAGATGTATAATTGTAAGCAATTTGAGTTTTTCCATGATCAAGATAAGTGAATTACAAAGTGTCTAATCGAAGGCTCTATCTTCAATGCCCATTCAACTGCTCTCTGGCATCTTTCTTCCAAATGTAAAACAGCAACTCGCTGTATAGGTCAAAATTATCAGGTAAAATCGAAACCCTGGGTACACTAAACTAGAAAACAGTATCCATGGTGTAGAACCTGAAATGAGGCAGCAATATCTGCCCTTGATTGTCTGTCCTCTTCTGATGCAGATGAAATGGGAATATCTTCCACACATCTATCATTGTGTAAAAACGCACAGTTTAACAAAATTAGCAACAAGAATAGTAAATGAAACATTAAAGATGCTATTGCACGCAGCATCAAGCATGTTAATGAAAAAGGAGAGGACGAAGGCACTAAAACCAAATGTCCATGAAGATACCTGGATTCAATTGCCAACCGAACTTGAGTCTTCAGGCCAGCATAAGAAAAATTGCAATCTTTATGTTGTCGCATTGGAACCTGAAGGTATGCAAGGAAAAAGAATAAATTAATTCATGTAGCCTATAGTATCTCAGTTGATGCTGACGAAAAACTGCATCAGCCAACTTACTCTGAACTTGACAGCTTCTGGATTACCTTCTAGGGCAAGCTCTTCAAGAGCAGGACCACCACCTTTTCGCATATCAAGGCCCAACCACCTTGCTGACTTGTCATATGCCTCACCAATCGCATCATCTATTGTTGTACCCAGTTGAACATACTGACCAAGGTCATGAGCAAGAACAAGAAGATTGTGTCCTCCTGAACATAGAAACAAATTAGATACTTCAAGAGATAGTTCAACAAATAACTATGTTTCTTCCATCCTGAATTTTAGCACTAGCTTTTCAGTCAGGCACATATAGTGAATGAATTAGATTGAGGTAGTTGTGCATTTAACTATATGCCCTTTTCAATGGGTGGACAATTCATTATATGCTTAAGTGACGCATAATGCATTTCACCAATTGCAATGGGAGCACAAAGATATTACACAGTAGTCCACATGCATTGTAATAGCAAAACTGCTTTGAAGTATTGGATGCAATGCAATGCAAACAAGTGGAGTTCAAGTTAACAAAGGATGATATTCTATAATCATGCGTAATATCAAAATGGACAGCAGGTTAAAAATTGAACACTAAACAGTCATTATGTGTCATAACTTATAAGACGGGAAAAATGCAATTATGATTCTAGTACATTGAATGTAACAGCAGATAAAATGTATACATCAAAGAAGGGTTGGTTTGGTTGAAAAGTACAGGTTACCACAATTCTCCCTGGCAAGTGTTTGCTAACTACCCCAAACATTCTTCATGATGGGTCTGGGTCCCAAGCACCATAGATACATGGGGTTGTGGCAGGGTTTCCTTAGATAGCTTACTTCTAAGACAATGTCATGGTGGGTCACACATAAGATATTTTTGTTTCCTCCACAAATATGGCTTGCTAGGAAAAATTATTGTGCAAACATAGATACTTCACGTTCAAAATCATGTCACCACAAGGAAATGACATGCTTCTCAACTTTGCAAAAGTCATACTACAATAAGTTGCTTAGTCGTAGCATACACTCCAGTAAAGTTCTTGAATATGCTCTATTTTTCTTAGCAAGTGGTTTCCATTGTGAACCCAGGCCAAGCAGTTGTCATTTAGCCATTCAGGGCTCAGAACCATTGTGAATTGATCCCAATCTTGTAGTCTTCTGATATATACCAAGACCTATTACTAAATATTGCCATATAAAATTAAGTAGTTATGGAGGAGAGATGGCACTAGCATATACCTGAAATTAGAAGAGCCAAAAATGGGAAATTAAGCTCCTTGTTCACTAGCCTGACAAGGGTAAAAAAAGCATTAACTATGAGTGCACTACAGCTAAAACATGCATATACTACAATTAAAATATGCAGAGGAACTTATGAGGCCATTTGTTAATTTGTAAAACATTGTCTTTACCAAAATATATATTATCACTCTCAGTATCTGAGCAGTGAGTTTAAACATATTTTGTTCATCACAAGACAGTAAGACACCCATTTCATGATCGAAGTGTCATCGAGACTTAGGTTATTTATATAGGTGTGACTAATTTTTGGGGCTATTGCGTTTCTACCCCTACTTTGAACTCTAATTGTGATTTTACCCCTGCTTTTTCACTGTTTGTGATTTTACCCCTGCTTTTTGAAAAGGAAGCATCAATTTACCCCTATTCCGTCAACTCCACTTAACAGTGTTAAATGAGATGCATAAAGACCAAAATACCCTTGCAATTTTGCCCCTACTTTGTATAAAATTTGTGATTTTACCCCTGTTATGAAAACATCATCTTCCCTTAATTTCAACAACATTTTCACTTTTTCAACAAATGTTAATGCGATCAGCTTAACTTTTTATCCCCTCAGAACAATTCGATCAGCTAATTAAACTCGAGGATAACACAAATTACACGATGTCGAGGTCTACACATGATGTGTCACATCTTATGGTCGCATCTTGCAGGGCGAACGCCGGTGCCGGGGCCTCCGGTGCAACGAGGCTGAACCGCCACGCGAGGAACGGATCCAGCCTCGCCTGCCCTTGCCCGTGCATAGCCGAGCCAGCCTTGCTCGTGCCGCAGCCGCGTCATGCCCGCCATCCTGCAGCCGCGCCGTGCCCGCCACCGAACCACGCCCGCCTTTCTCACGCCGCAGCCGCGCCATGGCCACTTGGCAGCAGCGTTGCGCTCGCCTGTCGCCACGTCGTGTCCGCATGCGCTGCGCCGAGCCCGCCCAGGCACGCATCGGGCCCGCCCAGCAGCCGCACTGCGCGCCCGCCATGCCCGCTCGCCGCAGCTGTGCCCAGGGTTAGGGTTGGAGAGGGATAGAATATAGAGAGGACATGGAGAGAAAGAGAGAGAGAGAGAGAGAGAGAGAGAGAGAGCTGGTTCGATGGAGTTTTTTTTTTTTTGAGTCTGGGTTCGGTGGAGTTTAGAAGATGAGACAACAGAGAGGAAAGAGCACTTATGTCTTTCTCCATATTCTGAATCATTTTTCTCTCTTTTTTTTAATTCTTCAATTCAGTCTGGGCTAACGATGTCAAAAGGAGGGGTAAACAGACGCTTCGTTTTCAAAAAGTAAGGGTAAAATCACAAACCATGGAAAAGCAGGGGTAAAATCACAATTAGAGTTCAAAATAGGGGTAGAAACGCAATAGCCCCTTAATTTTTTCACAAAGTAATGGAAATTTGTTCAATATTCCCATTGTATATGTATCACACAAAATAATTCTGCTCTTCACAGCTTATTATGCTACACTACATCCTAGTTAATATTTGCACAAGTCTGTGGACATGATAACAGTACACCAGGGAGTAACAATCTATAAAGCATAAACAAAGACAGACTCACGAATAACCTAAGTAACATATTAACAATAATTCCAAAAAAGATTTGGCTTTCAAGGCGCTAAGCGCTAGGCGGGCGTTGGCCTGTTTCCTAGAGCTTAGGCATGCCTAGGCGCGCCTAGGCGTTTAACTAGGCGTTACGAATTTATACACTACATTCAACAATGTGAGGCTGAAAGAGAAATAAAAAGAAAAAGGAAGGGACCATGAGATGGGCTGCCACATATTGGCCCATTTAATCCATCTGCTGGCCCATTAGCCCTCTCCTCCTCAAAGACTGCCCTATTCCACTACACCCTCACAACCAACCATCCAGCCACAACTACTTCCGTCGGACAAAACCGGATCCAGCGACACGCCACAGTACATGCGAGGAGACTTCGAGATCGCTGGCTGCGGGGCGAAACGAAGGGAGCGGCGCAGAGGATGGCGGTGCTCATCTACGCACCTATTTTACCTTCGCGTCGGGCATCTACGCATGTCTGGGCGCTTGCTTTCCTGCGTCTAAGCAGTCCCAATGCCTAGGGAGCGCATGGCTCCCAAGGCGAGGCGGAAGGCCTCCGCCTAGCGCTTAATCGCGCTGAGGCGAGCGTCTAGCACCGCCTTTGTTATCCAGGGCTTTCAAACAAATTTGCAGTTTGTTTATTCTTGACAATAAGAGATAGTAAAGCTTATTCTATTTATAGATGAATTAACAACAGTCACGGATGCAAGATAAATTGGATGTATAAGCTATATAAAATTTCAACCAACATAATAGTTTTTTTCTCTCTCACACATCCACCTGATGATGTTGCATCCCAACCTCGCACCTGCAGCCACTCCTATCATTTCCCATTGAACGAGCTTGACATGGCTGCGTGACAAGGCACTGCGGGTAGGTGGCTGGCACTGTGGATGTGAGAGGCGCCCTATTTGGTGCAAGCAAGCAGAGGATGGAAGCTTAGATGCAGGAGCAAACAAGAAGTTAATGGATAGCTATTCGGCCACATGGCTTGGATGCGTCGCTAATTCCTTCAGTGATCGATGTTGTGCGTCTAGGGTGACACTAGCTAGACAAAAGGAGCAGTCCCATGGCTTCTGTGGTGGTGTGTGGCAAGTGACCCACCCCACAGCACCAAAGCATTGTGGCGTCCAATGGCAACCATCCCCCTCATAAGTAATAACGCTAGGTGGACAGCTTCGTAGGGATGTTCAATTGGACCATCTTGCGCTTTTGGACTCACATATTGCTAGTTTAAATCAACTATCAATGCATACAAGTATTATACCTAAAAACTTTGGGCTTTTTTGCTAAAATTATCGTGTGTACATGTACGTACCTTGTCCCAATGTGCATACACCCCTGATTATAACATTAATAACTTTGCATCATGTAAAGAAAATCAAAACTCACCTAAACCAAGCTGAAATCAAGAAAAAAATAGGGGCCATATGAGTTAAATACCTAGAAACTAATGCATGTGCCTCCATATGATGAACTCCAACTATAGGCAAGCTAAATTCTTTTGCTATTTTTCGAGCCTTGTGGACACCAACTGCAATTTAGACAAGTAACTGCAGTAACATTAGAAGAAGGAAGTTTACTCCAAACTTAAAACGTCCAGCATACAGGAGAAGAAACTGCTGTATAATTAGAACAGTTGGAAACCAAGAGACTAACTCTGGTTGGGAGTGACATAGAATCTTCCACTTTAACCCTTGTCCTAATGGTTATAACACAGGTTGTTTTTTCATAAGAAAAACGTTTGCATTGGTTGGTATAGCCAGTTACTACACTGCAAGTAGTACAATGGATAACTAGAAGAGTAGGCAAATAAGTTAGTAATGCACTGTACCAAATGTGGATTTTCTAGCTTAATCTACACTCTAAGTGCTCTAAGGGTGGACATCATTTTAAGAAGAAGATTAGGAAATAATGTATTTGAGTGCAAACTAAGTACTTGTCTCTGATAGTGATATAATAGGAGATCCTGTTCCAAGCAAGTTAACAGCTAATTTTGAAGTGAATGATAAGTTTCTAAGTCTGATTGAATCAAACTTATTTGATTCAATCAGACTTAGTACTTGTCTCTGATAGTGATAGAATAGGAGATCCTGTTCCAAGCAAGTTAACAGCTAATTTTGAAGCGAACGATAAGTTTCTAAGTCTGATTGAATCAAACTTATTTGAGCCAGATCTTAAAATCTAAATAGTAAAAGGCTATGTGTAAATATATAAACTGGAAATGTAAGCACGCTAGTGGTAGACATTTTAATAGCCCACAGTGGTGAAAAAAAAGGGTAATCCAAAATAAACAGTATCCAGGAGGTGACGTGAGACAATACCTCTAAGGCACAGACCAAGTCCTGGACCAATGGTCACAGACACTGCAGAAAGATCGCTTCCGGACAAATTTGCATCATCGAGGGCCTTTTGGACAACCTGGGCAGCAAATAAGTATAGCATAGTTGACATAAACCTAAATGCCACAAAATACTGTGTTGTGGAACACCTGTGTTCATGGAAGAAGCAAAACCTGATCAATTGCAAGAGCGTGAGCTTCCTCAGCCATCTTAGGAGCAACACCCCCGTATCTCACAAGCAAATCTGCCTTTCAAATGTTGGACAAAGTAAGGTAACATAAAGGCATGTAAAATGTATTTAACCCTGCCATGTTTCATACTCAAAAAGTACAGCCAGAATCATATGTTGCAGCTGTAGAAAAAACAAAGGAAAAATTATGTGGAAAAGAGTGGCTTACTTGAGAAGAAACAACTTGGCTAAGTATCTTCCCGTCGCCTCTAACCTGCAATCAGCCAAACAACATCCAGGCAGCTTCGCTAAGCACAAACCTAAAGGGTCCGTTCCCCCACAAGTTGAAGTTAAATAGACGGGAAATTGAGGAAGACGGAAACACTCATACCACAGACGCGGCGGTGTCATCGCAGCTGGTCTCTATGCCCAGCATAAGGATGTCGCGGCGGACCGGAACAGCCCGGGCGGCAGCCTCGGCGGAGGGCATGGCGGAGATGGGGCGCAGACCAGGGGGGTGGATGGTTTCCGGTGAAGAGCCGGAGGCGAGGAAGCGGCAGAGAGTAGGAGGTGGGTGAGAAGAGGAGCGCTTCATTGGGGCTCGTCGGAGAAGGAGGAAGGCTGCGGCGGCGGCGCGGGAAACGGGCGGCGATAAGGTCGGGAGCAGAGTGGCGGCCGCCATTCTCCGCGGCCGGTGGCTATGGCTCCCGTCCCAAGCCTTTTTTTTTTTTCTTCTTTACCCTCAATTGGCCGAAACAGGAGTTGAAACGGATACCAACGTTTCGGGCTGAATCATGAAGCCCACAAATTGTTTCGGCAGTTTCTATCCGGAAGCTGAATGCCCATAAAAGCATCTCCAACTATTATGTAAATCAAGCTGCTAAACTAAAATTTAGGATGTTATTAGTATAGCCATGGGTCTTCAAATTTCCTAACCTAGGTCTTCAAATTTACAAACCTCACATTTTCGTGCCATAGGTCGCTATATTTGGAGACATCTTCATCACTCTCGAAAGGTTGATTTCTGTATGCTCCCGCGCCAAAATCGCAACCTCCTGCCTCGATTCGGAGCATCGTGGGTTATTTTTGGCGCTAGCACATTGTTTGGTGACAATATAATCTGCTTCGCCACCATCACCCTGGAGAAGGACCTTCGTCATTGTCGATTGAAAGTCAGGCGTCGTCGTTGTGCGCACATCGAGGGAAGGTTGCACGAGGTTCCATCTCATCCGTGACCGCGTGCTGTTCTAGTGGCGGTAGAGGCTCCGAGGCAGGTAGCTAGCCGTAGAAGGCTGAGGAGCTAGACCAGCTCAAGAAGGAAGGACAAGATCACCTCCGGAATCAACGAGATTCACAAGAAGATTATCGCCTATAAGACACTTCATCCATGTAGCTCCTACTTCCGTTCCATCCATCTCTCCCATGCCTCAATGTTTTCATTTTCCTTTGGTTGTTTCAGTCGTGGACTAATTAACTAGATTAGAGTACGATGAACTATCCTGCCCTTGTGTTGATTCTCTTGGTTCCACTGAAATTGATCTGAATATATGTATGATATCTCAGAATATGTGAGCCTGATATTGAAGAATAACTTGTAGGAATTTTTAAGGCTGATAGTGTACCTTCCCAGAAATCGTACAATCCCTTTTCATAAAATTGTATATATTATCTTTGCCAGATATTTTACTATGTTTTGTAAGTGATTTGGACAATGGAAGAATTTTTTTATCATATACTGATTTGTTGTATGATGGCAACTGTGTGGAAGGGACACAATACTTAACAAGCTAATGCAGTCCAGACATCCATATTGCGGAGTACTCCCTCATCAAAGCCAAACCAGAGGCAGAAAGGAAAAAAACTTCAATGTGGATGAAGATAAATTGTTTGTTTTAGCTTGGTTAAATATTAGTACATACTCTAAACAAGGAACCAATCAAACCAGAGATACTTTTTGGACCAGAGTGCATATGTACTATCAAACTCATAGACGCATAGAAGATTTAGCAGAGCACAACCCAATTTTATTGTTACATTGATGGGGTGGTATTCTAGAAGCTGTGAGCAAGTTTTGTGGCTACGTAACCCAGATTGATGCTAGAAATCAAAGTGGGATGACTAGTCATGAAAGAGTATACTTTAGAATTGTCTTTGTTGGTAAATACATTACCTTCAACATAAAATATATAACTTGTTATCCTCATGAAAATTATGTGCATGTGGAAGATGCTGAGAAGATGGTTAAGCCACTAGAAGCTCATTAAAAGTCCTTCTAATTCAGGCATTGTTGGCTCATGTTGAGAAACCACAACCAAAATGGCATGAGAAGTTGCAGCAGTTGGTAGCCCAAAAAGCAAATGACAAAAAACAAAAGTCAATATGGGATTGAAGTCCAGGAACATCCATTTATGTAAATGGTGCTGGCACCAATGCAGATAGCGATGAGGGTGTTGCTCCAGGTGAAAAGTCTAGGTCCCTAGCCTTGACTTAATGATGAGTTTTAGTGATAGATGATAATAGTTGTTGGAACTAATTTTTCTATGAGTTTGTGAGTTTTCATATGTTTGGTTATGTTCTGGCATCAAGCGAAAAGGTGGAATCGAGCTAAAAAGTTTATATCAAGGGTTAGAGGTTCAAATATTGAGAATCAACATTCTAATTGATGAAGATGTTTGACAACAGATAACGGTTATCTATATATATATTGATGAAGATAATGATAAAAATGATTATCACTCTTGCTTGAAGTAGTCAAGACACATTATGGAAAGTAATTGAATATCAAGAGTTGATGGTGTCTCGCGTCCCTGTTGGCTGTGATGGCGGCCTCCCTCACCTCCAATGGCCTATGCGCCATCACGAGGTGGGAGAGACTGATAGTATATGTCCGGCTAGGGTGGTAGTTAGTAGGTTAGGTCCCAAGTTCTTTAGGGTTAGGGTTTTGGCTAACATCGGCGAGGTGGTGGCGACAAGGTCAAGTACGAATAAGTCCTCTCAAGTTCAGCTATGCCCTACTGGTGCTTCTCTATGACACCAACGATGAGGTTGGAGGGGGGGGGGGGCTCTCGTTGAGGGGTCCCTATTCAGGAGTCAATTGCTAGTGATCATCGTCTTTGTGTCTGGCGAGGCGAGGAGGGAGTTGGCTTGTTAGTTCATCGGAGCAGAGGTAGTTGTGCTTCGACGATGGGATGGTGGATGGACCGATCTCAACATCCCCATGGTGGTGCTTGTCATCGTCGATGAGCGTTAGTTCATGGCAGAAGAAGCTCGAGCTGCGACCCCGACCGATTGGGCGGTCAACCTTTGCGCATCTCGGTTCTCAATTGTCTTCTCTCTCTCTCTCTCTCTCTCTCTCTAAAGCCTTTGTGCGATGGAGCTCCTTCTGACAAGAGATGGTGATGGCGTACAGATCTGCTAGCGCTGGCGATGTCCGGTCTCGGCAAATTTGGTCACCCTTGCGAGAAAAAGGTCCAGGGACTGTTTTGTATTTTTATTTTTTTTCTTAGGGCCTTTCTGCTTTTCTAGTGGGATAGATGTATTCTGTTTCCTTACTCGTAGGTATTTGTACTATTTCCTTAACCTTCAATACAGGTATGTTTGATAAAAAAAAACAAGAGTTGACGATGTCAACACGGTGACCATTAAGACAAGAAAAGAATCAAGACTTCAGAAAATAAAAATATCAATTTGCTGATCAAAATGATAATGAACATATTGATGATGATGGATATAAAATAATATTTCATGGAAAGGTGTGGACCGTGCAAGGATGAAAGACAAGCAAAAGGCTTGGCATCGAAGGGCCAAATGCAATGGTGAGAAAAGCGAGTGGAGGCTTAGCATGATAAACCATGCAAGACCATGTGAAGCTATAAATTATTTGCATCACTTAGTTGGTGGAAAGCAAAATCATGGACACTTCATATGCTGATGGACATCATGCTAGACCCAAAATGGATATTCACTCAAGGCAAAGATATAAATGATTGGAATTTTCTTTTTCTGGTCTTGATGCTTAGTGAAGAAAGGTTGGGTTGCTAGAATATTTTGTTGTACTATTAAGAGGACTCTAGATGGAAAGGATGGGTTGCTAGAATATACTTAATTTCTACCATGCATTGAGAAGCTTAATCCTGCATATGCAGAATCCCCTTGACATGATGCTAATATTTGCAATGTGTTTTGCAAATGATTGAAGCTCATGTGTATTTCCTTGAATGTTGATCTCTGGATATTGTTTTTGTACTTTTTACATTGTCTTTGGGGTCAAGCAATTTGTAGTGATGTGTGGCCCTCTGAATGATCTTTCCAAAATGTTCAAGATCATGAAAATAAAACTTAAGACTCAAAGCTAATGGTCATTTCTCTAAGGATTGGCTATGTTGAAAAGTTAGTGATGGTCTAATCGCCCGGTCCATGCGGTTCGACGATGTGTGTGTCTAGATACATTGGTCTTGAGCATGCTTGTGACGGTCTGACCGTCAGGACGATGTGGTTTGACCACCAGAGGTCGTAAATTAATTGGCTGTAATGGCTAGTTTTCTAGTTGTTGGTTTAAATGGCGGTTTAACTAGAGTTTGTACTATGGTTTGATCGCAAAAACAGAGTTTCTCGGACTGTCCAAAGGCAACACATGTGTTGCATCTAATAGTGTTTTGACAGTCATTAAATACCATTTCCGACCATCAATATTACTCAAAATTAAGGAAGATTCAACATTCCCACCATGCATTTTAGTTAGAATTAATAAAGTTCCACTTGTACTTGGAGAAATGCTCACATGTAGGGATTATGCATAAAAGAGTGAAGAAATGCCTCATGATCTGTGGAAATGAACTTCAAGCTAATCACAACGAAGCACACAGATTGACTGACTCACTACAGAAGCAAACCGCCTCAACAACCGACCTAATAGTGTCTCTGGATGAGAGGGACCATATCAGTGCACAGGAGGCAGCCGATAACATGGGGAATCTTTCTGTTTTCGGTCGAACAGGGAGTAGGTCCCCTAGTGCATGGCTGCCACGTGGTGGCTCCCAAATGGCGGTTGTGCTGGTTAGGCAGCGGTTACCGACTTCAGGAACCAACTTTGGCCCCTATAAATCGAAGGGAGAGGGCTCACTCTACAACACTGAAAGGATTGAGTGACTGAGAGGGGGGGGGGGGTGAATCAGAAACTCGCACTATGTACCAAATTCACCAATTCCTAAAATTGACCACTCAAAACAACTCCTACACAATCCTAGTGGTGATTACACTAGTAAGATAATGAACCTATGAAAGGAACAACGACCTAAGCATACTAGTGGATCACATAAATGTAATACAACTCCTATGCAAGCTAGTTACCAAAGATACACGGAAGCAAACAACTAGCTAGCAAGGGGTCCTACTCAAGCAAAGCTACTAGATCAACGAGCACATAGAAAGCACACAAGCATGAGTAGCACAATACATACTAGGGTGATCAATCAAGCCAAAGCAACTCCTATACATGCTAGTGATCAAGTATGAAGGCTAAGCACTACTAGGAAGCAAAGAAGCCTATTCATGCAAGTCTACAAGTTAGTCAACTAGAGCAACATAAGCACACAAGTATGAATAGCACAATATACAAATGTAGAAAGTAAAGCATCATAGTAAGGAGTAGAGTAAGAGATGGCTCATGATTTTTGCCCGAGGTCTCGGAAGGATGGCACCTTCCCCTAATCCTCGTTGGATCACTCCCGTCGGAGTTCCGGTCCCTCCCACCACCAAGTAGAGTTCTCGCCCACAAGCCCGCAATCACTCTTGGAGTGAAGACATAGTGTGCGTCATCACTGCTATCAAAGCACAAGCTCGCCTCCCTCGAGGGCCAGACTCCCCGAGCCGACACGGGCGCTCACAATTGATGTCCCTTTCATCGACGGGCTCAAACCATGTACAAATGTGTGACGGCCTTCACAACCAATCATGATAGGCTCGATCACCGACACCTAACCGGTCTAGGTCTCACCATAGACCAAGAGTAAAAACCTAGATCACACCCTCAAGGACACCATAGCCTTAGATGTGCAAGATCACTCCTTGTTACTCTCACAAGCACTCTCAAGATATCTAATATCCTCTCCTAGTGCTCTCCTCTTTTCCTCTTGGATCTTACCAAATGCTCTCAGGTATTCCACTGGCCAAGAGAGGTCTCCAAGACCCCAGCAACGAAGTTATATAGGCTCCCAACCTCAAACTAGCCGTTACTCCACGAAATCAACCTTCTGGGCCTACTGACCCAACTATCTGGTCACTGCCTGACCGGACTGTCCGGTCACTGCAACATCGAGCACTAACGGCTCTGACCCCTCTACTGACTTCTGCTGACCGGACCGTCCGGTCCGTTTCTCTCTCCAGTCCAGAAACATTTCAGCGCTGGCTTCCTCGCTGCCTAAGTCTCATCTCTACTGGTCGAACCGTCCGGTCACTAGAGCTTTCCAGACTTGGCAGTTTCCTCGCTGCCCGCTGTAGCCTCCGGACAAAACCTCTGAGTGACTGTACTGTCCAGTCACCACTGACCTCTTTGTCTAGTCACTTCATCCTGAAGCTGAAACTCCTCGTCCTTGCTTGACTTCGTTTCCCAGTTTCTCCGAACAGCTCCTTGGCTTCTCCACTGTCAACTAGTGCTTGTGATTTCACCGAGCAACCTTGCACATCACCGACTAGACATGACCTAAGAGAATGACCTAGACCCTGTTGATAGTCCGGTTTTTCCTATGGACTCAAAGCCCTAACAACTAGGCAAGTATACCCAACACTTGCACCATAGCTTGTCCTTAGCCTTGATCTCTCTTCATCAACCCTTGGACTCCATCAAGCTCATCAAACCTCCATGCTTGTGGTCATTGTCATCAATCACCAAGGCTGCCATCAACAATCATCATAGAGTAGAAAGGTTTCCTACACGGACAACACTTGTGTAGACATTAATCACATTTCACGTTTGTCATTCATCACCAAAACATCATACCTTGGGGTGACCTCAATGGTCATGAACCTTACAATCTCCCCCTTTTTGGTGATGGATGACAACCACTACTTATGATGATCCAAAATAGACGAGCAAGAAGGAACCAAAGGAAAAGAAAGGAATGGAAGGCATACCTTGGTCCTTACCTTGGAAGTAATCTCCCCCTTGAAATGTATTAGATGTCAAGGGAGAACTACCGGCTCACTTAGCGTACTTGGATGTTAATCTTGAGTAGAGTTTTGCGACCGTCTTGGTGTCGTGGTTGATGTTCATGTCAGTGTAGATCTACATTGTCGCCATAGACATGCACCATCGTTGTTCTTCTCCATGTTGGTGTAGATGTTCATCTTGATATGATCTTCATGTGTACTTCAAGTGAACATGCACCTCGTATACTGTCATGTGGTTCTCCCCTACTTGGTGATTGATCTTCATGTTCTTCTCCCGTTCTCATCTTCAATTGATCTTCATGTTCTTCTCAACTTCAACTTGGCTTTTGGATCTTTTGGATCTTCATGTTCCTTCTCCCCCTTTGTCACCTATCATCAAAAACCACATCAAAACATAACGGAACCAAGAGGCAAAAGATAGTTGGCAAGATTTAGGATAACTCCCCTTTCACGGTGCTCTTCCCTGGTCGCAATGGTGTTCCATCGTAGCTCCCCCTACACACATGACTCAACAAAATATTTTCTCAAATATGCACAAGTTAGTCATTTGAGAGGTGGGAATGTATGAGCCACTTGTCTTTGAGCCGCGCAAGTAGATTTAACCTCGGAGCTCGGTTGAACATGGCTCAATGGACATGAAGCACAAATATCACTATTTGATCATCTAGAGAGTCATGTACTCACATTGTAAATAAGCAACTCCCCCTAGAAACATTCTTGGGAGCATGTATGGTATCACAATGCAAAGATGCATGAATGCAAAGAATGCAAATGCAACAAGTATACAATGCATGATGCGATGCTAAAGAGAAGAGAGAGAACCACTACAAACCAAAGTGTTAACAACGAGTTGTTCCCTTCTCAAGCTTGCTCACAATGGACCATTCTTCAAAGCCTTGGGTACACCATGAACCTCCTTCCCTAGCTTAACCCATGTCCATTGCTATCGCAAGAAGGTCCGAAGTCAACCTACAAAAGAAGAGAAACAATCACAAACAAAGACACAAACAACAAAACAAACAAACACTATACAAATTTACAAAGGACAAGCTCAAGGGTTACTCATGTGAAGTTGGAGAGGTCGAGAACATTGAGTTCTCCCCTTAGCTTGTTGTAGGTCTACTCATCGAGTGGCTTGGTGAAGATGTCTGCCAATTGTTCATGAGTTCGCACACTCACCAACTCGATGTCCTTCTTGCCAACATGATCCCTTATGAAGTGATGCCTCACTTGAATGTGCTTTGCATGACCATTGTTGGTGTCACGAAGCGTGAGCCTCGAGACACCGAACAGAAAAGAAGGGAAAAGAGATGAAACACTCGGGGGATTCTGGGTGATGTAACAGGCTTTCTTCACATATCCCAAAAAAGATTCATCCCGTTACAAGTAGGTAGGGGTGCTCTATTTATAGGCTCGTACCTAGGTCATGTGCAAATGACCATTTTGCCCCTAATTACCTACTATATTCCCTAAATATTTGGTACAAAATGGTCATAAAGGGTAAACTGGTGTATCGAACTTTTCCGGTGCCCTTCCTTGATCCTCACGCCACCAAGTATGCTGGTGCCACATGTCTCTGCATCATGCTTCACTCGCCTTCGGCTTCGGGTGCAACCTTCGATCTTCAAAGGTGCCGTGGTCCCCCTCGCAAGGGATCGTGCTCCTCCGAGCGTTACTGTTCGCTTTCTCCCGACGTTCGAGGGCTCTGATCCTTTAAGAACCCTTGAAAGGGTATAATACCCTTCAGAGGGGTTCTGATTCTTCTGGAACATTTGGAGGGTACCTGTCTTAAAAAATTATGGTTAATAGTGAAGACAACGATGGTTAACCTCAATTTCTGTTTGCGGTCTAACTTTTACTGTCCTCGAAGGGTGGCCCACGAGTGATCCCCTAACAGTAGCTCCTCGAGGGGTGGGTCCAACTTTGATGGGCCAAAACCCTCGTTTAAACGGGATCTTCTGCCAAAACGCAACCCTTCGGGCATCAAAGTTAGGGTTTCGGAAGATTTTTTGGAGCTACTACCTATAAAAAGAGAGGGTGACCGTGGTAAAAAATTGTTTACTGCTCATCCTATACTTGGGTCTTACAGAGATGCCTGCCATCATGATTCGGACCCGAAGGGTGATCGTGTCCGCGAGCGGATCTCCCTCTGGAAGATCGCCTGATTCCTTCGAAGGTAATGCTTGACTTGGCTTAAGGTGTCGTGGCGGTTCGTATTCTATTTGTTTAATTGAATTACTACATTCTTGGTTCTCGAGCCTCCGCAGTAAATGCTGGTTCGTTTTCACCCGACTATATAAGCGAGGGGGGGGGGGTGAAACAAGGCGTTCAAAGCTTTCTTTCTTTGCGATAGGCTTTGCTTGCTTCCTCTTGTCTTTATTTTCTGGGCTTCGAGTTCTATGTTCACACCAGATAGAATTGTGCCCTCCTTGAAGTGTGACGCAAGGTGTGCTTTGCGATAGCAGAGTTGCTCGCTCTTTTTTGGCTATTTGCGCGTTCATTTGGTCTTACTCGTTGATCTTGTTTTAGGATCCGAAGACATGGCTCGAGTCGCACATACCGCTCGTCCTGATGAACTTTCTTCTGGTGAGGAGCACCCTTTGAACCACGAAGGGGCTGCTACGGATGCCGAAGCGAATCGTACCTTTGCAAAAAGCTTGGAGGGGACCCTGTTTACCGATCAAGGTAGCGTAGGTCAGGATCCTCCTCGAGGCTTGAACGAGGGTACTGATGAGGAGGAGGAGGACGACAATGAAGGGGCAGAAGAGGAGGGTGAGGACGAAGAGGAAGACGAGGATGAGGAGTTTCACCCTCGTGATGAGGACAGGCTCGCTGCTGACGCTCAAGCCCAAGGCTCGAGCCGCCGCATTCGAGGCTCCAATCCCCTCGAGGAGGACTTGGGGGATGTTGAAGTTGAAATCAGTGAACTGCTTCCGATTGACGACCCAGATCAACGTAAGGGTCGAAAAGGGAAGAACAAGTAAGGCGATAGTGAGAGGCCTCGGACTTTTATGTTTGGTCGCTCTCGTGTGAAACGCGCCACAATTTCATGCCTTGTTGACCTGGGTTGCTTCACTGCTGCTGATGCCTGGTTGCCCAGCCAAGAGGAGACTCCCAACCCTCGGCAAGACGAAGCTGTGGTCTTCAAAGAGCACTTTATCGCTGGACTGCACTTTCCTTGCTCATCTTTTTTGGGGGAAGTGTTGGACCGATTTGATGTGCAGTTGCATCATGTGAGCCTGAGCGGTATAGCAATGCTTAGCAAGTTTGCTTGGGGAATGCTAAGCTATCAAGGGAAGCCTGATATCGAAGTGTTTTGCAAGTACTACTATGCTCACTACTAGCCGAAGCTCATTAAGATCGACGGCGTGACGCATGAAGCGGAATTCGGCTACGTTACCTTTGTGCTTCGCTTTCGAGGGACCGATCAATTTGTTAAGTGCAGCCGAAACCGTTGGGGCGAGAAATGGCACGAGGGTTGGCTGTATGTTAAGGTTCCTTCGGAGACCATGATTGCCGATGTGAAAGACGCTGAAATCTTTCCCTTGGCTTCTCTACTTGTGTAACCCCCGATCCATGGACGAGCGAGTGCCTGAGTGGTGCAAAAATGACTCTGTCTTTCGCGTGGCCACTTTTAACTTTAGTGGCTGCGATCTTGTCGAGGAGTTTATTGCTGCCAATATGTGGCCTTTGAGCAAGAACTGCAAGATACCGGGCTTCATTGAAAAGAGGATTCCTTTGAGGCCTAAAATTAAGATTCCTTTTCCCGAAGTCTTGGTGGACAAGCGCGGCTTTGGTGATGATGCCTTCCTGGACTTTTTGGTTGCTGTTGGTGAGTCGGTGGTCGGTCTGTATACTCGTGAGGAGGACAAGCATACTCATGAGAGGACTTAGCACAGCGAGCGACTCAACCGCATGCTTTGCTTAGCTAGTATTGCTTACCCTGACCGGGTGGCACCTAGCCCTCGTGCCAAACAGAACCGGGCTCCTGGCAACACTGGTTCCGAAGCTATTGGAACAAGGAAGAGCAGGAAAGGGAAGGCCCCTACCTCGATCCCGGTTCACATCAAAAGGAAGACCCCCAAGAGGAAACGAGAGGAGACCGCTGTGACCGAGACCTCGAAGCGTGCTAATGTCGCTATGCCTCGCCGTGATTCTTCGAGGTCCTCGGCTTCTAGGTTTCATGCCGTTGGAACCCTGGTGACGGCTGGGGCCATGGCGGATGCCTTCGGTAGCAATGATGATGGAGAGAAGGGTGCCGATGCGGTTGTGGTTTCTCCTCCCCTTGTGAAGGGTGCCGACGCTGTGCTCTCCCCTTCGAGCCCTTCGCCTGTGGTCTTGAAGGACCATTGTACTGATGCGGATGCTGCCGACACTCTGGTTGAGCTGAAGTGGGGGCTTCTTCAAGTCGCTTGACTCTAGGTGATGCTAGCCGAGGGCTGGAGGGTGCGAGGTCACTGTTTTCTTCGAAGGCCGAAGACTTTACCAACCTTGCTGTGTGGGTTGAGCTGAGCTCTGCTACGGATGACTTGACCGCCTCAGGGGCCGAAGAGTTTGAGACCCAAGATTTGTGAGTTAATCTCGCTCATATCTTGAGACATGTAAGGTGATTCTTGGGTCTTTTTGGCTTCAATTGTGACAGCCTTTCTTTCTAATCTTTGCTTCTTTTTGTGTTCTAGGCTATACGTTTGCGCACGTTGCTGCTGAGCGATCTGATCGGGAGTTCATGTCTCTTAAAGAGGTGAAGGACTCCTACGCAACGGAAAATGCCGCGCTAAAAGAAAATGTTGCTTCTCTGAAGGAAGCGAGAGATTAGGTTGACCTTGCTGCAGTGCAAGCTAAGAGCGAGATTGACATTCTGCGAGCTGAGGTGGCTAAATTGAAAGAGCATGCAAATCACCTTAAAGCTGCCGAGTCTAAGGTCGCGTCTCTTACAGAGGAGAACAAAGCTTTAATCCATGCCGCCTCTACTCGGAACTATGGCTTCGTGGCTCAGGTGATGGCTGCCCACCATATGTATCGCGAGGTGCTGGGCTATGTCGGCATGGAGCCCATGTCCTTGACTGATGGTTCGGAGGTTACCGAAGAATCTTTCTTTAAATGGCTAGAGGCTGAGATCGCCGCACTCCCTGGAGTCATGGATAAGCGTAGTAATTTTGGCTCGCTTCATACTATGGAGGTTGCGTTCGGATTGCTTGAACGTACGGGGTGCGATCATTTTCGAGACATAGGCAAGCGAGACTTTCCGATCGGTGCTGATGCTCCGGATAATTTATCCAACGACGTCTCCGCCGCCGTAAAACATCTTGCTATCGAATTCTGGCGCGATCATGGTCGCGAGGCTGCATGGCTGGTCGCAATTGAGAGGCTTGCTCAGGTACGTGACTTGTTTTTGGTTAATTTCCTTTGTTTGATTGAAAGGCTATGAAGGTGATTTTTCACTTATTGGCATGTCTAGGCTCGTAAGGCTGCTCAAGTTGCTGTGTCTACTCCGGCTGATGATGAACCTTCGACTCAGGAGAAGGCCAGAGATAGCAGCACGCAATCTTTGTACGAGGATTAGAGCCTGGCTTTGACTTACACCCTACTTTTTAGGCGATATTTGTGAGCCGAGAGTGGGAAGGCTTATTTTTGTAATAGGCAATTTTTGTACAAAATGATATTAATGCTTGCTTTTGGACCTACGCAGGTGCCCGCTGAGTCGCCTGCGCAGGGTGTCGAAGATACTTTTTCCAGTGAATGCTCTGCAATGTGTATTCTTGGTTGTTTGGATGGCTCTTTGCCTTCGAATGTAGCTGATGAGTGTAATGTGATTATTACTGTTATGAGCTCTGAAGTCAGTTTGAGTGGCTTTAAAGCGATGGACATAGCCGATGCGGCTGAAGAGGCGCAAAGTCGGGACCGATCTGATACTCAAGAGGGGGGCATTGTCACGCTAGACGCTGGAGTGGTATGTGTAGGGGATTATTCTCATTTGTTTAGGCGTTGATCCCGATCTTCGGGTTCTGTTAAAGGGCGCCGCCATACCGATTCTTGTTCGAGTAGCCGGCGTAATCCTCTGGATATTGGTTTGAGTATGGCGCGTGGCCCCCTCTGGGGTAGTTGTTTGTCTAGCCCTCACGAGTTGGGTGTTTCCTAAACCTCGCCTTTATGTGATGAAGGTTCGGCTGCACCGCGAGCTGCATCGCAGGCTGAGTCTATTCCTGACGCTCATGTGCCTCAGGTTCGGCGACCTCGACGCACCACGGCTAAACAGTTTATTAGTGCTTTGCTGAATGCTCGACGGGACGAAACTCTACCGAAGACCCGGTGCGAGGCAGCGGGGGGTTCCGGTGTTGCCGGAACCAATAATCCGGGGAGTGACTTGGGTCCTCCTCCACCCGGCTATAGTGTAGATGAGTGGTCTATTTTGTTTCCCCAACTTTTAGCATCTGGGGTTGTTGTAAAGAAGGAACCCGTGGATTATGATTTCTGAATGTATGGATCTGTTATTATGCTCTTTGAGGAACTTATGAATTTTTTGGTTGTTGACTTGGCGAGCCTCTTTTAAAAAACGCCACCCTCCCCCTCGAAGTGCTACGGGTGAGGCTTTCGTGTGAACCCTTCGATGGGTCTGGGCTGCAAGGAGCCCCTTAGCATTTTTCGCTAAATTTTTGAAAAACGCCACCCTCCCCCTCGAAATGCTAGGGGTGAGGCTTCCGTGTGAACCCTTCAATGGGACTGGGCGGGAACGAGCCCCTTAGCATTTTTTCGCTAAGTTTTTTTAAAAAACGCCACCCTTCCCCTTGAAGTGCTAGGGGCGAGGCTTTCGTGTGAACCCTTTGATGGGTCTGGGCTGCAACGAGCCCTTAGCATTTTTTTCGCTAATATTTTTGAAAAATGCGACCCTCCCCCTGGAAGTGCTAGGGACAAGGCTTTCGTGTGAACTCTTTGATGGGTCTGGGCTGCAACGAGCCCCTTAGCATTTTTTTGCTAAGTTTTTTGAAAAATGCCACCCTCCCCCTCGAAGTGCTAGGGGTGAGGCTTTTATGTGAACCCTTCAATGGGCCTGGACTGCAACGAGTCCCTTAGCATTTTTTTGCTAAGTTTTTTGAAAAACGCCACCCTCCCCCTCGAAGTGCTAGGGCGAGGCTTTCGTGTGAACCCTTCGATGGGTCTGGTCTGTAATGAGCCCCTTAGCATTTTTTCGCTAATTTTTTTTGAAAATGCTACCCTCCTCCTCGAAGTGCTAGGGGTAAGGCTTTCGTGTGAATCCTTCGATGGGTCTGGGCTGCAACGAGCCCCTTAGCATTTTTTCGCTATATTTTTTGAAAAACGCCACTCTCCCTCTTGAAGTGCTAGGGGAGAGGATTTCGTGTGAACCCTTCGATGAGTCTGGGCTGTAACAAGCCCCTTAGCATTTTTTCGCTAAGTTAGCTGACTGTGCAGTTTTTAGCTCTTTGGGCTTAATCCGTGCAGTAGCTATGTTTTGAGAGCTTTTGCTCTTTATCGAATATCACAATCTCCGCAATGGGGAGTTGTTTCGACGCGCTCTGTTGAGCGAGGCTTTCCGCTTTGGGGAAGGCAACTTTATAGATTTAGCTGGGATTTTACATAGGATCCACCTCGTTAAAAACCTCACCCCTGCGAAGGGTTCCCCTTGTGAGGAAAAGAGTACGATCCTTTGTACAACTTGAGGAAGGAAAGACTTGGAATGTAAAGCTAACGACTAAGCTCAAGGTAGCACTTATAGTTTTGTGCTATGCTTGACTGTTTACATGTGTTGGGTGTTGCTTCCCTAGATGTAGAACTTTTGAAGGTTGTCCGCGTTACAGGAATGCGGCAACTCTTCTCCTTGCGAATTTTGGAGTCTATATGCTCCAGGTCGGCTTGACCTCGCCATGATGTATGGGCCTTCCCATTTGGGTTCAAGTTTGCCTTTGCTTTCTGTTTTTGGGCTTCGGAGTAAGACCTTCTTGTCTCTCCATTTTCATGTTTCCATTTGATACTTGTCGAGGTTGGTAACTGCGTCCAGTCTATCGACCTCTGTGAGAACCTTTGATTCTGCCTCCGAGGGCTGTGGTGGCTTCGTGCTTATTGTTCTTGGGCTTTTATGGGCAATTTCTTTCGGGGTGACTGCTTCCTCCCCATAGAGTAACCTGAACGATGAGTAGCTGGTTGCCCGGGTTTCGGTTGTGTTATGTGACCATATAACCCTTGGTAACACCTCTGCCCACTTTCCTTTCTTGTCGTCGAGGAGTATCTTTTTGACTGCTTTGAATATGAGATGGTTCACCCTCTCGACGGCTCCGTTCGACTGGGTTTGATATACTGATGTGAAGTCAACCTTGGTTCTAATGGCGTGACAGAATTCTTTGAACATATCATTTTTGAACTGTTTTCCGTTGTCCACGGTTATGTCTCTTGGGACGCCAAAGCGGCAGATTATGCTTTGCCAAAAGAATTTCTTGATTATTGCGGCTGATATGTTTGTGAATGGTTTTGCTTCAATCCACTTGGTGAAGTATTCGAGGGCTATGACTGCCCATCTGTAATTCCCGGGTGCTATGGGCAGGGGTCCAACAATGTCTATCCCCCAACGTTGGAGAGGCCATGATGGTGCTATGAGTTGCGTTGGCTGTGAAGGTGCTGATTGTTTGTTCGATATCATTTGGTAGGCTTCGTATTTGGTTACCACTTCTGCAACGTCTTTGATCATTGATGGCCAATAGAAACCTTGTCTTATTGCTTTTGTGGCTAAGGGCCGAGACCCGATGTGTGCTCCGCATACACCTTTGTGTATTTTGCCGAGTAGTTGTGCACCCTCCGCTTGGCTAATGCACTTGAGCAATGGGGTACACACTCCAGATTTGCAGAGTGTTCCCTCGATGATTTTGTAATTCTTAGCTCTCTGCTGCATTCTCTTTGCTTCTGACTCGGTGTCTGGCTCGTAAAACCCTTGAAGGTATGCAATGATTTGGGATCTCCAATCCTCGCCAGTCACTGCGTGGATTTGTTTGGGATCTTGGAGGGCTGATTTGATCGAAGGCTCAGTGATTGTTTGAAAGAACACGTCTTGCAACATCGAATCTCGCCTTGCAGCTATTTTTGCGAGCTCATCTACCTCTGTGTTGAAGTTTCTTTCGATGTACTGTATGTCAAAGCCCTTGAAGTATTTTTCCATACCCCGAACAATGTCGTGGTATTTCTCAAGCTGAGAATCCCTGATTGTGAATTCCTTATCATGCTGGCTGGCGACGATTTTGGAATCAGTTTTGACTTTGCACCTCTGGATTTTGAGTGCTCTGAGTTTCTTGAGTGCTAGCAACACTGCCTCATATTCTGCTATATTGTTAGTGCATTTGTCCGTTTCGTTACTAAACTCGAGCCTTGCGGCGTTTCTCATTTTCACACCTTCAGGCAATGTGATTATGACCGCTATGCCTGCCGCTGCTAATCCCCAGGCTCTGTCACAATCAGCTGTCCACACTAGCTCCGAGAATGTTTGGTTTCTGGCAAGCTGTGTGGCCATCCAATCTACTATGAAATCAGCGAGTACTTGAGACTTGATTGCACTTCATTTCTCAAAATCCACTACATGTTCCGAGAGCTCCATGGCCCATTTACCGATAGTTCCCGAGGCTTCACGGTTGCTGAATATCTCATTGAGCGGTTGGTTAGTAAGCACTTTGATGTGGTGAGCTTCAAAGTAATGCCCCAACTTTTTGGAAGCCATTACTACTGCATATGCAATTTTCTCCATCTCGGAGTAGAGCCTTTTGGAGCCAGATAGCGCTTCGCTGATGTAGTATACTGGGAGTTGTGCTAAGAGCTCTTTGGGTTCTCCCTTGACTGTTTTGATGATTTTTTTCTCTTGCACGAGGACTGCACTGACTGCGGAATAAGACATGGCGACGTATAAGAGTAGCACAACCCCCGGCTCTGGGTTAGTTAGCTTTGATTGCCTTTGAAGATAATTTTTCAGATCTGCGAAAGCTTTTTGCTGCTCCGGGCCCCACTCGAAGGGTTAGGCCCCTCGAAGGGTTTGGAAAAATGGCAAGCTTCGCTCAGCCGATCTGGATATGAACCGATTCAGAGCTGTCATTTTGCCTGTAAGTTTCTGTACATCTTTTCTGCTCTTGGGCTCTTGCATTTAGGTGATTGCCTTGATTTTGTCGGGATTGGCCTCTATACCTTTGGCTAATACAAGGCAGCCAACTACTTTTCCTTTCCAGATTCCGAACACACACTTTTCTGGGTTTAACTTTAGCCTCGCTATTCGGAGGTTTGCGAATGTTTCAGCCAAGTGTGAGATGTGGTTATCTTTTTTCTTGCTTGCTACTATGATGTCATCCACATAGGCATGCACACTTTTTCCAAATTATGACTCGAAGGCTTTTTGAGTCATACAGCAGAATGTAGGTCCGGTATTCTTCAACCCTTCGGGCATCCTTATGAAGCAGTAAGTGTCAAAGGGTGTAAATGAAACTTATTTTTTCCTCATCCTCCTTCTTGAGCCAGATTTGGTGGTAACCTGAGAAACAGTCTAGCAGTGACAGTAGCTCACTTCCGGCTGCTGCATCCATGATCTTGTCGATTTGGGGTAACGAGAAATCATCCTTAGGGCAAGCCTTGTTGGGATCTGTGAAATCTATGCACATTCTCCACTTCCCATTCTTTTTCCTCACCATTACGTGATTTGCTAGTCAACAAGGATACTTGACTTTACGAATGACAGAGGCATCAAGGAGTCACTGCACTTTTGCTTTGATGGCTTCGGTTTTCTCATCGGACATCTTTTGGAGCCTTTGTTTCTTTGGTTTGGCAGTTGCATCAATCTCTAACTTGTGCTCTATGATGCTTCTATGCACTCCCTCGAGGTCTGCCAAGGACCAAGCAAATACTTTCTCTTCTTCGGGGCTTAGCCCCGAACCCATTGTGATGAATTGCTCTAAGATTTGTTCATCGAGGAGTACTTTTTTGGTTTCTTCATCTGGCTAGACTGCGATTCTTTCTTTGTTGAAGCAGTGTGCCTCTTCTTTTGTGTTGATCTTATGTTGCTCCCGGGCCTTTCTGGCTCTTTCTTCTTCTTCCAGTTGTTCTTGGCTAAAAACTTGTATGTTATTACAATTTCTTTCTCCTAGTGCGTAGCCTTTTTCTATGTCTCTTGCTATTTGCTGATTTCCTTTGACTGTGATGACTCCCCCAGCGGCTGGGATCTTTATGCATAGGTAGGCACTGTGGATAACTGCCTCGAATGTGTTGATTGTGCCTCGGCCGAATATGACATTGAATGGGTGGCAAAGGTCTATGACATCAAATATTACATACTATGTTCGAGGGTTTTGAGTGTTGCCAAATGATACTGGGAGGGAAACTGTGCCCATGGGTGTGATTCTTTTCCCTAAGAAGCCTATGAGTGGTATGTTCGATGGTTGCAAGGAACTTTTGCTGAGGCCCATTTGCTTGAAGGCATTTATGAACAATATGTCTGCCTGACTACCATTGTCTATGAGAACTTTGCTGACCATCCAGGTGTGAATATGAGCTTCAATTACAAATGCGTCGACATGGGGGTAGGCTTTGAGGTTAAGGTCAGCTTTGGTGAATGTGATGGGAACATGGGACCACTTTGATTTGATAATTGGTCCCTCGGTGAATACACTGTTGACCATTCGAAAATGGTCCCTTCTTCTTCTTTTGTTTTCGAAGTCTGAGGATGACCCCCCGCATATCATTCCAATGAATCCTTGCATTGAAAATGCTATGGCTTGGTTTGGGTTAGGCTCCGGCTTGGGCTGTGATAATTGTGATGGCTCTTGTTTTTGCCTGTGCTGCTCTTGGTTTGCCGGTGATTGCTGGGTTGATTGTCTTGGTTGCATATAATGGTTTGGGGGTTGTATTGGATGGGTTGTGTTGAAGTATGGGGATGGTGTATATGGTTGATGGTGAGTGTCTGGGTAGTGGTAGTTGATTTGTGCAGGTTGTGGGTATGGTTGCTGGGGCCATGGATTGGGCGATGTGTAGTTGATGGCTTTTGTTTGTGCTGCTATTTTCTTCTCTGCTTCCATTCTTTCTTGTATCTCTTTTGCTTTGAGGCAAGTGGAAGTTTTGTGCCCCTTGTCCTCTCCACAATAGAGGCAATATGGTTTTCTGGCTTGACGGTTTTGGCTTGGTGAGCTTCGGCCTCTACCACGATCTCGATAGTTGTTTTCTCTGTAATCATTGTTGTGGTTGTCCTTGATGCTATGATCTTGTTTCTCCTCTTCGATGTGCCCTACGAACGATGGTGCTTGTTCGGTGGGTGGCTTTGACTTTCTGTGCTGCCTTTCTTGATAAGTGCCCTCGATGTGCGTTTGGTTGCGATTTTTGTTCTGGTTTTGCTTGTGCCTTTTATAATCCATGTCTGATCTGATGTACTCTTTGTAGTCGTGTAACAGCTCGTTCTCTTGCTAGGTGATGTTCAGAAGCTCGTGCGATGGTTCCATGATGGTGCGGAACCCTCGAAAGCTTGTGATAACCTTGTCCCTGATATTTTCCCAGTTGTATAGTGATCCCGGAGGCAGGTTGAAATACCAGCTTAGTGCAGACTCTTTGAGGGCACACACAAAGGCTTTTGCCAGAGTTGCTTCATCTCCCCCTGCTGATACAATTGCCGCTTCGTAGCTCATGAGGAATTGCCTTGGGTTGGAACTTTCTTTGAACTTGGCTAGTGGTAACATTCTGAGGTGCGGGGGGTAGGGCGCCCTCTACAATCCTTCAGAGAGGGGTGAGTCTTTGTCGATTATGGCTGCCCTCCGTATTGGTAGCACATTTGTGGTTAATGATGGCTCTCTTTGCTTGGCATATGGGTGGGCTTCGGGCATTGGATTCGGCTCTTGACGGCTTGTTCTGCTGATTGTTTTTTGGAGTTCTTCGACCTCTTTTGTGAGTTGGAGATTTTTGAGTCGAAGCTGGGCTATATACTCCTTTTCTTGTATGGCTTTTTCTCTTTCCGCTAATGCTTTGCCTCTTAACTCCTGCTCTTGCAGCAGTTGCTGCTTGAGCTGCTCGAGGTGCTCAGCTCTTTGGGCTAGCAATTCCATCTACTGCAATGCTGTCATTGAGGTTGGGGTGCTGCTTCGGGGGGGGGTTTGAGCTCGAAGGATTCTTGAGGCATTGTGCTGGGTCCTTTGGGTCGACGGGAGCATCCGGTTGTGATGGTTACGCCTCGGGGGTGTTCTCTTTTGTTACTTGCGAAGTGGATTGGTCATCGGTCAGTTGCGGGTCTCCTGGGATGTTACCTTGGGCAGGTGCAACTCCGCTCGAAGGTAATAATCCGAGGAGTTGAGTCATCGTGAGCTGGTATACGGGCTCACAATACGGTGGGCGCCACTGTTGGTGTCACGAAGCGTGAGCCTCGAGACACAGAATAGAAAAGAAGGGAAAAGAGATGAAACACTCAAGGGATTCTGGGTGATGTAACAGGCGTTCTTCACATATCCCAAAAAAGATTCGTCCTGTTACAACTGGGTAGGGGTGCTCTATTTATAGGCCTGTACCTAGGTCATGTGCAAATGACCATTTTTCCCTAATTACCTACTATATTCCCTATATATTCGGTACAAAATGATCATAAAGGGTAAACTAGTCTTTCAAACTTTTTCGATGCCCTTCCTTGATCCCCACGCCACCAAGTATGCTGGCGCCACGTGTCTCTGCAGCATGCTTCGCTCGCCTTCGGCTTCGGGCGCAACCTTCGATCTTTGAAGGTGCCGTGGTCCCCCGCGCAGGGGATCGTGCTCCTCTGAGCGTTACTGTTCGCTTTCTCCCGATGTCCGAGGGCTCTGATCTTTTCAGAACCCTTCGGAGGGCTTCTGATTCTTCCAAAACCTTTAGAGGATACCTGTCTTTAATGGTTAATAGTGAAGACAACGATGGTTAACCTCAATTTCTATTTGCGGTCTAACCTTTACTATCCTCGAAGGGTGGCCCACGAGGTGATCCCCCAACAACCATGATCTCTAGTTTTGAGGGCCATCTTGATTGCTGCCTCGCTATGACAATATAGTGGCATTTGAGTGTAGTTGAGGCCATAATCCGAGAGTGTTTGCCTCATGTAGAGAAGTTGGGCACAACACGCTCCCGCCACCATGGATTCCGCTTCGGCTGTAGATAGAGCCATCGAGTTTTTTTCTTTGAGCTCCAAGATACTAGGGATGTTCCAAGAAATTGGCAACCTCCCGATGTACTCTTCCTATTCACTTTACAACCCACGAAGTCCAAATCCGAATACCCAAGTAACTCAAAGCTTGTTCCTCTAGGATAGCATAAGCCCATGGTAGGTGTGTACTTGAGGTATCTTATTATCCTCTTCACGGCCTTCAAGTGTGGCTCTTTTGGCTTTGCTTGGTAGCGTGCACACAAGCATATACTAAACATGATGTCCAGTTTCAAAGCGGTGAGATAGAGCAAAGAACCAATCATAGATCTATAGAGCTTGGGGTTCACCGATTTCCCTTTCACACCATCATCCAAGGGTTTGCTTTTTGCCATAGGTGTGTGCAAGGGCTTGCAATTCTCCATGTTGAATATCTTGAGAAGGTCCTTGGTATATTTTTCTTGATAGATGAAATTTCCTTCTCTCAATTGTTTGACTTGAAAACCAAGGAATACATGCAACTCTCCAATCATTGATATTTGGAATTCCCTAGCCATCATCTCTCAAAACTCCTCATTGAACTTCTCATTGGTTGACCCATAGATGATATCATTCACATAGATTTGGCACACAAAGAGATCCTTTCCAACATGCCTTGTGAACAGGGTGCTATCAATGCTTCCAATGGTGAATCCATTCTTGAGTAGGAAGTTCCTTAAGTGTTCATACCATGCCCTAGGAGCTTGCTTGAGGCCATAGAGAGCTTTCTTCAATTTGTACACATGTCTTGGACGCTTAGGATCCTCAAACCCTGGAGGTTGTTCTACATAGACTTTCTCATTGATCTCTCCATTCAAGATGGTAGTTTTCACATCCATTTGATAGAGCTTGAAGCCATTATGTGATGCATAAGCAAGCAAGATCCAAATTGCCTCAAGTCGAGCCATGGGAACAAATGTTTCTTCAAAGTCAATGCCCACCACTTGAGAGTATCCCTTTGCCACTAGACGAGCCTTGTTCTTGATAATGGCCCCTTTCTCATCTTGTTTGTTCTTGAAGACGCATTTGGTGCCAACCACATTATGATTGTTGGGCCTTTCCACTAACTTCCACACTTTGCATATTTGAAAGTTGTTTAATTCTTCTTGTATGGCAATAACCCACTTGTGATCATTCATTGCCTCTTCCATTGTTGTGGGCTCAATCATGGAGACAAAAGAAAAGTTCTCAATAGCAACATTTGCCTCCTCATCACTTCCTTCATCATTTTCTTCATTCACATAGTTGGGCTTGTATTGATTTCTCCTTGTCCTTACTCCTTGAGATGGGCTCCCAATGATCAAGTCACGAGAATGATCCTTGTTTTTGGCTTTGGGTCTAGGATAATGTTCTTGTTGAGTGGGAGGAGGTCTAGGTGATGTATCTTGTGCATAATTAGTTTCTTGCTCTCTTGATATATGAGTATCTTGGATTCTAAAAGAGGTGGGAGAGTCACTCTTATGCTTCCTTGTTTTGGACTTGGAGCTTGAGGGGTGGTATCTTGTGAAGAGCTAGGAGAAGTGGCTTGTGGTGAAGTATGTGGGGAGGCTTGTGGCACACTTCTCACTTGGGTTTCCTCATCATTTGGTGAATCAACTCTCAATGAATCTTGGGAGGAGCTAGTGGGTGTACTTATGACATTTTGGGTTGGTTCTTGCACCTCGGAGGAGGAGGTTGGTTGAGGTGGTGGAGTAGAGGGCTCATCAATATCACCATCATTGGCCTCGTGGGGGTAAAACGTCGCCCACGGGTATGTTTCTCATAGCTTCCCTCATAGGCTCATCCTCAATGTTCACTTCATGAAATTCATCTTCCTTTTGAGAACCATTTGACTCATCAAATTACACATCATAGGATTCTTCCACACACCATATGGCTGAGTTGTAGACCCTATATGCTTTAGAAGTTCCTGAGTACCCAACAAGAATGCCTTCATCAGTTCTACTCTCAAACTTCCCGAGCTTTCTCCTTTTTTTGAGAATGTAACACTTGCATCCAAAGACTCAAAAATAGGAAACATTAGGTTTCCGTCCCACCAATAGATCATATGGTGTCTTCTTCAACAACCAATGGAGATAGACACAGTTGGAGGTATAGCAAGGCTTATTGGTTGCCTCCACCCAAAACCTCTAATGAGTTCCACACTTCTCCAACATGGCACGATCAAGAGTGATGAGTGTCTTGTTCTTTCTCTCCACTACTCCATTCTACTCGAGAGTATATGTAGCGGAGAATTCATACTTGATCCCTTTCTTGTCACAGTACTCCTCTACTGTGGTGTTCTTGAACTCAGTCCCATTGTCACTCCTTATCTTCACAATGCTAGCATTGAATTCATTCTTTGCTCTCCTTGCAAACTTTCTAAAGATATCACTTGCTTGAGACTTGTCTACAAGAAAGAAGGTCCAAGTATATCTCGTGAAGTCATCCACAATCACCAAGCAATATAGGTTCCCTCCCAGACTCTTGTAATGTGTTGTCCCAAACAAGTCCATGTGCAAGAGCTCTAGAGGACGAGATGTAGACATGAATGACTTGGTGGGATGTGCAGATGCAACTTGTTTTCCCGCCTGACAAGCGCTATGCAGTCTGTCCTTCTCAAAGGTCACATTCTTGATTCCTTCAACTAGATTCCTCTTGACAATCTTCTTGAGCTGATTCATTCCAACATGTGCCAGTCTTCTATGCCACAACCATCCCTTGGATGCCTTAGTGAATAGGCAAGTGCTTGGTGGCATATTGCTTGATTTGAAGTCCATGACATACAAGATCCCATGTCTCACTCCATAAAAAACTAGCCCTCTCTTAGCATTCTCAATCGTTGCACCATCCTCATCAAACATGCACTTGAATCCCATGTCACAGAGTTGACCAATAGACAAGAGGTTGAAGTTGAGGGTTTCCACAAGAAAGATGTTGGAGAGATGGAGGTCATTTGTGGTGGCCACCTTGCCCGAGTCTCTAACTCTCTCCTTTGAGTTATCCCCAAAAGTCACCTTCTCATTATCTTCATCTCCATCAATGATGGTGAACATGGTTAGCTTCCCGATCATGTGTTGAGTGCACCCACTGTCAAGGATCCAATGAGTACCTCCACTCTTGTAGTTGACCCTAATGGTAGCCATAAGACAAGAACTAGAGGAAGAAGGGTTAGTATCCAAAACATTACTAGATTGACTAGTACCAACCTCATCGCATCGAACAATGAGACCATCCTCATAGATAGGAATTCTTGCAATCCCTTCCTGAAGTCTCCTCCTGATGGGAAAGTGAGGAGCACGATACCTCTAATGCCCATGACCATCCCCCATGTGTATATTGTCGAGGTCGATGTAGTAATGAGGAGGATCAAAGAGGCCAGTGACGTGCTCAAGCACATGTCCCACTTGTGAGTGGAGCACGAGTATCATCTCCATTGCTCTCTCAATTGAGAGCTCATGTCTTCTATTGACTACCTCCTTAAGTAAGAAACCCTTCTCATGAGTTGTGATTTGCTGGAGGAGCTTGTCAACCACTTCATGTGGTGCAATCCTCCGCAGACCTCTGAAGGAGTTTATCCTACACATAAGATCATAAATGCTCAAGAGATTCTCACAAAGGTCATCATTCGGATTTCTCACAAATTCACCAAGGTCAAAGAAGAGATCCTGTTGGTGAGCTCGATGAAGATGCCAAAGGTGATTTTGTGGTGGAGGAGGTGGGGGCACCAGAGCCGTAGTGGTGAGATTGATCGTCTCAAACGATCGAGCGAGCATTGTTGTTGGTGCTCCCCCTACGCCAATGCTTGGTCCACCCGACGTGCTTGGAGTAGAACTTGGAATGGCACTTGAGGTAGAGCTTGACGAAGCGCTTAATGATGAACTTGGTGAAGGTCTTGCTCCGAAGTGGTTGTAGAAACTGTTGCAGGGCAATCTTGTGGAGGGATCAAAGAAGTATGAGCTCGAAGCTACTTCTTTCCCTTTGCTTGAAGATACTTCATTGTTTGCCTTGAATGTCTTCTTCCCTGCCATGCTCGCGGTGATCTCCTCATCCTTGAAGAGCAGCTCGATCACGTCCTCGATAGAGAGACACTTCTCCATGAGAAGGTCAAGGGTGATGTAGAAGAACTTGCTACTCGGAAGCAAGGAGAGGATCTTCTCGACTATCACAATCTTGGGAAGCTCGAAAGAAGTTGCCCCAATCCTATCCACAATACCTCGCAAGCTAATAAGAGATTCAAGTAAGTCCTCATTGTCATTAGCATGAAAAGCAAAGAATTCCCCAATAAGAGAACTACTAGCAAGATCAACAAGAGACTCACAACCATCATCAATACTAGCCATGTTAGTGGAGAAAGCAAGATCAAGCGACACATCATTATCACTCATCACATTAGGCACACTAGTAGAGCAACGTATCAAGTCAACATTAGAAGAATCTAGGCACTCACTAATACTAGGCACATCCACACACTCATCATAATCATCATACACATGATTATCGGTGAAGGTATTAGCGAAGTCCACAAGAGTATCCATCAACTCATTCGGGATCATGGTATTTAGGTAGCTTTTAAAGTGATCCTTCCATGAGCCATGACCCGGCCCCGAATGGGATGACATCCTAGCTCAATACGGTCACTACTCAAGGCGGTTAAACCTTATGATAAGCACTTGGCTCTGATACCACTTGAAAGGACCGAGTGACCGATAGGGGGGAGGGGGTGAATTAGGAACTCACACTATGTACCAAATTTATCAATTCCTAAAACTGACCACTCAAAACAACTCCTACACAATCGTAGTGGTGATTACACTAGTAAGATAATGAACCTATGAAAAGAACAACAACCTAAGCATACTAGTGGATCACACAAAGACAATACAACTCCTATGCAAGCTAGTTACCAAAGATACGCGGAAGCAAACAACTAGCTAGCAAGGAGTCCTACTCAAGCAAAGCTACTAGATCAACGAGCACATAGAAAGCACACAAGCATGAGTAGCACAATACATACTAGGGTGATCAATCAAGCCAAAGCAACTCCTATACATGCTAGTGATCAAGTATGAAGGCTAAGCACTACTAGCAAGCAAAGAAGTCTATTCATCCAAGTCCACAAGGTAGTCAACTAGAGCAAGGTAAGCACACAAGCATGAATAGCACAATATGTAAATGTAAAAAGTAAAGCATCATAGTAAGGTGTAGAGTAAGAGATGGCTCATGATTTTTTCTCGAGGTCTCGGAAGGATGGCGCCTTCCCCTACTCCTCATTGGACTACTCCCATCGGAGTTCCGGTCCCTCCCGCCACCAAGTGGAGTTCTCGCCCATGAGCCTGCAATCACTCCCGGAGTGAAGACACAGTGTGTGTCACCGCTGCTACCAAAGCACATGCTCGCCTCCCTTGAGAACTTGCCGGACTCCCCGAGGTGACACGGGCGCTCACTATTGATGCCCCTTTCTCCGGCGGGCTCAAACCGTGTACAAACGTATGACGGCCTTCACAACCAATCACGATAGGCTCGATCATCGATACCTAACCGGTCTAGATCTCACCATAGACCTAGAGTAACAACCTAGATCACACCCTCAAGGACACCCTAGCCTTAGATGTGCAAGATCGCTCCTTGTTACTCTCACAAGCACTTTCAAGATATCGAATATCCTCTCCTAGTGCTCTCCTCTTTTCCTCTTAGACCTTACCAAATGCTCTCAGGTATTCCACTGGCCAAGAGAGGTCTCCAAGACCCCAGCAATAAAGTTATATAGGCTCCCTAGCTCAAACTAGCTGTTGCTCCACGAAATAAGCCTTCTGGGCCTACTGACCGGATTGTCCGGTCACTGCCTGACCGGAGTGTCCGGTCACTACAACATCGAGCACCAACGGCTCTGACCCCTCTGCTGACCGGACCGTACGATCAGCAGACCAGACCATCCGATATGTTTCTCTCTCCAGTCCAGAAACATTTCGGCACTGGCTTCCTCACTGCCCAAGTCTCATATCTACTGACAGGACCATCTGGTCAGTAGATCAGACCGTCCGGTCACTAGAGCTTTCTAGACTTGGCAGTTTCCTCGCTGCCCACTATAGCCTCTGGACAAAACCTCTGAGTGACCGTACTGTCCGGTCACTACTGACTCCTCTGTCCGGTCACTTCATCCTGAAGCTGAAACTCCTCATCCTCGCTTGACTTTGTTTCCCAGCTTCTCCGAATAGCTCCTTGGCTTCTCCACTGTCAACTAGTGACTGTGATTTCACCGAGCAACCTTGCATATCACCGATTAGACATGACCTAAGAGAATGACCTAGACCCCCTTGATAGTCCGATTTTTTCTATGGACTCAAAGCCCTGACAACTAGGCAAGTGTATCCAACACTTGCACCATAGCTTGTCCTTAGCCTTGATCCATCTTCATCAACCCTTGGACTCCATCAAACTCATCAAGCCTCCGTGCTTGTGGTCATTATCATTAATCGCCAAGGTCGTCGTCAACAATCATCATAGAGTAGAAAGGTTTCCTACACGGACAACACTCGTGTAGACATTAGTCATATTTCACGTTTGTCATTCATCACTAAAACATCATTCCTTAGGGTGACCTCAATGGTCATGAACCTTACAAACACACACCAAGAAGCATTACTCTCTTTGTATTTGGAGTTACTCTCTAGTTTTAGTGTAGTTAGGTTTAGAATAGAGTATCCTTCATTTTCCAAGTCTTCCTTAGAGTTGTGGTATGACTCTTGTATCTTTTTTCTTTTGTAAGACTTTATTCTATTTAATATATTTAGTCTTTCTATATAGTTATGCTTAGGTCATGTATTTTTTGTTTGATTGTATGATCCATTCATTTTTGTGGTTATTATACTTACATGTTAGTAATGTAGTTATACTATATTACCATATTAGACATAAGTCCTTACTATTGTATTTATTTATATCTTTATAGTGAATACATGACTAATGTCTGACTTAGATCATTTTTTTTTACAAAGGAAAAATATATTAAAATTAAGTAATGTTATTACAGACTCAACTCGACACACGTTCCTCCAGGACTAAGTCCTGGATACACTCAGGAATACAAGAAAACGACACTCTACTCTGACCTAGACGCTTAGCAACCTGCGCTAAGGCATGCGTAATTTTATTCTGGCTTCTGCAAACTGTTCTCACCGTGAAGGAGCTCCTCTTACGGGCCTCCTCCTTAATGTCGTGCACCATCGGAGCCACCGAAGATCTATCTTCCCTAGGCGCCTTGATCTTATTAGTCATCGAGGCATTGTCCGACTCCAGGATGATGGCGCGCTCAGGCCAAAGTTCAGCCAATCAAACACCATCCAGACAAGCAGCTGCCTCGTCCTCCTCCGCATCCCTGCAGTGAAACAAGACACGCGTAGCTGTTAGGAGGGGCTGACCCTGATGATCTCGTATGATTATGCCTATCCCCGCTGCTCCTATCTCATTATCAAAAGCACCATCCACATTGACCGATAAGGAGTTAATGTTCGGAGGAACCCACCGCAGGTCATCAGTCTTTTCAACACCAGCTCCACCTCGTGTTTCCTGCTGGCCAGCAGAATGCTTTCCTTTGTTATCGTCCTTTCTGCCACACCAGCTCTGCACAGGTTCTCCATGTAATTGGATAGGAAAAAAACTGACTCATCGATTGAAATTCTTGCACCCGCCTGAGTGACATTGTTCCGAACACTCCACACTCTCCAGATTAGCATAAGAAAGTTCGTTATGATATTTGCCGGATATTTTTGTATCAAAATCAGTAGCCAGTCTGGGCTGATAGGGTGGAGGTTCTCCTCAGCTGGCAAGTCCCAGATATCAGCCATGGCCTGCCGAAGCGCTCGTGCATGTGTACATCGGACCACAGCATGGAAACCATCCTCCGCCTCTAAACCACAGATGCTGCAAGTATCATTGGTATCCAGGTGCCGGTAACCTCTATTTGCCTGAGTAGGGAGCCCATTGCAAGCGAGCTTCCAGGAAAATATTCTCACCTTTGGTGGAACTCTTGTTTTCCAGAGTGCTTTCCATACCTCCCGCTCACCCTCTACTGATGAACTGGTGCCCACCGATCCTAGGTCATGATCCAGTTTCATGGTGAGTCTGTAAGCACTCCGAACCGTGAAGATGCCAGTTTTTTCCGGGAACCATGCCACTAGGTCTTCTGTATCATTGCTCGGTAGTTTGATCTTGAGGATTTCCGAGACATCCCAAGGGAGAAAAAACCTTCTTAGCACCGTTTCATCCCAACATCTAGACTGGTGGTTTATTAAGTGCTCCACACGCCGGAATTTGCACATACGAATGCTCCTCATGGGTTTTTGGTTAGCCATCCTCGGAATCTAGTTGTCTCACCAGATTTTCGTTTTCTTGCCATTCCCAATGCGGTTGATAACCCCCTTCTTCAAGACCTCGAGACAATATTCTATGGCTCTCCAAGTTGGAGAAGCTTCGTTTGCCGGCACAGTATCAAGCAGATTACTGTTGGGGAAGTACTTTGCCCTTAAGACACGAGCACAGAGGCTATCAGGCGACACTAAGAGTCTCCATGCTTGGTGTGCTAGCAATGCTTTGTTGAAGAGCTTGAAATCTTTGAACCCAATCCCTCCATGACTTTTGGGCAAAATCATTCTTTGCCACGGTATCCATTGCACCTTTCGCCGCCCCCGCTCAGAACCCCACCAGAAAGCCGGATATGCTTCATGAGATCATCACAGAGCGTGAGAGGTAATTTGCATACACTCATAACGTACGTTGGCAGGGCTTGTGCAACAGACTTTATGAGGGTTTCCTTTGCTACAGATGACAAATAACGTTCTTTCCATCCCACCATGCCCTTGGTGAGGCGTTCCACGATCGGTTGGAGAACACCCCTACGTATCCTGCCCTGCGGAGTAGGCAACCCCAGGTATTTAGCTTCAAAGTCAACTCATGGCACCTGTAGGATATTTCGAACCTGATCCACTACATCTTCCTCCCGGTCCTCATGCGGTAACAGGGAGCACTTTTGTGGACTAAGAAGTTGGCCTGTGCATTCCTCAAAGGTACGGATTATACCTTTTACCACATTTGCCTGGTCCGGTATTGCTTTGAAAAATAAAAGACTATCATTCACAAACAGTAGGTGTGTTATGCTAGGAGCTCTTCGGCATACCCGTAAACCTTGTAGTTGACCCATTCTCTCATAGTGCTTTATCAAGACTGAAAGACCATCCGCAACCAACAGGAATAAGTATGGTGAAAGAGGATCACCTTGGCGAAGACCGCGGGAGGGGACGAAGGGGCACAGAGGTGTCCCATTGAAGCAAACTGTGTAGCGCACAGTGGACACATAGGTCATGGTCCACTGTACCCACTTGGGTTGAAAGCCCAGCTTCTCCATCGACTCTTTGAGAAATCCCCAATCGACTCGGTCATACACTTTCAACAAGTCCAGAGATACTCCTTGCGGTCACCTGATCCATTCTGAATAGCATGTATACACTCAAAGACTATTAGCGCATTATCCATGATCCGACGCCCAGGCACAAAAGCACTTTGCTCGGGAGATATGATCGTATAAAGCAATGGACGTAGTCTATTGACAAGGCATTTAGAAATTACCTTATAGATGACATTACATAGACTAATCGGTCTGAAATCCTTCAGTTTCTCCAGGTTAGGTCCTTTTGGTATTAGCACAATTGTAGTATCATTAACCCCTATCGGCAAGTCACCCTCTGCAAAAAACTTCTGTACCGCCATGATCACATCTTGTTTTACCACTGACCAGTGGCGTTGAAAGAATCTGGCCGGGAAACCGTCCAGGCCAGGGGCTTTTAGCGGCCCCATTTGAAAGAGGGAGTCTGCTATTTCTTCTGCCGAAAAATCTTTACAAAGTTCCACATTCATTTCTGGGGAGATCTTCCGATCAATCATGTGTAGCAGCTCGGCTCCGTTCACTGCAGGATCCGCTGTGTATAACTGCTAGAAGTAATCTGTCGTCATGTTCTTCAGAGTAGCCGGATCATCACACCACTCCCCATCCATTTGTCTAAGCTTTCTAACTTTGTTTTTCCTGGCTCGCCAAATCGCTTGTCTGTGGAAATAGATTGAGTTCCGGTCACCCTCCCTGAGCCAAGTAATGCGAGATCGCTGGAGCCACATCATTTCCTCCCTCTAGAGCAATTCATCCATCCTATCGGTAATAGCGCACATATCCGCTCTAGAATGCTACGGGTTTTGCTTCGTCGCCTCAAGCTGTTGTCTCAATGCATTCAGTTCATTGGTAACCGACCCAAAGTTTTGTTTGCTCCATCTCCGTAGTGCCCGCTGTACCGCTTGAAGCACCCCCATAACTTCTCCAAGACACTCGCAGTCTGGCGCCGAGCACCATGCTTGTTTGATCTCCGCTGCCAAGGACTCTAGCCTTTCCCACATAATCTCATAACAGAAAATGCGGGGTTTATGGCATTCCCAGCTCTCTTTCCTGATTTCCAAATGTAGCGGACAGTGGTCTGAGCGAGAGGACACCAAGTGGAAGAGTTTGGCGTCCCCAAACAAGTCCCTCCAGTTCGTGTCCGCTACCGCCCTATCCAAGCGTACCTTGACATTACTGCTAGCAGCGCGCCCATTGTCATAGGTATAAGGCAACCCCACAAAGCCCAGATCTGTTAGGTCACAGTCCCTCAAAGCATCACGAAAGCTAGCCATCTGACTTTCTGATCTCGGGCATTGAGAGAAGTGTTCAAAACCCCACATCACCTCGTTGAAGTCTCCCAGAACCAGCCACGGCAGTTTAGACTCACCCCGCAATCTCCTGAGATGTTCCCACATTTGCTGTCGGTCCTCGACTCTCGGTTCACCATAGACAAAGGTAGCCCTGAACCATTCACTGTCTGGTGACTCACGCAACTTAACATCGATGTATCTCAAACATTTATCCAAGACGACTACCTCCAAGGATTCATGCCAAAACAAAACAAGCCCTCCACCCGTACCCACACTATCCACAGAAGTGCAGTTTTTCAGCCCCAAATGCCATCGTAGCTTTTCAGCACGCTTCCCAGATCGCCTTGTCTCCGCAATGAACACTATATTTGGGCTTTTTGCTCTCGTGAGCGTGATGAGCTCTTGAACTGTCCGAGGGAGCCCTAACCCTCGGCAGTTCCAGCTGAGTAGATTCATTGCTCCTGACGGGCCTTATCTTGAGGTCCCGTCAGGTGTTGCGCCGCAGCATGCATCGTCACGGAGCCTTGGCTCTCTATGTTCTCGCTTGCTACCGACATATTGTTTTCTCCCACACTTCCCTCGACACTTTCCTCCTGATCGCCATTATTGCCACCCATACCTATCTCATTCTTTAGCGCAGCAACTCTGTCCTGAACAATGTTGCAAAGCTCTGTATCGAGGTCGTCACCTCGGCAGACTGCCGCCATGCGTCTTGCTTCCCCAGCAGACATCTCTGGAGATTCCACCATCAGCCTCTTGACTGTTTCACTAATCGGTTCCAGCCCTGGCCATTTCCTAGATCCCGAGGCCTGACAATCAGCAGTTGATGGTGAGTTGTGCCCCGGTGCAGTTCCACCGCCTCCATCTGAGGCACGTCTGGCTCTTGATTTTTTTATCATCTGTTCCGACCTCACTCTCTTAGCTTGCACACTGTTGTCACGAGGAGGGTGTTCCTGCTCACCAAAGACATCCGCCACCGAAGGCCCAAACCCGTCCTTACTTGCTTGAGCTGGACCATCATGGTTGGCCGGAGTGCTTTCCTCAGGATTTGTATTTAATGTTTGCTTTCCGGCCTCCTTGTTCATGCCAATATGAGTAGCTGCATCCCCACGCTCTTTAGCAACCTCACCCACGGGCTCTTTCAACACTGTTCCATTGTCCGGTTTTGGATTTTCCTCCATATGTTGGCTTGGTTGCTGTTCCATTGCATTGTGGGGTTGTTTTTTGGTATCTGCGTCCACATTCATCTTGCCCAGCCCTTCTGCCAAATCCTCAGCACCTTTTTTAGTCGGTGCCCTCTTTGATTTGCATGTGGCATTTGCTCTTGGCTCTCTTCCCCCTTTTCCTCTTGAGTCATCACTGGGCTGACCTCCAAAGTTCAGATTTCTTGCTGTCCCTTGACCTTGACCGCGCACAGTCCACAAACGAGACATGAACTTCTTATGCGGTGATGCACGTAGCTCGGCACCAAAACGAACCCTTCTATCTTCCATTGGCTTGTCACAATCGCGCTCAGTATGTCCAATAGTGCCGCAGTAGAAGCAAAAGTGCGGCACACGCTCATACTTGATGTTGAACTTCAGCATGTTACTTGTCTTAGCATCCTTGATGCAGATCCACTTTGCAAGCGCTTTGTCAACTGGAAAGTCCACCCGGACACGCATGTACTCTGCCCAAGCGCGCCCCTTCTCATCGACATCCACCAATCGAACCCAGCCTAGGCGCCCACCCAGGTTCTTCCTCATCGCCTCTGTCATCATCGACAGCAGCATATCATAGAAGCGCACCCATATTGGAATCGCATCTAGTTCCAACTCTAGCGGACTAACCCGTCCATCATACCGGCCGACTATCAACACATCTCCTCTATAGATCCAGGGTCCTCCCCGAAGGACGAATTCACAGTCCCCATCTCCTTCAAACTCGATCAGAAATCTGTTGCCATGCAGACATTTATACTCCATGTTTGCCCGCAGACCCCAGGCATGTTGCATGGTCTCAAAGAGCCCCTTAGGGTTGTAGCTTCGGTTGGTGTGGTATCGGGCGATCACCACAGACTTTGTATTGGTCTGTAGTCCCTTCTCCTCCAGATCCATGATGATCACATCGTCATCCTCCTCCTCACAGTCCATGCTTTGGTCACCAATATCTTCTTCTCCCAATACGGGACCACCTTCCTCCATACGCCTATTCTCTTCCGTGAATGTTGTCGTTCCCGGCGGCTTGCTCGAGGAACCGGTCATGGCTAGCATCCCTAGAGTCTGGATGAAAAATGATCTATAACCCCGTCTTTTGACTTAGATCATTTTCACGTGCTTAGTGTTCACGTCAATGTGATTACTCCTTTTTAATCTATTGCTAGGGGATTAAGGGCACTATTTTAGAGATGTAAGTATGGTGCTTAGATCAATAGAATGTATTATTTGTCGTGTACCCACGGATTGTAGGGGTAGGCAGTAGGTGGTGACGACGTCATCTATCCTTTGAAATCCCCCACGTTTGGCTATGCAATAGGCTCTTGGCCGGAATCGTACTGTGGATACAGGGTAAAACCGGATCCCCAGGGTGTGATGATCTGATTGTCTTGCATTGTTTATGTATCTGTAATTGTATATAATGTAGACTATGTAACTATATAAAATCAACATAGGAACTTAGCTCTTTCTTTGTCCTTGTCCACTAGACTAGTTTATTTTTTTTTATCTTGAGTATGCTATCTATGTGTCCACTATCCATGTTTATGTTTATCCTTACCCATATGAGGACTTTGTCTTTATAATCCATTATGCAATGTTTAGAACATGGTAATTACTTTGATCAATCCCCCACCTTCCTTTGGAATAAAATAAATATGATACCCTGAATACTTCCGAGTGAAATGCTACAACTGTATTCTCCGTGTGCTTGCGGACTATCTTCATTCGTTAAAGATTACCAACACACATTTCTAGCTTCGTTGCTAAGGCAACTTAGTAGCGACGCTTATAAATGTCAACATAGAGGATGAGAGGAAGAATTCATGTGCATTTGCATTGTTGATTGAGCTTTGAGCAATGGGTAGGAGTCAAGTGTATCTTGGCTTTGAGCAATGGGTAGGAGTCAAATAAATAGATGGCATGTTTTAGCAAGTGACTTGAGATGTGGCAATAAATTCTTAGGAACAGTTATTTGAGAAATAAAATGATTACACAGGTTCAATATGTTCCCAATTCTCTTTTTTGGTTTTCTTTATGAAGTTAAAAGATGACTTTTTAAGAATTGGAAAAATTCAATCTAGGTAATGGTACTCAAATAAGATTCTGAGAGGATAAATGCTATAATGATACTACACTTAGAAACTGATATCCAAGTCTATATAATATTGATAGGAAAAAAGATGCTACCATTTATGTGGTACTCAGATACGATCCTCTTCATGTGTGTTTTAGGAGATCACTAGTTAATAATAACCTTCTGGATTGGGACCAACTGGTTACCATTGGCACAGTTATAAATGTTCAATTAAATTATCAAAGATACACATTGTTATGGTCCTTATTACATCAACGTGGTACCGCTCATAGAATTCACCAAAGAGACGAAATGGAAACATGGGGTAAAACTTTCAATGTGCAATGAAACTCCATAGTAGGCCACTTAGAACATGCTCATTGAGGTGACAAAAATCATACCAGCTTGCTATTTTGAGTGTATACTGAAAATTAGCAAGGACGCTGACTCATTATAAAGAAAGTTGTTGTCGAACTTGCTTATCACTGAGTATTCTCGGTTTCGAATGGCCTCAAACTTGTGTTGTTCATCGATGTTGTAGAGCATGAGGTTTTACTCACTCTCCTTGAACTTGTCAATTTCCCCCTCTTGTTCACTTGCCATCATCACGACTTCGAACACGGACATCATATCCGAGAGGTAACTTGGAACATGCCCGTAAGCAGCATCCGAGTGCTCACTCAGACTGTGTCTTCCATGGCTCGATCTATTGCTGAACTTAGTGTAGATGCCTTTCCATATGCTTGTCATTCCTGCAAAATGCTAGTTGGACACAATACCTAAAGGACAATATTGCTGTTAAAGTTAGTAGTTTGTCATTCGGTTAGTAGTCCAAGTGTTTATCATTCAAACATTCAAGAGGATCAACACTTCTTCTCTAGTTGGTTTTCTTGCAGCACACTTTTATTCCTATGTTCAAAGTTTATTTGCTAAGGAAAATAATGCAAAGAACTAGATAGAGCAAAGGAAGAGAGAAGTGAGGGAGGTACAAGCTTCAACTGAAGTTTGAGGGGTGGAGAAGTTTAGAGAACATACCTAGCTATTTATAGCCTCGAGGAGGAGGCTTAGAGGCTCAATGTCCAGACCAGGTGGTGGCACATGGCCGGCCGACAGCTATTAAATGGCAGGCAGCACATGGCCGGTCGGCAGGGCCACTTGGCTCCTTTGCTGCATGCTTGCTTTGCTTGTGACGGGAGAACACTAGATGTTTGATCCTTGTGCTCCTTTTGCTTTGTTTTGACCAGAACTTTGTTTGACAATCTAGCTTGTCCTTATCTTTTATCGATCTCCATCAAGGTGCCAAGCCTCCATGCTTGTGATCATTTTCTCACAAACGGACACTTGTGTCCATATGAAAAACCGGACTATCAAGGAGGTCTAGGTCATATCTCTTAGGTCACGCTAGTCGGTCATGTGCATGGATGCTTAGTGAAATAACAAGGCACTAGGTGGCAATGGAGAGGCCAAGGAGCTTTTGGATGAATTCGAGAAACAAAGTCAAGAGGAGACGAGGAGGTTCAGCTTCTGGAGATGAAGATCGAACAGAGTGGTCTTGGAGACTGGATGGTTCAGTCATTAGAGAGGACATCCAATACAGAGTGTGCAAGTCAACAGGGAATTCTGTTGGCACAGGAGTCATAGAGACCGAACGTTCTGGTGTACAGACCAGATGCTACGTTCTATATGGGATGGACCTGGATAGAAGAGCAAGAATATTGCAATAGCTCTATTTTGCGGAGGAATAGGAGAGACCGAACAGTCTGGTCTGTAGAGCGGACCATAGGGTCTGCACAGAGAGCAGCCGAGGATAGAGAGCATTGGCTTTGGTGGAGTCATCCGGTGAAGACCAAACGGTTCGGTCTGGAGAGAGACCGGACTGTTTTGTCCGTACGTCTAGAAAGCTGTTTTTGTGGAGCAATGACCAGTTTGAGGTTGGAAGCCTATTTAAAGTTGTTGATGGGGTCTTAGAGACCTCTCTTGGCCATTGGGATAGCCAGGAGCATCAGTACGTAGGGAGCCACGAGGAAAAGAAGAGAGCACAAGGAGGAGATATTGGAGATCTTGAGAGTGCTAGAAAGAGTAACTTAAGCATCCATACACATCTAAGGCTAGGGTGTCCTTGAGAGTGTGTTCTAGGCTGTTACTCTTGTCTATGGTGAGACCTAGACCGGTTAAGCGTCGGTGATGAGCCTATCATGATCAGCTATGAAGGCCGTCGCATGTTTGTACATGGTTTGATCTCATCGTTGAAAGGAGCATTGATAGTGAGAGCCTGTACCGGCTCGAGGAGTCCAGCAAGTTCTTGGGGGAGGTGAGCTTGTGCCTTGGCAGTAGCAGTGATGCAACTGTATCTTCACTCCGGGAGTGATTGTGGGCTCCTGTGCCAGAACTCCACTTGCTGACGGGAGGGACCGACACTCCGGCAAGAATGGTCCAACAAGGAGTATGGGAAGGTGCCATCCTTTCGAGACCTCTAGAAAAAATATTAGCCATCTCTTACTCATACTCCTTACTTTGATGTTTTACCTTTTGTAGTTATATACCATGCTATTAATGCTTGTGTGCTTACCTTGCTCATGTTGATTACCTTGTAGACTTGTGTGAAAAAGGCTCCTTGCTAGCTAGTAGTATTTAGCTTATGTATTTGATCACTAGATTGTATAGGAGTTGTTTTGGCTTTATTGATCACCCTTGTATGTATTGTGTTATTAAAGCTTGTGTGCTCTACTTATTATCTTGTAGCTTTGTATGGGTAGGCTCCTTTGCTAGCCTGTTGTTTGCTTCTGCATGCCTTTGATTACTAGCTTGCATAGGAGTTGTATTGTCTTGTGTGGTCCACTAGTATGCTTAGGTTGTCGTTCATTCACCACCAGAATTGCTATAGGAGTTGATTGAGTGTTCAGTTCCAGGTTTTGGCAAATTTGGTATGTATAGTGAGTTCCCGATTCACCCACCCCCTCCTCTCGGTCACTCGGTCCTTTCATGCTTGCCTGAGATAGGCTTAACAATAGAAGCAACCAACTGAGCAATTTGAGTTTGTTGCATTTTGTTATGGCTAAGTTGGTTTTGCAAGGCAGTGTTGAATGCTTCCATACAAGAATTCATGCTTTCTAGGACTTTGTCGGTAGAAATAAACTTCTTTCTAATATTTTCAATGATTTTACCATGTCCTAGAACAAGATAAAAAAAAAAGAACGTTCATTACGAGTAAAGTCTCCATTGTTATACGTGCTTTTATTGGCGGAGAGGTTTGGCTTGGATTCCCAGCCAATGTTGCTCGATCAGGGTCGAAACCCATTGTTGTTGTTGTCGAGGTAGTTTAGTTCTTCTTCTCGAGTCTCGGGGCTGCGGCTTCCCATGTGCCCCATGTTTTCACAAACTTTGCAAGTCATGCAGGAGTCAGTGGACTAGGACGCTTGAGGGCGTCCACCTTCTTCAGAAATTGATCGATCTTGATTGCTAGCATGTCTATTCCATCAACTTTGCCGACTCCTCTCATCTTGGGTTTTGGTTGGCTTTGCCTCTTATCATAGCCGTTGTAGTTAGCATCCATTTTTCCTATGAGTGTTTCAGCTCCCTTGACTTTCAGGGAGAAGGAAGAGCCCCCAGCGGCTGCATCATGGTGTTCACGAGCAGGATGTTTGAGCCATGGTAAAAGCTTGGGTCAATTTGATCCATACCACTATAAATTTTATAAATTGGAAATTTGCCCTAAAGTTTCACTTATCGGATGGATGTCATTATAAATTTGTCTGGATGAGAAATATGCCACCCCTCCTCCGATAGTCCTCTAGCAGTGGCATAGTCCCCAGCATGTGGTCCCCTTCTCCGACAGTCCTTCGACGACTGCACACTCCCCGGCACGTGGTGCCTCCATCTCCGGCGACACCCTACCCCGATGATGGCCTCCCCTACCGGCACCCTCCACCATCGCAATCCACCAACATAGATTCGGTGCCCTCCACCAGCACCCTCCAACAGCGCGGATCCGGCACCCTCCACCAGCATGGATCTGACACCCTCGACCACAACACGGTGTCCTCCTCTCTCTAAATTCGGGCATGCCTCCCGTCTCTTCACTGGTTCTGGCCGACGGATTTGACGCCCTCTTTGATTGCTGGCCATGAGCCGGTGGGTGCGGGCTACGTGCGGGCCGGCAGTCTCTTGAACTTTTTTTTTGTTTTTCATGTTGAGGGGTAGTGGTGAGGGAAGATATCATCCACCACTATAGATTCTTATGTAGTGGTGGTTTGTGCTTGTCTTCCGCCATGCAACCTTTTATTTTCAGCTACGGGGCCTTTGTGGCAGATTGGCCAAACTGTTGCTACAGTAACATTTAGCCTACCACTACACGCCGTTTTTGTAGTAGTGATACCCCAAATTGGACTATGTACACATGTGTGTTTTAATGGCCGTGTGCACATGTACATACGATGTAGGCCCTCAGATGTGGCAAGCAGATTGGCGTGGTTCATAGCTATGACCTATCTAACAGTAGAATACATACATACAGAGGATGAAGCAATGGTGACCGAGAAACGCTTATCAGTAATTTATATGATTGGTTTTAAACGTATTGGTACACAAACGCTTTAATCTCAGACTCTCAGCACTTTTGCCATCAAGCTTTCCACCACGATGGAGGAGCAGGAGGTGCAAGGTCTGAGGAGGGAATTAAGGGACCCGGGAGCCAAAATAAGAGGTCTTGCGTGCTAAGAGCATCTCCAACAGTCTCCTAATAATTCCCCTCTCAATATCCAAAAATTGTAGCATTAGGAGTAGAAGATGCTCCAACGATCTCCCAATATGTCTCCCAATATCACAATTCTATTGAGACCCTCCCAATATACACCTCTCTCCTCCTAATAGAATGTGAGCCTCCACCTCCCTCCCAATAACTGGATTCCACACGAAATAACATCTGGGAAATCTATTTGGTAGTAGATATACATGCTAGATTGTGTTACTTTAATTTTTTACATCATTTTACTAATATTAAAGAAAGATATTTATTATAAAAATGGATATGCATGCTAGAGTGGTAACTAATGTTGACGTTGTGAGTTATAGTAAACTATATTTATCATACATGATTAGTAGCTTTTTTCAGTGCATATTGACCAATGCTTAAGCATGCAGCAGCTAATCGTGGAAGTGGATATGGCAGTGCATATTGATCGATTGCGTTGTGTATTGTAACGAATAGGCCATAATCATACGTACACAGGTAACTAGCTGATCTAGAATTCAATATTCACTTACATCTGGAAGCTCTCTAGGACCTCAAGACTGCTCTCACAGACCAACACGAGTTTTTTCTACATACTTTGTCCTTACTCATACACATCAAGGAACAACATCCCGGTCAGTCACCTATCCTTAAATTGCTCCGGGTTTAAGCACGTTTAGCCATAGAGTTCTTTAGACATGAGCTTTTAGAAAAGAAGTTCCAACTTATTGGTATGAGTATTCTATCAATTCTATTAAACCTTAGGTCAGGATGTCACACTCTCACCCCCTTAGAAGATCGATGTCCTCGTCGATCAACCCCAAACCAGGAACGTCCACTCTTGATCATGTCCGTGTGCCTAGTGCCAACGCATGTGTCATGTTATGTGACCACTCTTTGGGGTCACACCAGCCATGCATATCATGCCTGTGCAACTACGACCCCACACGTTCGTGGAACCGCCAGGGTCGGCTCTAAGATACCAACGGTAACGTATCGCCCCTCCGAGGCCGGGCTCACTTACACCTGGCAGCTATCTGAGACCTCAAAACTGCCCTCATAAACCAACACAAGTCTTTTCTGTGTACTTTATCCTCACTCGTACACACTCGAAAATAACTTCCCGACCGGTCACCTATCATTGAATTCTTTCGGGTCAAGCACGTTTAACCTTAGAGTTTTTTTAGACACGAGTTTTCAGAAAAGAAGTTATAACTTATTAATATGAATATTTTATCTATCTTATTAAGCCTTGGGCCCCAAGATATCACAAAAATGCTCCCAAATCTAGCTCCCTCTCCCGGTTTCTCCAACCCTGTCACCTCAACCAGGCACAAGCGGGATCCCGGGTAAACAGCAGTCGGGTGCAATCTTCGACCTCGGCTGGCAGCTGTGTGGGCTTGCGGGCGTGATATAACTGGTCTCGTCAGGCCGCAGCAGGACCCCAACCTTGACAATTTTTTTTTTTGTTATCTGAGCTACCTAGTGCATGTGTGTGTCTGCTCTGCTTGCACTCAAATCTTATCTTATCTCTGTACATATCATGTCATTTCTGAAGTTTCATCCGAATGTCGTGGAACTAAGATATGAAAGACTGAGCTTTGAACAACATTCATACCCTATCCCGAGCTTGTGATTTGCGGACCTGTGGTGACAATTGCAATTGAAAACTGCCGTGAGTCAAAATACTTAAGATTTGGATGCAGGCTCTGACCATTACCTTTTCTTACACGCTTTGCTGAAGGTGTTATGCTCTTAGCTCACTTCTTCTGCCTCACTGAGCACAAGTATTGTTGTTTATTCTAGTAACTTAGTTTTGTAAAGCTCGTTTCTGTACACTAGCTGAAATGATTAAGTTCTGCATGTAACTGCAAGTTATACTTGCTTGTATGCTCTGTGCGCTCTGTTAATCAGCATTGTGTTATACGTATGGCAGCTAGGAACATCTGGCGTGCATCCATGTTTAAGCATTAGTTTGTACAATTTGATTAGCTAGCTTTTGCTATCCGAGCTATCTTTTTTAGCATCAGCTCTAGTCACTCTAGAGCATCCTCCATTATACTTAGAAGATTGTCTTGTGGTTTTTGTAGTTATAGAACTGTGCATAGCTAGTGAATATTTCCATTCAACTATTGAATGAGTTATTTACTTAATTATTTGTTGTCTTGTGGGCTTGTGGCCAGCTGCATGATATTAAGGGAGGACAGGTTTCGCCATTGAATGCTAATCTATTCTTGTGGGTGCTTGCTGCATAATTCTTTGAAGCATTACCGATAGCATGTGTTATTAGCTTCAAGTAGAATAATGTTATTATGAGCTTGTCTTGTGGATGCTACAGATTGTTCCTAGGACTACTCGTAGCATAATTTTTTTTGTAGCTTAGTACAATGTCACTTTATTTGTCCAAATGTACATGTATATGATCTGAGACACTTCTATAAAACTAATCTGATTATTCATGTGTAATTATTTTTTCTAGTTAAGCTATAATTTTAGTGCTTCTACCGTGTCCAATAATTAGGCTTATAAATGGATCATGGTTTTTGTTGGGCCAATAGGAAACAAAACTTACGGATTGCTCGGTAATTTTTGGTGAAAAAATACTGGGCTAAAACATCTGTAGGCCTATTTAAAAGTGGACCTTAAATGGACCAGGCTATAATTTGTGAACATACAAGCTTTATATAGACTAATTGTTATCGGTCTTATAACTGGCGGGTCTCAAAAAGGCTGAATCTAGTTAGTGACAAAATTAAATGGCCTAATCGATGGGTCTGTAATAGGCCTTATTTTGTTAGCGACAAAAAATGGGCCATTCGACCTGTTAAGCGACGGGCCTTTAACAGGCTTATTCTTGTTAGTGACGAAATTAGGCAATGCCACACAGGCGCCATGTTGGATGGCTCCTTGACATTAATGAAGAAATTTGTAGTCACTAAGTAGCGGTAAGAAAAATGTCGCTAATAATTTAACGACAAAATCACTTTTTGTTGTCACCAATCATGGGTAATGACACACAATTGCCAACATAAATTTCCCATCACTAAATTTTTTTTCGTTGCTAACACATCTTAATAACAAAAGTTCTATCCTTTTTTTTTGTCATTGATTGTAAGATTTCTTGTAGTGATGGTTCATCTTGATGAAACCCCTCTCATCTCTCCTTTTAAATTTCTTATCACATAAGAAAAAAAATTAATGACATGCATGGCACCCTAGATTGTCAATTTGTTATGCCAAAGTTATCACAAATCACATGACATTAAAACTATTCTATTGTTGTGCAGCATCTTGTCAAAGTGACAACAAGAGATGTGGACAAATTCATGCCAATGTGAAATAGCTAACAAATAGAAAAGATACAATTTTTTATGGAAACTATGACAACCCCTTTTAGGTATGCTTGGACATTTTCTTGCATAGGTATCAATGTACATATTGTTACTAAGTATTACAAGAGAGATTTACAATTTGATGAGAAAGGAGGAGAAAACTTAAGAAAGAACTATAGATAAAACCTAATTACAGGAGATTATGATTCCATTCCAACAAGGTGTGCTGAGCTTTGTGGCACCGGCCGGTGAGACCATAGAGTGAGATTCTCATCACACCTTCAGACTATTGACGTCTGATTCGTTCTCACGATGGAAACTTTGGAGTCTCTGAACTTTCAGAGATTCCAAAAGCAACAGTTAAGGAGAGAACTCAATTTTTTTTTTGGGGGGGGGGGGGGGGGGTACAGCACCCACCTGTAGGCAAGTCCATAATGAGTAATTTTGCCAGAAGGATCATATTCAGAGAGGACTGACGTATTGCTCTTGGGCAGAAAAATAAAGAGATGCTACAAGGTTTCAGGGAGGAGTCATAAGTAACATTTGGCAGAATTTTCCATGTTATGCCGATATAAGCAATCTTATGTGTTATACTGATCATGAGAAGAATATACCTTTAGGTGGCACAAAATTATCATAAATACTTTTGGCGAACACAGTCAGTGTTATGAGCGAATTATAATTGACATAGCTGAGATGACGTCGGACATTTCTCATTACATCATAGCCCCAGGGAGGAATTGGAAAGTGCCCATCTAGCAGAGATGTTAGGTCTATTAGTTTGAGTACGTAGAGTGGGGAAATTCGGATCTGGATGATATATAGTAGAAAATTGAAATTCAGATATGGATGACAAAGCCACAAAAAGAGCAGTGCAGATTGCTACCCTCCCAATCATTCCGATTATTAGATGCATTCATAGATATAATGCGAATTCTGGGTAACACGTTTCTAAAACTAGGCTGCAGTGTTGGCAGAAGCAGGAGAACCAACTTCGTTTATAGCATCACTATTGTGTAGGTCCGCCAGCCTCTGCCGATTCTGCTCGAGCTCTCTATAGATTCTATCCCGCTTGTCACGAGCCCTCGAGATTTCGTCCAGTAATCCAGAACCAAGAGAGCCATCGGACATGGCGAATACCTCATCTAGCAGCCCTGAAAATGACGAAGCGGTCTCCAGTTGGGAGATTTCAAAGTCTAGAACACGTAGCTGCAGAGAGATTGAGATGTATTATATCATTGTAATAAAAAGACAAGCTACACGGCTGCTCCTAGGCATATCTCGTATCCAGAAAAACAAGCACTAGTTCTTACTTGAAACAAGATGGAGCTATGGTAAACAAGCAGGTACATCTTCTGAGCAGCCGACCGCCTCTCACCACCCTCTAGCCGAGCTGTCATTGTTGCCTGCTTTGCTTAAGGTTTCCTATGTATTTAGTTATGGACTAAATGATGACACTGATTATAGCAATCCAGGCAGAGATCAGATGTTGAGTGAGTAGGAGAGATGACTTTGTGTATATATAGAGGAGGCCTAGGAGAAGTGGTGTCATTTTGCAGGTTTTCCTTTCTTAAGTGGTATCTTCCAAGTCGACTGACATGCATGACAATTTTGGCAACAATATGCAATGGCAAGCATTAAATAAGTAGCAGCTGTCACCGTTTTGCTGACCAGGACGTACAATGCGGACACGTCATTGTTTTCGCTTAGTCTATAAATTCTGTCAATCTACCATATCACGAACATAAATACATGCCAAATTTAGATGGATCCAAAAGATCTATTATACTTCATATATTTTTCATGGTTGTATGCTTGCCTAGCTGTTTGATGTCATATTATGTCAATTTCTAGGTTTGTAGAGTTAGCTAACTGTTTATATGATATTTCTATCCCTGGTAAACTGAAATCATTATCTGAAGTACTGGTCGGCACAAAATGGTGTTCATTATCCAGATCTTAATCTTTTGCTTAGTAGAACCAGGAAGTACAACTATAAGTGAACTAGACTTCATTGGTAGAGCCTATTTGTTGTCCTGGTCGCTTGGAGCATTTCCATTACCATCACCATTATGGATATGGACATCCCGAAGTTGCTACAAGTTCTGTTGGAACTCATTATAGGTTCTATTTCTCTAGGCATGGGTCTCCTCGATCTTGCGCAGCATCCTAGAATAATTCCTGACCAGAAAATTACCCAGCCAAAAATAGCACCCGGGAGGTCATTTTCCTAATCTATTGATTACCCAGCTGGGTAATTTTGTGTCACCCGGTCCCTATTTTTTCATGTTTTCTTGTCCTCTCACTGTAGGCATGTTGGCCATGATTGGCTAGTGCACTACTAGCATTGCCCTCAGGTAATTTGCACACCGAAGGACCCCACCATAAAAACAAGCCAAGGAGCCCCACCATAAAAAACAAGCCAAGGAGCACTATTCATGTCACCTCACTCCACCAATAATCACTTCAACCTGCCACCCTTTGCACATAGCCCCTATAGTGGCAAAATTTTGGCCATCACATCACTCTCTTGCTCCCCTTTTTCTCAAACAAAGTTATGGTCAAAACAAAGCAAAAGGAGCACATGGATCAAACATCCAGTGGTTTCCCGTCACCATCAAAGCAAGCATGCAACAAAGGAGCCAAGTGGCCCTATCGACCGGCCATGTGCTGACTGCCATCCAATAGCTGTTGGCCGGCCATGTGCCGCCACCTGGTCTGGACATTGAGCCTCCAAGCCTTCTTCTCGAGGCTATAATAGCTAGGTATGTTCTCTAAACTTCTCGACCCTGTAAACTTTAGCTGAAGCTTGTACCTCCCTCACTTCTCTCTTCCTTTGCTCTATCTAGTTCTTTGCATTATTGTCCTTAGCAAATAAACTTTGAATATAGGGATAAAAGTGTGCTGCAAGAAAACCAACTAGAGAAGTGTTGGAGATATGCTCAAGAGACATTACGGATTTGATCTATATGTGAGGGTCATACGGATATTGATCCGTGAGGGATTAGTCCACTAATGGGGCCAACTTGTCGAGGCCCATTAGAAGGGTCTATATAAGTAGAGGCGAGGCAAGGGATACAAACCCCACCAGTCCATTACCCTAGCCGCCGCACTCCTCTCTCTCGCCCACAACCCTAACCATGTTGCCGGTGCTAGCATGCCGCGTACGGTGCTCCAACCCCATACGTGTGGATACTGCAAGGAGGCGCTGCTGTCGCTACGGTGCCGGACGGCTAGACTAGAAGGAGACGATAGACATGATCGACTACTTCCTCTACACTGATGTGTGACTTCGTTGGACGAGCTGCTCCAACATTCTCTTCCACTCCGCCTGCGCGTCTAATGGTAACGATCCATGATCCCCTTCTTGCAAGGTTTCCTGGTTGAACGGTAGAAATTATTATATGCTATCGTAGCCTACCCGTTCCATAACAGTGGTATTAGAGCTAACCTTGTGTAGTTTGTGATCTGAATCTTGTGCATATAGTGGATATGCTGATGTAGTAGATGAGATCTATTACATATTTTTGTGTACGGGTTGATTAGATCAATGGTGATAGGGAGGTTCACAAGTTAATGGGCGGATAGCGATACATGCATCATTGATTTATTTGTGTTCCTTCTCCATGGGCGCACGCTCGATAGGATTTCCATTGCGGTCTCATAGATATGATCTGTGAAATCCTGTGAGGTTTCAGGGCACTGCCAGTAGCGGGACCGCCGTACGGACACGCCTAGATTGTTACACCCCTTTTTGGCCACACGTTAGCATTCGCTTCTCGCCTAACTTGTTTTTGCAGAGAATGTTATGAATGGTATGGTCCAAAAGATGCATGTGATGTATGTATGTGATTTGCATGACCTACGTGCCATGATTAATTACAGTTAGGTTGAGGCTGTCATATTATTGTATAACGGCCTACGAGTCGACCTGTGATGCTTGATATTCTCATATAATTTATTACTAGCTATTAGTTGTAGTAGCTAAGTGTTAGTTCATGGAGGCCTCAAGCATGATGGTTAAAGGGACGGGAGACATGGCGATGGCAATGGAGATGGAGATCACCAATTGAAAGGGGTCATGCTATTTCACAGTTAATATGATTGTTTGTGATGATGTTTCTGTCATCCTATTCTTTCATGTGTTATTTATATTGGATATGATTAACATGCTAGAATAGGTACCCTCAAGAAAAATTAAATTATATGTCCTTCCAATAGCTGCACCTATTAAAATTATGATCGTTGTATGGTAGGTCTGCCAAAGTAGAGTACCTCAACTATCTTAATTATTAGAGTAAGTGTCGGACATTTACATGCATAGTATTGGTTTTATTAACAAAGCTATCAAAACGGTTTTGGGCTTTGGGGCATGGTGTTGGCGCCGGGGCATGTGATGCCACCCAACAAACAAGAGTCACATAGGGATGTGATTAGCAAAATGTTGCTTACCTATGTCACTAGATTTCTAGCGGTGATGCCAAAGCTCACTAGGATCTAAGATGAATATGGATCTTGAACCACTATATGTCGTTTTGAGGGGAAAACGGTTCCAAGCATATAGTGGAATAATAAACTTTTGTTAAAATGTTTAATAAGAGTTTTACATTTACATAGTGCTTATATTCGCATATTTTCTGTTGTAGATCATGACACCAACCGCTAGTAACACTTTCAATTTGCGCTTGATTCTTGAAAAAGAAAAGCTTAGTGGAATAAACTTTATTGATTGGTATTGCAACTTGAGAATTGTTCTCAAGCAAGACAAAAAGGAATATGTTCTAGTGCTTCCGTATCCTGATGATCTGCCAGAAAATGCTACTGCCGCTCAAAAAAGGGAGTATGAGAAGCATACCAATGATGCAATTGATGTTAGCTGTCTTATGCTTGCCACTATGTCCTCTAAGCTTCTGAAGCAATATGAGAACGTGGATGCCCACAATATGATTGAGGGACTCCATGGCATGTTAGAGAACCAAGCAAGGTCTGAGAGGTACAACATCTCAAAGTTCTTGTTTGCGTGGCTAGCTGAAAGCGTTTCTTTCAGTCCTCATATGATCAAGATGATTGGTTACATTGAGAATCTGGAGAAACTTGGTGCTGCTCTACACCCTGATTTGGCCACAGATGTGATTCTCCAGTCGCTTCCCGTGACCTATAAGCGTTTCATTTTGAACTTTCAAATGAATAGCATGGAGAAGACATTGGCTGAGTTGCATGGGATGCTTAAGACAGCTGAGGCAAGCATAAAAAAATCTGGTCCAAGTCAAGTTAACTTGGTTCAAAAGGATAGCAAGAAGCAAAAGCGCAAGGCTAAGGCTAAGGCTACAGATGAGATCTCTAGCACTAAGCCTAAGCCTACAGCAGCTCCTAATCCTAAACCGGCGACTGGTGATCCTTGTTTTCACTACAAGAAACCTGGTCATTGGAAGAGGAATTGCAAGCTTTATTTGGAAGAGCTGAAGAAGAAGCATGGAGACACTTCTAATTCAAGTATCAATGTTATTGAAGTTAATAATGTTGCTACGTGTCCTTATGATTCATGGGTATTTGATACCGGATCGATGATTCATACTTGCAAATTGTTGCAGGGGCTTAAAGAAGCAAGGAAATGTGCAAAGGGCGAGGTGGATGCTCGTGTCGGCAATGGTGCAAAGGTTGCTGTGTTGGCCGTCAGAACTTATCCACTTTCATTACTATCAGGATTAGTTTTAGAGTTAAATAATTGTTATTACATTCCCGCCTTAGGCAAAAACATTATTTCTTCAAAGTGTTTGGAGGAAGATGATGGTTATGAGGTCATAATAAGGAACAAGTGTTGTTCTATTTATTTGAATGATATTCTCTATGGTAATTGCCCATTGGTGAATGGATTATATTACTTGGATCTTGAGAATAAGCCTACTTATAATATTGATGCGAAAAGGCTCAAGCCTAATGATTTGAATCCCACATATACTTGGCATTGTCGTTTAGGTCATATAAATGAGAAGCGCATAAAGAAGCTCCATACAGATGGTCTTCTAAGTTCTTTTGATTTTGAATCAATTGATACATGTGAGTCTTGTTTACTTGGCAAAATAATTAAATCGCCTTTCACAGGAAATTATGAGAGAGCGAGTGAACTATTAGGACTTGTACATACGGATGTATGTGGACCAATGAGTTGGATGGCTAGACGTGGTTCTCAGTACTTCATAACTTTTACCGACGACTTTAGTAGATATGGTTACATCTACTTAATGAGGCATAGTCTGAATCCTTTGAAAAGTTCAAAGAATTTCAAAATGAAGTATAAAATCAATTGGGCAAGACTATTAAACTGCTACGATCTGATCATGGTGGTGAATATTTGAGCCATGAATTTGGTAAACATCTAAAGCAATGTGGAATTGTTCCACAATGGACTCCGCCAGGAACGCCCCAATGGAAAGGAGTATTCGAACGAAGGAACCGAATCTTGTTAGACATGGTTAGGTCTATGATGAGCCAAAGTGATCTTCCATTGTCCTTCTAGGGATACGCTCTAGAAACATCCGCTTTCACACTTAATAGGGTTCCATCTAAATCCGTGGAAAGGACACCATATGAGATATGAACTGGGAAGCGTCTCGGGTTGTTTTTTCTTAAGATTTGGGGATGTGAGGCTTATGTAAAACTTATGACGTCTGATAAGCTTTCTTCCAAGTCTGATAAATGTTTCTTTGTAGGATACCCTAGGGAAACCAAAGGTTATTATTTCTACAACCAGGAAGAGAGCAAAGTGTTTATCGCTCGTAATGGTGTTTTTCTAGAGAAAGAGTTTCTCTCCAAAAGGGTAAGTGGGAGAACGGTGCAACTTGAAGAAGTTCAAGAAGCTCCAGAAAATGTTTCTTCTTCCGGTATACCACAATTGGATGGACAAATTATTGTTGAACCAATTGTTGAAACACCAGCCCGGCGTAGGTCAGAAAGGGCACGTCGCGCTCCTAAAAAGTTCACGCTCCTAACCACGGGGCAGCATGACATATTATTGTTAGACAATGATGAGCCTAAGACTTATAGTGAAGCAATGATGGGACCGGAGTCTGAGAAATGGCTTGGAGCCATGAGATTTGAACTAGAATCCATGAGAGAAAATCAAGTTTGGAACTTGATAGATCCGCCTCATGGTGTAAAAACCATTGAGTGTAAATGGGTTTTTAAGAAAAAGATAGACATGGATGGAAATGTTCACATCTATAAGGCACGACTGGTGGTGAAAGGTTTTAAGAAAATTCAAGAGGTTGATTATGATGAGACCTTCTCGCCCGTCGCTATGCTAAAGTCTATACGGATCCTTCTAGCAATTACCGCATTTTATGATTATGAGATATGGCAAATGGATGTCAAAACAGCTTTCCTTAATGGAAACCTAAGTGAGGATGTGTACATGACACAGCCTGAAGGTTTTGTCAATCCACAAAATGCTAGGAAGATATGCAAGCTTCAAAAGTCCATTTATGGACTAAAGCAAGCATCTCAGAGTTGGAATCTTCGCTTTGATGAGGTAGTCAAAGGGTTTGGCTTCATTAAAAATGAAGAAGAGCCTTGTGTTTATAAAAAGTCTAGTGGGAGCACTTGTCTTTCTGGTCCTTTATGTGGATGACATATTGCTGATCGGTAATGATATTCCAATGCTTGAAGTTGTTAAGACTTTTTTGAGAAAGAGTTTCTCTATGAAGGACTTAGGAGAGGCAACTTATATTTTGGGTATTAAGATCTATAGAGATAGATCAAAAAGGCTAATTGGATTATGCCAAGACACGTACATCGACAAGGTATTGAAACGGTTCAATATGCAAGATTCCAAGAAAGGTTTCTTGCCCATGTCATATGGCATTACTCTTAGCAAGACTCAGTGTCCTTCGACACCTGATGAGATAGAGAAGATGAGAGTGATCCCGTATGCTTCGGCTATCGGATCCATCATGTATGCCATGATATGTACGCGCCCAGATGTAGCTTTTGCTCTAAGCGTTGCAAGCAGATTCCAATCAAACCCAGGAGAAGCTCACTGGGTGGCTAGTAAGAATATCCTAAAATACTTGAAAAGAACTATGGGCTCCTAGTCTATGGAGGTGAGGAAGAGCTCGTTGTAAATGGTTACACTGATGCTAGCTTCCAAACCGACAAAGACAATTCAAGATCGCAATCTAGATATGTGTTTTGCCTCAATGGAGGCACGGTGAGCTGGAAGACTTCCAAGCAAGATACGGTTGCTGACTCAACAACGGAGGCCGAGTACCTTGCCACTTTAGAAGCTACAAAGAAAGTTGTTTGGATCAGAAAATTTGTTTCTGAGTTAGGTGTGATTCCTAGTGCGTCCAGTCCAATGGATCTCTATTGTGATAATAGTGATGTCATTGCGCAAGCTAAGGAGCCTAGAGCACATCAAAAGAACAAACACGTACTACGTCGTTATCACCTCATTCGGGACATCGTTGCTCGAGGTGATGTAAAGATATGCAAGGTGCACACGGAATTAAACATCGCTGATCTGTTGACAAAGCCTCTCTCTCAGCCCAAGCATGAGGCACATATGAGATCCATGGGTATTAGATATCTGCATGATTAATGTATGAGAGATTGTGTAATGTCTATATTTATGTGTGATTGAATAAAGTGTTATTCTGTTCCATGGATAATAATAATAGCATTGTTTGACAAGTACGTGACTTGTTTGTGAAACTCATTGTTTTTCATAATATTATCCTAAAATGATGTAAGGACCGAAGGCATACTGAGAGGGGGGGGGGGGGTGAATCGGTAAGCCGCTCACGAATCCAAATACTTCAATTCCGCTACTTAAGTCAAACAAGATAAGCAACCTAAACAAGTCTAGTAGATTAAGATCCTACACATGCTAGTGTTCATGATACGATAAAGTGCGGAAGCCAATCACACTAGCCTATGCAAGCCACAAGTCACCCTACTCACTAGAGCACACAAATGTGGAATAGTAAAGAGAGGGTCAAGAAATGCTTATGATTTTTCCCGAGGTCTTGGAAGGATGGCGCCTTCCCCTAATCCTTGTTGGACCACTCCCGCCGGAGTCCCGGTCCCTCCCGCCTCCAAGTGGAGTTCTCGCCCATGAGCCCGCAATCACTCCTCGAGTGAAGACATGGTGTGCGTCACCGCTACACAAAGCACAAGCTCGCCTCCCTCGAGAACTTGCCGGACTCCCCGAGCCGACATGGGCGCTCACTAGCGATGCCCCTTTCAACGGCGGGCTCAAACCATGTATAAACGTGTGACGACCTTCACAGCCGATCACGATAGGCTCGATCACCGACACCTAACCAGTCTAGGTCTCACCATAGACCAAGAGTAACAATCTAGATCACACCCTCAAGTATACCCTAGCCTTAGATGTGCAAGATGCTCAAGCTACTCTTCTCTAGCACTCTCAAGATATGGAATATCTCCTCCTAGTGCTCTCCTCTTTTCCTCTTGGACCTTACCAAATGCTCTCGGGTATTCCACTGGCCAAGAGATGTCTCCAAGACCCCTGCAACGAAGTTATATAGGCTCCCAACCTCAAACTAGTCGTTGCTCCACGAAATTGCCTTTCTGGACACACTGATCGGACTGTCCGGTCTCTGCCTGACCGGACCGTCCGGTCACTCTGTAACGGCTCTCCCTAGTTGTTGGCCTTCTCTGTCCAGGCAATCTTCTGAACTGACTGGACTGTCCGGTCATTGGACCGGACCGTCCGATCCACTTCTCTCTCCAGTCAAGGAGCCTCCACAAAATGCACCTCTTCTGCCATTCTTGCACTCCTACTGATCGGACCATCCGGTCAGCAGACCGGACCATCTGGTCTGTATAGAGTCACCTGCTGATAGAGTTCTGCTTCTCGCTCTAAGTCCTGGACAACTCCCCATAGTGACCGTACAGTCCAGTCTCTACAGACCTCTCCGTCCGGTCACTATGTCTAGAAGCCAAAACTTGTCGTCCTCGCTTGACTTCGTTTCCTGGCTTTCTCGAACAGCTCCTTGACTTCTCCACTGTCACCTAGTGCCTGTGATTTCACCGAGCAACCTTGCACATCACCGACTAGACATGACCTAAGGGAATGACCTAGACCCCCTTGATAGTCTGGTTTTTCCTATGGACTCAAAGCCCTAACAACTACTTAAGTGTTTCAAACACTTGTACCATAACTTGTCCTCCGTTTTGATCCATCTTCATCAACCCTTGGACTCCATCAAGTACATAAGCCTCCATGCTTGTGGTCCTTGTCATCCATCGCCAAGGACACCGTCAACAATCATCATAAGATTTGTAATAGAGTTAAGAGATGATTCCTACATAGACAACACTCGTGTAGATGTTAGCCCACAATTTCATAGTTGTCATCTATCACCAAAACATCCATACCTCGGGGATCCAATCATCAATGGTCATGAAGCTTACAAATGATCCCTAGTTTCTTATCATTATGTGGGACAATAATGATTCATGAACTAGCACATGTATTGATTGATGATCATGTTTCACAGATCGTAGATATGGAGATATCAAATCAATAATGTGGACACATGTTAGAGAACATGGTGTTGGATTGACCCACTTATAGACTCTGCTAAGATGTTATTATTGTGCCATCCGTTGTTGTCTTGTATGATGTACCTCCAGCATCCTTAGACCTGAGATCGTCATTGATTCCCAGAATGCGTAATAGCACACTTAGGGGTTACCAAACGCTATTTCGTAACTGGGTAGTTATAAAGGTAATTTTCAGGTATGCTATGAAACATGTCGTGGGGTGTGAGCGGTCAAGATGGAATTTGCCCCTCTTGATAATAGGAGAGATATCTCTGGGCCCATCGAGTTAGATGGATTTGGAAGTGCATGGCCATGCCAATGTGATTAAAAGTTAATCATGATGACTAAGAGTTAGTCATGATAAATCCACTAGATGTTCGAGTGAATGGTCGAGCTATTACAGGGATGGCACGTATCTCGCCTTGAGCTTGACTGATATTGTGAGGCAAAGGGATCGTTGAATGCGTATGTCAAAGGTTCAGCCGATATGATCTTTATGTGTACATGAGAATCAGTATGTGCTGCTAGGTGCCGTTGTTGATTTATGATTTGAAAAGGGGTTTTCACATCATTGTCGTGTACATGTGAACCTAACGGGTCACACACTTAATGGGTTGGAACATCGCTTGCCTATGTGATTGTCTCTAGTGTAAGTGGGAGATTGTTGGAGATATGCCCAAGAGACATTACGGATTTGATCCGTATGTGAGGGTCATACGGATATTTATCCATGAGGGATTAGTCCAGTAATGGGCCAACTTGTCGAGGCCCATTAGAAGGATCTATATAAGTGGAGGCGGGACAAGGGGTACGAACCCCACGAGTCCATAACCCTAGCCGCCACGCTCCTCTCGCTCGCCCACAACCCTAATCGTGTTATCGGTGCTAGCACACCACGCACGGTGCTCTAACCCCGTACGTGTGGATACCGCGAGGAGACGTTGTTGTTGCTGCAGTACCGGACGGCTGTACTAGGAGGAGACGATTGACATGATCGACTACTTCCTCTACACCGACGCGTGACTTTGTTGGATGAGCTGCTCCAACATTCGCTTCCGCTCCGCCTACGCGTCTAGTGGTAACGATCCATGATCCCCTTCTTGCAAGGTTTTCTGGTTGAACGGTAGAAATTATTATATGTTATCATAGCCTACCCGTTCCCTAACAAGAATAAGTGTTGCTCCTCTTGAATGTTTGAATGATAAACACTTGGACTACTAACCGAACGACTAACTACTAACTTTAACTGCAATATTGTCCTTCAAGTATTGTGTCCAACTAACATTTTGTAGGAATGACAAGCATATGGAAGGGCATCTACACCAAGCTCAGCAGCAGATTGAGCTGTGGCAGACGCACTCTGAGTGAGCACTCGGACGCGGCTTACGGGCATGTTCCATGTTAGCTCTCGGATACGATGTTCATGTCTGAAGCCGTGACGATGGCAAGTGAACAAGAGGGGAAAATTGACAAGTTCAAGGAGAGTGAAGAAAACCTCATGCTCAACAACATCGATGAACAACACAAGTTTGAGGCCATTCGGAACCGAGAATACTCGGTGATAAACAAGTTTGATGACAACTTTCTTTATAACAAGTCATCGTCCTTGCTGATTTTTAGTATGCACTCAAAACAGCAGGAGGGCAGAGAGATAGTCTGTCATGCCCTACTGGAGATGGGAGGGCTGGTAAAGGGCGGGAACATTAAAAAAGAAGGAGTTTTACGGTACAATTACTGGTAGTAATTAGGGGGTAGTAATATAATTGGTGATATGTTGAGATATTTACCACACTGCCACTGAGGGCATAGAAGTAAATTGCTAACACATTGCACGTACTGACTCAACACGGGCACCCACTCAACCCCAAATCTCGCCCCCACCGGTCGACCCTGGCCCCTGCTGCCGCCCTCCCACAAAGTTTGGGTCCTTCTCGCCGCCGCCGGCCGAGCGCATCATGCCACACCGACCCTAGCCTGTGCTGCCACCTGTTGGTCGCTTCGCAGTCCATGCTTCAATCGCGGATGTCAAGGTGCGTGCTTCACGAAGCTGGACCCAATCGCCATAGGGACATGGTACCCGTCCCTGGACGTCCCCGGACGAGCTGTGCTGCTGGCCGCCGCCGCTCAGCCGTCGCATCGCTCTTCCGCAGCCCGGCGACGCTGAACCCTTTTGCATCCCTACGGCAGCGCAGACCTCCCTCATCCTGGCGACCGTGCATACGTCTGCATCTCGGTGGCCGCATAGATGTCCTCCCCTCTGCTCGGCCATCAGATTGAAAACCGGTAATGACCAATTTTGTTCAGGAATTAGTGTCCGTGACGTGCAACATCGTATCGTATGAAGGTAAATTTGATGCAACATGACTTCTTAGTGATTTGGAACATGATGATTGTAGTTATTACTGCTGCATGTAAGATGTTCGGTGAAATGCCTGTGTGGTTAGGACATGATGAACAATTGTTACTGTTAATTAAATTTAAGTTAACTTTTGAGTAGAGTTCCTGCTGAACACGCCGGCACCTGTGCATGCTACCTAGAGTTGACAGGACGTTAATGGATACTTGATACTGTGTGCTGAGTTATACTGCGTGTTGAGTGTTTGAGTTCAGTGAAACATGGGTATGTGTCCAGCAATGTAGGTGACAACACAAGCATCATAAAGAGTAAAAATAGCTTTAGATGCACAATTAGCTTTATTTCCTTTGTGACTTTAGCAGTCCAGCAGCTGCCAATAGAGTTCTTTGTACTCAGTTGATGCAAAATGTAAGGCTGAAGTGCATGAAGACGTCTATGACTTGGAGGTATGTGTTGTTATATTGTTGCTACTTCTAGCATTATCTGAGGAAGAGTTGAGTTTTCAACTACGTGGTGGCATGTAAAGGTAAATTAGTTAATAATGTATATCATTTCTTAAGTACTGAATACAAGATTGAGGAGATTTAACTGTTTTATCATATTTCATTAAATGTACTCTGTATGACTTGTATACTCAGGTGAAAGCTACTCTTTCATGTCGAAGACAAGGAAACATTTGAATCCTGGTTGTACCTATACTTAACTTTGTTCATAAACATTTTTGTAACTTGGTTAAGGAATACTATTTAAAACAATATTCAGCTGTCAATTTCCTCAATATTATTGTTAAATAACATTAAGTAACGTGGGAATTATGAAAATGAACAGTTTGATTGTTTCATATGCTGCCAAAGAACATTAGTTCTATGATGATCCTATATGGGAAGTGTATGTGGTAACTTATATGATCCTGCATAGCGTGAATGTTTATTCGAGAATTGAATGTGTGTAGCTGTTTGATTTCTCTGGAATCCTTACCAAAGAAAGGAGTCAACTCTTTCATATTTTCAAGTAGGATCTGACGCAGCATAAAACACAGTCCATCTAGAATACTAGTGACGTACGAGGCATTTAAATACAAGGAAATGATCCATATATTCAAGTGATGTAAATCATTTTTGATTCTGTTAATGTTATCTGGTCATGTCGTAGTAGCTAAACAACTGCAAGTTACAATATAAAGGGAAGAGCCAATCTGAAATATGATTGTCGAATGAGGCATATAAATACAAGATGAGAGGCCTTCAGAAACAAGCATTCAATAACATCTGCCCCCCACAGATATGACGTCTTGTTCAGCTTCAGCGAAACCATCAAGCAACTCTCCTTCGTCCCCGGCGAATCTCCACAACACAGGGGTTGATGTCAGCAGGTGCCGAGGACGCTTTGGACCCGTTGACCCCTGCAGCAACAAACACTGTAAGATTATCAATGTTTTGCTATCCTTTATGATATGGTTTTGGTTGCTTGTAGCACAACATCCAAATAATGAAGTTGCCATTGAATAGAGAAAGCGTAGGGCTGGATGCACCTATGCAGAGGTAGTACGAGTGAATCAACCATGTGATCCTGGAAAGTTACAGCATATGACAAATTTTAGTTTCAAACTTCCTGTCGTACTTGTTGTGTCAAAGCTAAATGAGGCACAGCAACAAACGTCATACCATAAGATAAAGCAGAAAAAATGTCGAATTATCGTGAGGAAACAAAAGACAGAACAGAGGACCAATGCTTTAATAGTTTACACTTCTGTTACACTGTTTAGAACTTTAGACACTCATCATAGTGATGTAAACAATAATCCTTTGCGCCATTTACAAGTGTCCAATCATTGTTCAATAATTTTTTTATCTACATTGTGCTATTATCATTACTACATAACAAGATAGAGATGGACGAAAGTGCTTAAGCAACCAGCACTGCACGCATAACGCATCGCCAAAAAAAAGGCTTTGTACTAATTGGCCGGCACCTTTGTTTGTTCACGATGGCATCAATGTACATCTAGTTTAAGTAACCCCCTCGATCAACTTTGCACGGCATCTAATACTACTACAGAAACTGGTTGGAACTGACACAGAGCATAGCATAGTAGTTGAACAATTTGGTGAGCTGAACGTACCATGACAGCAAGAATGGATCCGGCATGCCCCTACGCACGTTGATGATCAGATTGTCCTTCGTCTGGCATGTCAATTTCGGCCTAAGAAATTGCCTGTTGATCAAAATTCCATGCAGAAACGCAAAATAAGAACTCATGTCAAGTGACCTGTAATGGAGAAAGAAACGGCTCCCAATCCTAGAATGCACGCGACCTCTGAGTCCTCTGCTGCAGCCTCCACTACCTCCTCCGCAGCCGTCGCCCTTGCATTAGCAACTGACGGAGCCCCACCCAGACGTGGCAGCCACTACGGGAAGGAGGCAGCAACGGACAGGCGGTTGGAGCAGCTACCTGTGTGTGGAAGGCGGCAGCACTAAGCGGCAGCCACGATGCGAGATACGGGAGGGCGGGCGAGATGTGAGGACGTTGGCCGTCAAGATGCGGCAGGGTGGCCACATGGGCCGTACGGGAAGGAGGGACCCCACGCCGCCACGAGGAAGGAGGGACTTTGAGAAACCATGTGGATATGTGCCATGGTTTGCAATATATGTGATGAGTAATTGAATTGAGTGGGTTTGGTGTTTGAGTTGAAATGCGGGAATCTTGGAATTTCATGAGTTTGTGCATGCCATGGTTTTGACTAACCGAAGTTGATAGAGGTATTGATGATATTGCAGGTGTTGAAAAATGTGTTTACTTGTCTCATGATGTATAGGCCACTCGAGTCAACTTGGCGGTCAACGATGAGAGGATCGGGCACAAGTTGGGAACTTGGGGCCAGACGATCGGAATGTCGGGTGAAGTCAAGAGTGATCCACATCGTACATGTGGAGAGCCAAGAAGCACGAATGGTTTCGCGGTTGAGCCTCAAAACCGTGGTGGTGATGAAGACAGCGTGTTGATCAAGTCAAGGCGAGCGGGATACCGGTTCAAGTGACAAGGGGGCCTGATGGACAGGGACCGAGAGAGACTTGCCGGTGGTCAGGATCGCGGGACAAGGTGACACACGTCGATATTGAGAAGTCGTGCTTTGAGAAGCGTGTGAGGCGGTTTCCCGATTTGGGCCTCAAAACCAGTAGCGGTGGTTGGTGGTGCACGTGACACCATCACAGAGCTTGATCCAGGCAAAGCAAAGTCGTGAAGGGCCCGATGGCATTCGGGCGATGAGGAGAAAGATGGACGAATATGTCCTTAGTGGTAGGTGGATGTGTTATGTAGGTCAAGGGTAGTGTTGTTATGTGGACAATAGACCTTGAGACTATATAAGGAGGGGAAGGGCTGGTGGAAGATGTGCCTCTCTTTCCCTTAGCCCTGCTTTAGGTCTTCATACAAAATGCTAGGTGAGGTCTTCATATTTTAGAGGAGAGGAGAGGGTGTGTGAGAGACATCTCTTGCTCTTCCAAATAGTGGGAGGAAGAGGGTGGCTTCCTAGCCTTGTACCTATGGATCTTGTAAGCATGTTTCCATGATATGAAATTTATTTTCGTGCTCAAGATCTTCCTCTCTCCCTAAATCCTGAATTTCTCTTTTTCTCCATTTTTGGAGCTATTTTCGTGAAGATTTTCGATCTCGGTTATGAGTGGGTTTTGGTATGAATTTCTTAAGGGATTTTGGTGCTAGGATATGCCTAAAAATTCCTCTATGGATCCTTGATTGATTCCTAGGCAAGAGCACCTTCAATTTCATGGATTTCCTCAAGAATATTCAAACCCTAGAGCTTTTGGTGAAACCTCAAATTTGTGATGAATTCTTGAGCTTTTTGTGTGATTCCACTTGGAGAAGGAACGTCCTACCATGAGACAACTGTTGTCCAAGTTTCGTGATTTTTGGAGTTCGTTTGGATAGGTTTTGGTAATTTCCTTGCCAAGTTTCGAGCATAGTTTTAGTTCTGGAAAGTGTCGATCGGCACTGCCGATGGCTGGACCGACACTGCCAGTAACCTGAACTCTCAACGACACTCCAGAGATTCAAAACTGAATCCCGCACCGGCACTGCCGATGGCAACAATCGGCATTGCCGATGCGCTCCTTTTCTGAGTCCTGAGAACCCCGCACCAGCACTGCTGATTGGTGTGACCGGGACTGCTGATGGTCCCAACCGGCACTGCCGATGGACCTTACCGGCACTGCCGATAGGAGTCCAGAGAGGTCTGACTTATGTGCAAATCTTCACTATTTCAAGTCTTTTCAGTTCTCTTTTGTTTCCACTGTGTTCTACTGTTGTTGTTGATCACACCTAAGGGTAGCACATGACAAGTTGGTGTGTGTAGTCTTGGTGATCGATTTTGGAGTTGTCTTGGGTCATAATTGGGATATAGGCCAAGTTTTTGAGAAGAATTTTAATTGGCTTCCATTCACCCCCCCCTCTGGTCACCTTCTTGGTCCTTCAATTGGTATTAGAGCCGGTGTGATCACTAGTTGACAGTCACCGGTTTTGTGATTCGAAGGCGACATGGAGAAGCGTGCGGTTAAGCTCTGGATGTTTGATGGAGAGGACTTTCCCTACTTGAAGTCATGGACCAAGGCTTATCTCTTGAGCCAAGGACGTGCAATTTGGGAGATCGTTGAGCAAGACTATGCCATACCGGCCAACCTCAACACCGCACGAGTAGGTGAGTTAAACAGGTATAAGAACAACTCTAAAGCTGTCAATATCCTGCTTTCTTCTCTAAGTAGGAGTGAACATGACCGTGTTGCTCATCTTGATACTGCACATGTCATTTGGGAAAAGCTTTGCATGTACCATGTGTGTACCAATCAAGTCAAGTCTATACGTAAGGATTCTTAAAATAGACAGTACCAGACCTTTGCACAAAAACTTGGTGAGTCACTAGATGTCACCTTTTGTAGGTTTGAGGCTATTGTGTGCAACTTGAGGGCTTGTGGTAACCTTGTGTATAATGATAATGATAGAGCCAAGCATCTGTTGTATTCACTTGATGAGAATGTTTGGGGGGTTAAAATTGCTGGCTTAGAGAAAATTGCTGAATTCAATATCCTGAACTGTGAGCAACTGTATAGCAAGCTGAAATCTCATGAATTGTCTAGGAAATCTCGTCCAATCATGTTAATCCTGCTTCTAGCATGGCTTTGCTTTCTAGTTCTCAAAAGGGTGATCACAGTGATGCTTCTTATGGAACTAACCCCTCACTTGACAAGTCTTCCTTGTAGTTTGCTCTGTCTTCTCTTGTTGCAGCTTCCGATGAACATATGGAGTGCATCCCTGACGAGGAGTTGTCCTTGCTCAAAAGGAAGTTCAAGAAGTTCTACAACAACCGAAAGGAGAGAAGAAGAGGTGGTTCAAGAACCTACTTCGAGTGCGGTGACCCAGGACACTTCATTGCTGATTGTCCCAAGAAGAAGAAGAAGGCCGGGTACCATGACAACAACACTGAAGACTTCAAGCAGAAGAAGAACCGCTTCTACAAGAAGGGCAAGAACTCCAAGAAGTTCACCAAGACCATTGCACACGCCTGCGTTGCCGCCTTGAGAGATGTCGACCTCACATCAAGCAAAGGCCTTACAAGCTCGGAGGAGGAGGTTGAAAAGCCACGAGTCAAGAGGAAGGACGACTTCACTAGGCCTTGCTTCATGGCAAAGAACGACCATGACACCGACTTTGGATCTGACTCCGACACAAGCGAGGTACCTCCCACTCTTGATGAGCTCTCTTCTGAACTTGATCATTTACGCGATGTTCAGCTCATGCAAGATGATAAGCTTCGCAATACTGTTCGAGAGAGTAGAGAGCTTAAGTCTAAGTTAGAGAGTGCTAAGTATGAGATCATTTCGCTTAGGTCTAAGCTTGCTAATGATGACATGGCTGTAGAGTGTGAGTCTTGTCAAGTTGTAATGAATGATCTTGCATAGAGGGAGAGTGTGCATGCTCAAGTTGCCAGTCAGCTTGAGAGTGCCCTCAAGAAGCTTGATGAATTCAAAGCTAGACCAATTCTATTGGGTGCATGTCAGAAGTGCCCCAAGCTCACAAATGAGTTGGAAGCTCAAACCCTCAAAGTCAAAGAGCTCGAGTCCAAGCTACTCATTGAGACTCGCTCTAAGGTCCTTCTACCACCATGTGATCACTAGGGACAAGCTTGTAATCACTAGGGAGGAAAACAAAGTCCTAGTACAAGAAAATGACTATCTTGTTTCTAGACTCCAAAGAACCCTAGTGAGTGAGGAGAAGATTGAGAGTGACTTGGCAAGAGTCAAAGAGAGTGCTAATAGGTCAACCTACAACTTGGGTTTGGGATTTGAGAGGACTGACAAAGAGAGTAAAAATGTGGGTAAGTTTGTGCCTAGCTCTAGATACAAGGATGAGGAACAATCCATCAAACCCACTGACACATACTATCCACCAAACCCCAAACCTTCCTTCAACCCAAAGAAAATAGAGAAGCCAAAACCCAAACCTTTTGTGCAAACAAATCCTAAACATAAGAGTGCCCTCATTTGCATGTTCTGTGGTTGTAAGGGTCACATGGATGAGTACTGTTATAGATGTAAGAGGATTGAGAGGATGCAAGCTGAGTTAACTAGGAATGTGCGTCGTGATGATTTTGATGGTTTTCAGCCTCGCTCTTTTTCTTGTGCCTATCATGGACAGGGCCATTCCTCATATGGCTTTGATTCACGAAACAGAAGCTTTGCACAGCAGCGCTTTGACGCCCCACGCTTTCCCCATTGTGGTGAGCATCACTCACGTGAATTTGGTTTTCACACAGATGGTTTCTATCCTCACAACTCAATGTTTGAGTCGAGATACTTTGATAGGCCACGTTTTTCCCATCGTGGTTCTCGTCTCATGCGTTTGAATGATAATGTGCAAAGAACTGTGATGACTACTACTGGTCATATGGTGAAGTGCTAGATTCTCAAATGCTTTTTGACTAACCCTAGCATAGAGCCATCAACTTTTCCTTCTTGTTCTTTGTAGGCAGCAGGTGGAGTCCAAGAGAACAAATGGTTGATGAACTCTAGTTGTTCATATCACATGATCGGAGATGCGAAGTGGTTCTCCAGCCTCACTCCCTTGAAGAGCCGGGAGTATGTGACCTTTGGAGATGACAAGAGAGGGAGAGTGAAGGCAAGAGGCACGGCAAAGGTAAATGAAAAATTCACTCTCAAGGATGTTGGTTTGGTTGAGCATCTCAAGTACAATCTCCTCTCTGTTTCTCAGTTGCTTGATGTTGGTTTGGAAGTGCGCTTTGAGAAAAATGCTTTTTGTGTTCTTGATTTGAATGGCCCTTTGGTTTGTGGGATTCCTAGCATTGGGAAAGTTTTTCAGGCTGATTTTGCTGGTTCTCCTGGTTCTCACAAGTGCTTGTTTGCTCAATCTTCTTCTGAGCTCTAGAAATGGCATACAAGACTAGGTCACATGAGCTTTGACTTGTTATGTCCCTTGAGTGGCCTAGGTCTGATCCGAGGATTGCCTAAGCTCAAATTTGATTTGAACTTGGTTTGTGCTTCTTGTCGTTATGGGAAAATAATTGTCGCTTCTCATCCACCAATCAATTTGGTGATGATTGAACGCCCTGGAGAGTTGCTTCACATGGACATTGTTGGTCCTTCTCGGGTTCATTCGGCAGGTGGGAAGTGGTATGTTCTTATGATTGTTGACGACTACTCTCGCTACTCTTGGGTTTATTTTCTTGAGAGCAAGGATGAAGTGTTTTATCACTTTCAGAGCTTAGCTTTGAGGTTGTTCAAGAAATTCCCTGGTGCATTATGAGCAATCCGCAGTGATAATGGCACCGAGTTCAAGAACTCCTCTTTTGATGCTTTCTATCTTGAGCATGGTATTGAGCATCAGTTTTCAGCACCTCGTGTTCCCCAGCAGAATGGTGTGGTCGAAAGAAAGAACAGAACCTTGGTGGAAATAGCCTAGATGATGCTCGATGAGCACAGGACTCCGAGGAGGTTATGGGCTAAGGCCATTAGACTGCTTGCTATGTTTCCAATCGGATTTTCTTGTGCTCAATTCTTAATGTGACTTCTTATGAGCTACATTTTGGGAGGATGCCATCCGTTTCTCATTTGCGTGCCTTTGGTTGAAAGTGCTTCATTCTCAAGCATGGCAATCTTGATAAGTTTGAGTCTAGATCTTCCGATGGCATCTTTCTTGGCTACACCCCTTATGGCCATTCCTACAGAGTTTTGAAATTGGAAACTAACACCATCATAGAGTCATGCACTGTAACCTTTGATGAATCAAACTCTTATGCCGGAAATGTGATTGAGACTGTAGGTACCAAGGAGATGGAGGAGAGCATCTTTGTAGAAGAGGACCTACAGGGCTTGGATGATGACGATGATGAGTCATTCCATCACACATTCGAACTTGTTCCCGCTGCTACCACCACTCTAGCAGAGGGTCCAGAAGCTTCTACATCGACTTCAGCAGCTGTCGAGCAAGCTCCAGCTATGGTTGAGGGGGAGGTACGCTCTGAGAGAGAGGCTCCTTACCACATTCAACGTCAACATCCACCTCAACAGATGATCGTGCAAGCAAGGCACATTCATACATCAAGCCAAGTACACGAAGGATCTCCTGAAGAAGTTCGACATGGTCAATGTGAAGCCGTTGTCTATACCAATGTCCACTACAATGGCACTTGACCTCGATGAAGACTGTGAAGCGATAGACCAAAGGGAGTACAGGAGCATGATTGGCTCCCTCTTGTACCTAACGGCGACAAGACCCGACATACACTTTGCAGTGTGTCTTTGTACTCGCTTTCAGGCTTCCCCAAGGGTGACTCATCGCAAGGCCATTAAGCGCATCTTCAGGTATCTCAAATACACCCTTGAGTTCGGTCTTTAGTACTCTGCATCTTCATCTCTTGATCTCATTAGGTATTCGGATGCGAACTTTGCTAGGTGTAGAATTGATAGGAAGAGCACTTCTGGTACTTGCCATTTCTTGGCTACTTCTTTGATCTGTTGGTCCTCTCGTAAGCAGTAAGTGTAGCCCAATCCACCACAGAGGCTGAGTATGTTGCTGACGCTAGCTGCTGATCACAAATCCTGTTGGTTGTATCTACCATGAGAGACTATGGGTTAACCTAAAGAGTGTTCCACTTATGTGTGATAACTCCAGTGTCATATGCTTAGCCAAAAACCCAATCCAATATGGTAAGGTCAAACACATCAATGTGCGATTCCACTTCCTGAGAGACAATGTTGAGAAGGGGGATGTTGAGCTCAAATACATCGACACCAGAAACCAACTAGCTGATATCCTCACCAAGCCCCTAGATGCTTCGAGACATGCTTTTCTTCGGGGGGAACTTGGTGTTTGTCATCCTTATGGCATCATTTGAGGGGGAGTTGGTGTTCACTTGTATATATGTATCTTACCTTTTATGCATTACATCTTATATGTAATATATGCATTGGTAGATGAGTTTTGATTCTTATGCTTTCTTGTATTTCTCGTTGCCATGATTGAGCTTGAGCTAATTGGTGTGGATGTGATGGTAATCTCTCATGCTTAGATTTTCTAGATGGCCTGTTATAGGCTCATTTGAGCAACTTGCTAATCTTGAAGGTAAACTTAGCCTCTTGTGAACCTTATGAACTAATCTTGCTAAAATTTGCTCAGCATATGTATAATTGCTTTTATCCTTGTTGAGACTTGTGTTGAGGATAGTTTAGAGGATATCTTGGCCTTGGCATTTTGTGTTTGCTAAATATGGCTTTGTAAATGTTTAGCTCATGATGGAACATTGTGGGAATGGTTGTTCCTTTTACCATAAAGGCATGCTCATACTTATGATTTTAATCTTGCAAAATAAGTTGATTGCGCTTTGAAGCCTCGGGGTGTTTGCCGTACCCAGTCGTGCAACCCTCCGTAAGGATTAGAAGTAATATAAAATGCTAAATCAAAATATTATACTTCAAAGCCTCGGGGTGTTTGTCGTACCCAGTCGTGCGACCCTCCGCACGGATTAGAAGCTACATGAGGATAACATAAGAATGATGCTTTTACTCTTTTCTTATAAGTCTCTGTTGCATATGTGAGCCTTTGTAGAGCTTATTTTTTGCGAATACTTGTTGCTTTGGTTAAGATTGAAACTGGCTAGATTCTTATAATTCACTTGATGCTTGTTTTGCCTTGGATGAGAGTACTTACATATGTGGTGGCAGATCTTCTCATGAGGAATAAATTTGATTCTATCTAAGCTAGACAATCTTTTTGCTTAGCTTGTATAGATCTTGGTGTTTATACCTTGCTATCTATTTTTTATCTTTGTATGATTGGGAGCTATTGCTTTTACACTTCATGGCTCTATGTTTATGGTTAGCAAAGTTAAATGCTTGTTTACATAATTGTTGAAGCTCCTTAGGTTTGCATTTTCATGCATTGCATGTTTCCTTGTTCCTTTGCCTCTTTGATGAATTCATTGCCAAAGGGGGAGAAAATATTGGGTCATGCACAAATAATGCTAAGAAACTTATATGATCCTTTTTGCATTACATGAGACCTACCACAACTTGAGGGGGAGCATATCATGAGCTTGAGTGTTTTCTTGCGCTTTTCACATTCTTTGCATCTTGAGTCGCTCTCTTTGCCAACTCTTGATTTTGTGATCCCTACTTTGCTAGATGGCTTGTTTTCACCTTTTCTTTGGATTTGGCCATTTGGATGAGCTTATTCAGTTTCGCATTTCAATCTCTAATCTTTGTGCATTTAAGGTTGTCAATGTACTCATCAAGGGGGAGATTGAGAAACCATGTGGATATGTGTCATGGTTTGCAATATATGTGATGAGTGATTGACTTAAGCGGATTTGGTGTTTGAGTTGAAATGCAGGAATATTGGGATTGCATGAGTTTGTGCATGTCATGATTTTGAATAACCGGAGTTGGTAGAGGTATTGGTGATATTGCAGGAGTTGGAAAACCGTGGTGGTGATAAAGATGGCGTGTTGACCAACTCAAGGCGAGCGGGATGCCGGTGCAAGTTACAAGGGGGCCAGATGGATAGGGACCGGGAGAGGCTTGCCAGTGGTCAGTATCGCAGGACAAGGTGACATGTTTCAACATCGAGAAGTCGCGCTTTGAGAAGCGTGTGAGACGGTTTCCTGGTTTGGGCGTCAAAACCGATAGCGGTGGTTGGTGGTGCACGTGGCACCATCATGGAGCTTGCTTCGAGGCGAAGCAAAGTCATCAAGGACCCGATGGCATTCGGGCGATAAGGAGAAAGATGGACGACTATGCCCTCAATGGTAGGTGGGTATGTTATGTAGGTCAAGGGTAGTGTTGTCATGTGAACAATAGACCTTGGGCCTATATAAGGAGGGGTAGGGCTAGTGGAAGAGGTGCCTCTCTTTCCCTTAGCCCTGCCTTAAGTCTTCATTTAAAGTGGTAGGAGAGGTCTTCATGTTTTAGAGGAGAGGAGAGGGTGTGTGAGAGACATCTCTTGCTCTTCCAAATAGTGAGAGGAAGAGGGTGACTTCCTAGCCTTGTACCTGTGGATCTTGTAAGCATATTTCTATGATATGAAATTTATTTTTGTGCTCAAGATCTTCCTCTCTCCCTAAATCCCGAATTTATCTTTTTCTCTATTTTTGGAGCTATTTTTGTGGAGATTTTCGATCTCGGTTTTGAGTGGGTTTTGGTAAGAATTTCTTGAGGGATCTTGGTGCTAGGATATGCCTGAACATTCCTCTATGGATCCTTGATTGATTCCTAGGCAAGAGCACCTTCGATTTCGTGGATTTCCTCAAAAACATTCAAACCCTAGAGCTTTCGGTAAAACCTCAAATTCATGATGAATTCTTGAGCTTTTTGTGTGATTCCACTTGGAGAAGGAATGTCCTACCATGAAACAACTGTTGTCCAAGTTTCGTGATTTTTGGAGTTCGTTTGGATAGGTTTTGGTAATTTCCTTACCAAGTTTCGAGCATAGTTTTGGTTCTGGAAAGTGTCAGATCGGCACTGCTGATGGCTGGACCGGCACTGCCGGTAGCCTAAACTCACAGCGACACTCCAGAGAATCAAAACTGAACCCGGCACCGGCACTGCCGATGCAACAATCAGCACTGCCGATGCGCTCCTTTTCTGAGTCCTGAGAACCCCGCACCGGCACTGCCGATTGGTGTGACCGGCACTGCCAATGGTCCCAACCGGCAGTGCCGATGGACCTAACCGACACTGCCGATAGGAGTCCAGAGAGGTCTGACTTGTGTGCAAATCTTGACTATTTCGGGTCTTTTCAATTCTCTTTTGTTTCCGCTGTGTTCCACTGCTGTTGTTGATCACTCCTAAGGGTAGCACATCACAAGTTGGTGTGTGTAGTCTTGGTGATCGGTTTTGAAGTTGGCTTGGGTTGTAATTAGGATATAGGTCAAGTTTTTTGAGAAGAATTTTAATTGGCTCCCATTCACCCCTCTCTGGTCGCCTTCTCGGTCCTTCAGACTCGATGTGGGACCATGCGAGGATGGCGACGGGTGAGATGTGGGAGGGCGGGCGCGATGAAGGATGGGCAGCGAGCGAGATGCGGGAGGGCGGGACAGTGTTGCAAGGAAACGATGGCGGCCGAGATGCAGGTGGTCGGGCGTGCAGGCCGTGCAGGAAGGGCGACATCGCCTCCCAGGATGAACCCTAACACCGCCACCGCCGTGAGGGAGAATGGTCTGGAAATGGTACACAAAATAGAACGATCCAGATCTTTCAAACTGTTAAACATTCGTATGAATTAAAAAAACAATTACAACTCTGCCAATTTGTTTTTTCAAATATTACCCCAGCAAAATTACTACTACCTAGAATTACTGGTAGTAATAGTATCGGATAGGCAAATAATCTAAACTGTTAGTATCGGTAGTAATTACTGGTAGTAATATGTACCGTAAAACTGTTTAAAAAAGACCACGGCCATGACCCACGAGTACCGAGCCTTGTCAAATCCTGTACAATAAATATGAGTACCGAGCATTGTCAAATCCTGTACTTTATATATGCTTTTAGAAAAGAAAACTCTTGGACAATTTGAAATCTTGGTAAAACTGTCTCTAATTGAAAGCCTATGTACGTTGAAAATTCAGTGGGCATGTAGGCAATCGGTTTTGACTGAGCATATTAAGGCAATCGGTTCCATCTATCAAACGTTAGAACGTACCAACCAAGGGAATTTCTTTTGCGGAGAGGTTAAAACCATAAGTTTTACTTTAGGAGAAATCTCACGGCCCGTACCGTAAGTTTTACTTAAGGAGAGGTTGTTTGAATCTTAGTTTCTTAAACAATATAATCCTTCTTTTTACTAGGTAATGGTAAAAAATTTGTTTTAGTTAGAGTGAGCTACCTTCTTAATTTCTTACGACTTGTTTGGTTTGTTTTAATAAGTTTGTTAAAAATACTTTATGAAAATAGTCTCTAGAAACTTATTTGGGTCCTGATTTCTTAAAAATGTAATCAATCCTTTTAGTAATTAATGGTAACAAAAACTAATTTTAGCAGTATGGTTTTGGTTTCCAGAAACAGCACAACAAACTGATTTGTTTGGAACCAAACATGCCCTTGGAAACTGGGTATCTGGTTTTTAGAATTGACTCATCTCTAACTCAGTAACTCTAGTGATGTGGATGCGGGGCGGCAGGAGAGCACCACGAATCTGAGGCGTGGTTTGAGGCCAGCAGGACAGAGGGCGGCGTGGGCTGCTTATCGCCCCTGGAAACCGATACTAGGAATAACAATTGTATAGTTGTTATATCACCTATCACGTGCGAAGTGATTTAATTAATCTCCTACTACATCACTATATAATAAGAGGTATGATCTAGCTAGTTCTCTATCTATCACCGATCGCCCACCAAAAACCACATTCATTTGACGTACTAGAAGTGCTGCCTCCTCACTAGATCACCATGGCCCCTTGCAGCAATAACGCTCAGGCCTTGCTTGACGCCCAGCTTGAGCTCTGGCACAACACCTTTGCGTACGTCAAGTCCATGGCACTTAAGTCTGCACTAGACCTCGGAATCGCCGAGTCCATCCAACGCCATGGCGGCGTGGCCACCCTCCCTGAGATAGCCACCGACGTCAAGGTCCACCCATCTAAAATCCCTAGCCTGAGTCGCCTCATGCGTGTGCTCACAGCTACCGGTGTTTTCGGTGCACAACCCCTACGACCAGGGGACAGAGGCGGCGAGCCCCTATACGTGCTCACACCGATGTCCCGCCTCCTCGTCGGTACCCAAAATCAGATCCCGTTTACTGCCATGATGCTCCAGCCATCTGCTGTCTCCTCCTTGTTTGAGATTGGCAATTGGCTCCAGCGTGGCCCATCAGATCCATGCATCTTTGACCTAACAATGCATGGAAAAATCATCTGGGAGGTTGCCAGCGTTGACGCCACCTTCAACGCACGCTTCAATGATGGTATGGTCTCTGACACTCGATTTATAATGGATATCGCAATCAGTGAGTAGATCTTCCATGGGATAAGTTCCTTGGTAGATGTGGCTGGAGGGCTTGGTGCCGCGTCACAGGCAATTTCAAAGGCATTCCCACACATAAAATGCAGCGTGCTGGACCTCAATCACGTCATCGCAAAGGCTCCTACGGACACTGATGTTCAATATATCGCTGGTGACATGTTTGAGAGCATTCCGCCTGCAAATGTTGCATTTTTCAAGGTTTGACAATAATATAATGTCATAATATTTGATAACTATTAGAACCAATCAATTTTATTTTAAAAATGATGCTATATCGCCAAATTTTTTTTTGTACTTCAGTGGGTCCTCTATGACTGGGGCAACACGGAGTGTGTCAAGATACTGAAATGGTGCAAGCAAGCGATTCCTTCGAGGGATGCAGGAGGAAAGGTGATAATCATAGATATAATGGTCGGGGCAGGACCAACGACGACAGACTTTGAAGCACAAAGAGATACAAGCCATGCTCGACCTGCATATTATAACTGTCAATGGCATGGAGCGGAATGAGCAAGAGTGGAAGGATATTTTCTCTGAAGCAGGCTTTAGTGACTACAAAATAACTCCAGGACTAGGCGCCCGATCCATCATCGAGGTTTACCCATGAGCGTCTGTTTTTTTTTCTCTTTTCCTAACGGTGAAAAAGCCCATATAACTCTCTCTATGGAGTGGATTTGTAATCCCAAATAATCTGCGTGTGCATGCATGTCGATGCACAAAACCGTGATGCATGTTTTTTGGTGTCATATATATATGTATATATTTGAGTTATCTGAATTACAGTTACAGTTTATGTTTCTGCGGACACAGAGGCTATCCATGTATATATGTATAATGTATCAACATATTCTACTTTGATTGTAAGCATATTGGTTGTATTTTTTCACAAAAATGACCAAAGTTTAGCACTTAGTTTCTTCATTCCAAAATATATAGTTTGTTTTTAGGATCGATTGTATTCCAAAATAGGGTCAATATGGCCCACGGGCCATTTTGGTCTGTACCAAGACAGTCTTAGAGCTTAGTTGCCGGTCCATGGTACAGCACTAAAATATAAATTTGTGTTGGACCAACTTACTAGGCACATGACTACACATGGTTCAATAATTCAATTACAGCCCATTTACATTTAAAAGCGATAAAAATGAAGAGAAATAAGGTGTGTGATGGAATTTGAACTCAAAATCTCCATCAAAGTAATGATATGACTTACCAGCACACTAGAAAACTCTTTTTTGACTATAAGATAAATATAGTTATACTTAAACAAACTTTATTGGGTCATGCCATACAGACCCTTGAGCCTGGTCATCGGCCTAAGCACAGCTCTTACCATAGGGCCGTGTCAGCACGAGCCCTAAATTGAGTGGGTTATGCCTGTGCTTTTTTTTTACGTGCTTTATACCAGCCCACTTGACCTGTTCTCTTTGGACACCTCTACTCTCATGCTTGCTTAACTAGAGCCAGGTGGGTATAGATTGTGCATTGAGCTGACGAGTTTGTACATATCCGTCAGAACAATATTAGTGACGGGTAAAAAAAACATATGTAAGGTCTAAATTTACTAACATGTTTTTAGCGATGATTTTGTATTCTGTCTCTGACAGTGTAAACAAACTCGTCTCTAAAGACCATTTCAGAGGTAGCGGTTGCTGAAGCGCCAGTTCATAAAATATTTTCCTGCCTCTCTTCTCCACGAAGGCTACTGCAATGCCAGAGCAAGCGAAACATCTCTTAGGACGCTATGAGACCCACGGACGCCAGACATGGTGGATGGACTGATTTTTTAAAAAATAATATTATTTAATTCGGCAATAACAGAAATAATACCGATTTGCAGGAAAATACAAAAATAATGCGTCGTCGTGTGCTCAGAGCTCGAAAATTGATTTATGTCCCCAGTGCTCGAAAAAGGTGTGTCACTCCGGGACAGCACGAAATGACCAATTTCAGCAGTTGTCGCGCGATAACAACGGATTCGAGTCATGGTTCCAGGGTTAAGCTGTTTTCATGCTGTGGGCGCTTGAATCCAACCTGCCGCGTGCCCAGTAAATTCAGTTTTCTAGCGTCCATCATTTGAAAATCATGTTTTCTAACTTTCAGCTGATTGAAAGCGTTCAATCAATAGTTTTTTTTTTAAGTTTTAATTTTTCTTTTGTAGAATTATTTGTTTAATAACTATAAACTATTGGATCTAGATCTAATGGCTTAAAGAGATGACTGAAAGTTACCCTAAACTTTCAGTTAGCTCAAAATTAGCAAGTCCCTTTAAAAATACGAAAAAAATTTTCTATCCATGCAAATTTTGAAGTGATTAACATTCGAGTTGAGGATGCCTTTTTTGTATGATGTATAATAGTTATGTCATATAATTTGTGTTAAGAAATTAATAAATATATATAATGAAAGTAAATAATCACACATAGTATTTGGTGGTACAACACATACATAAAATGGTCAATGTCACCTTCTCTAACTCGTACCCTGAGCCGAACCCATACCCCTCCCTCGCTTTGGCCTATATGACTGAGGTCTGTAGGTGCTGGTGGTAGGATAGAGACATCTCATGCATGCCTACATCACTGGGTGCAGCAGCTAGACTCCATCATCATAATAGCATGTGTTGTATGTGTAATAGCAGCAGAGTGCTGTCACTTTATATAGTGGTAAATTAAGGCTGACCCATTAAAGTACATTGAAATAACGAAGGTAAATATAAGGTACAACATATATAGGATAATACATAGTTTAATTAACATCACAGAGGTGGCGATACAAGTCTAACATACCAATTAACATGCACGGAAGTATACCTCGCATGTATTAGGGAATGTAAAACAACTAGAGAGGTTATACTTGCGTAATTTTATTAGAAAAGATTTTATACATAGATATATGTTTGTATTTTTTTACTTGTTAGAACTAAAATTTTCTACCGCTGCCTGTGCCACCTCACCATCAAAGCCTAATCATTATTAGTCTGTCATGATCCATTAACAACCTTGCCGCTACCGTGGTGGATATTAAAGGAGCAATGTGGTCCCTAATTAATTCTACCGGTGTTGCCTGAAGCATGCGTTCATCTCCTCGTTGTTCCAGCCACTGTCGTGGCCTTAAACAGGATGCACAGACGTTTCCCAAGACTGTCATACATCAACATAATATAACACGTCCCCAAGTCAATGTTGCTGCTCCATTTGTGACATGATGAAGGCGTCGAACTTTGTGGAGGTTGACCACGGTCATGGTTCGTGTTGTATGATCTCAGATATCTACTATGTGATATGGAACATGTTATTGATGTTGACCCACCAGTGCTAGAGCCACCTCATAGACATTACATGGACCTTTGTTGTGGTGACATGGTCTACTATTGACCACCACGCTGCTGTGGCGCTAAAAATTTAGGGTACCATGGTTGCTAATGGCAGCCATCTGTGTTGTTCGATGTGCACAACCGTCCTCACAATATTGTTGTTGTCATCGTGGCCTCCAGCAATGTCTACAGTGGTTGTTGTTCATCCACGGGTTGTTGTTCATCCACGAAATAAGACACATTTCCATGTCAACACTCTCGTTCCATTGATTACCTCATCAATTCACCAAATTCACGATCTAGCTTGAGCTACTTGTTCACGGTTAACCACCTTGCTACTTGGGACTTGTTCTTGCTGTTGCTTATCCATGCATAAATCCACCAATATTAGTGCAACCTCATGATTATCACCTAGATTGTTAATAGGACGACACAATCTGTTGACCACTACACCATTGCCACAGCTGACATCTAGGACACTATGGTTGCTAGTGGCAGCTGTCAGTGTTGGTCGATACTCTGAATCGTCCCCGTGTTGTCGCTGTGGCCACCCGGCCTCCATCAGGTTCACGGATCCTTCATATGACTATTGTTCATCTACAGAATGTGATACATCCTCGAATCAATGCTCATGTTCGATTTGTTTTCATTAAAAAAGACTATGGTAGCTAGCAAACTGTGGCCTCTTTAAATTTGATTGTGTTGAGCATTTTTTTTTTACCTATAGTTGGATACTCTGTCTTAGCTTCCCATACAAAAAACACGCACTCTTTGGTAACAATGTTAGATGATTTAGATAACAGATTGGACACCTCTTTTAATCTATACTATTAAATCTTCATGATATATTTTTCTCTTTTTTATTAATATAGTAATTTTATGGCCTGTGCACTTTGCATGGCTAGAATTGATAGTGTTGTTTTAGTTTCAAACATGATTCTTGAAAAATAACTACAGAAGAAAACATATATATACCTCGACTTGTCTATGGGGTAAAACTAAAAAAAAATAAATGGAGGCGATGTTTATTGACGTGTTTACCAACAGAAGAACATCCTATGATGGACCAAAAGTCCAGGATACGGATGACACAGAGCTAGAAGTGATCGCTTGCGGCTACAAACCGGTTACTGCTATGATGGCACACATCCTAGCTGTTGATGTCCATCATGAAGAAGTACTTGCAGTGCTCGGTCAATTCACCATCGCGCTGCAAGGCCAATTTACGCAGTTAGCCAGCCTGCTTGCCACCACTACGTCTGCCATGTATTTTGGCATGAGAATCTATGAGGCAAAACTAAAAAAAAGAATGATAGTGGGTGGTGAAAGAAAATGTCTTCCTTTTTTTCTTCCTCACGTAAGTGTAGATTTAAAAGAAAAAGCCGGGGGGGGGGGGGGGGGGGGGTGAGGAAATCTCTTTCTTCTTTTTCCTTCCTCACGTAATTGTACATTGTCTGTCAGGGAAAATTAAAAAAAGAGAGGAATAATGGGTTGTGAAAGAAAATCTATTTATTTATTTTCCTTTCTTACATAACTATATATTGTGCCAACGTGTCATACTAAAACACGATTAGGACTCTCATCATGCACTTTATAGCCTTTTCTTTACTAAATAATACATTCATAATTCTATTTCTATACGAATTATGGTCAGATATGAACTATTTGATTTGATCCAGACTTTTCTCATTAATCTTGGCCCTTAGATCTTCATAAAATCCAACGGCTGAAATTTTATCTTTTTTCAATTAACGTGGTAATCCCGTGGCCTTGAGAGCAAACGTGATGGCTCCTTTTTCTCTTCAAAAATGAAGATAATAGATTGCATACTACCACTGACCAATGGTTCGGGCTCAATCATCATATTGACAATTGTAAGGAAATGGACGATTTCTGTGTCTTTTCTTTAGCTTAAGTTCTCTAAATAATCTGTTCAGCAGTAGCCACATCATGACAGTCTAACGGAGGCCATGCACTTGGGATGGGGGATTCCTCAGGAATGAAATCATCATCATCATTGTCATTGGCAGTTGGTGGCCTTGCACTGTTGCTCGGACGACATATTGATGTCGTGGAGTATTGAGAACCAAAGGAAAAAAGGCTTAGGCAAGAAGGATGTTGATGTGATTTCAAGAGGATTAAGAGTTTCTCCAAAATCGTCTCCCCCATGAATGCAATGCTTCGCGTCCTTATGAAGAACAAACCTCAGCAATGCGTGTTGGGAAACAAACATCACCTCCTCAAGCGGTGAGTGCTTGAGATGAGGCCTCACCATAGGATTTTCTAAGCAATAGGCTTTGGTGGCGAAAGCGATTTTCCTAAGCTTTTCATTTATTAGGCTCCCTAAAGATGCACCCTTATGGTGAAGGCTTTCTAGTGGGAACCCTATGAGAGGTTCAAAGTTGATGATAGGAAAGACGTGGAGGTCTAGGTGAACTTCGACTTTGTCCATCTCAACAGTTATAGCCCTTGCGATCCCCCAATATGGAAAGGTTACTACTAAGGTATCCTTGAGGAGTGTGTCATTTGGCTCAAGAGGTATATCATCAAAAAGTTGGCAAGCTATATACTCGGGGATGATATTGGCTCCTATGGTCGGATCATGAAGGGCTTCTACAACATTTCCCTTTATATAATAGGGAATGGTAGAAGAAGGAGAAGAGATTTGGATTTCTCTTGAAGAACATCTTTCTTCCTTCAACCACTCCTTCTTAACAGCCTCATGTAGGATTTCTTCTTGGAAAGATTGGGAGGTGAATGGGGCGCTATAGGCTTCTTCTGCCAGAAGTGATTCGAGGTGTTTTCATGTTTATTAGATAGCCCTTCCTTGAACTTGTATGGCAACCCCAAAGGTAGAATTTCTCCTGCCTTTCGAGCGGTCTCAATAGTAGAATTGAAAGATGAGATAGCAATGGGCTCGAATTCAGCTATTGAGAGACCCTCATGGGTTGGCTTGCCTCCCTCCTAGATAAATTGCTGATTTTGTTCATTGAGGATAGATCCAAGGGGCTCCAAAGGGAATGTTGTCATCACTTTATTGATTGGCTCACCCCTTGGGAGAGATTCTGTCATTTCTGATTGATAGATCGAGAGAGAAAAGGTGTCTCTCCCACGTCTTGTGTTGAGACTTCCTAGCTTTGGTCCATCCTAGAATAGCTCGTCCAACGGATGCTCGATCAAAATTTGGAATTCATAGACTTCAACTACATGGAAGTCTAGGATAGTCTCAACACTTTTGTGCTTTACAGGCATGTTTTGCAATATAACTCCAGGACTAGGCGCCCGATCCATCATCGAGGTTTACCCATGAGCGTCTGTTTTTTTTTCTCTTTTCCTAACGGTGAAAAAGCCCATATAACTCTCTCTATGGAGTGGATTTGTAATCCCAAATAATCTGCGTGTGCATGCATGTCGATGCACAAAACCGTGATGCATGTTTTTTGGTGTCATATATATATGTATATATTTGAGTTATCTGAATTACAGTTACAGTTTATGTTTCTGCGGACACAGAGGCTATCCATGTATATATGTATAATGTATCAACATATTCTACTTTGATTGTAAGCATATTGGTTGTATTTTTTCACAAAAATGACCAAAGTTTAGCACTTAGTTTCTTCATTCCAAAATATATAGTTTGTTTTTAGGATCGATTGTATTCCAAAATAGGGTCAATATGGCCCACGGGCCATTTTGGTCTGTACCAAGACAGTCTTAGAGCTTAGTTGCCGGTCCATGGTACAGCACTAAAATATAAATTTGTGTTGGACCAACTTACTAGGCACATGACTACACATGGTTCAATAATTCAATTACAGCCCATTTACATTTAAAAGCGATAAAAATGAAGAGAAATAAGGTGTGTGATGGAATTTGAACTCAAAATCTCCATCAAAGTAATGATATGACTTACCAGCACACTAGAAAACTCTTTTTTGACTATAAGATAAATATAGTTATACTTAAACAAACTTTATTGGGTCATGCCATACAGACCCTTGAGCCTGGTCATCGGCCTAAGCACAGCTCTTACCATAGGGCCGTGTCAGCACGAGCCCTAAATTGAGTGGGTTATGCCTGTGCTTTTTTTTTACGTGCTTTATACCAGCCCACTTGACCTGTTCTCTTTGGACACCTCTACTCTCATGCTTGCTTAACTAGAGCCAGGTGGGTATAGATTGTGCATTGAGCTGACGAGTTTGTACATATCCGTCAGAACAATATTAGTGACGGGTAAAAAAAACATATGTAAGGTCTAAATTTACTAACATGTTTTTAGCGATGATTTTGTATTCTGTCTCTGACAGTGTAAACAAACTCGTCTCTAAAGACCATTTCAGAGGTAGCGGTTGCTGAAGCGCCAGTTCATAAAATATTTTCCTGCCTCTCTTCTCCACGAAGGCTACTGCAATGCCAGAGCAAGCGAAACATCTCTTAGGACGCTATGAGACCCACGGACGCCAGACATGGTGGATGGACTGATTTTTTAAAAAATAATATTATTTAATTCGGCAATAACAGAAATAATACCGATTTGCAGGAAAATACAAAAATAATGCGTCGTCGTGTGCTCAGAGCTCGAAAATTGATTTATGTCCCCAGTGCTCGAAAAAGGTGTGTCACTCCGGGACAGCACGAAATGACCAATTTCAGCAGTTGTCGCGCGATAACAACGGATTCGAGTCATGGTTCCAGGGTTAAGCTGTTTTCATGCTGTGGGCGCTTGAATCCAACCTGCCGCGTGCCCAGTAAATTCAGTTTTCTAGCGTCCATCATTTGAAAATCATGTTTTCTAACTTTCAGCTGATTGAAAGCGTTCAATCAATAGTTTTTTTTTTAAGTTTTAATTTTTCTTTTGTAGAATTATTTGTTTAATAACTATAAACTATTGGATCTAGATCTAATGGCTTAAAGAGATGACTGAAAGTTACCCTAAACTTTCAGTTAGCTCAAAATTAGCAAGTCCCTTTAAAAATACGAAAAAAATTTTCTATCCATGCAAATTTTGAAGTGATTAACATTCGAGTTGAGGATGCCTTTTTTGTATGATGTATAATAGTTATGTCATATAATTTGTGTTAAGAAATTAATAAATATATATAATGAAAGTAAATAATCACACATAGTATTTGGTGGTACAACACATACATAAAATGGTCAATGTCACCTTCTCTAACTCGTACCCTGAGCCGAACCCATACCCCTCCCTCGCTTTGGCCTATATGACTGAGGTCTGTAGGTGCTGGTGGTAGGATAGAGACATCTCATGCATGCCTACATCACTGGGTGCAGCAGCTAGACTCCATCATCATAATAGCATGTGTTGTATGTGTAATAGCAGCAGAGTGCTGTCACTTTATATAGTGGTAAATTAAGGCTGACCCATTAAAGTACATTGAAATAACGAAGGTAAATATAAGGTACAACATATATAGGATAATACATAGTTTAATTAACATCACAGAGGTGGCGATACAAGTCTAACATACCAATTAACATGCACGGAAGTATACCTCGCATGTATTAGGGAATGTAAAACAACTAGAGAGGTTATACTTGCGTAATTTTATTAGAAAAGATTTTATACATAGATATATGTTTGTATTTTTTTACTTGTTAGAACTAAAATTTTCTACCGCTGCCTGTGCCACCTCACCATCAAAGCCTAATCATTATTAGTCTGTCATGATCCATTAACAACCTTGCCGCTACCGTGGTGGATATTAAAGGAGCAATGTGGTCCCTAATTAATTCTACCGGTGTTGCCTGAAGCATGCGTTCATCTCCTCGTTGTTCCAGCCACTGTCGTGGCCTTAAACAGGATGCACAGACGTTTCCCAAGACTGTCATACATCAACATAATATAACACGTCCCCAAGTCAATGTTGCTGCTCCATTTGTGACATGATGAAGGCGTCGAACTTTGTGGAGGTTGACCACGGTCATGGTTCGTGTTGTATGATCTCAGATATCTACTATGTGATATGGAACATGTTATTGATGTTGACCCACCAGTGCTAGAGCCACCTCATAGACATTACATGGACCTTTGTTGTGGTGACATGGTCTACTATTGACCACCACGCTGCTGTGGCGCTAAAAATTTAGGGTACCATGGTTGCTAATGGCAGCCATCTGTGTTGTTCGATGTGCACAACCGTCCTCACAATATTGTTGTTGTCATCGTGGCCTCCAGCAATGTCTACAGTGGTTGTTGTTCATCCACGGGTTGTTGTTCATCCACGAAATAAGACACATTTCCATGTCAACACTCTCGTTCCATTGATTACCTCATCAATTCACCAAATTCACGATCTAGCTTGAGCTACTTGTTCACGGTTAACCACCTTGCTACTTGGGACTTGTTCTTGCTGTTGCTTATCCATGCATAAATCCACCAATATTAGTGCAACCTCATGATTATCACCTAGATTGTTAATAGGACGACACAATCTGTTGACCACTACACCATTGCCACAGCTGACATCTAGGACACTATGGTTGCTAGTGGCAGCTGTCAGTGTTGGTCGATACTCTGAATCGTCCCCGTGTTGTCGCTGTGGCCACCCGGCCTCCATCAGGTTCACGGATCCTTCATATGACTATTGTTCATCTACAGAATGTGATACATCCTCGAATCAATGCTCATGTTCGATTTGTTTTCATTAAAAAAGACTATGGTAGCTAGCAAACTGTGGCCTCTTTAAATTTGATTGTGTTGAGCATTTTTTTTTTACCTATAGTTGGATACTCTGTCTTAGCTTCCCATACAAAAAACACGCACTCTTTGGTAACAATGTTAGATGATTTAGATAACAGATTGGACACCTCTTTTAATCTATACTATTAAATCTTCATGATATATTTTTCTCTTTTTTATTAATATAGTAATTTTATGGCCTGTGCACTTTGCATGGCTAGAATTGATAGTGTTGTTTTAGTTTCAAACATGATTCTTGAAAAATAACTACAGAAGAAAACATATATATACCTCGACTTGTCTATGGGGTAAAACTAAAAAAAAATAAATGGAGGCGATGTTTATTGACGTGTTTACCAACAGAAGAACATCCTATGATGGACCAAAAGTCCAGGATACGGATGACACAGAGCTAGAAGTGATCGCTTGCGGCTACAAACCGGTTACTGCTATGATGGCACACATCCTAGCTGTTGATGTCCATCATGAAGAAGTACTTGCAGTGCTCGGTCAATTCACCATCGCGCTGCAAGGCCAATTTACGCAGTTAGCCAGCCTGCTTGCCACCACTACGTCTGCCATGTATTTTGGCATGAGAATCTATGAGGCAAAACTAAAAAAAAGAATGATAGTGGGTGGTGAAAGAAAATGTCTTCCTTTTTTTCTTCCTCACGTAAGTGTAGATTTAAAAGAAAAAGCCGGGGGGGGGGGGGGGGGGGGGGGGGGTGAGGAAATCTCTTTCTTCTTTTTCCTTCCTCACGTAATTGTACATTGTCTGTCAGGGAAAATTAAAAAAAGAGAGGAATAATGGGTTGTGAAAGAAAATCTATTTATTTATTTTCCTTTCTTACATAACTATATATTGTGCCAACGTGTCATACTAAAACACGATTAGGACTCTCATCATGCACTTTATAGCCTTTTCTTTACTAAATAATACATTCATAATTCTATTTCTATACGAATTATGGTCAGATATGAACTATTTGATTTGATCCAGACTTTTCTCATTAATCTTGGCCCTTAGATCTTCATAAAATCCAACGGCTGAAATTTTATCTTTTTTCAATTAACGTGGTAATCCCGTGGCCTTGAGAGCAAACGTGATGGCTCCTTTTTCTCTTCAAAAATGAAGATAATAGATTGCATACTACCACTGACCAATGGTTCGGGCTCAATCATCATATTGACAATTGTAAGGAAATGGACGATTTCTGTGTCTTTTCTTTAGCTTAAGTTCTCTAAATAATCTGTTCAGCAGTAGCCACATCATGACAGTCTAACGGAGGCCATGCACTTGGGATGGGGGATTCCTCAGGAATGAAATCATCATCATCATTGTCATTGGCAGTTGGTGGCCTTGCACTGTTGCTCGGACGACATATTGATGTCGTGGAGTATTGAGAACCAAAGGAAAAAAGGCTTAGGCAAGAAGGATGTTGATGTGATTTCAAGAGGATTAAGAGTTTCTCCAAAATCGTCTCCCCCATGAATGCAATGCTTCGCGTCCTTATGAAGAACAAACCTCAGCAATGCGTGTTGGGAAACAAACATCACCTCCTCAAGCGGTGAGTGCTTGAGATGAGGCCTCACCATAGGATTTTCTAAGCAATAGGCTTTGGTGGCGAAAGCGATTTTCCTAAGCTTTTCATTTATTAGGCTCCCTAAAGATGCACCCTTATGGTGAAGGCTTTCTAGTGGGAACCCTATGAGAGGTTCAAAGTTGATGATAGGAAAGACGTGGAGGTCTAGGTGAACTTCGACTTTGTCCATCTCAACAGTTATAGCCCTTGCGATCCCCCAATATGGAAAGGTTACTACTAAGGTATCCTTGAGGAGTGTGTCATTTGGCTCAAGAGGTATATCATCAAAAAGTTGGCAAGCTATATACTCGGGGATGATATTGGCTCCTATGGTCGGATCATGAAGGGCTTCTACAACATTTCCCTTTATATAATAGGGAATGGTAGAAGAAGGAGAAGAGATTTGGATTTCTCTTGAAGAACATCTTTCTTCCTTCAACCACTCCTTCTTAACAGCCTCATGTAGGATTTCTTCTTGGAAAGATTGGGAGGTGAATGGGGCGCTATAGGCTTCTTCTGCCAGAAGTGATTCGAGGTGTTTTCATGTTTATTAGATAGCCCTTCCTTGAACTTGTATGGCAACCCCAAAGGTAGAATTTCTCCTGCCTTTCGAGCGGTCTCAATAGTAGAATTGAAAGATGAGATAGCAATGGGCTCGAATTCAGCTATTGAGAGACCCTCATGGGTTGGCTTGCCTCCCTCCTAGATAAATTGCTGATTTTGTTCATTGAGGATAGATCCAAGGGGCTCCAAAGGGAATGTTGTCATCACTTTATTGATTGGCTCACCCCTTGGGAGAGATTCTGTCATTTCTGATTGATAGATCGAGAGAGAAAAGGTGTCTCTCCCACGTCTTGTGTTGAGACTTCCTAGCTTTGGTCCATCCTAGAATAGCTCGTCCAACGGATGCTCGATCAAAATTTGGAATTCATAGACTTCAACTACATGGAAGTCTAGGATAGTCTCAACACTTTTGTGCTTTACAGGCATGTTTTGCAATATACCGAATCCTTCTAAATATTTTCCTAAGGTGTTCATGAAGGATTTGCTAATCAGTGCAAGAGGCTCATCACCTATAAAGCCAGGTGCAATGGAGTTTGATATGATATTTGCACTAATTATGGGACTGAAAACAATAATCACCTTCATCTCTTTTATGTGGCATTGAATGGTTGAATAAGGAGGCTTAATCCAAATTATATTAGGAGAATGTTCTCCCCTATTCAACCATTCGTTGCTTGGCATGGTAGAGTACTCCCTCTCATTCTCTTAGAGGGAGTTGTCCTCAAGAGGATCAGGAGGAGAGATGAGAATTGGTGGGTTCTTCTTGCAAAAATAATTCGAGGTGTCCCCATGGTCTATTGAAAGACCTTCCTCGAATTTAAAAGAGAACTCAGGAGAATTTTCTAATTGAGACATTGGGACAGAAAAATATCTTCCCTTCAGTTCGATGTCTAACGTCTCCTTGGTTGGTGCATCACAGAAAAGTCTCTCCATGGGATGCCCAATTAAAATGTCAAAGTCATGGACTTCGAACACATTGAAATCAAAGAGAGTTTCGACATCTTTGTGCCTTAGAGACACATTTTGCAAAATTCCATATCCCTCTGAAATGGGTCTGGAGGGACATTGAATAAATTTGCAAGTCGGTGCCAAGGGTTCTTCACCCAAATAGAAAAAGCACAAGCATCAGAAAGAATGTTGGCACCGATAGTGGGACTATAAAGAAGATTCACCTTTTCTCCACTTATGAGGCATTCAATGGAAGAGGAATGGGAGCTAATCCAAATTAGGTTCAAAGAAAACTCAGCCTCTCTCAACCGCTCTTTGCTCATGCTTGAAGTTGTCTCTTTCACCGTCTCTTGGAGCAAAGGCTCCTTAAGATGGCTCGGAGAAGATACAAGAGTTGGTAATTTCTTTTGATAGCGACAAAAATTGAGGATTTCCCATGATCTTTTACAAGATTTTCCTTAAATTGGAAAGGGAGCTTTGAAGGTTGAATTTCTTCTTCCTCCATTGCTCGTGGTTTGGTTGAGGTCTCACTAGATGAATACTTGGACAGGTAAGGATTTGTCTTAGGTTCAACTAGTGGGGTGGCCTCAATGCTCGACGAAGCTTCCTTCGGAGAGGGCTCTCTACAGTCGACTAGGAAAGAAGAGTTTTCTTGAATAAGTTATAGGATAGCTCTTCCTTCTGCAGACGTCTTGTGGATGAACGAACCTTACAACGGTGACATCGAGATATAGGGCAGACTCCTTGCTTAAACCTAGACAAAAGTGTTGCATCAACACGTGGTCGTGCAAAGACAAGTCAGGGCCAGAAGTGGTTAACAAGGAAAAACCTGGCCCAGGCTGCACCTATGGATTCCTTCTCACTTTGACGAAAGTTGAGAATCTCCCTTCGTAGAGAGACGATACAGGATATAGGATAGAACATGAGACAAAACTTATCTCAGAGCACTTTCCAATCACCATTCGTACTCTCAATGAAATAAGTGTACCATTGTTTTGCATTCTTCATGAGGGAAAAGGAAAACAATTTCCACTTAAGAGTGTCCTGAGTCATTCCTTTGATCGATAGGCATGAACACAAATACTCAAACTCTCGCAAATGATGGAACAGGTTTTTGCTATTTAAACCCGAGAATGATTGTTCCCAAACTATGGCTATAAAGCCAGGGCGGAGTTCAAAGCCAGATGAATGAATTGGGTCCGCAGAAAGCGGCGGCTCGAAAAACTTGCCCTTAAAAGCAGATAGGTCTTGAATTAATCGTCGCTCCATGATAGAGAAGGGGAAAGAAATAAAGAAAGATAAAAAGATATGAGGGCGAACTAGGTTCAAAGATCAAACACCAACCGTTCCCCGGCAATGGCGCCAAAAAGCTTGTTGGGTATTTTAATGATAACAGAATAAATCCGCAAGCGTATGGATACTGAAGTAGCTTTCACCCAAGAGGGAACAAGTGTGCCTAATCTTCTGTTCTAGTTAGTCCAACGACACCAAGATAATTATATATGACTTTGGGTAGAGAGGATTCCTAATGGTTATAAGGTTCTAATTAAGGTAAGAGTACTACTAGGTTGCTTGCATTAGGCATCCAGTTTTTTCCTACATCCACAGTGCAATTCCGGCCAAGAACCTAATGTGTAGCCAATCGTGGAGGATTTTCAAAGGACAGATAGGGTTGTCATCGCCTACTGCCTACCTCTAGAAATCTGTGGACTATGCGATAAAAAAGGTAACCTATGGCCTAGACACCACACCTATGCTTTCAATTACTCCCTTGATCTCTAGCTACGATGGTACAATACTAAGGTCTCTAACTAAATAGAGCGCTGAGCGAGCAAAAGCAACTAAGTAATAAAACTTACTTAAAATGAAACTTAAATACCAAGAAAGGAATCACGAAGACTCACTGAATATGGCAAGCATCCGTCGAGGTACAAGCGTGGAGAAGAGGTGGACAGGCCCACTCCTCCTCCGGACTTGCCCTCACTCTCTCCCTATTTTCTAAGCACTATGGTAGTGCTAAAGCCTTTAGGAAATGAAGCACTAAACTAATCGTAAGGTGTGTGACGAGTGGAGGCACTCCCCTCCATATATAGGGTCCAAAGGCGGTTCCAGAGGCGGTAACTTCCACCAAACGCGCACAATCGACCTTGGGGAGGCACCGGGAGACGACACGTGGAGGCGGTGCACCAGGGGGACCCACCTTTCAGCCAAACAGGGGCTATGAGCCCAGGTGCCCCCCCCCCCCTTTCTCTAAGTCCCTGTTGGGTGGCCCGTTGTCCCTCCTGACACCGTAAGGTGGTGGGTTACGTTGTTTTCCTCTCGAAAGTCCAGTGGATCCTTGTGCTTGGCTCTGATTGGCTGGAAGTGTGCTTTCTCTCTTAATGATATGGATTTTCCTTTATTACATAGAATAATCACCTACAACAAATATTTACCAACACTTATGGAATTTATTAGTAATAAACTCCTACCACTATGTTGGTTGTTTATTTTATTGCTTTTAAGAAGGAAATTGATGGTCTAAATTAGGTATTTAGTGACCGTCAACACATCCTATAGTAGTAGTAGTAGTTTTGGTCCAAGAGGCCTAGAGGTCAAATGAAGTTGTGGGTTTAGTTTAACATTGGAAGTTTAGGTTACTAAGAATCAGCACATAACTATCGTTGTTCCAACCATAGCACCTATGGGTTAACCCTTTTACATAAAGCAAGGACAAAAACATCAAAGGATGCTATATGTTAATGTGTGTGCCCACCCCATAGGTGGGCTAGGGCGGTAAGCAGACTTTGGATGCGACGCGTTATAGTGATATCAAAGCATCAACTCTCATTTTACCGAGAGAAGGTCTTGTGTATCCACTTGTCCTGGTTGCGGTGTGTTGTCGAGGGGGTCAGCCCTTAAGGAGGATGACTGTAACACCGTAGTCTGCTACCAGCATATACTACTAGTAGTTTTGGCCCAAGAGGCACAAAAGTAAAGTGAAGTTGTGGACATAGTCCCATATTGGAAGTTTAGATGGGTGAGGATCAACATATAACTCTTGTGGTTCCAATCATAGCATCTCTGGATTAAGTCTTTTACAAGAAATGAGGACAAAAATATAAGAGGAGTGCTATGTGTGAATGCACGTGTCCACCCCACAGGTGAGCTAGGGTGGTAAGAGAAATTTGGACGTGGGGCATTACAGATGAATTCATGAGTTTCGTGCATGTAAAAGGAGCACTTTCTAGTAGAATTTGTAGAGGGCAACAACCAGGAAATAAAGATCTCGAGCCGCCCCGTCTAGGAAGGTTGAGTAGTAGGGTCAGGACCGTGTACTCAGTCATAGCTCATCACCGGAGCGCCTCTTCAATGCGCCCAGCCGCCAACGAGCAAGTCTCATCTATGGCTGCTCCTCTCTCTCGTGTGCCCCACTATCGGGCGCAACTATGGTTGCATAGAAAAGATGTGGTGGGCCACAGGCGAGTGTGTGACTGTTTTGGGCTTTCACAATTACGAGTGTACCCTTGGTTATGGCAAAACATGGTTCAGTACCTCAGGTGGTAGATGGGTACCAGTGTTCTTGAACCGCCATTGGATGCAACAAATCAATGGTTCACAATGTAGTACCTTTGGTACCTAGTACCTCTTGGAGCATTGGAAAAAATTACCATCTGATAAACTATTGTAACAAGATACCAATCCTTGGTTGTAATTTTCTAGAGTTCACGTCTATGTGTTGTCCCCAATGCTTGTTCATGATTATATTTCTAAAATTCTTCAAACAGTTCTTGTACTCCACCGGGATGCTCAATTCCTCATTTCCGTGTAGATTTACGTTAAAAGATTTATATCTTAAGTCATCTTATTATGAGTTTTTGTCCTCTGAGTAATCAATGCATACTTCATTTCAAGAATCGTGTATGATATATATGTTCTCGCAGATATTTCTTTTTAGCATGTGATTTCTCTTGCATATATGAGGTGTTTTTTGTTAGAATCTTTCCCATATTACTGTTTCTGAAGCATAAACATTAAGATTTCAAATTCCCAAATGTGATGAGATATCGGTTAAAGATAGACCGACCTCTCTCCTAGAGATAGTTGTCCCTAAAAAAGGTGCCTAATTATAGTAAAAGCTTACTATTTTGATAAGCAAGCTCCACATAATGTAACTGCTATGAATTCTCTAAGTGCATGTTGCTTTTGTAAAGTTATTATGTTGTGGCTTGTTAAATAAGGAGCACATTGCCCCAAAAACAGAGTTCCAAGAAGGATAGGCCAAAGCAATAGCATCTGAAGAAACGATACTATTCTGCTCACACGGTAGGCTAATAAGACTGAGAGCAACTCCAAAAGTCTAGATAAATTGGTTTCCAGATTTTATCTATTCTCTAAAAAATTAACTCTAAAAACAGTAGTAATCCAAAAGCCTCTTTAAAAACATTCAATCTTCAAATTTAAAACTGACTGTCCCAATAAATTTCTTCACCCATCAATTTGCTTTGAGCCATCAATCTCCGTATTAGGCCCATATAGACTATTTGACTCAGTGTATGCTTGGCCTGATCCATCAGACATGAAGTACGTTTTATCAAAGCATAAACTTAAATATAACCTTTCCTTTCACTCAATTATTCTTCCTACGAACAGCCCTCAGATCAATCATTGGTAACGAGGCTCAGCTGGGTGGCTATTGGTGACCACCAAAATGGATGCATTAATTAGGATATATTGAAGTCAATTATTTGATCAACTTTGTATGTACCATGATCTATATAACATTTTTTATTGAGAAATTTATCTGGAACATATTAACAAAATATGATTTTGTAGGGAACACATCAGCAGCCTTGTTTTATTGGTGTGTTCTAGACAACTTTTTCTTTTCGATTTGGCAGCCATGGCAAATTTTGATTCAATCCAATTTGATGCTCATATTTGGCTTCTTGATACGTGCAATACACAGCTTCTTGATACAGTATTTGGCTTAAATAAGTTTATCTATGGGCATTATGCATGAGTTTTTTTAGTGTGCCTTCTACTCCATAAGACGGTGGGAGTAGAAATTAAATCTCACCACCCAACTGATGAGGGTATCAGGGTCATTTATCTTAAGGGAAATTTGTCTGTAGAACACACTTCAATATTGGTTTTGTCTCCTGGACACTGGATCGTTTTGGTCTTATGAACATTGAAAAAATGTACCTTTTGTCTGCAGGACACTAGCGAAAAAAGTGACCATTTTCAAATTTTTTTATCTTAATATATAAAATATATTGAAACTTGAAATATGACACAAGCATACATTACTAAATTCTCTATGCATGCAATTTTTTTCATATTTATTGTTGATTGTTTACATAAGTTTTTCACTAACAAAATATTTATTTTTGAAATTAAACTATGCAAACAATGGGTAAAAAAAAGAAAAAATCACATGAACATAAAATGTAATAATTTAACGTTGTGCCAAATTTCAAGTTCCAATATATTTTATATATTAAGATAAAAAATTTGAAAATGATCACTTTTTCTGCTATAATGTACTGTAGACAAAAGGTGCATTTTTTTTATGTCCACAAGGCCAAAAGAAACGATCCAATGTCTAGGAGACAAAACCAATATTGAAGTGTGTCGTAGGGACAAATTTTTCTTATCTTAAATACTAATATTAAACTTAGATATTTTTTTGTAGAATTAATTTTCCGTCCAGCGCCATGAGGACGGCAGAGTTCCAACCTCCATCGTCGCTGATCCACTCTGCTCACCCGCCGTACCCACATGTGGTCGCTGATCCGACGACGAGACCTTCGACGACCAAGTCGCGTTCGTCAGCGACCACAGCTATGCCCAACAGCTACAACCGCTGACTCCTGTCCAACCTGTGCATCCGACGACCATCAAGTTTGATGCGTTGCTCTCGACGCTCATGACCACGGCCAAACGCCGTTCATCGCTGCGGGGCCTCGCACTGGAGACCCTCGCGCGGTGGCGCCTGCCCGCCTCGTTGTTGCCTGCGCCGCCAGGGAGAGAGTGTTAGATTGGGGATTAGAATTACTGCATGTAAAATTACCATCATGCCCTTGATTACAATCTACTCTCTTGTCTCTATCGGAGTACATCTGCTTCTCTCTCGGGAGTAAAAACGAATGAGACTCTTGGATCGCCGAAAATGAACGGTCGGAATTTACTTCATCAGGGTATAGTAAAACAGCTCTTATATATGCATATGCCATTTCTCTACGGGCATTATGCATGCCATATATTGTTACAGAGACACAGGTCAGACCAACAGATCTCTCAAGACCGCCTTATTAAAACGAAACCTCACCGAGAATTGAACAACGTGATAATAAAGAACAACGTGAAAATTCCTTCTAGTGGCTTATACTGTCATGATTTCTTGATTGAAACTCCATAGTTGTTAATTACCTTCATCACTTGTACTGTTAAACCGGATTATTATTAGTCTAAAAGCTGACATAGGTGAGATTTCCACCCCTCCTAGTATTTTGAATGGCGTGGACACTTTTTCCAGCCACCACGTCGTTTTTTTACTGCCGTGGTTGCTCCCAGTTGCAACGCGTCGTTCTTGTCTGGCCGCTGGAGTCTGTTTTCGGCTGTCTGTTTTGGCCCACTTGCTTCCTTCACGTATCTGTCGGTCAGTTTCGGCTGCGTTCTGGACTCTTGTTCAGACCTCTTCACCCGTCTGAGCCGGTTGACCCCAGCGTGGCCCGTGTGCGGGCCTCCTTTTCCGGCATGGTGGTTGCTCCGCAGGGTGAAGTGAAGATGGCCTACGAGACGACCTCAGTGTACAGCGCTTCCGTGTCACGATGGCGCCGTGCGACCGTGAGAGGGAGAGGAAGCGCGGTAGCGCGGGCAGCTGGGTTGGGGGGATCTCCTAGAATGGACCTTGATGTCGGCCTGACTTGATTGCAGGACAGAAGAACAACGGACTCGTGAGCTCCACAGCAGGGAAGGAGAAGCAGCTAGAGGACGCAGCAGATATCCTTTGCAGTTGGATATGCAAAAACTGGTAAAGCAAGTGCACAGAGTGTAGATTGTAGTGGTGCTGATTTTGTTGAGCGAGAGAAAGGTCTGGTTGGGGAGAGGTCTGGAGAGAGAGAGAGAGAGGAACCGACGCTAAAGGGCTTCTCTTGTGAACTGTAGCCATGGTGAATCGACTTTCGACTGTGAAAAGTGGACGTCGTGCTGGGCATGGCTTTGGTCGGGATGCTAGCGCACTGTCAACATCGATGCCAGCACTTGAATCAAAAATGAGATTTTTGGAAGAGAAGTGAGAAGAATAGAAAATCGAGCGATTTTCATGTGTTCTTAGCTTTCAGGCAACGATTTTGATGCAGAGCGGGGGAGAGAACAAGGCGGGGAGGGGAACGATGCTTCCCTTCACGGCCATGGGATAAGGCTCATAAGAGTAACCTTTGGTGGACGGCAGAAAGCTTTGCCCGCGTGGCAGAGACGTGTGCAGCACTGCAGCTGGCCGGCCATTGCAAGCGGTGAAAAGAAATGAGGGCCCACCAGTTTTTTTTTTTGACAATTAGGGCCCACCAGTTATTGGATTTTGTTTGGAGGTATACCGTGCTCCATTTACTCAAAAAAAAAACGCTATCAATTTTGAGTTTTAAACAGGCAAAATAGTTTTCGCGTAGAAGCTAGCCCTGCATTTGTTGTAGCATTATAAAATGGTTCTCTTTATTATTAAAATCATAAATTAAAATCCAAATTATTTCCTTCTATTAGTTTGATAATAAATTCTCTCTGTAGACGCGACGCAGCACGTCTACTTATCTAGTAAGCCATACACAGCATATTCTTTATATCTTCTCCGGGATCCAGCAGCCATGGAAACCATAGGGCAGGCCATAGGGGAACCTAACACGAGCAATCTCTTTGAATGTCATCGCATCCAACAACAGCGTATAGCCATCGCCATCCACGGTGGACACAGTGGAGATGATGACCCCTGAGCACAAAGATAGAAGGTCCGAAAAAGTGTTTGGCTGGGTCAGTACAAATAGAATTTCCTTATTCATACGATCAGATGAAAGGCAGAGGTAACTCCATTTAAATGATTAACTGACCATCATCTTCATCGGTTGCTCCTGTTCTTGCGACAAATATGGGCTCCGACGGCACGGCGCCCTCCTCATGCCAGCTCTTTGCCTCCTTCCCTACCAGGTCGATCTTGGTGAGCATGTTGAGGAAATTGGTCGGACGATGCGCACCACAGGCGTAGACATATTGGTACTCCTTGCCCTGATATGCCGGGTTGATGCTGCTCATTTCCACCGCACGGCCGTGCTCCACTGGATCCAGCAGCGTCTCCAACTCACCCGAACGCTTACCATCAAGCGGTAACTTGAACCGGGCCACCCTGACCAGAATATCAAAATAGAAGCATCGTATCATAAAACAAAACAATAAAAATGCACCGCTCGGCCAGTCATTCCTAATTTAGGCCTAATTTGGAATACATGATTAGAAAAATGTAATAATAGGAGAAACATAGAATTTCACCGTTGTATTTCTCGTGATGAGATAAACAAAATAATATGCTACTTACTTATATTTACTCAATTTGTTTCTGGAACTGGAACAAGATGATACAAGAACCATATTTGGTGAGCCAACAATTTTATAACATTTTTCTATTTATCCAAAGTTTCCTTTTATTGATCCAATATTTGTTCTTTTGTCCAACTTTATTTTTTTATTTACTGTTTTTGTTGATCCTATATTTTTTTTTGTCTGATATTTTTGTTGTTGATCCAATATTTTTCTTGTTAGCGTAATTATCATAATCGGTGACTCAACATATTATTCTGTTGAGTAGCATTTACCACCATTTTATTTTGTTCTTCCAATATTTCCTCTTGTTCGTCCAAAACTTCCTTTTGTTGATCTAGTATCTAGTGTTAATATTAACTTTTGTTCAATTAACATTTGATGGCTGAAATCATCAAAATATAGTCACGTTGGATCTAATTTTAAATTTTTTATTACAGCAAACACAATGGTGTAATAGGTTATCAATTTAGAGACATGGTTTGTGAGCTTTTTGTTTCAGAAACCAAACCTGGAGCACACAACTTGTTCTACTCTAAGAGGTGATCAGATGATCAAAACTTTCGTTACTTGCGGTTGACCGGCCGAAGCTGCAGCATCCACAACTCCCGCAGGCCCCGCATGAATTTTTTGTGACCAATACATATGAAATGGGTTCAGTTCACGATTGGTGACAAGAGGCATATATAGTGCAGTACTATGTACCTGGCATCAGGGAACTCGTGGCTGCCAACGTCGAGCGATCGCAGCCTAGGAAGCGCAAGAGCCTGTATGATGGCAGGATTAGCAAAGTGCTCGCAGCAGTCCACGATAAGCGCGTCGGTAAGGCCGTTGCCATCCTTACGTCTCTCTTCGAAGGCATTGATGAAGTGGATCGCCAGGAAAGGGGGCACCTCCACGCAGGCCACCTATACAAGGATATAGTACTATATATTTAATTTAACAAGATCACATAATAAGAGACGTTCCTCCCTACCTCCTATAATTTGGGCGAACGAAGATAAAGAAGCAGTTGGCACTTACGGTGTTTCCAGTGGACCTGCATAAAACGTGCATATAACTCCCGGACGCCGGTAACCAGTCGAATATGTATAGCGGCACCTGCTCGGATTTGAGCATGCTGGCAACTGAGTACCGGAGAGGCATCTCCGGCACGACGATGTAGTTCTCCGTGGCTGCGAAAGAGTGCACCCACCCGGGCGCTGGGCCGCCTCGGCAGTTGATCCTTCCTATCGCCTTCCTATCGTTGCTCCCTGCCTCCATTCTTGCAACAACGTAGCCACACCGCGCAACGTCTGGGAGCACCGTCAGCAACTCGGAGTGGGTCACAATCGGGTGAGTGGACTGTATCACCCCCCACAGGTTGTCGGCGTAGCAGAATTTCCCGATAGTGCGGAGCGTCTCGGGGTCTACCAGGGTGGCGCTCTTGGTGGCCTCGGCGAGGCACATGACTCGACCGTCGCCGAGCTGTAGCACTAGCGTGTTGGCATTATCGGAGAGCACCGAGCCAGTGGCCAGCCCGACGGCGCTGCACGCGCGGTCCAGGAGGTTCCCAGGCCTGATCGGGATCAGCTCAGAGAACTCGCGCAAGAGCGGATGGCCGTGCTCCCTGGTGGCCTGGTACGCGTCCGACTCGATCTGCCGATGCGCACCGGTGGCGCAGCCTCGTCGGAAGGAGACGCGTACCAGTGTGCCGTACCCGTCGAACAGGTGCTGGAGCTCGTGGTCGCCGACTTTCCACACACCAGGCCCGATCCTTAGGTATGTGCCATTCTGCATGCACATCAGTTAAGTGGCTCCGTGAATAATGTAACATACATATGCGTGGTAGTGCGCTCGGCTCAATGCAAGCAGAAAATGAGAAAAGTGCGTACAAGCCAAGCAGGAAGCTGCCCTTCCACGGCCATGTCGCCTTCCCACTCTTCTTGACGGACGTTAGTCCACGCGCCACATCCTCTGGCAGTGAATCCCTCAGCCGCTAAATTGGTTGCCTTCACGGAGAGGGGGGTGCGGCTACGGCTCTCCGCTGCCGGACGGAGCCTGTAAAGATTGATATTGCCTCTGTACTGACGACGGGCGGCAGAGAAAGAGAATGCCATGGTAGGAGCAGCGAGGAGAGAGGCGGACATGCTTGCAGTGACGTAAGTTGCTCGTGCTGTTCGCCGATCGCCTAGCTAGGTCTGCTGGTAGAAGCATGCGTCTGCGTGGTGCAGTATGCTTTTCCTGCACTTATAGATGATACCAAGTCATATGGTTCAGAAAACAACAAATGCTTGACGTCCCAAAGCCGGCACACACAGGGCGGTCCTGTTGCTACTGACAACACGCTGAAAACATGTCATCTTATTATAATTTTGAAGTTGATGATTGAATCTAGATCTTTCAATATAAAATCTTATTTCACTATTTTATTTGTTAGTGTAATATTTAAATGCTTCATCTAAGATGACATTTGATCAATGTGTAGAGATGAAACTCAAACACTCTTAACGAAGTTTTATTCAACAGTACAAAATACATAAAAATTAATAAAATAGTGTTCCAAAATAATCGTAATATAACTTAAGGAACTTAAACAACATACATTTTAGAAACTAACGGTCCGCAATACAACATGTGAAGTCCACATGGTCATCCATTGTAGTACTTTGATGATCCTGCATTGCCATAGTGGCTCCGGTGCTGGTTGTCCAGGTGTTGCTGATTTTTTTCTTCTTCTTCCAAGTGAGCTCTCGTGTTCTTATCTAGATGCATCCATAGAGCCTCAAATTTTCGAGTCTGGTTCTGGCTACACAACCTTTTGAACATTTGCATTAATGATTTCTTCTTAAATTTCTTGTCGAAAATAGCTCCCATATGACACAATCACCAACAACTATATATGCAAATCACACCATGGATACAACTCCTAAGGATCCTCTTGCAATGCCTTAATAGCTTATAAGATCCATATGACGATCATGTATGATGCAAACATTAGGTTGATCATGAACTATTCCCACTTTCAGATGGCTAAAAAACTATAGCCAACTCCTATTACACAGGAAGTATTTGATTGTTCCCATCAACTGCTATTGCAGTTAATATTTGGCCTTTATACTTCATTGTCAAGAACGTGCCATCTGCACACGGTATCGGCCAACAATGATGGAACAACTAGATAGAAGGACCCAATAAGAGAAATGCATGACGAAATATCCGGGGTTGATCATCCGCTAAGTCACTCTCCTTGAATGATATGTATGTCCCAGGGTTTCTGGCCTTCAAAACCTCTAGCACACGGGACATATTGCAATATGAAGTCTCAAATGTTCCCCAATAACATTTCTCTAAGGCTTTCTGCTTTGTCCTCCAAGCCTTTTGATATGTAATCTCATACTTGAATTGTTGTAGGATAGAGCACTGAATCTATGAACACTCCATGTCCCGCTTCTCAGTATTTTCGACAATTAATTCATTTACAATGAGTGCAGTTGTGAGATTATGGTACTTTTGATCCACAGTTTCTAGTGTGCAGCTATGTTCAACAACTCTAGACACCAACCAATATGTCTCATGCTTCGGCATGTAAGCATGAACATAAAAACAACATGCTTTGTTCCTACACCTGACACTATACTTCACCAGGGATGAGTGGAAGGACCAAAGGCGTACCGAGGGGGTGAATCGGTAAGCCAACCACAATCAACAAATGCTACCAATTTCTCCACTAGACCTTAGCAATCATTGGAACCTAACAATTCTAGGAGGCCAAAACCCTACACATGCTAGTGTTCATGATGTGAGGAATGTGGAAGCTAAGCCACACTAGCCTATGCAAGCCTCAAGTCAACCTATCAATTAGAGCACATAATTACGGAATAGTAAAGAGAGGGTCAAGGAATACTCATGATTTTTTCCTGAGGTATTGAAAGGATGGCACCTTCCCCTAGTCCTCATTGGACCACTTCCGTTGGAGTGCCAGTCCCTCCAGCCACCAAGTAGAGTTCTCGCACGCGAGCCTGCGATCACTCCCAGAGTGAAGACACGGTTGAGTCACCGCTGCCACCAAGGCACAAGCTCGCCTCCCTCGAGAACTTGCCGGACTCCCCAAGCTAACACATGCACTCGCTATCGAGGCCTCTTTCAATGGTAGGCTCAAGTTGTGTAGAAACGTGTGATGGCTTTCACATTCAATCACGATAGGCTCGATCACCATTACCTAATTAGTCTAGGTCGCACCATAGACCAAGAGTAACAACCTAGATCACACTCTCAAGGAACCCTGGCCTTAGATGTGGATAAATGCTCAAGTTACTCTCTCTAGTACTCTTGAGATCTCCAAAATCTCACTAGTAGAAATGTGCACAGCAATGACATTCCAATTTCGTCACAACAAAGCGAAATTTCATCGTATAAGTTTTTTCGTGATGACTTTATGACGAATTTGGATTCGTCAAAGACCTGCCATTACAGAAGACCTACCGTGATGAATCATCATATTCATCACAGAAGACAACCCTTTTACAATGAAACCTTTCTGCGTCATAGAACTGATTTCACTTCTATGATGGTGAAGAAAAACATCATTCAAGAGGCTCCACACCATCGTGGTGCCGATGTGGCAAGCCTACATGGCACTGGCCACACTGGTGAATGGTGTGGCAAGTCTAAGTGGCGAGGGCTACATGTCGTTCTTACAGAGCGTCATGTGCTGCCTCCCGGGAGCGTCACACGTCCCCTTTCACAAGCGCCATGTGTCACCGCTGAATAGCATTGCGTGTCACTAGCCGAGGTGACCACATGGCGTGTTATCAGGGTGGCACATGTCCATTTTTAAGGTGCCACGTGCCACCTTCTTAAGGCGCCGTGCGTCATCTTGATTGTGCCCCACGTGTCCCGTTCGTAGAGCTCTATGTGTCCTTTTCGTGGAGCGACATGTTTCTCATTCAAAAAGAGACACTTTTCTCTTTCATAGAGTGTCACGTCTCTTTCTTAGGATGCCACATTTCTCATTCCTGGCTCACTACAAGTCTCGTTCTTAGGAAGCCACATTTCTCTTTCATAGGTTGACACATGTTTTGCGCTGAATGCACTGCGTGTATGTTTTCTAGTTTGCCGCGTGTTACATCGCAAAGCCACCACGTGTGCAGTTGCGACTGGACCTTGTGCGTGTTTCCCACATAGCCACGTTTTGGCTCTTAAATTGATAGAAACAGCAACATTTCCATCAATAGAATCACAGAAAGAAACATTCCCAAAATCATAGAGAAACATCAACATAATCACATAAGCATCATTTGAGGATGCATCAGAATCACATGCACATTAAGAATCACATACACATTATTTCATAATTCACTCATCACAGAATTAGAATGCATCAGAGTTCTTCACAGATCACCACAGAACTTAATTTTCTAGTACGAACAACAATCCAACAAATCATCACAGGGCAACTGTAGGTTGAGAGGAGGTACCGGCAGCTCTCAGAATGAGGATTTGCCGAAGGAGAGCATTGTTTTCTTCTGTCATCTTGTGACACTCATGCAACTCCTGTCGTGCCTTCTCCAGCCTTTCAGCAAAAGCTTCGACCTTCTTCTTCACTGCATCCACTTCCACAACAAGAGAAGCCACCCCAACTTTTTCAGTAGTTGCTCGTGAAGCTACCACTCAGCCTCTATTTCATGATGGTTCATTAATATACCAGCATTCTTCACCACAGTGCTTGTGCGGCTGCTCTAGAACAGAACCTTTGAGACAACCTCAACACTATGTAGTGCTGGCTGCCCATCAGCAGGAGTCTCTTCCTGCATAGTCTCCATAGAAGACTGCAAGTTGGAAACCGGTTGCAGTACAGGTGATCATCACTTCCCCCACATCGGTGGAGTCGGAGGTCATTCCTCCTGTTGGCATTCCAGAGAAGCGAGGGCGTGACGCGGGTTTGGTAGGTGACGTGCCCTTGTCAAAGCATCGGGCTATCGCAAAAAGGTGTCACCCTAGTCCCTTTAGGTCGGCCAAGTCGCTGTGGGTGGATGCGATGGCGAGGATGCGCGAAGCATGCAAGAAGGCATCGAGCACCATGGATGCCACTGTTTTGTCTGGCGTGGTGACCGACTTCGAGGTGGCTTCTCCAATGCTCCACGGGCACGACTCCATGGGCCTCTCCAAAGTGGTTGCGGCGGCGACGCTTGGCGCGGCATCTCTGAGGGCTCTCACCTCGTCCTCTGTGAAGGTCATGATGATGGCACCCGGGACCAGTTCCCTAGCAGCTCTGGGAACTTCCATGGTTGTGCCCACTTTGGGCATTCCGGTGGGTTCCACTAGCAGAGCAGCTCGGCGCTCAGTCATCGACCTGACAATGGGCTGGCTGCCATCAGGCACCGAAAAGGTGGTGCAGCGGCCTCCGCCGTGCATTCCATCGGAACCCTCCGTCGTGTCTTTGGAAAAGAGGAGGTTCTTTGACAACTGTAATGTTGTCAGCTACGACTTCGCCAAGTACTTTGGTGTGGTCACCCAAAGGTACAAGGAGGAAGGCCTGGCGATTCTAGCTGATCTCTGCGATGCCCGCCTTGAGCTGGGGACAGTAAAGGGCCGCATGGAAGAACTCAAGGCGACGCTGAAGGATACGGAGGCCTGAGGCTCGGAGCTCAAAATGGAGTTGTACAACCTATAGGCTATGGAGGAGCAGCGCGGTGGCCGTCTCGGCAAGCTGGAGTTGGCACTCGAGGTTGCATGGAAGGCGTGCGATGAAGCTTTGATGTAGGCGGCCGCCAGCACTAAGGCTGCGCAAAGGCTCAAGGAGTCGCTGCGCTCGGAGAAGATGCTACGCGACGAAGCCGTGGTTGCGGCGAAGGCTTCAGCCGACACCACAGCTACACACCTGGCAATGTTGCAGGAGACCTGCAAGGTTGGGGAGGTGTGGCTTCTTCTTCTCTATTTCATGTATGTCTTTGTTTGACTTTGAGTTATTTCTTATTGCCGTGATCAGTTGGTCCAGCGCTGGAGGAGAAGCTGGCCAAGGCGGAGGAGTCCCTTCGTCGAGAGGTCACAGAGAAGGCCGAGCTGCACACTACGCTAGGAAGGGCGGCTCAAGAACTCCAAGTCTCCATGGCACCTGGGGCCTCGCTAGCACTGCAGGTCGGGAATTTGATGTCCTTGGGCCGCGAGTGGATCTGGTGCAGTGTGCGGTTTGGTGTGCGCACCATCTTCACTGTGCTTGGGATGCACTTCATGATGGTGAACCCTGAGGCGTTGAGCCTCGGCTACCTCGACCACACTCCCGAGGAAATGGCACGGATCCCTACCGACTCCGAATCTCATGCCGATGTCTTGGCTGCAAAATACGAAGAAGAAGCGCTCCCCAAGATTGATGAGGGGAATTAGTTAGTGTTGCTTTTCTTGGTTTGTTTTATTTCCAAATAATGGGTAATCATGCCCACCTTTATGTAATAGGTTTAAGTCGTGAACTCATGTGCTTGTTTAGTTCACTGGCCTGTGGTGGCCTTAAACAATCTGAATTTGTGTTTTACTTAATTGCTTAAGAGGTTGGCCCTTTGCCTTTCTCATTTTGACTCACAAAGCTTGAGCCCCCGATCCTTTTGAGGTTTGGCCTCGTCGATGATCGCCATTGTCGTGGCCGCTAGGGCTAGCACAGTGTTGTGTCGTCCGATCGACTCGACCGTGAACCTACTCTACCCATGGCTTACTTTGTTTGTCGCCACAATGAGATTTGGGGCCAAGAGAGATTGCAATTTTTTTTGAAAAAAGTACGCGGTGCCATGTGCCTTCTAGCCCCGAGTGATGCTCGACTCCTTGGGAGGGGTCGAGGTTCACTTAAGAGTAGAAGTCATGCATGGAAATTAAATACCAAGGAAATCTTAGGGATAGAATTTACATAGTTGTGAGATGTTCCATGTGTTCTTGAATTCCTTGCCCACCAAGGTCTTGAGCTTGTAGGTACCAGGCCTGATCACTCGAGAGACAACATATGGCCCCTCCCAGGGGGGTGAAAGCTTGTGTCATCCCCGGTTGTCCTGAACCCTGCATAAGATGAGGTCATCGACGAGTAGGCCTCTATCTCTTACATTTCGGTCATGGTAGCGATGAAGGGCCTGCTTATATTTGGTCGAGTGAAGAAGCGCGATGTCTCACGCCTCATCTATCTGGTCCATCGCATCCTTGAGTGTCGCTTCGTTGCCCTATTCGTCGTACATGCGTACTCGCGGTGCACCGTAGTCTAGGTCTGTGGCGTGGGCAGGATCGCCTCATATCTGTACACCATGAAGAAAGGCGTGAAACCAGTCGCTCAACTCTGGGTCGTGCGAAGGCTCCATAGTACGGCATGGAGTTTAGTCATCCATCGTCCATTGAACTGTTTCAAGTGGTTGAAGATGATGGTCGGGTCAAAGATTTGAGGCTTTAACCCCTGGAGAATCATGTCATTTGTTCGTTTGACCTGGCCATTCATCTTAGGGTGGGCGACGGCTACTCAATCGATGCGAATGTGGTAGTCATCACAGAACTTCAGAAATTTCTTTCCCATGAACTGTGTTTCATTATTCATGATTATGTAATTGAGGACTCCAAATTGGTGGATGATATCGAGGAGGAACTCGACTGCCTCCTCAGATCAAATTTTGGCAAGTGGGCGTGCTTCGATCCACTTAGTGAACTTATCGACCGCAACGAGCGAGTGGGTGTAGCCTCCGGGCACTTTTTTAAGCGGGCCAACCAGGTCCAATCCCAAACCGTGAAGGGCCACGAGGTGGGGGTTGTTTGGAGGGCCTGAGCTAGCAGATGCGTTTGGCGGGTGTAGTACTGGCAACCTTTGCAGGTCTTGACTATGCGGGTCGCGTCACCCACGGTAGTTGGCCAATAGTATCCTTGGCGAAACACATTGCCCACAAATGTTTGAGGGGCAGTGTGATTGCCGCATACTCCCCCTGTGGATGTTGACGAGGAGTTTGATACCCTTGCTGTCGGGGATGCAACGCTGCATGACCTTGGTTACGCTCCATTTGTAAAGCTCTTCATCGATTAAGACGAAGGATTTAGCGCATCGGTAGAGCCGCTTAGCTTTGGTCCCATCGACAGGAAGTGTGCGTCAGGTTAGGTACTTGATGTATAGGACCCTCCAGTCGCTCAGAAGCTCAGCTCCTTTGATGGGGGGATTGATTTGCTCGACCTCGGGCTCGTCCGGCTGGTCGTTCAGCTCGCTCGAGTCATTGGGCCTATAGATTTCCATGATGTCAGCCTGACGCGCGGTCGAAGATGTTCCTACATCTTGGTGCGGGTTGCTCGACCCCTGATCGATCTCCATTGGGTCGCGCGGGCCTCCCTCGGACTCCACGGCCACTTTGGGTCGAATCGAGGGTTGGTGCTGGTCATTGGCGAAGACCCCCAAGGGAATCAGCTCTCGACTAGATACCATCTTGGCCAGCATGTCGGTCACCTCATTGAGGCATCGGGGGATGTGCTTAAGCTCGAGCCCATCAAATTTGTTTTGGAGCTTACAGACCTCCTGAGAGTATAGCAACAAGGTGTCTGTCCGACAGCTAGACTCTTTCATGATTTGGTCGACCACGAGCTAGGAGTCACCCCGGATCTTCAGTCGTCGGATACCGATGGTGATCTTAAGCCTATTAATGAGAGCCTCATGCTCTACGACATTATTTGGTGCTGGAAGGTGCAAGTGAATCATGTATTTTATATGTACCCCGAGTGGAGAGATGAACACGAGACCGACACCTACACCCATCCGCATGAGGGACCCATCAAAGTACATGACCTAGTACTCTTGGTCGACCGGAGCGGGCAGGAGCTGCGCTTCAATCCATTTCGCCTTGAAGTCAACAAGGGCCTTGGACTTGATGGCTGCCTGAGGTTGGTACGTGACGTCGTGCCCTATCAACTCGAGTGCCCACTTGGCAACTTTGCCCACTGAGTCCCTATATTGTATGATTTCACGGAGCGGAAAGGAACTTACGATGTGTATTGGGTGGAAGTCGAAGTAGTGTCAGAGCTTGCGCCTCACAACCATTACTACGTAGAGGATCTTGAGGATCTATGGGTATCTGGTCTTCGAGTTGGATAGGACTTCACTGACGTAATAAATAGTGTGTTGTACCTTTATTGTGTGCCCTTCCCTTTCTCGCTCGACCACGAGTGTCGAGCTCACAACCTACGTTGTCACCGCTATGTACAGCAGCAGCACCTCTCCTAGGAGGGGTGGCGTCAGTATCAGAGTGCGACTAGGATGCGCTTGACATCATCAAGGGTCGATTGCACCTCGGGGATCCACTTGAACCAATCAAATTTCTTCAGGAGCCTGTATAGCGGGAGCACTCTCTCGCCAAGGCGTGAGACAAAACGGCTTAGCGCCGCCAGGCAGCCCATGAGCCGTTGCAGCCCTTTCAGGTTTTGAATCAGACCTATCTGCTTGATCGCAGAAATCTTCTTAGGGTTAGCCTCGATGCCACGTTCAGAAACGATGAACCCTAAAAGCATGCCCCTCTGGACCGCGAGGACGCACTTCTTTTGATTAAGCTTGACACCATTTGCACGCAGCTTGATGAAAACGCATTCGAGTTCGGCCACGAGGGTGCCGGCCATTTTGGACTTGACGACAATGTCATCCACATATGCCTCGACCGTGTGGCTGATTAGGTGATCGAAACACCATTGCATACAATGCTGGAAGGTCGCACCTCCGTTCTTGAGCCCAAAAGGCATCGTTACGTAACAGTAAGAGCGGAATAGTGTGATGAAAGATGTCGCAAGTTGATCGGATTCTTTCATCGCAATTGGGTGATACCTCGAATATGCATCTAGGAACCAGAGCATTTTGCACCCCACCGTCGAGTCAACTATCTGGTCTATCTGTGGTAAAGGAAATGGATCTACCTTATTTAGCCTTGTATAGTCAACACACATTCTCCATTTCCCATTCTTTTTTCGTACAAGAACAGGATTAGCTAACCATTAGGGATGAAATACCTCCTTGATGAATCCGTCGGCCTACAGCTTTACAATCTCCTCCCCGATTGCCCGGCGCTTCTCCTTGTCGAAGCAGCGTAGACGTTGCTTCAACGGTTTGGAGCCTGGCCTAATGTTCAAGGAGTGCTCGACGACTTCCCTCGGAATGCCCGACATGTCTGAGGGTCTCCATGTGAATACGTCGGTGTTTACGTGAAGGAACTCAACGAGCTTGTTTTCTTATTTGGGAGTGAGTGAGGTCTCCATCCTCACAGTCCTCTCCTTGTCTCCTTCGGGATTGATCTGTACCTCTTTGGTGTCCTCCACTGGCTTGAATGAGGTGTTCTTGTGGCTAGCCTCGGGAGTCCCTTCTTCGAGGTGAGCGCGTACAGCCCCGAGCTCCTTGGCTGATTTTTATTGTCCCGGTGGCTAGGTCACTGTTCTCTATATCGCATTGGAAAGCATGCTAGACTGACACGCTGACGGTAATGACCCCTTTTGGCCCTGGCATCTTGAGCTTAAGGTAGGTGTAGTTGGGCACAACCATGAACTTAGCGTAGCACGGACGCCTGAGGATAGCGTGATACACTCTTAGGAAGTTGACGACTTCGAAGACGAGGGGCTTATTCCTGAAGTTGGACAGAGTGCCAAACATGACGGGCAGGCTGATCCACCCAAGAGGAATAGCCTATCTCCCAAGAACAATCCCATGGAAGGGTGCATCGGCCGGCTGGAGAAGCGACCGATCAATTCTGAGCAGATCCAGAGTATCGGCGCACAGGATGTTGATGCAATGACCCCCATCCATCATCACCTTGGTGAGACGGACTTTGGCAATGATGGGGTCGACCATGAGCGTATATCGACCCGGTCACGACACGTGAATGGGATGGTCCGACCGATTGAACGTGATCGGTAGGTCAGACCACTTGAGGAAGGATGTCATGGCGTGCTCGACCGTGAAGACCTCGCGACGTTCGACCTTGGCCGCACATCGACTTCCCTGGGACTCGAGTCCCGTGAAGATCATGTGGCAAGCCTTGGTGTTGGGGAACTCTTGTCCCCCATGCTCGTCGTCATCGTTCGTGGGGTCATGGGCGCCCGATTCCGACGCTCTCTCCGGTTCCCCCTTTTTTGCCTCCTCTCAGATGAATTTTCTCATCATAGAGCACTCCTTGAGGAGGTGCTTCACAGGGAATCCGTGGTTTGGGAACGAGTTGTTCCACTTCCTTTCGAAGTGGTTTGGTGCCTCCCCTATCGCAGGCCTCGGTGGCTTGCGCTCGGTAGTGGCCACTACAGGGTCATGCCCGGACCATAACTTGTTCTTTTTCTTCTTTGGACGGTCGGAGGGGCCTTTGCCAGCACCTTCCCCCTGCTTGCCTTTGCCCTTGGCCTCCGGGGTGCTCCGGAGGATTGCCCCCACACACTCTTCACCGGAGGTGAAGCTAGTGGTGATGTCCAGAAGCTCACGGGTTCTGCCCGTGCTGGAACGGACTAGCTCATGGTCAATTTCTTCCTTTTTGTGCTCCAGGTGGCGCCGGGTCTCCTCCTGCTTTGCCCATCTCGCCCTCAGCCATTGCTAGGAGTCCTCTGGGCGAGGTATGAGCTGCTGCTTGCCAGCTAACACGATGGGGACGTTAACAAGCATCTCCCCTGCCGCTGCTCCCGTAGCTAGGTTTGTAAGAGCGCGGGTCCCAGGGTTATCCATTGCCCCAGCGGCTTAGGTTTTGGCACCCCCGGCCGGAATGGGCGCGAGTTGCACAATATGGCATTCGCGTGGGAGATTGCAGCTCTCCGCACAGCCCTCGGAATCAGTGCCTGAATCTTCCAGAGATCCCACGTCGAGTAGGTCGAAGATGGATTCGTCCGGGCGCTCAATTACGCCAACGAACCCGGCGTCCACGAGAGCAGAAGCTCTGTGGCAGACGCTGAGGTTCTGGAAACCCTCCGCGACATTGTGCAGGCCGTGTGGGTAGCTTTCTAGTGGGGCTGCGATGAGCCGGTCCGGGAGGAGAGGCTCTCCACCGAGGAGCTGCCCATCAATGTTCCCCAGGGCGAACGCAAAGTGCTTGAGGTTGTCCTGGTCGGGCACGAGGCCCAAATAATTCTCCAGATGGCCCCATAGCTGGTCGCTATAGTTGGTTAATGGTCCAAAACGGTCGGTGACCCATGGCCTGGTCGACACGAGGCGAACTACACGCATTGCCTTGTTGGCGATCGTTGTGGTTGCCGTGATGGGGTTCGGGAGCGACTCGTCGATGAGTTCTAATGTCCCATCCTTCGTGACAACATAGTCAAGAGTGTCGCCCAAGTCCTCCAGCCACCATGAACGCGCTACCGCTGGAGCAGGCGCTGGGGCTGGAGGCAGCGAGGACGTGGGGACACTGACGTACAACAGCTTCTGGTCTCTCGTAGCGATGAACTCCAGGATCCTAAAGAACACGCAGGTGTCGGGAGCCCAAAAAGCGGAGGAAGTGGCCTTTCGGACTGGAAAGTGGTTGCGGTGTGAAACGCGTGAAATCCCCTACCTGACGCATCAACTGTCGGTGTTTAGATCACCAGCTAATAGAATTTATTCTAGGGGTGCATGTTCCAAGTTTGGTAATGGCTATGCAAGAGGACACGGGGATTATACTGGTTCAGAGAAGCCCCCTATGTTCAGTTCTTGAGCTCGCTCATGTTACTTGGACCGGGGTGTACAATGGTGGCGAGGGAGGAGGAGTCTCCAAGTCTCTCGTTGTTCGTGAGTGTGTGCGTGTGTGTGTTTGTGTTTGTGTGTGTGTGTGTGTGTGTGTGTGTGTGTGTGTGTGTGTGTGTGTGTGTGGCCTTGCTTGTCTATCTTTTTATCTTTTTGGAAGGAGAAGAAAGCCTCCCCTTTTATATTTCAAGGGGTTGGGCCCATATTATAGTGAGAGGGGAGAGGCTTCTACACAAGCGGAGCCGATGAAGTTGTGCTAGAGAAGACGAAGCCTCCAGTCGGTGGTGTAGTTTTGGTCCTTGTGGGCCCCATCATCCGGGTCTTGCATCAGGGGGCACTGTGTCCAAGTGTGCCCCTATTTCACATCATCAGGTCGAGCCTCCTTATCCCTGTAGATCCGTGCTCTGTTGATTGGGGGTGACGCAATATGGTATTATGACGTTGCCCAAGGAAAGTTCAATCTTCCTGTCTATCACACTGTCTTTTATTACCATTGTTCAGAGTGTCATCGGGCGGGCACAGTATGGGGCGCCTTGTTGTCCCTACCTTCGTCAGCCAGTGCTAGTGATGATGATAGGAACAGGTACACATGAGGATTTGACTCCTTGACACTGTATGCACATGCTCAGTACGGCATTTAAGATGGGTCAAGGAGTAGTTGTGGAATACTGCCCTGCTCGACCCTCTCGTCAAGGGTCAAGATGACAGGTTGTGCTTATCCCAGTCCATCCAAAGTAGGGATCCGTCCTGTCTTTGTCACAACAATTGAGTTTCTCTGGCCCGCTATTTCCGCTCGGCCGGCGGTACACCGTATTGTCTCATCATAGGGGTGGGGCTCATTGGATAAGCGTTGGCAGGAGCAGGGCTCAGTCAGTGGTCATGGCCCCCACTCATTGTCATCACGATCTTAACAGCGACGAACCGGTCATCCTTATCTTGAAGGTGACCGAATAGCGCGGATGGCGGGGCAGTCAGGCCTGGGGAAGCGAGTCACACCGAGCCTATTGAGGGCTGGCAGGTGCTGCTTCGACCCTCGAGGAACCGAGCGAGTCAAACGCGAGTGTTGACCCCTGAGTGAAGCGAGTCGAGCGCAGTCGTTCTTCGTCCCTCAACGGGTCGAGCTAGCGAGACGCGTTCGGCCTTCGACCCTAGGTGAGTCAGGCGAGGCGGGGGCTCTACGACTTTACCTCCGAGACTCGATTGGCACGTGGGCGCCCCTCGTGGGTCCAAGCTGGTGCCACGTCAATCGTGCTCCAGTGAACTTATCACCTCAAGTAGGGTGAACGAGCGTCGGTGGGTTTAAATGGTGTCATGTGGCACCTCTGGTTTTTACCCCTGACATAGACCTTATTAGATATTTATAGCCCTCTACAAGGGGATCTGACCTGATTTGGCCAAGACTCTTCAACTCCCAAACAAACAAATCGACTAGACTTATTCCTAAATGAAATCTAAACTAAAAAAGAAAGAGATAAAATAACCCTATTAGACGCACTTTATTCCCTTCGGCCATTGAGCTTCGCTGACCTTGGCCGATTTCAACTCTTTATCTCCGACTAATGGGACCAGTCTAAATTCTGATGCCAACATGGACATACAGACCGAATAGTCCAGTCTCTGTCCAGACCGTATAGTCCAGTCTCCATCGGATGAGTCCGCCAGAGTTGTTTCTCTTCTTTCTGCTGCTTCTGTTGTGCAGACCATATAGTCTGGTTTGTAGACCGGACCGTCGAGTCTCTCCAATTCCTGTTCATTCCAGAGAGCGTCCAAAACTGCTTCCTCTCTATTTTCTTCCCATCCATACAGACTGCACCGTCCAATCTGTAGACCGGACCGTCCGGTCTCTATGGGTCTTCGTGCAACGAATTCCTCGTGATTCTGATCTCTGATCCTCTAATGATCATATAGTCCGATCTCTCTAACCTAAGAGATATGATCTAGACCCCCTTGATAGTCCAATTTTCCTAGGAACACAAGCTCTAACAACTAGACAAGTGTTCCAAACACTTGCTCCTAGCTTGTCCTTAGCCTTTATCCATCTCCATCAACCGTAAGACTCCATCAATCTCATCAAGCCTCCATGTTTGAGGTCATTATCATCAATCGCCAAGGCAACCATCATCAATAGGATTTGTAGTAGTGTTAGAGATGATTCCTGCATACACAATACTCATTTAGATATTGGCCCACAATTTCATAGTTGTCATTAATCACCAAAAAATTCATACCTTGGGGATCCAATCATCAAAGATCATGAAGCTTATAATGAGTTAACAACCCGTACCTCCCTAAGTGACATCATAGCCCAACAAGCCACAACGTCTTTCAATTCACAGGGAATGAGTTAACTACCCATACCTCCCTAAAAGACATCAAAGCCCAACAAGCCACAACGTCTTTCAATTCCAAATGATTCAAAAGCATCAGATTCAATGAATCAAAATTGAACCATACTCCCAACTAGAATGATGGGTATCTGCTACATCCATTGTAGCTTTATCGCGCCAATTCCATTCATCAGGAGTAGGATTATTGGGTTCCTTGTCTTCCTCCTCATAATGCATCCTATGCACCATCATTTACTAATTCATGCAACATATCTCGCTTCATGGTCCACATTCTCTACTTCTTCAATAAATGTCCCATTCACCTCTTTCGCATCAGCCTGCCCCTCAGCAACCTTAGTCTCATTTCATACACTTATGTTGGACTGCATCCACCTGTCGAGTATCCTCGCCCATCCTTGTCGACATTGCATTAATTCTTGTATTTTGATCAACTACTAATGTTGCGCTACTATTGGGATCAACATTACTATCACAAATTTCATTCGAACATACCTGCACTAACATGATGAGCACAGCATGTTGTCTCCTACACCAATTAAACCAACTCAACCAATTCTCTATGCCAGAAACTACCTTCAACTCTCAGGACACCGGTCAAAAGTACATGTCCGCAAACATTACACTTTCACTGAATAAGCATCCGTAATTAGTTAAAAAAGTCAAGTACATCTGGATCTCCTTCATCCTATAGCCAGCTGGGTCAGGGTGAACTACATCCACTGATGGGAAATTGCTCAGATCAACACCAGATGGCCCCATTTTTATTTCTCCATTGCCATAGAAAATTCTAATATTTGTTATGTTTCACGTCTCTATGATCATGCACATATATATTTTAATACTGTAAGTACATTATAACTTCCTCATTTATATTACCTAACAAACTAGGAAAAATCATTACTCATTTAAAACAATGTCTAAATATTTTAATTCATATATTTTTGAATAAAATAAATCTACTTAATAAAATTAATTTCTCTAATATATTTTTATCTACCACATATAAATGAAAGTACATTGTCTTCAATAAATGAATGTACCATTAAGCCCGACCCAGGGACGCCTGGAGGGGGGTGCGGGGGGCTGGCCCCCTGCGGTACGGTACATAATCTCGTTTAGGATTTTACCATGTGATCATTGTCTTTTTGTAAGCCGCCGTCATCTCGTCAGTGTGGTAACACTAACTCTTGATAGTAAAGTTTTGCTGGCTGGTGTTCCTGATTTTTTCCCTTCTATTTTGGGAGGGTTTTCCACGTTAAATCTTGTGTCCTCTGTGGTTTGATTTTTTTTATTCTTCATCGTATTAGCAATATCGGTTTCTAACACCGCCCGCCTCTGTAGGCCAAGCCTCTGTTGAGCCCGCCAGCCACCAAGCGCCCAACTCCTCCGTGCAAGGCACCCACCAACAGAGAGAGAAGAGAGAGAGAGACAGTCAGAGCGAAGCGCCGCGTAGGAGGAAGAAGGCCACGTTAGGATTTTTCGTGCGATGAACGCAAGAAAACTATGTGGATTCAAGCATTGGGAGTACGAAAGAACCTTATCCCTTGTTCGTGCATTGATACGACTGCTTCGTGCTCCTAGGACACAAAAACGAGGAGATTTTGTGCAGCTAGCACGCGAAAAGACTTTTTCCTATAGCATTCAAAAACTGCCCTTCCGAGCTTCTAGTGTCTGAAAACAGAGTCTCACACAGTGAACGTGCGACATCGTATTATATTCATAAATTTATCAATTTTGATATTATTTCAATCATTGTTAAATTAAATAATGTTATTTATAAAAAAACTGGAAGGACCACTAGTATATTAACTAGTTTTCGAATAGGTTAAATGAAACTTTGATAATGATGGAAGGACCCAATATTATACTCTGTACTTTGAATGGGCTAGAGGAAAGTTCTAAGGAGTGGTGGGAGAAATTAAAGAAAAAAAAGATGTTTCTGGAAGAGCTTAGATGTAAATTAGACAATGTAGATCCAACTATGAGTATTTTCAATGAAGCAATCCAATACTTTATAGGCAAATTTTGCTGTTGGACACTGTGATTTCGTGGCTTTTGCTGCTGGACATGACAAAAAATCGATTGCTGGTGAAAGCATCCGAAAATGTGGTTATACCATCCGAAAATGTGGTTATTTGCTAGGAGACACTGCAGGCAATAAAATATGCATTTTGGACGGGAGAGAAGAGAGGGCATAGGGTAAATGTCTGAAATACCCTCAACTGGTTAGGTTGGTTTGAGTGGCTATAGTGCAGCCGGATCCGGAAGAGGTGATACAAAAGTCACGGAACCCGAGTAAATCTAATTTCACTGAACTCTACCACCGACCAAGAAGCAAGAAAGAGAAGATGTCATCGAGTTCATCCTTCTCCCATGTGTCCTCCTCATCTTGGCCTAAGCAAGGGCGTATAGAGCTTCCTCTTATTTCTTGCCCCCTTTATCGAGCGATCATGTTCGAGATGACTTCAACATGGTCTAAGTATTGTGCCTTCAGAAATACTTGCATTCATACCATTGTATTGCTTTCCATCTTATTCTACTCGTTATGTCACCGCACCAAGCGTTCAATAGTTTGATGTTGCTCTGTTCTTTTCTTAAGTTTAATTTTGAATGTAGTTTGACGATTCTTACTAGAGTTGCAACTAGGATTAGATATTGGAGGCCATCACGGACTTGCAATCCATGCTCCACCAGGCCTTTGGCTGCTGTACGACCATATGTTAGCAAATAATGCGTAAAACAAGATCGAAACGAGACATAGATTTAACGTAAAAAATCCTTGCGGGAAAAACCACGGACGCCGACCGACAATCTTCACTATTGGAGGAGAGTTACAACATAGGGGATATAATGATCTATCTCTCTTAACTCTTCTATACAATACAAGATGTATATATAAGACTAGAAACTAGAGATAAACTCTCTAAACAATACGACCCGTAACACGAGAGGACTCCACCTCTCAAACCTTCTAGAGTCTCTAGAAAAAAAATAATAATTCGGATCATATTCCAACAAACTCCACCTTGAGACGAATTCCATCTTGTAGCAAATAAAGAATCATCAATGAACTCGCTTCAATAATAAATAGCACCGAACGCCAACGAGTCACTAAACTCAAACAGTAGCACCAATCAAGTTTGAGCATCATAACTCCACTTCCAATGGAGTACTTAATACTCTATATGATTAAGAGCACATCAAAACTACTGCTGTGAGCAAAAACAATAGAGCCATAACTATTACTGGTCCAAATAACGAACCGTGATCATGGTCTTGTAGCGGAATATAAACTTGATAGAAACCATGTTGTTAGACAAATCTCAGCAATAAAATCTGTAACATCAATAGAACTTGATCCGGTTTATTGCTCAGTTTTCTCGGTTTACCGCTCGGTTTATTGAGAAAATTTCTTCTTTCAAAAAACCGTTCGGTTTCTCCGGTTTATCGTTCGGTTTCTCGGTTTATCATTCGGTTTTACCGATTTTCGAAATTACAAATTTTTTCAAAATTTTAAAATTTAAAAAATAATTCGACCGAAAACCGGTCATCCGCTGAAACCGGACCGGACCGGTTTGATCAAAAACCGCGAAAACCGACCAGTTTTCATTTGTTTTTCAATCCATGCGCCGATAACTCCAGGACAAGCATCAGATCGCAAGTCTATGGAGAAAAAACCTCACGCTCACGCAACACGCGTGATTCCAACTCGACGACGGAAAAAAAAACCAACCGACGCGTCCAGGCGCGTGCGGAATCGGAACAGGCGACGTAACTTCTAACAGATCAGCAAACTCGGCGAGAACCTCGTCGACTCGTCCTCCACTTGAACTCCACATATGAACTGGATGAAGTCCTCGGGACTTGAAGCAGCAAAGGGCGAGTAAATCTGCTGGGACCGAGAACAGCTGCACAACGCAGTCTTTTGTAGATTAGAGATAACTCGACGACTCCAAATCTCATTGAGGCGGCGCTGTAACGAGTCGAAAGAAACGCCTGCACGTCGACTTCAATCGCCTCCACCATACAGGATCAGATCCCATCTTAAACCGTGACACACACGGGGAATAACAGCAGCGCAATGTAGAAATCCCCACGTCACGATAATCAAACTGATAACAGCCAATTTCTCTCTGATGTGGAGAAGCGCCGGCTATAGCGCCAAAGTGAAAAACGACGGCGGTGCAACGAACAGAGATGAACCCTAATATTTTTTTAATCAATCTCATATCTAGTTCTAATATCACTTGTTAACAAATAATGCGTAAAACAAGATCAAAACGAGACACAGATTTAACATGGAAAACCCTTGCGGAAAAAACCACGGGCGCCAACCGATAATCTTCACTATTGGAGAAGAGTTACAACATAGGGGATACAATGATCTCTCTCTCTCAACTCTTCTATATAATACAAGATGTATATATAATGGTGGAAACTAGAGATAAACTCGCTAAACAATACGACCCGTAATACGAGAGGACTCCACCTCTCAAACCTTCTAGAGTCTCTAGAAAAAGAAACAATAATTCGAATCATATTCCAACACCATATAAGGCTGCTCATGTTCCTTCCACATGGCACTAGTAGTGTTCACCAGCCCCTTATATGGTTCAGTGCTGGCTCTGCCACTACTTGTTCATAGGGAAAAGTATAACGTGGATGCCAGAGCTCCACGCTTGAGTTGGCCAAAGATCCCCAGTGCTTCCACGGCTGCGACGTGCGAGGGGTGGCCGTCAGCGTCACTAATTTCTTTGGCCACTGAGCTATCCGATACTGCATTTTAAACAAATTTGAGGTTTTGGTCGGGCCTCATCGACAAGCCGTCAATAAGCCCACAAGTTGATTGAGCCTATTTTATGAGTAAAGTCATGTTTGCCTCCCTCAACTATAAGAGGTAGCGCACTTTGACTTTCCTATCTATAAAACCGGGTATCTTCTCCCTTAAAATGTAAAACCCGGCTCAGTTTTCCTTCCTCAACGAGTTTTGATGGTGGTTTTGTCCGACATGACCTTAGGGTCCCACTTGTAAGATGCCACATCATTTCTTTTATTCCTCCCTTTCCTTCCTTGCTCTCCTTCCCCAAACTCCCCACATCTATAGGATGATGCAAGGACCCACACGATGTTGCTACGTCTCTCTAAGTACGAACTATTGCTCTTCATCTATCGGATCCCCCCCCCCATCCCTGTGTGGAGCAATGGATTATGATGCTGAAGTTGGACGCCGGAGTAGGCGGGGGAGAAGGTCGTGTGCCTCCCACTCCACTGACGTTGCGGCAACCGACGTTGGTGACATCTTCTTCGATGTTGTTGTCGCCGCCGAAGTTGGTGATTCCCCTTCGCCGTTGTCGTGGCCGAGGAGGCTGCAGAGATGGTGAAGAGGACGATGCAGAGGTTTACCATGTCCCTCCCCCTCTTGAAGCAGATCCCTGTAACACCGTGATTTTTCAAATTTTAGGTATTCTAAAATTTTGGAATGTTGCATTCATGCTGGTAGCTGCATTAGGATTTTATTGCTTGGAAAATGTATTTCAAAATCCGAGTAGGAATTGATTTTGGTTTGTTTTTGGAAGGGTTAGGAAAAAAGGGAAAGAAATTAGAAAAAAAACCGTGCCACTTGGGTCGAATCCCCTCTGCTGGGCCCGACCCTTTTCCCCCCGCTTCCCCCTTCTCCCTCTTCCCCGTGTGGGCCAGCTCCCGCGGTCCCCTCCCCTTTTCCCCGCCCTCCCCTCTCGGCCTGCCCCGGCCTGGGCCTCCCCTCCCGTGACCCAGCAAGTCGGCGTGCCCCGCCAGCTCGCCCCGAACCACTTCCACGCGCCGCCCGCGCCCACCCCGCCTAACCCTAGCGCGCCGCCAGCCGCCGCTGCTGCCCTCGGCGTGCACACCATGCCAGGCCTAGGGGCCCGTGACTATAAATAGGCGGACTCGCCTCCCCGCACCTCCTTTTCCCTATCCGCCGCCACCTACCACCGTCGCCCGCGTCCCCTATGCAGTCGCCACCGTAAGGCGAGGCGCCGCCGCAAAAGCTCGCCGCCTCCGGCCTCCTCGCCTTACGCACGCCTCCCCGGTGAGCTCCTCTCCCCTCGCCGCCACCGTTGCCCCACCTCCACACCTTCCCCGCGCGTCGGAGCGCCGCTCACGTGAGCTCCGTCGAGCCACCAATGGTGGACCATGGTCCACGGGTCAACGCCGGTCCACGACCCCGTTGACCTAGTCCACAGGAGTTATTTACTTAATTTAATTAATTAAGTTTAATTTTAATTAATTATCTGTTAACGTGTAATTTTGCGCTTAGGTCCCTAGACTTTAAATTAATTATATTTTCGTTCTGTAACTTTTTATTTTAGGCCCTAAGTTATTGATTAATTATTTTAATCTTGTAATTTTATAAAAACACCCTTGTACTTATTAGTAATTATGTTTTAGTCCTAACTTTTTACAATTTAGTCCCTGTTATTTTTTTATAAATTACATTTTGGTCCCAAAAATTTCCATAAATTATATTTTAGTTGTACATTTTATAGTTTAGCCCTTATATTTGTCTAAAATTACTTTTAGACCCTTTACCTTGTTTCTTTTTACATTTTGACCCCTGAACTTCAAATAGCCATAACTTTTTACTCGTAACTCGGATTGAGGCGATTCTTGCGCTCACGAGATCATAGCAACACGTAATTTTTCATAGTATAGCTTTCATTGTAGTTTGTTACTATGTGGTGTATTGTTTCTTAGTATGTTTGTATGCTTGTCTTTCCGGTGTGACGTTAGTAGACGACCAGCAGTTGGAGAACTTTTAGGACCTCCAGCTAGAAGACTTTGAGCAGCAGTAGCAAGGGGAACCAGGCAAGTATCCTTGATGTATATTGAACCTATATTTTACATTCCTCTCTATCTCTATGCATGCTTGTTAATATTGAATCCTATGTGTCATTATCCTGTTCTATATTATTCCTTGTCGCCTGGGTTATGGTGTAGTATATTGGTATGGGTACGTTATGCTTAGTTTGCTTTGTCGGGAATGGAAGTGTCTAATGTTAATCTTGATTAATGATTCACTTTAACATAATCATAAGGTATGGGAAATCCTTTTTAGCAACATGGAACCTAGGGTGATCCAAGCAGGATGTTGATGACGATGGTGCGGGTATGCACGTGTACTCGGTACAGTACTGTGGGTTTGTGGTGGTACCTGCTTGGGATCACAAGGGTAGGTTCGTGAAACGTGTAACCATAAAAACCGCATAAAGCACAGCGCTGATATGGGTAGGCTCGGTTCAGTACCAAGATGTCTTACAAGTTTTGCGGACAGTCAAGGGATGAGGACGGGAAGGTTTACTCTCGGACACAGGCGATGGACGGTTTACTCCTAGCCACGGCGCCAAAGGGGGCTTCTGTAGGAATGGTTTAATTCCGCAGCGGTGAAACCTTAGCGTGGATTGTTCGCAAGCTAGGAAGCTCTTTGAAAGACCTTGTGGTGATCTCTTGGCTTCACACCTACGGTAGTGTGACTTGGGCAATATGGAGATTCTCTAGTCATTGCATAGTGATGAAATCACCAACCTGTTGGTAAAGTTGTGCAAGCTCTATAGAGTGTAAAACTGTTATAACAACCGTGCTCATGGTCATGAGCGGCATGGACCTTTCATATGATTAGTGGGTTGATTATGGGTGGACTTGGTGGGTAGCCAAGTTTGGTTTGGGTGGATTAACCCATGGTTGGCTACATGCGGTGTAACCTGTAGTGTGGTTCCTTATGGGCGGTTTAACCCATGGTTGGCTATAGGCAGCGTAACCTGTAGTGCTGGATAGATGAGATAACTTGGGAGAACTTTTCACTTAGTAAATAGGAGTGCCATTCAAATGATCCTAGGTGTAGTGATCATTTATGCAAATGAACCATTGTGTTAGCCTTTCTTCTATTAAGCTTGCATGTCATATTTTCCCCCACTTACTGAGTACGGCATGTGCTCACCCTTGCTATTTCCCTTTGTTGTTGTACTATAAATTGTTGCTCAGAAGATGGAGAGATGGACTACATTAACAAAGACTACTACTAGGCGAGCGTGCCCCGGGTCGATTGCCTGTGGTGTTATGGTGCCTTCCGCTGTTATTTATCGAGAGAGTCGATTTAGTCTTCAAAGACAATTATTTATGTAATAATGGTACACTTTATTAATGACATTGGTTATACTGTTATTCACTTTACTATCGATATGTGTGAAACTTGTTCCTGGGCACACATATGATAAGCACTTGGTTTTGTCCTTAAAACCGGGTGTGACAATCCCGCAGTGCTAGTATCCTCCCCCTCCCCTGTCGGCGCCGACGCTGGTTCCTCCTCCTCCCCATGGCGTTCCTCCACGTCGGACTGCAGGAGGGAGGAAGGGGACCAGGAGTAGCACGAAGAGGAGGACCAGAACCCACACCTTCACTCTGCCAGCATTGTCGTCGTCCCTGTCTGCACTAGAGCAGTCGGAGGAAGGCGTTGTGTTGCTGGCACTCATGATGGGACCAGAGACATCGGAAGCTTTGGGCGTGTGGGGGTAGCCGGTGGATCTGTGGAGTTTGAGAAAGAAGAAGAAGGACGGAGAAAAGGGAGGGAAAAACAAAACAAATGACATGGGACCTTACAAGTGGGATCTTAAGGCCACGTTGGACAAAATCACTATCAAAAACCGTCGAGGGAGGAAAACCGAATCGGGTTTAACAATCTAAGCGAATACCCGGATATACAGATGGGAGAGCCAAAGTGCACTACCCCTTGTAGTTGAGGGAGGTAAATAGAACTTTACCCGCTTTTTATCTAGGCTGACGATCATGAAACAAGCTTTCGCAGCCCAACTAACTTACATTGCAACTATTTTTTATGAAAGTGTTGCATTAATAAAATTGGATCTAAAGCATCTAGATTTCCTCTAAGAAAAAGGAAAATTTTAGCATATGGACATCATTGCATTCACAACTAACAAGAACCCATGCATGCTATATGAATCAAATTAAGCAAAAAGCTCATGAATTTCAGCAGTGCCTGCTTTGGGCCGGGGCAATAGGGGCAACAGCTAAGGGCCCGACCTAGGAAGGGCCATCAATGGGCATACCATGGAATCGGTCTGAATAAGCATCTAGCCTCCTCAATTGAAGCAACTTGGGCCAAGCAATGTAAATAGGCCCAAAAGACGTTGCTAATGTTTGGCTGGCCCATGATATGTCCATGCGTTTGTACGGGTTTTCCCCCCAACAATATGCCTAGCCCAGGCCAACTTTTTTTTGTTTATCTTTTTCGCATTTACATCGTAAGTTGTTCTAATCAAGTCTTGCCTCGCTTAGCCCCCGCTATGATGGCGCTCACAACTCACTTGTTTTTTTATACGAGTAAGTAAAGTAAGACGCAATCCTCTTAATTTGTTTAACAACTTTCTTGATTGCATCTTTTATTTTCTAGACTTCCCTTCTTCTATTATTGGAAGTTGTTTGTTGTAAATCACCTAGTTTTTTGTTTGGTTGTGTGTTGGTTAGTCAAATATGCCTTCATGTTTTGTCAAAAAAATAAATTAAAAAAAAGTGAATGGTCCCTTAGCCTAGTGGTTAAGGTGGCCTTGTAGCGCCCCCAAGGTCTCGAGTTCGACTCCCAACATGAGCGAATTTTCAGGCTAGGGTACAAAAATCACCTTGCCTCTCCCCGCACCAAAGCATGTGGTCAAGGCCACACCTAGGCACCTGGAAGCTATGGTTACCCATGGTGGTTCCGGCAAAGATTCTCACAAAGGTTGTAGGCCCCAATGTAAGGGGTGGGAGAGAAGGGCTCGGGGGGATTTCTCGACCTACGTGAGAAGATCTTCTTCTTAGCAAAATGCTCCAATGGTTGTCTTACCCCCCCCCCCCACTGGGTCGAGTTTTTTTTCAATTTTTTTAAAAAATCATTTATAATACAATCGTTAACTGTTGACAATAAAGAACTTGTTAAATGATCTTTACTTGATTGGTGTCTCGGTTTTTCTTTATTTTTAGTTACATATTTTTTGTGAGACAAATACATATAATATATAAGGCCCTAATGTCAAGTTCACCTCTCAAACTGCAAAGCCGGTACTGAATTTCAGCGATGCATACACATGTGGCTGTGAGAAAACACTGATGTGGGTTGTGGCTATGAAAAAAAGTTGTTGTGAAATTTTAGTTGTGAGAAAAGCTGAAAGCCGTTTGGTTAACTAGTTGTGGATTTCATAAGAACTGTCAAATAGATCCCACATGTCATCCACTTCTCTCTCTCTCTCTCTCTCTCTCTCTCTCTCTCTCTCTCTCTCTCTCTCTCTCTCTCTCTCTCTCTCCGCCATCAGGCCTCGACGTGAGCTTGACATCGCCTTCCTTCTCCCTTGCGCAGCTGGCTCTTCCCCCACATCCAAGATGTCGTCACCTCCTCCTTCCCAGTGCTGCTGCCTCCTCCTCCCCCCCCCCCCCCCCCCCTCCCACCCAAGTCATTGTCGCCTCCTCCTCCCCGTGCCCGACTAAAAGGATCGAGTGACCGAGAAGGTAGGGTTGAATCGGGGACTCATGGTATAACAATTTAGCTAACAACTTGACCAAACTCAATTGAATCCTAAGCAATTCTAATGACAAGGTAAATAAGCACAAGCCGCACAAGGGTCAAGAGCAAGTAGCAAGCACTAAGAGCATAGCTAAACAATTAATAAGCAAGCAGCCACATAGCAACCCTAACTCTACTCACACAAAAATGCGAAATTAATAATGGTAAGTAAAGAAGGGGTTCAGAGAATGCTCATTGATTTTTATTCCTAGTTCTCATTAGATTGACTCTCACCGGAGAATTGATCCCTCCCACCACCTTGCCATGGAGTCCTTGCACATAAGCTTGTATCACTCCCGGAGTGATGGCGTGGTTACATGACCACCGTTCATCGAGCCCTCGGCTCCTCGAACATAAGCTTGTCTCCCTCATAGACTTGTTGCACTCCTAGAGTGCATGCACGAGTGCTCTCTCATGATGCTCCATTCAAACGCGAGCTCAAACCTTGTACAAACTTGTGACAATCTTCGCAATATGCCACGATAAGGAGAAGCTCGATCACCAACACTTAACCGGTCTAGGCCTTGCCATAGACTAAGAGTAACAACACTAATCCTCTCTACAAACCTCTCCTAGACTAGAGACTTGGGATGCTCTTGTGTTACTCTCCAAGACACTCAAAGATAGCTCCAATTTTTGCTCTAGTGTCTTCTCTTCTCCTCTTGGCTCTCTCCAAATTTTTCTAGCTCTCCAAGTGGCTAAGAGAGGTCAGAAAGACCCCAGCAACAACTATATATAGTCTCCAACTGCTCCACTAGTCGTTGCCAAAAATCTGGCAGAACTGAGAACCAACCACCATAATGTACCATCATATAGTATGATGACCACTTAGTATAGTCACCATATAGTACGACGACCTCAGCTCGACCAAACGACAACCTCTGATCTCTGGTGCCTCTTTGTGCACTAATCCTCCTAGGTCACCATACCTTATAGCAACCTTGTCATAAGGTCTCCAGAGAGTGCCATTTTCTAGTTACTTCAACTCCTCTAGTCACTGCACCTTACGATGACTCAGTCGTAATGTCAACGGTGTCTTCTGAGTTCTGGCCACTTCCCTTCTCTCCTAGGCCATAAGTTCTCTAGAGAGTACCAAAAAATGGTGTTCCATGCTCCTTGACTCACTGTATTCTATGGCAACCTCATTGTACCTTACAACGACCTCCTGAGCGCCAGTCCAGAGGCTCTGCCCCTCTCTGTACAACTCCTTGGCATTGATCATACCTTACATTGACTTAATCTTCACACCATACGATTATACCCACATACCTGCGTGTACAGGAACATTTCTAAATGAACCCTATGGTGACCTCACTGTACCTTATGATGACTTGTCCTGAAATTGAAACTTGTTGTCCTCTTGACTCATCTCCAAGCTTCCAAACCTTGATCAATTCTTCTCCATTGTCACTCTAAGTGTCCTAGAACTTTACTTGAGCATCCCAACACTCTAACCCTAGAGAAGCCTAAGAGAATGACTCATGCCCCCTTGATAGTTCGGATTTTCCTATGGATTCAAGTCTACACACTAGCCAAGTGATCACAACACACTTGGACCTAGCTGTCCTTAGCCTTGATCCACTCTATCACCGTGATTCTCCATCAAGATCTTTGTGGCACTTCACCAAGTCCTTATTGATCATGTTCATGTTTGAATTGATAGATAAATCCTACACGCACAACACTGAAGTCGATTTCAAGCATAGTTTATACTTGTTCTCCAATCACCAAAACATTCATACCTTTTGGGGTGACCCATAATGGTCATGTAGCTTACACTGACATCGCCCCCTCCTCACCCACGCCCGCCACCTCCTCATCCCATGTGCCCGATGCCGCCGCCCTCCTACCTCACACCCGATGTCACTGCCTCCTTCTTCCCCTCGCAGGGCGTTGTTGCCTCCTTCTTTCCCACACCAGGCACGACCTCATCCTCCCTCGCGTCTGCCACCACCGCCTTTTTCACGCGCCCGACGCCTCTCTCCTCCTCCCTCGCACCTGACAATGTCCCCACCTTCTCCTCCATGCTCAGATGTCCTCCCTGCATCCAGCTACCATAGCGACATCAAGGAGAATGGATAAGGGATGGTGCAAGGAGAGGAGTGTCAGGTAGCCGACGAGCAGAGAGGCACCTATTCTCATGTGCGGGGAGGGGAAAGGGGAGGGAAGAACGAACCATTATCTTCATAATCAGTAGCATGGTGGGTGAATTTAGTGAACTTCTCCATTACATAGCCGATAAAAACACCTATCCGAGTGCCATGAAAAATGGCCTACGTGAAAGGTGCTTTTTGTGGAAGCACTTAGCCCACGACCATATTGTTTGATTTGACTTTTGCTTTTTCAAAAGCAAAAATAGGTTAAAAGCTGAACCAAACACCCCCTAAGGCCTCCTTTGGTGTAACACCCAACAGGAATTAAATATTTATTTGGCAAACTTATGACCTTTTGGAAGCCTTGACCTTGGGCTTTCCTCTCTATTCCCTTAAGGAGGAGGTGAACTCCAAGGGGCAGGTGTGGCTCCTTCTGGACATAAGGAAATAGAAGGAGAAAAGCCAAGGGAGAAGAGGAGAAGGAAAGAAGAGGGAGGAGGAAGGAAAGAAGGGGTGGACCCTAGGAGGGGAAACGAATCCATGGCTCCTCTCTCACCATGATTGGAGATAAAGGTAGGATCTTGATATTACCCTCTCTGATTTTGAATAGATTAGAACCTACGTTTAGTAGTAATCACATTGGGTTTTGATTAGACTTCTAGATCTCCCTCGTTGTGGTTCCTGCATATAATAGATTTGAGCAAGTTTAAAGATCTCTCTGTTTACCCATGTTTTGACCTTAAAAAAATATGAAACCTTTCTAAGATCTGTAGAGAGTTCAATTATCTTTCCAACAGTGTATGATAGAGTTTCACTGGATTCGAGATGCCAGAGTTGTGCTATTTCTAATAAGGCTAATTTCTAGTTTTGTAATTCTGATGCTGGTTTGTTCAACTCTGAATCTACCCTGTTTAACTTCCAAATTAGGACTCACGATGACTAAGACAAGTGTTGCATATTTCATAGTATTTCTGAATTGGGGTCATTTATCATCATAGATGGTCGGTAACTCAATTTATTATGTTTTTAGTACAATTGTTCTGCTTTTGCTGTCAGATTATCAATCTGTTATAAAACCTCAAATTAGTCCATCATAATTAACTCTAATGCAGTTTTACACCCTCTAACAAAAGATGAGATTTTTATGACAAACGGGTACAAAAATATCTGTATTTTGATGCAACTCTGTCAGTTCTAGTTAGTCTGTTTTGAAGTGCAGTTGAGGCTAACTTTCAGACATGTTCATGTTTAGATTCTTTCATATTGGTGTAGCTTACTTCCTGTAGTATCCAAATAATATGGTTTGTCAAGTGTTGTTGCTTTTACACTAGAAGATTATGAGAAATACAAGCAACCATACTTTTGTTCTATTTGTAGTACTTGAGTAGTTTAGTAAGTGACGGGCTTGGACAGCGTATAAGCACTTTACGTGTTTGCTTTACATATGCATGGTTGTTATATGGTTCTAAAAAATGTTTGTGATCAGGTGGTGCTTCTTTGGACCGTACTTAGCTTTATGACTTGACCATTAAAGAAGGTAAGTAAACATATCGCCGTGGTCTACATGCTTTAACTCTATTATTTGAATCACCTCCATTAAATTCAGTACTTCACACTAGCCAGATAATCTGATATATTGAAGTTATTTGTTTATATTGATGTTTGATTATATCATGTTATGATAATCCTCGTTACATTTGAAGTTTGAAGCACATGAGTACCATACATTACAAATTCTTGCTTTTTTACATTTTCCATTGGATGCATAAGAAGATATTGTAGTCTGATGTTGGTGCGGTAAGTACCGTTACAACAACACATGTTGAATTAAACAATGTGGTTGCCGTCCTCACTTCCTTTTGTTTGTATTTGAGGGTAGAAGTGAAGTCATGCATTGCATTATATCATTTGCACCTGCATTTTCATGGAAGTTCATATATATGATGTAATTGATGTTTTATTCTTAATATTTGGAGTTTTATTCGGTTGATATAATACTATTATGTTTCAATTTAAATTTGATGCTTAAACAAACTGTGATTTGAATAACATTATTGAAGCAGTTTACTTGTTGAGGTTTTCCATAAACCTCATACGCTTCTTATATAATCTCAGGTACTTGAACTTAGAAGATATGAACTTGGGAAGGGAGTAGCAACATGTTACACATGTGCACGATTTATCATCATCTCACTGTTCAAATACTTGAGTTTTCATAATAATGGTTGGTTGTTTGAGTTTTCTATTTGTTGAGTAATCACTTGGAGTTGTAAAGTCTTGTGTTATCCATTCATACTATTTGTTTGATGCTTTCACGTACTCTGTTGTAATAGTATTGTAGTGTGGTAATAGTTCTGAAATTTCTAGGGTTATGCTCTAGAATTTATGGGATGTTATATTTGGAATGGAGGAAATGTGATGAATTTTGGAGGATTTGGTTCCTCTTAGAATTATTACTATCAAGTCTTTTGATATACAAAATTTTATAGGAAAAATTTGTTTCCTCCACTTCTTAGAGGATTCTAAATAGGAGCTCTAACCTCATGTTAGAATTTCTTTGAAAATTTCAGTGAACAATGTGTCTATCTCTCTCTTATTCTCTCTTCTAATAAACTCCTCTCGCAAAAGTTTTTCTGTGTCATATCCAAACAACTTTTTTACAAAAAATCTTGTATTTTGAATTCCTATAAGATTACTGTGTTCCAAAGAAGATATAAACTACCAAATTGCCGAAGAAAAAGAATGAAAGCTCTTGCACAATATAGCTCGAAACCAAACACCCTAACCATGTTACTAATCAGAAGCATAAACACACGTTGAAATTTAGCGGACATTTAGATAACTGTTTACATTTATCAAACGTTAAAGCCTGCCAAGCATCTATCTTTCAAATGTTGGATAATAAAAAGGAATGTGTACGTCGTGGCTACCATGCCTAGCAATGGCATTCTCGTGATTTTCAGGATCAATAACTCGATTAGATACGAAGTACACATCGTGACTATCATGTCTAAGGCAACAACAATATCTATTTCTCTAGTTAAATAGAAGAAATGTAAGAACATAAGAAACAGAAAAAACGGCATACTTTGACGTGCCCTAACTTTTTGCATCACGAAACAACACTATATAGCAGTGTCATTAGGTTACAACATTATTTAATTTGAAAAATGAAGAGTGTCACCGTTTTGAGTGAAACAACGTCTTGTAGTATTAAAATCATATATAAATGATTTCTCAAAAAAATCATACAAATGCTCTCCAGCTAACTCTATATTGGTATTGTACATATATAGTTACAATGATTTTGCATCTCTAAGAAGCCAAATATACATGTTTATGGCTATTTATATGTGCTTATTACAAGCATCATTTACACATGATAAAATACAAATGAAATGATCTCTTTTATATGATGACAATTACGGATAAAGTAATTGTTAATATCATGACACTCTTATTTTTGACGTTCCATGATGAAAAAAATGACGGTCTAATCCTAAGGGTGTGTTTGATACAACTTATAGTTCAGCTTATTGAACAACTTATGGTGTGATAAGCAATAAGCTATAGCAAATACACTGGACCTATAAGCACTTATTATCATAAACAATCATAAGCATTTTGATATTTTATACTATAAAGATAAGGCAACCAAAAACCTTGCTTTTTTAGCTTATGGAGCACATACCCCATACTTTCATAGGATAAACATAAGTAGAAGCATTTTTGCCAAACGGTTGGATTACTTACGCTTGAATAAGCTAGATAAGCTGAATAAGCACTTTTGATATATAAACATAAGCATAATTAATTTAAAGTCTAAACAAAAGCTATAGGAAATACATCCTAACTTTTTTAAGTACAATTTTAAATTTAGAGGGTAGCTTCTTTTTAAATCAACCAATCTAAAACTTCTTTTTCAAACCAATGAGCCACCGAGCATCAAGGGCGAGAGCCAGGTGAAACGGCTCACGGTCACGGCTCCAGCCATGCCTCCGATCGAGATCGTTTCGGAAAAAGAAAAAAAAGAGGGGGAGGGGGGGGGGGGGGGGGCGAATAACACGTCCCTGGCTTTGCTCCACTGTCTACCCCGCCGCCATAGAAACTCAGATCCCAGTCACCAGAGCGGCGCAGCAAGCACGGCGGCCTGTCCGGCCTCAGCCAAGCAGCTTGCAGCGGCTAGGTCTCGTGCGACCAGCGCACGGCGGCCGGAAGGGGGCACAAGCCTGCCGCCTTGGGCTGGCCCTCTTCCTCCTCCAGTTTCGACGGTGACAACGGAAGGTGAGAGCTGAACTCTCCTCCCCAATCCTCTATTCTACCTCCTTCCTTTTGTAGTTTACAGTTAGGCTGGATGTAGCGGGGATTGGAGACCCACATCGATCCCTGTTTGTTCTGGTAGAGAGATCTCTCACTTGCTTCTTTGAGTAGCTTAACCTTACTTTTTCGGGAAAAGGGGGGATTTTTGGGTGTGCAGCCGAACACCGCCAATGCCCAACGCTAAGTCCGCCCCTCTAATTTCGGTTCGGTTCGGTTTATAGGACTTTGATCGGGTGCATCTCCTTCAGTCGTATGCTAGAGCTCCTGACAAATATTTCTAAACAGTAATTGTTCCCTAGAGACACATCCTTTTCACACACTGGCAAAAGGCCATGGCTTTAGCAACATACTTGCTTCTACTTTTTTTTTTTGCGACTACTAAGGCTCAAAATAGAATGATGCCATGTTCGGCTGCATGGTTCTAAATCAAAAGCAGACAAATGTTAAGTCGAGCTAGTTCTTGTGGAATTTGAGATGATTTGTATGCTATTAAATGGATCATTTGGCAGGAAACCAACTAGAGCCTAGAGCCTAGAGCCTAGAGCTGTGGACCTAAAGGCCAGACATAATTTTTCACTAGTTCATAGGGTAACTGCAATCGTTCTCCATTAAATTTAAGTGTCATTCTACCATGCGTGTAGTAAAACTATCTGAACTCTGACAAACAATGTCTTATAAATACCTGGAATGGTGATGTGCAAGGTTGCAAAACAATTTTATATCTACATTCTTTAATTTTCATATAGTGTCACTTCAACATTTGCTTTGTTGTTGTTGTGTTGTCAGTTCAATATTTGCCAACGTTATGGTACAAATCAACACCTTTTGTGATAGGAGAGAATAGGAGGTTTCATTTATGTGTATGCGCAGATAATTTATAATTGATAAAAAGTACAATAATGTCCTAAGAACTTGTGCAAGGGCTAATGATTTGCTAAAATGATGCTCTTGCAGACACACTGAATACATTTATTGCTAAAGGAGAATCTTGGTCAAATATTTTTTTCCACAAAGAAGAATTCTCTGAAGCAGTATGACATCAGTAGGTCTACTAAATCCCTCATCAGGTTATGAAGCGAGTACCAGTGGGACGATTGATCGATTGCCAGAAGTGATGAATGGAATGAGTATAAGAGATGACAAGGTAAATTTGCGTTGGAGATATTACATGATATTTCTTGCTGTCAGCTTTTGATTTACCAGTCAATCTGGCAGGAAGTTGAAACTGTTGTTGTCAATGGCAATGGAATGGAAGTTGGTCATACTATTGTGACGACTGTTGGTGGAAGAAATTCACAACCGAGACAGGTACTAGGAAAAAATATATAGACTGGTGGCGACCCTAGCATATGTTTATTTACTGTGTCATGTCCAATTGTACGATAGCACATTCAACATGATAAAACAGTTTCATGTGCAACTGGTACATAGCACATTCAGAATGATAAATCAGCTTCAAGTGCAATTGGTAAAATAGCACATTGAACATGATAAATCATTGGCATTATATGATGCGTCCTCTAATTGTAACTATTTTCAGTCCCTCGTTAGGTACATTAGATGTTCATAACACTGTCTTATATATTGCATTACAGACTATTAGTTACACGGCAGAGCGCATTGTGGGGCAAGGTTCATTTGGAGTTGTATTCCAGGTTGGTTGACTCAAAATTCCATTTATTTTGCTATAGACCTTAATTTAGGTTATATCCTGTAAGAATCTGTGTCTAAAATTCTAAATTTTACTGAAATGCACTTTTTTGTTCAGGCCAGGTGTCTGGAAACTGGTGAGAGAGTAGCTATAAAGAAAGTTCTTCAAGATGCAAGGTACAAGAACCGTGAGCTGCAAACAATGCAAGTTCTTGATCACCCAAATGTCGTGTGCTTGAAGCATTACTTTTGCTCCACGACAGATAAGGACGAGCTATACCTCAATTTGGTGCTTGAATATGTACCAGAAACAGTTCACCGTGTTATTAAACATTATAATAAGATGAACCAACGGATGCCATTGATATATGTTAAACTGTATATGTATCAGGTAAATGTTGAAAGTACCTTTCAATGCAATTCTAGCTGTGGCCTTTTTTTCTTGTTTCAATAACTCTTTACTGGAATTGTCTAATTTTGCATTTCATGGAACTAAATTTACAGATTTGTAGAGCTTTGGCTTACATGCACAACTGCGTAGGAGTATGCCACAGAGATATAAAGCCACAAAATATTCTGGTATGTGTGTGGTTAGATTTCTTTCTTAAAATGTTAACAATAACATTTTGTCCTTCATCGATGATAATTTTTGGGTTCAATAATTCTTGTAACAGGTGAACCCACATACTCATCAACTGAAGCTGTGTGATTTTGGCAGCGCGAAAGTCTTGGTATGGTTCATAAATCACGACTTCTTGATGTATTGATTGTCACCTAGAGCATCACATAACTATCTTTGCAACCTAAAACAAAAATATTCTACTTATCTTAATAGGTGCAAGGGGAACCAAATATTTCATATATCTGTTCCAGATACTACAGAGCTCCAGAGCTCATATTTGGTGCTACAGAGTATACAACAGCTATTGATGTGTGGTCTGCTGGTTGTGTTCTTGCTGAGCTTCTTCTAGGGCAGGTAAGAAATTAACCAAGCTGTAGTTATATATCAGCCAACTCCTTGAAGCTACACCTTCATAAGATATCTCCTGTTGAATAGCCTGTTTTCCCTGGGGACAGTGGCGTTGATCAGCTTGTCGAAATCATCAAGGTAAGAACGACAATTTCTGTTGAAAATGTGTGCAGTTAGGTAGTTACCCATTTCTGGTTGACTCATGCAGTAGGCTCATTTTTCTTTCAGGTTCTAGGTACACCGACACGCGATGAAATTAAACGCATGAACCCCAACTACACCGAGTTTAAATTCCCACAAATCAAAGCTCACCCATGGCACAAGGTAAGAGCTCCACATCTTGAAGTTTTCCTTTTTTTTTTAAGATTACCGCTAATGATGCATGTTTTTAACCAGATTTTCCACAAAAGGATGCCATCTGAAGCCGTAGATCTTGTTTCTCGTCTTCTGCAGTATTCACCAAACCTCCGGTGCACTGCAGTAAGTATTAACCTTGGTCAAATATTTTCTCATCAGCCTGGTCAAATCTGTAGTACATATGATAATGTTCTGTCTCTTCTCTCTCCAGTTAGAGGCGTTAATCCACCCATTCTTCAATGAACTACGGGATCCGAACACCCGGTTACCAAATGGTCGTTCCCTTCCCCAGCTCTTCAATTTTAAGCCTAATGGTAAGATATCTTTTTTACACATGCGCCCTAAAGCTCTTATCAGTAGATTCTGATGTGCTACATGCCCCACTTGAACAGAGCTGAGAGGACTACCAATGGAGTTTCTCGTGAAATTAGTCCCTCAGCATGCTAAGAAGCAGTGTGCCTTCTTGGGAATATGAGAAAGCAGTTCAGAGTGTCTCGTAAAAGAAGAGTGAAGTTAATCGATTATGAGTGTTGCATCAATGACCTGTTGGAAACTGCAGAATAGCATCTGCCTAGAGTATTATAGGATAGGCAATGCACACTGTTTTCTTTCACTGGCTGTGCTGTTTGCATGTTCTACCACGGCGGTGAACCTGTCCCCCAGTTTCTGTAAAGCGGCTGAAGACAAAGTGAGCAGTATCTGTTCGTGTGGCCTGTATATTGGTGTGACATGACTTTGAGAGCTTGATTCTTTGCATTTGTTTTATTCTTTTTGGAGATGGATTCTTTCCATATCTACTTACCAAACAGGAGAAGAGTGCACATTGTATCTGGAAACTATATTTTGTATTGACTTTCCTGAGTTTGTATCAGTTTTCATCTACCATGGAAGCTGAAGCCTTGTTACTCTGAGTCATGAGCAGGAAGAGGTCATCAACAGTAACAAGATCAGTATGCCTTTGTACTTTCTGTTATTCGTCGCTCGAGACCCTGCATCGTATCCCGTCCCAGATGCTGTGCATAGTTACTATACGTATTTTATTTTATTTTATTACTCTACACCTACCATGTTATCAGTCTTCACTGGGATGAGAATCAATAGTTAGTCAACCTTTGTGAAGTGTATATTGGGTACTATTTCTGGAGTCTTAGATGTACCATTTCATGGCACGCTGGACAAAGAATGATGAATGATAGCAAACATGGCAAAATGAATCCGTTGATTCCTGCTGCAAATTTCTGTTCATTTCATAGGATTATTCAACTCGGTATGCACAATGTCATTATGCATTCTTCGTAAGTAAGATTTCCTTGTGATACTTCATTAAAAAAAAAAGATTTCCTTGTGATACCAAGAAGTCATAGCACCAGCGCTGCCATTCCCATTTGATCTGCAGAACGCGAGACAGAGAGAGACGCAAACTAGAGGAAGACGGCGACGGCACCACGGCAAACGCACCGAACCTCCTAAAACACCAGAGAGAGAACCCTAAACCTCCCGGCCCACCGAGACCCGCGAGGAATCCAGCCCATCACCACCACCGCAGCCATGTGGCGCCGCGCCGCCTCCCACCTCCTCCGCGTCACCGCCACCGGCGGCCCCCGCGGCCTCCCGCCGGCGCCCCCGTCCCTCCTCCTGGCTCCGAGGGTTGCCCCCTACCCCTTTAACTTCTATGCCACACAGGCAGCGGCGGCGGCGGCGCCCTCCGCGGCGAGGGCGCCGCGAACGGTGGGATCGCTGCTGCGGCTCAACGACCTGCGGGACAACCCGGGCGCAACGAAACAGAAGACGCGAAAGGGTCGCGGGATCGGCTCCGGCAAGGGCAAGACGGCCGGTCGCGGCCACAAGGGACAGAAGGCGCGCGGCAAGGCCATGTTCGGCTTTGAGGGTGGACAGACCCCGCTCCGCCGCCGCTTGCCTCGCCGAGGGTTCAAGAACAAATTCTCACTCACGTTCCAGGTAGTCTCCATCTTTTGCTAGCTTACCCCCATTTCGTCTCTTTCCCCCGCATCTATGCGGGATCAATGTCCTGGTGTCTTAGTGGTATAGTAGTTTAGAGTGGTGCGCGTCAGGTGTTCGATCCATGTTGACTCCGGCAATTGCCGTCCCGTAACCTATTACCGGTCAGCGATCAGTACTTCAATGGGTTCTACCGTTCTAGGCAACTCCACAAATGATGCTTGATTGAAATGCTGCTTTTCTTGCGTGGAATTCTGTCTTGCACATAAGGTGATCGATCTTGTTCTCTGCAGTGGCTTGACATAGTTTCACTTCTCGTAAAGGATTTTTGTTGTCTTATGAATGTTATACTCGAGTAGACAAAGAAAATTTTAGCTGAAATTATTATCAGCTTCTTTCCTGAATGTCCTCGTAACTAACATAAATGTGATACAAAGGTCTTGAAAGTACACCATGAAATTTGCTTGATGTGCAGTTGGTGATGTAGATATCATTTTTGCATTACTCATTGGGATTCTGCAGTAAGGCCAGAGTGGTCATCCATTCATTTAGGTTTGATCCTCACAGAGTTATGATATCTGGGATTTGAGCTTCTTCTATCCCAATCCCAAGCCCATCCCTCTTATTCCCTCCTACCAAACAATGCAAAGACCATTTCTGCATTCCCATTTCTCATTCCTACTAGTGGAAGATTGATTGGATTGCAATGTATGGAGGAGTACCCCCTTCCATTTCTTTTAGTTGTTATATTGATTATTCGCTGTGTTTGAGATAAGTAGATTTTGAATATTACAAACTGCAATTACTTTGTTGTCAAGAAAAATGTATGTATCAATGTGCCAAATAGCAGGTGCATGGGCTGTCCCATATATCTATATACTAATCGGGCGTGACCTCTGCTCACCAGCGGTGCCCGGCGGCCTCGTCCAATCACAACCGTTTCCTAGATGTATTGTCCAATGGTGCGTTGCCACGCACGGTAGCGGGTGGAACCATGCACGTCCACTCGGGTGCTCTTGTGCTGGGCTCTTGTCATTGGGCCTGGCTGTTTGATCGACAGGCCTCGTCCGGAGCTCTCTTGGATCATCGGCCTGCTGCAGATACGGCTGCACCACGGCCCTCCCATGTGTGCCGTCATGGCAGTAGAAGTTGTGGGGGAAGCGAAGTAGGGAGGGGAAAAGGAAAAAAGCCAATCATTGATCATTGACATCAGAATTTTGGGCTGCATATAACCTATCTTCAGCACGGTCGACCTGTACATCGTGGGATGCTTCAGACGAGCATGTCACTCTTGGTACCTCAGCTCGTCTTGCGGAGCTATGACAGGCCGCAACGCTCTAGCTCTTGGTGGTCTCGCCTTCTTGAAAGTCGCAATGCACGGTGGTTGCGGGCAATGGAACACCGCCGAGCCGGCCTTTTGGCGTTGCCACCGGTGGCTGAGCCTAACTTTCCTACGATGCCCTTCACCGGCCCTTCACCGGCACCTATGAGGCTGAAGGCAAACCCAATCCTCCTCTAATCTACGGTTTGAATGGACCTATTTTTTATGGGATTTTGTTGGAGCAACTCATCTTGGATGGAAGGGAGATGAGGGATGAGTCATGCAGCTGTGTTTAGGAGGTAATCCTAGCTGGCGGAAGTGGGGGAGTCATTTGGTTCGAGTTCTTGCTTGCTTGCCATGCGAGCTGTTGCATGCTGCTGGAGAAGCAGATGTGTGTGTGTGTGTGTGTGTGTGTGTCAGTGTGTGTGAGAGAGTGAGAGAGAGACCTGGTTCTTGCTACCAATGGAGGATGAAAGAAGGGATGCATATTGCATAAGCATGCTTTGCCGCCGAAGTACAGCCGCGTGGCCTGCTAACCTGTGACACCTGTGCGACAGTGTGAGAGAACGGACGGATGGCCATGTGCCCATGTGCTTCATCTGGTGGAGTGTGGAGGTGGCATCTGACTTCTTTTTTAATTTAATTATGGGTCCACATTGTTTGTTAAAATAAATAATCAACCTGTTTTGAAGGAAGTGAAGAGTCTACTCCAGTTAGAATTGAAGGTTACCTCCTGAAATGCTTAGAAGTTAGAAAAAAATATTTTTAACTCTGTTGTGATATTTGATTGAAAAACATAGATACTTTTTATATTCAACTTACAAATAAGATTCTTTTGAATTTCTATTTTACATGTTTGTGGCTCATCATTTTGTATCGTTATTCAGAATCTAAAATTTGTTTCTGGAAACGCCGAATCTAAAACTTATGATATTTACACCCTATATAAGATATAGATTTACGAGATTTAGCTCATAAAATTGACAAGGCGTAGGAAATCAAATTTTGATTGAGCTAAAATAGGTGAATGCGATAGCACGCCAAACTATGTTATCGGAGCCTTATCAAAAAGCTTTATCGACAAACAATCATCTAGCAAGTTAAAAAAAAGGTTGTAAAAAATGACCACCAATCATCTGCATGTACGTACGTAGCTGGCGAACAAAAAAGAAAATGAAAACACAACCAACCTACCCATAGAACACCGTAGCCCAACGGCCCAGGAAGCCTGACGGCCCAAGCAATAGCACCTCACCTCACGGGCGCAGCGCGCCGTCCTAGCTAGTTGCTTTTTATGCCGTAAAAAAATTAATAGATACTAGCCGAAAGAGAGCCTACCCCAACTTGCTTGGGATAAAAAGGCTTTGTTGTTGTTGTTGTTGTTGTTAGCCAAAAGAGCAGTATACCTCCAGCTCGCCAAATTATTCTGTTGTTTTTTCAACTTCGTCAAACATGAAAATTATTAAGCAATACATTTTTTTATGCTAAATACCATCAAACAGATTTTACACCATGTCATATATAGTTGCTCTGTAAAAAATTAATTAGATGGAGTTTCATTAATTGGAGCAGTGCTATTTATCTTTCATGGTGTTGGCATGAGAGCACCAGTTGTGTATGCATTAGCATCTAAGTGGTGGTATGAAGGAAGTGGTAGTAATGGAGGTGACATATAAGTTGAGAAAACATTTAAATTTTGGAGGATAAATATTGTTTACAAAGTTGATAGTTTTGAAGCTCAAAGGATAAACAGATTTTAGTTACAACTGACCAAATAAGCGTTCACGAAATCTACAGTACTACAAACCGACAGACGTCATTGACACATACTATACTCTAGTATCCTTAATGCTACCACCTCAAGAAGTGTGCATGATAGCAACGAGATTGAAAAGGATAATGCTAAAAGTTATAGAATCTGGATCTCAAAATTCATCATGGTGGGCAACTATTGAAACACAAGTCGAGTAGCAAAGAACTACTGACATTAGCCATCTACAAATTGGTACTGCCTTCAGAAACTGTTTCCACTGAGCAAGTGATGAATTTTACTGATAAATATTATTGGTCCTTGTGTGACTTGAACATACGACAACATATGATGATATTAATATTTTCTTTCTCATCAGCCCTGCGGACTGGGAAAAATTGCAAAGCTCATCAATGCTGGAAAAATTGATTCCTCTGAACTTATCACTATGAAGACACTGAAGGTACTTAGAATCATTTCTCTATACATTGTATGCTTTTGTTATTTTCTTGTTTGATGACATGAACATGTGTATCCCATGTTGGCAGGAGACAGGTGCCATTGGGAAGCAAATAAAGGACGGAATTCGCTTAATGGGACGTGGAGCAGAAGAAATCAAATGGCCGATTCACCTTGAGGTAAATATAATCTCCAGTTAAATAATCTATTTTTATCTAACAAATTGTGTGGTTTACACAATTAGCTTCTTATTCCCTTGGAAGCCATCTTGTCAGGAATGGCAACCTTGTCTTCAAAGACCAAACTGAAGATCTTACCTAGAAAGATAATGATCTGCCTCTTGCTGCTTGATTTGACACAATCTTGGAACATGAAATCTGACATGTATATTGAAAAAAGAATTGTTTTGTGATATTTGGAGCTTATTTTTCACATGATATACTAGGCTGTCCATAGCTTGCAACTATGCTGATAGTATGCTGCTTGGATTGTGGTGATCAACAGTTCGCTATATTAGATCAGTTCTGAACATTGCTGTTGTGCACAAGTTTGTTAAAGTACCCAATTTCTGCCCCTCGTAACCTTTGGGCCTGCTGGCATGACTTTAGATGTTTTTTTTTCTAAGTTCAGTCATCTGTTTATAAACAGTACATGAACTGACAATTGTAGGTATCAAGGGCAACTGCAAGGGCAAAAGCTGCTGTTGAAGCAGCCGGTGGAACGGTAAGGTTGGTGTATTACAACAAGCTTGGATTTCGAGCTCTGCTTAAACCCGAATGGTTTGAGAAGAAGGGCCGCCTGCTACCAAAGGCGGCAAGGCCTCCACCCAAGCAGAGAGACAAGGTTGATAGCATTGGCCGCCTGCCTGCACCAACAAAACCACTTCCCTTCACACCAGAGGAACTAGAGTTTGCAGCAAAGCGTGAGGCTGCTCGTGTAATAACAGTGTAAGATGGGAGCAAGTTGAAGTCACATTTTTTTTTATTCTACACACTGAAGAGGCCCCTCTGAATGTGTATTGCATTAGTTTGAGCAGGGCATGTATAAGAATAGATTGTTAGTCTTGAAGAATCATTCCTTGTGGAATGAGATCCTTTGGCCGCAGTTTTTGAATTTAGTTTATCAGTATGGACTGGTGAAGGTCATTTTCCTGAATGCACTCATGTCTGGTGTTACGCGCACCTGGGGCAGCGCCAGGGCACATGTGCCCTTCATGACAAAATAGTTATTTCCTTATGTTGTCTGCAATAAGTCGTGTAAATCTATACTGATGTCTTCTTTCTGATGATATTTTTTGTGTCACCTGTGGTCTGCATATCTAGGACACTCGGCTGTTGCGCCCTTAGGAATTAGCTTCTGTATTTTTTTTTCTGTGAAGATGGATACTTTGCATATATAGGACAATTTTTTTAGCTTAGCATCATCACTTAAGAACAGGAAGGAATGTTACTCATCAATTCACTATGTCTTTCTAGATTATTTGCAAAATCTTCTGATCTTCCCAGATGCGTGAGAAGACCACCATCCATGCTTCAACCTCAAAGGTCAGTATACTTCTCTAAACCGGCGTTGTTTATCCTAAACACAGACTGATCAACACATTCCATTTCCACGTTAGGCGTAAGGCCTGATCTACTGGTGTTCCTCTTGTTGAACATGAGCAAGCTGAACTCCGGTGGACACACAAGTCAGAGCCTGAAAAAATTTGCAGCGGACACCACAGTAGCCGCCAGAGAGCGTGGTTACAAAAAGAGATGTCACGTCTAAATGGATATCCCGATTTAAAAATACATGGCAGATGCAGTTCTGCAGACAGGTATGGAACACCGATTATGTTCAGATTTGTTCATGGAGATTGCCATCAGCATTTCCAGATTTATTTACGTTCTCACCGCGGTTCACCGATCTGCTACTCTCTACTTTTGCTCTAGAAATCCATCCACCTAAAGTGGCACAAACTTTGTAGTGAACAGTTGCTTGTCGTAAACTTTTCTGCTCCGAATGATTATTCTCAATTACTTAGGCAGATAACCTTTTTCGGCCTAAGAAAGACTTGCACTGAATGTTTTTAGGAATGACAAATAATCGAAAGTTACACAGATCTGACTAAGAATAAAGATTATCTTTAACTTCTGTGAACTAAATTGCTCTTGTGTTCATAGGGGCACTGTGGACATAATATTCTGTCCATTTCAGAGAATCCGTTGCGTTTTCTATAACTACTTTTCCTCTGCCAGATGAGCTATGGAGGCATGAAGGCATGGAGCTATAGGACCTAGAGTCCGAGCCAGAGGAGCAGGAGCCCAAGCCGTACCAAACAAAGGCCAAATGAACTCAGTGGATTGCCATTTTGTTCCTCCGTTTGCTCAACTTTCACGCCGCTGCTGTTGCAGCTGAATGCACTTTTTTTTTCAGATATGGCATTGCCGAACCCTAGAGTTGTAGACTACTCATACCACGCGACATCGGGAATCCTGGATCATCCAAGACCACAAATGTACGGCAGTAGAAACGAATGTACAGCCAATCTCAGACATTCACAATACACATATACTCACTCTTATGAACATACGTATGCAATCTTACCCCTATGATCATCTTCGAAGACTGAGTCGACAAATTCTTGAGATTTACGAAGTTACCATTGACGCCTTGCTGTCGATGGGAGCGTCGCCTATCACTGAAAGCACAATGCCGTTGAATTCTAATAAATTCGCTTCTACAAGAAGTTGAATTTAGGATCTGAGGTGTTACTGAGACTCTTGTAACCACTAAGCTGCAGACCTGTGGCTACTCTTGCCACACAATTTTGTGAATTGTGACATCACGTGAAGAATTTGTACTACTATATCTCGTATACGCATCAACGCATGGAGTTACTTTTCGTGGCGTCTTAATTTTCTGTTTTGGCAATGGCTAACGATGTCGACTGTCGAATGAATGACTACTGTGCTGCGCCAGTCACACAGAGAGTTCTCGATCGAATTAAACATGACGTTTGGTAATGAAAAAGAAGAGCAAAACCAACGGCCTTAAACTAATCCCCAACTAACACTATCAATGCTACTAGTAAGCTACGTACTGCTAAGCCTACCACAAAACTTTTCGGTTGGTCTCGTCCTCCTCTGCTACCGTCCTCATACCTCCACCCTGCTGAGGTCGTGAGTGCAGCACCACATCAATGAATATGGCAAAAAAAAAAAAAAACAGTATGGTAATGCTACGGCTACTACTGCAGTCTTGCATTGCGCCAAATGGACCACTCCAGCACCATGAGATCTTGTGGCCGTCGTCGAATTTTACCACGACCGGCGCACGTCCTCGCCGCAAAAACCGTGTAGAAAAGCTTCCGTCGATGGCCGTCGCCACCGCCCCTGGGGTTAATCCACTTCGTTTGGTTCCGTATAAAGCGCCACCTAGCTAGTAGTTAAGCTTACCCCACTCTAGTGTATTAAGCTAGTGGTGGCGCTATCAGGATTTGCTCGCCCCTGCACTGGATCACTCGCGCATCGGCGTCAGCACGAGCCAGCAGCAATCTATGACCAACACAACAAGGGCCGGCACGCATGGAGTTGGATCGACCAATCGCGACGCGAGATTAACTCTGTGATGAAGCAATAATACAGTAGCTAGTGCCTCACAGAAGAAGAAAGCTAGATCTCCGGTCCATCGGATCCAACTCGTGCATGCTTTGGAAAGCGATGCATGGGGTACCGTACGTAGATACATGCGTAGAAGCAGAAGCACACATCAAGAAAACAAACGTGAAGCAACGGCGCGACTGCGACATGCCGATGATCAATAGTGGCGATGGAGTTGAATATTCCTAGCAAAGGTAGCAGTACTCCAAATTGAGGTCGTCGTCTCGCCTCATCCCCGCCTTTTAATTTGTTTCTGTTAAATCTTTCTTGAATGGTCGTCGTGGCCGTGCATGGTCTCGCCCGTGCACCAGCGCACGCACGCTCCGCAGAGGAAAAAGCTAAGGCAGGGTCGGTCGGTCGCCGCCATTAGAAAAAACGGGGCGGCCTTCGGCGGAGGTGGCCAAGAGCAGTCACATAACAAGGCTGTGAGTGATGAGGCCTCCACTACCACTCCCACCACCACCGCCCCTTCTCCTCCTGTTCCAGCAGCTTCATTCACTCCCGTGCGCGCGCTGCGCGACCTATAAATCCGTGCACTTGCGCTCGCCATCATCATCCCGAAGCCAACTACTGGTAGCCTCGAGCAGTCTCGTCCTTCACCTAAGCTACTAGCTAGTACTAGCTTAGCTAGATCCCCGCGACAGCGACCACGCACGCCGTAGCACTATGCGCTGCGTGTATATAAGCGACCTTGGTGATCCAGGAGTAATTCACACCATCCAAGCTCATTGCAACCTCAATTAATTAGCTTCTTCCACTATTAGCTCGCTAATAAGCTCCATCGTCATTCGGCAATGGAGCTCATCACCGCAAGGACCACCGCCATTGCCCTGCTCCTTCTCCTGGCGCTCGCCGTCCTCTGCAACGAAGGCGTCCACGCCCGGTACCACCACCACACCAAACACACCAGGCACAACTCGTCGCACAAACACCCGCCGGCCCACGCCCCAGGCCCAAGGCACGGGCCCTACTCTCCCCCGGCCCCACCTCCTTCATCCGCTCCGGCGCCCGCGCCGGGACCAGACGACGACGGCGCCGGCGCCGACAACGTGACCGTGTACGACGTGGTGAAGGACTTCGGCGCGGTCGGCGACGGCGTGGCCGACGACACGGACGCGATCAAGACGGCGTGGGACACGGCGTGTCAGGACGCCGGCTCCGGCGTGGTGCTGGCCGCCGCGGGCCACACCTTCCTGGTGCGCACCACCGTGTTCACGGGCCCGTGCCAGGGCAGCGTCGCCATCCAGGTCGACGGCACCATCGTGGCGCCGGGAGATCCCGACACGTGGCCCGCCAGCAGCAAGCGGAACTGGCTCGTGTTCTACCAGGCGCACGGCGTGGCCCTGCGCGGCATGGGGATGATCGACGGGAAGGGGCAGAAGTGGTGGGACCTCCCCTGCAAGCCGCACAAGGGCGGAGCTAGCTCCCACGGAGGACTCTGCGACAGCCCAGTGGTAAGTACTAGTATTTGTTATTCCTGCTAGTACTAATTAAGCTGAAAGTATTATTTGTCATTATTGTTACTGATCATTGATTTTCAGGCGATGCGTTTCTTCATGAGCAACAACGTGAGCGTCCACGGCCTCAAGGTGCAGAACAGCCCCGAGTTCCACTTCCGTTTCGACCAGTGTCGCGGCGTGGCGGTGAGCGACCTGTCCATCACGTCCCCTGCGGACAGCCCCAACACGGACGGCATCCACGTGGAGAACACGCAGGACGTGCACATCAGAGACACGCTCGTGTCCAACGGCGACGACTGCGTCTCCATCGGCGCCGGAACCCGGAACGTGCACATCGAGAACGTGACGTGCGGGCCGGGCGGGCACGGCATCAGCATCGGCAGCCTTGGAAAAGCCGGGTCGCGCGCCTGCGTGGCCAACATCACGGTGCGCGACGCGGTGATCCGGCGGTCAGACAACGGGGTGCGGATCAAGACGTGGCAGGGCGGGTCAGGGTCCGTGTCGGCCGTGGCGTTCCAGAACGTGCGCATGGACGCCGTGCGCAACCCCATCATCATCGACCAGTACTACTGCCTCTCACACAGCTGCGAGAACTCCACCACCGCCGTGCTCGTGTCGGGGGTCACGTACGCGGGGATCAGGGGCACGTACGACGTGCGTAGCCCGCCGATACATTTCGGGTGCAGCGACGCCGTGCCGTGCACCAACATCACGCTCGCAGACGTCGAGCTGCTGCCGGCGGAGGGACAGAGGGTGGACGACCCGTTCTGCTGGAACGTCTACGGGAACGCCACCACGCCTACCGTGCCGCCAATGGACTGCCTCATCGAAGGCGTGCCCAGGCACGGCGCAGAGGACGACACCAGCCTCAAATGCTACTAGCTAGTTTAATTACCCCTCATGAGCTTGCGGTGCTTCTTTACACGCTAATTTGGACAAGTAAACAAATTAAATTCCACGAACGGAAAGACACAGAAGAGTAAGTTAATTAGCGCAGACAAAAACTAAAGGAGCTTTGCCTTGTTATTACTTACTGTATGTATATATACAAAGAAGAAGCTAAGATGACAATGTAATAGTCAGATAATTAAGAGGTGATTTGTGTGACAGTTACCGGAATATGTGTACTGTGTATAAAATGCATACATATACTCTCTGCTATATATATATGTGGCTGCTGGTATGTACTAGTAATTTAACCAAATGCATGGCTTCTGTTTCTTTTATTAGAGTCATACCTAGCCAGAGCTATAGGTGATGTGTGTCCAATAATTCCTTTCTTGTGTATGCATGGCGTTTCACTACAAACAAGCTTCCTACTATTTCAGTTTTTTTTTTCCTCACATTCCGTTCTCAAAGTTTCATCGCTTTGAACTTGGAACATTAATTGTTGGATGTAAGCTTGATTTGGCTCATATTTATTTGTGACCGAGCTGCTCCACTCCACCACATTGTGCGGTGACGAAAGGGGAGCAATGCGGATGCTGAACGTATCAAATTATAGCAAGTAGCATTATTATCAACGCGTACGTACGTGATCCCAAAGTCGAATCAAAAGGCGCGTACGATAAAGCTGCCATTTGATGATGATGTACATGATGCAGAAAACCAAACCCTAAAGTTTAAGACCACGAGACTCTGACGAGGGCCCCACCGCCTGCCAATTAAATTACTTTCGATATGTCCTAACAATTCCGTACGTCGTCAGTGGATGCTGCGGCGTTGAGTACGCAAATAATCACCCGCGCGTCCTTGGTTACGTACTCTATAGGTTGCTGGAAACGTACGGTGCAACATTGACAGTGAAGTCGTCTCTGTTGCCGAAGCGCACAGCCTTGTTTTTACTACTAGTAGCGAGGACGAAAAGTTGGCAGCGACTGGCTGTTCTCCATTGCGATTGTGGTGATATGGGCCATTGGAAGAGCTCGTGCTCCTAACCAACCAGGAAATACCTGCCCAACGAATTAAAGCGAAGGTTTTCAGTAGTGTTCCTGTGGGCGCGTACGTGGCCTGGCCCTGGAGAGAGAGGCCATGCACACTTGTACTAGTTATTGGATGAATTTAGAGAAACGGTGCAGGCATGCAGATCATTGGCATCATAATTGGATCGGTTACGAACCTGGAGGAGTGGTTGTGAGCAGCGCCTCTGTGTCATCCAATTAGATTCCGGAAAAGCTCGATCGGGTAGACCGGGAGAGGCGCCATCGAGTACGTACTTAACTCTGGAGATGGATGAGTCGGCTGTAATCGGCCACACACATCATTTGGTTACACTTACACGCATCATCAAACAGTAGCAGAGAGCTAGCGCTGGGCACTACTACTGAGCGCCGCAATTGTCTGTTGTGACAATTAACAATATTATGTTTTTTTTATATGAAAAAAGCATATATACATCAACTTGATTCCAGCAAATAATTAATATCATCATGTTGCGTAAGCTCCCACCTAGTCCAGTATAGATGCACTGCGCATGCGCACACAGACCTCAAATTAACGGCGCGTGGTGTAGGATATTAGTACGCGGCCCAGGCTACTCTCTACGACCCTACTCCGTGACACCTGATGGACAAGGCCATTTCCTATGCCAGGTGCAGCTACACGCACAACACAACAGTGGACTCCACACACACACACACACGGCAAGGTTCCAGCAGCTTCCGGCCGGTCGGAAACCCTATAATAGAAGCCCCCATTAATTTGTAGCGAGCACAAGGCCTCGACGACACGTACGGTGACGTGGATGGATGGGTGGATCCTCCACGAGTAGCAGCAGTAGATACGCAGATGCGGTGAGCACTCTCCGGAGCCCTGGAAGACGCCCCGGCTCACAGGCAACCTCGCAGCGCCACTAGCTAGCTATAGCAGCTCATCGATCACAACGCGCATAGTAGTGCACGGCCGCCCGGTCCCATCGACCGACCGATCGACGCCGATTCCATCACGAACTCATCACGGCGGCTCGACCGACCGACCGAGCCGGCCGGCCGGTGCTCATCCCACCGAAAAAAGTGGCTGGCTTCCGAAACAGCGCGGTTCTGTGTTTGCCTGTGGCTGCACACTCGCCGTCCGCGGCGCAGGATTATCGTCGTCAGCGGCGGCGGCCGATCGACGCGGGGAATGCATGCTCCGTGAGTGGACGGGTCGGTGCACGCACGCCGCGGTGGTGGTGGCGAGGTCAACCGGGAGTCGTCCGCGCCCGAGCAACCGAGAAAAAAGAAGAAGAAGAAAAAACCAAATAAAGGTCCAGGGCACCTACGTCGACGTCGCTGCCACGGCCACTACGTAGCCCACCACCTCCGCCTGCTCCCTCCCCAACAGATCCATTATACTAGTATATAATTCCACTACAAGCTGCCGCCGCGAGCCGACTCGTCCGTCTCTGCGCTGCATGCTTCCTCTCTCCGCGCTCCGCGTGCAACAATTCTCCGCACCCGTTTCTTCAATTTGCTAGCTGCAAATATAATGCCGCGTGCGCGTTGTCTCGTTGCTTTCCGTATCTGCAACAGTGTAGCGCTTCGAGAGACAGATGCGCACTGATGATTCTACCAGCAGTGTGTGTTCACTTTTTGTTCCGTTCCACCCGCGTACGGAACACTATTAGGCCTTTACCTGTTCCTCCTGCGTATTCGATCGGTGCCCTGCAATTAAAGTCAAGCGCGTGCGTCTCTCAACTGCCTCTCAGTTATTGACGACACAGTCCTATTTCAGCTCTTTCATCGGTCACATTTCCGGCACCACGCGCGGTTTGCACTGCATTCACTTGCACGCGCGCGGATGTGCACAGCCATATATCGTCTGCTGAAAGCTACCACACCACATAGTTGTGGGAGTGATGGCACTTCGCTTTTGCACCGCTGCTGCAGCTGATCGGGGCGCGCTTTCGGGCTCGCGTGGCTTCCTCCTATTTGCAATACTGCTGCTGCTAATATCTGTATCTCTCGCACTCCAATGTATCTTCCAAACCTCCGGTACGGTGGTCTTTGTTTTCCCTTTCCAAACCTCATTTTCCCGCTTCGATCCCTTTCCCTCTCCGCGCGTTTACCACCTCCTCCGCTTGGCTTTCCGTTGCGTCCTTTTGGTCCCCCTCTACTACGGGAGAAGCGCATGATGGATCCTAAATCCTAACTCTGGGCCCCCTTTCTCCCTGGTAGAAACTGACCCGACATTTCTTTAATTTCGGTTTTCATTAGTTTCCCTGGCAAACAACAAGGACTTGCACTTCACTTCATCACTTCCTGTGCAAAAAAAAAAAAAAAAGTTACCACTAGCCTGTATGAAATATTTTTCCGTGACATGTATGGTCCCCCTCGCTGTGGTGTGTGGTGCCCAAATAGGCGTAAAGCTCGTATTTGGAACAAGAATTTCACATTCATTTTGACGACCAAGTACAATACCCGTCTTAGTTAGAACTAGAAAGGTGGCCCATGCAAATTGCGCGGCTAGGATATATTTATAAAAAAATTGATATGAAAATTTATATTTATTTAAATAGATGAGAATATAAAATCTGACGTTTGACTAAGTGTTTTAAATTTTTTTTTAATTTTCTTATAACTTTGTAATAAAATTATTTTTAGGAACATTAGATCCCTCATTTATCTAAGTTCCTAGCTCATTTAAGAATCAAAATTTTAAAACTTGATCATCATACATATATCCATTATATATGATTTCTTTATAATTCAAAATTTATTATAATTTACCATCCCACATTTTTTTATCCAACTAGGCATATTTTATTTTATTTTCCTCTAATCAAGTCATATTTTAGATTATTTTTGTCATTGGGTTGCGTTGGTCAGGGCCTGTCTCGGCTTGGCTAAATTTTGTTTCATATTTTCTGATTTTTGTCCCTTTTAATGAAACATGTGCCCAGCACATTCGTGAAAAAAAAATAGTTTGTTTCAGTTTATACTATACTTATCCTTCTAGCATAACTTTCACATGTGATCATAATCATTATTTCCTTTCCAATTCTACAACATTCATCCTTTATCTTCAACGGCATAAACTCTAAGATGTCGTGCACAATAGAGTTATGCTCTTAGCCATCGAGGCCAGGTCCTCTGTATGGATGCTTACATATCCCAATCTCAACTACAATCAGAGCCCACACTTCATGCTTCATTGGTTGTATGGGTAGGGCACTGCTAAAGCATTATGACCACTACATCGAACATGTTGCATAGCTTCCTATCATAAGGGTTAATGAAAATTTTGGCTATATGTGACTGCTCAAGCTAGAAGAGATGGAAATAACCAAGAAGATATAATCTGAAGCTTAGTAATGACTCATCGTGGCATGGTTTTATTTTCGCGACACCAACTAGAGGGGATGCCTAATAGCGAGTTGTCATGCCTGATCAGGTCGGTGCCAACAATCTTCAGGCTAGATGGCCGACTACATGTAGAAAGTGGCCAATCCTAGATGCATATACCAAAGATCATTGTTGCTTCTTTGAACAATTGGTCGCTGGATGGCATCATACTTGAGGTGATAGATGTTTTGACCTACCCGATAATTATAATTGAGACCTAGCAATTTGTACCAAGACAATATATTCTTTGACATTTCCATCCTTATGAATCTAGAATTAATTATTCAAAAAAATAAAAATCAGCCATGTGCTCGTCATGGATATTCAACACACTAACGGATCTTCCAGCATTATCTAAACACTCTGCTAATTAGCTCATTCTTGTCGATATATTCATTGATGTCAAAGGATAAACATGGTTGCACCAGCATCATATCTACTTTAGCTCTTCTACATTCTCACTGCAAGCTGCATCTATCTGATATCATCAACATGTCGATGCATGTCTATCGCAATGCACCAACAACTGAAGGTGCTTATGAATGTGTAGTGAGGCTCATGGCTCGTCACCTGCATGACATCAACATGTCAATGTATGTCTATTGCAGTGCATGATGAATGTGTAGTCTAGGCTCATGGGCTTGTCATCTGCATGATAAACATATGTTATACCACGTATCACTTATAAGAAAAAAAAAGAATACATGTTATATTTTTTGGGGGGATTATACTTTGTATTTTTTTGGATTATACTTTGTATAAAATTGGAATAATTCTACTTTGATGATAAGGATTGAAAGTAACACTCATATATGTATAGAATTCATATGAGAATATTCATAGGACACCAATCTTTTTGTGTATTATGGCTTTTCATATATGGAAACCAGAATCACTTTTTTCTTAATATAAAAAATATGGATCACGTTTGTATGACTTTTTTTTTCTTAATTTGGACAAAAAAGAAATTAAATTAGTAGCAGGAAAGCCAACCGTAAGAGGGAGATTAGGGTAGGGTGACGTGGGGGTTGGATTTTCTTTTCTTTTTCTATTAATCCGAATTTAAATTGTAGTAAAAAAGCCAATCAGAAGAGAGAGATTGGCGTGGGTGAGGTGTGGGAGATTATTTTCTATTAATCTAAATTTATCAAATAATGAATAATTTTATTTATTTGTCAATTAGAGTTGGATATGATCTCTTTTTTGACTCTTCATCTAGGTCGTCCAATCTTCGTAAAATTCAACGGCTTTTCTCTTTTCTTTTTTAAATTTACGTGGTAATTTCATGATCTTGAGAGCAAACGTGGTGACTTCCTTTTCTCTTCAAAGAGGGAGATTACTAGATTAGGGTAGGTGTGGTGTGGGGATTGGATTTTCTTTTCTTTTTCTATTAATCCGAATTTGTTAAATTTATATCCCAAACAAAAAAGAAAAATTAAATTGTAGTAAAAAAGCCAATCAGAAGAGAGAGATTCGCGTGGGTGGGGCGTGGGAGATTATTTTTTCTTTTTCTATTAATCCGAATTTATCAAATGATGAATAATTTTATTTATTTGTCAATTGGAGTTGGCTATGAACTCTTTTTTGACTCTTCATCTAGGCCGTCCAATCTTCATAAAATCCAATAGCTTATCTCTTTTTCTTTTTAGATTAACATGGTAATTTTGTGATCTTGAGAGCAAATGTGGTGACTTCCTTTTCTCTTTAAAGAGGGAGATTAGGGTGGGTATGACGCGGGGATTGGATTTTCTTTTCTTTTTCTATTAATCCAAATTTGTTAAATTTATATCCTAAACAAAAAAGAAAAATTAAATTGTAGTAAAAAAGCCAGTCAGAAGAGAGAGATTCACGTGGGTGGGACGTGGGAGATTATTTTTTTCTTTTTCTATTAATCCGAATTTATCAAATAATGAATAATTTTATTTATTTGTCAATTGAAGTTGGATATGAACTCTTTTTTGACTCTTCATCTAGGCCATCCAATCTTCATAAAATCCAATGGCTTATCTCTTTTCTTTTTTAGATTAACGTGGTAATTTCATGATCTTGAGAGCAAACGTGATGAGTTTTTTTTTCTCCTTCGAATAAGAAGATAATAGATTATCACATTCGAAAACACATGGAAAATGGTCTGAACATTTATATCACCAGCCATCCTAACAAAGATTATGCTTAACTGCATAGATTAAGTCTACAATAGCTAAACGTATTCAACTGTATTAATTAGTACATAGCTTAATCATGTTAATTAATTAGTTAGCTACACTAATGCTGGTACTATATATCTACATTGTGCGACTTGGTAAATTCTTAGGATTAGAACCTTTTAACCTGTCAATCAATCTTCCATGATGATCTGTTCATGCAATGCATCTTGTGTCAATAAAAATCTATGACCTATATATTAACATGTCTCTGGCACGGAGTAACCATGCCCACTAGAGAAGGTCACGTTGCGCTGGACTCCATGAAAACTGTTTTCTTGATCTATCATGCATCTACGTACCCTCCTAGGTGGCAAGAGTTAACTGATCTGTACTATCTTGAAAAAGAATGCATCGATGCTGCCACTTTATTATTTATAGCCGCAATCGATCAGGTTTATGCCGTCATCTCTGGCAAGTTTGTTTTTGCGGCCTTCATTATATACGGCCGGAGCAACGGTTTGTTGGTTCATGCATTACTTGACTGGCTTTCGGTTAATGACTGCGTAGTACTACTATTTCAATGTAATCATTTTCTTGTATAAACTTGCTGCGAATTCAGCATTGAGGGTGCAAACTTTGGTCATGTAGAGTATAACACTGTCAGCACATTATTTTTCAGAATAAAGTTTGGCTTCTTATTGATAGACACTTTGTTATGTTGACTTACATCAATATATGCACGTCAGAAGGCGATGTTATTCATGGCATTAATTAAGGCTTTTGTTTGCAATGCTGGAATCTTAATAGAAAAAATAATCTAAGAGCATGTGCAGCACTTTTTGCTTCTGCGTAGGTGATTTCTTATGTAATTCTTATGTTCCAAAAAAGCCTTAAAGATATGACCTATACTATTGCAGTGCTTTCAAACTAGATGAGTTTTACTACACATATTATTAGTTAAGTAGAAGATACTGAACTCGTTTTATTGCTCGGATGAATATATTACTTAGAGAATACTAATGGAGGCTCCTCGAGTACCAATCGATATGGACCATCGGATGCATCATAATAGTTATTATTGTTTATTCCCTCCATCTCAATATGTAAGCATATAATATTTTGAACATATTTAAGACAAAAAGTAAAAGACTCATTTACCCTAATTATGAGTAAAAGTCCAACTCCACAAATGGCTTATATTTTAGGATTAGTTTCATATATCTAAGATGAAACGAAGAATTTTTATAATCTGAAGTAAATTTTAAATACTTGGAATGCTTATATTATACTACGGAGGGATACAATACGAGATATTATTATGCACAGGAAAGGTCCTCTCAAACTTTTTTTTTTTTTGCAGGTAAGGTCCTCTCAAACTTAGCAAGACATGCCCATACTGGAATACACATGTCTCTGTCAGTACGTGTAATATAGTGAAATATTTCTGACACCACCCCGTGCTCTGACAGAGTAGGGAACATTCCATTTGCCTTTTGCAGAGATCAATCTGGCAGCAGATCATCCTGCGCCTATTGACTCTGAACGAAATCTTTGCAAGGCATCTTCAAAAAGATGAGCCAACGAAACCACCATCACTCCATTACCTGAATTATTGGAACGGATCAGTTCACCAGAATCTTCAGATCATGCGCAGCATATAGGGCGGGAGAGCATGCCGCAGGACCATACGTCTATGTCCTGATCCGCGCTTTTGCCACTGTAAGCAAAGCACGCTAGCTGAACGCAGCATTTTGAAATGGACCACACGCGGTGACTTAGACATTCGCCAAGCACGGTCCAAATCTGGCGGATGCGCGCAGACTAAGGAGATCCATCGATCTGGGTGAGTGATTTCTACACATTCTTGGCTGCGACATCTTGTTAGCAAGACTTGCTGTCAAGAGAGGTTCTACAAAGGAGAAACGCTGAGTTCTACATGGAGTATATGGACATTATATTTGCACGCTAGCAAAACGGTGAGTATATGGACATTTTTCTTGCAAAGACTAAAGCGTCCAAATGTCCATATACACCATGAACTACGCCATAGTTCATGGTGGTAAGGTATCTTTATTCCACTGGAGGTTGGTGATAAAAAAACAAACTAAAGAGACAAAACTTGGATGATTGACCCCATTTTGCTTTATCCTTGTTGTATATGAGTATATGTTCGCATGCTTGAAGTAAGCTAATCATCAGTGCCTAACTAATACTATTTGTAAAGCAAGACAATTTTGTTATCTGCATGATGCGCTTTCTATAAGACATTGTCGCATCTGCGTCATCAGACAAGGAAAAGCTTATTGCAAATCCTTGTTCTAAAGAGATTTGTTCCGTACTACTAATATATACACACCTAACGCCCCAACATTGCAAGAAACTAAGATAGTAGAATACATCGGTTACGCTTACTCACTCCTTGTCAGATGTCGATAAGTGGCTCAAAATAAGTATAAGCAATTTAAGCAACAAGCACAGTGACACAAAGCATGAATCCACTGTGAACAGAAAGGCAACGGAGCTTTTGTGCCATGTCCTGGCTTTGGAGGCCTGAATGTAACGGCTTTACAGGCTCCCCATCTGCTCTCTGCTGCTCCTCTCCAATAAAAAGCTGAAGATCAAGAGTACAAGCACAGCACAAGGAATGTTTGGTGTACAAAAGCTGCATGCAAAGGATGGTCACAGCCCCGATAAACCACAAGAAAAAGAGCATCATCCCAGTGAAGATTGGATTGGAGAATCTTGCGGCAAAGTTATTGGTTTCTTCTTTCACAGGAGTGGGCAAGGCTTCTTTAGCCTGGAGCACTCCAACTACCGCGTCCGGATGATCGGTTCAGGATTGAACTCGACCGTATACGCCTGTCTGACATGCGGCGGCTGCGCATAAGCGTTTATTTTTTGAAATAAGTATTATTTTTTTTTAATAAGGTGCATAAGCATTTACACAGCTTGTTTGGAGAGTACGTAACAGAAAATGTTAGCATAGAAAATGTTGAATCGAAGCACGACGGACCTGAAAATGGGAAGAGAACAATCCCCGACGACCTCCCCGGGTTATCTCCTGTGTGACATCTGACATGGAGTCGTGCCCGTGTGGACACGAAGGAGCTAGTCAGTCAGTTTTGCCGCTGCATCTACAGATACGGGTCATTGCCGGCACCATAGTGGAGGCCTGGTGGACTGGTGGTTGCTGAGCGGCCAAACCAGATGCGTGTCCCCTCCTGAGCCAGCAGCGAAGCAATGCCGCAGGAGCCAGGCCCTCCTGCTTTGGCGTGTGCAGCCCCCGTGAGTCTAATTATTCTGTTTCATGATGAATATTTCCTTTCTTCTTTTTTGATTTTAGAGAGAGATGAAGGATGAACTCGTGAACAACTTGTGATCAGTAATCGTGTGACATTCTCGGTTCAAGCTCTGGAACAGATGGGCATTCTCGGACAACGGACCTTTATCGTACGAGGGATGTAGCGGGCCGTTGTCCGAAATACAAGTTGGGCTCAAATCACATGGGCACCAGTTAGGTCTCCTTCAGGCAGTGATTGCACATGTACTGGCCTGCAGAATCTGGACCAGCGGATCAGGCAGGCCCCAAGAGAAAGCAGCCCGGGCCGGATTGGAGCCTGCCATTGCCAGACCGGATCCCGATCAACGATAGGCCAACAACAACATCCGCTTGTGCTGCATCCAAACAAAGCTTGGTCGTATCATATGTATCCCGTGAAATCCCAATGTGGGTGAATCCAAAAAAAAAAAAAAAATCCATATGGGTCGTGGGGGCGACGTGACTTTCCTCCAGGGTGTATAGATCGCCATGCACGCGTCGTCCGTCGTATCAGCCGGTGACGCACGCACTCCGGGACAATGGCGACGACCAGAGTTACAGTGCAAGCGTCAAAACAGGAGGCTGGAATGTCGAGCAAAAAGTACGTTCCGGCCGTGGCCTTTGGTATCGCCTACGGGAGAAAATATTCCTCGGTCCACATGCACGGTTTTCTCTAGGATTATGTAGGACGTGGACGTCTCCTCGACACCAATAATGCATGTCAGGCTCCACCATGCGCAAGCGCGACTAACGTCTCACATGCGGCTCGTGCAGAGCAGGTGCCACTTGCACTGCGATCAGTAGTAATGACGCTCTCTGAATTGTCGAGGGGTGCTCATATGGTGGGAACCATAGATGCTAAATATTACTTTCTTTGTTCTTAAAATGTTATCACCGTTGACTTTTTTAATTAAATTTGACTTTTTATCTTATTTATAATATTATTTTAAATATATAAAATTTTAATTTATACTTTAATTTTTTTAATAAACCGAATAGTCAAAATTAACTAAAAAAATTAATAACAATAACAATTTAAAAACGGAGGGAGTAGTAAGAAACGTTTTGGATGTATGGTCATGGTCATATGATCGTATAAGAAACTTTCTGTATAGGAAGACGAGAGAATGGCTATTGTAGAACGTGTTTTGTCTTTCTTTCACCGGCTTTCCTCGCTCAATATGCGCCGAACGTGACCCTTCGTGTTTTCGAAACAGGCTCTGCAGGATGAACAGCTCGTGAGGTGTGCCATGTGGGTTTAAGCTACGGTTTACATAATCGGTAACCGGGCCGGTTTTGAACATAATCGGTAACCGGCCGGTTTTGAACCTGTGAAAAAACGGTCGGTTGCACGAGAAAGTCAGGGTTCATGTATTTTTGGTTTTCTCAGTTAATCCGTCAATGGGTGAAACAAGTTGGGATCGGCTTTTCGGTTACCGGGTTAACCATTCAGTTTCTACCAATTATGTAAATCCTGATTTAAACTAAAAAGATGCAGTGTGATCGACCTGGCATGTTCCTGCTGCAATGGTGATGCGAGCAATGGAGCCGCCCGGCTGTATTCCGCATTTACGAGGCGGCGGCAGTGGAGCCAAACCGGGTCCATGTCGCGCCGGGAGCATCTCCTCCGCTGGTGATTCTCATTCCGTGACGCCTTGACGCAGTCAGTCCAATTATGGAATCTACGAGGGGAGGGGCCCGTCGTCCGGAGCCCGTGAGTTGGTTAATTTTCGCGAGGTGTGTTCGTTTTTTTCCCTAAATTTTATTATTAAAATACTATATATAATTCTTAAATATATATTAAATATAAAATTAATTATAGAATTGAATGTGTATCAGTGTGACAAATTCATTAAATTTAATTAAGTTATCATTAAAAGATGTTTACTGTAGCATCATATTATCTAATCATGACCTAATTAGTCTTAATAGATTTGTCTCGTCATTCAGAAGGAGGGTTATGAACTAGATTTTGTTATCTCTACAATCTATTAATTGAGGTACGGTTGTCCACTTCATGTCCGCAAAGTTAGAGATTGAATTCAAATCGGTTTCGTAACTTCTATATCATGTACCGAATTTTAAAAATCATAACTCCCACATCCGGAACTCAAATGAGTCAAACTTGAACTCTATCGCTAGCTCTCGAAAGGTTCTATAACTTTGGTATTCAATAGAAGTTCAGATCCCGCAGTTTTGATTTCCAAATATGAGATACAAAAATATTTGTTCTGATTCGAACTCCTCTGCGCAGGTCTCTGTGCAGAGCCCATATCTCGTAGCTCCGTAGTCCAAATAATATGATCCATATATATTTCGAAAAGGTCTCAACGAGATTTACAACTTTTATGTTTTAACTTTTTTCATTAGAGCAAGTCTTTAATTTTAAAATTGCATTATAATGCAATGCTATTTTTGAACTCCGTAAATTGATTTTTTTCTTCCAGATAAAACTTCTAGAATATGGTAAAAAATATGATAAAATTATTACTTTTGATATGTAAAATGATATACTAAGAAGCACCAACGATAATACAAATATAATCTTTTATATAAAAAATATCAATAATATTGTATATATCTAATAATTATATTGTGTAAATAATTTATATTTAAGTTATAAAGAGAATTTTATTTTTTAAAATCCGTAGCAACACACAGACACTTTGTTAGTTAATTTATATTTAATACTCTTAATTAATATCATAATATTCAATAGAATAAATTAAAAATCATAGGGATGAAAACCAACACATCCACCGATTCGTGTGCGGTCCGGTTGTACACCGGCGCAAAGCAGCCACGGCCGACATGACATGAGGCGCTGCAAATCCTGCACGGGCAGCACGGCGGCACAGGCCAAAAAAAAAAAAAGAAAGTCCCGCGAATCTGATGCGAGAGACACGTCGGATCCACGCTAGCGGTCCCGGACAAATATCACAGTGGGGACGACGCCCGTATCAGTACTACACGGCATGAATTAAAACAGGGCGTTGGGGGTTGGGAAGAGTGTGCGTGGTCGCCGCCATGGAGGTTGAGCAGAAACTGCACGCGTTTCCGGTAATGCAGCTGTGTACTACTCTGCTGGGATCACCAACCGGGTCGGCCGGAGAAAATAGGCCCTCTCCTCGATCATCCAGGACGACGGTCAGTCTCTCTCTCTAGTGTTGCGTGCGCACATGCACATGCATGTAGCCGTGTTCTTTTGCTCTGCGGATACATATTTCTGATCTGTGTGTGTCGTAACTTGTGACCGTACGTCGTGTGACCATGATTAACTATGCGGACATGCGTTCCATACATGCCTGCGTGTCGGCCTTGAGGAACGAAGAGCTGAGGGGTGGGTGTGTACGCGTCGGTGGATCTCGCATGTGACTCGACCGCGTCCGCTATCTTTACACCGCTGCTATCAGTGACGATAACGCTCAGTGCACGGACAGAAGGAACATGGTTTGCTGCTACCTTTGTCACCTGCTTCATCTGGGTTGCGTTTCACTACACTCGTTTGCAAATGAAAATTGTATGTTTGGTCAAGCTTGGAACGAGGAACGCATTCGTGTTTCAAGGGCAACCCGCGTCGGTGGGTGCTCACCGGCCGGAATGATATATCCTTTCATCGCTGGCTGAACGTGACCGTGGCAGTGTCTCTGCCCGTTTTGGCAGCATGTTCGTGCGTAGGCCAGACAAGATAGCCAAGGGACATACGACATGTGCCTGGCCGTCGTATAAACAGCCAGATCTCCAGAATTCCAGCCTAAGTTTTTTTCTTTTTCTTTTAGGCGGCCTCTGCAGTCTTGTGGATGCAGTACATTTTCCTCGAGTATATAGGAGGAGGAGTACACTGGTAGCTCCGTCACACACTGTTCACTCCTCCAGCAGCCGAGAACAGAGGATGCCGCCTCTTGCCAGCGCAATGGCATCGTCGGCATCCTCGTTCCGGCTGCTCGTCGCCCTCCTGTGCGTCATATCTTCGGCTTCCGCGGCGGCCAGTAATGGTGAAGGGTTGGTGGCGGGCCGCGGTCCGATCGGCAGCAACGGCAAGAACTACACCAAGGTTTGCGACCCGGCCCGGTTCGCGTCCCTGGGCCTGGACATGTCGACCTTCCGCTACTGCGACTCCTCTCTCCCGTACGCCGCCCGCGTGCGGGACCTCGTCGGCCGTCTGACGCTGCAGGAGAAGGTGGACAACCTTGGCGACCATGGCAAGGGCGTGGCCCGCGTGGGTCTGCAGCCCTACATGTGGTGGGGCGAGGCCCTGCACGGCGTTTCCGACACTGGGCCCAAAGGCACCTGGTTCGGCGACGTGGTACCCGGCGCCACCAGCTTCCCTCTGGTGCTCAACAGCGCCGCCTCCTTCAACGAGACGCTGTGGCGTGCCGTCGGGCAAGTGGTCTCCACGGAGGTGCGGGCCATGTACAACCTTGGCCACGCGGAGCTGACGTACTGGAGCCCCAACATCAACGTGGTCCGCGACCCTCGGTGGGGCCGCGCGTCAGAGACCCCCGGCGAGGACCCGCTCCTGGTCGCCCGCTACGCCGTCAACTTCGTCCGCGGGATGCAGGACATCATCATCCACGGCAATAATAGCTCCGATCACGATCGTGACCCGTTCGCGCGGCGGATCAAGGTGTCCAGCTGCTGCAAGCACTTCACGGCGTACGACGTGGACAAGTGGTTCGACGCGGACCGGCTGACGTTCGACGCGCGCGTGACGGAGCGCGACCTCGCCGAGACCTTCAACTTTCCCTTCGAGGCCTGCATCCGCGAGGGCGACGCCAGCTGCGTCATGTGCTCCTACAACCGCGTCAACGGCGTGCCCGCCTGCGCCGACCACCGCCTGCTCACCAAGACCGTGCGCCAGCAGTGGCAGCTGCACGGGTACATCGTCTCCGACTGCGACTCGGTCCGCGTCATGGTGCGCGACGCGAAATGGCTCAACCTCACCGGCGCGGAGGCCGCCGCCGCGGCGATGAAGGCCGGGCTGGACCTCGACTGCGGCATGTTCTGGGAGGGCGCGCAGGACTTCTTCACCTCGTACGGCGTCGAGGCCGTGAAGCAGGGGAAGCTCGCGGAGGCGGACGTGGACGAGGCGTTGGGGAACAACTACCTCACGCTCATGCGGCTCGGGTTCTTCGACGGCGCGCCGGAGTTCGAGGGGCTCGGAGTGGGTGACGTGTGCAGCGGGGAGCATAAGGAGCTCGCGGCCGATGCGGCCAGACAGGGGATGGTGCTGCTCAAGAACGACAACGGGCGCCTCCCGCTGCCGCTGCTGGACAACAACAACAACAACAACAAGGTGGTGCGGTCGGTGGCGTTGGTGGGACTGCTCCAGCACATCAATGCCACCGACGTCATGCTCGGGGATTACCGAGGCAGACCGTGCAGCGTCGTCACGCCGTACGACGGTATACGGAAGATGGTCAGCGCCACGCACCTGCACCCATGCGACAGCGGCGCGTGTGCCGCGCCGGGAGCCATGGACACGGTGGACGCGACCATCGTCATCGCGGGGCTCAACATGAGCGTGGAGCGGGAGAGCAACGACAGGGAGGACCTCCTCCTGCCGTGGAACCAGACCGGCTGGATCACCGCCGTCGCCGCCGCGTCCCCGGACCCCATCGTCCTCGTCATCATGTCCGCCGGCGGCGTCGACGTCTCCTTCGCGCAGGACAACCCCAAGGTCGGCGCCATCGTATGGGCAGGGTACCCCGGCGAGGAAGGCGGCACGGCCATCGCCGACGTCCTCTTCGGAAAACACAACCCAGGTACTTTTTTTTTTGTTTTCGGTCGTTCATATCATCCAGCAATGCACATCCGTTCACCGACGATGACATCTAATTTGATCGCGAAAACGAAACAGGAGGAAGGCTGCCGCTGACATGGTTCAAGAACGACTACATCAGCAAGATCCCGATGACGTCCATGGCGCTCCGTCCCGACGCCGAGCACGGCTACCCGGGCCGGACCTACAAGTTCTACTCCGGCCCGGACGTGCTCTACCCGTTCGGCCACGGCCTCAGCTACACCACCTTCACCTACAACTCCACCACCACGGCCGCCTCAGCCACTCTCAAGATCGCCGACCAGGACCACTGCAAGCAGCTCACCTACAAGCCCGGCGTCCAATCGCCTCCCTGCCCGGCCGTCGACGTGGCAGCGCATACGTGCGACGAGGCGGTGCGCTTCACCCTCACCGTGTCCAACACCGGCGGGGCGGGCGGTGACCACGTGGTGGCGCTGTACACCGCGCCGCCGCCCGAGGTGGACGAGGCGCCGATCAAGCACCTCGTGGCGTTCCGGAGGGTGTTCGTGCCCGCCGGCACCACCGTCGACGTCGCGTTCGACCTCAACGTGTGCAAGGCGTTCGGGATCGTCGAGAGGACCGCGTACACCGTCGTGCCGGCGGGGACCAGCACGGTGCTCGTCGGAGACGGCGCCACGTCGCTGTCGTTCCCGGTCAAGGTCGACCTGGCGGTGTCCTAGACTGTCGCCCATTCTTTCCTCCCAATCGTTGTTAGGGAGTTCATCATCATTGGTTGATTTTACTGAGGATAGTGGAAACGATTATATCTAGCGACCAAGAGTCGAACTACATAGCAAGTGTAATTACTTGTTACACCATGTTGTAAAAAGCAGGACCTTGATCCATTCACGACAACAAGTGCTACCAATTCGGTGACAGATTGTACTCTGTTTCACGGGGATACAAACACGTGACCCATGTTAGCCAATACCCATGGGTGGCTCGTGACTTTGAGCTGTAATGTTGCCAACTTTTACTTCTCACGCTCACGTGACACTGTTCGCTTGTTCAGAATATAATTTGGTCCCAACCAGGGATCCTGCAGCAGGATCAGGACATCATCTCTGTTCTGCACTGTATAGGTCCCATTTGTGGTACTGCTCGCTCTGTTTCCTGGCCATTCTCAAAAATGGCAAAACGTCTTTACTACGCTCAGGATTATAAAGATGATGTTTATGTGTATTGGTACTCCTACTTGGTAGTCAGAGTTCAAAAGGTTGAATGCACCTATTGTACAACATGTAACATCAAGAAATGCTACAACATATCAATCTTTCATGTGAAACTTTATGAATTCATCTGACAGCTTGGTTTGAAATAGGTTCTATTGGCGAGGCATGCCAGGGAAATAACTTGAATCTGTTGCTCAATATGGTGTATTTCTATGATTCATTCTTCATGGTGTCTCCATCACATTTGATGATCCCTCTTGGACGTCCTGTTTTTTTTAAAGAAAAAAAATCGTTTCAAAACTCATAGTGGTTGGCAGTCACCGTTTGAAATTTATCAGAAAGTGCTGGAGGTTTTACTCAGTTCTGTCATATGCATCACTAAACATTTGAAAACTCCCTGCACTGCAAATATGGACACAGTAGCAAATTGTCTGTACGCTGCTACGAGTTTTAAAAAATAAAACAATCTTTATAACTTAAACATAAATTATTTACATAATATAATTATTAATATTTTTTACATGAAAAATTATATTTATATTATTATTGATACTTCTTAGTGTACTATTTTATATGTTATAAGTAACAATTTTTCTATCATTTTTCACCATATTTTTTTTTACCTCTAATGTTAACGATCTCCACATGTAGTGTCGTTTGAGTGCTATATTATAAAATTAAGTGAAATGAATTAAAAAAAATACTCAAATATGAGTAGTACCGATATGAAACCCAATTCACCATACAAAGAGGGATTCTCATAACCTTATGATGTCTACAAGACACCACTGAACCTCTATGAAACCCAACATGCAAGACCAAGGTCATGACCTAATGCCTAAAGATTTCTAGAAGTTTTATCCGATAGAAAAAAATCAATTCACACAAAATAGAAACAACTAGAATTGTCGCACGACGTTGCCGCGCATACCTATCAATTATATTGTGTCTGACCTTATCTTTAAAATTTTTACTTAGAAAATAATACACATATTATTAGGTTGTATATGGTTGATATGGCATATAATTGGTGTCTTCACTCATAATTTTATTAATACTATAACTAACATAATTAGGCTATCTTGTAAAATAAAATATTTTAAGGTTATAATTCTATTTCTGAGTTGACTGTGATAAAATATGTTAAAATAAGAAGTGTTTTGTCGTCATCTACTAAAAGTGTGTCAACGAAGTTCATTTTTTGTAGTTGTGTATTAGTAGAATAGTTATCGGTTAGTAACCTCTTAATCTTTAATATATCTATTTAGTTCTTAATATTTTTAATAGTTGGATAAATAAGGAAAATCTAAATAAACTACATGAACCATTTATGTTGAATTGCATATATATTTGGTATGTAGGTCAGTGCATTTTTCAAGTTAAAGTGGTTATAATTCATCTATGAAATAAAATCAAGACAAAAAGTGAATTTGAATTTTCTTAAAACCAAATAATTAATCTACTAATGGCATATTTACAAAAGAATAAATAAAAGCGTATGTGCATCTGCACTCACAAACTAATGAACTTGTGAATTGAAATTTCATCATCTTTCATTGGGATTGTAATTTGCTTTCATATTCTAATTAGGGCACTTCACGGTATTTTTTTAAGTTGTGGATAGTAATAAATAATCATGTGTAAAAACTTATAGTATTTGTAACCATCATCAATGTGAAAGCAATCGATATGGGCTAGATATGCGCACGTGATTGCAAATTAAGATTAATATAAACAATGTTAGTGAATATGGATTATCAAAATTGAATTGAAAATAAATGAAATTTAAAATATTGACTTAAAATAGAACTAACAAAAAAATAATGATTTTAGTATTAAGAATCTTATATGTTGTTTGAAAAAAATAATTTTATATATTGGTTCAGAGAATAGGGATTAGATCAACTCATCTTGATATTATTTACTAAATATACTTATATTTGTATATAAAATATTTTTTAAAAAATGACATATTAGAGATATTTACATCAGTGGGAAAAATTTTGTTTTTAAAAATACCAAGCTGAGTAATGTTGGAAAGTGCTGAAGCAAATTTATTATTTCATAAAGGATTCAAATATAAGTTATAGAGGAATGGTGGAAGGACCGGAACCCAAGTTATGGTTCATGAAGGATCTAGACGTAAAGTTATAGAAGAAGAAGGTGGAAGCACGGGGATGCAAATAAGTTTATTCACTTTTTCTAGAAGGGTCTAGATGTAAAGTGTTTTGAGCACATCCGACGCTCCCTGTCACTCAGAGGACAGATCCGACGGCTGGAAATAATTTGATGACGTGGAGTGGCTGTTTTACAAGAAAATGCACGCGTTTTAGAATATTAGAGATACTACATCGCGACATAATTTTAGACTTGAAAACATGCTCAACTGAGAAAAGTTAAAACATGAAAGTTGTAGATCTCATCGAGACCTTTTCAAAACATATGTGGATCATATTATTTATACCTGCGTAGAGGAGTCCGAATCAGAACAAATATATTTACATCGTAAAGTTAGAACCCAAAACAGCGTAATCTTGACTTCCATTGATTTGGATTCAATCTCTAAATTTGTGGGCTTGTATTCGGAACAATACTAAAATATGGGGCAGACAGTACTCACCTAAATTAATAAGATGTATATATATTATTGATTTATATTCCTGTAAATTCTCTGAAAATATGGCCGGCTGGGCCTCTGAATAACAATGGCCGGTGTATGTGTATGTTTATGCTATCCTAGAGTGCAGTCGAGCCCAGCCCGCTTTGTATCTGGCTGGACTGAAACTGTTCGATGGAGGGCATTTGGGCCATAGTCTGTCAGAGATGCTGGGAACGGGGAAGTGGGAACTGGGAATGATTTTGTGATGAAACACGCGCGCGCATACCTACTCTTTCTTGTATTCCTTCATGTAACCTTCGCAAAATCATTGATAGGTGTGGTAGTCTCTTGTAAAATTAAGGAAAGTACAATTTTTCAGCTAAGAAAATTACACGGTTCTGTTCGTCACAATATTCCATACTCCAGCACAGAGAAGATAAATATCACGTACCATGGAAGCCTACAACACCATACCAAACTTTTAGTCGCTCATATTCAGAGAGGAGCCGGCAGAAACAATTCAGGATCTCTCTCGGCCAAACCAAATTCTTCAGATGGCAGCCGGCCGGCAAGCTTGCCTCGATGTCTAGACATTATGGACGCGACACAGCACACACCTGAAGGGACAAGCGTAACCAGAAAAGCAGAGAAGATTCTTCAGCAATCCTGTCCTGTCACACCGCATCACACTACCACACCTATCAATGGACCGTGGCCAGCGCTGTCATCAACTTCGCTGCAATTCGTGGGCGGCCATGCATCAACTCCCGAACGGGAATGAGCCACGGGCACTACCATCATCGCTTGCTTCCTCGTCAGCTGATGCTGATCGCCGGCCCGGCTCTTTTCGTTGACGCTGATGTGTCAGGCAAAGGTGAAAGCTGTTGGTGCGTGACTCGTCGACCGGTTGGTGGTTAGAAGCTTGCTTGGGTGAGATGATTGCCGCGCAGACGCGTCGCCGCGTCAGCGTAATGATCAGAGTCATGTACGCTTCACCGGAACGGAACGGTGTTGTGCACGGCAATTCGGGCATTAACCCCGGGCGTTCTTGTCGCATCGGACCACGGTGGGCAGGACAGATGGATTTGAAATGGATGGCGCTGGCTCATCATTTGCTCGTGTACAAATACGAAATATACATGCATCGTCTCCCTGCCGCGCTGTTAATTTGTATACACTTATGCGTATACTTGTAGGAAAAATTATTTGCATACCATTGCTTATATGTATGTGCTACGTACTCGTGGACGTTCGCACGCGCTGACAGCTGCCTTCTCCTTGATTTGGGAGATTCCTATTCCGTTTTTGCCATGGCAGCTAGCTGGGAGACGATAGGCGGCGCACCGCGAATCGAATCGACGGTTGATGATGTACGCTCGCGGCACGAGCGTTCTCGTTGGCTGCGCCTGCGCGGCGCATCGGAGTAAAGTGGCTGGCTACTGATGGGCCACCGATCTGAGTCGAGCTGAGCTGGAGCGCAAACACGTACTACTACACATACGACCTACACCGGCCGGTTCATCTCAGCCGAGAGTCGCCGCCGTTGGTTGGTTTGGTTGCGCAAGGTGGCGGCGCTTTGCCGATGGCAGCTGGGTTGAGTGCGTCGTGTGATTGGCATTTGTAGCCGCTTGGCTAGGCTAGCTAGGTCATCCTGAAACGGCCAAGGGACTTTCTTTGCTTGCACGAGTTCATCTCATCCAGCCGTTTTCAGGGAACACCTTTTCTTCCGACTTCTTTTCTTCTGCCTGCTTTTGTGATTTCTTGGGTGCTCGTCGGTCTTTGTTTAAGGGTCTTTTTTTAAAAGGAAATGTCAAGTGCTATCTGCCCATGCATTATAGAACGAACGTAGAAAAAGGTCTTCACTCACCATGCTTTTGGATTTGACTAAAACTGGACAAGACTGATAATACTACGCTACTATATCTACCTGGACTACTACTACTCCACACTACTCCAGAGTTCAGACGGCCTTCTTTTTTTTAAACTTTTATTATCCAAAATACTGATCAGTATTAGTAGGTTAATCTAACGATATAGATTATATTATTTAAAATCGTAACTATTGGCTAGTAGTTTCTTAATTTGAGAGCAATATCGAAAAAAATAAGAGTTATAAATTTATAGTAATTAGTTTTTATTGTTATAAGTAAAGTTATATTAACAATCTGATTAATAAGTAATGTTTTATATTTTTTAAAGATAAACTAACATTTTAATAGTTTCATAGACTTAATATTCTATAGTGAAAAGAAATATAAATAAATTAATTAATAGTGTAATTACAAAATTACCCTCAAACTATTGGCCAGTAGTTTTAAAAAACTATTGGCCAGTATTTTGGACAGTAAAACTTCTCTTTTTTTTTTTTGGCTTACCGTATGTTTGGTCTTGGAAAAAATTTCATTGATACAAATCAATATATATTCAGAAAAATATGCTAGTGAGAGGGTAAATGTTGATGTTACCTAAAAAATGATCTTGCGCCAGTTGCTTTGCTCAATGAGCTAGTCGTTTCAGGCATATACGAATTGTTATAAGCAAAAGGGTGTGGGAAAAACAACGTCAGATAGAGAATGGTTCAAATCAATGCTAGAAGACCCCGAGCTTGAAATGACTTAATCAGCATTGGAAGGTGACGTGTTTAATGAAAATGATAAGTTTGCAATTATAGCATAGCTATGCAATGATTTGGGGAAAATCAAATCAAATGCTCAATTCATTGCAAGGTTGGACTCTAGAAGCCATGATAAATAGGATATTAAAAGCAATTCATTCACACATATACATCGGTGGAAACCTCGTGTATATTGGACTGCTACTCTAGAGTCCAAACAGCATTTTTTTTGGCTGATTGTGATGTGATCTTTGAAACATTTCATTGATAGCACTATATATGTAGGAAATACTAGTATGAATAGCTAGATTGGTGTTCCTGAAAAAAAATGATCGTGCACAAATTTCCTTTTGCTATAGATGTTTTAGGTATATATAAGAACAGTTACTATAAGCAAGAAACTCCTAGAAAATAGTGATGAGTGCAATTATAGACTATGAAATGGTTGGGTAAAAAAAAATCAACATGCTCATTGTTGTGTATTTCGACTCTAGAAGACATCCATGCTAAATATGCGATTAAAAGTAGTTGATTAACCTAGATGACCATTTCTAAATAGTTAATGAAGCTACAGTACATTTCACTCTTGAATAAATAATAGTGCATTGTAGAGTTAGATTTTGGAAATCACTACAAAAACAATATGATATTTTGTGATGGACCAGAATGTGTCAGGAGTGGTATGCAAACTTCCATTGCCTAATGCCTAGTTACTTCAGGGATAAGACGGACCGCTTTTAGTAAGAAACAACTAAAAAGCAGCACACTTGATGATAAGGTACCATTATAGCTTGAGCTCGCAATGCAACAACTTTGAGAATCCAAAACAAAATTGCTCAGTTTGTTGCACAATTCTGTTTGGATTCTAGTTGAAGAAGCTTTATACATATAGTGATACTAAAAGCACTTGATTCGTTAATATGTGATGACTTTCCTGATTTGGAGCACGTAGCACCACGATTTGCAGGAAGATTTGAAAATCGCTACGGCAGGTCTGACAAAGTAAAAGCTCGTCATTCTAGAATGGGAGGACTCTTTTTGTAGGAAATTTATTTGTTGTGTGATGACTATAGTGATGCCATGTGATGCATAGTGCGTCATGCCAGAACACATAAATGGCTTCTGAAAATTCAGTGTCATAATATGTTGGAAAAAATAAAAACATTACCTTTTGTTTTATCTTAATAAACGGGCAATTGTATAGAATTTCATATGTTTTTTTTTCGGATTTAAGGATGTCAATAAAAGAAGAGAAAAGAAAGACTCGACGTCATGTTGTTTGTATTTATTTCAGTTTGGTCGTTACATTGGCAAAGCTACCTATTTAAAAACAAGATATTTGCAAGCATTCGGTATCAAAACTTTAGGCAGGAGTGTTTACGTTAACGTTAACATCTAGTCGCACTTCCTAATCCCTTCTTCCACTAATCAAGGACCATGTTTCAGTTTTTTTTTTTTTTTGACACGATTCATCAATTTCTACGTTGTCGAAAGGGAATGGCCGCACCGATGAACCTAGCCCTATTTCTGGGTCAAGGTGCATGCCTACTAAATCGAGAATCCAGGGTAGCGTCTCGCGATGGCTGTAGGCTGGAGCAGTGAGTGCGTGGTCAATGAAAGTATAGTGCGTTCTATCCGACGCGAGAGTTTGCAGTTTCTGGGCGAATCACATGATGACGTTCCCTCGTGTCACACACGCATGAAGCACCGAACGAAAAGAACGGCATGGCGCTTTTAGAGCGCGCCTCTTTTGGAACGGTTTCGGTTCGTGCCGTCCTCCTCCTCGTCCATGTTGCATCGAGCTGATGAGGATGGCATAACAAGGACATGCGCCAGCGTAACATGCCCTGATGACACGACAGGCGCGCGCGTCTGGACACGGGCTCAGTCGAACAGCCGAACAAGAAACCGCTTAGATCAAGAGGAAAACGTTCACGACTTCAGACGTCACGAGCATGAAACGAAATGTTACTTCCGTCCTTAATGGAGTATCTCGTATCTGAAACGAAATGTTATGCATCCTTCAGATATTGAAATCTTTGTTTCAAATCTAGTAGTAGAGTGGTTTACCTTGCTGGAACGCATCACGAATTTCAAGTGGGACGGTTTCGCTCCCCGGTGATGAGAAGACGGAATTCAAACACGGCAACACTCTTTGGTTGGGCAAGGCGGCGTGACAGCTTTGCCTGTGGGAGCCGGGAGCATCAGATTGATCGGCCGCACACGTTTGTTGTTGGTGACAGTTAAGCAGAGCCAGCTGCGCTCGTGTAGCTGCCAGACCTAGCAAAAGCTAATGCATGCGGTGTGACGTGTCCTCGATTTGGTATGCGTTCGGCTTCAATGCACGCGCGCGCGCGCGCCAAGTTTGCTTGTGCAGGAGTACTCCCTTTTTCTGTTGTTACCAGGTTTCACTGCCGCAAGTCATCTCGATGGCCCCCTTCTCCGTCATTCCGTCATCAGTCAGGTCACTACGAACCTGGCCGCTCTTTCCCTCTCTGACCAAGCACCTATATATACGCACACATTCTCTCGTCTCCCCTTCACCTATTACGCAGTGACAGTAGTAGCTTCTCCAGTCGGTGATCAATACCACCGCCCCCAAGCAAATCCCATCTCTGTCTCTCTCTAGCTCTCATCTCTCATCAAGAGCTAGTTGTTCGTGTGTGCTACCATCGATTACTGAACACCAGAGAGAGAGAGAGAGCAAAGCTTGGGGTGCAGCCATGGGGAAGGACTGCCTGCCGGCCATTGCCATGGTGCTGGTGCAGCTCGGTTTCGCCGGGATGAACGTGCTGTCCAAGCTGGCGCTGGACGCCGGCATGAGCCCCTACGTGCTCACCTCCTACCGCAACCTCATCGCCGCCCTTTTCATCGCCCCCATCGCCTTCATCTTCGAGAGGTACACGCACGCATCCGTGTCAAAATACATAACCTCGCATGCATGAAGACGTTGTGTTGCTTCCCTCGGTTCAGGCGATCTCTAGCTAGTTATTATCCTCCGTGTGCCCCTTCTTCTTCAGTTCTTTTCGCTGGATGCAGTATAGGAGTATTGATCAATGCCGTTTTTCGAGTTTTCCTTCTTTTCCCTTTTGGTTTTAGAGAAGATGTTCCTTTGGTACACGATTAATAGCTTCATCGGTTTCCAGCTCTTCATTCAGAAAGCAGTTTGCCATTACTATTTGTTGGAAGCAATCTGCACGCATTGCTTCTGAACCTATACAACAGTGTTTTGCTCTGTACGACTATTAAGAGATGAAGTCATGCCAAATCTGCCGCTCACCACTACATAACTGCTCTAGGCATACGAACGAGGCCACTAGCTAGCTTTGATTTGCGGTGTGCTGGCCACCTCCTATTATGTGTTCACTTACCACTCTTGTTGTAATTGATCGAGTTGCAGATTTGTTTTACTAACCGTTTTTGCCTCTCTGAATCTACCCCTGCAGAAGAAGCTGGGTGACCATCTCCAAGAAAGTGCTGATGCAGATCTTCCTCTCCTCCATTTTCGGGTACGTACGTCTTCTCCCTCCTGGCGATATGGCCACTTGCAGTGACGTTCCAAAATCAGTTAAGCAGTGGCCACAAGCCAAAGCTGCAGCATCATACTGTATCACGGAGTTGTGGGTAGCCTCCTCGCTCGTAGCCGGGCCCTGTTCGAGAGGGGGCAGGCCACCAGTTGCATGCCTGGAACTCCTTCTCTGCTCCCACCACCTGGCGTTATTTAGCTCCCACAATTGTGCGGTACACGGGTCCCCTCTCCTGTTCCAGGGAAAACGGACACGCTTGTTCTTGGGTGTCGCACTGGCTTTGCCGGCCGTTGTTACTCGGGTCCGGTTTTAGTGCTGGTTTTCGGTGGATTATTAGCCGTGGAATCGCAACGATTCAGTGAAAGATCTCATGCGTTTTATTTTGGAGAATAAGCAAGTTAGCGTAGTTCTTTTCCAGATGGAAACTGATGTCCCCGAGTTTTGGGAGATGTTTGCGATGTGACACTCCATCGAGTACACACACATATCTGAGACTGAGACAAGTGGTGTCAAACCTGGTCGACTCAGCCAAGATTCGGTGCTGAATATATATTTGCAATAATCTTAATTAGACGGCACAACACGACATGTAATTTTGACCACATATATCATTTGCACAGTAGTAATAAGTAGTCTGACGTGTGGGGAATTCTGTTTGACTCACCTCTGTGTCTATGCGCGCACTGCAGGGCGACGCTGAACCAGGTGCTCTACTTCGTGGGTCTCAAGACCACCACCCCGACCGTGGCGTGCGCGCTGTCCAACACGCTGCCGGCGCTGACCTTCATCATGGCCGCCGTCCTCAAGATGGAGACGGTGCGTCCCGGCACGCAGGCGGGGCAGGCCAAGCTGGTGGGCACCGTGGTCTGCGTGGGCGGGTCCATGATCATGCCATTCTACAAGGGCCCGCTGCTCAGGATCTGGGCGTCCCCCATCCACTGGAGCTTCGCCGAGCACACCTCCGCCGCGCCCGCGGCCGCCGGCCACGGCGCCGTCCTCGGCGACGTCCTCATCATCGGGAGCTGCATCGCGTGGGCCGTCTGGTTCATCATCCAGGTACCCCGTGCGTCAATCATCTGCGCAGCTAATAATAATCGTGGTCCTGGCTGGTTAAATAAATCAGAATACCATGCATTGATTTGTTGCAGAGCAAGATGTCGTCGGGCGGATTCGAGGCGCCGTACACGAGCACGACGATCCTGTGCCTGATGGCTGGGGTGCAGTGTGCGGGCATCAGCGCGGCCATGGACCGGAGCCTCGTGGTCTGGAAGCTCAGCTTTGGCATCAGACTCTACTCCGTGCTCTACATCGTAATCATTCTCCCTCTTTTGCCTCTTTCATTCACACGAGAGTTCTTATTAATAATTAGCACACGTTTCTTTCTAATTACTAGTAATAAAGAGATTAATAAACGCACGTCACATATGGTATGGATGGTGCAGGGGATCGTGGGCTCGGGGATCGCGTTCGCGCTCATGTCGTGGTGCATCCAGGTGCGCGGCCCGCTGTACGTGTCCATGTTCAGCCCGCTGCTGCTCGTCGTCGTCGCCATCGTCGGCTGGGCCATCCTCGGCGAGAAGATCCACGTCGGGAGGTGACTGATCTCACACCGAACAAAACTTATCAACCAATATAATGGAATTGAATTGCTCACGAAACTAAATGTCACCGCTATATAATTGCAGTGCTATCGGCTCCGCGCTCATCGTTGCCGGGCTGTACATGGTGCTGTGGGGCAAGGGGAGGGAGACGACGGACAAGCCGGCCTTCGACAAAGACGAGGAGGCTGCCGTGGCCGCCGGTTTCAACGGGAAGGGCACTGCCACTGCAACCAACCGCGACGCCGTCATCAGCTTGTCGGTGTTCGGTGCTGCAACTCCCAAGCACGACGCAACCTGGAACGGCAACAACAGACAGTGATGTGGTGGCCATCGACATACTGAGCGCAACAATGAATCATGACGTGCATATGCGGAACTCTGCTTCACGATCTTCCAACGAAGAAGCAAAATTCAGAAGGCTAAAGAAAAAGGACAACAAAGAGGATGGAATGGTAAAGGCATGATGAGAACACACATTTGTACGCGTGCAGCTTGTAGGGTGTCGTTTGTGTTAGGCAAATTTAAGGGAGAGTTTATTGTATTTCTGGAGGATATTCTGCATTGGTTCGTGTTGGTACGAAGTACTCTTTGGGTTTTGCAACTTGGGATGATCTGATTTAATTTCTATCCAAAGATTTTTTTTACTTGTTCCGTTTTTAATCATTTGTATATTTACATACCACGAATACATAGTGAAAACTACGTAGTTTTCTTAGGAAACAAGAATTTGGGTGGAGCAATATTTTCTGAACCTTTGTATTCAGCGAAAATTTGAGATGAACTCGACAATTTTCCATAGAAATTCTCTTAATGCGAGCACTCTGTATGAAGAAGCAAGTAAACATATATCCATTCTTTTTGTAAGTGGAATAAAGATATATGTACGAAAACTGCCAACACGCCGTAGGAAAAAAGAGCACTAAAGAGAAGATAGGCCTTCTTTGAAGTTCTTTCCATGCTCACGTCATACTCATACAAGTGATGGAGGCTGCTAATTATTTATTTAGGTAATGGCGATCTTCGTGAATAATAGTTAGGTAATGCCGTTATAGTTGTTTAGTGTGTTTCAAAGAGATGAATCAACACTGTCTTTTTAATATCTTGATTTTTAACTCTAAGCGAGTTTGATAAGAGACAACTACATGTATTAGTTGATACAAAGACTGAGATATTAAGTGTATATTTTCTTTTCTAAAAAGTTGTTTATTTTGGCCTGTTCGGTGAACCAAACCACTACCTAATTGATTTAGTTGTGTCAAGTTTAAATCATGTGCTTAAAATCAATCATGATAAAATTAGCTGATTGTGCACACATACAACCTAACAGAAGTCGCACTGACAAGCTTCTCCTCCTTAGACAGCTCCTACTATTAAGTTAGTGTCTTCTTCGCGATCCAGCTTGAGCTTTATGCCATCAGCAGCGGCGGTCCGCCTGACTGATCACTAACCGTGTGGATTTGGATTTGCTCATACTCCTTATAGGTCAGCGGTCTAGATATGAGTAGGAGCAGCAGCAATAGAGAGATCTCATACGCGTTAAAATTGGTAGGGCCGTGTCAGCCACATATCTCTCTTTGCTTTCACCTTTTCACTTTACATCAGCGATCAGAGTTATATCTTAATTGTTTTATAAGCTTAGCAGTTTTGGTTCTCTCTCTCTCTCTCTCTCTCTCTCTCTCTTGTTCTCGCTACAAAGCTTCTAACAATTTGTCAGGGTTCGTCGCAACAAAAAGATAAGATTCCGCAATTCTATGCATCGCACTAGAAACTGCAAAAAACTAATCTATGCATACCGAATTAAGGTGCTTTCAAGGAAAAAATTACATATTATCTCCAAAGTAATTTAATTTGTTAATAATGTTAGGACGACGGTGGATGCAGTCGTCGTAGTACTGCTCCAGAGTTTGTTATACAGCTCTGCAGTGTTGCATCCACGTACGAACCCTGAGTACAGCATAATACATAACAACAAGAGTAACCCTTTGCTTTAATTTGACGTCAGATGAAAACGATGCCTAAACAGGACAAGTGCGGGCTTGCATACATCCCTTCGGCAACACGGACACGGCAATGGTTACGTGACAGAATTATCATAGTGGACTGTGACGAAAAGCTTGGTATTTGATTGTTTCATGCTCTGATATTTTTCGTGCCCTCTTTAGAATTCCTCTTCTTCCTTTTTTGACCTTGCAATAATGCATGATTAAATAACTACATTCGCATAACTTGGTGCATGAACCAGTGCACCTCTGCCTCTGGAAAAGCACCGAACTTGTGACTTAACCATGCTTTATATGAAGGGACTTCAAAAGTATACTTGAACCAAGTGAAACACGTTTGCTTGATTTCTAATGCCTATGGCTAGAAAGAGACAAAGGCAGTAGATATATATATATGTAGCCGAAGACAAACTAAAGCGTCTATAGGCTTGGTGATGCATATATATACTGATACACAGGTCAACAAATTACATCAGGCAGCTATGTGGGGTCCCGTGTGGTGTTTTTCTGATAATTGGATGCCACTTACATTTAGTGCACGGGTGCTTGAAATTAGTGAACCTTTTTGCCTGTTCCCATATGTCCACTTTTTCCCTCCTTGCTGTTTTTAGCTATTTAAACCAGGAATCTATGCACATTGTCTTCTCATTGAACGACAATAACCACACAGGGGTTAGCAAAGTCTCCTCTTCCAGTTGGAAGAAGTTTCTAGAAACTGAATAGTGTTGAAATTTGAGTTTTAAAAGGTGCATACTTGGATAATGCTATTTCAAAGTCGATTTTTTATTATATTATTGAATTTCGAAATTTTATGAGTCATTGGAAAGGGGAAACTTTGAAAGTAAGTGTTTTACCTAGTAAATTGTACAAGAATATGGGAAATATTGAACTGGTGCTATCATCGTAGAGATATACAAGTCAGTGGAAAATAAAGAATAATATTGAGAGACCATATGTAAAAAATGCAAAATGAACAGAGAGAAAATGCAAAAATGGTGATCGGCTTCATTTGCTAATATACCGTAGGCATCACATATTTAGAGTTTCAACTTCCAAAGAAGCCTAAAATGAACAGAGGAGGTGTTCCTGTTCTTACATACAGAGCATAACGGGTTGAAGGGTCTTACATACGGCAGCTTGATGAGTCATAAAACATTAGCCTAGCCAACCTAGATAATGAGAAGGATTCCTGAAAATACCGTACCTGAGCAAGAAGCAAAGTTGGCCAGCAATAGCGGCCCTCGTGCACTATAGGGGTTTCCCCTACTGTATCCTAGAGTAAAACAAAAGAAAAGGAAAAAAAGGAGGACTCGTGTTCCCTGGTTCTGAAGACACTCAGCTGTACATAGTAGAGTAGTAGACCCGTGATTTGAAGAACAATCCACACGACCACAGCACTAGTTGACTAACCCTCCGTCTGACTTGGCTCTGACCTCTGAAGACCAAAGAAGAATCCAAAGATGAAATGAGTTTAAAATAACCCTCACGCTGCCAAAGTAGGGACTAAAGAATTAGTAACAAATAAGCCGGTCGGGTTCATCCGCGCCGGAGAAAGGTCGTCGTCGTCGTCGCAAAACACAGGTCAACGTTCAAACCTCGCCAGGCTTGCCGATATAATAAACTAATTTGCCCGCCTAAGAGACCGACGCGAATTGCACTCCAACAGCACGCGCACATTCGAGATCCTCCCCCTCTGGGCCTCTCTGTCTCTGTTAATGAGATGCTAAGCGCGGCTAAACTATCGGTATTGCGGCCACATGCCTGATATTCCCCGTTTGACCACTCCACCACGCGCCTTCCCCACTATATAAGCTCCCCGCCCACGCGGCCCCTCTCCTCCTCATCCACAACACCGCCTTCACAGCAACAGGCCAACAAGCAGTTCAAGCTCCATCCAGCTCACTCACTCACTGACTCAATCCAGTATCGAGATTTGAGATCGATGGAGGCGCTGTGGATGGGCTCGTGTGACTGGCCATCAGCAACAGTAGCGGCAACCATCAGCGAAGAAGACGACGCGGCAGTGGAGCTCCGGCGAGGCCCGTGGACAGAGGATGAGGACGCCGTGCTGTCCAACTACGTGGCGGCGCACGGCGAGGGCCGGTGGAACGAGCTGGCGGTCGCGGCGGGGCTGCGGCGCACAGGCAAGAGCTGCCGTCTCCGGTGGCTCAACTACCTCCGCCCGGGCGTGCGGCGCGGGGACTTCACCCCGCGGGAGCAGCTGCTCATCCTGGACCTCCACTCACGGTGGGGCAACCGGTGGGCCAAGATCGCGGCGCAGCTCCCCGGGCGCACGGACAACGAGGTCAAGAACTACTGGCGGACGCGGGTGCAGAAGCACGCCAAGCAGCTCGGCTGCGACGTCGGGAGCAGGCGGTTCCACGACGTCGTCAGGCACCACTGGATGCCGCGCCTCGTCGAGAGGATCCACGCCGATGCCGCCGCCGTCGACGACGTCGTCTCCTCTCACAGGCCTGCGACGACGACGATGGCCTCCGAGCCGTCCATACCGGCCGGATGCCAGAACGCTGCTGCATCATCGTCGAGCAACTATGGGAGCCGTGTCGTTGAACCGTGCGCGTCGCCGGAGGCGTCGTGCGTGACCACCGGGCCGTCGTCATCGTCGGAGTCGTGGCACGGAGCACATCATCGGTTCCAGACGAACAGTCCCATATTCATGGCCACCGACGGGGCAGCTGGTTACTGGTCGTCAACGGAGCAATGCCAGAACGCCGGTATCAGGAGCGGTGACGACATGTTCGACGGGAGCTGGTCGGAGCTTCTTGCCCGCGCCAGCTGCCACGATGAGGTCGATTCTACCGGGCTTCACGACTTCGATGGATTGGGCGAAACTGTAGACAACTTCTGGAGTTTGGACGACATCTCGCTGCAACAATTATGCTGAGGAGTGAGGTGTTCCACAGCCCTCACGTACTGTTAACCCCACGCTAGTAAAAAAAAAAAAATTGTTTGACGATACCTAGTAACATTTATTTGACGATACAATATACTATGAAGTACAATTCTAATTCACCTGTGTTATTGTCCTACATTAATGAAAGTGCCTGAGGAGAGTTTATTCCATGAATCCCAAGTTATTTGTAACATTACCAGCTGATTCACTATTGATTAATCATCACATTTTTTTTTTAAGAAATGAGGTAACATATCCGAATAACCTAGTAGATACAAAGGAGTGAAGAAGAACAAATGATGGGGCACGAACTGATCAAAGCCTTGAGAAACTTTAAGCAGAATGCGCTAGCTCGTCTCTCTTCCTCCACTTTGCATACATTATCTGAGAAGGAAACCGTGTTGTTGCAAGTAACAGAAACTAAAGAATAAAATCAAATGTCATAAACCAGTTATCAAGGTGCTCCCGGATATACTAACAAAGAAATAGATCTTCATTAAAGGAGATAAGTAGCTGGGTGATTGGACTGTAAGGCACTTCAGTTCTAGTAGTTTTGAAGCTATCAAGAAATTGTCCGAGGTGGCTATATTCATGGAGGCAATCAAGAGGCTCATAGAAGCAACAGAGAAGAGGAGGAAGAAAGAAATTTGTGACAACTGCAACTTCACAAAGAGCAAAAAAGCGAAGAAGACGCTGTAGGGTGAAGCTATCTAATCACTACTCCCTTGCTAGTTAGTTGAGGCTTCATCTGAAGAGTTAGTATTGATCCTATACAAAGTTGATCACGTACAAGAGGAGTTGGGTTAGTAGGGAGTTAGAGTATCTCAACTGATTGGTTAACATCAAAGATCAATACATCAATGCTTTCATAGGTTTTCAAATTGTTGTTACAAGTAATTTCTCTGACAGTTGACACCATGATGCGATTAGAGTTCTATTTCTCAGACAACAGACAAGTGGCGACTTCTAATTTGTATCGTCATTGTTTCAATGTCTAACCTGTTGTTGGGTTTAGACCTCTGTACAATTAGGTTGTATCTCTTCTCTTTATCTTAATGAATGGTTGTGCTCTTGCCTTATTTTCTACAAATAAAATAAAATAAGATACCACGCTCGACATGTTAAGAAGATCGAACGTTGCCTCCAAAAAGAAGATAGAACACAAAACTCAATATATGACCAAGATATAACATTGAAAGGATCTTGATATCGCCTAGGGGGGGGGGGGGGGAGGTTGAATAGGCGAAACCTGTAGTTTAAAAACTTAAAACAATGATTAGTATAAAATCGGTCAGACCGGTTAGCCAAACCGGTCAGACCTGCTTTGACAGGGAATGCACAAATGCAGATTTTTGACTCTAACTCAAACCAATACTCGAAGTGGTGCTCTAGTAGATGTTCCTTGTAGATGCACTTAGCCTCTGCACAACACAAATAAGTACACCCAAGTAGATCGAAACGAAAGCACAATGTGAGTTAGAAAATAAACAAGAGAAGCAAACCGAACAAGGAGATACTAGTGTTTGTTTGCCGAATTTCAGATTCACCCCGTGAATCCTACGTCTCTGTTGAGAAAGTTTAAGCCGCTCAAAAGCCAACTCCAAGCCAGATCTCTTTTAACCACTTTTCCCGGTTCACTAGCTTGATCTTTTTTTTTACGGAGGCAAGATCGCAGCCCTCACAAACTGACCCGTGGCTCACCACAACTTGGGAGCTCGTGGATAATGCCTAGCCGTCTAGGAGGCTTCACCTCTAAGAGTAACAAATACTTCACGAAATGCTCGACGTAGCCACAAAGTGCTCAAGGCTTGGATTTGCTCACTAATGCTCACTTAGCTCAAATCTCTCAACCCAACTCAAAGGTTTTTACAAAATCACTCAAGTCTCACAAAGAGGTGTTGGGGAGAGTTCAATATGGCCGTTGGTATGTTCTGAGATGGTCTAGAACCAGCAGCTCACGAAGGAGGGGGAGGGAGGCTATTTAAACACTTTCTGAAAAACTAGCCGTTGGCTCTGTCAGCCAAAACCGGTCTGACCTGTTTTGGTCAGAACACCAAAAAGATACTCCACTCCTTTTAGATTGATCTCATCTCACCAACTTTTGTCTATATGCTCTAAACAAAGTCTACAAGACTCCCACACCAAAACCATACCTTAAGCTCAAGATTTCTAAAACTGGAAAACCGGTCAGACCGGTTTTGTGCAGGTCAGCATACCAGGGTTAGGTTTTCAGAGTTTTCTCTCATGGCTTCTCACATAGGACTTTGAGCTCTTTGTACCAGTAGAAGCACTATGTTGCAACCCCCTTGATAGAACATCAAACCTATATATTTTTCACTTCTTAGAGCTTGTAGTCTTGTCACTTTGCCATTTGATCAATTTTGCTTTAGTTGGGGTTGTAAACATGAATAGAAATCTAAGCACATCCACCTTGAGCTAATGCCTATGAATATTGAATCCTGTTGATAAATGTTGCACTTTCCATTCATAGCACATCTTTTATTCTTTCTTCATAATTGACACTAAATGATATGTGACTTTCCATGGCTTCAAAGATCCGTCGGAATCAACTCCACTTGCTCTTCACCATCACAAAGGTCCTTGGGCGCCAAGCCTCTTACTTGCCCTTCTCCAATGTATGATCCGTCGCAGCCAAGTCATGTTATTCGTTCATCTTCCTACCATCCTAATCCATATATCACGTTGTGTCTCATAATAAGTCATGTCACAATTTTTTAGTTCTCTTTCATTTTCTTAGGCAACTTAGGTCCTGTTTGGATTCCTCTAGTTTTCAATAAACCAGGTTATAGAAACTTGAAGATCTCCAAACATGTCAGTTTATTATCTGGTTCCTACTAATAATCAGTTTATCAGTTTCTAAAATCAAGAATCTATCTCAACCTACTTAATATCATATTTTGACCATCAACTCTTTAAAAAGTTAGTTTCTAGATTTTATAAACAAGATCCAAACAACCTCAAATATTTTTTATTCAAAGCGGTTTTTTAAAACTATAAAAAATCTAGTTTTTAAGAAACTAAAACTCATCCAAACAAAGCCTTAAGCTGTCTAAACTGATTGGTACCTTCTTGCTTTGTACTCCTTCCATTCTTACATCGACAACAATATTAGATCAATTTTAAATTAGAGTTGTTGTCCTAATTTAATTATATTAATTTCTTTTCTTCTATTATAAACAAAGTGATTGTAGCAAATAAATTTGATGAGTTAAAACATGATTAACATGTGATCCTATATCTGCTGCCGCCGCCAGCTAGGCTGTTTGTGCGTGGCAAATCCTGGCCAATGACAGCTCTCAACAGGAGGTCAAATCCAGTCTTCCACGACCTGGTCAAACGTTGGTCGCGGGTCGTCAACGGTCTTATGGTCCGTATGAAGACTTACGTAGGAAGCCACTTTGGCCCCACGTGCTGGATGCCCCGGCACCTCATTTTTTCTTGCTCTGATCACTTAATTTATTAATTAATCACAAGTGTCTCTGGACCACCGAAAGTTAACTAAACGCGCATACGAAAAGCAGGTACGATCTTGGCCGTCTAGACCATGGAGGCACGGATCTAACAACGACTGGAATGTGTTACGGCACTCGTGGCTGGAGGGAAGCACCTTTGGCACCCACTATTCCGACAGGGTCGGGCAGTGACTTTTTTTAACATAAAATTATAAATATTCACTTGCGTTTTAATTTTTTTTATATACCCTTTATAAATACTTTTATTTCAGTCTAACACCTACAACACTACTACACTAACCCTCTTCAGCAGCGGCCAAAAGGGGCCCTAGTGACGGACAGGTATTTCGCTACTAGGCCTCTGTCACTATTTAATTATATATTTAGTAGTGGACTAATACCTGCTAAAGTGCTAAGTGCTACAAAACTAGAAAAAGACGTCAACGACGATTCATAGACCGCTGCTGACGCCCTGGAGCCCTAACCCAAAATATGACGGGACACAGAAAGAAAAGATGAGGATGAGGAACAAGAAGAATCTTCTTCTTGTTCTTCTTGCCCTTGTTCTTCTTCCTCTTCTTCTTCATTTGCTGCCATTTTCTTCTTCTTCTTCTTCTTCTTCTTTCCTGTGCCCTCCTCAAGCGAGGGTCGTCACCACTGGAGGCGGCAGGGCCCTCGCGATGACGTCACGGAGGAGGTCCGCAACCGCCGCCGCTGCCGTGCCCCACGTGGGGACGATGATCGCCGCCGCTCGACGAGCCATCGTCGTCTCTGTCCGGCTGGATCTGGCAGCACGACAACCCAGCTCCGGCCGGCGCGGAAGTGGCGCGACGCGGTGGAGGTGCACGTGGCGGAGCCTGATGGAGGGCCCCCGCTTCGCCATAGCGCACGACACCACGATCGGTGGTGGAGGAGGCGCGGCTTGGCCATCGTCTTGAGCCGCATTGTCGGAGAGGAGGTGGAGGCGGCCAGCGAGCAGGCGAAACCAGAGAGGAGGCTAGAGGCGGAGGCGGTGGTGGAGGAGGCGGTGCGGCGCACGGCAGAGGGTAGTGCGGCGCACGAACAGAGGCGGTGCGGTTAGGGTTGGCTAGGTTGCGGTGCGGCTGCCTATTTATAACAGAGCGGAGGTGGCTATGGCAGGCCTATTTGTCGAGCCCATAGCTAAATTGGCTCATAGGCCGTAGCTGCGGGCTTGACCATGCCCGCCACTATGTAGTCGCGAGGTAGTGGCGGGCTCTGTCTTTGTAGTCACAGTCACTTTTGGCCCGCCACTACTTTTTTATGGTTAGTAGTGAGCTATACAGTAATGTCATGCATAGTTGCGGTCCTTTCTAATGCCTGCTGCTGAGGAATTTTAACCGTCCGCCACTGTAGAGCCCTTTTGTAGTAGTGTAAGTTACACTTAGTTTTCATATACGCATTTGGTAACTTTGACCAGCTAATATAACTATGTTTGACTTTCAACATTGATCCACATGTTTCACTTTAGAGTGTTTATCATCTACATGAATGTAGCATCACCAAATTTTATTTGATTATCATCAATAGCATAAAAATTTATGCAGGATGCTATGAGATGTTATGAGCAAAGCAGAGAGGTTAAATCTTAAATATTAAGATATTTATATGATTCAAATAATATTATAAGCATCTTAGTTACGATAGACTATTTAAAGCTGTATCGAATACTTGCCAAGAGCCATGTTAGTCAGTCAAAGTTGTTAGTAAGGTATATAAGAATTATGTGTAACTTGTAAGTGTTAGACTAAAACAAAAGTACTTACAGGAGGGTATGAATCCCCCTTAACATGTAAGTGTTTTTTAATTAAATATAATATAAACACAAATAGTCACATATATGCACGAGTAATTCGAAAAAAAACATCTATGCACGTGTACTCATCTCTATGAGCCATATCGGGAGAGAGATCTTGCTCAAATCTAAATCTAAGATCCAGGCTATTCAAACCTACAAGCTGTTTTTTGATTCTAACATGGCTTGAGAATGATGGGCCGATCATCAGAGTGTCTGGGATTCCCGTTCACCACACGCGCCACCAGAAAATGTGCACACCATGCACCATTGGCCACCGCACGATCCAAACGTTCCCTTGTGTAGCTACGCGCATTATGGTGATTGTTATGCTAGGTCTATGCATCCCAGACAAAACCGGGATCACGTAATTCACATTCCTTTAGGGCCTACCGAAACTGTGACATACATGCTTCCGGTTTTGCTGGCCCCCCATCCTTCACACAGTTAAACAAAATCTCATTAAAATCTCTGGAATACACCGAGGGCATATCATACTGATTCTTCAAAATATGCAAAAGCTTCCAAGTCAGATATTTCTTATCAGACTTGGACTTTCCATGTACCCTAGTAAAACACCACCTGAAACTGTCCTTCTCCTTGATCACGACATCAATATGATAATGTGGCAAGCTCTTCACCGTGAGATCGACATCCTTACATCAAAACAAGGCTAAACCGCCCTTGGTCCCATCACTATCTTTTGCCATCGTATTGGTGAGGTCCCACCGCCTCCTAAACCACTCCATCCACCTCCCGTCATGCTTTGTCTCAGACAGAAACAAGACGTCCGTGGTCTCCTCCTTCTGGATCTCTAGAAGGCTGTGAACTGCCGGCCATTCCCCACCCCCTGGTAGTTCCAGCTGATAAGCTTCATTGGGGCACGCGGGACTGACCCTGCAGTCCCGCTTCAAAGAGAGCTTGCTCACCACCAATAGCCTCCACCTCCCAGCTCCCCTCCTTAACATCATCATTAGGTCACTTTCATTGAGTGAGATGTTTTCTTAAATTTGAAGGAAGAACATATTATAAATTCTTTTATGGCTATTAGAAGGCGTAAGCCTGAGAAAAACAAAAGGAAGTTGTTTTTTAGATCCTTTATATTATTATACTGGCTTGTATTGAACCACTATTGTTGATTTACTATATTTGTAAGACATGTTTTAAGCTCTTGAATTTCTATTGTAAGTTGGCACTTCAGATTTATTCTGTAGGAAAAAACAATTATCGACCCACCCTGACTTTGAATCCTAGCTCCACCACTGACCTCGCTATCGATGGGGACATTGAAGCTATAGATGCAACATCCATGTTAAATTTAGGATTTAAACCTCAATGAATTGGTTGCAGCATAATGAATCTAACCATCTGAGCTAGACATCTAGTATTCTAGTGGCTACCGAACTTTGAAAGTTTATTTATTTAGCCAAAATAATATCCTTACATTAATGTAAAACTAAAGGGAATGTATACATTACAATTTAAAATGGTCTGATGTTTGTGTTCATTGCTCCCTTCGGCTTGCAAAAGCTTTCTTTTCAGTTTAATAAAGAAAATTTATCAGAAGTGGACGATAGGGAGGTCTACTTACATCATTGTAGGCAAAAATTGTATGGGAATGTTAGTTGAGGATATTTGAGTGTGGCCATAGAATGCAAACAAGTGAGAAGGTAAGCAATGGAAAAAGTATTGTATTGTTGTGTGATATGTCAAAGCTTGAGATCGACAGTAAATATATAGGGCTACGTCGAGACTAAGAACTACGATGGTAACACAACACACCGAGTTATACAGGTTCGGGCCCTCTCGATGAGAGTAAAAACCTTACGTCCTGTGTTATATGTATTAATTGTAATCTGGTGTATTGCCCTCCTTGATGGGGGTTACCCTGCCGCCTTATATATCCGGTCGACAGGGGGATACATGAAGAGTCCTAGTCATAATCCACAAGGATTTATATAGAAAGTCTATCTCTAAATGCCTTGTGATCCAAGTCGAGTCGGTCGGCTTCCTTGTTGATGTAGTACCCGGTCGGCTACCGACTTAGTCTTGTCTGAGGATACCCGTAAAGCAAGTATCCCACAGCAGCCCCCGAGTGCTTTCTGATTTTGAGCTTTGATTCTCCGAGTGATCTTCAATATAGATCATAAATTAGAAAGACCTCTTTATCGAAATTCCTGATAGATCTGGTGCACCTAATCAGGTGTAGCCCCCGACTCTTGTATAATTTAGAGACTAACAAATAATGCAAGAGTCTAATTATATTAGCTCTTATTATTTTGTAGGCATTTTACTCAAACCATCAAGTCTGAGTCTAATAGACCTCTGGTCATCAAACCAGTGGCTCTTGCAAGGCTTCAACCTTGCTAATAGATTATCAAAAAGGCCGAGTGATATACACTATTTCCGAGTGATTGGTCGGTCTGAATTTTATGATATCAATCATATTCAATTCATGTGAACCAATACGACATCAATCATATAATGGTATTAAGCTAAATGACATCAATCATAATATAGCCTTTCCCTAATAATTAGTCACTCTATCTATTCATGAGTCCAATTTTGGCAATTTAGTTATTGACTTCAATCAATACCATAACCTTTGAACTTATATCCATATGACCATCAAGTCCTTTGCTACATGATCATTAAATCATATAGATATGGTTAAATATTTTTAAATACTTCTTATCAAAGAAGCCCCCGAGTTTTACTTCTCAAGGTTTTAGACCCTAAACATGTTTAAGGCCCTTAATTAATTTGCTACTTAATCAAAAAATTGCGTCACTGTATGGCCCATCCCGGCCCATGGGACCCTTAGGTCAAAAAAATTGGAGTATAAAGGGGCAGCATCAGGTTGACTCTAGTCCACGCCGCATTTGCGTATGAACTCCTCGTCTTCCTCGTGCCTCCTCTACTCTCAGCGACGCCTCTGCTTCTCTGGCTAGGGTTAGTGCTTCGCTTCAGGCCGTCGCAGATCTTGCCGCGCTTAGCCCCCAAGCTTCCGCTAGGTTTCAACACTTGATCCGCCACGTCCAAAACAACCATTGCCATGGGTCGCAAGAAGGTTTCCACCTCGATCCCAGCAACTTCCACTGTCGCCACCGCGTCCTCTTCTTCAGAGATCGACATTCTGGAGCAGCTTCGGGAGTTCTCAAAGAGCAGCCTCTCCCAAGCTGATATGAACCAGATGGTGGTCGACGGCATCCTTCCAGAGCAAGTTCGGATTGACTAGAAGGTACCCCATGAATCTTGCCCCATCCCCATTCATAAATAGATCATCGTGTTCTACTCGTTCTTTGAGCATGGTTTTGGAGTCCCCTGCTGCAGCTTCTTGCGTGGGCTCCTATTCTTTTATGGGATTGAGCTATTCAACCTCAATCCCAACTCTATTCTTCACATCACGATGTTCGTGCATATGTGCGAAGCATTTTTGGGCATTCTCCCCCACTTCAATTTATTTCGCCATCTGTTCATCCTCCGACCACTGCCAACCAAGGACAATCAAGTAGCTATAGGCGGCGTTGGCTTCCAGTTGCGCAGGAAGGAAGCCTACATCAATGTGCCGTTGAAGACTGGAAACAAGAACTGGAAGGATGAGTGGTTCTACTGTGACAACCCTCCCCCTGTTCTTACCGACTTCACTGGTGCCACGACAATTCCCCTGACGCAATGGACTGAGAAGCCTGATCCGACCGACTCTCAGGTGGTCGCTCTATTGAAGAAGATAGCTAACTTGAAGGCTGAAGGCGTTGACGGAATCACCATCGCTAAAAGCTTCATAGTACGCAGAGTGCAGCCCCTAAAGCTTCAAAGTCACCCGGCGTGGTACTATGTTTATGATGACGAAACCAGGGAGGTGCCCGACCCGCTGAATAGTGAACTTCATCAAAAATGCCTATCGAAGATGTTTAAAGGGGATATCCTTCAGGATCACTCGTTGATCAAAAGGGCGTATAATAAGGGCACTATGCGAGCCCGAGTAAGCCTCAGTCTACTTTGAGCAATCCCTTATTTTCTTGTCTTGATGTCCTGCTTGATATCTTGATTCTTGTGCAGGTTCTGGATACTTATATATCCCATCCTCCGCTCCCTCCGACCGATATCGAGGGACCGGATTATGTTGAGAAGCCATAGCAGACCGGCACTGGGGGCTCAAGCTCTTCTGCCGGCGCTCAACCCATGCGGGTTGAACCAGTTGTCACCCTGCCTCCCCCAGTCGACTAGTGAAGCAGACTGTTGGGCACCGACGATAATATGTTAGGGATCAGGGTGATGATGAAGAAATGCCGTCTGCTGATGCCGGTCAACCCACCCCTACTCCGCCCGACCGACCTTCAAGCCAGCCAGAGCCCCCAAGCCAAACTCAGAGTGATGCTGGGGTGTTGGAACAGACCGACCAGGTAGGCAAATCTTCCCAGAAGAGGAAGGAGACTGATTCTCAGTTGACTTCTTTGAAGAAGAGGATGTGCCAAATCAAGCTTAAGAAGGCCCCTAGGTTAATTCTTTAACCTTATACTCCTTGTCTCTTATTTCCATCCATAACACATTTTAATCTCCTCCATCTTTGTTTTGACAGTAGTCAGACGAGTGATTTGCAAAGTGCCCAAGAGTCTAAAGCCACTCGGTCAGGACCCCCCTCCTTGTCTGACTGATCTACCCAAACCGGCCGATAAGTCATCAAACACTCTGACCGAGGTGAATAAGCCATCTGATAAGACAATTCCTACCTCCATTCCGGTGCCTGCACCCCAACCTGCTCTAGCCGTTGTCCCTTCACCTCTTGACAAAGGTAAGGCAACATTGTCTGCAGATATACTCGGTCGGCCCGAAGTGGAGGACGTGGAAATTATGTACCAACATCGAGAAGCCAGTAAGGTACTTTAATACCTTGCTTTAGCTCTGTCTCAATCTCATCCTTAAGCTTAACCCCTTTTTGTATACAACAAATATATGCTCTTGTAGAGAGGAAACATGCTAGGGTGGAATACCTTGAAGCCGAAACTTTTGGTATGCCCTAAAACTCTTCGGTCTTCATATCTTTAAGTTTAAGACTGACATATTGCTGGTGTTATGTTAGTCACCGGTCAGTAGCTCTCCAAAGCATAGAAGGAGATTGATAAGCTGCAGACCGACCAAAGAGAAATGACCATGGCCTTAGACCAAGGCCGTGCAGATATAGCTGGTAAGATCACTTACCATCTGTGTTTAAATAATCAACTAATCACTCTAGCGCTAAAAGTTCAAATATCTATCTTTAATGCTGAGAAGATTGCCGACCTGGAGAAGCTGACCTCCAATCAGCAAAGGTTTGTTGACGCCTTGAATGCTGAGAAGGAAAACCTCTCCAAGTCGGTCGAGGACCAGAATGCCAAGATCACTCGGCTGCAGAAGGAGCTGAAGGAAGCTGGCGCCAAGATAGAGGATGCCAAGAGCGTCTCTAAATCCTTCAAATGTAAACTTGCCAGTAAGCCCTTCATTATTTCTCACATCTGTTTGAATCCTCTTTTGATTATATTGACCAAAAATCATCACTCGTAGCTCTATCTTATGCTGCTCGAAAGGCAATAAACTATGTTCATGCCGATCGAGTGGAGCAGACTGGCCACTCCTTGGAGTACTTGCTGGAGCATGCATCAGAAGCTATCGCTTATAACACTCGGTGAGTGGCGACTGAGGCCGGGAGTCAGGTTCTGGCGATTTGCCAATCTTGGTCTCCTGCTCTACTATTAGACAAGATCAAGGAGGGCTTCAACCCGGACTTGACCGACGACCAATGTCAGCTGCTCTTGGATTCCATGCTGGAGACTTCCCGAGACTTGGTCAACAACATAGACATCAATCCGACCGTGTCTACTCCTCCAGCAACTCTAGAAGTTGAGCTACGAGCTGACTCTTCCTCTCCTTCAAAGGAGCTGTAAATCCTGCAATGCTAGAGAACATTAGTAATATCTATGTACTGAAACAATGTTACCTGTATGAAAATTAGTTTCATGCTTAATAGCTTTAAAAGATTGATAAAAATATCATAAGTATGTTTCTGTCACTGAGAAACTCAAATTGCATCGGTCTGCCTTAACACATTAGGTTGTGACTCGTAACCGCGTAACAAGCAGAGTCGACCAATCGACACATGACCTCTCGCACTTTGGCTCTGGGTTTAGTGTAGTGGTAGTCTGATGTGCAATATAAAGTGTATAACCATGATGTATAGACATTAGACCAAAAAAGTAAAGATCATATTCAAAGCAAAGAAATCGGTCGGAAAATAGTCCAAAACCAAAATGAGACTAAACTAAGGTGGGACATTATGACTAGCCCCTTGGCTCGATTGTTTAATAAAATGAATTAAGGAATCAAGACAATATAGAATGAAAATCATCAAAAAATCTTTCATAAAAAAGACCGAAGTTTCATTCATAAATAATGTATAAGTATACAAAAGAATAACTAAGTATAGAAACGACATAGCTGACTTATGTCCAGGAATTTGGTATATCATCGTCGTCTTCATACATCAGTCGGTAAGCCCCCGGGTGAGTGACTTCCTTCACCACATATGGTCCTTCCCACTTTGGAGAAAGCTTATGCTGGTTCTTCGCTGACTGCACTCGGCGCAGCACTAAATCTCCAACCTGAAAGTGGCGATTACGTACGTTTTATCATAATATCGATGCAAGCCTTGTTGGTAAAGTGCCGACCGAAACATAGCACGATCACGCAACTCCTCTGCTGCAATCAAATCAATCTCTTGATTCTCCTCAGAAAGCTGTTCGTCATACGCCTGAACTCGTGCCGAAACAAGACTGACCTCGGTCGGCAGCATAGCCTCTGAGCCATAGACCAATGAGAAAGGTGACTGACCAGTTGCCCGACTGGTGTTTGTGCGAAGCCCCCAAAGAACTGAAAGCAATTCTTTGACCCACCGACTGGCATAAGGCTTAAGTCTGTCGAATATCCGCGCTTTCAATCATTGAAGAATCATACCATTGCCTGTTCGACCTGCCCATTGCTTTGAGGATGAGCCACTGATGCAAAGTGGATTTTTATTCCCATCTCATCGGCAAAGTCACAGAACTCCACTGACGTGAATGGAGTGCCATTATCAGTGACGATATCATAAGGAACCCCAAACCGAGTGAAGATATCCTTGACAAACTCGATTGCCTTCTTCGATGTTATCTTGCCGACCGGCTTTGCTTCGATCCACTTGGTGAATTTATCAATAGTAACGAACAGATAAGTGAACCCGCCTGGCACTTTTTTGAAAGGATCAACAATATCAAGCCCCCAAACAGCAAAGGGCCAAGTCAAAGGTATCATCTGAAGTTGCTGTGAAGGCACATGCGTTTGTTGAGCGAAGAATTGATAACCTTCACACTTCCGAATGACCTGGTGTGCATCTTCGACCGTCGTGGGCCAATAAAACCCTTTCCGGAAAGCTTTGCCAACCAAAGTCTTGGAAGCCGCATGATTGCCACATATCCCGGAATGAATTTCTTCTACCAACTTTTGGTCTTCTGATATCGAGATGCATCTCATCAAGATGTTTGAACCTCCTCTTTTATAAAGTTGGTCTCCCACCAACAGATATCCTCGCCATCGGGTCTCTAACCTCCGTTGCTCATTAGGATCCGAAGGCAGCGTTCCCTTGTCCAAATATTGGATGAGTGGGTCGCGCCAATTGGTCTCTATGTTGTCATCACCAAAAGATCAATGACAATACTCATTAATATATCTGATCGAGGAGAAATCGTGGGGGAATCCAGAGTGTGTAAGAAAACACCTGGTGGGACCGCAGACCGGGATGATCCCATCTTGGCCAATTCATCTACCGCTTGGTTATTGTCTCGAAGAACATGCATGAACTTCAATCCATCAAATTTGTCTTCGAGCTTCCTTACTTCTTGACAGTAAGCACTCATATTATCATCCACACAGTTCCAATCCTTAGTGACCTGATTAATAACCAAAGCCGAGTCACCAAAGACGTCAAGGCGCTTGATGCTGAGTGACGCGGCAATGCGTAAACCATGTAGAAGGGCTTCATACTCCGCAGCGTTATTGGACGCGCGAAACATCACCTGAAGGACATATCAAAGCTTCTCTCCAGTGCATGAGACAAACACTACTCTTGCACCAGCTCCTTGTAATTGAAGAGATCCATCGAAATACATTTTCCAATACTCGACATCTTGTGCAGTAGGTGGATTTTGAATCTCTGTCCACTCGACAACGAAATCAGCTAATGCTTGTCCCTTTATAGCTGACCGAGGCATGAACGTAATGGTATATTGACCAATTTCAACTGCCCACTTCGCAATTTTTCCTTTGGCTTCTCGATTGTGCAGCACTGTGCCGAGTGCGAAGGAAGTCTGGGCTTCAATTGGATGAGCTTGAAAATAATGCTTCAACATCCTGGAGGTGATCAACAATGCATACAACAACTTCAAGATCTGTTGATACCTTGCCTTAGAGGCACTGAGGACCTCACTCACAAAATAGACCAGGTGTTGTACTTTTTGTATATGTCCCTCTTCTTCTCGATCGACTGTTAAAACAATACTCACAACCTGAGTTGTGGCCGATATGTAAAGTTGAAGTTTTTCTCCTGGCTCCGGAGGCACCAATACTAGAATGCTGCTGAGGTAAACCTTCAACTCGTCCAATGCCGACTGCGCCTCTTCGGTCCAAACGAAGTTCTCCTGCTTTTTAAGCAGTTGGAAAAGTGGTAACCCTCTAGCCCCCAGTAGAGAAATAAAGCGACTCAGGGACGCCATGCATCCGGTCAGCTTTTGAACATCCCTTTGAGAATTCGGTGGCCCCATATCAAGGATCGCCTTGATTTTATCCGGGTTGGCCTCTATGCCTCATTTCGAAATGATGTAACCGAGTAGCTTTCCCGAAGGAACCCCAAAAACACACTTCTTAGGATTCAGCTTTATTGAATAATGCCTCAGATTATCAAAGGTTTCTACTAGGTCAGAAATAAGTTCCTCGATGTTCCGAGTCTTGACAACGATGTCATCAACATACGCTTCTGCGTTCCGATGGATCTAAGTAGCAAGGCAGCGTTGAATACCCCGTTGGTAAGTCGCGCCAGCGTTCTCAGACCAAAAGGCATTGTGATATAGCAATAGGTGCCGAAGGGTGTTATAAAGGAAGTTTTAATCTGATCTTCAACCTTCAGTGGGATCTGGTGATAGCCTGAATAGGCATCCAGAAAGCTTAAGATCTCACACCTGGCTGTTGAGTCTACAATCTGATCAATACGAGGAAGAGCAAAGGGGTCTTTAGAACAGACCATGTTGAGATCGATATAATCAACACACATCCTCCACTCTTTATTCTTCTTGGGTACAAGGACTGGATGTGCTAACCAGTCGGGATGATACACCTCCTTTATAAACTTAGCATCTAATAGTCTAACTATCTCCTTCTTCATGGCATCCTTACGGTCTTGTGTGAATCTTCTAAGCCTCTGCCGAACGGGGGTAGCCCCAGGGGGTACCCTTAACTCATGCTCAATCTTTTCCCTAGGAACTCCCGGCATGTCAGATGGTTTCCATGCAAAGATGTCCCTATTTTCCTGGAGGAAAAGAGTGAGCGTGAGTTCCTATTTCTTATCGAGGTTGGCCCCAGCATAAGTTACCTTATCAGGGTCCTCAGGATCGAGCATGATTTCCCTGGTTTGGATGTCATCGGTCTGAATCTTATCTTTGGTAGGCTTTTTTGCTGGAACCGTCGCTTCCGTCTGCTCCTCCATGTCGACTACCTTCTGGTCGGACATCATCAACTGTTTATTGGCCATCTCACAACTCTGTACATCACAATCGAAAGAATTCCAAAGATCAGAGTGGAGGGAGATTATTCTGTTCGGGCCTGGCATCTTGAGGGTGAGATATGGATAATACAGGACAGCCATGAATTTAGCCATCGCCGGTCGACCGATGATAGCATGATATGCCGAGTTGAAATCTGCCACCTAGAAAAGAATGCGCTTGGTCCTAAAGTTTTCACGGGTACCAAAGGTGACCGGTAGACTGACCTGTCCAATAGGAACTGAAGTCTTGCCAGGTACAATCCCATGGAAAGGTGAAGAACTCGGCTGGAGGTCATTGACTGACAGACCAAGCTCTTTAAGAATCTTGGTGAAGATTAAGTCCAAACTGCTTCCTCCATCAATGAGTACTTTGTTGAATTTTACCTCCTTCATCGTGGCAGCAAGCACAAGCGGGTATCAACCCGGCTTCAGTATATGCTGGGAATGCTCCAACCGATCAAAGGTGATTGGCATCTCAGACCACCTCATGAAATGAGGCGCAATTGGTTCCACCGAGTTGATCTCCCGAAGGTCTAGCTTCTGCTTGCGCTTGGACACATAGGCATCCGGGTCACCGAAGATGAAGTTGACTTCCTTGCGGGGCTCCTGGAACTCTCCTGAATCATCCTTGTCGCCATCATCTTTGGTCTTGTCTTTGCTATTGCGCCTTAGGGGATCTTAAGCCACCTTGAGCGCAGTTGTTGCAAAACCCTTCAGTCGATAGCAATCCTTCGCTTTGTGGTTTCCCTTTGGGTGCCACAGGCATGGGCCACTTAGCAGCTCATCCGTGGATGGTTGGTTTGTTCGAGGGTTCTTCTGAAGTCGGTCCACCTTTTGAACCCCGTTGTCAGAATTCCTCTTCTTGTCCTTTTTGGAGGACTCGGGCTTGTCTGACTGGTTCTCCTTGCCTTTTCCTCGAATGTCATATAATGCCGACTCACCAGATGCGAACTTGTCAGCGATCTCGAAGCACTTTTGAGCGGTCAGCTTGAGGTCATGATTTCTCTAACCGATCTCTCGAACCAAATCATCGCTGCGGATCCCTCCTTGGATGGTAGCAATAATTTATTGGTCCGGGACATTAGGGATCTCAGTCTTCTTAGCGCAAAATCGCTTGATGTAGTCACGAAGAGGTTCATCGGTCTTCTGCTTGATCCGAGTGAGGTCGAAGTGGTTGCCCGATCGATTGCAGGTAGCTTGGAAGCTTTCTATGAGCTTCTTGTTGAGGTCTCCCCAAGACGTGATTGACTCCTCCGGAAGAGATGTGAGCCACATCTGAACGGCTGGATCCAGGCAGACCGGAAGGTAATTAGCCATTACGTAGGAATCACCTCCAGTCGATCGAATCGCCGTGCTGTAGAGCTGCAGCCACTCTCGGGGGTTGGTCTGACCTCATATTTTTCGATGGGGACCGGCTTGAATCCTTTTGGCCATCGAGCTATGTGAAGCCTAGAGATGTAAGCTTTGATGCCATCGATCTTGTCGTCGGTAGGCGTCGGCGACCGCCTATGCCAGTCTGGAGACGGAGTTGGATGACGCACGGACCAACATCATCATCATGACGATGTCGCCGATGGTCATTATCATCGTTATCACGCCGATCCCGATCGTTACATCGATGACGATCATCGCGGTTGTCTCTTGGAGGAAGATCTTGATGGTCCTCTCGTCGATTGTCCCATCGGTTGTCCTGTCGGTCGTCCGTTCTCCAATCACGGCATTCTTCCTCATAGCATCGGTTGTCCCGAGCGCGTTCTTCATAGTGAGAGTTGATGGTATCTCGTCCATCACAGACACTGAGAGAATTTCTTAGATCTTCATGCCTATGCCGACCTCGTGAAGACGCGTGACTAGAACTTGTGACCGACTGAGATTTTGTGGCCTCTTGAGCCACAACAGCCTTAAGCATAGCCACCGCCTTCTGCATCGCAGGGGTCTGATAATTCACATCGACCATTAGAGTGTTGAGCAAAGTTTTGGCCCCAATGATGTTATTCTGAGGAGTGTGGTAGAGCTTGACGCCATCCACTTCAAGTTCTGGACCGAGATCCAGTCGGCGTGTATTGCGTGAACCGCGCGACCCTCTTGGTCAACGGCGATGACCGACCGATAAGTCATCAACTGGAGGGTTCTCCTCCTATTGACCTCCTTCGGCTAATTGATTCGGGTGGCCATCGACGGGGTTACCTTCTTGTTCATCGTCTTAGTCACCATCTTGGTCTCCATCCGCAGGATATGCTATATCCACCATGTTGATAGTATGGGGATATAGGTAAGCGGATCCGACCGAGTCCTCATCAAAAGACCGATCCGATTTTGAATCATTCCCGAAGGAAGGATCTTCTTCCTTAGATTCGAGTGGGACCAATGCGGGGATCATGTTAGACGAACTCGGTGATCACGCCATGGAGACGGCTGCGGCCGAGTCGGATCTATAGTTTTCCAAACCTAGGGCTCCGTTGTCGCCGACCGTGAAGTCGAGCGATCCAAAGGAGATTTTGAAGTCCGGTGAGTACTAAATGATGGAAATTTCGACCATCGTAGTCGACGAAGAATCTCGGCGAGCCTTGTCCCTACCTGGCGCACTAACTGTCGAAGCTTGAGATCGACAGTAAATATATAGGGCTACGTCGAGACTAAGAACTACGATGGTAACACAAGATACCGAGTTATACAGGTTCGGGCCCTCTCGATGAGAGTAAAAACCCTACGTCCTGTGTTCTGTGTATTGATCGTAATCTGGTGTATCACCCCCTTGATGGGGTTTACCCTGCCGTCTTATATATCCGGTCGGCAGGGGGGGTACATGAAGAGTTTTAGTCATAATCCACAAGGATTTACATAGAAAGTCTATCTCTAAATACCTTGTGTGACATATGAAAGTTCTGTATGTTTAGTGTTTTGTTGCTTGGGATTGTAACTCTAGTTCTAAATAGTAAAGCTCTCTTTTCATATAAGTAAGAACATACTCCCTCACATACTCTATTAGTTCAGTATCCTATATATCGCTATAAATGAAATGGAGGAAGTATACAGTATTAGTGATCATGCATTTATTTTTTTAGTAAGCTATGTTTCTTGGTCTGTTACAACTCCCATCTCGTATAAAGACAACTGCCCCCTGCACGTCTCCATCAAAAAAATTACATAGAAAACCTCAACAACCATTCAAAAATGATAAAACTGACAACTTTGTAAAGTGTTGGATCAGGTCCATGTCTCAAAGGCATGGGTGAAGGCCATGTTGAAGAAGAACGCACCACCCTCATCAAATACCTATGTACCCACGGGTCTGTCCGGCATGCTCGTGCCATGTTCGAAAAAATTACCGAATGGGACATCATGGCATGAACGGCCATGATCTGCAGCTACACCACCAATGGGCGCTACTGCAAGGTCTTGGACTTATTCCGGCACATGGTTGCGGCAGGTGTGGTATTCAATGCGTTTATGGTGTCCAGTCTCCTTGCCACGTGCCGTGCCACCGACGATGGTGACTGCTCACCGCTGCAGGGAGTCGGTCCACACCGTTGTAGTGCGGAAGGGTGTGGACTGCATGTTGTATGTCTTCAACCGCGTATGTGCCACGTGAGGAGGGCATCGCTGACTTCAGGAGGCTTTTGATGCGCTCAGTGGAGGACACACAGCTGCATCATGGACATCAATGATCGCTAGTTACGCCCGGTCTGAGCTGGAGAACAAAGCTTGTACCTGTTCCAATAGATGATTCAAGTGTTGATATCTCTGATGCTCTTATTCACCATTTTATCTTGCTTGTTTCCAAAGATTTTGTTGGAATTTGGAAATGTCTCATTTTGCTGCATAACTATCCTTGTGTATAAACTATTCAAAAGGATATTTTGGTCCTTTTTTTTTATTATATCTGAGATTGTGGAGAAACCAAAGTTTTGTTAAAATTAGCTAAAGGCATGCAAATTATGATTTCAACAGCATCCTGGTTGCTCATTTTGTTCAGTCTTAGTATTAGGTGTATTCATAGTTTTTATATGGCTACATATGAATTTGATGCTTGGCAAAGTATTTACCAATCAAGCTTAGCAAATTCACAACTGTTATGTTTCGATTTATGTATCAGAAAATGTTATCTCATCAGACTTGTTAGTGTAGTACTTTCTATTACTTATATGTTTAATCTCCTGAATATTGTATAGAACATAATTTGTTTTTATAAGCCATTAAATTCTGTTTTTGCAGTGCATGATGATATTGAGTTGAGTCCATTTATCAGATCTATTGCAATCCATACATGCACTTCAGCAGCCAATGTTTTGGACAGCAACTCCACATACTTTCCATAAAAGAAACCTCTCCAATTGAACCTTGTTATTTCCAATTCTCTGATTGGCATGTATTACACTTATGTAAGAATGTTGGATGCAAAAAGGCATTTTGATGAAGCACCTAAAAAAAATGGTCTACTAGAATACCATTATTGTTGGATCTAGTGGATGTGATGCACTCATTGCAGCTATTTCTTGACATGGGCATTGAGCCAAATTTCCTGACTCTAACTAGCATTACATCAGCATGTGCTGGTCTTGCAACTCTAAGATGTGGACACTAGGTCTGATGTGGACAAGGGTTTCCGATCTTTCGATAGGTTCTGATAATCTTGATTAAGGCAGAGGCGATACACAAATTGATCTGGCTTCCGAACGACACATTCTGAACCCCGCAATCATAGCACAACGTCTCCTCTGGTAATCAACCGTTCAAGAACGATTGACCTCGCCAAGAAGGCTTATCCTTACTTGCAAATCAAGAACATAAGCAAGAACAAAGAAGAATGCAACCAAATTTGCAAGTATACGATGAATCTCACAAGTTGGGGTCTCACAAACCGATCAAACGGCAAAACTGTTATCAACAGAATAATCTAAGCAAAACCCAAACCCTAATAAAGAGGCAGCGGCTGTATATGAGGACCCTAGGGTCGTGCACCACCCCCTGATCGCAGCCCTAAGTGGGCTCAACTCGTTACATGGCCCAAAGACCGATTACGGTGTCGCAACACCAGGACAGATTCTGGACGTCGATTTGTTTTGATGATTTCCGATGGCTCGCCACGGATTTTGACATGGGATTGGTTGGGTTGGAAAGATCTTTTCGTTATCTTTCTAGACATATGTAGAACGTCCATATCCGAGTCCGTATGCGCCATGGGCGTCCGTTATAGTGCAGACTGGTCCTGGGCCCCGAAACAGACTCGAAGTCGGTTTTGGATTGGGCCTCCACCTTGGCTTGGACGTCCTTGTTGGCCCATCACGCCTCCAATCACCTCCCCAGCTATATCATCATCATCTCCATGGTTTCTAACAACAATTAAATCATTAGGTAGCAATCTATTCTCAAAACCACATAAACAAAACATTAAAAACGAGCTCACCTATAAATTCAGATGATACGCATGAACTTTCATTTTAGTTGGAGGAGTGTTGTGTGTATCCATAGGTGTCATGTTCTCATCATTCTCCCCCTTTTGAATTAGAGTCGTCCTCGACTCGATCCCATCTCTTTCTCCCAATAGTTGTCTCAAATCTAAAATATAAAATATAGAACTATTCCCAAACTTGGGATGCACCTCATGTTTATATGTGTTATAAAATTATCATCAGAATGTGAAACTATAATAGAAGACATGTCGTACCGATGAACAACCTCTTTGAAAAATTGGGCAGCAATAACATCATCCTCGCTCTTATGATAATTTAGAAAATATGTGATCTTACAAACACTAGAAAAACTTGACATGACATGATAATTGTTACTACAGTTTTCAAGTGGATCATTTAATTTTATAACACAAGGAGGTTTCAATTTTAAATAAATATAAACTCTGTGCACCATAAACGAACCTCTATGATCATAATAGCCAATAGCATGAAAATTGTTTCTTGCCAATAAAGGCAATTTAGTTTGACAAAAGATTTGCTTCTCCACGGTATTTAGATCACAAGGAATATCAAATTCAATATAACCCAAAGTATTTAGAGAAGACAACAATTTCTGCTCATCCTTTTCACATTTAACTAAAATCAAATGCTTAATTTCAGCTCTAGTGGATGAATCATAAGCAAAAACATCAAGCTCATTCATTTGTTGTGGCAAAGGTATAAGTGAAGCAGTGACACACAACTCCTCTTTATCACAAGGATCAGTAGATAAATCAACTTGTGGCAAAGGGAAATCCAAACAAGGTTCCAATACAGCAAGATTGTTGGAACAATTCATTACATCAAGAAACCTCTTACCTGAAGCATGAACATGTTCTTCATCTTTCTCTCTATCCTTTTCTTTGTGTAGAACCTGAAATGTACTAGTTACAACAATAGGCAAGGAAATATGTTCATCCTCTAGTAATTCAGATTTTAATATAAGTGTTGCAACATTTGAAACAATCCACTCTTTCCTATATGGTTCATTCTTTCTCCTCTCAAACCTTTGTTGATCCTCTTCTAAAATTTCAGCAGTGGTCATAGGTTTAAGAGTAACTCTTCTACCATTGTATTTAAATGAGTAGCTATTTGTAATGGTATTGTGTGCAGCATTATTTGTAATAATCCAAGATTTACTCAATAACAAATGACATGCTTGCATAGGTACTATATCAAATTCTGCACTATCCTTATAAGAACCAATAAAAAATTCAATACATGCAATTTTATCTACCTTTATCTTACCAAAAGAATTTACCCATTGGATATAGTATGGATATGGGTGTGGCTGTGTTGTCAATCCAAGCTTCTCAACTAATTCCAAACTTGCAATGTTGCGGCTACTCTCTCCATCAATAATAACACGATAACGTCGATCCTTGATAATAAAGTGAGTCTAGAATAAATTGTTCAATTGATTTTTCTCTACCTTCTCCATTTGAGAACTGAGCACTTGTTGTGCTACAACACTCTTATCATCATGGGGTGTCATCAACTCATTACCATGGGTATTGTAACCTGTCATTGTTAGTAGCAAACAAGAAAACACACAAGAGTATATTTTCCTATCACTACTATCTCATCACAGTGGAAGCTCTCAACAAGCAAATTGAAACATCTTACTAAGCTCTTATAAAGTTCTTAATTACAGCAAGTGAAGGATACCTTGGAGAGTGTGATCCGACGATTGTGAGGGTCAAAAATTTGTGCCTGCTTAGAAGAATATAAGTGGAGCTTGGATAGGCAATATGTGATAGCAAGGATTAGCAAAATTTCAATTCAGAGGTTGCAAAACTGAATAATAGTCCCAAGCTAGTCTATATCACTGGCCTAAACTTGTCTCGGACCTAGTTGAAGCAAGCAAGCAGATGACTCAACAAAGGACGCAAAGACTGCAAGCAATTCTGAATTTTTATCTTTTCCTTTTTCTACTTCCTCTTTTTTGTGAGGCTTTTTCTCTTGTGCACTTTTGCCTTTTTCTTTTCTTTTCTTGTGAATCAGAACTACAGCAAGATATTAGTACTAGAAAGAAAAAGGAAAATATATTCTAGCATAAGCAAAATCATGATCTGAATATGATAGACACATAGATAAATAATATATTATTCCAAAACTCTCAATGTGTGCAATAAATTGAATTTTTTTCTCTTGATTCTCTATGAACAAGGACATGCACCACTCAAACAAGACCAAAGAACAAGCACTAGACCAGCAATACAATGACCTTGTAGGGACTAAAATTCAAAGAAGCAAACTAAACTGAAAATTGCATAGTACAAGGGGGATATAGGACAGCGGAAACACGACGAACAAATATTTTTGTAGGGTAGTTTTCTGGAGTTTAGGACTGAAAAAAAATAACAGGGATAAGGGCGAACCTAATGGTGTACCTGAAACTCTGATTACCACTTGATGTGGACAAGGGTTCCCGATCTTCCGATAGGTTCTGATAATCTTGATTAAGGCGGAGGCGATACACAAATCGATCCGACTTCCGAACGACACGTTCTGAACCCCGCAATCGTAGCACAACGTCTCCTCTGGTTATCAACCGTTCAAGAACGATTGACCTCGCTGAGAAGGCTTATCCTTACCTGCAAATCAAGAACACAAGCAAGAACAAAGAAGAATTCAACTAAATTTGCAAGTATACGATGAATCTCACATGGCCCAAAGACCGATTACGGTGTCGCAGCACCAGGACAGATTCTGGACGTCGATTTGTTTTGACGATTTCTAATGGCTCGCCACAGATTTTGACATGGGATTAGTTGGGTTGGAAATATCTTTTTGTTATCTTTCCAGGCATATATAGAACGTCCAAATCCGAGTCCGTATGTGTCATGGGCGTCCGTTTTAGTGCAGACTGGTCCTGGGCCCCGAAACAGACTCGAAGTCGGTTTTGGATTGGGCCTCCACCTTGGCTTGGACGTCCTTGCTGGCCCATCACGCCTCCAATCACCTCCCCAGATATATCATCATCATTTCTATGGTTCCTAATAACAATTAAATCTTTAGGTATCAATCTATTCTCAAAACCACATAAACAAAACATTAGAAACGAGCTCACCTGTAAATTCAAGTGATGCGCGTGAACTTTCATCTTAGTTGGAGGAGTGTTGTGTGTATCCATAGGTGTCATGTTCTCATCAAGGTCCATGGATCTGTTCTTCAAAGAAACTACGCTAAGGGCCTGAAAATTTCTAACGCACTTGTGGACATATAAGCCAAGTGTGGAAGCATATATCAAATGCTAAGAAGGTATTCAAAATGATGATTTGCAAGGATATTTTATCATTGATATCAATGATTAGCGGTTACAGGATGAATGGGTATGCAAATGAGGCTATTGAGCTTTTCAATTCAATGGTCCATGATGGAACTTACCCAAATCATGTGGTGTTCATGGGCCTGATTATTGCTTGCAGCCACGCTCTAGTTTAGTAGATAAAGGATGGAACTTTTTAGGTCAATGATATTTGATTATAAATTATGACCTAAAAAGGAGGCTTACGGTTGTGTCACAAATCTTCTTACTCATGTAGAGAGGCAGAGAGAAGCCTTTGACCTCCTTGATAGAATGCCATTTGCTCATGATGAATCTATTTAGGGAGCACTGTTTGGTGCTTGCAAGATGCAAAAGAATGTGGAGCTACAAAAATTAGCTGCAAATAAAATTATTGAGATTGACCCTGATGGGGCAAAGAAGTACATCCTGCTTGCTAATATATTTGTTGCACATAGCAAATGGGGTGATTATACTTTGACAAGAAAGTTGTTGAGAGACAAGGGAAGCAGGAAAGAGGTTGGAATTAGTTGGATTAGAGGTAATGAATACGGTGTATAGCGTTAGCGCAGGTGATAGTTCCAGCCCTCAAGTTATTTTGGTAGATGAGGTATTGCAGATCTTGGTTCCACACATGGATGATTATGGAACCGATTTTTCTATCGACATTTGTAGAGTCACATGATTAATTTGTTCTTGAATTATTCAGTTGTCCTTGAAGTCAAATACAAGAATTGGTGCTAGAGCTCCGAGTATTCATGGAACCTATCTAAACCTAAACAAATTTCCTATGCATTTTGAAAAAATAGAGTTGAAAAACAACTGTAGTTAATCAATGTGCATCTCTCACCGTACGAACACAATCATTATACTATGCCCTGAATGTCGTTAATAGCAGTCCATTTTAATTGTAGGGAAAATTGCAAATTCCCACTTGCAAGTGAGAGGTGTTTTCATTTACCCACCTAATAGAACTTGTTGTTCAGTCAACCACTTGCAAGTTAAGAGGAGGGGGGGGGGGTCGTATTCCCACCTGTATCTATTTGCCCTATTGATTGTCATATCTAGCAGCCATGTATCATCAAAAGATGCCACATGGCCTCGGGTCCTCTAGTCCAACGTCGGTATCAACAAGCATTTCTGGGAGCCCATTACTTGACCGTGCTAGAAATGCTTGTTGGTATTTCTTACGATGTAGCATTTCATCCTTAAAGGTCAAGTAATAAGCTTCCTAACTCAGCAAAGCAACCTGAACTGTCATTCTATTTCCCTCCCGCGTGTGCTTACGTCATGCTAACATCAGCATCGGTTCAGCCCAAACACCTGATTTTCTGTGCTTCATAACTCTCACACCCGAAGTCTGATTTAGGCAAGTTATATATGTATTTTGATCGGCTCGACGAGAGATTCAATATGATGAGGTATAATATATTATTTGACCAATTCTCACTTCATGTTTATGGTCTTCTATTATTTCTCCTCTTGTAACTTTAATAATTCCTTGAATTCAATTATAAATCACCTGCATACAAATATTCACCAACACTTGTGGATATTGATAGCAATAAACTCTTACCACTATGTTGGTTATTTATTTTATATGTTTTATACAGACAATGATGGTCAGATTTAGCAGTTAAGGACCGTCAACAACACCCCCACATTGTGCCTTTGCTCGTCCTCGAGTTAAGAAATAGAAACTAAGGTGGATCATAACTTCTTTCAATACTAGACTAGCATGCAAATTATTCCAAATCATACCTGTACTCCTGAACTTAGAAATGTCTGTCACATCCCCTTGGGTGGTTGAAGAATGGAATAGTGTTGACTCTAGTCATCTTCACTCCTTCTGCTGAGTAGCTTGGATTTTGAAATATTTCAAAAATAAATCATGGCCATTCTTCTGAAATGATTCTCTTAGATCACTCATTATGTGTGTGGTTCCTCACCAAGGCATTTGACTTTGCCCCTTTTCATCCACCGACAAAACAAGTTATGAATTTTGATCAAGCATGTGCATAAATGGATGGGATGGATGGAGAAGGTAATGCTCTTTCTTTTTTTTCTTCTTTTCTTTACCCCATGTCTATTTCTGTAAGCATAATTAGAGAGGGGGTTTCTCAAAGCAGGGTGGAGCACTTTATTTTGTGGATGGATGAATATGAATGATGCTATCATCCGGTGTAGAAGAATTAGCATATGGATGATGGTGGATGATGGAGGTGGATGAATACTCCTTTACGTGTAGACTCTCTCTTTCTTTGAAATGATATTGGGCATGACTATTTCTTTTCTTTTTTTTCATCCTGCTCAAATATGAGAGCAAGTTTTTTTATAGCCATGCCTTCTACAGAACAGTTGAGAGAGAATCATAACATGATAATCATGGAGTATTTCCTTTGGTGGATGGATTGATGATGATGGTCGTGGAAATGCAACCTTCGAATATAGAAGGTTAGCATATGAAGGGAATGTGCACATTTTCTTGATTGACAAACCATAACAAGCATCTCACTAGGGTCACAAGAATTTGACAAAGTTCAATGAAACAACAAGCAACATATGCATAAGGTTTTCAATATAACTATCATATGGCTTTGGTAGGACATTCACATCATTGAGGGGAGGGCCATTCATTTTTATTTTTAAAGAGAAATTCCCAAGCACTACAAGCATAAGAGCAAGATTTCTTTCATATCACCATATCTCATAAGTCAACTACTTAGCTGACATGCTTTCCTAAAGATGTAGTTCACAAGTAGCAAGAAATCAACTAGGAATAAAGAGCATGCAAGTCAATCAAAGACAAGCATGAAGATGAGGGTTCACAAGATTTGATGTAGTTTTCAAGTTAAATTTATTGATTAATTTAGGATAAGTTTGATTTAACTTGGAAACTAGGAGGAAAGGGATAGAGTGTGCAAACGGTCACTCTTGAAGAGGTAGAGGTCAAGAGAAACCACGGCTGGGTCGACTGCCCTTGTAGGTTGGTCGACATCACTTGGAGCTCGATCGCCTCGCCCTATGCCATGTTGACTTATGCGATGGTGTGCAACGTGTTGATGGGAGGCCTTGTATTGTTTGTGCGTTGAAAATCTTGAAGGCCTCCCCCACATTTGATCTTGTACGTGGCTGCTTTATTTGAAGAACAAAAACAAAAACAAAAAGGGGTGAAAAGCAAAAGAGACTCTACCAGCTTTATAGGCCCAATAGAGTCACAACTTTATTTAATATTATATTTTCTTTTCTAGGCGCACTATAAGATTGAATTGAAAGGAAATGAAAAGGGAAAATAAACTAAAGCGCCTTTTATTATATTTTTTCAGCAAGGCATGAAAGCAAGAACTAGCAACACCTCTAAACCGAGATAAAATTTTTAAGAATGAAACTTGCTATGAGATACTTACAAAACTCTCCCACACTTGGATTTTGTATCATGAGATGCTAAAATCAACTGTGTAGTGTTGCAGCCTTCTTGTAGTGGGTTCCATCACCAAAAGTACCATGCTGTTCAAGTTGATGAAGCTCCCATGTTTTCGGGCTTAGAGTAACCATCGTTCTTTTTAATCTCAACCTAAAATGGTTAGCAACCAAAAATACCCGAAGGCAAACATACCCTAAAAACATTTTCTTGCTTTTATTGAAGGAAAGGAAAATGATAATCTAGGCCATCTCCCGGTAGTGCTTTGTTTACGGTCACAAGCTTGACCATGGGGACTTCATATTATAGCTATCATTAGCGATGTAGTTCCCAGTCCACCACCAATTATTGATGTGTCATTGAAGCTCTAGCTGCAAGGTTAGTGCCAAAGTTCAATTACAAGATTTGCAATATTTATGATAAACAAAAGCATCTACAATCATCCTTCTAAATATTTTGCAAATGAAGCTTTTGAGGTGATTGTAGTTCTCGTAGGTACGCTTGGCACAAAAGTTGATTGACTCTAGAGATTCATTAAATGAGCATGTATCATGTGTGTTTTCAAGAAATAAGCTCTCACACTCATCTATTGAATCTTCACCTCTTGTTTCTAGAGTCAATGGCTTAACTGATCCAATGGCCCAAAGTTTCTCCTTCTCAGAAAATCCATCAATGATGGTCATGGATGGTTCTTGATCATCATCGACAACGGAGTAACGAGAGCAAGAGGAAAAAGGCTTAGGCACGAAAGGTGGTGGTTCGGTTTCAATAGGATTTGGAGTCTCTTCCGAATCGTCATCATGCTGGGTAAAAAGTTTCACATTCTCATAAAGAACAGGCTTTAATGATGCAAGTTGAGAAACAAACATCACTTTCTCAAGCGGGGAATGCTCAAGATGAGACCTCACCAACAAATTTTCTAAGAAAGAGGTCATGGTGGCAAAAGCAATCTCCCTAAGCTTTTAAGTAAGGCTCCCTTAAGATTTTCCTAGTAGGTGGAGTTTTTCTAGTGGGTTGCCAAGGAGGAGTTCAAAATCGATGATAGGAAAGACATTAAAGTCTACGTGAAGCTTAACTTTGCCTATCTCGATTGCTATAGCCCTTGCAATCCCTCGACATGGAGAGGTTACTCCCAAAGCGTCCTTGTAGATTAACTCAATCGGCTCTAAGGGTATATCATAAAAGATGTAAAGCTATGTATTCGGGTATGATATTAACTCCTATGGTGGGATCATAAAGAACCTCTATGACATTTCCCCGTCTATAACAAGGTGGTTGTGGAAGGTGAATGAATTTGGATAGCTTTGAAATAGCACTTTGCTTCCTTCAACTGCTGCTTCTTCATGGCCTCCTTTGGAATTGCTTCTTCGAAAGGACCAGGAGGTAAAGCAGATACCGTAGGCTTGTTTTGCCAGATATAATTTGAGGTTTTTCTATGATCATCAAGTAAGCTTTTCTTGAATTTGACTGGCAACCCTGAAGGTAGAATTTCTTCTTCCTTCTAAGAGGTATCAATAGCAAAATCAAGAGATGAAAGGGCTATGGCCTTGAATTTAGCTATTGAGGGACCCTCGTGGGTTTTTTTTTTCCATCCTCTCGAGAATGAGGAAGACAAATGGGAATTGGTGGGTTCATTTTGGGACAATAATTTGAGGTGTTCCCAAAGTCTATGAAAAGAACTTTCCTGAATTCAAAAGACAAATCTGGAGGTTGAGTTTCTTCTTCCTCCAGTGTTCGAGGTTCGGGGGATGACTCAAAAGTTAAATCTGGGGATACGCAAGGTGATGAGGACATCACTCCTGCGGATACATGCAACACTCCTCTACTTATGGACTTGCATGGTCCAATGACTAAGCTCATGCACGACGACTAAATTTAGAGGTGAGCTCGTTCCTACGTTCATCATCATATGTCACTTTTGAGAATGGTTTGCTACCTAATAATTATATTATAATTAGGAACCATGGAGAGAACCAGGAGATGATGGGAGAAGGACTTAGAGACGTGGAGGACCAGCAAGGACGTGGAAGCCAAGATGGAGGCCCAACCAAAATCGACTTCGAGTCTATTTTGGGGCTCAGGGCCAATCTGCACTAAAACGGACACTCATGACGCATACAAACTCGGATTTGGACATTCTACATATGCATAGAAAGACAAGAACAATCCTTTTCCAATACCGCCGATCTCATATCAAAGTTAATCTGGAGTCATCGGGAATCATCAATACAATAGAGGGTTCTAAATCTGTTTTGGTGCTACGTCGCCTGCTTTTGGCCTTTCGGCTTTGTATCTAGTTGAGCCCAATTAGGGGTGCATCTAGAGGGTCTTGCACAACCCTTGGGTCTTCATATACAGCCTCCACCACACCATTAGGATTCAGATTTTGCTTAGATTATTCTGTTCATAATAGTTTTGCCGTCACATTGGTTTGTGAGACCCCAACTTCATGAGTTTAATCATACATCTATAATTGTGTTGCATTCTTCTTTGTTCTTACTTATGTTCTTGATTCGCAGGTAGGGATTAGCCTTCTCGGCGAGGTCAATTATTCTTGGATGGTTGATAACCAGAGGAGACGTTGTGCCTGCGATTGCGGGGTTCTAAACATTTTGTTTAGAAGCCAAATTGATTTGTATTTTGCCTCCGCCCAAATAAAGTTACCAGAACCTTTCGGAAGAATGGGAACCCTTGTTTACATCACAAGGTATGGGCTCGGATTTGGCTATTGAGGGGTCCATGCGACTCGACATAGCTTCCTCCTAGAGGGGCTCACTAAGGTTGGCTAAGAAGGATGTGTTTTCTAATATTTGCTCAAGGATTTCCCTTCCTTCCATCACAGTCCTATGCGCAAACAATCCTCTGGAGGAAATGTCGAGGAATTGGGCAGACTTCTTGTATAGACCCGAGTAAAAGTGTTGAAGCAACATTTCATCGGATATCGACAAGTTTGGGCCAGATTGCAGTAGCAAAGAGACCCTGGCCCAAGCTGCTCCAATAGATTCCTTCTCATTCTGTTAGAAGCTGAGAATTTCCATACAAAGGGAGACAATACGGGATTGTGAGAAGAATGCAAGACAAAATTTATCCCATAATTTCTCCTAGTCACCGTGTACACTCCCGACAGTATGAGTGTACCACTGTTTCGCCTTCCCCATGAGGGAGAAGGGAAATAATTTCCACTTTAATGTTTCATGTGTTATACCGTCAATGAACAGACATGAACCCAAATACTCAAATTCTCACAAATGATGGTACGGATTTTCAAAATCCAGACCAGAGAAGGATTGCTCCTGAACCATATAAAGCCAGGGCGGAGTTCATAGCCGAATGTGCAAATTGGGTCCGCAGACGGCGGTGGCTCAAAGAACTCGCCCTTCGGAGCAGAAAAGGATAGGATAGAAGTTTGCTCCATGGTGGAAAAAGAAAAGAAATAAAAGGAAAAGAAAAAAAAGAAAAGATACGAGGAGGAACAAGGTTTGAAGATGATACAACAACCATTTCCCGGCAACGGCGCCAGAAATGCTTGTTGGTATTTCTTACAATCACAGATAAATCCGCAAGCGTATGGATACCGATGTAGCACTTCACCTAGGAGTATTCCAGGTTATCGAATCACAGGGAACATGTGTGTACTAATCTTCTAAGCTAGTCCGTCCAAGGACAACAAGAATATGATAGGCAGAGGGTAGAGAGGATTCCTATGGTCAAGAATCCTATAATAAGATAGGTTCGGTCTATTACTACTTACTTCGGGCACCGGCTTACCCCTGCATCCACAGGCGACTCCGATCAACAGCTCTACGACGTACCCGAACGTGAAGGATTACTAAGGGCAGATAGGACTGCCACCACCTACTGACTACCTCTACAAACCGTGGAGCACGCGGCAAACAAAGGTAACCTCTAGTCTAGACACCACATCTACACTATCAATTACTATCCTAGTCTCGGTACCACACTTATAGAAGACTAATATACTCTAACTAAATAGAGCGATGATCCTGTAAACAATAAAGGAAAGAACTTACTTAAATACCAAAGAGAAATCACGAACACTTACTTGAAAAAGAAAGCATTCGTCGAGGTACAAGCGTGGGGAACATCGCCGAGAAATCCGGAGCTTCTCCGAACTCTCCCTCACTCTCTCCCTATTTTCTAAGAACTTTGGCAGTGCTAAAGCCTTTTGAAGTGGAGCTCTATAACTCTTCTTATGTTGTGTTGAAAATGAGAGGGAGAGGAGGTCTATTTATAGTGTGAGGTGACTTGGGAGAGTGAAGAAGACTTTCTAAGAATAAGAAAATATTCCCTAAACTATTCCTCATCCTTAGAGGTCAAGTAATGGGCTTCCCCACTCAGCTAAGCAACCTAAACCATCATTCTATTTCCCTCCCGTGTGTCCTGACATCATACTGACATCAGCATTGGTTCAGCCCAAACACCTGATTTTCTGTGCTTCATAACTCTTACATCCGAAGTCCGATTTGGACAAGTTATATATGCATTTTGATCGGCTCGACAAGAGCTTCAACATCGTGAGGTATAATATATTATTTGTCCAATTCTCACTTCATATTTATGGGCTTCTATTATTTCTCCTCTTGTAACATCGATAATTCCTTGAATTCGATTATAAATCACCTGCATACAAATATTCACCAACACTTATGGAAATTGTTAGTAATAAACTCTTACCACTATGTTGGTTATTTATTTTATATGTTTTATGCAAATAATTGAGGGTCAGATTTAGCATTTAAAGATCGTCAACACTTACGATTCCATACTATACACAACAAATTGATCAACAATTTATTAATGTGGCTATTTAACAAAGTTAATTAGAAATCATGTGATTGCCAAAACTGAAAAGTGGTGTGCAAGCTCCAGGTTTAGGTCTTCATGATGGTGCCAACAATTTTTCATTTTAGAGAATAAATTGAAGGAAGCAGTAATAGTTGGATTCCATGAAAGGCAAGTAGCTATGTAGATGTCATGGACCAGCATAAGCTAGCAGAGTGTTTGGTGTTGCGTGTACCATTTAGCCTGGGTCATTATTTATGTGGATTGGGCCTTCAGACATAAAACTAGTATGAATGTCTCTTGTTGTATTTGACTGAGAGCTTTCATGAGGAAGAGCGGCAACTGTTCTTTGAGAGCTTGAGCCAACAAATATTGGTTGGCTTGGCTGGGAGCTATGAAGTTGCGATAAACTTGAAACTGTTGTTAAAATCCTTAGAAGCCTTGAATTTATCACTAACATGAACTAGAAATTCCATGGAAACATCCTGCTCACAATCAGAAGCTCAAAGATATATATAAAAAAAATGAAGGAATGAAAGGAGAGATCCCATACATATAGCAGCAGCAACAACAATTACAATATGATTTGTTTTTACTTTAGTATACTACCAGTTATATGAATAGATCAGTATGTGAAGGACCAAGCAAGGTGACAGGGGGGGGGGGGGGGGTCAATGGGAGCCAATTAAAATATCCCAATTGCAATTCGACGCAACCCCTAATCAAGTCACTAGGATCAAATACACCAACTTGTGTTGTGCTAACCCTAGAAATGATTCAAGATGATAAAACTTAAAGCGGAACCAGAGCAATATGAAAGGGGACAAACAAACTCAAAACAATGGAGTAAACAAGATTAAAAGTGAGCATTCTGACAGAGCATCAGTAGTGCCAATCTGGTCATCGATAGCGCAGATCAACAATGTCGACCCATCGACACTTCATGGTCATCGCTGATCACGCTCGAAAGGGATGACACAATAATGATGATTCTTGAAGAATACTAAAACCATATAAAAAAACTCTAAATATCACAAAGTTTAGACCAGAGGTGCATCATGGAAGGGCGCAACTCCTCCAAGTGGATCCATCTAAAAAACCCAAGAAATCACCACGAGTTTTGGATTCTAGAAGTTCACAAAATCGAAGGGCACCTTTGATTTGGTCAAGGGCCCATCAAGGATTGTTCTAGTACATCCTAGCAGCAAGACCCCCCCCCCCCCTAGGAAATCCATCTCAAAACTCTCTCAAAAAGAAGATAAAAAATTCTCGATCTAGGGTTTGGGCCATGGGCGCTATTGCTTCACCACCCATATCACCCATCATGACCATTGATTTGTGCATGAGCTATAGCTTATAGGGATCAGTGGTGTGTATTCTAATCTCAAATTGCTCTAACCCCCTGCATTTTTACTGCTCTAATAGTGATGTCTTGCTGCAACATGAAAGGTTCAATGGTGTTGGGTTTGTTTACTAAAATTGTGGTTGCATACATATTAAAATTAATGTTTAATACAAGTACTTTGAGTTGTATATTTGGTAGATACTTTCTGATGCACCACTAATTAAAGATTTGAAATGAGACGTGAGGCAAAAGTTCTTATAAGTCAATGATTCAACTTGAGGAATGCATAGATGTTTATTTATTGTATCTCTATTCAGAATTTATCGTACTAGTTTCCTATTATTCTACAACTGTCATATCAGTTTTTTTTTCTAGAAAAGGGAATTCATTTATTCATGTCTCTGTATCAACCGATACATGTGACAAAGAGGTCTTAAAAGCAAAGGTTCAATCACACCACGACACCACGCTATTAAGAACATAAAGGTTTTATCTATCAAAAGAAACTAAAACATTATTCTATTTGAGAAACGCCACCCATTATTGGCAAAGATCTCCATGGCCATAGTTTCAAGCAACCTGCAAGTCATCTTCATCCATGGGCATTCCTCCTCCTTTAAAAGCAAGGACCAACACCGAATCCAGTAAGTCCCTCTAAAGATCACTTGTAGGAAAGAAGGTATCGAGGTCTTGTCAAAAATGAAATCATTACGACTCAACCAAAGAGCCCACCACATGCCATCTACACCACACTAGATTAGTTTTTTCACTTTATATGTCACTCCCCCTAGCCAATCAGAAAACATATGCTGAAAGCTATTTGGGGGTGAGATTCCTGTGGTACAAAAAATAACTCGGCACATAAATCAGGCTATGGCACAATTGAAAAAAGGTGATGAATGGTCTCACAAAGATCACAAAAACAACATTTTGTACTCCTATTCCAATTTCTTCTTGCTAAATTGTCTTTAGTAAGGGTAACACCTTTAAACAGGTACCACATAAAATTTTTAATCTTAAGTGGGACATTGATCTTCCATAAATCCAAAGTTATTGGCAAGGCCTGGGTCATGGTTAACGCTCAATACATAGATTTCATAGAGCAACAACCATTTTGATGTAAAGCCTACCTAAAAAAAACTTTGTGGTCTGACAGGTTTACATCAGCAATTGAAAGCACTAAGCGATGCCAATACACTAAGTTTTGACCTACTAGAGCCCTTCTAAACTGTCATATCGGAATGAGTATGCTTTTACTTCTACCTTCTGGGTTCTGGCTACTAGTTGGCTCTCACACTTGATGGATTGGAAGGCATACTATACTAGGTAGAAGAATATTTTTTTGCATATGTATATCTGGTTCGTAGCATGCAAATATGTTGGCTGCTACTAGCTTAAGACTACTATAGAAGCTTACAGTGTTCAACACATCATTTATTTAGATGAACTGGTGGTGCTTTCGATTTCTAATTTCAAGGGAAATGAACAATTAAAACAGCGCTTGACACCTACCTCAGTGATCCTGGTGCTAAAAACCTAGAGGGAAGAAATTGCACTTTTTGGTGGATCTGCAGAGGTTCAATTTTGTGTGTAAGAAAAGAGTGTTTGGACGGTAGATAAAGATGAACAATTTTGGTATATATAGAATATAGAGATAAGAGGAGTATTTGAAGTGAAATTGTCTGTTCTAAAAGAAGGATAAGACTGATGAGTATGATGCCGACTTCTTTCCAAATTGAATGTTGCTAATTTGGGTTTAGGAACCTTCTTAGGTTGTGGTTAGGATGTGCAGCTTCCTACTGTCCTAGGATTGACACGTATCCTAGATTTTTATCACCGTGTCATATATCCTGAGAATATTGTCGAGACTTAATCTCAATAGTAGACATAGGGTAGTTCATCTATGTGGATTTAAATGTAGGACAGGGGTATGCGCAAGATCGAGAGACGATGGTAACACAAGACGCCGATTTATACAGGTTCGGGCCTCTCAGAGGATAATAACCCTATGTCCTGTGTTCTATGGTATTTGTATTGATATGTCTAGATCTAAAGATCTAGACGAGGAGGGTAGACCTAGACGATGATGTCTAGTTGTGTCTAATCTATGTCCCGTGCGGGATCTCTAGTTGAGCTTGTCTATTGCTTGTCCAATGCTATGGCCTGTTCACTTGAGAACTTGTCTCTTGAGGAGGACCCCTGCCCCTCCTTATATATCCGGGGGGACAGGGTTACATGACGGAGTCCTAGTCGGTCTACTGCTCTTATCCTAGTAGGAGTGTACCTCCACTTTCCTTCTCTATGAGGTACCCCGATGGTATGTATCATCGACAAGCCCCCGAGAGTCTTGCAAGCTGGATGATAATCTTCAGTAGTTTCCCGACTTGTTCGTGCCATATATAATGCTTCAGCTTTATATCAGCGAGCTTGTAAGAATATCAAAGATCTAAAAATGACCTTGAGAAATCAACTGGTGCACCGAGTAGGTGCACCTAATTAGGTGTAGCCCCCGACTCTTGTATCATTTAGAAAGTGCAAATAATGCAAGAGTCCAAAACAAGAATAGTCGTGTTGGCTCTCTTTAAGGAGAAATCACTCAAATCATCAAATCTGAGTGATAACTTAGTAGAATGACATCAATATTATCGAGTGATAAATGACTTAGTCGAGTGACTTCTATCACCGCTGAGTGGTAGATGACTCAAACTAATGACTTCAATCATTGTCAAGTGCTATATGATATACTCGAGTGACATCAATCACATCCGAGTGAACGTAAGCTTATGACATCAATCATAGCCAAATGACATAGTTTTTGACCGAGTGGCCTATGAGTGATTTATGAATCAAACGGGTGACTTCAATCACAGCCGAATGATTATGTCTAAATGGGTGATTTCAATCACAACCGAATGAATGAGGCTTTATGACATCAATCGTAGCCAAGTGCTAAGTTACCATGACTTCAATCATGATTAAGTAACCTTTCCTTAAGAATTGTAATCACTCATATCTTTGAGCTTTACTTTCACTATTATAGACTGACTTCAATCAGCCGAGTGATGCTTGTTATTTCACGTATATGACCATTAAGCATAGCGACATGATCATCAAATCATGCTTTGAATGATTATGGCATCAACCATTTTTGATAATACAATTCTCATCAAAGAAGCACATTTGATAGAGTGACCATCAAGCCACTGTCATAAGATCATCAAACCATATATTTATATATTATGGCATCAACCATAAATTTAATATAAAATGCTTCTTTTCAAAGAAGCCCTCGAGACAATTGTCATTATGAGTGTCGGTCGCGCTCAACTTAGAATATCATGTCTGAGTGGCAGCGGTACTTAACTCATGACGATAAGGTCGAGTGAAGAAGACAGTCAAAGTTGTTATAGCTGCCGACCGCTGATCAAGGAGGAATCACTCGAAGTCACGATGACTGAGTGAAGCCGACAGTCTGATATGTGGCCGACTGATGGTGGCGGTCAGATATGATGTGGTAGACCGATGGCGGCAATCAGAGCTGGTGTAGCCGGCCGATGAAAGCGGTCAGAGCTGTAAACCGACCGATGAAGGCGATCGGAGCTGGCGTGGACGGCCGATAAGAGCGGTCGGAGTTGTAAGCCGACCGATGGAGGCAATCAAAACTGGCACGGTCAACCGACGAAAGCGGTCGGAGCTGTAAGTCGACCGTTGAGGGCAGTCAGAACTGTTGTGGTCGACCGATGAGAGCGGTCGGAGTTGTAGGCTGATCAATGGAGGCAGTCAAAACTGGCACGGTCGACCAACAAAGGTGGTCGGAGCTATAAGTCGATCGATAAAGGCGAGGAAATCACTATATGCCGAGTGGTGTATCCGCCTATCCATCAAAATGTTCCTGACAATAAAGGAAATTAGGATAATTAGTTATAATTAATATTGTTTGCTTGAAAACTTATTTTTATAAGTCAAACAAATCAGTCGAATGAAAAGTCAAATGTGTATCCATTTTTCTCCTGTAGGTAGACCGACTGGCGCATAGCAGCGTATTCGTGCGTTAGCAACCGGATCGATCTACCGTAGGATACTTAGGACAAATATCAAGAGCTTGGAGCTCGGTCTGCCGCTACAATATCGGTCATAATTTACTCTTGCTTAGCAATCAGAACCAATCGATACATGACCTCTCATAACTTTGGCTCTGGGTTTAGTGTAGTGGCAGTCTGTCGTGTAGCAAAGAAGTTTTATGCCTTAGTTGCTTGTCGGCGTAAGACCAAAAAATAAGACCAAATCATGAATAAAATGCAATGTATCAGGCAAGGCAGAAGCCAAAGAAGAGGTAAAACTAAAACAGACGACATGGGTCATATGGTGTTAGGGCTGAAGCACTACTGAAAGGTCATCGACCGACATGGGTCATATGGTGTCAGGGCCAAGGCACTACTAAAAGGTCACTGACTGACATGTGTACTGCTAGATTCATAAAAAAGTGGGAGAACACGTGTATAGATACACAAATAGCCCCCTGGCTCGATTGTTTAATGTGAAGAATTAAAAAACTGAGGCAATATAAAGATGAATAAAGCCATAAAAAAGAGCACTGATTTAAAAGCCCGACTGTACTCATAAGAAATCTACAACCTTCTGCTTAGAAAACAGAGATAAACAATCGTAGGGAAAAAGAATGAAGGACATGAGCCTAAAATCTCAACAAAATAAATTGAGAAAGCATAAAGATACTTAGTTTTGCTATTCAGCGAGTTGAAGATGAGCCCCCGAGTGTGCTAATGTTGTCGGCGAGTGGTCGAATATCGAAATCGAGCCATCATGTCGCCGGAACATCAAAGCTTGGAGTGGTTGATCGAGACACCGAATCATCAAAGGTGTGGCCAAGTGGTTGAGTGAGTGAAATCCCAATGCACCATGTCATCGTAGGCGTTGTTGAGTAGCCGAGTGGGTGAAAACCCAATGCGCCAAGTCATTGACGGTGTCGCCAAGTAGTGTAGCAATGTCGCCGAGTCATCATAGTGTAGCGATGTCGCCGAGTCATCATAGTGTAGCGATGTCGCCGAGTAGTCGAGTCGAGGCGATGTCACCGAGTGACCGAGTCGAGGCGATGTCCCCGAGTGACCGAGTCGAGGCGATGTCACCGCGTGACTGATCGAGGCGATGTCACGAGTGACCGAGTCGAGGCAATATCGTCGAGTGATCGAGTCATGGTGATTGCCGATGCGCTGAGTCGTCGAAGACGTCATCGAGCGGCCGAGTGGCCAGGTGAAGGTGGAGTAGCCCCCTGGCATGTATATGTGGTCGTGAGCGGTCAAACCATCGAGTCGTAGCGATGTTGTCGAGTCGTTGGAATCCGCTAAAGTATCGAGTTATCGGAAGCATCGTCGTAATAGATGATGTCGCCGAATAGCGGTCGTCCTCGTTGAAGGTGTCATCTTGATGAAGACGTGATGATTTATGCGATGACACAATGCTTCAACATCGGTCTGCTCGTGATTAGATCTTGAAGAAGAAATCTTTCAAAAACGGGGTGACTCGTGTGCTTCAACGCCGATCTGCTCGCGATGAAATCTTGAAGTAGTAGATTGAAACCACCGATCTCGACGAGCTGACCGTCGCGCTTCCCCTTCCTGGCGCACCAACTGTCGAGACTTAATCTCGATAGTAGACATAGGGTAGTTCATCTATGCGAATTTATATGTAGGACAGGGGTATGCGTGAGATCGAGAGACGATGGTAACACAAGAGGTTGATTTATATAGGTTCAGGCCTTCCGGAGGATAATAACCCTACGTCCTGTGTTCTTGTTATTTGTATTGATATGTCTAGATCTAAAGATCTAGACGAGAAGGGTAGACCTAGACGATGATGTCTAGTTGTGTCTAATCTATGTCCCGTGCAGAATCTCTAGTTGAGATTGTCTATTGCTTGTCCAATGCTATGGCCTGTTCACTTGAGAACTTGTCTCTTGAGGAGGACCTCTGCCCCTCCTTATATATCCGGGGGGACAGGATTACATGGTGAAGTCCTAGTCGGTCTACTGTTCTTATCCTAGTAGGAGTGTATCTCCATTTTCCTTCTCTATGAGGTACCCCGATGGTATGTATCATCGACAAATATGCTTGAGGGTAGTTGCTGAAATGTTTGTAATTTCTATAAAACTTAGTTGTTAACTGGTTGCTCCTTGGTGGCACAATGCACTGAACTAGAGTAGGTCACCGGTCCAATTTTATAATCTGGTTCCTAAATAAATACACATACATGCTTTCTTCTTGCTGTACATATTAGGATGTTAAATTTAGGCTTCAATGCAAATGCAGATTATGTATTTGTACTTCCATGAGGAATGGTACAATCATCACACTAGACACCATATCTTTTCATGTTATTACTTTATCTTATTTGGATTTGTACCCTTTATAAAGGTGTAACCAGTGTTGAAGACTTCCACACATTGTGGGGCCCAGGGAAGGCTATTTTTTGGCACCAGTACCCAGCTTCTGCAAAGACCTCAGGGCACAAGTCGAGAGACTCAACTACTGCACTAGGTCTGCTCTTTTCATCTATACCCTTCGTATTCTATATCATTAATTATTATGATTACAAATAGAGTTTTGGAGTTTGGACATGTAGATGATAAAATTGAAAAAATAGGCTTAAGAAATACAGAATGGTTACCTAAAATGTTGTTTTCTTGATTTTATAATTTTGTACCATGGTTTGCTAGAAGACCTTATCTTTTTAATAAAATTCACTATACTATCAGTTAATTTAATATGGTATGACCTTTAGTTTATAATGGATAGGAACCACAGAGAGGATGACCGCATATCACTGTTCTTTATGGATGAGAAATACTTTATTTCTTCTTTGCTCGAGAATAATGCTTACAGTAGGCGCTTATAAAGGGATTCTCTTAACAAGAGAGTAGGATTAATCTTATAGTAATGTCCTACCAATAGATAATATGCTAAAACCATTAACCATTTGTCCTAGGAAGCTAATAAATCTATTAAGGAAATAGGTAGCTCGATGAAATTTTAAGGGATCTCTTCAATAAATAAATAAAATATCCTATGGGGTAAACAGTCGGACACCAGTGACCCATCTTTTATCCACTTTTTGGGGATTAAGTGACCTTTTAATTGGGCTAAAGGCCGTTTAGGCCAACACATAACCCTCCATCTACCTGTTTAAACCGGTCTAGCTGGCCGTGTAGAACCGTTTAGGAAAACAGTGAGATAGCATCTTGGGAAGAAACCATCCTCTGCATAGGTCTGGTGCTAAATTAGAGGAGTTTAACTGTCCAAAATATTGGCCATTAGTTTTGAAAAACTATTGATCAATAGTTTAAGGGTAATTTCATAATTTTACCATTATAAATGATTTTATGTTTATTTTATAATAGAAATCTAACCCTATCGAATATCAAAATGTTAGTTGATCTTTAAAAATAAAACATCAATTATTAATCATATATATTTTTATTCATGACAATATAAAATAATTATTATAAATCTAGAAATATTATTTTTTTCTGATATTATCCTCAAACTGATAAACTATTGGCTAGTAGTTATGTGCTTAGATTATTAAATCTAAACTATTGGATCAAACTATTGGCCAATAGTTTTTCAAAACTAATGACCAATATTTTGGAGAGTAAAAGTCCTCCTAAATTAGCCTCGATGCTACATTACCGTTTGTACTAATTTTCTGCCCAAACACAAAATCGTTGTAGTTGATGGTAAGAGTGGCCAAACAGGTTGATGTTTATATTGCTTCAGTGTCACCTGTACTAGTTTATGTTACTGGGTGTTGCCTTACTCTAGGTTGTAAATTTTGTCGGGCTTTGTACCTCTCCCTTTATTCTCTTTTCCTTTTTTGTCTTCCTTTTTTTTCCGTCATTTCTGTTGGATCTTATGTGTTTTATATCTAGCCTATCCCAACTTGCTTGAGACTAAAAGGCTTTATTGTTGTAATGTTGTTGTTATCATTGATTAACTTGTTCATGTCCCTCAAATATGAATAAGACAAACTTGACTTTGTTAATGGTATCTTCTTACTGGCCTCTCATCTCATCTACTATCCAGTTGCATAGCTTCTGAATCATTGGAACTCTATATACTTAAATGCAATCTTAATAGGCTATTTTTTATTGTGGTTCCATTTCTGGTTTCAAGTATACTCCCAGTGACATTTTTTGGGGTATTTAGGAAGAGTGGCTGCAATGTGGAAGGCATTGGCACTTACTGCATCGCTGGTTATGTCACTGAAACTAGAAATCAGGAGTTACTTGCTAAACATGGATATATGTGTTTAAGTTCCACTTTTATTTGTAAATATGTATCTATTTTTTATTTGTAAACATGGATCCATTTTTTAAAATATGATTAATTATTATTAGTATGAAATACCGAATTGAAATCGGAGTCCAATTCAACAAAGGATTAGAAAATGGTTCAAAAATAATTCAAACTGACTGGTGAATCATTATAGGATACAAACTGCATACGCCAACATTACGGACACATCTGGATATGAAAAAAATGGTCTAGATAACCTCACCTCAATTAATAAGTTATAGAGATAGAGATTGTTTTAACATCATATTTTGGATGGAAATTAATAACAAGAATTCCAATAATAACTCACTCTAAAATTATTATAATAAATATTCTTTTTAAAACTCAAAAAGGTAAAGCAAAATAAAAAATAGAGCAAATGCTCAAGCCAAAAAAATTGATTAATTGAAAACTTTTTACAGTTACGAAAAAATATTCTAATCATAATTTTATTTAACAAAAACTCGTGGCAGCGTACAGGTATTTTGCTAGTCTTGTTTTAAATTAGGCACAGAAAAAAACATTAAAAAGTCTGATTCCAGACACTAAAAAAGGGTGCTGCGATACATGATATCAAGACTAGCATATGATTCTATACCTACTTACTCCATATTTATTTTGATGATGTTAGTACACAAAGTTTAGCTCAAAATTGAACTAATTTCTGTGTGCTACTGTCAGCAAAATAAATCTGGAGGTAGTAAATAAATTTCTCAATTGTAAGGTTGTTATATCACTCCATCTGAAAAATAACGGATTAATTGTTGATGTTATGCATGTGTAAAGAAACTAAACAACCTATGAGTCTTCTCATATCACTTCAACAAGTTCAAATATATGACACTAAGTGCTTTTAACTTGTTATGCACATGTACATAATTTAAACAACCCAGTCTCAATGATATACATGGAAAACACAGCTGACCACCTGACACTTATAGCGTTGTAAAATAGTATATCAATGTCCATCCTTAAAGTTACATTGCCATCAAGAACCAGCACTGTGCAGTGTGCTATATATAGTCTCAGTCTTATTCTTACCCTGCTGACGCACATTACTGCTTTACATCCACAACCCCTTCGTTTCCTGCCAGCATAAGATACTTATCCTTGCGAGTGAGCATAGTGGTTTCGAATCCAAGAACCTTAGCAATCTCACCCTGCACCAAGTTTGCCACCTCGTAGGTCTCACATTTCCTGTCATCGATTACGATACTGGTCAGTATCCTATCCATGAACTCGACTATGTATGCCGGGCGCGGGTTCATGAAGTAGTAGAAGTGGTCCAGGTACTTGGACTTGCCAGTAGACGTGCCGTAGAACATGCTGGACCAGTTGACTAGAGCTACTGGATAGACCTCGTCGACGAGCTCAACGAACAGTGGGCTGAACCGGAGAAGGTACGACTCTCGACATGTGGTTCCCTCAGGGCAAACGACCAGGTCCCCCTGCTGTAGTGACTTCTTCATCCTCCTCCGGTCCTCATCTCTGTTTCGGGTCAGCCGAAAGGTCTGGATTGGTGACAGGAGCTCGCTGAAACGGCTGACGCTGTATGTCACGGCTGATACCTGCTTGTTCAGCATTGCTGAGATGTAAATTGGGTCGAGGAGCGTGCGGTGGTTGCACACATACAGGCGGCCCGGTCGATTGTTTTGGGCAAGTTCTTCAGAGATTGCCTGACCAGTTGCAGAAATGGGGGAGTTGATGACCCGGGTTGTGACTCCAGTTACAGATCCAATAGGGACAGAAATAGAATACGGAAGGTTGACAAAGAGGAGTGTCCGGATCATGGTTAGGAGAATAGCAAACGGGAGCCACATGAACATGGCTAGAGTGGCTTCAGGGGTAGGCTTGAATGCTAGCCTTCCATCATGAAAGATCAAAGACCTGGGGTACTGGTCTTTTGGCAAGGGTGACCATTTTCTTTTTTCTTCTGGGGTTACCAAGTAAATTTCCTGCAAACGAGAAGCAAGGTGACATTAGAGTTGTTGCCCGAAACTTATTCTTCTGGACTACGCAGGAGAGATGCACATCAAAGCGGTTCCTGGTACATCGACACCACCTCATATGGGGACCAAGTAATGAGGACTGTTAGTAATACATGGCCAAAGTGCGTTTTAACAAAGAAAATCACTACCCGGCCAGCCGACCTATACAACAAACTAACCGGTGTCCATCCACTGCTGGAGGCTAAGAGCCTGACACCACAGATAGTTTTCAACCTTGAAGGCTCTCATGAGTCATGACCGTGCTGATGGAGGGAGAAGCTTCTTCAAAGACACTCGCATTTTGCTGCCTTCAGATGAGCCAACCACCCATGATGATTAGAAACTTAAGTCCTTTTTTGTGCTCTTTCCTTACTTTGCCCAAAACTTACAATATGCTGGATTTGTAAAAGTCATGAGACTATATACCAAAATGAGGCTTCAGCTTCCACAACTTCCTACCTACAATAGATAAATTTCTAGATGAATTTCCTGAGGTACTCCAATGTTTAGATTTGATTTCTATCCTTCATGTTGTTCAAGACAACCACTAAGAGGTATGCTCCGTGCATTTTGAAAGAAAAGTATTTTTTTATTTTTTAAACATCCAAGGTGACTTAAAATTCTAATGAGGTTATGCATGAATCTTTTATTTTTTCTGAGAGTAGAGACGATTTAATGAGTATTGAATCATCAAATCAGACCACTGAATTCAAATCTCTACAATCTACTAATTGAGGTGCGGTCATCCACTTCATGTTCACAAAGTTTCTCTACAATCTATTAATTGAGGTACGATAGTTCACTTCATGTCCACAAAGTTAGAGATTGAATTCAAATCGGTTTCATACCTTCCATATTAAGTACCGAATTTCAAAAATCATAACTCTCTCGTCCGGAGCTCAAATGAGGCAAACTCGGACTCTAACTCGTAGCTCTCAAAAAGTTCTACAACTTTGATATTCAATGGAAGTCCAGATCCCACTGTTTTAGTTTCCAAATATACAATGTAAAAATATTGGGTCTGATTCAGACTCCTCTGCGTAGTTCTCTATGCAGGCACCATATATGTTAGCTTCGAAGTCTAAATAATATGATCCATATATTTTTTAAAAAGATCTCGATGAGATCTATAACTTTTGTGTTTTAATTTTTTCCATTAGAGCAAGTCTTCAGGTTCAAAATCGTGTTACAATACAGTGCTATTTTTGAACTGCGTGAATTGATTTTTTCTTTCGAATAAACTTCTAGAATATAATAAACAAAATGGTGAAAAATTTATTACTTTTAACATATAAAATAGTATACTAAGAAGCACCAACAGTAATACAAATATGATCTTTCATGTAAAAAATATAAAAAAATATTATATATATATATATATTATGTAAATAATTTATATTTAAATTATAAAAAAATATTTTATTTTTTTAAGTCCGTATCAACGCACACACACTTTGCTAGTATGTATATCTTTCCCTTCACAATGAGAATATTTCTCATACATAGCATACACTACCTTCATTGGTGAAGTATTAGTGGCAGCAAGCATATACAGCTAATGATACGGTTTTTCTTTAGAGCAGGGACTCTGACAATAAGCTATGGCACAATGTGGTCATATGAATCTAATCAAGATATCAAAACGATGATTTCCTTTGTGGCGCATGCATCCTATCATCTTTTCCTGGTCTCGTCTTGTCACATATTGTCTTGCGTTGAGCTGTCCTTTCCATCTAGCCTAACTATTTGCAAGGGTAATGAGCTGAACGAGACATACTGTATTGTCTAGTAATTTAAGGTCAAGCGTAGACGCCTTAAAATAAACATCACTTTTCGGCACCATCTCAAGGTATCATTTCTCTGGTTCTACTGCACAGACCCACACATTTTTACTACTGAATGTGATGTTATTTGTGAATTTATGGGGCGTTCAACTGCCACCAGTTATTAAAATGCATGTCTAACCTGTGTAAGTGAGATGTCACGTAAATGATGGGAGAGGTTTGCCGCATTTAGTTAAAAAAGGTAAGTCTTGCAGTGATGCATCTCTGGTGGCCCTATCTGACCTGACACCTGTTTGAAAGTGATGCCGAAAAAAGGGTAAGTACTGCACTGAGATGCTTATTGCGTGGCTTTGAACCGAGGCGATGTGAATGGCTAACCCATGGTTCAGTTATATTATTTCCAGTGCATGATTGATTGCCCTCTCCTATGCGTGCTTTTCAGCTGCCTATAGATCATGTAAAATTGCTAATAATATGTATGTTCCCTTGAGGATGATGTATTCAACTCTGCATTGTCAAATACTGATCAAGTGTATTAATAAGTATTACTTAGAACTTATTAATTGATTTCTTGCTTGATCAACTCATGCATAGTGCATACTTGCATGGTAGGTATCAACTTTTCAGACCTGTATCAGGCTATCAGCTTATGAGCATCATCACTATTGTGTTCTCGCATTGTCACCATATCATTGAGTCGATTCCTTATCTCTCAAAACGAGTTTTGTTTAGATGCACCCGAATGGAATCGATTGACTCCAAATACTACTGGAAATCCACCAGATGGAAGAACCATATAATAATAAGAAAAAAAGAAGAAAAGGCCGGAAAATAACACCGCTGTCCCCTATCACTTATGGCACATGTATACGGGAGTCGATCATTATAATTGATGAAACAAGTAAAGCATGGATAAAACAAATGGATGGATAACATCTAACCTTGCAACGGGTGAAGATCTGGTGCAGATCATGATCGGAATAGTTTGAGCTGCTTCCAAACCATATCATCTCCGCTCCTTCGTGCTCTGGAATACCTAACCTTATTTCACTCTCCTTTTCCAGCAAACCAACATAGCGCCCTCCCACCATTTTCACCTCTCTCCCCAACACCATCTCTAAACCTATATACTCTTTCAGAAAGGGTTCCACGATAACCCTAGGGATCATTCTACTGAATCCTACCACACTCTTGGCCCTTTGCACCACCTCAAGCCCTTCCCTCCCTACATCTTCAAGGAAATGTTTTGGCAACGTCGCCCTAGCGACCATCATCACCTTCTCCTCTGTTAACCCCAAGAAGCACACCATGATCACCACCTTTGACTGTACTTCTTGTGGCAAGAAACATAGCAAAGGGTAGATGCACAATAGGATGAAACCTCTTAGGAAACTGCCTGCCTCTATTGCAACAAGCAGGAAGTAAGGGAAGGTAGATGGAGACCTTAATAGTCCTCCTTCGACGTCTAGGATTAGATCTTGGTTTTGAAGGTGCTCATCATCTTGTGAGATCAGGGGGCACCTCTGGATGATTTTAGGACAGGTTGGTATCCCACTTGTGCTTCGCTGGTGATGGTGGTGGCCTTGTGGATTCCCTAACCTCCGACGAGCAAAGCGGTAGAAGTCTAGGAAGGATTTGAAGACTGGTTTGGGTGCCATATATGTGTGAAATTGGACTCCCTAAGAAATAATTTGAGGCGCGTTGGTTCAGTCTAGTTCTTTAGAAGCCTTAGGTTGCAAGGTGCAACTGTAATACCACCCCTGGATATATATATGCAGCTAAAGGATGTCTATAGAAATGGTCATATACAATTCTTACAAGAAAATTCAGTTCTGATACAAAACTAGTTCACGACTTTTGACTTTGTCTACTAGTTTGACATGCTAGTCTTAGCTTTGTGTTGCTTAGGGTTACTTAAGTCCTGCTGATCAGTTAGCGAAGCTGATTTGCTATGGATGGCTAACATAGAAGTATCCAATTCACCAAATACAATGTCTTGGATAAGAGAAAGTGACAAGCTGTTGACCGTATCCCTACCTAAGTAACATCACATTAATGAACTGAGGAGGAAAAGTTTCTTATGGTCCTTTTAGAATTCTTTGAGTCTCTTCTTGTGTGTTTGAATCCATGGTGTTGCATGGATCAGACTATTTGTTACGAGATTTGTTACACCTGTGTGTTCTACATACCAAGAAGTGATAACACTCAAACAACATAAGGGTGAAAGACGGTAAAATGTGTGGAGCGGATAATTTCTAACAGTGATCAATGTATGTTTCATTCTGGTAGGTGAGGGTGTAAAAAACGTTATGTATTTGGTGCAGGTTTGATTTTTTTTTCTTTTGTTCAAGCCTGGAAGAAACCTAGCTGAGGACGACCTGCCACCTAAAAGCTAGAAGTATCCATATGCGTGTCTGTCAGGTATTATTTTGCCATTTTGTTCTTATTTTGAAGATTTATATAAAAGTAATTTTGATTGTTTATATTCGGATTTAAAAGCTTAATATCTACAATAGCGCTCACGTACTTATTCATTGAATGTAAATAGTGACAATATCAAGACATCGTCTGGCTATAGAAGGATTTTCAAGTTCCAACCCTTTTGTAGTTCCTGGATTACTTCCTTTTAAGTAGGGATGTCAACGGGTACCCATTACCCGATGGGGTAAAACCCTATTAGGAGACTGGGGTGGATCAAAGTTTTACCCCGTGGGAGGATAACGGGCAAAATCATTTCCCCGGGTATGTGGATGTGGGTATGAGATTGTATCTTTTGTCCCCGTTTTCCCGCACACCCGCTAACACAATGGGTTGTGTGAATCTAGCCCAGTAGGTCCAGGAAAATATAGCGCCTCCAACTGCCTAATAGCCCAACACTACATCCACGGCCGGTGTGCGCGGCGGCTTCTCCTCCCTGGCCGGTGTAGGCATGGCGTCGCCTCCCCGGCCGGCGCGCACGGTGGCTTCTCCAGTCCTCCTCAACCGGTGCTGGTGCAGCATCGGCTTCCCGACCAGCGCGCGTGGCGGCTTCTCCCTGGTCGGCGCCGGCATGGCGGCGGCTCGGCTGGCCCAGATTTTTGGCTCCCCTGCCGGCACGCACGGTAGCTTGGCCTCCTTGATAGGGTGCTCGAGTTTGGGGATGGATTCCTCATCGTGTATCTGTTCCCCGTGCGGGGGCGGGTGTGGGGAGAAATTTGTCCCCGCTTGCTGGGACGAGGATGGCTTGCCTCATGCGGGGATGGGGGAGGGTATGGCAAAACCAGCCGGTTAACATCCCTACTTTTAAGACCTATTTGTTTGTAATTTACTCTGGTTCCAATAAAAATTGGAAAATGGGACCTATATAAGCTGAAGTGAGTTTCGTGGTTAGTGAGAAACTAGCATTTGTAAAATTTACTAAAGTTTTCATATTTCTTTTTGTATTTTCATGTTTCAGTCATGCTTAAGTGAGTACAATGATTCGAAAGACACTAACTTAAGTCATTTCTGAACATGTTCCTATTAGTTGTCATGTGTTCAAGTGTTTTGAAATGAATTTTTCTTCATCTGATGTTAATTTCTTGAAAAGCGACAGAATGTTTTTTGATAATTGAAAAGAGAGATTAATTTTGTGTCCCCATAAATACTGTGTTTTGTTTCCTGAGTTTCTGAACATAGTCAGGTTCCATTTGACATGGAGTTGCATTGTGATACTGATATCTTGGTGGACCCTGATTTAGGAGTTGTGGGTGTTAGCTAACTGATTTCACTTTCATTTGGGTGAAGTGACCAAATAGAACTCAAGCTATGGGTGATGTCGATCTCTGTAGTACTTTTTTTTTTCTCTTTGCTTTTTTCTCTTATAACCTTTATTATCATCCTCCAGGTGTAAGTGAGCCTTTTAGCTGAATGTTCGATCTTAGTGGCATCCTTATTAAGGGCAAGTATATACTATGATGCCGTCTCATAAGCTGTCTTATGCATGATATGTAATCTTAAGACAGATTATAAGATGACTTATACAATAAGTATGTGTTTAGTTGTCTCATAACAATAACAACAACAACAAAGTCTTTTTATCCCAAGCAAGTTGGGGTAGACTAGAGATGAAACCCATGAGAACTCAAAAAAGAAGAAACAAAGGAACAAAAGCCAAAAGAAAGAGAAGAAAAAGGAAAAAAAAAGAAAAAAGAGACAAAAACCAAAAGAAAGAAAAACAATATAAAATAATATGATCTCTTAATTTATGGATGTAAAACAAAATATTTATGGGTTAAAAGACCACTAAAACTCATATAATGATGTGGGAGTCATTTTATACTCCTAAATTTCAGTGCATGAGGTGGTTGCTTCACGAAACAATCACCTCTTCTTCTCACCACACACTCTCTCTTCCACCTCATACAAAATCCTACGTGGCACTGCATAATGCGGGCTATGAGATTGTCTATGTGTAACATTATACCTGTTCTAAGAGTGTTCTTCTTTGATTAGTGCGTAGGAGGAAATTGTATACTCTTCATGTTTATTAATTAGCTCGCATATGGCATGCAACATATGTTTGCAACTTACTTCTTATACATTCTTAAATTAATGTTCGTTAGGACAGTAAATTTAATTAAAATTTGTTATGCTAATCACAATAGTTTTAAAAACAGAGGTTCTCTTTATTTATTCAACAATGTATTTGGTCATAATTCAATATTTTGTTTAGAGCGCTTAATTCTTTTTTGACTCTTAACGCAAACAATAGTAAAAGGGGTTGTCCAAGCCTTCGGGCCCAACCACAGTTCACATAACTCATGCAGCCGACCGGCTAGAGTCGGTGAAAAACCGGCCGATTAACTAGAGAACCGACGGTTAACTAAATTACTATAGTTCTATGTTTATTTTTTTTTCAGCTGACCGGTCGGTTTTACTAACCGGCCTGTATCGGTTTTTTGGCCAGTTAACCATAATTATTAAAACCCTGAGCCCAGCTTCGCTCTGCTTGTGCGTGGCACTCCTTGGTCACCTGCTTCCAGATTCTCCTTGTGGGTGGTTCATCAAGTGATAATGCTCCTGAATCTGAAGCTGTAAATGAATTACTCAAATTAGTTTCAAGAAAAGAATTACTTAAATTAGTTTACAAAAAATACTCAAATTGCCATTAGACGATGTGCTTCTGACCAAATGGGCCTCCAGGCCTGGCACGGCTCTGTTAGGTACGATCCATCTAACGGGCCGGGCCGGGCCGACAGAATCGTGCCTTGAGCCGGGCATTTAGTTCGGCCCATTTGGTCGATAACCCTAAGGCCTCCGCAACTCTTCGGCGGCGGCGTACCGTTTCCGTCGTGCAACTACCCATCCCTTTCTCGCCGTCCGGCGGCTGACCCCGCTCGGTCTCGCCGTCCGTCCCCGTCTCCTCGCCGGCTAAGACCTCCAACCCATCTTGGCCAGCCGGGAACATTTCCTCTCAAAGCCTCTCTCTCTTCCATCCCATGGCTCTAGCGTGTGCATCTCACGCGCGCCGCCTCCTCCTAGCTGGCGCCGGAGCACCGGCGAGATCTTTCCACGTCCAGCCCTACCAAGGTAACTGTCCCCTCTCCCCCGCCGCTTTCTGAAATCATCTTGTTCTACTTTCCCTGCTCTGTTTTGCTGATTGGAGTTGGGGATTCACGCGGCGCAGCTAAGGTCGGCGTGGTTGAGTTCCTGAACGGCGTGGGAAAGGGCGTTGAGACTCATGCGGCGAAGCTGGAGGAGGCGGTCGGCGGCGACCTCCAGAGGCTCCTTGAGACCCGCACTCTGCGGCTCAAGAAGCTCGGCGTCCCCTGCAAACATGTATGTCGCTAATCGTCGCCTTGTACATATATCCTAAAGCTTTGATTAGCTGATATTTGAGTTGGTTTGACATGTTTTTGGAATAAATTGGCCTGAGATGAATTTAGCGACTTATTCTGTTAAGATAGTGTGTCCCTAAGTTGTACATTTGTGTATCGAGGGACAGTGAAAAATGAAAATTCTAAGTTGCTTCGTCTCTGGAAAAACAAGCTAAGCCGAATACTTTTCATTCTGATAAATTTCTGGCTTCAAGTAGTAGAAGCATGCTTCAAGTGTATGCGATAGTTAAAGGGAGAATTGACAAGTTGGTGTATTTCCTTAGCATTAAGTACATGCCTTCTTTGATGAACATTCCAGGTAGGATTTCTGTATCTAATACTTATGAATGCTAAGATATCTTGAGTGCACAACCGCGTTTTTAAAAGCGTCTGACTAATCATGCTTAGTCATCACTTAGACAAATCAGTTGTAGATCCTCGTATAGCAGCAGTAGGGGGATTTGGGCGCTCAGAAACCTGAGCATCCGACTAGTGGACACCTAAACATGATTACATGCCCAAATTAAACGTGAACAACTCGTTTTACTGGTTGACGGGCCTATTCGCCTAGCCTTTTCGGCCCATTAGGTCATAGGTATATAAGAAGAAGTGTAAAACTTGCAGGTGCTGCCCTCTTCTTCTCCCTGTTGTGGCCACTGTTCTTCCTAAGCAGGAGAACGAAATATTCTCCCTGTGATATTCTGCTGCTTTCTGTTCTGAACTCCTCCATCGACTGGGTCCTGGATTGCTCCAATGACTAGGTACCTAGTTGACTGATGACATCGCCTCGTCGGTCATAATTGCCCACTTAGCCGATCTAATTGGCTGATCGGTGGCTTGGCGGCTAGAAACAATCAGTCGCTTTAAAAACATGGGGTACACAAGGAACTGAAAATTTCTTTTTGCAAGGAACATCAACATGGATAATATGCTTTGTTGTTATATTGTCACTTTGAGGTGCATTTAATTCGATGTGGGCGTCCATTCTAATGTGGACTTGCAAAATGATACTTTGAATGTCAATAATGTTTGGGAAATTTCTATTCAGTTTTGTTTGCATTTATCTTTCAAGCCGTATCTGGACATCAGTCATAGGAATGGAAAATCGAGTTCTATGAACCAGAATAAGTTATTTTCAATTTTTATGGCTTAAATGCAATCTGCTTTAGTTGATAAAATGTTAGTGTTCATTTGGATGCTGTTTTTGCTTTTATATTTATTGACTATTGTCGTTTAGGACATGTAGCGTCTTGACCACTTAACGTTGCTTGTTCTTCAGATTAAGAATTACCAGTAGTATTGTTGCTTAACTGAATAAGTCCTCATATTGATATTTTTACCTACAACGCAGAGAAAGTTAATTTTGAGTTTTGCTCAAAAGTATCGCCTTGGTCTCTGGAAGCCCCGAGCAGAACCCAAGAAAGTTGAATGAAGCTAATTTGTCACTTCCGAAGCAGTGTGCTGCTTCTAGTCATCTTAGGGGCCTTCTCGTCATGCTTGTTTGCAGCACTTGAATATAATCTGAAAATTTAACTACCTGTGGCATGTTGTTATTCATTTTGCTTGACGTACAATGCCAGCTGCAGATTAAAGTTACTCATAACAGGCCCATGGGGCCACATTTTGTATTGTTCCTTTCTGGTCATGCTTGTTCGCATCACTTGAATATATTTGCTTTGGTCTATACTGTCACCTGAAGATTATGACATACAAATAACAGGCTGGTGGACGCTCATTTCGTTTTGTTCCTTCCCCTTCCTAATGTTTAGGTGTTGTTTATGCCAAAGAATCATCTTGAAATATGATGTTTTAGAGCATCACAAGTTCTATTTCTGAAAAATCATTGGCCATATGATCCAAAATGCATTATGTGTTCATGGTTTACCGTTTGAAACCTTCTACACATTTACCAAACATATTAATTTCCATAAAACATGCTGTTAGGGGATTCTTGGCTATAAGGAGCCAGATTTTTGAAATTGTGTATTTACCTTGTTTTGTTCTTAAACAGAAAGTGACTGTCATAGAGAGAGATGCAATTTGGTAAATTTATATTTGTTAATATTGTTTAATGTTCTTTTATTTTGGAACATGGAATTTTATCTGAATTTCTAAAAAATGCGACAGAGGGCATAAATCAAGAACAGGTGCTCGTGCACCGGCTGAAGCCACTTGTCGGCAACTCTTGTTGGGTAGAGCATCTCCAAAAGCTCCCAAAAAAATTGACCTAAAAAGAGTGTTTGGGAGCAGCCCAAAAATTAGTAGGGAGAAGTTTTTTTTTTGTCTCTTTCAACAGTTCTCTCTAAAAATAGATTAGAAAAGCTTTTAATTAGGTCAATATTTGGGATCACAACAATATTAATTTCCTTCTAAATACAAGTATTAGGGTTCCCAATTTCTCTCTTGTTTTTAGCTACAAATGAGTTAGGGAGAGAATAAATGTATGAGTAGTTTAGGAGAGCTGTTGGAGATGGTTTTTTAGACTAAATCTATTAATTTGATTTAGGCAGAGTTTTTGGGGAGTTTTTAGAGAGGAGATGCTCTCACAAACCTAAGCTGTCACTACCCAAACCTAAGCTGCCAGTTTCTTTGTACTGCAAAATCAGGGCTAAAAGTAATAAATACTTTATACGGAAACAGGCAGTGCCCGTTTATTTTTGTCATGCATTCAGAGGTCATTCATCTAAAGTTGCCCACACTCCTGGTGCTTGCTTGGGAGTCAAATCCTCAGGTGGTCGAAGTGGCTCTTTTGTCCATCAAAGTTTGCCGCGAAGAAGAGTTTCATGTACTATGGCTCCCTATACGCAATAGATGCTAGACTGCAGATCGCCTAGCCAAGAGAGGAATTCCCCATCCCGACAAGTGCTCACTATGGGATCAGGAAGAAGACATTCAGCACTTATTGACCTCCTCTGTGTTACCACTTACTGACCTCCTGTATGTTTGCTTGTCAGGTTTGGTATCGTGTTCTTGCCCCTTTGGGGCTGCAGAACCTTGTACCATGACGGCACACCATATCCTTTGTAGATTAGTGGCGGAGGTCTATAAAACAGGTGCCTCGGAGCAAGAGGAAGGACGTCAACACTTCGATCATATTGATGACATGTGCTCTATGGAAGCAGAGGAACTCTTGTGTCTTGAGGGCTCCAGACCGAACATAGCTACTCTACATCCCCTCCCTCAGTGAGGAACACTATTTGTGGTGTCTGGCAGGAGCAAGGGGGCTAAGCAGGCTTGGTTTGGGTCGAGTGGAGGAGCTAGACTAGTTTTAGACTATCTTCAGATTTTTTTTAAAAAAACTAGACCTGCCAGGGTAAGACCGTCCCAACGGTATTGTTTTAAGAAGAAGGATCTTCTCACATAGGTCTAGAAAATTTTCGAACCCCCTCTCCTTTTGTCATGGTGACCTCTTTTTTAACCTGTGTGAGAACTTTTATAGTGCACCGGTCTTAAAACGGAAGCAACGCTCGTACCGATTGGCTCCAGGCAGGGTTTTACACATGCTTTGGCTTAGAGGAAAGACGAGGGAATTTTTTTAACCTAGACCGAAAATTCGCTCCCACTGGGAATTAAACCCGGGACCTAAAAGGTGCTACTAAGACACCTTACCACTATGATAAAAAGCCCGTTTGCTACCTTCGGATTTTCCTGGTCGGGTCTTACCTGTTGGTGTTTTTTCTATAGAGCACAAACAAATGTAAACTATAACCCTTCGTGACTCAGTTCGTAATGAGGTGGTGAAACTTGTAAGGGATCGTTTTTCTCTTTTAATACAAGAGTACCTAGCTCTTGTGCGTATCCGAAAAAAAGAGTTTCATATACTTAAAGTAATCCACTGATCTGTACCATGGTCAGTCGCCGTTTTTTAGTAGCTCTAGTAGGGGGCCGACCATCATGTTCGGGCATGGCTGATGGAACATCGCTGCGGATATGCGCTCTTTGCTGGGTTGCACCGTGGCCTTGTGCTCAATGCTTGTGTATCTCCCTTTGCTTAGAATCTGCAAGCAGTGGCAATTGCTTATCGCATCTCCTACATTAGGTAAAATTTGAATGACATTTGTTTATATCATTTCATTCTAGCTCGAGTATGTCTCTGATGTTGACGACGAGCGCGCCGTCCATAGGGTCAAATGGCAATCCACTTGCCTTCCTTCTTGATCTGCAGCCCCTACACGATGTTCACATGAAGCAGCAGCGTCAAGCAGGTGGCGTTGGTGTGCGGTTGACAGTCGGATCACCTTGCTGGCCTGCCGGCACGGTGGTGTCATGGACCTGGGTTAGGAGTACCTCGTTAGGCCATGGGCCTTGTAATGTATGATTGTGCGTGGGCCTTGGGCTAGACCTGTATTCACTAAATGATGTCGAGGTGATCATATAGTATCACCTGGTGGTTGGTGGGAGAGACATCAAATGAGATGAACCCTAATCCTTATCTCCTGCTTTTGTTCCTCTCCCAGCCCCTCCCGCTCTCTCCGATTCTCTTTAGATTTAGTGTAATCTCTCCTAGGTCTGTAACATTTGGTTATCAGAGCCACAACCACCTTCCGATCTGGCGCCTAAAAAGAAGCCATCACTGATCGAATTGAAGATGGCGGAAGCACTTGAGAAGGTAGAGTAGAAGAGCACAAGCATCGAGTAGCTTCTATGACATTTAGTCGATGGTGTGGCTACTCAGAGCACAACGCTGAGGAAGATCGAGGAGGCGATGGAGGAGATGAAGGAGGCGATGCGGAAAGCTCAAGGAGAATCGAAGAGTTGGAGAAGAAGACCGCACATCAGCATCCCGCCTTGACTTCACCAATGGATCCATACATGGTGGTCACGACATCATTTCTGCCACCATTGGGTAGATCCCCATCAGGCAAGCCGCCATTGACAATCGAGCACTGGGTGGATCCACCGTCCCTGGCCAGTGGCCCATGTCAAAACAAGGAATCAGGGGAATGTTAAGGGGATTCTAGGGAATCCTCAACATCCTCCAGAGATGGGTATGTCCTACTCGCTCCTGATACTCACAATTATCATACTGATCCAGTGTTTGGCAAGTTTTTTGAGTCCAACTCCCATCACCTGCAGCCCGCTGAACCCCACCCGAGTCACACCCCACCTGTGCCCCTCTATAGGAGTTTTCCTAAGCTAGATTTTCCTAAGTTCAATGGAGACAATCCTAAGATTTGGCGTAGGAAGTGTGAAGTCTATTTTGAGGTGTTCTTTGTGCCACCAAACTTAAGGCCTCACTTTGCTACTCTGAATTTCACTGACAAGGCAGCTCTGTGGTTAGAAACTATAGAAGTCACATGAAGGGTAGAAGGTTGGGAGGAATTATGTGCTCTGGTGATGAAGCGATGGCGTAAGGACCAACACCAAGCTTTTATGCGCTAGATTCTAACCTTGAGGCAAGTAGGTTCGGTCGTTGACTATATAGAAAAGTTTGAGAATCTTCGTCACCAAAATTTGCTCCAAAACCCTAGTACTAACCAGGTGTTTTTTGTGTTTAGGTTTCAGGAAGGTCTAAGGGAGGGTATTAGATCAGTAATTGCTTTACAAACATGGATATTGTGTGTACTCTCACTATGTTGTAGGAAGAAGAGAATGTGAATGGTAAACAGAGAAGTTTACCGAGAGATGATCATTCCAAGTCATCTGCATCCAAGTTTGGGTATTCTAATGATAAATTCAAGAAGTCTGGCATGGGAGTCAAGAAGGAAGAACCCTAGGGAGGCAAACTAGAAGACAAAGTGGCCAATTTAAAAGCTTATAGAAGATCAAAAGGGTTGTGTTTCAGATGTGGGGATAAATGGAACCACAATTATGTATGTCCTCAAAAGATTCTGACCGATGTCATGGAGGAATGGTTAAATATTCTACAAATTGATGATTTAGCTACACCTCCACTACAGACTTAAGATCAATTGTGAAGTTTCTGCCAACCAACCAAAGAAGAGATGAACTATTAAGCTACATGGAATCATTGGCAAGCAACAAGGCTGATGGGAGTCCACTACATACTTAAGGAATGTTGGTAGACTCAGGTAACCACAGTCTCTGTACCAATAGCTCAGTTCACTACAGTTGATGGGAGTCAAATGCAGTTGACAAAAATGGTCCCAAAATTACAATGGTGTGTCTAGGGTCACACTTTCCGATGTGCAACTAGAGTCATTCCTCTGGGTGTTATGATATCATTCTAGGTGCTGATTGGCTTGAGGACCACAATCCCATGTGGATCCATTGGGCGACCAGGGTTATGAAGTTTGATTATGCTGGAGAGAGAATAACCTTAACAAGGATCACAAAGGATACATCAAAATGTCCTCCAGTTTTAGCAAGGGGCCTTAAAAAGTATGCTGAAAAGAGGGGTAATTTCTCATTACATAGAGTTGTATGTTCTCCTAGAGGGACCGAAAGTAGTGAACCACTCATGCAATTGGAGAGTAGTTTGGTTCTATAACCAGTCCAACATATTGTCAATCGGTTCCAGCACCTTTTTGATGAACCAAAGTGATTACCTCCAAGTCGAGCATGTGATCATTTTATTCCCTTATTGCATGGGGCCCAACCGGTTAATGTCAGACCATACAAATATTGTCCTCACTAGAAAACAGAAATAGAGAAACAAGTACAAACTATGCTGGATAAGGGAGTAATTCAACACAGGTATAGTCCCTTTGCTTCTTCATTATTATTCATGACGGGTCCTGGTGGTTCGGTGTGGATTATAGGTAGTTGAATGAGTTAATAGTGAAGAGCAAGCATCCCTTGCCAGTGGTGGATGAGCAATTAGATGAGCTAGCCGAAGCTAAATGGTTCACTGAACTGGACCTCCATTCAGGATATCATCAGATCAGAATGGCTAGTGGAGAGGAACATAAAACTGCATTCAGAACTCACCAGGGATTATGTGAATTCAAGATCATGCCCTTTGGGCTTACTAATGCCCCGACTATATTTCAAAGTGTGATGAATACTATTTTAAGTAAAGTTCTTCACAAGTTTGTCCTGGTATTCATGGATGCTATCTTAGTCTACAACACGTCTCTCAATGATCACCTGAAACATTTAGAGCAAGTGTTCACTATACTTGAGGAACACCAACTCTTTGTCAAACGTAGTAAGTATTCATTTGCTCAACAATCCTTCGAGTATTTGGGACATATTATGACAACAAAGGGGGTTTCTACTAATCCAACAAAGGTGGAGGTGGATCTTCACTGGCCACAACCCCAAACAGTGAAAGAATTGAGAGAATTTCTAGGGTTGGCTAGCTATTATAGAAAATTCATACAACACTAAGGAACACCAACTCTTTATCAAACGTAGTAAGTGTTCATTTGCTCAACAATCCTTCGAGTATTTGGGACATATTATGACAACAAAGGGGGTTTCTACTAATCCAACAAAGGTGGAGGTGGATCTTCACTGGCCACAACCCAAAGCAGTGAAAGAATTGAGAGAATTTCTAGGGTTGGCTAGCTATTATAGAAAATTCATACAACACTATGGAATACTGTGCAAATCCTTGACACACCTATTAAAAAAGGGAATACGATTCTAATGGTCAGCTACCACACAGGAAGCCTTTGACTGCATCAAAAAAGGCGTAGTTCAAGCTCCAGTGCTGTGCTTGCCAGACTTCACCAAGCCTTTCATTCTGGAAACTGCCACTTGTAACATGGGCATCAGAGCACTATTCATGCAGGATGGACATCCAATGGCTTTTCTAAGGCAAGGACTCAATAAGACAAATCAAGCTCGCCGAGCCTATGAAAAGGAGTGTTTGGCTATCTTGATGGCAGTGGATCGCTGGCATCCCTACCTGCAACAACAAGTGTTCATCATCAGACAGATCAAAGAAGTCTTATGCATCTTGGTGACCGGCGAGCAACAACTAGTCTGCAACATAAAGCTTTAGTTGATGGGGTTGGAATATAAAATTCAGTACAAGAAGGGTCGTACCAATGTGGCAGTAGATGCTTTGTCTCGTGTTTCTCATACACCCCTCATGGCAATTTCAGCAAGTGTCCCTTAGTGGCTGCAGAGAATTTATTTAGTGGATATCTAGAGAATGAAGAGGATAAGCAACTCTTGGCCTTACTTAGTTTACCAGGGGCAGATCCCGCCAATTTTACTCTCAACAGTGGGGTGATTGGTTACAAAGGGCAAATTTGGCTCGGTCACAACAAACTGGCTCAAAATCACATGCTTTAAGCATTACATGACAGTGACATAGGGTGCATTCGTGGAACCTAGGAACCTATTAACGAATCAAAGCCCTATGTTCCTAGCCCAAGCTGAAAAACATAGTTTTCAGTTATGTTCAAGGGTGTCAACTGTGCCAGCAACTTTTACTACCCTACATGTCACAAAGCTTTATTTCAATCAGATATATCAGTTGCATCGTCTACCTGATGTTATAGTCTCAAATAGAGATCGTATCTTTAATAGCACGTTATGGTAAGAGCTATTTAGGCTATCGGATACCAGACATAAACTTAATCATTGTGTGGAAACATACCTGAGGTGTGCAGTCCATGCTAATCTTAAGAAATGGACTCAATGGCTGACACTTGTTGAATACTGGTATAACACTGCATTCCGCTCAGCAATTGGCAAGACTCCATTTCAGGTGTTATATGGCTACCTACCGAAACACTTTCGTGTTTCTGATGCTAACATTGCAATAAACCATGATCTGGACGAATGGCTCAAAGAGCGTCAGGAATGGTCAGTGCTACTACAAAGTCAGTTGACTAGGGCACAACAAAGAATGAAGGTCCAAGCCAATAAGAATCAATCTGAAAGGGAATTTTAGGAAGGGGAAATGGTATACTTGAAGGTGCACGTATATGCAAACTTCGTTGAACCCTCGAAGCTGTTAGACGTTGGCATTCCATTTCTTTGGACCTTATAAGATCATACAACAAGTGAGCAAAGTGGTGTATAAACTAGAGCTTCTGCCTCATGCTCAAATACATGATGTGGTGCATGTTTCACAGTTAAATAAGCATGTTCCTCATGATGCCCAGGTAAGCACTAATATTTCTATCATTGATTTCCCTGATCACTACTCATAAGCTCCGGCAGAAGCCTTGAGCTATCAAATGGTGAAGCATGGCGACACAACAATGGATAGAGTCTTAGTCCGGTGGTATGGATTACCAACGTCATTGGCAACCTGGGAATCACTGGAGGTATTGAAGCACGTTCATCCATTGACAACACCTTGGCGTCAATTTGTAGCTTAAGGAGGCGGAGTGTCATGGACCTGGGTCAGGGGTACCCTCTCGTCGGGGCATGGGCCTTGTAATGTGTGAGTGTGCGTGGGCCTTTGGCCAGACCAGTATTTACTAAACGATGTTGAGGTGACCATATAATGACATCGGGTGGTTGGTGGGAGAGACATCGAACAAGATGAACCCTAATCCTTATCCCTTGCCTCCGTTCCTCTCCAACCCCTTCCCACTCAATCTGATTCTCTTCAGATTTAGTGTAATCTCTTCCAGGACCGTAACAGGTGGGTAGTAGGTTAGTCTCATGTTCTGTGGCGACTGACCTCCGAACATCTCCAGGAGGTGCTCTGGCTGCTCCAAGCCCATGGTCACGGCCATAAACTTCAGCAAGGACAACATCGCCCTCGCCACCTATGCCGAGTACCTATCAACACTGAAAGAACTAAGTGACCAAGAGGAGAGAGGGGGCTGAATCGGGAACTCACTATATGTACTAAATTCACCAATTTCTAAAACCGAACACTCAATCAATTCCTATAGCAATTCTAGTGGTGGTCACACTGGCAAGATAATAGCCCTATGAAAGGAACAACAACCTAAGCATACTAGTAGGTCACATACAAGGCAATAAAACTCATGTGCAAGCTAGTAAAGTAGATACGCGGAAGGAAACAATACGCTAGCAAAGGAGCCTACTCATGTAATGCTACAAGATGACTAACTAGAGCACACAAGCATAAGTAGTACAATACATAGGAGGGTGATCAATCAAGCCAAAGCAACTTCAATACATGCTACTAATCAAATGCGCAAGCTAAACACTACTAGCAAGTAAAGAAGCCTATTAATGCAAGTCTTCTAAGTGATCAACTAGAGCAAGGTAAGCACACAAGCATGGATAACACACTATGTAAATGCGAAAGGTAAAGACATCATAGTAAGGACAGGGTCAAGGAATGCTCATGATTTTTTTCCCGAGGTCTCGGAAGGATGGCGCCGTCTCCTTCTACTTGTTGGACCACTCCCGCTGGAGTGTCGGTCCCTCCCGCCACCAAGTGGAGTTCTTGCACACGAGCCCGCAATTACTTCCAGAGTGAAGACACGGTTGCGTCATCGCTGCCACCAAGGCACAAGCTCGCCTCCATCGAGAACTTGTCGGACTCCACGAGTCGACATGATGCTCACTAGTGATGCCCCTTTCAACGGCGGGCAAAAACCGTGTACAAACATGTAACGACCTTCACAACCAATTATGATAGGCTCGATCACCGACACCTAACCGATCTAGATCTCACCATAGACCAAGAGCAATAATCTAGATCACACCCTCAAGGACATCCTAGCCTTAGATGTGGATAGATGCTCAAGTTATTCTCACTAGCACTCTCAAGATATCCAATATTCTCTCCTAGTGCTCCTCTCTTTTCCTCTTAGCTCCCTACAAATGGTCCTAGCAATTCCACTAGCCAAGAGAGGTCTCCAAGACCCCAACAACGAGTTTATATAGGCTTCCAACTTCAAACTAGTCGTTGCTCTATGAAATCAGCTTTCTGGGCCTAATGAATGTACAGTCTGATCGCTGCCTGATCGGACTGTCCGGTCTCCGCAGGACGGCTCCTCCAGAGCCGTTGGCTCTCTGCCTCGGCTAACTTCTGCACCAACTGGACTGTCCGGTCTCCTTATATTCTGCTCATTCTAGAGAGCACCCAAAACTGCTCTTCTCTATCTCAGCTCCCATCCATACAGACCAAACCGTCCGGTATGTAGACTGTACTGTCCGGTCTCTACGAGCCTTCATGCTGACAGATTCCTCACGGTCCACTCTCTGATCCTCTAGTGACCGTACAGTCTGGGCTCTACAGACCTTTTGTCTGATCACTCTGCCCAGAAGCTAAAACTCCTCATCTTCGCTTGACTTTGTTTCCCGACTTCTTCCAATAGCTCCTTGGCTTTCTGATTGTCACGTAGTGCCTATGATTTTCCTAAGCATCTATGCACATCACCGACTAGCATGACCTAAGAGACATGACATAAACCCCCTTGATAGTCTGGTTTTTCCTATGGAATCAAAGCCTTAACAACTAGATAAGTGTTCTGAACACTTGCTCCATAGCTTGTCCTTAGTCTTGATCCATCCTCATCAACCCTTGGACTCCATCAAGCTCATCAAACTCCATGCTTCTGGTTTTTGTTATCAATCGCCAAGGCAACCATCAATGGTCATTATAAGGTGATAAGAGCTTTCCTACACACATAACACTCGTGTAGATATTAGTCATATTTCATGTTTGTCATTCATCATTAATACATTCATACCTTGGGGTGACCTCTATGGTCATGAACCTTATCTCTGAACGACAGAGGATGGACAGGTCAGAATCTGGCGTTTTGGGACTTTGAGGGGCGGGCCATGAGGTAGATCATGGTCCGCCCAGTCCATCTTCTGAGATTCTGAGAAGATGAACACCTGGTCGTAACCCTCGATGTTGTCCGGCAGCTGCACATGCGCATTCTAGCCTCGAGTGGGAGGTTGAAGAAGCTGCACATGTCTCTCCTCACGTCTTGGATCATCACCTCATCCAGCACCCCGTGGGTCGTGGTTGATGAGCTGCATGAAGATATGTGATCACTGACACACCTGGTAATAAAGGTTCCTTCACTTCACACATAACATAGTGATAAAGAAGCCCCATAGCCGACAGGTAGCGTTGAGGTTTGCTAGCTCCTCTTTTGAGGACAACGGGTCGAGCAACCTACCGAGATCAATGACTCGGATCCCGCTGCCGCCGCCGACGTCATCAGCGGCGGCCTCCTCCATCCTGACGTACCATTCAGACACCTACTCGCCTGATCCATTCCAAGTCCTCGCGTGCTCCTGCACGTTTGGCACCGGTTGAAATCCTCCTAATTTCACATGCGCCATTGATTGATCGCCCTGATCCCTTTCCTTCGTGATAGATAACGGATTGGTGGCAGCGATGAAGCGGACATCACTAGCCAATTTCTTTTCCTGAGGTTTGTCTTTTTATGCAGCTATACGGAATATTCAGCCATTAAAAATGTGTACTAATTATGTTGGCTCATATACTGTGAAGCATATGCCTAAGTCCAAATAAGTACAGGTCTATTGGAGGGGTTAGTCAACCACCCAAGCTTATAGTTTGTGTTATCAGTCTCAAAAAAATAAAATGTACTACTACACACGTGGATAAATTGCTATGGCTGTTCTGTGCAAATATATGATTTCTGTGCAGCACTAAGGTGATTCAATTATAGCAGGTAGGAGATCACTTTCATACATGCACCTAATAAAGTGGTACTCTAGGTCGCTAGGATTTTTTTTTTTGAAAATTTGTGTTATTCTTTTTTTAGAAAATGGTGTTGTGTCGTATACTATCTCTGTATTTTAGCTAGAAATATTTGTTAGAGTCTTGGACCAACTAGGGTGTAGATCAAGTGGGTGTTATACTATAAACTGGCGTACCTTTAACCTCTAGTTGATGTTCCCGGTCAACGATGAGAACGGCGCGGTGTTGGAGGCGTGTTGTCCATGCAGCAGCGAGCTCTGGTGTCATCAACGTCTCGCTCGTGGTAGATGCGGCTGGTGGCGCATCCGGCCATTGGCAGTGCTCCCTTCTAAGATCGGATTAGGGATATGAGAGTGGGGTGAACAGTGGCGGTGATGAACCTCGTATCCCTAGCCATGGCCCCCACCTCCTCTTTTATATGCATTGTACGACGGAGCCGACCAGCTTCTATTTGGCTGAGCACCCCTGATCAAGGTGCGGACCAAGGCCCGACTAGCCGTTGGGCTAGATCGGCGGGAGATCAATCTAACATTCTCCCCCTTCATCTCACCATATATTTTTAAATTCATCCATTGGAATAACTCTTTTCAAAGAACTTGTTCCATCACAGACTTTTATATAGAGCATGTTTCGTCGTCACAGTTAATCACCGATAGAATCAACAACTACAACACACTCCTCTATTCTGAAATAGATCATTTAACCTAGGGTCTCTTATTGTTCAAAAATCTTAGACTATACCATAAAACCCATGTTGACTGTGTGCTCTTCAAACACACTGGATGATTAGCCTTTAATGAGAAGATCTGCTAATACTTGTCCATTTCTTTTATGCTCCAAGCATTTCAACATAACTCTGGACTTTCTCCTTAACATGTTGACACGAAAATTACCATGCGTGACCTGGGAGATCTGCATAACTCCAGTGCAGGCTTAATATGAGAAACCGGGGTGTGCCAGTTAATTTTTTCTGCAAATCAACAAAGAAGCGAACGGTTAGATGACATGCGTCACCGGCCTAGGACAGGCCGATGAAGATAGCCAATAATCAGTATTCGTGAAATCAGCCGAGGCTATTTTATGAGCAAAGAAATTAAACTAATCGGCTAATTGTATCGGCTTATCGGCAAAACTTAATTCAATAAACAGTCTAAAACTATAGATGCCGATAAAAGATCGAGACGACTAGTCAAAGCAAAAAAAACTACAGTATTCAAGAAGCAACTGGTCAAGTCGATGTAAGGTGCCAGAGTCGAGAGATCTACAGTAAATACGCATGAACTTGCTCTGTCGATGGCGTCAGGTTGATAGATTTAATTAGCTGGTATTGCAAATATGCCTCGAAATCATAAATCTATCTTATTCAGACAAGGGGCAAATGACCATCAAAATAAATAATATAATCAATTTAGTACTAGAGAGTCGATTGAACCATGATAACCTATCGGCTAAACGCCCCGATAGAACCCTATCGACTCTACCTTCAAACTGGTCGGGTCTAACCCTACCTACCCAGTAAGAGATCGAAACCGATGCAATCTTACTAATTCGAACAAATCGAACTTAATCGAGACAGTATTCAAACACGGTAGATAGAGCTAGATTTAACCTATCTATAGATAAAATTAATAAAGTGACTCGAATAATAAACCTAAATAATACCTATGAAATCTACCAAGATTACAATAGATCGGCTTCAACCAAGACAATATTGCAATCAGAGTCGATAGAATAAGTATTTAATAGATCTAATTACCGGATAACTAGCAATTCTAACGATATCAACTAGAATATTAAATTAATAAGAAAGTACTAGTTGGAATTAATAGAATTACTGAGGGTGACTAATCCTAATCTCTCATCGAGATTGGAGCCGATGCAGCCCGCACGAGACGAGAGTTTCGTCGAGTAGGAAAGGTTGGCGATACGCCGAATTGTATTGAACAAAGATGTTGTTTTTCTCGTACAAATCCTATTATATATTTATACCCTCATGTAAGAGATTTTGACCCGACTCGGTCAGGACTCCTAAACAAACCGACTAGATTTTAAAATAAAATCTAAACTAAAAATAGAAAAAAATAAAATAACCCTATCAGGCCCACTTAACTTCCTTCGGCCATTGAATCTCATTGACTTTTGCCGATTTCAATTTCCCGCCTCTCATCAATGGGACCGGTCAAATTCCGATGCCAACACATGCACCCCCGAGTCCGGGGTATGAAATGCTTCGTGTGCCGGTTTTTTATCTCCTTGTTTACTGCGTGTATTTACTGGTGAACCACCCACTGTCAAACTTCATCTTATAGTATACCTCCTAGTTACTCATGCTCTTATTAGTTACAGCTCACTGTCTTCCTACGTCGTCTCGACTGCTGGTCTTCTTTTTGACCGTCCTTATTCTTATCTTTTCTCCTCGAACCTCTTCACTTCTTATTCTTCCTAATTAATATAAAGTGGCATCTGGGTTCTTCAAAGGTCCCGTGCAGACCCTATATATAGCTCCTTCAACCAGCTTCCCTTCATCTCAACTCCTTCGACCATGGGTCTTCTTCTAAGAGCTTTGATAGAAAAATACCACCTATCCCCAAATTTGCTAAGTTCATCATGGCGAATACTTTTCGCCTCTTTAATCCTCAGAGTGATCCTTTCAATCCAAAATCCACGGCCACTTCAGCGTCAAAAATCAACATTCAGGTTGCTGGATGACCCAATCAGGTAGAATGGCATCGGCGAGGCTGCCCTCTCTTCCCCTTGTCCGTCGGGTAATGTCTGATGACAGTGCTATTCTTCCTGGGAGAAGAGAAAGCTGTTGAACCACCTTTTTTCTTAATCATGTGCTCTTCTTGTTGTACTTGGTAAAGTAATAATTACATCTTTATCCCTTAGCTGTAATAGAAGAATAGGTCTCTTTAGAAATCGATTTCCTGCGAGTAATCAATTCTCCTGCACCTTGAACTGATGACCTCTTGTAACTTATCATCATTGAATGAACATATATATATTGTTTATACTTTGTGTTCAGTGATGACATATCTACATATCTTCTTCTTCTTCTTCTTTTGCTAAGGGTGATATATGAATATCGGCCATCTCAAGTCGAAGTATCACCATCGGCTTTTATCACTCAAATGCGATACTTTAAAACTATCAGCTGTCAATTAACGACGAAATCATGAATCAACCCAAACACTTGGATGATATCATTTCAAATATTTACCATTAATCGCTCTCTCGAACTCTTCTTCATCTAACCCTTATAGAAAATATGCATTGCCAGGTGCACATCGGCTCACTTTGAATGGACCTTCCCAAGTTGGTGACCATTTTCCAAAACGACTATCTCTAGAGCCGATGGGCATGATTAACTTCCAGACCAGGTCTCCCTCTGAAAAACTTTGAGCACCACCTTTTTATTATAAAACCTAGCCACCCGGGTCTTATTTTCTTGAATCTTTTCCAGGGCCCTTATTCGATGTTGTACAACGTCTTCTAATTCATCCAACATCACTTGCCAGTAGTCATCAGCTGATAACTGATCTTGCATATCCACTCTTCTGGACCCCAGATTTGTTTCCCATGGTAAATCTGCCTCATGCCCATAAACCAGCTGGTAAGGTGGCACCTTAATTGACCCATGACAAGCCATCCTGTATGCCCATAAAGATTCAACCAATGTCATATGTCACTTCTTAGGTTGTTCACCTATCTTCCTCTTAATCAACTTAATCAAACTCTTGTTGGATGCTTCTGCTTGACCATTGTCTTAAGCATAATATGGTGATGAACTCAAGAGCCTGATTCCCATACTATCAGCAAAGCTTTGAAACTCTTCTGAAGTAAACACAGAACCCTGGTCAGTGGTAATAGTCTGTGGCACACCAAATCGATATATAATATGTTCATTCACAAAGTTGGTCACATCTCCAGTCGTAACATTCTTCATAGGTACTACTTCGACCCACTTTGTAAAGTAATCTGTAGCTGCCAGAATATACTTATGACCCTTGCTTGATGTAGGATCAATTTGGCCAATCATGCCCATTCCCCAACCTCTAAAAGGCCACGACTTAATAATTGGGTTCATAGCTGATGCTGGTGCTCTCTGTATAGCTCCAAACTTTTGACAGTCCGGACATCCCTTATAATATTTGAAGCAATCTTCCAGCATAGTCGGCCAATAGTATCCAGTCCTTTTTAACAACCACCCCATCTTATGAGCCGTTTGATGTGTACCACATAGACCTTCATGAACTTCACACATAACAAATTTGGCCTCTTCTTGATTCAAACATCTCAATAGTACACCATCAATCGTTCGATAATAAAGTTTTTCTTCTAATAAAACATACCTCAAAGCCATGTACCGAATCTTTCGAGGCACTCGTTGAGTTGGATCTCTAAGATATTGAATAATCTCAATTATCCAATCTTCTTCATCGATATAAGCTATATCAACAATAACTTCTCCATCGTTTAATTGATAACCTGATGCCTTTTGTGCCAGATCATTTGCCTCAATATTCTGTTCTCTTGGAACATGCTTGAATCTTACCGTTTTAAAGTGTTGCAATATACTTTGACACTCGACATGAAAGAATATTAACATATCATCCTTGCATTCAAATTCTCTCGCAAGTTGCGTGAGCACCAACAATAAATCTCCTATGATTTCGACACAATCGACTCCAGCTTCTTTCATCATTTGCAACCCCTTAAACACAACTCTATATTCAGTCTGATTATTAGTCGATACTTCAACAGCGAATGCAAACTCAAATCTTGCTCCCCGAGGCGATATGATCACGATCCCGATACCACAACCGCTTTTGCAAACAGATCCGCGAAAGAATAATAACCATGGTACTAGCTCCACCATCGACACTTCAGACCCATAGTGCTCAACAACTAAATTAGCCAACACCTCACCTTTAACAACTTTAGCAGATTCATAAGTAAGATCATATTCGGCTAGAGCAAGCATCCATTTACCAATTCTCCATTTTAAAATAGGAGTCGATAGCATATATTTGATGACATCGGCTTTGCAAACCACCACACACTCAGTCGATAACAAATAATGCCTCAACTTCACACATGAGAAATATAAACATATACACAACTTCTCAATCTATGTGTACCTGGTTTCAGCATTGATCAATCTTCGACTTAGATAAAATACCACCTTTCTTTGTTATCTTGTTCGTGGATTAAAGTTGATCCAATTGATTTCTTATCCGCCGTAAGATAAAGCTTGAAAGGCAATCCTTCTTTTAGTGGCACCAATACTGGTGGGGAAACCAAATACTGTTTAATATCATCTAAAGCTTTCTGATATTCTACTTCCCATACAAACCTTTGATTCACTTTTAACTTTATCAATGGGGTAAACACATCAAGATTCCCAGATAGGTTTGAAATAAACCTCCTGATAAAATTCACTTTGCCAATTAAAGATTGAAGTTCCGTCTTGTTAACCAGCGGCTCAATATCATTAATAGCCTTCATGCTCTTTGGCCGAACTTCAATCCCCCTTTTATGCACAATGAAACCCAAAAACTGACCAGCCGATACACCAAAAGAACATTTCTATTCATCTTCAAACCATACTTCCTGGTTCTCTCAAGTACTTCCCGTAAATCGACTATATGATATTCTACTTTTTTGGATTTGACTACAATATCATCAATGTAAATTTTCACCAACTTGCCAATCAAATCATGGAATATAGAATTCATGGCCCTCTGATATGTAGCTCCAGCATTCTTTAACCCAAATGTCATAACCACCCATTCGTACAATCCAATTGCACCAGGACACCTGAAAGCAGTCTTCGATATATCTTCTTCCGCCATGAAAATTTGATTTTAATCAGCAGTACCATCCATAAAACAAACAATTTTGTGTCATGCAGCTGTATCAACCAGAAGATCTACAATCGGCATTGGATAATCATCTTTCAGAGTAGCTTTATTCAATGGGTGAAAAATCAATACAAACTCTCAATTTGCCACACTTTTTAAAAATAGGCACAATATTTGAAATCCACTCTGGATATTGGCAAGGCCTAATGAATTTAGCATCATATAATTTAGTAATCTCAGTCTTGACATCATCATATATCTTAGGATCAATTCTTCTTGGAGGTTGCTTGTAAGGTCGATATCCAAGCTTAATGGGCAACTAATGTTCCACTATAGATCGGCTCATACCGGGTATCTCAAAATAATCCCAAGCAAAGCAATCCTAATACTCTTTTAATAACTTTATCAATTCAATTTTAAAATCTTCATCTAACTTTTTACTGATAATTGTCAGTCTTGGTTTGTCACCATCTCCTATGTCAACTTCCTGTAATTCATCGGCCGACATGAATCCTTTTCCCAATTTCCCATCTTTCGCAAATTCCATTGGTGTGCCTACAAATTCCATTGGGGTGCCTGTTAGAGAAACATTTTAGAATTTGATTGGTCCACTACTTCAAGACCCTATGCAGTAATCTTGACGTAATTCCCATCCCAGATCTTGCCAGACAAACACTCCATATCATCTGTATGCCATGGAACTAAATCGACCGATGCAACATTAACGACCTCATCGACTAGGATCACCTCTACTTGATCACCATTCCATTGGGCTAGAGATTGATGTATCATAGAAGGAACACAACAATTAGCATGTATCCAATCACGTCCAACCAGAAGGCTATAGGTCCCCTTTCCATCAATCACAAAGAAAGTAACCGGCAAGGTTTTGCTGCCGATTGTGAGCTCCACATTTAAAACTCCCTTAGCTGCTATAGTGCGACCACCATAATCCCTTAGAATCATATTTGTATCAATCAAATCTTCTTTAGTTTCCCCAACTTCCTGGCCGTAGTGTTCGACATGATGTTCACTGGAGCACCTCCATCGACCATCATCTTTCCCATCGGCATCCCATTAACAAAACCTCTTAAATGCAAAGCCTTCAAGTGCCGATGTTTAGACTTATCTGGTTTATCAAAAACTGCTTGATGAGTATCAAATACAAGATGTGGTTCACTCTCTCTATCAGCAAACAACTCTTCTTCTGCAGCCATGAATTCTTGAGGCAGTATCATCACCATGTTCACAGAGGTACTTGGCGCCTGCTCTTGTGACTTCACCTTTAGCCTCTAGACTTTCTTTGGTGGTTGATCATTTTCATTATAGTATTGGCCACCCCTTATCTTCCTGCAACACATTCTCTATATTATACATTTCTGACTCCTAGAGAAAATACCAGACGAGCACCACTGATCAGCCTGTTCCTATCTGTCTTTCATTTCCTCATCAACTTCCTTGTCAAATTTAGCTTCATCGCCTATCTTCTTGGTTCCAAGTCGATCAAACGTAGAAACCCTTTGTTGTCGATTGGCTGATCCCACTATCGACTTTCTAGAGTCATTCACACAATGTTGGTGACGATGACCTACTGTAGCATCTCTATACATATGATCTGCACGCTTACTGCATCCAGGGCAATTTTTGATTTACAACAGTTTCATATTGTGATCCCAGCAATACTGAAAGAATGGGCACTCCTAATGTGGATCAAACTATGACTCGTCTACTTCCCTATCTCTCTTTTTTTGGTATCTTTTGATAAATGCCTCCACTAGGGATGGCAATAGGGCGGGTTCGAGGCGGATCAAGCGATCCCACACCCGCCCTGACATAGGTGTCGGGTCAAATTCCTGACCCGGTCCTATACCCATGGGTCAAAAACCTTGCCCATGCCCATGCCCATGCCCGTCGGGTATCAAGGCGGGTTTCGGATACCCATGGGGCCAAGCAGGAGTCAAAGACAAATCCGTCGTGAGGGACGGCGTGCATCGTGCCTGCGCCTGGGGCTTGGGGCCGGCCGGCCGGGGCGGTGACGTCGAACTTGGGGGCTGGGGGTCGGGGCGGTGTCGGGGGCTCCGGGCCGGGGTGGCGGCATCGGGGGAGGGGGTCAGGGAAACAGCAGCAGGGGCTCATGGAAGCGCCGATTAGGGGCTTAGGCCAGGGCAGCGGGGTCGGGGGAGGGGGTGGGGGCGGTGGCGCGATGCCGATTGGCGGCCCGGCCGCTCAGGGCAGGGGCGACGGCGTCGTGGGAGGGTCGGAGGGGGTCAAGGCGGCGGCAGCAGGGGCTCAGGGCGGCGCCAATTTGGGGCTCGGGCGCTCGGCGGTGTCTTGCGCGACTGGCGGAGGGGAAGGGGCGAGCTCACAAGAAAGATGGAAGAGGTGTCGGGTCTAGGACTGGCACCTGTTAGGGTTAGCGTTTTGGAGTTTTTTTGGGGATTTCATGGGCTGGGCCTTGGCAGCTGGGCTGCAAACGAAAAAAAGAAAAAGCTATTTATTCATTTCGGGTACCCACTGGGTCACCCACGGGCAGGGATAAAAACCCGCCCTGAACCCGACTGGCATCGGGGCGGGCACGGGTGCCACCCATCGGTACAAAACACGCCTTGTGCCCGGCCCATCGGGTCGGGTACTCGACGGATATCCGAAACCTAGCCCCAAATTTCCATCCCTAGCCTCCACATTGTCGATACCAGCCATATTAACATTTGCAGGGAAAGGATGCCCATCAATCTTCATAGTACCTTTAGTGAATTTGATCTTGCCCTGCTCAATTGCCATCTGAATCTATCTCCTGAACACTTTGCAATCATTAGTATTATGAGAGGGAGAGTTATGCCATTTGCAGTACCTCATCTTCTTCAACTCTTCAGCAGGAGGAATCACATGATTGGATGGCAAATGAATGTGCTTCTCTTGTAACAACATATCGAATATCTTGTCGACCTTGGTGATATCTATTTTTCTTCAGGCTCGTTCTGCTTCACCCATGAGCATGACAACACATTCTTATTTTGAGTCCATTCGGTCATATCGACTTTGGCAGTTTCTTCATCAGATTCAGATTCATAATCATTATAATTAATCTAAATCAGCCTTGATCGTGCCCCCCCCCCCCCAAGTCAAATTCTCTTGAATGGACACCTTCTGCACTAACTATGACAAGCTTTCAAATTCAGCAGAAGGAAACTTCTCTCTTGGAGGGGCAACTAAGCCATTGAATGCTATTTCTGCCATCTGATTATTAGTTAACTGCAGGCTGAAACACTTGCTACGCACATCTCTAAATCTCTATACGTAATCATGCACAGACTCTCCAGCTTTCTACCTTACAGCAATCAAATCCGATAACCTTAACTCTCTAGTTTCAGCAAAGAAGTACTTGTCGAATTTCTGTTCGAGATCGGCCCAAGTAATAATTGAATTTGGGGATAACGATGCGAATCAAGAAAATGCCAATCCGGACAGGGATAATAGAAACAACCTGATCTTCAATGCCTCAGTATTACCAGTTCTCCACACTGCACTGAAAATCTTATAATGTGCTCAATTGTAGTGGTGTTATCCCGTCCGGTGAACTTAGTAAATTCTGGAGGTCTGTATTGGCTCGGCATAGGAATCAAATCATAGCTTGGAGGATATGGAGGTCGATACATGTACGTTTGTTGCTTAGGCTTCAATCCAAATTGTTCTCTCATTACTTCAGCAATCTTCAAAGCCCAGTCATCAGTCGACACCTTGACATTTGGGGTAGTCAATGCAGGACCAGATGCTGGTGTTCGGGAACCGAAATTAACAACTGTATGATGGCCTCTTAATTCCCCTGGTAGTGCAGTTGACGATGGCATTCCAAAAATACTCGACTCGACATTAGGGCTAGCACTGTATGTCACATTCGGCTCTGTAGCGACTTGTTTGTAATGCTGTGTTGTGTCTATGGAGTGGTCTTCTCTAATATGCGAGGCGTCCCAACATCAGCATCCTTTGAAGGTGGAGTACTTTTTGAAGGCCTTTGACTTGAACTCACCGCATGAGCTGTAGGCCGAGGAACATTCCCGATCACACGGAAATACATTGGCCCACGAATTGGATCATCAATTACGCAACCCTCCATAATCTAAACAATCAAAGCCCTCAAAGTATTAATGAATACAAGTGACTGGTTAATTAATGCATGATGTACTGCTGTGTGGATCATGTTGCTCAAAGCTTGTTCATCAAAGGCTAACATGCAACCCTTTCAGTCTTTGTGACTAACAGCAGCCCTTGACTAGAGTTTATTGTTTTTTGAACCCCGCAGCAACGCACGAGCACTTTGCTTGTGTGTAAGGATATTTTTTATCTATTTTCTTTCTAGTGGTGGTGGATGAATTTTGAAAATAAACAAGTGTGAAGGCAATATATTCTCAAGATGCATGATATGAAGGTGATTGCCTATGAGATCAACAAAGCAAGCCATTGAGTAGAATCAACATATTTGAAAGTCCATGGATATTATGAACATATTGAATGGCTCTAAGAAAATATTGAGGATCTCATCATGAGTCTATGTGACTTGAAAGGATTTGAAGAATTAACCCATAAATGGAGAAAAAGTAATGTTGGCAAGTGAAGCCAAATTTTCAAGGATCAATCTTGTGGTATTTCTTGATTCTACTATACCCAAATCCTCCTCTTGAATACCAAATGAACTAGATTTAATTTCATGCATTTGTTGCATCATGTCTTTATGCATATGTTTTTAGGACTACAAGAGTTCGTTGTAATTTCCTATCTTTGCATGAAGATTGTAATCCCAGATATCTCATATTATTTGTATGGGAGATTGCAATGCTTGTATTGACTTGTGTGTCTTTCACTATCTTTGCCATGTTTAAAGTGCTTCATATCATGTTGCCATAAATCTTTATATTTTTCTAAGATATGGTTGCTTATTATGGCTTGTGTTTTATTCAAATCTTGTCAAGACATCACATATATGACATGCATGCTTTATATCATGTTCACTCCAAATATTACCTTTTATCATGATATGCTTGATTAGTTGGCTTATTTTTCTTTTATATCCGTTTCAAGCCATCTCACATGTCATGTGTTGTTACTTATATATATTTTTATAACTTGTTGATTACCATATGCTTTATTTGTAATTTCTTACCATGGTGATCATGTGCATGCATGTGTGCTTAACATCTCTTGACATGCATCAAGTTTTGAATATTTGATCATGACATTCGTGTATTATTTCTTATCATATCCTTGTATGTGTCATGAACATGCAAAATGCACGATACTCGCCTCATGTGTTTTTAATGACAAATGCTTATACTTCACAAGTCATTCAAATTGTGAGCATGGATAATCTTATCCTATATTTTTGGTGAAGTTGAGACTAATGTGTTTGCAAGCTTATATTTGGCTTAGTCTCATGAGGTGAAGTGATATTTGGATGGATTAATGGGTAGCCTTATATTCATGGTGACTACACAAATGAGGATGGTGATGATGAAATTAGGCTATGAATTATGAGATATCATGACTAATTCAAAAATCATCAAGTTCGAGTGGTATATCTCTTGTGGCTATCTTCATTATGGAATTATGAGTATGTGAGTTTTTTCTTATGCCGATCTAATTAGTATCCACATACCTTTATTGCATATGTATTTGTAATTCTTTGTGAGCTATGTAAAATATATTCGCATACGTTTCATGGAAGCATGATTTTACATATATTGTTCTTAAATGTCAATCCTTCCATATTATGGTTGCTTTCTTGAACCTAAGATATAAGTATATATTTCTCTCTTATTTGTTATTTGTCAATTGCATATGTATTCATGGAATATTCTACACTATGTATGATTTGAGGGGGAGATTATACTATGTTTCTATGAGACTAGTTGTTTTATTGAGTTTTGTATTATATGGTCCCTCATTAATTAGTAATATGGACATATCAAAATGTATGCATTTATGATGTTATTTATCTTGTTGAAACTGCATTGGTTTGATTAGTGAATTCAATCTAGATTATATTCCCCTCTTGCTCTTTAAATGAGAAGTGCATATGATTTTTATTGCATATCTATCTATGCTCATCATATCAGGGAAACTTTTCTAATCATTATGATCTTGAGACTAACTTTTTATTGAGTTTCATAGTATTTAGTCTCAAAGTGGATAAAAGGTGACTCCAAAGGTATGCTTGTCATCATTCTTTCTTTTTGAACCACATCCTTTGGATCATAAATACATGGTGAACCCCTTGGTTGTTTGTTTTATATGCATTTGTTCCTCCCATGCACATGTTTTGTATTATTTTGCCCTTTTTGGTGCTTGATGCCAAAGGGGGAGAGATATATTGAGGGGAGAGATACAAAAAAGGGGAAGAGAGCTTCTTTTTCATTTGATATGCACATGTTTAGAGGGAGCTCTCTCTATGCTTGTTGTTTCATTTTTTGAAGCAAACGAGGGGAGAGATACAAAAAGGGGAATAGAGCTTCTTTTTCATTTTATATGCACATGTTTAGAGGGAGCTCTATCTATGCTTGTTGTTTCATTTGTTGAAACTAACCCTCTAGTATATGACTCATGTTCATGTTGACATATACTAGTGTTTGTTTTTATTATCTTTCATCATGATATGATAGTGTTGTCATCAATCATCAAAAAGGGGGAGATTGAAAGGTCCAAGTCTCTAGCCTTGGATTAATGATGAGTTTTGGTGATAAATGACAATAGTTGTTGGAACTAACCTTTTATATGAGTTTGTGAGCTTACATGATAGGTTATGTTCCGGCATCAAGCAAGAAGATCAAGCTATGACATCAAACCATTTATAATAAGTTTTGAGGATCAATATGGACAAGATTGTAGATTGATGACAATATGGTTCACTCAATAAGTTATTTGATGAAGATGCTTGATAAAGAATAATAGTGATCAATGTGTTGATGAAGGTGTCGGTATACATAATCAACACCTATGGTTGAAGCTAGAAACACATCATAGAAGATGATTGAATATCAATAGTTGATGGTATCAACATGGTGTGTCAATAACTGAAGTAGAGATTATTGGCCAATAACTTGAAGCTAAATGATCATTAAGACAAGAAGAAAATCAAGGATATATCTACTTGGTTATTGAAATAATAGTGAGCATATTGATGATGATGGATACAAAGTAGCATTACATGGAAAGGCGGTGAAGGTTGAGCAAGACTTGGCTGCGACGGACCATGTGCAAGGGTGAAGAGCAAGCAAGAGGCTTGGTGCCGAAGAACCAAAGGCAATGGTGAAGAGCACGTGTAGGCTTAGCGCGATGAACCGTGCAAGACTATGTGAAGCTATGGAGTATCTACATCACTTATTTGAAGAACGGTTGAAATGTGAAATGTAAGAGCATGGTACTCATGGGTTTATCCGCATCAAGTGAAATTAAAATTAAGAGCAATGGTTGAATTTCACATGTTTAAGAACTTCAAGTGGATTGAACATATGGAAGTGATCACATACACTTCATGAGTTGATGAACATCAATCCCAAAATATCATGTGGACATGCTCAAGGAAATAGAAAGATTACGGTTGCACTTTATGAGTTGATGAACATCAAATATAAAATCTCAAGTGGACATGCTCAAGGCAAAGGTATAATAATGTTGGACATATATGTTTATCAATAGTTGATCAACAACTAAATATTCAAATGGTGAAATGCTCATGCGTTGGCAATCCTCAAGATAAGGAAATATTATGACATGAAGGTGTACCTATCAGCATAGTTTTCTATTTACTTTTGAGTATAGGAATGTCGTGCTATCAAGTGGGATGCAACATTGATAGCTTTGCTTATGTCTCGGTGCTCAAAAATGATCTAACAAACTTTTGTGAGAGTTTAACATTCATTTTGGTGAATTTGGGGCTTGTTCTTAGTGAGGATGGATAGCCCTCTGAATTATCTTTCCATAGAGTCAAAGATCACCTAAATCAGACTTCGGGAGCAAAAGTTATGTCACTTTTTCTAAGGACTCCCGGATATAGACGGGTCCAGCCGGACTAAGACGGTTCAGGCTGGTCCAGAACCATTTTGGTTCTGTTGTCACCTGACCCATACTAGGACAGCCAAACCCGGACTAAGACGGGGTCTGGGGTCAGCCGGACTAAAACGGGAATGCCCGGACTAAGACAGCTGAGGGACTAACAATGGTAATATTGGTTCTGTTCCGAGTTGACCCGGACTAGGACGGCCCTCGTGGCCGGACTAAGACGCCAACTAACAAAACATAACGGCTAGTTTTTGAAAACCTCCTATATATACTCCCCTTCGTCCCCAATGGTTGGCTGCCGGTTCCATAGCAAAGAAACACTCTTTTAGGCCAAGAAACAACCTCTCCACTTCCCATTGCTTAGTACTTGACCTTGTGGGTGAGATTGGGTGAGAGATTGAGTGAAAGAGAGCTAATCCCATTGTTGAGCACTTGAGTTCATAAGCAAGCAATCTTTGTGGCATTTGTTACTCTTGGTGATTCATCTCCTAGACAGCAAGGCGTCGCCCGGTGAGCTCCCAAGCTTTGTGGTGAGCCTCGGAAAGTTTGTGAAGGTTTCAATTCACCTCCGCAAGGGAAGGAATCAAAGGAAGCAAGAAAACCCGAGCTCAATCTTTGTGATTGCTCGGTGAGGATTTGGGTTGAAAGAGACCCGGCTCTTTGGAGCTCCTCAATGGAGACGTAAGATTCTTGAAGAATCTGAACTTCGGGAAATAAATCATTGAGTCTCATATTTGGTTTGCAAGTTCTTTACCTTGTTCTTCATATTTGTACTTGATTTGCTTACACCGAATTATTCTATTATTGTAACTTGTTGTTGGTTCAATTCATTCAGTGTATTTGCTCATATATATGTTTAGAACAACTTGGTAGGAGCTGATTTATATATAGATTGCTTAAAGCGTGTTTTTATACACCTTCCCGAAACAGTATCCGGACTAAGATGTCAACCCTAGCGGACTAAGACGGCTCTGTCTGAACTCATCTATTTTATCTGCTGTAAATTTGTTTTAATCGCCTATACAACCCCCCTCTAGGCGACATTAAGGTCCTTTCAACCTTATCTACCAATCCCCTCCTTGTTCTTCCTCAATACCCTCCAATTCTACTCATGTTTTCCCTCGATCCGGGTTATTGCTTGTGATTCTCGTTACAATCTGGTATTAGAGCTGTTATGATTGCTGGATCTTGGAGCTTAGCTATAAATCATGTATCTGGGGCTAGAGTTCTGACGGGATTGACCTATCCATTCTGTTCAGGACACTGTAAATCCTTGATTGGTTGGCTGAGTGAGGAGAGCGATTGTGCGGAAGAAGCTAGCTCGAGGTCCTCGCCCAACACTGACCACGAGGGTGACGAAGATGGAGGGGGTGTGTCTTCTCTAGAGCAGAAGATTGACTCCATGCTCAAGCTGATGAATGGCTTCAACAAGTGGAGGTCGTATGTGGATTCGTTAGTATCATGGGTGACTAAATCCATGGGCAACATCATGTCGCGCATCAAAGCATTGGAAGCGGTCACATCATCTGCTCCGCAACCGAGACCGCCACATGAGGTAGAGGTGCGGGCAAGTGGCCACCACATTGCAATCAGTAACCAGGGGAACACTGATCGGACTCTTGCCGTCCTTCAAAAACCCCTAGTCAAGGGTGAGCACTCGTTCCACATATCTCGATCGCAGTTTCAATTGGGTGATTGTAGTCGTCCTGATGAGTTTGGTGGTAGGAGTTACAATCATAGAGAGGCAGGGGTGGCTCTAATTATTTTCGCATGCCTAAGTCATAATTTCCTAAGTTTGATGGGGATAACACTAAATGGTGGAAGGAGAGATGTGAGAAGTACTTTGAAATGTACAATGTTCCTTTTAAATCATGGGCTCGTTTTGCTACCATGCATTTCATTAGCACGGCTACCTTGTGGTTGCAGATGTTTGAGGCTTTGCATAGAGTCAACTCATGGCCTGCATTAGTGGTAACGGTTGATGAAACATTTGGCAGGGATAGGTACCAGGAACACATCAAAGAAATTTTAATGCTTAGATAAAAGGGTTCTGTCAAATCTTATCATACTAAGTTTGATTAACTCATGCATCATATTCTCCTGCATAATGGTTCTTATGATGAAAATTTTTTCGTGAGTTACTTCTTGTTGGGATTGAAAGATGAAATCACTGCTGTGATCCAGTTACACCAACCTACAACTTTTGATCTGGCGCTTTCATTGGTTTTAGTGCAGGAAAGAGTTCCTAAAGCCACTACAAGAAAGAAGATGTTGTATAAGCATGACCAGAAAGAACCTTATCGCAAAGAATTCAAAAACCCTTCTCCAGCCAAAGGAGTCCTCGATGTAAATCCTGAAGAGACTAGTAAAAAGCAAGATAAATCCACTTAGGAAGGCAAGTATTCTTCTCTGAAGTCTATGCTTTGAGCTATAGGGCTGTGTTTCAAGTGTCGTGAGAAGTATGAAGGGCCCAACCATAAGTGTCCGAAGAACATATCACAGCATATTCTTGAAGAGTTGTTAGAAGTACTGCAGCTAGAGCTGATGGATGTGCCTGATGGAAGTGATTCAGAAGAGTCCCAAGAAACTATCTATAGTGTATCATTGGCTGCTGCTGAAGGAGACACTTCTAAGAAGACAATCAGACTTTTGGGAACAATCTAGGGCAGGTAGGCACTCATTTTGGTGGATTCAAGAAGTTCACATACTTTCATCAGCTCAAGAATGATGGAGAAGTTGTCATACCCAATGGTGGATATATCAGCAACAGAAGTGATGATTGCTAATGGCAAGAAAATGGTTTGCAACATAATCTTCTAGAAAATGGAATGGTATGCTCAGGGTCTCACTTTTCATACCAATATGAAAGTCTTAGACATTGGATGCTATGACATAATTCTTGGCATGGATTGGTTGTCATCAGTCAGTCCCATGTGGGTCCATTGAAAAAAATAAAATCTTGCGGTTTTCTCACAACATGAAGAGAGTCACACTATTAGGGGTGAAGGATAAACTCAAATGTTGCAAACTCATAACAACCAAGAAGTTGAAATCACTGATAAGGAAAGATGAGTTAGCTCAAATGGTGCATATGTGTCCTATCATGAAGAAGGTGTAGGAAGAGAATGTTCCTGAACAAGTTCAAGAAGTTATTCCGAAAAATATTAGTATCTTTGCTGAACCCACTGAACTGCCTCCTCATAGAGAGTGTGATCACTCAATCACTGAAGGATGAATTGGAAAAACAAATTACTGATATGCTTCAAAGATGAATTATTCAAAGAAGTATCAGCCCCTTTTCTTCACCAGTATTGTTAGTGCGCAAGAAAGACGACACATGGAGGTTTTGTGTGGATTTCAGAAAGCTTAATGCACTCACAGTTAAAAACAAATAACCCATGCCAGTAGTGGATGAGCTGCTAGATGAACTCAGTGGAGCACTTTGGTTCACCAAGTTGGATTTGTGATCTGGATACCATCAAATCAGACTCAATCCTGCTGATGAGCACAAAATAGCATTCAAAACACATGAAGGACATTATGAATTCAGGGACATGCCATTTGGATTAACAAACGCACCTGCTACCTTTCAGGCACTGATGAATGATATCTTTGCTCAACATAATAGACAATTTGTTCTGGTCGTTGTTGATGACATCCTAATCTATAGCACAACTCTTGAGGAACATGTGGCTCATTTGCACATAGTGTTTGACATATTAACATGACACAAATTATTTGTTAAGGCCAATAAATGCTCATTTTCCCAACAAAAGATGGAGTACTTAGATCATGTCATTAGCACTGAAGGTGTATCCACAAATCCTGCAAAAGTGTTCGTCGTACAACAATGGCCACCGCCATCCAATGCAAAGGAATTGAGAGGTTTCCTGGGCATTGCTAGATATTATTGGAAGTTCATTAAACATTATGGTCTGATAAGCAAAACACTCACAGATTTGCTCAAGAAGAATGTCACATTCACATGGACAAGGGTTGAACAACAAGCCTTTGACTTCATCAAACAAGCATTAATTTCTGCTCCTATCCTCAAGCTACCAAATTTCACAAAGGACTTTGTAGTGGAGACTGATGCAAGTGCAGTAGGAATTGGAGCAGTCTTGATGCAAGAAGGACACCCATTGGCTTCCTGAGCAAAGCCTTGGGGCCCAAAAATCAGGGACTATCCACTTATGAGAAGGAGTGTATTGTTGTAATGCTAGCAGTTGATAAATGGAGACCATATCTACAACATGTGGAATTTGTGATCAAAACTGATCAAAAGAGTTTGGTAGAATTAGCTGAGCAGAAAATTGCAACACCAATGCAACAAAAGGCTTTTGTCAAACTCATGAGACTTCAGTTCAGGATACATTATAAGAAAGAATCTGAAAATAGAGCAGCAGAAGCTCTGTCTCGAAGGCCTCATTTAAGTACTCTAGAAAATGAAATGCAGGTAGTGTCAGTTTGCAAACCAAAGTGGTTGCAATCAGTGATTGATGGGTATTTACAAGATGACCAATCCAAGAAATTACTAGCAGTGCTTGCTATTGAAGGAAAGGAAGTCAAAGATTATACATTACGAGATGGAATCATCAAACATAAGGGAAAGATTTGTGTGGGCAACAACACCTTAGTTCAATAGTCCATACTACATGCTCTGCATGATAGGGGATATTTAACTATTTGCCATCCGATTTGTTGACCTTTAAGAATTTGCCACTAAATAGAATAGCCTTCAATAAATTGACACCGGAATGTCCAATTGCTCTAAATCCTACCACTGATCCTTTATAATCATCTTTTCTTCTTTAACACCACTATTACTGTTCACCTTTCTTCCTCCTCCCGCTCCCCTCCCATCTCTCCCAGTCCTACTAGCCGCCGCTCCCCTGTTCCTCCTCGTCCAGCACCGTCACCTGACGAAGCCTCGCTGTCTCTCATGGCGCGGCATCCTTGCATCCCAGCCACACGCCGTCCGGCAGCTCCAACGGGTCCGGCACCCGACGGAGCTCACCCTCGACACCGTCATTGAGCTTGACGGTGGCTCGCGACGCCAGCGATGGCGAGGAAGGCGAGCAGCATGGAGGAGGAGGGGTCAGTGAAGGTGACGAGTGTGACGGCGAGGCTGTGGTGCGCAACGAGGTGGTGCACTAGCTCGGACATCGGGATCAGGTGGCCGGCGCGGAGGCTGGACACTAGCACCACGACGGCGCTGGGAGCTGCAGGCGGCGCACGACGGCAGCGGCGCTACTGCGGGCGAGGGCGACGCGCGGTGGCTGAGCTGCAGGCAGCGCTGTGCCATGCGGGGGTGGAGCTGCCGGTGGCACGCGGGGGCGGCAGCGTGCAAGGGCGACGCAAGGGGGCAGAGCTACGGCGAGCAGCGCTGCGAGGGCGGCAACAATCCTTAACTCTGGCATCAAAACTTAACACTGATGTTAAAAAGGAAAAGAATGATTATAAAGGACCCAATGGCATGATTTAGAACAATTCAATGCACGAGTGTCAATTTATTGAAGGCTATTCTATTTAATGGCAAGTTCTTAAAGGCCAACGAATCAGATGGCAAATAGTTAAATATCCCACATGATAGTGGCGTAGGAGGTCATCCAGGGATGACAACAACTTATGAAAGAATTCAGGCATTATTTGCCTGGCCTGGAATGAAAAAACAAGTAGAAGAATATGTACAATGGTGTCAAATATGTCAAAGAGCCAAGATTGAACACACTAAATTGCCGGGGCTACTACAACCACTACCTGTTCCAAATCAGGCTTGGACTGTCATTAGCATAGACTTCGTGGAAGGGCTTCCTTGATCTCAAAACTATAACTCCATTTTTTTTGGTAATTGATAAATGCTCCAAATATGGTCATTTCATACAACTCACTCACCCTTTCACAGCCCAACATGTGGCCCAGGCCATTTTGGCTAATGTATATAAAGTGCATTGACTGCCAACAACCATCATATCAGGCCAGGACAAAGTATTCACAAGCACATTTTGGCAAGAGTTATTCAAGTTATCAGATACCACCCTCAACATGAGTTCATCCTATCACCCTCAAACTCATAGACAAACAGAGAGACTAAATCAGTGCCTGGAGACTTATTTGCGATGCTTCATTCATACTTGTCCAAGGAAATGGCATCAATGGTTCCCCTTGGTTACCGTCGTCCATCCGATATCAATCGAAGCATCAAAAAGGAGCCCATACTATCTAATGCGATTTTTTCCCACATACATTCCAAAGCCGAAGCATCTCTTTGGAGAGGCGATTCAAATCTCACGAACTGCTCCATTTCAACGCATCCCCTTCTCTCTAGGTTTTCTTTCTCTCTCGCATGGGCTATTTTTCCCCCAAAACCACTCATGCAGGCTTATGATTTTGCCATTTTCTCACAAGGTAGTTGCAATCGAAAGCAGGAAGATGGCATAAACGAAGGTTACACAACCCATCCCATGTCTATTCATCGATTTCCAATCGATTTCGTCTGATATTTGGTCTATTTTCTGTGTTCTCAGATTTGTTTTTTTATTCAACATTGGTGTTTGTAGGGGAACATGTGTTGAATGGTGGAGAAACAGGTGTCAAAAGGGAGGTGGACAATTCACTTACAGTTTAACATTCCCCTTAGATGCAGCTCTCTCGGAATATAAGCGTCAAAATAGGAGCGGCGTAACGGAAAATATAGTCACCAGAACTTGAACCCAAGAGCTCTTTGCTCAATACCATGTTGAGTTATTATGCACAAACCAGCTGCACAAAAAAAACTAAGCTAGGCAATTCACTTATATTCAATGAACCATTCTCCTGTAGATAATGCCTTTGTTGCACTACAACAGAAAACGCCGATAGCGTGGGTGCAGTGCACTGTAGTGGCGGGCCGAATAACCCGCCACAATCAAATCACAGCTAAAAATGGAGGTTTCTTGTGGCGGGTCGTCCATGGACGAAACACCCCGCCCCTGAAAAGATGATTATAGCGGCGGGTGACAATGTGGCACGTCGCTACGAATAAATCCAGAGAAATAAAAAATAGAAACCCTAGCAGCAGTGGCGGCCACCGCCCCGAGGCCAAATCTGATCATGAGGGGAGGTGGTCGTCGACGCCGCCCTAGAGCCAGATCTGGGGCCACTACTCGAACAATACACCACCGCTCGAGGACGAGGTCGCCACCACCAAGCCTCCCGCAAGGCCGCCCCGTCGTCACCGCTCGGCCATGGAGAAGGGGGATGGCCAGATCTGGCCACCCCGACCACCATCGTGCCGCCATGGAGAGGGGGTCTGCCAGATCTAGCCGTCGAACGCCTCCCAAGCTGCTGTGGGCCGCCCCGCCTCTCGAGCCGCCATGGCCGAGCCGCCTCCTGAGCCATCGTGGCCGCCCTGCCTCCCGAGCTGCCGTGGCATGGAGAGAGAGAGAGGGCAGGAGGGGCGGCGACATGAAGAGAGAGAGGGGAGGGCTTTGCATGGAGAGAGAGAGAGGGCAAGAGGAGTGACGATGTGAAGAGAGAGAGGGGAGGAGGGGCGACGGCGTGGAGTGAGAGGGAGGGAAGAAGAGGCGTCGCTAGGGGGAGAGGAGAGAAAGGTGGAGGCGGTGGTTGGGACTGGTAGGGAGCTGAGAGATAGGGTTAGGTTTTAGTCTATTTTATATCTGTTGATGGGTCAATGTGCCAGATGAGATATTGGGTCATTAAGTAGTGGTGGGTGAAAATATGGACCTCTGCTATAAATGAGGATTTATTTGTAGTAACATGCCATAAAGTGACCCGCTGCTATTAATTTATATGTAGTGGCGGTTGATTTTAGTCATTCTAGCAAACTGTAGCGACAAGGGATGATTTAAGCACCGCTAGTTAAAAAATGGTTCCACCGCTACAGGTCCTTTTTGTGCTAGTGTTGACATGGCATCATGGGGATGATGAATCGACACTGCTCTAGGTATGCTGGCTTCGACATTGCCCGCAAAGAAATGATGTGAAGTGCGGTTGTTCTTCCTTCTAAAATGCATAATCTATGTCTGAAAGTGAACTTACACCTCTCCAGAAAAAAGCGGTTGTTCTTGCATCTGCCGCAGTTAGACCCACACCAACACCACTGTGATGCATTCGCATAGCGGCAATTAACAATGTTAGCTTGAGTGCTTGACCAACCTTCTGGTACAGATAGAGGCTACTCCATATCTTTCTGCGACTATCTGGGATTTCAATCAAAGACAGAGGCTGCCGACTGCACTTGTTTAGTATACATGCATGTCAGTATCATCAGTAGTTTAGATATTATTCTTATACTCGAGGGTCTCAGCATCAGTATTCAGCCTAGAACGACAAGCCATTATTCTCTGAAACAAATCCACCAAAGCGACAGATCACCACCAACGAGACCGGTCGCAGGAAATAGAGGGAACCAAACCATCAATGGCGCACGCGAAAACTGGACGGTCTCTGCCAGTGCCCAACGTGCAGGCACTCGCGCAGACCTTGAACGGCTCATCAGGCGAGCAGGTGCCTGAACGATTTGTCAGGACGGAAGAGGTTTGCGCCGAGGAGGTTGTCTTCGGCTGCGCCCTCCCGGTCGTGGATCTCGGCAGGTTGCTGAACCCCAGATCTTCGGAAGAGGAGCTCGCCAACCTCGGGTCTGCGTGCCAGAAGTGGGGTTTCTTTCAGGTACGCGCAAAAGAAACGGTTCTGCTCGAGAAATTTGTGCCGTCTAGATGAAAATTTTCGTTGGTGTTTCTCATAATTAACTTGGCAGCTCATCAACCACGGCGTGCCTGATGAAGTGATCCAGGAAGCGAAGAGAGACATAGCCGAGTTCTTCGCGCTCCCGCTCGAAGCCAAGAAGGCGTACGCGCAGTTACCGGAGTCCGGCCTCGAGGGGTACGGCCAGGCCTTCGTCTTCTCGGAGACCCAGAAGCTGGACTGGTCCGACATGCTCTACCTAATGCTCCGGCCAACAGAGTCGCGGGACATGAGGTTCTGGCCCGCCCAGCCTCCGGCTTTCAGGTCCCGACCGATCAAATTCATGACGTCTACCTGAGCTGCAAGTAGCAAGCCATTGCAAGTGAACCGTGCTTAATAATTGTTCACTTTCAACACGATGCGCAGGAGCTCTGTGGATCGGTGTTCGGCAGAGGCGGCGAAGGTGGTGTCGATCTTGCTGCAGTTCATGGCAGCGGACATGGGCTTGGAGGAGCCGGAGCAACTGCTGGAGGTGTTCCGGGGCCAGCCGCAGACCATGAAGGTGACCTACTACCCGCCGTGCGTGGAGGCCGGCAAGGTGCTCGGCCTAACGCCGCACACCGACGCGTGCGGCCTGACGCTGCTGCTCCACGTCAATGACGTGCAGGGCCTGCAGATGAGGACAGAGGATGGCAAGTGGCTCTCCGTCGAACCCCTCGATGGCGCATTCATCGTCAACATCGGCGACATACTCGAGGTAAGTAGTACTTCAAATACACGCATGTTAATTTAACAATTACTCCTCTAGTATTCTCTTTTTCTTGTCATTAGGTCAATTTTTTTAGTGAAAATTTGTACCTACTTGCTTGTCCTAATAATGACGAAGACCGCGGAGGGAGTACACCGTCGTAGAGTTTTCAACATAGGCTAATAAAAGTTCAGTGGGTAGAACATAGGCACTATATCTTTAATATAACATTTCTATGCTTAATGCCAATTAAAATTGCTACTCGCAGATGCTAAGCAATGGGAGATACAGAAGCGTTGAGCACAGGGTGACGGTGCACCCTAGCAGAGAGCGAATTGCAGCGGCACTGTTCCACCAAGTGTGCCCAGACACGACGGTCGGTCCTCTTCCTGAGCTCGTGAAAGGCGGCAATAGGGCGCGTTACAGATCAGTAAGCCATGCGGATTTCATGAAGCGCTTCTTCTCGACCAAGCTCGATGGACGAAGGAGCCACCTCGATCACTATAGGATTTAGAGATCCTTTGCATTGGTTTGGTTTGCAGGAAATATGGAAAACATGTAGGAAGGAACAGTATTTGTCACGGTTCACGCTGTTGGTTCATTGGAACTAGTCAAACTACCCGCATAGTTGTGCGTCTAGTCTTATATATTATCCTAAATATTATAAAAATTATTATTAATATTTGATCAACTATTTAGATATGATTAAAAAAAGAAAACAACTTGTTATACATGGGCTTGTATTTATTGATATTGCTCAACTCATTCAAAGCTTAGGTAATAAACCAGAACTATTCAACTACCATGGCATTATAATCAAAGTACTCAAATTTATATAATATATTAGGTGTAGTATTATCCAACATAATTTTTAATGTAAATATACATGCTTGATTGTTCGATGGAACCATCATATCTAGGTTCCAATATTTTCTGAAGTCTAGAAAATACATTCACGTTCTATGTATATATCTTGCTACATAGTCAATATAGAGGAAGTCTCATACATTGAAAGTAGAGTGTATTCATGAATATTGTTTTTTTTTTCTAAAGCTATGTAGGAAGTATTCTCTAAATCGGTATATGTATATGTGTTATTAATATAGATGTTGTTGCCACAACTAGAACACACATTTATTTTCAAGACAAATATGTTTATGTTGTCGTGTGTCTATGAATTCTTTTGAATTTTGTTTTTCTAATGACCACATTAATGTGTTGCTACCACAACATATGTTTTTTTTGTTTCTTCTCTAAATAGATTAAATTTCCAACCTCATATATGGACCGTGCATATATTATCCCAAACTGGTTTAGGATTTTTGTTTTATTATTTAAATAAATTAATGGTGAGTAATTTAAAATTATATGAAAGGGTATTTTAGTCTATTATTTTTATAATGGCAGTGGTGGGTAATTTAAAACTTTGTGAAAGGGTATTTGGTCTAAATTTTTTATAATGGCAGTGGTGGATAATTTTTATTTTCGATTAACGTGGGAATTTCTAGGTCTTGAGAGTGAACGTGGAGACTCATTTTCTTGATCAAATATATATAATAGATAGAGAAAAGGAATAACACACAGAACTTTTCCATCAGGTTGATTTCAAAGAAAACGTACAGGAAAAAAAAGAAGAATCCGTTTTGAGCACTTTTCCCTCTTCCTTCTCGTAGTATCGATAAAAACTAATCAAAGGCTGTTACTGCTAATGATTGTAGTTTTGTAGTGCTCGCAAAACATAGTTTTCTTTGTGTGTTATTTCTGGTGTAAATTGTAGTTTTTTTTAACTCAATTAATTTAGATTTAAGATGAATCACAACAACCAATCAAGAATATCATTTGAGTAAATAAGTTCCGTTTGCACTGATATAGGGCTTATCAAAGTGCTACTATGGATTCTACAAGGAGCCCTACAAAATGGTTTTAAAACAAGTGTTTCTACATAGTCATTCAAAATGCACTTCTCCAATTTGTAGTATCAGCCATGCAAAAAGCTCTAAAAACATTGCTTTTTCATATCTTCTCTATCCATTTCTATATTGGGATAATAAGAGAAGTTGTTTTGCCAAAGTTTCTTTTCAAAGAATCTATTTTTTCAGAAAATCCCCTTTTCCAAAATGCCAGAGCCAACAGCAGAAGGACAAAAGAACACTACCAAGGCCCTAAATATCCATTTTGGCATTTATGTAAAATCAAATGTTGGTCCACTCTCCCCCAACCCACCTAAAGCACTGTAAAGAAATCTAGTTATGCATGAAAGTGATTTCACACCTACCTAGCATCATAGAACAATGTTTTACAAGATGTTTGGTCTAAGGATTGTAGTAAATCTTTAAAAACTGTTATTAGTAATGATGATTTTCAGGTCGTCTTAATGTACAATTTCATCTCAAAAGTTTTTAAAGAGTGTCATATCATATTTATGATTTTCATTTAGAAAATAAAATAACCTTATTCGGTGTACCCAAATTCATTTGTTGCATTCTCATAGCACTAGAAGAAATCGTACGATCAATGACAAAAATTTAATGATGATGGTGTGTTATGTCGTTAGTTAGTGATGTATTTTCATCACTAAACCCATTTTGATCATTTAGTGACACAAATTTAGCAACTATATTGGGTCCGTCACTAAAGGGCACATTAGTAATGCTTTTTCGGCCAAACCATTTTCAGAGCCCACCTGTGGACGCTATTTCGATCATGTGCGACAGAACAAAACGTCACTAACACACCCAAGCCTGAGTTAGCACCGAGCCGATCCACCTATCGGGGTTCAACGGGCACTACGGACGAAAAAAATCATCACAGTCTAAACAGTTACCGTGTGGACGTAAGCGTGACATTACCACCGGCCCACCTGTCGGGTGCTTCTAGCCGTTTTGTGTCAAAACAAATCATCACTAAACACCCACATTGTTGAGTTGGCACATGACGGTCCCACATGTCAGGTGGCCTCAATCGTTCTTGACGAGCCAAAACATTAAATTATTATACTAGGATAGGTTAAAACATATTGCGATGAAACTGTGTGCTCTTAGTGAGGAGTTATAATGAAGTTCCATCCATTGAAAATAGTGTGAACTGAGTTTCATCTCTCATGTACATAGGAGACTACTACAACCCATCTACTCTCTCTCTACACTCAACTTCTATGTTACATTATTATCTTTGCTGGCTTTGCACCTTGTTAAATATTGATAAAACCCCACTGAGACAGGTCTTACCTTCCTCGGAAGATGGTAGTGACTAGTATATGTTAATGAAAAAAGTCAAAGTGAAAGAACTGATCACGCTTTTCTAGTACTCCTCTTAGCCGTCCTGAAAAAAACAAATATGAGCATCTCCGTCGCATATATCTCTGTTACTACCTGCACCAAACAATCTCGACATCTCGTACTCAACGTAGTCAATAAAAAGACAGCCAGCCATCATCATCATCTATTCATCTGCATAGTGAAGGAAGAAGAGGAGCCAAATCGTCAATGGCGCACGCTAAGGTAGGAGGGCATCTGACGGTGCCAAACGTGCAGGCACTCGCGCAAACTTGGAACGGATCTTGCGAGCATCTGCCTGAACGCTACGTCAGGACGGAGGAGCCCGGCGACAAGGAGGTCGTCGCCGGCTACGCCCTTCCGGTCGTCGATCTCAGCCGGTTGCTCGATCCCCAGACGTCGGAAGAGGAGATTCGCAACCTTGGCTCTGCTTGCCAACTGGGTTTCTTTCAGGTACAGAGACAAATGTATAACAAGCCTGACGAGTAGGTAGAATAATTACACAAAAATTTGTTGTTCGTGCGGGAACCGAATCGATTCTGCCTGAAGTCATCAGCCAAATTGAGTGAAACTTCTGCACTGAGGTTGTTGGCACGAGTGTCACTCACAAGCTTCTTCATGCAGCTCATCAACCACGGGGTGCCGGATGAGGTGCTCCAGGACATGAAGAGAGACGCCACCGAGTTCTTCAAGCTCCCGCTCGATGTCAAGAAGGTGCACGCGCAGCTGCCGGAAAGCCCCGTCGAGGGTTACGGCCAATCGTTCGTCCTCTCGGAGACCCAGAAGCTGGACTGGGCGGACATACTCTACCTCATGCTCCGCCCCTCGGAGTCCCGGGACATGAGGTTCTGGCCCTTGCAGCCGCCGTCGTTCAGGGACTCTGTCGACAGGTACTCTACGGAGGCGGCGAAGCTGGTGTCAATCTTGCTGCGGTTCATGGCCGCAGACATGGGCGTCGACCCGGAACGCCTCCAGGAGATGTTCGTGGGGATGCCGCAGACCATCAGGGTGACATACTACCCGCCGTGCAGGCATGCTAACAAGGTGATCGGCCTGTCGCCGCACACCGATGCGTGCGGCCTGACGCTGCTGCTCCATATCGACGACGTGCAAGGTCTGCAGATCAGGGGGGATGATGGCAAGTGGCTCCCTATTGAGCCTCTTGACGGTGCATTCATCGTCAGCATTGGAGACGCATTAGAGGTAACTCAGTAGTACTCCTTCCGTTTCAAAATTGTTGTCGTTATTAACTTTTTTTGTTATTTTTTACCATTCGTTTTATTCAAAATATAAAATTATTATATTTATTTTTATGATTAGATTTATTAATAAATAAACTTAAAATATAATCAATAATTTTGTGTATTTGAGATAATTTTTTGAATAAGACGAATGGTCAAATTTTTTTAAAAAAATTAATGACGATAACAATTTTAGAACAGAGAAAGTATGTACTTATATTATTAATTTCTGATAACATGGGATCCACACAGGAATACTAGTCACAATTAACGGGAGTGACTAATTTTGCTGCTTAATGCAGATTCTGAGCAACGGGCGATACACAAGCGTTGAGCATAGGGCCGTTGTGAACCCAAACAAAGAACGCCTTTCAGCGGCCTTGTTCCATATGCCGTGCCCGAGCGTAACGATCGGCCCTCTGCCGGAGCTCGTGGAGGGCGGCGCCACAGCGCAGTACAAGACGGTGGGCTATGCGGAGTATATGGAGCACTTCTTCTCCACGAAGCTGGATGGACGAAGGAGCAACCTCGAACACTACAGGATTTAGTTGACTTCCAACTTCGTTCCAAGCAGCACAAATGAAATAAAACAAGGTCGGGTCTCGGGTGGATCCCAGTTATATATCTGGTTAATGATCTCGATATGTCGATTTCTTATTACTACTCTTCTAGTTATGTGCCGGCTAGCTCCCGGAGATTGTAATATAATGCACGGCATGTGAAAAATAAACAACTTGTGATGTAGGCTTTATATTGTTCCTTTTCGTTGCCGTCCAGCCACTAGAACCAAAAAAGACAAATATATATAAAGCCTACATCACAAGTTGTGAAAAATAAACAACATGTGATGTAGGCTTTATATTGACTGAGATTTCCATTGTCTCTAAGTGATATCAGTCAATAATTGAAAGATTCCACATGAAGCATACATTATTGAAGATTGTTAGGTCTTTTTTACTATTCCGATATATATATCCTAATAAAAAAAGATAAGAAATAAAAATGATAAAGGTTGAATACATCTATTTTAATTTTTTGGAATAATTGTGTTTTAGCCATGAATTTCAAGTCTAACTGCGAAATAATCATGGAATATAGATTTTGTGACTTAGCCATAACTTTTTTCACCCGAAGCTGCCATTTACCATCACCGTCAGTTCAATTGAACTTAGTGAAATAAAAAAAAAGAAAAAGAAAATGTCATTGGGACAAAGGCCCAAAGTGCCGTACTCTCCCTCATTCTCTCTCTCTCTCGTTCTGTTCCGACCTAACTCTAGGCGACTGAGGCAGTGAACAAAACAAATATGAGCATCTCCGTCGCATGGGCACGCACGGCTCTAACATGGGCGGAGCACAAGCGACGGCACGTGCAACTGGGGTGGGCAGAAAGCGCAGGCGATGGCACGCGCAGCTGGGCCAAGGCAGGAGTGCGGGCGACAGACATGTGGCCAGTGCCTGAAGCCAGAGCGGAAGCAGTAGTGCGGGGCTGGATCCCAGAGCATGGTGAGGGCCTCTAGATGGAGAAGCAACAACATGAAAGTATGGTTTTGTTCAATATGATTTGGAATCTGAAAATGAGTGAAAATTACAGTTGAAATGGTGTCAAAATTATGTTCAATTCTATTCAGATTTGAAAATTTGATCAAAATTCTGTCCAGATTTCAAATTTTGATCAAAATTCATATTTGTTGGTGAAAATTCATCTTAGTTTGCTTGGTTTGTCTTATTTCATTTGTCCAAAATCTGTTACAATGTTTCATTTCAATACAATGGTAGAATCACAATTTTTGCTATCAAATTTGTGGTAAAATCTCTAAAAATGGTAATTTTGTCTTTTTTTGCACAATAAAGTTACCACCGTTATATGCAGTAAACAGACCAGAAGTTGGTTCAGTGAAAAAAGTTATGGCTAAATCATAAAAATTGAATTTTTATGGCTATTTCACAATTAGACTTGAAATTCATGGCTGAAACCCAATTGCCCCTTAATTTTTTGGGAACCCTTTGAGCATATTTTGAAAGGAGTTTCAAAATCTTTGTTGTGTGTTGCTGAAACATGAGTCTAAGGAGAAACAGCCGAGGAAGCAGCTGAGCCAACACTATTACTTGAAGCATGTAGTGGTGTTTTAGCAAGAATTTCACCATTTAAAGCTATAGTCTCACTCCAAAGACATGATACAGATTGCTTAACATAAAAATTACTTTAAAATGACAATAATGGATTCTTGTTCTACAGTTATGTTGCTGATTTATTACTCTCTATAACCGTGGTGACTCAAAACTCGATCACCGTATTATCCTGTGTGAATGAACTACTATATATGGTTTTGAGGATAATGACCGTATTGCCACGGTTGAACAAGACTAATAATTGCATTTTCTTGAGTATGATGGTCAAATTAAAACGGACGAACAAGTACAATGATCATCTACATATCTCAAATCTACTGTGCACTCAGGGAGAACCTAGAGAGAATATAAGCTGTTCTTCATCTCTAAAATCCATTAATTCGAATTTTATTTCCACTGTATTTGACTAAAATAAATGTCCATTTTGATGCCTATAAAGCAAAGTTAAATTGAATCACCCACCCTAATGTGAACAAGGGTTCCCGATATTCCGAAAGGTTCTTGGTAAGTCGATTTGGTCGGAGGCGACACATAAATCGATCCGGCTTCAGAACAACACGTTCTAAACCCCGCAATCGCAGCACATCTCCTCTGGTTATCAACCGCTGTTGCACGGTTGACCTCGCCGAGAGGGTTATTCTGTGCATACGAATCAAGAACACAAGCAAGAACAATAAAGAAACAACCAATTTGCAGATGAATGATTAAGCTCACGAAGTTGGGGTCTCACAAACCGATGAACGAAGACAATATGCATGAGCGAAATTAATCTAAGCAAAATCCAAACATTAATGAAGAGGCGGTGGCTGTACATCAGGACCCTAGGGTCGTGTAAGACCCCCTGGACACAACGCTAAGTAGGCTAAACTTGATACATGGCCCAAAGATCGATGACGGTTTTGCATCACCAGGATAGATTCTGGAAGTCGCCTTATTTTGGCGATTTATAACAGCTCGGAATAAATTTTGACATGAGACTGGTTGGGTTGGAAATATCTCTTTGTTATCTTTCCAGGCACATATAGAACGTCCAAATCCGAATTCATATGTGACCTGAACGTCCATTTTAGTATAGATTGGTCCTAGGCCTCAAAACAGACTCGAAGTCGGTTTTGATTGGGCCTCCACCTTGGTTTGGACGTCCTTGCTGGCCCATCACACCCCCAATCACCTCCCCAGGGGTCTCATTATCATCTCCATGGTTCCTAACAATAATTAATTCATTAGGTAGCAATTAGTTCTTGAAACCACACAAACAAAATAATAGAAACGAGCTCACCTGTAAATTCAGCTGATGTGCATGAACTTTCATCTTAGTTGGAGGAGTGTTGTGTATATGCATAGGTGTGATGTCCTCATCATTCCCCCCTTTTGAATTTTAGTTGTTCTCGACTCGAGCTCATCTCTTTCTCCTATTTATGGTCTCAAATCTAAAATATTAATTGTGGAACTATTCCCAAACTAATGATGAAAACTTAGTCAGCAATATGAACATCATGCTCACTTTTATAACAAGATAGACAATGTATGATCTTAGAAGCACTGAAAAAATTGACATGACATGGTAATTATTATCAAAGTTTTCTAGTTAGTTATTCAGTTGTAAAACACAAGGAGGTTTCAAATTTGGACAAACATAAACTCTATATACCATAAACACACCATTATAATCATAGTTGCCTATAACATGAAAATTATTTCTTATCAATAAAGGCAATTCAGTTTGAGAAAAGATTTTCTTCTCCACGGTATATAGATCACAAAGAACATCAAATTCAATATAACCCAAAGTATTTAGGGAAGACAATAATTTTTGCTCATCCTTTTCACATGTAACTAAAATCAAATGTTTAATTTTAGCACTAGTGGGTGAATCGTAAGCAAAAATATCAAGCTCACTCATTTATTGTGGCAAAGGTATAAGTGAAGCATTTGCACAGAACTCCTCTTTATCACAAGGACCAATAGATAAATCAACTTGTGACAAAAGAACATCATCATAAGGTTCCAATACAACAAGATTATTGGAATAATTTATCACATCAAGAAAGCTCTTACCTAAAGCAACAACATGTTCTTTATCTTTTCTACTATCATCTTCTTTATGTATATGCTGAAATGTATTAGTTGGAATAAGAGGCAAAGAAATATGTTCATCCTCTAGTAATTCAGATTTTGATGGAAGTATTGCAACATTTAAAATAGCCCATTCTATCTTAAACGGTTCATTCTTTATTCTCTCAAATCTTTGTTGGTTCTCTTCTAAAATTTTAGCAGTGGTCATAGGTTTAAGAGTAACCCTTCTACCATTGTATTTAAATAAGTAGCTATTAGCAATGGTATTATGCAAAATATTATTTTTAGAAATTCAAGGTTTATCTAATAACAAATAACATGCTTGCATAGGTACTACCTCAAATTCTGCACTATGCTTATAAGAACCAATAAAAAAATTCAATGCTTGTAACTTTATCTACCTTTATCTTACCACAAGAATTTACCCATTGGATGTAGTATGGCCATGGGTGTTGCTTGGTCAAGTCAAGCTCCTCGACCAACTCTAAGCTTGCTATGTTGTGGCCACTCTCTCCATCAATGATGACACGACAATGGCGATCCTTCACAACAAAGTGAGTTTGAAACAAGTTATTAATTTGATTTTTCTCTACCTTCTCCACTTGAGAACTAAGCACTCATTGTGCTACAACACTCATATCAATCTCATTTCACACCATCAGTGTTGTAACCTGTCATTGTTAGTAGCAAACAAGAAAACACACAAGTAAATTTTCCTATCACTACTATGTGATCACGGTGGAAACTCTCAACAAGAAAATGGTAGCACCTTACTAAGATCTTACAAGATTCTTAATAGCAAAATAAAGGATACCTTGGAGAGTGTGATCCGACAATTACAAGGGTCCAAAAAATCTATGCCTATTCAGGAGGATATATATGGAGCTTGGATGGGTAATATTTGATAGCAAGGATTAGCAAAATTTCAATTCAGAAATTCTAAAACTGAATAGTAGTCCCAAGCTAGTCTACTTCACCGGCCTAAACTTGTCATGAACTCAAGCAAGCAAGCATATGACTCAACAAAGGACATAAGGGATGCAAGCAATTCTGAATTATTTTTCTTTTTTTTTGTAGATCTTTCTTTTTCTGATTTTGTGTTGGGTGCGGCTTTTTCTTCAGCACCTCTTTGGCTTTTGCTTGTTTCTTTTTTTTCACACAGAACTGCAGCAAGGTATTACAAATTTTACAACTCAAAATAACACCTGAATGTTTTTGTCTTACTACAAGCGCAGCAAAGCAAATGAATTATCAACTAGTACAGTCAAATGTACACCTTAATGGTTGTTATGGTGCAAGGAAACTATTCTTATGCTGCTACGACAAACCTATAGAAATACAAAACTTTCTTCTAAATCCCTCATGTGAATGCTAAACACTTTTCCATTTTTCTACTACTCACACACAAGATAATATATAGCCTAATCTGAAACAATCTATTTTTTCCTTGTGTGCCAAACAGATGTGCTTTGATATGATAGTACACACAAAAAATAGGAACTAAACTATGGCCAGCCACTCCAACTTACGTTTAGCACTAAACCAAGAGCAATACTTAGACACGATGAACACGACGACACAACGAGGGACTAAAATTTAGAGAAGCAAACTAAACTGAAAATTGCAGGGCACGAGGGGATATAGGACAGCGGAAACACGATGAACAAATATTTATGTAGGACAATTTTCCGGAGTTTAGGATTGAAAAAAATAACAGGGATAAGAGCCAACCTAACAGTATAACTGAAGCTCTGATTATCATTTGATGTGGACAATGGTTCAAGATCTTCCAAAAGGTTCTTGGTAAGTTGATTTGGTCGGAGGCGACACACAAATCGACCCGGCTTCAGAACAACATATTCTAAACCCCGCAATCGTAACACGATGTCTCCTCTAGTTATCAACCGGTGTTGCATGGTTGTAAGCTTCATGATCATTGATGACTAGATCCCCAAGGTATGAATGCTTTGATGATATATGACAATGATAAAATTGTGGGGTAATATATAGACGAGTGTTGTGTATGCAGAAATTATCTCTAAACTCTATTACAAATCATATGGATGACGGTTGCCTTGGCGATGGATGACAATAACCGCAAGCATGGGGGCTTGTGAGCTTGATGGAGTCCAAGGGTTGATGAAGATGGATAAAAGCTAAGGACAAGCTATGGAGCAAGTGTTGGGAACACTTGTCTAGTTGTTAGGGCTTTGAGTCCATAGGAAAAACAGGACTATCAAGGGGATCTAGGTCATTTCTCTTAGGTCATGACTAGTTGGTGATGTGCGTGGATGCTCAGTGAAATCACAGGCACTAGGTGACAGTGGAGACGTCAAGAAGTTGTTCAGAAAAGCCAAGAAACGAAGTCAAGCGAGGTCGAGGAGTTTCAGCTTCTGGACGAAGTGACCATATAGAGGGGTCAGAGGTGACCGAACTGTACGGTCACTAAGAGGTTTTGTCTGGGACTTACAACGGGCAGTGAGGAATCTGTCTGTACTGGGAGATATAGTGATCAGACGGTCTGGTCTGTGTGGTGCCACACATGGCAGAGAGGAAGCAGCACCGAAAAAGTTTCTGGACTGGAGAGAGAAACTGACCGGACGGTCTGGTCAGTTCAGATAAATCGTCTGGATAGTGTAGCCAACGGCTCTGGGAGCCATTCCTGAGAGACCGGACAGTCCGGTCAAGGACAGTCCGGTCTGGCAGTGACCAGACTGTCTGGTCATTGGGGTCCAAAAAGTGGATTTCATGGAGCAACAGCTAGTTGGAGGTTGGAAGCCTATATAACTTTGTTGCTGGGATCTTAGAGACCTCTCTTGGTCAGTGGAATACCTGAGAGCATTTGGTAATGTCCAAGAAGAAAAGAGGAGAGCACTAGGAGGAGATATTTCATATCTTGAGAGTGCTAGTGAGAGTAACTTGAGCATTGATGCACATCTAAGGCTAGGGTGTCCTTAAGAGTGTGATCTAGGTTGTTACTCTTGGTCTATGGTGAGACCTAGACCAGTTAGGTGTCGGTGATTGAGCCTATCATGATTGGTTGTGAAGGCCGTCACACGTTTGTACCCGGTTTGAGCCTACCGGTGAAAGGGGCATCGCTAGTGAGCGCCTGTGTTGGCTCGGGAAGTTCGGCGAGTTCTCAAGGGAGGCGAGCTTGTGCCTTAGTAGCAGCGGTGATGCACACCGTGTCTTCACCGCGGGAGTGATTGCGGGCTCGTGGGCGAGAACTCCACATTGGTGGTGGGAGGGACCGGCACTCCGACGGAACTGGTCCAACGAGGAGTAGGGGAAGGCGCCATCCTTCCGAGACCTCGGGAAAAAATCATGGGTATTCCTTGACCCCCTCTTTACTATTCCGCAATTGTGTGCTCTAGTAACTAGGTTGAATTGTGGCTTGCATAGGCTAGTATGTTTGGCTTCCGCGCTTGCTACCATCATGAACACTAGCATGTGTAGGATCTTGGCCTACCAGAATTATTAGGTTGTAATGATTGTTAGGTTCTAATAGTGTGAATTGAAGTATTTGGATTCGTGGTCGGCTTACCGATCCCCCCCCCCCCCCCCTTCAGTACGCCTTCGGTCCTTACAATGGTTGACCTTGCCGAAAAGGCTAATCCCTACTTATGAATCAAGAACACAAATAAGAACAACGAAGAAAACAACCAATTTACACATGAATGATTAAGCTCACAAAGTTGGGGTCTCACAAATCGATGAATAGTGACACTACATATGAATAGAATTAATCTAAGCAAAACCCAAACATTAATGAAGAGGCGGCGGTTGTATATGAGGACCCTAGGTGTCAAGATTTATTCTCGGCAATATACTTATAGGGCTACGTCGGAACTAAGAACTATGATGGTAACACAAGACGCTGAATTATACAGGCTCAGGTCCTCTCGATGAGAGTAAAAACCCTACATTCTGTGTTCTGTGATTTGTATTGCAATGAGAAAATCTGGTACCCCCGATGGGGAGGTCTCTGCTGCCTTATATATCCAGTCGGCAGAGGGTACATGAAGAGTCCTACTCGAAGTCTACAAGGATAAGTATAGAAAGTCTACCTCTAATTGCCTTATGCTCAAAGCCGACTTGGTCGGTTCCCTCGTTGGTGGGCCACCCTGTCGTCTACCGACTTTGGCATAGCTATGGATACCGGTAAGGTAAGTATTCCATAGCAGGCCCCGAGTGCTTTCTGATTTGAGCTATAACTTGATGAGTGATCTTCAATGTCTATGAGAACAGTTCACAAATTAGGAAGGCCTCTTGATTGAAGTCCATGATAGATCTGGTGCATCAATTAGATGCACCTGATCAGGTGTAGCCCCGACTCTTTTATCATTTTGGAGACTATCAAATGATGCAAGAGTCTAATAATGTTGGCTCTTAATAAACAGTTTAGTTTACTCAAACCATCTAGTTTGAGTTCTCCCTACCTCTAATCATCAAACTAGAGGGTCAGTCTACATGTCATCAAACATGTCGACCGATGGGATATAAGACCGAGCAATATACACTCTATTCTGAGTGATTCATAGACTTAGTTACCATGACATCAATCATGCTAAAGTCCATGTAATTTTATGACATCAATCATAATTCAATACTAAGCTTAAAATGACATCTATCATAAAACAATTTTTCCTTATTGAATCATCACTCGAATTATAATAAGCTCACTTCTGGTATTTAATCACTGACATCAATCAGTGACATAAATTATGAACTTATATCCCTACGACCCTAAAGCCCTTTGTTATATGATCATCAATCACATAGATATGGAAATGTTATTAGTGGATTTACCACTGCTTCTCATCAAAGAAGCCCCCGAGATTAACTCTCAAGGTTCTTTTAGCAAATATTCTTTTCAAAGAATATCCCATAACAAATAAAAACAAATGGCCTATTACTGTACGGCCCATGTCAGCCCATATGGACCCCAAAGACTAGGTCAAAAAGGCAAAGGTATAAAAAGGGGAGAGGGTTGTTGACTCCAAGTCCACGCTGCCATTTCGCACGTAGCGCTTTGTCTTCCTTGCGCCTCCCCTTCTCCAGCGACTTCTCTGCTTCGGAGCTAGGGTTAGCTTTTCCCATAGCCACTACAGATGTTCATCGCTAGCAAGCTTTGAGCTTTTGCTAGGGTTAACTCCCTGCCTCCGGATCTAGCGCACCGCCTCTTCATCATGCCTCGCAAGCCATCCAAGAAGGCCACTGCTACCGAATCATTTTCCTTGGAGTTGGAGATCCCGGAACAGTTGTGCGAGTTCTCCAAGAGCAACCTCACCGCCGCCGATCTGAACTCTTGGTGATGGACGGCATGCTCCCCGAGCAGGCATGCATAGATTGGAAGGTACCGAAGGAAACTCACCCCTCCCAATTCATAAACAGATTGTAGTTTTTTGCTCTTTATTCATGCACAGTTTTGGAGTTCCCTGCTGCAGTTTCTTGTGCGGGCTCCTTTTCTTTGATGGGATTGAGCTCGTCAACCTCAATCCCAACTCTATTCTTCACATTGCCATCTTCGTGCATCTGTGCGAAGCTTTTCTGGGTGTTCTGCCCCACTTCACTCTGTTTTGCCATCTCTTCGTCCTCTGACCGTTGCCAACTAAAGAAAACCAAGTCGTCATTGGTGGAGTTGGCTTCCAGTTACGCAAGAAGGAGGCATATATCAATGTGCCACTGAACACCGGGAACAAGAACTGGGGATGAGTGGTTCTACTGTGACAACCCTCCCCCTTCTCTTGCTGATTTCTCTGGTGAGAAAGTCTCTCCTCAAGCATGGTGGTCGGAGAGACCGGATCCAACTGATCCTCAGGTGGTCGCTATGCTGGAAAAGATTGCAGAGCTAAAGAATGATGGGGTTAATGGCATTACTATCGCAAAGAGCTTCATAGTTCACCGAGTGCAGCCCTTAAAGCAGGAGAGCCATCCTGCCTGGATGTATGTCTCTGACGATGAGACAAGGGAAGTACCCGATCCTCCAAACTCCACTCTGCGCCGATCACGACTGTCGAAGATGTTTGAAGGAGACATCATCTAGGATCACTTCTTAATCACAAAGGCATACAATGTGGGCACTCTACGGGCTCGAATAAGCTTCGGTCATACTAAGTATTTCTGATGTTCTTTTGACAGACTAATCATAATCTTTGATGTCTTCAATTTCTACAGGTTTTAGACACTTTTGTGTCACATCCTCCGCTCCCTCTGACCGATTCCGAGGGACCGAATTATATTGAGAAGCCGCCGCAGACCGGCACTAGGGGTTCAAGCTCATCGGTGAGCATGCGGCCGACCGTAGGGTCCGTCGTAGGCACCACTACCTCTTCTCCTATCAACTTAACCTCCCCAAGTCGACGGGTGAAGCAAACCGCCCATCATCATCGGCAATATGTGGGGGGCAATGATGATGACGAAGAAGAACTACCCCAAGACGTTGGTCGGCCTGCCCTGCACACTCCGACCAACCATCAAGCCGGTCGGAGCCCCCGAGCAAAACGGTGATCGATGCAGGAGCAGCGAAGAAGACCACTAAAGTCAGCCAGTCTTCCCTGAAGAGGAAGGAGACTGACTCGCAGACCACTTCTTCAAAGAAGAAAGTCTGCCGAATCAGAATCAAGCAAGCCTCCAGGTAGACTTCTTTGATTCTTCACCTCTATAGTCAACAACCATATTTTAATCATTAGCGCTATATTCTTTGGTGGTCACAGCAGTCGGTAAGTGATGCCTAGAGCGCCCAAGGGTCTGAAGACACCCGGTCAGCTCCTACTCCTTGTCCGACTAACTTACCCAACCAGTCCACACACCATCAAGTGTTCCGACTGAGCTGAGGAAGTCGCCCAAAGCTCCAGCTCCTACACCAAAGCCAGTTCCATCACTTCAAACTGTCAATCCTTTCGCAACCGGTATTTCTTCCCCTCTCAACAGTGGTAAGGCCGTGTTGGTCAAGAATGCATTAGGTTGGCCTGAAGCTGAGGATATGGAAATTATCCATCAACACCGAGAGGCCAACAAGGTACATCAATACCAAGTTTTTTCTTTCCATTGACTTGATCTTTCGACTAACCACGCGCTTCTTTGTATTCAGAAAACATATGCTCTTATAGAGAAGAAGCAGACCAGGATTGAATGCCTTGAAGTCGAGACATTTGGTATGTCCCAGATTCTTTTCTATATTAGGTCTTTCTTCAAGATATTGACTTGTTGTTGGTATCTTGCTAGTTACCAGCGAGCAACTCTCCCAGGCCAAGAAACAGATTGAAAGGGTGCAGACCGACCACAAAGAAGCAACCTGAGCTCTAGAGCAAAGTCGTGTTGATGTCGTTGGTAAGATAGCACATCAACTTTTATTTGCTTTTTGCTAACTCTATTACTAAAGATTTCATATGTGTCTTTAGCTCGCGATCAAAAAGTCATAGACCTGGAGAAGTTGACTTCAAACCAGTAGAGACTTTTAGACACTTTGAATGCTGAGAAGGATGACCTTTCGAAGTCGGTCAGAGAGCAAAACTCTGAATCACTCAGCTGAAGAAGAAATGGGAGGAAGCCGAAGGGAAGATAGAGGAGGCTAAGAGTATCTCCAAAACATTCAAATGTAATCTTACCAGTAAGCTCTCCATCATACCTTCATTATTTCTCTTGCTAACTTCAGATTATGATTGAAAATCTTTCGCAGCATTATCCTACGGCGCTCGAAAAGCATTGGATTACATCCATGCTAACCAAGTGGAAAAAATCGGTGACTCCTTGGAGTATCTGCTGGAGCATGCTTTAGAGGCGATCGCTATAAACACCAAGAGGGTGGCGACCGAGGCCGGGAGCCAAGTGTTGGCTATTTGCCAGACCTAGTCTCCTGCATTGCCGTTGGATAAGATCAAGGAGGGCTTCAATCCAGACATGATAATAGACCAATGCCAATTGCTTATGGACTCTATGCTCGAGACCTCTCATGCCTTGGTCGACAATGTTGAAGTTGATCCCGTTGCCCCGACTCCTCTAGCAACTCCAGAAGTAGAACTGCACGATGATACTTCCTCTCCTTCAAAGGAGTTGTAATTATCTATAATGTCATAAAACATTAGTGGTGTTTACGTAGGAAGATACTATTATCTTCATGTAAATAATAATTTCTATGCTTGCTTAATTTGGAAACAAATTAAAAGACCAAAAAATAGTCATAAAGGCAATCTCCTGTTACTTAAAGCAAAACGATCAGTACTTAGTTGCATCACTCGGGCTTAGGACTTAGATATTTTTACCAAAAGTCTTTTAGAGATAAAAACCGAAGTTGCATCGGTCTGCCTTAGCATATTAGGTTGTAATTCATAGCCACGTAACAAGCAGAGTTGGCCAATCGACACATGACCTCTCGCTCTTTGGCTCTCGGTTTAGTGTAGTGGCAGTCTGTTCTACAGTATGAATTGTATAACCATGAGGTTAAACATTAGAACAAAAAATCTTAAGACCGCATCAAGATATGAGAAATCGGTCAAACAAAATCCAAAACCAGATATAATCAAGGTTAAGGAGTAGTGGGACATTATTACTAGCCCCTTGGCTCGATTGTTTAATATTGTAAATTAAGGAATCGAGACAAATAAGAGTGAAAATCATCAATAAATCTTTCATCAAAAAGATTGAAGTTACATCCATTAATAAAGTATGAGAATACAAAAGATAGACTAAGTATATAAATGACGTAGCTGATTTATGTTCCACGAGTTTGGTATATCATCGCCATCTTCATACATCAGTCGGTAAGCCCCCCGTCGAGTGACTTCTTTGACCACATAAGGTCCTTCCCATTTAGGGGAAAGTTTGTGCTGATTCTTGATTGATTGCACATGGCACAGCACTAAATGCTCAACATGTAACTGGCGACTGCGTACATTCTTGTCATAGTAACATTGCAAGCCTTGTTGATATAGCGCCAACCAAAACAAAGCATAATTGTTGGTCGTAACTATGCACCCACTTACATACCGTAAGAGAATGGTGTACGATTGTAGCACTTTTTCTCTTGAATTGACTATTCCAAGGTTTATCGAATCCACTGGGACTTTGGGGATAATTAAACAAAGTTAATAGTAAAAGATCTAGTCAAAGCTACTGTCCATTTCAGGTTGCATGAGGGACACTGGCCAGCACAAAGGTGTGCCAGACAGCAAATCTGTCGTTGTGCCGATCGGCACAGGTGTTGAGCCAATCAGCACACTGATGAATCATCACGCTGATCGGCGCAGGTGTTGAGCCGATCGACACACTGGTGGATCTAAGCCAAAGTGTGACAGATATCTTGTAAGCCTAAGCTGTTAAGTGAGTAGCTAAATATCTACTAGTGAGATCGTAACCAGAAAGTCTAATCAAATAGCATCATAATGGGTAATTACTTGGATCAATGAAAACCTATAATGAATAAGACCACCCTGCTTTCCGAGCGGTTCCCGATTTATCGCTGCCGAGAGGAAACCCTTAATCGCACGAGTATCTTACCATACTCAACTATCCAATAGTGTTGCACAGGCTTAGTGTTGTCACCGATAAACCACACTACTAGCATCATCAAGCAACCATAATCAATACAATGTCCGAATACTATTCGAATCACCACGATCAAGATACTATCTACTTAATTAGCCTAGAACTAAGCAATTGGAATAAGCACATGCATGACTATAGAATCAAGATAGACAAATCACCAAAACCATCATCAACATATTCAATCATCCTTGAGATACATAGAGTAAGATTTATCTCCGTCGAGATGGCTTACCTTGATGAATCAACTCTTAACACCAATGGTTCTTGAAACCAACTAGAGATCTATTCTAACGGGGCAAGCCCCGGTGGCTCTAACTCACGGATCTGTTGTCCCTCTATCACCTCTGCCTTCTTCTCTTTCGAGACCAGGGTTTACAAGTATTTATAGAGGTTCTACTCGTAGAGGACTCGGTTTCTAGCAAATAAGGTGGTTGCGCCGATCGGCACAGGATTGCACCGATCGGCGCAAGCCGTGTCTTCTCGAGTTTCTCTTTCGAGTCGGTTCTTCTACCTTCCACAGCTGTCATGTGGGCTTTTTCCTTCGAGATAAAGTCTTGTACAGCAAGTCAAGATCTTGAAGTTCCATAAATCTTCTAGGTAAATATCTTCAAGTGTCTTACGCAGATAAACTTCCATAAACATATGGGATGGGCCTCGGACACTTCTGTGGGCCAAAACACCCTTGCGTCGACTGGCTCATGGACTGCGCTGATCGGCGCACTAGGCTTCTTTAGTGCTTTTCGTCGGTTCTGGACTCATGTCCTCTCCAGTATCACTTTAATCGCCAATTTTACCTGTTTCTGCAATAAAGCTCCCAAACAACACGTATACAAATATATAGGCAATATCATAGGTAAATGGCCTAAATTAGTATTAATTATGTTCTAATTGGGGTAATATTCACATGTAAAAGGGGCACTTGGGGAGTACCAACAGCGATCAGCAACTCCTCTATCGTAATTGAATCAATCTCTCAGTTTTCTTTAGAAAGCTTCTCGTCATATCCCTTGACTCACACTGATATGAGGTTTACCTCAGTTGGCAGCATAGCCTCGGAGCCGTAGACCAATGAGAAAGGTGACTGGCCAGTAGCCCGACTGACGTTAGTACGCAACCCCCAAAGAACTGAAGGCAGCTCTTGTACCCACCGACCGGCATAAGGTTTGAGCCTGTCAAATATCCGTGGCATCAACCCTTGAAGAATCATACCATTGGCCCATTCAACCTGTCCATTACTTTGAGGATGAGCCACTGATGCAAAGTGGATTTTTATTCCCATCTCATCGGCAAAGTTACGGAACTCCTCAGATGTAAACTGAGTTCCATTGTCGGTGATGATATCATGAGGGACCCCAAACCGAGTGAAGACATCTTTGACAAACTCGGCCATTTTCTTCAAAGTTATCTTGCCAACCGGCTTTTCTTCAATTCATTTGGTGAATTTTTCAATAGCAACAAATAAATGAGTGAATCCGCCTGGCGCTTTCTTGAAAGGACCGACAATATCAAGCCCCCAGATTTAAAAAGGCCAAGTCATAGGTATCATCTGGAGTTGCTACGAAGGTACATGTGTCTGTTGAGCAAAGAATTGACAGCCTTAATACTTCAGAACTATCTAGTGTGCATCTTCGACCGTCGTAGGCCAATAAAACCCTTGTCGGAAAGCCTTGCCGACCAAAGTCTTGAAAGCTGCATGATTGCCACATACTCCTGAATGGATTTCTTCCATCAACGCTCTGCCTTCTGCTATTGAAATGCATCGCATCAGGATATTCGATCCTCCTTTACAATAGAGCAAGTCATCTACCATTAAATATCCCTGAGACCGAGCCTTTAGCCTCTGCTGCTCATTAGAGTCTGCAGGCAGCATACTACTAACCAAAAAATGAATAATTGGGTCGCACCAATCGGTCTCCATGTTCACATCTTCCACTGGGCTGGCAACATCGGTCGTCATCACATCAGGTCGAGGAGAAATAGTTGGTGTATCAAGGGTGTGTAGAAACACACCAGGTGGAACTACCAACCGTGATGTTCCCATCTTAGCTAGCTCATCAGCAGCTTGGTTGTTGTCGTGGAGAACGTGCGTGAACTTAAGTCCATCAAACTTGTTCTCCAGCTTCCTCACTTCTTGGCAGTAAGCAGCCATATTATCATCTACAAAGCTCCAATCCTTAGTGACCTCGTTGATGACCAAAGCCGAGTCACCAAAGATGTCGAGGCGCTGAATGCCGAGCGAGATGGCAATTCGCAAAGCATGTAGAAGAGCTTCATACTCTACAGTGTTATTGGACGTGCGAAACTTGATCTGGAGGACATATCGGGGTCTCTCCCCTGTCGGAGAAATAAGTTCAATTCCTGCCCTTGCACCCAGAAATTGGAGCGACCCATCAAAGTATATTTTCCAGTACTCAATATCTTGTGGTGCAGGTGGCATTTGAATCTCTGTCCACTCGAAAACAAAATCAGCAAGCGCCTGTCCTTTAATGGCTGAGCGTGGTACGAACGTGATGGTGTATTGACCATGCTTGACCGCCCATTTAGCAATCTTGCCAACTGTCTCACGGTTATGAAGAACTTCCCCAAGTGTGAAAGAAGTATGGACTTCGATTGGATGAGCTTGAAAATAATGCTTCAACTTTCTCGAAGTGATTAGGAGCGCATACAACAGCTTCAAGATCTGGTGGTATCGGGTCTTGGATGCATTGAGAACCTCACTCACGAAGTACACCGGGTGTTGCACCTTTTGTACATGTCCCTCTTCTTCTTGGTCGATTGTTAAAACAGTACTCACAACCTGAGTTGTGGCCGAGACATATAGTTGAAGCTTCTCTTGCGGCTCCAGAGGTACAAGGACCAGGATGTTGCTGAGATACTTCTTCAATTCATCTAGCACCAACTACGCCTCCTCCGTCCAGACAAAGTTATCCTGCTTCTTGAGCAATTTGAAGAATGGCAGACCGTGAAACCCTAGTCGGGAAATAAACGACTCAAAGATGCCATGCATCTGGTCAGCTTTTGAAGATCCCTTTGAGAATTAGGTGGTCCAATATGAAGGATTGCCTTGATCTTATCCGGGTTAGCCTCTATACCTCATTTCAAAATGATGTAACCGAGTAGCTTTCCTGAGGGGGCCCTAAAGACGTACTTCTTTGGGTTCAACTTCATCGAGTACCACCTTAAATTGTCAAACGTCTCTGCCAGGTCAGAGAGAAGTTCTCCAACATTTTAAGACTTTACCACGATGTCATCAACATATGCTTCTGTGTTCTGACTGATCTGAGTTTCGAGGTAGCATTGAATACCATGTTGGTAAGTCACGCCAGCATTCCTCAGACCGAACGACATAGTTATATAACAGTAGGCACCAAAGGGAGTTATAAAGGAAGTATTGATTTGATCTTCGACCTTCAGTGGGATCTGGTGATATCCTGAATAGGCATCTAGAAAGCTCAAGAGATCACTCCTGGTTGTCGGGTCTATGATCTAGTCAATGCGTAGCAGAGCGAAGGGGTCCTTAGGGCAGACCTTGTTCAAATCGGTATAATCAACACACATACACCACTCTTTATTCTTCTTCGATACAAGGACTGGATTAGCCAACCAATCTAGATGATACACTTCCTTTATAAAATTAGCATCTAAAAGTCTAGCTATCTCCTTCTTCATGGCATCCTTACGATCTTGAGCGAATCTTCTAAGTCTTTGTTTGACGGGTGTAGCCCTAGGAGGCACACCCTTAATTCATGCTCAATCTTTTCCCTAAGAACTCCTGGCATGTCAGAAGGCTTCCATGCAAAAATGTCCCTATTTTCCTGGAGGAAAAGAGTGTGCGTGAGTTCCTATTTCTCTCCTAGGTTGGCCCCTACATAAGTAACTTAGCAGGGTCTTCAAGATCGAGCGGAATTTCTTTGGTCGGCATGTCATCCGTGTGGAGCTTCTCCTTACTGGGCCTCTTTGTGGGAATATCCAAGTCGGTCTGCACCTCTTTGTCGACTGCCTTCTGGATCTCCAACCGGTCAGACAGCATCAACTGTCGGTCGGCCAACTCACAACTCTGCACATTGCAATCAAAAGAATTCCGAAGATCAGAGTGGAGGGAGATGATTCCTTTGAGGCATGGCAACTTCAAGGTAAGATGAGAGTAGTGCAAGACTGCCATGAATTTCTCCATCGCCGGTCTGCCAATAATGGCATGATAGGCAGATTCAAAGTCGGCCACTTGGAAGATGATACGCTCTATCCTGAAGTTCTCTCGAGTGCCAAATGTGACAGGTAGAGTGATATGCCGTATCAGCACCAAGGTCTTGCCCGGCACAATCCCATGAAAGGGAGAAGTGCTTGGTTTGAGGTCATCGGCCGTCAAGCCTAACTCCTTGAGATTCTTGGTGAAGATTAGGTCAAGGCTGCTTCCTCCATCAATGAGTACTTTGTTGAACTTGACCTCCTTCAGAGTGGCCGCGAGTACAAGGGGATAATGACCCAGTCGGGGCAGGTGTCGAGGGTGATCTGACCGATCAAAAGTGATTGGAACTTTAGACCACTTCATGTACTCGGGCACGGCTGGTTTCACGGAGTTTATCTCTCGTAGCTCTAGCTTGTGTTTGTGTTTGGACATATAGGTGTCGGGTCTCCGAAAATAAAGTTGACTTCCTTCTAGGGCTCCTGAAACACTCCTCCTTCGTCCTTGTCACCATCCTCGCTTGCTTTATCCTTGTCGTTTTGCCTTGGAGGATCCTTGGCTACTTTCAACGCGGCAGTTGTGAAGCTCTTTAGATGGTAACAATCTTTTTAAAGGACTCAGCCTTGTCTTGGTGCATCTCCTTCCCTTTGCCTGGATATCATACAGAGCTGACTCCCCTAATGTGTATTTGTCCGCGATCTCAAAGCATTCCCGAGCGGTCAGGTCAAGGTTATGATTATGTCGACCAATCTCTCGAACTAGGTCATCACTCAGTAACCCTCCTTGGAAGGCAGTAATGATCTACTGATCCGGGATATTGGGGATTTCTGTCTTCTTACCGCGGAATTGCTTGATGAAGTCATGCAAGGGTTCGTCTGGCTTCTTCTTGAGTTGAGTGAGGTCGAAGTGATTGCCCGGACGACTGTAGGTAGCTTGGAAACTCTCGATGAACTGCTTATTGAGTCCCCCCCCCCCCCAATTGGAGATCGAGCTCTTCGGAAGAGATGTGAGCCAGATCCGAACAGTAGGCTCAAGGCAGACCGGCAAGTAATTTACCATGACATGAGTGTTTCCTCCTACAGATCGAATGACTGTGTTGTAGATCTTGAGCCACTCCTTGGGGTTGGTTCGGCCGTCATACTTCTCGATGGCGATGGGCTTGAAACTTCTCAGAAACTTGCATCTACGCAATTCTGGAGTATAAGCCTTTATGCCATCAAACTCCTTGTTGGTCGATGACGGAGTCCTGCGGCATCGATCTGGAGATCAAGATGCTGAGGAAGCACGACGTCTATGGCGTGGATCCACATCATCATCATGATAATTCTCGTGCCAGTCCCAATCGTCATATCGGCATCGGTCGTCATGGTTATCCCTTGGAGGTGGGTCCAATCAGTCATCGCAATTATCCCTTAGAGGTGGATCTTATCGATCATCACTGTTATCCCTCGGAGGTGGATCTCGTCGGTCATCGCGGTTATCCCTCAGAGGTGGATCTCGTCATGGCAATAATCATCCCTCCGGTCATGATGCTCTTCTTCATAACGACGATTTTCATGAGCTCGTTCATCATGATGAGAGTTAATGACGTCTCAGAGATCACAAGGCCCTAACGAGTCTCTTAGATTGCGGCGTCCTCGATGGCTACACGAAGTAGCATGGCTGGAGGTGGCCACCGACTGAGGGGGTTCCTTATGAGCCACTTGGATAGCAGCTGCCTTAGGCATGGTCACGGCCGTCCTCATCGCATGAGTCCGATATGCCTCGTCAACCATCAAGCTGTCGAGTAACATTTTTGCCCCAGTGATGTTATTTTGTGGAGTGTCGTAAACCTTGATGCCATTTATCTCGATCTCTAATTGCCCGAGATCTAACCTTCACGCAAGGCGAGACCCACGCGATCCTCTTGCCCGACCACGGTGTCCTGCCGATGAGTTGTTGTCTTTAGGGTTTTCTCCCATGTGACCATCTTCAGCGCGGCCACCTTCCTCGCGACCGTTTCCTCGGTCTCCTTCCTCCCCATCATCGCCTGATGGGTTCTCATCTATCTCGACCATATTCACGGTCAAAGGACAGAGGCACACAGACCCATCTGAATCCTCATCAAAGGAACAGATCGACTCTGAGTCATCCCCTATGGGTCGGTCTGTGTCACCGAATCCGAGTGGGAACAATGCTGGGATCAGATTGGACGAACTCGGTGATCACGCCATCGGAACGGCAGCGTTCGAGTCAGATCGGTGGTTCTCCAAACCTAGCTCTCGATTGACGTCGACGGTGAAGTCGAGCGACCTGAAGGAGATCCTGAAGTCCAGCGAGTACTGGATGTTGGAAATTTTGGCCACCGTATTCGATGAAGAATCCCGGTGAGCCTCATCCCCTACTTGGCGTGCCAACTGTCAAGATTTATTCTTGGCAATATACTTATAGGGCTACATCAGAGCTAAGAACTACGATGGTAACACAAGACGTCAAATTATACAGGTTCAGACCCTCTCGATGAGAGTAAAAACCCTATGTCCTATGTTTTGTGGTTTGTATTGTAATGAGAAAATCTGGTACCCCCGATAGGGAGGTCCCTGCCGCCTTATATATTCGATCGGCGGAGGATACATGAAGAGTCCTACTTATAGTCTACAAGGATAAGTATAGAAAGTCTATCTCTAATTGCCTTGTGCTCCAAGCCGACTCGGTCCTCATTGGTGGACCACCCTATCATCTATCGACTTTGGCATAGCTATGGATACCGGTAAGATAAGTATTCCACACTAGGGTCGTGCAAGACCCTCTGTACACAGTTCTAAGTGGGCTCACCTTCATACATGACCCAAAGACCGATGATGGTGTCGTAGCACCAGGACAGATTCTGGAAGTCGACTTGTTTTGGCGATTGCCGATGGCTCGGAACGAATTTTGATATGGGACTGGTTGGGTTGGAAAGGTCTCTTCATTATATTTCCAGGCATATGTAAAACGTCCAAATCCGAGTATGTATGTGTCTTGGGCGTCTGTTTTAGTGCAGACGGGTCCTGGACCCCGAAATAGACTCGAAATCGGTTTTAATTGGGCCTCCACCTTGGCTTGGACGTAGTTGCTGGCCCATCACGCCTCCAATCACCTCCCCAGCTATCTCATCATCATCTTCATGGTTCCTAAAAACAATTAATTCATTAGGTAGCGAGCTCACCTATAAATTTAGGTGATACGTATGAACTTTCATCTTTATTGGAAGAGTGTTGTGTATATCCATATGTGTGATGTCCTCATCACACCCAACCCACGTCAGGACTCAGGAGTAGAAGGCACCATAAAAATTCTTTCTGTAACATGGATAAAACTATGCCTGAAAGGCTAAAATGATTCCATACCTACCTTGAAATGTACAAGCATAGAAGATGGAAGTTGGTTTATGGCCAGATAGTACATCTTAAATGTGAGTCTTTGCCTCGTAGGTAACAAATGTTATTTGTGATAATGACCTACCAAACAATCAGCTTTTGAGTTCCTGGTCAACATTCTTACATTATAGAATAGCGGTGATTAGTATATGTAAATGCAAAACGGCAGAGAAAGAACTGATAATGCTTGTCCAGTATTCTCTATAACTCTTTCGTTAGCAGCCCTTAAAAAATATATATGGGAGTGCAGTGCTCCTACCTTACTTAAAAAAAAACAGCTTGTATAGTCGCTACAAAAAGACGTGTGCTCTCTGAAATGATGGACAGCCAGCCAACACCATCATCTGCAGACTGCACGGGAAGGAGAGGAACTTAATCGTCGATGGCGCACGCTAAATTAGGAGGGCACCTGACGGTGCCAAACGTGCAGGCACTCGCGCAAGCTTTGAACGGATCTGGCGAGCATGTCCCTGAACGGTACGTCGTCAGGACGGAGGTGCCCAGCGACGAGGAAGTCGTCACTGGCTGCGCCATTCCTGCCGTCAATCTCGACCGGTTGCTGGATCCCCAGACGTCGGAAGAGGAGCTGCGCAACCTTGGCTCTGCTTGTCAACTGGGTTTCTTTCAGGTCGTACACACTCCTGTTTCTACATCCTTTTACGAACTTGAGTAGTTACTTAGTCTACGATAATTACACATTAAATCCCTGTTTTCATGCTGGAATCGAAAGTTGTATCAAACTCTTGCACCGAGTTGTTGCCACGCTTGACACTCACAAGTCACAAGCTTTCTGCAGCTCATCAACCACGGGGTGCCAGATGAGGTACTCCGGGACATGAAGAGAGACATCTCCGAATTCTTCAAGCTCCCGCTCGAAACCAAGAAGCTGCACGAGCAGCTACCGGACAGCGTGGAGGGTTACGGACAGGTATTCGTCTTCTCAGAGACCCAGAAGCTGGACTGGGCAGACATGATGTACCTCATGCTACGCCCGACTGAGTCGCGGGACATGAGGTTCTGGCCAGCGCAGCCACCGTCGTTCAGGGACTCCATCGACAGGTACTCGACGGAGGCGGCGAAGGTTGTGTCGAGCTTGCTGCGATTCATGGCCGGGGACATGGGCGTTGACCCGGAGCGTCTCCAGGAGATGTTCACGGGGCAGCCGCAGACCATGCGGGTATCCTACTACCCGCCGTGCAGGCAAGCCAGCGAGGTGATCGGCCTGTCACCGCACACTGACGGCAGTGGCCTGACTGTGCTGCTCCACATTAACGATGTGCAAGGGCTGCAGATCAGGAGCGGCGATGGCAAATGGCTCGCTGTTGAGCCTCTAGACGGTGCATTCGTCATCAGCATTGGCGACATATTCGAAGTAACTTAATAATTTAATTGATTTCTGGTATTCTCGCAAAGAATACAATTATTGATTATTGGTAGCATACGCTTATAGTAGAAATATAAATTCAATACTCGAACCATGTTTGCTTTACGCTAGTACTTTTTTTTATTACTGTTTATTTATGCTAGTAATTGTTGCTTGCAGATTCTGAGCAACGGGCGATACAGAAGCGTTGAGCACAGGGCCGTGGTAAACCCAAACAAAGAACGCATGTCGGCGGCTATCTTCCATCAGCCGTACCCGAGCATAACGGTCGGCCCTCTGCCGGAGCTCGTGGAGAAGGGCGCCACGGCGCGGTACAAGTCGGTGGGCTACGCGGAGTTCATGGAGCGTTTCTTCTCGACGAAGCTCGATGGACGAAGGAGCAACCTCGAGCAATACAGGATCTAGTTGACTTCCAACCTCGTTCCAACCAGAGCAATGTACAGGATCTAAGTTCACTTCCAACTTCGTTCCAAAGAATGTCGGGTGGATCCCAATTATCCTGTAATGATGTCTTGTTGTGTGCTGAGCTACCAAAGATTGTAACGCATGGCTTGGTCAAAAAAATAAGCAACTAGCTTGTGATGCAGGCTTTATATTTTCCTTTTCGCAGCCCATTGTCCAGAAGAAATTTTCTGTAATCATGATGTTTGGTCAATGATGAAACTTCAGTAATAGAACCAAAAGAGATTTCCTAGTTCTGAATCGGCTGATTTTGTCGTTTCTAAATGTTGCATCAGTTACATGCTACATATTTGAGTTTGGCTATGTACAAATTAAAAGCTTTGTGGAGATCAATGCTCACTAACTTTTTTGTGTTGAAAGATTGCACATGAAGCATCCATATCTAAAAGATTCGGTTTTTTGTGTGTGTGTGAATTATCTCTAGAAGATTGTTAGGTCTAAGCTGGTGTAAAATATAACGTCCCGTCCCTCCGTAGTCGGACCTGCTTATACCTGGCAGCTCTCTAGGATCTCAAAACTGACTTTACAGACCAACACGAGTCTTTATTATATACTTTGTTCTAACTTGTGCACAACCAAAAATAACTTTCCAGACAATCACTCATCTTTAAATTACTCCGGGTCAAACAAGCTTAACCTCAGAGTTCTTTAAAGATGAGTTTGTAGAAAAGAAGTTATAACTTATTAGTATGAGTACTCTATCAATCCTATTAAGCATTAAGCCCCGAGTCAGTATGTTACATTCTCACCCTCTTAGAAGATCGACATCCTCGTCAATCAACCTCGAACCAGGAACGTCCTCTTTTGGCCATGTCCGTGTGCCCAGTGCTAGTGCATGTGTCATGCTTGTGACCACTCTCTGAGGCCACACCAGCCATGCACACCATAGCTGCGCAACGGCAACCCACACACCCGTGAAACCGTGAGGGTCAGGTTGGATATGAATTATAATGTTCCGCCCCTTCGAGTCCGGACCCACTTACATCTAGCTCTTTAAAACTTCAAGATTGTCCTTACAGACCAACACGAGTCTTTTTACATACTTTGTCCTTACTCGTGCACAACCGGGAATAATTTCCTAAACAATCATCCATCGTTAAATTGCTACGGGTCAAGCAAATTTAACCTTAGAGGTTTTTTTAGAGATGAGCTTTTAAAAAAGAAGTTATAATTTATTAATATAAATATTTTATCCATCCTATTAAAAACCCTGAGTCAAGATGTTGCATAAAAAAAATAAAAAAGAAGCTACGAAGTGGAGATCTGCTAAACCACATCCCACCAAATGTACATTTTATCTGAACCAGATAAATCCACTTGAGCTCCCACTTCCCCTCCCCAGAAGCGGCTGGCCAGAGAGAGAGGTAGAGGCAGGGAGACTAAGACGGAAGTCCAAGCCGACGTCCATGCTGTGCACCTTGCTTTTCATTTCACGAGCGAATCTGGGGAATAACATGACCATACGTCAATGCCAAACACAGCTAATCGGTCGACTGAAATAAAATCCACGAACCATGGACGTCAGCGTTTTTGAACAAGGGATTTCACGCGGTGGTACTGGTACATGACCTCAAACGGATTATGATTCAATACGAGGAAAACGATACCAACAAATGCAATTGCTGTCAGAGCCGAATAATCAGATCACGGATTCTCGCCGAAGGCAACCATATGTGGTGAGACGCAAGCCTAGTCAATGTTGAGGCAATGTGTAATAGGCATAAAATCTGGAAATTGGGCAGACAAAATTGTGTACAATAAATATAGCAGAATGCAAGTGCAAGCCAGTAGGCAGCAAGGGAACCACAATGAAGACCAGAAAGTCTAAAAAAAGTGGTAATTAATAACTGGTTGATTTAGGATATGATGTTGCTAGGGACATTGCATCACAGCGTCTGTATACCTACAAGGCCATGATGGAGCTGCCATAAATTGTTAAGGTCTTCGACGTTGCACCAGTGTGCTTCGCTAACACAGATTTTAGCCTCCCAAAGCCGGCGTTCTGAAACTGGTGCATAAGGTCGTCGGTCAAGTTGAGGCTCACATATGGCTCAAGTAACATATTGGAACAACAACTAGAGGGCACAACTGCGTTTACCCTGAACAACAGCAGTACACATGGACAGGCAGAGGAAGCCCAGCAACTGTAGCAACCGCTGAACAGGCACAGCTCTCAGTAGCATCAGGCTTGGCCCATCTGCATGCACATAAGCGTGAAAGAGTCAGAGTCTAAATGAGCAGCAGATCTATTTCTTTCTTTCCTATTATTAGCTAGATCAACAATCTGGTGTCCAGTCGCAACCGATAGCATACGCTTCCACTTTGATATGAGAAGAAATAGCTTTTTAAAAATATTTATTTACTCTTTCAAGAATGTTTACTCTTTTAAAAGGGGAATATTACCATGATGTTGTTGAAGTGGTCATATCCAGGTCAGCTAATGTCTTTTTTGTTTGTGACAAAACAAATGTCCGATAGGGATCACATGCTTAAATTTTTGTTGGAACTTCAAATTGAGAAGTTCCAAAATGGGGTGACATCATAACTCCAAAGAACACAGAAAACACATAAGGATGCAACAGTAAGTTAGTAACTACCATTTTCCATACAGCTGAGTCACACAAGAATAAAAGTAAAAATAAAAATAGCAAAAGTGTAGCTATATTGGGATGGAAAATAGACGATGGGCAACAAGTAATACGGAAAATGGTGCCAAGACCCACCATCTTAGCTTGCGACATGTCAAAATATGACTCTATGCTCGCTTCTGACAGATATAGATGGCCAAATGGGCCGTGCCAATCAGGCCGGCCTGAAGCACGATTTTTCTAGCGTGGCCCAAGCACGGCCCGGCCTGTTGAATTTTGTGCTCAGGCGGTCAGGCTGGCACGGCCCGATGCACCCGTGCTTGGGCTGAGGGGTCAGCCCGATGGGCGGCACAGGCATGGCCCATTTAGTATAGTTTAATTAGATTTTATATTTCCTCTGTATCCAACAATTATTTAGTGGCCTAGTGGTGTGGATGTTTGCCTGATTAAATTAGGTCATGAGTTCGAATCCCAACTCACTACAACAACAACAACAAAGCCTTTTTATCCCAAGTAAGTTGGGATAGGCTAGAGATGAAACCTATGGGAACCCAAAAAAGAAGAGACAAAGGAACAAAAGCCAAAAGAAAGAGAAGAAAAAAGAAAGAAAAGAAAAGAGAGACAAAAACAAATGGAACAAAAGCCAAAAGAAAGAAAAAACGAGTAAGCAAGAAGGAAGAAAAAAAAATCATGGTTGCGGCACGTCTATTGCTAGTCTCCAAACGCTCCTATTCATAGCTAGCTCCTTAGGGATATCCCACGCCTTCAGGTCTCTCTTACGACTCGTCCCAAGTCAAGTTAGGTCGGCCTCTATCTCTCTTAACATTAGCATCTCTCTTTAGAACCCCACTACGCACCGGCGCCTCCGGAGGCCTCCATTGAACATGTCCAAACCATCTCAACTGATATTGAACCAATTTCTCCTCGATATGTGCCACTCCTATCCCGTCTCGGATATCTTTATTTCGTATTTGGTCTCTTCTTGTATGCCCGCAAAACCAACGCAACATACGCATCTCTGCTACACTCAATTGTTAAACATGTCGTCTTTTCATAGGCTAGCATTCAGCACCGTATAACATCACCGGACGAATTGCCGTCCTATAGAATTTACCTTTTAGCTTTTGTGGCACCCTCTTGTCGCATAAGACGCCGAAAGCTTAACGCCATTTCAACCAGCCGACTGAAATTCTATGCCTAATATCTTCATCGATGTCACCGTTCTTTTGTAACATCGATCCTAAATAACGAAACGTATCCTTCTTGGCCATTAATTGTCCATCAAGGCTAACGTCTCCATCCTCATGTCTAGTCGCGCTAAACTCGCACATCATATACTCGGTCTTGGCCCTACTAAGTCTGAATCCCTTGCACTCTAATGTGTGCCTCCACAGCTCCAACTTCCTATTAACCCCAGCCCTACTCTCGTCAACTAACACCACATCATCAGCAAAGAGCATACACCAAGGGACATCACTCTGTATTTCTCGTGTGACCTTGTCCATCACCAGAGCAAATAAATAAGGGCTCAATGCTGATCCTTGGTGTAGTCCTATTTTAATCGGAAAGTCATTGGTGTCGCCATCACATGTCCGAACACACGTCCTCGCGTCCCTGTACATATCCTTGATGAGGGTAATGTACTTAGTTGGGACTTTGTGCTTCTCCAAGGCCCACCACATGACATTTCTTGGCACTTTGTCATACGCCTTCTCGAGGTCAATAAAGACCATGCGTAAGGCCTTCTTTTGTTCCCGATATCTCTCCATCAATTGTCGCATTAAGAAAATTGTCTCCATGGTCGATCTTCCAGACATGAACCCAAACTGGTTTTGCGTCACACTTGTCACTCTTCTTAGGTGATGCTCGATAACTCTCTCCCAGAGCTTCATCGTATGGCTCATCAACTTAATCCCACGATAGTTAGTACAACTTTGAACATCTCCCTTGTTTTTGAAGATCGGTACTACTATACTCCTCCTCCATTTTTCCGGCATCTTGTTTGACCGAAAGATGAGGTTAAAAAGCTTAGTTAACCATACTATGGCTCTGGCACCCAAGCATCTCCACACTTCAATGGGGATACCATCAAGGCCCATCGCTTTACCACTCTTCATCCTCTTCAAAGCTTCCTCTATCTCTGCCTCCTAAATTCTCCTCATAAAGCCTCTGTTGTTATCATCAAATGAGTCATCCAACTCAAGTATAGGACCCTCCTCCTCTCCGTTAGATAACTTATCGAAGTATTCTCGCCATCTGTCCTTGATCTCCTCATCTCTCACCAGGAGTCGGTCTACCCCGTCCTTGATACATTTGATTTGGTTGATGTCCCTCGTCTTCCGCTCATGGATCCTAGCCATCCGATAGATGTCCTTCTCCCCTTCCCTTCGTGCCTAGTCGCTGATAAAGATTATCATATGCCTGACCCTTTGCTACACTCACTGTTCGCTTTGCAACCCTCTTGGCTATTTTATAGCCTTCTATGTTGACTTCACTCTTGTCAAGATGTAGGCGCTTGAAACACTCCTCCACCATTCACAATGCCAACATGCTGAAAATTTGTTTATGGGCCATCCTTCTAATGGGCCTATCGGGCTAGTCTGGCACGTATAAACAATTGTGTCGTGCTGTGGGCCGGCAGCTCTGCCCATGGGCAACCATGGCATGGCCCGATACATCCCGCAAACCATGCCTGGCTTTTTAAGACCTGAGCCATGCCGAGCCGGACGACCCATTTGGCCATCTGTACTAACAGACTCCCTAACCCATTAGTTCAAAGAATGTTCATTTTATCAAATTGTTATTATTATTTAGTAATGTACAAGAGAAGAAGCCCCTACTGTGGTACTTCATATATTAAAGAACCAAAAAAATCATGTACCTTGAATAGCAAGAAAACTAAGAGAAAGAACAAGAAGAGACTAGTTAAGATGAGCATACTTCTTTAATTCTTTTCTTGTACCTTGGCATAAGTGCCTTTGTAACCCATAGCATTGTATAAAGCCAATTGACTTATGAAAACATGCTTAGTTTCAAGATTTTTGAATGACCCGTAAGTAACTAATCAGTTGCAGATAGGACTATGAAAGGATAAGGGGGGCGGTAAGAATTCAAAGATTATAAACGTTTTACCAATTTTGCCGTATTTCTGTTCTTTAATGTCAAAAGTGCTGCTTCAGCAAAGGCCTGTGCAGCTTGGGCATCTGCTTCTGCAGCATCTGCTTCTCTTGCAGCAGCTTCAGCTTCAGCCAAGATAGCCTCTGCCTCTGCAACTGCACAAGCAGCAGCCTCTGCAGCTTCCTCTGCTGTCATAGTTGTCATATGAGCCAGTTCCGCATCAACTTGAGTTCTTGTGAGGGTTTTGCTATCATCACTCTGAATTTTAAACGACTCTCTTTGCAAGTCTTCCAGCAGCAGCATTTTGGGGCGTCGGCCCTCTAAACATTGTGAACTAGGTGCTATCCTGTATCTCCGATTCACCTGCAACCATTCATCACATCACATTCTTCAGTGCTCGAGCTTCTTCACACATGAGTAACTGTAGTGTGCCAAGATAACAAATGTCATTTGTTGGTTTAAAATGCTTTCTTGCCCACAATATTTGATGTCTATGCAAATCCTGATTGCTTAAATACAAATATTCAGCATTTAAAGTAACTGAAAAAAATTGTGCAACTTTTGGAACATATCTAGAGAAACCAGTATATCCTGTTTTCAGATATATCATTATGGTACATTAACTTTTCCAGTTAGACGAAAATAGGATGATGGGGTTTCATGAAAAAGTTTTACGGACTTGCACCACTAGGTGGTCCAAATTGAACTTCCCCATGTGTCATCATCCAATGCTAGTATTTTTTTTTTTCACTTTTGAGTTAGTTCTATTGCTCATAAAGAAACATAAGAGACAGTGAGTCTCAGTGGCCATACTTTCTTCACAAAAATTTAAGAGAAAGATGGACTCCACTTCACTGCAACTTTCCCACCCTAACATATGAAACTGATTCATGATCAGACTCCTTTGGACCCGTTAGCTAAAGCTCATAAGCAAAACAAGATTTAGTTTCGTATTGCTAAGCAAGTTCTCTCTTTTTAGTTTATAACTGAGAGCCCTCTAAGCTTGTTAGGTGCCTAAGCTTGAGTGAGCAAATCGCAACTGTGTGTGAATCACAAAGTTTTTGTCTGATCTGCAAACAGAATTCAAATAAACCAAAATTGTGAATGAAAGAAAAATTTATCAAACTCAGGGAACCAAAAATGGAAATTACCTTTATCAATTTCCCACTGGTGGTCAACTCCCTCAGTTTTGCAGACAATATGTGGTCAAAATCACTAGGTGGCCAATATTGCTCCTACATAAAACCAGCATAAGAAATAGATAGTGCACATAGCTAATAGAGCACAAATTACTCAACTCACAAGAATTTTGTTAGAAAATAAGCAAGTTGAAACATGTAGATAGTTTAAAAATGATACATATCTCCACAAGAAGACACAATGCAATAGCTTGATTTTTTTGTCAACTGGAAGAGGGTGAACATAAAGTTGGTTGCCGTTCTTACACAAAGAGGAAGAAATCTTGTGTACCCACTGATCAACTATATGATGTGGTAGCTCATTTCGGTATGACATAATCAAGTTATTTATCGTGCAGCTTTTGTTTCTAGTATGACAATATGTATCCTATTTTGTTCAGGTGTAGCAGTCTCAGGATTTGGGTAAAATCACAGGACCTAGGTGAATGCCACCTAACCTGATGTCACATAAACTGTACCAAAGTAAAAACATCAAATAAATATGTAAGAAGCTGTCTACTACCTAAAATGTTTGACTGCCAAACAACAGAAAGAGCAAGTAGAGTTTGGCATTATCCTGTAGAAGACAACAAAAGCAGCAGCAGTAGCAGGAGAAGGCAGAGGAGGAAAGTTCAGTTGCTACTTAGAAAGATATTGCCCCCGGTCACAAAATGTTGTCGTTTTGGACAAGCGGAGAGAACTGGAAATGACTTGCGGCTGCTTGTCCGAATGACAACAATAGAAAAACAGAGGAGTGCAAAAACAAATGAGAGATGTAGACCTCTATATAGCGATAGAAGTTCTGTGTGAGCCTGTAGGCTCATTCAAACTTTTCACAGCCTCCATTATAATATTGTCCAGCCTGCAGGAAAACAATTAAATTAAAGTGAAGCGTTCAAAGTTTTAGTTTTCCATTGACAATACAAAGTGAGAGAGGAAAAATAAAAGATTTATGCATTACGATTAATTCATATTTATTACCTTGAGTGAGATCTCTTTGAAATGGAACTATTCCACGCTTCACTAGACACTGATGCTATAGGTTTTACATCAACAATCTCATCTTCGCCATCAGAAGCAACTGTGCTGATTGCCATGGAGTGATCATGATTCTTAGGAGCAGCTTTGGTTTTCTTCATGGCAGCCTTCACCTTGTCACGAGAACCTGATGTAGTGACAATTGCATTCATGTTGCGCCACTTGTCCTAAGTAGAAATAATAGAAAAAAGGGGATGGACAACAAAGTTAACGATGAAATAGAAAAACTTGACATCATATTAACACATAATTTGAGGAATACCAAAATTATATTCCCTTCAGAAAATCAAGCTTAGGCATATAGAATGAAGTGAATATTCTAACCTTTATGTCAACATTCGAGCGATAACGTAAAGTGGAACTAAATTCAGGATCTTTCAATATTGTGCGCCAATTTCCAACTCCATGCCTTGCTACCCCAGCTCTAAGAGCAGCCTCTTCCTCGGAAGTCCACCTTTGTTTTGGAACCCCCATGGCTTAGGGCTAATCTTAGGGCTAATCTCCTTGGCTCAATCCAATACGAACGTGCACTTCTAACCTGAATACAATCCATCATAAGATTGCACATTATGTAAAAAGAAGCATCTACAAAGAACACATGAACAATGCTACACCACATTATGTTACCAACGCAAGCATTCAATAAAATGATCCTCGATTATAACAATATTTTGACCAAAAAATTCAACATATGCAGTTACTATTAACAGAAAAATGTGCAACATCCAGAAACATTCTTGGCCAAAGCAGCAAACCAGATTGGCCCATAACCTGCATCTCATAGGCTCCATTATCGCTCATAGCTAATACAGCTATCATATATGCTGTAGTATGCATACAAGTCAAAAACTCAAAATGGTATATGTAATGTGAGCATGCAAAGCTACAAACTTTGACTTGCAAGTCAACTATAGAACTATTGGTTTTGTCATAAAAAGTTTGAGCTATGACATGAAAGGGTGGCAACTTGTTGTTTCAGCAGCCACCCAATCAGCTCGTACATTTCTATTTGATAAATGACAAATTTCATAGTATATATCATCAACCTTGTTCTAAGATACCAAATGAACCAAGAGAATATTGGTGCAAAATATTAGGAATTTCTGATGCCAATAAATATGCCAAGTGAACAGGAAAAGGAAGTGCAGCGTAAGTAATGGCAAAATAACATGAGAGCACTGTCAGAAACTATAAATTGCATCACCATGCCTCTTTTTACCTGAAATGAATCATACTGAAATTCTCAAAGAGTTTCTAGTATTTTTGTAAATACGTGAAAAATATACTGCTTTTTTGTAGTTTAGCTTTTGGAGATGGCTCACTACTACATAGTCAAACCTATTTGACGCGTTAATCACCAAAAAACATGTAAATGTGACACTGGCATCTCAATGACAAGTGTTAAATGAATGCACCATATAATGTTTAATCCACCACGTCCCTGGTTCAGTAGATTCAATCAAACTGAAATGTGATAGAAAGATATAAGGATAGTGCACCCTGAAACTTGTCCCGGAAGAGATAAGGACAGTGCACGCTGGAACATGATCTCAAAAGAAATCGCAGCATTTTTGCCCACTTAGACTCCAGAAACAATGGAGTATGTCTACAGACTACAGAACTTAACTGGCCTTTGCATTTGATACTGTACAGAAAAAACGGCAGTAGAAAAGATACAGCACAATAACGACGAAAAGTATACATATCCAGACACTAAAAATCAATGGGGCCGATCTAGCGTCAGCAGGATGTCCAGTTGACCGCTTGATCCTTCTTCCCTTTGAAAAACTTGGATTTGATAACTCACAAAACAGGTAACAAGAGATCTGTCTCCCAAAAAAATTGAACTCAAGCAAGTTAGGGATCTTTACCGACGGAAGAGAACAGCCCAATCGGATTGAATCGTCGGCGGGGGAACTGCAACTGGCTGCCGGCCCTGGCTGCCGGCCCTTCTCCGGCGGAACCACCGGAGTGTGGCGGCTGCCGCTCTTCTTCAGTGGAAGGAGGAGGTTTGCCACGCCCCACGCCTCTCCAGAATGGCCAGCCGGTGCCCGGGTGGCAGCTTTTCTGTTCTTTTTCTTTACCTGGTTCTTTCTGATGAGTCAGCTCCGTAATTTTAGACTGATTGGAACCCAACGTGATCCGGCCGAAGTCCTTTGGGCCTCCCTCATCTATTGCCAAAGTTCAGTTTTCTTCCCTTAATTATAAAATCGGATATTCGTATTTCTTCAACTATTAAAACTATTTGTTTTTTTTCCACGGCTATTTTGACGGTGGTTTTATCCACATGGCACACATGTGGCATAGAGGAACACATATGATGCCACATCATCTTTTTAATAATAAAAAAAAAGAAAAATTTATTTTTTAGAGATTTAAAAATTATGACATATTTTATATTTCAAGGTTAATCTATGGAAAAAACTTTTTTAGATTTATCTAAAAATGTATATTTTGGAGATTTAAAAAAATTCTATATTAAATTTTTTAATTCAAATTCAAATTCAATATTGTTCATGATTCAAACATAATTTTCTTGGTTCATATAAAATACTTAGTGTACAATGTAAATTTAAAACATAATTTTTGGAGATTTAAAAAATTCTATATTTTTAATTCAAAATTAAATGCAATATTTTTGTGATTCAAACATAATTTTCTATATTATATATTAATATTCAACTACAAAAAATATTATAATTTTTTAAATCTTTAATTGTATGTTTTTTAATTTTTAGTTGTAGAAAAGATGATGTAGCATTAAATATGTGTTTCTCTATGCCACATGTGTGCCACGTAGACAAAACCACTGATCAAAACAGCTATGGGAGGAAAAACAAACGGTTTTAATAGTTGAAGGAGTAGAAATATCCGGTTTTGTAATTGAGGGAAGAAAACCGGACTTTAACGATAGTTGAGGGAGGCTAAAAGGACTTTTTCCTTAGTGTTATGTAGTCCTGGTCAAATGGACCGTCCGGCACGGCCCGGCCCAAATCTGAAAAGGCTCGACACGTTGCATTTCAAGTCGGCACAGCACGTCATAGTAGTCGTGCTGTGCCGGGCGACTTTCATACCTTGCCATCGGCCCATGGCACGGCACGTCAACGCTTAGCTGTGCCGAGCTGGCACGAAAAGCACGATGGCCCGTTGGTCTGTTTCGGTCCTACGTTACTTAAAAAATACGAAATTAAAAAAATCTGTCAGTTTCACTGTGAAACTTTCACATAATAGAAATAAAAAATCACAAAGAAAATCAGAACAACACACTAAAAATTTTGCCAAAGAATAATCAAATTAAATTATAATTTGTTATAAATAGATGTTCTAACTGGTTGTTTTGTTAAAAACCTTTTGGTCTAAGGAAAGATAGTACAGCCAGCACAAAAATCCTCATGTTTTAAAATATTACATAAGCATTCTAGTACTACCTACTAGTAACTAATCAACAACAATCTGAGGTGATCTAGCAGGACCAGCAGCATCAGCACCCAATCCAGCACCCAAACCAGTACCATCACCATCCAGAAACAGATCAACATACAACACTTCAAGTTCTTTATGGTGCTTCTCAACAGTGTGCTAATCTCTGTGGGACATATGTACCCGGGATATCTAGCCACTCTGGCTATATGGCCGAGTGGACCGGGGGCTTGGTTATGATATATTTGGCCCAGGATTGGCCCAAAAGATATTTACTTAGATATTTGTTTGAGTAAACAACAAGTTAAATTAGCAGATATGTTGATAGATAGAATCTGTGGTAACCGACTAAAAGATTACCATATAAAACCTCTGCCCTTCGGATATATAAGGAGGGCAAAGGGTCATCGACACACCAGAGACTCATATTGAAACCCTAATTTCAGTGCAAACCATAGCAATACAAAAACACCAAACAGGACGTAGGATTGTTATCCTTCGGGAGGCTTTTCAAATCAGGGAATATCTCTTGACAGTTAGCACGCCTACCTAGATCTACTATCGAGAATATCTCTCGACAATTGGCGCGCCAGGTAGGGGCAACGTTGAGTCCTACTCTATTGAAATTGATGGCTTTTGTCAACATCAAGTTCCTATCGGGAGAAAAGATCCGCTTTGGCACCATCAGCTTCGTGGCCGATCAAAGCAGGGACCTCGTCAAGCAAGATTAGGCGACCCTCCCGGTGGCCGTCATGCCTTCAGATCCAGGCGTCAGCAGAGCTTTGGCGGCCAATCGGACCTATTCGGCCGATCGGTTCCCACTCGGCCTCAACAACGCGGCGACGACTCTCCAAAGGGAAACACTCATGGGCCCTTGCTCAACGTTGCTCACAACAAACCGATCGGCAACCTTGGCCGACTCGGACCTCACTATGATCGATCTCCCGGCTTTTCATATGAATCAGTTGGATGAAGATCCCAATTTTTTCTATGAATCAAGATTAGTAGCAACAATCGGCCTTGAAAATGAGTCAGTTCTGGACTTGATTGAAGGGCCGAGTGATTCGGAAAGTTGCTCGTCAGATTATCACGAGGTGTTCATGGTGGCACTTGCCGCCCAAGGAGGCACTGGTGGAGAAACATCAGCGGCAGCCACCGCGCGAGCAAATGCACAGCCCTGCGATGGACAGGAAACTAATCCCAAGGACGGTGACTCGGACGCTGCCACTCCCCCACTCCGACGGCCAGACGCTCGATAGGGCTCCTGGGTTGTGCAGAATCTAGACATGGGTGACATCACCTTAAAATTCGATGGTGAAGACGTCTTCAAAACTCCACAGCACAACATCACGTTTGCGGCGGCCCTCTTGAGCTCCATAGAGCCCTTGCTCCAAGTCACTCTAGAATTGACACCTCAAGTCAACCAGTTAAAAGCGCACATTAGGGCCGCGGCAGTACTGGAGATGCACGCAGCGCAATCAACACCGAGCAAGACAATATCTGGGGCTGCCAGTTCGATACCCAGCCAGGAAAGAGGGGACCGGCAGCACACTAACCGGCAGGCAACTCCACCGACCGCATCAAGGCGAAGGCCCATTGCAGACTACCATGATCGGCATCCGGACGCCGACCTACGCAATGGTATACCGCCACGCGATGCGCGGGTTCGATTGGACAGCAGATACCAAGAGAGGGACGATGCAGCCCGCCAAGAATATGAGGATGAACAACGCTGTCGCGGTTTCGTTGACGATCGGTACTATGAGCTCAACAATAGAAGAGAGCTGCTCAGAGATGATCGATACCATGATCGACGGGACGAGGGTCGCCGCGAGGATAGATTCCGCCGAGAAGCTGGTCGCGAGCGGGAGCGATCCCCCATCCTCAAAGACTACGACGATGAGGCTGGCATTCAAGCCTTCACTCGGGAGCTTCGGACCGTCAGTTGGTCAGCCGGTTTCAAACCAGTCGGCATCGAAAAGTATGACGGCAAGACGGATCCGCATGACTGGCTTCACGTTTACTCAACCACCATACGAGCACTCAGCGGCAGACAGTTTTGTCATGGCCAACTATTTGCATGTATGTATGGCTCCAGCGGCCAGAACCTGGCTCACTAATCTGCCCGACAATTTGATCAGTTCTTGGGTAGAGCTTTGTCGGCAGTTCACCGCCAACTTTCAAGCTACCTTCGACAGGCCGGGGAATCATTGGGAACTCGCCCGGATCAAGCAGCGGGACCAGGAGCCGTTGCAAGAGTACATCCAACGCTTCTGCCGAGTCAAGAATACCATCCCCAACATCTCATACGCTCAAGTCGTTGCCGCCTTTCAGAGTGGACTTCGTGATGATGATTTGATCAAGAAGATCGGCAGGTTGGATGCCGCTGGAAGGTTGTCGGCCAAGGAACTCTTCACCATGGCTGACAAATACGCGGCTGGCAACTCGGCTTTGTTCCAAGTCCGCCAATACAAAGGCGAGGCACCCCGGAACCGTAATTAGTCGGGATCGTCTGACCAAAGCAAGGACGACGAGAGGAAGCGCAAGTAAGACCGGACGGTGGCCAACACGGAGCACTCCACCAGGAAGAAACAAGTCACTCAGGATGAGTTCAACAAAATGCTTGATGGTCCTTGTCTATTACATGACGGCGCTCACAAAGCCAGGGAGTGCTTTAAGCTGAAGAACTTCGCACATCATGCCTTGAAAGTCTACAAAGACCGCCCCTGGATCCCCAAGGGCAGCAAAAAAGATTCGGATAAGGACAACCAAGATGAGGATAAGGAGGAATTCCAGGATCCCGAAGGCGAGGTCAACTACATCTGCGACAGGTCCACGGCAGATTCGAAGCACCAACAGAAGATCCTATACAGACAGGTTCATTCGGTCTCACCAGCGGTCCCTCATTACTTACGCTGGTCTGAGGTTCCGATTACGTTCGATCGGTCAGACTACCCGGATTATATCCCCAGGCCCGGGAAATACCCCTTAGTACTGACGCCAACTGTCAATCGAGTTCGACTGAATAGGGTCCTGGTGGACGGCGGCAGCAGTTTGGACATCCTCTTCGTAAAAACTTTCAAGGAGCTTGGCATACCTTTGACTGACCTCAAGCCAACCGATCGCCTTTCCACGACGTGATCCCTGGCATGCAGACAGTTCCCTTGGGACAAATCACTCTGCCAGTGACTTTCAGCACTTGGGAGAATTATGGGACGGAGCGCATTACCTTTGAGGTTGCCGACCTCGATTCTACATACCACGCCATCATAGGGCGGCCAGCCATCGCCAAGTTCATGGCCATACCTCATTACCCATATATGATGATGAAGCTACCAGGATTGAATGGAGTCATTTCACTTCGTTCGGTTGTCTAGACATCATACGACTATGACAACGACAATTGTGAGTTGACAAAGAAGAAGGTGGCGGCATCAGAGCTGGCCGAGTTGAAGCCAGCGATCACAACAACGGAGGAGGCCATGCTCGATCCACCCCCCAAGAAGGCGCTGAAGGCCACGGTACAGACGGATGCCATGGATTCCAAGAAGATTCACCTAGATGATATTGATGTATCCAAGACCACCAATATTGGGGTCAATTTAGGTGATAAATAGAAAAGCGCGCTCATCCTTTTCCTTAGAGATAATAAAGACATATTTGCATGGAAACCCTCTGATATGCCCGGTGTTCCAAGGGAAAAGGCTGAGCATAAACTTCACGTTCGAGAAAATGCCAAGCCCGTAAGGCAGCGACTTAGATGATTTTCGCAGGACCGAAAGGACGCGATTAGAAAAGAAATTGGTCGACTACTGGCAGCTGGTTTTATTAAGGAAGTCTTTCACCCCGACTAGTTAGCCAACCCAGTCCTGGTGCGAAAGAAGAATAAGCAGTGGCGGATGTGTGTGGATTACACCAGCCTTAACCAAGCCTGCCCGAAAGATCTGTTCACCCTCCCACGTATTGATCAGGTGGTCAATTCAACGACTGGATGCGCTTTATTGTGCTTCTTAGATGTCTATTCAGGGTACCATCAGATTCCCTTAAGTCAATCTGACTAGCTTAAAACTTCGTTCATCACACCATTCAGGACTTTTTGTTACACAACAATGCCCTTTGGTCTGAAAAACGCTGGCGCCACCTACCAGCGAACCATGCAATGATGCCTGGACAACTAGATAGGAAGAAACGTCGAGGCCTACGTGGACGACGTGGTGGTCAAAAGCCGGCTCCTCTCCGACTTGATATCTGACTTGGACGAAACATTCGGGAACCTTCGTAAATACAACATGAAGCTTAATCCGGAAAAATGTGTCTTCGGCGTCCCGTCAGGAAAATTACTCGTTTTTCTAGTATCACATAGAGGGATTGAAGCAAATCCAGAAAAGGTAAACGCCATATTACGAATGGGACCCCGCATTCGCAAAAGGACATTCAAAAGCTAACCGGCTGCATGGCAGCACTCAGTCGGTTCGTGTCACGACTCGGCGTCCGGGGCCTACCTTTCTTCTGGCTACTCAAGAAACAAGAATCAATCGTTTGGAACGATGATGCACAAAAGGCTCTAGATGACTTTAAGGCCTACATCAGCGGTCCTTTGGTATTAACCCCCCCCCCCCCCAAAGCCAAAGGAACCTTTGCAGCTATACATCTCCGCAACCATACACGTGATCAACACGGTGTTGGCGGTGGAACGGGCGGAAGATGGCAAGGCTCAAAAGGTGCAACTGCCAGTTTATTTTGTCAGCGAGGTCTTATCGGAATCCAAGGTATGGTATTTTCAGCTTCATAAGTTAGTTTATGCATTACTGATGACATCTAGGAAGTTGAAGCACTACTTTGAGGACCATCCAATCAAGGTCCATACATCATTCGGTTTGGGTAAACTGCTCCACAACCGAGAAGCAACTGGAAAAATAGCCAAGTGGGCCGTCGAGCTCGAATCATATGATATTACCTTTAAACCTCGTGATGCGATCAAAGGTTAGGCTCTGTCCGACTTCGTCACCGAGTGGACAGAATACGAATTACCACCCACCCCGCAAAAACTAAGCTATTGGACAATGACGTTTGACGGTTCCTTACAACTGGAGGGCGTTGGAGCAGGGGTCATATTGACATCCCCAGACGATGTTAAGTTGCGGTACGTTCTCCGAATGCACTTCCGCGCGTCTAACAACGCTGCAGAGTATGAAGCCTTGTTACACGGGCTTCGGATAGCTGTGTCACTCGACGTCCAAAGATTAAGCGTCTCTGGTGATTCGGCATTAGTAATAAACCAAGTCACAAAGGAGTGGTGTTGTTCCCATGAGAGCATGATAGCCTACTGCACTGAAGTTTAGAAGCTAGAAGATAAGTTTGATGGCATCGAGTATAAACATGTCCTTCGCAAGTATAATGAAGAGGCGGATGAACTGGCCAAGCTTGGGTCCAGCAGATCTAAAATACCTGATGGAGTATTCCTTGATGATTTACACAAACCATTTATACTACCCCAGGAAACTGTGGTGCAGTCGGCACCAAAGTAAGGAGCAACATCTCAAGTAGCTGTCATCCAAGTAGATTGGCGCACTCCATTTACTGAATATTTAGACTGCGGTACATTACCAACCAATAAAGACAAAGCCCTCCGAGTTATTCGTAAGTCCTGATCATACTGCATGGTCGACCACCTCCTGTACAAGCAAAGTCCACATGGGATATTGATGAAATGCTTGTCACGAGATGAGGGCATAGCTATACTAGGAGAAATTCATGCCGGCATATGTAGGAATCACGCGGGCCCATCTATAATTGTGGCCAAAGCAATGAGGCAAGGATTTTATTGGCCGACCGCTTGTGCTGATGCTAAAGACATCATCCGGAGGTGTGAGGGCTGCCAATTCTTCGCCCGCCAGATGCACGTACCCACCACTGAGCTTCAAAACATACCAATAACTTGGCCGTTTTTAGTATGGGGCTTAGATATTGTTGGACCTTTCATGAAGGTTCAAGAAGGTTTCACTCACCTATTCGTGGTGGTCGACAAATTTTCTAAATGGATTGAAGCAAAACCAGTCGGCAAAATTTCGGTGAAGAAGGCCATCAAATTTATGACCAAAATAGTCACTCGGTTCAACGCCCCATACAAGATCATTACTGACAATGGTAGTCAATTCATGGCTGAAGAGTTTAAAGAGTTCGTGGGCCGGGTGGGCTTCAAGATCAGCTATGCTTTGGCTACCCATCCGCAGAGTAATGGCCAGGTTGAGAGGGCAAACGGCCTCCTGTTGTCTGGAATTAAACCCCATATATTTGATCGATTGGAAAAGTATGCTCGGCGTTGAGTTCAGGAGTTACCATCAGTGTCGTGGGGTCTTAGAACTAATGTAAGTCGCGCCACGGGACACTCCTCCTTTTCTTTGGTTTATGGTTCAGAAGCAATGTTACCAACCAAGGTGTTATTCGCCTCCCCACGCGTGGTAGCATATGAAGAACAAACCTCCAACAGCCATAGGCGTGATGACCTTCTATTTCTAGAAGAACAACGAGACGCGACTTTGGTTCGGTCAGCAAAATATCAACAAAGCCTGAGGCGTTATCATGACAAGAGTGTTCGATCACGGGGTTTTTCGGTCGGTGATTTGGTTCTGAAACTAGTCCAGTCTACGGTTGGTAAGCACAAGCTGTCGGCTCCATGGGAAGGACCTTTTATTGTAAAGGAAGTCACTCGGCCGGGTGCATACCAATTGATGCGCAAGGATGGGTTGGCCCTTCAGAGTTCATGGAACATATCACAGCTACGTTGTTTCTATGCTTAGTTTTTATAGTTTATTGTAATCTGTTTATTTTATATCGTTTACATACATACATACACACACACACACACACACACACACACACACACACACACATATATATATATATATATATATATATATATATATATATATATATATATATATATCATGGTCATGATGCTTTGAATTTATGATTTCTATAAAATAATTGATGATATTTTATCAATCATGACTCCAATACTGACACTTGGTATCACCGCAACTCGTATATGTCGACCAAGCGAGTTACTTAGTCCCCAGGGTTCATGTTGTCTTTTGCGGACCAAGGCAATTCTCCCAGTTTGCATATGCTTGACCGAGTGGGTTCATAGCCCCTGTGGTTCATATCGGTTATTGGGAGCATTGTTTAGAGGGCTGACATGAGTTGTGTATTGGTTGTGAGTGTTTAACACGAGTACATACAATACATAAACAAAGCAGCATGATCCAAGAATTCATTACAACACTGGTAATGAATCTAGGCCCTAGCGGTCTACTGAATTGAGTTATACTACAGTATTAGTGGTGCAACATAATATCCAGCGAAGTTTTACAAATCCTTACACCTTTGGTAAGGAATCTAACTCTATCTGGTCAGCTAATACGTGAGTAGTTTTCTGTGCCTCGGCCACAAGAGATTCGCATTGCTCATCAGAAAGGTCTTCATGGAAACCTTCTGCAACCACATCCAGATCTATGCTAGGGATGTGAGACTTTGCTATAGCCAGCACTTGAGCGCCGACCAGCTCTGCAACATGTCGCGCGTGTTCTCTCACTCGGTCCGGAGCCTCCTGCAATCGAGTCAGCAGATCTCGGCACCGAGGTGGTTTTTCCTCGGGGAAGATGTACTGAGCGACCACTTCTGCATCTTTCTGCACAGCTGCAAGAGCATCAAAGGTTTTCATCACCCTCAATAAATTTTTCACATCTAATTTTTCAGCCTCGAGGGTGGCAACCTTTGCCTTGTAATCTTCCTTTAGCTTCTCAACTTCTTTAAAAGTATGTTGGAATTTGTTCAGCTCATCTATGGCCTTTTTGAAAATTCCTTCGACTTTGGATAGCTCGACCTCTAGCTTTGTATTTCTCTCCCTTTGAGTCTTTATTGTCCCTTCAGCCTCTGTCATTTATAAACATGTTAGTTTACAGAATAATCCCCATGTGTATAGGTATATCAGTTTTTACCTTCTGCTCTCTTTTTCCAATGGGCTTGGGATTCTTGCATAGTTTTGAAGCTATCTTTAAGCTTCGCAAAGTTGTTTTTGACCTCTTCCGAGTCCTAGAGCTGCTTTTTTAAGCCTTGATTTTTGTCTTTTAACGCTTTGGTGGCCAAGGAAGATGACTCCAGTTCTTTTATGAGGCCTTGCAATTTGGTAATTTCTGTGGCCGACTTGGCATCTTCTTTACGCTTCAACATCAGCATTTGCGATACCTCTATGTAGGAGAGGTCAAATAATTGTGGCCAGCAGGTAGCATGTAGGGTATGGGGTTTACAGTTCTCGTACCTTGCAGTTTAAACTGAAGTTCATCCACCTGGGATGAACGGGCTTTCAGATCAATCGACAGGCGTCCGACTTCAAGCCTTTCCCTAGCAAGTTGGTCTTCTAGATCCACGGCTTTTGCACAGTGCCTTTCTACAAGTTGCAAAAGTTTGCTTTTGCTAGTCATATGGATTTTCAAGGCCTGCAACAACGTTAAGATGCATATGTGTCAATCTATAGCTATATTCAATTATTATTATTATTCAGAAGGAAAGTATACCTGGAATGAGTGGTAAGCCTTTTCAGTGTGCTCCTCAAAGGTCTTCAACTTGGCTTGCTATGCCGACTCGTCAAATCCTGCAATAGCGAATTTGCCAACATGGTATACCGACCTGGGAGGCGGGGTTTCTTCTGGAATGCCTTCTTTCACCACTCGGTGGATGGGAGTAGGCGTGATGTTTTCCTCTGAACCAATGGGATATCCGTAGGCAGCTTCTGCCATCTTCTCAAATACCAATGATGGTTCTTCTGGTTCGGTGGAAGCAGGAGTACTAGCAGCAGTGGCCATCTCCAGAGCATTTAGGTCTAGAACAGTGGGGGTCTTACAATGGCTGGCCTCCGATTGAGTACACTTTGGAGCATTCCTCGAATCACTCGGCTTCTTTGCCGAGTGTTCCGGAACATCATCTCTAGATGTCTTGTCAAACAAAGAAGCCTGGTCTTTTTCAGAAACTGAGCTTTGAGGCGGGGTTTCATGAGATGACGACATCCCTGTTGACCTACCAAACAAATAAGGGTTACACAGACAGCTACTGGAAGGCTAAGAATCAAGTTATCCTACTTTGCTTACCTTGGGCGGCGTTTAAATTTTAAGCCTGACACCTTTGGTGGGGGGCTAGTCGGCCTTGGGTTTTCTATCGTGCCCGTAGGCTCCTTAGTGGCGCCTGTCTTACTCTTCTCACTCAAACGGACTTGTTCTTCTACAGGCTTTGCCTTATTATCTTCTTTCATGGTCCGCCGAGTGGTGGAGGTCTTTTCTGAAGCTGTCTTCTTAGCTTCTTCTTGCAGTCTAGTTGTCCTTTCAGCCAAAGACTCTTTTTCATCAGAATCTTCACTGTGTGCCTTGCGACGCTTGGGGGCTGATGGCCGTGTGGGTGATCTTCCTTGAGGCGTCGGAGGCAATGGTGGATTGGACACATAAACATCCAGGTTTTGGAATACGTACAAAATATTAATCACTGCTAAAGATAGAGGATATAGTATCAACTGTCGAAGAGGTGAACAGATAACTTACAGGACTTCTGTCAGTTTTGGCATGATGTCCGCATTTCGCATTCCCTGGGGCCCAGTTAAGCAGCGATGAGAATATATTCTTTAAATGTAGAGTTAATTCCCTATCTGATAATTCTTCTGGCACCTCCATTGTGAGATCTGAACCCATTTGAAACTTCCATCCAAGAATGTGCCATTTCTTGATGGGCTGCATGCGACGATATATGAAGCTTGCGGCAACATGTACTCCAATATATCCTTTGGACTTAAGAAATGCAATTTTCTTCAGTATGGCATCCACTTGAGATTGCTTGTTTGGAGCGGCTTTTTCTGACCACTCGGGACGTGGCGTAGGGGCTTCAGCTATCGTTTCCGATAGAGGCGGGGCATGATTCCCATGATAGAACCAGTCTGCATGCCAACCTTTGTTTGTGGAGGGCAGGGGTACTTCGATGTACTTGGATTTATTCCTTAACTGGAAGCTAGCCCCTCCGATCACACTGTTGTTGTTCAATTTCAAAACAAACAATTCCTTGAAAGTATCAAAATGGGGATGAATCCCTAGGAATACCTCACAAAGATGGATAAAAATGGCAATATGAAGGATTGAGTTGGGGTTCAGGTTGATGAGGTTGATGCCATAAAAGAAGAGCAGACCACGGAAGAAGTTGCAACAGGGAATTCCAAATCCGCGGTAGAAAAAGGAGGAGAAAATAGTGATTTGGTCGACCGGAGGTTGGGGAAATTTCTGACCTATAGCTTCGATCCATCCGCTGGTTTGTTGATCTTGAAGCACTCCGTCAATCACCATCTTGTTGATCTTTTCCTCATCTATGGCCGATGTCAGGAATTCTTGGATGGCAGCGGGGATGTCGTACACGGTTTCTTCCTCGCCTTTCTCAGGAGATGATTGCTTCTTGGACTGGGCTCTGGTGCTTTGGTGCCATTAAGGCAAGCAAGCAGCTATGCAGAGATGTTGGGGGAAATGGAGCTTTGAGATCTAAGGTTTCAATGTCTCTCACGGTGGCAGCTGCGAAATGAAGACAAAGGGATGCGACTGGTTCGGCGGCACCTTTATAAGGGAAGGATAACCTAACAGGTCGTGGGTTCTCATAACCCAATATTCTAGTGTCGTGAATCGGTAGGTACCTTTATTGTGATATTGAGAATCATTTCAGCGTTAACCTTGGACGCTGTGGGTCTTGATGTTAGTGATAAATCACTCGGATTGTTATAGTTTCAACCTTGGAAGTTGTACCTTTCGAGATTTCATGATAAATCACTCAGATTGTTATAGTTTCAACCTTGGAAGTAGTACCTTTCAAGATTTCACGATAAATCACTCGGAATATTATAGTTTCAATCTTGAAAGTTGTACCTTTCGAGATTTCGCGATAAATCACTCGAATTGTTACAGTTTCAACCTTGGAAGTTGTACCTTTCGAGATTTTGTGATAAATCACTCGGAATGTTATGGTTTCAACCTTGGAAGTTGTACCTTCCAAGATTTCGTGATTAATCACTCAGAGTGTTGCGGTTTCAACCTTGGAAGTTGTACCTTTTGAAATTTCACGATAAATCACTTGGATTGTTACGGTTTCAACCTTGAAAGTTGTACCTTTCGAGATTTCATGATCAATCACTTGGATTATCTCAGCACCAATCTTGGGGGCTATATTTTTTGTGTGTTAAAATACTCCATCTGATACATCACCAATCTTGGGGGCTATGGAATTTCAATTTTGCGATAATCACTCAGATGGAGGTAGCATCAATATTGGGATTGTAGTTTGTAAATTGATGATGCATCACCTGGTTTATGATGGCAATTTATCTGAAGACTGTGTAATTAAGCTTTGAGGATTATTATGATTGAATCTGGATATCGGATATTTATTTTTCAAAGAACTCACAAGTTGCGTCGGTAAAGACTCAACACCTTCTGAGTTGGGGGCTGTAATCATAGAGTATGCCTTTTTTTCAGACGTCCGTGAAGAAAAGTTATTAGCTACAACAAAAGAAGCACTTTCTAATTTCAAAAGATGTCGAGATGAATCTAGGCGATGATTTCAAGATTGGAAAGTTCTTGTGGGCTACTGTGGGACATATGTACCCGAGATATCTAACCACTCGGCTATATGGTCGAGTGGGCCGGGGGCTTGGTTATGATGTATTTGGCCCAGGAGAAATTTACTTAGATATTTGTTTGAGTAAGCAGCAAGTTAGATTATCAGATATGTTGATAGATAGAATCTGTGGTAACCGACTAAAAAATTACCATGTAAAACCTCTGCCCTTCAGATATATAAGGAGGGCAGAGGGTCATCGACAAACCAGAGACTCGTATTGGAACCCTAATTCCAGTGCAAACCCTAGCAATACAGAAACACCAAACATGACATAGGGTTGTTATCCTTCAGGAGGCCCGAACCTGTATAAACCCTGTGTTTTGTGTCCATCGATCTTTCATACTCATACGCATACCTAGATCTACGGTCGAGAATATCTCTCGACAATCTCGATCCTCTCCAAACTGCCAATCTTTCAAGCAAGTCAAGATCTCCACCATGTCACTTGTCAAACTTCATCTTCTTTCCTCAAGCATCCTGCCACAAAGTGAGAAAACAGACTCCAAACTAATAGTTATAACAGGAACAATCAATACATCTTTAGCCAAGAGTGACAAAATAGGATAGGTCTGTTTATGCTCTAGCCACCAATTGAGAACATCAAAATCATCAGAAAAGACAGAAATTGAATCACTATCAAAATAGATGATCAACTCAGAAACTTGAACAAAAGGGGAAGGACTCTGTAGTGGAGAAGAAGTATTACCAGAGTCATCATCAGCATATATTTTACCCTATGTGGTTCTCTTCCTACTAGAACTTACCTGAGGAGTTGTTTTTTGTAGTCTAACAGCACTAAATTTAGACTCATAAGTAGTAAAGATGATAGACAATTCAGATCTAACAGTGATGAAGTATTCATAATAATTATGATGTAGATGGTCAAAAAGAATCTTTAATGCCTTACTGAGGCTCTTCATCTTGCCTCTAGGATACAGTACAAAAGCAAATGCATATAAGATAGGAATGTCCTCCCAATACTTTAGGTATTTAATCTTCTTAGGAATAACAACATGTCTCAAATACTTGTCATTCTCAAACAGGAAGAGGCGACCAGCTAAGTCAATGAGCTGATGAATAATCATATTAGAGGTTGGATAATAAATACTAGATAACACATTAGTAGATTCATAAATTTGTTCAAGGAAATTAGAAACTTTGTCAGCAACATGCCAATCATCTGGTGTTATCAAAGATCTGTCATAAACCTGCTGATATTGACTGTTGATAAAAGCAAAGAATGTGTTATGATGGGGAAGGAGATGCTTCAGCATTGAAAAGGTGGAGTTCCAACTAACATCCATTTCCAAACAAAACTTTCAAGGATGAACACCCAATGCAAGGCAATATGATTTGTGTGATGCAATGCGTTGGTTAGAGGAGTTCAAAAATGAAATTGCAGTTCTAAAATTTTCCACAATAGGCTTTAAGCGTTTCAAACCAGATTTAATAATAAGATTGATTATATGGCAAGCACATCTCTGGTGCATAAAAAAAGAGCTAACATAACCAGAGAACTAAGGTGTCAAGATAGTCATAGCATTTACATTAGCAGAAGCATTGTCAAGTGTAACAGAAAAAACTTTATCAGTCAAGCCATACTCATCAATCACTAGTTCAATACGTTCAGCAATGTTTGGACCAGAATGAGATACATCTATAAGTCTCATACCAAGCACTCTCTTCTCAAGCACCCAATAAGCATTAACAAAGTGAGCAACAACACATATGTAATCCTCTCTTGATTTGTCGGACCATATATCAGAAGTCAAAGCAACAGTAGCTACACTAGATTGCAAGCATTCAAGCAAATTATCACGACATCCATTAAAATACTTGACAAAGTCTCTAGCAGTAGTTTGCCTAGAAACATGAGTAAATCTAGGATTATGCGCATGCTGTATGTAGCGCTCATTCACCAAAACCTAGAGGCAGATCTAAAGCTACAATTAAACGACAGAGTTCAAACCTAGCAAGTTTAGAATCATACTCCCATGAACGAACAGAACCATCAGGGTTGAAAGAAAGTAATGTTTGTGTTCTAGCATTATGTTTTGACTTAGCTAAACATGTAGCTTGATGTCGAAGCAAGTGTCCAGTGCCTTTACTAGACAAAGTAGTCAATTGAGATTTGCAATGGCGACATATAGCAGCATAGGTGACACTTACCCTATTTACCTCTTTCATCACCGGATCGAAGTCATCCCATGCCTTGGACGTCCTCCTCCGGCCACACTTGACACCTCAGGTACTCGTGCTCACGTTACAGGTAGCAGGGGTGGGGGTGGCCGTGGAAGCAGGCGTCGTTGGAGAAGCAGGAGAAGTAGCCGCGCATGGAGTCGTTCTCAGTGGAGGCATGTCCGGTCGGCTCCTTGTCGTTGTCGAGGTCGGTCTCGGAGGAATGACTGCGCCTTGAGATGGGGTTGCTGGTGTCAAAGTAGCTACCCTCGGTGTCACCACCCCCCTCTCCGACAAGCCCACCCTGAGCAGGAGGTTCCGTGTCTTGAGCAAGGCCTCCTCGATTGGGTCCAGGCCGGGCCGGTGACCAACCGCTACAAAACGGCGTCAAGTCAGAGAAGCCAAGGTTGCGCCCGTGGCACATTCAACCGGAGATGGGGCGCAAATGCATGAGTGTTAGTTGCGGTGTGGCGCGGAGCAAGCAAGGCAAGGCCGCAAGGGGAATAGGGTTAGCGAGGACGAGGCGGTGCGACTTGGTCTTTTATATGTCGCACGGTCGGATCGAGCCGTTGGGTTGGGCCACGGCGTGGCGGACTTGGGCCTTCGTGTCATGTCGGACATGGGCCTCCTTTGTGCTTGACCAGGCCGCCCATAAATAGGCCGTGCCTGTGCCGCCCGCCAGGTCGAGGCCTTGGCCTTAGCGTGGTACAAAGGCATGTGTCGGGCCGGCCCAAGCACGCAATGCGCCATGCCATTCCGGACTTGGGCCAAGCCAAATTTTGTGGGCCTCAGGCCGGCATGACAGGCACGACCTAGTTGGCCAGGACTTGTGTTATGCGAGTCTCAACAAACATCTAATTTTGTTGTTTTTAAAAATAACATGTCATAAAAAATGATGATTTTTTTAGAACTAAAAAATAATGATTTAATAGTACAAATGAAACAATCTCTCTAAGACCAGTCCCAATCCTTAATTTTATTTTATAGTTTCATATAGTGCTACATCAACTTAGAGATTTATTTTGAATGATAAAATGGTCTCTCTTAATACAAAGTTTCACCTCATAATATCATAGGTAATTTATAAGAATAAATTAGTGCATTGAGATTGGTCAAAATATGTTAGGATAAAACTTTATGCTCTCAATAGGAGTTTCAATGCAGTTTTTATGCATATAAAAATAGTGTCAAATTTGTTTCATCCTAATGAAACACACTTTCTTCCTTTCATTTTAATTATAGTGTCATGTCATTCTTTTTATTGATGTTCCAATGTATTTAATGCCAATGAAATTCTCATTGAGACTAGCTAGTGCATGATTTTATTTGGGTGTTTTATTAAACCTAATTTAATGTTATTTCATCGGTTGTCTATAGGAAGAAATGAAACTCCTGTCCTTTCATGCTAGTATTACATTGTTTCAAATCCAAAAAGTTGTGTATACCTAGTTTCATCTAAATGAAATTTCTTTCCTCTCTCTCCTCATAACCTCTTTCCAATGTCATCAAAATTGTTTATGTGACACCTTATTTATTAAAAATGAAACTCTCATTTAAAATAGTCTTATTGGCTTATGACATTTCATTATATTCTTCTGTAACTATATTTATGAAACGTCATTCAAAAAAATTATGCCTGAAGAAAGTGATGTTTTTACCTGCTCTGATTTACACAGCAATTTTTTATTTGAAAAATATATCTATGGCAGGTTTTGTCTATAGATAAATACACTAAGGTAGTAACTTTAAATGCGCAATGAGAAACCAAGCAATTAGCTTGAGTGATTGACCCACCTGTAAAGAGTAAGAGTGAAGACAACGATTGAATGAACAGTGTTTATTTATTGATGTCGTTCATTACAATCTATAGGGAAAAGAGTGGAGTCTAAGAAAGCCCCCCCCCCCCCCCCCCCCCCGGTATCGAGGAGTTTCGTCAAAGGAACGCGTCCCATATGCGGGAGTTCCACATGTGGTGATAATCAAATGATCACCCATATTTTTAACACTTCCCCTTGATCGATTGATCATCATCATCCATCAATGTAGAGTTCTTCCAAAAACCCTACGGGAAATATAAGAGAAGATATAGTCTGATATGATATGTTGTGTAAAACTTCTAAAAACCCAACGGTAAAAAGAAGAAGTTCTATATAACATATTCTATGTCTCTCCTTATCACCATATAAAAATCCCTATGAGAAAAAGTTCGGTGATATGACATATAGCTTGTGTAACATTGCTTGGTTAATATGTAATATGAGAAAACTTCTTCTGAGTAAAATTCATATAGGAAAATGAGTATAATGTAATGCTCTTGAGGTTACATTACTCAGAGAGATTCTCCCTCTGATCCTTGCAAATCTCTAAGTTGTTACATACCAATGCTATGCACAAATTTTTAAAATGATACGGTCAGTAGAGACTTAGTAAACAAATATGCATGGTTATCATAAGATTTAGTCTGCAAAATGTTTATCTCACCGCTTTTTTAAAACTCATGGGGATAAAATAGTTTTGGTGCAATGTGTTTCATCATATTGCTCTTTATGTGACCTGCTTGCATATGTGCAACAAAAGCAACATTATCTTCATAGATAATAGTCGATGATCCAATCAGATCAATCCCACATGATTGTTGTATGTGGTTTATCACTCTACAAAGTCATACACATTCACGTGATGCTTCATATAGTGCAATGATCTCAGAGTGATTGGTGGACATCGCGACCGGAGTCTATTTCGAAGACTTCCATGAAATAATCGTCCCACCATGTAAGAACATGTAGACTGTCTGTGATCTGGCATTATGGGATCTGAAAGATAGCCAGGATCAGTGTATCCAATCAGGTTGGAGTCTTGGTTTTTTTAAAGAAAAGACCAAAATCTTGTGTACATAGGAGATATCTCAAGATATTCTTCACTCCAGTCCATTGTCGTTTGGTAGGAGCGGTGCTATGTCTAGCTAGTAGATTCATCGCATATACAATATCAGTTCTGGTGCAATTTACAAGATACATTAGCGCTCCAATGGCACTGAGATACGGGACCTCAGGTCCTAGTATCTCTTCTTGTTCCTCCCATGGTCGGATCTAACCTTTATCAATCTCTAAAGCTCTAAACACCATAGAGGTTTTAGCGGGATATGCTTTGTTCATATTGAATTTGTCCAATATTTTCTAGGTATAGAAATACTGATGTACTAGAATTCCAGTGGGGAGATGCTCAAGTTGTAAACCCAAGCAAAAATTGGTTTCACTCAAATTCCGTCTTTGGACGATTGCATGCTTCTTCAATATCTTCTGTATTTTCATTCATATTCAAATCATCAACATACACAGATATGATGCAATATCCTATAGAGGATTTCTTTATAAACACATGGCCAATCATCATTGTTAGTGTATCCTTTTTCAAAAGATATTCCTTTAGTTGGTTGTACCATATTTGTCCCGTCTACTTTAAGCCATATAGTGACTTCTTCAACTTCACAATACATGTTGTGATTTGAGTTTTCATTCGATACAGGATTTCCATCAGGAACTCTCATGCATATATATATATATATATATATATATATATATATATATATATATATATATATATATATATCTGAATCTAGTGACCCATAGTGATATGCGGTTATCACATCCATCAACTTCATAGACAAATTATTGCACTGCTAATGATATTAGGTATCAGAATGTTATTCCACTCATTACTGGAGAATATCAATGTTGGGTCTCTTTGTAAACCCTTGGGCTACTAGCTTTGTCTTGTATCTCACCACCTTGTTATTTTTTTCTGTTTTCGAACGAAAACCCATTTGAATTCCACGGGAAAGATTCTCAAAGGTGTAGGCATTATAGAGGTATATACCTCTTTTTCTGAGTGAGGCTAGCTCTGCCTCGATTGCTTCTTTCCACTGATTCAAGTCCGAGCATCTTCGACACTCTACCATGGTCTTAGGATCTAGATCATTTAGAAAGTTTCCTGTAATAGTAGCTGAGAAGTAAGTATCAACAATCGTAGTTCTATGATTATATGATTCTCCAGTATCTATATAATGAATCGAAATCTCTTGTATCCCATACGACTACTCATGATTTCCCAATACGAGTGTGTCGGGCGTTCCGATGTCCCAGCTTTAGAAATTGGGTGCACGTTCGAGCTGGGTTGTGGAACCTCTTGGTCCGCTAGGTGTATACTACCCTTAAGGTGTCTATGAACCTCGGGTTGATCTACATTTATAACTTTATAGGATTTCGCCTGCCAACATCTACTAGGCACATTGTTCTTCTTAGTAGTCCTCTTTCCTTGGATGCTTACTAGAAGCATCAACCTACTTGGCGGCCATACTTCTACCCCTCTTCTCTCGAGATGGAAGCTGAATGGTTTTATTTGGCACTTCCACTCTTTCCGGCACATTCCTAGCTGGAATCGAGGATTTTGTGACACCTTCATAATAAACAAATGCATATGGTAGATTGTTTGCAAATCAATTATCTTTGCAACTTAAAATTCAGTCTCTTGAGTACATGGATCTGCATTCAGGACACTCTCTGCATCCCAATCAATTTTCTGGCATTCATTATGGTACTTAAAATCTTCCCCTAATGTCAGGAAATGATCTTTATTGAAAATAAAATCAGCGTAATGGGCCATAAATAGGTCACCGATCAAGGGTTCCACGTATTTAATGATCGATGAAGATTTATAACCCACGTAGATCCCCAATTTCCTAAGTGAGCCCATAGCGGTACGCTAAGGGGTGAGATCAGTACGTACACAACACAACCAAATTTTCATAGATGGAAAATACTTGGTGCATTTCCACATACAAATTGTAGAGGGGAAGTGCTATGATATACAGTTAGATGCAATAGTATCAAGCAAGCAGTATGAAGCACCATAAGGCCCTAACATGGTGTCGGTAAATTGCAATTATGCAATATTGGTCTTTCAATGAGTTTTATCCTCTTAATCAGAGATTCAGCCAAACCATTATGTGTATGGACATATGGAACTGATTGTTGAACTTCTATTTCTTGGGTCATACAATAATCATTGAAGGCTCTCGAGGAGAATTTTGCAGCATTATCCATTTAGATTGATCGAATCCATTGTTCAAGAAAATTTGCTCTCAATCTAAAGATTTGAGCAATAGTTTTAGCAAATGCATGATTTCGTGTGGATAATAAGCACATATGAGACCATCGTGTAGATGTGTCAACCAAAACCACGAAATACCTGAGTGGTCTAGACAATGATTGTACAGGGCCAATTTTTTCAAGAAAGTCAAGTGGTTCCAAGTGGATTTTAAGGTGTGATGGCCTCAAAATTAGCTTTCCCATTGCATATGAAGCTCAAATAAAATCTGAAGATTGCGGGATTCTAGACTCGCTTAAATCATGACCAATAGAATTGACAATAGTTTTGCTCATTATGCCGACTCCAGGATGACCAATGCGACCATGTCAAGTTTTGAACTCATCAACATTCTGAAAAATTATCTTATATGCAACATGTGGTATGGGTTTAATATATGTGTAGTATAATTGAGACGGTAAGGAAAGAATTCTTTCTAGATTGTAATGGCCATATTCGTTCTCTTTTGTAACGAGGAGAAATTTATCATTGTTGTCTTCATGGGTTGTCACATGTAACTCATAGGGAGAAATTTATCATTGTTGTCTTCATGGATATTTCTATAACTCAATAGGGTATGGTGGAATCAGGATACATAATGCATTCTCGATTGTTATCTATGTACCCATAGGGAGGATGATAGTGGCCTTTCCGATACCAACTATCTTTGCGTTGCGTCTAGCGATTGTCAAAACATTTCCTTACCTCTTTGTAAGAGTTTGAAAATATTTTGTTTCCCTAAGTATAGAGTTTGTGATGCAGCTATATCCACAAGGCACATTTTTCCTCCCTCAAATTGACTCCCGTACAATCCTCGAGATCTCCGATGACCTCCTCTTTGTGTGTGTGTGTGTTCTTGGCGGTTAGTAGTGTGGCAATGTTTCTTTATTGATGTTGGTTATTACAACTTATGGGAAGGGGGAGTGGGGCCCAAGGAATCCCCACTTATGGAGGCCTCTGTTCAAATGGACGTGTCCCCTGTGCAGTAGTTCCGACGTGGTGGTGGTGATGATCACCCACATTCTTAACACCACTGACCCTCCCTATGGATTTGGACTCCTCCAATTATGAAATGTAAATTTAAAAAAAAAGAGAAATAGACCAATAATAATGCTATAATTTTTCCATACACCACATAACGTTATCAATGGTTCATATTCCAATTATTAACAATTTATATGTAAGTGTGTGTGCTTTGTAAGGGGAGACAAATTTGCATGAGATACAATATAGATTATTATTGAGCGAAGCTAATGCTAAATAACGCCAGACATCAGCCCATCAACATTCTCCATTCTTTATTGAGAGTGTGTTTGGTAGAGCTTATGCATCAGCTTATTGAATAGCTTAAGCTATCATAAGTTATAAGTTCTATCAAACAGGTTAGAGGCATAAACACATATTGCAATAAGCATTTATAAGCCAAAATATCTTTTGTACTATAAGCCATACGCAAGAAAAATCTTGTTTTTTGAGCTTATGGGTCACCTTCCCCAAGGTAAGCTGTTAGATAAGCTATTTTATCAAACGGTTTGACTGTTTATATTATAATAAGTTAGATAAACTTGATAAGCACTTTTGATAAATAAGCCAAAGTATAAACAATTTTTAGCATAAGCAAAAGCTCTACCAAACACACCCTGAGTAATTCACTATGGGGCTAATTGGTTACCTCCTCCAAGGCTGGACAGCAGTGGAGTCCAGCCAGGGGGAGGGTGGGTCTCGGTCCACCCCCAAGTTTGGTCCAGAGCTGTTTTTTAGCACTATAGCAGTTGCTACAGTACAGTTTTTCTTTTTTTCCTTATGTTTTTTTGCTTTTCTGGCCCACCCTCTCGGCCCAGTTTAGCTTTCGGCCCATCCTCATTTCATGGGCTGGCCTCGCCACTGCTGGACAGGCCTGCCGAATGGGAGGTCTATGTAATTGGATGGCAACGCTTCGACCTGAGCCAGGCTTGGTGCTTGCAAATCGTCCATCGCGGCTAAGCTCCGGAGAAATGAAAACTATATTTGTTTCTAGTGTGTCTGGCTTGCACAATGCCTTTGCTTGTACGTCACCCGGCTTGTTCTCTCTCCGCACATTGAATCGAGCTCGTATGCATCGAAACCAATCACCGGTTCAAATCAACCTAGCCCCTGGCACACAAACAACCAATCACCCGATGCTTACATCCCTCAGCCCTGTCTCAGCTTGTCCTGGTTCCCAGATGCAGGGCAGGCTCCTGTAGGAAGCAAACCAATCACCCCCACTAACTAATGCTCCAAGTTTCTCATTGTCGTGACATTTCATACTGGAAATATTTCATACTAGAAATATTAGCAGACCCATCGAACAACACTGGTGTGTTAACTTTGAGATTCATTATAACCAATGTTAAGTATTGCTAGATTGATCTCCCACTGATATGGCCCAACGGCCAGTCGGGCCTTGGTCCGCGCCTTGATCGGGGGTGCTCAGCCCAGTAGAGGCTGGTGGGCCCATCGCATAGTGCATATAGAAAAGGAGGTGGGGCCATTGGCTAGGGTTACGAGGTTCGTCGCTGCCACTGTTCACCCCACCCTCACATCCCTAATCTGACCTTAGAAGGGAGCACTGCCAGGGGCGGGATACACCACCAGCCGCCTCCACCACGAGCTCGACACTGACGACACCAAAGCTCGCTGCCGCATGGATGACACCGCCGCCAACACCGCGCCGTTCTTGTCGTGGATCGGGAACAACAACTAGAGGTGAAAGGTATGCCAGTTTACAGGACAACACCCACTCGATCTACACCCTAGTTGATCCAAGAGTCTAACAATGGTATTAGAGCTAGGTTCTAGGGAGTAGGTTCGAGATAGGGAAAGAAAAGAAATGAATTCATCACGAATCGAAGGGGAACAAAAGAAAGAAAAGAAAAGAGAAAACTGAGCCCAAACACTAACCCTAACCCAAGAGAAAGAAAAGGGAGCACAGTGGGGCTTACCTGGTGGTGCTCCGCCACCGGCATGACTACCGTTGCGCAGCATAGACCTTCGTTTGCATGGGAAGACAAGCCCGAGCTGCCGGGGATAAGGCCGAGGCGTTAGGGCACCATCGCAAATCCGCTCGATGGCGGCATGCTCAGACTCCATGAACGCACGCTTCGGCGAGAGGACATGCGGCAATGCCACCGCTCCCCACTGGCGATCACTGGCCACCACCGGTCATCTCGCACGCCTTGGGCTCGGCTCGGGGTAACCATAGAGAAAGATGGGGAGGAGCAGGATGCTCGTCTCGCACGCCTTGGGCTCGGCTCGGGGTAACCATAGAGAAAGATGGGGAGGAGCACGATGCTCGTCTCGCACGCCTTAGGCATGGTTGCCGTGGCACGACCGTCGGTGGCACCGCCGAGTCGACCGGCAAGAGAGAGGAAGGAAGAGAGCAAATGGCTAGGCTTTCGGGAAAATGGGCAGGCGTCGGTTTTGTCCCTCCGAGATCAATGCCTGGCCGTCGGATGCTGATCCGCCGAGACGGACGGTTAGCAGCTGCCAGCGGCTTGCGGCTAGTTTTAACCTAGGTGGGCGTGGTACGCTAGGCCGATTCACCGGCCTAGCCATTGGCTGTTGGGCTCACAGCCCAAGCGTAGAGCGGTCTCGCTAAAATGGGCCTAAAGGCCATGAAGTGGGCCAAATTTTTTAATTTGGCTGAAAGAGCAGAGAAAGAAAACATTAGCCTTTTCTTTTAATTTGACTGTTTTGTTGAATTAAAATAGAATTTGAGTAGAATTTGAATTTTTGTCTTTGTTAAAATTTGCACCAACCAGATAATTTTACAGAGAGTAAATAATAGTAATTCTGCTACTGTTCATGTAATATTTAAAGTATTATTTTCATGTATTTTATTCATGTTCCACTCTGAAAGATTAATTGTTGCATCTCTATACAAATTTGAACCAACGGGATAATTTGTAAAGAGAGTAGAAAAGTACACAGTGATGCTTCTGAATAGAATATTGTAAAGTTTTTGCTGCAAAAAAAAGTTTTATCCTCTAATCAAATTAGAGAAAATTTGATTAGAGAAGTGAAAAGATATTTATTTAAAAATAATTGTAGAATTGTTATTTTCTGACCAACATTGATAATAACAATATTATAATTTTATGAGTTCTACATTTAAATGTTTAAATCATTGGTAAATTTTGTATCATAGTGATCAATTTTTCAGAAAAAAGACAAAAGATCAAGAAATGCTCTTGAACTAGACAAATGTCAGTTTTTTGCTACAATAAAGTTGATGATAATGTAATTTTTTTTAGGAAATTTGTTTTTTAAGAGATATATCATCATTTTATTTTAGAGTTATACGCATTCATTTTATTTCTGCCCAAGAGTGACTTAGAATTGATGTATTTATCTATTTCTACCCAACGATGATTTAGAATATAAAGGAAAGCCTTAAAAGTTTAATATGCATATCATTAATCAGACCAACGTAGGGTTAATTTTATGCTTATTATTATTAATTATTTTCTAATCTTCTCAGACTAAAAGTTTTTGTGCTCTCTTTGGTGAAAGCAACAGACTAGGCACTTCTCCGAAAGATAACTATGAAAAGGGCCATAATGTGAGGGAGTATGTTCTCTCTAAAGAATGGCTCTAAAACAAAAGACTTCTTGGATATTAAACAGATGTTTTTCATGCACTCTCTATGAGAATGTTTTATTATCATTTTCAATGATTATGATAAAAGATCTAATAAGTCATATACGTGTTTAATTTGACCAACGTCGAATTAAGCATGTGTATGCTACAGAATATTTGGATTTATTTCTGAATTTGATGATTGAATATAAGCCAATACTGGCATTCATGTCCCTCAAGAGAATTACCCGCATGATAGGAAAAGTTTGGAAATGTACCTGTATGGCGGGGTAAAGTTGGCATAATATTTATGTCAAGAAAATCTCATCTGATGGGAGAAGTTTGAGAAAAGACTTATCCTGCTTGGCGGGACAAAGATGAGTTGACTTGTGTGCTTTTAATGTTTTGATAAAGTATGGAGTAGTTATTGTGCTCTCCCAGTATCGACCATACACTTTATGTGTCATAGTCATTAAGCACTTAATGCATCTAAAGAAAATAAAAGTTACAGACGAACCAATAGATTAGAGTGGTATGCAAGTACGACTTGCAAAAGTACTAATGATAAAGAACTCTGTTGAGTCCTTAAAATAGAATGAGGAAAAAGTACTACCAAATGAGTTAATAGATAACTTCATTTCACATAATGTGATCATGTGAATAAAGTAGACAATCAAAGTTTTCTCAATTTATAAGAGTTCTGAATGTTTTCAAAATTATGGCAGAAAAGTTCTTACCACATTTTGAGAGGGAGAAATAATCTGAGATAAATTAAGAAAGATGAACTTCCCCTATACTTCAGACAATGAGATGTATATTATGTATCTAAAGTGATCTATTAATGAAAAATGTTTTTGTCTTGGACAGTACGATGGTCATATTAATGACAACCCTTAAGTAAATAAATAGATGTATTATTGGGTTTTTGACGAACGATGCTTAAAGTGCCATAAAGAAAAAGTTCTAATAGAGTAAACCCAATCATAAAGTTTAAAGAGTTCAAAGACACGCCGTCTTTGAAGAAGATGGTAATATTGGGGAGTAAGACTTGAAGAGAAGTAGGACTCTCTATCAACTTCAATGTTTCAAGAACAACATTTCTTTTTACACATGCCTCTAAGCAATAAAAGAGAGCCCCATATGAAAGAAGTTCCAATAACAGAGGACCACAAGGGTCAAAGAGATGAAAATCTGTTTATTCTGATTAACATGAAAGGCCACGATAAATATTTATTTGTCCAAATGGCAAAGATAAAATGTAATTAATTAATCCTAACGATGTTCGGGATTTAGAAGAAATTCCTAATGGAGTCAATACAGTAGGTTTTCATGGGTCTATAATGTTGAGTTTGATTCCAAAGGGAATAGAGATCCTAAAAGAGTCAAAACAGTAGGCCGTTGTGGATCTATAAGATTAAATATGACTCTAGAAGGAATATTGGCTAATTCCTTGAGAATTATAAAGATATTAATAACATATCATAATCTGAGTTATATCGGATGAAAACAAAGCCGATTCTCCTTACTGAGGATCCAAGAAAAATGTATCACATGGAACAACTAAAAGTTTTATCACGAAAAGAAAAACAACATTATACATCATCAATAGAAATCCATTTATGGATTGAAGACAAGTTTCTAAAGAGATGTTTAAAGGTTCATAGATTAATGAGAAATTCGGTTTTTTTCTTAAAAAGTAAGAGGACAATTGCACTTGTGCAAAAGATATAGAACGGAAAAATTTATTTCCTAATCATGTATATGTGGATGATGTTCTACTTGCTAGTGGTGATGTCAATCTAATGCAGGAGAAGAAGTAGTTCTTCTTGTCCTTAATATTTAAAAGAACGTTCTCGGTAGAATGTCTCTTGTTATAAGAGATGAGATTCACCAAACTAAAGAGAAGGGTATTAGAAATATTGCATATGCATGCTGAGAAAGTCTCTAAAGTATGCATTCAAGAAAACTTACGTCTATTCTTAAAGTCAAAGGTAACAGAATTGGGAACTTTAGTGTTGCAAAAGACAATGTGAAAAGGATCAAATAAATATGGTGCCATATGATTCAGCTGTTGGAAGCTTGATATTACCCCGATGCAGTTTACGTATCCGGGTTATTTTGGCAATGTCCAATCCAAATAGATCACTGGAATAGAGTTCAAGATATCAGTCTAATGCTAAAAGAAACAAGTACTCTCAAAAGGTTGTGAGTACAAAGAAAGATTTGTACAAGTGCTCTGAAAAGGTTGTGAGTACAAAAGATAGAATGCGTGAAATGTGTAACGAAATCTACAATTATCGCTAACTTTCACTCTTGGAGTTTTTGTGTGGGAAAGCTTCAAAGAATGAAAGATTTATCATCAATATGATAAAAAGATATGACTTAGCATGATATGACAAAAGAATTATCATCAATGTGATGAAAGGATATGACTTAGTATGATATTAGGATGAGGGATAGGCAAAATGGTTAGGAAAACCGGTACCCAGAATTGATAATGGTTAATAACAACAATAACCATTAAGTATTTCACTCCTGTGACAACGAGTCAAGTGTGGTGCCAAACACATTGACACAAAGTTACATGTTTGTTGGCACCAGAATTTGACCGGTCCCATTGATCAGCGCCAGGAAATTGACATAGGCAGAAGTCAATGAGATTCAATGGCCGCAGGAAGTTAAGTGGGTCCGATAGGATTATTTTATTTTTTTTCTATTTTTATTTTAAATTTTATTTTAAAATCTAGTCGGTTTGTTTAGAAGTACTGACCGAGTCAGATCAAAACCTCTTACATGAGGGTATAAATATGTAATAGGATCTGGACAAGAAAAACAACACCTTCATTCAATACAATTCGGCGCATCACCAACCTTTCCAACTCGACGAAACCCTCGTCTCGTGCGGGCTGCATCGGCTCTGATCTCGGTGAGAGACTTGGATTAGTTACCATCGGTAATTCTATCAATTTCAACTAGTACTTTCTCATTAATTTGATATTCTAGTTCATATCATTAGAATTGCTAGTTATTCGGTAATTAGATCTATTTAATGCTTATTCTATCAACTCTGATTGCAATATTGTCTTGGTTAAAGCCGATCTATTGTAATCTTGGTAGATTTTATAGGTATTATTTAGGTCTATTATTCAAGTCACATTATTAATTTTATCTATAAATAAGTTAAATCTAGCTCTATCTACCGTGTTTGAATATTGTCTCGATTAAGTTCGATCTGTTCGAATCAGTAAGGCTACATCGGTTTCTATCTCTTACGGGGTAGGTAGGGTTAGACCCGACCAGTTTGTAGGTAGAGTCGATAGGGTTCTATTGGGGCGTTTAGCCGATAGGTTATCATGGTTCAATTGACTCTCTAGTACTGAATTGATTATATTATTTATTTTGATGGTCGTTTGCCCCCTTGTCTGAATAAGATAGATTTATGATTCTGAGGCATATTTGCAATACCAGCTAATTACATCTATCAACCTGACATCATCGACAGAGCGAGTTCATGCGTATTTACTGAATATCTCTCGACTCTACTCTATCGACTCTGGCACCTTACATCGACTTGGCCAGTTGCTTCTTGAATACTGTAGTTTTTTTGGCTTTGACCAGTCGACTCGATCTTTTATTGGCATCTATGGTTTTAGACTATTTATTGAATTAAGTTTTTTCGATAAGCCAATACAATCAGCTGATTAGTTTAACTTCTTTTATTTCTTTGCTCATAAAATAGCCTCAGCTGATTTCATGAATAGTGATTATCGGCTATCTTCATTGGCCTGTCCTAGGCCGGTGACCCGTGCCATCTAACCGTTCGTTTCTTTCTTGATTTGCAGGAAAAATCAACTAGCATGTCCTGGTTTCTCGTATTGAGCCTGCACTGGAGTTAAGCAGATCTCCCAAGTCACGCGTGGTGATTTTCATATCAACACGCTTTTTGGCACACCCGATGGGACCAAGAACTTCAAACTCGACATCATGCCTGAACTTGGAATAGCAAAAGCCCCTGAAGGCACACAACCGAAGAACAACGTCAATGCTGATCTAAAGAATGAACATGTGCTATCTATTGTCAGAGATGATCTGAGTGATGAAGCGAAGGCACAGATTGATCAAAGACTTGCTGAGTTTGAAAAGCTTCTATTGGGAACTTTTGCCAAAACAAGGAATGGTGTCATCCAGAAGGGGAAATTACCTACTGCTATCCTGGTTGAAGGTGAGGAAAAGTCACTTGCCAATAAAGCAATAGAAGTTGTTATTTCCACAAAATACATAAATACTCTAGTGGAGTTTTTTTGAAAAAAAAATTCACAAATCTTAAATGAAATCATGTTTAATTAATTTCCTTAATTCCTAGACCTGACCCTGCCCAACCCAGTTAGCCAGCTCCATCAAAGAAACAAAGTGCATATCAATTCATGACACCATCATTATGTCCTTTCCCTCAAGAAGGCACACCCAAGGTACTGCTCAACCAAATAACTAAATTGTCTACATGCCACACATATTGACAAGTAAGGCAATTCATTAGTTTAGCAGCATATTATGAGGTTCTCTAGATCTACAGGGAGAAGATCTGCGGGGTGTACTTTTCACTGTTGTGACTTCCTCCCTGAAGACAGGGCAGCCAGCCTGATTGAAAATGACGCAATATTTGCTTGATAATCCATTGTGGGTCACCCTAAAATGTATGAATGTTTTGGTAATTGGATGACAAGCCTGAAATATACTTAATATCAACTTGAGTGTTGTGCATGTAGGCTCTATCTATCAACTCAAACATGAACATGGTGACTATCGCCTTGATGATCAATGGAGGACTCGATGGAGTGCCATGGAGATCTTGATGGAGAGTCATGGTGATAGAGATGGATCAAGGCTAACGAAGTTAGGTCCAAGTGTGTGTGATCACTTGGCTAGTGTGTATGCTTGAGTCCATAGGAAAAACCCTACTATCAGGGCACAAGTCATTCTCTTAGGCTTCTCTAGGGTTAGGGTGTTGGGATGCTCAAGTAAAGCTCTAGGACACTTAGAGTGGCAGTGGAGAAGGATTAGTCAAGGTTTGGAAGCTTAGAGACAAGTCAAGAGGATAATAAGTTTCAACTTTAGGACAAGTCACCAAAAGGTACAATGAGGTCGTTGTAGAGACTATTGAGAAATGCTCTTATACACACAGGTATATGGGTATCACCAAATGGTGCGGAGGTTAAGTCACCGTAAAGTATGATGAATGCCAAGAGTTGTATAGAAGGGGTAGCAACTCTAAATTGGAGGTCATCATAGAATATGACAAGGTCACCATAAGATACGACGAGTCAAGGAGGAGGAGGTTGTTTTTCAAGTACTCTTTGGAGACCTTACGGCGAGGCCACTGTAAGGTACGGTGACCTGAGGAAGTGGCTAGGACTCAGATTTGTCGTTGACGATATGGTGAGGTCGACGTAAGGTATGGTGACCTAAGGAGGCTGAGTGGTCAGGTACGCTCTGGAGACCTTTCATCGATGCTGCCGTAAGCTATGATGACCAAGAGGATTTGTGGGCAGAGAGGCACTGAAGATTAGAGGTCGTCGTATGGTTGAGTAGAGGCCACTGTATTGTACGGTGACTAAACTCAGAGGTCGCCATACTATATGGTGGTACATTACAGTGGTTGGCTCTTAGGTTCATCAATTTTTTTGGCTACTTCTAGTGGAGTAGTTGGAAACTATTATAGCTGTTGCTGAGGTCTTTCAGACCTCTCTTGGCCATTTGGATAGCTGGACAAATTTGGGGAGAGCCAGGAGGAGAAGAAGAGACACTAGACCAAGGATTGGAGCTATCTTTGAGTAGCTTGGAGAATAACACAAGAGCATCCCGTGTCTCTAGCATAGGAGAGGTTGTAGAGAGGATTAGTGTTGTTACTCTTCGTCCAGGGCAAGGCCTCGACCGGTTAGGTGTTGTTGATTGAGCCTAATGTATTGTGAAGTGTTGTGAAGGCCGTCACAAGTTTGTACAAGGTTTGAGCTCGTCTTTGAAAGGAGCATCATGAGAGAGCGCTCGTGCATGCACTTCGGGAGTGCAACAAGTCCTTGAGGAAGGCAAGCTTATACTCCAGGAGTTGAGGACTTGATAAGCAGTGGTCATGCAACCACTCCGTCACTCTGGGTGATACGGGCTTGTGTGCATGGACTCCACGGTTGGTGGCGGGAGGGATCAATATGCCGACGAGAGTCGATCCAACAAGGACTAGAGGAAGATGCCATCCTCCCCATACCTCGGACTAAAAATCAATGAGCATTCTCTAAACCTCTCCTTTACTTACCGTCCTTAATTTTACACTTATGTGTAAGTAGAGATAATACTGCTATGTGGCTGCTTGCTTATTGATTGTTTGGCCACGCTCTTAGTGCTTGCTATTTTCTCTTGATCCTTGTGCGACTTGTGCTCTTTATCTTGTCACTAGTTTTGACTAAGTAGAATTGTATGCATAGGATCCTTGCTAGCTAGGTGTGTTGATTGATTACCTGGCTTAATCACTAGCTTGCATAGGAGTTGTATTGGTGTGTGAGTCACTAGCATGTATAGGTTGTTGCTACCTTTCCTAGGATCTTATATCATGCTAGTATGTTCTCTCTAGTATTGTATAGGAGTTGGAAGTTAATTGTGTGAGTTCCTGATTCAACCCCCCTTCTCTTTCACTCGATCCTCACAACCAAATGCAATGAGGTCTAGTTTGAATCACAAAGAAAAAATATCAAATATAGCTTTTCGTGCAATCAAATGGTTGCTACAAAACGCATCCCCATAACATTTATGGCAAATAAGTAAACATGCATATAAATAAATATACTAAAACACAAAACAGATTCTAAAAATCAAGAAAATGATGGGAATGGATAGAAAAGGATTTTTTATGAATCTAGGAAAAAGAATCAGGTCAAACAGAGCTCGGATGGATGAGATATAGATTTTACAGTGCAGCTCTTGATTAATTCCGAAAATGAAAAGATGAGGAAAATGGCAGACCATGGTGGGCTGCTGGTTGTGTACTTGTGTTCAGTTTGCAAAGAATATGGGCTGATTTGTTGGTTGGGATTGAAAAGAGTTTGGTGATGTTTTACGGAAAAAAAAACAAATACTTCCGGTGTCCAATGCATTGGAATTCTTGTTGCTGGATGGGACTCTTTCTATTTTCCACTTTCCTAACGGGCAGAGGCAGAAAAACGGTGGAAGAGACACCCTTACCGTAATTATTATGTAGTATACAAGCAAACATACACATAAATAAATATACCAAAACACAAAATGGATTCTAAAAATCAATAAAATGATAGGAATGGATAGAAAAGAATTTTAGATGAATATAGAAAGAAGAATGAAGTCAAACAAAGTTTGGATGGATGATATATGGATTTTACAGTGCAGCTCTTGATTAATTCCAAAAATGAAAAGATGAGGAAAAATGGCAGCCGTGGTGGGCTGCAGGTTGTGTTCGATTTGCAAAGAATATGGGCTGATTTGTTGGTTGGGACTGAATAGAGTTCGGTGATGTTTTAGGGAAAACAAAACAAAAAAAATAACTCCCAGTGTTGTTTGCCTTGAAATTCTTGTAGCTGGATGAGATATTTTCTATTTTCTACTTTTCTAACGGGGCAGGGGGCAGAAAAACTGTGGAAGAGACTCCCTCACCGTAATTATTATATAGTATAGTACTAGCAAAATACCCATACGTTGCTACGGGTCTTTATTAAAAAAATTTATGGTTAGAATGTTTTTTATAATTGTAAAAGGTTTTTAATTAATCAGTTTTTTAGCTTGAGCATTTACTCTATTTTTATTTTGCTTTACCTTTTCGAGTTTTTTAAAAAAAATATTCATTATAATAATTTTAGAGTGAGTTATTATTGGAATTCTTGTTATTAGTTTCCATCCAAAATATGATGTTATAGCAATAGATGATTAATTATTGTTAGTATGAAATATCGAATTAAAATTAGAGTCTAATTCAATAAAGGATTAGAAAATGGTTAAAAAATGACTCAAACTGATTGATGAATTATTATAGGATACAAACTGAATACGACAATGTTACGGATACATCTGGATACGAAAAAAATATTCTAGACGACCTCACCTCAATTAATAAGTTGTATAGATATAGGTTTTGTTTTCTAAATTAACCATCATTACTATCACAAAAATGATAATCTAATATATATATATATATATATATATATATATATATATATATATATATATATATATAGTGATATGAGAAAGATAGACAATCATAGCAAAATAATAAATTAAAGATACCTATAAGATATTAAGCTATAGTTTAATTGCTGATATTGTCCATGTAAATACGCAGACCGAGCCAATAAATAAGAAAACTTTAGAAATAATCTCAGTAGATGATATAAGCAATTGTATTGGATTTTAATGCATACGTAATAAAAATATAGTAAAATAAGTATGAAACAAATACAAACACTATACCACGGTTCACTATTAGCGACGATCCGTTGGTTGGTAAAAGCGCTTTTAGCAGCTTATGATCGGTCGATAAAGACATTTACCGACCAACAACGTTAGTCGGTGTAAGCGGCGTCGGTAAAGCTTTTACCGACCGACGAGTTCTTTAGTGACCGATGATCAGTCGCTATTTCAGAAACAATACCGATCGGCCATCCATCGATAGTGCTAGATTTACCGACTCATGTTCCATCGGCATCGATTCACATAATGATAGCACAAAACCTCATAATAATTAATATAATCTAGATAATTAACCATTAACAAAATCCATAAATAATTTTTATTATCCACAGAACAATCAAATTGCAGCACTTATAATCAACACAGAGGGAAAATATATAGTGACACTGATTATACCATTAAATTTCAATAATCTAGTTCAAGTTGTACTCCTATCACACAGCTATAGATATGCTTACAAGGTGTCAAACAACATATCCATGGCAAGCTCATGATAGTATAGCATTTAGATTCTATTACAAAAGTGGAGCAATATTGCTTCCAACACGTCAGATGTTTTGTATCATCTTGTTTTACATCACATGCATGCTTCCATAGACAGCAAATGTTTCTACAAATTAGTCAGTTCAAAAGGATCAACCCAAACAAAGTCTATCGCACAACAGTTGCAATGTAGCCACACACAACATGCTTCCAGCTATCAGATTGCTATTGACAAATCAAGTCAGCGCCCAACATTTCTTGCAAAACGCATGGGTAAGTATTCAATATGGAACTTAAAAAGGATCAGAGATGACCCAGACTTGGCGTGCCAAATATAAATGAATTCAGAAAACTCCAATGCATTATCAAGGTGCATGAAGCTACTTAAATAAATTGAAGTGCAAGCAAGTTTAGTAAATTAAACTTGCATTTCTATGTAGCTATAAACTGAACTTGAGCAGATTGTATTGGCTGCAAGTTGAGAACATATGAAGCAAGCATTGTCTGGTAGTCTTTCTAGTACTTGCCTAGGAATCTCAAGTTGAGAACATATGTATAAATATGATATTTTTGTAAACTATAGTAAAACAGTCATATATGGGATGTCCATGAATCTCATATCATAGAAAAAGTAACATATAAAATGAGAAACTAGAAGGCTGAAAGTATATGACCCTCACAAACAATATTCAGTTAAGACTAGTTCATATTCATTTTGTCTCAAGTAGATTTCAGTGTTAAATACCTGAGACTGTTAGTGGTATTGATGCATTCTTGTTTATCTTCAACTACAGAAATAAAGAATTATTACATAACAATGATTACTCTTTGAAATCAAAAAAGAATTTCTAGTTCAACTCATTACTTTTTTGTATGGCCAAGCAATTGACATCATGTGTGCATCACCCATAACATCCATATCAGGACAAGGACGAGGTAGAATTTCATTTCTTTTCAGCACAGAGGTCACAATAACTTCACAAAATTCTCTACCAAGAGCCCTACCCCCAAGTATTGTGCTTGGCTTGGTTGAAATGATCGTTACTTTAGCCACAGGCCGATCAGCTCTCAACAAGGCATATACTATGACATCCTTCCCGACCTAATAAAATTATTTATGAGAACAAAAACCATGTAATAAGTAATTATAAATGATGAGTATAAAACATGTTAGAAGGATAAGATTATTACTAGAGCATCATGTTCTGACCGAGGAGTGTCATTACTCCTTGTTATAGGTATTGATTTGGCTGCACCATACACTTTGCTATGGAAGTTCTGATTGTCCTCAAAATAGCAGCGATCAAAATCATCTCTAGAAGCGTCATCATCAGAAGCATCACCTTCGTCATCTTGATCTATTTCAACATCACCATTTTGTTGCATGCATATTGGTATTGAAGTCGAACCGTGTTGTGAGTTGGGTTCTACACTTGCCCTGTCTTGTTGCGTCCTTTGCTCTATGAGGGAAATACGGGCCTGCAACTGATCTACATGCTCTTCTAGAGCAGCTTTCTCCCTTTCAGCCTGTTTATGACCAAAAATCTCCATTTGAAGCCTTGTTGGTGCATAATACTTCAACCCCGGGGTGACAATATCTTGAGGAGTTGGGCCTAGACCCAAAACACGAACATATCCTCTTGGTTCTTTGTCTCCACAAACAACTGCAAATGCATCACCTTGCTGAGTTGTTCGCTCCTTCAACACCGGACGTGCTTCAACAATTTCTTTCAATTGATTCTAGGAAAAAATAATTAATTCCATGTCATAAACAAGGTTTTCTTTATAGCAAATTTATATTTCAACTATCTGTTAGGAGCAAAACTTACTATTATTGGTTCTACCTCCTTTGAAGCAACTCCATTTTTCCTTGTATGATTTTTGATAAAGTTTTCATCTCTTCTCGGAGGGCATCCTAGTTCAACAGCCTAGAAAAATATCTTGTCAGTAGTAATTATAGAATATAATTCTACATTGAATTAGTAAAGCAGATTGCATATTACCAGATCATATTCTGAACAAGCAAAGCTCACACTGCCCGATGTGTGGTTCAACTCCATCTTTGACCGGTTCGCTTTAGCTATTTCCGAGCGAAGCTAACATGTAATTAAATCTGGTTAGGCAATGCATACAGGTTGACAAATCTATTTTGCAAAATAACAAAAACAGTAGAAGTTCCTTACTAGAAATTCAGGAGACATCCAATAATTGACAAGAAATTTCCAATCAGCATCATTGATCCTATTATCTGGACTCTCACCACTTCATCTACATTCATGTCTTCTTTGAAATACAACTCCTTTAGTCGGTAAAAACGTCCCGTGGTATAGTTTAAACTTTCAAACATTTTCCACATAATCAAGAGAAATAAATGTTTGCATTCACTGATGGATTGAACTATTAATTAAGTAGTTTAGTATTCTGATTTATTGAAGGGGTAGTACAAACAAAATGATATTATATATAAAAAAAATCAATCCATCAGTGAATGCTAGCTGTATAAATGCGTGAGTAGGTTGACTAGTTAACCGGATATGTGGGATCGACCCAACCTTTATTTATTTCATTTGCGCTGATTGGAAGGAAGTTGGAAGTCAACTAATTAAATTTTGTAGTGGTCGAGGTGGCTCCTTCGTCCATCGAGCTTCCTCGAGAAGTAGCTTTTCATGAAATCCTCATGGCTTACCGATCTGTAACACGTCCTATTGTTATCTTTGACAAGCCCGAGCACACTTGGTGGAACAGTGCCGTTGAAATTCGCTCTCTGCTCCGATGCACCGTGGCCCTGTGCTCAACGCTTGTGTAGCAATCTAGGAAAAAAATTTCGGTACAAAAAAAATATCGGTGGTCACTGATAAATACGATATTTCAGAAATATCGATAATTTTGGCGAATAAAATAAATTATTTTTAAAAATATTTTGCATGATTTAAGAAAAAATAGTCTTAAATCTCTAAACTATCATAGTTACATATATAATAGAAGTAGTTTTCATTGAATAAAAATAGTCAATGATAAAATTTCGGCGATAAAAAATATATCGGACCTCACCAATAAATACGATATATCGGATATTTCGATGAAATTTCGCCGAAATTTTTTTCCTAGGTAGCAATAGCTTTCAACATATGAGTTTAATTTGCATTAAGCATGGAAATGGCATATTCAATATATATGGCTTACTAATTTGTACTAAAAAATTTGTCCCGAAGAAAAAGATGAAACATATGCGTGTAACTGAAGTAGTACCTACGTCGCCGATGTTGACGACGAGCGCACCGTCCATAGGTTCAACGGCGACCCACTTGCCATCCTTATTGATCTGCAGGCCCTGCACGTCGTTGACATGGAGAAGCAGCGTCATGCCGCACGCGTCGGTGTGCGGCGACAGTCCGATCACCTTGCCGGCCTCAACGCACGGGGGTAGTAGGTCGCCCTCATATTCTGCGGCAGCCCCACGAACACCTCCAGCAGGCGCTCCGGCTCCACCAAACCCATCTCCGCGGCCATGAACCGCAGCAGGCACGACACCACCTTCGCTGCCTCAGCCGAGTATCTGTCAACGGAGCTCCTACAAATCGTGTCAAAAGCCAAGAATTAGCATGCATGTATGGTCCAGATGCACATCAGGACGTCATCATGAATTTGATCGATCGGGACCTGAAAGACGGAGGCTGGGCGGGCCAGAACCTCATGTCCCGCGACTCTGTTGGCCGGAGCATGAGGTAGAGCATGTCGGACCAGTCCAGTCTCTGGGTCTCGGAGAAGACGAAGGCCTGGCCATACCCCTCGAGGCCGGACTCCGGTAGCTGCGCGTAATACGGGAAAGCTATAGTTTGCTGTGTGCCTAATGCACATGATAAACTCTGAAAAACCCACAGTAAAATCTTTGTCATGGATTATACTTCTAGCAAAGCACGCACGGCAAAATATTCGTCAGTAAAGCTTTTGCCGTGTGCTCGATAGAAGACACACGGTAAAATCGATTTTGCCGTATGTCAGAATACATACGGTAAAAGAGAGCACTCGGTAAAATATAAATATAGAAAATAACCACAAATAAATAGCAAAAAAAAAAAATTGGACGCCCAAGAACCCCGCCCGCCCGTTGCAAATCGCGGCGTTTTTTCGCACGCTATGCGTAAAGTGCGCCCGCCAAAATTCGAACTCACAACCTCACCTTCACGCATAGTCTCCCCTATCACTGCACCACATACTCGGTTGTGACTATACCCTGTGTTCGTTCTTTTTATATTTTACCTCTTTTCCGTGTGCTTTATATCGGATACACGGCAAAGGCCATCTTTGTCGTGTGCCTCATATATGGCACACGGCAAAGACCTATTTATATATTTTGTAATATATTTTTTATTGATTAAATTATTTCAAATAAAAAAGTATTAAACTATAAAGTTGTATAATTTATTAAGATCTATAACTTTTTTTTGATCATTTATTTATTTGACAAAGTGATAGTAACATTATTCCCGAATCTTATATGTCTCATTAAATATTTCATAAATCTATATGAGACTATTAGATTTTATGAACAAAGTTTTTGATTAAATTGAGTTATGAATAAATGATCAAAATAAAAGTTGTAAGTTTTCAAAAGTTATACAACTTTATAGTATAAAATTTTTTTTATTTAAATTAATTTAAAATTTTAAATATAATTTAAATTTATATTTTGCTGAGTGTTAGGTAAAAAACAATCGACAAAGAGGATATTTGCCGTATGTCTAATAAAACATACGACAAAGGTCATCTTTACTGTGTGTCAATTTTCTTTTATACACAGTAAAGATTTTGCCGTATGTTTTAATTTAACACACAGCAAATACTATCTTTACCATATGACCGAAATAAAACACACTATAAAGATGGGGCACACGGCAAAGATTGATTTTCCTATAGTTGCGTACGCCTTCTTGGCTTCGACATAGATTATGCATTTTAGAAGGAAGAACAACCGCACTTCACATCATTTCTTTGCGGGCAATGTCGAAGCCAGCACACCTAGAGCAGTGTCGATTCATCATCCCCATGATGCCATGTTAACAAAGACATTATCTACAAGAGAATGGTGTATATTGTATCATAAGTAAATTACCTATCCGTTTTTTTATCAGCTTAGTTTTTTGGATATAACTGGTTGATGTATAATAATTTAACATGGTATTGAGTTGAAGGTCTTGGGTTTAACTTCTGGTGACTATATTTTCTGTTATGCTGCTCCTATTTTTATATTTACATCCCGAGAGAGCTGCATGTAACAAAGTGTTGAATCATAAGTGAATTATCCACCTCCCTTCCGCCGCCTGCTCCTCCACCATTCAATACCCATTCCCCTATAAACACCGAGATCGAATAAAAGACGAATCTGAAAAACATAGAAAACGGATCAAATATCAGACAAGGTCGAATGTAAATCAAATACACTACCAGAAAATCGGCTATTTGCCGAGTATCCGAGTCTTTGTCGAGTGTATTTTCTCGGACACTTGGCAAAGATATGTTTGCCGAGTGCCAAAATAAAAAGTACTCAACAAAAACTTACTTTACTGAGTGTAACAAGAAAAACACTCAGGAAACTTAATTCTTTATTGAGTGTTTTTTGTGGCACTCGACAACACATGGTCTTTGCTGAGTGTTTTCTTCGTGACACTAGGTAAAGACTTTGTTTGCTGAGTGTTTGATACTAGGCAAAAATAAATTCAAATTATATTTTAAAACCATAAATTAATATAAATATAAAATTTTAATTACAAAGTTATTGAACTTCTAAATATCTACAACTTTTATTTTAATCATTAGTATATTATTCAAATTTATATATAACATTATTCACAAAATCTAGTTTCATGAAAGTATAAATGACACATATACAATTTGTGAATAATATTACTATACCTATGTCAGATGAATAAATAACCAAACTAAAAATTGTAGATCATACAAAGTTATACAACTTTGTAGTTTAACACTGTTCAATTTGAATCAATCTTGTCAACTAAAATAAGTTTGAAGTTTTCAGACAATGTCTTTGTCAAGTGTTCCTTTTCTATCACTCGGTAAATAAGGTCTTTACCGAGTGTATTATTTTTTACACTCGGCAAACATGGTGTTCTCGACAAAAGAGATATCATATAAGAAGGGAGAAAACAAGAGTCTAGACTCAAACAAAACTATGATAGTGGTAGGAAAGTACATGCGTGAAGGAGATGTCCCGAGTTCGAATCCTGTCCAATGCACTTAGCACGTAGCACGTGAAAAAAAAGTTGTGGCTTGCGACTTGAGACAGAGACAGGCAGGCGAGAGAGGTTCCTACACATTTTTTTTTTGCTATTTTATAGGGTTTCTTTGATGATTTATATTTTGGTGAGTGTTAGCTTTAGCGAATACGTGATGAAAAACACTCGGTAAAGAGCGCTTTTCCGAGTAAATTTGCGTACGCTCTTTGCCGAGTGTTATATTCGATAAAGACTTTGCCGAGTGTATTTAGTCCTTTTTCGAGTGTTTTGGACACTCGACAAAGAAGGAATTTCCGGTAGAGATAGACATGTAATGAATTGTGTAACATTCGTTTATGCCATCTTTCTGCTTCCGATTGCAACTACCCTGTGAAAAAATGACAAAATCATATGCCCGCATGAGTGATTTTAGGGGAAAATAGCCCGTGCAAGAGAGAACGAAAACCTAGAGAGAGAAGGGATGTATCGAAATGGAGTGGCGTGGCTCCCGAGATTTGAATCACCTCTGCAAAAAAAAAACGCTTCGGTGGTGGAATGTATGTGGGTCCCGTCATGGAGAGAAAAAAGTCGTATCGGATATGACGGGTTCTTTTTTCCGACGCTTCGATTCATATCGAACGGAGGACGGTGCGTGCGATCCGAGCACGCCTGAGCGCAGCGCGCATGGCCAAAAACAAGTCTTTACCAAAATAAATAGGGATGCTGTCTGTGTGGGGCGACAAGCTAAGACCGGTGCGTACCGATTGCAAACGCAGCTTGGAGAATGGAAGATGCGAGCAACAGAGTTGGACATGGAGAAGGGCATCCGGTATCTGCTGCCGGTACGTGACGAGCTACCTCAAATATGCATCCGTGTGTACAGAGTACACAGCAGCACATTCAAGCTGGTGTTCCTGAACCCGAGCTAAGAATTTATTCATGATGAAGCAGCTGATGGACTTGCTCCATCTAGCAAGATAAACAGAGTTAAATTGCGTCTGTACAGGCCTACCAGTACATCACTGATGAACAACTGACGGGTAATGTTGTAGAAGGATCAGTTGGCTCGCCAGACGATCGAATCTTCAACGCTATACTTGGCTTGGCTTGGCGTGGGCTCATTCTTCAATGAGCTTGAGATGTACAGATTACAGAACTGTGAGACAGGAATCCAGCAGGGGCTGCAACGCAGGACGTTACCACTCATGGTGAAGGAGCAAGTGTCGAAGGCAGTGCTCACATTGTTATTTTTTTTTCCTCTGTCACTTTGCACAACAGTTAACCTCGGGAGGCTGAAACAGAAATCTAGCTATATACATCATGATGAACGCCTAGGACATTGCTAATCTACGAGCGAGCTCTTAAACAGCAACAGCACATACTTGACAACAATCTATCTATCTATCTCTACTACTTATTAAATTTACTAAAGGTGTGCAGTCTGTCCATTGATGTGGTTCTGCGGCACATGTATGAATACAATCCATGTTTCTTTCCAAGTCCGAGTCCAACTCAAAAACAACTCAACGATGAAACCGTTCAAAACATTTATAGCCTTAACTTGGGTGAGAGAAAACGTTCTCGGATCAGTTTTGTTGGCAAAACTGTTCCCTCATCTGTTTCTTCCAGGTTCTTTGCCAGGTCTCAAAAAAATTAGGGAATAGATTTGGACGTCTTTCCTCAACTCATTATTTCGTTGTTCACTATGACCTGCTGTGCTTCCATTGACATGTAGGCCAGCTCCAGCAAGTAGCAATGGCGACTTTGTTTTTTCAATTTGCCTGGGTGCTTCCACGGAGAAGAAAAAGGCCTTTGGTATCCTAAATTACTAGACACACCCCAATGTCAACACATGTGCGTCCTTGTTTATTTTTCGAAGGCAGGCAAAAAAATAGAAATCATACACAAGTTATTTTGAGTGTTTACCATTGTAGAACGATCCGTGGAAACCATCATCTATATAATATCATTTTTCTTAAAAAATATAAACTGCTGATTGTCGTTGAAATCATACATCAAGATCTCCAGCAAGTATGCCAAAATTGATGGCCTCAATTGATTTTAAAATAATTGTTGCACCTCTTCACTTTTTTGTTGTTCAAAATAATAGGTGGCCCAGAATATTGATCGCCGGTGTAAAACACGAGATGTTAAATGCTTAGACACACAACAAACAACAATGGAGCATCCTGTAATTATTTTTTCTTTTTTACATTTGTTATTTGTTTTTTTATTAGCTTGTTTTTGTCTGTCTTACCTATTTATTACTGAAGTTTGCCACAGTTGCTTCTGTACAAAAAGAAAGCTTCTTTAGATATGTATATAAAAGATAATATAGATTATTATTGTATCTGACCTGAATAATTAGCTCCCGTAGCAATGCATGGGCATGCACCTAGTACTTATACTTATACTATCTATTAAATTTAGTTTGGGTGTGCAGTCTGCCGCAATGTGGCTCTGACATGAGTTTGTTTTGTTTCCGTGTGGTTCTACGTAGGCATGAGTCCGATTCGACTACCATATATAGTCCTGAAGCCACAAGCGGCGCACCTATTCTTTCACAAAAAAAAAATGATAAGAGCCACAAATTAGTAATCGTCTGGTTGCAAGAGCGTGGTGAGCTCGAAATCTAATTATCGGGCAGGAGATCGATGAGCTTCACACAGACACACAAACGCCCCATGTTTACTACACGATTCTGACGACATTATGTGTTTAATCTTGATTGAGTTCTGGCTGCGTCGGTTAGGAAGGGAAAAGTCTATATGTTATGTGCAGATATGTTTGTGCGGTAGATTTTGCAAGCTTGCATGTAATATGTTTTTTTAGCTTTTGCACGCATGTCTTGGCATGTAACACACAGATCTCACGAGGAACATTGTCATTATCATCGAGGAAGCCATCTGTGTTCGGTACTGCTTCTCCTTTGGACTACCATATTCATCACTTTCATCTAGGCTCCATGACCACAAGATTTCGATGACATCAAGCTCTTTGTCGACCTTGAGGATCTGTGCCGACAAGGATTTGCATTGCTCCATCTTCATCACGTTCATCTAGGCACCATGACCACAAGGGTTTGATTGTTGGGGAACGGGGAGCTACGAAAGCAAGAAATAATTTTTACCGTTCAACCAGGAAACCTTGTAAGAGAGGATCATAGATCATTACCACTAGACGCGCAGACGGAGCGGAAGCGAATATTAGAGTAGCTTGATCCAACGTAGTCGCGCGCCTTTCAATTGTCTCCTTATCTCCTAGTCCAGCCGTCCGGCATCGCAACAACAGCAGCTCCTCCTAGCGGTATCCACACATACGGGGTTGGAGCATCGTGCGTAGCGTGCTAGCACCGGCAACACGATTAGGGTTTTGTGGGCGAGAGAGAGGAGCGCGACGACTAGGGTTATGGACTGGTGGGTTCACGTACCCCTTACACCGTCTCCACTTATATAGATCCCTTTCTAATGGACCTCGACTAGTTGGCCCATTAGTGGACCAATCCCTCATATACGGATCAAATCCGTATTGTCTCTTGGGCATCTCTAACAATCTTCCACTTGCACTAGAGACAATCATATAGGCAAGCAATGTTCCAATGCGTTAAGTGTGTGACCTTAGGTTCACATATACAAGATAGTGATATGAAAACCATTTTCAATTCATAAATCAATAGCGCCACCTAGCAGCACATATTGACTCCCATGCACAAGTAAAGATCATATCGGCTAAACCTTTGACATACTCATACATTGGTCCCTTTGCCTTATGATATCAGTCAAGCTCAAGGCAAGATACGTGCCATCCCTGTGGTAGCTCGATCATTCACTCCATCGTATAATGCATTTATCATGACTAATTCTTAGTCATCATTAACTTTTAATCATATTGACATGGTCATGCACTTCCAAATCCATCTAACTCGAGGGGCCCCGAGATATCTCTCCTGTTATCAGGAGGGGCAAATTTCATCTTGATCACTCACACCCCACGACATGTTTTATAGCATACCTAAAAATTACCTTTATGACTACCCAGTTACGGAATAGCGTTTGGTAACCCCTAAGTGTGCTATTACATATTCTGTGAATCAATGACGATCTCAGGTCTAAGGATCCCGAAGGTACATCATACAAGACAATAACTGATGGTACAATAATAACATCTCAGCAGAGTCTATTAGTAGGTTAATCTAACATCATATTCTCCAACATGTGTCCACATTATTGATTTGATATCTCCATATCAATGATCTGTGAAATATGATTATTAACCAATACATGTGCTAGTTCATGAATCATCATTGTCCCACATAATGATAAGGAACTAGGGATTATTTAGGATAATATTATGAAAAATAATGAGTTTCACAAATAAGTCATGTACTTGCCAATCAATAAAATAATTATTATCTAAGGAACAGAATAACACTTTATTCAACCACACATAAACATAGACATTACACAATCTCTCGTACATGAAGATATCTAATACCCATGGATCTCATATGTGCCTCATGCTTGGGCTGAGAGAGAGGTTTTGTCAACGGATCAACTATATTTGAATCTGTGTGCACCTTGCATATCTTCACGTCACCTTGATGAACAATGTCTCGGATGAGATGAAAATGCCATAGAATGTGTTTGTTCTTTGGATGTGTTCTAGGCTCTTTGCTTGCGCAATGACACCATTATTATCACAATAGAGATCCATTGGACTGGACACACTAGGAACCACACTGAACTTAGAAACAAATTTTCTGATCCAAACAACTTCCTTTGCAGCTTCTGAAGCGGCAAGGTACTCGGCCTCCATTGTTGAGTTAGCAACCGTATCTTGCTTGGAACTCTTCCAGCTCATCGCGCCTCCATTGAGACAAAATACATATCCAGATTGCGATCTTGAATCATCCTTGTCGGTTTGGAAACTAGCATTGGTGTAACCATTTACAATGAGCTCTTCCTCACCTCCATAAACCAGGAACATACCCATAGTTCTTCTCAAGTACTTTAGGATATTCTTACTAGCCAACCAGTGAGCTTCTTCTGGGTTTGATTGGAATCTTCTTGTAGCGCTTAGAGCAAAAGCTACATCTGGGCACGTACATATCATGGCATACATGATGGATCCGATAACCGAAGCATACGGGATCGCTCTCATCTTCTCTATGTCATCACGTGTCGAAGGACACTTAGTCTTGCTAAGAGTAATGCCATGCGACATGGGCAAGAAACCTTTCTTAGAATCTTACATATTGAACCGTATCAATACCTTATCGATGTACTTGTCTTAATCCAATTAGTCTTTTTGATCTATCTCTATAGATCTTAATGCCCAAAATGTATGTTGCCTCTACCAAGTCCTTCATTGAGAAACTTTTTCTTAATGAAGACTTAACATCTTCAAGCATTGGAATGTTATTTCCGATCAACAATATGGCATCCACATAAAGGACTAGAAACACGAGTGCGCTCCCACTAGCCTTTTTGTAAACACAAGGCTCTTCTTCATTCTTGATGAAGTCAAACCTTTTGACTTCCTCATCAAAACAAAGGTTCCAACTCTGAGATGCTTGCTTCAGTCCATAAATGGACTTCTGAAGTTTGTATATTTTCCCAGCATTTTATGGATCAACAAAACCTTGCTATGTCATATACACATCCTCACTTAGGTTTCCATTATGGAAAGCTATTTTGACGTCCATTTTCCATATCTCATAATCATAGTATGCAGCAATTGCTAGGAGGATCCAAATAAACTTTAGCATAGCGACAGCCGAGAAGATCTCATCATAATCAACACCTTGAATTTGTTTAAAACCTTTCATCACCAATCGTGCTTTATAGATATGAACATTTCCATCCTCGTGTATCTTTTTCTTAAAAACCCATTTACACTCTATGGTTTTAACACCATCAGGTGGATTAATCAAGTTCCAAAATTGATTTTCTCTCATGGATTCTAATTTGGATCTCATGGCTCCAAGCCATTTCTCATAGTCTGGTCCCATCATTGCTTCCGTGTATGTTTTAGGCTCATCATTATCCAACAATAGCGCTGCCCCGTTGTTAGGAGCGTGAACTTTTCAGGTGCGCTATGTGCCCGTTTAGATCTACGTGGGGTTGGTGCCTCAATAATAGGTTCTACAACATCTTGTGTAACCTGCTCCAATTGAGGTTCGGTGGGAGAAGAAACATTTTCTAGTGTTTATTGAACTTCTTCAAGTTGCATTGTCCTCCCACTTATCTTTCGTGAGAGAAACTCTTTCTCCGAAAAGCCACCATTCCGAGCGACAAACACTTTGCCCTCCTCCCGGTTGTAGAAATAATACCCTTTGGTTTCCCTAGGATATCCTACAAAGAAACATTTATCTAACTTGGGAGAAAGCTTAACAGACATCATACATTTTACATAAGCCTCACAACCCCAAATCTTGAGAAAAGAAATCACGAGATGCTTCCTGATCCATATCTCATATGACGTCTTCTCTATAGATTTAGATGGAACCCTATTTAAAGTGAAAGCAGTAGTTTCTAGAGCGTATCCCCAAAAGGACAATGGAAAATCACTTTGGCTCATTATTGACTTAACCATGTCCAACAAGGTCGGTTCCTCCGCTCGGACACACCATTTAATTGAGGTGTTCCGGGTGGCGTCCATTATGAAACAATTCCATATTGTCTTAGATGATCACCAAACTCATGGCTCAATTATTCACCTCCATGATCAGATTGTAGGGTTTTAATTGTTTTGCCCAATTAATTTTGTACTTCATTCCGAAATTCTTTGAACTTTTCAAATGATTCAGATTTATGCTTCATTAAGTAGATATAACTGTATCTACTAAAGTCATCAGTGAAAGTAAAGAAGTACTAAAAACCACCTCTAGCCACACAACTCATTAGCCCACATACATCTGTATGTATAAGAGCCAATAGGTTGTTTGCCCTCTCACCATGTCCTGTGAAAAGTGACTTAGTCATCTTGCGAAGCAAACAAGATTCACATGTCTCAATTGATTCAAAATCAACTGAGTGTAAAAGACCATCTTTATGGAGCTTCTTCATGCGCCTCTCATTTATATGGCCTAAACGACAATGCCAAGTGTAAGTGGGATGCAAATCATTCGGGCGGAGCCTCTTTGCATCAATGTTATAAATCAGCTTATTCTCCATGTCAAGACAATACAATCCATTCACTAATGGACAATTTGCATAGAGAATATTATTCAAATAAATAGAGCAACATTTGTTCCTTATTATGACCTCATAACCATCAACTTCCTCTAAACATGAGGAGGATATAATATTTTTGCCCAAGGCAGAAATCTAATAACAATTATTTAATTTCAAAACTAATCCTGATGGTAATGAGAGTGGATAAACCTCGATAGGTAATGCAGCAACTTTTGCACCATTGCTAATACGAGCATCCACCTCGCCTCTTGCACACTTCCTTGTCCCTTTAAGACCCTGCAATGATTTGCAAGTATGAATCATCGATCCAGTATTAAATATCCATGAATCATCAGGACGAGTAGCAAGATTAATTTCAATAACATTGATACCTGAAGTAGAAGGATCAACAGCCTTCTTCTTCTTGAGTTCTTCTAAGTAAAGCTTGTAGTTTCTCTTCTAGTGCCCAGTCTTCTTGCAGTAATGGCAAGGATCGCATGGAGGCACTCTTGGCCTGGGAGGAGCTGCTGCAACCTTAGGCTTTGAGCTTGAGATCTCATCTGCACTCTTAACCTTAGGCTTGCACTTTCTCTTCCTATCCTTCTGCACCATCATCACATGATTTGCCCCGGTTTTCTTGATGCTTTCCTCGGCAGTCTTTAGCATCCCATGCAATTCAGCCATAGTCTTCTCTAGGGTATTCATATAAAAATTTATTATGAATGGCTCATAGATCGCTGGGAGCGACTGGAGAACGACATCCATAGCCAAATCTGGGCTAAGGGGAGAACCAACCTTTTCCAGGTTGTCAATATAACCAATCATCTTGATTACATGAGGACTGACAGGACTACCTTTAGCTAGCCTGCACGCAAACAAGGCCTTTGAGATGTATACCTCTTAGTCCTTGCTTGGTTCTCAAACATGCCACGAAGCCCAACAATCATATTGTGGGCATCAGTGTTCTCATATTGCTTTTGAAGCTAAGAGGACATGGTAGCAAGCATGAGACAACCAACATCAAGTGCATCATTAGTGTGCTTGTTATACTCCCTCTTCTGAGCAGCACTAGCATTTTTAGGCAGGTCATCAGGATAAGGAAGCTCTCGAACATATTCCTTTTTCTCTTGCTTGAGAATAATTTTCAAGTTGTGATATCAAAGTTTGTTTCATTAAGTCTTTCTTTCGCAAGGATCGAACGCAAATTAAAACTGGAAGCATTATTAGCGAGTGGCGCGATCTACAACAGAAACACATGCAAGTGTATAAGCACTATGTAAATGTAAAACTCCTATTAAACCATTTTAAAAGAGTTTCTTCACTATATGCTTGGAATCGGTTCCCTCAAAATGACATATAGTGGTCCAAGATCCTTATTCAACTAGTTTCTAGTGAGCTTTAGCATCACTGCTAGAAATATAGTATCCTAGGTAAGCAACATTTGCTAATCACATCATATATGACTCTTGTTTATTGGGAGGCATCATATGCCACGACGCCCAACACCATGCCCCAAAGCCCAAAACCATTTTGATAGCTTCATCAAGCAAACCAATAATATGCTTGTGAATGTCCTACATTCACCCTACTTGTTAAGATAGTTGGGGCACTCTACTTTGACAGACCTACCACACAATGATCGAAATTATAGTAGTTGCAGCTATTGGAAGGGCATCAATTTTAATCTTAATTTTTCTGAGGGACCTATACTAGCATGGTAATTATATTCAACATATAATACATGAAAGAATAGGATGACAAGAATATCATCACACACAATCATATTAACTGTGAAATAGTATGTCCCTTTCACATGGTGATCTCCATCTCCATTGTTGCAGGCCTCCTTCTATCCATGTGTCCACCATGCTCCAAATTGGGCCTCCATGATCAAGAACTAGGCTACTACATCTAATAGCTAGTAGTGAACTACATAAAGAAATCAAGCATCACAAGTCAACACGCATGTTGTTATATAATAATATGACAGCCTCAACCCAATTATTTTAAACATGACTCGCAGGTCATGAAAGAACACAAACATGCATCAGATACACATTCTGGGCCATACCATTCACAATATTCTCTGCAAAAACAAGTAAGGCGAGAACGGATTCTAACGTGTGAATCAAAAAGGGTATAACCTCACAGGATTTCATAGATCGTATTTATGGAATCACAATGAAAATTTCATTGGACAAATCATATTTGGCCGATTCCGAGTCATTCATAATGCCTCAATTTTTATTAGGGTTTCATGGTAGACCACAACACATAGTCCTAATCTCGTCGGTCTCCTCTTCTGGTTTATGCAGTTAGTCCTGATGGTGATACTAGCCAGTAGGGATAAATCGCTTACACCGAGAGGTGACACATTTACATCAGTGACACATATGCATCATCCATCAAACACCTTGTGAATCTCCCACTAAGACCGATTGATCTAATCAACCCGCACTACAAAAACATGTAATAGATCTAATCTACTACATCGGCATATCAACTATATGCGCAAGATCCAGATCGCAAACTAAACAAGGTCAACTCTGATACCACTATTGGGGAACGGGGAGCTACGAAAGCAAGAAACAATTTCTACCGTTCAACCAGGAAACCTTGTAAGAGGGGATCATGATTGTTACCACTAGGCGCGTAGGCGGAGCGGAAGCGAATGTTGGAGCAGTTTGATCCAATGTAGTCGTGTGTCAGTATAGAGGAAGTAGTTGATCCTTTCAATCATCTCGTTATATCCTAGTCCAGCCGTCTGGCACCGCAGCAACAATAGTGCCTCCTCGCGCTATCCACACGTACAGGATTGGAGCACCATGCGCGGCGTGCTAGCACCGGCAACACGGTTAGGGTTTTATGGGCGAGAGAGAGGAGCGGGGCGGCTAGGGTTATGGACTGGTGGGTTCACGTATCACTTACCCCACCTCCACTTATATAGATCATTTTCTAATGGGCCTCGACTAGTTGGCCCATTAGTGGACCAATCCCTCACATATGGATCAAATCCGTATTATTTCTTAGGCATCTCCAACATTGATGATATCAATCATCGTATAGCCAAAAAAATTACCCGTAGCAACACACAGATATTCACCTAGTACTCGATAAAATGCATCACTGTTTATCAGTTTGTGCTTAAACATGGTTAATTAACTTGGTACAGCAGCCAACATGTGATGTACCTAGCACTAACAGGTGACGCTCAGGCACACGCATGGTTCTGATCGTCATGAATAGCAATTTTGGTGGATTGTGAATCACGTACTATAGCATGTGTCTTTAGAGAAATTTGATGTGCAACCTAGGATTTTCATTCGCTTCAATATTGTAATAATCTATATATTATATATATCGGCCTATAAAAGGAGCAACCATGTTTGCTTTGAAAGTCTACAAAATTCTTACAATCATTGGCGGACCCAGGGCCCGGCGACCCTGTGTGCCTGCCCGGGCTCGAGTGGTGAAGTCATTGGTGTTGGCGGGATCCAGTGGTGAAGTCATTTGCCATAACGCCGGTCCAAAATAATATTTTATTTCCTAACTTCATGCATATGATGCTAACCAGAAAGGTTAACATATTATGGGCTTTAATTAGTGTCAAATTCTTTAGTTGATTAACATCATCCTTTGACATATTCTTATGATATGTTTGTATGAACACGTCATGTGTTGTGACGTTTGCCCAGGCTCATCAAAATTTCTAGATCCGCCACTGCTTACAATCGAATGCAAAAAGAAAGAACAATTACCCTACACTGCTACTATGAAACAACTCGATTAAAATAGGCCTATAATTGTTTTAGAAACTACAGCATTGCCCTTTGGGAAATTAGATCAAAATGCATCCACCATCACTAAAAAAATAGACAAAAAAATATCCTTAAACAGGTTTATTTTCAAAATTAACCATCATTACTATCACAATAAAATAATCTGATATAGATATAGTATTATGAGAAAGATAGACAATCATAGCATAATAATAAACTAATGATACATATAAGATATTAAGCTATAGTTGAATTGTTGATATTGGCCGTGTACATACGCAGACCGAACCAATAAATAAAAAAGACTTTAGAAATAATCTCAGTAGATGAGATAAGCAATTGTATTGGATTTAATGCATACAAAATAAAAATATAGTAAAATAATTATGAAACAAATGTAAACTTTCAAACTTTTTCTACATAATCAACAACAACAATAACAATAACAATAAAGCCTTTTTATCCCAAGCAAGTTGGGGTAGGCTAGAGATGAAACCCATCGGAACCCAAAAAAGAAGTGACAAATGAACAAAAGCCAAAAGAAAGAGAAGAACAAGGAAAAAAAAGAAAAAGAAAGAAAAAGAGACAAAAACAAAAGGAACAAAAGCCAAACGAAAGAAGAAACAAGTAAGCAAGAAGGAAGAAAAAAAAAATCACGGTTCAAATAAATGTCTGCATTACACTGATGGATTGAAATTTAAATTAAGTAGTTTAGTATCCTGATTTATTGGAGGGGTAGTACAAACAAAATAATATTAAGAAAGATATCAAGACTAGGTGCACAAAGACGTTGGTAGGTTGACTAGTTAACCGGATATGATATCAACCCTCCCTTTCTTTATTTCATTTGCGCTGATTGGAACGCAGTTGGAAGTCAACTAAATTTTGTAGTGGTCGAGGTGGCTCCTTCGCCCATCGAGCTTCGTCGAGAAGTAGTGCTTCATGAAATCCTCATGGATTACTGATCTGTAACGCGCCTTATTGCTGCCTTTGACGAGCTCGGGAAGAGGGCGAAGCATCGTGTCCGGAGACACTTGTTGGAACAGTGCCGTTGAAATTCGCTCTCTGCTCTGGTGCACCGTGGCCCTGTGCTCAACGCTTATGTATCTCCCATTGCTTAGAATCTGCGAGTAGCAATAGCTTTCAACATCTGAGATTAATTTGCATTAAGCATGGAAATGGCATATTCAAGATGGCTTAAAAAATTTGTCCCGAAGAAAAAGATGAAATTATATTAAATCAACATGCATGTATTTGAAGTAGTTACCTCGAGTACGTCGCCGATGTTGACCACGAGCGCGCCGTTCATTGGTTCAACGGCGACCCACTTGCCATCCTTCTTGATCTGCAGGCCCTGCACGTCGTTGACGTGGAGCAGCAGCGTCATGCCGCACGCGTCGCTGTGCGGCGACAGTCCGATCACCTTGCCGGCCTCCACGCACGGCGGGTAGTAGGTCGCCCTCATGTTCTGCGGCAGCCCCTCGAACACCTCCAGCAGACGCTCCGGCTCCTCCAAGCCCATCTCCGTGGCCATGAACCGCAGCAGGCACCACACCACCTTCGTTGCCTCAGCCGAGTATCTGTCAACGGAGCTCCTACAAATCGTGTCAAAAGCAAAGAATTAGCCATGCACGTATGGTCCAGATGCACATCAGGATGTTATCATGAATTTGATCGGTCGGGACCTGAAAGACGGAGGCTGGGCGGGCCAGAACCTCATGTCCCGCGACTCTGTTGGCCGGAGAATGAGGAAGAACCTGTCGCACCAGTCCAGCTTCTGGGTCTCGGAGACGACGAAGGCCTGGCCGTACCCCTGGAGACCGGACTCGGGCAGCTGTGCATACGCCTTCTTTGCTTCGAGCGGGAGCGTGAAGAACTCGGCTATGTCTCTCTTCGCGTCCTGGATCACCTCCTCGGGCATTCCGTGGTTGATGAGCTACCAACAGTTATTATTTATGAGTAACACGAACAAATGTTTTCATCTGGACGGCACAAATTAATGTTTTCTTGACGCGTACCTGAAAGAAACCCCACTCCTGGCACGCAAACCCGAGGTTGGCGAGCTCCTCTTCCGAAGATCTGGGGTCCAGCAACCTGCCCAGATCCACGATCGGGAGGGCGCAGCCGGAGACAACCTCCTCGGCGCAAACCTCTTCCGTCCTGACAAATCGTTCAGGCACCTGCTCGCCTGATGAGCCGTTCAAGGTCTGCGCGAGTGCCTGCACGTTGGGCACTGGCAGAGACCGTCCAGTTTTTGCGTACGCCATTGATGGTTTGGTTCCTCCTCTCTTTGCTGCGAGCGGTCGTTGGTGGTGATCAATTGCTTTGAGGATTCGTTTCTCAGAGAATGGCGCTAGTGGTCTTATATATACTACTAGGCTGAATACCGATGATGCTCAGACCCTGAGTGTGAAAATATGAGCTGAACCACTGATGGTGCTGACATGTAAACTAAAAAAGTGCAATCGGCAGCATGTGGCCCTTATTGATTGAAGTCCTAGTTAGGGCAAGTATAATGGTGACTCATGTATGACATGTAATCTTAATACGAGTTTTTTTGAGAGAATCTTAATACGAGTTGTAAGACGACCTATATAATGGGTGGTCTTATTAGTTGTCTTTTATTAATTATACAACTTCTTAATTTATTAATATAAAAAAAATATTTATAGATTAAAAAATACTATAAATTGTATAATGATATGAGAGCCATCTCGTATTCCAAAATTTTAGTGTATAAGGTAGTTGCTATGTGAAACAACCACATCTTTCTCTCACTACCCTCTCTTTCCTTTACATCAACAAAAATCCTACGTGATGGCTTATGAAACTACGTACCTACATGTAGCATTTGTACTTTTTTTTAAAGGATGTAGCATTGTACTTGCTCTTAATATTAGTTACAGGATACCAGAAGGTTGGTCAAACACTCAAGCTAATATTATTGCCCCATTGCAAATACATTACCATAGTGCTGATCTTTTTGTTTTAAAAAACGGAGGAGACTTTCTATCTTTGTGTATCCACATACACATTTCTGTGGTGCAGATCTAAATACTGCATATGCAAGACCACGGCTTTTTTGTGGATAGCAGGTGTAAGATCGCTTTCAGATATAGATTATCCATATTAGAACACTCACACTCACATCTTTCTTCGTGAGCAGTGTCAAAGACGGCGCACCCACAGACCAGTATCGATTCATCATCCCCACGATGCCATGTATCCATAAGAGAGTGGTTCAAAGCTGTCAAATTTCACACTCAGTCTTGCTGGATTCTTCTTACATTATCTCCCATATGAACTGTCATGACACGGACGAACGGATAAGTAAGCATCTGGCAAAGATTCAGTTTTTTATATATAAAGGCATGATCTATTTCATCAAACAAATGAAAATGTCCCAACTTGTACATTGATGGATGAATTTGGCCAATGATTCAGATGGGCATTATAAGGACACAAGTTCATCCATGTTGTGTTGAGGTTGAAGAGAAAAACTGACAATCAAGAAAATTATCTAGAGTGAAACTACAAGTACCAAGCGTAAAGTTTTAAAGTAATCGGTGCAACTTAGGCTTCTGCCATGTAACAATGAGTCTTGTCAAGCTCAAGGTCAAGTATTGCATTATTGCATAATAAGAACCATATGTAATGGTATGACACTGTTTAAAATAATACTTTGGCAAAAAATCAACACATTGTCTCTGATTTAGGTAAGTACATCTTACCAGACGATGATTGTGATCAATCAGTACTCCTCAAATTTACTAGCACGGAGAAATTTCTTTTTTGTTGAAAACTTGGCAGGAGCGCTGCCTTCCATTAAGAAAGAAGCAAGACATTTACATCTTAGGAATTACAAGCAATATAACACTAAACAACTGCCCACACACTTTACAAGGGCCAGCAGGACAGATTACTAAGCAACATCGTCCAAGTCGGCTGAACCTTGAAGTGGCAAATTCAACTGGTGAATGGAACCTTGAATAACGACGGTGAAAATTCTAGGAATTGACAGCTCTTTGTCATTGAAGATCCTGCAATTTCTTTCTTTCCAAATCTCCTACCCGCACGTGAAAAGAACCCCTAGCTTAGTTCTCTTGTCTTTGTTTGTGCCTGATTGCAGCAGTAAACTGACCCAATCAGTTGGCCCTCCTGATGTGTGCATCGTTAGAAACTGCGGTAACTGAAAACGTGTTGCCACTCTGTTTCAAACAGCCTCGGTGTAGTTACATTCAGTGAGGAGGTGGGCAATGGTTTTAGGCTCACTGTAACAAGGGCCAATTTTTCTTAGCACGGAGAAAGTTTCATCGTGGGAAGGATACATTGACAGAGGAAAATACAAAGATGCAAAGTAGTGCTCACTTCCGTTCCATCATGCATCAAAAGGAACGAAGTAATTGTTTTATTTTTCACATGCATCATCACAAGTTATTTTATTTTTCACAGATGTCCAGCTTCCGGAGCTCCATGGAATGCATCCGGCATTTCTCTCATATTCTTGGACGAACCATGATTGGGAAGCACACTTAAATCTTGTGGTCGAGGTGGCTCCTTCGTCCATCGAACTTGGTCGTGAAGAAGTGCTTCAGGAAATCTGCGTGGCTCACCAATCTGTACCGTGGCACACCGCCACCTTCCACGAGCTCTGGCAGCGGGCCAATCGTCATGCTCCTGGAACATGACCGCTGAGATGCGCTCTTTGCTGGGATGCGCCACGACCGTGTGCTTAACGCTTTTGTATCCACTATGGGAAAGCAGAGATTTGTCGTGTGCCTTGATATTTGTCCTGTACTTTCTATCAGGCATATGGTAAATAAAAACTATACCGTGTGCTAGAAATAAGACACATAGCAAAGAAATTTTTTTTCTTGTGCCATATGGATGGCACACAATAAAGAAAGTGTTGTGTGCTCTCATGCGGGCACACGGTAAAGTCTGCCTCATGTCATGCACGTGCGATGGCGTCGTGCTATGCTGACGGTCGTTACCTCTTTGTCGAGTGTCTCTATACTGGCACACGACAAAGAGGTCTTTGCCGTGTGTAACGATCGAAGGCATACTAAGAGGGAGAGGGGTGAATTAGTTGCAACTTAACAAATACTTTAATTTTACTCTATTAAATCCTGGCAATAGTTGCAACCTAACAATTCTAGTAAGCCAAGACCCTACACATGCTAGTGTTCATAATGAGTGCAAATGCAAAAGCTAAACACACTAGCCTATGCAAATCACAATTCAACCTATTCAGTAGAGCACACAATTACGGTATAGAAGGACCTGTTTGGCATGGCTTCACTCTATATTAGAGCAGCTCCACTTCAAAACTCTAGTATAGAGCTGCTCTACTGTGGAGTTAGAGTTGGTTGGTGAGGTGTTTGCCAAAGACATGATCATCAACTCCAGAAAAGAGGATTTTTAGAATGAATTGTCATTTTGACCCTATCTTTGCTGGCTGTATTGTTAATTTGTTATTGAGAATCATAAAATAATGCATCTATTTTAACCATACAGCAACGAAATTATCTCAAATTTCAGAATCAGCATCATTGCTGATATTGCACAATGTAATAGCAAATCATTCATCGGTGGATCTATAGAGCAGAGGCTCCGACCTGCATGATTGGGCGCTGGATGGGAGCAAAGGCTTGAATCGGGCAGAGGACTCATGTTGATGCCTAAACTCATGGGGGTAGCACGATGCATCGGGATTCTGGCGGTAGGTGGCGGCAGGCTTCAAGCAGCAGGACGGGGCGGAGGCAGAGGCGACACAGGGTGGACTGAGGACAAAGGACAATGGGGTGCAGGGAGGAGGCGGTAGCCAGAGCAGGGAGTCGGGAGTTGCTCGCTGTTGACGGCCGATAAAACCCAATACCGCCCACCAACCGGTCAAGAAATGCAAGGTAAAGACCTTAGTTTAATAAAAAAATTAAACTAATAAGATTCCATGAGTTTTGGTGAGATATGTGTTTGCAGGTATAAAAGCGTCAAAATATGCAAAAACATGAAGAATCACCTCGTCGACCGATCACCATCGTGAAACAGTCATTTTCACCGGCTGACAGGGTCGTTTATGGCTGAAATCAGGACCCGACCGACAGGGTCGTTTATGGCTGAAATCAGGATCAGGCCGACAGGGTTGTTTACGGCTGAAATCAGCAATGGACCAATTATGCAAAATACTCCATCACGATGCTATTTTCTCCTCCCGGACCAAGACATGTGAAATGTGGTGAAGGAAAGATGGCCATCAAGTGGCCTAAGAGGGAGAGGTCAAGGGGCAACCCGGGAAGGGGTCGGCACCCGGCCAAGGCTGCCGCCCGGCATGAGCCGCCGTGTGGCCATCCTAGCCGCCTGGCCTCAGGTTGCTACCCGGGGTCACCAGTGAATCCCATGAGGCCTACCGCCCCCAAAATGATCCAAGCCATTGGGAGAAGGCCTTGGGAGAAGGTTGGTCGGGGAACCGACCCAATCTAACAGCCGCCTGGCCTTGCCCGCCACCGGCGGACAGACTTCGGCTCACCAACCCTACTTCACCTACAAGTATCCCCCTTTCCATTGCCACCTATAAATAAAGGGGGAATTCGGCAGAAAAGAACATCAATCAAGCAACACATCAAGAAGACTACTTTCCCACTACTTCTGCTACAATGTAGAATAGGATAGTTAGCTTGGGAGTTAGAGTCGGGTTGAGAGCTTCTCCTCGGGATTCCGGATTTGTCTTGGAAGCCTTGGTATAAGTTCTCTTGTACCTTTTCTTCTATAAGATTTATGCCTCAATATAAAGATGTTTGTTCTTTTATTTATCAAGTCCGATAGTGCCTTTTTAAGCTTTGTAGTTGTTTCCTAGTTGCACCTTTTGAGAGTGTTTCCATGATTTACATGTTCACGGGTTTCCCAGCTAGGATTTAATTGAGTCATCGTCCTGAGTAAGGGTTTTAGACTTAATTATTTTCTAGTTGTTCTTCCGCAAAGATCTACGGAAGAATATCTAGTGTGAGTGTAGGCGTGGTGCCTATGTAAATGCTAGTTGATTATGCATTCATCCCCACGGGCTATGTGGTAGGCGGCAGGTGATGACAACCTTGTCCGTCTATTTAGTAATCCACCACGTTCGATAAGTCTCAAGCAGGGTTGACTAGCGATAGCATACCCAATAGTAAAGAGGTTAGTTACCGACCCATATTAATGGATTGTTCTTGTGCATCCCAGTGAACAAAACATGAGTCGTAGAATCGCTAGTAAATGGTGGCAGCTCTAGAAGCAATGCTTGACGCTTGTCTTGGAAATTTTAGAACATCATTACTTAGGAAATCTAATTTGACTCGTTGTCCTCCCAACTAGCCGTACCTTTCTCTATTAAATATATATAGTGTGGTCTTCTCTTGATGCGTCCACCATATTACCCACTCATTATCTTCATCCCCGCCGTGGTTTGGTTGGTGATTTCCTTATAGACATAAGATTGTTAACTCTCGATACTCTTACGCCTTGCTTCCCTGAGGAGAAATACGATACCCTAGAATACTCCCGGGTGAAATGCTATAATGGTGTTCCGTGCACTTGTGAAAATTAATTGATTTTATCTTTAGAGCATAGCAAACACCAACAAGCATTTCTGGTGCCGTTGCTGGGGAAGAAATGGCTAAGATTTTGAGACTAATGCAGATTGTCTATTGAGCAAATTCACTGCCAGCCTTAGCAGATCACCCCTGTTTTGTTTGAGTGTGGAACAAATAGGACAAAGTCGCCTTGACCTTACAACGAGTTTTCACAAAAGAAGAGCCTGTGGTGCTTTGATCCTTCTCAACGAATCATCATCACTCTAACTCTGTTCTGGAGGAGGTAAGACCCAAATTATTGCTTCTTATCCATCTCTTTGGAACACTTGAGTATTGATTTAATTGTTTCATCTACAACTAATGTTATGTTCTTATCGTATCATATATTTGGGTTAGCGTTCCTTGTTTGGTTGCATGCCCCATGTATGTGTATGATATAGAATATTCTTGCTATTGTACAATTGTGGTTGTAATAAGCGTTCCTTGTTTGGTTGCTTATCTCATTCATTTGTATGATAGACTGAACAACATAAAAGGGTTATCTCTCTATGATGCTTTGATGTGAAATAGCAATCACCTGGATCATAAATTATATCCAAGATTGATTCATGATCGACACCAAATATTCCTATGAAGCGTGATGCTTGAAATAAATCAAGATCATCGTCCAACTCTTCTAGGGAAAGAGCCGACTGATTTGGTAGTGCTGCTCTTGGCACATCCAAGTTTGATGACCAGGGAATCGTGGGTGACATTAGGGGATTGTCCGAGACAGGCAGATGAACCTCGGTCTAGAGATCTTGAAACCTCGTGGCTAAGTTGCTGACACCGTGTGGGAATCAGGGCTGTGATTCTACCCTGTCTAGCTAGCGAGACTCTAGCCACACCTAGATCTGCTAGGTCTATAACGAGCACCAAAGAAATGATTGGATCTTGCTTGCCTAGGCTTCTACGATGGTCAGAAATGAAGATGAAGGATCTAAAGTAGATCTGCTCTCTCGGCTGGAACTTGACATCGAAGAAAGCCATTGATTTCAACAAAGTGGAACTCAACGCGACACCTACCTGGCATGGCAACTGTCGAGGGAATTACTCAACAGTACTTCTGGATATGCATATGAGCTCAACAACTCGATGGACACAAGATATAAGGTTTAGACTGGTTCGGGCCTCCTAGAGGATAACAACGTTATATCGTATATGACATGTGTTGTATTGATGGTGTTTTGCACAAGGGCTAGGGTTCTCAGTGCGAATTCTTGATGATCTAATGACCCCTGCTCTCCTTATATATCCGAAGGGTAGGGTTATAAGGAAGGTTTCCTAGTCGGTTATATAGTTCCTATATATAAAAATCATATCTACATACACATTGCCTTGTACTCCAAGTATTATCCAACTACTAATCTTTAAGGTCGTTATCTCTACCGTGATCTGACTGGACCCCGACCCATATAGAAATTATCTGAGTCGATATCAATCTTCTCCAAGTAGTAAGGTATCCGGGGTACATATGATCCACGATGAATAGAGCCACACCTCTCCAACAAGTCATCCTCTACTTATATATGCATGTCCTAATAACTTAAATGCCCTTGGTCTAAAGCACACTTCCACCTATCACTAGAGTAAAGTCATCCAACTTTTTCTCTGTCGCTCGAATGCCATCAGACCCTTCACATCTTTATTTCGCCTTAACGCAAGCTTCGTTATGATGCTGCATGCACCACCAACAACTACCACCGGTTTTGAGGCTCAAACAGTAAAAATTGAGTTGCACGCTTCATAAAGCGTGACTTCTCACTCTTCCACCGAATCAAGTATCCTTGCATTCGGATCATCTAGCCCCAAGTTTCCAACTTGTGCCTGACTCTATTGCCTTTGACTCCATTAACCTACACATCATGACTTCATGAGACAAGCAAACACATATTTTGTCTCCTTTAACTTATCTAACACCTTCATCAACTCTGGTAAGTCATAATTAGCTATCCACTAAGAGTACTCCCTTTTTTTCCATGATTAAGGGCAGGTGTTATCGATAGAAACTATGTAGTTTTTTCTTTTTTATAAAAAATAGTTTTCCAAGTAAATATACAAAAGGTTGAGACTTCGGACCTGACTTACAATATTACTCTTTCAATTGACCTTTTGCTAACGGCCAAGTTCAGATGCCTGTAAAGGGTTCAAAGGGGAACTCTGATGGAAAAAAACATCCAAGCTTCTTTAAACCATCCCCAAGAGCACGTCTTTCTCTTCCATAATGCTTCCACCAAAGATCATATCAGCTCAAGATAATTTACAGCTCGATGACGGTGCAGAGGATAGTTTCAGCAGTTTACAGGGCCAATGGGGCAAGAAGAGGGGGTAACAGCAATTTGATGGAGCATCAAAATAACCAAAAGGGGCACAAAACAGCCCAGGTGACAGTTAATACCCGGCCACTGCTCATTATTTAACCCTTTCAGCTTTGTCATGGATCTCAAGTCTTATCCCCGATCCATGACTCAAGACCGGATAGAAGCGCAAGCACAAAAAGTCATGCTATGTGCATCAAGCCCCTATACAACACTAGTCTAAGATGCACTGGAGAAGATATACATGCGAGTTGAGAAAAATAAATAAATCAAGGAAACAAGGAGTGTGGCACAAAATACTTCACTTGGCTCTATATACAACCAGTCTAAGACGCACTGGAGAAGAGAAAAATATATAGCCTATATGATGCAACGAATAAAAACAATCACGTATCCTCTATAGGCAATACATCATGTATATGCTAAACTTCAGACCTGATTGATGACGGCTCTTACAAATATTACTCTTTCAAATGACCTTTTGCTAACTGCTAGGTTCAGATGTAATCGAAGAGTTCAAATGGGAACTCTGCAGGTCAAAATGCCAGCCAAGCTTCTTAAACCATGCCAAGTACGTACACATCTTTCTCTTCCATAATGCCATCAACAAAACATAAACCAAAGATCATATCAGCTCAAGATAGTTTACAACACGGTGACTATGCAAAGGTTGTTTTCAGCAGAGTACAGAACCAAAGGAAGCAAGAAGAGGGGGCAAATGTGATTTGGTGGAGCATCAGCAGAACTGAAAGGAGCACGAAACGGTGGTGAGAATCATGGTGACAGTTAATATCCAGCCACCACTCACTCTGTAACCCTTCTAGCTTTGCCATGATCCACATGCATAAAAAGGTCATGCTCTGTACATCAAGTCCAACATACACAACAATAGCAGCAGAAGCAGCAGCAGCAACAATAACAACAAAGTCTTAATCACTCACAACGCAGTGGCAAAGTCCACTGGCTGGGAGGGTGCCCACCAGGTTTCGATCCCTGGTGCCGCACCAGTGACCCGAATATCACTCTGGGAGTCTCTCCCGGTGTGTTCCTTACAAGAAAAAACAATAACAACAAAGTCTTAATCACAAGTATTCACAAAAAAAGCCTTTAATCCCAAGCAAGTTGGGTTAAGCAACACTAGTTCAAAAAAATAAGTAAACCAACGAGTATGGCACAAAATACTTCTGACTTGCTGGTATATACAACGAATCTAAGATGCACTGAAGAAAAACCTATAAAACAATCTGTATGGTGCAACATATTAAAAACAAATATGTATATCCTCTAAGGGAAATACTTGTGTATGATACAGTTCGAAATTTTGCTGGATATATCATGACACAACTGAGAATAAGAAATTTGACTAAATGTAGCATGCAGAATCACATAGGAAGTGGTGCCATGCTTTGGAGATCTATCGGAATTGCGGACGCTGATTGCTGTGGTATTCTTCTTGAAGAACTGGATGAAGATAAGACTACTACCATGTGCTCTAATCGATGATATAGATGGTACATGGAAGCTTATGCTAACCCTGCGCCTTGAGAAAATCCATGTGTAATCAAAGGCAACAAGTTTTAGGCAGTTTTGTTTCTGATGACTTACTCAGGTTTGAAGCAGTCTAAAGATTTACAGTGCTTTCGTACATCAGCAATTCTGTTCATTGAGAAATATTAAATAACAGAAAGTTGGAATTAGTCCACAGAAATCATGCAAACCCATACCACGCAATGTTCTATGTGGAAATAGATAGAAAAGATGACAAACATGGTGCAGTTTGTACAACTGAGTAAAAGCAGAGGCATTATGAAGACAAGCAAAGAAGTAGAACTGACATCCTATTATACTAGTATGGAGGCAACTCATGGCACATCTTTAGATCTTTTGCATGATAGTTTTACAGGTAAATTTCTCATCGAAGATACTTGGATATTATAAGATTTTGAAAAACAAAACATATAACAGGGAAATGACAAATATTTAATGAGGATAATATTCATACATAAGAGCAAGTAGAAGAAGAGAAGTGGTAACCAAAAGGCAGGATCATTGAATAGCAAATCTGCAGGCTCCGAGAGCAGGCATCATCTTTTACCACTCAACTTAATATGCACGTACTAGAGTTCGAGTTAAGCTATTATCGGTAACAAAAAGCTGCCAGCTCCAGCCAAAATAAAATTAAAGAAGGCTAAAGGACAGATTTCCTTCACAATTTTCAGAAGATGCAGTGATCAACTAGAGGAGCTAGTCAATCATCATTATATTAGAGAATGCATATCACAAGGTATGGATTCCAAAGTGATTGCCAGTATAGTTACAACAAATTGCTGTAATAATTGAATGGTGATTAACTAAGAAATTCTACCTCGTAAAGGAGACCCCGGGAGCAGAATAGATATTTCATTGATATGCGCTGCCAGCGCTGGAAACAAAGAAATTGTTTGTGCATTTACATCATAAGAAATATAATATCTCATAGGTTACCAGTTGGTATACCCTGCCAAAGAATAAAGCAGCAGAACATGACAGTAATAATCAAAGCTACCAGGTTCCCAATTGAAGATGCTGGTTTCGAGTTCTTCATCTTCTTCAACGACTTCATACGCTCAATCCTAGCCCTCTTTAACACAGCAAGTTCAGATAGTTCACTAATGAGCTTCTGGTCAGCAGGGTCTAGTGGCGAAGTAGTCGGTGGTCTTGGAGGGCGTGGTGGCTTCTTAAACCGTTTTTTCTTTTCCTTATCACCAACTGACTTGTTCGAATGCCCAACCTTCATCTCCCCTTCAGATGACATGGACCCTCCGTTTTTAGCAATAGAATCTCGACAGTGCGAAGAGCAGCAAGAAATGTGGTGACTCCTATCATCCTTCAGTGATACAAGATCATCCCATGAGCCTTCCCGCATTATCCTTGCATTGCCAGTTACCGAATTAACATCGATTTCATTGTCCTCCCTGGTTAGCAAGCAGTCACCTTTCTCAAGGTCAACCAGCACGTCCTGGTTATGCATTTCCTTTGCCTCCATCATGGAGGTGGTGAGGCGGGGATCTCTAAATGTTCAAGATATACGTAAGTAGCCCTTCCAAACTAAAAATCAGATACCTGCACAATAATGTTAGAATACAGGTCAATCAACATCTAGCACAACAGTCAATCAGTGCTAAGAAATGTATGGAAAGATCAAAAGGGATAGCAAATTCAGCTTTTCATAAATTAAAAAATCAAATAAGAATCAGAATCCAAAACAAAGACAAAATCGAAATCATGTCACGAAAAACTAAAGCACAAACTTCAGCAAATACTTCGGTACTATATTAGAGTCAGCTTCTAACTTAACAAAGAGTAAGAGACTAAGGCGTACTACTTAACTGGGAAAGGACCTCACAAGAATGCCAAAATATTCACTAAAGGCAATCGACAAGTTGCCACTTGCAATAGATTTCAATCTTTTTCTTCACCAACTATTTTGACTGTGTTTTCAATACTGAACACGAGATGTACTAGAGTGGTGGAATTATAAAGCAGAAACTGAGAAAACAAATATTTAATATAAAATTTAACTGTTGTGACGAAATGCATTCCTCCAAAACATGTAAAAGTTACGATGGGATACCGCAAGAAATAAGCAAAGCGCCCTGACTCCAGGCCTGCTGTTTTATATTTCTGAAATAAATAAGCAGAGGAAAGAAGCAGACCCAAGTTTCCACCCAAGCAAACCAATGCTAGCAAAGTTGACCTGATCTACGACGATATACAACTAAAAGAAAACGAAACTGAATCTATCTAAATCACATGCTCTTCTATATCAATCAGAATCCTACGCAACCAAATTCAAATTTTCTTTCACAGATCGACATGCTCATGCTGCCTGTAAAAGAAAAAAAATAAAAGATGAGACTCTCATGAAATAAATCAAACTAAACGAGTCAAACCAAGCGACAGGGTCAAATCTGAAGCCAAATTGTAAGGTGTCAAATTGGCTTGAGGCGATTTGGGGCGGAGAACTAAGCTGAGGTCCAAGAGGAAGCGAGTGGCACCAGCATCAGAACGCATTCCAACGTTCTCCAGGAGTACGGTGGCGGCAACGGGGCGGCCAGATCAGGAGCTCTGCGCAGGGTAGCCGAGCGCAAACGCAGGTTCACTAAGGAAGCCGAGCGCGGACGCGCTGTCATCGGCAGCAACCAACGGCGACGAAGGCACGGAGAAAGCCGGGCGCGCGGGTGGGAGACAGCGGCGGCGTGGACTGGAGGAGGGACTGGAGGAGGGACCGAGCGAAAGGGGAGCTTGGAAGAAGAGAGCTGGACCGAGGAAGTAGACCCCATGGGGTGTTGGTAATTTACCAGTACTATCTATTTTTTGTTGCTTGCAGAGACTTTCCAGTTGCACAAAAACAACCAACCTTAGCTCGATTGAACTCATTTCAACTTAGCTCATTTCAACTTAGCTAGCTCGATAAGAATGCAAGATATTGATCTACAGCTTGGTTTCTCGAGACAAACATTGTAAACAAAAGACTCAATCAGGATTCTTTGGATAAATCGATTTAGCTCATTACTCGTGCAAGCTCAACAATTTAAATTCATTCTTCATCCTCAACCAGCTACCATGGGCCGTGGGCCGATCTGTTTATAGTGGGCCTTGATGCCACCTGGAGCAAGCCAATGTGGGTCACGCACCACCGCAACAACAAAATGAACATTGAGTAGTTAAGGGTACAATAACAATTAAAAAGAGAGTAGGAACTAGTGCAGAAGTTCTTTTTTTCCAATAACATCCATCTGAAAAAGAACATAACTAGACTGCTTCCTTGCATTTCATCGACGAAGAGGACACTGAGAGGCATGCACAGTGAGACCATGCAACATGGCAATGACACAAGACCCTGACGAGATCAGAAATAAAAAGGTAGCCCAACACTACTTAGATAGGGTGAAACAGAGATCACGACAACAAAGCCTCACACGAAGACGAAGCCATGAAGAGGCACACACGACCATGCTTGAAGTTCCATCAAAAGTTCAGTCGGGTAAAACCTTCTCGCCCAGCTTGTAAGACACGTACGCGTCAATGCAGGCGTACTGGATCTGGGCGACGTCGAGATCATGCTTCTCCCAGTTGCTCATGGTGACATTGTAAGGCTTCTCCATGGTCAGACCCAGCACCTCCCTCGCGAAGCCCTTGAGCCCGAGCCTCCTTCCGCCCATGCCTCGACCAAGGTACTCGTTGCAGAGGCCCTCCAGGTCCACGGGCGCCGCGCAGTGGAGCCCGTAGTCGTTGTCCAGCTTGGCAACGTCTTCTCCGACGCTGACGCCGACGAAGCGCACGTCGGGGTCGGCGAGGAAGCTCCTGAGCGACGCCGGGATGGTGGTGGCGTAGAAGAGCTGGAAGACGAGGCAGCGCGTGCCGGTGCAGAGCTGGAGGATGGCCACCTTGGAGGTTGTCCAACGGCTGCGGTTGGGCTTCCACTCGCAGTCCAGGCCCACGATGAGATCATCACCGGCGGCGTCGCGGGTGACCGTGGTCTCGATCATGGCGGAGCCGAAGCGGACGGTGAGGTGAGTGGTTGGGCTGGTTGGGACGCCGTAGAGACTCGACATGTTTGCTGCTGCTATGGGAGCTCTGTGCTCTCTGGTGAGTGCGAGGAACCAAAGCTACGAGGGTCTCGTATTTATACTAAAGCAAGGCTACTAGCTGCAGGCTCGGTCATGCATGAGCATGAGTTGAACCGTTGGACTGATTAAGGTTCTCCGCAACCAATATTTCGAAATTCGGAGCGTCACGAAGCGTAATTCCGGTTCCCAAAGAGTCGCCGTTTGAGTTAATCCTACCTAGTGAAGCAAACGTTAAATTTAAACCCGTAGGGACTTGTGCTCGCTTTACACCCCAGCCCGTTCGTTGAGGTGGAAATGTTTGACCGAAATAGTTTTTTTTTTTTTGTATTCTGACCGAAATAGTTGTTGATACAGCAAAAATAAACAGTAGTACTACTAAACATTGTGATCAGATTCTACACAAATGGTTTGCTTCTCAACCGTTGATTTTCCTAATAACCATGAATTTCCTATTGTTTTTATGCTACGTACGTGTAAATAACTTTCAAGTTACTAGCGGCTTGTGTACATGGCCGTCTCCTATACAGCACACAAACTAGTGATATGCATGTTTTATGTATGATTAATTAATCGACAGATCTCACTTAAAACAGCAGCCCACCAACCTGATTTATATTATCTTCATATTGCATTATTTGCTTTTGTGTATATAAGTTTATATAGGGATGGTAATTCGGTCCCGGGTGCGGGTGCACTTTCTCACCTGCGGGGCTCACCCGCACCCGTCCCGCACAATCGCGGGGCGGGTGCGAGTTTTTTCTCCCACCCGCGAGTGCCCCACGTGGCTTAAAAAATAAGACCCATCAAGAGTTTTAGTTAAATATTCCTTTGTTAGAGTTAAAATTATTTGTGAAAATAATTCTTAGTACATATTTATGTATTGTCATATTATGTTAACTATGAAATTATGAATGAGTTAGTATTTTTTATTGTATAAAATATGCTAAAATAATGATAAATTAGACTAAAAACATATTTTTTATGCATCTAGAAAACCCGCGGGGGACCCGAAACCCGGCGGGTGCGGGCACGGGTGTGGATTTCCACCCGCGGGTGCGGGTGCGGGTGGGGATTTCCACCCGCAACATCTATCATTGTGGGTGGGCTTTTGCTCCACCCGCCCCGAACCCGCCCCGTTGTCATCCCTAAGTTTATGTTCTCTCTACAGTTGCCACAGATATAAATAATTGCAGCAATAAAAAAATACCAGTTGCAGTAAATACTTATGAATAGAAACTAACTGAAGTACTGATTACAACAAATGAAACATTCACTATATAGTACATAACTAATTAACAATCGTATAGTAATAGGTAAATGTATGCATGTACTTTAATAACTATAAATATCATTGCAACAAATAAGATAACTTCAAACAACATTTTGTTTGCCATCACCATATGCAAACAAATAAGATGACCTTATGACAAATGTTTCAAAATGTGACTTGTTAAAGTTTTTGTGTCAATTGTGGCTGATACATGCCCATGAAAATGAGGACGCCCACCTCTCACTTTCAGATGTGTAAGAGCTTCACGTGAGCGAGAAATATAATTATGAGTCTCAATACACCAATGCTTTTGGTTGCAAAGTAGGCAAATTACCCATTCAAATATTTGGGCATTCCTACTATTCATAGGAGACTCAGGAACAGCTAATGGAATGGTGTAATTGATAGGTTTCATATGAAGCTCAATAAATGGAAGGGTAAACTCATGTCTGCTGGTGGACGGTTAATACTTGTCAATGTTGTCCTCAGTATCCTTCCAGTATTTATGATGTCCTTCTTTGAAATCCCGGAAGGGGTGTTAAAGAAATTGGATATCATCCGATCCAAATTCTTATGGGAGAGGGGAGGACAAAAAAAAACCTACCACCTTGCAAAATTTAAAATTTATGGGATATATATATCAGAGATACCTCACCACTCGGATATATTGCCGAGTGGGCCGAGATCCAATAAAGATAAAGCCCATGAAGATAACTACTCGAATTATTACTTGGAGTACACGATAAGTCAATGCTAGAGATAGAAAGTTAGAAATAGAATCCTAGTCAGAAATTATGTTGTAACCGACTAGAACACTTACCATGTAACCCTGCCTCCCGGATATATAAGGAGGGGCAGAGGCTCTCTCATGGGGAGATCATCCTGAATAATACACTATAGAACACAGGACGTAGGGTTGTTATCCTTCGAGAGGGCCGAACCTGTCTAAACCTTGCATCTTGTGTGCCCATCGACTCTCAGTCTCGCACATGCCTTTACCTATAAATAAGGATCACGGGTAGTCCTATGATCCACTGCCGATATTAGTATCGACAGTTGGCGCGCCAGGAAGGGGCCGGTGTTGAGATTGGCTTGTCAAGTTTGATAGCTTTCTTTGTCAAGTTTGGATCGCTGCTTCATGTGGCAGCTTGTGGCGGCGCCTCATGTGCATCACGGAGGAATCAGATCAAGACCGAAAGTTGCTGCCATGACGTTTTTGGTGCCACAAAATCTTGATGGCTGCCAGGAGAGATCACGTCGTGTATGAAGTGCACGATTTGGATGCTGAGGAATCGATGGACTTGCTGAGATCTAATCGCGATTAAGTGATAACGAGCGAGATCCTTTGCACATCAACTCGACTCGGATTGCACTAGCCAACTTGTCTAGTCGACCACTCGACCATTCGGCGAGTCGCAAGACTCGGCCGTTCTTTCCGGCGCATGGAGCAAGGCAATGAATCAGATGAGCTCGGCGAGTGCATGTACAGCGAACATTGGAAGTCAAGTCTGAATCATGGTTTACGTGTTGAACAAGGAAGAAGTCCGCGTCCCACATGACCGGGAGATCAGAAAAATTCTTTCTTTAATCTTCTTACAATTATTATTTTTCTTCTTGGACTATGATGAATATTTTAATTAGCAGAATGCTAATCACGTAATCTTTGTTGCACGAACGTGAGCTGCATAGCGATCAAAGAGCAGGCAACTCACTCATCCCATCGATGGTTCAACAAACTTGATGACTCGGAACGGACAATATCAGAGTCCCGATTACATATGTATTTGGCCCTTGCCATAAGTCCTGCACATACACGTGAGGGAAGTTTCTTTCTTTATCTGCTCTTCCGCATTATTTTATTACTTAATTGCTAATCCATATGATTAGTATAACATATTCCTCATGCGATACTTTTTTGCATGTGTTTGAGCCGTACAAAGCATCAACTTGTGATGACGTGGTTGTTGGTTATGTCGACTAGGACTCGACTAATGATCACTCAGATGTCTAGACGAGGCAATTGATGATTCGGGCATTCATTGTCAGCGACGATAGATGACGATTTCGAGACCATGAGAGCATCACGTATCCACCAGCCACGACCTGACGACTCGGCGGCGTGACGACTCGGCGATTCACGACTCCTTGTCATTCTGTGATTGAACCAAATCACTCGGCGATTTCATTGTCGGCTCGATTATTCAGGGATGTGTTGCAGATTCCCCTATATACCATCAATCATTGCAGAGCTAAGTTATTTTAAATGTTTTTATTTATATTTGCTTATATTAAAGGCCATAGGTTTTTAATCTTACGGTGATGGTTTTGAATTTCTTTTGAACTTAATATTTTGCATTTATTAGTTGATCATCTACACTATGGTTAGATGTATGGCATTTTGTCAGATTAAATCATGTGCTTGTTGCCGTGAGAAGGCTGATGATAAAGATGGCGAGCCAAGTCGTCACTAGGCCGATGGCTCGGCAATTTAATGATGCAATGATTCGTCTATACGGCCAGTGGCTCAAGCAATTCGGTGACACGATGAGTCGTTCAGTCAGAAGATAACTAGCATCGACAGTTTGTTGTCCGCGATTCAATCGTCGAAGCAAGAAAGAAGTCGGACTATTTAGTTGGATCTGTTCAGTCGCAAATCACTCGGTGGCACGACAATTAGACGACAAGGCTGATCGGCAAACTTTTGGCCAGGAATACTCATCTCATGATTGAATTCCTTGCTTGTACGATAGTTGTTGCACGGAGGTCGGCTTTGACATCAACTCCGTTCCTGTCTTCATGGTTCGCACCGTGACGTTTAGATGGCTTCGTCAACAACGACATCCAAGGCCAAGGCCGAGTCTGACCTCGGACATTCACACGCCATCGAGAAAAATTTCTTTCCATCTTAGTTATTCAGTATTATTTTATTCTTTTATCTGATTAATGGAATAACGTCTTTTATGCATGTACATGTTGACTACTATGAGAAACGTTGGAGATCAGATCATGGTCCAGGCTGACGGACATGCATTTCATCCCGAGTACTCAGCCGGGTACTTGGTGACTCGGTTATTATGCCGGTAACACGATAACTTGGCGGCTTACAATTTAGAGACTTGCCAGCCACTCGACGACGCGACTAATCTCTTGACAAGGTAACACGGTGATTGGGATACTTGTATTGACAATCAAGCTACACATTTTGGGGCTTACATATGGCTCGTCTACAATTCGTCGAATATCAAAGCTAAGTAAAATTTATAGTTTTTTATACATACGAGCTCGATTTAAAGGCCGTAGGTTCTTCATCTTACGGTGTTATTTTTGAGTTTCTTTTCAACTCTTATTTTTGCCTTTTGACAATATTGGTTAATATTTTTTTTCGGTTGATTTTGACTCGTACATGTTTGGCCGAATGAGTTTTAGCAGTACATAAGTGGTATTAGGAGGAGTTTAGCTGTTTTGCTTAGTTGCCCGTCTGACTCCCATTACCCAAGTTGGTCAGTCTAGCTCCATGGCTCATGTCGTTTGTCGAAATCATCGTGCACATCGTTCTTTTAATGAACCTTGTTTATTTTTTATGTCTGTTGGTTGAACGATCTGTTATTTCTGCCAGTACTCTAAGCAAACATAGGCCTTAGACGAATAACAGAAATCCAATAGACTTGGAAATTACAGGCCTTGTTTCATCAATGCTTTATATTAATTTTACATATAACTATATTATTTGTGTTCTTGTATTACATGTATTACAGTTATCTCATTGATATCACAAGGCCACGGAGCACCGGGTCATTAGATCACTCGACCATGATCAACTACTCATGGTTTCTAAAATTTTGATCCCTTGGACCTTTTGAGCTATTATGTCGGGGGCTCGTCTTTAGCTCGATGGATATTAAGCAGCTAAGTATTTTTATAATTTCAGTTTTATTCATCTAATTAAAGGTCATAGATTCTTTAACTTAGGGATGATTTTTTTCTGCATAATCTTGATACATTAGACTCTTGATATTATCTTAACTCGCATATGCTTCATAGAGTGAGTTCTTAGTCTCCATAGTTCATATCGTTTGTTGAGGACCGAGGCGGCTTTTTACCTTGACTCACATGTTCATCCGAGTGAGTTCTTAGTCTTCATATTTTATGTTGAATGTCAAGGAAGTCGTTTAGTAGTATTGGTACCTGATATTTACTGGTTGTGAGAGTTAGGCTCGAGTTCATACAGTACTTAATCACCCAATACAACCCAAGCATCTATTATATTTCTGGCAATGGATCAATATTATTATTTTATATATGTATCACATATTGAATATTTGTTTGATTTATCAATGTACTACCTATTGAATGCATTGTTTGTTTTATCAATGTATTATCTTTTAAATACATTGTTTGTTTTATATATGTATTACTTATTGAATACATTATTTGTTTTATTAATGTATTATTTATTAAATACATTATTTTCATGAATTATAGTAGCTATATCTACTGAAGCTACTTTATTGACATTACTCGATTTTGTTATCCCGAGTTATTGGATCATTCAGTTTTATTATTGGATCACTCGGCCTTCTTGTCCCGAATCCTAATATCATTCGGCTATATTATTGGATCACTCGGCTATTATTGATTACTTATAATTTTACTTAATATTGAAGAGCCCTGCAAGAGTTGTTATTTTTCACTCGGAATCACACCCGGGGGCTGCTATACTTGTTATATTTAATCAAGTATTGCTTGGATATTTTCTATGGCTCTTATACTTGTTATATTAGATCAAGTATCACCCGGATATTTTGATGACTGCTATGCTTGATATATCTGATCAAGTATCACTCGGATTCATTAGTACCAATGGTTTTTTTTGTTAAGGAGAGTGGTAGAACCAATCTTGGGGGCTACTTTATTGAAACTTCTCATCAGATCCGTCGGGGAAAGTGGTAGATCCAGATTTATATACGGTGTTATTATTTTTGACTCACAAGATATTTTGTGATCTAAATACCTTCTGAGTCGGGGGCTATACCTACATATAGTAGGTGGATTTTTTCCCTGCATATAGATATTATTTGGCGCATAATTCTTTTTGAAGATTCTTAGAGACCTTTACAAGTTTGTTGTTGTACATGAAAAAGCTTAATAATATTCATAGCGAAGCATTAGTCAATCAACTGAAGATCAACAACTAACTTGCAAATCTCTCGGGGGCTACTGTGGGATATATATACCAGGGATATCTCACCACTCAGATATATTGCCGAGTGGGCCAAGGTCCAATAAAGATAAAGCCAATGAAAATAACTACTCGGATTATTACTTGGAGTACACGATAAGTCAATGCTAGAGATAGAAAGTTAGAGATAGAATTCTAGTCGGAAATCATGTTGTAACCGACTAGAACACTTACCATGTAACCCTACCCCCCGGATATATAAGGAGGGGCAGGGGCTCTCTCATGGGGAGATTATCCCGAATAATACACTACAGAATACAGGACGTGGGGTTGTTATCCTCTGGGAGGTTCGAACCTGTCTAAACCTTACGTCTTGTGTGTCCATCGACTCTCAGTCTCGCGCATGCCTTTACCTATAAACAAGGATCACGGGTAGCCCTATGATCCACTGCCGATATTAGAATCGACAAAATTCTACATCAACCCAAAGATCAAGGGGGACTTGGGATAATTGATTTATGCATAAAAACATTTGCCTTCTAAGCAAGTGCTTGTACAAGCTTCTTAATGATGATGAGATATGGCAAAGATTGCTCAAAAACAAATACTTTCCGGACAAACCTCTAACTCCAATTCAAGGGAAATCGAGTGATTCTCACTATTTGAAGGTGCATCTAGGCCCCTAATTTTATTTTGGTGATTGGCGCCAATATAATTAAGAATGAACTAATATTTCAATGAGTATGTGTGTAGAAGATGGTTCAATTATTGATGACAAAATGCATAGAAGCTCAAATACTCAAAGAAAAGGAGAAAACAAAGTGGCTAAGAAATTTCAAGATGATACTAAAAAATATGCTCAAATATGAAGCTCATGGAGTTTTTACTTTATTTTTGAGTATAGAAAAAGCCGTACTATTAAGAGGGACACAAAAGTGTGAAGCAATGATGAACTAAGAGCAAAATCCAAAAATTCCACAGCCAAAACACTTTTTTAGGACAAAATCATCGAACTTGTCCGACCCATCAGACAAGTCCATCGGACTTCAGAACCTTTGCCACTCTGGGTCATCAGACTTGTCCGATTACCAGCAAGTCCGACCCATCGGATTTCACTGTCGTACTCCAGTACCTGTGTCAAACCCTAGCCATCGGACTTGTCCGATGGTCAACTTGTCTGAGGCATCGGGCAAGTCCTTCGGACTCCAGAACCTGCGCCATCTTGTTTCATCGGACATGTCTGATGACCATCGGACTTGTCCGATGGAGATCTGAGAAATACCCATCCAAACGGCTCTTTTTCTTCTTTAGCTATAAATAGAACCCCACTTTGTCCCTTGGCTGGTTGGTCACTCATTCCACTCAAAAACACTCTCAAGCTCACTTTGCTCTCCAAATCTCTCCTCTCTTACTTCCAATCTTGATTTGTGAAGGGATTGAGAGAAGATTCAAGAGCTCCATCGACTTCAAGCTTCCATTCTCTCAAGCTCTTGGTTCATCCTCACCGTCGACCACGTTTGTGTTTGTTACTCTTAGGGATTTATCCCCTAGACGGTTAGAGGTATCCGTAGAGCTCCCAACTTGTGTGGTGACGCCTCGGGAAGTTTGTATTGACCCCTCCTTCGTGGAGTTTGCTAGTGGAAAGCCAAGTTTGATTTTTGTGGTCACTTGGAGAGGTTAGGGTTGAAAGAAACCCGGTCCTTTGTGGATCCCTCAACGAGGACATAGGCTTCTTTGTGAAGCTGAACTTCGATGAACAAATCTTGTGTCTCCCCTTGTCTCTTTTTTCATACTTGTTATTTACTTGTTTTTGCTCATAACTTGCTCGCTAGGGTTTGTCTCGTTTTCCTTAAATTAACTTATGTAGGTTGCTTGCTAGTTGTTCCTCTCATTTCTACAACTTCCTCTAGCTTGTAATTACTAGATCCTAGCTTGACTTGCACTAGTTTAAAGTTTTAATCGGCCGATCTACTTTTCTAACTCGTGCCATCGGACTTTCCTCACTATCGTCGGACAAGTCCGACCCTGCGCATTTAACTTTTATTATTAAGTGATTTTCAGGGATAATTGCCTATTCCCCCCCCCCCCCCCTCCCTCTAGGCACTTTCACTATTGGGCAAGGTTACTAAAAGTCAGAGATGAGTTCTTTAAATGGGGCTCTTTCCAAGTTGAAGATGGGAGTAAATTTAGATTTGAAATAGACATTTGAATAGATAATACACCTCTGAGTGACCAATTCCCTAATCTATATAATATGGTTAGATGGAAGAATGTTATTGTACAACAAGTCTGTCACTCCTCTCCCCTTAATATCACCTTTAGGAGAACCATAACAGATGTCAAGCTGGTGGAATGGAATAACACAACGGTCAAGCTAAGTAATATTCTACTCAGTGAGGAATTGGATACTTTTAGATGAAACTTACATGAGAATGACACCTTCTGGGTCCATTCTATGTACAATGATATGTTGCTCCAAAAGAAATCCAGATTGAGACATCTTTGGAAAATTAATCTTCCTTTAAAAATTAAAATTTTCTTGTGCAACCTCTCTAGAGGAGTCACACTTGGCTAAGAAAAAAAAAATGGAAAAGTTCGCAAAAGTGTTGTTTCTGTAATTCTAATTAATCCATACACCACCTCTTCTTTTGAGTGTCATGTGGCCATAATATTTGATGGATTTTTACTATTTCTACTGGTTTACCTAAACCATTTAATACTAATCATATTACGGAAGAATGGCTAAGCTCAAAAGGAGTGAAACAAAATAGATTGATCATGGTTGGGGTGGCTTGAATGCTCTGGGCCATTTGGTTATGCAGGAATGATATATCGTCTTTAACAAAAAAAAATTAACTCTTTATTGCAGGTCATCTTCATAGCAACCTATTGGTTTCATTTCTGGAGAATATTGCAAAAAGTACACAGGGAGTCAGTTGTGCAAGCTTGTCATTTGTTAGAAGTGGTTGCTATGAGCCTTTTTGCTTCGAACAGATGGCTAGTGCAACATAGGCATTGTTCATAACCTTGCTATCTTTTCTATGTTTCGCGCCTGCGTGCGCCAATGCTTAGTAATGGGTGGATTGTCAGCCTATGCAAAACCATGCAAATGGTTGGAACCTTTTTTCCATTTTCTAAAAAAGAGCTTCACCTGCAAATACAGGAGCTGCACCGTACCTGCAGGTGCCAGGGGTAAGATTTCTGCGAGCTGCACGTTATTCATCTGTTGCCAAACAGACACACGATAAAAGATGACAATTTGTTTGTCATCTTGTTGCCTTTTTGAATGTTTTAAATTTGACTTGTCTTTTGTAGGTTCGAACGTGAGAAAGAAAAGACAGAGGAGATGCTGCTCGGTTGACTTCAAATTCACCATTTAATAATTCTTAGGACTTATGTTTTCAATCACTTAAAACTTGGTTGGAACAAATCAAATACCCGGTTGACTTAAAATTAAGCATATTATTATGACTTATTTTCTTTGTTTATTATATTTTATTAAATTGATCAAACGAACATGTCAAAGAGATAAGTATTTGAACAAAGTTAATACTTTAACCACTTTAAAAGTAAATTATTTAAAATGATCCTAGGCACATCACTTTTATGTTGCCAATTTTAATGTTTTCTTTCAACAAAGTGAACTAACAAAGGTAATTCACACATTGATCAACAGATACAGTGGTAATCTGAAGTCAGGCTCTTGCCTGTCCTGTTGACGTTAGTGTGCCCCGCCACTGGAGGCTCTTATATGTCGCAACCAAAGGTTCGTCGTGTAGTAGTGTTTTTCATCGCACCTTTTGCCGGTCAGTTCACATGTAGTTGTTATAGATTTATTTAGTTGTCACCTGCTTCGGACCAATAAAGCGCGGATGGTAAGAGGAAACAATGTAATGCAAAGTAAACACTCAAGGTGACACATATATATTGAAGTCGAGCATGTTTTTTAGGCACTGTTTGTCATTGCGGTGGGCTTTTAAAAGTGCTTATTTATTTTATATTTTGACTGTTAATTTTATTTTAGAGTATTTTTTAGAATCTGTTACAGCAGAAATCACATTAAAAATAAAAATATTCTTCTAATTAACTAGTTTTCACAGCACATTGTAGTACACAACAACTACAAATAGAGCCGTAGATGTGGTGATAACATCAATGTGCTGGCAGGGCCCTTGCATGCATCCTAAGCAAAACCATGGACAAAGAATGCTTACTTGTGTCAGGATCAACATGGGCAAAGGATCTTGCAGCAACTAGAAAGTAGCAAAAGATGAGCACAAGTCCTTTAAAGTAGTTTGACACGCCTTGCTGGAAACCATAGACCACATAATGGGAATATTAGATAGAAATGACATTTTGAACAATGCATGTAGTAACGTCATATAATAGGATGCTGAATTGTTCTGTGAGCATACCTGTAGCATAAATGCAACAATTATAACTGTTATAAAGAGAGTCGCAGTCTCAAACAGTCCAAAATTCAAGTCCATTTGTTGCCCCATCATCCAACCAATTACCACACAGAATGGAATCTATGAGTGATGTAAAACAAGGATATGTTTACTTGTAGTAAGTGACAGGAATTTAACATGATCTACCTAGTGTCAGGATTTTAGTAAGCTGCAGCAGGAAGTCAATATTTTTATGTATAAACATCCTTATTACCACAAACATGGAGATACGTGTTGAAGATCCTATTGCAATTTCCAACGTAATGTCCTGTCAGTAAAAAAAAGAGACTAAAAATAAAGAAGAAACAAACTATTAAGTTGCAAAAAAGGATAATGATAGCAGCAATATTCACCAATTTATCTTTCATGGCAAACATAATGGTTCTTGCATGTTCAGCGGTGGGAAGCAGAATAACACTTACGAAGGCTTCTGGCAAGCCTAGTGATTCATGGGGACCCTGTTACAGAAAATTAAGTGTGTGGTTTAAGAAAGATAAAACTACGGAGGTGTGAAAGTTAAGTATCATATTTGCCATCATTAGTCACATGTTATAAATATGACAAAAACACAAAGAATCTAATGGTCAACAAATAAGTTCTTCAGTACCTGTATAGCATCTACCAGATACCCTGAAAGTACAGAAATCCAAAAGGTCAATACAAAAATCCAACATATGGCCTCCCCTTGTGTTATCTCCTTCTCATCCTTAGCAAGGGCTTCTTCTTCCTCCTCCTATTGTTCCAAGTGTGAATTAGAGTGCTAATGATGATGCACAAATTAGCGATGCAAATATTCAATGATCACATTATGCAAATTGAAGGGTTCATATAATTATGAATAACCCTTGTATTAGATCATAGCCCCGTAGGAGCTACATATATGGGTTGTATGAGTACAATATAAAAAAATTCTTGAACTATCCTCCTTATAAGATACTCATATACCTTCACCCCCCCCCCCCCCCCCCTCCCATCCCCCTCTCTCCAAACTCAACATTCATATATGCTCTCTCGAGTTATTAGATGAAGTCATTAGATATATTGACAGAGCTCACAAAGACTACCTATGGATATGAAATAATAAGAAAGCAATGGTACAAATTTAGTGTCCTGGGATCAAGTACAACTACCCAAGGATAAGGGAGGACTGGGTGTAATCAATCTCGGAATACAAAACATGGTACTTCTAATGAATGTTTTGGAAAACTTTTACAACAAAAGATACTTACCCTTGACTTCCTCTAATGTGAATAAGTATTATCAAAAGGACACGCCGCACCATACAAAAGAAATGGGTCATTTTGGTGGAAAGGCATTCTAATAAAAAATACTGAATTCAGAGAGACATTTCGATGTGCACAGTTGGCATTCTAATACTATATGTTTCTGACATGATCTAATAAATGGAGTTATATTCTCAGGAAATACCCGAAACTTTATTCTTTTGTCAAAAAATGCTGCTCCTATGGAAGAAATAATTAATGCAGAAAGCTTTGAACAACTACTTCACTTGTCACTGTCACAACATGCTTATGATGAACTACTAAGCATGCAGCAGGATATTGATGAAAAATGTTCAAATCAGGAGAACGCAGATGGATGGACATAAATATGGGGTTCAACAACATATACCTCTAATAAATACTACAAACACAACTATATTAGAAACACATGTCCAACACCTTTCCTATGAAATTGGAAAAGTATGTGCATGCCAAAGATCAGATTTTTTTTATTTGGTTGCTACTGAAAGACAGTAAATATAAGAAACATGCTAAGTGCTGGAATCTGTTTACAATTATGTATTATGCAATGAGAAGAGACACTTTCACATCTTTTTTTGACTATCGATTCAGCACCATTTGCTAGTTTAGCATTGGAATTATTTGGGATGAAGACCTTGAGCTGTATGCAAAAATTGAACAAGTGAAACAAAACTTTCAGTATCAATTCTTCATGGAAAATTTCTCAGTGTCATGATGAACAATTTGGAAGCAGTGAAATGGCAATATTTTTTTAGCAAACAGTCTAGCAAGCTGGAAAAAAGAATGTTTAAAGAAGAAGTTATTTCGCATCTTTATTATTGGATTAGTGAAATATGCCACCATCTTGTTGCCTTTGGAACACCTGGGCGGCGAACTTATAGGGGGGGGGGGGGGGGGGGGGTTAGATGATCATGAACAACTTGGTGGTGCTTTTTTAACGAAAGGCGTCTTTTAGAATAGCCATGGGCTACGTGGCCTAGCTACATAGGTTTATTTTTTATTCATCTAGAGAACATAATTTAGATTTTATCTCTATCTTTGAGACGGGAAAGAACTTTTTGTGTTGGTTTCTCATAAGATTTAGATTGTAAATTTCCTGTAGGGATATTTTTTTATATAAATATCATGAGAATACTTTTTTGTGCGGGTTTCTCATGAAATCCACACCACCAAATTGCTCATGAGATCTAGAATGTATTGAATTGTTTTGTGCGGGTGCGGATTTTTTTTGGCACTAAACGCCACCTAGAGGAGCATGGCAGGCAGAACTCTTGTAGGGGTAAATCTATCAAACTTTGTGGTTGATAGCACCGAGATAGGAAAATTATTTTATCAAGTTAAGCTAACAAATAGCAATAACAAGTTTAAGTGGACACTGATGTCTATCTATGGAGCAGCTCGGGACGAGTTCAACGATGAGTTCCTTACTGACTTTGTTCGAGTATGTGGAGATGAAAGTAGACCTCTTTTGATTGGAGGGGATTTTAATATTATCTGTAATCCTTTAGAAAAGAATAATAGTAGATTTCAGAGCCACTAGACTAATCTTTTTAATGCTATTATTGACTAATGAAGTCTTAGAGAGTTAGATTTATCTGGGAGATGGTTCACTTGGGCCAATTACATAGAGGTTCTGATTTATGAGAAGCTAGATTGTATCTTAGTGACCATGGATTGGGAGTTCAAATTTCCGCCAGCTTCAGTTCAGGCCCTCACTAGAGAAATTTCAGACTACATGCCTCTTTTATTTTCATTGGGCCAAGATAATCATTGAGGGAATGCTAGACTATTTATATTTGAGCTAGGTTGGTTTCTTAAGGTGGGCTTTTATGATCAGATTGGAACTGTGTGGCAATTGGAAAATAGAGGGTCATTTCCAATCTTGAGATGGAAAAATAAAATTACAAGGGTTCTGAGGTATTTAAGAGGTTAGGCTAGAAATATGGGGGCTCGGAATAAATCTAGAAAGCTAAAGTTGTTAAATGACTTGGATATTTTGGATAGGAAGGTTGAAAGTTTAGTGCTATTGCCAAATGAAATTGACATCAGATTGGTCCTTAAGAAGGAGCTAAACAATTTTCTAAAGGAACTATATTGGTTCCAGCACTCCAAAGCAAGTAAGTTGTTTTAAGGAGATGATAATACTAAATATTTCTACCTTTTAGCGTGTATGTGAGACATAGAAAAACCCAAATTTTCCAACTTGAACAAGATGAGGGTCTTATACTCTTATAGTTGGCACTATAATCTCAAACAATATATCACAAACTTTTATGAAAATTTATTTGTCCCTCATGAAAACAATGAGTTTGTCATTGATGACGGATTAAGGGCAGACATACCTCAAGTTTCATTGTAGGAGAATGGGTTTCTCACTGCATCTTTCACAGAGAAGGAAATAAAGGAGGTGGTGTTCAAAATGGAACATAACAAGGCTCCCAGGCCAGATGGGTTTTTGGCTGAATTTTACCAACTCTTTTGGGAGGTGGTAAAGCACAACTTGATTAGTATGTTCAATGCAAGAATTGCCGTTTCACAATCTAAACTTTGGGCTAATCACTTTATTGCCAAAAAAGACAAATTCAACATGTATTCATCAATACCATCGTATTGTCTATTCAATATTAGTTTTAAGGTCTTCAATAAGGTCTTGAACAATAAGCTTTCTCAGATTCTGGATAGTTATATCTCCTAGTCGCAATCCACTTTCTTGCCTAGGTGATATATTCTAGATGTTATTCTTCATGAAACGTTGCATCAGTTGTACAGAAAAAAGAGTAATGCAATAATCTTAAAATTAGATTTCGAGTAAGTGTATGATAAAATTAGACTCCTACTACCATGGTTATACTACTTAAAGCCTCCAAGTAGTATAAATTAAATCCAGCCGTTCATTTGTAAGGATAAATACGTAATTGACTAACGAATCCTTATCTCTGAGAATCAGTCTAATCACCATAAACATCCTTCCGGCTTCAGGAGATCGAATACCATCGATGCCTCACCAGATTAATACATAGGACAGCCAAAATGAATTCATTAGAAGGTTTAGAGGATAAGTGTGTGATCAATTTGATCCATTCATGACTTGTATCACCAATTTTAAGGATTTGTATCTTGCGGCTGGAAAGAGAAGGGAATTTGAGGAAGAAACAATAGACGGAGCAGTCGCCGGCTCATGTGTCGGAGGTCCACGGCCGCGTGCAAGTTTTCGGTATCACACATGTTGTCGTCATCGTTGCTTGTCAAACAGTGCCGCATGGAAGCGCATTGCTACAGCAGCCCAAGGTGAGGACGAGGGAGGTTCATGTACGAAGAACAGTGGCCAGTGAGATGCATAAGCTCAGGCTTCTGATTACGGGCAAATCAGGCACCCTGGAGCTTGCTTGACTCATGGCCTGTTAGTCAGTTGATCGACCAGGACGTGATCAGTGATCACCGTCACGCACAGGCAAATTCGATCAAGTGTTTCTATTGATGTCAAGAGATCTCTTTATTATTAGTTTTCCTAAAATACCTTTAATAATTTATACTACTTTAAAATACTACATAATACTATTTAAAGAGTCAAAGTAGTATAAATAAATCTAAACCGTTAGATTAAAAGAAATAAATGGCTCATATTCCTTTTAGCCCACCGTAAAGATGCTCTAAAATTAAATGACCATTTTTCGCAACAAGTTCAGTGGCTCAAGGGTTTCTCACCTAAGTGCTATAGCTGGATCCGCTGAGTCGTAGAAAATGGTAGTGTAGACGCAATAATTAATGATGATGTGGGTCCTTTTTTCAAACTAAAAAGTGGTTTAAGTAAGCTGATCCACTACCTCCCATTTTGTAAAACCTAGCTACGGATTTTCTCTCCATTATAATTGACTGTGTGAAGGTCGGTGGTCAATTTAGAGTAGTCCATATCTTGTTGATGATTATTTGTCAATTGTTTAATATGTAAATGATATGATTTTAATGTTAGATTATACTCTGGAGTCTGGATGAAGCTAGAAATCTCATACTGTTGCTAAGCGTTTTGAGCAACTTTCTGGTTTTAACATTTACTTCCACAAGACTATGTCCATATTTTGCCATGGGGAAGATTTAGATTCTCAACAAGACTATGTCCATATTTTTGGGTGTGAGCTAGGGGCATTCCATTCTAAGTATCTGGGTATTCCGATACTCTGTTGGAGGTTGGCCAACACAGACTGAAATCATATTGAAAAGCACTTTTAGAAAAAGACTAAGTTGTTGGAAATGTAAGATGCTATCAGTTGGTGACAGACTTACTCTTGTCAACTTAGTCTTAGGTAGTCTTACTCTCTTCATGTTCTCCTTTTTTCGGTGCCAAAAGGAGTATTGGAAAAACTAGATTATTTTAGATCTTGATTTTTTTTTGGGGAGGGGGGGCATAATGAGGGTCACAATAAAAATTTAACTAAATGGAGCATTTTGTGTACTCCAAAAGATCAAGGGAAAATGAGAATCATGAATTTAGAAACTAAAAATAAGTGCCTATTAAGTAAGTGGCCTTTTAGGATGTTTAATAGCGATAACATTTGAAAAAAATATTTTGAGATGCAAGTACTTGCATTCAAAAACTTTGACACAGTTAGAGCATGTGACTGGAGACTCTCATTTTTGGATGAGTATTTTATGAGTCAAAATGGATTTCTTCTGGTTTGGGGTCTTCATCTTGGTGATGAAGATTAAATCCAGTTTCGGGAGGACATTTGGTTGCGTAATGATAGCTTAACGGATTGATTGCCTATTCTTTACAATATAGGTAGGAGGAAGAATGCAACTGTATCATCCATCTTTTTTGTTAACTCTTTAATTATATCTTTTGAGAGAGGTCTTGTGTGAGTCAAAATTTAGTGTCTTTGTACCAATTGGGGTTAGTAGCATCAAACGTTAAGTTGTCAAAACACAATGACTCTTCATGGTGATTTTTATGTCAACATGGTTTGTTCTCATTGTAATCCATCTATAATGCCCTTTCAACAGCCTAGGCCTTGCCCTTTACTATGCACCTGTTGGAAAAATAAAGTGTTTCTATGGTATGTTTATTTAAAGGCATCAATCTGACTAAAGATAACCTAGATAGAAGAAATTAGAATGGGAGTACTAAATATTGTTTTTACAATCTAAGTGAGAGTATCGAGCATTTATTTCGATTATACTCCAGCTCATTTTTTGTATGCAGAGTTTTTTTTTACTTTTAATATTGCCCCCTCTGCTAACTTTCAGCATACGTTATCTGATTGGCTAGAGGGAATGGATTGGAAGTTGAAAAAAAAATCATTTGGAGTGTTGTGTCGAGTTTATGTTGGGCAACATGGCTATCTGTAATGATGTCGTTTTATCGAAACACAGATACCTTCTTATCTAAGGGTAATTTTTAGAGGGACATGTTGGACTCAGTTTTGATCCCTCCTTCAAAAGGAGCAGGGGCACCCATTGATGCAGGTGGCATGCAGGAGCCTTGAGACTAAAGCCATGGAGATCTTCGCAAGTAACAGATGATACTTTTCTAATAGAATAATATTCTAGTCATAAATTGATGGATAGAAACTATTTGTTTGAGATACCTTGGTATCGTTATCGTATTGTTATGATGGATATAATAACTTTGGGTGGCATGTATCGATCGATGATGCCGGAATATTGAGTTAATATATTCTCTTTTCTAAAAAAAAAACCATTCAGTTATAGTTTGATTCTTTTCAAAATGTGCCTTGTGTGCATATACATGTTGTTGTTATTGTTGTATCTTCTTTATCTTTATGACTTTCCTTTTGTTACTAGTATTTGAGTATATATCATGTTGTTATTATTGTTGTATCTTCTTTTATCTGTATGACTACTCTTCTCCGTCATGTTTCTCTCTTCTTGTGCATACTTCTACGCAAGATATAAAATGACATGTGTTGTGAGGAACTTCCCTACAGTTTTTTGTAAAAAAAAACAAACAATAGCTTTCCATTTATAAGATTGAATTATTAAGACAAAAACTTAGATTTATTACGTTAAAAATCTAACTCTATAAACAAGGGAAAGCTAGCGGCTGAGCTTGTCGGAGTCAGTAGTAATTAGCATTGAATCAGCTAGTTTAACTAGCAGAAATAAACTGTATTTTCTATTAATAATTTGTCAGAATTCATCAGGGTCGGCCGACCCCAACGCAACCTCGTAGCTCTGTCCCTACCTTTAAAGTTGTTGTAGAGCGGAGCCTTGATAATTCATCAAGTTCAAAAGGTGCAAAATAAAGCGCTTGTGTATAGTCGTGATAGTGACACAAAAAAAGACTGCCATCCTTGATACGAGTCGCAAGAACAACGATGTAGGACTAATGACAATCAAAAGGCCCTAGATAAAAGATGAGTTGTAAACCCAACAAAGTCGTCAAAAAAGCTTAAAAAACACCACTGTATGATAAAACAAACAATAGGGCATTTAGTTAAATAAGAGTGAATTTTAGCTAATATAAAAATGGACTGACAAAAAATTTATCGATAAACATGACATAGACAACCACAAATTTAGGAGAAGTAGGAGTCCTAACCCTAGTTGATGGCTCTGATATCATGTTATTACTAGTAGTTTCAAACGAAGAACTACATATATGTGTTACATGAGTACAAGAAAAATTATTCTATATTTATTCCAAATAAGACTCATATATACCCTTCACAAGTATCTTCTCAAGCAAACATGAGCTATCATAACTTAAAAAGTACAGTAAATATTGGGAACTGCATTATGTTTTACTTTGTTGTTCGTTACAGTTACTTACATTACTACATGATTAAGATATTGACAATAATTAAGAAAATTATGTGGTTATAAATTAAAATCAGGGTCAGGTTTCCATGTTGAGTTAGTGAGTGCTATGTAGTTATGCATACTTGTGTTCACATTTTCTCGGTGTTCTCATAAATTAGAGATAGTACTTACTTCGTTAATTGGGCTGTAAATATTGCGGCGGGTCTTTAGTTGAAAAAACAAATAGTTCGCATAGGCCACAAGCATGATGCAGCTACTAAACCTTGAAAGAGCTAATTCAGATTTCCCATAGTGTAGTTCCGTATGTGTGAAATGAAGCACCGTTGGGAACATTAAACCTAAGAGAGCCATCAATAATAGCCCCGAACTTATAACAGCTGATGCCTGCAATTATAAATGCAAGTCGACAGACATTAAAATGCAGAGTCCATATCAAAAAGACATTTGGAAAACTAACATTTCTTCAGTAAACAGTAACCTTGTTGAAGACCTGGTCCTTATTATAATGGACAATACCACCAGCAAAGAAAGCACACCCCAGAACCAGCAGCATATTTGACAATATCGAGCCTAGTAGTGACAGCTGGACAACACGAATCATCCCGTTTTTCAGTGCATATATGGAGATAATAATTTCCGTTGCATTTCCAAATATCACATTCAGCAGTCCTCCAACTGCGATTAAAAGGAAATATTAAACGTCCTTTTACTGAGTAGCCATGATGCCAAGATGTAAATTTAGCATAATGCAGAATCAATAAGACATACCTGTTGGGCCAGTGGAGAATGCAAGTTGTCTGCACACGACAAAGTAGCGTACATTAGTTATAAAATATTCTCACCAGTCCTTTTTGTGGCACTTGCAGAAACTAACTCATGGGATCTCAGGAAGAAATAACTGCAAATTAAAGTCATCATTTTGGTTCCCACTTACTCGTTTGCATATCCCAATCGCTCGGACAATGGTGTTATGCCAATTATGCTGAAAAGGGAAACCCATCCTTTCTGTGACAAAATTGGAGGAAATAGGGAAGTAAGTCATAAACTTATTAGTGATGGGCCTACATCCAATAAATACTAAATGGTTACCCCGCAAAAAGAATGAAAAAAATAAAAAATGGAAAGGGCTGAAGAAATGAAAAGGAATTATCAATAATTCAAAGGAATTGTGATGTTGTGGCTTTCTGTATTTTTTATAGGTTTATGAAAATAGTAGTATTTTGGTAATATTTATTCTCAGAAAAAACTTGCTAAGCTCAGGTGTGCACTGTGATGCAAACGCAAACGCCTGAAATGTTTTCTCCATTATCCGAAAAAGCTCAAGATACTTAGATACAAGGGTTCCAGATCATTCCACTGTTGTCGCATTTGCACGTACACAAAAATTCATACTTTCTCAAATCAAATTAGTTATTTAAGCAAGTTAGGATGCACTTTTGTTCTATTATTAATTTTCTGAAATCAACCAAATACATGTTCAATGATCCCTAATGAGTAATAATATTTCAATTGCTCCGGTCAACTCATCATAGTATTGTAAGCAAAATTTTCAAGCAAGATGCAATAAACAAAAAGTAATCACATAAAACCAAATATGAGAGATAAGCAGTGTAGAGCAAAGTACAGCATATATAGCAGAATCGAGCTGAGGAAGCGATTGATGAAAACAAAATCTTCTTAACTCATGAGAGAACGATGTGAGCAGAAAAAAAAACATATACCCTTCCTTCTTTATGCATCGAGCTATGTGAGCAATTAATTTTTTTAAAAAAGGATTATTTTAGATAAAAGTTGGAAGCGAGTTCCACCTCTTACAAGTTATATATAATGCAAGCTATAATACACATAAATATATTTTTAAAAAAGTTGCTTTCAGAAAAATATCATCCTAACATACTCATGTGGGGCTTTTTCTTGAAGTTCTATTGTAAGTAACACAATGATGTCATCAGGTTTTACCTTAGATGCTATATTCGAAATATGTGACCTTTTTAAGTTTTAAATTTAGAAGCATATGGACAGCAACAAGTTTGTGTTTTGTACCACGGCAGGGCATATCTAAGGAAGCAAATCGTAAAACTATATACTCTAACTGCTCACTAGCTAATTAAGTTTGTTTATTACTCTCTCCGAATTTTAATTGTTAACACAATTAACTTTTGTACTTACGTTTGATTATTCGTCTTATTTGGAATATTTATTTAAATATAAAATATTATAAAATAGGTTTAAACTTTCTTTAATGATAAACAAATTATAATAATATATTTGATAATTTTTTAAATTTTTTAAATAAGACAAATAATTAAATATAGTTAAAAAAGTTAACCGTATCAACAATTTAAATTTAAATCTGTAGGAAGTACTAAGAACGAAAAGGGAAGTTTTGGCAATGAAGAGCGGAGCGGAGGTTCTTACGTGCTTGTCGGTGAGGTAGTGGAGCAAGATAGCGAGCGGTCCGAAGGGCAGGAGCACGTTGATCTTGGCGTGGAAGATGACGACCCACACGCTGGCGAGCGCTCTCCGCCATTTTCTCCCGGTCCAGAGCGACTCCCCCACCGCGGCCGGCGAGAGTATGCTCTCAAATTCCAGCGACTGCGTCTTCGTGGCGCTGGCGGGCGGCGGGGCTCTGGCACCCGCAGCCGACGCGAGCTCCTCTCCCTGTATCTCGAATCCCTGACCGGACTTATCGACTTCCATCGTCATCTGCGAGCCGCAGCTCGAATCAAGATCCGCCGCTGTGCAGAGCGGCGGCCTGCCTCACCTCTTCCTTACCAATTTCCTGTAATTAGGGGAATCACAGGCGAGCACTTCGATGAAATGTGGATGAAGACAAGGGCGCGATATTTTCCTTTTATGAAACCTTCGGCACGAAGCTGCCTGGGTGGTGCTTCAGGAGGGCCCTTCCGTCGACAACACGCCGTTGCGTCTGGATGAGAATGGAGCCCGAAGTTCAGAGCCGGAAAGAACGTTGGTCGGCTTGCTCGTGGAACTCCTGTAGTAACCAGGCAGAATGCAGGCCGCGCTAAAAAAAAGTTTTCCTAATGCCACGATTCATGGGTCGGTCGGCTCGCCCAAATATGTTAATGGCTGTCGCGGGGTTCTTGTAGGGATTTGGGCGGGGTTTAGAAGGATTGGCTGGTGAGAAAAACGGTAACATGGTGAACAATGACTTGTATAATTGTGTTTACATTGTGTTCCACCACTACTGTTCACAGTCCCACAACTCCTTTAATTAATAAATTTATCAGGCTGTTCTCAGTGGGCCCCAACCAGGCAAATGTGGCGATTTACGACTGCAGTAACAGAAGCTGTGTCGTGAGAATAAACACACGGAACACGCGCGAAAAGAACTTCTGTGAGTCATGTGTGAGCTCAACATGCGAAAGAGTTATGACGTCATTTATCTAGCTATCGGGTTAACCTACCTATTTCCGTTTCTCATATGCTACGAACTTAGCTTAATGGTCCTCTCCATGGGGTATCGTATCCGAGAGAGGAGGCTAACACAAAGTCTCAAAGAGGGATGGAGACCAAATTAAGGAGGAAAAAGCTAAAGAATTGACCTCCAACTCATTTCTCTGCTTTTAGTACAAAGTTCTTTCTTGGGGCTTCCCACTACTCAAAGAAGGGGCCACGTTTGAGGGAGCTTTTCGCTTTTTGAGTTTTTGGAGAAGCAAAAGTTTGAAAAGCTACCTCAAACAATGTCTGACACCAACTCACCAAGACACCAATGCAGGTAGAACATACTGTTAAAACTACGGGTCTGCTAGGAGTAGAAAACAGAGAGGACATGATCTTTGGACGGGCGTACCTTTCATCTTTGGTTGCTATCCATGGAGCCGTCGGCTGGTGGCAATGACGGCGATGTCAGGTGTTGCTCCCGGTGGTGATGGCATAGCATAACCGCCGGCTCGGTGAAGCTAGCTTGGTGGAGCATCCCATCACTGGCAGCACACCCTCACGATCGGTCTAGTGTTAGAGGTGGGGTGGAGTCTGTGACGGTGGCGACGAACCTCGTGTTAAGTGCCATGGATCCCACCTCCTCTTATAGTGCTGTGTGACAGGGCCCACCAGCCACATCTCGGGCTGGGCATCCTCGATCAGAATGCGAGGTCAAGGCCCAGTCGGCCGTTGGGCCAGCTGAGATGGAGATCAATCTAATACATACTCTCTTCGTTTTAAAATTGTAGTTGCTATTGATCTTTTTTATTAGGTGAAAGATTGTGTAAAAGTAATTAATGGTGTCTATTAAAAAATAACTTAATGTCAAAGCATTTTGATTATAATTGGTAAATGAAAAGGTATGAGAATCATCATACTTAGTGAGATACGTTGGTGACAAAATGTTATATAGTGGTATGCCATTCTATTTATCTTTTAACAACTATAGGTATAGAGCATTTACTTGCATTAAGATGCATATTTCAAACATATACTTGTTATTGTGTTATTTTAAAGCCCGTAACAACATATGCATATTATACTATTACAAATAAAAATCTTGTTAAGACATTATAGCATAGAAAACCCCGAAGCAATTCAGATATTACTTCCCCCCCCCCCCCCCCCCACCCCCAACAATAAGCAAAACTTCTTCAACCACCGTTCCTTCTTTTTCTTCGTATTCTTTGGAGAAACGGACAGGATTTGACAACGGTTAATGGCTGTTGCTGTCAAACCAAATGACAATGAGGTTTGGCTGGAATCACGCAGCCATGCAAGGGCTGCCGGCTCTGTATTTATAGGCACAAAAGATTACAACAGCAATTAGTTAGAATCAAAACAACCAGAACCGATAAGCCTATACAGAGTTATCTATATGTGTAACAGCCCCCCTCAATCTCTACGGTGGTGCAGCTAAGTGGAGATTGTATCGAAATTCTCTGAACATCCCTGCAGATAACGGCTTCGTCAGACCATCCGCTAACTAATCTTTAGAAGATACAAACCGAATGAGCAGATCTTTTGTTGCAACTCTCTCACGCACAAAATGAAAATCCACTTTGATGTGTTTGGTGTGACCATGAAACCGAGGGTTCGCAGAAAGATATGTGGCCCCAAGTTTATCACACCAAAGAATGGGTGGCCGAGACTGACGAACACCCAACTCTCGTAACAGCGACTGCAACCACACTAATTCTGCAGTAGCATTTGCAAGTGCCTTGTATTCCGACTCAGTGCTCGACCGTGACACTGTCTATTGTTTCCTGGAGCTCCAGAAAATTAGATTAGGACAATAATAGATAGCAAAACCACTCGTGAACTTCCTGTCATCAGAGCACCCCGCCCAGTCGGAGTCAGAATATGCACTGACCAAGGTGGATGAAGAGCGACATATTTGCAGGCCATCACTCCGTGTATATTGCAGATACCTGAGAATCTGTTTAACTGCCGTTCAGTGGTCTTCTGTGGGCTTTTGCATGAACTGACAGACCCGATTCACAGCAAAAGAGAGATCTGGCCATGTGATCAGAAGGTATTGCAGAGCCCCAACTGTGCTGCGATATAGAGTAGCATGATCCCCAGACAATTCTTGGCCACTGAATTTGGACAGTTTCTCCGAGCTGGACATCGGTGTACTCACTGGCTGACACTGCAACATGTTCGTCTTCTTCAGTACCTCTGTAATATATTTCTTCTGAGAGAGAACAAGACCAGTGGTAGTGTGATGGACTTCTATCCCAAGAAAGAAATGTAAAGGACCTAAGTCTTTTGTAGCAAAATCATGATTTAGTGTCTGAAGGAGATGATCTGTGGCTGTGGCACATGAGCTAACAATAATCAGATTGTCAACATATACAAGAACATACATAGTCAAGTGCTTGCTGTGATAGATGAACAAGGACGTGTCTATCTTGGATGGGATAAAATGTAGAGCACATAACTTCGAACTCAGCTTCTCATGCCAGGCTCTCGGTGCCTGTTTAAGGCTGTAGAGGGCCTTATGCAGTCTACAAACATAGTTCGGATGTTTGGCACTGATGTACTCGGGAGGTTGCTTCATGAATACTGGTTCCTGAAGATCGCCATGGAGGAATGCATTTTTAACATCCGCCTACCTGATGTTCCATCCTCTAGACATAGCCAAGGAGAGAAGTAGACGGACAGGGGTTGGCTTTACGACTGGGCTAAAAGTGTCATGATAGTCAATGCCCATGTGCTGATTGAAGCCTTTAGCAACTAGTCGCGCTTATAGTGTTCAACTGATCCGTCCGCCTTGCGCTTGACCTTGAAAATCCACTTGCAGTCCACCACAATACCAACACCATGGGGTGGTACTAATGTCCAGGTGTCATTCATGACCAGGGCATCGATTTCATCTTGCATTGCATTGTTCCAGTGTGGGACTTGAAGAGCTGCTGTAGGTGACACTGGCTCAGCATCAGAATCAATGGGACGATCTTTATGTGCAACAAAACTCTTCTTCTTGGGATCATAGCAGACAATGTCAGGCCCAAAATTCTTAAGAGGCATGCTGATGCAGAGATTGGTGTGGCGGTGCAGGTTCAGGGACTTGTTGTTCTTATTGCACACTACCCTGCAGAGCAGCCGCATCAGCCACGAGAGGATCAATACTCGGCCGTGTCAGGCACGACCGTGTTAGTGCCGGGGAGAGCCAAGTCGGTAGTAGGATCAGATGCCTACGGATCCTGGTCGAATGCCTGCACGCTGGTCAAAGCAGCATCAGTAACATTAGGCAGGTGAGCTAAAGTAGCCTGATCTTCATGTTGATCACCGGCAGAAGGAATAGGTGACAAGGATGGCAGTGTCAACATGGGAAGAAGGACATGTTCAGTATATGGCACAGAATTGGAGTTGGAACTGAAATTGGCATAAGGAAATATTTGCTCATCAAAGATTACATCACCTGAAAGGTACACACGACCCGTGGGTACATGCAAGCACTTGTACCCTTTGTGCATGGTACTGTATCCTAGAAAGACACAGGGTAGGGAGTGGGAGGGTAGGGAGTGGGAAGCAAGTTTGCGATCATTGTATGGGCGTATGTTTGGCCAGCACGTGCACCCGAAGGACCTAAGTGTAGAGTAATCTGGTTTCTTTTGCAGAAGCCTCTCAAACGGAGTTGCTAGGTTTAAGCTACGACTAGGAAGGCAATTGATAAGATAGCAGCTCGTCGTAAACGCCTCATCCCAAAACCGGAGAGGGAGAGAACCATAAGCCAAAAGAGCCAGGCCTATGTCAACTATGTGCCTGTGTTTCCGCTCTGCGACACCATTTTGTTGGTGTGTGTGCGGGCAGGAAACGCGATGTTGGATTCCTAGCAATTTAAGATATGTGTTTAGCCGCTGATACTCCCCTCCCCAATCACACTGAATATAGAGAATTTTATGGTCCAGCAAGCACTCAACATGGGTTTGGAATTCAGTAAAGATTTTGTGGACGTCTGATTTGTGTTTAAGGAGATAGATCTAGGTGAACCTAGAGAAATCATCAACGAAACTGACGTAATACTGAGCACCACTTGATGAGCGAATAGCTGGGCCCCAAACATCGGTATGAACTAATTCAAGTGGGGAAGCAACTTTATTCATAGAATCACCAAAGGGGAGTTGATGGCTCTTGGCCAACTGACAAGCGTTGCATACATCCGCAACTTTATTTTGTGGGGAAAGAAATAAACTATTCTGGCTAATGACTTGCTTAAGAATGGAAGAGCCTGAATGACCTAGGCGATGGTGCCACATCTCTGCATTTGGCCGGGCCACATGCAGTGCTTCCTTCGATATGGCATTACCATGTTGCTGTAAGAGATACAACACGTTCTCACATCTACCGCCCAGAAGAGGGCTCCTCGTGGCATTGTCCTTTATGAGAAAATAAGATGGGTGAAATTCAAAGAAGACATTGTTATCATGAGAAAACCGTTGAACATACAGAAGGTGCTTAGAAGGTTGAGGAGCTTGAAGTATATTGTTGAGTTTCAAAGGGTGAGAACGAGTTGGAGTCTGTGAGTGACCAACATGTAAAATAGGCATACTTGAGCCACCAGCCGTCTGCATCTGATCTTTGCCTTGGTACTTCTCATGAACAACAACGCGATCAAGATCATTTGTTATATGATCTATCGCGCCTGTGTCGGAGTACCAGTTCGCATCCACGCCATAGGATGGATTCGCAGCGAACGCAACCGAGTGCTTGTCGTCCTTCTGGTAGGTGTCGTTGACGCGATACCAACATTGTGGTGCAGTGTGATGGGGGCGGTCACATTTCTGACAATGCGAACGGTTGTTGTTGGTAGAGCGACCAGCAGCATTGTTGTGATGGGGTGGCCAACGACCACCATGGCCACCGTTGTGTCCACATCCACTATTGCGTCCACCAGAGTTGCCTCGACCACCGCATGAAGCATAGTTGGCAGAAACAACACCTTCCTGCGGTACACCATTGCGACCAAGGATACGCATCTCAAAACTGAGAAAATGATTGTATACCTCTATGAGTGACATGGGATCCAATCTGGTAGTGACCGAAGTCACCAGTGGATTGTATTCTTCACCGAGACCCATGAGCAAATAGGTGGTAATCTCTTTGTCTTGAAGGGGAGTTCCAGCCGCGGCAAGGGTGTCAACCATCCCTTTGACACGGTTGAAGTAGTCTGACGCCATCATATCATGCTTCTTGATCATGGCCAACTGCACGCGTATTTGCATGGTGTGTGCCCTAGATTGGGAAGCATAGAGTCCTTCAAGTTTGGCCCAGACTGCCTTGGAGGTAGACAGAAAGAGACATTGACCGAGGACTTCTGGTGATAGCAAGGATAGAAGAGAACTCAGGATCAGTTGATCCTGTTGAAGCCAGCTCTCATATGTAGGGTTGGGTTTGTTGACCTCTTTTCCCTTCTCGCCGGTAAGCATCGTCTTGGGTGGGCACTCCTTGGTGCCATCTACATAGCCTAGGAGTTTCTGGCTTCACACATAGGACAGGACTTGCGCTTGCCACAACAGATAATTGTCGTGTCGTGAGCTTGATGGTGATGAACCCACCAAACTTGGGGGAAGGAGAGGTGGAGGAGAAGGCCATGGATGTGTAGATATTGGATGCGGAAGCTATGGTAGAAAAAAAAATTATGCTGGCTCTGTTACCATGTCAAACCAAATGACAATGAGGTTTGGCTGGAATCACGCAGCCATCCAATGGCTGTTGGCTCTGTATTTATAGGCACAAAAGATTACAATAGCAATTAGTTAGAATCAAAACAACCAGAATCGATAAGCCTATACAGAGTTATCTATATGTCTAACAGTTGCAACTTTGTGAGTACATAACATATATATATACTCTTGCACTACTACAGCCGAATAGATCTCGTAGAGGGATTATTCGTCCTTGTCGTTAAAAACGACCTCTCTCCATGCTTGTACGTGACATAAGCAACAATGCAGGCATACATGATCTGCCTCTCGTCAAGATTATGCCTCCCCTAGTCGCTCATTACGACAACTCTAGGCTTGACCATGTTGATGTGCAACGTCTGCCACATGAAGCCATCGAGGCCTGTCATCCAGAAGAAGGTGCCGAGGTGATCGTCGCAGATGCCGGCGAGGTCTACACACGCGAGATCAACCGCATGCGCCAGCTTCGTTTGCCACGTCCTCATAGACACCAATGAAACGCACATCAGGATCAGCGATAAGGCTCGCCATAGATGATGTCATGCACCAGTTGCTATCTACTGAAGAGCTGGTGGATGAGGCAGTTGGTCCCAACACAGAACTGGAGAACGGATGCCATTTAATTGGATCCACTGCCACGGGTCGCTAATAGCCTTCCACTTGGGAAACAATTGATAAAGAATCCTGCTATACATACGACAAGTTTGTCCGACTCCATCTTACGACTGCAAGGGCGACACCATGCATGACCATGATTTCCTCACCGATGTATGTGATTGAGAAACCATGTTGATATGTGTCATGGTTTATAATACGTGATTAGTAATTGGCATTAGTTGATTTTGTGTTTGAGTTGAAATACGGGAATTGCATGAGTTTGTGGGTAGTTATGGTTATAATTAACCGGAGCTGGTGAAGATGTTGGAAAAGTTGCAGGAGAAGGAAAATGTATTTGCTTGTCTCATGATGTGTAGGTCAATGGAGTCAACTCTTGGCGCTCGACGGCGAGAGGATCACACACAAGTTTGGACTTGGGGTCAGATGATTTGGAGGCCGGGTGAAGTCAAGGGTGATTCACACCGTACACGTGGAGAGGCAAGAAGCACAGACGATTTCACGGTTGAGTCTCAAAACCATGGAAGCGATGAAGATGGCGTGTTGATCTAGTCAAGGCAAATAGGTTGCCAGTGCAAGTGACAAGGGGATCCAATAGAGCAGGATCGGGAGAGACTTGCCGATGGTCAGGATCGCGGAACAAGGTGACACGCGTCAACATCAATGAAGATGCGCTTTGAGAAGCGTGCAAGACGGTTTCCCGGTTTGGGCCTCAAAATCGATAGTAGCGATTGGAGGTGCACGTGGCACCATAATGAAGATGCGTCGAGACAAAGCAAAGATGTGAAGGGTCCAAGGGCGTCCGGGTGACAAGAAAAGAGTTGGACAAGTTTGTCCTTGGTGGTAGGTGGCAATGTATTGTAGGTCAAGGGTAGTGTGTTCTTTAGGACAATCCACAGGCCTATATAAGGAGAGGTAGGGCTGGTGGTAGAGGGGCCCCTTCCCATTATTAGTGTTTCATTCCATAGAGCTAGGAGTGTGCTTCATGATGTAGTGTAGAGGAGAGAGTGTGTGAGAGATAATCTTTTCTCTTTTAAAGAGTGGGAGGAAGAGGGTGGCTTCCTAGCCATATATCCATGCATCTTGAATGGATGAATCAATGATATGAGATTAAATTTTGTGCTCAAGTTCATCCTCTCTCCCTAAATCCTGAATTTATCTTTTCCCCTATTTTCGGAGCTATTTTCGTGGGAATTTTCGATCTCCATTTTGAGTGAGTTTTAGGATGGATTTCTTAGGGGATCTTGGTACTATGATGTGCTAGAACAATCCTATATGAGTCCTTGACAGAATCAAAGGCACGAGCACCATCGATTTCATGGATTTCTCCAAGTTTCTCCTTTTCATGTTCTTAGCTCAAGATCTGAAATTCATAATGATTCCTTGAGCTTTTTTAGTGGATCTTGTTGGAGAAGGGTCGTGATGTCTTGAAGATGGTCTGGTCTAAAAATCGCCTGATTTGGAATCCGTTTGATTGAGGTTTGATTTTCTTTCCTGATTCATGATGCAGTGACGAACTATCCGACCTGAGGTTGGATGTCCTACCCCCGAGTGTCCGACCTCATGTCGGAGTGTCCGATAACCTGTTTTGAGAACTCCCTGGAAGATTGTCCAACCTGAGGTAAGAGTGTCTGACCTCATGCCAGAGTGTCTGATAACCTATTTCGAGAAATTCCTGGCAGACTATCCGACCTACTGTCGAAGAATCTGATATCTGTCAGTTCTTTGAAGGTTTCTTGACCATTTTGTTGGTTTCTCTCTTGTCATCCTGTTCAAGGTTGCTTCCGTGTTGCTTCTGCTTTATCCATAAACTTTCCTAGGGTTAACACATCACTTGTTGATGTGTGTAATCTTGGTGGTTTAGTTTAGAGATACTTTGGGTTGGAGTTGGGATATAGGCCAAGTTCTTGCCTCCCATTCACCCCCCTGGTCACCTTCTCGGTCTTTCAATTAGTATCAGAGATGGTTTGATCACTAGTTGACCTTAACTGGCTTTATGATCCAGAGCCTACATGGAGAATTGTGCGGTCAAGCTTGTGAAGTTCAATGGAGAAGATTTTCCTTATTGAAAATAACGGACAAAGGCTTATCTCTTAAGTCAAGAGCGTGCTATTTGGGACATCGTCAAGAAAGAATTCAACATACCTGCCAACTTCGACACTGCAACCGTTAGTGAGTTAAACAAGTATGAAAACAACTCCAAAACTGTCAACATCTTGCTCTCTGCACTTGGTAGAAGTGAATTTGATCATGTCTCTCATCTTGACACTGCTCATGCAATTTGGGAAAAACTTCATACATACCATGAGGGTACCAACCAAGTCAAGTCTATGCATAAGGATTCTTATAATAGACAGTATCAAACATTTGCCCAAAAACCTGGCGAATCACTAGATGATACCTTTCGTAGGTTTGAGGCCATTGTTTGCAACTTGAGGGCATGTGGTAACCTTGTCTATACTAATAATGATAAAGCTAAACAATTGTTTTACTCTCTTGATAAAAATGTTTGGGTGTTAAGATTGCTGCTCTAGAGAAATTGTTGATTTTAACTTGGGGTGTTAAGATTGTGAGCAACTCTATAGCAAGCTGAAATCTCATGAGCTTTCTAGAAAATCTCATCCTAATCATGTCAATCCTTCTTCTAGCATGGCTTTACTTTCTAGTTCTCAAAAGGGTAGTCATGGCGGCACCTCTTATGGAACTAACCCCTCACATGATAAGTCTTCCTTGGAGTTTGCTTTGTCTTCTCTTGTTGCAGTTTCCGATGAACAGATGGAGTGCATCTACGACAAGGAGCTATCATTGCTCACAAGAAAGTTCGAGTGTGGTGACCCTGGACACTTCATCATCGACTTCCCCAAGAAGAAGAAAATCAGGTACCACAACAACAACTTTGAATACTTCAAGAAGAAGAATCATTTCTACAGGAAGGGCAAGACCTCCAAGAAGCTCGCAAAGGCAGTCGCACGTGCCTACTTTGCCGCTCTAAGCGACGTCAACCTCACATCAAGCGAAGGCTTTACAAGCTCGGAGGAGGAGGTTAAGAAGCCACGGGTCAAGTAAGAAGGATGACATCATCGGATTTTGCTTCATGGCAAAGAATGATCACTACTCCTACTCTAGCTCTAACTCTGACACAAGCGAGGTACCACACACTCTTGATGAGCTCTCTTCTAAACTTGATCAATTGCACGATGTTGTGCTCATGCAAGATGATAAGCTCCGCGGTGCTATTCACAAGAGTAGAGAGCTTAAGTCTAAGTTGGAGAGTGCTGACTATGAGATTGATTCGCTTAGGTCTAAGCTTGCTAGAGATGACATTGTTGTTGAGTGTAAGTCTTATCATGTTGTGATGAATGATCTTAATCAGAGGGAAAGTGTGCATGCTCAAGTTGCCAGTTAGCTTAAGAGTGCCCAAAAAGAGCTTAATTTGAGGCTAAACCAACTCCCTTGGGTGCATGCCAGAAGTGCCCTAAGCTCTCCAGTGAGTTGAAAGCTCAAACCCTCAAAGTCAAAGAACTTGAGTCCAGGCTACTAAATGAGACTCGCTCGAAAGTTCTTCCACCACCATGTCTAGTGTGTGGCTCTCAAGGATAAGCTAGCAATCACTAGAGAGGAAAACAAGAACCTAACTCAAGAAAATGACTACCTCATTTCTCGCCTCAAAAGAACCCTAGTGAGTGAAGAAAAGATTGAGAGTGATTTTTCAAGAGTTAAGGAGAGTGCTTGTAGGTCAACCTACAACTTGTGTTTGGGATATGAGAGGGTTGACAAAGAGAGTGCTAATGTGGGTAAGTTTGTGCCTAGCTCTAGCTATAAGGATAAGGAATAATTCATCAAACCCACTGACACAGACTATCCACCTAATCCCAATCCCACCTTCAACCCAAAACAAGCAGAGAAGCCAAAATCCAAACCTCCTATGCAATCAAAGCCTAATCCTGAGAGAGTCTACATTTGCATGTTATGTGGTTGTAAGGGTCACTTGGATGATTGGCCAGATGCGGAGCCGCGCCGATTGGCACGAAAGGGAAAGATGACAAAAACACGACCCGGTTCGAGAAAGACAAAGGCCCAGCCTAGTATGAGTTAGAGTCGGTAGAAGTTGACCTAATCCTGTCAAGTATAAAAGGAAGATAATTATCAAGAGCTAGGGACGGCACAAGAAAAACAGAGAGACAACAATCACGAGAATCATTTATTAGAACTAGGGTTCCAGGATATTGGCGGCAAAGGTCGGTCAACACCGACGAGATCCACCAGAAGGGAGGTCACGCCGATCGGCACGACGCTTGGGCCGATCGGCTCGTGCGCATTCCAACGCTATTTCTCATCCCTCTGCTATGTCTAGTGGAAGGATAAGTGAGTAGTCTCATATTCTCTTCTCCGGTGCGGGGATCTGGTCATGTAACTCTCATACTTATTAATACTCTCTCGATGAATTTAATCTATGTGATGAACTTAATTGCATATCTATCTATTATTTTCATTAGTGTATCGGCCAATACACTTTTGCCCATTACATAGTGCAAGAAACCAGTGGGGAGCTAATAGCCTCTGTAGTGACAGCCGGGATGAACGAAACCACCATGTCTTGTAGAATATTAGAGTCATCACTCGAGTTGATAAAAATAAGGTTGCATGCTAGTGAACCAATCCTAAGGAGAGAATCCTTCATTATCTTGTTACCTCTTCAATAACATTCACCCTCCACTCTCTCACCGTCATCATTCACACCAACCAACATATTGCAATTTGTTAGTAACCCTTTAATAGTAATAGTTCTGCTCGTTCCTTGTGGATTCGATAACCTTGGAATACTCTGAGGGAGAAAGAGCTACAACTGTACACCGTCCTCTTGCGGTATATAAGTGGGTGCGTAATTATGACCAACAAGCCCTTTTTCTAGTGCCGTTCTCGGGGAACAAGCCAGTTCTTTTACTATTAATATTTTACTAACATCTGATCCTCCCTTTTCTAGTTGTTTTTGTTTTTGTGTTTTGTGTGAATTTTCAGGATGAGTATGACAGGACCTTCTCCGACGCTCAGGGAGCTTTCTCTACCATCTTCAGATGTGCTGGTGCCTCAATCCTTAGATAAGAAGGCCATGGCGTCCTCGTATGTGTTAAACCCCATTATCATTAGCATGGTTGAAGCAAATAAGTTCTTTGGAGCGAAAGAGGAGAACCCGTATACTTACTTAGAAGATTTGGAGGCACTTTGTCAAACATCCATCATGAAGGAGTGCCTCGGGATCTTTACAGGTGGTTGCTTTTCCCATTCTCTTTGGGAGGAAAAGCCAAAGAGTGGCACAAAGCAGCATCTCGAGAAGCAAAAGGTAAGTGGAGTGAGTTGGTTGGAAATTTTTGTCTCCACTGTTTTCCTTTGCCAAAGGTGCAGAAGTTGAGAAGAGAGGTGGTGAACTTCTTACAAAAAGATGAAGAATCTCTCGCGGAAGTCTGGACGCGTTTTCAAACATTGTTGAAACAAGGACCTGACCTCGGCATTGATGAGAATATGTGTGCTCAAACCTTCTACATGGCCATAAACAAGGCATCGAGGATGCATTTGTACGGATCGGTCGGAGGAAGTTTTCTGAGATTGACAGCCAAGGAAGGGATCGAATTGTTAGGTAAAATTGCCGAGAATGAAGCTTTGCACAAGCATTGGATAGAACATCTAGAACCAAATCGGTGATACCCAAAAGTTATGCAGAAGGAAGAGTCACTAGTTGAACAGATCTTGATGTCCAATAGTAGAGCAATGATTACTTTAGAGCATAAAAATTCGAAGAAATAGAGCCCGTCAGACCCGCCTCTATGGATATGATATGTGCGTTGATTGGCGCAGTCGCGACGACAGGAGAACCGATCACCCTGATGACTCCGTTGAGTTGCAAAGAACATACCAAGATAGAAGCTGCGATTCTGGACAACCACCTGAAGGAATTTGAAGGCAACTTTGCTAAACCAAAGAGGGATAGAACATTGGTGAATGCTAAACCACTTGACGAATTTGAGCCGATGGACTGGATTCCTATTGATTTTCCGCGCGTGTTGCTCAATATGAGAAGATCCTTCACTCCACAAGATGCTTCCGAAGCCGGAATTGAGTATAACTTCCCAAGTAATCGCCTCAAGTCAGAAATTTTCGATCAAGAGATTTTTGGGAGAGTTTTAGGGAAGCTTTACAAGGATGATATAGAGCTTGGTGGAACAGAGGTGAAACAAGCGAAGAGATTGCTAGATAGTTGCTTTGAGCCATCTCCCTACGAAGGATTGTGTGGTGTGTATGTTGTAGGTCTCACTGAAGAGGAAGAAGAAGTACCGTACATACCATGTGAGATATCAGAGAAGAAATTTCCTAAAGCCTTATGTGACTTTGGTTCCCGTGTTAGCTTGATGACTTACGATGCATTCATGAGCATGCCTTATGGAACTCAACAGCGGCTGATAGGGACTGAACTTGAGCTCATCATGGCGGATGGAGGGAAGACCAAGCCACTAGGAGTGATCAAGAATGTTGAAGTTGAGATCAGCTCAAAAATAATACCGGTAGATTTCTTCGTTTTAGACAATAAAGAAACTGGGGTTGAAGATATCATTCTAGGAAGGCCATTCTTAAGATTAGTACAAGCTGTTCTGGATGCTGGGAAAGGTCAAATTACGCTACACCTAGGAGAGGAAGAAGTGCAATTTCAATTTAATGATTCGTCTCATCAAGACCCATCTTACTACCAGGAATTCTACCCAGAGGAAGACGAGAAGATAGGGATGGATATGGGAGACCCACTGGACCACATCCTTGTGCGAAACTGATAAGCATACTGCCAGTGCCGATCGGCGCGATGCTGGAGCCGGTCGGCTCAACCAGGAAAATCCTGCCGATCGGCATGACGCTTGCGCCGATCGGCTCAACCAGATGAAGCGCCAGAAGTGGAACAGAAGAACTTCCGAAGGAACTATGTTATGAATATCTGGGGAAGAATAGAACATATCCAGTTATTGTGAACAACGCCCTAACGAAAGATGAAACAGAGAAGTTGTTTGCTATGCTCCAAAGGTATAAGAAAGCTATTAGTTACACATTGGATGACATCAAGGGAATCAGCCCCGTATTTTGCACCCACAAGATTAACTTGGAGGGGAATGCTAAACCAGTCGTTGAAGGGATGCGAAGATTGAAGGAATCAATGAAGCCAGTAGTTAAAAAGGAGATTTTGAAGCTGCTTAATGCAGATATAATCTACCCTATTGCTGATAGTGAATGGGTTAGCCCAGTACATTGTGTGCCCAAGAAAGGAGGGTTGACAGTAGTGCCTAATGAGAACAATGAGTTAATCCCTCAAAGGATTGTAACTGGATGGAGAATGTGCATAGATTACAGAAGTTTGAACAAGGTGACAAAGAAAGATCACTATCCTCTTCCGTTCATTGATGAGATGCTTGAAAGGTTAGCAAAGAATTCATACTTTTGTTATTTGGATGGATATAGTGGTTTCTTTCAAATATCGGTAAGACCAGAAGATCAGTAGAAAACTACTTTTACTTGCCCTTTTGGGACATATGCATATAGAAGGATGTTATTTGGTCTTTGCAACGCTCCGGCCACATTTCAAAGATGCATGAATGCAATATTCTCTGAATTCATAGAAGATATTATGGAGGTATTTATGGATGACTTCTCCGTGCATGGTGCTGATTTTGATAGTTGTTTGGAGAATTTGGAGAAGGTTTTGAAAATGTGTGTTGAATGCGACTTAGTTCTTAATTGGGAGAAGTGTCACTTCATGGTAATAGAAGGGATAGTACTTGGTCATGTCATATTTAATAGAGGGATAGAGGTCGATAAAGCAAAGGTATGTACAGTTGAGAAATTACCTCCCCCTACTGATCTTGGACAACGGAAGATAGAAGGCAGCCACTTGATTGGAGTTTACCTTTTGAAATTATGTGTGATGCAAGTGACTATGCAGTTGGAGCTGTTCTTGGACAATGGAAGGAAGGTAAAGTGCATGCTATTTATTATGCTAGCAAAACTTTGAATGAGGCGCAGATCAATTATACAATAACTAAGAAAGAGATGTTAGTTGTTATATTTGCTTTTGAGAGGTTTAGATCCTACATTCTAAACTATAAGGTGATTGTATATACTGATTAGGCTGCTATAAGATACTTGGTTTCAAAGAAGGAGTCTAAGCCTCGGTTAATATGATGGGTATTGATGCTGCAAGAATTTGATTTAGAGATAAGAGATAAGAAAGGAGTAGAAAATTCTATAGCAAATCATTTATCTCATCTTGAATCATCATCAACTGAGCCAATAAGAGATGAAATGCAACAAGAGCAGTTGTTTGTCACATTTGATCGTAGAGAGAATTCGATGATTGATATTATCAAAGGTTTCGAGGGACAAATAGATATGATGAACAAGAACACGAGGAAAAGAGTTAAGAGTGAAATGAGAAAATTTATATGGGCCGACCCATGCTTGTATAGGTATTGGGAGGATGGAGTACTGCGGAGATGTGTACCCAGAGAAGAAAGAGCGAGCATTTTAGCAAAGTGTCATTCTTCGGATTATGGGGGACATTATGGCTACTTCAGAACACGGGCAAAGGTATGGGCAAGTGGATTCTATTGGCCTACTATGCATGAAGATGCAAAAAGGTATGTTGCAACATGTGCTCAATGCCAACGAATAGGGAATGTTAATAGTAGGAATGCAATACCTCTTAAATACAATCTTCAAGTCGACATCTTTGATGTTTGGGGTATGGATTTTATGGGACCCTTTGTGAATTCTCATGGTTTCGAGTACATATTGGTCGCCGTTGATTATGTCTTCAAGTAGGTCGAAGCAATGGTATGCAAGGCCAATACTACAAGAGAATCAAGGAGTATACTTCAGGAGTAGAAATTTCCTAGGTATGGAGTACCAAGGATAATAACTACAGATGGAGGATCCTATTTTACAGGAGGAGAATTTACTAGGTTTTTAACTAAATCTGGAGCTGAACATAGAATTGAAATAGCCTACCATCCCCAGACGAATGACAAGCAGAGACGTCAAATAAGCAATTAAAGGGAATAATGCAGAGAATTGTTACAAAGGAAGGAAAAGATTGGGCCATGAAGCTTAATGGAGCATTATGGGCATATAGGACGGCATTCAAGACACCAATTGGTATGACATCATATCAATTCATCTATGGGAAATTATGTCACCTACCGGTGGAATTGGAACATAAAGCTTATTGGGCTATAAAGGAAATGAATCTGGATCTTGACGCCGCCATAGTGAAAAAAAAGATGCAAATAAGCGAATTAGAAGAGATACGATTGCGTGCATATGAAAATGCGGCCATATACAAAGAGAAGACAAAGAAATGGTACGATAAGAAGATTTTGATGAAGGAATTTAATGAAGGAGATCAGATGCTCCTATTTAATTCACGGTTTAGATTATTTAGTAAAGGCAAACTGCAAAGCAAATGGGAGGGACCTTATCTTGTGAATATGGTGTTACCTTCAGGAGCCGTAATCATAATGGATGGCAAGAGAAACAAGTACACGGTGAATGGACAACGTCTAAAGGTATATCTAGAACCCGATACATTTGAATTAAAAAATTTTGATGTGTATTTCACTGCTTAGTGCCCCATGTGGTCGAGCTTAATGACGTAAAACAAAAGCTCTCTATGTGTTTTGATTTTTGAAATTTTTTTGTTTCTAACTGGTAATTTAGTATACTGCGCCGATCAGTGCAGCCCTGCACCGATCGACGCGGTGGAGTCTTTTTGGTTTCGGAGTCGGTTTTGGACCTTGCCCTTTTAAGACTCATTAAATTCCACAAATAAGAGATAGAGTCCTAGTCCAGTTAGAGATCAAGGGATATAAATACGAGAGGATAGTAAACTCATGGATCATCTCGCATTATGTCGTCACCAGAACAAAACCCTAAGAGGAGAAGCAATGAAAGGCGATGCTTGCACCGATCGACGTGACCCTTGCGTCGATCAGCTCGGCGATAGATTTCTGCAGTCCTCTGCAAATTGGTTCTGGGAAGAAGTCGACGAAGTGCTGACGCTAGCACCAGATGATCCTAGCGTCTGGTCAAACCTACAGAAGAAATTCATGACGAAAAGCAAAGCTAACACGTGGAACGCTGACAAGGTGAAGATGGGCAATGAACTTCGATAGATAATGAAGAGAGTATTGATGCGCAAAGGAAAATCTATAGCGCCTATTAAAGGTGAAGCTGTTTCTCAAAGGTACACGATGGAAAGTCTTCTTGATCTTGCCAAGCCCTTATCGTATAGGATTTCCTATCTTTAAAATCATTGACTAAGCAAGAGAAGGAAGAGCTAGATGAGGAGAGCTTTCTCACAATCCATAAGTGCAGACTTTATAGTGAACATGACATTGCCGCCAAGTATGAACTCAAGCTACGAGAGGAAGATGAAGAAGCCATGTACGAGCGGGATGCGGAAAAGGATCTTCAAGCTAAAAGGGATGAATTCTTTCCCAGGGTTCTTACCGATTGGGAAAGTTTTTAAGAAAATAAGATTCATAAGAACAGTTGTATTGAGGGTTGCAAGTGTTTCTTTTGTGCTAAAGATCTTCAACGCAAGATTGAACTCCAATTGGCGGAAGATCCAATTTTCATACCTAGAGATGTATTATATGATGATGGCTATCGCGCAGTTCCTGGAGGGAGGACGCCTAAGGAGATTAACGATGGGATTTTACAAAGGCAGCAGAATAAGGTGATCCGTGAGAGTAATCTAGAGTAGTTAGCTGAGTATATGAAGGAAGATGCCAGTTGCGCTGATCGGCGCGACACTAGAGCCGATTGGCGTGATCTAAAGATGGTTGAATCTATTGATCTGACGGCTTTGCCAAGTGAATACAAAGAGCCTACTGCAAAGAAGTGTAAGACTACACCAGAGATTCATAGATCTGCTAGACTATCGGAATGCAGTAATGACAGGGCAGCAGGAACTCCAATAAGGATTAACAGTAATGCAATGGGAGGTGAAGGAAGTCGCAATGGTGAAAGAACACCACCGTGCCGATCGGCTCAGCCTTTGCGCTGATCGACTCGGAGGAGTTTGAATAGTGTCTCTCCTTACAGCATTAAAAATCATAACCTGCAACTGCCTGATTGCTGTCCTGTCCGCCGAAAAAACATTGAACGTCTGTATCTAGATAGAGATCGTGCTTACAGGCATCAAAGGGATGTGGATCGTAGAATCCTGGATACAATCGAGATGAATAAAGCGGACTACACTTTTATGATAAGGAATATGAGACGAATTTTCTGAATCTTGAACAGGCATGGTCTGCATGATTAGTGTGTTGAGTTTCTTCTCTTGCAATGAGGACATTGCAAATTTTGAGTGTGGGGGAAAGGCTTTGCCATTAGTCATAGTTTTTTAGTCTAGTTTCTCGTTTATTTTTATGAGTGTTTGTTTTTCTTATGAGTGTTTATTTAAGTTTATGTGTGTGCTAAAGAGAGTCATGAGTCATGTTGAGAGTTGCTTCAAGGTCTTTTATGTAGTTTGAATTATTGCATTGTCTTTAATAAAGTTAGTGTCGATTGTCAAATTGAAAGTGCCCCATACTATTTATCTTGTCTTTTTGATGATCGATTGGTTGATTACTTGAATTAGTTGGTTACCACTTAACTTTTGAGCTTTGTATTTGTAAAAATTTCTTTTGACTCATCATAAGCTAAAGCAAAAGCAAGGTCTAAATATGGCTACATAGCCGAGTGAATGAGAGCAAGCTACACATTTGAACTAATTGGATTGTAAGTAACTTTGTCAACTTTTTGCTCATGATTTCGATCAAGTTAGGAAAAGATGATCTATTTATTTATCTCCGTATTTCTAGCCATTTTTATCCATTCAAATTCCTTGCTATCATGGAGCACATACATCTTTGTTTCTCCCTTCTCCTTGATACAACCTATATTTTCAATAAAAGAGAATTCAGAAAATTTTCACTGCTGATACAAGACAGAAATTGCTGATTATATCGGGAATAGAAAAAGAGTGAAAGAAAAAGAAAAAATATATATAGACCACGCCGACCGGTGTAGTTTTGCGCCTATCGGCACTATTGCAAAAGAAAGAGACTTTCTGATTATTTATAATTCTTTGCCATCGAAGAAAGCAACTTTCTGATTATTTATAATTCTTTGCCATCGTTCTTATTGAAACATTTTTCTTTCTTTTCTCTAGATCTTCTAGATTCCTCTTCTCCATTAAAGTTCTTTTCCAAGAAAATTCTTTCTTAGTGGGCATGATTGAGCACATTGTTGACATGGTTAATCTTACGGTTTAATTGAGTTATATAGCCCTCCAAAATCCACATACAATCCTTGATTAGATAGGAGAGGGAAGAAAATACACTTGAGAGATCTAGAGAGGACCAAATACTTGATGTTTGATGCTAAAGATGAGTCGAGGAGAACTAAAATTGTTTTTGAAAAGGTTTTGTGGCAATTTGATTAAGTTCAATTATGATGTGCCAATTGGTTAAAAGGAGATGAGAGAGAATCTTTATGGAGGGATAACGAGTAAAAACGATGATTGAGATTGATTGCATGAGAGATGGTGTGAAAATTCTTGTTACATATTTGATTTTGTATTCCTCGAGGACTAGCAATGATTTGAGTGTGGGGGAACTGTTGATGGTTTCTAGATGCCATTTTATCTACCAAAAAGGGATGTTTTGCGTCTTAATTTGGTGGTTTAGACTAACAATTAACCCTATATGTGTATATATTTGTAGTTGTTCTGTTTTGGATGTAATCGTAGGAAACTGGTGTAAAACAGGGCAATTATGAATAAAGAACTAAAGAGTAATGAAGATGGACCAGATGTGGAGGCGCTCCGATCGACGCGGGCCTGCACCGATCGGCGCAGAAGGGAAAGATGACAAAAACACGACCCGGTCCGAGAAAGATGAAGGCCCAGCCCAGTATGAGTTAGAGTTGGTGGAAGTTGACCTAATCCCGTCAAGTATAAAAGGAAGATAATTATCAAGAGCCAGGGACGGCAAAAGACAAACAGAGAGACAGCAATCACGAGAATCAGTTATTAAAACTAGGGTTCCAGGATATTGGCGGCAAAGATCGGTCAACACCGATGAGATCCACCAGAAGGGAGGTCGCGCCGATCGGTGTGACCCTTGCGCCGATCGGCTCATGCACATTCCAGCACTATTTCTCATCCCTTTGCTATGTCTATAATGGAAGGATGAGTGAGTAGTCTCATATTCTCTTCTCCGGTGCGGGGATCTAGTCATGTAACTCTCATACTTAGTGATACTTTCTTGATGAATTTAATCTATATGATAAACTTAATTACATATGTATCTATCATTTTCATTAGTGTATCAGCCAATGCACTTTTGCCCATTACATACTGCAAGAAATCAGTGGGGAGCTAATAGCCTCTGTAGTAATAGCCGGGGTGAACGAAACCACCATATCTTATAGAATATTAGAGTCATCACTCGAGTTGATAAGAATAAGGTTGCATGCTAGTGAACCAATCCTAAGGAGAGAATCCTTCATTATCATGTTACCTCTTCATTAACATTCACCCACTCTCTCATCGTCATCATTCACACCAACCAACACATTGCAATTTGTTAGTAACCCTTTAATAGTAATAGTTCTACTCGTTCCTTGTGGATTTGATAACCTTGGAATACTCCGAGGGAAGAAGAGCTACAATTGTACACCGTCCTCTTGCGGTATATAAGTGGGTGCGTAATTACGACCAACACTCACGATGATTTTGTTGACTTTCAGTCTCGCTCTTTTTCTCGTGCCTATCATGAACAGGGTCATTTCTCATATGGCTTTGGTTCACGAAACAGAGGCTTTGACCACAGCTCTTTGGCGCCCCACGTTTTCCCTATCGTGGTGAGCATCCTTTGTAGGGATATGGTTTTCAATAAAATCGTTTCTATCCACGTAACACAATGTCTGAGTGAAGACGATTTGATAGTCCACATTTTCTCATCGTAATACCCGTCCCATGCGTCCAAATGCTGATGTGCAAAAAATAGTTTTTACTTCTGCAGGTCGTATGGTGAAGTGTTGGATTCCCAAATGCTTTCTTTCTAACCCCAACACTGAGCCATCGATCTTTTCTTCTCATTCTTTATAGGAAGCAGGTGGAGGCTTGGAGAACAAATGGTTGATGCACTATGGGTGTTTGAGCCACATGACTGGAGATGAAAAGTGGTTCTCTAGCTTCACTCTTTTGAAGCGCCATGAGTATGTGACCTTCATGCATGACAAGATAGGTAGAGTGAAGGCTAGGGGCGCAATTAAGGTAAATGAAAACTTCACTCTCAAGGATGTTGGTTCAGTTGAGCATCTCATCTATAATCTTCTTTCTGTTTCTCAATTGCTTGATGATGGTTTGGAAGTGCGCTTTAAGAGCAACGCTTCTCGTGTTCTTGTTTTGACTGATGGTTTGGTTTGTGAGATTTCTTGCATTGGGAGAGTTTTTCAGGCTAACTTTGTCGTTTCTCATGGCTCGCACAAGTGTTTGTTTGCTCAATCTTCTTTAGAGCTCTGGACATGGCATAGGAGACTAGATCACATGAGCTTTGACTTGCTTTGTCGCTTCAGTGGCCTAGGTTTGAGAAGAATTTGGTTTGTGCTCCTTGTCGTCATGGAAAAATGGTTGTCACTTCTCACCCACCATTTAATTTGGTGATGACTGAACGACCTGAAAAGTTGCTTCACATGGACACCGTTGGTCCTTCTCGGATTCGTTCGCCGGGTGGCGAGTGGTATGTTCTCGTGATTATTGATGACATTTCTGACTACTCTTGGGTTTACTTTCTTGATAGCAAGGATGAAGTGTTTCATCACTTTTGGAGCTTGGCTTTGAGGTTGTTCATGGAACTCCCGGTGCATTACGAGCAATCCGCAATGATAATGGCACTGAGTTCAAGAACTCCTCCTTTGATACTTTCTACCTTGAGCATGGTATTGAGCATCAATTTTCAGCACCTTATGTTCCTTGGCGGAATGGTGTGGTCGAAAGAAAGAACAAAACCTTGGTGGAGATGGCCTGGACGATGCTAATTGTGCATAGGACTCTGAGGCAGTTCTAGGCTGAGGCCATCAGCACTACTTGCTATGTTTCAATCAGGTTTTCTTGCGCTCAATTCTTAATATGGCTTCCTATGAGCTATGTTTTGAGAGGAAGCCATCTGTTTCTCATTGTGTGCTTTTGGTTGCAAGTGCTTTATTCTCAAGCGTGGCAATCTTGATAAGTTTGAGTCAAGATCTTCCTATGGCATTTTTCTTGGTTACACTCTTCATGGTCATTACTACAGAGTCTTGAATTTGGAAACTAACACCATCATAGAGTCCTGCAATGTAAGCTTTTATGAATCAAACTAAAAGTACTGAGTGACTAAGAGGGGGGTGAATCGGGAACTTGCTATGTGTACCAAATTCACCAATTCCTAAAACCGAATACTCAATCAACTCCTATAACAATTCTAGTGGTGATCACACTATCAAGATAATGATCCTATGAAAAAACAATAACCTAAGCATACTAGTAGATCCCACAAGGTAATACAACTCCTATGAATGCTAGTAATAAAGACACTCGAAAGCAAACAACAAGCTAGCAAAGAAGCATACTAATGCTACAAGATAAAGAACTAGTGCACACAAGCATGAGTAGCACAATACATATGAGGGTGATCAATCATTCCAAAGCAACTCCTATACATGCTAGTGATCTAATACGAAAGCTAAACACTACTAGCAAGTAAACAAGTCTATTCGTGCAAGTCTACAAGGTAATCAACACGAGCAAGATAAGTGCACAAGCATGAATAGCACGGTATGTAAATGCAAAAGGTAAAGCATCATAGTAAGGGGAGGGTCAAGGAATGCTCATAATTTTTCCCGAGGTCTCGGAAGGATGGTGCATTCCCCTACTCCTCATTGGACCACTCCCACCAAAGTACCGGTCTCTCCCGCCACCAAGTGGAGTTCTTGCACACGATCCCGCAATCACTCCTGGAGTGAAGACACGGTTGCGTCACCGCTGCCACCAAGGAACAGGCTCACCTCCCTTAAGAACTTGCCAGACTCCCCAAGCCCACACGGACGCTCACTAGCGATGCACCTTTCAACAACGGTCTCAAATCATGTACAAACGTGTGATGGCCTTCACAACCAATCATGATAGGCTCGATCACCGACACCTAACCGGTCTAGGTCTCACCATAGACCAAGAGTAATAGCCTAGATCACACCCTAAAGAACACCCTAGCCATTGATGTGGAAAGATGCTCAAGTTACTCTCTCTAGCACTCTCAAGATATCCAATATCCCCTCCAAGTGCTCCTCTCTTTTCCTCTTATCTCTCAATAAATTCTCCAAGTTATTCCGCTGGCTAAGAGAGGTCTCCAAGACCCCAGGAATCAAGTTATATAGTCTTCCAATCTCAAACTAGCTGTTGCTCCACGAAATCAGCTTTCTAGGCTAACTGACCAGACTATCCGATCACTACCTGACTGGACCATCGGATCTCCATAGATCGGCTCCTCCAGAGCCATTGGCTCTCTGCACACTGCTGAATCCCAACTGATCAGACAGTCCGGTTAGTAGACCGGACCGTCTGGTCACTCCATCTTTGTCAATTCCAGAGAGCACCCCAAAATTGCACCTTTTATCCCAAGCTTCATCCATACAGGCCGAACCATCTGATGAGAACATCACACCTATGGATACACGCAATACTCCTCCAACTAAGATGAAAGTTCATGTGCATCACCTGAATTTACAGGTGGCTTTGTTTCTAATGTTTTGTTTATGTGATTTTGATAATAGATTGCTACCTAATGATTTAATTATTGTTAGGAACCAGGAGGTGATTGGAGGCGTGATGGTCCAGCAAGGACGTCCAAGCCAAGGTGGAAGTCCAATCCAAAACCGACTTCGAGTCTGTTTCGGAGCCCAGGACCAGTCTGCACTAAAACGGACGCCTAGGACGCATACGGACTCGGATTTGGACGTTCTACATATGCCTCGAAACATAACGAAAAGATCTTTCCAACCCAACTGGTCCCATATCAAAATTCGTCGCGAGCCGTCGGCAATCGTCAAAACAAGTCGATATACAGAATCTGTCCTGGTGCTGCGACATCGTAATCGGTCTTTGGGCCATGTATCGAGTTGAGCCCACTTAGGGCTGCGTCCAGGGGGTCTTGCACGACCCTAGGGTCCTCATATACAGCCACCATCTCTTCATTAGGGTTTGGGTTTTGCTTAGATTATTCTGTTGATAACAGTTTCGCCGTTTGATATCGGTTTGTGAGACCCCAACTTGTGAGATTCATCGTATACTTGCAAATTTGGCTGCATTCTTCTTTGTTCTTGCTTGTATTATTGATTTGCAGGCAAGGATAAGCCTTCTCGGTGAGGTCAATCGTTCTTGAACGGTTGATAACCAGAGGAGACGTTGTGCTGCGATTGCGGGGTTCAGAACGTGTCGTTCGGAAGCCGGATCGATTTGTGTATCGCCTCCGCCTTAATCAAGATTATCAGAACCTATCGGAAGATCGGGAATCCTTGTCCACATCACCATCCGATCTCTATGGGCCCCTACGCTAACAAACTTCTTGCAGACAAGTCTCTCTGAAATGCCTTCTCCTCTAATGACCGTACAGTCTGGTCTCTCTAGACCCTTCTATTTGGTCACTCTGTCCAGAAGCTGAAGCTCCTCGTCCTCGCTTGACTTTGTTTCCTGGCTTCTTCCTATAGCCCCTTGGCTTCTCCATCATCACTTAGTGCCTATAATTTCACTGAGCATCCACACACACCACCGACTAGCATGACCTAAAGAAACATGATCTAGACCCCTTTCATAGTCTAGTTTTTCCTTTAGACTCAAAGCCCTAACAACTAGATAAGTGTGTCAAACACTTTCTCCATAGCTTGCCCTTAGCCTTGATCCATCTCCATCAACCCTTAGAATCCATCAAGCTTATCAAGATTCATGCTTGTGGTCATTGTCATCAACCGCCAAGGCAATCATCAATGATCATCATAAGGTAGATAAGATTTCCTATACGCACAACACTCGTGTAGATATTAATCATATTTCATGTTTGTCATTTATTACCAAAACATTCATACCTTGGGGTAACCTCAATGGTCATGAACCTTACACAAACTTGTGCAAGCAATGTGATTGAGACTGCAGGTAACAGGGAGATGGAGGAGAGTATCTTTGTAGAAGAGGACCTACAGGGCATGGATGATGATGATGATGATAAAGATTTTCCACATCTCACTACATCTGAGCTTGTTCCTGCTTCTTCCACCACTCTAGCAGAGGGTCCAGAAGCTTCTACATCAACTTCAGTCGCTATCCAGCCAACTCCAGTTGTGGTTGACGGGGAGGTATACTCTGAGAGAGAGGCCCCTTGCCACACTCAACATTGGTATCCTCCTCAATAGATGATCGGTAATCTCAATGAGAGGACAACAAGGTCAAGGTCTGTACATCTCGACTGCTTTACCAATTCTCTATTTGTGTGTCACCTTTGAACCTTGAGATGTTGGACACGTACTATATGATGAATATTGGGTTAATGCCATGCATGAAGAGTTGGAAAACTTTGAGAGAAGCAGAGTATGGACCCTAGTAGAGCCTCATGTTGGTGTCAATATCATAGGGACCAAGTGGGTGTTCAAAAACAAGCACGGGGAAGATGGTGAGGTTGTGAGAAACAAGGCTAGGCTTGTTGCTCAAGGTTTTAGTCAAGTGGAGAGCATAGACTATGGGGAAACCTTTGCTCATATTGCTCGTATAGAAGCCATTAGGATCTTGCTTGCCTTTGTTGCGTCTGAGGGCATTAGGCTTTACCAAATGGATGTGAAGAGTGCTTTCCTAAATGTCTACATAGAGGAAGAGGTTTATTTCAAACAACCACCTTGCCTTGAGCACCATAAGTACCTAAATTGAGTGTACAAGCTTTAGAAGGTTTTGTACGGGCTAAAGCAAGCACCTAGGGCTTGGTATGCTAGGTTTAAGACCTTCTTGCTAGAGCACGGGTATGTGATGGGATGTGTTGACAAAACCTTGTTCACTCTGAGGTGTGGCAATGACTTTTTAATGGTTCAGACATACGTGGATGATATCATCTTTGGAGGTTTCTCTCATGCTTTTGTGTCCAGGTTTCAGGAAGCTATGGGAAGTGAATTTCAGATGTCGATGATAGGCAAGCTCAACTTCTTCCTTGGACTTAAAACTAAGCAAGGCACCTTCATACATCAAGCCAAGTACATGAAAGATCTCCTGAAGAAGTCTGACATGGTCAACGTGAAGCCGTTGGCAACACTAGTGTACACTAAAACAACACTTGACACAGACGAAGACTATGAAGCTGTGGACCAAAGGGAGCACAGAAGCATGATCAGCTCCCTTTTGTACCTAACAACGACAAGACCTGACATACACTTTGCAGTGTGTCTTTGTGCTCTCTTTCAAGCTTCCCCAAGGGTGACTCATCGTAAGGCTATCAATTGCATCTTTAGGTGTCTCAAATACACCCTTGAGTTTGGTCTTTAGTACTCTATATCTTTATCTCTTGATCTTATTGGGTATTCGGATGCAAAGTTTTTTGGGTGTAGAATTGATAGGAAATGTACTTCGGGTACTTGCCATTTCTTGGGTACTTCTTTAGTTTGTTGGTCTTCTTGCAAACAGTCTAGTGTAGCCCAATCCACCATCGAAGCTGAGTATGTTGTTGCCGCTAGTTGCTATTCTCAAATCCTATGGATGTTATCCACCATGAGAGACTATGAATTAGTTTTTAAGAGTGTTCCACTTATGTGTGATAACTCTAGTGCAATTTGCTTAGCCAAAAACCCAGTTCTATATGGTAAGTTCAAACACATTAATGTGAGATTCCACTTCCTGAGGGATAATATTCAGAGAGGAGACATTGAGCTCAAATACATTGACACTAAAAACCAATTGGTTAATATTCTCACCAAGCCCCTAGATGCTTCAAGATTCGCTTTTCTTCGAGGGGAGCTTGGCGTTTACCATCTCTATGGCATTGTTTGAGGGGGAGTTGTTGCTTTTTTTTATATATGTATCTTATGTTTTTGTATGGCATCTTATATGTAATATATGCATTGGTAGATGTGTTTTACCTTGTATGCTTCCTTGTATTTTTCATTGCTATGATTAAGCTTGAGCTAAGTTGTGTGGATGTGATAGCAATCTCTCATGCTTAGATTTTCTAGATGGCCTGTTATAGACTCTTTTGAGCAACTTGCTAATCTTCAAGGTGAACTTGGTTTTTTGTGAACCTTATGAACTAATCTTGCCAAAACTAGCTCACCATGTGAATAATTGCTTTTATCCTTGTCAAAACTTGTGTTGAGGCTAGTCTATAGGATGTCTTGGTCATGGCACCTTGTCTTTGCAAAATGGAAGGCTTTCCAAATGTTTAGCTCATGATGGAACATTGTGGGAACGTGTGTTCCTTTTGCCGTAAAGGCATGCTCTTTTGTCTTGTGAATAACCACTAATAATCTGCAAAGTGAATTGATCAAAAATAATTCTAGAATGCTAAATCCAAAAGTTGTGCCTTGAGGCCTTGGGGTGTTTGCCGTACCCAGTCGTGCGACCCTCCGCATGGATAAGAGGTCACATGAGGATAAACAATAATCACTTAATCAAAATGAGTCTCTATTGCATATGTGAGTGTTTGTAGAGCCTATTCTCTGTGAATGCTTGTTGCCCTGGTTGAGATTGAGATTGGCTAGTTTCTTTTGGTTCATTTGATGCTTGTTTTGTCTTGGATGGTAGTACTTATACATGTGGTGGTAACTTTTCTCATGATGAGCAAATTTCATTCTATCTAAGCTAGTCAATCTTTTTTCTTAGCTTGTATAGCTCTTAGTGTTTATGCCGTGCTATCTATTTTTTTTGTCTTTATATGATTGTGAACTATTACTTTTACACTTCATAGCTCCATATTTATGATTAGCAAGCTTAAATGCTTATTGGCATATTTGTTGAAGCTCCTTATATTTGTATTTTCATACATTGCATGCTTGTTATTTTTCTTCCTTGATGAGTCCATTGCCAAAGGGGAAGAAAATATTGGGTCATGCACAAATAATGCTAAGAAACTTAAGATGACCTCATTTTGCATTATATGTGAACTATCACAAGTTGAGGAGGAGCATATCATGAGGTTTCGTGCTTTTCTTTCTCGATTCGTGGTGCAGTGACGAACTATCCGACCTGAGGTTGGAGTGTCCGACCCCGAGTGTCCAACCTCATGTTGGAGTGTCCGGTAACCTATTTCGAGAACTCCCTGGCGGATTGTCTGACCTGAGGTTAGATTGTCCGACCTCATATCAGAGTGTCCTAAAACCTGTTTCAACAAATCCCTGGCGGACTATCTGACCCAGTATCGAAGTATCCGATATCTGTCAGTTTTTTGAAGGTTTCTTGACCATTTTTTTAGTTTCTCTCTTGTCACCCTATTTTGGTTGCTTCCGCTTTATTCGTAACCATTCCTAGGGTTAACTCATCACTTGTTGGTGTGTGTAATCTTGGTGGTTCATTTAAAAGATATTTTGGGTTGAAGTTGGGATATTGGTCAAGTTCTTGAGAAGAAGTTTATTGGCTCCCATTCACCCCCCCCCCCCTCTCTGATCACCTTCTCGGTCCTTCAGCGATGTCCAAGCCTATATATCTTACCTACACGTCCATATATGTATCTGATGTACACGCAGTAGGAAGAAATCAGATTGATTTTCTCAATCTGAATCATTTTGCTATGCGGTTTTGTTTCATGCGAATTAGAGGTACCTTGTTTATGAACCTCATCAGGCAAGTACAAGAACTGATCTAGAATTCTATATCTATAAAAAAAATCAAGGTATTTACATGCACATGAGGTCTAGAGATTTAGAACCCAACTGGTTAAGCTTGAGTTCAATCAGATAATGACGTATCTTCTGCTCTTGTTAGGAGACTAAGCTCAACGTATTGTGTCATGTATGTCATAAATTACATCAGATTAAACTTGACTAAGTAATTTAGGTTACAAGGTAAAGATGCGGCCAGGGCTCCATCTTGGCTTGGGCTCCCGAAGGAAAGCAATGTGTTGTGTTGACCACTTGACGTTTCTGCCATGGAGATATAGACGTTGTAGTCGGGAGACGGAATCGGACGTACACTTTTATGACATTTTATAAACATTTTATGGAGATCTAGAACATTTTATTAAGAAAGTTGAAAAGAGGAATATTTAGATACTAGTCAAAAGCTGCTTTTGGCTTTGGCTTTTTTTTGGCAGCCAACCTCTTTGGTTGGCTTTTTGACTTTTCTGAAAAGCTAAAGCCAGAAAAAGCCCAACCAAACACACCCTAACTCTATCTATAAACCCAATCCTATGTAAAACTTAGGAGAAGAAGTGAGAACCGATCAATTCGTCAGTTACCTAAAAATCCACCTGCACTTTAATTTGTTACAAATAATGAACTGCAGCCAAAGAAAAAGAAGGTATGGATGGTTAACATGAGGAGGAACTCGTTTTGCCCATGATTTGATTCCGTGGCCAACTAAATCAGCAAGATCTCCAAAAGCTAGTGTCCAGGAGATACCAAGGAATGACCATCGCCATCCGTTTTCTCTTTGTGCGTCAAACACGAGTGAAATGTCTTGTTTATAAGCCCACGTTTTGTCAGACCTGATGAACGATCGAAATCACAGTGCTGGGTGACTCTCTTTTCTCGTATGGACAACAAACACAACGTGAACTGGCAAAGAGAAGTTGATACAACGTAGACGATGCGGATACAGAACACGTCTGAATATAAAATAGATAGAATAGGGGCGGGACGATGCCACTTCAATTAATTAGATTAGATTAGACTAGCAAAGTGCCCGTGCATTGCCACGAGCTTGCTATAGATTAATAGTCTTTTAAATTATTATAACGATAAGATATTGCCAAACGTAACTGAGTGTCGGCTTGGTCCATTGAGGACGAGGAATGATTTGCATGCATCTGATCCAACCGAGCAGCAAGACCCTAACTCTGACCCCTCTCCTCATATTGACCTAATTCGCTTTTGTATGCTTGCATGGCTCGGAGTTCTCAGCATGATGAATTGGTTCAATAGTATCAAGGCTTGAACTTAATAATAGGGAAGGGAAGGCCGGGAGGGGAATGTCAGAGTCTTTTAATAAATTCATTCCTTTATTTAATATTGTTCTAAGGAAAATTACCGTGGGTTTGCCCAGCTGAATTCTTTCATTGTTGAAAGGGGTGTAGGTTTATATTCTTATTATCTCACATCAAATCTGTGGCCCAACAACATACCTTTGGAATATCTAGGTGGACATGAACGCGATGGACAGAGGTACAGCACCGCAACTGCTCAATATCGAATTTGTTTCAGCCATCGTAACTTGATTGGAGATCGTTTGACGTGTTAAACCTCCCCGATCTGCCATACATTAGACAAGCTGTCAGTCTCGATCAGTGTCGGGCCCGTCGTGATGAGGCACGACGCCTCCCCCGCAGTGCGGGAGCCCGGATGATGGTAGCCGTACCGGCGGAAAGCTGCCACTCCAACCTATCCATGACACGGACCTGAAGCCGAGGCGCATTCACGTAGAGAGCAGCCTGAGGTTGAGTAAGGACATCAGCCCGAGAGACTCCAGCGCGCTGGCGTCTACGTGCAGCTCCAGAATCCCGCGCAAGTACTTCATGGAGAGCTGCCGCAGCTTTGGGCATCACTGTGATGACAGGAGGCTGCCGAGCCTGTCGCTTTGACCAGCCATGAAATCTACATTGAAGAGCATCAGCTATGTCAGATCGTGGAACCCCGCGGAGGAAGGGAGGGGGAGAACCGCGTAGCTCAACTTGAGCAATATGGTCGTGGGCGCTCGTGCGGCTCGGCAGCTCACCAATAACCCGGGTGCGGCGGGTGTCCTCCTGTTCATGTGGATTTTGCCACACGGCGATCTCGATTCCCCCCGTGACGTGATCCATGACGAGCCGGAGCCACGCGTCCATGCGATCTCGCCCAGGGCAGAAATCGGTGCTGATCTCCAGCGCCACAACGTGGGGGCCTTCGCCGCCGCCGCTGCAGCGCCGCGCGAGGACGACACTGACGACGTCATGGAGGTCCTCGCGGTGCTTTGCTTCGTCGCTTACCCGTGGCGGAAACCGATTGCACGTCGATGGCTGGAAGCGGAGGACGTGGAAGAGCACATCATCGTTGAGGCTGCTGATTAGGTCTTTGCCGTCGTAGTAGCTAGTATTTGGGGCAGTCTGCTTCTCCATGCACGTGGCGGCGGAAAGGCTAATCAATCCTCGCAGACTTTACTTTTGTGATTATTATTGTCGACATGCAAGCCTACCAATCGACGCACCAGGACATGAGCAATCGACTCTGTCATATTCGTCCTAGCTTAGAGGAAAGGATGGCCTCCGAACTGCTTTTGGAGTCGTACACGAACCAGGGACTGTACGGAACGGACATTGGACACGTTTTTAGAGTCATACACAAACCAGGGACTCTATGTACGTAAAGGAACGGAACAGACTCTAGGTCTACAGCAGATTTTTAATGGCGTGTTGTTGTTGTACTGTGTTGTCGTTGAGTTTATCAACCTGTTCACCAAGTCCTAGTCGGATTGCACCGAGTGACCAGTATTGCAACACCGATTTGAGTCTTATTTGGTTTTAGTTTGAGTCTTATTTGGTTTTGTAATATGGAAATCGATTGCAATACTGTACAACACCGTATAGACATGTTCATCTCTTTTAATTAAATGTAGAGATTAGAAGTGCATTTAGTAGTGGCAGAGGCAGAATTTTAGATATGGATGTTCAAAAATTTTCGCATTGCATCGAAGTTTGGTTTTTGGACTAGATAGGAATTTGACATCAACTATGTATAATTTTCTTCACTTCTTAATATGTTATATTAGTTATGCTTAATCACTCATGTTTAGCCAAACGTCATAGGTGTTCAGCTGAACACCCATGGCTCTGCCGCTGGCATGTAGAAAGAGGGAGAAACCATCAATTGTTCCTCCACTTGCAGTCGATGCCGATAACCAGCGGCCTGCCCTGCTGGTGGTTGGCAAGGACGCCATGGGCCCACTCGTCAGCAGCATTGGACTCACTACTCACCTGGTCTTGAACGTGGTGGATCCACTGCGGACGGTTAGGAAAGTGTGCTGGAAGAAGCATGCAGGGGCGAGTCTAAGGGGTGGGCCATCCCTCAGATTTTGCTGCGCAGCTCATCTCCCCCCTATTGAAAAAAATATCCAATCCCCAATTCTAGCGCTCCGGCAGCTCGACTGCTTCAGCTAGGGTTAGAGATAGGGCGAGGCGACGGTAGGTGAAGACTGTCGAGAGGCTCGTGCGGCGGGCGGTCAGACGCGGCAGCCGGCTCGCGCGGCAACTTGCGCCGAGCAGGGATGGCCTGGGCATGGCAGGCGGGCGTAGCAGCGAGCGGCCAGGGCACAGCGGCAGCTAGCGCCAGGAGACCGTGTCGGGCGGTGGCGGGCTGGTGCCGGGTGGCCACTAGAGGGCACCATTGCGCCTATGCGCTAGGCGCTAGCCAAGCCAGGAGCAGAGAAGGTCAATTTCCCCTTTTGTTTTGAATATGCTCCTGATAATTGTACATTGATTTGTTTAGATATTCAGAAAGAAATTATTCAGTATTGTGCCATAAAAACTATAGTAAAATTCAACGATATTTTCTAAGCATTTTTAATTTTTATGGTCATATGTCATGTTAAATTTATTGTGTATTAGGAAAAAAATTCCGACCCACCCTCAATCTTAATGCTAACTCGCCACTGGAAGCATGGCTCAATGCTAAACTCCACTGAAGCATGGCTGCTTGACATGTTACTGGTGGCGGCGGGCCGAGGAGCTCTGGGTCTGCGCTCAAATAAGGCTACTCCCAATGGGAGTTTCATTTTTATTAAATGAGGTGCCACATAAGCAAATTTGATGACATGGCAAAAAATTTATGAAGAGGGAGATGAGAAGAGTTTCATCTAGATAAAACTGAGTTTACACGATTTTCTAAATTTGAAACACCATAAAACTAGCATTGGAGATGAATAGTTTCATTTTATTCTTTAGACAACTAATAAAATCATATAGAAATAAGTGCTATGAAACAGTAAAATGAAACTACACAATGGAGGGATAGTTTCATTCATGGTCTCAAACTAATAAAAATAATATGGCACTCTTGAAAATATCAAAATAAAACTCCCCATTAGGATTAGCCTAATGGCATGCAAGGAATCGGGCAGTAGTACTGTAATCTTCTACAGTAACATTTATAATTCTATGAGAGCTGTAATACGTGGAATTAATGTCAATGGCACTCCGTTTTGAAAGTCGGAGCGTCGAACCTTAATAATCCGGCTCCGTTCCCCGAGTCGTCGTCGTTTAGGTTACCGAGCAAACGAGTGAAGCATCCACTCATCATCTATAACCTGGCTGCTATAACCCTCTCCCACTCTCACTCTCACTCATCGTCTATCTCTTCATCAATGGCGGTACATTTCGACCTAAACAATACCACCCATGGAGTTGCCCGATTGGGACCTAAACAATGATCCCCCCATCGATTGGGATGTCATTGCGGAATGGGAAGGCTCTGCTCGTGACCTTGAGTGCCACGTTGTGTGGAATGATGGACAAGGTCAAGGAGAGGTCGCCCGGGAATATGAAGGTGCATCAAGTCGAACGCGACGATTATGTTTGGTTTTGATATGTTCCTCTGACTTGTATTATACTGTTGTGCTAGGTGTAGCCGAAAAAGGGGATGAACTAGGACAGGGAGCCGAGAAAGACGAATTGCAAGCTGTTGCATATGGATTTGATCTCAATATGGGTACTCCTTTTTTGTGACATCTCTGATATCATTAAACTAATTAGAGATAGGTCTTTGTGTTCATCATTTGTCTGATGACGCCAACAGTTAGCTACTTTTTTTCAATCTCTTCTATGATCTGATTAGTTAGCGACATGTCTTTTTTTATCTCATCAGTTAGTGGTAGGTCATCAGTTAACTGGAGTGCATAAGCATGCACAGGCCATTAGAACTGCTATATACTACAAAAGTATTCAAGCAAAATTTATTTGTGTCAACTGTGTCCGATAGATGCCCAAGGAGATGAAGACCCCCACTTCTCACCTTCAGATGTAGGAGCTGCACCTGCACCTGCCGAGGGTAAGTTTTCTATACGAGCACGTTATTCTACTGTTGACACGACGGGCGGGTACAGTAGATGACAGTATGTAGTCTGTCATTTTGTTATACTCGATTAAGTAATCTCAGTGATCTGAAAAACGTTTTCAGTAATAGGTTATGTTTCAGTGACATGTTTTGGACGTTTCTTTTTCCAAGGTTAATTTGACTTGTATTTTGTAGGTTCAAAGAAGAGAAAGAGGAGATACTACTCGGATACTTTAAAGGTGGCCATTTATCTGGACGTGTTGGCAAAGACAGATCCGCCTGTGCTGCGTCGTGGAGTATCTAAACAAGTTGCTAAAAAATTCGATGTTCCGCTGTGAACTGTGCAGAGTGTGTGGCGTAAAGGGCAAGATTATGGCGGTATAGAAGGTGTCAAAAACAAATTTATTGAAAATTGTGGTCGTAAAAGAGTTGAAATAGACAGAGAAGCATTCAAACAAGTGCTTCAGAGCACTCGCAGAACCATCCAGGACCTCGCCAATGCATTGGGAGTGAAGAAGAGCACCCTTCACAGGCGTTTGAAGGAAGGTTATTTTTTTCAGCATACCGAAGTTGTGTGATGAAGACTTCTAAATGAACAAGAGCATAATGTATGTGCCGTCTTATATGTATTATGCAATGTTGCCACAACAGGCAAGTGGGGGAATTCTCTGTATAATTATGAAAATACTAGCAAAGTGCTCGTGCGTTGTCACGGACATAACTGACAATATATATTATTTATATAAATATTAAAATATTTATATACGCAATTTCAATAAGTATTATTCTTGATGAAATATGTATTGGAGTCCGTTGCCTTGGAATAAGCCAATCTTGGGTGGAAGCATAACAGTAGATTGACATAGATTTAGTTTCATTTGTTTTACTCCTGTTCTTTATCCATTGTGGACAGCATTATGCTGCGGTGATGTCATAATCAAAGGTCGGATGTTTATCCATTTTCTAAAAAAAATTTATAATTCACTATTTCAAATTTCTTTGGACATCCACACCTTCAGTTAACAAGGTTCTAGCTTCAATCCTGTCAAACACTAAACTATTCCCGGTTTGGTTATCTTTTTTTTTTTTGCAGTGAAAACTTTCTTGACTGGACTGGTTTTTATATGTGAAATGTTTATTCATCTCGTACATGTGACCACATCGCGGAAGGTCATATTCTCATTTTCTGTTATCGTAAATTCATTAGGACGCATCAAAGCTCTTCCGACATTCATGATTATGGGTGAATATACAGAAACAAACCTATCTGAGTATCAATATCTTCTTTTTTCCAACAGAGACAAACTCCTTAATCAAGAATTTGTTGGATAATAACTGAACATTGTTATATTATAGATCTTGCATTAATTTACTTGCATACTTTTAAAAAGAAAAAAAAATGATCCTGACCTCGTTTTCTTATAAGAAGTAACACTTAAAGAGCTATAAAACTCGTAAATAACCAATGTCATCATACTATATAATTTGTCCAAATAAGGATCAACAAACTTTGTAGTTACTCGACACCCTCTTGCTTCTTAAGATTCCTTCCTATATCATATTTGACACTTCATACCTATGCTAAAAAAAGGTCAAAAATTCAATTGCTTTGTTAGTCCACTCTGCTCCTCAATTAGCGTTAACTCAAGACATGACACAAGAGGAATCAGGTGCATATCTTCGTGGGGTTCCCAACGATGCTGTCAGAGCTGTAGAGCCGGCACGGGATGATGGTCTCCCTTGGCAGGAACAAATGTTGCTCCTTGGTGGCAAGTGTGCGCGGTAGGGGACGACGAAGGCAGGCAGGCAGACCGGAGCGTGGCTTAAGCTGACATTTTACCGTTGATCTCGTGAGTTCTGCAGGCGAGCAAACAACAAAATTACGTTCGCTAGGTTTTGCACGTTGGTACGCTGCTGGTTCTTCCTGGCGTGTTTTTTCTTTGTTAAATAAGGGCAGCCAGCACGGTACACGATGTATGAATAATCAATCGGAGTCGAACTCTCGCAAGTTTGCAAGAGAGTCAGATCATGTTCGGTATGATGACAACGGAGCGAACGAAGCAACAAAAAGGTTGTTGCATGTGAAATCAGAAACAGGTTTGCTATTCTTGCGTTCTCCCTGTCGTGGGTCGTTAGTGCGATGGATGTCTCCGCCTCAGCGGTTGATCGCCGGACACCAAAAGACGTTGTAGACGACCATAGCTAACTTATATTAGCTTTAGCTAACTTATATTAGTTTACTAGCAAAATACCCGTGCGTTATCACGGGTCTTTGTTAAAAAAATTTATATTTAGAATATTTTTTATAATTCAATTAAATCAATTTTTTTGGCTTGAGTATTTGCTCTATTTTTATTTCGCTTACTTTTTTGAGTTTTTTTAAAAAATATATTTATTATAATAATTTTGGAGTGAGTTATTATTAGAATTCTTATTATTAGTTTCCATCCAAAAATATGATGTTAAAGTAATAGATGGTTAATTATTGTTAGTATAAAATATAGAATTAAAATTGGAGTCCAATTCAACAAATGATTCAAAAAATAACTCAAACTGATTGATGAATCATTGTAAGATACAAACTGAATACGACAATGTTACGAATATATCTGGACATGAAAAAAAGGTCTAGACGACCTCACCTCAATTAATAAGTTGTAGAGATTTCTATTTATTAGATCCGATGTGGTGTGGTGATTTGATTGGTGCAGATGTTTGGTACATCTAATTCTGATTCTGATTGGTCAATCGGACTGTATTCGGGTGATAAAATAACCGGAGTGTATTCGGATCAACATCAAATGACCAACACCAAAATACGAACAAGCGGACTCACCTAAAATAATAAGGTGTAGAGATTAGTTATATGTGAAAGGAATAATTATCCTTGGAAAATACTCCAAATACCGGTCCCACATTACTATTGCATCTATCATTGTTGGTAAACGGCAATCAAGGAATGCACAATTTATACTCATCATCAGCTGCCACCATCCATATTTGTTGATTCAGTTCAAAGAAAAAACCATCCATGTTGATCGATGCTCTTGTGCAGGTAGCTGAACAAACATTTAGATCCAACGTGAACTGTTTGACATCGAAACAGCTGTATACTTGCGATAATAATTTCAAAAATATAATATTACATTAAATTACTTTTCTCAATAAGAAATACCAAGAATATATATAATAGTTATTCTTGATTGGTGGCACAAGAAAACCGAATTGACTCAGAAACTGTTGGTATCCTAGAACATGCTGCTCCAAAGTCTAAATGAATACAACTAATTATGGATAACAGCAAAATTGATAATTGTTAGTTTACGGAGGCTCATTTTTCACATTTTATCGACTGTAACACATGAAAATAATATTTTTTTTTTAAAAATAGCAGTAATTTGTGAAAGTCGTAGTGAAACTAATTTCAAAGTATTATAATCATTTTTCGTATATTTCCATTTTAAAATAAAAACTATGGTCAAGCAATGTAGGTAATTATTACGTTGAGTATCTTTATTATAGCTAATCCTTCCACAAAGGAAGTTATTGTTTGGCTCAGAAATGAATCATACATTTCTCTGCAAAACTTTTACCTCCTTCCTACTTTTGTAGGTCTATTTTTTTCATGGGCTATTTTGTTGTGGGAAATCGTAAAAAGATGATTTTTGCCAGAGCAGAGTTGATGTGAATCCGGAGGAAGAAGGGGTCAGGGGTGGGCGGACACCGTCTCGCGTCCGACCGGGCAGAGGCGATGGACTCTGGCAAAAGCCAAGAACGAGCGGTGTCCGCCGGCCAAAATTGGTTAGTACGGTGTCCGCTGGCAAAGGCCAGCTTTGTACGATGTCCCAGAGCAAAAATAGCCCTTTTTCATTCATACACGCACACATGATTATGCAATACAGACAACAACTAGGTGTATGTAATTTCAATTTATTCTTAGATGCAGAATTGTGCTACACTACATCTCATATAAAGTTATTTCTTATCATACATATTTAATTATTAAAATAATTATTCTATCCTTGCTACACTTCGTGATTTATGTTTCAATTGCTAATATTTATTCCTGATCAATACTATCCATTATAGTTGAAATAATATTATTTCTAACTTTACCGCAACACTGATACCATATTCGTTTTTATCAGTATCATTATTTATTTTGCTTTTAAAAATATATATATAAACAAAAACAATTGTGACTTCTTTAATTTCGACCATTTTCATACGCTTTTCATCCCCTCAGTAAATGAACGGTCAGGCAAACAGGTAATTTAATAATCTTAAGATTAGAAATACTGGACATGACACGCCTTGCAGGAAATATCAACGACGAAAGCCGGTTCGAGAAATTGTGTACGGCTGATTTCGCCTCAAATCACCGAGTTGAAAGCGATCCTTAAAGCTTAAAGTATGGTTGTGAAAGAGGGTGTCGTGATTTTGGAATGGAAGGATCGAGATTAAAAAGTTTCCGGCAGACAGAAGATATATATAGCTACAGCTTACAGCATTGGGAAACATATATTGTCTAGAGGAAACTTGTATATCGGTTTGATCACTTCCCAAATTTAACATATATTCATCCAACCAAGAGGAACACATCACTTCATCAGCGTGCCCACCATTCGGTTCCCCAACCATATCATCCCAGAAGTTTCTCCATCCAGGGAGATATGGCGGGAATACTTCAAGGATGTTGATTTCAGTTTTCAAGTCCATCCAAGGAGTGAAAAATGAGAGACGGCAAACTCCCTCGGAACGCGGATGATGAGGGATAACGGTAGAATGGCGGTTCCGAGTCCATGAAGAGGCGGATGAGGGATAACGGCAGAATGGCGGTTCTGAGTTGATGAAGAGGTGGATGAGGGATAACGGTAGCGGTAGCAGTAGCAGCAGGCCGGGGCGATGGTTATTGAGGGAGATACGCGCGCCGATGAGGTGATTAATGGACATAATCTCACCGCGCGATTTTGGAATGATTATTCTCCAGCACACAGCGAAGATATACAGCATAATGGAACACATGGTCTAGACAAGGAAACATGGGATATCAACTTTGATTACGCCCCATATCCAGCCACGATGACGAGTACATATTTCCGATTTTACTCGTTTTCTTGTTCCTGCCCTCCATTCGCGTACGTCTCTCCCATCTTCTCTGGGGGAGAGATATGAAGCATGGGCTACCGGATTTGGCCAAAGTGGCCCTAGTCGTTGGAGTCGTCGTCGTGCTAGCTTCCTTGGGCATAATTGAAGGAGGTTGCGACGCTCCAGCTCCAGGGATCGTAGTGAAAAGCATCTACGTGAACCGGAACGGTGGTGCCGACTTCAAGTCCATCCAAGAAGCCATCGGCTCCGTGCCGCTCGGCAACGACCAGTGGATCCGGGTGCACGTCGCCGCGGGTATCTACAAGTAAGTAAGTCCCGTGTGCATGCCCTGTGTAGTTGAGATGCAAGATTCATTCAAAGTTGTCGGTAGCTCTTTATTTGTTCTGAAACGGCCAAATTGTTTTTTGTACTGTGTTGAAGTGAGAAGGTGAGCGTACCTCAGAACAAGAGCTTCATCCTGCTGGAAGGCGAAGGAGAGTACCAGACGTCGATCGAGTGGTCAGACCACGCCGGCGGCGACTCCGACACGGCCAGCTCCCCGACGTTCGCCGTGTTCGCCACCGACTTCATGGCGCGCGACATCGCCTTCAAGGTCTGATAGATCCGCCTCATCATCTTCATTATTATTCGTGTGGAGTTGCTCTCGATTGAATTATTGCTTGATTATTTGTACAGAACACGTACAAAGGGGATGGTCAGACGTCGCCGGCGGTGGCGGCGCTGGTGGCCGGCGACCGGGCGTCGTTCTACCGGTGCGCGTTCATGAGCCTGCAGGACACGCTGTGCGACCTGGAGGGGCGGCACTACTACGAGGGCTGCTACGTCGTGGGCACCACGGACTTCATCTTCGGCAACGGCCAGACCATCTTCCAGTCCTGCCGGATCTCCACGGCAGCCATGCCCTTCCCGCCGGGCTTCATCACGGCGCAGGGCCGGAGCGGCAAAGACGAGACCACCGGGTTCGTGTTCCGGGACTGCACGGTCGACGGCGTCGCGCCCACGTATCTGGGACGCGCGTGGCGAGCATACGCCAGGGTCATCTTCTACCGGACCGACATGTCCAATGTCGTTGTCAGAGAGGGGTGGGACGCATGGAACTACAAGGGCAGCGAGTGAGTCATTCATGGCGCGTTAATTTATTTATTGATCGATCGGGCGTTGCTGCCAGTTTGTTGATCTGACCGATGATTGATCGTTTTGACGCATGCAGGAGCACGCTCACGATGGCGGAGGCAGAGTGCACCGGGCAAGGGGCTAACCGCACGGGGAGGGTGCCGTGGTCGAAGACGCTGACCGGTGATGAGCTCGCCAAGTTCGTCAGTGTCTCCTACGTCTCCGCTGACGGCTGGCTCAACGCACAGCCACACTAGAATCTGTGTAGCCAGCAACTAATAATAATGTGATGACGAAAGATATACAGGTTCCTTTTCTTCTTTGGGAGAGGATCCACGAGGCGAGATTCTGATGATATATGACATAATACACCACATATCCACACCTAGGCAGTCAAAAAATGTTCATGCATCGCAGCATTACCTACGAAAGACATTTTGAGGATAGGTATCAAGTCCCATTTGGCTCCCTGAAAATGAATTAGTTTCCATAAATAAATTGTAGCAATTATTCTTGTTTGATTTCACAAGGAATTAACTTCCTTAAATTAAAATGAAAGTGTTGATTTGGCAACTTGCATCAGACAATTAGTTGAGTATTGATTTAACAAACTGTTTTGACTATCTATTTCAAAGATACTATGACAAACGTAGACATCATCAGTCATTATTTCAATCAGTTTTCATGCCACACCAGCTGCACATCCATATATATTCTATACATACAAACATATATACATCACTACGAGAAAACGCTGATTTGCCAAGTGCCCCAATATTTGCCGAGGGCAATATATCGGGCACTCGGCAACAGGCAGGTTTGCCGAGTGCCTGTGAGCAGAGCACTCGGCAAACATAAAACACACGGTAAGATAGGACTTTGCCGAGGGCCGAATAAAAAACCCCTCGGCAAAGAATGAACACTCGGTAAAAAGCACTCTTTGCCGAGTGCCTACCCAAGCGACACTTGGCAAAAGGCAGCACCATTACTTTTAATAACGGCCAGCTAGTTGTTTGCCAAGAGCTCTGAAAAAACACTCGGCAAAATAACCTTTGCCGAGTGTTTGCCTCAAGCACATGGCAAAGTATTACCTTTGCCGAGTGTTCAATTCATACACTTGGCAAACATATTTTTTTATTTTGTTTCTGGCCATAATTTTTTTTTGTGTGGAGCTCACAGGTAGCTCATGGTACTTTGTTTTGAAATTTAGTATTTTTTAAGATATATTTAATATTTATTCAATTAATTTCATAAAATGTATTTTGTGGAGAAAAAAGAAATTTAAACTATAGGTAATTCAAATCATGAAATGTACTGAACTAAAATTTGATATTTATGTTTATGACACCAAAGTGTTATCGTATCCAAGTAACAAAAGAAATTTTTCATGAATCTCGCACATAAAATATCAATATGAATATGTGGTCAAAATTTCTTTAAATTCTATAAAAAGTAAAAAAAATCAAAAAAATTATGAGAATTGCCATAGGATCATCATATCATATGTAGGTCTTATGGTAAAATTTTTAGAAAGTTCCGCAAAAATTATCCCACACACGATGCACAGAACATAGAATCTCTGAATAAGAAACATAGAGTTCGAAATAAGCTCTTAAGATTTTGGATAGATTTCAAAGTTAAATTTGAATTTTACTTCAAAAAATTTTGTATTGGTAATTTATAAGATAAATCTTGTCATGATAAAGTTTTTTTTATTTTTTGACTTCATTTTATAAATCTAATTTTTTTAATTAAATGAATAATTTTTTTGCCGAGTGCCTTTTGGAGGCACTCGGCAAAGGGCCTGTTTGCGGAGTGTTTGTAGTAAGCACTCGGCAAACAGATCTAAAAACTGTTTGCCAAGTGCCCTGTTTGCCGAACGGGCACTCGGCAAACAGATCTCACTTAGCCGAGCGTGGCGACTTCTTCTCCAGAAGCTCTCTTCCATTTTTTTCTCTTTCTCTCACTCTCGATTTCTCTCGCTGCCGCTACAGGGACTCCTCATCGTCACCGCCGCCACAGGACTCCTCATCGCTGCCGCCGTCTGACTCCCCCCCCCCCCCCCTGCTCGTCTCCATCCCTTTCCTCCTCCGCCGCTCGCTCCCTGGCCCGCCTTCGCTGCTCGCCTCCGACCTCCCCGGCTCACCTTTGCCGCTCGCCGCCGACCTCCCCGGCCCACCTTCGCTGCTCACCGACGACCTCCCCGGCCTGCCGTCCGAGTTGCCCCGAAGCTCCCCGGCCCGCGTCGTCCGACTCAGCCTCCGGCCACCGTGCTGTCCGACTCAGCCTCCGGCCACCGTGCTGTTGGTCTTGCCGGCGCCGGCCACCGCGCTGCTGGGCTCGCTCGCCGACTGGCTCTCTCGCACCGTAGTGTAGCCGCCGGAGCCGCGTGTGTGCGGGATCGAGGAGGGCCGTCGATGCCCAGGAAGACAGCGTCCGAGGATCCAAGGGAAGACAGCGTCCGAGGATCCAAGGTATCGATGATTTTCCTCTCTTTTTTCTACTAATTTTGCTGCATTATTATTTTCTGAATTCTGATACATAGTGTCATGTTTGTTATTGCGTGCAATCTAATTCAGCAAGAAAAATCTGCAAACTAGACAACAATTGGGCTCTGATGAGGACGAGGAAGATGAGGTTGATAACGTCCTCGATGATATCAATATGGCAGATAGTGATGATGAGAGGAATGATCAAGTTAATCCTGATGATGATGATTATTTTAAAAAAATGTATGTTGTATATTAATTAATATGCTGATTATTTCTAACTCTATATTTTTACTCTCTTTTTAAAGTATATATGCTGATATTCTTGCTCCTTTGAATTGTAGGTGATTTGGCCAATATGGTGGGTGGATTGAGGAGGCTCTCGAGGAAGATCAGCTCGTTGTACAGTGGCGGGGGAGGTGACGATGAGCAGGCTGGAGCTGGTGGAGCTAGAGGCAGAGGTCGAGGTCAAGGCAGGGGTGGAGGTCGAGGTGGAGGCAAGGCTGGAGGTCGAGGTCGAGGGAGGACAGTAGCAGCTCAGCCGTCGTGTTCGTCTGCCGACACGGAGGAGGAGGAACTGGATGTGGTGGAGCCGCAGTAGCAGTTGGAGGAGGAGGACGAGGAGATGGTGCAGCCTCAGCAGCAGGAGGAGGAGGAGGAGGAGGAGGAGACACATCAGGAGTCGGTAGAGGGTTCCGGCTCATCCGGTGCGTCCTCTTTCTGGCAGCAAGGTCCATCTAGCCTCCCTAGGCGGCCAATACCTGTGCACCTATGTTCGATGATTAAGCCCGCTGGGTCACGGTACATAACTGTAGATATTATTAATTCATTTGTCATTTCACATATTGTTAATCTCATCAAAAACCAATAATTATTTGTAATCACTTTCGCAGGAGCTGGAAAATTATCAAAGACCCAAGTGGTGAAGCGCGCGTGCCCAACAGTATCCTGGGTCTCTTGTTGAAGTTACACTGGCCTGGTATGGTGCGCATTGTTGATGGAGACAGGCCGTGTACCACGTTTGACTGCTACTACCTCGCTCCGGATGCTGAGCTCCACAACAAGGCAGAGCGAGTTGTGGCCGAGTTGTGGGTAAGTCTTGCTACACTATATCACATTCATATAACATTCTCCAAATATTGATGGATCGTGTGTATATGTAGGATTTCTTCAGATGCCCGGTGGGTCTGGAGGCACGGGGTATTCAACGAGCAAAGAGAGCCTGTCTGAAGCTTGTGACGGACATGATTTACGAAGCACGCATCCAGGCCGTTGTTGATTACAACGCTAAACACCACCATAAGATCAATAAGACAGAGGCAAGAGAGATGTACCTGACTCGAGAGCAATACGATTGAGGTAAATGTACAATATTAATTTGTTATTTACTTGATGTTATGGTATTTCATTACATCATATTTATCTCCTTATATGATGTGTAGGTGATTCCGTACTGGTCTGCATCGTATCCCGAGGCTTGGGATGCGTTGCCGAGATGTTGGATAGAGGACGCCTGGGCGGACAAACATGCCGCTGCTCGTGAGCTGCGTTTGATGATGCCAGGTCCCGCCCACCATCAGGGTAGTCTTAACCTCCAGCAGTACGGTGCATGATACGTACATGAAACTTCTAATGCTCAATTCTGCATGATTTTATTATTCAAATGCTCAATTATGCATAATTTATAACCAAATTAGTTTTCCTGCTCAGTCGGCGGCTCATGGTGGTGAGCTGATGAACACTTTTAAGGCTTTCTGTTTGGCCCGCAAGGGCAAGGCAACATCGGACATCCAGTTCAACCCGGATGATCCTCCCGAAGCCTATAGCAACCCTAATGTTCACAGCCGCATCACTGCTTACACAGAGGTGGCAAAGGAGGTCCACGGGCCAGACTTTGATCCGAGCGCACATGACCTCGACGGAGAAGTCGTGATGAGGGCGGGAGGAAGCAAGCGGCATGGGCGGTACTACCTTGGTGACAGCACACTAGACACGGCTAGTATCCCCACGCTCTCCAAGATTCAAGCACGGACCACGAGCGGTGGCCCATCCATACGGACACCACCGACCCCTTCGACCGGCCTTCAGGTACATAAATCTGCTTTATTCGTTATTTCGTCGTTCTACATATTTAGATGAATGTAGTACAAGTTAACACTTGCTCCATCATTTATATGCCCAGCTAGCAGAGGAGAGGAGGGCCCGACAAGAGCTAGAGGCGAGTCAGGCACGGGACAGGAGGGCCCGGGAGGCGCTTGAGACGACGGTCTTGACACAGCAGGAGACGCTGTCGCAATTCCTCGCCTACATGCAAGGTCTCTCTCAGCAAGTGGGACACGCTCCTCCAACGATTCCTCTCCCACCTCTTCCTGTCTTTACTCCACCGTTGCCTGGACCGTCTGAGTCTCCATTGAGTATCTTGACAACCTTATGATTTTTTTATATTCTGTTCTTTGTTTTAGATTGTTACTTATACAACACTAGATAAGTTAGACAACCATAAACACCTTAGAAAACTTAGAAGTTCATAACTTATCGCTTACAAATACTTACAGAATCTCCCTTCCTTGACGGGGGCGTCAAATAATCAGCCAGAAAATAAAGAAGAGTTGGGTGCAGGGATCGCTCGCAGCCTCTTCGGACCGCACGGACCGGAGTCTTAGTCACTTGTCAGATATTTCTACTTGTCATCGTATGAACTTATGTATTTGAGTACTTGTTCACTTGTGAATTTGTAAACTTGAAGACTTGACGACTTTGAACCTTTTCATGCTTATTTGAGGACTTGAGTTCGTGTTTTCATATCTATGATATATCTGCGAGATTATTTGAGATATATGCTTGTGATGGTATTGAGATTTATGTCTGTGATGTATACTCTATGAAAATGTAATTTTTTTTACTGTGGGGACAAGGAAAACAAAATAAAAAAGAAACTGGAAAACGGGTTTGCCGAGTGCCGTGACCAAGGCACTTGGCAAAACCTGGAAGCATTTGCCGAGTGCCTTGACCAAAGCGCTCGGCAAAATGCTGAGTGTTTGCCGAGGACCTAGACTCGGCACTCGGCAAACATGGACAGTTTGCCAAGTGCGTACCCGACACTCGGCAAACACTCGGCAAACATGGAGTGTTTGCCAAGTGTTTGGTCAACGCAGCACTCGGTGAAGCTTAAACTTTTGTCGAGTGCCTGGTCAATGGGGCACTCGGCAAACTCTTCGTCAACTGTTTCCTTCTGCCACTTACTTTTTTTGCCGAGCGTGAAGATAGCACTCAGCAAAACCTTTTGCCGAGTGCTTTACCCACCTTTGTCGAGTGCCCTGGGCACTCGGCAACCGTTCTGTTTCCTGTAGTGCATACATACATACATACATAAACTAGCTAAAGATCCCTATATGTTACAAGGTAAAAGAGTGTCATCAGCTACACCATACAGACTAATTAACATTGATATCATGCAACAGTGCCTTAGGTTTCTTGAGGCTGAAGTGGAAATATTGAACATAGACAAGTTTGCATATGGAATCTGGCATACAAACAAGAGTATAGCAAAATAGATCACATAACACAATAATTCATTCTATTCACTTCTTAAGCTGCTTCATAAGAAACCTCTTTGTCCTTACAAATGGTATGATCATCATCGAGTCAAAGTTGTATGGATGAGAGGTGAAAATGTCATACAAGTCAAGCTCAGTATCATGGTCAAGTCCTTCAATCTCTTGTGGTGTGTTATGTGACTAGGATGATCTTCGTCAAGTATATTCGGCTTGTACTTATAGACATTTTAATCATAACACAACAATGGGAGAAAATCAACAAGACATGTTAGCTGGTCCACATCAGTATATATATTCTATTATAAATATACAACATTACATAAGCAGAAAAAAAAAGTTATTCCTAGTAAACTTGAAACCATTGAGAAAGATTGATTTGTTCATGTTGCATGTATCTAGTCATAGATATTCCACAAATCTAACTACAACTAGCATGATTGTATCAAGCAACTTTTGAGTTCCTTAATAACATCATTGTGATTTGATAATAGACTAAATAGGCTAGTAATTTTAGCATTAACAGCATTTATAACAGGTATATTAATTCTAAGATGTAGATACATGTATCAAGCAAAGGTCTCAGGTTCTAGAGAACAAGCAAACAAGTAAAGAGCCATTCAATTTTGTTATTATGTCATATCCTTCATGATATACAAGGTCAATAAATTATCATAGTGTGACATAACCAAATTCATAGCCAAAAATATTTGTAGTAAAATAGTGCGATTTCAAAAGATAACCCTATTTGACTTGTAACAAAAAATTGTCACTGACTCAATCGAAACAACTAGTGATCAATAAACCAAAATCAAACACGTGTCTAGATTAGGTAGAATATAACAACATAATATAGCTAGCAGATTGTTAGAGACTATATTATGCCTATCACGGTCAGGAATAACAACATGGATGGTAGCGTAGACAAGTTAGATGACACGAAAAGGTCTTTGACACAACAATGCGGTGATATTGGTCCACCGGAGTCAAGGATCCACCTAACAATGGTGGTGATAGTGTGGAAGATGGGAGTGGTAAAATGAGAACGGTCGCATGGTTGACTTAGTGAAGTGATGGAATTTCTAGAATTTCTTCTATTTGAGGATATGAAATGGTGGCAGACCACTATTTTAGTGTCTTGCCTAAAAATGGTCAAAATCTAGTTGACATTTCAATTTCATGATCAACCATACAACTCTGGCTCTAGAAAGTAATTTAGTTTGGCTTATTTTATTTTGGAGATTCAAATGAATTTTCAAATTACAAACTCAGCCATTAATTTGTAGCTTACTATAAACTTATCCTATTATACTAACATCACACTCTCCTAAGTATGATTTAGTCTGTATTGTCAACTATGAGTCTCTAGCAACAATGTTCACCCTCTTTGCAAATTGTTCACCTTTTATTCCTGAATTCTCTGACCTCATCAAAAAATGTAGTTCAACACTTCTAATTCATTTTAATGAAGTTCTCATCCCTATTTTTTGTTTGTAATTTTTTTCTACATATAAACATTATTTATGCAAGACATGCATAATCGTTTTGCATAAAAAAATTTGTCTAACCCTGAAGATTTTTTACAAGCAAGAGAGAGGAGGTGATTCTTTTTAGAAATACAATATAGGCTATTGCTGGTACAAAGAATATTATATTATTAATATCTATTTCTGGTCCAATAATATTGGTGTTACCTGCATTCTATATGTAGCCAGTAGTATTTCCATTTCCTATTATGCAATATATTTTCTTGTAGATATTTGCATACTTCAGCGTGATGCATAACTACGACCAATCTAAACATCCATGCTGGATAAGGTTAAGACAGCATCATTTTGGTCTTTTCATAGCTTCATTATCTGTGAACTGTCAGCGATGGCAAATATATATGTTCAAGAATTGCGACATGGATGGCAGATTTCAGTTAGACTTTTTTGCGATGGTAGTTTTCATATTAGAAATATTGACAATGGTATGAAACAAGAATAAAATTCAACTTACTCCATCTTAAATATGGTCCAAATCTTGAAAATCTCTTGAACTATCATTTTGTTTGTTTTACCCTCATGTTCACTAAATTAAATCACTTTACACCTTTAGTTAGTATTTAATCATAATTTACTAAAATAAATTAGGATTAAACTAAGGTTGTCCTCTTAGTCTTACACGTGCGTTGTCCAACATCAGAAAGAGAATCAACGAGGCACATTATCGTACTTAGCCTGATCCTAAAGTGTGTATATGTTTGTGGTGCCCTCTCATTTTACTTCCCTCTTGTTTATCTCTCGAGGCACTCGACTCTCAGAAGATCACGCTCACAGATGCGCCCGTGCTCCTCTTGCTGTATCTCGACTAAGCGTGATGTCGTTGACCTCGCCAACTATCGACCTTCCATACCTCTAGCCCAACAGTATATCTCCACGCGTCTTCGTGCAAGAAAGACCACGCCATGCATAAAATGATGCAGTTGGATGGCCTGTTCATACGATGTCAGGCAACACAAGTGTTAGGTTCAAAGGACAATTATAACTTAATTCTGGTACATGTCAGCAAATCGACATTAGAATACCAGTTAAGATATAAAATGATCTAGTTTAGCACAAAAAAATAAAAATAGAATAACCTAAACGATAGTTGAAAGGTTTATCTGACTTCAGCTATACTTCAAAGGAGTAAAACTTATTTTATTTAAAAACAATTATTCATAAATGGTATGTATATGCTTATTCCTCGATGGCTTGATACGTATGTGCAGCTGTTATTGCTGTTTTATGTGCATCACAATCTCATATGAGATACTGACGTACAATGATGATGTAAATTGTTCAACCCAGTGAGCGTTACTCAATTCTTTGCGCGCTGCAAAATATCTAATCTGTATTTTGAACTTTTTTTAGATAATGTATTTTGAAAATTGATATTATGCTTTTTATATGCACAAGTATCATATCTTTTGTTTTAACAGTATTTTTTCTTCTCTAGGGAGTTTATGTTGCCAAATATATATTTTTCTATGTTAAGGTTGGATATCAAACACTTTAGTCTAGTGTTGGAGCACCAACATGACAATGGAGGATAAGAGCTACACCTTGTACGCTTCATGATCATTGGTATTTGAAAACCCCAAGGTATGAATGTTTTGGTGATTGAGTAACAACATAAAATAGTTACTAATGTCTATATCTAGTGTTATGAATGTAAAACAAACTATCTACCAACTCAAACATGGATACAGTGAATGATCGTCTTGATGATCAATGCGGACTCCATGGAGTGTCATGAAGATCTTGATGGAGAGTCATATTGATAGAAATGGATCAAGGCTAAATACAACTAGCTCTAAGTGCGGTTTGATCACTTAGCTAGTGTGTAGGCTTGAGTCCATAGGAAAAACCGAACTATCAAGAGGGTGCGAGTCATTCTCTTAGGCCTCTGTAAGGTTAGAGTGTTGGGATGCTCAAGTAAAGCTCTAGGATACTTAGAGTGGCAATAGAGAAAGATTTATCAAGGTTTGGAAGCTTGGACAACAAGTTTCAGCTTCAAGACACGTCACCGTAAGGTACAATAAGGTCACCATAGGGTATATTGAGAAATGCTCCTATTATTGGCACCGTAATTTGGACTCGGGCCCAATTGGCGCTGTTACAAGGTTAAAGTCGGCTGAGTCAAAGGAGTCAAGCGGTCGAAGGTGATAAGGTGGACCCGTTAGGGTTTATTTTGTTTTTGTTATTGTTTTCCATATAGATAGATTCTATTTAGGAATAAAATATAGTTGGTTTGTTTGTTTGGAAACTGAAGAGTCCTGATCGACTCAGGTCAAAACTCCATGCACAGGGTTATAATAAATATGTAATAGGGTTTGTACGAAAATAACAACACATGTTCAATACAATTCGGCGCATTGCTACCCTTTTCCTATTCGACGAGTTCTCGTCTCGAGCGGGCTGCATCGGCTTCGATCTTGATGAGAGACTTGTATTTGTCACCTTTATTAATCTCATCGACTTCAACTAGTACTTTCTCATTAATTTAATATTTAGTTGTTATCTTTGCGATTACTAATTATCCGGTAGTTAGATCTATTTCGTGTTTATCTTATTGACTTTGTGTTGTGATACTGTCTCGTCGGTTAGGTCCAATCTATTGCAATTATCTATAGATTTTATAGATTTGTTTTAGATCTGCTATGCAAGTCACTTTATTGATTTTACCTATGATTACATCAAATCTAGTTCTATTAACTTTGTCTTAAGTATTGTCTCAATTATGTTTGATCTACTTAGACTAGCAAGGCTGCATCGACTTTGATCTCTTGCTGGGTCTAGGATTGGTGTTAGCTTGATTGTAGGAAGAGTTGATATAGTTCTATCAGAATATTTAGCTGACAGGTTGTCACGGTTCACTCGATTTTATGGTACTTTCATCAAGTATTTAAATCATTTGATAGATCATCGAACCCCATTTACTTAGGTGATTTAGATATATTTATTTAAGACATATTTACAACATTAGCTATCAGATCTATCGACTTCACCCATCGAACCCGCGAATAGTTGTGCTTCATTTTTAGCTCTATCGACCTAGATCCATCAACTTAGCATTTATTGGCATTGGTTTTATAGTATTTATTTTATTTTATTAAAGCTTGTCAATAAATCAATACAATCAACCGAAGAGATTTACTTTCATTTGTTTACTTAATGGCCACGAGCCGGTTTTCACTCATAAGTGACTATAGGCTTTTTCATCACCCTGTCTGGAGTCGGTAACCTAGGAAATTTAACCGTCCCTTTCCTTTGTCGGTTTGCGGGGAAAATCAGCTAGCACGCCCTGGTTTTGCATTGAGCCTACTCTCGAGTTAAGTAAATCTCCCAGGTCGCGCATGTATGATTTTTGAGTTAACACATGTACACGTAAGTATGTATAGAGAGGGGCAGAGTATCTAGACAGGCGCTCAAGAGGTCGCCGTAAGGTGCAAGACGAGGTCACCATAGGATACGGCGAGTCAAGGAGCGTGGAAGGCCTTTTTCTTGTACTCTCTAGGGACCTTACGGCGAGGTCACCGTAAGATAAGGTGACCTAGAACAAAAAGGAAGTGGCCCGAACTCAAATATGTCGTTGACGTTACGGCAGGGTCACTGTAAGGTACGACGATTGGAGGAGTTGGAGTGGCCAGAAAATGGTCCTCTTACCTTACGGCAGTAAGATATGGTGACCCAGGAGGATTTGTGCGTAGAGAGGAACTAAAGATCAGAGGTTGTCGTATGGTCGAGCTGAGGTCGTCATACTGTATGGTGACTATACTTAGAGGTTGACGTACTGTACGGTGGTACATTACGATGGTTGGTCCTCAGTTGCGCTAGCTTTTTGACAACGGTTGGTGGAGTAGTTAGAGAGAATATATAGTTGTTGCTGGAGTTTTTCTGAACTTTTTTAGCCATTTGGAGAGTTGGGCAAACTTGAAGAGAGCAAAGAGGAGAAGAGGAGACATTAGGAAAAATATTAAATCTATATTTGAGTGTCTTGGAGAGTAACACAAGAGCATCCCGGGTCTCTAGCCTAGGAGAGGTTGTGGAGAGGATTAGTGTTATTATTCTTAGTCCATGGCAAGGGCTAGACCGGTTAGGTTTGGTTAGGTTTCGGTGATCGAGCCCATCATTATCGTGACGTGTTGTGAAGGCCATCACAAGTCTGTAGAAGGTTTGAGCTCATCTTAGAAAGAAGCATCATGGGAGAACACCCGTGCATGCACTCGAGGAGTGCAACAAATTCTTGAGGGAGGTAAGCTTATGCTCGAGGAGTTAGGGGCTCGATGAGCAGTGGTCACGCAACCACGCTGTCTCTCTGGAAATAATAAAGACTTGTGTGCAAGGACTCTACGGCTGGTGGCATGAGAGATCAATACTCTGGTTGGAGTTGATCAGATTAGGGGGAGCCGCCATCCTCCTGATAAATCGGACTAAAAATCAATGAGCATTTTTTAAACCCCTCTTACTTACCATCTTTAATTCTGCACCGGTGTATAGGTAAAGATAGGACTCTCAGGGGCTTGCTTGCTTATTGATTGACTTGACATTGCTTGTATTGCATCATATCAATAGAATTGTTGCAGTCTTGATTAGGTAGAATTACATAGAACTTATCGCTAGGAAGGTGGAAGAATTGACAAAAATTAATCGGGTTGACGATCCAGGACCTTTCACACTGTGATTTACGGGTTGTTTGATTTGATTTCTTTGCTTACCTTACCAAAGTTTGGTGTACCCTTAAACATTGGTCATCATTTAGTCCAACTGTTATTATATTTAGGGCGTATTTAACATGACTCTAGAGCTGAATTTTAATCTGGAGCTAAGTGGAGCTAGCCAAATATCCTACTCTTAAAATTGGTGGAGCAGTCTAACTTCATAGACTTGGTGAAGTTGTAGTTTATTTTGTTGGAGCGTCTCTTTTGCAGCTCCGTAGATCGGAGTTCTAACATAATTACTATCATTGTCACTGGTTATAAAAAATAATGTTTCCTTCTTTTTTTCTTTCCGACTCCCTTCTTCTATTTTCCATCCACCATGAACCGTTCTCGTTCGTCTCCGCTCCATTTGGCTCCGGCATGACCTCGACGCCCTGATTCCGCCGCCCTCCCAGCTACCAGTCCTGCGGGAATCGATCTCAAGCGGGCCCGTGGACGGAGACAATGAAGATAAATGAGGCGTACTGCTTTACTTTGTTTTTTTTTTACATGTACTTCGTTACTTTTTTTTAAGGGAAAATTCCCTAGAAGCCATTGGTTAAAACTTCAATCCTCTATGTGCCACCGAGAAAAATCATAACCCGTCAGTGACATTGACCTTAAAGATTTATCCCTTTGGTGCCAGTATCGTTCCTTCTGTCAGTTTCAACGATGATTGATTTCCATCATTGCCCTTCTCTTTCTTCTACAACAGCCACCCAAAATCGCCACTGGCCAAAGGGCGCCGGGAAGACGGAGCTGGCGCTGGGGCAGCCATGCCACAAATCCGTTTCGATGTCAAGGTTGTCAATGATTAAGAGGTAGGAGATGTGGCGTGAGAGCTCCTGCACGAGTGCACTTGGTACTGTTCATCTTCCTCACTAAGTCAGAACCGTAACCAGTTCTAAAAACTGCAGCTCGTCAGCGATTTTGGGTCCAAAGGATGGATTTAAAGCCAAAATGGAATCTTGAGGAACCATATAAGATCATTCTATGATCAATTAACTCTCACGCTTCATGTTGTGATGTGAATTTCAAGAATTGAAGCCTATGGATGAAAATGGGGAAAAGACGAAAACAATAGAAATTGAGGTCACCAGTCTGGTGAATCAACTTGCGGGGAGGTAGAGAAGTATGTACATGAGAAGGGGCTCCTGTGTGGCCATGGACAATGGGATCATTCCTTGTAAGCTAAGTTCACTGCCACGGTGAGGAGAGAAGTAGCAAGGGAGGCTCTCGACTGGAGCCGCACGATGTGGTCTCAGACCAAGCCGAGCACGGGCTCCTTCTGCGTGATGTTGGGGATTCCCCGCTGGTCGCCGTCGTCGTCCTCGCCGGTGGGAGTGGGAGAGAAGACGCAGATGACCCAGGCCTGTCGCATGCTCTGCAGTGAACCCATTGCTCCGCACTGAAGCCACAGGTGTGCTGATGCGGATGAGCAAGCGACATGGGTAAACTTGGAATTTGGAAAAATTTTATCGCGGGCATGAAGCTTCGGTGGCATCAAGCGGATCGAATTTTTGGACTGCTGGCACCGGCGGGATACTACTTTTCTCGGTGGCGAATTGAGGATTACAGTTTATGCCAATGGTACTGAAAGGATTTTCCCTTTTTTTAACGTACTGCTTTACTTCTTTGTCTTCATAAATATTTTTTTCTTAGATAGTTCTCAAAATTATGTTAAAAATTACTGTAATCTATATTTAAAACAAGAGTAAAATACGCCACAGGTATTTAAACTATTTATGAATGATCATTTATATTCACGAACTCTCAAAGTGATCATCTTGGTTCTTCAACTATTTAGAAATAATCATGCAGATCCACGAACTTTATAGTGATCCCATAGATTCATGATCTATTTATTTTATATCAATTAGGCCCTCACCATTGTCACCCATCCGCTCATCCAAACGCAATGCCACCACCGAACCGCTCTCTACGCGCGATGTCACCGCTATATAACCATCCTACCGGTGAGCACTGTTGAGCTTATGTGACGATGCCAACTAACAAAAGGTGCACTCTGCTCGTCGCGGACTCGCTCTCCCCACTGAGGCCTATGCCTGTAGACCACGGGAATTCCCGTCTACCCACCAGGCGGTGAGGATAGCGACGTGTCATATGTGAAGGGCACCATGCACAAAAGCCAGACCATTATCGCGGGTATGGGGCATGCCATCTTCATGATTAACGAGTAACGAGCGCGGAAAGGTGAGATCGTGATGGGAAGAACAAGGCCAGATGAATAGGCAAGGCCACAACAGGTAGAGCGCAACTATGCTAGCTGGTGTCCTTGTGGAGGTTCGGTGATGCTCGTGTGGATAACAGTTGTGTGGCGGCGGCTGCAACGCCCGTGTAGAGCTGATGGGTAGCGATGTTGTAGATCTGGTTGACATAATATAAATAGATCATTGACTTTGAGGGGTTACTATAAAGTTTATGAACCTGGATGATCATCTAGGAATAGTTTAGGGACCCAAATAGTCACTTTAAATATTCATGTAACTATATGATTATTCCTAAATAGTTTAATAACCTATGATGAACTTCACTCTTAAAACCATATAACTAAATAAGGATACAAATGTCAATACACACTTAAAATTCTCTTTTATAGAGCTGAGAGCAATATGCTAGCCAAACACCACTACATATAGTTCTAACTCTACAGTAGAGCAGCTCTATCCTGAAGTTCGGAGTGGAGTTGCTCTATTATGGAGTTGAACCATGACAAATACATCTTTGATATGCTAGAAGTCTGCACCATGTTAAATTTCTGCTTTATATATAGACGTTCTCATAATCTCCAGTAATTTCATCATCTAGAAGCTTGGCACGTAGCTCATCCGTCTCAGTTGTTTCTTCAAGATAAATTTTCCGGCATTGGATATAGGCTTGTATCAAGTAAACCTACAAAAATTGTGACATGACAATCCGTGTTGGTATTGCTCTTAAAGAAGTTTGACGGATTTACTTTGTAAAAGTCATTCTTGGATACATCATTCACTACAATAAAAATATACTATAAAGACCGGCAAAAACCCATTGTAGCGATGATTTGGTCGACCGCACTATGCTAACGTAGCTAAAAATCACAAGTTGTAGCGGCAGATAACCTAAGGATGAAACAAACCGCAACTACAGCAAGAATAGTAGCGGTGTGTGTCACCTTCACATGCCGCTACCTATCAACCTGGCAACAAAAAGGTGCACCGCCACTTAGCAAGGTGGGAGAGAAGGGGGATCCACACTGCTGCCCCTCCTCCTGACTGGATTTGGTCGCAGCGAGAAGGAGGGGGCGCCGATTTTACAAGGAGGCAGAGGAGGGGGGGGGTCTACATCATCGCCCCTCCTCTAGGTCGCGCCGTCGTGAGCCCCATCACCATCGAAGCCGCCCACGACCAGCCCGTGAGGGGGGTCGTATCCACTGCGAGCTCGCCCGTCTAATCCAGAGGAAAGGGCGGCATGGAGGAGCACCGAAGGAGAGGGACGGAGGAGAGAGAGGCGTAGAGGGCGTTGGAGGAGAGGGCCAGAGGAGGGGGTGGCGTAGAGGGCATCGGAGGAGAGGACATTGGAGGAGGGGGTCGGCATTGGAGAGGTTGTTAGAGGACGGGGCGGCGGGGCAGAGGGCATCGGATGAGAGGACACCGGAGGAGGGGGCATAGGAGAGGTCGTCAGGGGAGAGGAGGCCAGAGGAGGGGTCGGCGGAGGAGAGGTCAGCGAAGGAGGGGTCACGGGGAAGGAGGCGACGCGTAGGGGCCAGAGGAGGGGCGGCGACGTGGAGAGAGAAGAAGAGATGTTTGAGATGCTTGCCTAGGGCTCACTTGTGTATTTATAATAAAAATTAAGTTGTTAGGTCTGGTGGGCTAGATTGGTTTTTGTAGTGGAGGATTTTTTTATTTAAGATTACACAGTACAACTTAGACACTTACAATGTATGTACACTTATCATTATGAACACACATACGCAAACTCTTCCCCTATGAGCATCTTCAAAGACTGAGCTGGCAAATCCTCTAGATTGATAAAGTCACCATTGGCGTCTCGCTGTCGATAGGAGCATTGCCTACTAATGAAAGCACAATGTCATTAAATTCTAGGAAATTTGATCCAACGGGAAGTCAAACCCAAGACCTAAGGTGCTACTGAGGTTCTTATTGTTGCTAACCTCGGGATTAGGAAGATCACTAGCCATTAGGCTAAGTAGTTTGTCTATATAGACATAAGTATGGGCCAATATATGGGCATGGACAATATGGGCCTTAACAACCTCCCCCCCCCCCCCCCCCCAAAAAAAAAAACTCAAGAAGCATTGAAGACCGATTGTCGATATTGCTCTTGAGTTTGTGCTTTAGTGATGAAATTTGCAACCTGTAATTCTGATGGCACATATTGAAGACCGATTGTCTTCTGATGGCAATGAGAATGTGTAAGGGCAACATCAACACCAATATGTTTAGCGTGGCCATACTTGACAGGTTCTTGAGCAATTTTGATGGCACCAGTATTATCACAGAGGCGTGATGTTGGTGACTCATAAATGATGCCAAATTCAGCTGATAACCAACGAAGCCATATAATTTCGGCTATGGTGGAGGCAAGTATTCTAAGTTCTGCCTCTGTACTAGATCTTGAAATAACAGTTTGCTTCTTGGTCTTCCATGTAAGAGGAGAAGATCCGAGAAGAATACAATAACCGGTGACAAAACGTCATTCTATAGGATCACTTGCCCAAGTGGCATCTGAGTAGGCATGAAGCTGAGGAGAACTATTTTGAGCATACAACAAGCCACGAGAATATGTGCCCCTCAAGTAACATAGCACACAAAGGAGATGACTATAGTGAACTGAAGTGGGAGCACTCACAAATTGACTCAAAATATGGCCAGCGTGAGCAAGATCCGACCTTGTGATAATGAGGTAGACCAGACTACCAACAAGATGATGATATCTGGAGGGATCCTGAAGTGGCTCACCATCATCATGTCGAAGCTGCAAGTTAAGCTCCATAGGTGTGGCAGCTATCCGATTATCAGTGAGGCCAGAACGATCTATACGGTCTTGGATATATTTGGACTGAGAAATATAATAGCCTTGTGCTGAATGTGTTACCTCAATCCCTAAGGAGTAATTAAGAGGACCTAAATCAGATATGTGAAATTGTTCACCAAGTTGTTTCTTGACAAGAGAAATATGATCCATATCATCTCCTATGATAAGCATATCATCAACATATAAAAGGAGCATAGTACGACCACGTGGAGAGGTATGAATGAACAAGGCAGGATCATGATCACTAGGCGAGAAACCAACAGCCTTGATGATAGTCACAAAACACTCAAACCATGCACGTGGGGCTTTTTTAAGTCCATATAAGGCACGGCATAGGTGATAGACATGTCCTGGAGGTGCATCCACACCTGGAGGGGGCTGCATATAAACTTCTTCATGCAGCTCACCATGTAAAAAAGCATTCTTGACATCCATTTGAGAAATACTCCATGAACGAATGGCAACCACTGCAATCATAGTACGAACAGTGGTCATATGAGCAACAGGAGCAAATGTCTCCTCATAATCAAGTCCATGGATCTGTTGAAAACCTCTAGCAACAAGACCAGCTTTATATCTTTCAATAGAACCATCTGACTTGGTCTTAATTTTGAACACCCATTTACTGGAAATAGGGACAGCATGGGAAGGTAATGGTACAATATCCCAAGTACATGTGCGATCAAGGGCAGCGAGCTCTTCAGCCATAGCAAGTTGCCATTCTGAAACATCTGAAGCTTCCTGATAGGTTTTCGGCTCATGAAGAATAGCATCAACATGTTTCTTTGCACAGGGAAAACCCAATCTGTCAAGAGGCTTCATAGTGGTACGATCACGAAGCTTATATCCAACAGGAACCTGTGGCTCATCATAAATAACATTTGACTCATTAGTGTTAGCAGAATCATCAGAACCAGGACTAGAGGAACCAGCCGGAGATGGAGAATCAGACACATGCTCTATGTATGGTGAGGAATTACTCGGAATTTATGAGTGGGTTTTGGGACGACATTTGTAAGTGTGAATGATGGATGGTTTTGAAGAGTAGTGTGAGGGTAGTGGTTCTGGAGGGGATATGACAATGGGTGGAGGCGGTGGTGAGTCAGCAGTGAATGGGATAGATGGAAGGCTCAAAAAAGATGTGGAGTCGATGGGAGCATAGGATAAATGGGTCGTAGTGTTATGGAAGAAAGGTTTGTTTTTAACAAAAGTAACATCTTGAGAGATATGGAAGTGATGTGTGGAAGGGTCATAGCAGCGATAACCCTTATGTTTAGGGTTGTAACCCAGAAAGACACACTCAACCGACTAGGCTGTCAGCTTTGTTCGCTCACGATGTGCAAGAAGAACATAGCATGTATAGCCAAAAACCCGAAGATGATCATATTTAGGAGAAGTGCCGAAGAGGACTTCACATGGGCATTTGCTAGATAATTTGGATGAGGGCTGTCAGTTGATGAGGTAAACGGCTGTGGAAATGGCCTCTCCCCAAAAGTGAGTTGGAACAAAGGAGGCCATTAACAATGTGCGGCATGTTTCTATAAGATGTCGGTGTTTGTGCTTCGCAACTCCATTATGAGCATGAGCACCAGGATATGACATTTGAGGTAGTGTACCCTCAGTGATCAAGGATTCCCGAAATATGTGAGATAAATACTCACCACCAGAGTCAGAACGAAAGATTTTAATAGAGGTCGAAAACTGAGTATGAACCATACGTACAAAAGTCTGGTAAATGGAGTATACCACCTCATATCTCAAACGTAGTTTGATTCCCCCCCCCCCCCCCATATGTTGCAGCAACCCACCCACCCCAAGTGCAACAGGCCAAAACACACCCCCACAGCGCACACGCGTTTTCCAACTGGGCTAAAGTTTGCTACCTTGGAACATGGGTGCATGCATTCTTGTGTACAGTCACCTGAGTTAGGCCAGAGCAAGGTTTTCATGTCGTGATTCTCAGTTAACAGCAACCGCACGCTAGTTTTGACTCTAACCCCGGCCACCTAGAACAGCAACCGCATGCTAGTTTTGCGTGAGAAGAAAGAGAACGCTACGACAGCGGTGGCTATCAGGCGTCCTGCAACTCGCACGAGGTAATCGCCGGGATCATCCTCCTGTCTTCTAGCTTCTATGGACTGTCAGGCGTCCTGGAACATGAGTGCGCTTAGTCAAGGTGTGCAGGAAAGCATACATCCTCGCTCAAGTTCAAAGCGACCCATTGTGAAACAATTTCTTGCTTCTATGAATGGCGACACCACCAAGCGCTTCAGCAAAACTAGCTGCATTCAGAACACTCACCTATGTTATGAATGCAGCTAGTTTTGCTGAAGGGTGAATTCATGAATCGGGGTCTGACTGTACACACGACTTTATGTCCAGGTGGTAGTTTTCAGCGCAGGTGGCAATGCATGTCGCAGCAGGGGGGTGTTTTAGCCTGCAACTTTGCGGGTGGGTGGGTTTCTACCACAAATAAGCTTTTGGGGTGGAAAATCAAACTATAAGTGAAATATGGGGTGGAATTTGCAATTAAGCCATAAAAAATAACATAGTACTTATGACCAGACTTGGTAGCAAAAGGTGTTGGACCCCATACATCAGAATGAATAAGATCAAAAGGCCTAGCAGAATGCAAAGCACTAGAATATATGGGAGTTGTACTTGTTTTCCAAGTTTGTAACCCTTACAATGAAAACTAGACTCAACAGATATAGGACCTAAACAGCCACTGTTTATTAATATGGACAACCAAGACCCACAAAGATGGCCTAAGTGATGATGCCACTTAGCAAAGGATGAGGTGGTCGATGAAGCAATGGAAGACACACGAGCAATGGAAGGAAGGCACAAGGTGTTCAAGATGTAGAGGTTAGATGAATCTTTACGGCGATGGCCAGTCCCAAACAGAGCCCTGGTTCGATAGTCCTGAACAAAACAAGATGGGTTAGTAAATCCAACAAAGCAATTCTGGTCAATGATTTGACCAACTGACAGAAGATTCATAGATAATTGAGGTACAAATGAGACATTAGGAACAGAAAAATGTAAAGTGCAAAGAGCACCCTTATGTGAGATGTGGCAAGAAGTACCATCAGTTGTCTGAATAGAGGATCCATCACCGGCAGGCTTGCAATCAATTAGTTGGGACTGATCTGATGTGATATAAAAAGAAGCTCCTGAATCAAGAGCCTATGAAGATGTACAAGCTCCAATAGGCGCACGAGTAGTAGCAACAGACACAAAAGGCGTAGGACTCGAACCACAACCTTGGGCAGCACAGTGAGCACGAAATTCAGCAAGTTTCTCCGGAAACTTGATGAAGCACTGATTAGATCTATGAGTAGTCTTCTAGCAATGCTTGCATGGCTCAGAAGAAGAACGTCCTCTGTAAGTACCACTTCTATGAGAGGCAGCCAGTACACTATCAGTGGGATGATGAGCTTTCAAGGAAGCAAGACAAGTCTCTTCAGCAATCGGATCAGACAATGCTTGTGTCATGGTTAGAGAAGCAGAATTGTGCAACAACTTGGTACGAATAAAGTCAAATTCAGCTTTACTCCCATAAGAAAATGATATGTAAGGAACTGCTCAAGAAATTTGTATCCCGTACACTCTGTTGCAATACATGTGGGCACCATAGATAGTAAAGGGCCAGTCAAATGCTTATATTCAGAGTTATAATCATCAACAGACAAATCATGCTGCTCAAGGAGATGAATTTTCTACATGAGAGTATGAAGGAAAGCACCACTATCCTTAACATAACGCTGCTTTAAATAAGCCCGCATAGGTTTAGTTGTCTTATAGGGAGAGAGACTCATCATCATAGATTGTTTGACACTATTGACTATGGCAGTCATTACCTTTCCATCATTTATTTGCCACTGTTTAATCTCAGCACTATTAGCATTATTAGCAGTAGGTGCAGGTTGATCTTCAATTAAATGAGAAAGTAAGCCAGACCCTTGCTAAGTAGTTTCAACACAGAAAGCCCATTCTCTATAATTCTGACCATCTAGGGTGATGTTGACAACAATTACAGAGAGTTGAGACATGTTGAAATATCGAATGTACTGAATGACCAACAACAAAAGACAACAAAATAGAGGACATAAGCAGAATGGAGTAGAAGCAGACTGCAGTTACCACCAGAGGAGGACAGTGAAGCTGAAGAGGGCGACGTGTGGTGAAGATCTCCAATAGCAGCAAGTAGAACTCCTTCACGAAACAGAGGGTGCGATGGCGACCCTAGATGCGACCGCGATGGCGGCCTGGGATGTGCAGACCTAGAAGGAACAGAGCTATGACAGCAGCCCTGGATGCGGCAGCAACGGCGGTGACCTGGGATGCGCCGCGATGGCGGCTGACGGGGCCGCGACGGTGGCCTAGAGGGGCCAGGGAAGTGGCCGTGACGGCAACCGAGAAGGTGGCCGTGGAGGCGGCTAGAAGACAGCCGCGCCAGCGGTCGAAAACAGGGTCGGGTTGGGCGGGATTAAGATAATTGATTAACCCTAACCCTATCCCTAACCTGCTCTATTACTATGTTACTGACCTCAGGATTAGGAAGATCATTAGCCATTCGGTTGAGTAGTTTGTCTATATACTATATAAACATAAGTATGGGCCAATATATGAGCCTGGACAATATAAGTCTTAACACTTATAACCATTAAACTACATGTCCTTTGCTTTTGTAGTTGAGGGTTGTTATGTGGACCACTGTTATAAATGTTTCTTTTATTTATAGCGGCAGCCCATATTATCAACTGTCGTTAAAAAATTAGTGACAGAAGATCTTTTTATCATTGTTAGACTCATTTCTAAAACGTGGCTATAAACCTATTTTGTGATAGTGATTGTATCATACTCTGCTGACTGGATACCAGAGTTCATGAAATTAACCGCAAGACACTGTTCTATGCATTCACAGGAGTGGTCATCGGGCGACGACCAGCAGCATGGATGAGAAGCCGCAGAATGCTCGGTTGGTCTCTGATGTATTTAGAGGACCTGCCGTAGGCACAAGACCTTTAAGTTACAAAAGGTTTGTCTGATTGCTGTATGTTTATGTGAGGTCGCTACGCGAGTACGAGGTGAATGTCAAAAGGATCTGTCTCAAAAAGTTATCAACTAACTTATTTCATTCCTGAATAACCCATTATATTACATTAAGGGAAGTGACTATATCTCTTATCTAGAAAAGAAAAATCATCAATTTCCCAAGCACCAAAACTACATTTCTTCGCACTTCCTCTCTTTGCCAGACCTGGTTGAATCCATTGCATGCCTTCCTTCCCAGTATTTTTTTTTTTTTTTTTGACACCCCTTCCCAGTATATTTGTCCAGTTAGTCTCGATGAAGACTCTGCTGCTTTTTGCAACTCTTTAATCCCAATAGCCTGATATTTAAACCCATAATCTCTCTTCTAAACAGTGCGCAGTGAGTAGTGACGGCTAAGGAATGGTTATTCCATTTGCTATCTGGGACATCTCACCGTCTCACGTGAACCTACCCAATCAACTTGAGTTATGGTATATAATCGTGTCAGACTACAGATTAGTAACCGGTGGCACAATTTTTAGTCTATTTAGAACGATAAAATGGGAGAAGAAAGGAGATGGGTGATGCATAAGAATTATGAGAAAAAAAAAGAATTACTACACATCCAAAAAGTACATCCTTGAGATAAAACTTTGGTACGGGAAACAATAATAAAAATATCTTTTCAAGTATCAGATGTCCTAAAGATTCATGGACAAAAATAGGACAGAATATTTGATTTTTTGCAACTTACACAAAACACGCAGCTGGTGCTCACCACTGACGTTCCTCTTTCTCCTAATTTCGTCAACAATCACAACTTCATTTTTTATGCAACTTTATGAAGTGTACAGACAGCTGGAAGACCTAGGTGATAATAGCGCCATGCTCAAAGAACAGTTCAATCTCACTTGGTGTAAAGAACATCCTCCCATGGGTGACGGTACAGTGGCTGCTTAAGCCTCTTCTGGTCAAATGTGTGCCTGTGGATTCAAGAAACAAATTTGTTCAGTAAAGTGAATTTTCAAAATAATAACTCGAACTTACAAAAAAAGTGTAACTCTACTGCAATCTAAAAGCAAATATCATAGGATAGCAAAGGTAAATAGAAAGCAGTTGTCAAGGAATAATACTTACCCAATCAAACCAATTGAACGGGCAAGCACAAAGAGCCCATTGAGATAACCAATCTCGACAATCTCATCAATCTCTTGTTTGCTGAACATTCCACTTCCAGAAAGAAGATCCAAGAAAAGGGAACCAATCGCACCATCCACATTCAGAACCAAATTGTTGGCTTTTGACAACGTGTAGGTCTCAACCTGAACAGCATACTCCATGTACTTGACTGATGGAAAATGTGTGTGAGCATACTTCTGTAGAAGCTGCACACGCTTGTCCCTGTTGTCTCTGCTCTTGATCCTAATCAACAGAGGCAAGTAAACTTAGCCCAATGGTCAAATGGCATAACTGCTCAAACTGAAAGATGCGTTTAAGGAAATGCATTCTATCTTGCAGACACAATTTTCGATGCATGGAGTTTAAAGATGTCACTATGCCAAGGATATGCGTAGCATACCTGTGGCCAATGCCAGGAACACGGATTCCCTTCTTTTTCATGCCTTCAACAAACTCATAAGGTGTGAGACCCTACAAGCAATTGATATGGATCTGTTAAGTTGATTAAGCAACATGGAACATGGGATGGTAAAAAAAAGAAGGAATAAAATGTCTCACTCTATCATATGCATCTTTGAAGTATCGGGCAGCATCATCAATCGCACCACCAAATCGGGGGCCAATTGTCAATAATCCTGCAATATTTTATTCAATTTTGTTAGGAATTCATCTCAAACCATCATAATATGTATCTAATTTTGTAGCAAATGGTATATTGTTCACATTTATACACATCAAACAAGCTCACCAGATACCAAGCTAGAAACAAGGTCCTTTCCAGCTCTAGCAGTAACTATAGAGTTATGGGCACCCGATACACAGGGGCCATGGTCAGCACAAAGCATGATGCACATCTGCAAAACACATGAAACCCTTTAAAACAAAAAGAATTTTATGTATGGAAAAACACTGTTGGTCAAATTTTGAGTCTAGAAACTGCTCTGAATATGCAGTGAACAAAATAGATCTATATTACATATTGCCCATAGCGTACCTCAATAAACTGAGTGCAGTAACGAGGAAGGCTACGCTTGAACCACAAAAGAGAAATGACATCACCAACTCCAAAGCCCTGTTCAATAATTGTGGACATTGGCACACCAGCATAGCAAGGCTCCTCACCTGCATCATAATCATCCAATCATATTACTTCCTGGGAGAGGGAAGACAAACGTTTAATGATGAGTATATATACAGAAGATGTCACCACCAATCTAACCTCTGTCATCTGAGATAGTGGAGATAATGTGTGTAGGAGCTCGGACCTTCCCACTCTTAATCGCGGTCTTAAGATCCTCAGGAATGGGAGGAGGTGTGATTTCCGTCACGGGGGAAATCTTTCCATCTTCAACCTGCCGGAAAATTTTAAATGCATAAGCTTGATTTCCATAATACATGATAGACCAAAGCAATATTTGCAAGATTAAACAAAAAGATCTATAAGCATACCAGTTTCTCAAATGTATCCTTAATTGCACCTTCAAGGGCTTCGTATGAAGTAGGCACAACTGCCCCAGCATCCCTTAGTGCCTGATTCTTAGCTTGTGCTGATTCTAACTCACCACCACTTTTTGCACCCTGTTACACCCACCCAAAGGAGGACCTCTGCAGAGTAAGTGTACTGCTCTCCAGAAGACAAAAACTGGAGGAAGGAATGCTAACATAGTTAAAAACTTACAGCGTGCCCGAACTGCACTTCAGATTTGAATAGACGTGCACATGTCCCACTAACCCATGCAACAACTGGTTTCTGGACCTTGCCTTGTTTCAAGGCTTCAACAAGTGAATACTCATCTCTTCCACCAAGCTCCCCAAGAACAACCATCATTTTAACCTGAAGCCACAGAATGCAATGCGAGGTTATTGTGTACACCAATGCTCCATGTCCTGGCTAGAAATGATGTATCAAAGGCCATGTGGCTCTCTTGTGTACTTATTAATAATTATGTTTTGTACTTTTATATGGCTCAGTGGGTGCAAACGGAATATAGATCAAGAAAAGCAAAGAGCCATTCTGAAAAGTTTTACATTAATTTATGAATAAAGAAGTTCAGCAGTTCAAATATCAAACCTGTGGTATGTTGTTAAATCGCAGAATATGGTCTGATAGAGTTGAGCCAGGGAAAACATCTCCTCCAATCGCAATTCCTGAACATGTTACAGGAATAGTTAGAGGGTATACTCTTTATGCATAAATTTTATATCTATCCACAAATATACCTTCATAAATACCATCTGTCACTCTGGCAATAGTGTTGTACATCTCATTTGACATACCACCCTGTTCATACAACGAATTTCAGTTTGTCATTGCAATTGCAATCATATATAAGCATCCAAGCACATCTAATGTTAGGCGTGCAACTAAATATATCCTAGTGAAAGTGAATGAATTAGTATTTAAAAGATGAAAGGTCAGTGGTTCAAGCTAAACTTTACTTACAGGTGCATTCAAAACAGAAAGCCAGGGCTTACTATGCATTCAAAATTCTTAAGAAACTCTTTAAGGTTTGAGCAACCATGCATACAAACAACAATTAAGTTACTTTTACTAACTGTTATTAAAGAACTATATTGCTATTTTCTCTATTTTAGTTTCCCATTTTGGCATGCTCAGCTCATTGTTGTGTTTAAGCAATAGCCTATTCAAAATAACTGAGACAAAAGGCTCTGTCATTGTTGCATGTTGATAAGCAAATATGTCAAGTGAAGAAGGGGCATAAAGGCTGTACCGATTTAGACACAAAACCAACAGATCCAGGCCTGTAAAGCTTGCATTGAATTATGTTGTCAATGGTTCCAGCAGTATCACCGATCTTGAAAGCGCCAGCTTGGATTCCTCCAACTGTGGCAGGTCCAATGATGACCTACAAGAATGAAATAATACTAAAATACTTAGCAAAAAAATCAGGGACAAATATGCAGGTCAAAAACACAACGATGTAATATTTCGACAAATAGGACATGAAGGACAATGCCAGTACTAATATCTAGGTTGCACAAAGCCATTACAGTGTCTAAAAACGTTCCAAGAAGGATGTGATCCTTTATAGATAACAATTAACTCCTTCAGGATGACAACTTGCAGCTGAAAATTCTGGTTCAAAAAGCAGCAAATTCATGCCCCTACCTTGTTATTAGCTTTTGCATAACTAATTAGCTGTTTTGTGTCTGATTCAGGAACACCTTCAGCAATAATTGCTACAACTCTTATTGTTGGCTGCTTCAAAGCTGCCATTGAAGAGGCAGCAGCACTGAAAATATTGTGAATACAGTTGCCATTAGTGGCTCAAAAAATCATGCACTTTCACAAAAAAAAAAAAGAATAGTGAAATTATAACTAACCTCCGGAAGGATGCAAAGTTAATAAAAACATCAGCAGTTGGGTGTGCATTACAAGCAGCTTCAATTCTATATAAAACAAACAAGTCAATACCAAGTTGTACTATACTAAGATCCAAAATAGAAATGAACTATTTTCTTGCTCAGTGAGCTAGAGAACTCACGTAGGATGAACTGGAATAGCAATTTCCTCTTGTCCAAAGAAAAGTTTCTGAAATCCATCAGAACCAGGGTTGATAATTCCAGCAACAGAAGGTGTTTCTCTCCCTATAGAGAAACACAAAGTCAGTAAGTAAGAAGAAAATTAACAATGTCATGTGATCCTTGTTAACCAAGAATAAAGGGATGATGCATACCACAGAGGAAGTCAAAATCAAGCATCCGTTGGATAGGAAGTTGCTTGTAGTTGTAGAACAGCGCTTGGGTAGTTTTTGAGAAAATTTGACCTGTCGCCATGATTTACTTCGCCTGCACAGATATGAATAAGAATATGATTACAAGTTGCAGTAATGTCTGCATAACAATATAATAGAAGTTGGATATCTTTGCAAAATGGTCAAAACAAAGTCCAACGTCAAGTATTTAAGACTACAACAGGTGATTCAAAATGCCATGATGACTGGAGATACAGTTTTTCAGTTATCAGCATCAGAACCAACATAATAGTGAACTTAAATGTAAGAAAATCTCTTGAACACTCAACTTAGATGGCCACTGATAATTGTATGTCACTAAAAGGGAAAAAATCAACATAACAGGGGGGTGGGGTTAAGTTCTCCCAAAACCCTTGTAAGCAATACAAGACCTACACAAAAATCGGCAGAACTGAGTAACTGACCAAAACTACAAAGGTCTAATGCAAAGAATATCAATTTTAAATCATCAACCTAAAAGCTACTTAAATTGGGTTCGAATTCTAGAAGCATACTACCGTAGAAATGTAGGGAAAGACTGCGTACAAAAGAACCAAGTGATCAGACCCTACACAAGCTGGAGCTACATGCACCGGGCTGCCCTTTTATAAAAAAATAAATAAAAGCTACTTAAAAGACGACGATGTTGAAATTCAAATGTGAGTTAACTTTTTGAAATCCTCTATGAACCTGCTAAAACAGGACAAATGAAAACTAGAGAATGGTGCTCATTTATCAAAATTACACCATAATAGAACTGAACTCTACACATAACAGCAGATGTCACGTATGTTTGATACACAGGCACAATAAGTTTTATCATTGCCCGACTACTTCCACTTCCACCCTTCACCCATGTGAATAAATGGAGAAAACTATCCACTATATAATTTGCGGCTCTTCAAGTCTCACATTTTATCTCCCAAATTCAAATTCACGAATTAGAACAATGCTACCATTCCTACTGGATCATAGGTTCCTTCCAGCCACAACTAGTGAGCAACTATAAGCTGAACAGAACCACCATCGATCACGAAACCAAGCAAAAGGAACGTCAGTTAACTCCTAGAACCCGACAAAGTCAAAACCTCGCTAATTTGCACTACCAAACCCCGAGATCTCTTCAGATCCATACAAAAATCGCAGCCCCGCAGTCCAAAACCAAGGTACCGGATACAAAACACAGTATTCCCCAGACGGCCACGGAGCAGCCCCTCCAACTAAGCAAGGGACCGTTTCCCGGGCCGAATTCAGATCAGGCAGGGCACCGTAGAGCAGCCCATTCCCGCTGGAACACCAAACCCCCGCTAAATCCCGCATGAGCTGCGAGATCCCAGAACGATCCCGCCACCGCACGAGCCACGGATCACCAGATCCACGGCGCGGCGATCCGACCCACCAGGCGCTCGGCCTAATGCCGCAGAGAGCGATAGCAGCAGCAGCTGAACAGCGGAGGAAGTTGGAATGCGCGAGTGTCCGGGGGGGGGGGGGGGGGGGGGGGGAGACGGAAGTTGCGAACCTTGAGAGGCGGCGGCGAAGCGCGGCGGAGGTGGGAGCTCGTCGGAGATCAGTACGGGCGGAGCAGAGCAGGGACGGGCGGAGCCGAAGCGGAAGCAGAGGGAGGCTTTATAGTGGCGGGTAGGGGTTGAGGCGCCGGTGAGGGGTAGGCAAGGCGAGCGACGCACTCCCCATCTACCGCGATCAGCCAGTTCCGTGAGCGTCTGCCTGGACCGGGTCCATGAGCCGTTGTAAACACGGGTCGGGTACGGAGATGGCAAGTTCTTCACATTGTCATGCTCGTGTTAAAGCAAGGTTGAAACCTTGAAGTTCAAAAAAAAAAAGTTGAAACCTTGAAGGATTTCACGTTGCTCGTCAAATCGTCCACGCCTGCACGCTGACCCCCTTGCCTAAATGCAGAAAATGGGACTTTAATTTTATAAAAACGAAAAAAGAAAGGGCACTCGGTTCTGTTGAAATGTATGACAGGAGACTCACCTTTCTATATACTCCTCCGTTTTTATTGTTGTCACTGGTAACATTTCAAGACCAAGGAGTGCATAGGTTGATGAATGAATTCCTCCTATACCATCAAAAATTTCAGTAGTTCCTTATCAGCCATGGAAGAAACCGAACTTTCTTCCTTGCCATCTCCAAAATTTTTGGTGCCTCCAATGTCATCCCCGTCATAATCCGTTTACTCTGTAGCAACAGCGAACACTGTAGCAATGCCGGTTACTGTAAACTCACTCCTCTTATCCTCCTATTTTTTATTTTGTACATAAAATTAAAAACAACAGTTGTGGAGATTATATAAAAAGTCTATATTTTGATTAAAAATATATATGATCTCCATAAGATTATATTTTTCACATATTTTGTAATTATAAATTTTGATAAAAATAATCTCCATAAGGTTATATTTTCACATATTTCGTCATTACAAAAATTATAAATAGATTATATTTTTTTATAGAAATAGTATTTTTTGTTGAATCTCCAGAATTATTGTTTTAAATTTCATGTAACAAATAAAAAATAGGAGGATAAGAGGAGTCTATGGATGTACAATAACTGTCATTGCTACAGTGTTCGTGGTTGCTACAGTGTTGCCAGATTATGACGAGGATGGTATTGGAGGCACCAAAAAATTTGGGTATGGCAAGGAAGGAAGTTCGGTTTCTTCCATGGCTGATAAGGAACTACTAAATATCAGAGGAGGAATTCACTCTAGATTGATATGATGATTGATGAGTCACATACCTCTATATATCAAAGTACAATTAGCGATATCAGATGATAAGCCAACACTCCAATTCATATTTTGGTAAAATTGGTCCATGCATTTGTTAAAGTAAGGAAAAGTGTGATTGTAGATTTAAAAGATTCTACATAGTACATTTAAAAGTATGACAATATATTTGAAGTAACTCAATTAAATTTAAGAAAGCATGAATTTCAATATGATAAATTCAAACATGCTAAGTATTTAAAATGCAAAAAAAACCTCATAGCTAATTTAAATTTAAAGGAGATCACAAAATTAGTTTTGTTGCTCTAATGTTCATAAAACTTTTGATCATATAGTTTTCATTCAAATCAAAGAGAATATCACACATATGAAATTATCTTTTTTCTACTATACAAATTGAGCAATGTTGATAATAATTAAGTATGACTATATCTAAGATTATGACTCTCTATGTGGTACCGAGTGACCATCAGTCACACCTACTATGACTAGGGGTTAGAGGATTATCAATTTACCTGTAAATAGTACCATATTACTATTAAATTAATAAAATATTATGTTAGAGGGGGGCGTATGACCCACTACGATCATCACTAAGCTTTATCCCTCATCATACTCATGTCTAATTGCGCAGAAGTCATGAATAATCCATAGAGTATGTCGTGAGTCATCCAACGTCCATGTGTATTGGTGTTCAATATCAAGCTTTATATATAATAACTTTAGTCTCGGGCAATATGTCTGGGGTTTGCAATTAATGTAAATTTCATGATGAGTTGAAAACAACATTTATAACTGATAATTAATTATAATATAAAGTTCACTAGTAAAATACCCGTGTGTTGCCACTAGCGTTTGTTAAAAAAAATTATGGTTAGAATTTTTTTTGTAACTGTAAAAGGTTTTCAATTAATCAATTTTTTGGCTTCAACATTTGCTCTATTTTTATTTTTCTTTACCTTTATTTGTTTTAAAAAAATATTCATTACAATAATTTTGGAGTGAGCTATTATTGAAATTTTTGTTATTAGTTTCCATCCAAAATATAATATTAAAGTAATAGATAATTAATTATTATAAGTATAAAATATTAAATTAAAATTAAAGTCCAATTCAACAAAGAATTAGAAAATGGTTGAAAAATGATTTAGACTTGGTGAATCATTGTAGCATATAAACTGAATATGACAATATTACGAATATATCTGGACATAAAAAAAAGTAATCTAGACAACTTCACCTCAATTAATAAGTTTTAGAAATGTTACCTAGAAACCAAATAAAATATTATCCATGTTACCATGTAATAGTTTTATTTTATTTGTAGCATCCATGGTGTGCGTCAGCGGCTATGGATATTCTGTTACGTCCACAGTTTTGGCAAATGGTGTATACGGCGGGTTTACGTAGGTCACACCAGAGAGCAGCAACGGTGCATCGACCACACATCGACGTCCATGATCTGGGCACATGGTGTATACGGCGGTCTCGCTGACTGCCGGGCCACACGTGACAGTGACCCCGTCGCCCAGCGAGCGTCGCGCACGTGACGGTGGGGTGGCCGTCGCGTTTCGCTGGGCAGGCGAGCGGCACGTGCCGACGGGGTGGTGCGCTGTGCTCGATTAGGCGCGGCGCCACTGGCTGTTGAATGAATCAGCAGCGATCGATCGAATCCGTGGCTGTTTTGCTCGGGATCTTAAATGGCACAAGCGTGGCCAGTGGACCGTGGGACCATATGGAGGAGGAGCAGGGGCCCGAATGTCATCGTCACAATCTTGGGGACTGAGGGCGCTCGCTTTTAATTTGGTGGAGATCCCGAGGTCAGGGCTTGACGTGCTGTCGACGCTCGACGGCCTCTGGTTGAGGTCTCTAGTGTGGGCCCAGCAGGTAAGACAGAGAGCTCTGAGTTCTAAACGTGAGGGGGCTTATGTACAAGTAGAGTGCATTAGATCGTAGGTGTACTTCCTCCCTCGTCGGTCGGTGGCCAACACTTGTCTGCTCCTTTGGGAGTAGTATATTAGTTGACTAGAAACGGTCCTTTCACTGCTGCTTTTTTTTAAGATCGCATTCCCTTCTCTTGTTTTTCCCCCCAGGAATTCCATACTCTTATGTGTTTGTTTGTCCGGCAGCGGGAAAAAAAATGAATTTGTGGGGTTATGTTTTTACAGCAAATTCTCTGCATACATGATGTTTGGCTGAAAGGAAAAATTAGAAAACAAGAAAAATGTTCTAAAACCACTGTAAGAACATAGAATTTTCACGGGCGGAAAGAAACTGTCTCAATCCTCCAGCAATTGTCTTTGGCAGCTAACTTTGCCACACAGAAAGGAGAAGGGAAAATTCCCTTTATGCCACTGGAAAAATTCATTGTTTCTTCTATGCTATGAAATTTTTTTAACTTCCCCCTATGCCATCAACGCTTTTCTTTATTCGTTAGCTAAAAGAAAATATTTTCTTCACTATAAAATTTATGAAAAATTGTAAATTTATAAAGTAACACATAAGGAATATTTTTTGTTATTAGAAAATATTATGGTTCTATAATATTTTTTAATTTGAAATTGGTAAACCTTGCCAAGCGTTAAGGTTTAGAAGTTAATTTTAGAAGTTTTGAACCTTAATGGCTTGTCATATTCACCTATTTTAAATTCAAAAATATTATAGAATCAAAATATTTTCTAATAATGAAAAATATTCTCCACGTGTATTTTATAAATTTACAAATTTTCATAAATTTTGAAGTAAAGAAAGTATTTTTTTCGAGCTACTGAATAGAGGAAAATGTTAAGCACTAACACTAGTGGCATAGAGGATATGAAAATTTTATTTAAATGGTACAGAGGAAAGTTCAAAAATTTCCATGGCACAAAAGAAACAATAAAATTTTTCGATGGCATAGAAGGAATTTTCTCAAAGGAGAACCAATGAGCCAAGTAGCTTCTCCGCGCGCATAACTCGCTGAATTGCAGTATGGAACTCGTTGGATTCAGCATGGCATCACGTGAGTCATCTTTCCAGTTCCAAAATTTCTTGTAGCGGTATTACGTACGGTGCTCCAACAAGTCAAGCTATTAGTATTAGTTGTTTGTCGGTCATAGGATGTATCAGGGATCCCTCTGAAGTCAAAGCTCGTGATATCCATCTCGCTTGCAATTTTCGGATCGGAATCTCCACATTCGGCGGCCAAGGTGTGGCATTCATGTTAAGAATTCCACAACGTGTAAGCATCAGTCAACTGTGATCAGTTCAGTTATTTATACTCTTCTACTATAGAAGCTGATCACGTCACTGTTTGATGAACTCCCTCTAGTTGACAGACATTTACGTGCATCCACCCGGTCCTTCGTTAGGAACAATGCAAATTTAACAAAAACAGAGCCACCTAAAGCGACTTGTCAGCCGGCATGTCGCAATTTTAGCTGTTACAAATTCATGGGCAGGTAGGCAGAGATAACGCTCTTGGACGCTACTCCTAACAACAAAAACCAGTACGGCGGCGACGTGCGGCTAGCTACACGTAGCAGTCATGACTCACAAGCAACAATCAGCTCGGTCACCAAATAAATGATTCTTTAGTTATTGCCTCACTTCCCACTGAAGAGGAATTGGTTGCGCCAGAATCGAAAGACGTTTGGTTGGCCGCTGGTTGTTGCTGGTGGCTTGGTACAGATCCCTTACCAGATCGATGTTCTTTATCTTTTTTTTTTTTTTTTTTTTTTTGCAGAGGCTTCAAGTCAAAGCAAGTAAACTGATGAGTAGGTTGTCTCACAAAGGAACATAAAAAGAACAATTATTAGCTGATATATAGTACTAGTCAGTTGGTTACTTGGTTATGTGCCTGCCGACGAATAAAGGAAGTGCAGCAAAGTGTCAATTTTTTTTCCTTTTTCATTCCTGATGGGTGCATAACAATATTGCCGAGGTTGCTATTCGTTACATCATTCTTTTGAGCGGCTAGAGATACTAGAACTGTAAAATAAAGTAGGAATAAAATGTAATGGCCAACTCCGTTCAACTTGATCTCATACTTTCATTCGTCGACCTGTACACATTCATGTATGCACATCTGTAGCAGAATTTAATGGCAATATTCTGGTCCATCTCATTCATGTCATCGCCTCCATCCACCACCACCTCGTGGTAAAGCCTTGTCAGCCGTTTCCCCGCCATCAAACCAATGCTGAGGAACATAACGAGTCACTAGGGTTAGGCCTTGTTTGGTCTCACCTTCTAAACTTCAATTACTTTTGGTCTAAACATTACCTCCTAAATTCTCCTAAACTTTAAATGCCTATAATCACATCAACCCTCCTAAAAGTTTCTAAACTTTAAAAAAAAATGTAACCAAAGTCAAAATTACCCCTCTCCATGTGTGATTTTTTTTCTTTCCACACACATCTTTTTTTTTTATTAATTATGGATAAAGGACATATATGTCTATTTTTTTTATTAATAAAAAAAATTAGCCATGAATCCAAACATATACCTCCTAAATTTTAACTAGCTAAACTTTAGTTGGCTAAACTTTAATAGCTAGATAATCCAAACAGGACCTTAGAATGATAGCAAGAACAATATGGTGGGGCAATCGGCAATCAACTTGTAACCCATGCTACTTCAACCCTGGTGGGCCTCAGTCCAATTCATTGGGTCAAGGCGGGCCAGTGAATATCTAAAACCGCACCCCGTGGCCAGTAAATCGTAAGGCTCATTCTACTACTTTAGGATGATGAAAGAAACAATTTGTTACAGCAAACCTACTAGTCATTAATCAGGCTCTGAACCCACCAGCATGAAAGCAGGCCACCATAGTGGGCTATGGGAGACGAGTTTCAATCAATCTGATCAAAGCTTAGATTAAAAGCTTACACCAGGATGCAATTAAAAAGTATGCAATCAGGAGTTTACTGCCGATCTGTAAACAGATAATGTTTCCCGGTATTACAGAAATTTGAAATGAACAGTAGCAAACTTGCAGCTAAATAGATGGCATTATCAAGTGCCTGAAAAACTGTACAGTGCTATCATACAACATGTGGAATGACTAGACGCCAAGCTTTGGCGTCAAAATCTGTAGCCAGATGTCACAGAACATCAACTGCAAAGATTTCTTTTCATCTGCAAAATTACCCGAGAGAAGTGATCTATGTGTCTAATCCTGACGTGCTCAATCTGTCAGTGATTTCACGGCTCCTAATCTGAAACTATCTTGCGCTTTTACACTCTCTTTCTTGTTACACTCTTCCGTGGTTCCTTTTTGCTGGGCGCGGCACCTGAACCTAGGGAAGTCATTCCAACTGCACTTTGGTACAAGTCCTTCAGCCTGTAGAAATCAAATTGTCCAATAAAGTCGTTATTAGCCCAATACCATTCTTGAACAAGGAAACCCACTAAGATTATAGCTGCAAACCTTGGCATGCTGATCACTAGAGCAATCACAGAAACTCCAACTATGAGCGGGAAAACCGGTGCCAGGTCCAGTTCCTGCATTGTACAAAAGATTACATGGCATTCTAAACTGATGAAAATGCATAACTTGACTCCAATAACATGTCAAACTTTCTGGTAAACTGATGGCTTGTTTGGATACAACAGAATAAGACCAAATTTGTTCCAACTTAATAGGGAAATCAAAACAAAAACCACCCACCCACCACCCCAAAAATTAATAAGTCTTAGAAGGTATATTCAGCACCACCTATGACCAACTAAACTATTCACTGCAATAAAAAAAAACTCGACCTGCAGGGGGTAAGACAGCCCCCGGGCATTTTTGTTAAGAAGACCTTCTCACGCAGGTCGAGAAAACACCCGAACCCTTGTCCCACCCTTACACAGTGGCACCGTGGCCCGTGTGAGACGACCACGACCTGGGCCGGGCCTTAGACCTATGCTTTGGCGTGGTGACAAGCGAGGGGATTTTTTTACCTCAACCTGTAAATTCGCTCCCACTGGAAGTCAAATCAGGATGCAAACCTTATTTCACTTTCAGAACAGGATTATATATCTAGATGCAGGTAGTAAATAACAAGATATTTTCTATCCTGCTTGTGTAGTATAATTCTCTCTTAGAAACTGTGAGATATAATTTCAGACCAAAATTATATATCAAGATGAGGATAACGAATAACAAGATAATTTCTATTACCGCTGCATATTCCCATCCAGATCTCTTGCCCGGTTTAAGAGTGGAAGCAAATTATCAAAGATGCTGCAACTGTGCGATAGAAGTTACCTGCTTGTGATGGCGTTCTTCTGTTCTATATTTAAGGGGACCAACATGAATTTGAGGTTGCTTTTCCAGGTCTATTTCAACTATCTCTGACTCAAGTCTGTGGGTATGTGATGGAAGGCCAGACCGGAGCTGAACAAGATGCTTGCCCTTTGGCAAATCTCGCACTTCAAAGTAGTAGGAAAGAGGAACAGGAAGTACAGATTCTACTCTAGAAGGATCAGCTGCTGATCTGATTTCAATAGACAGATGTGGCTGCAGTGTATCAATGTCATCCCCTTCTACATGACCGCTCAAAATTGTTACTTCTGGGCGCTCAAAAACTACAAAATCAATATCAGTGATGTCTTCATGACCAACCTGAAATATGAATTCTTGTTTAAGCATAAACAGCAAAGAAGCATGATAAATGTCTGATTCGCATGAGATAACACTACTGTAAATGATATGTGCAATGGACTTCAATTATAACTGTATATTAGGACTTACATCAACTGACACATGCTTAGGCGAAGCACGCTCAACTGCTGCAAATCCAAAATTATCTTTTGCAACCACTCTTATAGAGTAGGTTGAGCCAGGCACAAGTCCTCTTAGACGAAACCTACCAAAAGTATCGGTAGTAGCTTCCTCATAATAACCTGTGAGTTCAGATCTTGCTTCAACAAAAACACCCTCCTTTGGTTGGCCAGTCAGCAGTGTTACAGAACCCATGGCACTGCATTGAAATGTTGGTCGAGTTAATAGTTTAAGATTGGCTGCAAATTAGATTTAGCCATGCACATTCATAAAAATCAGAGCCTCGACTCGATAACTGACTAAGCACTTTGCATGCACCTGTACTCTCAACAAACACCATTCTAGACACACATGAAACTCAAATAAGCATCAGTGGTATATCTACCACTCTGCCGCAGTTGTCTGCCAATGTAGTAAACAGAGGAACATTACCCAAAATGGGACTAATAAAAAATGCATTTAGTTGTACTTTGCCTGTCCTCAGAAAAGTGCTTTACCTTTACTATTACATCTCTACTTTTAAAAAATATAAGGCCCTGCTTGACTGCACATGTTCCTAGAACTGAACTGATGTGCTACCAAAGAATGTCTTTTGGAATTTATCGGTACTTGTATTTCACACATATTTAGAAAAAATGAATAATCTTTCGTCAAAATTTACAATGTTACTATCTAGCAACATAGCCCTAATATTCTTAAACCCAAGGACACATACCACATCTCATATATGCCATTGATCATGGATGAGTTTTCCATAGTAGTTAACTCATACACATGTATGGCCAAATTCATGCGAAGTATTCAATGTGTGGCCTAAAGCTTAGCACTACTGCATGAATATAAGTTAGCTAGAACTGACCCTAACTGTAAAATAATAAATACATGATGGATTTCATGCAATCTCATTGTGAACTAAGCGAGTAGGGCACAAACTTCCAAAAATTGAACAAGGCAGTTTCTTCATTGCATACAAAGCTAAGAAATATTAAAATTATAGGATAATGATTCATAGATAAATAATGAAACAAACCTATAAGCCACTCTGGTAGCACGGAATTCAACCTTTCTAGACTCTCCTGAATTAAGATCAATAGCAACCGCTGATGGAGTAAATTTATATTCCTGCAGCAGAAAATCAATTATGATAAATTTTGTGCATGACATCTTATAGGCATTGCAATTGACACCTTATACGCACTTCTTTCAAAATTCTAATAATGTATTCAAGCATATGAACTGAAACAGCATACATGGTGACGAAAGTCTTCAATCTCAGTCAACCCACATCGAGAATATTTTACAGAAAATAAAAAAAAAAATCAGAAGTATTGACTTTTGTAATACATTTCATAAATGCTCATGGAAACTTCAATCCAAATTCAATAATACTAAATTACATAAACAGCATGAAATGGCTGAAAGCATGAAAAAATTCAAATTCCAAAGTAACATCCAATGGCAAATTTCTTTAACTAGGGAAGCACCTTAAGAAGAGGTCGGAGATAGAAACTTCCAGGAAATAAGTTGTCAAAACTGAAAGTTCCAACGGGACTACTGATTGAGTTATTTCTGTACCCTTCTTCACCGCTCAAAGATAACAATACTGATGGTAACATCTCAGAATCCTTCTCACCATAGATCTGCACTAATATCTGACCCAATTTTTGACAAGCAAAGGTGTATGAGCCAGTTTGCTTGAGATGATAACCATCCTGCAGGAATTTTGATAATAATCAGACAAAATAATCAACACAGCGTCCCTTTTAATACTGTTGATTAAAGATTCATAGTTTAGCCCAGTATAACTGATTAATTTACTATAAGAATTAAAGAATAAGCACGCATCAAACTTAAATCTCACTTGTCATTGCTTCTTATTTGGGAAGGCAAGGGGAATTCAGGTTATACCAATAATAAAAATAGAAAGATAAAACTTCAAAAGCACAGTTGCTCAGTCTGATGTGTTTTGATGACATGTGCTTAGAACGCAATAACATTCATTTAAATAAAGCTTTTTCTATGGCATACGCAATACCAGTTGCCATTTTCTAGCTGGAACAGCTTTTGTTCTTCTAGCCAGTGTTATTTACGTGGTAACCATTACACTGTACCATCTTACAGCACTACAGAAAATGGCCCGTAATCTAGTGCTTAAATTATACTCCCTCTGGTCCGGAGTTCATGTCGTTAGGACAAGCTAATCATTGCAAATTTGCAGTAATAAGCTTGTCCAAACGACAAAAAAAACAGAACAGAGGAGTCGAATAGCTAAAATTATTGCTCAAAATATAATACAAACCTTTATTGCTTCAACTTTATACTCTATATCATCATACAAGGGACCCGCAATGAATGATCCCTCAGAATTTGTCTTTGTCTCTGATGCCACATCCCCTTTCTTAAGTTGGACATAGTTGCTCTTCCCAGCTGCTACAATCTTGATGTCAACATCAGGAGTTGCAGGTGAAACTGATCCTTCAAGGTATACACCAGATTTTGCAGTAATTGGTGGAACAGTATCTTGGCATCCATTCACTGAAACTGAATACTGCAGTTTAAATATCACAAAGCGTGTTAAAAGTGTGGTTTTGAGTAAAAGAAATCACTAATCCATTATCACCCTCACCTGCTGTCTTGCTGGATAAAATAGAATCTTTTTCCTTCTAGTGCTGTAAATGGTGAATCAGGTAAGCAAAACAAATTACACATAATTGTTTGCAACGCAAAGAAAATTGATCTCCCTTCAAAAGGAAAAGGTAAACCAGTTTCAAACAAGAACGATAAAGAAAATGGTCCCAAAGAAGGTAAACAAGGGTTCTTGGCAGAACAAATTCCTAGGTCAACAAAGCTAGATATTTCAGGTAGTGCAAAACAGAAGTATTATGGTCTCTACAGATGAACATTGTACCTCAAATCATGAGGGACAAAGATGAAATCCTCCCCAAGGTCAGCCCAGATAGAATACTCAAAGGCAGTAAAGCCACTTTGAGAACTCTTTCCAAGAACAGGAGTGGTGGAGATCTTTTCGAAGAAAGTACCATCACTCTTAAAGACATCAACAACAATATCTTCAGAACCAATTTGTTCCTGAAGGCCCACCTCCACATTAATTTCTCCTTTCACAAGATACTTCTTCGCGCTGATATGAACCGGCTAAAGGATAAACTTCATATGTTAGCAAGTCAAATAAACCTTTTAGGAACATCTGTAAGTATAAATAAAAATATTCCTGACAAAAATAAAGTAAAAAGAAACAAGAATCTCACCATTGGATTCGCTGTATCAAACAAAACAGACGAGCTTCCAAAGGAAATGCATGAATTGATTAAATGAATCTCATGTTGCCCTGAAGTTTCTACACAGATCCTTTGAGATCCTTTCTGAGAAAAATGAAAAGTGGGCTATGTTAACCAAAGTCCAAAGGTTTTATTGAATTAAGCATGATGCATATTCAATTCATCATGATGCACCTTTATCAACAACTCAAGTTTAGAAGAATCAGGCTGATGAATGTATGCTTCAGTGTCGTGAGTCGAAACTAGCTCGATCCAGTAGCCCTTTTGTACAAATACAATTTCCCTCACATCATCAGTGCCAACATCAATATCCAAGGCATTTTGGTCCCAACACCAATCATCCTTTGGTGAGCCCTCAGATGTAGAACGTTTGACCTGTACGGAAGATGCATCCGCAAATAATTATGACTGGAAAACACCAGCAAACAATACAGTTTCAGAGACCATCATAAAAACTTTACCTCCATACGATACTTTCCGGGAAATACTTTGGTGAACACAAAATTAACATTATCTTGCTCCAAAGTAGTAGTCCTCCTTTCCTGCTCAATGCCTCCAGCTATCCTAACAAGCGAAAGCAGAATATTGTTGCACTGCTCTTTGCACTGGACTCTACCATGAATGTTGACTTGCGACTGCCAGCAAAGAGATAATCCTCTCAGTTATTATCTCAATCTAGAAAACATCTATCAAAGTGAACAGACATAAATGTGGGCAAAAGCAATGCCATTGCGTACCTGAGAGAACTCTAGATCAAGCAGTGGGCTGTTGACATTGACACCAATAGATCCTGGTGAAAACATAAGGGTAGAAGAACGTTCGGTATCCACAGGTAATGCAGATAACTGGTATTCACCAGCAGGAACCTGCAAAGTTCCACGAGGATCTTAACAACTGCTTTCTACTGAAATATTCTGTGTATATACTACCCTCCATTCCTTTTTTCCTTGTTGTTAGGACAAGATGTTTAGTTCAAATTTGATCTAAGCACCTTGCCCTAACATCAACAGGGAAAAAAAAAGTAAAAAACTGGAGAGATTATTCCTGTAGTAGCGCTTACAAACTTCTCAGTCCTTGTTCATAGAAAAATCTCAAAATGGAAGTCATCTTTACCTTATTATTGTTAAATTACACACAAGTAACATGGAATATAGGACTACTACAAAAATTATTGAACTCACCATGCATGTTTACATTGCAAACATATTGCATGATAGGTATATCAAAAATATTCAAATACAATGGAATTCCCAATTTTTAGTAAAAAAAACAGATAAGTTCTCAACAAATACCCGGGGGGGGGGGGGGGGGGGGGGGGGGGGGGGGGGGGGGGGGGGCATACCTCAAAGCAAAATCTTCCATTTTCACCCACAAGTTTCCTCTGCGGCTTTACATTTTCAGGTCCATGTGTTAAAGTCACCTAAATCCCCGTATAAATTGTGAGACATAAGTCATTTTAATGATCCCATTGAAACAAACAGAGACTCAGATATTACCATGGCTTTTGAATTCGGAGTCACTGTTCGAACAGTACCACATACATCATACCTAACTGACTTGATATCATCAATGCTGGCCATGTTCGGTAATATCTAAAGAAAAGATAATATTTAGTCAAAGTTTGAGCACTTAGAGGGTAGATTTGACAGAATTAAGATTCGCTCACGCCAACTCAAAACTACCATGAAATCCTCCAAACGGTTGAACTTATAGTGATCCTTCTCGGCAGTTACAGTATACTTCTTCGATGTAACCTAGACAAGGGCAGCACAAAAGACTATATTAATAAAGTCAGAAAACTGAAAATAACAAGTTAAATTTTATGCGCCATATATAGACAATGCAATCAAGAAAGAATGTCATTTTTTCTGCTTTTATGGCTCTGAAGATGCAATCAAGAACACATTCGACTCCTATACATTAAAAGCATTTTTGAAAGCATAATAGTTGAAGTTGAAAGCATTACAATGATGCAACTTCTTGTAATATGGATGGTCTTTTGTTAATTTTTTTTGCTTTGAATATGGATCTAAATTAAAGTTCATTATATAATTGCAAAATTCAGCAGTAACATGACTGGTAAGGCAGTAAATGGTAATATGGTATTGTTGACACCTCCTGGAATTTTTGCTTTCCCTGAGTCATAGAATGAGTTCAAAGAAAATGCTCTACATCAAGGTACAAAAAATATGAGAAGAAACTTGAAAGATAACAGATGCATGGTATAATTTGATTAAATAAAAACTACCTGATCAAGTCTGTAATGCCCAAGACTATCTGTCACGGCTCTCAACCGGCCGTCAACTATGACATTGGCACCTTCCACTCCAGAACCATAACCATCAACAACTCGTCCTCCAACAGAAAAACCAGTAACCTATTCAAACACAACTGTCAAATTGTCATGCACACAAATCCGGATAGAGGAGATAGGAACAACAAAAATAAAGCCTTTTATAGTCCCAAGCAAGTTGGTACGCTAGAACAAGGTTTATATAACCGGTAGAAACCAGCCAGTTAACCGGAAAACCGATCTGGGCTGGTTTCACCTACTGACTTGTTAACCAGGAAAACTGAAACTTTGTACTGTAGCAAAGCAGTTAGCCACCGGTTAACTGGCGTCTAGTTACAGGTTATGTAAAGCCTGGGCAAGAAATGAAACCCCAATGTACTAGCATGAGGCAGCAAGAAAATTCTTAAGAAAGCAAAAGAAGAGGATAGAGGAGATAACCATAAATAAAGAAAGAAAGAACATCTTGCAATATTGATAGCTTGAATCATTTATAACTTTACACACATCTCACTATTTTATTTACTATTCAGAAAGAATATAGGCCAATTCAAATTGTCGCCCAATAAAACCAACATTATGCCAGGGTAGATGATATGTTCTTTATCGATCAACCTCAAGAAAAATATTTCTTGCCATGACTTAGTCCAAGCCATATATGTAACACAACTTTAAACATTACCTGGAACTTCTGGGGAATGGTCATATGACTATGTTCCACTGAAACAGGTAGTGAAGAGGGTGATACATCAAAGACAGTGTTCTCCCCCTTGTAATATGGGACCAGCTCATAGCTACCTGCATAATTATAGAAAAAAAAATGGTACATATCCAGATTATATTTTCATAAAGGGGCCTGGCAAGAGCAGACCATGATCTCGAACAGATCAAACAATTGAATACTGCTTTGCATGATGACAAGCGGTTCATATTTGTGATATATGGTACATTTTTTTACTCACGATGTAGCTGCTCTTACTACGAGCTATATGGTAAAATAAAAAAAAATAACGTTTCTGGATAAGATATTGTAAGCTGATATGTCAACAGAAGAACTTCCACATACAAATGGCACTAAGATTGCTTTTTCAAAGGTTAAACAAGTTATCAACTTACCACAGGGTAGGGATTTAAACATAAAATTCCCATCAGCCCCAGATATTGCATGACAAAGAGCACCTTCCCTGGGTGCATCACCATAACCTTGTGGGCAGGGCACCTCTGTTACATCATTCGAGTACAAATACAGGTGTACTCCCAACATTGGGTTTCCCTAATAAGGAAAAAAACATGGTGAGTGTTAGAAAATGAATGAATAGAATATATTCAACATGTACAAATTTAAGGAACAAATGAATGTAGTATCATTATTGTCAAACAGAACCATTTTGTTATTCAAACCTGTTCAACTACAGAGCCATAAATATTGTATCCAGATACAAAGAAAACATCATCAGCTACAGCATTTCCAAACCGCAAGTCAACCTGCATAAGAAAACAAGTACCATTGTAAGACAATACAATAGTTGTCACAAATCACAACATCTGATGTCAAACGAGGATATATGAAATACTAACCTCTGATGAGCCTCTCATCTCAATGTCATAATCAGGATGAGAAGCACGTAGCTTGTAACGACCTGGAAAGGAAAGTAAAATAAGGAGCAAAACAGGGGACAAAACTGTAGAAAAAACTCTCTATCATGATACTGGTCTACGCAGCTAACACACAGACCCACAGACCAAACACAAACAGACACAGTTATGAGAGGAGATGGCCCAAAAAGCTCCTATTAAATAAATAATGAACTACTCAGGATTGTACATCACAAAAGTGATGAACAGTAGTGGTCAGAGTGGCTGTGGCCTGTGGCTCAAACAGTAGCAATAGAGGAAGCAGTGATATGAGTGGAAATTTCTTCAGGCCATAGCATTATAGCGTTGCTGGATGTGGAGAAAAGGGAGGACCATATTAAAGTTAGAAGATTGGGGAGTGAATAGTGAGCATGAAAATGCAGCGAGAGTATTTAGAGCATTTTCAAATGATGGTCATCAGCCGCAAAATGCCTCTTGCCTTTAGTTGTAGTGCCACATTCAAATTCAATGGAAGATACAATGTTGCACACTTATGAAGTGGCGTAGATATTATTCTATATTTGGTGCTCATTTTAGTATTTACAGTGCATTTTGACAGTTTGTAAACAGAAAAATAATAAAATTAATGCCTACAAATGGAACCATATCATATAAAATCCTTTGTAAGGTATTAAGTTGCAGCTTTTAACAAATAACAGCAGGATGGGTTAAAGAACAACAATTCATAGCAAATTTTTGCATGTACTATATTCATGTTGTTTTCTAAACATAAAGCATAGTAAACTAGGAAAACCTGGAATTATGTTTGCAAATGTGTATTCTCCGGTTGATGACGTTAAAGCAGATGCAACCAACTCATCAGAGTCTGACATCAGCTCAACTTTCACACCAGAAGGTCCTCCATCCTTCAAGCATCTCTTACCACCAACTGCTCCCAACACTTTACCTGATATCATAAACCTGCATGTGTGTATTAACAGTTGAAACTTCAATGTGATAATTGTTCACACATAGAAAATAAAGTAAATTGTCAAAGTAACAGACCCAGTGAACTGGAAATTAATATCTTCGTTTCCATTGCATCCATTTTGATCGATGACAACAGGAACCTGAAGTGTTTATGCGAACAGAGAGTCAAAGGCACATAGTGAAGAAACAAACAGGGCAGATGAATGGACACATTCAGTTCCAGCATCAACTTACAGTTTCAGGCTTCCATGACCATCCCTTAGGCCCCTTGACTCTAACCATGAATGAACCCTATTGCAAGACAAATAAGAAACATAAACAGGAGAGAGGAAGAAAGGGAGCGAAATTGTTTCAATAATAATGGTGAGAATATGAGCTTAACTCATTTCCGTAACCCCTGTGTCCAGTTGAACCCATAAACAACAATGCAAAACAAAACTCAACAACAATCACAAGGATACCTTGTCATAAACTGGTATAAAATAGTAGCCATTTGGGGCACACTGTGTGCTTTCCTTAACCAAACCATCAACTGTGCACAGTTCGACCTGATACAAGAAGTTGGGAGAGAATTAGTTTGTGGCATGAATAGAAAGACAAACAACAGAGCCACAACAAATTAAGCCTACATTACTACTAATCATGCCCTTGAGGTGTAGCATTAGTATTTATCCAGGAGAAATGAGAATATGTCTTTGAGATAATAATACACAGCTATACAGGACAAAAGGAAGTTAACCATTGGTGAAGTGAATCTATATCGATTGTATTACCATTGAGAAAGTCCTTATAGTATTCATTTGATAATGCTTTAAAGAGAATGGATGTAAGTGACAATTAGTACACGAACAAACCACTATGATTGCAAATGCTGCAACAGATAATTCTAGAAACTGTTAAAATTCCAAGGACACCAGTATTGTCATTGGCGCTAACCACAAAATACACATAGTGCAGGCTTCATAAATCCTATTGATCCATTGTTGCCCGCAAACATTAGCAGTGTATTGTTTTTCCTCCAGCACAAAACCGTCTACAAATTCCTAGCCCAGAACTAACACTCATACAGTAGCAACCAGTAGCCAGTGGCCACTGGCCAGACTTCACCTAAGTCCTAAGATAAGCAATTCGCAACTCTCAACCAGTGGCAGCAACTCTCAGCTGACCGTGAGGGCCAGTTCAAGTGAACTGGCTCAACTAACTACACATTACGGCAGTCCGAATCACGTATTAAAAGCGGCCAAAGCTCGATCAGCAACGACAGGTAGCAGAACGCAACAACAAGCGGCGAGATGAGGTGAAACAATCCAAACACACGGAGTGCTGGAGTACCAGCAGGCAAGGGTGCAGCCATCGTACCGTGATGTGGGAGTAATCAAGCTTGGAGTCCGATGCCTTCCGCGACTTGGCCAAGCCGGAGCCCGCCTGCACCCAACACCAAAACCCCAGGTCCAGTCAGTGGCATGCCGCGCCGAGCGAGGCCGGAGCATAACGAGAGGAGCGGGGAGCAAACCTCCACGAAGCCGCCGCATCCGTGGATCTCGTCGGAAGCCGCCGCGGCGGAGAAGAAAGCGGCGGCCAGGAGCAGGAGGAGGAGGCGGCGGGGATCCATAGAGAGATCGGATCTAGCGGCCGTGGATCATGCCACCAGGGGGAGACGACGACGAGATCGAGGAGATGTGCGGGAGGCGGAGGCGTAGTAATAGTGGTGGCTCCAGTTGAGGAGATTTTGCCAGTTCAGGCTTTGGACTAGAGATTTTGCCCGCAACGGGTTATATTTGGGCTTTTGTGTCATCCATAATGGACCGGAAATGTTTCCTAGAAACTTGTTAGTAGCTGTTCGGCCTGATCACTAGCTGGGCCGGAAATGCCCTGGATCAACAAATTTTGTGGCCTGCCATATCGCTGGGTCTAAAGGTTCCTGAATAAAGTTAGCGAGCCTTGATGATAAAAAGAAATTACGAAGTGTCTGGTTTTTTTTTTTAAGAATCATACGATTGATGGGGAAGAGATTATTATGTCAGTCCCAGTGCATTCTTTTATTGTACTTTTTCAAAACAATTTTTTAGTAATTGAACCAACATCCTTTCATTTTAAGGTCAGTCTCAGTACAATATTTTATTGTACGGTTCTCAAAAGTATCATGTTATATAAAGATATTTGAAACAATAAATGAAATAAGTTTTCTCAATGCAAAGTTTTATAGTACGGTTTCATAAACTAAAATATTATTTAAATACTAAATCTAACTGATCAATAGTAATCCATAAAATATATAAAGATAAAACAATTCTTTTTAATGAAGGTTTCATTCTAGTTTCATAGTTTAGGTAACCGTGTAAACAAGGTTTTATCTCATAAAACCCAACTTCTCTCTCTTATCATAAATTTTATGACACGTCACTAGTTTTGCTTATGTGATATAATATTTAATAATTTTAAAACTCATATGAAACTTGGATTGAGACTAGTCTAGTAAAAAACCTTTCACATGAGATAAAAGACTATTGAAAATGGCCTTAGGATTTGTATGTTTTCGTTGCAGGCACAACCTTGATGGCGAAAGCGAAGAGACCAGACCTCAGCGTGTTCGCAAGGCCCATGGGGCGCAGGGTGTGACACCACCCGACTGCCGTACGCCACCCACAAGCGTCCCTTTGTTTTTCTTTTCTCTTCCTCATCAGTTCCTCTCCTGCGAATCAGTTGATCAATTCACCAACGTGTCACGCACAGCATGTCTGTCACGTCCAGTGTAATGTCGACTCCTCCAATGACCAAAGTTGCTTCACACGCCTCGCAGATCACAGATCTGCAACAACCGGGGACAGACAGATAACCACCGAGCAAAATTTCAGTGAAGCCAACCACCGCACAATGTTTTTGTGTTATAATCTTAATCTGTCTTGTTTTTGGTTTGTCCTGCCAACTTAATATACTTGATTAGTCGCATAAAAAAAATATGTACTTGATTGGTCATTTTTTTATTTTTTTTTATCCTATCTCAATCTCTGATCCGTGCCAAAGAATATTGATGAGTCACATGTTAACGAGTATAACCATTATCGTTATTTTTTATTAGGACAGAAAAAGATAATGGTTTTAATTATCATTGGTAGGTTCAATTTTGAGCTAACCAATAACAATAAAATTAAAATAGAGAGAGTACTATTTTCTATTGAGGGAGCCCAACGCACCGTGCAACACCAGCTGCGTGGAACCGTATCTTTATGGTCGTTTTGTGTTCTGGGTATGTTTTCGATCGTTTCCATTCTCATACTTTTTCATTTTTGTTTTTATCCGATAAAATAATTGTGAAAATAAAAATAGTTAAGTTGTTTTCCTGACCGTTTTCATCCCTACCGTGGAGCGCTCCCGGTGACGATAGTGACGGCTAGCGTGCATGCTGGAAGACAAAAAAAAGACATAATTATTAACGTAATGTTTATATATCTTTTTTACATGTTTGATAAATATCATTCCATATAAAGTTAATGGTGTTTTAGGATATGGTTCACTATGAAGTTGAGCAGTATACATTTTGTGGATTTTCTGCATAGCAAAGTTTTGATACTTTGCTCTCAATTAGAGCATCATATTACATTTGAAGCAATACAAATTATTTGGTTCGCAAGTATTGGCATGCACATGCACTCAATCATAGATTCTGTTTAGATTTATGGGTTAGAGTTAGTTTGAGCACAACTAGGTTTAAAATCTCTAAATAGGGAGGGTTAGTTTGGACTAATTGCACTAATCTATCCGGAAAAAAACTATCACATCCAAGAGATGCTAATTGAAGCTAGTTTGAGTAAGGCCTACTGAAAAATTATTTTTTTTATTCTTAAAAAAAGCAAAATAATTATATTAGTATGTTTGTTGTAAATTTAACCTTTGCATCTAAACAGCTCAAGAGTTAGAGTTAATTCAAAGTTAATCATAAACTTAAAAACTAACTCTAACTTCTAACACTATTAAAATATATAAACAGGACCATACAAAAAGGCCGCGACCATTACATGGGACCTGTTGTTTTGTCACAAACTTGAACTCAGTTGTTAACTATAACCATTATCAGCAATTTTTATTAGGGTAGAAAAAAGATACTACTAGTACTACAGTGTATTTTCTACTCCGTACTCGGAGAGCGCAACGCACCGTGCAACACCAGCTGCACAACACCGATGATCGGTGAACTGATGGACACGGACGGACGCGACGCGTGACAAGAGCAGCACCGTCGTCGTCGCGCACCGGCGCACGTCACCAGTCGCGTGATGGACACGCGCGGGCGCCGGTCGGCTGGTGGCGGGCTCACCTGCCACGACGGCCCGTTGGGCCGTCAGTGTTCGGTCCATCAAAGTAAAGTAGTACAGTACTACTACTACGCACGGTTGTGCATCGAGCGGGGCGGACGCCGCGCGCGCGCATCGAAGGCATCGGTCGCCGGAGCGGGAGGGGGATTGACGTATCCGGTCCGTAGTCTACGTGGGGATGCCCCAGGCGCCACATCGGTTTCCGTGCTCGCTCTCTCCGCCGGTACTGGCGCTGCCACTTCGCCGTAGCCATCACGCTGTACTTCCGTCTCATTCCGTGTCGCGCCACGAGGCCACGGACGACACCCGCCTCGGCACGCGTGATGCGCTCACTGCTTCATGCTGCCAGCGCGCATCGAGCGAGGCAGGCCTTCTTGCCTCTCTGGCCTGCCCGCCTCCTCCACTCCATCGGATTGCACCGCTAGCTACGAGTATTTTATCTCGATGCATATCCAACCAAATGGCATCTCGTTTTTATCTTAGCACGCCGTCCCGCGTAAATTAATTAATCCAACCATGTCTAGTCCAGCTACACACCCGTTTCGTAACGGGGACTTCCTTTGCTTCTACTATTAGTATCACTGTTCGATGCAATTCATAATATCACGCTCATAATAAAAAGAGATTATTAGTATAGAAACAGTTGAGAGAGGGAGAGAGAGAGGCATATTGGTCAGTTTACGGGCAACATCATTTGTTGGAGGCTCGGTCCTAGTACCACACTATCACGTCAATCACGCCCATCCAATCCAATCCACCCAAAAAAAAGTCCTTGAACGCGTACGAGAATTTGGGAAACCTCCACCAACCTCGTCTGCGTCAGGGTCGTTTCGTTCCTTCCTGTGAGTGTGAGTGAGTGAAGACGGTCCACGGGTCGAGTCGTCGTTCACATGCGGATGCGGCCGTGGCGATCCAAAACACAAGGCCTGCCACCGAGCTTAGCCGCTGGCATTCAATATCCTGCACGAATTCGCGTGTCGTGCCCGTTTCCGAGGCCGCCCTCTCCCCTCCTTGAGAACCTAAACCTCTCCTATCGACCCTGAATCGCAGCGGATAAACAAAACGCGAAACCCAGGCGGACCTGCGCACTCACCTAGATGAATGTGAGGACTTCGAGAGTGGCGAACTTCCTGCTCGCCGCACCAAATCCCGAGGATAAAATGTGTAAAGCCAGCCGCGCGTCGGGCAAGAAATTTGGCGTCGCCAAGGGCGTGCAGAAATTTTCTACTCCCCTCCGTCCACATAAAAGTGTCATCAGCCTAGCAGTAGCAGTACTAATAAAATAATATAGATGTACTTCCTTCATTTCATATTATAAACATTTTTAGAAAATTAAAATAAAAATAACTAAAAAGCTAAAAGACAACACTACCCTTTATTATTGACTCGCTCCACCCACATCAGCTCATGAATCAAGGAAGAAAAGGCAGGTATGCCCTATTACCATTGCGGATCTAGCCGTAGCACCACGGTTTGCATCCCACCATCACCATCTTCACCCCAAGCTTCGTAGACGGCGAGTGGCCGAGAGACGACGATCGGCTATCGCTGTCTAAGAGGATGCCCAACCGGCGTCGGTCACGCTCAAGCTCCACGCCGCGCTAGCCCAAGCGGCTCCTGCTCTATCCGTGAACCAGCATCTGCTCGCGCCTCATGCTCCACAATCCACACCGTTGAGCCTAACTGCCTCCTGCTCTGTCGCAATTGGTGGGCAGGGGTGGGCAGGCGCAAACAAGCGGTGTAGTGTTTGGCGAGGGCAGACAATAGTGTGGCTCTATGGCAGGTAATTCATCTATAGGGAAGATAAACCAAGGAATAAGATTCACTATAACAAAAATCTCTCATAGTGACACTTTGTTAGAGATATTTTTCTAATATGCCTCTATATATGTTATAGAGATATCTTTTTGCGGCACTTTAGAATTTATCTCAAAAGTAGAGGCATAATTTTGAAAATTTAGAAAAATAATATATCACATCGACAATCAAGACATTGTTTGAGACATTTTGTAAAGTGTCTGAAAATAATTAACATAGAGACATTTTTGTGACATGTTTAAAATATCTATATCTTGTAGAGATATTGAGGCACCTTATACTTTTCTAGAGGCATTATTTCATTAGTTTGTAGTACTGCTTAAGAATAAACTCTGAATATATACGTAATATCATGGGTAGGTGAGTTGGCTAACAAAACTTAATATGTTGTTATTTACCATGAGGTCTTGAGTTCAAAACTTCATATCAACATTGTATTTTTTTTCACATAGTTAAATACTGTATTAATAATGTCTCTAAGTTTATTGAGGCATTGTGTAATGCCTCTATAAAGTTGTCAGTAATTTTATAAAGATGATTTATAAAGTGTCACTACATTCGTAGAGACAATGCATGGCAAGACATGTATGAGGCATTTTAGAAAATGCCTCTATACATGTCTGGAGACATAATAATAATGACTCTACTATACAAAGAAAATGTCACTATAAGTCAATTCTTTTGTAGTGGTTGTTTAGGAGAGTTCGGTGGTGAGAGAGAGAAATAATTACTGTGGGGTCCACTTTAGAAATGCTTACATTTTGAGAGAAGTTTGAATCCCAGGAATGCTAATATATTGGGATAGAGAAAGTAAAAACTTCAAAGTTATCGAGGTTGGTTGAATCAAAATTTTAATCTTGTATTTGAGCCTTTTAAGAGCATCTTTAAAAACTCCTTCAAAAATTGATCTCAAAAAAGTATTTTTGGGAGTAGCCTAAAAATTATTAGGGAGAAGTTTTCTTGTCTCCTCCAACAGTTCTCTCTAAATAGATTAAAATTTTTTTAATTAGATCACATCAGCATCTGGGACCACAATACCATTAATTTACTTTTAAATACAAGTATTTGGGTCCTTAATTTCCCCCTTGTTTCTAGCTATAAATGAGGATAGTTTAGGGAGAGAAGAAATCTATGAGTAGATTGGCTTGGGTTAGGGTAGAGAGGAGAGAGGGGCGAGTTGAGTTTTGATAACTGATGAGAGGACTTGGTCCCATGAGGGGACCGAGGCTACTTCAAGTTTCTGGACACCGCTTCGGCAGTGCTGGTGATGGTCATCGACAGTGCTAGTGCAGGTTAACGCATACGGTCTAGGCTCGCATCGATAATGTCGGTGGTGAGCATCGGTAGTGCCGATGAGGGCTGCCCGAGGGACAAAAATCCCAAACAAAGAGCCTTCTCTGTTGGGCTGCTGATCGACAGTGCCGATAATGGTACCGGCAGTGCCGATCTACTAAAGATCAGGCAGGGCAGAGTGCGAAAAAAGATATAAGGGGAGTTAAAAAAAGTTTTTGATGGACAAGGAGCCATATTGACGTCATATGGTCAGCCAACAATCAACAATACATAACCATGACCATATTTTGACAAGATTTGATCTAGTGATCAAGAAACAACATCAATAGCAAAAAATAATAGATTTTTGACATAAAATAATGATTTTTGCAATAATAAATCAATCACCATTCAGATGTGCACATCCTCTACATCACATTGCTAGAGTCAAGAATATTTAGTTCACTCCTTAGATAGCAAAACCTCTTCTCATCTAGGGGCTTGGTGAATATATCGGCTAGTTGATCTTTGGTTCGCACATGACTAACTTCTATATCCCCTTAATAGAATGATCTCTCAAAAAGTGGTGACGGATATCTATACGCTTTGTGCGCGAATGCTCAATGGGGTTATAAGCTAGCTTTATGGCACTCTCATTGTCACATAGGAGAGGAACACCAACTTGAAACCATAGTCGCTTAGAGTTAGTCTCATCCAAAGTAGTTGTGCACAACAACTACCGGCGGCAACATACTCCGCTTCGGCCATGGAAAGTGCAATGGAATTTTGTTTCTTGGATGACCATGACACTAGAGACCTACCCAAAAATTGACTTGTCCTAGAGGTGCTCTTTCTATCCACCTTATCCCCGGCATAATCCATCGGAATAGCCTAATAGATTGAACTTTAAACCCTTCAGGTACCAAAGCCCTAGGTTGGGTGTGTGAACCAAATATCTCAATACTCTTAACAACCACCATGTGACACTCCATAGGAGCATCTTGAAAACATGCACAAATACACACACTAAACATGATGTCGGGCCTAGATGCACAAAGATAAAGCAAATATCCTATCATAGAGTGATATACCTTTTGATCAATGAGCTTATCCTTTTTATTGAGGTCGATGTGTCCATTTGTTGGCATGGGAGTTTTGATGGGCTTGGCCTTCTCTATGTCAAACTTCTTCAATAAATCTTGAATATACTTGGCTTGACATATGAAGGTGCCCTCCTTGAGTTACTTCACTTGAGAGCCTAGAAAGTATGTCAATTCTCCCATCATGGACATCTCAAATCTCTTAGTAATTATATTGCTAAAATCATCATCAAAGTTTTAATTAGTAGAACCAAATATTATGTCATTGACATAAATTTCACATATAAAAATATCATTGCCAAAATGCTTAGTGAAGATGGTTGCACCGGCCTTGCCAATGACAAAACCCTTCTTAACAAAAAAATCCCTAAGGCATTCATACCATGCTCTTGGAGCTTGTTTAAGCCCACAGAGCACCTTATGGAGCTTATAAACATGATTAGGGTACTTAGGGTCTTGAAAGCCCGGTGGTTGATCCATATACACCTCTTCCTTTATTGGCCCATTGAGAAATGCACTTTTCACGTCTATTTGGTACAACTTGAAATTATGGTGAGTAGCAAAGGCAAGTAATATTCTAATAGATTCAAGTCTTGCTACGGAAGCATAGATTTTATCAAAATCCAAACCTTCCACTTGTGAATACCCCTTTGCCACGAGTCTTGGCTTGTTCTTGTCACAACACCATCTTCATTTTGTTTGTTGCTGAACACCCATTTGGTGCCCATAACATTCTTGTTCTTTGGCCTTTCCTCCAATGTCCACACTTCATTTCTTGTGAATTTGTTCAATTCTTCTTACATGGCCATCACCCAATCCGAGTCCTCAAGTGCTTGTTCTACCCTAAATGGCTCCATAGAAGAGACAAAAGAGTAATGTTTACAAAAATTACTAACTTGTGATCTAGTGATTACCCCCTTATCAATGTCCCCAAGAATTTGTTCGACGGAATGATCACGTTGTATATTTTGATGCACTCTTGGGTGTGGTGGATGTGAGCTTTCTTGACCACCATATTTATCAAGCTCTTCATCATGTCTTTGAGAATTATCACTTGATACTTGTTCATGATCCTCAACATCTTGCTCTTGACCACTTCCATGATCAATTTTTTCATTTTCATGATGTTGGTCTTGTCTTGAGGGAGAGGGTTGATTTTCAATACTTGATATTTCTTGTCTCACACCACCAATAGCCACCCTTTTTATTGCATTTCTAGGAGCTTCATTATCTACATCATCATTAACAACTTGCTCCCCTTGAGAGACATTAGATTCATTTAATGTCATGTCATGTGAGATTTCAACATAACCGGTGGTTTTGTTAAACACACGATAGACATGAACATTTGACCCATAACCAAGCAAGAAACCTTCATCAACTTTTGGAGCAAACTTTGAAGTTTTGGGTTTCTTGTTTAGCATAAAGCATTTACTCCCAAAAACACGAAAGTAGGAAATATTAGGTTTGTTACTGGTTAGTAGCTCAAATGGTGTTTTCTTTAATAGTCAATGGAGATACAACCGGTTGGAGGCATGACATGCGGTGTTGATAGCTTCGGCCCAAAAATGGTCGGACATCTTGTATTCATCAAGCATTGTTCTTGCCATCTCAATGAGCGTGCGGTTCCTTCTTTCGGTCACCCCATTTTGTTGAGGGGAGAAGGGTGCCAAAAATTCATGCTTGATGCCTTCTTCATCAAGATACTCTTCAACTTGAGTGTTCTTGAATTCGGTGCCGTTGTCACTCCTTATTTTCTTGATCTTGACTTTATATTCAATTTGTGCTCTTTTCATGTATGTCTTGAGCACATCTTTTACTTCACCTTTATCATGCAAAAAGAATACCCATGTGAAGTGAGAAAAATCATCAACTATTACAAGACCATATTTGTTACCACCAATGCTTATGTAGGAGACAAGACCGAAGAGGTCCATGTGTAGCATCTCCAATGGCCTTGTGGTGGTCATCGCATTCTTGGCGGGGTGTGATGTTCCAGCTTGCTTTCCCGCTTAGCACGCTTTTGGAGTTTGTGAAGATTTCTCATACCAATATGGGCAAGCCTTCTATGCCACAACCACCCTATGTTGGACTTCGCTAATAAGCATGTACCAAGTCTAGCTTCATTCGTGGAGAAATCTACAACATAAAGCTTTCCTTTAAGCACACCCTTAAAAGCAACCGAGCCATCACTCCTCTTATAGACGGTCACATCACATTCGTTGAACAAGCAATCATAGCCCATTTTACAAAATTGTGAAATGAACAATAGATTGAAGTCAACGTGATCAACGAGCATAACCTTAGAAAGTGAATACGAGGGAGTAAGAGGGACTTTACCATAACCTAATACTTGTCCCGTTCCATTGTCACCAAATGTAATGTACTCATTGTTGTTTTGACTTGGCTCAAATGATTTGAACATCTTTTTGTCTCCGGTCATATATGATTTGTGCATCCACTATCAATCATCCAACTTGACCCTCCGGAGACATAGTCCTATAAAATAAGTTAAGCTTTGTTTTTAGGTACCCAAATTTGCTTGGGTCCTTTCACATTAGTCACAAGCACTTTGGACACCCACACACAAGTCTTTGACCATTTGTTGCATGGCCCAATATATTTGGCAAACACACGACCACACCTATTTCTCATGAGCACATATGAAGCATCAAAGTTATGAAAAAGTGCACAAGTAGCATTAGGCATATTAGTATGAGAATCATTAACGAAAGAAGAACGATTAGGGTTCATGTTCTTGACTTGCTTCTTTTGGTAAGATCCTTCCTTGGTGATCTTAAGGAATTCCTTCCCATTCTTGTTCTCTCTAGCATTGTGCTTGTCACCCTCAACATACCCAATGCCATCCATGACATTCGGGTGCCTAGAATATGAATATGCACCTCTTGCATACTTTACCTTTTCATCATCAACAACATTTTCCCCATATTGTATTTTGCTTTCAAGCGACTTCACTTGCTTGTTCAAATCATCAATCAATTTGTCATTAGTAGCACAAGCATCAACATCAATATTGTAACACCTATCACATCCATTTCTAGTAGAGGCACGAGAGGAATTGTTAGTGGAGGATGTGAAGATTGAAATTATTTTATATTGTTCTTCAAGAGACTTATGAGTCTTTTTCAAATCCTCATATTTCTCTCGAAGTTCATCTTTTGTTCTTTTAATACTTTCACATGAGGTTTTGGTTTCATTGAAAGACTTGATTAAATTTTCATTTTTCTCCCTCTCATCTTCTAGGAGCTTCTCTAATTTAAGGTTTCTTTTTTTTTCAAGAATAATAAATTCTTCTTGTTTTTCAAGAAGCTCCTCTTGCCTATCATTTTCCTCCTTTTGTCTTTCAAGCAATTCCATAAATTCAAGCATTTTAGGAAGTGAAGCATTAGCAATAACATTATCATCATCATCACTACTACTAGCATAAGAGGAACACTTATGTTTAGATTTTAATACCTTGGATCCTCTTGCCATGAGGCACTTGTGAGTGTTGTCAATGTCATCATCATTACTCAAGCTCCCAAATAGAGAGGTGTTGGTGGGAGTGACGCCCATGGCGAGTGTAGCAATGCCTCTCTCATCCGAGTCGGATTCAGAGGAGGAAGATGAGGAGGAAGATGAGTCATCAGAATACCATTCTTGGCCAATGTGAGCTTTACCTCTTCTATGCTTTTTGTACTTCTTATCTTTCTTGCTATGTTTGTCTTTCCTTCTTTCTTCCTTGTTCTTCTTCCTTGGACATTCCGCAATGAAGTGTCTTTCTTCACCACATTCATAGCAAGTTCTCTTTGACTTTCTTGCTTTGCTTTTGTCATAGCTTTTCTTCTTGTAGCATCCTTTTTAAGGAATGACTTGAATCTTCTCACAAGCAATGCCATCTCATCATCGCTATCCTCATCACTAGACTCAATCATTTTCTTCTTCTTTTTATTGTCCTTCTTTTCACTAGTCTCATGAGAGGCTTTGAGAGCAATTTCTTTCTTCTCCTCTTCACCTTGTCCCAACAAGGTGTTCACTCTTTTTGCTTCGTCATCTCTTTTCTTGTAAGTGATCAATCTTCCTAGTACTTCATCCTTACTAAAGTTTTTGAAGTTTTCTTTCTCTCTAACAAAGTCACAAGCATTTTGATTACATGGTTGTAAAGCAAGAAGCAACCTCTTGTTGACCTCAATGGTTTCAAGTTTGATTTCAAGAGTCCTTCTCTTGTTCACAATTTCCATAAGCCTATCATGAACTTCTTGTGGCCCTTCACTGGCCTTCTTAATGAACAAGTTGTATTTTCCTCTTAGGATGTCTTCTCTTGCCTCTCTAACACCCTCGGTTCCTTCGTAGATGATTTCAAGCTTCTTCCAAATGTCATGAGCTTTCTTGATTCATATCACCTTTTCATTTCCTTTTGGTGATAGGGCGGAAACAATGGCGGATGCGGCCTTATCATTGTGATTTTGCTTGATCTCGTCATTAGTGGTTGGGTTTTCTTCATCTTCCAATTCAAAACCTTGCTTCACAATTTTCAAGATTGGTCTTCCCATAGACCCCAAGTATAGTTTCATTCTATACTTCCAATGATCATAGAATGTCCCATCAAAGTGTGGCAGTTTTCTGGATCCACTACCAATATACTCGTTTTTGAGTTCGCCATAGTTGAATGGCATGTTGTTATATCTCACTCGCGAGTCATCCTTGTTGCCCTCGGTCTCGGCACCGGTTGTTTCTGATGTGTTGTCCTTTGGCTTTCCCATAGTCTTTGTCATTAATCTTCAAGTGGTTAAGCCTTCAAGAAGATCCTGCTCTAATACCAATTGAAAATTGCCTAGAGGGGGTGAATAGGAAAATCTAAAAAACCTACGAAATTGGACTTAAACAAACTTATTAGTGGGACCGGCAGTGCCGGTGGATAGGATCGATAGTGTCGGTGGCCACTGCCGGTGCTGGATCGACAATGCCAATAGCACAACAGAAAGCGCCCAAGAGACAAACTACACTAGTTTTGCAGTTACTAAGCTGATGTAAAGGACTACAACAGATGAAAAAGAACATTACAAGGTATTGGCAACAACTAAACAAGCCCACACAAGTAGATCTAGCAATTTAAGCAAGTATAAGAATAAACCCTAGGTAATGAGTAACAAAAACCACAAGTAAATAAAAGAGCACACGGAGACACAAGATTTGTTATCGAAGTTCGGGCTCACAAAGAACCCTACGTCTCCGTTGAGAAGTCCATAAAGGACTGGGTCTCTTTCAACCCTATTCTCACTCAAGCGACCACAAAGATCGAGCTTGAGTTCTCCACTATCAATTTGCTTCGGGCTTGCTCGTCGTAGTCGGATCGTGAGGGTCGACATCCACCGAATCGAAGTTATCTACACTCGCCGAAAGATCGGGCACTCTACACCTATCACGGGAGGGTAATACAAACTTCTCGAGGTGTCACCACACAAGTTGGGAGCTCCACGGGCACCGCTAACTGTCTAGGAGCAAAGCTCCAAGAGTAACAAGCATAAGTCACAAAGATGATTAAATTGAATGCTCAAGAGTGGAATGGTGCTCTTCTCACTAGGAATCAATGACTCACTCAAACCCTAGCTCAAAGGATGAAGCTTTGACTTGGAGAGGGAGAGTGAGGTGAATGGAGCTCAAAAGTGCCTTTTGATCTTCAGGTTGGGGATAGGAAACACAAAGTGTGGTGAGAGCCTTTTATACAAAGGGCTCAAAAAGAGCCATTGGCCTGTCTGGACACTGTTGGTGGCTTCTATATGCCCATTTTATCTATCAAAAAGGGATGTTTTGTATCTTAATTTGGTGGTTTAGACTAACAATTAACACCTTATTTGCATATATTTGTAATTGTTTTGTTTTGGATGTAATTGCAGGAAACAAGTATAAAACAGGACAATTATGGATAAAGGACTAAAGAGCAACGAAGATGGGCCAGATACTTGGCCGCGTTGATCGGCTCCAATGCCACGCTAATCAGCGCAGAAGGAAAAGATGACGAAGACAAGCCCAAGTCCGGGAAAGATGAAGGCCCAACCCAATATGAGCCAGAGTCGGTAGAAGTTGACCTAATCCTGTCGAGTATAAAAGGAAGATAACTATCAAGAGCTAAGGGGCAACAGAGAGACGACAATCGTGATATTGAGTTGTTAGAACTAAGGTTCCAGGATATTGGCGGCGGTGGTTGGTCAACACCAATGAGAACCACCAGAAGGGAGGTCGCACCGATCGGCCCGACGCTTGCGCCGATCGGCTTGTGCGCGTTCTAGTGCTATTTCTCATCCGTCTGCTATGTTTAGTGGGAGGATGAGCGAGTAGTCTCATATTCTCTTCTCTGGTACGGGGATCTGGTCATGTAACTCTCATACTCATTGATACTCTCTTGATGAATTTAATCTATATGATGAACTTAATTGTGCATCTATTTATCCCTTTCCATTAGTGTATAGGCCAATACACTTCTGCCCATTACATAGTGCAAGAAACCAGAGGGGAGTTAATAACCTCTGTAGTGACAACCGGGTGAACAAAACCACCATGTCTTGTAGAATATTAAGGTCATCACTCGAGTTGATAAGAATAAGGTTACATGCTAGTGAACCAATCCTAAGGAGAGAATCCTTCATTATCCTGTTACATCTCCAATAACATTCATCCACCATTCTCTCACCATCACCATTCACACCAACCCAACCATTGCAATCTGTTAGTAACCCTTTAATAGTAATAGTTCCACTCATTCCCTGTGGATTCGATAACCTTGGAATACTCTAAGGGAAAAAAAGAGCTACAACTGTATACCATCCTCTTGCGGTATATAAGTGGGTGCGTAACTACGACCAACAGACACCCCGCATCGGCACTGCCGATCGAGCCATCAGCACTGCAGGTAGGGTTTCTGACACGCTATCATAGATCTACAGGCAAGGTTTTGGCCCGCACCAGCATTGCCGATCAAGGCATCGGCACTGCCGGTGAGGTAGACAAAGAGAATACAAGTGGTCTCTGGGGACCTTGACCGGCACTGCCGATTAGGCAGACCGACACTACCGATCATGGGCAACTAGAGAGCCCAAGGAAAAATGTTCTCTGTGGAGAGGGGACCGGCACTGCCGATCAGAGGATCGGTACTGCCAATGAGCTACAGGCTGAGCCAGATAGAAAGAGTGGCTTTCTGGGAGAGCCGATCAGCACTGCCGATGGGACCATCGGCACTGCCGATGAGCTACAGCCAGAGAGGACAGGCTTCTCTGGAATGAGCGACCAGCACCGCTGATGCTGGCAAGACAGAAGTGGTATTTAGGGGAAATTTTGAGCATTTGACTTTATCAACTTTATAAATTATACCCCTCTTAATAGTATGACTTACCTATACTCAAGATAATAAATGAAAAAAAAACAAGATCTACATTCTTGAGTAGATATTCTTGGACTTCAACTTGAGGCAAACAACCATCTTCTTCTCTCTTTTTTGTATCAATGCATTTCATTCATCAATTGAGATGGTTATCTACACACATTCTCAATGAAAACATTAGTCCATTCTTAATTGTATTGACGTCAGTCACCAAAACAAAATTAGGGGCCTAGTTGCACTTTCACAATGACCACAAGCATGGAGGATTGATGAGCTTAATGGAGTCCAAGGGTTGATGGAGATGGATCAAAGCTAAGGACAAGCTATGGAACAAGTGTTAGGAACACTTGTCTAGTTGTTAGAGCTTTGATTCCATAGAAAAAAACGAACTATCAAGGGGTCTAGGTCATTTCTCTTATGTCATGTCTAGTCGATGATATGCATGGATGCTCAGGAAAATCACAGACACTAGATAATAGTGGAGAAGTTAAGGAGCTGTTCAGAGAAGCCAGGAAACAAAATCAAGTAAGGACGAGGAGTTTCAGCTTCTGGACATAGTGACTGGACAGAGGGGTCAGTAGAGACCAGACTGTACGGTCACTAGGAGAACAGGGAATCCAACGAGAAGACTCAGCAAGAAAACTGCCTGAGTCAGAGTCTATAGAGATCAGACGGTCCAGTCTATACAGCGAGACTCAGAGTAGTGAGAAAGTGAGCGCTGGAATGTTTCTGTAATGGAGAGAGAAACAGACCGGACGGTCTGGTCAATTGACCATACGGTCCAGTCAATATGAAGATCAGCAGTTGGCAGAGTCGTTGGAGTTATTTCTACAGTTACCGGACGGTCCAGTCAGGCAGTGACCGGATAGTTTGTTCAGTTGGCCCTGAAAGCTAATTTCATGGAGCAACGGCCAGTTGGAGGTTGGAAGCCTATATAACTTCATGATTGGGGTATTGGAGACCTCTCTTGGCTAGTGAAATTGCTTGGAGCATTTGGTGAGAGCCAAGAGGAAAAGAGGAGAGCACTAGGAGGAGATATTGCATATCTTGCGAGTGCTAGTGAGAGTAACTTGAGCATTAATGCATATCTAAGGTTAGGATGTCCTTGAGAGTGTGATCTAGGTTGTTACTCTTGGTTTATGATGAGATCTAAACCGGTTAGGTGTCAGTGATCGAGCCTATTATGATCGGTTGTGAAGGCTATCACATGTTTGTACCTGGTTTGAGCCCGCCGGTGAAAGGGGCATCGCTAGTGAGCGCCCATGTCGGCTCGGGGAGTCCGGCAAGTTCTCAAGGAGGCGAGCTTGTGCCTTGGTGGCAGCGGTGACGCGCACTGTATCTTCACTCCGGGAGTGATTGCGGGCTCGTGGGTGAGAACTCTAGATTGGTGGCGGGAGGGACCGAAATTTCGACAGGAGTGGTCTAACAAGGATTAAGGAAAGGCCATCCTTTCGAGACCTCGGAAAAAAAACATGAGCATTTCTTGACCCCTCCTATTCCGCATTTTGGTACTATAGTTAATAGGGTGACTTGTGTCTTGCATAGGCTAGTGTGATTTGCATCCGAGCTTGCTTTCATCATGAATACTAGCATGTGTAGGGTTTTGGCTTCCTAGAATTGTTAGGTTGCAATTATTGCTAGGTTCAAGTAGTGTTAACTAGTAGTATTTGGATTTGTGGTCAGTTTACCGATTAACCCTCCCCCCGTTCGGTACGCCTTCGGTCCTTACACCTTGCCCCATCGCGGTTCTTGGATCTGGTGGCACGAGAACAAAGTATGATCATTGCAAGACAATAGTGTCTATTGTCGTCTGGCACTGCTATGCGTGACAAGCCCATGGCCACCTTCTCGTCACCGTCCACCTCAAATCTCAGACGACATGGATGAGAAAAGGTAATCACAATGGAGTTTGTAGAGGATACCCTCATGTAGCCGCTATGAAGCCACATGTCATGCCCAAGCTTCGAGTCCTCGTTACGCGAGGTGAGTGAGCATCGATTGTTTGAATGCAAAGGGAGAAGGACAATTGTGTAATATGTTTGGTGAAAGTCATTGATTAGGTGCAACACTTTTTTTACCTATCCATTTGTACTCACTTCGAAAATCTAGAAATCCTTACATTATGAAGGAAGTAAATCTCAAGATCAATTGATCCAGTTTTTCATAGACATTTATAAGATTTGGATATACGTGTAAGTGTTCATAGTTGAGTACTTATATGTGTTTGTGAGTATCTGCATATTTATATAAGAGAAAAAAAACATAACTAATCCAACTCAGGGCCAGTTTGGATACCTTAAATTAGTTTAAAAAATATATGAGATATAATGAGATCATATTCTCTTATCTAGTTTCTAAAACCCAATTGTCCAATGTTTAAAATACTAAAAAAGTAATACCATTTTTTGTTGAATTATAGATTTTAACAAGCAAAAAAATGATTTTAACTTTTTAATAAAAACCAACCTTTATAAATATATGTATACCTAGCTTTTACAAAAGTAAAATTCACTTAGAAGACATTAGACAACTTGATTCATCATTAAATTTTATTAATCAAAATAGAGAAATGAGAACTTAAGTTAGGTATATAATTCATATGTTTTTAACATATTATTATTATGAATAAAGACAAATTTTACTTCACAAATACATATTTATCAGTTTTATCAGGGGCAAGGGGCATGTGCACCTCCTCATTATTTCTCTTGTACAAGAGTGTAAGTACCTATCGATTGAATTGTTGATTCCGTCATCCGTCTTTAGATAGGCAACAATCTTCTTGGCCATTACGACTGTTGTTGTGCGGAGCCTCAATACCAATCATAATCATAACAACTCTTTATCTATGTAGCCTCAAGCAGATAAGAGTCCCGGAGACAAGCCTTCAATATGTTTTATACAATCTCCGCATGTATATATAACCGGTAGAAACTCGTGTAAAACAACACTTGTATTCCAAACATATCACATATAATAATCCTAGAACTATATCACAAAGGGAAACGTAAAATGTTTGAATGATATAAAACATAATGAGCTTCTGAAAAAAAATGACTTGTACAGTTAGGTTATTATTAGGGCTACCAGTTTGGAAAGCGGAACTACAACAGTTTGTCGAAAGTTTAAATGCATATATTACATATGATTTTATGATTTACATATTAACATGATACAAATACATAACCTACAATTATACATAGGTAGTTCTTCCATTGCCTCGGTGTATATGAATATTGGACTGGTAATTGATAGTATAATCTTTTCTTGTGGTGTCCTCCATAGGGATATGAATGCTCGCAAACAAAGACAGCCACCCACGAATAAGCGCTGGAATTGCTATCATAATATAAGCATTATTACTTACAAACTCCAGAAAAACACTCAAGCTTAAATAAAACATGAGTTATTAAACATAATTCATTATTAACAGCTGGCATCACTTTTTGTTTGCTACAATACCTGACAGCAGTCACTGTTATGTGACAATGTACACAGCCATCTATTTCATATAGTAACATATAATCACACACAAAAATCATTTTTCTAGCATCTTAGTGAAAGGATACAAAGGTTATTCTAAAATAAGAGAAGACGGGAAAGGAAACAAAAATCATGAAGTTGTATTTTGTATTGAGATTCACTCAGTTGTAACAGGGACAAAGCATGGTATACCAGCTACAGGTAGCAAAACAATTAACGAAAAGATCATGAAAGTGAAAATAAAAGAAAAAGGTCATATATATATATATAGCGCGCTGAATAATATTCAGAGCGCTGGTCGGTTGGTGCAACCCAACCAACTCAGCCCATGATAGTATATTTTATTCCGCGGTAGTATATCTCGCTCTGAAGTACTATATCGGCACAATATATATTCGAGTAATCCTGTGTCTTTCTCTCTCTCCATCCTTATTTTGAATCTCGTCTTCTCTCTCCTCTTCCTCCTCTCCTCTCCTTTCCTCTCGTTTGCTTGAGCTCTAACCCGTGTCGTCCGCTCGAGCTCCAGAATCTCCACAGGCAGTAGCAGATCTGGGCAGAGGAGCACATCAGGGAAGCTTGGGGGCGCTCATCCTCGGCACTGTTTCTTGATGGGGATGATGGCGCCGCCATGTTGGAGGCGCTGCTACATGCAGATGAGGTCAGTACATTCATGGTGGCCGGTCAGACACGTCACTACTTGAAGGCCACTGTTGTGTTCCTGATGAACTCCGTCCACATCACTTTGCATAAGTGACGGTTCTCATCTTTTCCTCTAACTGGCCGTCCACAACACCTTGCACAGGCTCCATCCACCTGCGCAAGATCCAGATCTGTGTGCATAAGCTCTATCACGAATTTCTTTTTTATCATATTTTCGGAGCTATTTTTGGGTAAATTTTTAATCTCTATTTTGGCAGCGTTTGGGCTCAGATTTTCTTAGGGATTCAGGTGCCAGGATATGTGAGAACATTTGTGTGTCATAGAATAAATCAGTTTTTTTTAATAGCACAGTTTAATTTCAGGTTTCTTATCTTTTTCTCATTCTTTAGAGTTATGCGATTATTCTGAAATTGGTGTTAAATGCTCAATCTTTCTTGGGGCTTTTGGTTGAAATGGATTCCTCATGATGGAGTGAGCATGCTGTTAAAATTGTGTGATTTTTAGAGCTGTTCTGATAGATCTTATGATTTTTCAGTGAAGGAGGAACTAGCGTATTGTGCTCTATGTTCTTGATAGAGCAAGCAGCCTTGATCGTATAATGATAGTATATAATTATTGATAGTGTATTACTTTCTATAGTATATATACTATTTTCTAGTACATATACAATTTTTAGATGCGTGAACAAGGAAGGAAGCAAGCACAAAGTATATATACTTTCTGTAGTATATATATACTATTGAACTTGTAGTAGAATAGTATTTTTTTCAATGCAATAGTACATCTCTACTGATGTTGTTGTATTTTGTAAATATTCTATTTTATAGTAACCTCAAATAGTATATATACTACCTCTTGTAATCTATTTTTTTTATATTTTATGATAGTACGTCCATGATTATATATTGTTTCTTGCTAGTTGTTCTGTAATCTCATATTGTATATATACTATCCTACAATACACAAATAATCATTTTTGATTGTGTTTGCTAAACGTTGATATGGACAGGCATATATTTTTCTTGATTGTTTGCTTCATCTGTGTATATTCAGATGTTAGATGTTGCCTCTGATAACCATTTGATTTTTATTTATTTTGTTATAGATTTATTTCAATTTTGTTTTCAGATTTACATCATATATTATTGAATCAGTATATTATTATTTGAGATCAGTATTTTATAGTTCTTATAAATGAACCAGGTAAGTGTATATATACTATTGCACTTGTTACATAATAATATTATTTTCAATGTTATAGTATATCCATGATAGTATACGAATTCTATTGTTATTGATATATTTTATAAAGAATCTATTTTCTTATAATCTTAAGTAGTATATATACTTATCTCATGATGTAATATATATATTATCTCTTGTAATCTACTTTAAGACTAACAATATACGGAATAGAGGAGTATATATACTAATCAATTTTCTTTCTCTTTTCTACCAAATTTTGATGCCCAAGTACGATACCTTTTTATCTGCGTGTAGCTCACAGATCTTGTTCAGTTGAAGCTCTCATAGTATTTTAGGGTAGTATTTTAACTTTTGTTCTCCCTGAATTCATACTACAATGTGCATTGTAAGGTAGTATATATACTCTATAAGATTTTAGGATAGTATTTTATTATGAATATACATCTCTATGAGTGTAAATCTATGTACTTATGAGTATATATATATATTTATATACTCATGACTATATTTTTTAAAGTGTATATGATAACATTCTATGAGTATATCTTGTCTTGGTGATAGTATATCTCTACTAATGGTGTTATGGACATTGTGATAGAATATCTCTACTCCTGTGATAGTATATCTCGTCAGGCTGATAGTATATCTTAAAATATACTACTGCAGTATACAATCACGAATATTGGTTTGATTAATTGGTGGTCAAAATAATGTGGACCTGAAAATATACGACCATGATAGAAAATATATCACTGTTTACTTGAAAATATACGATCGCGGTTGAAAATATACTATCATGGAGGTTGGTTTGAAAAAAATATATGACTATTGATCTAAAAATATATACTACCACGATTGTACATATACTACCGTGATATACGATCACAGATGTTGATTTGACCACCTGATAATAAAAAAAATATCAACCTGAAAATATACAACCTCGGTAGAAAATATACGACTGGTGACCTGAAAATATACGATCACTATTGTATATATACTATCACGTTATACCATCGTAGAGACTAGTATATATACGATTACGGAGGTTAATTTGACCAGTTGATGATGGACAAAGTACTCATGCAGCTGCTGACACAAAAAGTAGAGGACACAAAAGATTCCTTGTATGCAGCTCTTGACATAAAAGTAGGAGATCAAGAACACGGCTTGGATGTCATTGCTTGCTCTACTGCTTCAACAGCATGCATGCAGCAGACCATGATCTGCCTGGTGGTCAAATGACCGGCGCGCTGAATAATATTCAGCGCGCAACGAGCCATTTAGCGTTGTCGTGTGTGTGTGTGTGTGTGTATATATATATATATATATATATATATATATATATATATATATATATATATATATATATATATATATATATATATATATATATATATATATATATATATATATACACACACACACACGACAACGCTAAATGGCTCTCAGGAGTAGCTACTCCCACATGTATATTTCACAATCTAGAGAGTATCATTACATACTTGACGTTTCTAAATGTAGTATGTAGTCATACTAGAGGTTATATGGACATACTCACTTTTTTTTTGTTGTGATATATGAATTATAAAGACATATTTACTTTTATATAGCAGTAAATGTGATATTTGTTCATATGTTTATAACTTAAAGACTCTTCAAAAACAATTATGGTTATTACTCTCATAAATCATATTTTAAGTATGTGTATATACTCAAAATGATAAATGGGTATGAACACATACCCATGGTGATTTTTTAAACGTGGGAGTAACTACACTTGGGAGTAGAATGGAATTACCCTATATATATATATATATATATATATATATATATATATATATATATATATATATATATATATATATATATATATATAACCCATAAATAAAGTTATCTAGAGAGGTAACTTCAAGGAACCTCTTCTCTAACTTTGGACAACAATGTACCTTAGATGTAATTGTTGATGTCCGAGGGTTGAACTAACTTTGATGATTGTCAACTAAATAAATACTTTGTAGGCCGTACTAATTTCGAGGTTTTTGAACTTTATTGATTCACCAAAGTATTTGAAACGGAGCGAGTATGCATATTGTCTTGTGTTGTTTGATCCAGATTTTCTAGTTATAGTATTTCTCTTTACATAGCCTCACCCCAAATGTTACCTACTCTCTTCATCTCAAAATACTTAACGTTTTAGTTTTGGATACGAGAATTAATAAGAAGTATACAAAATAGATGCATAAAAAATAAGGAGAAGAGAGATAGATGTAAATATGTACTACTATATATTAGAAAGAAAAGGTTACATTAAAAGTGAGAATGATAAATATTTTAAGATAAATAAAATTGGTTAAAATGTCAAATATTTTTAGACGGAAAGAGTAACAATTTGCTATAGTTGTACCAAACACTTAATGTTCGCCTGACCGTAGAATACTTTGCTCTGTTTTTAAGCGTCCTAACAGTCCCATGAAGGCGATCCACAATGCTGATTGCTGCGTTGCGTGTGGCTCGAACCTTGGATGATTTTTCTTCATTTATATATAATCACTGCATTCATTTATATATAGTCACTGCCATCACCTTTCTATCAAATCTGTCTTTCGTTCAACAGGGAGATGACCGAGCAGTAGGAGCAAAAACAATGGTATTCCGACTATACATGCACAAATGATCAGCCAGATGACTGAACGGGGGGCACCAGTAAGCGAATTGGCCGCTTTCACGAAAGGTACCGTCGCGTGGTGATTTCCCTTTCGGAGCGAGCGGCGAAAACGACGGGAGCAGCCGAGTGTCTTCATCGGCACGGAAGGTAAAACAATTGGTCTGAAAAACGCTAGTAGTGGCTAGTAACGAAATGTAAAGAATTTTGTAGCGCAAATACTATTAAGTGATGTCATGGCAAAAGTTGGGACAGAGAGAGCCGCATCTTACTCCTATATAGTAGGAGTACCAGAGTAACGAACGTGAACGAGTGAGAGCGTGGCAGTTAAACCGGCCGGCTAACTGGCTAAGGTAAACCCGATGTCACCTCCGGGGATTACTCACCGTCGTAAGATGTGGCCTTTCCCACGACGTGACGCGCCATCACACTGAGACATGCATGGTGGCGACCGCACACGCACACTGGCACACTGGCACTGGGCCTGCTGTGCCTCCTCTGCCTGATGGGATGCGAACGTGTCGCCGCTGTCCCTCTCACCGCGCATTGACTTGCAAGCAAATCACTCCTCTCTCACCGCTGCGCCTGCGCTGCAACAAGAGGCGACCATGCCAGCGTAGATACTCGCACCCGTCGCCATCGCCTTGGCTTGTTTGTGTGTGTCTTTTCTGAAACTGTTTGGTGTTTATTTAGCCTTGTGTACAAACCGGCCGCGGATTCAATTGCTCGGTTTGCAGTTGTGTGCGTACGTACAGTGGTGTTGGCTTCAGCCGGAAGCGAGGTGTGTGGTACTCCTACTGTAGACTGAATTGTTGTTTACTTCCTTCCATTTAAAATGTAAGCATTCATAAGCATTTAAAATTTTATTTACAATGTAAGCATTTTTAGTAATAAGATAAAATCTAGTGGGTTGATGGGTGAGTGAGGAATTGATGAGATAATATAAAATAAAGGATGTATATGATTTTTCTTAACTTGACTATTTTGAAGTTTAAATGTTTGGAATATTTATATTATAAATAGTAGGAAGTACAAAAAAAAAATCCAGGACAGACCGGCCCGACCGGGGTGCCTGTAGTAATTGTAAATCGCGTGTTCTACTAGTAGTTGGAGTGTGAAGAGGCATTTGTTGTTGACGCGTTCGCCTTGAGAACCGGCAGGCCACCAAACCCAAGCAACCCCTCCTCCCTCCTCTCTTCCTAGTGTCCATACAGTAGGAGTACGTGTGTGCGTGCCTAGGACGCACAGCTCCCCATCAGGTCCACACGCCCCAATGCCTCCCCACTCCCCATCATTTTCAGTTAGACAAATCCCCTCGCCCAACCCATGTCCCTCTCTCCGTCTCGTTCGGCTCTCACTCCACTACTACTCGTAGCGCTCAATTAGATACTCCCCCTTCAAAGCACACATTCCCAAGCACACGTTTCCCAAGCACACCAGGCCAGGCCATAGATGCTGTGCCTGTGAGTGAGAGAGAGTACATGGTCACACCCAGCCACAGTAGAGCCTTTGCGTCGCAAGGTCACTCGTGTCTCCCCGTCCCCTCTCTCTCTCTCCCTCCCTTCCTTTGCAATTGCATGCATTTGCTCTCTCTCTCTCTCTCTTTGTGTACAGCTGCCTGCCACAGCGAGCGAAACCTTGGACATGAGGTGAGAGGCCCTGTCGTTTCGTGTCCATCGATCCATCCGTCTCCCGAGTGAACGATTTGACTGATTGATGGGTGATGCCTCACTAGCTGCGCCCCCTTTGTGGCAAATCTCATCAGCAACAGAGACCGCTGCTACCTGCTTGGTGTGACGGCTTTGTGAGAACTGAAAGCCATCATCCATCTCTCTCTTTCTTTCTCTCTCCCTTCCTCCGCCATATCTTCTTTCCTTGCCAGTTTGCCACTGCCTGTCCTCTTCTCGCTTTCTTCCGTCTTTTCTTGCGAGTTGCGAGAGAACACAAGAGAGAGAGAGAGGGATGATGGAGCGGAGGAGGAAGGCAATGTGGCTGTACCCCAAGGTGGTCGGCTTCAACCCTCCCGAGAGATGGGGGCACTCCGCCTGCTTCTTCGAAGGGGTCGTCTACGTCTTCGGGGTATGTACATCGCTTCCTTACTGCCAATTTCGTTTCCCCTTCTTTGATCATACTAGCATATGTTCTCTTGACCTCTCTGCTTCGAGTTCTTCTACTAGAAATTTGCACATCTTTACTTCATTCTCTTCCTGAACTTGTTGTGCAAGCTCTAGTGGTGACGGCGAAACCAATTCAGAGCCTATCGAGTCTTGGGTACAGTTGTAGATTAGCAGGCTCTAGACAGTTATTTTTTCAGGGGGTTCTTTTGGCGAAAAAAGTCTCGTCTTTTCTGGTGTTAATCCACTTAGCTTCTTGCGTTTTTGTCCTGTTGCAGCTCCCATCCCACTGATGTAGAAGTAGTAGCAAGAAAAATGCTGTGCAGCTTTCACTACCTAAAGCCGTAAAGCGATAGAGAGACTCCATGCTGTAATATTCCACATGATGAAAAGCAGCACTGCTAGCAAAAGGAACTAGATTTTGCCAGTTACTGTCCTTTTGTCACCACCTGCAATAATGCAAACACAACCTGTAATCTTGTTCATGCAGCAATAAACACACAAATCTGTCGGTTGAACTAGATAGAGTTGTTCACGCAGACTAAGTAGCGTGGATGTACTGCAACATACTACAAACGAGATCGAAAGAGCAGTGCCTTTTTCGCTCATCTTTCACTTTCTCCAATCTTTTGGACCACGCCCGGTTTAATAAGTCTCCTGATTGGTATGCTGTGGTCACGCAAAGCAAAATGTTTAATGCGAGCAGAGCAACCTGCAATCTGACCGAGACGCTGTGTCCTCTGCTCGACGGTGGCCACCAAGTACTATCTTGCTATACGCGTCACAAGGTTTCACAGTTTTTTCACAGATCAAAACGAAACAATCTGCAGTTGCAAGGAGTTGTAATAATATTACATCGTCGTCCATGACTGAACCAGGGATGCTGCGGCGGCCTTCACTTCAGCGACGTGCTGACCCTGAATGTGGAGACCATGTCGTGGAGCTCCATGGCCACGACGGGTCAGCGCCCGGGCACGCGCGACAGCCACGGCGCGGCGCTGCTGGGCCACCGCATGTTCGTCTTCGGGGGCACCAACGCCGGCAAGAAGGTGAACGACCTGCACGTGCTGGACCTGCGCACCGGCGAGTGGGCCCGCCCGCAGTGCAAGGGCATCCCCCCGCCGCCGCGGGAGAGCCACACCGTCACGGCCGTCGGCGGCGACCGGCTCGTCGTCTTCGGCGGCAGCGGCGAGGGCGAGGGCAACTACCTCGGCGACGTCCACGTGCTGCACGTGCCCACCATGACGTGGACCTCGCCGGAGGTCAAGGGCGACCACGCACCGGCCCCCAGGGACAGCCACGGCGCCGTCGCCGTCGGCGGCAGGCTCTTCGTCTACGGCGGCGACTGCGGCGACCGGTACCACGGCGAGGTGGACGTGCTCGACGTCGACACCATGGCGTGGTCAAGGGTAAGCGCCGCGTCCCTGTCAATGGATGGTAGCTTGGGGCTGGCTCAAATGTGACAGAGCGCTGACACATGCACATGTTTCCGGTCTCGAGATCCATCGCCATTATCTTTCGCTTTCCATCCTGTGACAGTGACTTGGTTAGATTTGGTTTCCCCTAAAAATCTGCAGGAGTTTATGCAGCTTTGATGCTGACTGCCGTAATGTTTACAAGTGCAGAGCTTTTCTTGTTTAACCTTGAAAATTGCCCAGAACACAATTCAAAAAAAAAAGAAAAAAGAAAAAAAAAATGCCCACAACATACTGCTCTGCTCAGACAAGGAATTAATCGATACAATTTGCATATCATCACAATAGTGTACTAACTTCTGAACTTCATGGATTCACAGTTTCTGGTCAAGGGAGCCTCACCTGGTGTCCGAGCAGGCCATGCAGCTGTAAGCGTTGGGTCAAAGGTAAGCATGCATCAGTTACTGAAACAACAGGAACAATTTCTTTTACCGGATTCTGAATAATGCGCGCCTGTGTAGATCTATATTATTGGAGGGGTTGGTGATAAGCAATACTATAGCGACATCTGGATTCTTGATGTCGCAAATCGTTCATGGAGTCAGCTCGAAGCATGTGGCCAGCAACCGCAGGGACGGTTTTCTCATACCGCGGTGCTCATGAATACTGACATTGCAATCTACGGAGGGTAAGTTTGCATTAAGCGTGCAGAGGAGATCAAGGTTGTCGAAAACAATACATTGTACTAGTAGTTTGTTAGAAATTTGACATAGCTTGGAACATTTTCAGATGCGGTGAAGATGAGCGCCCGCTGAATGAGCTGCTCATTCTGCAACTGGGCTCTGAGCATCCCAATGGACGATACAACATTTCGATGTGCAAGGTTCTTAGCAACCACTGGAGTCAAGAGAAGCGGAAATTCTTGAGAGCAGCGCATGTGAGTAGCTTAACTCACATACTAGTAGGATGCATTTTAGTTCCTTTGCAACATCAAGCATGATAAACAAGTAATTACTGCAGAAGGATGCAAGCGTGAACAATGGGGATGCCGGTCAGAAGCCTCGGGAAGCAGAAACAGAGCGAAGAAATTCATTCCTGCGTGGTCTTGGTAAGTGGATATTGGAAGCACAAAACTGCTTTTCAGCAGGTCTTATGTCTGATACTTACATTTATTTTCTGCATTTCTTTTTTTCATCTTCAGAGAATGGCCGTTTGAAAAGAAGAAAAACCGGTGATGTTCAGCCAAATGAGGCCGAGTCAGAGCAGGAGGAGCACTCACTGTCTCTTTCCCAACATTCTTCACCGTCCCAATCCGATCAGGAACAGAATGGAGCTCATAAGCTTTCAGCATCTCCTAGCGCATCCATTTCAGCCCTGCAACCGTTTGTTCGCCTCAATGCCAACGGCACTCTGAGGGCTCCTGGACCTGGAGGCATCTCATCAAGGCCTCTGAAGGCTGATCAGTTTCTGCGCACCATGGCACCACAACATCGGCCTGAAGTGCAGTTCCTTTGCTCTGATCATAAGCCACAGCCCCGGCCCTCTGGCCCACCCCTTGTAAGCTACTCTTGTTTATCACAAACTTAAAGTACATCACGATACATGCTCAACATCGCTCAATGGTGCTGTTACTAACCTGCAGATTGGCGCGGAGGTTCATGGAACCATTGATGGAGCTTTTGACTCGGGATACCTTATGACGGCAGTGGTGAACGGGCAGCTCTTCAGAGGCGTTCTATTTGCTCCAGTAAGAAAATTCATCAAAAAACAATCTAGAGAAAATCCAGGACTTGAAACGTTGAGCCTGTTCTTGATGTTTGCGGTCTTTGTTTTTTTTTGTCTCAGGGACCTGGAGTGACGGCTCCGAGACCCACGGCGCACCACCAGATCCTGACGAGCTCGGCCGTGCCTCCCCAGCAGCGCCCGTTGCTGGCTCACGCCATTCCAGTGCACGCACGGCCCGTGCCACAGGCGACAGGCTTCGTGCTGCCAGACTGCGCTCACCTTGCGCGGCAAGGATTCCCGGCAAAGGCCATCAAGTCCGAGCCAGAGAGGGGCAGCAGTGACCTGCATGATGTTGTGCTCACATTGGGAGGACCTGGAGGAGCGGGCAAATGAGCCTCTTTCTGAAGTCTCAACAACTGACATCCAGGCCCTGCTGTTTACCTCTTGGCTTGCTTTGTAAAATAGACATTCTGTTTGAAAAAAAAATAAGATTGTTAGCCTTGTGTAATCCGTATGGCAACCTTTTATGTTTCTTTTTGACCTTGTGATTTTACATATCAAATATAGCGTTAGTTTTGCGATAAGCAGGCAGTCCTATTCTGATGGACCACATACATACCTGCCATGAAAAGGAACAATTTTGCTTGAGATTTTTGTCTACAGGAAACTAAAATAAGACGTATTTGTCTCTAGGAAACACCACCGGCTGATTTTGTCTTATGAACACTGTAAAAAATTATATTTGTTTATAGAACACCGTATTAAATAAAATAGTCATTTTAATAATAAAAAAACCAAATTGCTCCTGCCTTATTTCTTCATTCTCACATGTGTCTTCTTCCTTACCGATGGAGATCCACATCCACCGCTTGAGAAGTATCCTCAGGTATCACGTCATCGTTGAAAACTCCTCGCTCCACACCACGCCATCAGAAATGACCGCCTCCACCGTGGCCTTCACACCGGGGTCCACGACGAGCTTGGCATGAATACAGGGGCACCCGACGGCAGCGGCCCGGTCGAGGAATGCTGTGGGGAGAGAGGTGAAGGCAGCGAGAGCGTGGGAGTCCAGCCCAAGCCGCAAGAAATGATAGTGAAGGAGATGAGCTAGGGACATTTATGTCATTTACAACATATTCTCTCTTCTAATCAAAAGAAAATAATTAAAATAACAAAGATGGTGTTCTATAGACAAATTTCTATTTTTCGCAATGTCTAGAAAACAAAGTCAGCCGGTGCGGTGTCTTATAGACAAATACATGTTTTCTAAATATCCTGTAAACAAAAACCCCATTTTGTTTGCCCGTTTGAAATTCTAGCCCGGAAATCAATCTTCATCGGAAAACCTTATCAAATTGATTAAATCTAAAAGGCCCTATATTTGTGGCTCCAGGGAATGCTATTTAAGATCTTACACCAAGAATGTGACAAGGCAGATATTTCAATAATTATTAGGAATTATTCCAAATAGGACTGTCCAAGTACAAACGAGGTGTTATTTGAACACTAATTATGAGCATTTTCTCTGCACATCGTTGGATTCGTGTTGAGACATAGTTCCACACAATTTTTGGGTAGTTACTTTCAATACAAATCGATTTTGAAGGGCTATGCCACAAACCAAAACATGGAAAGAGTGCAAGAATGCAAGATATTTAAGGCGTACAGTCCCAACAAGATTGCGAGCGGTGCTGTGCCAACAAAATGATCACAAACTCAACAACTGCATGAAGTAGAAGTACTTGCGATTTCAAGTTTCCATTTTTTTTTTTAGTATGATACGACAGAAGCGGAGAAGCCTATGCCGCGTCACAGCTTTTAGACTACCGTCCTGCACGCAATTATTTCCAGTCCGAATGGCTACCCTGTTCACAAAGACCTATGCACACTACACTCGGGGGAGCATGCACATCATTGTCAGGGCATCAAACTGATAGCACACTGACCACAAAGACATGGACTCTGTAGTAGGATTCTTGCTAGGGTACAGCAAAGTCTGTAACAGCAATATTCATTCAGAAGAAAGTGAAAAAAAGAAGCCTAGTCAGACAAGACCTCACGTTGCACTTGGAGTTATCTCATCGCTCCGAACTGCTTGAGGAGCACCAAAAGCTGGAACACCACCTAGCCATGAGCTATCCTTTACATGGAACAGCAAAAGAACAGTTTGCTCTATCACATTTGTTTTCTGAATGCTCATGGAAGGGATCAGTTCAGAAGTAATGACTGGAGTAAACTGTAGATGAAGATAAATATGTATCATCGTCACTTGTCGCCCATCCTCTTGAGCAACTTCCCGATGTCATAACAAATTTCAATATTATCATCCTTAATCTGTTGACGAAGTGAACGGTTCGTCTTACCAGCTGCCAAGTAAGTCCGCAGGAGGGACTCATAGGCTTTCCCATCAATGCACCCGAGTGCCCTCAAGCAATTGCAGAACCTCTCAGCACCATCAGCGTCCTTGTGTTCTTCGAAATATTTTTGAAACTTGTGGATCCTATCCTGATCGAGCTTCCCTGTTTTCATGGGAAGCTTTGTCATATTCTCAACCCAGTTCAGAGCCGAAATCATGTCCCCTTTACCTATGTAGTGATCAAGAAATAATTCACATGTTTTGGAGTCGAATTCGGCACCATTTTCTTTGGCCTTCTCTGACAACAACTCTGCTTCTTCGGCCTTGCTGCTCTTGAGATGGGCACGAATCATCATATTTGTAAGCCTCATATCATAGCTTTCATAACTGGATTCCCACTCCTCAAAAACCTGCTTCAGGCGATCAAGATCATTGAGCTTATAGAGAGCTTGAAGCATGCCGAGGTAGCTTGTGTTGGTCACCTTATTGAATTTTGCCTTCATCACACCCCATATCCTATTGACTTCACTCAAATTGCCTGCTGAGGCATAAAGGCTCATAAGAAAATCAAAAGGTTGCCTCTCGTCATAATCAACAACACGCTTCTCAAGTTTCTTTAGAGCATACTCTGCCTTCTCAAACAGACCAGCATTCACATAGATAGAAGCAAGTGTGCTATATGCAGACCACTGTAGCGTCACATCTTTTTCTGCCATTTCTTTCAGAAGTCCTTCAATAGCATCCACCTTATTTGATGCTGCATAGCTGGTCATCAGGATGCAGCATGTGAGACTATCAGGTTTGACGTTCTTTACTTTCATTTCCTCAAACAGGCTATCAACCTTCCTGTGCTGACCTAGTTTCATGTAAAGGGTCATCAAATTATTGATGGGTAGAGTACTGGATGAGATGCCAAGCTGATCCATCTTGAGGTAAAGGTCTGTTGCTTTCTCTTCCATTTTTGTTGAGCAATAACAATTCAAAAGTGCACCATAAGTTCTATGGTTTTTGGCCGAATCAGGAAGGCCATCAAAATAGTTCTCAGCTGCTTGAATGCCACGTACTTTATGGATTAGATCTAATCGTATTGCATGGTTTGTATGTGACATGTTCATACCCCTTGCATTAACCATCCAATCCATTAACTGCATAAAACACCAAATTGTAATAAGTGCTTCAAACATAATTAGCAGAAGTACAAACAGGCACACAACAAAATGAGTTGATACCTAATATCTATTACTAGAGTTAAGACAACTGCCAGTACAGTTGCACCTAAATACTATTACAGATATTGCAGGATAGCAAACATACTGATTCGCTCCCAACTATTCTTACACTATATAATAAGTGTCACACGATTGCAATACAGAACCTACACACATGGCAGTTTGATGCACCTTGGCAGGCCCCAAGCGCATGCTTCATTAGGTAATCTAGTCATGAGAATCTTTACCAAATATAATTAATAAAATATTCTTCTACCAGCCACATGGCTAAAAAAAATATAACTAGTCATATATCCAAAAAGGAAGAATATCAGCGCAGAATAACTGTGATTGTAATATAAAAAAAAATAACCAGCTCTGCACAAAAACATCCTGTGAACCAACTTATATAACAAATTCATATGCATCACACAGTACATTGTTCTGAAGTGGAACGGTGAGGTTAAGAAATAGAAAAGAGTGCAACGAAAGGAGTCCTAAGGAAAATCTGGCAAATGAACATTAATCTAAATTCTCCTGACCCATATAGTTCAGGATTCCAAGCGGCGAGGCCTCACAGAGTTGGTATAATCCAAACCAAAAACTAAACTAAAAATCTTAGTAACTTCAGTGTGAGAAATAATCTGTCTTCCAAATAGCTGGTATTTGACACCAAGAAATAAAAAATAAAATAAAAACTCGACCTGCCGGGGAAGAAGCCACCCCAACGGCATTTTACTAAGGAGAAGAAGCTACATAGCAAGCAGTGAAACAAGTTAAACTGAACTGAAAATTATCCATAGGAAAGCCAAAATAGAACCAAATCAAGACCTGCTGAAGGTGACAATCAACATCAATATTTAAGGTGAAACTAAGAAAAGAAGGCACAACGAGGTGCAAACAAAAACACATATTAAAATGTGTCCTCATGCCTTGCTGGTGGCAAGCTACATCAAGAGCAGCCACCGAAGGAGGTGACTATCAATATTGATTTTTATGGTGGAACTAATAAAATAAGCCACTATGAGGTTAAGCAAATAGAAACACATATTAAACTGTGCGCTGATGCCTCCCTGGCAAGCTCCAACAGCAGCTACCAGCACCATGGTCACTATCCCTGCTGCTTCTACACATGCCAGTTGCATCCTCACCGCTATGCGCCCAATCTAAAAGGGTGGGTTTGTCCCAGTCCTCCATTGCCCATCCGCAAAACTAGATTTGGTGATTGGCAACGCCCTGGTGCATACCACCCAACCGCTTAAGCTGATAATCAACAGGCTTAGTGAATCCCAAAATAGTCCTAACTTGATCCATGCCTGGCACCTGTGGTTGCCATCACCACAGAGAAGAAGGTTCTACACATGGTTGCTACGCACATGGATGGTCTATAGAGAATTAGTGCACACGTTGCATATTTCCCCCTACTACAGCCTCCCACTAACTCACTGCATCTAATCTACCTTCAGCTGTGTGTCCAGCCTGCTGCCTGCCTGCCTCTGGTAAAAACGCCAACGCCAATCAGTGCCAAAGCAAACCTTTGTAGAAGTATCGATCTCCAAATCAAATCAAGACTCGATTACATCACATTTCCAAATTGATGACAAAAAGGCACTGGAGGTTGCATATTCATATGTTCATTCCCGTACCGACGACTAAGTCCTCGCGACTGCTACTTGCTGATAAAAATCGCATCTTTCCTCCACCACGCCACTCCCAAAATCATTAAGGCATGGACGAATCCTAATTCAAAGTAAATGGACATGCTTGGTTGCCAAGGTTGAGGCGTGCATACCTCGAGGGCGTGGGCATGGCGCTTGTACTTGCGGAGATCCTTGACGTACTTGACGAGATCGTCGACACGCACCGTGCCTCCCTCCCGCACCCACTTGTTCATAACCCGCGACACGCTCCCCTCCCCCGGTTTGCCCAGCGCCGACAGCTGACGGTAGAGTGGCCGCCCGCCCTTCCCCTTCGACCCCTTAGCCATGGCAGCTTGAACCGGGGGCGCTGCGGCCTCCACCACCGCTTCGGTGGCCGTGGAGAGGAGGCGGCGGAGCAGGAGGCGAGCGCCGGCGAAGGAAGCTGGCGGCGCCATGGGTTTAGGGTTTTGCGATTTCGGTTGCGGGAGGGAAGGGGGAGAGAAAGGGAGGGAGAATATCAGAGCGGCGTTCGTTGCAAATCGCAACGAAATGGATGAAACGGAACGGATCGTCCGCCAACATCAAGAGAACAAACGTGGTTAAATATGAGAATGCATTAATAATAATCTGAATAAAAAAGTTAATAAGATCCGACGGTGTCCGGCTAGAATTTGAGATTAAGTCAATTTAATTTAAATAAATAAAATAGTTATTATTTATTTAAATTAAATTAAAATAGAATATCTTTGTTTCATATATTATAGTTATTATTATTATTATATTTATTATAACTCTAACAATATTGTTATTAAATCAATGTTCATCTATCAAACCTTATAATAATATCCGTATCTGATTTGAATTCAAAACAAGAATATAACATGAGCTAGGGGATTAAAAATTAATTATCCAAAGCTATACGTTATGACTCCGAATACGAGAAAAAATATACATAATAAGATATCGGACGAGCTATATCCGTCCATACCAAATCTGATTTCATTCTTACAGTTGACATATGACAGTTGTTCAACTTCTGAGGGTTTATTATGAGATTTAAAGTATTGTAATTATGTAAAACTATTAGTCATACTTAGACGGTTAAATCAGTCTTAATGGTAGTTTTATTAGTTTAAATAAATCACCGCATTAGTAGAATGGATGACATTGCAAAGCAATTATGCTTTATGTTTTTAAGGCGTTAACATATAATTGTTAATAGGTCAAGTCTACGCTGCAAAATGTTATTGGGCTCAGTGCTTTCATTTTCTTCTACCGTCCTCTTCTTCTTCTTTTTTACTTTCATTTCCTCTGAAATATATATTTAGTATGTTTCTTAGATGGATATGGCGTCACCTAACCTTGTCATATACATGCGTAGGCATCGTCTAGGCGATTGGAAGCTGAAATATAGATTAAAATAAAAGAGAAAAAGTAGATTTTTATTAGATAAAACTCATTTGACATAATTTCATATATATTAAACTCAATTAAAATCATCATAATTTTAATCTAATATATTTTTAACCAATCTCAATGTAATAAATTTGATGTTAAAACTTATCTATGAAATCGTGAGACTCTAAAGTTGATGTGACACTTTTAAAATATAAGATAAAACTATGCACTAAGACTAGCTTTATTATTGAAATAAATAAAATATATTTTGAAGCTGAAATACATTTTCTAATTTAAATTAGAACTTTTAATTTTCAGGTGACAAAAGTCTTACATATTTTTTTATTTTTAATCACATCCCACGAAATAAAATTCATGCGCAGAACATTACATTTCTGAAGCTGGAACAAGTTTTCTAAAACATTTATTTATTATCCAGTAGAATATTTTTGTGATGGATAAGCTTAAGAGAGAATAAGTTCTAAATGGTTAGATCCATATCCAATAGTTGAAAAAGTGACTGAGAGATTAATAAAATCTTAGTCACCTCGAAAATATGCAAACCCGTTCATTGTTGTCTTTGCTACCAAAAGGAAAAATAAGTTTTTTTTTTGGTAAATATGTGTCAGATTTGTTTTAATTGTAGACGCAATTTCCTAAATTATGTTCGCTAAAGCTCACTAAACGATTACATGCTGCAGACCATCACAATAGAAAAAAGATGGTACTGAATGAACAAATTAGGCCGCTGATTTAAGATGCAAATATACCTTGACCTTTGTTACCTGGTTGCTGCTAGAACCAATATGAGCTCTTATAAAAGGTAAATAGAAAAGCACCCTTGAAACTATTATTTTGAATGAATCGAGTTATCCAGGTTAAGGTAAAGTAGGTTAATTGGACTCTAAAATTATATAGAAAAACACTCGGTAAAGAAGCACAATCTCCTTCCTAACAGCCGGAGACGCTTTTAATCAGTTTTGCCATGTCAGGTTCTACGTGAATCCCATCATCTTCAATGCATTGGGCAATGGATGGATTTGTTCTGCCAGCAGATAAATAGGTCCGCATCAAGGCCTCATAAGCTTCTGCATCAAGGCATTCAAGTTCCTTCAGGCACTCACAGAAGGACTCCATACCATCAACATCCTTTGCCTCTTCATAGTGCTTCAGAAACCTGTTCAAAAGCTGTTTCGTTGGCACCCACTTGTGTGTCCTCACCATGTTTTTTCTATCTCTCAAGAACTCTAGTGCCTTTTTAACCATTGACTTAGTCAAATAGAACACCGTAAACATCTCATATGTCTTATCATTGCAACTACCCTGTGCCATGGCGCTCTGTAGGATAGCCTCGGCTTCATTGACCATACCTCTATCAAGGTAAGCTGCAATCATAACATTTGCTATCCTCATGTCATATTGCTGATTACTGGATTGCCACTCCTGAAAGATTAGCTGTAAGGAGTCAAAATCATCTAATCTTCTCAGAGATAAAAGCATCACAAGATAGCTTTTATTCAAACATGTATTGAATCTGGATTTCAAAGACTCCCAAATCCTCTTAACCTCAGATGACTTGCCAATAGTAGCATAGATGGAGATAAGGAAGTGCCAAGGAGGAATCTCACCGTTATCTATAGCCTGCTCAGCTTTTTCTAGAGCCACCTCAACCTTCTCAAATTGTCCTAGATTAACATAATAGCTGGCCATTCTAGTGTACAAGGACCAGTGAACTGAAGTCACCTCCTGCAGTTTTTCCAGGAACTTCTCAGCAGACTCCAGATCATTCATTGTAATATAGCTTCCTGTCAGAATCATGTATGTATAATTATCTGGATGTACACATCTTTCACACATTTCTTTGTATATGTCGGGAATTTTCTCTGGCTGGCCTGACTTGTGGTACAAGGACATCAAGTTGTTATACACCAGCGTACTTGGAACAAAGTTCATAGCTTTCATATTTTCATAGAGTTCCAGGCCTTTGTCTGCAATCCCATGTGCAGCATAGCAGTTAAGCAGAGAGCAAAATGTTTTCAGAGACTTAAATGCATCTGGAAGGCTCCAGAAGTATTCTTCAGCAGCCTGTATCCCGTTAACCTTTGATATGAGGTTAATCCGCAGCGCGTGATGCCCATGCGTTAATTTTGCTCCATGAGCTTCCAGCCAGTCCATCAACTGGAACAATAATAACAAGACCAAATATTATATGATGAATGTAAAATCCTTTACTTAAAGAGGTTGCTCCAAAACAGTTGATAAATTCTCAACCATAATACTCATTGTCCAAAAGTTCCAAGAGTATAGAATTACTGGAGATTTAGGTTGGTCATTTAAACAAGAAGAATATTCATTCATCTCTCATCTGTTCCAGACTTCCAGTTGTCTGAGTAAGAACACATCCACAAGGACTAAGATCACACTAGATATCAGTTATTATTCTAGACACAAGAACAAATGAAAATTGATACTCATAAAAGGCACAAGTATACTAGAACTAGAGTGCAGGAACATGCTTCATGTAGTGTTAGGCTATCTCCAACGGGAGATGCATCCGATGACCCAAAACCAAAAATGGGTCTAAAACAGTGAAATCTGCTCTCCAATGGAAAACCCATCCACGAGACCTATTCTGCGTTGTGTGCCACTCGCGACCCACATTTGAAGCACCTCCCCCCGCGACCCAAACGTCTCCGCCCAGCTCCTCCCCGGCGAGCTCCTCCACGCCGAGCTCCTCTCCGGTGAGCTCCTCCACGCCCAGCTCCTCCACGTCCAGCTCTACCCCGGCAAGCTCCTCCCCGGTGAGCTCCTCCATGCCCAGCTCCTCCCCAGTGAGCTTCTCCCCAACGAGCTCCTCTACGTGGGAGGCAGGAGGAGGAGGCGGCTGCGGCGGGAGGTGGCGGGAGGAGAGAGGAGGGGGCCGCAGCGAGAGGCGGGAGGAGGAGGCGGACGGGCGGGAGGTGGCGGCGACGGGAGGAGGAAGGGGGAAGGACGCGGCGGGAGGAAGAGGAAGGAGGTGCATTCTAGATCTTGCGTTGGAGACCGACGTTTTTGGGTGTCGTTGTTTCAATAGTGTAGCACCCCAATTTGGGTTTTAGGTCTCCACCGTTGGAGACAGCCTTATTGTTAGAACGAACACATATTTTCTCACAAAGATGAAAAATAACACATTACACATACGAAAGAACAACAAAAATCAGCGTGGTCCTGAATTGGGCTTGAATTCAGCATGTTGTTTGTTGTTAGATCCAGGTGTCAAAGCAATCAACCACCTAATGCTGGAAGCTACTATCACTTTTATTATTCTTAGGCCAGCCTCAATCCTATTATCTACTATAATGTTTCCATTTTCTTTAGGTTTCGATTTAACGAGATAACCCACTTCACAGAAAAATGTGCTGTGCGAGAGTTCTCAACAACAGGTAATTGTCATGAAACTATAAATCAACTTTAAAATACCATTCGTAACTCTAGAATCAAGAAACAAACCTCACGTTACAAGTCTTGAAGCATATGTGTGTTTGATCTAAAGTTATTTGTCCCGGGTATGAAAATATATGTTTCCTTGGACAACAAATGTCAGCCCCTTTGCAATTAACGATCTTTTGCTTGAGACAGTAAACGTTGTTCTCGTTAATTACAGAAAAGCATTCATTCTTGAGATGGGGCTACGGGCGGGGGTTGGGGGAGTAAGGGATTGGGCGGGTTCTGGTCTCACCTCGATGGGGCGCGTGTCATTGAAACTTCGAATGCGGGCCATGCGGCGGATGTAGGCGACGACCTGTTCATACGAGAGCGGTCGTCAGGCACGGATCCACGCGTCCAGCTCCGCCGCGACGGCCCCCGCCGGTCTGAAGGGGCTCAGCGCCGTGAGCCTCTTGTAGAGCGGGACCCACGCCGGGTCCATGCGCTGCCTCCCCAGGCCATAAGACTGTGGCGCCCGCGACTGTGCGTGCACCGACCTTGCTGCCAAGGCCAGCGCGCTGCGCCGCCGCGCCGCCGCGCGCAGCATGGGTGTCCCCTTGTCCGATGGCCCTCTCGGTCTCGGGTGTGTGTGTTTCTTGCGCAGTTTACACAGCCCTAAGCCCTTCCTGCAGATTTCGACTGGCGAGAAGGGGAGAAGACGACGATACGGGCATTGAAACCCGGATCCGGCCCATGAGAAACTTACTGCACAAATGGGCCGAGCTACCGAACCATGTCCTTGCGCAGGGGACGTAACCAGCCCAACGCGTGCATGGGCCTCTGCGTCAGCATGGATCCGTTTTGCGTTTGCGTTGGTGCGTGTGCGTTCCAATTCCAACCGTGAGCAGCTGCTGTGTGCAGCTCTCGGTGATGCACAGTGTAAGATACTCAGTGCTGTTTCGAGAAGAACGAAAAAAAGGAAAAAGGTTTAAACAAATACGGTGTGCAGCTACGAGGTCAATTGCAATAGGCTTGTTTTTTTTTCTATCATCTGTGAAACTCGCTCGGATGGTGGCTTCTCTTCTCGGCCACTGTGCACGGTCGGAAGGGCTAAGCAGAGATTCGCCACCTGAACAAAGTTGTGGTCCACAGTTTGCCAGCAGCGTCGACGAATTAAACAACCAGGTAATAATCCTGGACGCTTAAACAAAAGGCGGGTATCACATCATAGCCTACAATTAATTAGGACGAGTACCAGGAAACAAAAGCCTCTGTCAAGACGACCAGACATCACTCTTTTCTAGTATAGCCTTTGCGCATGCAACCGTCCACTCGTCAGTCTTTCACCACTAATCCCGTACTTAGCTCATCGATCCTTTCTTCTTCAGGCAAGCGCGCTAATGATTGTATATTTGTATCTGCTGCGCTCACGCATCCTGCTTTCCGTAACTACTCGCTCATAAACAAATGGGATGCGCATTTGCTGATGAAGACGACGTGTACCCCGTCAAAAGAAAAATGTCGCGCAACCAAAGTCGTCCATGTCTAACAATATAGTATAGGGTAGCACGATACACTAGCTCTTAGGCCATCTTTTTTTCAGTTGTTTTTTCAGCCCCACAAACCACATCCCCGCTGATGATTATTTGACCGAAGCAATTTGGATTGTGCAAGCAAGAAGAAATCTCAAACACGGTTAGTGACGGAAAGGGACATGCAAAAAGCCACGTGTACTCATGATACCGAACTTGTGAAAGAAAAACAGAGCGGTAATCTCGATATGTACTACTAACTATTGTTTAAGGTTAACCATTCAACATCGAGGCTGTCTCGGAACTTTGTTGATGGCCAGTACGATAAAAATAGAGTTGGTACAGCGTCGGTGTTTAGGGAGACAGGCTTTGTGCCTATTGTTTATTAAAGTAACCAACCTTGCTTTAGCGCAGCATCAAGAGAAGGCAGGGAGTTCCACAAGCTCCCCTGCTTTGGACTTATAAACATCTATAAATAATGTACAAGGCATTATACTGTCCATTTTTCATTAAAAGAAACAGAGCTTGAGGAAAGGTCCGGAAGCTCTACTGTGATTGGGCTCGTGCGAGTGCAACTATGCATCATACAAAAAAGATTATCTATAGCAGTTCTATTTTCTTTTAAAAGAAAATAAAGCTTATAGTAAATGGCAGAGGACGGAAAATATTTGAGATGTGGCCGAACAATTGCAATGACTTATTTTTTTCCACAACCAAGCTAATAAAAACCGAGCAGTAGCAAGTTAACATAGGTAAAAAGAATAAAGAGAAAAAACTTGAGCAATATATGATACGCACAAGTAACTGACCGCTGTTTAATCTTAGCTTGGCGCACCTCTACAAGAAGGTGTCATCACCGTCTGGCTAATCATATCATCTAGGAAATCAATCAATTTCAAGTTTTATTATATTGATTTGTTTACTCTAATAAAGAATCTCAGAAATGTCCAGCCCTCCAATAGGCCATGGCCTACAATTACACACGGTTCAAGGAAGCCTCTGTTCTTCTTTTCTATGCAAGTAGTGACGGAAGGCTGCTGAAGAGTAGAGACTTGTGAAAAATTAAGGTATAGCAAGGGTCCTATCTTGCCATACTGAGTCCTCCGCCACTGCTTATAGTAACGTTGATCGTTGAAGTATGTAGTGTCCAATACTCTAGATATGAGGTGTATGATTTAATATTGTAAAGTTTGGATATAATATTATTTAATTCAATGGTATTATTTTTTTAATTTAATTCATATACATTCATTCAAACCCGTTTTTGTCGAAGTTTGATCTCGGAAGTAAATATATAGGACTACGTCGAGACTAAGAACTACGATGGTAACACAAGACGTCGAGTTATACAGGTTCAGGCCCTCTCTGTGAGAGTAAAAACCCTACGTCATGTGTTCTGTGGTTTGTATTGCTTGTAATGTTGTGTCCCTTAATGGGGGTACCCTGCCGCCTTATATATCCAGTCGGCAGGGGGTACATGAAGAGTCCTACTCGTAATCTACAAGGATTTACATAGAAAGTCTATCTTTAATTGCCTTGCGCTCTAAGCCGACTCGATCGGATTCCTTGCTGATGAAGTACTCGGTCAACTACCGAATTAGGCATATCTATGGATACTCGTAAGGCAAGTATCACACAACAGCCCCCGAGTGCTTCCTGATTTTAAGCTCTGATTTTCTGAGTGATCTTCAATGTTGATCATAAATTAGGAAGACCTCTTAATTGAAGTTCCTGATAGATCTGGTGCACTGGTCAGGTACACCTGATCAGGTATAGCCCCCGACTCTTGTACAATTTGGAGGCTAACAAATAATGCAATAGTCTAATCCTATTAGCTCTTATTATTTTGTTGTATGTATTTTACTCAAACCATCAAGCTTGAGCCTACAAACCTCTGATCATTAAACCAATAGGTTATCTTACAAGATTTCAACCTTACCGACCGATTATTAAAAAGATCGAGTGATATACACTATCTGCCGAGTGACCTATCGGTCTGAATTTTATGACATCAATCATGTTTGGTCCATGTAAAGGAGTATGACATTAATCATACAATAGTACTAAGCTAATGACATCAATCATAACATAGCTTTTTTCTAATAATTTGCCACTCTATTTGATCATAAGTCCGAATTTGGTAATTTAATTATTAACCTCAATTAATAATACAACCTTTGAACTTATACCCGTACGACCATCAAATCCTCTGCTATATGATCTTCAAATCACATAGATACAACAAGTATTTTTAAGTGGTTTGGCCATTGCTTCTCATCAAAGAAGCCCCGAGATCATTTCTCAAGGCTTAATAGCTAAAAATCTTTTTAAAGACCAAAGCCTTTAACTAATCTTTGTTTATTCAGAAGAACTTGTCACTGTACGGCCCATACCGGCCCATGAGACCCTTAGGTCAAAAGTAAGGGTATAAATAAGACTCGTCATGTTGACTATCAGTCCACGCCATCATTTCGCGCACAAGCTCTTTGTCTTCCTAGCGTCTCCCCTGCTTCTCGTGACGCCTCTTCTTCTCGAGCTAGGGTTAGCTCCTCTTTTCTCGCCGCTGTAGATCTCGCCGCCCTCGGCCCCCGAGCTTCAACTAGGGTTCAACTTTTGATCCACCGTGCCAAATCATCCACGGCCATGGGTCGCAAGAAGGCTTCCACCACCGCCGCCGCCGAGTCTTCCTCGTCGGAGATCGAGATTCCTGAGCAGCTTCGGGAGTTCTCAAAGAGCAGCCTCACCACAGCCGATCTGAACAAGATGGTGATGGACGGCATTCTTCCCGAGCAGGCTCGGATTGACTAGAAGGTACCTGAATAAACTTGCCTCATCCCCATTCATAAACAAATCATTGTGTTTTGCTCGTTTTTCGAGCATGGCTTTGGAGTTCCTTGCTGCAGCTTCTTGCGCGGGCTCCTTTTCTTCTATGGGATTGAGCTGGTCAACCTCAACCCCAATTCTATCCTCCACATTCCCATTTTTGTGCATATGTGTGAGGCCTTCTTGGACAATCTGTTTCGCCATCTCTTTGTCCTCCGACTGTTGCCGATGAAGGATAACAAAGTGGCCATAGGCGGTATCGGCGTCCAGTTACGCAAGAAAGATGCGTACATCAATGTGCCCCTAAACACCGGAAACAAGAACTATAGAGATGAGTGGTTCTATTGTGATAACCCTCCCCCTGTTCTTGACGACTTTTCTAGTGCGATGGCAATTCCTCTAGCGCAATGGACTGAAAAACCTGATCCATCCGACCCCCAGGTGGTCGCTCTGCTGAAGAAAATTGCTGATCTGAAGAAGGAAGGCGTTGACGGTATCACCATCACCAAAAGCTTCATAGTGCTGTAAGGACCGAAGGCGTACCGAGAGGGGGGGGAGGGGGGGGGGGGTGAATCGGTAAGCCACTCACGAATCCAATTACTTCAAGTTCCACTACTCGAGTCTAACAAGATAAGCAACCTAAGCAATTCTAGTAGACCAAGACCCTACACATGCTAGTGTTCATGATGAGATAAAGAGCAGAAGCCAATCACATTAGCCTATGCAAGCCACAAGTTACCCTACTCACTAGAACACACAATTGCGGAATAGTAAAGAGAGGGTCAAGGAATGCTCATGATTTTATTCTGAGGTCTCGGAAGGATGGCGCCTTCCCCTAATCCTCGTTGGACCACTCCTGCCAGAGTCCCGGTCCCTCCCGCCACCAAGTGGAGTTCTCGCCCACGAGCTCGCAATCACTCCTAGTGTGCGTCATCGCTGCACAAAGCACAAGCTCGCCTCTCTCGAGAATTTGCCGGACTCTCTGAGCCGACACGGACGCTCACTAGCGATGCCCCTTTCAACCGCGGAGTCAAACCGTGTACACACGTGTGACGGCCTTCACAACCGATCAAGATAGGCTCGATCACTGACACCTAACCGGTCTAGGTCTCACCGTAGACCAAGAGTAACAATCTAGATCACACCCTCAAAGACACCCTAGCCTTAGATGTGCAACATGCTCAAGTTACTCTCCACTAGCACTCTCAAGATATGCAATATCTCCTCCTAGTGCTCTCCTCTTTTCCTCTTGGACCTAACAAAATGCTCTCAGGTATTCCTCTGGCCAAGAGAGGTTTCCAAGACCCTAGCAACGAAGTTATATAGGCTCCCAACCTTAAACTAGCCATTGCTCCACGAAATCACCTTTCTGGGTGCACTGACCGGACTGTCCGGTCTCTGCCTGACCAGACCGTCCGGTCACTCTTGTAACGGCTCTCCTAGCCGTTGGCTCCTCTGTGCACAGGCGATTCCCTTGTACTGACCAGACCGTCCGGTCTATACAACTGTCGGACAAGTCTGACACGTCAGACATCATCGTCGGACTCCAGAACACTGGCTTCCTGTCTGCCCCGTGCTTCACCCATACAGACCGGACCGTCTGGTCTGTAGATCGGATCGTCCGGTCTCTATGGTCCCTCGCACAGACAGATTCCTCGCTCCTTGCTAGAGGTCCCAGACAACTCTATATAGTGACCGTACAGTCCGGTCTCCACTGATCCCTCTGTCCGGTCTCTATGTCCAGAAGCTGAAACTTATCGTCCTCGCTTGACTTCATTTCTCGGCTTCTCCAAACAGCCCCTTGGCTTCTCCACTGTCACCTAGTGCCTGTGATTTCACCGAGCAACCTTGCACATCACCGACTAGACATGACCTAAGAGAATGACCTAGACCCCCTTGATAGTCCGGTTTTTCCTATGGACTCAAAGCCCTAACAACTAGTCAATTGTTCCAAACACTTGCACCATAGCTTGTCCTCCGCTTTGATCCATCTCTATCAACCCTTGGACTCTATCAAGTTCACAAGCTTCCATGCTTGTGGTCATTGTCATCAATCATCAAGGCCACCATCATCCATATGATTTGTAATAGAGTTAAAAGATGATTCCTACATAGACAACACTCATGTAAATATTAGCCTACAATTTCATAGTTGTCATCTATCACCAAAACATTCATACCTCAGGGATCCAATCATCAATGGTCATGAAGCTTACAAGTGCGCAGAGTGCATCCCCTGAAACTTCAGAGTCACCCGGCATGGAATTATGCTACCAATGATGAGACCAGGAAAGTGCCTGATCCTCTGAATGGCATCCTTCGTCAGTCGCGCTTGTCTAATATGTTTGAAGGAGATATCCTTCAAGATCACTCGTTAATCGAGAAGGCATATAATGGGGGCACTCTACGGGCCCGAGTAAGCCTCGGTCGACTTTGAATGATTATGTTATTATCTTGTTTTGATATCCTGCTTGATGTCTTGGCATTTGTGCAGGTTCTGGATACTTATATATCCCACCCTCCGCTCCCTTCGACTGATACCGAGGGACCGGATTATGTTGAAAAGCCGCAGCAGACCGGTGCTGGTGGTTCAAGCTCAGCAGTAGGCACTCGACCTGAGAATGTTGATTGAGTCATCACCCTACCTTCCCCCAGTCGTTGATTTAAGCAGCCTGCCCTACGTCAAAGGCAATATATTGGGGATCAGGGTGATGATGAAGAAGAGTTGTCTCCTGACGCCGGTCAGCCAACTCCTGCTCCCTCTGACCGACCTTCAAGCCAGTCGGAGCCCCCGAGCAAAACGTCCAATGATGCAGGAGTCACACAAAAAGTTGATGAAGCTGGCAAATCTTCCCAACAGAGGAAGGAGACTGATTCTCAGTCAACTTCTTCAAAGAAGAGAGTCTGCCGAATCAAGGTCAAGAAAGCTTCTAGGTTAGTCTCTTAACCTTTTGATCCTTGTTTTTCATGGTCAATGACCACAATGCGGTTTAATCATCTTATTCTCTGTTAGTAACAGCGGTCGGTCGGGTGATACTAGAGTGCCCAAGAGTCCGAGGACACTCGGTCAAACCCTACTCCCCGCCCGGTTAACTTGCCTCGACCGGTCAACAAGTCATCAAACACACCGACCGAGTCAAGGAAACCCTCAGACAAGATAGTCCCTGCATCCATTTTAGAGCCAACACCACAAATCATTGACACTTCTCCAGTCAACGCTCCTTCTCCTCTTGGTAAAGGTAAGAAAGTATTGACTGCAGATGCACTCGGTCGACCTGAGTTGGATGATGTGGAGATAATCTATCAACACCGAGAAGCCAACAAGGTACATCAATACCCTGCTTTAGCTCTGTCTCAGTCTTGATCTTTAACTTAACCAACTTTTACATACGTAGAAAATGTATGCTCTCGTGGAGAAGAAACAAGCCAAGGTTGAGTACCTTGAAGCCGAGACTTTTGGTACATCCTAAACTCACTTGCATTCAGCTCTTACTTATGATATTAACTTGCTGCTGGAATTATGCTAGTCACCAGCCAGCAGCTCTCCCAAGCCAAAAAACAGATCGACAAGCTGTAGACCGATCACAAGGATTTGACCAAGCCCTTAGAGCAGAGTCATGTTGAAATTGCAAGTAAGGTCACATACCACATTTTTTCTTTCTAACCACTCTAATACTAAAGATCCTTTATATGCCTTTAGCTCATGATCAGAAGATTGCTGACCTGGAGAAATTGACTTCCAATCAGTAAAGATTTGTTGATGCTTTGAATGCTAAGAAGGAAAATCTCTCCAAGTCGATCGAGGAACAGAAGACCAAGATCACTCGGCTGCAGAAGAAGCTGGAGGAAGCTGACGTGAAGATAGAGGAAGCCAAAAGCACCTCCAAATATTTCCAATGTAAACTCGTCAGTAAGCTCTCCATAACTCCTTAAATATGCTTGAATCAATTCCTGATCTTACTAACCAAAAAATATATTTTGCAGCTCTGTCATACAGCGCTCGAAAAGCAATGAATTATATTCATGCTAACCAAATAGAGCACACCGGTCATTCCTTGGAGTATTTGCTGGAGCATGCGTCGGAAGCTATTGCAGACAACACTTGGAGAGTGACGACCGAGGTCAGGAGTCAGGTTCTGGCTATTTGCCAATCTTGGTCTCCTGTGCTACCATTGGACAAAATCAAGGAGGGTTTCAACCCAGACTTGACCGATGATCAATGCCAGTTGCTTTTGGATTCCATGCTAGAAACCTTCCGAGCCTTGGTCGACAATATAGAAGTTGATCCGACCGCACCTACTCCTCGAGCATCTCCAGAAGTTGAGCTGCGAGATAAATCTTCTTCTCCTTCAAAGGAGCTGTAAAACCTGCAATGTTAGAAAACATTAGTAGTACCAAAGTATTGAAATAACATTACTTTTATATAAATTAATCTTATGCTTTGTAGCTTAGAAGACTGATAAAAAGTATCATAGGTGTATTCCTGTCATATAAAGACATAAATTGAATCGGTCTGCCTTAACATATTAGGTTGTAACTCGTAACCGCGTAACAAGCAGAATCGACCAATCGACACATGACCTCTCGCACTTTGGCTCTGGATTTAGTGTAGTGGTAGTCTGATGTGCAGTATGAATCGTATAACCGTGATGTTTAGACGTTAGACCAAAAAAGTAAATACCGTATCAAAAGATGAGAAATCGGTCGGAAAAGATTCTAAAACCATAATTTCATAACGTTAGAAAGTAGTGGGACATTATTACTAGCCCCCTGGCTCGATTGTTTAATAAAATAAATTAAGGAATCGAGATAATTTAGAATGAAAATTATCAAAAAAATCTTCTATAAAAAAGACTGAAGTTTCATTCATAAATAATGCATAATAATACAAAAGAGTAACTAAGTATAAAAACGACGTAGCTGATTTATATTCCAGGAGTTTGGTATATCATCGCCGTCTTCATACATCAGTTTGTAAGCCCCCGACCGAGTAACTTCTTTCACAACATAAGGTCCTTCTCACTTTGGAGAAAGCTTATGCTGGTTCTTTGTTGACTGCACTCGGCGCAACACTAAATCTCCAACTTGAAATTGGTGACTGCGTACATTTTTATCATAATAACGCCGCAAGCCTTGTTGGTAAAGTGCCGACCGAAACAGAGCCCGATCACGTAACTCTTCTGCTGCAATCAAGTTGATCTCCCTGCTCTCCTCAGAAAGCTTTTCATCATATCCTTGGACCCGTGCCAAAACAAGACTGACCTCAGTCGGCAACAAAGCCTCCGAGCCATAGACCAATAAAAAAGGTGACTGACCAATAGCCCGACTGGTATTAGTGCGAAGCTCCCAAAGAACTGAAGACAATTCTTTGACCCATCGACCGGCATGAGGCTTAAGTCTGTCAAATATCCGAGGCTTCAATCCTTGAAGAATCATACAGTTGGCCCGTTCGACCTGCCCATTACTTTGAGGATGAGACACTGATGTAAAGTGAATTTTTATTCCCATCTCATCGACAAAGTCACGGAACTCCACAGATGTCAATTGAGTACCATTATCAGTAATGATATCATGAGGAACCCTAAACCGAGTAAAAACATCCTTGACAAACTCAATCGCCTTCTTTGATGTTATCTTGCCGACCGGTTTTGCTTCAATCCACTTGGTGAATTTATCAATAGCAACAAACAGATAAGTAAACCCTCCTGGCACTTTCTTGAAAGGACCAACAATATCAAGCCCCTAGACAGCAATAGGCCAGGTCAAAGGTATCATCTGCAGTTGCTATGAAGGCACATGTCTTTGTTGAGCAAAGAACTGACAACCTTCAGACTTCCGAACGACTTGGTGTGTATCTTCATCCGCAGTAGGCCAATAAAACCCTTGACAGAAGGCTTTGCCGACCAAAGTCTTAGAAGTTGCATGATTGCCATATATCCCTGAATGAATTTCTTCCATCAACTTTTGACCTTCTGGTATCGAGATGCATCGCATCAAGATATTTGATCCTCCTCTTCTAAAAAGCTTATCATCCACCATCAAATATCCCCGACATCTAGCCTTCAACCTTTGTTGCTCATTAGGGTCCATAGGCAGCATATCCTCAATAAAAAAATTGATTATTGGGTCGCGCCAATTGGTCTGCATGTTGATATCGTCTACCAACTCGGCAACATCAGTCGTCAAAACTTTCGATCAAGGAGAAACAGTGGGTGAATCTAGGATGTGTAAGAAGACACCAGGTAGGACTTCCGACCGAGATGATCCCATCTTGGCCAACTCATCAGTCGCCTGGTTGTTACCTCGAAGAACGTGCGTGAACCTCAATCCATCAAACTTGTCCTTGAGCTTCCTTACTTCCTGACAGTAAGCACCCATATTATTATCTATATAGTTCCAATCTTTGGTGACCTAATTAATGACCAAGGCCGAGTCACCAAAGACGTCAAGACGCTTGATGCCGAGTGAGACAGCAATGCGTAGACCGTGTAGGAGAGCTTCATACTCCACAACGTTATTAGAGACGCGAAACATAACCTGAAGAATGTATCAAAGCTTCTCTCCTGTGGGTGAAATAAACACGACTTCGGCATTAGCTCCGGGTAATTGGAGAGAGCCATCGAAGTACATTTTCCAGTATTCAACATCTTGTGTCGCAGGAGGCATTTGAATCTCTGTCCACTCAGAAACAAAATCAGCTAGTGCCTGTCCTTTAATTGCCGACCGGGCTGCAAACGTAATGGTATACTGACCAAGCTCGACTGCCCACTTAGCAATTTTTCCTTCAGCCTCTCGATTATGAAGCACTGTTCCGAGTGCAAAGGATGTCTAGACTTCGATCGAATGAGCTTGAAAATAATGCTTCAACTTCCTGGAGGTGATCAACAATGCATACAACAATTTCAAGATTTAATAATATCTTGTTTTAGAGGCACTGACAACCTCACTAACAAAATAGATCGGGTGTTGTACTTTTTGTATATGACCCTCTTCCTCTTGGTCGACTGTCAAAATAGTACTCACAACTTGAGTTGTGGCCGATATGTAAAGTTGAAACTTTTCTCCTGGCTCCGGAGGCACCAATACTGGAATGCTGCTGAGGTGAACCTTCAACTCGTCCAATGCCGACTGTGCCTCTTCTGTCCAAACAAATTCGTCCTACTTTTTAAGCAGTCTAAAAAGTGGTAACCCTCTAACCCCCAGTCAGGAGATAAAGCGACTCAAGGATGCCATACATCCGGTCAACTTCTGAATGTCCCTCTGAAAATTAGGTGGTCCCATATCAAGGATAGCCTTGATTTTATGAGGGTTAGCCTCTATACCTTGTTTTGAAATGATGTAACCAAGTAGCTTTCCCGAAGGAACCCCAAAAACACACTTTTTAGGATTCAGCTTCATCGAGTAATGTCTTAGATTGTCAAATGTTTCTGCCAGGTCAGAAAGAAATTCTTTGCCATTCTGAGTCTTTACAACGATGTCATCAATATAAGCTTCTGCGTTCCGACTGATCTAAGTAGCAAGGCAGCGTTGAATACCTCTTTGGTAAGTCGCGCTAGCGTTTTTCAGACAGAAGGGCATTGTGATGTAACAATAGGCACCGAAGGGAGTTATAAAAGAAGTTTTAATCTGATCTTCGACCTTCAGTGGGATCTGGTGATAGCCTGAATAGGCATTCAGAAAGCTTTGAAGCTCACACCCAGCTGTTGAGTCTATAATCTGATCAATACGAGGTAGAGCGAAGGAATCTTTAGGACAGACCTTGTTAAGATTAGTATAATCAGTACACATCCTCCACTCTTTAGGGTGCGTTTGGTTGGACGTCAAGGAGGGATGGGACAGGGTCATCCAGGATATCCTGGATGAACTCATCCACTATAATGTTTGGTTCGATGGACAGAGTCATCCTTAGTTTTAGTTTGGTTGGAGGAATAAGGATGAGAGGGACGAGAATTATTGTCTAATTGTACTTGTATAATTATCATCATTAATATACTAATTAACATTTGTTAAATTAAATTACTAATGTCTTATCATAATCATTACTAATCAATTAAAAAAATACTTAATAACAGTTATAAATATCTCATTTAGTTAACAAATGATCTGATAATTAACACATTAACACTTATAAATACTAAATACTTGATAATATTGATTAATTATTAATACAATATGCTAAATATCACTAATCTCTTACTAATAAGCGTGTTTAGCAAAATGGGATGGCTTTGTCCCACCGTTTTTGAGGGATTAGGCCATCCAGCATATTGAGAGAATATTCTCAATAGGGATATCCCTGTCCCTGCTTGACGCTGAACCAAACAAGTGTCAAAGTAGGATATCCATGGATGACCCCGTCCCATCCCTCTTCGTCCCTCCAACCAAACACACCCTTATTCTTCTTAGGTACAAGGACTAGATTTGCTAAACAGTCGAGATGATACACTTCCTATATAAATTTAGCATCTAATAATCTAACTATCTCCTTCTTCATGGCGTCTTTGCGGTCTTGCACAAATCTTCTAAGCCTCTATCGAATAGGGGTGGCCCCAGGAGGAACCCTTAACTCATGCTCAATCTTTTCCCTAGGAACTCCCTGCATGTCAGATAGCTTCCATGCAAAGATTTCCCTATTTTCCTGGAGGAAAAGAGTGAGCACGAGTTCCTATTTCTTGTCGAGGTTGGCCCCTGCATAAGTTACCTTATTAGGGTCTTCTGGATCGAGCACGATCTCCTTGGTATGGATATCATCAGTTTGGATCTTGTCCTTGGTGGGCTTCTTCACACGGACCGCCGCATTGGTCTGCTCCTCCATGTCGACTGCCTTCTGGATCTCCTATCGATCAGACAGCATCAACTGCTTAGTGGCCATCTCATAACTCTGTACATCGCAATCAAAAGAATTCCAAAGATCAAAGTGGAGGGAGATTATTCTATTAGGGTCTGGCATCTTGAGGGTGAGATATGGATAGTTCGGAACTACAATAAACTTAGCCATCGCCGGTCGACCAATGATAGGATGATATGCTAAGTCAAAATCAGCCACCTGGAAGAGAATGCGCTCGGTCCTAAAGTTCTCCCGGGTCCCAAAAGTAATAGGTAGACTGATCTGTCCAATAGGAACTGAAGTCTTGCCGGGCACAATCCCATGGAAGGGTGAAGAACTCGGCTGAAGGTCATTGATTGATAGACCGAGCTCTTGAAGAGGCTTAGTGAAGATTAAGTCCAAGCTGCTTCCTCCATCAATGAGTACTTTGTAGAACTTCACCTCCTTCATTGTGGCAGCTAGCACCAGCGGGCAGCGGGTACCGACCCGGTTTCGGCAAGTGCTTGGGATAATCAGATTGATCAAAAGTAATCGGTATTTCATACCACCTCATGAATTGGGGCGCAGCTGGTTCCACAGAATTAATCTTCTGTAGTTCCAGCTTCTGCTTGCGCTTGGACACATAGGTATCTGGGCCTCCGAAGATGAAGTTGACTTCCTTGCGGGGCTCCAGGAACTCTCCCGCATCATCCTTGTCGCCACCGTCCTTAGTCTTGTATTTGCCATTGTGTCTTGGAGGATCTTTAGCCACCTTGAGCACATCAGTCGCAAAACCCTTCAGTCGGTAGCAATCATTTGCCTTGTGGTTCCCATTTGGGTGCCAGAGGCATGGGCCACTCAGCAGATCATCCATAGTTGGTCGGTTCGTCTGGGGATTCTTCTAAAATCGGTCTACTATATGGACCATATTGTCAGACTTCCTCTTCTTGTCCTTCTTGGAAGGCTCAGGCTTGTCCGACCGCTTCTCCTTGCCTTTTCCTCGGATATCATCTAATGCTGACTCACCCAATGCGAATTTATCAGCGATCTCGAAGCACTCCTGAGCAGTCAACTTGAGGTCATGATTCGTCCGACCGATTTCCCAGACCAAGTCATCACTACGTATCCCTCCTTGGAAGGTAGCGATAATCTGTTGGTCTGGAACATTGGGGATCTTAGTCTTCTTAGCGCAGAATCGCTTGATGTAATCGCGAAGAGGCTCATTGTTCTTCTGCTTGATCCGAGTGAGGTCAAAGTGGTTTCCCGGTCGGTTGTAGGTGGCTTGGAAACTTTCAATAAGCTTCTTGTTGAGATCTCCCCAAGAGGTGATCGAATCCTCCGGAAGAGACGTAAGCCATATCCGAACGGCTGGATCAAGGCAGACCGGAAGGTAATTTGCCATTACATAGGTGTCACCTCCGGCTGACCGGATCGCCATGCTATAGAGTTGCAGCCACTCCCGATGGTTAGTCTGACCATCATACTTTTCGATGGGGACCGGCTTGAACCCTTTCGGCCATCGAGCTATGCGAAGCCTTGGGACGTAAGCCTTGATGCCATCAATTTTCTCATCAATGGGAGTTGGTGACCGCCTGCGCTAGTCTGGAGAAGGAGTTGGACGATGCCGGTGTCGTAGATCAACATCATCATCATGGAGACATCGTCTGTTGCTGTCATAATTATTATCGCGCCGATCCCGATCATCTCATCGACGTCGGTCATCGTGGTTGTTTCTTGGAGGCGGGTCTCGTCGGTCTTCTTGCCGGTCTTCTCATCGGTCGTTCCGTTGGTCATCTCTCCGGTCATCAGTTCTCCGATCAGGGCGCTCCTCCTCATAGCGTCGGTTGTCCCGAGCGCGTTCTTTATGGTGAGAATTGATGGTGTCTCGTCCATCACGGTTACTGAGAGAGTTTCTCAGATCTTCATGCCTACGCCGCCCTCGTGAAGTTGCATGGCTAGAGCTTGTTACCGACTGTGATCTTTCCTTGGCAGCGTCCTGAGCTGCAGCAGCCTTGAGCATAGCCACCGCCATCAGCATCGCAGGGGGTCTGATAGTTTGCATCGGCCATCAGGGCGTCGAGCAATGTTTTGACCCTGCTGATGTTGTTTTGAGGGGTGTCATAGACCTTGACACCTTCCACTTTAATGTCTGGCCCAAGATCCAATCGGCGTGCATGGCGTGATCCGCGCGACCCTCTCGGTCGACGGCGGTGACCGACCGATAGGTCATTGACTGGAGGATTATTCCCCCGTTGACCTTCTTTGGCTGGCTCTTCTGTGTGGCCATCTTCTTCATGGCCGTCTTCTGGGTCACCCTCCTCGTCATTGTCCCCTGATGGATTTTCTTCTAGGTCAACCATATTGACGGTCAGGGATATGAGTAAGTAGATCCGACCAAGCCTTCATCAAAAGACCGGACCGACTTTGAGTCGTTCCCTGAGGATGGGTCTGCTTCATTGAATCCGAGTGGGACCAATACGGGGATTAGATCTGACAAACTCGATGATCGCGCCATAAAGATGGTTGCGGCCGAGTCGGATCGGTGGTTCTCCAGACCTATGACTCCGTTGTCGCCGACCGTGAAGTCAAGCGATCCGAAGGAGATCTTAAAGTACAGTGAGTACTGGATGATGGGAATTTCTACCATCGTAGTCGACGGAGAATCCCGGCGAGCCTTGTCCCCTTCCTGACACGCCAACTATCGAAGCTTGATCTCGATAGTAAATATATAGGGTTACGTCGAGACTAAGAACTACGATGGTAACACAAGACGCCAAGTTATACAGGTTCAGATCCTCTCTGTGAGAGTAAAAACCCTACGTCATATGTTCTGTGGTTTGTATTGCTTATAATGTTGCGTCCCTCGATGGGAGTATCCTGTCGCCTTATATATCCAGTCGGCAGGGGGTACATGAAGAGTCCTACTCGTAATCTATAAGGATTTACATATAAAGTCTATCTCTAATTGTCTTGCACTCCAAGCCAACTCGGTCGGATTTCTTGCTGATGAAATACCCGGTCAATTACCGACTTAGGCATATCTATGGATACTCGTAAGACAAGTATCCCATATATTTTTTTTAACGCAGGACTGAACAAATTCCTAATAATATACTACTACTTCGGTTTTAAATTCTTATCGTTATGATAGATGTTCTAGTTTGAAAATGAACTAAAATTATTACCCTAACCATAATGACTCAAGAATGAAGGGAGTACTTGTCCTACAATTGATTTATTTTTAGAACCAGTCAGAGTCACACTAACCTAATTTCGATAAAAAATAAAGACAAGATTATTTATAACATATATAATTTTGAATAAGTATAGTGTAAAAATATCTTTTTGATAAATCGAATGGTCTAAAATTTGTGTCATAACGTTTTAATACCTTTTTTTGAATAAGATTGGTCAAACTTAAGATTGTTGACTTTGAACCACTCTAGAAATGTAACTCCCATGGTTTAACGTTTAAAACACTCGTGGATGTATGGGCGGAGACAGGGGATGGGGGGGGGGGGGGGCTCCCCTATGGTAGCTGCACACTATAGGTAAACACATATGTGATTTGATTTAGAATTTAGGTTTGATCCCTTAATACTAGTCTCTTACTATTTGACACCCTTATGATCAAATCCTAGCTCTACTCCTACTTGTATGTGCTTTTGGGAATTCGATAGTGCTTCAGTTGAGTGTATCGATGTTTTACTTTAATATAAAACTCATTTGTATATTGTTTTTATATTGGATCAAAATATTACTTAAAATGCAATTTTGACATAGAATAAAACATATGTATAGTAGTGGTTAGCAACATTAGTATTTTGGATATTTTTTCTTGATGATATGGTGGTTGACTTAAAGTGTGTTCGATTGTATTTAAGTTTATGCAATAAATAGTTTATATTTTGAATTATCTGTTAAAACTGGTTATTTAGCTTATTTTGACTTACCTATCATAAACAATCAAGCCATTTAATAAAATAACTTATTTCAATAATAAGTTATAAAAAGCTATTATTTTTAAAGGAAAAATTGCCTGTAACACATTAAGAAAATATGGCTTTGTCTCCAAACATCGATAAAGTTGAATTTGTCTGCAACATACTATGATCTTGTAATTTCTCGTCTCGAACACATTATGACTATTTAATAATTATTTTTAACTTTTTTATCTCAATACTCATAATATATTAGGATTTGAAACTTGGCGTAAATATACATTATTGCATTATCTGTCACTAAAAATAGAGCTAATTTTTTTTTCAAATGTTTCTCATTTTTGCTCATTGTTTTAATATTCACTTTGGCCACCAAATCATGCAAATAATAATATTAAAATCTAACCCTATTTTTAATGATAGATATTGCAACAATATATATTTATGTTAAATTTCAAGTTCTAATGTATTCTAAGTATTAAGATAAAAAAAGTTGAAAACAATTATTAAATGGTCATATTATATTCTAGACGAGAAATTACAAGATCGTAGTGTGTTGCAGACGAATTAGACTTTGTCGATGTGTTAGAGACGAAGTCACGTTTTCTCAATGTGTTACAGGCAATTTTGCCATTTTTAAATGGTGCTAGGACTTCAAATAAAAGGGGACGGAGGGAGTACATATTAGTTCAATCCGTTTAACAGGTACTATGATTTATTATAGCATAATACTCCTACAACTTGAATGTTTGTTTTTTTAAAAAAATGAGCCACGTGCTTCTTCGATCCATTTGCAAAAGATGCAGAAGTGGTCCTGGATGATCTGTGTTAATTGCATTACGCAAGATACCTGTTCATCGGAAAGCGCTTTTGCCGTGTTAGTGGCATCCGAGGATGCTATTCGTCGTCCGTGGTCGTTGAACTCCAGCTGCGTTGTAATTTGTGGCAAACTGATCGACCGTTTTGTGGTCCTCCAGCTCAAGCCGCACGAGTGCATCGGCCAGCTCTGTCCTAGCAGCAACAGCAATCACTGGATTCAGATGATTCAGGCTCCGACGGTCGGTGGGTGCCCATGGTATGAGTCCGCCGGTGCTAAAAAAGCTGCCGCTTGCACCACCTTCCCACACGGATCGATCGAGTTGGGCATTATTAATTCTCTTTCTCAATTTCTCTTAATCTGATAACCATAATATAAAACCTTAAACAGTGATAAAAAGCATTTATGCTTGACCCTGCCGCCGCCCACTTGCTTACCGATCTTTGTGATTCTTTATTCACCGTCTGCTTCCCGTCTCCCCATCCATGAGTACTCTACACACCCTTTCTTCTTTAGGCAAGAGCCGCTTTGTCCTGGAGCGCTTGCTAATGATACACGGGAAACGATTGTGTAGGTTTGGACAAATAAAACCACGCCAGTCACTCATCATGCTATGTCGAACCACTATTCAATACTAAACTACCGGAATAATTGAAGACAGGAAACCACACTTCGATAGCCACAAGATTAAAAATAATCGTGGGCGAATCTCCCATATCATGATTCCACTAGCTAAGGCGTCCTTTTCAAACTTTCGTGTACCAGATGTCTCACCCACCGGTCGTTTTGGCATGTTCGCTTGCATTGCGCACGCAAAATCTGAACAGGTAGTGGCGGCAGTGGATACATGAAAGCCACGTCCACATGCATGTGCTTGACATTGAACTTGGAATAGGCAAAAAGATTGGGTAACTAAATCTTGGTTGGCTTATGCTTGCGATCAAAGGGAGTTCTAACTTTGCTTTAGTATAGGAAACAAGGATTAAAAAACCGTTCGTATCTAGAAACTGGAACCAATCAGTTTGATGAAAATCATAAAAACCGGTCAAATGTTAAAACACGAATGTAAACCAGTCGGTTTTTTGATTTATCATTTGGTTTTTCAGTTTACTGCTCGTTTTTCTTTGTTTTCATCAATTTTCTCGGTTTAAAAACAAACCACTCAGTTTTTCCCGTTTATCGACCGATTTTTTCAGTTTACCGCTCAGTTTTCTCGGTTTTCAAGATTTCAAAAAAATTTAAAATTTAAAATTGTATTAGACCAAAAACCGGTCATTCGATAAAACCGGACTGATTTGATCAAAAACCATGAAAACCAAGCGGTTTTTTACGGTTTTGGAATCTATGATAGGAAGCCGAGACATTTCACAAATACAATGTTCAGATGTAATGTTACTGTTAACCAAAAAAAGTTTTGGACGCCCTAATTTATCGACAATTTCACAAATTCAATTTCTCTGTTTTTTCACGCAGAGGTCCTGCTCTCCTGCCAGTGCGGGCTGTGTCCGAAGAAGCTGTTTGTGGTCCAGCTCCAAGTAACCAGCAACTATACGGAACGGCCATTTCTGGTCTGCTAGTGATTACGCCGAGATTGATCTTCCACAAGTGAACTGCAGAGCGTGAAGGCCTCTGTGGAAAGTAGCGATACAACCCGGCTGACGCGCCAGGCACGGTTGCGAAGGGAATTCAGCTAGCGCCACACTTTTACCCGCTGCAGCTGGGTACGTTTCGGTGGTACACTAGTACATCAGCCTTTGCGGTGTTCACAGGCTACAGCGTGTCCTGTTCTGTCCAGGGTTGTCATGTCGGCGTCCAGTGATGAAGATAGAGCGAATTATCTCCATATCTAGTTCTATCTGTATCATAAAAAAGTCAAGTTTTTTTATGCTATTATCGATATTTTGATGACTTACATGTCATTACTGTTAATTTCTTTTTATCTGACATTAAATAATAACTAAAAAGACAAAAACACCCTTTTAGACAAATATAAGAAAAAAAAGTTACTTATACTGTGTATACGTGTGTCGTACTAGCATAATAGGATGTAAATAAAAATTTTCATGTTTGTCTTACATGAGTATTTTTGTCTTTATCATTGTTAGATAAAAAATAACAACACTAACACGTAAAGATATCACAATTTTCACGAATGACATAGAAAAAACTAACAAATGTTAAAAGAACGCATCAGTCCTCGTCGATCGGCAGAAGAAAACACAAGTCATCACACCAGTGTTTCTGTGCGGTTAAAAACCAAAGGTGTGCCTGTACGTACCGGCGGAGGCAACAGCAGGCGGGCGTGTGGCCCGCCGTCACGTCGGGCTCGCTGGCGACGGGACGGCTGTAAATGCGGGCGGCCACCTGCACACGCTGCTTCCGATCCGGCCACCCACCGCTGCACGACCTCGCCGGCCACTCTTCACGGTCCCACGTGTCATCGACGTGACCAGCCCAGCAAGAGGATGAATGGATGACGGCAGCGCCCACGTGCGAGAACCCCACGGACGGTGCGCGGTGCAGCCCGTGTGGCCGGGTCGGGTCAGTCCTCAGTCGACGCGGCAGGCGACAACTAGCGCACTGTTTGCCCCGTTCAGGAAAGCGGGGAGTACAATACAGTGGCTGGAGGTCTGCTCACTGTGCTGTGCGGTGCGGCTTCAGCTTCACACGACAGTCACCAAGGGAGCCAAACGACCATACTTTTGACACTTTTGTCGTAGTAGAGTAGAGTAGAGTAGAGTAGAGTAGTTTACAACGACTACATATTAGTAGTACTACCGTGGTTCTTTGTTTAGGGCTTGAGCGCGGATTAATCTGTACGGCATTTTACAGGTGGCACATATTGCCATGATATCTCTAGTACTATATCGCCTGCGCCTACACTACATCGTTATCGATTGGTGGTATATGATGCGATGATACGAGTTGTTGTTCAAGCTGACGACTGGTTTGGTAGGTGCAAAGCATATGCATATGCGCCGGTTGCCTCACAATCGCGGATGTACAGTAGCCTAGTATTGCTAGCTAGGGTAGGGTTGGCAATTAGCTTTGTGTAAGCCTCGAACCACAGAAATCAAACAGTGCTACTGGTGCCTCTCACCGGTAATAGTTAGTACTACTTTTGGGGGATATAGTAACAATTAAGATTAAAAAATAATAAAATAGAGGAACAAAATAGCATATTAGGAGTACTATTTTCTATGCATTGAGAATAATCACATGATTTTCCACTTGTGTTATAATTAGTCACCGCAGCGATATACAATGGCGTTGGTGGATTATGTATAGTACTACATGTCATCGAGGTGACACAACGACGGGGATCATTGACCAAGGAGGGGTGTCGATGGCCATGGATCGATGATAACCAGTACTTCAAATACGAATTTCAATATATTCATAAGTTTTTTTTTAAAAAAAAATTAGAATGTCCAAAATAAATGATTTTGTGGTTACAAACTTAAGATGCATATGTGTTGTTTGGATTGCCCCGTGCACGTCTACCAAATCGCTGGTTCGCCAACATTTGATAGACACATGAACCCTTTTGAATCTACTGACTTTTTGTGGGCTCACAAATGAACACAAGCTGGCCGGGCACAAGCACATGGACGCGCATCGGGATCCAAGCGCGTGGCCTAGGGCGCTTACCTTCCATCTAAACATTCTTCAAATCTCAACTTACTTGTTAGACATCAAGAATGTGATTTTGTGTCTTGCACATCAGATGAGGAGAAAATGATGCCTTTTTTTTACACACCTTTCACAAAATGAACCTAGGAGCACAATTGTCTTCGTGCATGCATTCCTCCAGTGTCGTACAGTAGTACATGTACAATCTCAGTTAAAGTAACACATCCAATAGTCATAATATATGCTAGTCTCAATCGCACAATTTGGTACGTATCACATATTCATCCTTTTTTTAACATTGTAGCATTACGTTAAAATCTCCTTGCTATTTCTTCCGCTAAAGGTGCTACTTTCTTTTCTTGCAAGTAGTGAGAATATTGTAGAAAATCAAGCTATGTGTTGCTATTTGATTATGTTTTTGTAAGACGACGAAGATTTGGGAAATAATTGCAGTTTTTTTCCAAGAAATTCTTTTTATTAGGTGATCTCAAATTATAAAAAGGCATGGTAGCATTATAAGAGCATCTCTAAAAGCTTCCTAAAAAATTGATCTCAAAAGATTGTTTATGAGAGTAGTCTAAAAATTATTAGTAAGAAGTTTTCTTATCTTGGTCTCTCTAAAAGTAGACCAGAAAAACTTTTGATTGAGTCACGTCAGTATATGAGACTATAACAATATTAATTTTCTTCTAAATATAGGTATTGGGGTCTCTAATGTTCCCCTCGTTTCTAACTACAAATAAGAAGAATTTAGGGAGAGAATAAATTTATGGGTTATTTAGGGAACTGTTGAAGATAATTTTTTAGACTAAACCCTATTATATTAATTTAAAAAAGTTTTTGAATTACTTTTAGAGATGCTCTAAGATTGTCATCCCTGGAGGAAACATTTCCGTGTGAAAATCAAATTACTTTGGCTCGTATAACGGGAGTTCATGAAACAAAAAATATAGGATTCTTCCACAGTAAATATTTAGATAGATAGTAACTTAGTAAAATCAGGAGATAACACAACTATAATGGTGATTACCCCTGATTCTCTGAAACATTTGAAAAAAGACATATTCAATTCCAGTATGATTTGCATAATAAAAAAAATCCAGTATCCAGAGGGTTTTCCTCCTACGCCCTCCCTAGTCACACAAGTGTCCAACCATTGTGAATTAACAAATCAATAAGATAATAATAACAATCTTTCGCAAAAGGGCTTCAGCCCAATGGTTGAGGTTCTGAGTAGCATCTTCTTAAATCTCGAGTTTAATTTTCGTTAGAAGTGAATTTCGGGATTTGAGGTTAAAAAAATTTTCTCGCCCTCCTAGTGCCAAAGCACATAGTAAAGATTTATGCCACAGCTTACAGGCCAGCTGAGTTCCGTTGTATGATCTGAAAATAAGATTCAGAAATTTTCTCGATCTATATAAGAAAATCTTCTTCTTAAAAAAAGCCCGGAACCGTTATACCCCTCGTAGCTCGAGTTTTTTTTATAATAACAACCTTCCCAATCTATCTCGAACAAAAAATACGGTCAAATACCTCTCCCCTCCCAACTTTCTCTCCTTTTCCGCATAGAATACTCCACCATCTCTTTCCCCATCCTCTTATCTCTCTCCTCTCTCCCCTGCAGATATCACAAAAGCTTTTGCTGCCACTGCACCTGCAGCTTCTCCTGCAGTGCAAACAGCTGCTAAATTCCCCATAAGCCTCTGCCTCCTCTTTCCCGGAGCCCCCGCACAGCACGAGAACCATTCACTCCCTACAGTGGCGTCCTAGATTACAACTTGTGCGCCGCATATAGCAATAGTAGCCGTGTATAGTAAAGTTGTGATGCACAGGTGAGCTGCTGCTCCATGGAGGATTTGTACAGCATCCACCCGGGGATCCCGCGGGTCGGCGGCGCAGCGAGCTCGGCGTCCCTCGTCGGCGTCGGCGGGCCCTCGCCGGCGGATCTGACGGAGCTCATGAAGGCGCAGATCGCCAGCCACCCGCGCTACCCCTCTCTCCTCTCCGCCTACATCGAGTGCCGCAAGGTGCAATACCTCTTCGATCGAGTTCTCCCTGGCCGGGAATTGAGGCGAGAACGACCTCGGCTCGGGGAGAGATGATGTTTTTCTGGTCACGTGTTCATGCTCGCGGTTTTCCTGATTCCAGGTTGGAGCGCCTCCGGAGGTGGCGTCGCTGCTGGAGGAGGTCAGCCGGGAGAGGCGCGCCGGCGGCGGAACGGGCGGCGCCGGGGAGATCGGCATCGATCCCGAGCTTGACGAGTTCATGGTCTGATATCCTTGGACCCCTTTCCCAAATTAAAGACGAAATAGTGATTACTGTGTTGAACGTTAGATTTGCCGTGGGATTTGCTCTTAATCACCTGTTATTACATGTGATTCCAGGACACCTACTGCCGGGTGCTGGTCCGGTACAAGGAGGAGCTGTCGCGGCCGTTGGACGAGGCCGCGTCGTTCCTCAGCAGCATCCAGGCGCAGCTCAGCAACCTCTGCAGCGGCGGCAGCTCGCCGGCGGCGACTGCCACGCACTCCGGTAACGAAATGAACCATCGCATTCGCACCCAACATATACATCTAAGCATAAAAAAAAAAACGCATGCACAGGTTCTTACATGTACATACTGTAGTACACCTTGCCGTTGCATAGTACTTGAGATGCCACCACGTTGCACAATGGTTCCCTGAATTTTGTTTCGGTGCGTGTATCAAAAGAAGCAAGGCTCTGAAAGTGTTCATGTGCATGCGTGTGCGTAGTCTGAAGGGTCAAGTCGTGTCCATGCAAATGGGGTGCAGGGCTGTCAGAGAGGTGGAGTAAAGCATTGGGAGGTTGCTTGTGTAGGGTTTTTGTCCAAGGTTTGTAGCTAGGCCTCCTTCTCGTTCCTTCTACTAGCACCCTATCTGTACTATACCTGCCGGTCTCTCTCTTCCCCTCCCTCTCCCCTCTTTCTCTCTCTCTCTAGATAGGCTTTAGTATAGCTAGGCTGTGCGATGGAACTTGAGAGTGCTGTGGTGGGGAGCGAGCTTGCTTGGATTGGTTGGTGTTTCCCAGTGACGGAATCTTGGTCTTGCTTGCTGCTGCTTGGTTATTTACCAGAGGTACACTCTTGGCCTCTTGCTGGTGCTGGAGTGGAGAAAACTTTGTGAAAGGTTTATTTTAGAGCTAGCTCGTGCTTAGGAGATCTCTTGCCGGATTCGGTCCTGTTCTTTGACAAGACATATCTATCTTCATGGTAGTGCGTGGTAATTTCTGGTGGTGCATGCGGACTCTTTTTAGCATTATTCTGCGTGTTTCTAGTTTATAGTATATTATTATTATTATTATAGATGATAGTTTCTTTTTACCGTTTTGCTTCTGAAATATAGAAAGAATGAAGCATCTAAGCTGGACATTGCCCATGCGATTTGCATAGAATATGTTAACCTTCTTTGATTAGGATATCCTGCCGAGATCTACTATTTTATGGAGATAAAAGCATTGATTTTCCTACATTAAACAGGTGGTCTGTATAGTCTGAAACACTGTCCATGCATGAGGCTTTGAGTAGATACATGTGATGCTACTGCCACATCATTATTATTTCTCATTACAATTGGTGCAAATTAGAGGGATATTACGGCAGGGGTACAAGGAAGGTGTTTTTGAAATCTTACTGCCCAATTGTAAAGCATTGGACTTTCACAAGGTCCAGTCAAATCCGCGAAAATGGTCAGAAGAGCTACTGGCAGAAGAATAAAATAAAATATGTTTGTGTGCATGCTGTTTTATCTAAAAGCCTTTGGTTCGGGCGCGGCTCTTCATAGCAATATTTATATTTATACTTTACAAGGAAACAGCGCTGCCATCTTTTTGACTTGACAAGACCTTGTGGCGCCCATTTTTCTGATGCAGCATTGACGTTTCGATCCAACTTTCTATAGGCTGCTGTAAGATTACCTTCTACGGAGTATACACTTCTAGTATATTGAGTTTTTTTTTTCATAATGGGGGTATATATCATATACAGTAGCCATGATGTATTTTGTTTTCAACGAGCTAGATGCTTTATTTTGCTGTCTAAATCCTCTAAACACTGAAACGATAGATTATCTAGATGACACAATTATGCCACAACGTTGATCTTGTACACTCAATTATCTGATGCTGCATAATTCCAGTGTCCTAGTATCTACACAGTCAGTTTTGGATCACACAGAATGATGTTAAAAACAGGCCTGGAAAGCAAAAAATTGTTGTCCTCATGCAATCATAAGTTGTGTATTAATACAATGGACATCTATACTTTCAAAGAATTAAAGATGGCCAAGGTGAAGTTTTATTAATATGCAATTATGTGCGGAGTATTACTTACACACTGTAAATCCTATCTGCGCTTATTCTCTCATACTGTATATGCCATGTATTTGATTTCATTTTTCTAAAACTAAATTATTAGCATGCAACTTTCTTCTTTTTCTCACAAAAAGAATTATCAGTGTTTCGCGACCTCTTTCTTGCCCTATTATTTCTGTATATCTCAGGTTGCTCACTGTGTGACTTTTGTCGTAAGCTGAACAACAATTTCTATCTGATGGAGTTCCATCTTCTTTGGAATGTAGTAGCCTGCAGGGGTGAGTAGTACTAGAGTGTAGGGCGAGTTTCACATGCATGCTGGTTGCATGTACAAGCGAGTCTGTGTCATAGAATTCGTGTCGGATGCATAGTGCACTTAGTTCCTATCACTCCGGTAACAAAATGTTTGTGAGATTCGGTCATAGTCAAAAAAGCTAGCTTACTACTACTACTACTACTATCGACAATCCTACAAACTCATAGCATGTTTAAAATGTACTCTATATTAGTAGATTATAGGAATCAGAGTGGATTTATCTGCTACCATGGGTTATAGCAAACCATGTGCATCTTTTTTTATTGACTCATCACATGCCATCCATGGTGGTAGAATATTTTTGATAAAGTTCCTTAAAATAGTTAACTGAAATTTGAACTATTGTATAATATAGAATAAATTATTTGATTAATAGCTTGTTAATTGAATATTCCTACATTGAAGTATGCCTTGATGACATACTTCAATGTAGGAATAGAGGTGATAGATGACGACTTGACGCACTGCTACAGCCTACAGCAGGCATACAACACAATGTTATATCTGAAACATGGTTGTAATGATATGACTATACAATGGAAATGTGCATAAAACATTTTTTGTGAATTGATGCTTATCTTAGATGATAGAAAACTAGGATATAATTGCAGAGAGCTGTTCCATATTAACTCAGGTGATGACTGCCACGTGTTGCGTGAAAAACAGTATATATCTTGGTCTTGTCTGAGTCAAATATGCGAAGTGTTAGGAGGTAAACCTTTACCATTTTCAAACGGTTTGTTTTCCGGCCATGCTTTACTTTTACCAGTTCTGAATCAGTGGAGGAAAACATGTTTGAACATGCTACCGACTTTTGTATTATTGGTCATGCTATTGTAATAATAAGAACCCATCCGCTAGTGATGACTGATGAGCATCAGGGCTTTTCTTCTCTTCCTGTCAAATTAAGTCAATAATGGGATTTGTTGTGCCTTTGTGAGAAGATATGACAGTTGCCCAACCAGACATATAAGATTACACATATTTTTTTAAGAGGTTCTTATATCATAGAAAGCTCAAAGGTTTTGTAATCATTACTATTAGAATCAAGCTTCAGTTTTGAGTTAATAGGAACATCATGGGTGATATGACTTGTTGATAAAACCTTTTACCATCAAAATTAGAACTTGACGAATCTGTATGAAAGGTTGTTGCGCAAGTCATGAGATCTAATTTTACACTAAGGATTTATGCAGTGTAGCAATGCAGTTTACTGCAAGTTTACTCTTTTACAAGGCCATTCTGTCGCACCTACTCTGCTGCCATCTGAAGCCAGACTACTAAACATATATGCCCTTTTGTTGTGTTTCTGCTTCTTTTGAACCCCATATTAGCTCTAGATAATATGACTACAAATAGGTTGCAGATTAAGATCAAGAAAACGATTTCTTGATGGTGCTCATGTTGATCATTGCAATCTATATATTGTCAAAGTTCCTGTTGGTCCTATTTTCCTTGTTTATCAAGTATATTTGGAGACAGGGAAACCATGTTTGCACGTGTTGCACAGATCTATCACCACAACCAATTATATGGTACCCATTATCTTTTTTTTAAGACGTGGATAAGTATCAAAGTTTTGAACTTTCACGACAATCTTTGCCTCGGGAAAGGATTTCAAGTTATGAAATGTAACTAGTCACTGTTATACATTGGAGTTTATCAATGTATGCTTATACTCCAGTACTTTTCACTCAACCAGGATGCACAGCTAGAAATCTTGGAGTAGGTTTTAACTTGATCCTTGCATGCCAGATGAAATGATGGGGTCTTCTGAGGATGAGCAATGTTCGGGGGATACTGATGTGGCAGACATAGGACAAGAGCACAGCTCCCGCTTAGCTGACCACGAACTTAAGGAAATGCTGCTCAAGAAATACAGTGGATGCCTCAGTCGTCTTCGGTCCGAGTTCCTGAAGAAGCGGAAGAAAGGGAAGCTACCTAAGGACGCTCGGCTGGTATTGCTAGAGTGGTGGAACACGCACTACCGCTGGCCATACCCTACGGTAGATGCCTAACACTGTATTTTCTTATTTTTCTACCGCTGAAACATGCTGGCCAATCTAACCATTTCCTCGGCTGGCAGGAGGAAGATAAAGTGAGGCTGGCATCAATGACTGGTCTCGACCCGAAGCAGATCAACAATTGGTTCATCAACCAGAGGAAGAGGCATTGGAAGCCGTCGGAGGACATGCGGTTTGCGCTCATGGAGGGTGTCGCCGGTGGATCTTCTGGGACGACTCTCTACTTCGACACAGGTACGATCGGACCGTGAGTTGGACCACCACTTGTGCAGAAAATTGGCCAACTCAATCAGCGATAGGATCTGGTGCGTGAAGATGATCGATCTGCCAGGTCAAAATTGACAATAAATCTGTTAGCAGGCTGAAATTGATCAGATCATTCAGTCTTTTGCCTCCTTTTTTTTTTTTGAACATCATGTGTATATGGCCTCTCGTACCAAAACAAACGGAATGTTATGTAATTAATTGATTCGAGGAGACCTGCAAAACATTAGTAGGTTCGTCTATTGGCGCATGGATTGTATGTAAGCAGTGCCCATACTGGCCGACCAATTTAATTGTTAGATAGGCTAAAGGGCTCATAAAGTTACTAATTCGTATTGTTCCAGTGTTGTGTTTGTTTGTTTTTTCCCTTCCATTTTTGTCTTTTGGATGTTAAATCAGACTAGCGGCTCAATGAAGCAGAGTCTGTCGCTTCAGTACCATGGACAGATTGGCTTCACTTTTGGCTGCAAAATTTTGGCAGAACCGGGCCAGTAATTTTAGTAGAAGGATTGTAGCACCACGAATGTAACTTATGTAGCTGTATACCAAAAAAAAAAAAATGAACAAACAAAACAAAAACAACATGTCGCTATGGTGATGCATGTTAGCAATATATCAAGAAATGAAGATTTGCTGGATCAAACCGCGCCCAGTGTTTCACGGTCCGTATCAGCATGTTGTATCACGGAGGGTAGAACCTGGCGCAATGTATCAGCAACAGATCATAAACTTTCGGTAACTACTTTTACACGTATTGAACGCGAACAAAACATTGTAATAGCGTTGCTGCATGAGGAGCAGCTCGACGTTGCCGCCCCTACCCCCTAGCACGACGGAACCATGCGCGGGAGTAGCCTGGGCTGGCGGACCCAACGGCCGGCGGCAACGATTGGACAGAACGCCTGAGAGAAGCGCTGATTCCACCACCGGGCCGGGCTGGGCCTGCTTGGCTTGTTCATTGTAGGCTGGAAAGGCTTGGAATGCAGCCCGTTCTACATGAAACGATCCGACGTGGGAGTCAGGTCAAGGTTTCAGCTTGGAACGGCCGATTGGGCTTGGTCTGGTCTGAAACTCGACCTCTTTCGGTTTATTATGGGCTTGTTTGGTTACTGCCTGCCCGCCGGCTATCTGGCCAGGCAGCGATCCTGACCCCAGCCGCTCAAAATCAACGTCTGGGATTGCTGTCTGGCCCACGCAGTTTTCTCAGGACTCCAATCAAACAAGCCCTATATGTCTCAGACTCGTAACAAAATCAGAACCCGGATTTTTTTTTAAAACACAAGTCAACTGCTTTTCATTGTATTAGAGAGAAAAATAGAGGCTAATATAAGTGAGGCTTTTACATGCTACTTTGCTGAACATCCATGACTAAAATATACTCAAACTCCTGACCAAAGCACACTATCACTATCAAGGTATTGAGAGCTCAAGCGTTCTTAACTTTTTGGCACCAGCCATGCACCACAGACCGTGATGGTGGCAACCGAAGGAGAGGCTCTCTCGAAGACACAATCATTGTAGTGTTTACAAATGGATCATGTCGCGAGGATAATCAAGGAGTTCACTCCCTTCCTCTTTGTCTTGCTGACCTTTTTCATTGCCCCATGCCAGCAACCTGAAAATGAATGCTCATTTTGTGTGTTGATTATTTTATACCAATAGATTTTGTGTATTGATTATTTTATTGCTCATCCATGACTATGTTGGAGTTCACCATGTTCTCGACGTCGGCGAACACCTGAAATTGACACCAGAACACGAAGTGGAGAGGTGGATTTGCTCTGGAAAAAACAAAGTAGCTAGCTTTTTTGAGTTTTTTCATTCCTACTTAGGCCCTGTTCGATTAGGGTGGGATTGAAGAGGATTGGAGTGAAATGAATCCATATCTAACTTGCAAATTATTCAATCCATCCAAACCATGTCTAAACCATGCTAGACATGAAATAATCGAACAAGATTTTATATGAAAGAGAGAAAACAATTGAGACCGGCCGATATGGCGGCCATGCGTGGCATGCACCATGACGGGTCATGCCGTGAACTCAGCATGCGTGAAGCCCACCAATGTGCACATCCACGGATTGAGGCCGTGATCTCCTAACCAACTGCTTATTTAAGCTAATTATAGAAACCAATAAAATAAGGAAATTAACAGATGAAAGTGCGATAGAGTATTCAATATTTCTCCCCCTAACCCTGAGTAACCATGACACCAATCTTGCCATGCAGCTCCTAGAAATGAACGCGCGCGCGACCATCACCTTGGTCAGAACATCCGCCAACTGGTACTCCATTGTTGTGTAGCTGGGGATGATCCACCCATCGTTGATCACTCCCGGATAAAATGGTAGTGCACATCAATGTGTTTGCTCCGGTCACGGAAGACGAGGTTCTTGCTTAGCGTGATGGCGAACTGATTGTCCATCAGGAACTTCGACGTCATTGACTCTGTTCTGAGCATGTCGGTCAGGAGCCGGGCTAACCTGACCCCTTGACACGCCACCACGGACGTCGCGATGTACTCCACCTCAAATGAAGACAAAACGATGACTTTTGCTTAGACGACTGCTAGGTGATGGGATTAACGTCGAGGAAGAAGATGATCCCATTGGTGCTCTTGCAGGAGTCAATATCGTCGGCCAAATCTGCTTCGTTGTAACCAACCAGTTTGGGTTGTCCTTCCCCGTGCTTGACGTAGTGTAGTCCATGTACTCACGTGCTGGCGACGTATTGTAGTACATGCTTCACCACTGCGAGGTGATCTTCTTTGGGTTCCTCCATGAACCGGCTCAAGTAGCCGTCCAAGAACGCAAGATCCACGCGAGTGCGTAGAAGGTACCTGAGCGCGCTAATGAAGCTTCTGAACTCAGTGGCATTCAACGCTTCTTCGGTGCTCTACTTGCTGAGTTTGAGGTGACTCTCCATCACTCCATGGGTGCCGGCACGGATTGCAGGACATCATGCTGCACCACTCGAGCACCTTGGTGGTATAAGCAGATTGACAGAGTAGGATGCCGCCAGGGCCATCACTAACCTCAAAACCGAGGTAGTATGACAGAAGGCCGAGATCATTCATCTGAAAGTTCCTATGTATCTCCCTCTTGAATGCCTTGATCAGCTCAACGCTGGTGTCGGTGATGATCAAATCGTCAATGTAGATGCCGACCACCAGTTGCCTGTCGTCTCTACTTCGCGTGTACACGCCATGCTCTGAGCTGCTCCTCTGGAAACCTTGTCGAGCCAATGTTGCTTCGAGCTTGGCATTCTAAGTCTTAGGTGCTTGACGAAGACCATATAGCGCTCTGCGGAGTCACAACACCTTGTGCTCGCTTCCAGCGACGACTGTTGAACATACATGTCCTCCTTGAGCTCGTCGTTGAGGAACACACTCTTGAAGTCCATGTGGTAGACTTTCCAACGCTCATGTGCCGCCAATGCCGCCATCATGTGTACTGACTCCAGGGGCAACTGACACAAAGACCTCATCAAAGTTAATGCTGGGTGTACCCCTTTGCCACGAGTCGTGCCTTGTGCTGCATGACATCACCCTTCTTGTTTGGCTTTACCTTTTACACCCACTTGAGCCCAATCGCTCGATGCCTAGTGGGAGTGTCATCAACTCCCAATTCTTACTGTCTTCGATTGCCTTCATTTTCTCATGCATCACCTCGCACCAGACTGTCTCATGTCCTACTTCATGGAAAGTCGACGACTTATCAACAAAAGTGAAGTTGGGCTCTAGTGGGAGTGTCATCAACTCCCAATTCTTACTGTCTTCGATTGCCTTCATTTCCTCATGCATCACCTCGCATTAGACTGTCTCTTGTCCTACTCCATGGAAAGTCAACGACTTATCAACAAAAGTGAAGTTGGGCTCACTGGCGACCAGACGTTGAGCAAATCCAGGTGGCGTATTGTTGATGGTGCAGAAGCAAAGCGGCGCTTCGTTGTGGTCCACGTCAAGATCATTATTGTTGAGGTTGTTAGGTGGGGACACGAACTCGACTGCTTCTTCCATGACTAGAGCCGTAGGCGGTGTCACCGTTGCTGCTGCCGATGGTGAGGGTGATGTATGAGCATCTATAGGCGACATGACCACTTCAGTGGTGTACTCGATGATGAACGACTTGATGTCATGGTCCGCCTCGCCGTTGTTGTCACCGCATCATCAAAAACGACATTGTGGGTGATGATGGCGCGCTTGTCAAAGGGTCGTACTTTGGAGCCGATCTCATAGTCAATGAAGATGGTGTTGATGCTACGGTCATCGAGCTTCTTCAGGTTTGGCCTGGTGATCTTGGCACGGGTGATGCAGCCAAAGGTGCAGAGGTATAGTGCATGGCTGGCGTCTCGCCGTGCCAAGTCTCATAAGGCATCTTGCCATCAAGAGCGTGCATTGGAGCTTGGCTAAGAATGTAGTCTGCCGTGGAGGCGGCCTCTCCCCAGAAGCTTATTATGGACATGGAATCTGAATGCCATGTAGAATGAGCATGAGTGTGGTGTTTTTACTTCGTGTGCGGCTAGTGTAACACGCGCGCCTCACACAGCTACCACTTCCAGAATCCCAAAACCAGTGCATAACATAAAATCCATATCCATAGTTTCTAAATTTTCCATAAAGCCAATGCAATTCAAATTTTGGGAAAAATGATTTAGTAGTAGATTAAGGAAGAAGGGTGGCTGCTAGTATAATGGTGCATCTGGAGTGAGTATTATGGTGCATATATTCTTGACGCACATTGTTGGGTTTAGTCCCACATCGGATATTGATGATGGGAGAGCCCAACTTATAAAGTGGAGGGAACCTCACCTAATAGGCTACTCTTTTAGATTGAGGCGTCTCAGGACCTTGGTTGAGGCTCCAATTGGATCGACCTAGGCTGGCGGCAGGGGCTCATGTGAAGGGGTCGAGTTGGGCCGCACTCTAACAGGTGGTATCAGAGTCATGGTCATAAAATTAGAACATCTTGGGAGCCTCATATGGATATCAGACCGTCGGATTGGGTCTCTCGGGCCACACAATTTATCGGGCTGTCGGAGGGGTGTCCACTCAAGTGTGAAGCGGAGATTGGGGGGGGGGGGCACCCGATGTGTTGGGATAGGGGAGATTGTTGGATTTAGTCCCACATCGGATATTAATGATGGAGGAGCCCAACTTATAAGGTGGAGGGAACCTTACCTATCAGGCTAGTCTTTTGGGTTGAGGTGTCTCAGGACCTTGGTTGGGGCTCCAGTTAGATCGATTTGGGCTGGCGACAGGGGCTCGTGTGAAGGGGACGAGCTGGGCTGCACTCTAACACATGTTAGGACAAAGAAGCTTGACAATTGGAGGGAGTATGTACTGAACATCAGATTTCTGAGGGTTGAGGAAAATTATGATGAATCACAGCAGCTCAGATTATTTGCAGCTGGTTGAGACTGATTTGCCTTAATGCTAGCCATGTTATTCCGGATGTCCAACTATTTAATTAAGGCCTTGTTCGATTATTGTGAATTATAATTCACATGTCACTTCATCCATGTGAAAAAACGAAACCATGTCATGGTTGCATTCTCAAACTCAGAGGGGAGTTTTATTCTATGTGTTGAAGGCCTGGAAAAGTTCATAATGAGTTGGTTTTCATACTACGCAAGACCGAACCAAACTCCCGTTATATGCTGAGCCAAATTTTAAGCCATGCCTGATTCATCCATGTGATTTGAGCCATAACATGCCATTCCAAACCTAAACGAGCAAGACCTAACCGGGATCAAATTCTCTGATGACATCGTGAAGCACTTGTTAGGAAATTAGGCATTTTTTGGTTGAATTTAATCCAAATTATTCGCATAATTAGTAGCATATATATGATGATAGTTTTGAAAAATTTCTGATTACTAGTTAAGATCTCAACAAAACTAGTAGACATTAGGAAGGTAGGAGTATACCCTACGGAGGGACTAGTGCCGGAGCCACCGGCGGCTCCATTCGCACCATTTGTCATGATGCGTTGCTTGAAGTAGTCGATCGTAGTCGATACAGGAAGTAGGTTGATGCCATGCAGTCCCTCGAACAACTCCTGGGAGGGGGGGGGGGGGGGGGCGCTGGGAAGACATGAGCAATCGAGTTGTGAAGCGCTCCCCAAAAACCTGATTGCCCACACCACCCAAGCAGATGTCGCTTGCGGGAGAGGTTCTAAAGACATGCTCTCCTGGGAAGCCGTGTGCGCGGATCGCCGAGACGGGGAAGAAGACTTGGAAGGCAACACGAGAGGAAGATTTTGGTCTAACCGGGGAGACTTTGGGTGAGGATAGGGAGAGCTTATATAATGGTTGTTGGGTTAATGGAAATAATGGCTCTGCAATCAACACCATTAAAGGAGTAAATAAGATTTATTCCTTTGTGTAATGGAAGAATTAATCGCGACCATTTCCAAAATTGACATGCACCCAGGTAACCGTGACGTGACATGACGTGACATGTCACGCATGCATGCAGCAGCCAGCCAGCCAGCCACTCCACGCCTCGTCATGTCACACACTCACGCACGCACGCACGCCCGTCCAGGCACGACTCGGCTCAGCTTGGCTCGACGGCGGTGGCGACGGCGCACGCGCGCTGTGGCTCACCCTTGACCTCTCTCAACTTCTCTAGGGGATATACTCGTATTCCACCTAATAAGTTGAGATAGTTAATGATAAGAATCCCATATAAGACTAAATCAATATAACATTTAACATGGGCCTAGACTAATTAGAATTAATAGGAATAATATGGGCTTTAATGGCCCATAATCTCCAACAATCCCCACCAAGTCTAGTGCTTATGGAAAATGCCCTCACAGAGCTTCCTCTCATTTGATATATCAGTGTTTTGATAGAGACTGTTAAGTTGAACTTCTACCTAGAACAAAGGTTACACCTTTTCACAATTGAACAATGGACTATATCTTGAATTGATAGTTTTGTGTGAAGAAAGATTTCACCAAAGCCCTTTACTAATACAAGATTGCCACAAGCATCCCCTTTGGTTGGAGCATATAAGTCATACTCCTGGCCCTTTCAAGAGTATCTAGAAATTCCCACCATTTCACGAACTGTGACTAACAGTCGGACTCATATAGGTGTATTGCTCAGGAGATATCCTATAGGTCGATATCTCTGCTTCTCATAAGCCATTGGAACACATTAAGGTAAAGACTAGTCTGACATACAACATAGGAAAGAAGTACATCTGAGATTGATCGATAAAGTGTCTTTCCTCTCGGACTCATTCCAGCTTGATTCACCATTCCACTTCACAGGATCTTCGATCACATGAAACAGGTTGCCACTAAGAACAATCCATCAGGTGGGTCTCATGCCCATCTCACTCGATGCACTATCTATCATGTTACATGACAACCCTTTTGTAAATTGATCTACCAGATTTTTAGATGTATGGACATAGTCCAACGCTATTACTCTGGAGTTTCTTATCTTCTTGACTGATTTCAACTGCCTTTTCACATACCTAGATGACTTCATGTTATCCTTGAAACTGTTTACCTTGACTATCACAGTCTGGTTATCACAGTACATGGAGTTAGCCGGTATTGGTTTTTCAACCACCGGTAAATGCATGAGAAAATCACAAAGCCACTCAGCCTCAATGCTGGCGGTGTCTAATGCATTAATTCTTCTTCCATGGTAGACCTTGTTAAGATGGTCTACTTGCAAGACTTCCAGGAAACAACGCCACCTCCGAGCAAAAACACATAACCACTTGTGACATACATCTTATCAGCATCAGGTATCCAGTTGGCATCACAATAATCCTCTAGTACCGTCGGATACCTGGTATAGTAAATGCCATAGCTCATTGTACCTTTTAGATAACGCATTACTCTTTCAAGAGCACGTCAATGATCATCTCCCGGGTTTGTTACAAACCGGCTCAATTTACTTACAACAAAAGAGATGTCAAGCCTCGTAGCATTAGCCAAATACATGTGTGAACTGATAGTTTAGGAGTATCTTAGTTGATCTCTTGATATTATCTGATTTTTCCTTAATAGCACACTAGGGTCATAAAGTGTTGGAGCAGATTGACAGTCGCTAAACCTGAAGCGACTCAGGATATTCTCCACATAGTGGGACTATAGAAGAGTGACACCACCATTACCTTCTCTAATCAGCTTGATGTTAAGAATAACATCAGCTCCCAAATCTTTAATCTCAAAGTTATTAGATACAAAATCTTTTACCTCCTTAATCACATTAAGGCTGGTCCCAAAGATTAAGATGTCATCAATATACAAACACAAGATGACTCCCTCGCCCCCACCATACTGATAATATACATATTTGTTAGCTTTATTCACAACAAAGCTGACCATTATCAAAGTTCTTTTGAACTTGTTGTGCCATTGCTTAGGTGCTTGTTTTGGGCCGTATAGGGATTTCAACAATTTACACACAAAGCCACCATCAATTACATACCCATCAGGCTGATCCATATAGATCTCCTTCTCCAAATCTCCATGTAGGAAAGCTATCTTAACGTCCATCTGGTGAACAAGAAGACCATGTGAGACTGCCAGAGAAGGTAATACTCAAATGGTGGTCAAATGGACGACAGGTGAATAGGTGTCAAAATAATCTTCACCTTCCTTTTGTGAATATCCCTTTACCACAAGTCTTGCCTTGTACCTCTCGATAGTACCATCAGGCCTTAGTTTTTTCTTGAACACCCATTTGCATCCTATAGGTTTGCAACCATAAGGACGCTCAATGACTTCCCAAGTACCATTGGAAATAATAGAATACATCTCACTCCTTACTGCTTCCTTCCACAAGTCAGCAATCCTTAATGGTACTAGGTGTGTCATCCACAAGGTACATAATGAAGTCACCGCCAAAGGATTTTACAATCCTCTGTCTCTTACTCTTTCGAGTGACTACACTGTCACCCTCCTTAGGATTATCCACATAAGGTTCCTCATTGTGTATAACCAGTGTAAATGTCTCATAGGGTATTATAGATTCATGATCAGAAATGCTATGTTCATTCTTCATAGGAAAATTACTCTAAAAAATATAGTATCTCTGGACTCAAAAATTGTACCGACCACCATGTCAGGTACTCCAAATTTAATAACTAAGAATCTATAACCCACACTATTAAAAACATAACCTAGGAAAACACAATCAATGGTTTTAGGTCCAAGTTTATGCTTCTTATTAATTGACACATTCATCATAGCCAAGCAACCCCAAGTGCGCAAGTATGAGAGATTTACTTTCCTTTTAAACCATTCGTCAAATGGTGAAATTTCTTTATTGTTTGTGGGCACTCTATTCAGGACATGACATGCTATCAGTATTGCCTGACCCCACCATTCCTTAGAAAGACCCGCGGTCTCTAACATGGCGTCAACCAAGTCAGTTAGAGTGCGGTTTTTTCGTTCGGCGATCCCATTGGATTCAGGTGAGTAAGGCGGTGTCCTCCCATGAATAATTCTGTGCTCAGTGTAGAAGTTAGAAAATTCATTGAAAAGATATTCTTCACCACGATCAGACCTTAACCATTTAATTTTCCTCTCAAGTTGGTTTTTTACTTCAGCTTTATAGATCTTAAAATAATGTAACACTTCATCTTTTGTTTTTAGCAAATAAATATAGTAAAACTAGGAACAATCATCTATAAGAGTCATGAAGTATCTTTTGCTGCCTTTAGTCAACTTGCCATTCATTTCACACAGATCGGTATGAACAAGTTCTAATATCTCTAAATTCCTCGCTTCTGCAGCCTTGTGAGGCTTATGAGGTTGCTTAGATTGCACGCATGCATGGCATTTAGAATCTTTGACTAAATCAAATTTAGGAATTAAATTAAAATTTGCTTATTGCAACATACATCCAAAATTAACATGACAAAGTTGTGAATGCCAAATATTCGACTCATCCGAATTGTTCACAACATTATTATAGACTTTATCATGTAATGAAAAGTAGAACAAGCCTCCGCATTCGTATCCTTTTCCAACTAATGTCCTGTACTTGGAAAGGACACATTTATTCGACTCAAGAACAACTTTAAAACCATCTCTACATAGTAGAGGGCCGATAACTTGATTTTTCTTGATGGAGTGGACATGCTAGACGTTCTTCAAACGCACGGTCTTTACCGAAGTAAGATGCAGAATGACCGTACAAACACCAAGAACACGCACATGCGACCCGTTCCCTATCAACAATTATTAGTCATGTCGGCCTGATAAGAAGAAAATAAAAAAAATATCAACACACAAATGAACATTAGCCCCAGTGTCCATCGACCATTCAGGTGAATGACAAACTAAAAGAACAATAGGTAAAAAAATACCATACCCAGATGTTCCTGTAGCCTCGCTAATCACCATGTTTACTGATTTCTTCGTCTGAATGAATTTGCAGTCTGGACACGCACTTGCCCAATGCTCATTGCTGCCGCAAACAAAACAACCCTCATTTTATTGTCCCTTTTTCTTCTTAAATGTGGTATTCTACTTTGGCTTCTCTTTCATTTCCATCTTCTTTTTTTTTTCTTACGAATTGGAATTATTCTTCTTGTGCACCACATTGGTGGTAGAAGACTCAATGCCGTTTCCGCGCATGTCTTTTGCTCTCGCCCTCTCCTGACCATCAAGAGTACCAATAAGATTAGCCATGCTGAACTCTTGTCTCTTGTGTTTTAGAGAAGTAGCAAAATCCTTCCAAGAGGGTGGTAATTTGGAGATGATACCTCCAGCCATGTAATTGTGAGGCAACAAACATGAAAATTGTTCGAATTCTTTTGCCATTGACTGTATTTCATGAGCTTGTTCAACTTTCGAACAGTTCTCAACCATATTATAGTCAAACATTTGCTCCATAAGGTACAGCTCATTCCCCACATCAGAAACACCAAATTTGGCGTCCAAAGCATCCCATAGTTCTGTGGGATACTTGCCTTATGGGTATCCATAGACATGCTTAATTCGGTAGTAGATCGGGTACTTCATCAATGAGGAAGCCGACCGACTCGGCTTGGAGCGCAAGACAATTAGAGATAGACTTTCTATGTAAATCCTTATAGATTACGAGTAGGACTCTTCATGTACCCCCTACCGACCGGATATATAAGGCGCCAGGGTACCCCCATCGATAACACAACACAACATTCAAGCAATACAATCCACAGAAAACATGACATAGGGTTTTTTCTCTCATCGAGAGGGCCCGAACCTGTATAACTCGGCGTCTTGTGTCAACCATCGTAGTTCTTAATCTCAACGTAGCCCTATATATTTACTGTCGGAGTCAAGCTTCGATAGTTAGCGTGCCAGGAAGGGGACAAGGCTCATCGGAATTCTCCGTCGACTACGATGGCCGAAATTCCCATCATCCAGTATTCACCAGACTTCAAGATCTCCTTCAGATCGCTCGATTTCACGATCAGCAACAACAGAGGCCTAGGTCTTGACAAGCACAGATCCGACTCAGCCGCAACCATCTCTATGGTGCGATCACTAAGCTCGTCTGATTTGATCCCTGCATTGGTCCCACTCGGATTCGATGAAGCAGATCCATCCTTAGACGAATCAAAGTCGGTCCGGTCCTTTGATGAGGACTCAATCAGATCTGCCTACTCGTATCCCCTTACTGTCAACATGGTTGACATAGTTGAAAATCCTTTGGCGAACGAGGACGAGGAGGGTGACCCAGAGGATGGCCACGAAGAAGATGGCCACACAGAAGAACCAACTGAAGAAGGTCAACTGGACGATAATCCTCTAGTGAATGACCTATCGGACGGTCACCACCGTCAACTAAGAGGGTCGCACAGGTCACGCCATACGCGTCGACTAGATCTTGGGCCAGACATTGAAGTGTATGGCATCAAGGTCTAGGATGCCCCTCAGAATAACATCACCAGGGCGAAAACATTGCTCGATACCCTGATGGCCGACGTAAACTATCAGACCCCCGCGATGCTGAAGGCGGTAGCTATGCTCAAGGCTGCTGTAGCTCAAGATGCTGCCAAGGATAGATCGTAGTCTGTAACAAGCTCTAGCCACGCAACTTCACGGGGTCGGCATAGGCGTGAAGATTTGAGAAATTCTCTCAGTATCCATGATGGACGAGATACCATCAACTCCCACTATGAAGAACGCGTTCGGGACAACCAACACTACGAGGAGGAACACCGCGACTGGAGGACTGACTACCGTTGGGACGACCGGAGGGACGATCGATGGGACAACCGATGGGATGACCACCGAGAAGACCGGTGAGACCCTCCTCCAAGAAACAACCGGACGATCGATGTCGACGAGATGATCGGGATTGGCGTGAAAATAATGACAATGACAATCGACGCCGTTGCCATGATGACGATGTCGGTCCGTGACACACTTGTCGCCCAACTCTATCTCCAGACCGGCGTAGACGATCACCGACTCCTACTGACGATGAAATCGATGGCATCAAGGCTTGCATCCCCAGGCTTCGCATAGCTCGTTGGCCAAAAGGATTCAAGCCGATCCCCATCAAAAAATATGATGGTTAGACCAATCCTCGAGAGTGGCTGCAACTTTATAGCACGACGATCCGGTCGGCCGGAGGTGATTCCCGTGTAATGGCTAATTACCTTCCGGTCTGCCTTGATCCAGCCGTTTGAATATGGCTCACATCTTTTCCGGAGGAGTCAATCACTTCTTGGGGAGACCTCAACAAGAAGCTTATTGAGAGCTTCCAAGCTACCTGCAACCGACCGGGCAACCACTTCGACCTTACTCGGATCAAGCAGAAGAATGATGAGCCTCTTTGTGACTATATCAAGTGATTCTGCGCTAAGAAGACTGAGATTCCCAATGTTCCGGACCAACAGATTATTGCTGCCTTCCAAGGAGGAATCCGCAGTGATGACTTGATCTGGGAGACCGGTCAGAGGAATCATGACCTCAAGTTGACTGCTCAGGAGTGCTTCGAGATCGCTGACAAGTTTGCATCTGGTGAGTCGGTATTTGAGGACATCCGAGGGAAAGGCAAAGAGAAGCTGTCAGACAAGCCCAAGTCCTCCTAGAAGGACAAGAAGAGGAAGAATCCTCGGATGAACCAGCCAACCATGGACGATCTGCTGAGTGGCCCATGCCTCTGGCACCCAAAGGGGAACCACAAGGCAAAGGATTGTGTCCGACTGAAGGGTTTCGCGACTGCTGCGCTCAAGGTGGCTAAAGACCCTCCGAGGCACAATGGCAAGGACAAGACTAAGGACGGTGGTGACAAGGATGACACAGGAGAGTTCTAGGAGCCCCGCAAGGAAGTCAACTTCATCTTCGAAGGCCCGGATGCCTATGTGTCCAAGCGCAAGCAGAAGCTAGAACTACAGGAGATTAATTCTATGGAACCAGCTGTGCCTCAATTCATGAGGTGGTCTAAAATATCGATTACTTTTGATCGGTCGAATCATCCCAAGCACTTGCCGAAACCGGTTGGTACCCGCTGGTGCTTGCTGTCACGATGAAGGAGGTGAAGTTCAACAAAGTACTCATTGATGGAGGAAGCAGTTTGGACTTAATCTTCACTAAGACTCTCCAAAAGCTCGGTCTGTCAGTCAATGACCTTCAGCCGAGTTCATCACCTTTTCATGGGATAGTGCCCGGCAAGACTTCAGTCCCTATTGGACAGATCAGTCTGCCAGTCACTTTTGGGATCCGTGAGAATTTTAGGACTGAGCGCATTCTCTTCCAGTGGCCGATTTCGACTCAGCATATCATGCTATCATCGGTCGATCGGCGATGGCTAAATTCATGGCAGTCCTGCATTATCCATATCTCACCCTTAAGATGCCAGACCTGAATGGAATAATCTCCCTCCACTTTGATCTTCAGAATTCTTTTGATTGTGATGTACAGAGTTGTGAGATGGCCAATAAGCAGTTGATGCTATTTGATCGGTAGGAGATCTAGAAGTATAGAGGAGTAGACTAATGCGGCGGTCCCTGTGAAGAAGCCCACCAAGGACAAGATCCAGACTGATGGTATCCAGACCAAGGAGATCGTGCTCGACCCTGAAGACCCCGATAAGGTAACTTATGGCCCCTCGACGAGAAATAGGAATTCACGCTCACTCTTTTCCTCCAGGAAAGTAGGGACATCTTCGCATGGAAGCCAAATGACACGCCAGGAGTTCCTAGGGGAAAGATTGAGCATGAGTTAAGGGTGCCTCCTGGGGCCACCCCCGTTCGACAAAGACTTAGAAGATTTGCACAAGACCGCAAGGACACCATGAAGAAGGAGATAGTTAGACTACTAGATGTTAAGTTTATAAAGGAAGTGTATCATCCTAACTGGTTAGCAAATCCAGTCCTTGTACCTAAGAAGAATAAAGAGTGGAGGATGTGTGTTGATTATACCGATCTTAACAAGGTCTATCCTAAAGACCCCTTCACTCTACCTCGTACTGATCAGATTGTAGACTCAACAGCTGGGTGTGAGCTTCTAAGCTTTCTGGATGCCTATTCAGGCTATCACCAGATCCCACTGAAGGTCGAAGATCAGATCAAAACTTCTTTTATAACTCCCTTCGGTGCCTATTGTTATATCACAATGCCCTTCGGTTTGAAAAATGCTGGTGCGACTTACCAACGAGGCATTCAATGTGAAGGACCGAGAAGGCGACCAGAGGGAGGAGGGGGGGGGGGGTGAATGGGAGCCAATCAAAATTCTTCAAGAGAACTTGGCATATGTCCCAAAAACAACCCAAGCCAACCTCCGAACCAATAACCAAGACTACACACACCAACTTGTGGTGTACTAGCCCTAGGAGTGATCAACCACAGCAAAGAGACACAGTGGAAACAAAAAGTAACAAAAAGCGCTCAAAACAGATCAATTCTGGACTCTCATCGGCAGTGCCGACCATAACCATCGGTAGTGTCGGTTGGCACCTTCGGCAGTGCCGGTCATGCCCATTGGTAGTGCTGGTACGGGACACGGGACTCTCTGGAACCTACAGACAAGACAGATCGGCAGTGCCGGTCTGGCAGTGTCGATCGTCCCCGACAGAATAGTAGTAACTTTCAGGAATTTGGCAAATCTTCTCCAAAACCTAACCAAATGAACTCCAAATGATGCGATTTTTGGACCAATAAATCCTCATCACATCATGACCATAATTCTAGAAAATCATCTCAATTGGCTTAAGAAATCATCACGAATTTCAGATCTTGTGCCAAGAACACCAAAAAGAGGAAACTTGAGAAATCCTTCAAATTGAAGGTGCTAGAGCTATTGATTCAGTCAAGCATCCATAGAGGATTGTTCTAGCTTATCCTAGCAATAAGTTTCTCAAGAAATCAGGCCCAAAAACTCGTCCAAAAATGAGATCGAAAATCACCACGAAAATAGCTCCGAAAATAGGAAAAAGAGAATTTCGGGATTCAAGTGAAGAGGGAAATCTTGAGCACGAAAATACTTCTCATATCATAGAAAGGTGCTTACAAGATCCATGGGTACAAGGCTAGGAAGCCACCCTCTTCGTCCCACTATTTGGAAGAGCAAGAGATGTGTCACACCCCAAAATTTCAAATTTTGGTTTGTGACCCAATTCCACTAAATTTCAACATTTTTATAATAGATTAAAATTTTATTTTAAATTAATTAGATAATTAGAGAATTATAATTTATTTTAGGTAAAAGAGCTATTTTCTAAATTAAATAAATTAATTTAGGTTATTAATATTTTGTATGTTGACCCCAAAACTTGTTTCGGTTTGATCAAATCACCACCACAAAGGTCATCATCACGACAACAAGAGCAATAAGACAAGGCGCTAAAGACTTTCAATAAGAGAAGTGAAGTACTTCAGCCACAACAAGACATGAAACAATGGATGTCAGCGTAGACTATTGTTTGAAGAGTAATGAGTGATTGTGTATTATGATTGTTTTAGGTTGTTTGAGCCTATCCTTCCTTGGTCAAATTTTATCCTTGAATCCTATCTACAATCTTGGATGTATATAGTGTGGTCCCATTTCCATGTTAATAATTCTTCACTTCTCATTCATTGTCTTTCCCATCAATTCCTTTTGATCCTCCCAAATTGTTATCTTCTATGTTCAAACCCTTAAATCCTAGCTTCTCTGAATCTTGGAACGAGATTTCTTTTAAGGGGGGTAGTTTGTCACATCTCGTATTTTCCAAATTCGAGGTGTGAGCCTTTTCAACACTAAAAACACATAATTCTCCTAATTTTATCATATTGTTGCCTGTTGACTTTTGCTAAGCCATATTAATAAATCATTCCCGGCACGGGGCCAGAAACGGTTCACTAATATGTCCCAGAGTCAAGTAGGTAAAATCCGCAAGCGCACGGAGAATACCGCTGTAGCATTTCACCCGGAAGTATTCAGGGTATCATATTTGTTTATCCCAAAGGAAGGGTATGATCAAGAAGCGTTACTAACATATAAGATCATGTTAACAATTAGCAAGGATATCTAACCAAGACAGGCGGGTATATGATAATAACCGGGTAGTGTGACACACACAGAAGATTCCTACTAAATAAATAAAGTCTAGTGGAGGAAAGACTAGGCTAAGCTACTCCTACTATACATTCCTATACAGTTGCATAGCCTAAGTAGAATACATACAGACCCACACTCAGGTTCAGCAGTCAATAGTATAGCACTTCAGGCACGGACTTACCCCTGCATCCACAGGCGACTTCCGCCAAGAGCCTACGCACTAGCCTAGCGGGGAGGATTTCAAAGGACGGACAGGGCTGTCACCACCTGCCGCCTACCTCAACGAACCAGTAGACTAACGAATAATTGATGCAAATCAGTCACCCAAATACCATACTTGCATGACCAAAGAGCACTCTGCCCCTCCGCGATTACTATTAACGAGGCAGAGCTACCGTACGAATACGATCACCAAACCCATGCTATACTTTATCAGCTAAAACTAAGCATAGAGACTATAACATATAAACTAGACTATAGTGACGGTATATAACTAGCATGACAATAGTAGTATAATAAATATAAACTACTATCACACAAGTAGACTATACTATCACATATATGGATCACAATATCAAACAAGAAACTCATGACCCAAGCACAACTATATAGAAAAGATATATATATTGATAAGAGCAAAGTCTTACAAAAGGGAAAAGATACAAGAGCCATACCAATTCCAAGTGAAGACTTGGAACTAGAGAGCTCTAGACTCAGCCTAACTCCACTAAAACTCCAAGAACTACTACTAGCAAGAGAGAAATGCTTCTTGTGGTGTGTGTTGAGTGTGAAGGCACACCCTCCTATTTATAGCCTCAATAGGTCGGCAAGGGAGAGTAACCGCCACGGAAGGCATCTCAAACCGTCATCAGGAGTCGCGGAGGAGCCAACACGTGGAAGCCCAGGCGGAGAGGGCGCCCGGCCGGGTCGACCGACCTGACCAGGTCGGCCGACCTGGGGGTGGCCCCTCCTGGCCTGTGCTTTCTCCAGGTGGCTGTCTTGTGGGCCCTGACGTCGGGTTGCGCGGTATTACAGGGAGTTACGTCGGTTAAGTGCTGAAAATGGGCCCTTCAATCCGTGTGACGTCCATGTGGCACTCTCTGATTGGTCGAAAGTGTGTTTTCTTGCCTTTTGAGGTGTTTCCTTCACATTTCCTCCTGCATGCACAAATTCTCCAAGTACAAGTGGAACTATATTATTGTGCTAAAGCATGCGTGTATGAAATGCCAAATTCTCCTTTATTTGAGTATAGTTGACGGTTAAAAATGGTACTTAACAGCCGTCAACAAACTCCCCCAAGCTTACCCTTTGCTCGTCCCGAAGCAAAGATAAACTTAAGTTGTTGATCAGGAGTTGCTACAATGTCCTACTCCTCAATAATACTATGCGCATAACAAAGTACTCTTCCTAGAATTAAATATGTTGGCACATAACTTTACCCATTTACCTCGATCCATGGGGCTTTTACACCTCATTGTCTTGGGCGGTTGAGAGATAGAACAATTGCAGGGCACCAATCACTTGCTCTAGATTCCGCTATGTTATTCCGGAGGTTTTCAAAAGATTTTGAAAATAAAAACCAAGTTCCTCAAATGATTCTCTCGGATCACTCAATATGTGTATGATTCCTCACCAAGGCAAAGTGTTGCCTATAATCACCTATTTCTAAATAAGGCTTTATGTGGAGCTCAAGGTAGGGATATATGAGGCACTCATGTTCACATAATATTGCTATGTCAAAAGACCAGATCCAAGAAAAACATCAATTCAAACAATCTTGATCAAGATGTGCAAGTGTGTGGTAGAACGGAGGAATGGTGGATGGGAAGAAATAACTCCTTTTTGAATTTTCCTTCTCTCTTTTGGAGTTTCTAGGCTATGGCTATCTTTTGCTTGCTCTCTTTTTTGAGCATTTTTTTTCTTTTCTTTTTACATAGCCATAGTCCTAGTTTGCAATGAATACTTTGAGAGAGGAATTTTGTAATGGATATATGGAGTGTTTCTTTGGATGGATGGATGGATAGTGACTTTCTTCCGGTGTAGAAGAATAGCTCACGGTGGATATGGTGGATATGGTGGATGCTATCTTCTTGATTTAGAAGGATAGCTCATGGCGGTGGATGTGTGTATATGATCTTGATCTAGAAAGCATGAAAAGAGTTCTACTAGGGTCACATCAATTTTGACTAAGCTCAATGTGAAACAAGCAGCATATGTGTAAAGGTTTTCAAATGTAAACACTACATATGGCTGTGGTGGGAATTTCATCATTGAGGAACTTGTCAATTTGTCATTTTGAAAAATAAAACTCCGAAATTCAAGCTTTACGTTGAGCAAGATCATAGCAGCCCTATCTATCATATCATACCTCTCAACAACTTAGAACTAGAGAATGCATATGCTACCCACAAGATTCAAGTTCAAGGCAAGATTTACCAACAAACCTAACTCTTGAGAGAGTACTAAGTTGTAAACTAGCATTAGAGAGGAATAAAGGACAGAGCAACTATTCATCATCTCAACATAGGAAAATTATACACATTCATACCGCGCATGAAAAAGGGAAATATTTTTGTTCTTTTTATGTTTTGCAAATTTTTATGGATTTTCAGATTTAGCAAATGCAAGAAATAAAGGGAAGGGGAAAGATACAAGTTACCATGAGAAGGGGGGTCCTCCCCCAAGCTTGTTCTTGCTCATATCTGCTGGTTCGGTCGTAGCCTTGGGAGCGGAAGAAGGCATCCCAATTGTTCTGATTCTGAGCCATCATCGCGTTCAGCTGGCGGAATTGGTTGTCGCTGAAATTCTGCCATTGCTGGGTGTTGGTGACATGTTGCGTGAGAGTTTGTTGCATGCTCTCGGTGCGCAAATCAATGTCGTTCACCCTCCTTGTCAACTCGGCCATCCCATAGTTGAGTTCACGGAACCCACGGGATGAGAATGACCGAGTGGCAAAGGATGGCGGTCTGCTTGAACTTGATGACGTCTGCATGGGGTAATCGTACTGAGATTCCCATGCTCCGGCCTGCCATGTTGATGCACCCGCCTCGTCCTGTGGCGGGGGCTGCTCCCATACCGAATCTCCGGTCGGAGTGTGAAACTCCGGTGTAGGCTCCATATGCCTACGGGAACGTGTCGGTCGCCCTGAAACACTATGCCTGCGAACTTCTCCCACTGGCTCAAGTGGGAGGGTTAGTGCCCGATAGTGATACAAACAAAGACCCGGGTTAGGTAACGGGAATTCATTTTTATACCCGGGAAAGTGATAGATCAAGGTATTATTTGGACCATGTTTCAAAGTATGTCCTTGCACAAAATAGTCCTCGCCTAGAAATTCTCTATCTACCGTCAAATATTCAACATGAACATTCTCAAGCAGACCACACTTCTGCGCAATGCGAGTAACTAAAGAGGTGCACTCAATTGGTCCTGTCAACTTTATATTGTCTAACCATTGATCAATCATGCATTCCGCGGGTGACACCCTAATTTTCTTAACCATGGCATAAAGTATTTTCAATTCATCTTGCCGGACAACCCTAAAGTCACCTCGAGGAAAAAAGGTCATAGCCAACCACACATGCATAAATCTAAGTGTAGGATTATGGATGGCACTTGTTCTAGGCTTGGGACCCCACTCGTTTCCGGAAATCTTTTTCCAAAAACTTTCTTTATGGAACCCCTTTAGCGCTTTATCTAAGTCTAGCCTACATTTAGGATTTAGACCTAGCATAGCATGAAGATCACCCCATGTGACCAAGCGCTTTTGCCCAAACAAGCGAAAAGAAATGCCTTCATCATACTTTCTAAGGGTGCATAAAAACTGCATAGTAAGTAAACGAGAACCCAGCTCATCTACTTCTACGAAATTTAGCCAACCCATAGTGCGAAAAATAGAGGCAAATTCTTCTCTCATACCTATTTTCTCGAGGAAGTCCGGATCGAAGCGTCGGGTGTGGGCGAATGGCCGTTCTCTCATGAGCGCGATGGCTTGGCCCTCGCGGTTGTCCTTGATGTCGAGATGCTCCTCGGTGATGAGCAAGGCCGGCCTTTCCTCCGGAATTTCAGCTTCGGGGTCACCATGCCCCGGACTTGGTGTGAGCTCGACGGAGGATGCTTGACTCGTGCTTGCACGAGTGCTTTTTCTCCGCTTGATTCCGGCGACTTGCTTCATTCGGTTGAACATGGCTGCACACAAGAACAAACACAAGACAAAAACAAGATCGAACAAGTGTTCGGGTGAGCGTTAGTGAAAACGACAAACCCGAGCTTCTCCGAAATTGGTTTTCTTCTCACAACAACTTGCAAATGCACTAAAACAGAGGGGAAATTTTTTTGGGTTTTTGGGGCTGTAGTAAAGTTGAAGAACACGAAATTTTGGGAGAGCAACAAGTGAGCAAAGGAGGGGAGTGAAAGATGAGCTTGGAATGGTGAAGCTCCTCCTCCTGGGCGGTTTTTATAGCCAAGGAAGCAAGATGGCCGTTATAAAGGGACAGAGCAACGGCCATATAGCCGTTGGGAGAAAGGAGCACAGGAAAAGGTGGGGCCAGGGGGTCGGCCGACCTCACCAGGTCGGCCGACCTGGCAGGTGGGCCTCCTGGCAGCCCCCTTTTTCCTATGTGTTCCCCAACGGCTAGGGGATTTGTCCTCTGCTGCCTTTGTGCTCAAAAAGCTCGACAAAAAAAACTTTTCAAAATGGAAAGCCCAAAAACCTATTTTCTAAATTTTTAGAAATGCAAATGAGTTTTGAAAAATTTCAAGGTGGCTGGAAAAATTCAAAAATGCAGAAATGCAGTGGTCGAAAAAAATCAAAATGTGGTGGAAAGCAAATATGCAATTAAAAGAGCAAATATGGATAACTACCGGTTTAACCTCCCGGCGAGGACTCACCTTTTAAAGTCCGACGAGCGGGACTTTTCTCCGGCGTTCAGCTCGATGAAGCGTTGTCCGGTCCCGGAGATGAAGACACGGATGATGCTTCTTGTTTCACTCGCCACACCTTCTTGGTCTTTGTTGCGGTCGGTGGCTTCTCGGGCTTCGGAGGTTGCGGTTTTGCAGGCTTCACAGCCTGTTTCTTTGCAGACCTCGGAGGTTGCTGCCTTGTGGACTTCGGAGGCTGTTGCTTAATGTGTGACCTTTGCCTCCTTGCCTTCATCAGTTGTTGCTGTGCAACCTTTTCCTTCTCAAGGAAGTTCTTCATGAATGTGATGAGGCTGTCCTTCTTTGGCGGAGTGACCTCCACTTCCTTGATGTTGCTTGGGTTCGGCCCGTACTTGATACGGATCATGTTGCACTGTTCTTTTCGTGGCCGAAAGTCAAACTTCTCCTCCTTGCCATTGATGTGGAAGCGGATTTCTCCGGCTCCTACATCGATGCGAGCATCCGCAGTGCTGAGAAATGGGCGTCCCAGGATGAGCGGTGTGCTCTTCCCGACGTCCATGTCAAGCACTACGAAGTCGACGGGGATGAAGCAATCCCGGATTTTCATCGGAATATCTTCGGCGATCCCTGCCGGATAGCGGACCGTTGAATCGGCCAGCTGCAGCTGCATCGGCGTGGGGGATAGTGTGGTGTAGTTGAGCTTGTCGAAGACATCCTTCGGCATGACGCTCACACTTGCCCCAAGATCACATAAGGCATGGTCGAAGTTCTGTGTCCCGATCGAGCAGGTGATCGTGGGACACCCCGGATCTTTCTTCTTCTCAGGAAGCCGGTTGAGTATAGCAGCGCTACACTCTTCCGTCAGCTTGACAATTTCTATGGTCGGTAGTGGGCGCTTGTTGCTGATAAGATCCTTGAGGTAGCGAGCGTACGTGGGTACTTGTATCGCATCCAGCAAGGGCACGTTGATGTGCAGCTTCTGGATCACCTCAACGAAGCGTGTGAACTGCTCGTCCACGGTGGGCTTCCTTCTTCTTTCAGGAAACGGCATGAGGTTCGTGTCATAGAACTCATGTGGGGCCGTTTTCCTGGGCGGCAGTTCTTCTTCTTCTGCCGGCTTCTCAGCTGATGTGTCCTTTCCTGCATGGTTAGGGTATGGCGGATCCCGAGTGGACTTACCTCCTCTCGTGGTAACCGCATTAACATTTTCTAAGGGGGTCTCGGGTTGCCCCGGGATTTTCCCCGACTCAGCAGTAGGAACAGCAGCAGCTAACTGAGCTAATTGGGTTTCTATCATTTTATTAAAGCTCAGCTGATTCTTGAGAGCAGAGGAGACACCCTCTATCTTAGTGTGGATGCTCTCAAGAGTCCTATCAGTGGTGGCAAGCTTTTTACTGCTGTTATCATTAACCTTAGCTTGACCAAGCACAAGATCTTTCAAGGAGGGCTGATTATAACCGGAATTAAAACCAGAGAAGTTGCCAGAGTTACCTCCTTGGTAGTTGGGACGTGGTGGACCCCAACTTTGACCTCCTTGTGGACGGTAGCCGTTGTTGTTGTTGTTGCCCATGAACATTGCGTCCTCACGGGTCTCAGGGCAGTCATTGCCCGAGTGTCCCGTGTTGCCACAGACCTCGCAAGTCATACGAGCGTCTAGGGCTTTCACTTCTCCATTGGCTTGGTCGTCCATCTTCTTCATGAGAAGGTCGATCTTGGCGGCGAGCATGTCAACCTCCTTGACGGAGTGCATGCCTCGCTGGCGAGGTTGGAGGCGCTCTTCATTCCAACCTTGGTTGGACACCATCTTCTCGATCAAATCTTTTGCCTTGCTCACAATGAGCGAGAAGAAGGCTCCACCAGCAGCAGCGTCGAGGTGGTCGCGGGCCGACGGAGTAAGCCCGTTGTAGAAGTTCTGGATGATCAGCCAATCATCCATCCCGTGGTGGGGACATGCCAGGATGTACTCCTGGAGCCTCTCCCATGCCTCAGGAATCGACTCCTTCGACTCCTGCTAGAAGCTTGAGATCTTTCCGCGGAGGGCATTGGTCTTGCCCAGCGGGAAGAACTTTGCAAGGAACGCAGCTGAACACTTCTCCCAAGTGTTCACAGCTTCAGGGTTTGCGTAGAACCACTGTCTTGCTCTCCCAAGGAGAGAGAACGGGAACAGTCGAAGGCGAACAGCGTCGGGGGTGACGTCCTTCATTTTGAACGTGTTGCAAATCTCCAGGAATTGCTGGAGATGAGCACTAGCGTCCTCATTGGCTTTCCCACAGAATGGGCTAGCCTGCACCATGGTGATGAGACCGGTCTTGATCTCGAAGTTCGCATCTCCCACATTGCCAGCTGGTCCCGTAGGGATGTTGGCAGCGGAGGGAGCGGAGAACTCACGGAGGGTCTTGTCGGCCATTTGCTCAGAGCTTGATGGTGCGGGAATGACAGGTTCGATTGGCCGAGTCTCCTTACGAGGAGGGGTGAGCCTAGCTCGTGTCCTTCTCAGGAGTGACTTAGGATCTTCAGTGAAGTTTGTCGGCAAGTCGAAACCAGTCATACACTACCCTGTTTTCATACAAAATGCAGAAAACAAAGCAAGGTTAACCTGCTTAGGAGATAGCCTTAATAATTGCAACACTACTATATACATTAGTAATTTTTCTTGAATCATACGCCTTCCCCGGCAACGGCGCCAGAAATGCTTGTTGACTTTTGCTAAGCCATATTAATAAATCATTCTCGGCACGGGGCCAGAAACGGTTCACTAATATGTCCCAGAGTCAAGTAGGTAAAATCCGCAAGCGCACGGAGAATACCGCTGTAGCATTTCACCCGGAAGTATTCAGGGTATCATATTTGTTTATCCCAAAGGAAGGGTATGATCAAGAAGCGTTACTAACATATAAGATCATGTTAACAATTAGCAAGGATATCTAACCAAGACAGGCGGGTATATGATAATAACCGGGTAGTGTGATACACACAGAAGATTCCTACTAAATAAATAAAGTCTAGTGGAGGAAAGACTAGGCTAAGCTACTCCTACTATACATTCCTATACAGTTGCATAGCCTAAGTAGAATACATACAGACCCACACTCAGGTTCAGCAGTCAATAGTATAGCACTTCAGGCACGGACTTACCCCTGCATCCACAGGCGACTTCCGCCAAGAGCCTACGCACTAGCCTAGCGGGGAGGATTTCAAAGGACGGACAGGGCTGTCACCACCTGCCGCCTACCTCAACGAACCAGTAGACTAACGAATAATTGATGCAAATCAGTCACCCAAATACCATACTTGCATGACCAAAGAGCACTCTGCCCCTCCGCGATTACTATTAACGAGGCAGAGCTACCGTACGAATACGATCACCAAACCCATGCTATACTTTATCAGCTAAAACTAAGCATAGAGACTATAACATATAAACTAGACTATAGTGACGGTATATAACTAGCATGACAATAGTAGTATAATAAATATAAACTACTATCACACAAGTAGACTATACTATCACATATATGGATCACAATATCAAACAAGAAACTCATGACCCAAGCACAACTATATAGAAAAGATATATATATTGATAAGAGCAAAGTCTTACAAAAGGGAAAAGATACAAGAGCCATACCAATTCCAAGTGAAGACTTGGGACTAGAGAGCTCTAGACTCAGCCTAACTCCACTAAAACTCCAAGAACTACTACTAGCAAGAGAGAAATGCTTCTTGTGGTGTGTGTTGAGTGTGAAGGCACACCCTCCTATTTATAGCCTCAATAGGTCGGCAAGGGAGAGTAACCGCCACGGAAGGCATCTCAAACCGTCATCAGGAGTCGCGGAGGAGCCAACACGTGGAAGCCCAGGCGGAGAGGGCGCCCGGCCGGGTCGGCCGACCTGACCAGGTCGACCGACCTGGGGGTGGCCCCTCCTGGCCTGTGCTTTCTCCAGGTGGCTGTCCTATGGGCCCTGACGTCGGGTTGCGCGGTATTACAGGGAGTTACGTCGGTTAAGTGCTGAAAATGGGCCCTTCAATCCGTGTGACGTCCATGTGGCACTCTCTGATTGGTCGAAAGTGTGTTTTCTTGCCTTTTGAGGTGTTTCCTTCACATTTCCTCCTGCATGCACAAAATTCTCCAAGTACAAGTGGAACTATATTATTGTGCTAAAGCATGCGTGTATGAAATGCCAAATTCTCCTTTATTTGAGTATAGTTGACGGTTAAAAATGGTACTTAACAGCCGTCAACAAACTCCCCCAAGCTTACCCTTTGCTCGTCCCGAAGCAAAGATAAACTTAAGTTGTTGATCAGGAGTTGCTACAATGTCCTACTCCTCAATAATACTATGCGCATAATAAAGTACTCTTCCTAGAATTAAATATGTTGGCACATAACTTTACCCATTTACCTCGATCCATGGGGCTTTTACACCTCATTGTCTTGGGCGGTTGAGAGATAGAACAATTGCAGGGCACCAATCACTTGCTCTAGATTCCGCTATGTTATTCCGGAGGTTTTCAAAAGATTTTGAAAATAAAAACCAAGTTCCTCAAATGATTCTCTCGGATCACTCAATATGTGTATGATTCCTCACCAAGGCAAAGTGTTGCCTATAATCACCTATTTCTAAATAAGGCTTTATGTGGAGCTCAAGGTAGGGATATATGAGGCACTCATGTTCACATAATATTGCTATGTCAAAAGACCGGATCCAAGAAAAACATCAATTCAAACAATCTTGATCAAGATGTGCAAGTGTGTGGTAGAACGGAGGAATGGTGGATGGGAAGAAATAACTCCTTTTTGAATTTTCCTTCTCTCTTTTGGAGTTTCTAGGCTATGGCTATCTTTTGCTTGCTCTCTTTTTTGAGCATTTTTTTTCTTTTCTTTTTACATAGCCATAGTCCTAGTTTGCAATGAATACTTTGAGAGAGGAATTTTGTAATGGATATATGGAGTGTTTCTTTGGATGGATGGATGGATAGTGACTTTCTTCCGGTGTAGAAGAATAGCTCACGGTGGATATGGTGGATATGGTGGATGCTATCTTCTTGATTTAGAAGGATAGCTCATGGCGGTGGATGTGTGTATATGATCTTGATCTAGAAAGCATGAAAAGAGTTCTACTAGGGTCACATCAATTTTGACTAAGCTCAATGTGAAACAAGCAGCATATGTGTAAAGGTTTTCAAATGTAAACACTACATATGGCTGTGGTGGGAATTTCATCATTGAGGAACTTGTCAATTTGTCATTTTGAAAAATAAAACTCCGAAATTCAAGCTTTACGTTGAGCAAGATCATAGCAGCCCTATCTATCATATCATACCTCTCAACAACTTAGAACTAGAGAATGCATATGCTACCCACAAGATTCAAGTTCAAGGCAAGATTTACCAACAAACCTAACTCTTGAGAGAGTACTAAGTTGTAAACTAGCATTAGAGAGGAATAAAGGACAGAGCAACTATTCATCATCTCAACATAGGAAAATTATACACATTCATACCGCGCATGAAAAAGGGAAATATTTTTGTTCTTTTTATGTTTTGCAAATTTTTATGGATTTTCAGATTTAGCAAATGCAAGAAATAAAGGGAAGGGGAAAGATACAAGTTACCGTGAGAAGGGGGGTCCTCCCCCAAGCTTGTTCTTGCTCATATCTGCTGGTTCGGTCGTAGCCTTGGGAGCGGAAGAAGGCATCCCAATTGTTCTGATTCTGAGCCATCATCGCGTTCAGCTGGCGGAATTGGTTGTCGCTGAAATTCTGCCATTGCTGGGTGTCGGTGACATGTTGCGTGAGAGTTTGTTGCATGCTCTCGGTGCGCAAATCAATGTCGTTCACCCTCCTTGTCAACTCGGCCATCCCATAGTTGAGTTCACGGAACCCACAGGATGAGAATGACCGAGTGGCAAAGGATGGCGGTCTGCTTGAACTTGATGACGTCTGCATGGGGTAATCGTACTGAGATTCCCATGCTCCGGCCTGCCATGTTGATGCACCCGCCTCGTCCTGTGGCGGGGGCTGCTCCCATACCGAATCTCCGGTCGGAGTGTGAAACTCCGGTGTAGGCTCCATATGCCTACGGGAACGTGTCGGTCGCCCTGAAACACTATGCCTGCGAACTTCTCCCACTGGCTCAAGTGGGAGGGTTAGTGCCCGATAGTGATACAAACAAAGACCCGGGTTAGGTAACGGGAATTCATTTTTATACCCGGGAAAGTGATAGATCAAGGTATAATTTTCTTTATAATTTTCTTTATAACCTTATCATTGCTCAATCCCAGACATTGTTCTCGATCTCTCTTCTTTGCACTTCCTTATAATTCCTATATTGTTCTTCATTCTCTAAAAAGTCATGAAGCAAAATCATCTTTCCCTCTATTTGGCATGCAAATCTTTATATCAACCCACAACCATATTCTTTTCTCAAAATATACCAGTCATCTGATCTCATCTAATTACCTAGACTAATCTAACCTCCCTTCTCTTTGATAGATGGAGCAAGCCTAGCTTGCCAGCACACAAAAATTTGAGCCCAACATGACCACAACCGATCAAACTTTTCCTCTTCCTAGTCATCCACTCCTCTCTCTCTTGTTTCCCTTTGATGGACATCCCAAGCTCTGAATATAACACCATAAATCAGCACTTGCATGCCCATTAGCCATCTAAACTGAGTGGTCACTTGAGTCCCTTTAATTTTCATAAGTAGATATGACAAAAGTACCACACCTTGATCATCATAAACCTGCACCCACGTTGGTTTATCATCAAAACCATTTTATAACTATGTCTCCCATCAATTCCCACTTTCAGGAGAAGAAACATCAACCATAGTGCTCATAACTCGAACCATTCATGGCTGGACAGTTTTGCTTGCCTCTTGGCCTCTCTCCTCCCTTCCCTACCCTTTCCTCTCCCCTCCCTAGGCCTCCTAAGTCACACCAGGACGCCCCTTGGCCTGGCTCACGAGCTCTCTTGCCCCCTCACCTTCATTCCCATCCATAAGCATCAAGTTCAACTCTTGCCATCGGTCTGTCCAGCCACAACGCCCCAAATTCTAATCCACGTTCCCGTTGATCCAGCCAACAAAACATCACGAACTTTTACCAGGAGATGCACCTTGATGCAGCCTATAACATATCCGAAATTCGTGGCCATAGGAGCAGTGATGTGAGCAGGATCATGTTTTGAATGACGACTGCTCTCTGTTCTGGGCGCATCCAGCATGTGCATCGGTAATTCCACTTTTATTTCTCCCAATTCTTACGCGTCCTTGATACATAATCATATCCTCAATGTATTCCAGGAAGTTATGATCCTCTTGACGAAAGCATATGCTAAGATCTGTCCTGATGCCTCCAGGAACGCGTTTGGCCCATCATCTATCGTGTCGTGACCTTGCCTGTTTTTCCCCCTGCGATCTCCAGATCAGGTGAGCTAACATCGACACCAGATTACTAGTACTGTGTCCCATAACTTATTCAATATATAGGTTCAAGTTATAGCTCGATTAGTATAGCCAATCAGCGGGAACGCACAAGTCTTTCGTCGTGTTGTTCTGTCCACGTAGCAGGCCACTGCCTACCCAGTCCCAGTCCGTCATGGACCTATGAACCAGTGCCCCAGAGCCGGTCCATGAACCCATGAACTCGGTCCACCTGTTTTAAGATTTATTTTAATTCAAATAAATCCAGAAAAATGGTCATTTTGTACATAAGCCCCTCTGTTTCGTCCTAATTAGTTTTTAAACCTGATTTCTTCACATAAGCTTTAGTTATTTTTGTTTTAGCCCTAATATTTTTATAAATGTTATTTTAACCCTATAATTTTGTAGAAACACCCCTCCACTTAATTTTATTTATATTTTAGTCCTGCCCTTTTACACTTTGGTCCCTGAGCTTATTATAAATTACATTTTAGGCCCTAAACTTTTAATAAACTATATTTTCATCCTGTTATTTTACAATTTAGTACCTATACTTTTCTAAAATTACTTTTAGGTCCCTAAACCTATTTGTTTTTACTATATAAACCATACACCTTTAAACCTTTGTAACTTTTTACTCGTAACACCGATTTAGATGATTCTTGCGCTCACGCGATCGTAGAAATGTGTACCATCTTTTGTGATTGATTTTAAAGTATTTTATTATTGTTTGGTGTACTGTTTCTTAGTTTGTTTATATGATTGTGTGCCTGTCGTGCCTGTGTGACATTAATTAGAGAACATGTTGATCCTGGAATCACAAGAGCTTGAATTGAAGACCTGAGCAGCAACATCCATTTTCAGGCAATTGTCCTTGATGCATTTTGAACCTATTATAATGTTATTGTAGAATTGCATGCTTGTGTCAATTGATTGGGAACCTATTGTTAGGGTTTACTAGCATTGTTTTACCTTGTCCTTGTCGCCTTGAACTAGAGTCTTGGTTATCAATGAGTAGACATGCTTAGTTGCTTATTGGGTGGTTGGGTCCAATTTATTGTTCACTAATGAACAATATCACGTGGGGAATGATTGGTAATTCTTTTAGCAACATGGATTAGGGATCTATGCAAGCCGGATGGAATGGATGTGGTGCCGTGGGCACATGGTTGGTGGTGGTAGGCTTGTTGTAGATCCTAGGACCCGATTCTTAGAGCGGTAACCCAGGACAACAGTGCCATCACAAGGCTGCTATGGAACAGTTTGGCTGATTAATTAGGAGTTCTCCCAGTGTCGGTGCAACATTTTGGTGGAGCGGGGAATGGAAGTCGAGATGACTGTCCTTGTATCCGAATGACTCAAGAGGGGGTTCCTGGGGTGATGAGCTGCTTGTTGATGGGCTATCACTTATGGACGGGAGTGGAACCTTAGTGGCTAGCATGTACTGGGAGACCCTTTGGAAAAGCCTCGTAGTGATCTCCTGGCTGCACACCTAAGGAAGTGTGCTAGTGCTTGGCCGGCATGGCAACATGGAGACTCCAGTCCACCTGGCAACAGGGGACGAAATCACGACTTGTGGGTAAAGTGGTGCAAACTCTGCAGAGTATCAAACTATCATGACAGCCGTGCTCACGGTCAAGAGCGGCCTGGAATCCTCGCAAGATTAGTGGTTGGGATTGGACTTGGTTTGGATACTACCCTATGGGTTAATGGTTGGGATGACCCCACTTAGTAATTAGGATGCATAGGAAATTAAAAGCTCATGCAACAAACCCCCTTTAAAGCCTTCCTTGTCTTTAGCCTCATGTCATCTTTTCCCCACTTGTTGAGTACGACACGTACTCACCCTTGCTATATCCCACATTGCTACTTAGCTACAGGAGAATGAAGGTATAACTATGAAGACGATGGAGGAGTCTAGGCATGCGGTCTTCCGGTCGACTTCCTGTGGGAGCTGAAGGACGCCAACACTTAGTTTATTCTGCTGTAATGTAATATTTTCTTTTTGACCTATAGGTCACTGTTGTAATAATATTATTGTTTTAGTAAAGATATTGTTCTTTTATCATAATAATTATCATGTGTGCGTGAAAACTTGATCCTAGGCACGCATACAAATGCATTCGGTTTCGGTCGTTGGAACCGGGTGTGACAAGATGTCTCTCACACACCCACTACTCTCCTCTCAAACATGAAGTCCTCTCCTAGCACTTTGAATAGAGTCCTAACACAAGGCTAATGGAAAGGAGAGGCACCTCTCTCACTAGCCACACCTCTCCTTATATATGCCTAGGGTCTATTATCCACATGACCACTCTACCCTTGACCTACATAACATACCCACCTACCACCGGGGGCATAACCGTCCATCTTTTTCCTTATCGCCCGAAGGCCATTGAACGCTTCACGTCTTTGCTTTATCTCGAAGCAAGCTCTGTGATGGTGCCACATGCACCACCAACCACCCCACCGGTTTTGAGGCCCAAACCGGGAAACTGCCTTACACGCTTCTCAAAGCATGAGTTCTTAATGTCGACGCGTGTCACCTTGTCTCGCGATCCTAACCACCGGCAAGTCTCTCCCAATCCCTGTCCATCGGGCCCCCTTGTCACTTGCACCGGCATTCTGTTCACCTTGACTTTGTCACCACACCGTCTTCATCATCACCACGGTTTTGAGGCTCAACCGCGAAACCGTCCGTGCTTCTTGCCTCTCCACGTGTACGGTGTGGATCACCCTTGACTTCACCCGGCATCCCGATCGTCTGGCCCCAAGTCCCCTACTTGTGCCTGATCCACTCGCCGTTGACTGCCAAGTCGACTCCAGTGACCTACACATCATGAGACAAGCAAACACATTTCCCATCTCCTGCAATATCACCAATAGCTCCACTAACTTCGGTTAGTCATAACCATGATATGCAAACCCATGCAGTCCCCGGATTCCCGCATTTCAACTCAAACACCAAATCCGCTCAAGTCAATTACTCATCACATATATTACAAACCATGGCACATATCCTCATGGTTTATCAATCTCCCCCTTGATGAGTACGTTGACGACCTCAAAATGCACAAAGATTTGAGAGTGAAATGCGAATCAGAATATGCACATCCAAATGGCCAAACCCAAAGAAAAGGTGAAAACAGGCCATCTAGCAAGTAGGGATCACAAAACCAAGAGTTGGCAAAGAAAGCGACTTGAGATATAAAGAATGTGAAAAGCGCAAAAAATGCTCAAGATCATGAAATGCTCCCTCTCAAGTTGTGGTAGGTCTCAGGTAGTGCAAAATGGATCATATAAGTTTCTTAGCATTATTTGTGCATGACCCCAAAATTTTCTCCCCCTTTGGCAATGAACTCATCAAAGAGGCAAAAGAACAAGCAAACATGCAATGCATGAAAATGCAAACCTAAGGAGCTTCAACAATTATGCAAACAAGCATTTAACTTTGCTAACCATAACCATAGTGCCATGAAGTGTAAAAGCAATAGCTCCCAATCATGCAAAAACCAAAAATAGATAGAAAGGCATAAACATCATGAGCTATACAAGCTAAGCAGAAAGATTGACTAGCTTAGATAGAATCAAAATTGGTTATCATGAGCAAAACTGCCACCACATATGTAAGTACTCCCATCCAAGGCAAAACAAGCACCAAGTGAATCAAAAGGATACTAGCCAGTCTCAATCTCAACTAGGGCAACAAGCATTCATAGAAAATGAGCTCTACAAACACTCACATATGAAACATAGACTTAGTTGATCAAGTGATTATTGTTTACCCTCATGTGTCTTCTTATCCATGCGGAGGGTCGCACGACTAGGTACGGCAAACACCCCGAGGCTTCAAGTCACAATGTTTGGATTTAGTATTTTAGAATTATTCTTGATCAAAGCACTTCCCACAATATTTCATCATGAGCATGCCTTTGCGGCAAAAGAAACACACATTCCCACAATATTTCATCATGAGCTAAACATTTGCAAAGCCTTCCATTTCGCAAACACAAGATGCCAAAGCCAAGACATCCTCTAGACTAGCCTCAATGCAAGTTCCAACAAGGATGAAAGCAATTATACACATGGTGAGCAAGTTTTAGCAAGATTAGATCATAAGGTTCACAAGAAGCTCAGTTTACCTTTAAGATTAGCAAGTTGCTCACATGAGTCTATAACAGGCCATCTAGAAAATCTAAGCATGAGAGATTACCATCACATTCACACAACTTAGCTCAAGCTCAATCATAGCAAAGAGAAATGCTAGAAAGCATAAGAATCAAAGCACATCTACTAATGCATATATTACATATGAGATGCAGTGCATAAAAGGTAAGATACATATATACAAGTGAACACCAACTCCCCCTCAAATGATGCCATAAGGATGACACACACCAAGTTCTCCTCGAAGAAAAGCATGTCTAGAAGCATCTAGGGGCTTGGTGAGGATATCAGCTAGTTGGTTTTTGGTATCAATGTATTTGAGTTCAACATCCCCCTTCTCAATATTATCTCTCAGGAAGTGGAATCGCACAATGATATGTTTGACCTTACCATGTTGGATTGGGTTTTTGGCTAAGCATATGGCACTAGAGTTATCACACATGAGTGGAACACCCTTAAAAGTTAACTCATAGTCTCTCATGGTAAATACAATCCATAGGATTTGTGAGAAGCAGCTAGCAGCAGCAACATACTCAGCCTCTGTGGTGGATTTGGCAACACTCGATTGCTTACGAGAAGACAAACAGATCAAAGAAGTACCCAAGAAATGACAAGTACCAGAAGTGCTCTTCTAATCAATTCTACACCCAGCAAAGTCCGCATTCGAATACCCAATAAGATCAAGAGATGAAGATGCAGAGTACCAAAGACCGAACTCAAGGGTGTATTTGAAATACTTAAAGATGCGCTTGACAACCTTGCGATGAGTCATCCTTGGGGAAGCTTGAAAACAAGCACAAAGACACACCGCAAAGTGTATATCGGGTCTTGTCGCTGTCAGGTACAAGAAGGAGCCAATCATGCTCCTATACTCCCTTTGATCCACCGCTTCACAGTCTTCTTCAGGGTCAAGAGCCGTTGTAATGGACATTGGTGTAGACAACGGCTTCACATTGACCATGTCAAAATTCTTTAGGAGATCCTTCGTGTACTTGGCTTGATGTATGAAAGTGCCTTGCTTGCACTGCTTAATTTGAAGCCCAAGAAAGAAGGTGAGCTCTCCCATCATCGACATCTAAAATTCACTTTCCATAGCTTCTTGAAATCTGGACATAAGAGCATGAGAGGAACCACCAAAGATGATATGATCCACATAAATCTGAACCATTAGAAAGTCATTGCCATGCTTTAGAGTGAACAAGGTTTTATCAACACACCCCATGACATACCCACGCTCTAGCAAGAAGATCTTAAGCCTAGCGTACCATGCCCTAGGTGCTTGCTTTAGCCCGTACAAAGCCTTCTGAAGCTTGTACACACGATTTGGGTATTTGTGGTGCTCAAAGTCAGGGGGTTGCCTCACATACACTTCTTCCTCTATGAAACCATTTAGGAAAGCACTCTTGACATCCATTTGATAAAGTCTAATGCCCTTGGAGGCAGGAAATGCAAGCAAGATCCTAATGACTTCTATGCGAGCAACAGGAGCAAAGGTTTCACCATAATCTGAGCCCTCCACTTGGCTAAAACCTTGTGCAACTAGCCTAGCCTTGTTTCTCACAACCTCACCATCCTCCCCATGTTTGTTTTTGAACACCCACTTGGTTCCTATGACATTGACATTTTTGGGAGGCTCTACAAGGATCCAAACTTTGTTTCTATCAAAGTTTTCTAACTCCTCATGCATGGCATTAACCCAATGTTCATCAGATAGTGCATGTCCAACATCTCAGGGTTCAAAGGTTGCAACAAAGAGAGAATTAGTAAAGCAAGCAAGATGTGCAGACCTTGACCTTGTTGTCCTCTCATAGAGATTACCAATCATCTGTTGAGGTGGATGTTGACGCTGAATGTGGTGAGGAGCCTCTCTCTCAGACTGTACCTCCCCCTCAACCATAGCTAGAGCTCACTCGACAGCTGCTGAAGTTGATGTAGAAGCTTCTGGACCCTCTGCTGGAGTAGTGATAGCAGTAGGAACAAGCTCAGATGAGAGATGAAGTGAATCATCGTCATCATCATCAAAGCTCTGTAGGTCTTCTTCTACAAAGATGCTCTCCTTCATCTCCTTGTCACCTGCAGACTCAATCACATTCCTTGCACAAGAGTTTGATTCATCAAAGGTTACATCACAGGATTCTACGATGGCGTTAGTTTCCAAATTTAAAACTCTGTAGGAATGACCATGAAGAGAGTAACCAAGAAAGATGCCATCGAAAGATCTCGACTCAAACTTATCAAGATTGCCACGCTTGAGAATAAAGCACTTACAGCCAAAAGCACGCAAATGAGAAACAGATGGCTTCCTCCCAAAACGTAGCACATAAGAAGTCACATTAAGAATTGAGCGCAAGAAAATCCGATTGGAAACATAATAAGCAGTGCTAGTGGCCTCAGCCCAAAACCGCCTCGGAGTCCTATGCTCATCGAGCATCGTCCGGGCCATCTCCACCAAAGTTCTACTCTTTCTTTCGACCACTCCATTCTGCTAGGGAACACGAGGTGCTGAAAACTGATGCTCAATACCATACTCAAGACAGAAAGCATCAAAGGAGGAGTTCTTGAACTCGGTGCCATTATCACTGCGGATTGCTCATAATGCACCAGGGAGTTCCTTGAACAACCTCAAAGCTAAGCTCCGAAAGTGATGAAACACTTCATCCTTGCTCTCAAGAAAGTAAACCCAAGAGTAGCAAGAATAGTCGTTAACAATCACAAGAACATACCACTTCCCACCTGCCGAACGAACCCGAGAAGGACCAACAGTGTCCATGTGAAGCAACTCTCCAGGGCGTTCAGTCATCACCGAATTGATTGGCGGATCAGAAGCGGCAATCATTTTCCCATGACGACAAGGAGCAAAAACCAAATCCTTATCAAAATTTGAGCTTAGACAATCCTCGGATCAAACCTAGGCCACTCAAGTGACATAACAAGTCAAAGCTCATGTGACCTAGTCTCCTATGCCATTTTCAGAGCTTAGAAGAAGATTGAGCAAACAAGCACTTGTGAGAACCAGGAGAACTAGCAAAATCAGCCTGAAAAACTCTGCCAATGCGAGAAATCTCACAAACCAAGGAACCACTCGAATCAAGAACACAAGAAGCATTCGACTTAAAGCGCACTTCCAAACCAACATCAAGAAGCTGAGAAACAGAGAGGAGATTGTACTTGAGATACTCAACCAAACCAACATCCTTGAGAGTGAATTTTTCATTTACCTTTACCGCGCCTCTTGCCTTCACTCTCCCTCTCTTGTCATCTCCAAAGGTCACATACTCCCGCCGCTTCAAGGGAGTGAGGCTGGAGAACCACTTTGCATCTCCGGTCACGTGGCGCGAACACCCGGAGTCCATCAACCATTTGTTCTCCAAGCCTCCACCTGCTGCCTACAAAGAACGAGAAGAAAAAGTCAATGGCTCAGTGCTCGGGTTAGTCAAAAGAGATTTGGGAATCCAACACTTAACCATACAACCGATAGTAGTCATCACAGTTCTTTGCACATTATCATTCGAACATAGAGGACGAGAACCACAATGGGGAAAATGTGGTCTGTCAAAGCGTCTCGACTCAAACCGTGGGTTGTGAGGATAGAAGTCATCAGTGTGAAAGCCAAATCCACGCGAATGATGCTCACCATGATGGGGAAGACGTGGGGTGCCAAAACGCTGCTGCGCAAAGCCTCTATTTCATGAATCATAGCCATATGAGGAATAACCCTATCCACTATAGGCACGAGAAAAAGAGCAAGGCTGAAAGTCAACAAAATCATCATAAAAAGCATCCCTAGTCAACTCAGCTTGCTTCCTCTCAATCCTTTTACGCCTATAACAAAATTCATCCAAGTGTCCCTTGCGACCACAAAACATACAAATGTAGACACACTTAGGATTAGGCTTGGTTTGCATGGTAGGCTTGGGTTTTGGCTTCTCTGTTTACTTTGGATTGAAGGAGGGTTTTGGATTGGGTGGATAATATGTGTCAATGGGTTTGATGGTGTTTTTCTCATCCTTGTAGCTGGAGCTAGGAACAAACTTACCCACATTCTCACTCTCCTTGTCACACCTCTCAAATTCCAAGCCCATGTTATAGGTTGACCTAGAAGCACTCTCCTTCACTCTTGCCAAATCACTCTCAATCTTTTCCTCACTCACTAGGGTTCTCTGGAGCCTAGAAACAGGTTAGTCATTTTCCTGAACTAGGACTTTGTTTTCCTCCCTAGTGATTACTAGCTTGTCCTTGAGGGTGACACACACTTCACACGGATGTGGGAGAACTTTCGAGCGAGTCTCATGAAGCAACTTGAACTCAAGCTCTTTGACTTTGAGGGACTGAGCTTTCATCTCATCTGTGAGCTTGGGGCACTTCTGACATGCACCCAAAAGAGATGGTCTAGCTTTGAACTCATCAAGCTCCTTGAGGACACTCTCAAGCTGACTGACAACTTGAGCATGCATACTCTCCCTCTATGTAAGATCACTCATCACAACTTGACAAGACTCACACTCAGCAGCAGTATCAACACAAGCAAGCTTAGACCTAAGCGAAGCAATTTCAAAATAAGCACTCTCCAACTTAGACTTAAGCTCTCTACTCTCATGAACAGCACTGCGAAGCTTATCATCTTGCAAGAGCAGAACATCACGCAAATGATCAAGTTCAGAAGAGAGCTCATCAAGAGTTGGAGGTACCTCGCTTGTGTCGGAGTCAGATCCAGAGTCAATGTCATGGTCGTTCTTTGCCATGAAGCAAAGCCCGGTGAAGTCATCCTTCCTCTTGACTCGTGGCTTCTCAACCTCCTCCTCTGAGCTTGAAAGGTCTTCGCTTGATGTGAGGTCGACATCGCTCAAGGCGGCAATGCAGATGCATGCAATGGCCTTGGCGAACTTCTTGGAGTTCTTGTCCTTCTTGTAGAAGCGGTTCTTCTTCTGCTTAAAGTCTTCAGTGTTGTTGTCGCGGTACCTAGCCTTCTTCTTCTTCTTAGGACAGTCAGCAATGAAGTGTCCCGGGTCACCACACTCGAAGCAGGTTCTTGAACTACCTCCTCTTCTCTCCGTCCGGTTGTTGTAGAACAGCCTGAACTTCCTTGTGAGCAAGGACAACTCCTCATTAGGAATGCACTCCATCTATTCATCGGAAGTTGCAACAAGAGAAGACAAAGCAAACTCCAAAGAAGACTTGTCAAGTGAGGGGTTAGTTCTATATGAAGCACAACTGTGATCACCCTTCTGAGAATTAGAAAGCAAAGCCATGCTAGAAGCAGGAATAGCAAGATTAGGACGAGATTTCCTAGACAGTTCATGAGATTTTAACTTGCTATACAGTTGCTCACAGTTCAAGGTATTGAATTCAGCAATTTCTTCTAGAGCAGCAATTTTAACCCCCCAAACATTTTCATCAAGTGAGTACAGCAATTGCTTAGCTCTATCATTGTCATTGTACACAAGGTTACCACAAGCCCGCAAGTTGCACACAATTGCCTCAAACCTACGAAAGGTGTCATCTAGTGACTCGCCAGGTTTTTGTGCAATGGTTTGGTACTGTCTGTTGTAAGAATCCTTACGCATAGACTTGACTTGGTTGGTACCCTCATGGTAAGTACAGAGCTTAACCCACATAGCATGAGCAGTGTCAAGGTGTGCAACCCTATCATATTCACTCCTACCAAGTGCAAAGAGCAGAATATTGATAGCTTTGGAGTTCTTCTCATACCTGATTAACTCACCTGCAGATGCAATGTTCAGGTCCTGTGGTATAGCATACTCCTGCTCAACAATCTCCTAAATTGCACGTCCTTGACTCAGCAGATATGCCTTGGTTCGTGACTTCCAGTAGGAGAAGTCCTCTCCATTGAACATCCATAGCTTAACAACACGCTTCTCCATGTCGCCTTCGGATCACAAAGCCGGTGAAGATAAACTAGTGATCAAACCGGCTCTAATACCAATTGAAGGACCGAGAAGGCGACCAAGGGGGGGGGGGGGTTGAATGCGAGCCAATCAAAATTCTCTAAGAGAACTTGGCATATGTCCCAAAAACAACCCAAGCCAACCTCCAAACCAATCACCAAGACTACACACACCAACTTGTTGTGTACTAGCTCTAGGAGTGATCAACCACAGCAAAGAGACACAGCGGAAACAAAAAGGAACAATAAGCGCTCAAAACAGATCAATTCTGGACTCTCATCGACAGTGCCGACCATAGCCATCGGCAGTGCCGGTTGGCACCATCGGCAGTGCCGATCATGCCCATCGGCAGTGCCGGTGCGGGACACGGGACTCTCTGGTACCTACAGACAAGACAGATCGGCAGTGCCGATCGTCCCCGACAGAACAGTAGTAACTTTCGGGAATTTGGCAATTCTTCTCCAAAACCTAACCAAACGAACTCCAAATGATGCGATTTTTGGACCAGTGAATCCTCATCATATCACGACCCTAATCCAAGAAAATCATCTCAATTGGCTCAAGGAATCATCACAAATTTCAGATCTTGTGCCAAGAACACCAAAAAGAGGAAACTTGAGAAATCCTTCAAATCGAAGGTGCTAGAGCTATTTATTCGGTCAAGCATCCATAGAGGATTATTCTAGCTCATCCTAGCAACAAGTTTCTCAAGAAATCCGGCCCAAAAACTCGTCCAAAAATGAGATCGAAAATCACCTTGAAAATAGCTCCAAAAATAGGAAAAAGGGAATTTCAGAATTCAAGTGAAGAGGGAAATCTTGAGCACGAAAATACTTCTCATATCATAGAAAGGTGCTTACAAGATCCATGGGTACAAGGCTAGGAAGCCACCCTCTTCCTCCCACTATTTGGAAGAGCAAGAGATGTCTCTCACACACCCACTACTCTCCTCTCAAACATGAAGTTCTCTCCTAGCACTTTGAATAGAGTCCTAACACAAGGCTAATGGAAAGAGAGGCAACTCTCCCACTAGCCACACCTCTCCTTATATAGGCCTAGGGTCTATTGTCCACATGACCACTCTACCCTTGACCTACATAACACTCCCACCTACCACCGGGGGCATAACCATTCATCTTTTTCCTCATCGCCCGAATGCCATCGGACGCTTCATGTCTTTGCTTCATCTCGAAGCAAGCTCCGTGATGGTGCCACATGCACCACCAACCACCGCCACCGGTTTTGAGGCCCAAACCGGGAAACCACCTTGCATGCTTCTCAAAGCGCAACTTCTTGATGTCGACGCGTGTCACCTTGTCCCGCGATCCTGACCATCGGCAAGTTTCTACCAGTCCCTGTCCATCGGGCCCCCTTGTCACTTGCACCGTCATCCCGTTCACCTTGTCTTGGTCGCCATGCCGTCTTCATCATCACCATGGTTTTGAGGCTCAACCGTGAAACCGTCCGAGCTTCTTGCCTCTCCAAGTGTACGGTGTGGCTCACTCTTGACTTCACCCGGCATCCCGATCGTCTAGCCCCAAGTCCCCTACTTGTGGCCAATCCTCTCGCCGTTGATCGCCAAGTCGACTCCAGTGACCTACACATCATGAGATAAGCAAACACATTTCCCATCTCCTGCTATATCACCAATAGCTCCACTAACTCCGGTTAGTCATAACTATGATATGCAAACCCATGCAATCTCTGGATTCACGCATTTCAACTCAAACACCAAATCCGCTCAAGTCAATTACTCATCACATATATTGCAAAACATGGCACATATCCTCATGGTTTCTTACAACGCTGTCTTGCTACTCAGATCGGTCGAAACATAGAAGCTTATGTTGATGACATCGTTGTAAAGACTTGGAATGTCGAAGAACTTCTTTCTGACCTAGCAGAAACATTTGATAATCTGAGACATTACTCGATGAAGCTGAATCCTAAAAAGTGTGTTTTGGGGGTTCCTTCGGGAAAGCTACTTGGTTACATCGTTTCAAAACGAGGTATAGAGGCTAACCCTGATAAAATTAAGGCGATCCTTGATATGGGACCACCTAATTCTTAGAGGGACATTCAAAAGCTGACCTGATGTATGGCATCCTTAAGTTGCTTTGTCTTCTGACTGGGGGTCAGAGGGTTACCACTTTTCAGACTGGTTAAAAAGCAGGATGACTTTGTTTGGACAGAAGAGGCGTAATCGGTATTGGACGAGTCAAAGGTTCACCTTAGCAACATTCCTGTATTGGTGCCTCTGGAGCCAGGAGAAAAGGTTCAACTTTATATATCGACCACAACTCAAGTTGTGAGTACTATTTTGACAGTCGACCAAGAAGAAGAGGGTCATATACAAAAAGTACAACACCTGGTCTATTTTGTAGTGAGGTTCTCAATGCCTCTAAAACAAGATATCATCAGATCTTGAAATTGTTGTACGCATTGTTGATCACCTCCAGGAAGTTGAAGCATTATTTTCAAGCTCATCTAATCGAAGTCCAGATATCCTTTGCACTCGGAACAATGCTTCATAATCGAGAGGCTGAAGGAAAAATTGCTAAGTGGGCGGTCAAACTTGGTTAGTATACCATTACGTTCGCGCCTCAGTCGGCAATTAAAGGACAAGCGTTGGCTGACTTTGTTTCCGAGTGGACGGAGATTCAAAATCCTCCTGCGACACAAGATGTTGTGTACTGGAAAATGATGTTGTGTACTGGAAAATGTACTTTGACGGCTCTCTTCAATTGTCGAGAGCTGGTGCAGGAGTTGTGTTTATCACACCTACAGGAGAGAAGCTTTGATACGTTCTTCAGGTTATGTTTCGCGCATCTAATAACGCTGCGGAGTATGAAGCCCTTCTACACGGTCTACACATTGCTGTCTCACTCGGTATTGAGCGTCTTGACGTCTTTGGTGACTAGGCCTTGGTCATTAATCAGGTCACCAAGGATTGGAAGTGTGTAGATGATAACATGAGTGCCTATTGTCAGGAAGTAAGGAAGCTCGAGGACAAATTTGTTGGATTGAAGTTCATGCACGTTCTTCGGGATAACAACCAGGCGGCTGATGAATTGGCTAAGATGAGATCATCTTGGTCTGAAGTCCCACTTGATGTTTTCTTACACACCCTGTAGACCCCCACTATTTCTCCTCGGGCGGATGTATTAATGAGCATTGTTGCTGAGCTTGTTGGTGATGACAATATGGAGACCGACTGGCGCGACCCACTCATCCAATATTTTGACAAGGGCACGCTGCCTACGGATCCTAATGAACAACAGAGGTTGAAAACCCGATGTCAAGGATATTTGATAGTGGGAGATCAACTCTATAAAAGAGGAGGTTCAAATATCTTGATGCGATGCCTCTTGATACCAGAAGATCAAAAGTTGGTTGACGAAATTCATTCAGGAATATGTGGCAATCATGCAGCTTCTAAGACTTTGGTCGGCAAAGCTTTCTAGCAAGGGTTTTATTGGCCCATGGCGGTCGAAGATGCACACCAAGTCATTCGGAAGTGTGAAGGTTGTCAATTCTTCACTTAACAAATACATGTGCCTTCGTAGCAACTTCAGATGATACCTTTGACTTGGCCTTTTGCTGTCTGGGGGCTTGATATTGTCGGTCCTTTCAAGAAAGCACCAAGAGGGTTCACTTATCTGTTTGTTGCTATTGACAAATTCACTAAGTGGATTGAAGCAAAGCCAGTCAGCAAGATAACATTGAAGAAGGCGATTGAGTTTGTCAAGGATGTCTTCACTCGGTTTGGGGTTCCTCGTGATATCATTACCGATAATGGTACTCAATTCACATCAATGGAGTTCCGTGACTTTGCCGATGAGATAGGAATAAAAATCCACTTTGTATCAGTGGATCATCCTCAAAGTAATGGGCAGGTCAAATGGGCCAACGGAATGATTCTACAAGGATTGAAGCCTCGAATATTTGACAGACTTAAGCCTTATTCCGGTCGGTGGGTCAAAGAGTTGCCTTCAGTTCTTTGGGGGCTTTGCACTAGTACCAGTCGGGCTACTAGTCAGTCACCTTTCTCATTGGTCTACGGCTCTGAGGCTATGTATCCGTCAGAGGTCAATCTAGTTTCGGCATGAGTTCAAGCATATGATGAAAAGCTTTCTGATGAGAACCGAGAGACTGATTTGATTGTAGCAGAGGAGTTACATGATCGCACTCTATTTCGGTCGGCGCTATACCAACAAGGCTTGCAGCATTATTATGATAAGAATGTACGTAGTCGCCAATTTCAAGTTGGGGATTTAGTGCTGCGCCGAGTGAAGTCAACAAAGAAACAACATAAGCTTTCTCCAAGATGGGAAGGACCATATGTTGTGAAAGAAGTCACTCGGCCGGGGGCTTACCGACTGATGTATGAAGACGATGATGATATACCAAACTCCTAGAATATAAATCAGCTTTTCATTTCTATACTTAGTTACTCTTTTGTATACTTATACATTATTCATGAATGAAACTTCAGTCTTTTTTATGGAAGATTTTTTGATGATTTTCATTCTAATTAGTCTTGATTCTATAATCTATTATATTACACAATCGAGCCAGGGGGCTAGTATAATGTCCCAACATTGTCTAACCTTATAAATTTTGGTTTTGGACTATTTCCGATCAATTTCTCATTCTTTGATACGGTCTTTACTCTTTTGGTCTAACGTCTACACATCTTGGTTATATGCTTTATACTGCACATCAGACTGCCACTACACTAAACCCAGAGCCAAAGTGCGAGAGGTCATGTATCGATTGGTCGACTCTGCTTGTTACGCGGTCACGAGTTACAACCTAACATGTTAAGACAGACTGAAGTAATTTCTGTTTTTGAATGACAGGAACATGTTTATGATATTTTTATCAGTCTATTAAGCAACAAAGCATGAAATAAATTTACATACATGTAACATTATTTCAATATGTAGACACTACTAATGTTATCTGACATTGCAGGTTTTACAACTCCTTTGAAGGAGAGGAAGAATCAGCTTGCAGCCCAACTTATGGAGATGCTGGAGGAGTAGGTGCGGCCGGATCAACTTCTATGTTGTCGACCAAGGTTCGGGAGGTTTCTAGCATGGAATCCAAAAGCAGTTGGCATTGGTCGTCAGTCAAGTCTGGGTTGAAGCCCTCCTAGATCTTGTCCAATGGCAGTGCAGGAGACCAAGATTGGCAAATAGCCAGAACCTGACTCCCGGCCTCGGTCACCACTCTCCGAGTGTTGTCTGCAATAGCTTCCGACACATGCTCTAGCAAATATTCCAAGGAATGACCGGTCTTCTCTATTTGGTTAGCATGAATACAATTCATTGCTTTCTGACTGTCGTATGACAGAGCTGCAAAAGATGTTTTTGGTTAGTAAGATTTGGAATTGATTCAAGCATATTTAAGAAGTTATGGAGAGCTTACTAGCGAGTTTACATTGGAAAGATTTGGAGGTGCTTTTGGCTTCCTCTATCTTCATGTCAGCTTCCTCCAGCTTCTTTTGCAGTCGAGTGATCTCGGTCTTCTGTTCCTCGTCCGACTTGGAGAGATTTTCCTTTTCAGCATTCAAAGCATCAACAAATCTTTGTTGATTGGAAGTCAATTTCTCTAGGTCGGCAATCTTCTGATCACGAGCTAAAGGTATATAAAGAATTTTTAGCATCATAGTGGTTAGAAGGAAAAATGTGGTAGGTGACCTTACCTGCAATCTCAGCACGACTCTGCTCTAAGACCTTGGTCAAATCCTTGTGATCGGTCTGCAATTTGTCGATCTGTTTTTTGGCTTGGGAGAGTTGCTGATCGGTGACTAGCATAATACCAGCAACAAATCAGTTCTAAATATAAAGAATTGAAGACTAGTGTGTCTAGGGCATACCAAAAGTTTCGGCTTCCAAGTATTCCACTCTAGCCCGTTTCCTCTCCATGAGAGCATATAATTTCCACTCTAGCCTTATTCTCTATGAGGGCATACCAAGAGTTGAGATTGAGATAAAGCTAAAGCATGGTATTGAAGTACCTTGTTGGCTTCTCGGTGTTGATGCATTATCTCCACATCATCCACTTCGGGCCGACCGAGTGTGTCTGCAGACAATGTCGCCTTACCTTTGTCAAGAGGTGAAGGAACATTGACTGGAGAAGGTTGAGGTGTTGGCTCTGGAACAGATGCGGGGGTTGTCTTGTCTGAAGACTTCTTCGACTTAGTCGGAGTGATTGATGGCTTGCCGACCGGTCTAGGCAAGTTAGCCGGACGAGGAGGGGGACCCGACCGAGTATCCTCGGATTTTTGGGTGCTCTGAGCATCACTCGTCCGACCGTTGTCACTAACAGAGAATAAGGTGATGACCATAAAAAAAATCAAGGATCGAAAGGTTCAAGGATTAACCTGGAAGCTTTCTTGACTTTGATTCGGCAGAATCTCTTCTTTGAAGAAGTTGACTGAGAGTCGGTCTCCTTCCTCTTTTGGGAAGATTTGCTAGCTTCATCAGTCTTCAGAACAGCTCCTGCATCACTCGACGTTTTGCTCAGGGACTCCGACTGGCTTGAAGGTCGGCCGGAGCGAGCAGGAGTAGCCTGGCCGACATCTAGAGCCATCTCTTCATCATCATCACCCTAATCCCTAATATATTGCCTCCGACATTGGCCAAGTTGCTTCACTCGTCGACTGGGGGAAGCCAGGGTGATAACTCGATCAATATTTTTAGGTCGAGCGGCTGCTGATGAGCTCGAGCCTCCAACACCGATCTGCTGCGGCTTTTCAACATAGTATGGTTCCTCGGTATAGGTCGAAGGGAGCGGAGGGTGGGATATATAAGTATCCATAACCTGCACAAACACCAAGACATCAAGCAAGACATCAAAACAAGATTATAACAGAATCATTCAAAGTCAGCCGAGGCTTACTCGGGCCCGTAGAGTGCCCATGTTGTATGCCTTCGCAATTAATGAGTGATTGTTGGTGGTTTCTAGCTACCCATTTTATCTACCAAAAACGGACGTTTTACGTTGTTATTTGGTGGTATGGACTAATAATTAACCTCACATTTGCATATATTTGTAGTTGTTCTATTTTGGATGTAATTGCAGAAAATAGGTGTAAAACAGGACAATTATGGATAAGGAACCAAAGAGCAATGGAGATGGGCCAGATACTTGGCCGCGCCGATCGGCTCCAATGCCGCGTCGATCGGAGAAGGAGGAAAAGATGACGAAGACAAGCCCAAGTCCAGGAAAGACGAAGGCCCAATCCAATATGAGTTAGAGTCGGTGGAAGTTGACCTAATCACGTCAAGTATAAAAGGAACATAACTATCAAGAGCCAAAGAAATGAGAGAGACGGCAATCACGATATTGAGTTGTTAGAACTAGGGTTCCAGGATATTGGCGGCGGCTGTTGGTCAACACCGACGAGAACCACCAGAAGGGAGGTCACACTGATCGGCGAGACGCTTACGCTGATCAGCTCGTGTGCATTCCAGTGCTATTTCTCATCCCTCTGCTATGTTTAGCGGGAGGATGAGCGAGTAGTCTCATATTCTCTTCTCTGGTGCGCGGATCTGGTCATGTAACTCTCATAATTATTGATACTCTTTTGATGAATTTAATCTATGTGATGAACTTAATTGCGCATCCATTTATCCCTTTCATTAGTGTATAGGCCAATACACTTTTGCCCATTGCATAGTGCAAGAAACCAGTGGGGAGCTAATAACCTCTGTAGTGACAGCCGGGGTGAACGAAACCACCATGTCTTGTAGAATATTAGAGTCATCACTCGAGTTGATAAGAATAAGGTTGCATGCTAGTGAACCAATCCTAAGGAGAGAATCCTTCATTATCCTGTTATATCTCCAATAACATTCGTCCACTACTCTCTCACCGTCATCATTCACACCAACCCAACCATTGCAATCTGTTAGTAATCCTTTCATAGTAATAGTTCCGCTTGTTCCCTGTGGATTTGACAACCTTAGAATACTATGAGGGGAAAAGAGCTACAACTGTACACCGTCCTCTTGCGGTATATAAGTGGGTGCGTAACTACGACCAACAAGCTCATTTTCTAGCGCCGTTGCCAGGGAACAAGCCAGTTCTTTTACTATTAATATTTTACTAACCTCTAATCATTTCTTCTCTAGTTGTTTTTGGTTTTGTGTTTTGTGTGAATTTTCAGGATGAGTACGAAAGGACCTTCTCCGACGCTCAGGGAGCTTTCTTTGCCATCCCCAGACATGCTAGTGCCTCAATCCTCAAACGAGAAAGCCACGACCCCCTCGTATGTGTTGAACCCCATTATCATTAGCATGGTTGAAGCAAACAAGTTCTTTGGAGCAAAAGAGGAGAACCCGTATACTCACTTACAAGACTTGGAGGCACTTTGCCAAACATTCCGTCATGATGGAGTGCATCAGGATCTTTACAGATGGTTACTTTTCCCATTCTCTTTGGGAGGAAGAGCCAAAGAGTGACACAAGGCAGTATCTCGAGAAGCGAAAGGTAAGTGGAGTGAATTAGTTGGAAATTTTTGTCTCCACTGTTTTCCTTTGCCAAAGGTGCAGAAGTTGAGAAGAGAAGTGGTGAACTTCTTACAAGAAGATGAAGAATCTCTCGCAAAATCCTGGACGCGTGTTCAAACATTGTTGAAACAAGGACCTAACCTAGGCATTGATGAGAATATGTGTGCTCAAACCTTCTACATGGCCATAAACAAGGCATCGAGGATGCATTTGGATGGATCGACTGGAGAAAGTTTTATGAGATTGATAACCAAGGAAGGGATCGAATTGTTAGGCAAAATTGCCGAGAATGAAGCTTTGCACAAGCATTAGGAATAATACCTAGAACCAAACCGGCAATGCCCAAAAGTTATGCAAATGGAAGAGTTGCTGGCTGAACAGATCTTTATGTCAGAGCGTAGAGCAATGATTACTTTAGAGCATAAATTCAAAGAGATGGAGCCTGTCAGACCCGCCTCTATGGATTTGACATGCGCGCTGATCGGCGCAGTCTCTGAACCGATCGGCGCAATTGCAACAACAGGAGAACTAATCACACTAACATCTCCGTTGAGTTGCAAGGAATATACCAAGATAGAAGTAGTGATTCTGGACAGTCACCTGAAGGAATTTGAAGGTAACTTTGCTAAACCAAAGGGGGATAGGACATTGGCGAATGCTAAACCACTCGACAAATTTGAGCTAATGGACTAGATTCCTATTGATTTTTCGCAAGAGTTGCTCAATATGAGAAGATCCTTCAGCCCGCAAGATGCTTCCGAAGCTAGAATTGAGTATAATTTCCCGAGTAATCGCCTTAAGTCAGAAGTTTTTGATCAAGAGATTATTGGGAGAGTTTTAGGGAAGCTTTACAAGGATGATATAGAGCTTGATGGAACAGAGGTGAAACAAGCAAAGAGATTACTAGACATTTTATTTGAGCCATCCCCCTACGAAGGATTGTGTGGTGTGTACGCTGTAGGTGTCACTGATGATGAAGAAGAAGAACCATACATAACATGCGAGATATCAGGGATGGAATTTCTGAAAGCTTTGTGTGACTTTGGTTCCTGCGTCAGCTTGATGACTTACGATGCATTTATGAGCATGCCTTATGGAACTCAACAACGGCTGATAGGGACTGAACTGGAGCTCATCATGGTGGATGAAGGAAGACCAAGCCACTGTGGGTGATCAAAAATGTTGAAATTGAGAACAGCTCAAAAACAATGCTGGTGGATTTCTTTGTTTTAAATAATGAAGAAACTGGGGTTGAAGACATTATTCTGGGAAGGCCGTTCTTAGGATTAGTACAAGCTGTTCTGGATGCTGGAAAAGGCCAAATTACACTACACCTAGGAGGTGAAGAAGTTCAATTTCAATTTAACGATCTGTCTCATCAAGACCCTTCTTGCCATCGGGAATTCTACCCAGAGGATGACGAGAAGATAGGGATGGATATGGGAGACCCACTCGACCACATCATGCATGAAACTGACAAGGATACTACAAGCGCCGATCGGCGCGATGCTTGCGCAGATCGGCTCAACTAGGAAAATCCTGATTTTGAACCTCTAGGGGAGCTGGACCCAGATGAAGCACCAGAAGTGGAACAGAAGGAACTTCTGAATGAGCTACGTTATGAATATCTAGGGAAGAATAAAACATATCCAGTTATCGTGAACAACGCCCTAACGAAGAAAGAAACAGAGAAGCTGCTTACTATGCTCAAAAGGTATAAGAAGGCTATTTGTTACACATTGGATGACATCAAGGGAATCAGCCCCCCATTCTGCACCCACAAGATTAACTTGGAAGAGAATGCTAAACTAGTGGTTGAAGGAATCAATGAAACTAGTGGTTAAAAAGGAGATTTTGAAGCTGCTTAATGCAGGTATGATCTACCCTGTTGCTGATAGTGAATGGGTTAGTCCAGTACATTGTGTGCCCAAGAAAGGAGGGTTGACAGTAGTGCCTAATGAGAACAATGAGTTGATCCCTCAAAGGACTGTAACTGGATGGAGAATGTGCGTAGACAGGGCCGACTCTATGTTTTGAAGGGCCCTCGAGCAAGCTTCTCTCATGGGCCCTTTAGACTAATTTTTTAATATAACATAAAGGATATATTTAACTCTTAAAGAACAATGTCAAATTGTCAATAGTACAAAGTAAAAGAGCTGAAATATATAACTAGTATGATTATCTCAAATAATAATAGTGATGCTTAGTCCTTTTTTGAAAAACTCATTCGAGCATTTCGTGATGAAAAATCATCAATAATATTATCCAGGTTGATGTTGTCCAAGATATCCTTCTCAATGCTGCACATAGCCAAGCCATTCAACCTCATTTGTGACATAGTTGATCTCAAATAATTTTTCAATAGTTTCAATTTTGAGAAACTTCTTTCAGCCGAGGCTACTATAACTGGTACAAGTAAGAGGATCCGGTATGCAACTGAGACATTTGGATAGCAATCTAACTCAATAATAAACTGAAGAATCTCAGGCGCTGACATATTACCATCCGAGTTACTTGTAGCACTTTTAATTCAGAGATAAAATCATGTAAATCAACATCAAATGAGTTATCATGAGAAAAAACTTCTGCAAAATGAGTGCAATGTCTCTGTAGATTATTATTATCCAAGGATTTCAGATTTCTTGAGTTGAATAGGAAACCAAACACCTTTTCAAATGTCTTCAACTGCTCAAATCTACTAGTCAATGAAGCAATCGCAGTGTCAACAATGACAATAAAGTAACCAACTCTAAAGGGTTCCATAGCTGATAATTGTATTTCTTCATCTTGATCATTTATTTCATCAAAATGTTTCTTCCTCTTACCTTGGTGTTTTGTAGAAAATTTTGGCTCTATGTCCATATCAAATGCAATGGCTTTTGCAATTTCAATACTAGAGTTGAAGCCGTCATCTCTGTACTTCTTAAAATATGATATGACCCCTTCAATTTCTTTCAGAGTAGCATCTATGCACACAATCTTAGACTACAACTTTTTGCTCACCATATTTATAGAAAATAAAATATCATGCCAAATAACCATAGCAACTAGAAATTCAAATTTCTCAAGTGATTCGACCAAAGCTTGAGCATCACTTACTGCTGCTACATCATCAGTGCAAACCTCCTCTACTTTCTTCAAGGCTGACCTTATTTGGGGAGTTTGGTACCTTATAGGTTGCACACTCTTTATTCGACTCTCCCAACGAGTATTAGATAAAGGTTGAACAGTCATGTTTGGAATATTGTCAAGCAAAATCTTCCACCTTTTAGTAGAATGTGCAAACAATACATATATCCGTTGTATAACACCGAAGAATGAAATAGCTTGCCTACAAGATTTTGCCATATCACAAAGAGTGAGATTCAGACTATGACATGCACATGGCATGTATAATGCTCTAGGATTAATTTGAAGCAAACGATTCTGGACACCTTTGGTGTGACCCTTCATATTGGAACCATTGTCATAACCTTGACCTCTCACATCACCCACATTCAAACCCATATCACCTAATGTAGCTATCAATACATTAAAAAGGCCCAATCCTGATGTGTAATCAACCTTTAAGAACCCTAGAAAAAATTCCTCCACTCTCGGAATGCGACTGGACATATTGACACAACGCACAATTAGGGTCATTTGTTCTTCATGGCTAGCATCTGGGGTACAATCCAATATAACAGAATACTTAGCAGCTTTGATCATCTTTAATATATGTTCCTTGACGGCATCACCAAGAGTAGAAATTAACTCATTCTGAATATTGTGGCCAAGATAATGATAATCAATTTCATTAGTTAGAATGCGCCTAATGTGTTCTTGCATCGCAATATCAAACTCAGCAATCATTTCAATTGTGCCCAGAAAATTACCGTTGTTATCTTGGTAAACCTTCTCATTTGATCCTTGAAAGGCCAGATTATGTTTAGAAAGAAACTTCATAACAGAAATTATTCTCAACAATACTTGCCTCCAACGCTCCTTCTCTTTTTTTATTTCTCGCTGCAAATCATCATCAATTGTTTTATTTCTGCATAGCCTCACTCGGAGTTCATTCCATGTACTCATGTTTGTCAAATGCTCAACACTGCTCTCATGTTCTTTGAGTTTCCTACTAAGACGCTGCCAGTCCCTCACTCCATCAGATGCTAATAGAGACTTGCTTTTATTTGACTTGAATATCTTGCAGCAAAAACAATAAACTTTGTCCAAATATTTAGAATAAACTAACCACTTTCTATCAACAGACTCACCATTAGGTAAATTCCTGGAATAGTAAGCATATGGAAAATGTCTACCAATGGCATCCTTGGGAAATTCCAAATCAAATTCTCTTAATGGTTCCTTTTCAATTAAGATATCCCTTCTGCTGTTATCAAGATTCTCCCATGTTCTAGGATCATAGATAGATAAACCAGAACCATGTTGTTCATCAACATTTGAATTTTCCTCTCTAGTACTATCCCCTCTAATATCTTCCACATTAGCATTTTCAACTTGTTCCTCTTGCTCGTGATCAGGTTCCACTTCAACATTTACGTCATGGTCATGTTCCTCTTGCTCATGATCAGGTTCCTCCTGCCCATGATCAGTATCATTTGAAGCTCCAACTCTAAAAAATTTATGCAAAGCACCTCTTTGCGATTGAACCAATTGATAATCTTGTTTTCTTTTCTTTCTTTTCTAAGCACCTGACAGATGCTTCTTCGGCAACATCAAAATAGTATCTACATAGAAAAGTAATTAAGTAAATACAATAGATAGGAGATTAAATAATTAGAATTGAATATTTGACATGTTAGGAGCCTGCTAGTGCTAATGAAATTGCTCAGTTGCTCACCGTCCGAACACGAACAGGCCGGCGAGCTGCGAACAGCGGTAGCCATAGCAGATCGGCGCAAATCACCATTTGCAGCACAGCAGCGGCGATCGTCAACTGAGAAAAACTGAAGTTCTCAACTTTGCTGCAAAAAAACAAAATATGTATATGTACAAACATTCAGACAAAGACAGAGATAAAGATATAGATATATATACAGATAATTGCAAATCCTCTATGGTCCCCTAAAAAGTGCATAAGATTAGCTGGGAATTAACAAGTCGAAGAAGCAGTGATCAACCATATCAAGATCTAGACATACGTCACATACCGCGCTGGGCGACCGGAGCTTTCAGCTTTGTTCATGAACTGTGGTCTGTGGAGCTGTTGGTTACTTCGGCGATCCGATCAGGGAAAAATACTCGTGGATGGGCCAGGCGGCGATTAGCGAATCGGCGATCAGGGAAAAGATCAAAAGAAACTTCAGCGTCGGGTCGTCGGGACATATTCACGTATCTGGAGTTTAGGGAAAAGAAACATCGGTGAATCGGTGATCCAGAGGAGTTCGGACGTGGGCAGGTCTTTTTGCATTGGATGTTGGGCCCCCCTGGTCATGGGCCCATGAAAGTCATCTCCCCTGCGTGGCCCAAGAGCCGGCCCTGTGCGTAGATTACAGAAGTTTGAACAAGGTGACGAAGAAAGATCACTATCCTCTTCCATTCATTGACAAGATGTTTCAAAGGCTAGCAAAGAATTCATACTTTTGTTATTTGGATGGATATAGTGGTTTCTTTCAAATACTGGTACGACCAGAGGATCAGTAGAAAACTACTTTTACTTGCCCTTTCGGGACATATGCATATAGAAGGATGCCATTTGGTCTTTGCAATGTGCCCGCCACGTTTCAAAGATGCATGAATGCAATATTCGCTGAATTCATAGAAGACATTATGGAGGTATTTGCGGATGACTTCTCCGTGCATGGTACTAATTTTGATAGTTGCTTGGAGAATTTGGAGAAGGTTTTGAAAAGGTGTGTTGAATGTGACATAGTTCTTAATTGGGAGAAGTGTCACTTCATGGTAACAGAAGGGATAGTACTTGGTCATGTCATATCTAACAGAGGGATAGAGGTGGATAAAGCAAAGGTATCTACAGTTGAGAAATTACCTCCCCCTACTGATCTTACAACTTTGAGGAGTTTTCTTGGACATACCAACTTCTATCACAGATTTGTTAAGGATTACTCAAAGATTGCTAAGCCCCTGACAGAATTGTTGAAGCAAGATACAAAATTTGTCATGGATGATGAAAGACTCTTTGCCTTTAGAAGATTAAAAGAAGCTCTGTGCTCTGCGCCTATTATGCAGCCACTTGATTGGAGTTTACCTTTTGAAATTATGTGTGATGCAAGTGATTATGCAGTTGGAGCTGTTCTTGGACAACGGAAGGGAGGTAAAGTGCATGCTATTTATTATGCTAGCAAAACTTTGAATGAAGCACAGATCAATTATACAACAACTGAGAAAGAGATGTTAACTACTATATTTGCTTTTGAGAAGTTTAGATCCTACATTCTAAATTCTAAGGTGATTGTATATACTGATCATGCTACTATAAGATACTTGGTTTCAAAGAAAGAGTCTAAGCCTCGGTTAATGTGATGGGTATTGATGCTACAAGAATTTGATTTAGAGATAAGAGATAAGAAAGGAGTAAAAAATTCTATAGCAGATCATTTGTCTCGTCTTGAATCATTATCAACTGAGCCAATAAAAGATGAAATGTAACAAGAGTAGTTGTTTGCCACATTTGATCGTAGAGAAAGTTGGATGATGGATATTATCAAGGGTTTCAAGGGACAAACTGATATGATGAACAAGAACACAAGGAGAAGAGTTAAGAGTGAAATGAGAAAATTTATATGGGCCGACCCATACTTGTGTAGGTATTTCCAGGACGGAGCAGTGCAAAGATGTGTACCCAGGGAAGAAAGAGCGAACATTTTGGCAAAATGTCATTCTTCGAATTATGGGGGACATTATGGCTACTTTAGAACACAGGCAAAAGTATGGGCGTGTGGTTTCTATTGGCCTACTATGCATGAAGATGCAAAAAGGTATGTTGCAACATGTGCTCAATGCCAACGAATAGGGAATGTTAACAGTAGGAATTCAATGCCTATTAAGTATAATCTTCAAGTTGATATCTTTGATGTTTGGGTTATGGATTTTATGGGGCCATTTGTGAATTTTCATGGTCGCGAGTATATATTGGTTGACGTTGATTATGTCTCCAAGTGGGTCGAAGCAATGGCATATAAGACCAATACTACAAAAGAATCAAGGAATATACTTAAAGAGAAGATATTCCCTAGGTATGGAGTACCAAGGATAATAATTACAAATGGAGGATCCTATTTTATAGGAGGAGAATTTACTAGGTTTTTGGCTAAATCTGGGGTTGAACATAGAATTGGAACAACCTATCACCCCCAGACAAATGGACAAGTAGAAACGTCAAATAAGCAATTAAAAGAGATTCTGCAGAAGATTGTTACAAAGGAAGGAAAGGATTGGGCCACAAAACTTAATGGAGCATTATGGGCATATTGGATGGCATTCAAGACACCAATTGGCATGACACCATATCAATTTTTCTATGGGAAATCATGTCACCTACCGGTGGAATTGGAACATAAGGCTTATTGGGCAATAAAGGAAATGAATTTGGATCTTGATACCGCCGGCGTGAAAAGGAAGATACAAATAAGTGAATTAGAAGAGATGCGATTGCGTGCATATGAAAATGCGGTAATATACAAAGAAAATACAAAGAAGTGGTATGATAAGAAGCTTTTGAAGAAGGAATTCAAGGAAGGAGATCGGGTGCTCCTATTTAATTCATGATTCAGATTATTTGGTAAAGGAAAACTGCGAAGTAAATGGGAAGGGCCTTATCTTGTGGACACGGTGTTACCTTCGAGAGCTGTAATCATAATGGATGGTAAGAGAAAAAAGTACACGATGAATGGACAATGTCTAAAGGTATATCTAGAACCCGACACATTTGAATTAAAATCTTTTGATGTGTACTTCACTGCTTAGTGCCCTGTGTGGTCGAGCTTAATGACGTAAAACAAAAGCTCTATATGTGTTTTTGATTTTCATGATTTTTCTATTTCTGATTGGGTAAATTAGTGTACCGTGTTGATCGGCGCGATGCTATGCCAATTGGTGCAGTCCTCCAGCGATCGGCGCGACAAAGTCTTTTTGGTTTTTGAGTCAGTTTCGGACCTTGCCTTGTTAAGACTCGTTGAATTCCGCAAATAAGAGATAGAGTACTAGTCCAATTGGAAATCAAGGGATATAAATATGAGAGGGCAGCAACCCCATGGATCATCTCGCATTACGTAGTCACCGGAACAAAACCCTGGCGCAGATTGGTTCGGCGATGTGTCGGGAAGCAACCAAGGTGGCGCCGATCGGCGTGACACTTGTGCCGATCAGTACAACCCTGGCGCCGATTGGTTCGGCGATGGATTTCCACAGCTCTCTGTCGGTTGGCCCTGTAACAAAATAGATGAGGTGTTGATGCCAACACAAGATGATCCTGTCGTCTGGTCAAATCTGAGGAAGAAATTCATGAAGAAAAGCGAAGCTGATGCATGGAACATAAACAAGGTGAAGATGGACAGTGAACTTCGATAGATGATGAAGAGAGTATTGGTGCGCAAGGGAAAATCTATATCTATAGCGTCTATTGGAAGTGAAGCTGTTTCTCAAAGGTACACCATGGAAGGTCTTCTTGATCTTGCTACACCTTTGTCATATGAGGATTTCCTATTTTTCAAAAGATCATTGACTAAGCAAGAGAAGGAGGAACTAGATGAAGAGAGCGCTCTCACAATCCACAAGTGCCAGCTTTATAGTGAACATGATATTGCCGCCAAGTATGAACTCAAGCTGCAAGAGGAAGCCGAAGAAGCCATGTATCAGCTGGATGCGGAAAAGGATCTTAAAGCTAGAAAGGATGAAGCCTCTCCCAGGGTTCTTACCGATTGGGAGGGTTTTCAAGAAAACAAGATTCATAGGAACAGTTGCATCGAAGGTTGCAAGTGTTTCTTTTGTGCTAAAGATCTTCAACATAGGGTTGAACTCCAATTAGCGGAAGATCCAACCTTCATACCAAGAGATTTTTTATATGATGATGGCTATCGTGCAATTCCTGGAGGGAAGACGCCTAAGGAGATTAATGATGAGATTCTATGAAGGCAGCAGAGCAAGGCAAACCGTGAGCATAATCTAGAATAGTTGGCTGAGTATATGAAGGAAGTTGTCAACTGCGCCGATTGGTGTAACTCTGGAGCCGATCGGCACAGAGCCGATCAGCGCGACATTGGAGCCGATCGGCATGACCTAAAGATGGCTGAGTTTATTGATCTAATAGCTCTGCCAAGTGAAGACGAAGAGCCTGCTACAAAGAAGTGCAAGACTATAACAGAGGTTCGTAGATCTGCTAGGCTATCGGGTAAGCCAATTCGAAGGTATTCTGAGTGGGATAGCGACTTTGATTCATTATACTGTTTTGAAACTTTGGAAAGTGGTGACCCTAATGTGCCTGGGGACTTTAGTAATGATTTTGATATACGAAGAAGCTTTGGTAATCCTAAGTTTGAAAATTGGGGAACACATGCAGCGTGCAGTAATGATAGGGCAGCAGGAACTTCAACAAGAGTTAATGGTAGTACAGAGGGAAGTGGAGGCAGTCGTAATGGAGAAAGAACACCACCGCGCCGATCGGCTCAGCTTATGCGCCGATCGTCTCAGAGGAGTTTGAACAGTGTCTCCCCCTATAGTGTTGAAAATTATAATCTGCAACCACCCGTTTGTTGTCCTATCTGCCGGAGGAATATTGAGCACTTGTATCTAGACAGGGATCATGCCTATAGGCATCAAAGGGATGTGGATCGGAGAATCCAGGATACAATTGAGATGAATGAAGATGACTACACTTTTCTCAAAGGAATATAAGACGAATTTTTCAAGTCTTGAACAGCTATGGTCTACATGATTAGTGTGTTGAGTTTCTTCTCTTGCAATGAGTACATTGCAAATTTTGAGTGTGGGGGAAGCGCTTTGCCATTAGTCATAGTTTTTAAGTGTTTTTGAGTCTAGTTTCTTGCTTGTTTTTCTTATTAGTGTTTATCTAAGTTTGTGTGTGTGCTTAAGAGAGTCATGAGTAATGTTAAGAGTTGCTTCAAAGTCTTTTATGTAGTTTGAATCATTGCATTGTCTTTAATAAAGTTAGTGTCGATTGTCAAATTGAAAGTGCCCCATACTATTTATCTTGTCTTTTTGATGATCGATTAGTTGAGTACTTGAATTAATTGGTTACCACTTAACTTTTGAGCTTTGTATTTGTAAAAATTTCTTTTGACTCATGATAAGCTAAAAGAAAAAGCAAGGTCTAAATATGCCTTCATAGCCGAGTGAATGAGAACAAGCTACATATTTGAACTAGTTGGATTGTAAGTAACTTTGTCAATGTTTTGCTCATGATTTTGACCAAATTAGGAAAGGATGATCTATTTGTTTATCTCTGTATTTCTAGCCATTCTTATCCATTTAAACTCCGTGCTATCATGAAAATCATATGTCTTTGCTTCTTCCTCCTCCTTGATACAACCTATATTCTCAACGAAAGGGAATTTAGAAAATTTCTGCTGCTGGTACAAGACATAAATTGCTGATCATATCAGGAATAGAAAAAGAGTGAAAAGAAAAAAAGAGAGAAAAATATAGACCGCACCGACCGGCGCGACGGTTGCGTCGATCGGCGCTGTTGCAAGAAAGAGAAAAAACATATAAAAAGAGAGAGAGAGAAAAAAATTCCCTAGAGGTAGCAAGGTTATCAAGGAAAGTAGCTTTCCGATTATTTCTAATTCTTTGCCATTGTTCTCATTGAAACATTATCCTTTAGATCTCCTATGTTCCTCTTCTCTATTAAAAATCCTTTTCTAAGAAAATCTTTTCTTAGTGGGCATGATTGAGCACATTGTTGACATGGTTAATCTTATGGTTTAATTTAGTTATATAGCCCTCCAAGATCCATATACAATCCTTGATTAGATAGGAGAGGGAAGGAAATACACTTGAGAGATTTAGAGAAGACCAAATGCTTGATGTTTGATGCTAAAGATGAGTTGAAGAAAACTAAAATTGTTTTTGAAAAGGTTTTGTGGTGATACAATTAAGTTCAAGTATGAAATGCCGATTGGTTAAAAAAAGATGAGAGAAAAATCTTTGTGGTGGAATAACAAGTAAAAATGATGATTGAGATTGATTGCATGAGAGATGATGTGAAGATTCTTGCTATATATTTGATTTTGTATTGCTCGAGGACTAGTAATGATTTGAGTGTTGTAAGCTTCATGACCATTGATGATTGGATCCCCGTGGTATGGATGTTTTGGTGATACATGACAACTATGAAATTGCGGGCTAACATCTACACGAGTGTTGTCTATGTAGGAATCATCTCTTAACTCTATTACAAATCATGTGGATGATGGTGTCCTTGGTGATTGATGACAATGACCGCAAGCATGGAGGCTTGTGAACTTAATGGAGTCCAAGGGTTGATGGAGATGGATCAAAGCGAAAAACAAGCTATGGTGCAAGTGTTTGGAACACTTGAGTAGTTGTTAGGGCTTTGAGTCCATAGGAAAAACCGGACTATCAAGGGGGTCTAGGTCATTCTCTTAGGTTATGTCTAGTCGGTGATATGCAAGGTTGCTCGGTGAAATCACAGGCACTAGGTGACAGTGGAGAAGCCAAGGAGTTGCTCGGAGAAGCCGAGAAATCAAGTCAAGCGAGGATGACAAGTTTTAGTTTCTGGACATAGAGACCGGACAGAGGAGTCAGTGGAGACTGGACTGTGCGGTCACTATGGGAGTTTTCCAAGACTTAGCGCGAGGAGCCAGATGTCTGCCAGCAGGAGACTCTGTATAGACCGGACAGTCCGGTCTGTTGACCAGACGATCCGGTCAGTAGGAGTGCGAGGGGAGCAGTCACAGCGCAGCGCTAGAATGTTTCTTGATTGGAGAGAGAAACGGACCGGACTGTCCGGTCAGGTGACCGGACTGTCCGGTCATTTGGAGTTTCAGCAGGGGCAGAGCCAGTTGTGCATCGAGTTGCACTGACCGGATTGTCCGGTCAGGCAGTGATCGAACTGTCCGGTCGGTGTGCCCAGGAAGCTGATTTCGTGGAGCAACGACTAGTTTGAGGTTGGGAGCCTATATAACTTTGTTGCTGGGGTCTTGGAGACAACTCTTGGCCAGTGGAATACCTGAGAGCATTTGGTAAGGTCCAAGAGGAAAAGAGGAGAGCACTAGGAGGAGATATTGCATATCTTGAGAGTGCTAGAGAAGAGTAGCTTGAGAATCTTGCACATCTAAGGCTAGGGTGTCCTTGAGTGTGTGATCTAGATTGTTACTCTTGGTCAATGGTGAGACCTAGACCGGTTAGGTGTTGGTGGTCGAGCCTATCTTGATCGGTTGTGAAGGTCGTCACACGTTTGTACACGGGTTGAGCCCGCCGTTGGAAGGGACATCGCTAGTGAGCGCCCGTGCCGGCTCGGGGAGTCCGGCAAGTTCTCGAGGGAGGCGAGCTTGTGCTTTGTGCAGCGGTGACACACACCATGTCTTCACTCGAGGAGTGATTGCGGGCTCGTGGGCGAGAACTCCACTTGGTGGCGGGAGGGACCGGGACTCTGGCGGGAGTGGTCCAACGAGGATTAGGGGAAGGCGCCATCCTTCCGAGACCTCGGGAAAAAATCATGAGCATTCCTTGACCCTCTATTTACTATTCCGCATTTGTGTGCTCTAGTGAGTAGGGTGACTTGTGGCTTGCATAGGCTAATGTGATTGGCTTTCGCATTTTATCTTATCATGAACACTAGCATGTGTAGGGTCTTGGCCTACTAGACTTGTTTGAGTTTCCTTATCTTGTTAGACTTAAGTAGCAAAACTGAAGTATTTGGAGTCATGAGCGGCTTACCGATTCACCCCCCCCCCCCCCTCCCTCTCGGTACGCCTTCGGTCCTTATAAGTGTGGGGGAACTGTTGGTGGTTTCTAGCTACCCATTTTATCTACCAAAAAGGGATGTTTTATGTTATTATTTGGTGGTTTGGACTAATAATTAACCCCATATTTGCATATATTTGTAGTTGTTCTATTTTGGATGTATTGCAGAAAATAGGTGTAAAACATGGCAATTATGGATAAGGAACCAAAGAGCAATGGAGATGGGCCAGATACTTGGCCGCGCCGATCGGCTCCAATGCCGCGTCGATCGGAGCAGGAGGAAAAGATGACGAAGACAAGCCCAAGTCCGGGAAAGACGAAGGCCCAACCCAATATAAGTTAGAGTCGGTGGAAATTGACCTAATCCTATCAAGTATAAAAGGAAGATAACTATCAAGAGCCAAGGAAACGAGAGAGACGGCAATCGCGATATTGAGTTGCTAGAACTAGGGTTCCAGGATATTGGCGGTGGCGGTTGGTCAACACCGACGAGAACCACCAGAAGGGAGGTCACACTGATCGGTGAGACGCTTGTGCTGATCGGCTCGTGCGCATTCCAATGCTATTTCTCATCCCTCTGCTATGTTTAGCGGGAGGATGAGCGAGTAGTCTCATATTCTCTTCTCTGGTGCGGGGATCTGGTCATGTAACTCTCATACTTATTGATACTCTTTTGATGAATTTAATCTATGTGATGAACTTAATTGCGCATCCATTTATCCCTTTCATTAGTGTATAGGCCAATACACTTTTGCCCATTGCATAGTGCAAGAAACCAGTGGGGAGCTAATAACCTCTGTAGTGACAGTCGGGGTGAACAAAACCACCATGTCTTGTAGAATATTAGAGTCATCACTCAAGTTGATAAGAATAAGGTTGCATGCTAGTGAACCAATCCTAAGGAGAGAATCCTTCATTATCCTGTTATATCTCCAATAACATTCGTCCACTACTCTCTCTCACCGTCATCATTCACACCAACCCAACCATTGCAATCTGTTAGTAATCCTTTAATAGTAATAGTTCCGCTTGTTCCCTGTGGATTCGATAACCTTGGAATACTCTGAGGGAAAAAGAGCTACAACTGTACACCGTCCTCTTGCGGTATATAAGTGGGTGCGTAACTACGACCAATAGTGATCCTCAAGGATATCTCCTTCAAACATCCTGGACAAGCGAGACCGTTGAAGATTGTCGTTGGGAGGGTCAGGAACTTCCCTGGTCTCATCATTGTTGGCATAATTCCATGCCGGGTGACTCTAAAGTTTCAGGGGCTGCACTCTGCGCACTATGAAGCTTTTGGCAATGGTGATACCATCAATGTCTTCCTTCTTCAGATCTGCAATTTTCTTTAGTAGAGCGACCACTTGGGGGTCGCTCGGATCAGGCTTCTCAGTCCATTGCGCCAGGGGAATTGCCTTTGTACCAGTGAAGTCGGCAAGAACAGGAGGAGGGTTATTACAATAGAACCACTCGTCTCTCTAGTTCTTGTTTCCTGTGGTCAGGGGCACATTGATGTATGCCTCCTTCTTGCATAACTGAACACCAACGCCGCCTATAGCCTCTTGATTATCCTTTGTTGGCAACAGTCGGAGGACAAAGAGATGGCAGAACAGATTAAAGTGGGGAAGAACGCCCAAGAAAGCTTTGCACATATGCACAAAGATGGTGATATGAAGAATGGAGTTGGAATTGAGGTTAACAAGTTCAATCCCATAAAAGAACAGGAGCCCGCGCAAGAAGCTGCAGCAGGGGACTCTAAAACCATGCTCGAAGAACGAGCAAAACACAACGATTTGCTTATAAATGGGGATGGGGCAGGATTCTTTGGGTACCTTCCAGTCAATCCGAGCCTGCTCGGGAAGGATGCCATCCACCACCATCTTCGTCAGATCAGCATTGGAGAGGTTGCTTTTCGAGAACTCCCGAAGCTGCTCAGGGATCTCGACCTCCGACGAGGAAGACTCGGCGGTGGTGGCAGCAGAAGTTGAGGTGGAAGCCTTCTTGCGACCCATGGTTATGGATGATTCGGTGTGGTGGATCGAACGCTGAAATGCTGAGGCTCGGGGGCTAAGAGCGATGAGATCTACGACGGTGAGAGGAAATGCACTAACCCTAGCCGGAGAAACAGAGGCCTCGCAAGAGGCAGGAGAGGCATGAGGAAGACGAAGAGTTTGAGCGCAAAGTGACAACGTGGACTGAGAGTCAACCTGTCGTCGCTTTTTATACCCTTGTTTTTGACCTAAGGGTCCCGTGGGCTAGAATGGGCCGTACAGTGACGAATGCTTCTGATTAAACAAAAGTTAGTTAAATTCTTAAACAGATTTAGGGTTTTTAAGCCTTGAGAAATAAACTCGGGAGACTTCTTTGATGAGAAGCAGTGGCCAATTCACTTAAAAATACTTGTCGTATCTATGTGATTTGAGGATCATGTAGCAAAGGACTTGATGGTCGTACGGGCATAAGTTAAAAGGCTGAGCAATCAACTGATGTTGATGATTAAATGGCCAAATTTGGACTTATGATAAAAAAGAGTGACAAATTATTAGGGAGGAGCTATGTTATGATTGATGTCATTTGGCTTAGTACTGTTGTATGATTGATGTCATATTTTCTTTATATAGACTGAACATGATAGATGTCATGAAATTCAGACTGATAAGTCACTCGGACAATAGTGTACATCTCCTGGCCTTTTTAATAATCGTTCGGCAAGGTTAAAATCTTGTAAGTTGGCCTACTAGTTTGATGATCAGAGGTGTGCTAGGCTCAAGCTTGATTCTTTTAGTGAATTACATACAACAAAATAATAAGAGCTAATAAATTAGACTCTTATATTATTTGTTATCCTCCAAATTATACAAGAGTCGGGGGCTTCACCTGATCAGGTGCACCTGACCGGTGCACCAGATCTATCAGGAACTTCGATAAAGAGGTCTTCCTAATTTATGATCAACATTGAAGGTCACTCGAAGAATCAAAGCTCAAAATCAGGAAGCACTCGCGGGCTGCTATGGGATACTTGCCTTACGGGTATCCATACACATGCTTAATTCGATAGTAGACCGGGTACTTCATCAATGAGGAAGCCGACCAACTCAGCTTGGAGCGCAAGGCAATTAGAGATAGACTTTCTATGTGAATCCTTATAGATTACGAGTAGGATTCTTCATGTACCCCCTGCCGACCGGATATATAAGGCGGCAGGGTACCCCCATCGACAACACAACACAACATTACAAGCAATACAATCCACAGAACACATGACGTAGGGTTTTTACTCTCATCGAGAGGGCCCGAACCTGTATAACTCGGCGTCTTGTGTCAACCATCATACTTCTTAATCTCGACGTAGCCCTATATATTTACTGCCGGAGTCAAGCTTCGACAAGTTCCTTGGTAGTTTTACATGTGATGTAGGAATCAACATATTTCAGCAAGAGCACTAATCACCGCGCCTCGTAACAGGTTGTCGGATGCCATGAACGCACTCTCCTCTTCAGGAGTGAATTGTTCGGGCTTCCCCTACGTGGCGTGATAGAATTTCATCGTTGTTAACCATAGTATCACCCGTGCATGCCACCTCTTGTAAAACATACCATCAAAATCATCGGGTTTCAAGGCAACAGCAAATTCTCTAACAGAAAAATGCCTATCAAATTTTTGGATTGTTAAAAAATTAGGCATTTTTAGGTTGAATTTAATCCAAATTATTTGCATAATTAGCAGTATATATATGATGATAGTTTTAACAAATTTCTGATTACTAGTTATGATCTCAATAAAACTTGTAAACACCAGGAAGGTAGGAGTATACCCTGCGGAGGGACCAGCGCCGGAGGTACCGGTGGCTCCATTCGCACTAGTTTTCATGATGCGTTGCTTGAAGTAGTCGATCACAGTCGATGTAGGAAGAAGGTTGATATCGTGCAGTCCCTCGAACATCTCCTGGGTGGGGGGGGGGGGGGGGGGGGCAGGAAGATGTGAGCAGTCACGTTGTGAAACGCTTCCCAAAAACCTGATTGCTTGCACCACCCTAGCAAATGATAAAAATAATAGATCCGCAATCAACACCGTAAAGCATTAATCATGATTGTTTCGAAAATTGAAACACACTCAGCCAGCCGTGACATGTCACACACGCAGGAGCGGCAGCAGTCAGCCATGCCTCGTCACGCACGCACACACGGCTCAGCGGGGGGCACACGCGTTGCTTCTGACCTCTCTCAATTTCTCTAGGGAATATACTTCTATTCCACCAAATAAGTTGAGATAGTTAATGATGAAAATCTCATATGGGACTAAATCAATATAGCAATAAATATGGGTCTAGACTAATTAAAATTAATTAGAATAATAGAAGCTTTAATGACCCATAATATCCAACAGCACTCTCACGGTGTGATATTCCTCCATTCCAGACCATTTATCTCAAAAATCTATGGCTGCAAAATAGGGCGGCAATTTTTAGTTATTAATTGGCCTCTATTTGTTTGTTAGAACAGTTCTTGACGATAACACGTTTTCTTGCCGGCAACAACACGTTTCCAGGCCGCTGCTAATTTCATAGCTCAAAATGATCAAAACATAAGACGATGGGCTGCGACAATGTAACCAGACAATGTCAAGACAATTGGGTCGCCGAGTAAGCCAGATGAACGATCAACTTTTGTTCTGTTGTGGCATCAAAAAGAAAAGGCCTAATAAAAACAATTCTATCCAATACGGCTAGGAACTCTTACCAAAAACAGAGACACATTAATTAAATTGCTGAGATATTAGGAGCCACAAATTTGAAGATGGATGGTCTGGAATATAGGGATGTCACACGGTGACATTACTGGTGACATTACTTCACAATGTTGGACGAGTTGAACTCCATTTTTAACCGTGCTGCCGAGATGTTCATCATAATGTGTCCCTTTTAAATGCAGGAATTTTCAAAAAGTAGGAATTAGAATAACATAGTCATATTATGTATTGAGTAAATTTCAGAAAGATATAACTATTTGTACCATTGTAACATAAAGTACAACCTTTTGACTCTTTTATAAAACTTTTATTTTGATCCTTGGTAACAAAAAAAAACTTGCACAAGTGACAGCTTGGACCAAGACATGTGGGACCATGTCACAAAAATTTCACAAGGTTTTGGTATTCAGAGCTAAAATAGTTGTTCTTTTATGAAATGAATAACAAAAGTAGTAAGTTTTGTGTTAGTAGTTGTAGGCCATCTTTAAAATGGAAGAATTGTATAGGTATTTTGGAGAAATTGATTCCTACAGTAATATTTCCTATGAAGCTCTTTGAAACATAGGATTGCATGAGAAAAATTCCATAGGATCGATTCATTTCCTCCACTAATTGGAGGATTTTGAACAATAGCTCTAACCTCATGTTTCACATTCCTTTAAGAACTTCAACGAACAATCTATCTCTCTCTCCCATTTTATCTTTTATAAAACTTTTTCCACCAAAACCTTTTAGCGTTTTTCCTATGACTCATCCAAAAATCATCTTTTGATAAATCATCTGTTCTACGTACTATAACCCTACGCTTTCCTATTTCTATGTTTTAATCAAGAATCCTATATTCCAAAAAGCCCATAGCTTTCTAAATTTTATGTATTTAGTCACAGGGAAAAAAAATATACATGCATTTTTATTAGATATTCATTATCAAGATTGGACAAGATGGCAGATAGAGAAAACATGCAAATGGAACAGTCAAAAGACATGAGGCAGCAAAACCTCATTTAGCATCATGCTAAAATTCCTACCCATATAAACAAAAATCGATGGGGGCTGGGGAGGGGGGGGAGGGGGGGCGGTTAAGACCACCTCACACCTTTTCTTTTTAATAGAGGAGGTCAGCCTTGTCCCAAAAAACTCCAAAACTCTGACATCACTCTATCGGGCCTCACATAGATACTTGGGTCAGAGACCGTTGACCGTGCTAGTGACTACTACAACTACACTCAAGTACGAGAGCCTAAATCAGTTCACCGTACACAAAGAACCCGAGTTGGTGCCGCCACTATTTTTCAGATTGACAATGAGGGAGTGTTTTTTACAAATTGATGTACACCATCAGGATTTGAACCTAGGTGATAAACTTGAGGCACTAACCACCTGAGCTGATGTTAGTTTGCAATTCTTCCCAATATGTCCATCAAGCTTTTCTATCCTCTGAAATTACTTAAAAACAGTTTTATAATGGAACGTGCAGAAACTGGATTCAATTTCTTTAGATAGTTTTGCTGTTAAATTCTTTGGTCCAGAGAGGACCTGCAAATGCCTGTCCTCTAGTTTCCTTTAAAAATCTTTTGATCCAAAGAGGATCTGCATACCTGTCCCTGATTTTTCTTTAAGATGCTTTTGTTTCAAAGAAGACAAGCATGCCCGGTTAGCAAGTTTTGGCACGTATGTTCGTTCGTAGATATACGCAGTGCCAGATTTTTCACGATTGAAGTTGACATTTCTTGCTGTTGTTCAAAAATATAAACAAAGAAAGAGAGCAAAACTTATAATACACCACTTGATTTAGGATCCTAGCGGATGGCCGTAGAAATTGAGTGACAAACCTGAACAACGCACAAAATGATGAGTCACGGCCGGATCCTCGACGAAATGACAACAAATTTCGTAACTCTGAACATTAATTCGGATCACTATTAAACATCAATACTCATTTCGTGATGAAACTTGATTGTCCTATGAGTTATGAATGTGTCAATTCTTCACTTCATGTACAAACGAAGGGATAGTGTTCACGTACAAATGAGTGTTGGGTTCCATTTTGTATGGAGGAGGAAACAGTTTCCACGTACAAACAGGTGTTCACGGAATCTGAGACACTTTTGAGTTCGACAAGAATTTTCGACGCATTAAAGAAATGTCAAAGACCAGCTTAAGCACGCGTAGCACTCATCAAACAGAGTAACATAGACCTTGGACACCCACAAATTAATTAACAATGGTTAATCATATAACTTTATCAACACCATACAGAAAGTGATTTACATGGTTGATTTTTGATAGAGAAACCTTGTTGTAGCATTCACTCTTTATATCACAGACGAGTATATGAATAATACAGCAGGCAGAGAGACATCGAAGCTCTCGATACAATTTCGCCAACCTACGAAACCTTTGCTTTCACCTTGGAATGCCCTTTATATGAACGGATGTACCACCACCATCTTCTGTGTCATCTATGTATAACACATTTAACATGTACGCTCGCACAAGCTCAGCTGGATCTCTCAGTTGTCGTAGGTGCGGCACTCGTCGGCCTCTGGGTTTTCCTTGCAGTAGTTCTCGAGCGGGTCGGAGTTGTCCTTGATCTTGTCCCGCGCGTGGCTCGCCGCGGCGCTGAGCTCCTCCACCTCGTCCCACGCCGCCGCGCACTCGCCGGTGGCCGTGTCCTCCTTGCACGCCTCCTCCGCCTGCTTGATGCTCTCCGACACCTTGTCGGAGATGCCCGGCGGCGTCGACGACCCGCTCGCCCTCACCGCGAAGCCGCCACGGCGAGCCGCCGGGAAGAACACGCGGCTGGCAACCTTCTGCTGCCTCGCGATCACGTCGACGGCTGCGAAGGTCGCCGGGGTGGAGAGGCTCACGTTGGCCAGCGTCGAAGCCATTTTTTTCTTGCTCTGGTTGGTACCAACTTTCTGTGTGTGAATTGTGATGCTTGCTTTGCTTGTGTGCTGTTGTCGCGTACGACTCACTGTACGAGGCGTTGCGTTTGGACTCACTATATATAGCTTTGTTCGGCAAAGTGGAAGCCTCTATGTGCACCCGTTTCTTATCGGTGCTTGGCCACTGGTTGTGAGCCACGTCGTCTGCGTTGTTACAGATATTTTCGAACCCAAAGTGTGAGTTGGGTTGGGAATCTTTTGCGTTCACGTCAGGATATCTAAGGAGAGAAAGCGGGTTTTTACAAGAAAAAAAAAACAATGCGTACAGGGGTGTATTATACTAGTGTAGTAATTTTCTAGATATTTCCTAAGACCCTTTAAGGGAATATATCAAACGGACTGAATGCACAAAAGATCTTCACCTCTATATCTGAGATGTAAATTAAAAATGTTGCATGGATCTTGTAACTTAATGGATAATGGATTTGTCTCCTTTTGATGGGACTAAATCATAGTCAATTTTGGTATCACTGGATGATGATTATCAAGTCTTCTCATTTTCTTTGAACACATTGCTCTTCGCAAAAATATCCCATCTTTAACCAAAAAAATTATTCCACAAAATAATGCTCCAAGCATGCAATTTGTTTCGTATGATGTGGTTAAGGAATGTGCAGTATCTTGGTCACTTAAGAACTAAATATTCCAGATTCAACTAAATGTTGTTTTGGCTTTGCAAAACAAATAATCTACATACACATTTTTTTTATAAAATCTAAGTCACAAAGAAATAGTAAATCCCTAACTTAATTTGATAGAATTATTATCTTTAGAATTTGTGTAATTTCTATATATATGAATTATATAATTATGAAACTATATACAAATTACCATCTATAATGACAATACAAATATTTCATCGGGTTTGGTAGGTTCATGGTTAGTTGGGTTAGCTTTTCGTCATATCTAATACGTTTATCTATGGTTTGTTTAGTTGTTCAATTCCTCATTTAGTTTTTTATCCGTCGGATTCTTCTCTATGAGATTCTTCAATTTGTATAGAAGGTTTCTTTCGCCAACCCAGCAACTGAGTAGATGTCATCTTTGCCGCCTCCTACCCCATCTACGTCTTTGGTGCAAAAGAATAAGTTGGATCAACTCTTCTATAAGAAATTGATGATGTCTAATCAAAATCCACTCTATACATCAGATGTTTAATCAAAATCCTTCAAACGTCCTTTATTTGAACATTCCCCTCTTTAGAAAAATGCCTCATCTTATAAGAGTAATGCTCCAAAGCATGCAATTAATTTTGTTATATAATTAAAAAATAAATATACAACATCTTAGTCACTTAAGAACTAGATGTTCCAACTTCGATTAAATATCATTCTAGCTTTACAAAAGAAAATGTTCTACATGTACTTTTTTATTAAATCCAAGTCTTAGAAGAACTAGAAAATTCCTAACTTAATTTGATAGAATAATTATCTTTAAAACTTGTTTGATTTTCATATATACGAGCACAACAAGAAACTAGATTACATCTTTTGTGTCATCACTATTTATATAACTATAAAACTAGTTTCTCTAATCATGAAACTAGATTACATTTTTTACATTGATTAAACGAAGCTTTGACTTTGATTCATTGGGGAGGACTAGGGTAGTCGTGCTTGTTTTGCTTAAACTTCTGTGAATCATTTATTTTTTAAAGTATCTTCATCATGAGCCATCACATTCTCTTCATGGTACTACTTCACTTCGCTAGGGGCTGAGACAAGGGGCCTCCCCCCCCCCCCCCCCCAACCCCATATTTTCACCATGAATTTTATTAAAATTTTCACCCCCCTCTTTATTAATATAGAAAATATATTTCTACTTTACCCCTCATGCTCATTTTTTTGGCTCCACCGCTGGACTTCACTCAAAAATGTCCATGGAGCACAACAATTGAAGTAGGTCCTCAGCGTGTCGATGGTTTAGATTCACCTACCAGATATAATGAATTTCAAACACAAAGATTGGAGATTGAATCTGTACAAGAAAAAGACAACAACTGAGCCGATGCCGCCACCACCATCCTCACTGCCTCCTACCTCATCTACGTCTTTGGAGCAAAACGATAAGCTGGATCAACTGTTGTGAGTAGAAATCTAGTCAAAATCCTCTATACGTTAGAAGTCTAGTCAAAATCTTCTAAATGTCTTTTATTTGAACATTCCCCTATTTAGAAAATTGACTTGCCTTGAATAATAATTTGTTCTATAAGAGTAATTCTCCAAAGCATGCAATTAATTTCTTTAGTTGGATACGATCAAGAATAATATGCAATATATTAGTCAATGAAGAACTAGATGTTCCAACTTCGATTAAATGTCATTCTAGCTTTACAAAATAAAATGTTCTACATGTCTTTTTTTTATTAACTCTAAGAGTCACAAAAGAACTAGCAAATCCCTAACTTTATTTTATAGAATTATTATCTTTAAATTTGTATAATTTTCATATCATACAATAGAGCAAGAAACTAGATTACATCTTTTGTGTGGTCAATAATCATGTAACTATGAAACTATTTACAAATTACCTTTTGTAATGCAATGTTAGCCATGACATACAAACATACAATAATTTAGTTTTGAATTGGTTTGAAATTTAGTTGGATAAAATGATTTTCATGCATTATCTATGATAATATTCAGCTCCTTGTTCATGATTGGAGAATATCAAGAGGTCAAATTTAGAAGAGAAAACATTGATGCTGAGACCAGTAGACCACAAACAAGGTGACATTAGACTTCACTTCATAATGTCCAAAGAGCACAACCATTGATCTAGGTGCTCAGCATGCTGCTAGTTTAGATTTTCCAATAAGATATGATTCAATGACTAGATGCTTAAGTCCCATAGATTTTTTTCCCACAAATGACACTTGCTTTGGAATTGTAGGACACTGGTTATGTGTTGGATAAGATAAGGATTCACACCTTGTTGTCAAGGATGCACCAAATAGAGAGAGATTATTCTAAGCAATAAACTGAGAGTCTGTGGTCTATGGTTGAAGAAAGAAGTTAACCAACTTTGAATTCATATGATCAGAAGTAAGTTATGATTTTCTCAGTGCAATCTTCTTCTCATAAGAATATCCGATTCAACTATATTTATGTTTAATACTAGCAAGATACCCGTGCGTTGCAATAGAAAGTTATAAATTTACAAAAGATGTTGAATAAATGTTTACATGTATAAACTTTGTGTATTTAAATGAGCCAAAAATCAAAACACTAGTGTCAAGATAACCAATGGTTTTGTAAATCTGTTGTGTTGTATCTTTTTTTTTAAGATATTAATTGCTCTATACATATTACTTCATTGGGTGATCAGCACATGCAGCTAAAGAGACGTGACCAATTTGTATGGAGTACCAGTATTTATATATAACTAAAAGAAATATGCAGCTTGTAAAAATCTAGGATGAATTAAGACTATTGTAGCATCGTATGTCATGTTACCGGTCAGATCCGATGGTAACTAATAGATCATGCAACATCCTGCTAATTAAGAAGGATAGAAACTGCCAGAATAAAATAATTCTCTTCGACAAGACCCTGTCGGCTATATGAAAACGGAGGACAATGCAAATAAAACGTTGGTTCAAACTTTGAAAATTCGATATAGCATTTATAGGGAACAAAATATATTAATCTGCATTTCATTCATCCATGGGTTAATTAAAAAAATCGTCCCATAAGTCAGTTAGAGTTTAAGATTCTCACCCATAAGTCAATTTATTGCAAATTCTTATCCACCCATTGAGTTTTGCTGTAAAAACCACCCCAATTTGTACATGTTTAATTTATTCAATATGTTTTTATTTATTTAAAATATCCAATGATGTTTTTATTAAAAATACAAAATTTCAAAAGTATAATCTTCATATATTTTATAAAGAATATGTAGCAAAAATATCAATTAAAATTTGAATGATGTTTAACAATAAAATTTAAAATTTGGATACGTTCTCTTCATGAAAATAAGAGGAATTAAACACAATAAAAATCTCTAAAAATATTAAACTTATTTAACTTAGCTTTATTTTAAAATTTAAATCAATAAAATCACATGAACAGTGTCAACTGGGGTGGTTTTTACAATAAAATATATTAAATGGGTGGGGATTTACCACAAAAAAACTTATGATTGAGAATATCAAACTTAAAATGACTCATGAGGTGGTTTATACAATTATCTCTTTATTCATAGAAAAAAAAACGAATTTGAAAAGGAGGGAACCACCTAACCTCGGCGTGCGACTCTTCTTCAGCAAATGTGTGGCTTTTCCCGCTGCACTCGAGGCTCTGAAAACAATTCTTACATAGGGATGTTCTTGAGTTACGAGAAAAGGAAAAACATTAATCCCAAGATCCATAGTGAACTCATAACTCAAAAACGAAACTCACCAGATTGATAATTCCTTCACGATCTTCTGAAGCCCGGCGGCTGCCATCGCGGAAGCAACATTTGCTTCTCATGCCTGCTGGTGAAAATACTCTCGAACCGGCAGGGAAGACAACACCAGGATTAATAATAAGGGTTTAAGCCAGTTCAGGCAACGGTGGTATGCAATGGCAGCGTCCTGATGATGCTGTCTGATGCAGGTACCAGGTCATGCAACAACGTCATGATGGCATACACGACATCACGGCAGTTTTTGACATCCGGGCAACAGTCGGAAGAGCTGCGAACGACGGCTACTTGACGTGCGGTGACAGTCGATAGAGATCCACGATGACCCGTGATTTCTCGACATCTTGACGCGGCAGCCGGGAGGACCCTGTAACGGGAGATTGAAGAGATAGAAGAAAAGAATTGCAATTAAAGGGGATAACTCAGATTTTTTTTTTCTTTCACATGATGAAAGTGAATTTTTTTTTCCTAAGATAGAACAAACTCGGATGGTACGCGGCAGCCGGGAGGACCCTGTAACGAGAGATCGAAGAGATAGTAGAAAAGAATTGCAAAGGGTAACTCAGATCTTTTTTTTTCCTTTCTCGTGATGAAAGTGGATCTTTTTTCCTGAGCTGGAACAAACTCGGATGGCTCTAGTTCTATGGAAAATTTTCTTCCCAGCTTTTACGGTTAATTTTTCCTCCTTCCGTGCTTTCATGAATCGACCTTGGACTTCATGTAGCAAAAACTGGACGGCAGCAACAGACAACGTAACTGGGAACGTAGGAGGGGCGGATAGGGGGGGGGGGGGGGGGGGGGGGGGGGGGGGGCAGGATTTCGGTGGAAGAGACGACTGCGTCATAATTAAGGCCTTGTTTGGATTCCTCCTAATTTTTAAAAAACTGGTTTATAAAGAAAATTATATGGGGGTGTTTGGATCCTAATTTTTAAAAGTTGGTTTCTTAAAAACTAGCATTAGGTGGTCTAACCTAGATTATGGTTTTCTTAAAAACTCATAAACAAATTATTAGAAATTGATAAAAAACTGGTCTGTTTGGAGATCCTCCAGTTTCTAAAAGCTGGTTTCTTAAAAACGGGAGGTATCCAAACAGGGCCTAATTGTAGTAGAGATTTACCACATGCTCAGTTTTTGCAACTTGCATAATTGTCGACAGAGATGCTCTCTCAAAATACCTTCCTTTTCTATATGTTCATTTACATTGCATTATTGCTCCATGTTACTTCAGTGTGTACTTTCTTCAGATACATTTTCAGTTGCATTTTACTATTATTGGAAGTAAATTTTTATAATAATGCCTTTGAATCAAGTTTAAAATTCTTTTGTAGTTTAGTGGATGCATCCTGTTTAAATTATTTCTACAAGACAAAGAGAACAATATTTAAGCAATATGAGTGTTTAACACTTATGTATCTTATACTAGCCAGAGATTTGGATAAAGGCTTTTGTGTCTATACTATGATGTTTAAGTGTAGCTTTTGGATGAGAATAGTAACCTAGAACTGGCCGACAGCTAGGCTTTTGCTATTCTTCGATCACCACAAATTGCAAAACTTCCGGTCGTTTTGTATTTGGTATAGGCACGTGCGGGAGATACCATGGCTGCACACACAAAACAGGAAAGGCGGTCTCCCGCCCATCATCACATCGAACACATTTGGTTTCTACGCTAGGCCGCACACTGCTTCCTTTCTTTCTTCTTTTTATGGTGCTAAGCCTCAACTTTCTCTGCTTCTTTTCGTATTGGGCCTCAACTTCTTTTTCTGCATGCCATTCTGATCTTGTGTTTCCTATTTGTGTACCCAAAGACCGTAACGTTATAAAAATCTTCATTGTGTGTTGGACTTTTTTTTTTGATTGTTTTTGTTGTGCCAACTAAATATAATGTGCACACTTTTTATGCCACCAAAATGTGCATACCTTTTGTTTTTGTTGTTGTAACTTTTTTTTCTTAGTTGTCTCTATGTTCCGATAGCATCAACATCTATCAATTTTTGTTGTCCCAACACGTATGTAATGACACAGTGATCACTCAATATTTTCTTTGACAATTTATTTCTCATAATATTTTGTAGCCCTAACAAATTTTTTCTGTATTCATTTTTTGTTGTTTCAACATTTTCTCAACCTTTTGATTTTGTTGTTGCAACATTTATTTTACTAGCTGGCTCTGTGTGCCAACATCATCAACATCCACTATTTTTTTTTAACATGCATGTACCCTAAACGACATATCGATGACTCAATATTTTCTTGAATATTTGTTTCTCACTCCTCTTGATGATAAGTCAATACTATGTTTTGTAGTCTCAATATTTTTCTCTATTTTTTTTGTTGTTCCAATTATTTTTTCTCAACTTTTTGTTTTTTGTTGTAGTAACATTTTTTTCTCTTAGCTTTCTCCATGCACCAATAACATCAACATTTATCAATTTTTGTTTCTCCCAACGCGTAACATAATGATAAAGTGATGACTCAACATTTTCTAAACAATTTATTTCTCACTTCTCTTGATAATGAGTCAACAATATGTTATGTATCCTCAATACTAAGTTTTGTTTTTTGTTGTTATAATATTTATTTTATTAGTTGTCTCTTCGTGCCAACATCATCGACGTCCACCTAATTTTCTTAACATGCATATACCCTAAACGACATACAATTGACTCAATATTTTCTTGAATATTTATTTCTCACTCCTTTGGATGATAAGTAACACTATATTTTGTATCCTTGATATTTTTTCTCTATTTATTTTTTATTATTATAATATTTTTCTACACTTTATGTTTTTGTTGAAGTAACATTTTTTTTCCTAGATGTCTACACGCGTCAAAAGCATCAACATCTATCAATTTTTGTTTGTCCCGACGCGTAACCTAATGATAAAGTGACCACTCAATATTTTCTTAATAATTTATTTCTCCCTTCTCTTGATATGAGTCAACAACACGTTTCGTAGCTTCAACACTAATTTTTATGTTTGGTTATGCTAAGGCCACTTACTATCTATGTTATGGCAGTTCATTGTAACTACATTTTTAGAACACAAACTTTATTTTGTTTTGAATAGTAGTCCTCCGTCGCTTTAACAACCGTCAACATTCAATATTGTAATTTTTTAAAACACAAATTTTATTCAACATTTTTTTCTCTTTTCTTGATGACGAGTCAACACTATGTTAATTATGCTCAACAATTTTTTCCATATTCATTTTATGTTATTTCAACATTTTTATATAGTAGCCGCCTAAGCGACAAAATGATGGATAAACATTTTCTTTTCTCACTTCTCTTGACAATAACTAAACACTATGTTTCATAGTCTCATAAAAAAAATCTTATTCAATTTTTGTTGTTTCAACATTTTCATCATCATTTTTGTTTTTGTTGTTCCACAATTTTAATATGGTAGCCATCTAATAGCATCAACATCAACTAATTCTTTCTGGAGAATTTATTGTGTAAAGGAGTTATAGAATTTAGTATTTATTGCTATATGGTTTGAACCATTCAAATCAAACATCTTTTCCTTTGGTGATAGAAATCGGTGGCTCACCGGAGTATTTAGTGTGCAAAGCAATTGAAAAATTTAGTATGCAAAGGAGTTGGAGAATTTAGTGTGCAAACGAGTTGGAGAATTTAGTGTACAAACGAGTTAGAGAATTTAGTGTGCAAAGGAGTTAGAAAATTCATTGTGCAAAGGAGTTAGAGAATTTAGTGTGCAAAAGAATTATAGAATTTATTATGCAAAGCAGTTAGAGAATTTAGTGTGTAAACGAGTTAGGGAATTTAGTGTGCAAATAAGTTGAAGAATTTAATGTGCAAAGAAATTGGACAATTTAGTGTACAAAAGAGTTATAGAATTTGAAGTACAAAGGAGTTGGATAATTTAGTGTGCAAAAAAATTATAGAATTTAATATGCAAAGGAGTTGAAGAAATTAGTGTGCAAACGAGTTGAAAAATTTATTATGCACACAAGTTGGAGAATTTAGTATGTAAAAAAATTAGAGAATTTTTTATATAAATTTCTTTTGGAGAATTTAGTGTATAAAGTAGCTAGAAAATTAAGTGTGCAAAAGAGTTGGATAATTTAGTGCAAATTATCAGTAATTCTTTGTTACTAATTTTTAGAATAATAACAGTATAACCATAGTTAATAATTTCTATGAAAATGTTAGTAACTTTTTAGAATCAATAACACTTTCTATAATTTTTAGAATTAGCAGCAATAGAACATTGGAGCATATTAATCAGCAACAATAGAACACTTTTAATAATGTTCTATGCATTAGTAACTCTCACATATTTCATATATTTCCTCTATATATAATCATCCAATGTTTTTGTTTTTCAATAGCCTGAACAATATGTTTATTCATTTTTTTTTGTTGTTCCAGCACTTCTCAACTTTTTTATTTTTGTTGTTGCAACATTTTTGTTTCTTCATTGACTACCGACATCAACATCATTAATTTTTTTATCTTCCAACACGTAGCAAAAACAACATAACGATGGCTCAATATTTTCTTCATACTTTGTTTCTTATTTTTTGTGATGATGACTCTACACTATGTTTCATAGCCTCATAAATTTTTTGGTATTTAAGGAGTGTTCGTTTCTATGAAGAGCTAAACTTTAGCTCCTAAAATTTGAGCTAAAGTTTAGCATCTCTTGGAGGATTAAAATTTAGTCCTCCTTTTAGCCCTTTTTCTTCTATAGAACTAAAGTTTAGCTCTACTTTTAGTCCTCTTGTTCATTTCTCTAAAACTAAAATTTGGACTAAAGTTTAGTTTTAACCATTTAGTCCATGGAAATGAACACCCTCTTAGTTTCTGTTGTTCTAATATTTTTCTCATCTTTTTTTGTTATAACATTTTTTTAGTTGTCTAACAATATCAATGTCAACCAATTTTTGTTGTCCCGGATAGGTATCTATCCTAAATGACACACCGATTAATCAATATTTTCTTTCTCACTTTTTTTGACGATGACTCAATACTATGTTTTGTAGTCTTAACAATTTTTTTGTATTTTTTTTTTCCCAACATATTCCTCATTTTTTGTTTTTTGTTGCAATATCTTTGTTTTCTTAGGTATCTAAGGACATCACCGTTCACCAATTTTTTTTGTCCTAACATAGCCTAAATGACACGCGATGGCTCAACATTAACTTCCAGTTAACCGGAGGGTAGTCGCCCATGTGAATAGTCTGACATTATTATATTTAAAAATTGAACACTAGTCGAAAGAAATAAATTGAACATTTTCTTGACTTTAAATTTTGCTTTACGAACATCTTTTTCTTCTTTATTTTAATAATTTTATAGGCTCAACATTTTTTTAGTTTTGCTGTCCCAATATGTGGCATTACAACAAATCAACTTTTCTTTGACTCCTTTTATTCCAACATTGTTTTCTTACTTATTTTTTGTTATTTCAATATGTTTCTCTAGTTTGTGTTTTGTTGTTTCAACATAACTAAAAAATCTGAAATTATTATTTTTGAAATTAAACCAACAATTTATTATTTTCTAATTCATCGTGAGCCATGGGATTTATATTACTTTTTCTAACTCATATTCGATTTCTCTTTTGGTTCTTTCACAGCGTTTTTTGCTACACAAGTACTGGTTGTGGTGATCCGACAATATACCGCTGACTCAACATTCATAGCACAAGTACTGTTTGTCTGCAAAAATAAAATATGTTGTTTATTGGTGATTATACAAAATATAAGCTGGCCATCCTTATTTTTTTTGCTGCACGTTCTTTTCCTTCTTCCATTGCCTACGGTGTTCGTGCCTTATCATCTTTGTTAGAAGATGATCAATTTATTCACGTAGTAGCGCACAAAACATTTTTTCAGTTTTTTCTATTTAAGAAATAGCCTTGCACTTGCACCTATCTCCAGCTTACAAGCTTAAAAAAACACAAGATATTCCAGACCCAACGGGAGAAAATAAATAAGAAGCACATGATCCGGTAGAAAGGGTGGGCGGACACTGATATAGAAGAGGTGCGGCCCAGCAAGGGAAGAAGAAGAAGAAGCCTGCAGCCCGACATGAAAGAAAACGCGCACAGCCTTGTATGAAAGAAGAAGCGCGGCCCATGCGGAAGAAGCGTGCTACATGTCCAACCGGTGACAGCCCACGTTTCTTTTCAGGGAACAGGGAGCACCTAAGAGCACCAGCAACGTAATAGGGAACCGAACCGTCGTCCTTGCTGGCGGTTTGACTACCGAACCTTATACGTTGTGGACATCGAACTGAGAGTGGAGAAAGAAAAAAGCGAACCTATTTGATTCGTATCAAACCGAACCATGCAAAATAAAGAAAGGAAAGGAAAGGAATCCCATCTAAAGCGGAGCTTAAGAGAAGGCATATTGAAAAAGAGTCACTGTGAGGATTGTGGCTATGCGGCTGAGGATATTTTTCATGTTGGTGTGCAGTGCTCATTTGCTAGGAAATTTTGGAAGGCGATGAAGGAAATGACGGGGAAAAAATTACCTTACATTCATCCGTTGACATGGGCCACTGATCTGTTGATGGGCAAGTGCTGCTCGACGGTGGATGCGACCTTCTTTGTGTGCGGCGCTTGGTCGCTGTGGACAGGGCGCAATGCACGACGGAAGGGTAAGAACCAATGGGGTGCCACCGCGGCTGTAAAACATGTGACTGGAACGGTGGAAGAGCTCCTATGCATGAAATGTGAGGGTGGAGGTACCAGTTGGTCGAACTCGGGAGAAATGGCAGGCGCCGGAGACGGGCTGGGCGAAACTGAATACCGATGCAGCTTTCAACCCTCATTCTTTTTGTGGGAGTGGTGGGGCAGTTTTGCGAGAGGACCGTGGTGATGTGATGGCGGCGGAGTCTAGATGGCATGATCAAGTGCCGGATGTGATTACGGCTGAAGCTTTAGCGGCGCGGGATGGTCTAGTGATGGCGGTGGCAAGCGGCATAACCAGGCTCATTTTGGAGATGGACAATATCACTCTGGTGAACTACTTCAAGTCAGAGTCAGGAGGGAGATCGTCTATTGCAGGTCTTTGGCATGAAGTCCGAGAGCTAAGCAAGTCTTTTGTTGTTTTTAAAGTTCGTTTTGTTAAGCGTGAGGCAAATTCAGCTGCACATTCTTGTGCACGAATGAGATCACATCCAAAGATTGTATGCCTGCTTCAGTTCCTGAATAAAAGCTCTAGGAAATGCCCTCAAAAAAAAAAAGGAATCAAAACCCATTCGATTGCACAACAGCTCACGTGACCATCAAAATCGCTAGTAAAAACAGACTTTTTAACTCTGACATAGGTCCCAGCTAACCGAACCACAAAATCGATTTTACTCAGGTGAGGCATGCGGTTTGGTTCGCACCACGTTGCTGGTCGCCTAAGGGCGACCGAAAGATTTGCTAGCTCCGACCGGAGCATAGACGTCCCTGACAGGGATGCCCTATGCTACATGATACCGGTTTGTTGCTTTGCGTTAAGTAATGTATTGCCTGTTAAAAATGAAGTGGCTTTTGCATGTCGTAAAGTAATATATGAAAAGTGGAGCACAAAATAAGAGAGAGAGAATGAGATATTCTTTATTCTAAACCACACATTCTACATATACAATTCCTTCATATATATACATATTAGAGAAAGTGGGGTTACACAAGAATTACTAGACTTAATGTAGAAAAGTTACAAATTCTTTGTTATTCCATCTTAATAGCATGGGGGTTATGGACAGCCACAAATGAATATTTCGTAACACTCCCCCTTGGCTGTCAATAATTTTGAGTGTGTATGCCTCATTAAAAACCTTGCCAAGGAAAAAACCGGTGGAAAAAAACCAAGACCAAAGAAAAAAGAGTGCATACAGTGACTCCCCCTGTTGATAAGATATTACTTGATGTCTTTAAGTTGCCGTAGACCAATGCCATAGATCAGTTCTCTAAAAACTGAAGTGGGGAGCGCCTTAGTGAATAAGTCTACCAAATTCTCACTTGATCGAATTTGTTGGACTGCTATAATACCTTCCTTTTGGAGATCATGAGTGAAGAAAAATTTGGGAGAAATATGTTTCACTCTATCTCCTTTGATGTACCCTTCCTTTAGTTGAGTTATGCAAGCCGTATTATCCTCATATATTACCATAGATGCTTCCTTTTGTTGTATTAAGTTGCATTGCTTCTGAATATGTTGTGTCATATTCCTTAGCCATACACATTCCCTGCTTGCTTCATGAATTGCCAAAATTTCCGCATGATTAGAAGAAGTTGCTACTATTGTTTGCTTCATTGAGCGCCATGAGATAGAAGCACCACCACAAATAAAGACATATCTAGTTTGTGAACGACCATTATGTGGGTCAGATAGATAACCTGCATCTGCAAATCCAACTAATTTCTCCTTACATGTGTTAGAAAAATATAAACCTATGTCCTTTGTACCTTGAAGATAACAAAGTATATGCTTTATACCATTCCAATGTCGTCTTGTAGGAGAAGAGCTATATCTTGCTAACAAATTAACAACAAATGCAATGTCAGGACGTGTATGAGTGGAAAGATACATTAGTGCTCCTATTGCACTTAGGTATGGCACTTCAGGACCAAGAATTTCACTATCATTCTCTGGAGGACGAAAAGGATCTTTGTTCACATCAAGTGATCTTACTACCATTGGGGTACTCAATGGATGTGCTTTGTCCATATAAAATTGTTTCAATATCTTATCTACATATGTTGCTTGATGCAATAGAATTCCATCTTTAAGATGTTCAATTTGTAATCCAAGGCAAAATTTAGTCTTGCCCAAGTCTTTCATTTCAAATTCTCTTTTCAAGCACTCCATTGCTGCACTAAGTCCTTGAGGTGTGCCAATCAAATTCAGATCATCAACATAAACATCTATTATCACAAATCCCGATCCAGATCTTTTGTTGAATATGCAAGGGCAAATAGAGTCATTTTTGTATCCTTCTTTTGTTAAATATTCACTGAGATGATTGTACCACATTTGCCTAGATTGCTTTAATCCATAGAGTGATTTATTCAATTTTATTGAATATTATTCTCGAGAACCTACTCCTGGGAGTTTAAATCCCTCTGGGAGTTTCATATATATATCACTATCAAGTGACCCATACAAATATGTTGTGACAACATCCATGAGATGCAAATCAAGATTCTCTTTCATTGCCAGACTAATAAGATATCTAAAAGTAGTTGCATCCATCACGGAAGAGTATGTTTCTTCATATTCTACACCAGGTCTTTGGGAAAAACCTTGAGCAACTAATCTTGCCTTATATCTTATAATTTCTTTATCATTTTTTTTTTGCACAAAGACCCATTTATAACCAACATGTTTGGCACCATCTGGTGTACGCGTTACAGGTCCAAAAACTTCTCTTTTTGTTAGAGAATTCAACTCTTCTTGAATTGCATCATTCCATTTTGGCCAATCTTTTCTATGCATGCACTCCTCGATAGATCGAGGTTCTTGATCCTCATTTTCATTCATAATTTCTAGCGCTAGATTGTACGCAAATGCTTCATTGACGATGACTTTATCATGGTTCCAAATATTTCCAGACATAACATAGTTCAATGAGATCTCATTTTTTGATGAATTAGGTACCTTTATGTTTTGAACATTTATCATGTCATCTATCCCTTCATCGGGTTTTTCTTCAATATTGCTTTCCTCAATTTGACCATTTTGATTCTTTCCTCCTTTTATTTTTCGAGGATTCTTATCTTTGGAACCCAATGGTCTACCTCGTTTTATAGTAGGCTTTGACTCATTAGCATTAGACAGTTGTCCTTCATGGACAATTATTTTCTCAGGAGCATTGGCAGCTGGAATATAAGACTTTGTCACTCGTTTTGAGTCCATAAAAGCGTCTGGCAAATTGTTGGCTAAACCTTGTAAATGAATTATTCTTTCAACTTCTTGCTCACATTGTTTTGTACGAGGATCAAAGTGAGATAGTGATAATTCATTCCAATTTATGTCTCTATTCAGCTGCTTATTCTCTCCCCTTGTTGTTGGGAAATTTGATTCATCAAAGTGGCAATCTGCAAATCTTGTTGTAAATAAATCTCTCATTGATGGTTCAAGATATTTTATTATTGATGGGGATTCATACCAAACATATATTCCCAATCTTCTTTGAGGTCCCATCTTCACGCGCTTTGGTGGAGCAATTGGGACATATACTGCGCACGTAAAAGTTCTTAGATGGGAAATATCTGGTTCTTTGCCAAAAACCAGTTGTAATGGAGAAGAGGTATGGTAACTTGTTGGCCTGATGCGAATTAATGTTGCTGCATGCAAAATAGCATGGCCCTATGCAGATATTAATCAACAAAGCACCATTACAATAAGCAAATAGAGTTGACAAACCACAAATAGATAACCAACCACTAGGAATGCATAAAGAGTTTTACAAACCAAATAGTGCCACAAAAACAAATTGTCCATCTCCATCACACTCACATCTCACAAACTAGAAAGATAATATAGAAGCTAAGATAGATAACAACTTCTCCCCCTTTGGCATCCAAACACCAAAAAGGAGAGAAGCGAGAACTCAGGAGGAACGGTCTTCTACTCATCATTATAGTCTTCATTGTTGTCCTCTCATCTTCATCCTCATCCTCGTCTTCTTCAATGACGGGGGACTTTCCCTTTCGCTCACGAGAGCATATGCAGCGGGATCCCCTTCTTCCTTGTTGTCTTCCTCATCATCATTAAAGCGGACATGCTGTCCACTAGAGGCGGCACTGGTGCTAAACTAAGGAGGCGGAGGATAGTAGCCAAAGTAGTTCATCTCCTCCGTAGTGAAAGTGTCAGTCGGATCAGCATAAGTGGGAGGAGGAGGTGCTGCTGTGGGAGAAGGTGGAGGAGGAGGCTCAATACCAAAGTGATCAAAGAGGGTGAGCTGATTCTTCTCAATGACATCCATCCTCTGGTTGATATTTCTGCGCATGCCAAAGAGGGACTTAAACATCTTCATAATCCCACTTCTCTTCCCATGAGGTGGCGGAGGTGCACGTGAAGATCCGGTGCCTCTAGCAACAGCTCTAGGTGGCTGAGGGGATGGAGCAGAGGAGGGTGGCTGAGCTGCACCAAAATACTGACCGGATGTGGTGTCTGGAGTCCAGTTAGAAGGAATCTGAGGTTTGAGGCTCAGATGCTTTGCATCCTTGTTAAAAGTCAATACCGAGACCTTCTCAATCATCTACATGATGTGAGGAGCGTATCCACATCCACGCTTAGGAGAGACTGAGATGTCCCACATCTCCTGATAGACATAGTCAAAAGCATCAAACTTTCAATCTCCATAAGTCCAATGTAGAATATCCCTCTAATAAGCAGGGATACGGTTAGAGTTGTCTCCCCTTGGAGCTAAGGTGCTCCGGCATATCCGAAACAAGACGGAGAAGAATGGTTTTAGTCTATTGGAGTTAAGGGGGGGGGGGAGCAGGTGTCTGGGTCCACATACATATACCTCATGTCCTCAGCATGCATGTTGTTTCCCTAGTGAATCTTGTGCTTCTCTTTACGAGAGTGCTTGGGTCCAATCATGGTTGCAAACTAATTGTGGGATACTTGCTTTACGGGTATCCTCATACAAGGCTAAGTCGGTGGCCGACCGGGTACTTCATCAACAAGGAAGCCGACCAACTCGGCTTGGAGTGCAAGACAAGAAAGATTAGACTTACCATATAGAATCCTTGTAAAGTACGACTAGGACTCTACCTGGACCCCCCTGCCGATCGGATATATAAGGCGGCAGGGTACCCCCCCCCCCCATCGAGGGAGAGGCAATTAGACACAACTAGGGACACAACATCTCATAACAATCAATACAATACAGAACACATGACGTAGGGTTTTTACTCTCATTGAGAGGGCCCGAACCTGTATAATTCGGCGTCTTGTGTAACCATCGTAGTTCTTGGTCTCGACGTAGCCCTATATATTTACTGCAAGTCTTAAGCATCGATAGTTGGCGCGCCAGGAAGGGGACAAGGCTCGCCGGGATTCTCCGTTGACTATGATGGCCGAACTTCCCATCATCCAATACTCGCTATCAGACTCCTGCTATGCAGAAGGCGGTGGCTATGCTCAAGGCTGCAGCAGCGCAATATGCTGCAAAGTCTCAGTCTATAGCAAGTTCCAGCCATGCATCTCCTCAGGGTCGGTGTAGGCATGAAGACCTGAGAAATTCTCTCAACATCCGTGATGGATGAGACACCATCAACTCTCACCACGAGGAGCATGCTCGGGACAATCGATGCTATGAGGAAGAACGTCGTGAACGAAGGATGGATGCCCAACGGGAAGACCGACGGGACGACCAATGAGAAGACCGATGAGACGATCGACGGGAGGATCACCAAGATCCCCCTTCCAGAGAAAACCACCGGGAAGACCAACGGGACAACCAACGGGACGATCGTCAGAATCCTCCTCCAAGAGACAACCGTGACGACCAACATCGACATGACGATCGAGATCGGCGCGATAATGATGGCAATCAACGACGTCGTCATGATGAGGATGTCGGCCCACGCCACCGTCGTTGCCCAACTACATCCCCAGACTGGCAAAGGCGGTCACCAACGCCGACTGATGACGAGATCGATGGCATTAAGGCTTATGTCCCTCGGCTTCGCATTGCTCGATGGCCGAAAGGATTCAAGCCAGTTCCCATTGAAAAATATGATGGAAAAACCAACCCCCGAGAGTGGCTACAACTCTATAGCACGGTGATCCGGTCGGCCGGAGGTGATTCCTATGTAATGGCTAATTACCTTCCGGTCTGCTTAGATCCTGCCGTTCGGATATGGCTCACATCTCTACCTGAGCAGTCAGTCACATCTTGGGGAGACCTCAATAGGAAACTCATAGAAAGTTTCCAAGCAACTTGCAACCGACCGGGCAACCACTTTGACCTCACTCGGATCAAGCAAAAGGGTGATGAGCCTCTTCACAACTACATCAAGCGGTTTTGCGCTAAGAAGACTAAGATCCCCAATGACCCCCCTCAGTAAATCATTACTGCCTTCCTGGGTGGAATTCGCAGTGACGATCTGGTCCAGGAAATCGGTCGGAGGAACCATGATCTCAAGCTCACCGCTCAAGAGTGCTTTGAGATTGCTGATAAGTATGCATCAGGAGAGTCTGCATTTGATGATATCCGAGGAAAGGACAAGGAGAAGCGGTCGGACAAGCCTGAGTCCTCCAAGAAGGACAAGAAGAGAAAACCTAACAATAATGTCAACACAGTGGACCGGTTTCAGAAGAATCCTCGGACGAACCAGCCGTCTACTGATGAGTTGTTGAGTGGCCTTTGCCCTTGGCACCCCAAGGGAAACCACAAAGCAAAGGATTGCTATTATCTGAAGGGTTTTGCAACAGCTGCGCTCAAGGTGGCCAAAGATCCCCCGAGGCGCAACAACAGCAACAAAGACAAGCCCAAGGATGATGATGACAAGGATGATTCAGGAGAGTTCTAGGAGCCCCGTAAAGAAGTAAACTTCATCTTCGGAGGCCCGGATGCCTATACGTCCAAGCGCAAGCAAAAGTTAGAGCTTCAAGAGATTAACTCGGTGGAGCCAGCTATGCATCAGTACATGAGGTGGTCTGAGATGCCAATCACCTTTGATCGGTCGGACCATCCAAAACATCTACCAAAACCATGTCGCTACCCATTGGTGCTTGCTGCGACTATGAAGGAGGTGAAGTTCAACAGAGTACTCATCGATGGAGGAAGCAGTTTGAACCTAATCTTCACCAGGACTCTTCAAGAGCTCGGTCTATCAACCAATGACCTCCAACCGAGTTCTTCACCCTTCCATGGGATTGTGCCTGGCAAGACTTCAGTCCTAATTGGACAAATCAGTCTGTCAGTCACCTTTGACACCCGCGATAATTTTAGGACAGAGCGTATCCTCTTCCAGGTAGCAGACTTCAAGTCAGCATACCATGCTATCATCGGTCGACCGGCGATGGCTAGGTTGATGGTTGTTCCACACTATCCGTATCTCATCCTCAAGATGCCAGGCTCGAACGGAATAATCTCCCTCCACTCTGATCTTTGAAATTCTTTTGATTGCGATGTGCAGAGTTGTGAGATGGCTACTAAACAGTTGATGTTGTCAGACCAAAAGGAGATCCAGAAGGCAGTCGGTATAGAGGAGCAGACTGAAGCGGAGGTTCCGACAAAGAAACCTGCTAAGGACAAGATCCAGACCGATGACATCGAAACAAAGGAGATTTCACTCGATCCTGAGGACCCCGATAAGGTGACTTATGCTAGGGTCAACCTTGATGAAAAATAGGAACTCACGCTCACTCTTTTCCTCCAGGAAAATAGGGATATCTGCATGGAAACCATCTGACATGCCGGGAGTTCCTAGGGAAAAGATTGAGCACGTGTTAAGGGTACCTCTAGGGGCTACCCCCGTTCGCCAAAGGTTTAGAAGATTTGCGCAAGACCGCAAGGACGCTATAAAGAAGGAGATAGTTAGATTGTTAGAAGCTAAGTTTATAAAGGAGGTGTATCATCCCGACTGGTTAGCAAATCCAGTCCTTGTACCTAAAAAGAATAAAGAGTGGAGGATGTATGTTGATTATACCGATCTCAACAAGGTCTGCCCAAAAGACCCCTTCGCTCTTCCTCGTATTGATCAAATTGTAGATTCAATAGCCTGGTGTGACCTTTTAAGCTTTCTGGATGCCTATTCACGCTATCACCAGATCCCACTGAGAGTCGAAGATCAGATCAAGACTTCCTTTATAACACCCGCCTGTGCCTATTGCCTCAATTCCTGAAGGCCAGAAGTTGGTAGAAGAGATTCATTCGGGAATATGCGGCAATCATGCAGCTTCTAGGACTTTGGTCGGCAAAGCTTTCCGGCAAGGGTTTTATTGGCCCACGGCGGTCGAAGATACACACCAAGTTGTTCGGAAGTGTAAGGGTTGTCAATTCTTCGCTCAACAAACACATGTGCCTTCACAGCAACTTCACATGATACCATTGACTTGGCCTTTTGCTGTTTGGGGGCTTGATATTGTCGGTCCTTTCAAGAAAGCGCCAGGCGGGTTTACTCATTTGTTTGTTGCTATCAACAAATTCACCAAGTGGATTGAAGCGAAGCCGATCGGCAAGATTACATCCAAGAAGGCGATCGAGTTTGTCAAAGATATATTTACTCGGTTTGGAGTTCCTTATGATATCATTACCGATAATTGCACTCAATTCACTTTAGTGAAGTTCCGGGACTTTGCCGATGAGATGGGAATAAAGATCCACTTTGCATCAGTGGCTCATCCGAAAAGCAATGGGCAGGTCGAAAGGGCCAATGGTATGATTCTTCAAGGATTAAAGCCGCGGATATTTGACAGACTCAAACCTTATACCGGTCGGTGGGTCAAAGAGTTGCCTTCAGTCCTTTGGGGGCTTCGAACAAACACCAGTCGGGCTACTGGACAGTCACCTTTTTCAATGGTCTATGGCTCAGAAGCTATGTTGCCGACTGAGGTCAGTCTTGTCTCGGCACGAGTTCAAGCGTACGATGAAAGGCTTCCTGAGGAGAACCGAGAGATTGATTTGATTGCGACAGAGGAGTTGCGTGATCGCACTCTGTTTCGGTCGGTACTCTACCAACAAGGCTTGCGTCGTTATTATGATAAGAACGTCCACAGTCGCCACTTTCAAGTTGGAGACCTAGTGCTTCGCCGAGTGCAATCGACAAAGAATCAGCATAAGAACTCTCCGAAGTGGGAAGGATTGTACGTAGTGAAGGAAGTCACTCGCCCGGGGGCTTACCGACTGGTGTATGAAGACGGCGATGATATTCCAAACTCCTGGAACATAAATCAGCTATGTCGTTTCTATACTTAGCTATTATTTTGTGTATTTATATATTATTTATGAATGAAACTTCGGTCTTTTTTAATAAAAGATTTTCTGATGATTTTCATTCTATATTTGTCTCAATTCCTTAATTTATACTATTAAACAATCGAGCTAGGGGGCTAGCAATAATGTCCCATCTCGGTCTAACCATATTTTGGTTTTGGCCTATTTTTGACCGACTTATTATCATGAGATCTTGAAATCTTGAGTTTTGGTCTTTATTATTTTGGTCTTACGCTTATACATCATGGTTAAATACTTTGTGCTACACATCAGACTACCACTACACTAAACCCAGAGCTAAAAGTGTGGGAGGTCATGCGTCGATTAGTCGATTCTGTTTGTTACGCGGTTACGTGTTACAACCTAATATGTTATGGCAGACCGATGCAATCTTTGTTTTTCTTGATAGAAATATGTCAATGATATCTTTGTCAAACTTCTAAAGCTATAAAAGCATAAGATTAGTTTGTACACAAGTATCATTACTAAAACACTACAAATGTTTTACACTATTACAGGATTATATCTCCTTTGAAGGAGAGGAAGAGTCAGCCCGAAGTTCGACCTCTAGAGTTGATGGGGGAGTCGGCACGGTCGGATTGATTTCTATATTTTCGACCAAGGTCTGGGAAGTCTCTAGCATGGAATCTAGGAGCAGCTGACATTGTTCGTCGGTCAGGTCGGGGTTAAAGCCCTCTTTGATCTTGTCCAATGGCAGAGCAGGAGACCAGGATTGGCAACCAACACTAGACTCCCGGCTTCGGTCGCCACTTGCTGAGTGTTATAAGCTATGGCTTCTGATGCATGCTCCAACAAGTAGTCTAGAGAGTGACCGGTCTGCTCTACTTGGTTAGCATGAACATAGTTCATTGCTTTCTGAGCGGCGTAAGATAGAGCTGCAAATAATAATTATTGGTCAGTATGATCAACAGAAGAATCAAGCAGAAGAAAGAAGTCGAAGGCTTACTGGCAAGTTTACATTTAACGGATTTGGAGACAGTCTTAGCCTTCTCTATCTTCGCTTCAGTCCCCTTCAGCTCCTCCTGCAGTTGAGTGATCTTGGTCTTTTGGTTTTCAACCAATTTGGAGAGGCTTTCCTTCTCAACCTTCAAGACATCAATGAACCTCTGCTGGTTGGAAGTCAACTTCTCCAGATCGGTGATTTTTTGATCGCGAGCTAAAAGTAAAACTTTTAGCGTTAGAGTGGTCAGCAGATTGCCTAAATATGGATGGTAGGAAAACTTACCAGCCAGATCTGCACGAACTAGGTCTAAGACCTTGTTTATCTCTTATCGGTCGGCCAACAGCTTCTTGTTTTCCTCTAGGGCCTTGGAGAGTTGCTGACCGGTGACTAGCAAGACAATGAATAAGAAGTTAGTCTAAAACATAAAGACAAGAAGATTAGGCGACCAAGGACATATCGAAAGTTTTGGCTTCAAGATATTCCACTCTAGCCTGCTTTCGCTCCATAAGAGCATACACTTTCTGATATGTAGAAGATAAAGAAGCTAATAGATGAGAGTGAAGCAAGGTAAAAGCATAATGTTGAGTTACCTTGCTGGACTCCCGGTGTTGGTGCAAAATCTCCACATCCTCCACCTTAGGCCGACCAAGCATATCTGCAGGAAGAGTCCTTTTACCTTTGTCAAGAGGCAAAGAAACATTAGTTGGAGTGGTCTGAGGCAGAGGCTCGGGAGTGGAGGCAGGAACCGTCTTTTCAAATGCTTTATCCACTTCGGTCGGCGTGTTTGAAGACTTGCCAACCGAATGGGCCACACCAGTCGGATGAGGTGGGAGCTCAGACTGAGTATCCTCAGATCCCTGAGCACTCTGAGAATCACTTGTCCGACTGCCAAGAAAAAAACATAGAAGGAAGAGATCAGGAAATGTTGAGATCAGCAATAAGAGACAAGGAGTATAGGGTTTAAAGATTAAACCTGGGAGCCTTCTTGAGCTTGATCCGGCATAGCCTCTTCTTTGAAGAAGTCGACTGAAAATCAGTCTCATTCCTCTTTTGAGAGGGCTGGTGAGTCTTGCCAGTCTGCACCACCTCTTTCATTGACCTCTGAGTTGGGCTCGGGGGCTCCGGTCGGTCTGAAGGTCGGTTGGAGGTTGCAGGAGCAGGTTGACCAGCATCTGCGGCAGTTATTTCTTCATCGTCATCCTGGTCCTTCACATATTGGCGTCGGCGCCCAATAGTCCACTTCTGGAGCTTGTTAGGGGAGGCCAGAGTAATGACGGGAGTAACACTGACTGGCCAAGCGCTTGTGAAGGAACTTGAACCCCCCACGCCGGTCTACGGTGTCTTTTTGACATAATCAGGTCCCTCAGTATCGGTCTGAGGGAGCGGGGGATGAGATACATAAGTATCCAGCACCTGCATGAAGATCAAAACATTGAGTACAACATCAAGATAGGATAATAAGGGATAGCTAAAGGCAGACTGAGGCTTACTCGGGCTCGTGTTGTGCCCTTGTTATACGCTTTTTTGACCAAAGAATGGTACTAAAGGATATCCCCTTCAAACATCTTCAACAAGCGTCTTTGGCGGAGTTCACCATTCGGTGGGTCCGGCACTTCCCTGGTCTCATCCTCATTAACATAGTCCCATGCCGGGTGACATTGAAGCTTCAGAGGTTGAACTCGACAGATGATAAAACTTTTGGCGACTGTGATGCCATCGATGCCTTCAGCCTTCAGATCGGCAATTTTCTTAAATAGAGCGACCACTTGAGGATCGGTCGAATCGGGCCTCTCTGTCCAATGCGCTTGGGGAATAGCCTTTGGACCAGTGAAGTCGGCAAGAACAGGGGGAGGGTTGTCAAAATAGAACCACTCATCCTTCCAATTCTTGTTTCCGGTCTTCAATGGGACATTGATGTAGGCCTCCTTCTTGCAAAACTGGACGCCCACTCCGCCTATGGCCACTTGGTTATCCTTGGTTGGCAGCGGTCGAAGGACAAACAGATAGCGGAAGAGATTGAAATGGGGGAGAGTGCCAAGAAAAGCTTCGCACAAATATACGAAGATGGCAATATGAAGAATGGAGTTGGGATTGAGGTTGACAAGCTCAATCCCATAGAAAAAAAGGAGCCCGTGCAAAAAACTACAGCAGGGAACTCCAAAGCCATGCTCAAAGAATAAGCAAAACACTATGATCTGCTAGTGAATGGGGATGGGGCAGGATTCACGAGGTACCTTCCAGTTGATCCGAGCCTGCTCTGGAAGGACACCATCCACCACCATCTTATTCATGTCAGCCCGTGAAAGGCTGCTCTTCGAGAACTCCCGAAGTTGCTCCAGGATGTCGACCTCCGACGAGGACGACGCGGCGGCGGTAACGGCGGAAGAAGCTGGGATTAAAATGAAAGTCCTCTTGCGACCCATCGCAAACAGGATTGGACGCATTGGAGGAGTTTGAGAAACTTCGCCAAAGCTCGGGGGCTAAACGCAGCGGGATCTGTGGCGGTCGGAAGCGAGAAAGCTAACCCTAGCCAAAAAAACAGAGGAGTCGCGAGAGCAGAGAAGGCGCAAGGAAGACGAAGAGTTCACGTGCAAATGTGGCATGGACTGAGGGTCAACCTGGTGCAGCCTTTTATACCCTTGCCTTTTTTGACCTAAGGGTCCCATGGGCCAGGGTGGGTCATACTATAGTGCGACCCTAATATTAACTTAAAGGTTAATTAAGGGCTTAAGCCCATTAGGGTTACAAACCAAGAAAAATAAGACTCGGGGGCTTTTTTGATGAGAAGTACCCAAAAATTATTTCACCATATCTATGTGATTTGATGATCATGTGGCAAAGGACTTGATGGTCATATGGTTACAAGTTCAAAGGTTATGGTACTGACTAAAGTCAAATAGCCAGAATTACCAAATTTGGACTTAAACGGGTGATTGGAATTAGGAAAAAGCTATATTATGACTAAAGTCATTTAGCTTAATACTGAATATGACTAGAGTCATAAAATTCCAACCGACCCATCACTCGGAAATAATATGTGCCACTCGGCCGGTTTGATGATCGGTCGGCAAAGTGGTCACTTAGCAATAGGACCCAAGGGTTTGATGACCAAAGGTCTAAAAGATTCAAACTTGATGGTTTGAATATCTATAAACAAATTAATAAGAGCTAATACAATTAGACTCTTGCATTATTTTTTAGTCTCCAAATTATACAAGAGTCGGGGGCTACACCTGATCAGGTGCACCTGACCGGTGCACCAGATCTATCAGAAACTTCGATAATGAGGTCTTCCTAATTTATGATCTTTAGATCATTCGGGGAATTAAAGCTCAAAATCAGAAAGCACTCGGGGGCTGCTGTGGGATACTTGCTTTACGGGTATCCTCATACAAGGCTAAGTCGGTGGCCGACCGGGTACTTCATCAACAAGGAAGCCGACCGACTCGGCTTGGAGTGCAAGACAAGAAAGATTAGACTTGCCATATAGAATCCTTGTAGAGTACGACTAGGACTCTGCCTGAACCCCCCTGCCGATTGGATATATAAGGCGGCAGGGTACCCCCCATCGAGGGAGAGGCAATTAGACACAACTAGGGATGCAACATCTCATGACAATCAATACAATACAAAACACAGGATGTAGGGTTTTCACTCTCATTGAGAGAGCCTGAACCTGTATAATTTGGCGTCTTGTGTAAGCATCGTAGTTCTTGGTCTTGACATAGCCCTATATATTTACTGCCGGTCTTGAGCATCGACACTAATTCACAGTGCAGGTGTACTTTATGCCATTTGTCATCCAAGTCATTGATTTTTCCTCATCAAAATACACCGTGGAGTAAAACTGAGCCAAGATTTCCCTGTTCCAAGAATAGTTGAAGGTGAGGAAGGTCTTGAGTCCATGATGCTCAAGGGCTGCAAGTACTTGGTTGAGCAGTGGGTGGTTCCTTGCCTTCATATGATCCCAATCCAGCCACTTCATGTCAACAACTGCATTCTTCATGCGGAGGTAGGTGGAGCGGTACCAATCCGCATGAAAATGTGCATGAAAGCGAAAATCAGAAGCTTCCTTCTCACCATCATAGAAGTTTGTCAGTCTTGCCTCAGAGCAGGTCTGCATGAAGGTAATCCACAATCTCTCGATCAGAGTTCTCCATTTCAGCTGGAGGATGCATGACCCTAACGAGATCCTCAGGTTCTTCTAGCTCCGATCTGTCAGCAACTCGCAGGGTGGTGTGACGAATGCGCTTAGTAGTGGCTTTCCTTCTCTTCGAAGCTTGACTTTGGCTTTGATCATCACTAGCCTTGGTCCTCTTCTCTCTCAAGGGAGAAGCTTCCACGTCAGACATGCTAAAGAAAAAAGTGGCAAGCTACAAGTTAGTAGGGAGTCAAAGAAGGGAAAAAGGGTGAGCGGAATCAGTGAGGGACTTAGGCTTTTGAGGAAACTATAGGTTGTCGGACATGTCTGATGGTCATCCGACTTATTCGATGCGTCGGACTTGTCCGATGACTCGTAGTTTTGCCAAAAACCTAGATCTTTCACAAATCCACCTACCACAAGCATCCAAACTTCATCTACTCCACTAACAACTAACTAGAAGCTATCTCCATGGATCGAAAGTGCAAGGGAAAAAGATTTTACTCTAACATTGATCAAGAACCCTAACCCTAAGGGAGAGAGAGGAGATTAGGGTTAAACCTTGCAAAAACGATGGAGGATCGGACTTCTCCGATGGAGAAGGACCTCTTGACCTCCAAACTTGCTCCAATGGATGGTGGGAGAGGTAAATTGCCTTGGTGCCGCCAATGGGGATGTTCTTGAGGAGAGAGAACATGAGAGAGGTGAATAAGGAGGGGTTGACCGAAGGGGTAAGTCGGGCTGGGTTAAAGGGTCGAACCCTAGACCGTCGGACATGTCTGATCGGGCTTGTCCGACAGGATAGGACTTGTCCGATGAAAAGAGGTGCCTGGGACAAATAGGCAGGACAAAGGATAGTTTGGAGCTTTTAAGAGTAGATGATGTTGGACATAAAGAATTCTTGCCAACATACGATCAGCCAATCAAACAACCATTCAAAACTATGACCATATATTGACAAGATTGATCAAGAATCAAACATCAAGCAAAAACAAACAAGTTTTGACATAAAACCATAGTTTTTTTTGCGTTAATTGAACAATTCATCATTCAGATGTGCATATTCTCTACATCACATTGCTAGAGTCAAGAATATTTAGTTCACTCCTAAGATAACAAAATCTCTTCTCATCTAAGGGCTTGGTGAATATATTGGCTAGTTGATCTTCGATTCGCACATGACTTACTTATATATCCCCCTTCATAGAATGATCTCTCAAAAAGTGGTGGCGGATATCTATATGCTTTGTGCGCGAATGCTCAACGGGGTTATAAGCAAGCTTTATGGCACTCTCATTGTCACATAGGAGATGAACACAGTTCAACTTGTAACCGTAGTCCCTTAGAGTTTGTCTCATCCAAAGTAGTTGTGCACAACAACTACCGGCTACAACATACTCCGCTTCGGCGGTGGAAAGTGCAACGGAATTTTGCTTCTTGGATGACCATGACACTATGGACCTACCCAAGAATTGGCATGTCCCGGAGGTGCTCTTCCTATCTACCTTATCCCTGACATAATCCGCATCAGAATAGCCTAATAGGTTGAACTTTGAACCCTTGGGATACCAAAGCCCTAGGGTGGGTGTGTGAACCAAATATCTCAAAATTCTCTTAATGAACACCATGTGACACTCCATATGAGCGGCTTGAAAATATGCACACATACACACATTAAGCATGATATCAGGCCTAAATGCACAAGGATCAAGCAAAGATCCTATCATGGAGCGGTATACCTTTTGATCAATGGGCTTATCCTTTTTATTGAGGTCGAGGTGGCCATTTGTTGGCATGGGAGTTTTGATGGGCTTGGCCTTGTCCATGTCAAACTTCTTCAATAGGTCTTGAGTGTACTTGTCTTGACAGATGAAGGTGCCCTCCTTGAGTTGCTTCACTTGGAAGCCTAGAAAGTATGTCAACTCTCCCATCATGGACATCTCAAACCTCTTGGTCATTATCTTGCTAAACTCATCACAAAAGTTTTGGTCAGTAGAACCAAATATTAAAGTTTTCGTTAGTAGAACCAAATATTATGTCATCGACATAAATTTGGCATACAAAAATGTCATTGCCAAAGTGCTTAGTGAACAGAGTAGCATCAGCCTTGCTAATTACAAAATCCTTTTTAACAAGGAAATCCCTAAGGCATTCATACCATGCTCTTGGAGCTTGTTTAAACCCATAGAGCGTCTAATGGAGCTTATAAACATGGTTAGGATGCTTTGGGTCTTCAAAGCCCAGTGGTTGCTCCACATACACCTCTTCCTTTATTGGCCCATTGAGGAATGCACTTTTCACGTCCATTTGATACAACTTAAAATCATGGTGAGTAGCAAAAGCGAGTGATATTCTAATAGATTCAAGCTTGCCACGAGGGCATAAGTTTCATCAAAATCCAAACCTTCTACTTGTCAATACCCCTTTGCCATGAGCCTTGCCTTGTTTCTTGTCACAACACCGACTTCATTTTGTTTGTTACAGAACACCCATTTGGTGCCCACAGCATTCTTGTTCTTTGGTCTTTCCTCTAATATCCACACTTCATTTCTTATGAAGTTTTTCAATTCTTCTTGCATGGTCATCACCCAATCCGAATCCTCAAGTACTTGTTCTACCCTAAATGGCTTCATAGAAGAGGCAAAAGAGTAATGTTCATAAAAATTACTAACTCGAGATCTAGTGATTACCCCCTCATCAAGTTCTCCAAGAATTTGCTCGATGGGGTGATCACATTGTACACTTTGATGCACTCTTAGCTATGGTCGATGTGAACTTTCTTGACCACCATCTTTATCAACCTCTTGATCATGTCTTTGAGAATCATCACTTGATGCTTGTTCATGATCCCCAACATCTTGATCTTGACCACTTGCATGATCAATTTCTTCATTTTCATGATGTTGGTCTTGTCTTGAGAGAGAGGGTTGATTCTCAATTATTGGTGTTTCTTGTGGTCTCACATCACCAATGGCCATCCTTTTTATTGCATTTCTAGGAGCCTCATTACCTACATCATCAATAGCAACTTGCTCCTCTTGAGAGCCATTAGATTCATCAAATGTCACATCACGTGAAATTTCAACACAACCGATGGTTTTGTTGAACACACGATAGGCATAAACATTTGACCCATAGCCAAGCAAGAAACCTTCATCAACTTTTGGAGCAAACTTTGAAGTCTTGGGTTTCTTGTTTAGCATAAAACACTTGCTCCCAAAAACACGAAAGTACGAAATATTAGGCTTGTTACCGGTTAGTAGCTCATACGGTGTTTTCATCAAAAGTCGGTGGAGATACAACCGGTTGGTGGCATGGCATGCGGTGTTGACGGCTTTGGCCCAAAAATGGTCAGACGTCTTGTATTCACCAAGCATTGTTCTTGCCATATCAATGAGTGTACGATTCTTTCTTTCGACCACCTCATTTTGTTGAGGGAAGTAGGGTGCCGAAAATTCATGCTTGATTCCTTCTTCATCAAGATACTCTTCAACTTGTGTGTTCTTAAATTCGGTGCCATTGTCACTTCTTATTTTCTTGATCTTGATTTCATATTCATTTTGTGCTCTTTTCATGAATGTCTTGAACATGTCCTTCACTTCACTTTTATCATGCAAAAAGAATACCCACGTGAAGCGAGAAAAATCATCAACAATTACAAGACCATATCTGTTACCACCGATGCTTATGTAGAAGATGGAGCCGAAGAGGTCCATGTGCAACATCTCCAATGGTCTTGTGGTTGCCATCACGTTCATGGAGGGGTGTGAAGCTCCAACTTGCTGGCATGCACTACAAATTCTATCTTTCTCAAAGCACACATCCGTTAGTCCTATGATGTGACCGCCCTTTTAGAGTTTGTGAAGATTTCTCATACCAACATAGGCAAGCCTTCTGTGCCACAACCAACCCATGTTAGACTTTGCTAATAAGCATGTACCAAGTCTAGCTTCATCCATGGAGAAATCCACAACATAAAGCTTTCCTTTAAGCACACCCTTAAAAGCAATCGAACAATCACTCCTCTTATAGACGGTCACACCACATTCATTGAACAAGCAATCATAGCCCATTTTACAAAATTGTGAAATGGACAAAAGATTGAAGTCAATGTGATCAACGAGCATAACCTTAGAAAGTGAATATGAGGGACTGAGAGGAACTTTACCATAACCTAGTACTTGTCCCATTCCATTGTCACCAAATGTGATATATTCGTTGTTGTTGTGACTTGGCACAAATGACTTGAACATTTTTTTGTCTCCAGTCATATGATTGGTGCATCCACTATCAATCATCCAACTCGATCCTCCAGAGACATAGTCCTACAAAAACAAGTTAAGCCTTGTGTTTTAGGTACCCAAATTTTCTTAGGTCCTTTCACATTAGTCATAAGTACTTTGGACACCCACACACAAGCCTTTGGCCTCTTGTTGCGTGGCCCAACATATTTGGCATATACACAACCATGTATGTTTCTCATAAGCACATATGAAGCATCAAAGTCATGAAAGAGTGCACAAGTAGCATTAGACACATTAGTATGAGAGTCATTAACAAAAGAAGAATGGTTAGTGTTCATGTTCTTGGCTTGCTTCTTTTGGTAAGATCCTTTCTTGGTGAACTTAAGGAATTCCTTCCCATTCTTGTTCTCTCTAGCATTATGCTTGGCACTCTCAACATAGCCAATGTCATCCATGACATGAGGCATTCTAGTGTATGAGTATGCACCTCTTGCATACTTTACCTTTTCATTATCAACAACATGCTTCTCATGTTGTATTTTGCTTTCAAGAGCCCTCACTTGCTTGTTCAAATCATCAATCAGTTTCACATTAGTAGCACCAGCATCAACATCAATATTATAGCACCTATTACATCCTTTGCTAGTGGAGGCAGGAGAGTTATTGGTGGAGGATGTGAAGGTTGAAAGTATCTTATGTTGCTCTTCAAGAGACTTATGAGTCTTTTCCAAGTTCTCATATTTCTCTTGAAGTTCATCTTTAGTGCTTTTAACATTCTCACAAGTATTTTCAATTTTAGTGAGAGACATGGTTAGTTCTTCATTTTTCTTTCTCTCAAGTTCTAGGAGCTTCTCTAGTTCAAGGTTTCTTTTCTTCTCAAGAATAAGCAAGTCTTCTTATTTTTCAAGAAGCTCCTCTTGTCTATCATTTTCTTCCTTTTGTTTCTCAAGCAATTTCATAAATTCAAGAATTTTAGGAAGTGAAGCATTAGCAACATCATCATCATCATCATTATCATCATCAGCATCACCACTACTACAAGTATATGAGGAGCGCTTCAGTTTAGATTTTGGTACCTTAGATCCTCTTGTCATGAAGTGCTTGTGAGTGTTGTCATCATCATTATCACTCAAGCTCCCAAATAGAGAAGTGTTGGTGGGAGTGATGTCAATGGCAATTGTAGCAATGCCTCCCTCATCCGAATCGGATTCGGAGGAAGAGGATGATGAAGAGGATGAGTCATCGGAATTTCATTCTTGACCAATGTGGGCATCACCTCTTCTATGCTTCTTGTACTTCTTGTGGTGCTTGTCTTTCTTTCTTTCATCCTTGTTCTTCTTCTTTGGACACTCTGCAATAAAATGTCCTTCATCACCACACATAGCAAGTCCTTTTTGACCTTCTTGCTTTTCTCTTGTCAAAGCTTTTCTTCTTGTAGCCATCATTCTTGAGGAATGACTTGAATCTCCTCACAAGCAAAGCCATCTCATCATCACTATCTTCACTACTAGAATCAACCACTTTCTTTTTCTTCTTCTCTTGCTTCTCACGTGTTGCATTGAGTGCCACATCACTCTTGTCACCATTTGCTCCCTCAATTTGCTTTATCAAGGCATTTATCTTGTTGGCTTGATTGTTTTGTTGCATTTGGGATAGGAGCTTCCCAAGAACTTCATCGGTGGAGAAGGTCTTGAAATTGTCCTTGTCTCTAATGTTTGAGCAAATATTGCTATCCCAAGGTCTCAATACTTGTAGAAGTCTTTTGTTGATATCCAAGTTGGTCATTCTAGCTCCAAGTGCTCTTCTTTGATTCACAATTCTCATGAGCCTATCATGAACCTCCTTTGGGCCTTCTCCCAGACCCATGATGAAAAGGTTGAATTCATTTTATAACTCTTCAAGCCTTGCTTCCTTGATGGAATCAATGCCCTCATAGATAACCTCAAGCTTTCTCCATAGTTGGTTGGCATTCTTGATTCCGGCAACCTTGGCATACTTGGTGGAGCTAAGTGCGGAGACAATTGCACTGGCCGCCACGGCATTGCGATCAATGTTAACTTCATCCTTGTGAGTTGGATTTTCTTTATTTTCCCACAAGAAATCATTTTCAGTTATACTTGCAATATGTGGACTCATGGATTCCAAGTACATCATCATCTTGCATTTTAAATGATCATAAAATTGACCATTGAAATAAGGAAGTCTACCCGATCCTTGTCCAATGCGATCTTCTTTGAGCTCATTATAGTTGTACACATGGATTACAGTCCCGGACTGTAGCGGGAATTTTTTCCCGACAAAACCGGACCGGGATCCCGAATTGCTACAGTAACTAGTATCGGGATTTACCGGAATCCCGGTCTCCCAATGAAACCGGCCCGGACCGGGATTCCCGGAATCCGTGAAAACCGGTCGGTTTCCATCCGGGATTTCAATCCCTGGTTGTACATGACATTGTTGTAGAGCTTTGGTTGATCACCACTATCATCTCCAATCCTTGCATCATCTCCATCTCGAGAATCGCTAGTGATGTGAGCAAGGGCTCCCGATCTTCCGAAAGGTTCTGGATAAGTTGATTTGGTCGGAGGCGACACACAAATGATCCAGCTTCAGAACAGCACGTTCTAAAACCCGCAATCGCAGCACAATGTCTCCTCTGGTTATCAACCGTCCTAAAATGATTGACCTTGCCGAGAAGGCTAATCCCTGCCTGCGAATCAAGAATACAAGTAAGAACAACGAAGAATGCAACACAATTGTAGATGTATTATGAAACTCACGAAGTTAGGGTCTCACAAACCGTGATGACGGCGAAACTGTTATGAACAGAATAATCTAAGCAAAACCCCGCCCCTAATGGTGCGGTGGCGGCTGTATATGAAGACCCTAGGATCATGCAAGACCCTCTGGACGCGCCCCTAATTGGGCTCAACTAGATACAAAGCCCAAAGGCAAAAAAATAGGCGACACAGCACCGAAATAGATTCTGGACCCTCTATTATTTCGATGATTCCCGATGACTCCGGATGAATTTTGACATAAGACTAGTGGCATTGGAAAGGTCTTCTTATCTTTCTGTGCATATGTAGAACGTCCACATCCGAGTCTATATGCATCTTGGGTTTCCGTTTTAGTGTAGACTGGTCCTGAGCTCCAAAACAGACTCGAAGTCGGTTTTTGTTGGGCCTCCACCTTGGCTTCCATGTCCTTGCTGGTCCTTCACGTCTCCAAGTCCTTCTCCCATCATCTCCTGGTCCTCTCCATGGTTCCTAATTACAATATAATCATTAGGTAGTAAACCATTCTCAAAAGTGACATATGATGAAGAACGTAGGAACGAGCTCACCTCTAAATTTAGTCGTCGTGCATGAGATCTAGTCATTGGACCTTGCAAGTTCAGAATTGGAGGAGTGTTGCATGTATCCTTAGGAGTGATGTCCTCATCATCCTCCCCCTCTTGAAGTGGAGTCGTCCTCGACTCAAGCTCATCCTCTTCTCCCAAGTATGGTTTCAAATCTAAAATGTTAAAAGTAGGACTAACCCCGAACTCGGGAGGCAACTCAAGTTTATATGCATTATCATTAATCTTCTTAATTATTTTGAAAGGACCATCATCTCTAGGCATTAATTTAGACTTTCTCAAATCTGGAAATCTATCATTCCTCAAGTGTAACCATACTAAATATCCTACATCAAGTTTTACATCTTTTCTACCTTTACTACCAACAATTTTATACTTATCATTCATCTTTTCAATGCTAAGTCTAGTGGTCTCATGCATTTGGAAAAATAAATTTAGCACGCTCCTTAGCATCAACATGAACTCTCTCATGAATAGGTAAAGGAAATATATCAAGTGGAGTACGAGCATCAAAACCATACACTACCTTGAAAGGACTTACCTTGGTAGTAGAATGTGTTGCCTGATTATATGCAAACTCAACATGAGGCAAATATTCTTCCCATTGCTTCAAATTTTTCTTCAAAATAGCTCTCAACATAGTACCCAAAGTGTGGTTCACCACATCATTTGGTATCAGTTTAGCCAGGTTGCTCACGGTAGTTTCTGCTGATTTGTGTTGATGGATTACTGTTTTGACATATATCTTGAGTTTGTGCCGATGCTTTATTCAACAAGTTCTCGATCTGAGTTTTATGAGTGAGAGGATGCTATAATAGACTGTTATACAATTGGTGAAGTGCCATTAAATCAGTTGGTAAATTTGGCGAGAAAAAGTTACTCTCTTCCTATGTCATTATGGTTTCGCAGAATGCAGTTGGAACATGGTGATGGTTATGGTACTTCTTGGTATTCGATGAAGGAGGTATTATGACACCGATTTGCACCTCCTCGTGTGTCAAATATGTGTATATTATCAAGCAATGGAGACTTTTGTACTGATGCTCCTGATCAATGTGCAAAGAGGGCTATGAAGGCTGAAAATATTTCTGCTTCCAAACAACTTGACGAGCAGAATGCTTCAACTAAGAGCCCGGTTGAAATGGTGTTACCTAGTGATCCTTTGGTAGCCACATCCATTGTTGAAACAGGTGTCCAAGTGAAAGATATTGTTTCAGATCTTTCTTCTACACCAGAGCAGCACGTTTATGGGCCTTCTTGCGATGATCATGTGGAAGCTTTAATTGCAACTACAGCTGCGGTTGCAGCCTCTTCTATTGATTCTTCTACTGAGCCATCGCTTGATGTTGATATGACAAGTGGTTTATGTTTAATGTCTCAAGAAGCCCAGCGTGATGACACCATTGCTAATGTGAAGGGACAGCGCTGCAACATTTTCAAATCCGAGTGCATAATTAAAGAGAAGGTATGCAAACTTATTGTTGATGGTGGAAGTTTTACAAATGCCATTAGTTCAGATTTAGTATATGCTTTATCTCTATCCACATGGAGGCTTCCTACGCCACGCTATGTGCAATGGATGAACAAGAGTGGTACATTGAAAATTACAAATAGGACAAGAGTAAAATTTTCAGTTGGCACTTATGTTGATATAGTGGACTGCGATGTGGCACCATTGAGTGCATGTCATTTATTGCTTGGTAGACCATGGCAGTTTGATCTTGATGCAACTCATGGTGGTCATTCTAATAATTATTCATTTGTGCATAAAGGTCTACATCATGTTCTCAAACCAATAAAAGAAAGTGATATTAAAGCTATTGTGTTTACTCCTATGAAAAAGAAGAAACTTGTTGCATAAATTATTCCAAAGCCGAGAATGGCTTTGTGTCAAGGAGGGGAGAATGGTGGGACTATTTCAGTTTTAGTTCCTACTGCTAGCAATCGTGAAATCTCTATTAATGCAAGAAAGAATGATGTACTGGTCAAATCTGCCGTTATTGTTTCTCAAAATAATTTGAAGGATTATGAAATGACAGCTGGTAAGATATTGAATGAAATTATTGCATCCCAGAAAAATGATGCTAATGGTATACACAATGCTATAAAGGAGGATTCTGCAATTGCAGTGGATATTATCTCACAACAAAATGTTTATCCCAAGAAAGAAGTTCCTGAAATCATGTCAAAGTCGAGGACGACTTTGTTTCAAGGGGAAGAGAATGATGAGCCCATGGCTCTTCACAATGTTACATCTAATATCCTATCTAACAAGGGGAAGCATTCAATTATTTTAGATAGCAATAATATAAAAAATTCTATGACAATTAAGTTTGGTGAATTTAATATTCATGTGAAACATGGAGAGAAGGCCGAGGAGACGAGTCAGACTGCTTCATCTAGCATCTTGCCGTGCAACCTGTTTTTCAAGGGAATTGGTTTTCTCAAGAAACAAGAGAAGAAGACAAAGAAATATGTATCTGTTGGTTCTATGCAGGTTGAGATCACAGAGTTTCCATCTTAATTTTGAGCGCCACAATTTCTTTGTAGATCTCTACAAGCAAACAATGATGCCACGTTGAGGTATCTATTGAAGGCTAATATTCTATGCATTCAGTATTATTTTATTATATATATACTTGCTGGACCATGTACAGGATTAGCAAAAGAGTAGATTACTTTAGTATTTTCCTTTTTTGAGTCATCATGTGCCTGCGTAGCACATCTAGAGTCCAGGCTAATTAGTCAACATGTTGGTTACTTAGTCTGGTCAAGTTAGCTTGGGCCATATGTGAGTTGGACTTGAGTTTTATGGGTCTGCGTGCCTTTATCTAGGGGGCGTCCCTTGTAATGGAGAGGAGGGTTTTTGTTTATTCTGGCGTTCCCTATCGAGGTGATTCCCAGAAACAAGGCCGCGCCGTCATCCCTGCAGAGGTGACGCTGACTATCTGCATCAAGCAATTGTGTGAGATCGTGATCAAGCTGATGTGCTTGGGTGCGACTCTGGACACCTACCGGTATCCAGTTCTTCGGTTCGTGCTCTCTTGTGCATGGGTGGGAGTTCTGATTAGGGATTGGTTTGCACTGCAATTTCTGTAAGTGGATCCTTATTATCTTGCTACTGCTAGTATCTTAATTTATCAAATGGAGTCATATTGTCCATCTGAATTATATAAGCATCTTGTTTGGGACCATTGATATTGTCGTGAGATATATCAACTCTCTTGTTGGCGCTACTGTCACTATTTGGAGACTAAATAAATCTCAGTTGATCCCAAGGAAGGATATTGGTTGTCGTTGTGTTGCCATTTGGTGAATGACTAAAATAATCTTAGCTATAGCTGATCTGCCTTTGTGTTCACGAGAGAATATTTTGACAGCCAACTAAATGGTGAAACTCCTAGGTTAATGTCATGGCTGGCTATTGGAAATTTAGGGTTGATTATTGTTTGTCGTGTATATTATAATCTAAGTTCATTACTTGTTTCATTCAAGTAAAATTAAGAGAAGGTACATTCAGTTAACTGTGAGCACCGTGAAAGATTACGACGAGTTTTTGGACACCATTGTCGTGTCTACATCAGCTAGCACCATCTTTTATTAGGGGAACGATGGATGGTTGATCTCCCGGTTTTGATATCTTTAATCTTCAAGCGGTTAAGCTTTGTAGAAGATACTAGCTCTGATACCAATTGAAATGATACCAATTGAAAGTGTCTAGAGGGGGGATGAATAGGCAATTATCCCTGAAAATCACTTAATAATAAAAGTTAAATATGTAGTGTCGGACTTGTCCGACAATTATAGGTAAAGTCCAATGGACTTATCCGATGGCACGTGATAGAAAAGTAGATCGGCCGATTAAAACTTTAAACTAGTACAAGGCAAGTTAGGAGCAAATGATTACAAGCTATAGAAAGGCGTGGAATTAAGGAGAATAACTAGCAAGCAACCTACACAAGTTAATTTAAGAAATATGAAACAAACCCTAACTAGCAAGTTATGAGCAAGAATAAGTAAGTGAAGAGCAAGTAAATAATGGACAAGAGAGACACAAGATTTATTCATTGAAGTTCAGCTCCACAAAGAAGCCTACATCTCCATTGAGGAATCCACAATGGACCGGGTCTCTTTCAACCCTAACCTCTCCAAGTGACCACAAAGATCGAACTTGGCTTTTCACTAGCAATCTCCACAAAGGAGGGGTCAATACAAACTTTCCAAGGCGTCACCACACAAGTTGAGAGCTCTATGGGCACCTCTAACTATCTAGGGGATGAATCCCCAAGAGTAACAAACACAAAAGTCGTTGGTGGTGAGGATGAACCAAGAGCTCAAGAGGATGGAAGCTTGGAGGCGATGGAACTCTTCAATCTTCTCTCAATCCCTTCATAAATCAAGATTGAGAGCAAGGCGAGTTTGAGAGTGTTTTTGAGTGGAATGAGTGACCAACCGGCCAAAGGGCGAGATAGGGGTCTATTTATAGCACATGGAGAAAAAGAGCTATTTCAAGGGGTATTTCTTAGATCTACATCGGACAAGTCCGATGGTCATTGGACAAGTCCGATGAATCAAAGTGGCATGGTCTCTGGAGTCCGAAGGACTTACCCGATGCCTCGGACAAGTCATGTCCATTGGACAAGTCCGATAGACATCGGACAAGTCTGATGGCACAAGGGGGCTGGGCTACTGGAATCCGATAAAAGAGTCTGATACGTCAGACTTTTCTCTGGTCATCGGACAAGTCCGATGGCCGTCGGGCAAGTCTGACGATCCAGAGTGGCAGAGGTTCTAGAGTCCGATGGACTTGTCCGATGGGTCGGACAAGTCCAATGATTTGCCCCTGGAAAAGTGTATTTGGCTGGGAAAATGGAAATTTAGCACTTGGTTCATCATTGCTTCACATTTTTGTGTCCCTCTTAATAGTATGACTTTTTAATACTCAAGATTTAAAATAAGAACTCCATGAACTTCATTCTTGAGCATACTTTGAGTTTCATCATTGAAGCATTTTTCTATCTTCTTTTCTCCTTTTTTGTTTGTATACATTTACTCACCAAACTTTGGGCCATTTTCCACACACATGCTCATAAAAAAGATTAATCCATTCTTAACTATATTGACGCCAATCACCAAAAATAAAATTAGGGGCCTAGATGCACCTAAAAAAATACCTTCACTACTATTGCTTGTAAAGTTTGTCTCTATCTTTTTCTTTTTCTTCTCAAGTGATTCTTGATAGAGATCAACTAGGTATTTTGGTGTGCGACAGTTACGCGCCCAATGAATTCTTCCTCCACAACGATGACAAGCATTTTCAGTCATTTCACCTTTATCCTTTTCTCCTTTTTCTTGTCCCTTGTAAGAACCAGCTGTGTTCTTAAACTGAACACTATAATTTCCTCTACCACAACCGCGTTCATATCCATGACCACGAACCGCGGCCGCATCCTCTACTTTGGTTATCAAATTGTGCTGCATTTGACTCAGGGAATGGACTCGAACTAGTTGGTCGGGATTGATGGTTCTTCATCAAAAGCTCATTATTTTGTTCAGCCACTAGTAAGCAAGAAATAAGTTTAGAATATTTCTTGAATCCTTTCTCACGATATTGTTACTGAAGCAGCACATTTGAAGCATGGAATGTAGATTATGTTTTCTCTAACATTTCCTTATCAGTAATTTTTTCTTCACATAGCAATAATCGTGTTATTATGCTGAACATGACTGAATTATACTCAGAAACAGTTTTAAAGTCTTGCAACCTCAAATACAGCCAATTATGATGAGCTTTAGGGAGAATTACTATTTTTTAATGATCATACCTTTCTTTTAATTTATTCCAAGAACAAGGAAATCTTCATCAATGAGGTATTCAGCCTTAAGACCTTCATGGAGGTGATGATGTATAAAAATCATAGCTTTAACTTTTTCTTAATCAGATGCTTTATTTGCATCTTTGATGGTCTCGCCAAGACCATTGACATTCAAGCGCATTTTAGTATCAAGCACCCATAACAAGTAGTTTTTACCAGTGATATCCAAGGCCATAAAATCAAATTTGGTGAGATTTGACATAGTAGGCTACAAGTCATAAAGTCAAAAGATAAATCATAGTGTAAAGTAGTATGTAAATGAAATAAATTAGAATAATATCTCACCTTGGAAAAGGATACTATGATCAACGAAATGATCTTAAGTAACAAATTCTAATTCACGATAGTCCTAAAGACAATCGTGCTGATAACGTGTTAAAAATGAAGTGGCTTTTGACTATCGTAAAGTAATATATGAAAAGTGGAGCATAAAATAAGAGAGAGAATGAGATATCCTTTATTTTAAACCATACATTCTACGTATACAATTCCTCCATATATATACATATTAGAGAGATTGAGGTTACACAAGAGTTACTAGATTTAATATAGAAAAGTTATAAATCCTTTGTTATTCCATCTTAATAGCATGGGGTTATGGACAGCCACAAATGAATATTTCATAACATTGCCTTCTTTTTTTTAGAGGGAAGACCGAAATCCCTGCCTTGTAATTATATATGAAGGCGCGTGCAGGAACCGGGGATCGAACCCCGGCCGGCCGGCTCTTTGCCTTCTTTCTCTTATGTTTAGCTGAGGATTATTATTAGATGACATGTATTTGACAATATGGTTGAGTACCATTAGTTAAATTTCAAAACCCGGCCACGTGAGCTCGAGAACGCGCAGGTTACCCGAACCGGCTCCACGGAAACCGGGACGGATCACGGTCACGGTGCCGGAGATACCAGTTTCAAAGGTTTATTTGTCTGCGTCTTTACCGGACTCGGACACGGGACGAGGCCGCCACTACCCTTCTCTCCCACCGCGACGCGCCACCGCCAACCCCTGGCACGAGCTCCGAGCTCCCTGCAGGGGCGTTCCGCGCGCTCCTAGCTTCCTCCGCACCCTCCATCCCACGAGATCGTGATCTGATTCCACCTCAGCCGCGCTGCAGCCAGATCCAGCACCTCCTCCGACCCACCGACCAGTCCAGGGGTGGACGATGTCGGCGACGGTGGAGGAGCAGATGGTGGTGAAGGCGATCCGGGAGGAGTGTACCTGGGAGTCGCTCCCCAAGCGGCTCCAGTCCACGCTCCAGACCAAGGAAGAGTGGCACCGCAGGCATGTAACTAACCATCCCTTTTGCCTTTTACGCTCTTCCGTGGATTTCGCTCTGCTCTGCAGTAGCCAGTAGCAACGCTTTAGTGTTGAGCAGAGTTACGCGAGTTGCGGCGGTAGACACCAATGTTGTTTGGAGTTACTGTCCTGGCAGCAATTTTGCTGAGATTGGAGAGTTGTGTTTGCACAACTACCTTACGCTTCCTAGATCTTGTTCTCAACTAGCTGCAATTCGGCGGGAGGCGTCGGAGCCGCAGATGCCCAGCTTCAATTTCGGTTGAGGCAGTTGCAAATTTCAAATGGTGCTAATAATAGGCAAATCGTTGTGTCAAGTAGTTACATCCGTTAACCTTGTGACTTTCCTATTGAGGACAAGTTCGGATAAATGGAATTGTACTACGGTCTCCTTACCACTGGAACTGATCTCGAGTGAGATTTGAGGATCTGAATCACGTGATGTTCCACTCTTCATCAAGATGAAAGGCACAATCTAGCTGATCTTCAGGTTTCCTTCTCTACTGTATGGTTTCAATACAATGTTTACTTGCCCATTGGCTACTAGTAACATGATGGTTTGAAATATTCATATGATCTCATTTCTTAACATTGTATTTCGATTTTCTAACCAGATGAGGGAGTTCCATACTAACGAAAGGATGAGAGGGAAATCTGTTTGTTAAACATATGAATTGTGATTGTCTAGGAAAAGGATTAATAGAAAATCTGCCTGTTACCTGAACCAGTGGGAACTAGCGTAAGCTCTGAAATTGCAGATACGGCAAGCAAGTCGCCATACCCGTATCTGGCACAGCGCAATACGTCGACACTGTGCGATACGGCTAATAGATGTATCGGGAGGTATCGAAGAATAATCGATTTAAAAACAATTCCTATAATTCATGATACGTCCAGTGATACTTTTGGACCTAACTGAAGGCAAACAACGCGATACTTTTGGGCCTAACTGAAGGCAAACAACATCGGCTTACTCACTTTATTGGGCCAGCAAAATGTCCGCAGCCCTGTTCTTAGGCTACAATAGCACTCAAATGAGCTTCCAGATCCTAAGGGAGTAGATTAAGTGAAAAAATTCCTGATAATATATATGTTCTTTATTCCTTTTCTATAATTTCTATAATTTAAATATACTTGCCGTGTCGGCGTATCCTTATTTTCCTGTTAGCACCGTGTTGACGTACCATATCCCCATATCGGATAAACGTAGAGCGTACGTGACAACTCTGATGTCCTTTTAAAGCAGGCTCACGTGCAGTAGAAAAGAATTTACCATCTTGTTTCATTGGTGTATGGATCAGTGGCAGCAAACTCCAAATGTATGCATATATTTGTGATCTACTCACAGGAAACTTGAAAGCAATCGGTAGACTAAGATGGTCATTCATATGGATGTAGATGCACAGAAATGGGCTGTTATCAAACAATTGGGATCAGACTGTAACCCCGCTGAAATGATACTTTATTTTTCTTTAAATTTTTCGGTGCAGAGATTGCTCAGATGAAATTTTTGGGCTTCATTTAATTCATCCACTTGAAATTTTACATGTTATTGATTGTGTTAGTATCAATGAACATTCAAAATCCCTTTATGCTCATGTGGACATTATTGTTCCTTTGTTTGCGTTTATATTAACAAATCAGTCCTCATAACTTTATCCTAGAAATTTGCATATCCATCTATAGAATCTTCACAGTATTTAGTGCCATTCTTTCTTCTCTGCAGAGAAGTTAGTTAATACAATGTCAGAGAGCCATATTAGTTTAGCCACATTGTCAATGGTCTTCTTAGATAGTCTTTCTCAACAATTTAATGTGCATGATTTGTGCTTCCTGTTCCCTGTCATTGATAGTGTAAAATTGTGAGGCATAAAATCCTGTTTCTACAAAATTTGATGGCAGGATTGTGAGTTATTGTATCCGAAAACGATTGCAATGGAATACCTGCTTTGCCCGGAGAGTATGCAGAGAAGGGGAATACTATGAAGAAATGATGCGCTACCTCAAGAGGAATCTTTCAGTATGTCCCTTGATTTCACCCTTCGCAATAACCTTTTCGATGGAGAAGTGACAATTGACAATTATACTGCTTGGTCCCAATAATACTTTTCTCATATGTTTGAACTGTTATCCATACTGTGGATTTTAACATAATACTCATTAATTTGTAGTTGTACCCATACCACCTCGCAGACTATATATGCCGAGTACTGAGGGTCTCACCTTTCAGATATTACTGTGATATCCTTTTTGAAGTCATGAAGAATGGTACTTTCTTTGCACTGAAAATATCTTGATATTCATTTATCTCTTTAGTATTTTGTAGTCCTACAGATTAGACTTAATACAACAGTTGTTATTCTTAAAATAATTGGTTGTTTGTTTGCTGGCAGAATGTAATGTTATAAAATAAAATAGAAATCCATGGTGACCTGCTGTTTAATTTTACTCTGGCCACAGTTTTTTGGGAAATGACTCACCTAAAGTGCTAAAACTAAGCATTTTTTTTATCTTTCCACCTATTGCTTCATTATTATTATGGCTTCATATGAGCTTGGGCTGTTAAATTTGGCCATGTATTAATGCTTTGAGATCTCATGTCCAAGAACTAATGTAATAATGTTTGGTGTGTTACTATATCATTTTTCTAGTAATTATGAACATAGATCCAGGTGTAGAACATGCAGGTCTCATGAAAAATCTATGTGTACTCTTACAAGTCATGCAAGTAGCATGTATCCTTTTTGTTGTTGTTGTTAGACATATATGTATAGTACAGCCACATGTTAGACATATATGTATAGTACAGCCGTACATAGCCTCGTATAGGGCTAGATATAGTCTTCCTTGTATAGGTTATACCCTTCCTAGTTTAGGAGATTGTGTACTTGTACTCCACGCCAGATTGGCTATATATACGAGAGGTCACCCTCCTCACAGGGTGTGGTGTTTTCCCCCAATTCTACTTCTCTACATGGTATCACGAGTCCGGGGTATCCCTGATTTTGTGCCTTCCTTTCCGCTGCCTCTCCACCCACCAAACGCCGCCGCCTGATCCAGGATACGGCAACAGCCAGTGGCGCCACCCCTGGCCGTGCCTCTCCTCCCTCTCCCCCCTTGCGCCGCCTTCCTTTCTCTGGCCGCGCAGCCCCCCTGTGCTGCCTCCTCCAGCGGCACAGGACACTGGATGTCCACGATCACCCACGTGGACTCCGCCGGTGACAGCGACTCCAATTGCCCCGTCGAATCTTCCCCACTATTCGGCGACGTCACCTCTGCTGCACAGATCGATCTCCCTATGGCGCTTCCCTATGCCACGATCTTTGTGCAGACCTGTGTCCCCATGAAGCTCGATGTCCGCACGGACAATTTCTCCAAGTGGAAAGCCTGCTTTGAGGCCTTGTGTGGCACCTTCGGGCTGCTGTCCCACATCAACGGGACGGCGCCTCCCAATCCCCTCATGCTGGCTTGGCTCCTGGAGGACTGTTGTGTCCGTTCCTGGATCTACGGCACTGTCTCCGACGCCATCCATGACTTCATCATGACGCCCGAACCGACGGCATGCAAGCATTGGGTTGCCATCACTGCCCGCTTCGAGGCCAACAAGGCGCAGCACGTCGTCTTCCTAAGTCAGGCCTTCTCGACCTTGACTCAGGGCAATCTATCGGTCGAGGCCTACGGTCAGGAGATGAAGAAGGCGGCTGATCGCCTCCGTGATGTTGGCAAGCCTGTTGACGACCCCGCCATGGTGCTCAACCTCCTTCGCGGCGCCAATCCCCGCTTTTCCACCACCTGCGACATCATCGCTGGTGACGCCACCATGGACTTCGCGAGCGCCCTTGACAGGCTCGCGCTCAAAGAACTACGGCTGGCTGAAGAGGCCAAGGCGGTGAATCCACTGCCCTACACGCCTCCTCCACATCCTCCTTGTCGTCCTCCGGCTGTGGAGGATCCTGCCGCTCTCAGACCTCGCCTCCTCAGCAGTTCCTGGCGCAACAGCAGTAGCAACAACAAGGGAAGCAGCAGGGCGGCGGCGGTGGCAAGTCCGGCAGTATTTCTGGCGCAAGAAGACCTACTTTCGCAAGTCCGGCAGCGGTAGCAACCATCAGCAGCAGCAGTCCCGTGCGCCCAACCCTACTGGCCCATGGATTTGCATCGATCCGTGGGGCCAGCAGCTAGGACTGGCTGGCGGCAGCAGCAGCTTTGGTGGAGGCGCACCAGCATGGCGTGGTGGCAGTGGTGGCCAGCAGCGCAGCAGCCCAGGCCTTCTCGGGTCCAACCCTCAGGCCCACACCGCCATGAGCACCCAGCAGCCCGGCGACCCCCAGTACTTCAACACGGCGGGCCTCATGGCAGCGCTGCAGCAGATGTCGCTGCAAGGCGATGCCTGGGTGATGGATACGGGTGCCTCTACACATATGCACTCCTCTAAAGGTATACTTCACTCTCGCCTCCCAGTTGCTGACTCTTCAATCATAGTAGGCAATGGTGCACGTATCCCTGTCACGACCCGCGGCTACTTGATCCTTGACACCAATTCTACTAAATTCATTTTGAACAACATCCTTGTCGCTCCTTCCATAGTTCGTAATTTATTATTTGTTTGCCAGTTTACCCACGATAATGGTGGATCTATTGAATTTGATGCTTTTGGTTTCTCTGTCAAGGAACCCAGGATGGGGCGCGTGATACTTCGCTGCAATAGTTCGGGCGACCTCTATACTCTCTCACCAGCCGCCCAGTCCACTGCCAGCGCCCTCCTTGCAGCCTCCTCCTCCGTGTGGCACCGTCGCCTCGGTCATCCCGATCCAGCAGTTTTAGCTAGTCTTAAAAGAAACAACTTGATCTCCTGTAATAAAGTAGACCGCACTCTTTGTCATGCATGTCAGCTCGGCAAACATGCACGTCTACCTTTTAGTTCATCTACTTCACGCACTGTTTCCCCTTTTGAGATAGTTCATTGTGATGTCTGGACATCCCCCGTTACTAGTATTTCTGGCTGCTCCTATTACTTAGTTTTACTAGATGATTTCACTCATTTCTGCTGGACGTTTCCCCTTAAGCACAAGTCTGAGGTTCATGAGCACATTGCTGATTTTATCCCCTACGTTCGCACACAGTTCAGTTCTGCCATTAAATGCTTCCAAGCTGACAATGGGACAGAATTTGTTAACCATGCCATGGACGATCTTCTTGCTGCCCACGGGATCGTTTTTCATCTCTCATGTCCTTACACTTCACCACAGAATGGTAAGGCTGAACGTGTCCTCCGCTCCCTTAACAACTCTGTGCGTACCTTGCTCATTCATGCGTCCATGCCACCCAAGTACTGGGTCGAGACCCTCGCAGCAGCCACATACTTGCTTAACCGCCGACCCTCCTCCTCTATCCGCAATGAGATCCCTTACACCCGCTTGTACAACCCCCCCCCCCCCCCTTCCTATGAGCACTTGCGTGTCTTCGGATGTCTCTGTTACCCTAACTTACAGGCCACGTCTCTGCATAAGCTTGCGCCCCGCTCTGCCACCTGCGTCTTCTTAGGATACCCTTCTGCTCACAAAGGGTATTGATGCCTGGACCTCTCCATGCGCCGGATCATTATTTCTCCTCACGTTATCTTTGATGAGCTCAGCTTTCCGTTTGCTCGTGACTCTCCCACCCCCGCCAGCTCCTTTGATTTTCTTCTTGGTCGCGACGTGGATATTGCACCTTGTTTTACTGATCATGCAGCTGGTGGCTCCTCTCCCACGGATGCTCTACGTGAGCACCCGCAACCTTCACCTGGTGGGTGTGGCCCTGTGCCCCTACCCGGCATCTTCTCCATCGACGGGTGTGGATCTGCACCCTCATCCGGCGCTTCGGACGCTCCTACTCCGAGCGGGTGTGGTCTTGTGCCCCCGTCAGGATCTCTCGACAACACAGAGGTTGTTGCCATCGACACCGACACCTGGGTCAGAGGCAACTCTGGGTCAGAGGCTTTGCCATCGACACCGACACCTGGTCTGTCTGTCGCATCCAGGTTTGCCTAGCCCCTTCCAGTCGTCTACAAGAGGCGACAGCCGCCTCCAGCGCCCCAACCTCCTGCGCCAGCACCTCCAGCGACTCCTACTACGGCTGCACCAGCACTGTCCCGACCTGTGACGCGCACACAGACCAGGACGATCCAGCGCGTCGTACAAAAACCTGTCTGCTACGACTCCTTCGCCGATCCCGGCGAATTATCGTAGTGGGTTGGCAGACCCCAACTGGCGGGCGGCTATGGCTGACAAGTACAAGGCGTTGATCGAAAACGACACCTGGCGCCTAGTACCTCGGCCACCTGGCGCCAACGTCGTCTCCGGGAAGTGGATCTTCAAGCATAAGCACCACTCCGATGGTACTCTTGCTCGCCACAAGGCGCGCTGGGTGGTCCGCGGCTTCTCTCAGCAGCACGGCATTGACTACGACGAGACGTTCAGCCCGGTAGTCTAACTGCCGACTATTCGAGCTGTTCTGAGCATCGCCGCTTCCCGTTCGTGGCCGATTTGACAGCTAGACGTGAAGAACGCCTTCCTTCATGGTCATCTTGAGGAGACAGTCTACTGTCAGCAACCGCCTGGCTTCGTCGATCCAGCGGCTCCTGACCATGTTTGCCTCCTCTAGCGCTCCCTCTACGGTCTGAAGCAAGCACCGCGTGCCTGGTACCAACGATTTGCTGCTTACATCCATCAGCTCGGGTTCACTGCCTCTGCCTCCGACGTCTCACTCTTTGTGTACAAAGAGGGTGGGGACATGGCCTACTTGCTGCTGTACATCGATGACATCATCCTCACCGCCTCTTCGCTAGCTTTTCTCCAGCGCATCATCGACCGGCTTCACTCCGAGTTTGCCATGACGGATCTTGGGGATCTCCACCACTTCCTCAACATCTCCGTTCAGTGCTCCTCCACCGGCATCTTCCTGTCACAGCGACAGTACGCCGTCGAGCTTCTTCAGCGTGCCAGCATGGCTAAGTGTCACTCCACGTTGACTCCCGTTGACACTCATGCCAAGATCTCTGCGACCGATGGTGCCCCAGTCGCCGACCCTCCATGTATAGGAGCATCGCCGGTGCACTCCAGTACATCACACTAACCTGGCCTGATCTGGCATACGCGGTTCAGCAGGTGTGCCTCTTCATGCATGACCCGCGCGAGCCCCATCTGGCCTTGCTCAAGCGGATTTTGCGCTACTTGAAGGGCACGCTCTCCTCCGGTCTTCACCTAGGCGTCGGCCCTGTTTAGTCTCTCACCGTATACTCAGATGCGGTTTGGGCTAGATGCCCTGACTCACGTTGCTCCACTTCAGGCTACTGCGTCTACCTCGGTGACAATCTCATCTCTTGGTCCTCCAAGAGACAGACCACGGTCTCTCGGTCTAGCGTGGAGGCTGAGTACCGGGCCGTGGCCCACGCCATCGCGGAATGTTGCTGGTTGCGGCAGCTACTTGCAGAGCTTCACATCTCGGTTGCTTGTGCGACGGTCGTCTACTGTGACAACGTGAGTGCTGTCTACATGGCAGCTAACCCCGTTCATCACCGCTGCACCAAGCATATCGAGATCGACATTCACTTCGTCCACGAGAAGGTTGCCTTGGGACAAGTGCGCGTGCTTCATGTCCCGTCTTCCCATCAGTTCGCAGACATCATGACCAAAGGCTTGCCTGTGCAGCTCTTCAACGAGTTCAAGTCCAGTCTTTGCGTCCGAGACTCTCCCGCTGCTACTGCGGGCGGGTGTTAGACATATATGTATAGTACAGCCGCATGTTAGACATATATGTATAGTACAGCCGTACATAGCCTCGTATAGGGCTAGATATAGTCTTCCTTGTATAGGTTATACTCTTCCTAGTTTAGGAGATTGTGTACTTGTACTCCACGCCAGATTGGCTATATATATGAGAGGTCACCCCCCTCACAGGGTGTGGTGTTTTCCCCCAATTCTACCTCTCTACAGTTGTGTCCTGTTGCTTGAATGCTTGATTTAAATAGATATAACCTACATTTTTCCCGGTGGACTGATGTTGGTAGCAGTCTGAAGAACAGTCTGAGAAGTTTTTTTTTCCTGTGGCCAAATCTAAATAAGTACAAGACCTTTCTGCATTTTTGTTAAAGGGATATGAGGAATGATTTCTAATCTTTCTGGCGATTGCTTACATGCTTATGAACTGAACTTTAAAAATTGATTTATTCTACCATGTTTGAAAAGGCTCCAATGTTTAACGATGCTAATTGCTAAATAAGTTTAATTGCTTTTTCTATACATTCTTATTCGATTTATGTATTCTCGATGTAATTTCCATGTTTTTACAGTATTTCTGAACATTTCATTGTTCAGTTATGGTAATAGTTAAGAGTAACAACTCAGAGGTCGATCTTGTAATCGAGTTACTTTATCGTGGATGGATATTGTAACTCAGTTGCTTTACCTAGGATGGCATCCTAGGTAAAGCAACTTAATACTTTGTACTTGGTACTTAATATATTTTTAACTTGCTTGATTATGTTACATCTCTAGCTATCTCTATGTACTTGGTACTTAATACTTTGTTGTTGGTGGTGATACTGTTGCAGAACAACCATACGATAGTATCCCAAACTTCACTGCTGCTGATGCACTAAGGCTTACTGGTGTTGGGAGAAATGAGTTCATAGATATTATGAACAAATGCAGATCAAAGGTAATATTTTGTCATTTTGTGGGCTTAACAGCATGTTAGAATGTTATGCAACCTTGTGAAACATGCATAGTTTTCAAGTACTTGGTCATGTGAGTTTATATGTAATTTATTTCACTCTAAAGAATACAAACTGACAACCTGTGATTTACAGATCTCAGGAAAAGGAAAAAAAGAAAAGCTACAGAAATTTTCACACTAAAAACCATCTAGCCCTAAACTTGTTGGACCAACAAAATGATAAACAGAATCCTAAACCATAAAAACAGCTCATTCAGTTATTCTGTTAAATCAAATCTGTTGTAACAGATGAGGGTTGGTGTAAAATATTGGACCACCCAGTGCAAAGCGTGAGTCTAATCCTTGTGAAAAATTATGAACAATGTATGCATTAGCATATTGTAATTGACTGCTGTTAGTATAACTTTTCCTTTTAGGTGTGATTTTTATGTTATAATAGACAATATCTTTCAGCAATATGGATCTTGCAAGTGGATAACATTTTTTCTGTTGATTTTTCAGAAATTAATGTGGAAGCTAAACAAATCAATTGCAAAAGAAATGCTGCCTACACAACCTATTGACTTCCCAGTTGAGCCGTGGTGGGGAGTTTGTCTTGTTAACTTTACATTGGAAGAGTTTAAGGTTTGTTCACTGTTATTGCATATATGTAAATGTACATTTGACAAATAATATAATGAAACCTACTGTCAGCATGAAAGATACAATGCCTGCCATATCTTTTCGCTCCCAAAAGGAACTAAGTGTAACTCATTTGGTGGGTGGTTTGTATGCACACTCCCCACTACCCAGGATTGAGTTCTCTTCAAATCGAATTTGGGAAGTCTATTTCTTCTTAAACGTGATGCCTTCTAGTTCCTCCTAGGTTGATCAAAGTTTTTCTTTTCTTTTTGATGTCTTCTCTCCTACATGAAGCCATCATATCTCTATGAAGTCCTGTAATATATTTCTGTAGTATTCTGATAAGAGTTCATGTTATGGATTATTGTAGAAGCTTTCAGATGAAGAGACTGCAACAATTGACAAAATTTGCAAAGAGGAAGCCAACTCATATGTTCTTTTTGATCCAAAGGTTATAGATGGCCTTTATAAGAGAGGGCTAGTGTACTTCGATGTGCCTGTTTACCCAGATGACCGTTTCAAAGGTACACAGTAAGATTGTTTTGAGGATTTGAGCAGAGTTAAGCTAATTGATTGGCATTGTTGCTAGTATTGTTTTATATCTATATTTTATTTGTGTTTTCTCCATATTTAATGCTGAGAAAGATGATGCAAATACCACATCTTACCTGTTGTGTGCCAAGGAATGTTATTGTGTGGCATAATAATCAGAATGCTAGCATTACATATGGCACAGTTTTACTGTTATCAAAATTCATCACAGTTATGAACATTCTTGGCATTGGTGTCTATTGTGTGACTTAGTTTGTATTTATTCAAAATGATAACACAGGAGTTGAATCCTATATATTTGCAAAATTTTACTTGATAGATCAGTTTCACATTTCAGGGTGCAAGCAAGTATTTTTTTAAAACAAAAAAGACATGATCCTTTATTTTCCATTGCACATGCAGCTCATTGTGTTTGTACTTTTGTGGTGGTGCCATTTTATCATTTTTTAGAATAAACTGTGAACTGTACATCTGAGTTTGTTGTTTAAATACAAGTAAAAAAAAACTGTCAGGTGCTGTGCAGATTTGTGCCAATATAGTATTTTATAGAGTTTACGGTTTTACTCTTTTTTCAGTTTCCAGGCTTGAAGGTTTTGTATCTAACAAGGAGCAATCATATGAAGACCCAATTGAGGAGTAAGTGCTTGTAGTTCTTTTGCGTAGTGACTTCTCATTTGCTAGTCATATCACCTGCAAACTCCAAAGCCATCAAAGCAGTGACTTGATTTTCTTGATTGCAGGCTACTGTATAATGTGTTTGTAGTATCAAGTGCTAATGCTACTGTTGCTGAATTGGCTGCAACTTTACAGGCTGACCTTTTTCAGCTGCAGGCAGCTGCATCATTTGCTTGTCGATTGGGCTGGGCTGTAAAACTTGTAGATTCAGATTCTGTTCTTAATAATGAGGGTGCACATGCATTTCCTAGTAGTATTCTTAGTGATGATGAAGAAGGTTCAAATACAAGTATTAACTCAGAAAAGTCTGGCCAACAGTTGATTAGCATGGATTCTGATGGACCTAGGAAATTATCTGGAACTGCTCAGGTGGCCTTTGTTGTTGATGCCAATGTTACTTCATACTTGATGATGGGCTCATTATCCCCAGGTTAGTCTTTTAGTTCACATTTCTAATGCGGATTGCATAACATTATTGGAATTCTCTTCAAGATTGTCCAGGTGGTGCTTTGCTATATTATATGGTTCTGGATACTTCATTTTTTTATGCTCCCGCTTCCCTTGTCTTTCAAATAAATGTCATTGTTTGTTTTACTGTTCAAAGTTTGACTAGCATCTTTTCAGAAATCTGCATATATATTATTACAACCTTGATTTTATATTTTGGAGGTCAATTAGTTCTGACCATACCATTTATACAGTATAAATTATTACATTTCAAACTTTGATAGTATCTCATAAGAGTAAGAAAACGTAGGGAGTATAAGTGGCAAGATTTTAAAGTACTTCTGATGTCAATCAAACAATATCGTTTTGAGAATTATTGCTAGGTACATTTTGAGTCTGGATCCTCAGCAGTACTGCTAAGTCTCAGACATATGGGTCCATGGCTATGTGTTAGTGGCTGTTAATGCACCAGCAGTGCTGTAGATGATCCTTATCTGTAAATTTGTTATAATGAAGTCAGCAGCAATAATTATTTAGTGGCAGACACAGTAGATTTGTGTAACATATATATCCAGGGATCTCTTCTTTCTCATATCAGTGGTACAAATGACAGTTCCACTGTACTCATAAATAGTTAAAGGGAAATGTTTTGATGCATGATTTGCGAGAGTAACTTCATCAACATTCTGCAGGTTTAAAATCTCATGCTGTCACACTCTATGAGGCTGGAAAATTGGGTGATTCTTGCATTGCAGATCTGTGCAATGATTTGGCTAGTTTAGAGGGAAAGAAATTTGAGGGTGTGCTAGAGGAGTTTGCAAATCATGCATTCAGTCTGCGATGCTTTTTAGAGTGTTTACAGTCTGGTGGGGTTTTTACAAATGAAATTATTGATACTGCCAGTGAATCAAAGACACCAACTAGCTCTTTGCATGACATTGACAGTGCTACTAGCCATTTGTCTGAGGTAAAAGTTGAGGATACAGTTGATGATAACCATGATGAATTTCCCCAACATGACCAGTCAACAGCAATGGATTTATCGGAAAGCGGGGAAAGCATGGCAAAAAGTGAGTCTGAGAATGGCACGACCACACAACTAGATGTATCAACTGGCACTCGAATGATGAAGAACAAAAGGAAGTACAAAGTTGATATCCTTCGCTGTGAGAGCTTAGCCTCACTTGCCCCAGCGACATTGGAACGACTGTTTCTACGGGACTATGACATTATTGTGTCCATGGTTCCGCTTCCTTCATCATCAGTTCTTCCAGGTCCTTCAGGCCCTATTCATTTTGGCCCACCTTCCTATTCCGCCATGACACCTTGGATGAAGCTGGTATTGTATACAGCAGGGCATTGTGGACCAGTGTCTGCTGTTTTCATGAAAGGACTACGTTTTAGACTGCTTCCAGAACCATTAGCTGGTTGTGAAAAGGCACTGATATGGTCTTGGGATTGCTCTATGGTGGGTGGACAAGGAGGGAAGTTTGAAGGGAGCTTAGTCAAGGGCAACCTACTATTGCACTGTTTGAATTCGATGCTTAAACATTCTGCTGTGCTGGTGCAACCACTTAGCATAAATGATCTTAACACATCAGGAAACCTTGTTACTGTTGATATCCCTTTACCCCTCAACAATGATGATCAGTCAATTTCATCTGCGGTATCTGAGACGAATTTGCCAAAGGAACAACTCTTTAATTTGGCCTCTGTATTGAAGGACCTGTCCAGCAAATTTGAGCTGAGCACACTTGGCTACCTTCGTTTGCTAAGACTTCACAGGATTGATGAATCAGGCAAATCTGACCCTGAAGATGCAAGCTATCAGTGGGTGCCTTTGAGCTTGGAGTTTGGGATTCCCTTATTCAACCCGAAGTTGTGTGAGAGGATTTGTGAAAGGGTGGTTGCATCCCACATGCTTCAAAGGGAAGATTTCATGGAACACTCTGATGTGATGCAAAATGTGAGAAGGCAACTGAGAGAACTCTGTAATGAATATCAAGCAACTGGTCCAATTGCAAAGTTATTTAACAAGCGTGGAAGCTCAAGGGACTCACCGCGTGCCTTGATCAACAATATTAGTGGCAAATGGAATATCACTAATGACTCTTCCACACCATCCAGCAGAGGAGCCCCAAGTGAACACGATAGGCTGAAATTCGCTGGACGGCACAGATGTCGTACAGAAGTTGTGAGCTTTGATGGGAGCACTGTCAGGTATGTCTATATATAGTAGGTTTCATTTGCAGTTTAAGAATAGGTTTGATTTGATCAATATTTATGGGTGCTCTGTTCTGACGTTCTGAAATTCTAAAGGTCGTATGCACTTGCTCCTGAGCACAATGAAGTCAAACCTTTCTCTGGAGAACAATCTTCCCTACATGATCAAGAAGACACAAACAGCAAGGATGTAGTCTTGCCAGGAGTAAATCTTATTTTTGATGGCGCTGAATTACATCCTTTTGATATTGCTTCTTGCCTTCAAGCACGCCAACCTATTTGGCTTATAGCTGAGGCATCAGCTGCTTCATCAGCATTGACATAATGTGTCCATAATACCCAGTATAGTCATTACGATGCCAATATATCCAAGTTTGTTGGTAATAATTCATTCTTTTTCTGGGTATTGCACTATGGAAGCCTCTTGAAAGGGAGATTATGGGTCTGATCCTTAAGGAAACAAGGATAGTGGCCTGCTGTTTTTTGCAATATAACCAATTGTTTCCGTAAGAACTGACCATGTGGTTCTCATCAATCTGAGGCATGCGTTTTTTTTTTCACATAATTTGTAAGTACACGTCTTCAACCTGTTGCTTTTTTTTTTCTCAGTTTGTGCCAAAATTGGGACAGCTAGTTGCTGAAAGAAACAAATCCCTGGGTGTTGATTTTAGAGGTTCCAGTTGTAGGATTTAGCCCAAGTTACCATGCTTCATGTGAAGGCCTAGATCGTTTCATGTTGTGTTGCCCAAAGTGACAATGTTCCTGGCAGAGTTTTCTTGTTTTATTTCTTGAATCTGTTTTCTCACTTCCTTTGAATGAGCAAAATATAATTACACTTAAAGTTCACGAACTCTTATGAAATAAGTAAGCCAGTTGTGAAGTCTGCTGTAAAGAACCTGATGAGGGCTCTTATATGTTTTTAACACGAGGACCTTTTCGGCCTTCTGAGTACTAACGTACGCTCGCCGTATTTACTTGCAGGGCATCTTGGACCGTATACCACTGACTTATCAATTCTGTAAGATTTCTTTGGTGTTCTACTTCAAGGCTGCATGCATTGTGCAACTAAAATCATAATGGTACAACTGTTTGTTGTACATCATTGTGCAGACCAACGTAGCTCATGTAGTACAATTACTAAAAAAAAATCCAAGTTTTGTATATGTATGCTTCACACATCTTTGTGGTGACGCTAGTGCATAAGAAAAAATGTATGAATCCAATTTCTCAAAGAAGCATCAGGTGCCAGTTTAGATGAGCTGGAAAATTTCAAAACACTCGTAAATATAACATTTTAAGAGTTCGAATCATCTTTCTCGAATGCCTACTGCTTGCCCAAATAAAACATTGCCTATGAATTATGCACCCATCCATCCTCATCGTTTGAGAGCGTGCGTGAAGTAGGCATAAAGTCAATGCAATTATGTGGTTTCGCTGATGAATCTACCTTTCCCGTGGATTCGGAGTGTAACCTATAAACTAAAACAGAAAAACCAAAGCAAGGTTTTTCTTGCTTATGACATAGTATTTGGCTTATAGATGCTTATTACAATATAGTATTTGGCTTATAGATGCTTATTACAATAAATACTTATGCCTCTAACCTGTTTGATAAAGCTTATGTCTTATAATAGCCATAAGACACTCAATAAACTGATACATAAGCTCTACCAAACATAACGAATTGTCGACTGTAACAAATCATTAACTGAGGGAAAATGTACTTTTAAATGTCCTGGTGAAGTGAAGAAATCGTTGCCCTCGAGGACCACGTTAGCAGGAAGATAATTATCGATAAGGAACACGCGTCATTTCTAGGCAATTCAAGATTAGAACCCGGAGGATAATTCAAAGCGTCTTGGAAACACAAAAGGAGCAACAGACTACACTGAAGTGCAGAGTGGCAGCCTAGAAGGAAGCTAAAGGTGGAGAGCAACACATGGCTCTTGGAATACATTTCATGGTTGTTGAAGCTGAAATGCAACTTTTTTATGCTGAACGTAGAACCTAACCCGACAGCACCCGGTGTAGGTCCAGCACTCAGAACACGCCGGAGAGCAGGCTAGCAGCGCTGGATAGCGCGGCGCCGGTGATGGCGAAATGCACGATCTTGTCGGAGTGTCCCCCGGCGTCCCCAGTCAGAGCCACCGCGACACCGGCGATGGCTCCAGCAATCGCGCTGTTCTTCTGCAGGAATAACAGAATCAAGAGTTAGTTACTGTCGTTTCGGTCCGGTGCCGAGCTGCAGCTTAGAACAAGGGAGTAGATTAGGAGATGGCACGAACCCAGTCATGGCATCCTCTGGCCTCCCTGAGCCCGTACGTTATCCCCGAGTGAACCCCGGCTGCCAATCCTGTCATGGAAAAAAAAAAAAGAACAGAGTTGTGCACTTGTGAGATCCATTGTTCAAGAGCAGAAAGAGGAGCAAATATTGCAAGTTCACTGTGTGATTTGATTTGCTGGAACACTCACCCCACTGAAAAGCCTCCTTGCCAGCGGATTTTACCACTGCCTCAAGCGAGTTCTGGCCATCGTCCCCTGTGGTGGCGGTGGCGGTGAAACAAATACAAACGTTAGCCCCGGATCGATGCACAGGTAGAGAGGAAGAAATAGCCAGCGATTCATAGATTCAGGCTGGGTGCGTACCTCTGATGCTGGAGAAATGGCTCCTCTTGGGAACGTTTGGGTCCAGGCCAGACGACGAGTCTCCAGAGAGCCCTGCAAAAAATTAACCGTGTGAGGCATCATCATCATTCAGTACTAGCACATATGCGAGACGACATGGAGAACTAAAGACGGTAGTATATGGGAGGAGCAGCAAGAAGGTGGTTACCGTCGACGGTGACGAAGTATGCCTCCCTGGTGACTGCCCTGGCTGCCCCGACTCCGGCGGCGCGGATGAAGCTGTCGGCGACGCGGTTGAGGAGCGGGTGGCCGAGGTCGAGCAGGCACCGCTTGTCCATGCTCGCCACCTCGTCCTTGAACGTCCGCGTGTCAAGCCGGCTCGCCATCTCTCTCAACTGCCTGCTGATTAGCGAAAGCGAAAGTGAAAGCTCTAGACAGAAACAACAGTGGAACAAGCACCGGGCGTTCGAGGCGCCGGGGCCCGGGGTGTTTAATGCCGCGAGGCGGGACACGTGTACGCGACCCAGCACGTGTCTGCGGTCGTGGCGCGCGCACCGCGGCGCGCGTGGACACGGCAGCGGGCGCTTCCAGGGCTTTCGGCGCGTGCTGACAAAGTGACAACCAACCTCGGCGCCTGGAGCCGCCGCATTGGGCCGAGGGAGCCGTGCTGGCCGGCTCAGCGGGCCGAGCAGAGCAGAGCAGGCCGGCGGGAGCGTCGTCCATGGGTCCTCGCCTCGCGCACGTCCTTCAAGAGGGCCATGGCCCGCTAGTTGGTTCTTCTCCGCTGGAGTTCCCAGTCATTCAGCACCGCGATGCTCGGCGCAGCCACTGGAACACCACACGAACCACGGTAAATCTGTCACGGTCAGGGCCTCAACAGAGCTTGAGAACTCTGGTCTGAAAAGCGAATCATACAAGCCAAAATCTGTGTCCTCATGAAAAGCATATCACCGCTTCATCGATACCTTGTTGTTTACAAGATACTGCAATTTTTGTGCATGACTTCTGATCTGAGATCCAGCCTCCAAACGCCGTCTAGTATGGTGGTGGTCCTCTTTTAATTGTCCAGTGGAATGCTGGGCCTTTCAGCAGTAAAGTTGCATCCTCTGTCCGGAGTGACTGCCGATCGATAGTGGAGACTGCTGAAATTTCATTGCCACTCACCGTTCTTCACTCCTGCAGAGCGAGTGGAGCTGACAGTAGTCATAGGCTCTACTACTTGCTTGTCATTTACATCTTGTCAAGGTGTTCCCAAACACGATTCTGTAGCAGCAGGATTTAGCATACTTCTGTCAGAGTACACGAGAGTAAGTAACGGCAGGCCTTATGGGTTAACAAGACTTGCGCGCGTGCGCGTCAAGCATCATCAAATGGGGCAACCACGTGCTCGCCTTTGCCGTCTGTCGCGTGTATTGATATTTTCCCAACTTGAGAATGGCATGTTTGGTCCCGATCGGCCAATGTTTTGCGTACCGATCTGTGCAACGAGCAAGCACGTGCGCGCCGTGCTGTTGTGCTTATCGGCCGGCTCCATAGTCTCTTTCAGTCTGATGCTGCTTTCTTTGATGCACGTTATTACTGCCTTCGTCGCATTTTGACGTTGCCCCATTACTTGTCAGGTGCCACCGTGCGTGCCAGGGCGACTTGGGTATGATACGAATAGGATAGCGCAGTATAAATTGTTCCTGAAATAACCTGTTGCTCACTGTCAATATTTCATACTCCCTCCCGGCTATATCCATGGCATTAGGACAACTCTGCTCAGCTTAAATAGTGTCAGGTTGCACGCTCTTTTACTGGCTAGGCGTAAAGTTTATGCTAGTACTTTTTTTTTAACCGAAGTTTTTTTTTCCGACGTAACAGAAGTTTATGCTGCTTTGAAATTTGGAATGCACTTGCTATTGTGGTCCCCGCTTTACAGCCATACTACGCTCGATCATCTTTTCCTCTGAAAAGGGAAAAGTTTAGTGGGTGGATCCGTAGGCTCGCTGCCTGCTCTTTTTGTACAGTGGTGGTGTCATGGCAATGGCATCAGCATGACGACTTACTAACAAGTAACAAAGGACAGGAGAAGAATCTCTCTAGTCTCTAATTACAGTGGTTCTGAGCAGGATTGAGAACACTTCACACACCCCACAGCCAATCAAGTTGATGCAGTTTCCACACCAAGTGATGTTCAGGAATATGTGCATAAAGTAGAAGAGGGCTTTGCATAATTTTCTCTGTGCAGAACAATACAGGATAAATACTGCTTCAGCCTTTTTTTTTCCTTTAGCGAACAAGGATTACATGCTGTTGCTGCTCCAGATCGCCCTGCAGCCTGAGCATTCTCGACGAGTTTCGCCTTTGCTCCTGTAATACATATCGAGGTTTTCAAGTCAGTGATAGATTCATCATATATAGTATAGCCACTTTCAGCTTGAATCAACCAAACACCAAACCAACTGACTGCTACTGTTCTGTACCACCCAGGAGGAGAACAGAACAGAGAGCAGTGTTAAACAGAGGTGACAACCCAACCAACCTGGAGCATCTGCAGCCGGTATTGCCGCTGTCCCTGCTGGATCGCGGAGATGAGCCTCATGACAACGTAGAAGGGCAGCAAGATCCCACTCGCCCTCAGCAAGTACACCTTCAGTTCAAAGCAAAGAAACACTTGTGATGAGCTACAGTGGTGCAGTGATTGCAATGAACTTCAGATACTTTTAATTCCTTTTGGCAGATGCCAGAAACAATGAAGGTAGAACTCACTGTGAGGAGGCCGAACGCGTACTGGTTCGCCGCTCCCACCGCCACCACGGTGAAGAGGTGCCTCAGCAGCAGCACGATCGTGAACTGAAACCGTGCAAGATAAAAATTCAGAGTTCAGAGTAGTGCAAACAAGGCAATGCCCGGGATCGGTTCCTGTCAGTTAACGAACGTACCGTGACCGCCACGGATCGGCACCAGGACGCGCTCCTGCCGGCGGCACTGGCGCACTCGGCTTGCTCAGGTTCAGGCCCAACCAATGGCTCTTCATCGTCCCCCTCCTCAGGATCGTAGTTCAGCCTCGGCACCTCCAAACTCCCTCTGCAACAGTAACAACACAAGCAGGGTGATCAGTAAGTCACAATGTGGTGGTTGGCATTGTACTGTAACTGATTTCGTCCACGCTAACTAACTCGCCTAGCTGGACAGACTCGATTGAGAGATCGCCACCATTATCCATGATCGCTCAGTGGTACTGCCCTGCACTGCACGACGCGTGAAAGGACAGAGTATTTGACTCCATCGCATCGGCGCAGGACACGGTGGTTGGCTGCAATGTTTGTACTACTGGTACTGTACTACAGATGTGCGTGCCGCGAACAATGCAATGTTCGATCGACTGGGATAAGGGAAGAATAATCAGAGAGGACGAGGCGCGGTGGTTGGCCGGCCTGCGCCTAACGACGGAACAGCGTGGCCGGGCCCACGTGACAGCCACCCACCGTTTCCTTCCTTGTGTAAAGAAGATGCCGCGATGGACAGGCAGGGTGATGACAGGCAGAGGAGAATGAGCCGGACCACCACTGTGTTGATTGGAATGCTTGTTTGCTTGTTTCCGGATCACATCAGAAGGTCATCATCATTGACAGATAGCCTGCCATCTTGGCATTTGGTAATGCCGGTACGCAATCAAGAGCGGCCTGGCTGGCAACTTCTGATTAATCAATCGAAGACAGGTTTGGTCAGCAACTGAGCCAGATAGGTACCACCAGTTGGTTGCTTGGGAAGAAATGTACGGTCACGGGAGTTCAACAAGGGACATTTCTTTTACTTTAGGATTATCAAGGCACATTGATTGACAGTTTCGTGGAACCAATAGACATCAACTACAATTAAATCCAACATTCACCTGGTTCTATGGCCTCTATGCGCGTATCCATAGAAACGCCCAACCCAGTATGTAAAAAACAAATTCATAGAGAGAGAGAATGACGGACCCACCTGATCGTGACCGCGACATCAGCAGCAGGTTGAGCCTTCTTGGGAGGAACGGTGTAGCCAGGCTCGAAACTCTGTCAGTAAATAATAACACGCCGTCAAACAAAATGGATAAAAACAAACCCTGTCATCCGAGGAAGAACAAGCTCGAACAGTCTCCTACCTACGGAAAGTTTTGACAACGCAAAGCCCTGATTACTTTATCTTTGAGAAAAGAACAATGCGTTGCTCGTACTTGCTGTGATTAACAAGGTATGGTATAACCGCTTTGATTAGCCTCAAAGAAATGATATCCTGTCTTTACGAAAGCAACAGACGCGTCGCGCGGGTAAAAGTTTTCGTTGCCAAAGATGATTATGAATTATGATGAGAAAATTCTAAGCCCTCGCTGAATTTAATTGTTTTTCCACTGAACTCAAGTCCACAATGACTTCCATGGATAAAACATTGGGGGACAGAGAACAAACAGGGGAGACAGACTGAGAGACATGAGAACTGAAAGGAAAGGATGATCAAAACGGCTGATGAATGGTTATTAATTCTACGAACCTGAAGGCAAATTTCGCAGAGGGTGCTCCCCTTCTCGTCGCACCATCGCTGCACGCATCCCCTGTGCGCATACTGCAGGCAGACGCAAGAACATGAAGAACAGATTAGCCATCAGGATCGTAACTTCACCAAGATGAGAAGCCATGGAATAAAACTGCTCAGAACAAGAGCTCCATGCGCACACAGAAACAAAGCGTACCTTAAGGGAGCCTGAGCAGGCGCAGGGCGACTCCATGGTCGAGCAGCTCTGATCCTCCTCGTCATGGCAAATCCTGCACTGCCTCAGGGAGGAAGAGGACGAGCACGATTCTTCATGTTCCATCCCTCTTCTTCCTCTCTCAATTCTCAGGCCTTCTTTGTCCTCCTCCTCTGTCTCTCCTCTCTCAAAAAACGGTAGGTGATTGCCTCTGCTCTTCTTCCTCAGCCCTCTCTCTCCGGATGGATGGTTGGAGGCTGCTTTAAATAAATAATCTGGAGAGGAGAGGAACGAAACCGAAAGGCGTCGTCACAAATCTAAATGGTGCGCGAGGTGGAGCCCACCGCACCAGGAACGGCCACAACAGTTCGTAGTTAGTCCCGGTCCGCTGCGGCAGGCATGGCTCGAGATAGCTCCTGCAGGCAACACCATGATACCGATCTGTGGCTCGACGCGTATGCATGAATAATTTTTTGCCAAACTTCCTTACGTGCGTATGTAGCGAGCAGTACTCAAGTCCTACTTTTTGTTGTGTCAGGGACTTTGTTCTTTGAGGAAAGCAGCAGCATATTTTAAAAAGAGACACTTTTTGAAATGTAGTTTAATTTTAATAAGAAAACAGACACTTCATACCTGGTCTCAATTGTGCCGTTGTCTTGTTTTTTTTTTTCTTTCGGTATGGCTTTTTTTTTTCAGTTGATGTGCCAAGCTGCAAATAATCTTCTACCAATTGGTGATTGGAAAGAAGTGAATGACCAATTTGAGAATCAAATTATTCTTCAAGAATGAATACTGGGCTACTTATAAATTAGTGCTTATTTGAACAATATACTTTTGTTGTAAAATCTTTAAGTAACTTAATGAAGTGGCTCCACCCTCCGGTTGTCCTTGTTGCAAATAGATAAAAGTTATTTTTTGGAGTTACCAAATTTACTGCTACTCGAATTAGTTAACAGGGTATGCATATACTCTTTTCCATTTTTAATATCCTTGGTTAATTTTGAAGAAGAAAGTTATCATGACATCATCAATCCAAAACTGGAGCCAGTATTTTTTTTCTTGTTATGCGAAAGTACATTTTGTTTATATATGATTATCATTTTGCTACGCATAATACTAGTTAATATAATACGTGATTAGAGGATGACATTTTTTAAGTGAAATACCAAAACCAGATTATTTGTTCTCTTTGCAACCTGTTGAGCAATTTTGCTTCGAAACAGCCAGGCAGGAGAGATGGTACTTCCCGGTGGCCAATCAATTATCAATGTCACTCTTTTCAGGTGAAACCATATGACAAGTGTCTTGCTTCTCCTTTTCAGATAATCAAACCGTTACAGCTTTGTGGTTTCATTTGAAACCTCAGCTTTGTTGGCAGAGGGCTCTGGAATTTCATCTAGAAGCATGTGCATTTTAGGTGTTTCGAACGATAATACCATGTCTATAGAGCGCCGTCAGGCTAACTGAAACATTCCGACTAGCTAGTCTTGAAGAACGTCTAACATTGTCAAAACAAAACATCGTAGACCTTAATTTAAACACGGCGAGCAGTAACGTTCCTAGCCTCCTGTTGAACACGGCGATAGGAGCTATGTTTCGTTTTCATATGTATTAGGTACTAGTCTCATGCCAGCCAGCAGAGAGGCAAGAATTAGATTTTTCTATTTTTCTGAATGAATGGGTTGGCAGGCGTTCGTAGCTGTATGTATGTTCCAAGAGATCAGAGCTGGCGACCAACTAATCTGGTCGGCCACATAACTAAATTAGTGGCATCATTTGTCATGACAACGTGGATCATGTCAACAGACGCCGCTTATATAGATAGCCACTGGACAAGTCCAACCGGACAGGGAGAGATGAGAGACATGCTCCTAGTGTCATCCAACTCGGAACCTCTGACTTATCTATCCTCACCTAGTGATGATTGGTTTATTAAGTCCCTACGTTAGCTGCCAAACTTTTAGATATATCTGAGAGAAAAATTAGCACAATCCGGGGAAAAGGAGGATTGAGCCTAACGACTAGTAAGGCACTGTAGCGATGATTTTGTTGTGTTCCTCTGTTATCCATATTTCGAAAAATAATGGTGTGGCCAAGATGGTTTAATTAATTCTGTCCAAGGCAAATTATGTTAAGACATTGTAGTGAATGTGATTTATTCTTCACATGATTTTTGTTCGTTTGAACGCATATTTTTCCTCCCTGTGTCCTCTCTTTCGGCGGTTGCACCGGCACATTGTCCAATATTCTTCCTCAAACAATACAATGCTATTTTTTTATGAGGATATGATAACATATTTGGGAGAAAATTAACAATAAACAGTTTAATTCTGGGAGGATTGAAGAATTTACTCTGATAATAATGCTAAAAAAAAATTATACTCTGATAATAATGCTCAAAAAATATATACTCTGATAATAGTAGGACCCAACCACCTGATCGCTGAGTCATTGTCGCTATCCCATGATCCGTTTCTTTTTCTTTGGTGACTGCGAAATCAGGAGGGCAAACCGAAATCTGCCTCCGATTCTGGTAACGAGTGATGAATTAATTATGCAACAAGTTAGCCCCCCTCGCGGCCACACGCTGATCGACGCTGACACGCAGGACGAGCGAGGCAGCGCCGTCCAAAGATAACCCTGCCCCGTTCGGCCACACGTAGCAGCAAGCCCCGCCGTCCATGGAGTGGGGAATGTTCTTCACAGGGGTGACGTGACCAGTATCTTTCTCGAGTAAATGCGTACGTGGCATGCGAACTGGGCTTTTCAGTCGCACGGCAACCTTCGAAACGACGCCACGTGGACAAACGACCGTTGGAGCAAGCTATGTACACTGTACTGTAGTTTGTACTGAATTTCTTGTCACTTTTGAATAGCGTTTTCTTCTTTTCTGGTGACTGTCAGTGGCAAGGCTGTGAGACCGGATGTTGCATTGCATGGGACCGAAAGATGACTGCTCCTCCAAATTCATTCTCTAAACCAAATAAACACGCAAGAAAAGGGTTGAGACTCGAGAGAGAGGTCTCCCTGGTCCTTGCAATACACGTTTAATTAATTGTCACCATATATTCCTTCATCTAAATAAATAAATAAACTCTCTGAAAGTCCCCTTCGTCAATCAAAGAATATAATAATTCACCTAAGTGAAACAAACCGAAACCTGATGAGTGATGACTGATGTTTTTTTATACAGATTCTACTGCAGCAATGAATAGTGAATTTTAGAATTTCGTAAACAGTTCAAGGTACTGATTTTTTTCTTAAAAACAATTTTTGGAACTAGTTAATATTATTAATTACCCGATTTTAAAATTTGTAAGACGAGCATCCCTATCGTCGGTTGAATTGTCTCTTCCTTAACACTTAAACATCTCAAAGTGTCAATTAAAAATACTTTTTTATTTGAAAAACTTATAACACTTTTTATGTATATAGAGTGAACATTTATGCACCCATTCAAACTTAGAAAAAGTTCTAAAAATTTCAGGAGATTTGAAACGGAAATTAATAAATAAGGGTACTTGTTAAGAACTAATTTAATTTATTGGCATCTTAACCTTCTCTAAAAATTGAAAAAGATCACCTAAATTCATTGTGTCATAAGAACTACTAATATATATAATTTTTAATAAAGGATAGTTTCTGTACAAGACTTTTGAGTTTTTTGACTTTAATTCAAATTTGATTTTGAATTCAAAGTGTATATGATCATATTTTAAACTATAACTCTTTCTAAGACATAAATTTGTATAACACATTTTCTTATTTATGAATTTATATTTTAAATTTACTAATATTATTTAGATTTTTTAGTTTAAATAATTCAATAAATATTTACTTTATATGTTCATAAAACTTTATTAGTTTGTAAAATGAAAAAATATTTTTAATTTACACTTCGGAAGACTTAAGTGTTAAATAGAAAAAAAAAGCTCTAGACCGTGTCACCGTGTAGATGGACGTCATGCCTGTCAAGTGAATTCAGTCGTCCTTTTAGTGGGTGACAAATCCTTGTCGCCTGTCCAATAGGCGACAACGGTGCTAGTTTTTCAAATTTTATATTGTATGGTTAGACAAATTAAATAGTTTTAAAAAATAGTTGTTAATAAATAAATTCTCAAGGTACTATATTGATGGACGTCCCTAAAAGTTCGTAGGGCTCACTAGAGCTGTCCAAACAGGCGGCTTGGTCCGGCACGATCCGGACCTTAAAAGGCCCGACCGGTTAATATAGGGCTGGCACAGCACACGGGTCTTTTCAAGCCGTGTCGAGACAGCCTATTGGATCGCGAATTGTCTAAACGTGTTGGGCTGACCCATTAAGCACGACAGGTCGATCAAGAATAATGGATCAACTAGAATTAAGGGTGCTAAAATGATGAAAATAAGGTGCTATAAAGGGGAATTAAACAAAGACCTCTTGATATTGAAAAGATAACCTTCCTGTGCAGGCTAGAATGATTTGTTATATACAAGAAAAATAATAAATCACTTAATAGAATTATAAATGAATCATATCGTGTCGGTCTTAAGGTCTGCTCCTTGGTCTAGTCACAGCCCTTGAGGCATGCTCTTTGACCTAGGCACGGGCCTTAAAATCAGTGAAGTATGCCGGATTTGTGTCGTGTTTTTTTTAGGCTTCATGTCAGCCCACTCGGCCCAGCCTCATTGGACAGATCTAGGGCTGGCTAATTGGAAACTGAAAGCCCAAACACCTGAGAGTCGTTTGTGGCTGAAACTGGGCCAGAAAAGAAGCCCACGATGAATCGGCGAGTCATCCACTCTGTGGGCGCCGAGCCACCGACCACTCGGCAGTGTTATCCGGTTTTGATGAAACTGACTGTCCCCCGTTTGCTTCCAGATCCAGACTAGAGAGAGCGCCGAGCAGACTGAGCAAAGCAAATGACAGACGTGCCACCTACCATTGTCAACGAATGACGCGCTGGCAGTGGCGCAATTTACGCGTGTTACCATGGGCGTTCGGAGAAACCCACAAAAGCATGGCGGCGAAGCGGAAACCGGCGGCGGCCGCATCCAAACAAACCCGGGTCGCTTGTTTTTGTTTACTAATAAAACAGAGCCCTTCCCTTGTGCTCTTTTCCACCATTGCCTCCGAATCATAATCATCCCCTCCATTCATTCTCCGCGAAACTGATCAGGAATTCAATCGCGACATGGCATCTCCTCCCTCCCCCGCTGCTTCAGCCGCCGCCGGAGCCGGACGCCGCATCGTGGTGGCCGTGGACGAGGGCGAGGAGAGCATGCACGCGCTGTCCTGGTGCCTCGCCAACGTCGTCTCCTCCAAAACCGGCGACGCCGCGGATACGGTCGTGCTCCTCCACGCCCGGCGCCCGCGCCCCGTCTACGCCGCCATGGACAGCTCAGGTACTACACGTACGCGCCTGCTTCTTCGGTTCTTCCAGCTCATGAGTCATGAGTGACTTCAAGCAACGGAGTTGATGAGCCGCTGCTTCTCTTGTGGTGGATGCAGGGTACATGCTCACCTCTGACGTGATGGCCAGCGTGGAGCGGCACGCCAACGCCGTCTCGGCGGCCTGCGTCGACAAGGCCAAGCGCATCTGCGCCGACCACCCGCATGTCCGATTCCTAACCTAATAACCCTTGCTTGCTTATCTTCTGCTTTAATTTATCCAGTTCATTCGATCCACGCATTTGATGCTGATCCTGCGCAACAACGCAGGTGAAGGTGGAGACGCTGGTGGAGAGCGGCGACCCGCGCGACGTCATCTGCGAGGCCACCGACAAGATGGGCGCGGACCTGCTCGTCATGGGCAGCCATGGATACGGCTTCATACAAAGGTGAGGAAGGGCAATCAATTTTCTAGGACAGAGCGTCCGTCTCTGATGATGACGCGTCGTTCGTTGGATAAGGATCAGGAGGAATGAAATGACAGCACTCGTCTCAAGTTGACAACGAGAATTCATAACAATCTTTGGTCAACATTTTGCAGGGCGTTCCTGGGAAGCGTCAGCAACCACTGCGCGCAGAACTGCAAATGCCCCGTCCTCATCGTCAAGAGGCCCAAGGAGCAATCCCAGTGATCCTGCAGCTCGGCCAACGTCAACCCTGCCAGTGTGAAAATCTGTGTACATAGGCGTGTTTGCTTTCCAGTTATGAACATTGTTTCTCAGTTGGAATAAGTCCTTCACCCGACAGCCTATTTTCTTCTCGTTTATATTCTACTGAAGAATACTGCACGATGATGCTCATCTATACGTGTTCCGATCTCAAGCTAACAGTGGAGATGACACACAAAAAAAGAAAACAGATTTCACAAAAACATGTACTTCCAAAATTGTTGTCGCTATTAATTTTTTTATTATCTTTGATTATTTATCTTATTCAAAATATTTGTTCAAATAATAAAATAAATTATGATAAAATATATAACATTTTTTAAAATCTTTTGAATAAAGAATAAGACAAAAGGTCAAAGATAACAAAAAAAATCAATGACAACAATAGTTTTGAAACAGTGAAACAGAGGGAGTAGTTCAATAATACAGAAAGTAGTTTACAAAAACAGTGAAGATATTTTTTGTAAATTCAGGAAGTAGTTTACAAAAACAAGGTTTAGAATTCGGCGAAGTCTGCTTCCAAAACCAAGTCTCAAACCCGACGCAAGTAAATAACCATTCGCTTGCGGCTTCTAAGCCAAACTTCCGCACAAATTTGCTCAAACAGCAAGGCAGGCACTAGAGTCTGCTGATAGCTTTCTATTCTATACCAAGACTAAATGAATCAGATTAACCAGTACTTCAATTTAGAGCCAACTCAGACAACACTAAGCTTCTGAGTTCCCATAGACTAGGGAGCCTCAAAGACCCAGAGTTCTGGATGAAGATGAAGGCAATCAAGTAATAACACCAATGGTGGCATAAACTTAAAACATAATGACCGAAATTAATATTAGGCAGAAGAAGATCCATGAGATCATACAGTACACCATTTAAGTTCCATCTGTAGTGGATCCTAACAGTAAAACTGAGCTAAAACAGAGGAAACACACGACATGCTTTTCTTTCATCATAAACTTCCAGCTTACTCCTCGGCTTCAGCCTCGCCACTCTTCTTGTTGTGCTTCCTTGAGTACCTCAGGTTCCTCAGGAACTTGGGGTCCATCTACAAACATCACAGAATAAATTATCAGTGATGAATTGGAGCATAACTTGGGCAGTTACTGAAACCAAATTATTCAGAACACTGAAATTTGGGGCCCTTTGAATGACTTGGGCAAAATGCAGCTCGTACTGCTGATGCAACACTCAAAATGGGGCCATTTCAATGACTTGAAATGCAGTTCGTACTTCTGATGCAAAATTAGGGGACATTATGACCAAAACAGAAAGTGAGCACAAGGAAAACTGAAATAAGATTGCAGAGTTGCTCAGGTAACCGCTCAGGAGGAAGCAATGTACTTCCCAGATTCATCAAGCAGGTGTCTGCTCTCAAAATGAGTTGATCGCATCATTGCAACACTCTTAAAGTTTCATTTGTAACAGGGAAGGAATCAGTGTTGATACTAGCAGAGCATTTCTTATACAACCTGGAAAATAATAACAACAGACAACTGGATGCAAAAAACTCATATTATTCAGAGATAATGCATCTTCATGGCAAGAAACTTAAGGTTACGCCTACACCAGAGTTGCAAAACGGCAACTAATATAGTTGCAATTTCGACATCACCAAAATCCTAGAGTGGCCAGATGGTAAATCAAAGGAGCAGCAGAAAACTAAGGCTACCTCCAGCAGCCGTTGCATTAACGCAGCCATGGACAGAGACCAAACCTAGGTTGAGTGAACTAATCTAGAACACCCAACTACTCCACTGCGCTACGAGATTCTTGTACAACTTAGTTGCCGCATCTACGGAGCACGAAAGGATTCGACCAGCCCGACTGGTTTGAGCCAGGAACAGATCGCGCGAGGCCAATACGATGAAGAAAACTTACCCCCTTGGTGGAGGTCTGGCGGTTGCGCTTGGGCTTCTTGATGCCGTTCTTGTGCGCCTTGTACGACTGGTTGTGCGCTGTGTGGTTCTTCGACTTGGCCATCTCCCCGGGATCCTTTCTTCCTTGGAGCAGCACAGCACAAATAAACGGCAAGTCAGATAAGAGGGAATTGGTGAAGGCCACGAAGAGCAAGAACGAGTAGATCGATTCGGGCGGCGGAGGGTTACCGAAGCGAGAGCTCGCAGGAGAGGAGCGCGACGAGTGGTACGGCGGCGGCGGCGTGGGAGGCTAGGGTTCTCGCGAGAGGCGAGGAGCGGAGGCTTATGTAAGGGAGGGCGGGCCTGTGCCAAATGACCTCGTTGACCTTGGCACCTCCCCGCGGTTGGATTATGAGATGCCTCGTTTCCGCGAATCGTAAAGCACTTTACATTATGGGCCAATGGATTAATGGTTACGGCTCAGTTAACTCATTGTTCCGTGCTGGTGAATGTTGGGCCTGAAAATCTCATGGTTCCTCGTCCACGGGCCGCTTGCCCGCTTATACAGGAAAACCAAGCTCGTTTTTTTTATCAAGAAAAATAAAAATTAGCTTTTTTATATAAAAAATCAAAATCACTTTTCTTGATCACAAAAAAAAAGAGCTTGATTGTTTTTCTTTGCGATCAAGAAAAGTCAAAATCGTCAATCCTCATGTCTATAGTTAGGGTCTATTTGACACAAATTATGTAAGTGCTTTTCTTTTTTGATAAGCTGTTTTAAGTAGAAATTGATATGGTAGTGGGAAGTGTCGAAAGAGTTTTGCAAATATTTATTCAATATTTGTTGTAAGTTGATGGTTCAATTGCATAAATATTTGTTCTAAAAGTTTATATGTTCATAGCAATGCACCAACGTACCCTAGTTAATATGCTAAGGTGGTACTATCAATGTATTTACGGACCACATCTGCTATATATTTTTTTTTTGGCAAGGCTATACTTTTTAATCCTTATTACGATGTGAATCATCGAGGTTATCTTTTGCATAAACAGAGGTCACACGAAAGTGAAATTACATTACCAAAGCAACGAAATTACAGCAAGTTCTTGTTAGAGTTTGATTGCACTACAATATTACAAGTCTATACGAAAAGCGAAAACATCAATAAAACCAACATCTATTGGTGTAACGTCAATCGTAAGTGTCCTCCTTCCTTGAGCTTCAGTTTGTCCCATATGATCGCAATTGTAGATGCCACCAAAAGTTTAAAACCGCTATAGTATTGATTTTTTTTCTCATAAAAAATCGGTCAATAAACTAGAAAATCCGACCAAAAACTGTTTTACTATAATATACAAAATTGTTTTTTATGATAAACTGGATTAGACCAGTTTCATAAAAAACCGCGAGAACCGTCCGGTTATCAATTGTTTTTGAACCTATGGATGACCATCCCTGCCTCTCTTGGATGCATGAAGACTTTTGTTCATTGCAACGCTGCTGCTCCTTGTTTCAGTGTATTTTGGTCTCATCAGCCCTGTACAGTAGTTTAGGAATGAGCACTCATAACAAAAACAGAAAAAAAAAATCTGTAGGAGATCGAATTTTTTTTTTATCAAAGCACACATGATTTCTCAATTTTCAAGTTGACGAACAGAATGCTGCTAGCCCTATCATATTTATTTTTCTTCCTTTTTTGGTAGAAAGTTTTGTACCCAAGTAAAGTGTGAAGTGTCATTTGAAAAAGTTGAAAGTAAAAGGAACTTTTGACTTGACACTGTCAAAAAGTGGTATGAGTGGTTGGGCAAGACCGTGATATTGCATTTGCATCTGAACTAACAAGAGTATACTCGTAAACGTGCCAGGCCGAGCCGCGAAAGCCGGAGCAGGCCGCGTCGATGCCGCAGTAGTGCAGTACTTTCTCCGTCTAAATAAATGAAATATGTGAACATAATAAATAAGCTATAGTTAAATGAGAGAGAAATTTTTTATGTGATAAAAGTAGGGGTATGATAATTTTTTTTTCTTATCCTTATTTTATATTGGAATTTTAGTATACTTATATTGAGTGAGTGCGTAGCGCTAAAATACGGTCGAAGCCCAGCCAGACGCCCGCAAGACGGGAGCCCCCGGTGCCAACCTGCACCACTTCTGATCCATCGGGATGCGGCAGCCGATAGCCGTGCGTGGGAGCGGGCGGACGGATGCGTGCCCGTGCATAGCCGAGAGTCTCTGCTCGCGAGCTTGAACGGACGCATGGCGTGAGCTAGGGATGCAAGTTTGTGACTCATTGGGTAGTTATGGATCAACCTCTAGTTCATGGGATGGTAATTCGGGTCTCGAGTGTGGGCCCCCGTCGGATTTGGCACCTGACGGGTGCGGGTGTGGGTGCACTTTCTCACCCGCGGGACTCACCCACACCCGCCCCGCACAGTCGCGGGGCGGGTGCGGGTTTTTCTCCCACCTGCGAGACACCGCGGGACCTGAAATAAAAGTCGTACAAATAATTTTAGTCTAATATTCTATTATAAGAGTAAAAATTATATGAGTCTAATAATTTTTGCATGTATACATATTGTCATATTGTGTTAACTATCGACTTATGAATAAAATAGTATTTTTTTATTATGTAAAATATGTAAAAATCATGTAAAATTAAACTAAAGACATATTTTTCTATGCATAAAAAAATCCGCGAAGATCCGTCACCCACCTGAAACCCGGCGGGTGCGGGCGCGAGTGTGAAATTCCACCCGCGGGTGCGGGTGCGAGTGGAGATTTTCACCCGCAACATCTCTCATCGTGGGTGGAATTTTGCTCTACCCGCCCCGAACCTACTAGTTCATTTGTTGTACTAATTTTATGAGATGCAAAAAATATTAGTTTATTTTTAAAAGTTTTAGACTGACCCACCGATCTATTGGATAAAACTTGCATGCCTAGCGTGAGCCAACTCCTCGTTTCTATGCACCTCCCCTCCTGGACATGCATAGCCACGCGACGCGGCGCGTGCATTCTGCTTGCGTGGACACACGGGCGCCATGCGTGCACGAGCTAGAACGATGGTTCGGCACGCGTGCCTCCTCGTGGCGCTCGCGTGCGGCACATGGCCTCGGCAGTTCCGGCATGGCCCTCTCCCGGCGCCACATCGTCCCACCGGTAGCCTCCACCACGGCATCAGGCATGCACATCTTGTGCCGTACATTGTACTTCTATGAAACCGCACGTACGATGTATCTGTGAGCAACATTTTGTCGCTAGCTAGTAGTACATTATAACAGTTACAGAACGTACTACGTTTCGAAATTGTAACAAACGTGGATCGATATATATCATAGCAGCAGCTGTCCATGGAAACTAAATCTTTTGGAAGCAATAATTCGAAGTAGGTGAACACTAGTATGGATGTCTATCGTGGTTTACATAACTGATCGGTTAGTTAATCGGAAAACTGGTCTCGGCCAGTTATGTTAACCGATCGGCTAGCTAAAAAAAATCAAACCTGATACTAATTCGATTAATTGGTTAGTAACCCAATTAATTGGTTGGTTTTTCACCAAGTTGAGCAGGCTAGTTACATTGGTTATATGAACCTTGTTATCAACTCTCTCTATGGCGACTTAAGACTGGTGCTGATCCAGTCCAGCCCAGCTAGCTCCAACTGGACAACCCACTCCATCACCAAGCAAAAGTTACATACTAGAAAGATAGCGAATGCCGCGCCTTATGACCCTCGTTACTTAGCAGTACTACTATAGTATAATATAATGCTAATTTGTGTGGAGTTATTTGATTTACAATTTTTTTTTCATGATCAGATGCTAATTTAATGTTGTATTCGGTGAGCATGTTATGAGTCTAAACTTGTTACATCCCCATTAATTTGCCTTATCTGAACCTCACGCAAACATCTGAACAAAGCACTTACATTTGTTTAAGCATTATATATAGAGAAACTTTACAAGATTTGCCAAGACAACCTAAATATATAAAAAAATACCAGATATAATTCAAGGTAACATGCAATAATTCTGTACTTGGAGAAATGTCCCTGATACGTTAATATAGTGCCATTTTCAATGTTGTCACTGATAAAAAAAGGTTTGAGGAACCTGGCTGTGAAATTTGATCATCCTGAAAAATTTTATAAAAAAAAACATATATCAAGTATCTTATAACAGGTAGAGAGAGCATTGAACAGGGAAATGCCATTTATATGAAATATTTGGCAGATTCAAGAATTTCAGATTCTTAAATTCTCTATTTGGATAAAATCTGAACCTGAGTTAAATATAGAAGTTCAGAGTTCAACTGAACAACATTAAATGGCTGAAGTCAACGTTTAGTCAATGGATCAGAACTAATAAATGGATAGTGTAAATCCAATCTACCTTTTTTTTTTTGCTTTACTTAGGGACTTAGTAACATCTGCTCTCCTAATTAAAAATGTCTACTGCTTCCAAAGTACCATTGCAATGGTACTAGCTAGATTAGTTATTAGTAGTCAAAATGCGGAACATTGAATTGTATAAAGGAAATCATTACGACTATAAGCATGTAAAAAAAATCCTTTGGAGCAGCATATTCCATAACTCTACTGAATATGTTTGCAGAGTTCAGCAAATATATCCTCCCTGTTGTAGTAAAACAAAATGTTTCAGAATTAATGATCCCCTTTCCATTGCAAAACTAAGCTATGCCTAGTCGCTACATCCAACTGAAACAAAAAAAAAAGGGAATGTGTTGGACAACCAAAATCATTATTACCTTATCACTAATGAATTGCAATGAAATTTGGGAAAATCCTATTGAATCTAGATAGAGTCACAACCAGCTGTAACATTTTTTTTTTATCTCAGATAAAATAGTCATCACATACAAGAAGATAAAATAATATATATATATATATATATATAGCATGTTAGTCTCAGATCAAACAGAAGTAGCTTCTGAACGTGTGAAATGAAGGAACTTAGAAATGATGTATCCAGTGTAACTCTGAGTTAGAATCATATTTATTTATATGAAGAGATTTCAGATTGGAATAATGGAACGTGGCTGCTACATGCTGTGCAGAAGCAGCACAAAACTGTCACTCACATCAGTTGGTGTATAAATATAAATAAAAAAAACTGCCTTTTGTAAACCGTTGGATCTAGCCAAAGGACATACAACATTCAAAAAAATTTCAGTTGTTGTGCATGATTGTCCGGCCATGAGATTTTGAGGTTTCGATGAAGAATAAACGACTCTACAAATGAGTATTGTATTCTGTACAGCGAGCTCTTCTCCAATATACACAATCCCACGTTTCTGCCTTTCTAGGAGCACTAAAAAGCTACAAAACTTGTTGCCTCAATTCTAGGTAACTGCAAAAGCAAATAAGGCAATTTATGGTGCTGAACAATTATAATCCAGGGTAAGAGGAACTTTTGCTTTGCAACAATTTTTTTTATTTGCACCATGATTTTTTTTTCAAATTTAATATACAGCTTTGATGTCAATACTACACCATGATTTTTTGTTCCTCATCTCAGGATATGATAAATTAGATACTCAAAAGGATCTGAAAAATATTATTGATTCGTGTTTTCAGAAAGTTATCTGTTAAGCTATCTTCTAGGAATGTACTTGACCTTTAGCTAACTCATTGAACACAAGGGGCACACTGGACTTAAATGAAGCTATCGGTAATCACAAAGAGTGCATACCTGCTTGGCAACGGGATGCAGATGACAATGTTTAGCATGCAGGGGATGGTTGGGGATGCAGCCAGGGCATCACGACGTTTGAAATACGGTCAGGGCATTCCATCAAACACCTGATGAGCGCAGGTTTGCTGTAGTGGCCCAAAAAAAAAAATGGAGATGCAATAGTCTGAAATGTCTGATAGTAGATGTCAAGCGTGCAGCTGAGGAAGAAGGTTGTGGTGGATAGTTCGAACCCGTTGGTCGTAGGATACAGGACCTTGAGACGCGGCGGTGGTTGCCGAGGTGTGGCCACCAACGCTAAGGCGGAAGAGGTCATTTGGACAAGCAGAGGTGTGTGGCAGAGCTGATAGACTTCGACAGAGCTAACGGAGGAGGTGGCGGGTAGCAGGAGACATGGAAGGCGAATGAAGGGGGCATTGGAAGGTGCCGGCGGCAGCGCGAGGCAGTCCATAGTGTCGCTTCATTTTGAGAACAGAGGCAATCGGAGAAGAAGGGCCAAGCAATTTCGCGATGAGACGAGCGAGTACGTCAGCAGGCACTTGACGGTTTAGATTGAACGTCCCAGAACTAATTGCACTGTGATCGGACGGCTGACAAGCTAATTAATGACGTGGCGTGCATCAGCGCAAGAAATCGTGCCGATTTAGACTATAAGAAATTTTGTTCTCATTTTATTTTTTTTAACTAATGACCAGGCTTTTAAATTGAAACCATCCCGGGACACAGAGCTAGTCCGGGACATCTTTTGGGAGGAGGATGCTGAAATCATCTTGGCCATACCAGTTTACACGGGAATGCCAAACACTCTCGCATGGCATTATGATAGAAAAGGCTTATTCTCGGTAAAATCTGCATACAGATTGTTTTGTGACAAGGAAAGGAGAGAAAGTGTCAAGGGGACCAATCTCAGGCGGTAAATAATGGGGAGAAGGAAGGGATGTGGAGGCGTATTTGGAACCTAAAGCTTCCAAATAAGATCAAACACTTCGTATGGAGAGTGGTCCATAACATCATTGCAGTACGCGGAAACTTGTGGAGAAGAGGAGTGGACATTAATACAAATTGTGTCCAGTGTAATAGAGTACATGAGGATGGGGGCCACCTTTTTCTAAAATGTAAGCACATGAGGGAAGCCTGGGCGCTGTTAAACCTGGAACAAATATGCCAGAAACTGGTGGAGCAGACGACTGCACATGATGTTGTTAAGGTGCTATTGAGTCTAGACAGGAAAGTCCAAATACAGAGCATTATTTTGATGTGGATGTGGTGGGATGACAGGAACAAAGTAAGAGAAGGGGAGAGGGGAAGACTAGCTACTGAACTTGTCTTTGCAGTCCAGATTTTCGCATCAGAAATCCTGAAAGAAGGTGTACATGGCTCAAGGATGCAGCTCAGAAGAATTGACAAATGGAAGAAACCAGAGGAAGGCAAGCTGAAAATTAACTGTGATGATGCCTTCTATTCTGAGCACAAACCAGGTGGTTGGAGTTTCATCATTCGGGATCATGTGGGAGATGTGATCTATGCAGGCCGTGGAGTCATTCAACACTGCCCTGATCCTTTTCATGCAGAGATTAAAGCTTGCGTCCAGGGTGTGAAACAAGCCCTCAATATGGGTATGGGGCATATTGTCGTTGAAACTGATGCAGAAATGGTTAAACAGGCTATATCTTCGTACACCTATGATGCCAGTGATGCTGCGAGCCTCATTGCAGAGCTCAAGGACTTGTTAGATGACAACTTCCTAAGCTGGGATGTCAAGTCTGTTCCCAGGAGCTGTAATTCAGTCGCTGATGCTTTAGCTCATGCGGGTTGTGTGTGTGCATCAGAAGCTGACCCTGAAGTGGTCGGTCTTCCAGATTGTATCCAAGTTATGGTTGCCAGCGATTTAGCTGCACCTACGGTTTAATGGAAAGCTTATTTCCGTTCAAAAAAAAAAAAAAATTGAAACCATCCCTGCGAGATCGTCTCTCTATAAATGGCGCGCGCACTCGCTCTCTCCTTGTCTGTCACACAGCAAACACACGCACTCCACTTCCACTCTCTGGCAAGCTCACACAGCACGAGCCGCGGCGATCTCTCGAACCGAGCCCATCATGCGGATCCCTCTCGGCCTCTGCCTGTGCCTGCTCCTGTGCACGGCGTCCAGCGAAAAGCAGCAGCAGCAGAGCGGGTGCGGGCGGCTGGAGAGCCCGCTTCGCACGCTGGACTCGGAGGCCGGCACGACAGAAATGTATGACGAGCGCGGGCATCTCGGCGGCGCGCATCCGCATCGAGCGCAACGGCCTGATGCTGCCGTCCTACTCCAACTCCCCGCGCCTCGTGTACATCGTCCAGGGCCGCGCCAACGTGGGCATCGTCATACCCGGGTGCCCCGAGACGTACCAGCAGACCGCTTCTACTCCTACGAGGCAGCAGGAGTCGGAGGAAGAGTCGGAGAGGGAGAGAGAAGGAAGAAGGGGGTTCGAGCAGTACTCCGTGGGCGACTCGCACCAGCGGATCACCAGCGTCCGGCAGGGCGACGTGGTGGCCATCCCCGCCGGCTCGCCCTTCTGGGTCCACAACGACGGGGACCAGACGCTCGTCGCCTTCGCCGTCTACGACGTCAGCAACAACCAGCTCGACCAGACGTTCAGGGTACGTACGTGTTGCTCTCCTCCTCTGTCAAATTAAGTTTCGTGCTCTTCTGTTCGTATCCGTCTCTTCTCTACTAAAAGAAAGAAGCACCTGCTCTGTTTTGCAGCATTTTCGGCTCGCCGGCGGGCAGACAACCAGCCACCAGCAGCAGCGGGAGCAGAGGTACGGCGAGTCGGAGCAGGAGGAGGAGGAGGAGACGAGCAACGGCGTGGACGAGGCGTCGCTGTGCTCGATGAAGCTCCGCGAGAACGTGGGCGACCCGGGGAAGGCGGACATGTACACCCCCAACGGCGGCCGCATCACGGTGCTCAACAGCCACAAGCTCCCCGTCGTCGGCCGCATCCAGATGAGCCTCAACCGCGGCGTCATGCGCCCCAATGCGATCCTGGCGCCGCACTGGAACATGAACGCGCACGCGCTGGTGTATGCCACGGCCGGCCGCGCGCGGGTACAGGTGGTCAGCGACGCCGAGATCAGGCGAGGGCAGGCGCTGGTCGTGCCGGAGAGCTTCGCGGTCATGGCGCGCGCCGGGAACGAAGAAGACGAACAAGGGTTCGCGTGGGTGTCGTTCCAGACCAGCGACGACGCCATGAACGCGCCGATTGTGGGGAAGACGTCGGCCATGCGCGGGATGCCGCTCGACGTGCTGGCCAACGCGTTCGGCGTGTCGAGGGACGAGGCGCGCAGGATCAAGTTCGGAAGGGGGCACGAGATGGCCATCTTCTCGCCTTCCCGCGACGTGCTCGCCGCCGTCGCGTGAGGCAACACGACCTACGAGCCGCCTGCTGAATGTCTCTGTATGTAAACCAGTGTAACGTGTCATCAGTGTATATATGTGCACCGCGCCAGAGAATAAAATGACACGACCGACGGCTTCAGTTTCCCGCTTTCAGTGACAGCTGGCAGCCCTTCCACAGGTATCCGTCATCGACAGAGGACCATGCGAGAGGGGGAGTAGGAGAGGCTCGCTCGGGAACTCGTCCTAGGCCGCCGTAGCATCCTTCCCGATCAACATGGTGCGCGACGCATCAAGGAGAAGCGCCAATTGTTAGACCCCATACACATTCAGCCCCAGAATTTAACATTTTCCACGAGGCCTTGAGGGCCGAGGCCACGACCCCACGCCCAAATCGCTAGTCACTTGCATTCCTCTAGCTGTTGGCTGTTGCTGGCTCAAAGGACGTGAAAATGTAAAGCTTTTTTTTAGTGTGTTATTTTTCAGGTATGCACCAGCTACTCGGGTTTGCCATGGTATCTTCATGCGATGGGTGGAGGGAAAGAAGATCCCAGTGAACTAGCGAGTGATGATCACAATGCTAGTTTAGTGATAATAAACAGCAGTTTAGTGATAATAAATCTAATTCCAGTAGGTACAAATATTAGATATACTACACGTAATCTAGGTATGCAAACCATCAAGTAAACCCCTATCTCAATTATGTGTACTATTAAATTATGAGACATAAACAAAGAATATATGCTAATCATAGCAACTAGCAATCACCTAGGAACAACGTCTAGATTACTCGATCTAATCATCGAAAGAGGTTCAAAAATGTCTTACAGGGAAGCGCTCCGGCGATGGTTGTAGTAGAGTCTGATCCGTCGATGGAGAAAGTGATGCAAGTGTAGACGATCGATTGATGAAAAGGATGCGGATCAGATCACCAGTGAGCAGTCGCGACAGAGCTTCCCAAAAAACTGATACGTCCCCTACCCCGTGCAAGGAAATGAGGAGACGTAAGCTTCGGAAACCTGCTCTCCCGACATTGATAGCACGTTGTTGGTGGGATGGGGAAGACTATACGGCAGCACAATAGAGAATGACGAGAGGCAAAAATTCGTGTGTCTGTAGAGGCGACGTCTTGCCATATATATACACACAACGATAGCACACTTATAATAATTAATCAACAATTAAGCAGGCACATTAATCACCATTAAGAGAGATTAATTGCTTACCATATTTGGTCAGCGCAATTATCTCTTGCATAACAAAAAATCTGAGTAGCAAAAGAAAGCTGCGACCCCGCACACGCAAGGCTTGAATTTTGCCAGACCATTCACGCGCATGTCGTGCGCCCGCGCCCTTCGCCCCGCCCGGCCGGGCGTGGCGTGGCGAGGCGAGGCAAGTGAGCGCGCGCGTGTGTTCTTCCTCTTCTCTCCTACTAGCTCAACTAGGTGAAAACAACTCAAGTATATAAGTTGTTCTTCTCCTCTCTAGACTAGCAATATGGAACTAAAGTCCCCCACCATGTCATGCATATGTATATGGGCCTTTGAGATTTATTAGAATTATTAATTTGGGTCAGAGCCCAAAACTTCTAACAATTCCCCACAGATTCCAGAGGCTCATATTGTTTTGCCCATCATACCAAGTTACTGTTGATATACTAGCTTTTCGGTGGAGACCGATGAAGGTTGAATATCCACCTAGAGCTACAAGCTACACTCATCCATAACTATGTAATGGACTATGCCTTAAATTGATAGTTTGGTGTGAATAAGTTTTACTTGTAGCCTTGACTAGTACTTGGCTACCAAAAGTCTACCCCGCGGGTGGAGCATATAAGTCGTACTCCTGTCTCACTTCATGAGCTTATTAAAGAATTCCCAATTCTTATAGAGCGCGACTAACGATCAAGCTCACATAGGTGTGTTCTTGCAAGAATACTCTGTAGGACGGTATCTTGCTCATGAAAGAGCCTCAGAACATATTAAGACAAAGTCATCCTTCCTTACAGATATAAGAGTACTGCATCTCCAACGGAGTGGGTTAAGTATATTGATTGTACTCTCCAGTTAACTAACAACTTGTTCTTCCCAGGTTCTAATTTACAGGATCTCCGATCATATAGGTTGGGTTGCTACTGTAGTATAACTCATATGGGTCTCAATCCCATCTCCTTCGATGCATTATCTATCACAGTGCGTGATAATCCCTTAGTAAAGGGATCTGCCAGGTTTTTAGTTGTTTCAATGTATTCCACAGCTATGACTCTGGAGCTTCTTTGTTTCTTGACAGACTTTAATCTGCGCTTCACATGTTTGCTGGATTTCATATTATCCTGACTGCTAGTCACCTTCCTAATAACTGTTTGATTATCACAGTTCATGAGAATAGCAAGGATTGGTTTTTCAACCATCGGCAAGTCCATTAAAAATTCTCTCAACCATTCTGCCTCAGTGGCAGCTATTTCCAAAGCAGTGAGCTCTGCCTGCATGTCAAAATCATTTGCTTACACGATCTCCATGAGATACCACTGCCACCAAGTGTGAATAGGTATCCACTAGTGGCCTTCAGCTCATCAGCATTTGTTATCCAGTTTGAATCACAATATCCTTCAAGCACACCAGGGTACCCTGAATAGTGAATTCTATAACTCATTGTGCCTTTAAGATAGCGCAAGACTCGATCAATACCACGCCAATGATCATCTCCCGGATTAGAATTAAACCGGCTCAATTTGCTAACAACAAATGAGATGTCAGGGCGGGTTGCACTAGCTAGGTACATCAGTGAGCCAACAATTTGAGAGTATCGTAGTTGATTCTTTTCTAGTCCTTTATTTTTTTTGAAGTATTAGATTAGGATCATACGGGGTTTGAGAATGTTTGCTTTCTAAGTAGCCAAAACGACTCAAAAACTTCTCAACATAATGAGATTGCATAAGTGTAATTCCATTCTCACCCTTCTTAAGTTTAATGTTAAGGATCACATCTGCTTCTCCCAAATCCTTCATGTCAAAATTTTGGGATAAGAATGATTTTACATCATTTATCTCATCGATGCTAGTCCCAAAAATTAGTATGTCATCGACATACAAATACAGTATAACTCCTTTACTCTCACCATAGCAGTAGGACACGCAGGTGTTAGCCTCATTTACAGCAAACCCAGCAGATGTTAAAGTTTTGTCAAACTTCTCATGTCATTGCTTGGGTGCTTGCATTAGGCCATACAAGGACTTAATTAACCTACACACCTTGCCCACTTGTCCAGGTACTACAAATTCATCTGGCTGATCCATGTAGATTTCCTCATCCAACTTTCCATTAAGGAAAGCTGTCTTCACATCCATCTGATGGTCAAGAAGACCATGTGAGGCAGCCAATGATAGTAATACCCGGATGGTGGTTAATCTGGCAACGGGTGAGTAAGTATCAAAATAATCCTCGTCTTCTTTTTATGTATATCTCTTAGCTACAAGCCTTGCCTTGTACTTTTCAATGGTACCATCAGGCCTGAGCTTTTTCTTGAATACCCACTTACAACCAACTGGTTTGCAGCCAATTGGTCGATCAGTTACTTCCCATGTTCCATTGGAGATGATGGAGTCCATCTCACTATGAACTGCATCCTTCCAGTATTCTACATTAAGCGATGCATACGCCTCCGAGATGGATGTGGGAGTATCATCAACAAGGTACACAATGAAGTCATCACCAAAGGATTTTGCAACCCTTTGTCTCTTGCTCCTTCGAGGAGCTACTTCACTATCGTCCTCGTCGCTCTCATGTGGATGTTCAAGTAGAGTTGAAGGTTCTAGAGTTAAATCAGTAGAGGAACTAGGTACATAGTATGTATCTTTCATAGGAAAAATATTCTCAAAGAAAGTTACATCACGAGACTCTAAAAGTGAATCAACTAAGACATCAAGCGCTTCAGACCTTATCACCAAAAATTTATATGTTGTGCTGTGGTATGCATATCCTAGAAAAACACAATCAACTGTCTTAGGTCCAAGTTTGCATGTCTTATTTATTGGTATGCTAACCATGGCCAAACATGTACACAAATATGAGAGTGAGGGTTTTCTTCCTTTCCATCCTTCATACGGAGTGATATCACTATTCTTAGTGGGAACTCTATTCAGAACGTGACATGCTATCAAAACATCCTCCCCCTACCATGCTTTAGGTAAACCGGATGTTCCTAACAAGGCATTCACCAAGTCCATCAATGTTTGGTTCTTCCTTTCAACAACACCATTAGATTGTGGTGAGTAGGAAGGTGTTTGTTCATGAATAATTCGATTCTCCATACAGAAAAGGTCAAACTCATTGGAAAAATACTCACCTCCACGATCAAACCTAACACGTTTTATTTTTCTTTCTAGTTGATTTTCTACCTCAGCCTTGTAGGTCTTAAAACATTCAAATGCCTCATCCTTAGTTCTTAGTAGAAACACATAACAGTACCTAGTTGCATCATCGATTAAAGTCATAAAGTATCTTTTCCCTCCTTTAGTCAACACACCATTCATTTCACATAGATCAGAATGTATGAATTCTAGTAGTGTCGAGTTTCTCTTGTCTATAGCTTTGTGAGGCTTACGAGGTTGCTTTGCTTGCACACAAGCTTGACACTTAGAACCTTTGACAACAGAGAACTTAGGAATTAAACTCATACTGGATAGCCGATTCATACAACCAAAATTTATGTGACACAAACGAGAATGCCAAACATTAGCCTTAGAATTGTTTGAATCACATACATGGTTCACAAACTTGTTACAAAAATCAGAAAGGGAGAAGCGGAACAAGCCTCCGCTATCATAGCCTTTGCCAATGAATTGGCCGAATCTCAAAATGACTACTTTATTTGACTCAAAGACCAGCTTGAATCCATCTCAACAGAGGAGGGATCCACTAACGAGGTTCTTGTTTATTGAGGGGGCATGCTGCACGTTCTTCAGCCGCACGATCTTTCCCGAAGTGAACTTCAGATCGACCGAACCAACACGAAGAACAGTAGCATGCAAGCCGTTCCCCATCATGACGGATGAACCTCGTGCGACCTGGTAAGAAGTAAACATGGAGATATTAGCACAAACATGAATATTGGCTCATGTATCTATCCACCAATCATTAGATTGATATACAAAAAATATACTAGGTAGATTACCATACCCAGATGCTCCACCGGAGTCACCAATAGTCACGTTGGCAGCCTTCTACCCTTGCTGGATTTTCTTGCCTTTGCGGTTGCGACATTTCTTGGCAAAATGCGTATTTTTGCCACACACAAAGCAGACAATCTCATCCATGTTCATCATCTTCTTCTTGAATTGAGTATTCTGAATAGCCTTTCCTTTTCCCTTCTAGTTCTTCTTTCCAGCGTGCTGCATCACATTGGCGCTGGACTAACCTTCGGGTGCTCTCGGAGGCGCATCTTTTGCCCGAGCCTTCTCTTCAACATCTAGACCTGCCAACAAATCCTCGACGAAGATGTTTTGTCTTTTATGTTTCAAAGATGTGGCATAGCTCCTCCAAGATGAAGGTAACTTGGCAATAATGCCCCCAGCCACAAACTTGTCAGGTAATTTGTAACCAAGCTGATCGAGCTCCCTTACAATGAATTGAAGTTCATGGGCCTGCTCGACTACAGAACGGTTATCAGCCATTCTGAAGTCGTGGTACTGCTCCATGACATACAACTCACGCCCAGCATCTGAGGCCGAGAACTTGTGTTCAAGTGCCTCCCAAAGTTGAGCACCACTTTTGATGTGCATATACACATCGCACATCTGGTCAGAGAGAACACTAAGGATGCATCCGACAAAAATCATCGTGGTCGCAGAGAACTCCTACATCTCTTTCTCGGAGCCAAGAGGTAATGCGGGAGGGTTCCCCATGATCCAAAACACACCCATAGCCGAGAGCCACAACTGGACTCTCGTCTGCCATCTCTTGAAGTTCACTCCAGTGAACTTCTCAGGTTTCATAGCATCAGCAAAACCAGCCATCACTAAACGCCTATCAGGTTTTTGGATTGTTGGAAATAATAACAGTTTAGTGATAATAAATCTAATTCTAGTAGGTACAAATACTAGATATACTACACATAATCTAGGCATGCAAACCATCAAGTAAGACCCTATCTCAATTACGTGTACTATTAAATCATGAGACATAAACAAAGAACAAATGCTAATCATATCAACTAGCTACCACCTAGTAACAACGTCTAGATTACTCGATCTCATCATCGAAAGAGGTTCAAAGATGTCTTACAGGAAAGCGCTCCGATGATGGTTGTAGTAGAGTCTGATCCATCGATGGAGAAGGTGATGCATGTGTAGACAATCGGTTCATGAAGAGGATGCGGATCAGATCACCAGTGCAGTCGCGACGGCGCTTCCCAAAAACCTGATACATCCCCTATCCCGTGTAAGGACACGAGGAGACGTAGGCTTCAGAGACCTGCTCTCCTAGCACCGATGGCACGTTGGCTGCAGGATGGGGAAGACTATGCGGCAGCATAGTAGAGAATGGCGAGAGGCAAAAATTCGTGTGTCTGTAGAGGCGACATCTCGCCATATATATACACACAATGATAACACACTTATGATAATTAATCAACAATTAAGCAAGCACATAAATCACCATTAAGAGAGATTAATTGCTTACCATATTTGGTCAGCGCAATTATCTCTTGCACAACAAAAAATCTGAGTAGCAAAAGGAAGTTGCGACCCCGCACACGCAAGGCCCGGATTTTGCCAGACCATTCACGCGCATGTCGTGCGCTCGCGCCCTTCGCCCCGCCCCGCCCGGCCTGGCCCGGCGAGACGAGGCATGGCGTGGCGAGGCGAGGCAAGCAAGCGCACGCGTGTGTTCTTCCTCTTCTCTCCTACTAGCTTAACTAGGTGGAAACAACTCAAGTATATAAGTTGTTCTTCTCCTCCCTAGACTAGCAATATGGGACTAAAGTCCCTCACTATGTCATGCATGTGCACATGGACCTTTGGGATTTATTGGAATTATTAATTTGGGCAAGAGCCCAAAACTTCTAACAATCCCCCACCAGATCCCAGAGGCTCATGTCGTTTTGCCCATCATACCAAGTTACTGTTGATATACTAGCTTTTCGGTGGAGACCAATGAAGGTTGAATATCCACCTAGAGGTACAAGCTACACTCATCCACAACTATACAATGGACTATGCCTTGAATTGATAGTTTGGTGCGAACAAGTTTTACTTGAAGTCTTGACTAGTACTTGGTTGCCAAAAGTCTACCCTACGAGTGGAGCATATAAGTCATACTCCTGTCTCACTTCATGAGCTTATTAAAGAATTTCCAATTCTTATAGACCGTGACTAATGATCAAGCTCACATAGGTGTGTCATTGCAAGAATACTCTGTAGGACGGTATCTTGCTCATGAAAGAGCCTCAGAACACATTAAGACAAAGTTATCCTTTCTTACAGATATGAGAGTACTGCATTTCTAACGGAGTGGGTTAAGTATATTGATTGTACTCTCCAGTTAACTAACAGCTTGTTCTTCCCAGGTCCTAATTCACGGGATCTCCGATCACATAGGTTGGGTTGCTACTATAGTGTAACTCATGTGGGTCTCAATCCCATCTCCTTCGATGCAATATCTATCATAATACATGATAATCCCTTAGTAAAGGGATCTACCAGGTTTTTAGCTGTTTCAATGTATTCCACAGCTATGACTCCGGAACTTCTTTGTTTCCTGATAGACTTCAATCTACGCTTCACATATTTGCTGGACTTCATATTATCCTGACTGCTAGTCACCTTCCTGAAAACTGTTTGATTATCATAGTTCATGAGAATAGCAGGGATTGGTTTTTCAACCATCGACAAGTCCATTAAAAATTCTCTCAACCATTCTGCCTCAGTGGCAGCTGTTTCTAAAGCAGTGAGCTCTGCCTCCATGATTGACTTAATCAAAATCGTCCCTTGCCTTGCGGGGGCACGACTTCCTTTTACTCTTTCTTTTTGTTGCATTTTTCATATATTTGATTATGAAATATGGAAACTGACTCGGTTGCGGGACGCCCAACCCTAGCGGTTCCTCCCCATAAATACGTATGGGTACCGCCGCAAATCATATCACGCAATTGCCTAGGGTTTTGCCTCTCACTACTGTTGCGCCGCTAAGACTTCTCCATCCCGATCGTCGGCGTGCACCGGCGAATGGGAGAGCAGGTCTCCAGAAAAAAGTATAAGGCTCGGCTTGTGGCTAAGGCCCATACTCAGAAAGAAGGCGAAGACTTCTTTGACACTTATTCACCAGTTGCTAGATTGGCCACTATTCATGTATTACTTGCTCTGGCTGCCTCACATAGTCTTATTGTTCATCAGATGGATGTTAAGACAACTTTTCTTAATGGAGAGTTGGATGAGAAAATCTATATAGATTAGTCAGATGGATTTGTAATAAAGGGTCAAGAAAACAAGGTGTGTAAGTTGTTGAAGTCTTTGTATGGTCTGAAACAAGCTCCTAAGCAGTGGCATGAAAAATTTGATTCAACACTTCTAGCAGCAGGCTTTTCAGTCAATGACACTGATAAATATGTGTACTACCACCATGGTGGGGGTCAGGGAGTTATACTGTGCTTGTATGTTGATGACATACTCATATTTGGAACAAATCTTGACGTGATTAATGAGGTCAAGACTTTTCTGTGCTAAAGCTTTGATATGAAGGATCTGGGTGAGACTGATGTTATCTTGAACATCAAACTAATCAAAGGAGAGAATAAGATTACTCTTACACAATCTCATTATGTTGAGAAGCTCTTGAACCATTTTGGTTATAAGGATAGTAAGTCTTCTCCAATACCTTATGATCCCAGCTTGATCCTTAGAAAGAATAAGAGAATTGGCAGAGACCAATTAAGATATTCTCAGATTATTTGATCACTTATGTATTTAGCTAGTGCTACTAGATCTGACATCTCATTTGCTATCAGCAAATTGAGCCGGTTTACTTCTTGTCCGGGAGATGATTATTGGCGTGCGCTTGAACGGATAATGCACTACTTAGTTGGTACTATGGATTATGAAATTCATTATTCTGGATATCCACCAGTACTAGAAGGCTATAGTGACTCCATTTGGATATCTGATGCTTGATGAGCTGTATGTCATGAGTGGATATGCATTTACTTTTAGTGGTGCTGCTGTTTTATGGAGGTCATGCAAACAGACCATCTTGACGAGGTCTACCATGGAAGCAGAGTTTATCACACTAGATATAGCTACAGTTGAGGCCGATTGGCTATGTGAGCTCTTGATGGACTTCCCTATTGTCGAGAAACCTGTGCCCGCAATTCTCATGAATTGTGACAATCAAACTATGATAGTCAAAGTGAACAATTCTAAGGACAATATGAAGTCATCAAGACATATTAAGAGACGTTTGAAGTCTGTCAGGAAAATGAGAAACTCCGGAGTCATATCAGTAGAATATATTTCAACTGGTGAAAACCTGGCAGATCAATTCACCAAGGGGCTGTCACGTAATGTGATAGACAGTGCATCAAAGAAAATAGATATGAGACCCATATGTGCTATTCTATAGTGGTAACCCAACCTATATGATAGGAGATCCCGTAAAGTAGGACATGAGAAGAACAAGCTATTGGTTAGCATGAGAGTAATATTTTTATAACCCACTCGAGAAGCGATGCATTACTCATGATATTTGTATGGTAGGTTGGTTGTTGCCTTAATATGTTCAGTTGGCTTTAAATAGCGAAGATGTTGTCCTATAGAACATTCTTGAATGAATACATCTATATGAGCCTGATTGTTATAAGGTCGCAACCTGTAAGATTTGGGTGATCTCTATTAAGCTCATGAAAGACCAAGGGAGTATGACCTATATGCTCCACCCGCGAAGAAGCCTACTGAAGGTCTACTATCAGTTATGACAGTAAGTGAAACTTGTTTACACAAAACTTGCAATTCAAGCTGTAGTCCATCGTTCGAGTTGTGAATGATTGTAGCTTATTGTTCTAGGTGGAAGTTTAACTTAACAGTCTCCACTGAAAACACTGGTATATTAAACAACAGTGGAGTGAGGCAAAGTCTAGTTGGGACTTTGAGATCTGGTGGGGGATTGTTGGAATTATATGGGTTTGGTCCATTAATAATCACAATAATTCCTAAAAATCTCAAAGATCCATTCATGAGTGGTGGGAGTGTAAATGTTTAGTCCCACATTGCTAGTGGAGGTAGAGGGAGTCCAACTTATAAGATTGGTTGCTCTAGCATCTCTTGCAAGTGTGTGGATGGGAGGAAGGAAGAACACACACACGCTCACTCGCCTCGCCTTGCCACGCCTTGCCGGGCGGGGCGGGGCAGGGCGAGGCGTGGGTGATGGGCGCGGCAGCGCATCACCTGCGTGAATGGTCCGCCGAAATTCGGTCCCTTGCCTTGCAGGGGCGCGGCTTTCTTTTGCACTTTCTTTTTACTGTGTTTTCTATATATTTAATTATGGAAACCTACATATCAATATGGAAACTGACTCGGTTGCGGGACGCCCAACCCCAGCGGTTCCTCACTATAAATATGTATGGGTATCGCCGCAAATCATATCACGCAATTGCCTAGGGTTTTGCCTCTCGTTATTGTTGCGCCGCCAAGACTTCTCCATCCCGATCGTCGGCATGCACCGGTGAACGGGAGAGCAGGTCTCCGAAACCATCGTCCTCTGTGATTCTGCACCAGGAGAGGACGAATAAGGTTTTTGAGAAGCGCTCTGCACGACTGCTCGATCGCTTCCTCGTCTTCATCAAGCTCGTTGCCATGGTTCATCTTCCTCGTCGTCGAGTCGGTCTCACCCGCCGTCGCCAACAACATGACTATGCTGCACGTCATCGCCGCCTCCTCTACCCAGTTTAGAAGGAAACGTACGTACTCTCATCTCAAACCATGTCTTCCATACTAGCTTTTGTGGTCTGTTTATCTATGATGGATATTGCTAGTATGATAGATGCTATGCTTTTGTCTGCTCTTATAGACCTGTCTAGATCTTGCATAGACTTGTCTAGTTCATGATGCAATCTGTTAATCATGCTCATGATTTATTTCTGGATTAATATAAAACTAAAAGTGCTAATTTATCCAACAAGGGGTTGGTCCCCGCCGACCCCGCACGCCGCCCCCGCCGGATCAGTACGCTGCCACCTCGCAAATCGAGGAAAAGGGTCATGACTACCAAGTGCTATGGTGCATAGGAGGAGGAAAGAGGCGACGGTGCCCATGGGACATGGGTAGGAGGAGGAGAGGGGCGATGATGCTCGTGGGCAAGAAGAGGAGAAAGAGAGAGAGAGAGAGGAGGAGAAAAAGATGTAGCGATGTCCATCAAGGAGGGGGCGGGAGAGGGGGAGGGAGATATGATACATGCACAGAGGATTAATAGACAAAGTGAACCCTATAATGCTTTTATATGAAAACATCAATTTAGTTTAAAAACAAAGCTACGAGCCTATTGAGAGGGCTAATGGTTCTTAAAGATATCGGTATGGACCACAAAACTTATTACTAGTGTCTTTTGACACTGATGTCATGAAGGACCGTTATTTGAGTGAACTTTACAGTTACGGATATTGCTGACCTACTGGCGGGTTTTAAGGTTCATCATCACTACTAGTAGAAGAAAAAAAAAAAGAGCCTGCAACTCTGCGGGGCATTTTTTTAGCGGTGCAGATTGATACACTTTACGATTTGGTCTTTTTCCTCTTCCTACAAAACTCGAGTTGAAGCATTTCGGAGCTGACCACCACCGATTGATTATATGAAGGGTATTTCAAAATTAAGAACATGACCCTAAACAAAAGTCAATGCGAGAAGATAGATTAACATAACCAAAACCTGGTCTAAATTAGAACCGCTCAACACCAAACCAACCGGACCGGATCACTATGAATCGGTAAGTTGCAATCACGTTTCGATCATGTCCCCTGATCCCTGCATTATACTATAGCAGTTGCAGTTGCTTGTTTCGTCGCATTTGTTTGATTTGGTTCGACTGGGGACCACTCAGTTGCAATCGATTAGTGCAAAGTAACTACTCCGTGTAGAAATATGCATTCAGCCTTCCGTGTTGAAAAGTATATGGGCAGTCCGAGTCAATGACCGACTCTGGCCGAACACTCCACTCCCGCTGCCACTCCCACTATCCCACATCCAATCATACACGTACCAACGCACTGTGCTCTTCCACGTGTCAGCTCCGGGCCGCACCAACGGTTTTTCCAGGAAGCTTCCTCTGGTCGTCTCGCCCACCACGATATAAAGCGGAAGCCCCGTGCAAGAGCACCCACAGGCAACGCACAACCAAGTTCTCTTCTCCTCTGCTCGCTAACCCAATCAGCAGCACTCTCATCCGAGCTCAAAGCAGCACCGTTACACTCTCTCCGATCTCCAAGCAAACATGGGCAACCTCGTCTCGCAGTGCGTCGCGGTCGGCGCCGCCCGACCGCTGGTTTTCGGACCCGACGGCAGCCAGTCGTGGCCGGAGGACCACACGGGAGTCGCCGAGCTCATGATCGACGCGCCAGGACACGTGGTGGCTCGCGCGACGGACGTGGCGAAGGAGCGGCGGGTGCGGGCGATGGCGGCCGACGAGCTCCTCCGCGCCGGCGAGGTGTACCTCCTCGTGCCGGCGGCGCGGGCCGGAGCGCGGCTGGGTGACCGTGAGGTCGAGGCCATCGCACGGCTCGTCTCGGGGAAGAAGAAATCTTCGAGGAAGAGCAGAACTGGTGGCAGGAGGGTCTTCCCGGCGGTGAACGGCGATGATGATGTGGTCGACGGGAAGGGAGTTGGGGCCCAGGTCAATGGGCTTGGACACAGGCAGTGGAGGCCCGCCCTGGACACCATCTACGAAGCTTAGATGTTTGAAGTAGAAAACGCTCGATTTGCTTTAGCTTTAGGATAGAAAACCCAATTCTTTCATTCATTGATCCAAAAAAATTCTTTCATTCATACTTTTTCCTTGTTCTTCCATACTTGAGGATGGAAGGAGAAGGTGTTGTACAAAGATCCAGTCAGTATCGGGGTAGTTGTTAGATAAATGTGAATATTTAATGGCGGATGGGGAGTGAAATTGACCAATATAATGTTTTGTTGAATATGTCAAGAGAGGCTCAAGACGAACTCAAAAGCTTTAATTTCTTCTTTACTCTAATTTCTTTCGATGACATCAAAGATGGAAAAGGACTATGTCCTATTTTATTTTAAACACTTTCTAAACTTTTGCTGCTTAACTTTAGTCATTTTTGTTCCAAACATGATCTTTTAAAATCTTAGACAAAGAGTTTAGCCAAACATGCACCTCCTAAATTTAGGGTGTATTCATTTACTCCTCACTAATTTTTTAGACCCGTCTAATCGAATATTGAGATACTAATTAGAAGTACTAAATATAAATTAAACTAATTAAGACATGATGAATCTATTAAAACTAATTATAGACATGATTAGATGATATGATGTTGGAGTAAATATCTCATAATGATGATTTAATTAAACTTAATAAATTTGTCTCATAAATTAGCATCGAACTATGTAATTAGTTTTGTATTTAGTTTATATTTAATCACTATATTTAGCTGATTAAATTTTAATTGATTAAATTTTAGCTAACTAGAAGATCAAAACATGATTTAAATATCAAAAAAGGTTGAAGAGATCAACAAATAGAGTGCATAGACGAAAGGGTCGATGGGGTTGCCGCTTGCCGGGTTGGGGTTAGGTGATCAGGTTCGTCCTGTGAGGCTGTGTTGGACTTGGTTACTGGTAACATGTATTATATGGGTCAGCGTAATATTTTTTGTTTTGCTAGAACTTAAGGGGGATTGGTAATATAGTCATCGTAGGATTGAGAACTGAAAGGTCAGTGTTTTGGACAGGCTTAAGCTTAAGCCTTGCAATACAATAAAATAGCTCTCCAACCGAGATGAATACAGATCATCCACATACTCTAATTATGCTAGAGGTTAGAGTTAGTTTCTAGTTCATGACTAACTTTGAATTAACTCTAACTATTGATATGTTTGAATACAAGAGTTAGATTGATAATAAAAGTGCTGATGTAATCATTTGTCTCCTTTGAGGATAGAGGAAAAAGTACTTTTTAATGGACCCTACTTAAACTAGCTCCAATTAACACCCCTTAGATGAGCTAGTTTTTTAGGTAGATTAGATGCAACTAACCCAAACTAACCCTAATTGGAGAATTTAGGGTTAATTATGCTCAAACTAACATAAACTAACTCTAACCCGATAATGATGAAAATAATAAGGTGTGATCATGTGATGAAATCATGCGCTATAATTCCACTATCTTTTGTAGTCTAAATCGGCGCGATTTCTTGAGCTGATGTCATGTCACGTTACTAGTTAGTTTGACAGCCGTTCGATCACAGTGAAATTAGTTTTGGATCGTCCAATCCGAACTGTCAAGCGCACGCTCACGTATATGCTCAACTCATCCAAAAGCTGCTCACCTCCCGCCGCCTCAAGGTCTCAAGATCGCCCTTTCTTTCACCTCCCATGTATCCTGCTACCTTCCACCTTCGTCAGCTCAGCTCCATCACATGTTTATGTTTCTCCAATGCCTTTGAGCTGCCGGCCTCCTCTGTGTTGGCTTGTTCCTAGCCATAGGTGACTGAATTTAAATCTCGAATTATGGAGCGGAGTGAGCATGGAAGCCGAGCACCGAGACTCGCGGTAGCAAAAATGGAGTTCCATGTAGTCTGGGCGCATGATGGGAACATGATTCATTGCTATCTACAGAGGACCATACAAGATGCGTATAATGTGTTCGATGGCATGTCCTGGCTGCGGTGCAAGCATGGTGACGTCCTCAACAACATCCGCAACTAAACAGAATCGTCTGCATTCGGTTGATCAGTAGGTACACGCTTTTGGCGAGTACTAATAAATTTAGGTATATGGCATGTATCCGCCCCAAGTGTACTGCTTTCATTATTTCAGTTTACTAGCAACATACCCCTGCTTTGCCACGGGCTTTCAAGAAACAATATCAATATCATATATATGATATAGATATTATATGATAAACTTTACATTATAAAAGACATTTGATATATTTGCAATACATCATACTTTTTCTTGTGTTTATTGTTGGAGAAAGCTGCTCATGGCATATGGTACATCTTTAATAAGCGCATGTCCTTGTTGAATGTGGTTATGTTGCTTCTCGCAAAAAAAAAATAATGTTGTTATGTTGCAAATAAACAGTGTTTATGACTCTTATGCAAAGAACCACAAACTCTATACAAGGCCCACTATACTCCATTGCTCCTAACAATGTTAGTCTTTATTCAACGTCTTCTTCGATCACTTGTCTATTTCTATTGTTCGTCAACGGTATTCTTCTTAATCTTTGTGGTATTTTTTTAGAACTCTTTTGAAAAGAACTGTAAACATGAATAAAAGAGTATAAGAACTCGAGTTACTCTCTTTTGCTAAGTGGAATTTTATATTTTTACTTTACATACTTAAAAGTTTGTTTGTGTTATTCATGCTGAAAGAAAAAAAAAACTATGGATCAACCATAGCCATTGCTGCTAAGTGTCCGGTGCAGTCCGATTATACACCACCGGAGAGGAGGACCTGATGGACAATAGAGGTAGCCACCAATTAATCAAGAAATCCACCTCATCTGGAATATTCTAATCAACAAATCAAGTGCTTCCATTAAACACCCCATTGGAATACTATATGAAAAGAGACCTAGGCTGGATGTTGAAGCTCGAGTTTGCAAATGTCGGGGACTCCTTCGGAGCCAATTCCATCAAGGCCGATGTTGCCGAGTCCATCGTCATTCTCCTCTTCGTGTAAATCTCTTGTGCCATGAACATTTGACACATCTCAGTGCATGCTATAAGAAATGACAAGTACATGTATGGAAACTGATTAATGAAACAGTATCCATCGCCTCTTATATGAGCTTATAGTTGTATTGTGCTGCTAAAGAGCAAAATATAGTCCATTTCTAAAGAAGTACTACAATCAAGGCCTTCAATAGTGGACAAAAAGACCCTACAATATCGGACAAATGGTGCGCTATTGCTCTAACGATATTGCTGGCTTCATCCAGCAATATCGGCCACCGTTGTCCGATATTGTAGTTGAAACAACAATATCGGATATGTTGATGTCATCATGTCCGATATTGTTGTATAACACAGCAATATCGGCAACATGACATCATCATGTCCGATATTGTTGTATAACACAACAATATCGGCAACATGACATCAGCATGTCCGATATTGCTATGATTTTTCAGAAAAATAAAAAAAGCCCCTATTACCTCTAATCTGCTCTAGTGTCAGATTAGAGATAATAGAGGCTTATAAGCAAATAAAAAAGAAGGTTAATCTTCAGTATAACATCAGAATGTATCATTTCATAATGTTACTATGATCTATTCTAATTACATCTAATGGTTAATCTGCAGTCATTTACAAATATCCATTCTGATCAATAATCAAGAAAATCAAAACAAATAGCAATGGATTTAACAGATCAGGCTTGATTCCACTCTTGAGTTGCCGAGATGCAGCACAAACAATCTTCCTCAAATTACAAATGAACATTAAGATTGAGTAAATTAAACATTTTAGTTATCGAATATTCTGAGTTATGCTAAATGTGTTCCTCCCTAATATACTAGGAGCTAATTAGCAAGAACACAGATGGGACATAACATTGAATAGTAATGTTCAAAGCACAAGCATATATCGATAATCAATAATGGGATATGACCAAATACACTTAAAAAGCACAACAAACTTCATATAGATACAAAACTACTTAAGATGCAAGCCACCTCGGATAAAATGCACTTAAAAATGCTAAATGTGTTGTTTGGTTCATAAGAAGCATGTGACAATAATTGTTTGTAAAGTACATCATATATCTTGACAGATTCTCAAAGGGAGATCATCCATCCTAAAACTCTACCTCCCTGCATGTTTCAGTCAAGAAGCAAAACATTTCAGGGTTGGAAGTTTCTTTGTGGAGGAAGGTGTACAATAAGTCAATAATATAGATCACATTGCACACATAATTTAGCTAGTATTTCGGATCACCAGTTGCTATAATTTGATATTTGGGTCGACATAGCCATAGTAGCCACACAAGTCGGGCAACTAAGATAATCTGTCATGTTCCTAACATCTAGACAAGCATAGTCTTCAATTTATCATGTTCTTTTACTACCAATTTGTATTTCATACTGGAATGGACACAACACAAGTCATATGTACACAATATCTAAAAATCATGTGCAAGTTGATCTGAATATTCAGATTTCTCAATGCAAGGAACACAACAGGGCTGTGCAAGCAAGACAGATACTCACATACCAGAGAATGCAGATATCATTTTAGGTAAAAGCTGCAGTAGAAATTGTGATTAGTAGGAATGCAGATATCATTCAGATTTCATAGTGGAATGTATATACTTGGTCATGCTAAAATTACACAAAAATATATACTTGGATAATGATACATATCACGAGTGAACAAGACATGGATATCAAGGCTAAACAAAACAAGCTCACTAAGCAGTATTACTGTTGCACAGACATGAAAGCACACTGACCTGTGAATACATGGCAACAATCAATACTAACTAGTCCATGGGTGCAAGCAATGAAACCTAAATTCGTGACATTTGCGAGGCAAAACAACTACCAGTGCTCACAAATTGAAACTAATATTGCAGGTTTGGATTTCATCACAAAAACCTAATCACGTTCCCCATATAAGAGTGATATTTATTTTCTATGGCAAAATGTGGAGTCAAATAAAATATACTAATCAAGGGTGCACTCAAATTGCAGATCAAACAAAGCATGAAGCCAGTAGCATTCAGATGCGTGGCAGATTGACCACGAACTACATCGGTTAGTGACCATAGGCATATACACACCTGGACAACGGAGGCAGAAAATCGAGCACCACCGGGCCTACACGCCGCCGCCGTGCCCTAGGGACCCCGCGTGCTGCGCTCGTGTTGTAGAAGGCCAGAATGAGGGCGCCGTCCCGCGTCACAGAGCTGAGGAAGGGAGGATTTGTCGTCAACGGAGAGCCACCGTCTCACGCTGGCTGCCGCCCTCCGCCACGGCGCATTGCTCAAAGCCTGTCGCCACCGACCGGACTCATCCACGAGCCCTCCACCCGTGGCTAGATCCAGCCGCGAGCCACCTAGAGCCCACCACCCAGGAGGAGAACAGGGTGGCTCGTTGCTTGAGACGCAGCAGCTCTGGCTCCTAGGGCTCGAGCTAGACGGCGGCCTGACGAGGTTCATGCTGCGCAAGAAAGAAAGGGGAGGCGGTGGAGGTGGAAGAGAGATGGGCAGCGGTGGTCTGGAACCCTAGCGGAGGCAAGGAAAGGAGCGGAGGCAATGTGTTTAATGGGAGCTAGGATTGTGAGGGTACCGTTCGCATTTATATACATCTTAAAGAAGGCCCTATAGGTCAGAGAGTGTAGAAGACATGTTGAAACACTGATATTTGAGTCCTGCTAGTCAGTCATAAAAGCTTTTATTTATTTTGATTCATATATTTTATATATTTTTAATCCAAATGTGTTGATTTTTTCTCCTCTCTTTTAAAAAATCTCTATAACATGGATATTTTTTTATTATGTCAATATGGTTTCTATTTTACAATAATTTATCACTCAGTGTTCATCTATTTCTTTATTTATTTTGTAAACTAGGAAGAAAATTATTTTTTGAACGATTTCTTTTTAGATGAACATGCTATACACCTATACACATAGAAATTTTGTATATAATTTTTTTATAAAAATCATACACTTGTAGAAAAGGGACAAAGATTTATATCCGGAACATTAATATCGGACACACTGACATCATCCCGTGTCCGATATTACAGTGACAGACAACAATATCGGACACCGCTGACATCATCCCATATCCGATATTGCAGTGATAGACAACAATATCGGACACCGCTGACGTCATCCCATGTCCGATATTAGAGTATAGCGCACACAATAATATCGATGCTTTCGCTAATGTCATCATTATCCGATATTATTAGATGCACTATAATAGTATTTCAAGCTGCTGACATCAGCATTCGCGTACTATAATAGCATCTTTTAATTTATCCGCTATTATAGTGAAAAACGAAGCCCTACTAAAGGCTTCTTTTGTAGTAGTGTTTTTAGAATAAAAAAGAAAAGGAAAAGGAAACAATTGAACCGGCCTGCAAGTATATTTGGCCCATTCAACTCTAGCCCATTTTGCCCACCGAAATCAACATCTCATCTTTTTTCCCGTAACGCTTCTTCCTCCTCCAGCAGTCTCACCTCTCCGCCATTGATGGAGAATACAAGCTCTGATTAATCAAATGTAAGGTGCACCCACCCTCATAAACAGGCAAAATGTAACTCCATTCGTCTCTTCTATCATTCCCTTCCGTCAAAACAAGAAGCCGGCATCCCTAACCTCCAGGATCTCGTAGCAATAGAAGTGCTAAAACTGATTTTCTTTCTTGTGTCGAATTTTATTTTTTTTTCTTGTGTCAAATTTCATTTTCATTATTGAAGTGGATGGATTCTACGTAACAGACTCAGTTTTGAACTGGATTTTATTTCTTTCTTGTGTTTGAACCGGACTCCATATTGAAGTGGACTCGTTTTTCTTACACGCATATACGTAGCGATGGGGTAGCGATGGGGCGACACCAAAATCATTGGAAGAGACGACCACACCAAATTTAGTGGAGTAGAGAGATTGCTTCCAAAATCTTTACCTGACTTTTAAATGTGCAACTGACATAACTCTAAAAGAGTGATGCGATGGGCACTTCTGAAACAAGCTCATCTTCTGTTCTGCTGGACGTAGCTTGCTCATCGCCCAAATGCCATTATGCTAGTAGGTCGCCATGCACAATTGTTGGTCCCAATCTGTCAGGAAGTATCCACAGCTATGATCCTCCTAATTCTTCTCTTCAACTTCAAGTCCCTCCACCATTTGCTACAAGCAAGTTGTGGTGGCGAGCAGGATTGCCTCATCAAGTGTATAATGGTAGGACAAAGGTAAATGCTATTCATTTGCTTTCCCCACCCTGAGACACATCTAAATATACTAGCTTTTGCGTAAGTTCTGATGATGAAATTGCCAAAGTGTAGTGGCTGGTAGTTGCTGCCCTTTTTCTACATTTGCTTCTATGCCCACTAACTGTTTGATGTAATGTCAAGGAAAAAAAAAACAGCACATGCTGATCCTCCCCAAAATGAAACATATAGTGCAAAACTTTGTCCATTTGATAGGATGTTTTATGTTGTTAAGATATTTAAATTTTACTTTGAAGTAATGGTGTGTTAATGCACATATGTTTCAAAAAAACTGGATAATTAAGTTCTCTACATATTTTTTCTTCCTTGAAAACTGTTGATAATTAAAAGTACATAGACACTGCTAATGTAATAGTATTTATTCCAAATTTCTGACTGAACCCATATATTTGGTATAAACTGTAATTATTACACAAAAGTGCTCTATAGTATATTGAGAAAATATACGAATCCGGCAAGAACCCTGAGGAATCATTATAAAATGTTAAAACTGACAGTATCTACTATTATGCCTCATATTTTTGTATGGTGAGTGCTCATTCACCAATGCTTATAAAAGTCAAACAACTATGATGAAAGCTGTTATGAATAGCACTTGTATTCATAATGGGGGTACTAGGCCCAAATATATACATGTACAGGTGTGGGTAAATATGCACAAAACCCCTTATACAATGGGAAAACTACAAGAATACATATACATCTAACACTCCACTCAAACTCAGGATGGATCAAGAACACTGAGTTTGGAGAGATAAAACCTGTGCCTAGCTCCAGTCTATGCCTTAGTGAACAAATCTGCCATCTCTGAAGGCACATACCGAGGAGCAATAATACCATCTTGTACCTGTGATCGTGTATAAAAAGCATCAATACCAACATGCTTACTGAGTTCATGCTTCACAGGATCAAGAGCCAAACTGATAGCAACTGTACTGTCAGAAAAAGAGAAGTCGGTATAGAAACAGAAACACCAAAATCCTCAAGCAACCACCGTAACCATGTAACCTCTGCTGTCACAAGAGCCATAGCACGCAACTCAGCCTCTGCACTCAAACGGAAAACTGATGTTTGCTTCTTAGTTTTCCAAGCAATAAGAGAACCACCAAGAAACACACAAAAAGCAGAAGGAGAGCGACGATCAGAGGAATCACTAGCCCAGGTAGCATCACAATATGCCCGAAGCTGTAAAGAGCTAGAGCGAGGAAAGAACAACCGACAAGACATAGTGCCACGAAGATAACACATAACTTGAAGCAAGTGAGTATAGTGGAGCTGGGTGGGAGCGGAAACAAACTGACTTAGGATATGCACGACATGTGAGATATCAGGACGAGTGACACCAAGATAGACAAGACTCCCCACAATATGACGATAGCGAGTAGGATCAGTGAGAAGCTCACCATCAATAGCACGGAGGTGAACATTGAGCTCCATAGGAGTCTCAACAATGCGATGATCAGTGAGAGAAGCACGATCAACAAGGTCACTAATGTACTTTTCTTGAGACAGATAGAACCCCTCAGGTGTAGAGAAAATCTCAATCCCAAGAAAATAACAAAGAGGACCAAGATCAGATATCAAAAACTGCTCACTGAGACGCGCCTTCACAAAAGCTATATACTCGGAATCATCTCCAGTAATAATCATATCATCAACATAAAGAAGGAGAAAAGTCCGACCATGAGCAGACGTGTGAACAAAAAGGGTTGAATCATGATTATTGGCAGAAAAACCAGCAGCAGCGATTACAGAAGCAAAGCGCTGAAACCAAGCACGAGGAGCTTGTTTTAGGCCATAAAGTGAGCGACGAAGACAACAAACCATACCCTCAGGGACAGAATACCCAGGTGGTGGACGCATATACACCTCCTCACGTAACTCACCATTAAGAAAGACATTCTTGATATCAAGTTGAGAGATGGACCACTTATGAACCGAGGCCACAGCAAGAAGGGTGCGAACAATAGTCATGTGAGCTATCGGCGCAAAAGTCTCATCATAATCACGACCATACTCCTGTTGAAAACCGTGAGCCACAAGACGAGCCTTATAGCGCTCAAGAGAACCATCAGAGCGGGTCTTCACCTTATAGACCCACTTACATGTAATAAAACGAACATATGCTGGAAAGGGAATAAGATCCCACGTACCAGTACGCTCAAGAGCAGCAATCTCCTCAGCCATAGCATGCTGCCATTCTTGATGAAGAACAACATCACGATAAATGGTGGGTTCAGAAAGAACCATCATAGAATAGGCAGAAGGAGAATAATAATCAGGACATCGACGAGTACGATCGCCACGTCTGAGAAATTGCTCGGGCGAAGAATCGTCCAAAGAAGAGGCATCCAACATAAAAGATGGCTCATCAGGTGAGAATGACACATCAGAAGAAGAGGGCTCAATAGAGGATGAATGAACCCGTCGAGTATAGACCTGTGTCTTACAGAATAGTCCGGATCCATAGAAGGACCGGAAGAAGACTGTAGAAGAAGAGACCGGTAAAGAAGGCACCCCACACGAAGATGGCGGCAACAACGAGGAAGGTGCTGGCGCCAATGAAGGAGGCACCGAACGTGTGCTGACAATAGAGGCATCAGGCAAAATCAAGAATGAAAGGGGGTCAACTAAAGATGCTGGGGAGGTGTCCAAAAACGGACGAGGAGAATAAGGACATGACTCGTCAAAAACAACATCCCAAGAAACTCGCATCCGACGACCAATAGGATCCCAACAATAATATCCCTTATGCTCAGCACTATAGCCTAGAAAAACACACTTAACAGACTGAGCAGTCAACTTAGTATGCTCACGAGGGGCAATAAGCACAAAGCACACACAACCAAAGAGACGAAGACCAGAGTAGTCTGGCAGCTGGTGAAAAAGACGCACATAAGGAATCCCTCCACAAAGGTTGACGAAGACTAAATATTAACAAAAAAAATTGGTAGTAGAGATAGCCTCAGCCCAAAAATGAGAAGGGACACAAGAAGCAAGCATAAGAGCACGAGTAGTCTCAAGAAGATGACGATGCTTGCGCTCAGCCACTCCATTCTGAGCTTGAGCACCAGGACATGAAAACTGAGCAAGAGTGCCATGCTCAGAAAGAACCTGGCGAAGAGCTCCAGAAAGATACTCTCCTGCAGAGTCAACACAAAAAACACGAATAGACATATCAAAATGAGTGTGAATCATAACAGTAAAAGTCTTATAGATGGATAAAGCCTCACTATAATGTTTCATAAAATAAATCTATATGTGGCGAGAAAAATCATCTATAAAAAGTATATAATATCAATATCCCCCTGTAGAAACAAAGGGAGCTAGACCCCATACATCTGAATGAACAAGATCAAAAGTAGTTGAGACACAGACTCACTCAAATGGTAGGGAAGCTATATCTGCTTTCCTAACTGACATCCTTGACACTGATCTAAAGACTCATGACCTGAAATAGACCCTAAAAGACCATGACGAATTATAGTGGACAAGCGAGAGCCACAAATATGACCTAAGCGATGATGCCACTGAGCAAAAGACAAGGTCGATGATGCAGCAAAACTGGAGCCAACCAGACTGGCAGACGCAACAGAAGGAAGATGAAGCTAGTCCAACTCCCAAAGACGCTGTGAATCATGGCACTGGGGGCCAGAACCAACTATCTGACCCATGCAACGATCCTGAATGTAGCAAAAATCAGGGTCAAGAATCACACGACAGTCATGATCAGTAAGTTGACCAGCTGACATAAGCTGCATGGTTAGATCAGGGACATAAGAAACATTAGAAACAAAGAAAGAATCAGATAAAAGAGTGCCCTATCCTACAACAGGTGGAGGAGATCCATCGGCTGTATGAACAAAACAAGAAGGAGGAGGAGAAATCATGGAAGAAAGACAAGTGTGATATGGAGTCATATGAAAGGAAGCACTAGAGTCAAGAATCCATGGATAAGTACCTGGAGTAGAAGAGGAACAGGATTCCTCAGTGGAAGACTGAGAAGTAGCAGTAGAGCCCGTGAGTGCAGCAGACTGAGTCACAAAACTAGCAGCTCCCGGTGATGCAGAGGGCGTAAAGCAACGTAGTAACATGAGGATCTTCTGTGTGTCTGAACCAGCAAAACCCCTCTGAAAGCCTCCAGTACTAGCACTACCAGTACTCTGTGAAGTACCTTGTGAAGAACGACGAGTCTGAGCCTTCTTCTCCCTCTTCTTCCTGTAACAATAAGACTCTACATGCCCCTCCTTACCATAATAGTCACACTAAAAAGTACTAGAGCCATCTCGACTCTCAGAAGAAGGCGCCATAGAAGAAGGCACCACAGGAGGAGCAACTGAAGAAGGAGGAGGAGTTGAAGAACGAGCAACCAACACTAAAGGAGATGGTAGCAAACTGGCCTCACGAAGACGAATCAAAGAACATCCATCAAAGAGACACAAGGGTGATGAGCAAGCAACGGAGCACGATAGGACTCATACTCATCACGAAGGCAAGTCAAGAAGTCATAAGTGCGACGAAGCTCCAGTGCCTTCTTCTGACTCAGGCAGGACTCACATGTGAATCCGAAGACGAGGAACCACGCATATGAATCCGAAGACGAGGAACCCAGTCCCGATAGTTGGTGCCATTAAAAAGCATCGGACAACGAAGAATAGCAACCCCACTAGACGATGGAGGAGCCATGTCGACGGCGAGAGCGCAAAAGGAGAGCGGCGCAAGCTACAGTTTTTTTTTAAAGTACCCTACTGTTAATGAAAAATAGGCAGCAACAAAAATAGCTGTGACAAGCCTATAGAACAGAAAATAGTAGTCCTTTTTTTTACCGAGCTGACTCAGTGAGCCGAGCCGGAGCTGAGCCGAAGCCGCTGCCAAGCAGAGCCAAAAAGGTGGCTCAGAATCAAATCGAGCCGTGCTCGAGAGGATTCGAAGCAAATTGATTCCGGCGGCAGCGGCAGAGTGTCGATGACGTCCTGGCGGCAGCAACGGCGGCAATGCAGCAAGGAGAACTCGGCGGCGGCAAGAACCAGTCGAGGCCACGGTGCAACCGATTTACATGCCCACGCGATGAATTGGCGGCGACGGCAATGAATTAGAAGACAAATCGGGCGGCGACGGGGATGAATCGGGTGGCGACGATGACCAAGGATCAGCGGCGGAGGTCCAGCTGCTCGTCCCGAGAAGAAGGACGGTGGCGACGAAGAACTCCGGCGAAAAATTCGGCCACACGCAAGTGCACGTGTGGAGGAAAGAAAAAACTACGATTTAGAGAGAAAAACCTAATCGTTGCTCTGATATCATGTTATGAATAGCACTTATATTCATAATGGAGGCACTAGACCCAAATATATACATATATAGGTGTGGGTAAATATGCACAAAACCCCGTATATAGTTGGAAAACTACAAAAATACATATACATCTAACAAAAGCTACAAAAATAATTAATAAGTCAATTGCAGTGTGCGCTGTTTTTCAGTTCAGAGATTATGGCTTTACTTCATTGTCACTTTGGAGATGCGTGCATGAAGATCTGTTTCTTTTAAAAACAGGATTCCTAAAAGGTTTTCTACTATCTGTTTCATTAAACGAGTATATTGTACAAAATTAATCACTGATAAAGTTCAAAAGCAGAAATTTACATATGCACTTAATTTATTTGCTAACAAAAAAGAGATGACATTTTCATTTGTTTATTTAAAGATCTTTACTAATGTGCAGAGCAGGTTAGAGCAACATGGAACTTCAATATTCCTAGCAAAAGAGTTCAGTTTACTTATGTAAAAATTGGGATGAGCATAGATAAATTGTGATCTGGTAATGTCTTAAGGTTATGTGTACCCTGCACTTAGTTCATATGGAATACCAAACTCTGTGCCATCGACATTTTTTACTGCTACCTTCTGTAGTCTTTATACAACCTATAGTTCATAAGATGATTTAATCCAAATATATTCACCCTGATAGCAAGAAAACACTCTTTAATCGACATATCGTGGAATTACCATGCAGAAACACAATATTGTAAGTGTTGTATCTTGGCATACCAAAATGTTGTGATTACATATGACAGAAAACTCATTTGATCTCTATGAGAATAACTAAGCAAGCTTCGTTTTGTTTTCTGTTTTGGATACTGTTGACAAACCTGTGTTCAGATTTGCAACCAGTGCTTCAAAATACCACAGGATTTTGTCATAGGAGATGTAACAAAAAAAATTAGATAACAAATTGCCAATTGCTTGCTCTTCAAATAATGGAGATAGCATCTTTCGTGGTTTCTGAACTTTGTTAAGTTGTATTAAGGAAGAAATTATTGCCTACTTCTCTAAGTAGGCTCTTCATTTTTTTGACTGACTCTTCATGTGTTATCTCTGTTACTTTTTCAGCAATTTCTTGGATTTCATATTACAGGATGCATCCCCATGTTGGTCTCAACTGTTGCTCACATGCAGATGGTGAAGCTCATAAGGATGAGGCATCAGGAAGCTGAAGGACAAATACTTACACAACATCTCATTGCTGAGATGTTGATAGGAGAGCAAAGAGAAAGCTGAATAATCTTCATTCCGGTAACCAAGCTTAGTAGTAGATTTGGATTATATGAGATTGTTTGCAAATCAACTACCATTTGTGCCGAATCGGCAGCAAAGAAGCTGAGGAAGTCAGAAACACCTCAATTATATATAGTCATAGTTCAGTCTGTCCAATAATTATTGGTAGTTATTTTTCTTTGTGTTGGTGATATGATTTGGGGCATACAAAAAGTAATAAGTAGTTTTGTTGATCCATTTTTTCCTGGTTCAGGTTGGCAACCATTGAGAAGCAGACCAGCTTGCTACACCAATAATGGTACATAATTAAAAAATAACATAAAATATTATGACCAAAGAAATATGCAACCTATCATGTTAAGAAATCTGGAGTGTGATGAAAGATATCAACAGTTTGATAATAACACAGTTTGTTTTTTCTTTCATTTATAAAATTCATTACTTTTGGGACTTGTAACCGAGCTTATTAATTTAAAGCTTTATTACATGGCCATATGCTCAACTATGACAAGGATTAATGTGCTTCTCAAAATGTACAACAAATGCTGAAACATGGGATGCAGATGCCTTGTTACGCAGGCTCCAGGAGGAGGATGTGATCTTATGAAGCGCATCTCTGGTTCGGCCTCAACACTAAGAGTCTGAATTGATATAATCTAAAAGAGTAACACCAAGTAGAAGTAGGCTATCTTCAAATTAGTAAAGGGGATACCTGTAACATGCAGTTTGTAAATGAGGCCATACACCATTAAGCAGTGTGATATCCAAATGTTTCCTGTTACAATCTTTCAATGGATATTGTATAATATTTTGGTGAACCGTCTCTGATTCCAAAATACATTGAGTGATCTGGCTCGAAAATACATCAGTGATCTGATTTCAAAATAATGTATGAAAAAGAAAAATCATAAATGGCTGCTAAGACTCATGAGGCAATATTTTCTCACGTGCTAAGTACATTAGACCTATGTCTATTTATTCAAAACAACATGTTAAAGGAAGCATATTGTCTGACACACTAAAATTTCTATTAGATTGTGTAATATTCTAACTCAAGACTTAATAGGATTGATACAATACTCATATCAATAAGTTGCAAATTTTTTTTCTAGAAGCTCATTCCCAAAGAACTCCAAGGTTAAGCGTGCTTGACCTAGAGCAATTTAGGGATGAGTGACCAATCGGGAACTTTGTCCTGGGCGCAAGTGTGGATAAAATGCACAGAAAAGACATGTGTTGGTCTGTGAGGGCAGTCTTGAGGTCCTAGAGAGCTGCCAGGGGTAAGCGGACCCGGTTTTGGAGGGGCGAGACGTTATAGATTATGAGACAAAAACTGTTATCACAATTATATAAATTCTTCATCTCTTTTCCGTTTAGAAATTTACAATGTAATATCTTCCTTCAGATGTTATATGACATGCAAAACACCAAAAAGTTCTGAGATTATATGTCTTATCCTATCACATTTCCACAGATCTCGGTTACTTTACAAGAGGTTTACCTGAACACACAAATAAAAAATGACAAAACTGGGGCACATGCAAAAGCAGAGTAAGCCGGTAATGCTACACGTACTTTTTAGTAATCTTTGTTGCAAATGTTTTTTGATTTGAATGCAAATTCTTACATTCGAGTTCAAAGTTCTCAAGTTATTGATATCAGAACAGAAATCTAAAGTTGATGTCTCCATTTTTCTTTACAAGATCGACACCAGGAGAGTGCTGCTAACGGTAAGTGGTATTTCATAACTTTTAAACATTGATTTCAATAGTAAGAAAATTTATAATGATTGACATGATAAGAATGAGTTATTTTGAGGGTAGATTTAGCTCTCTTTGGCACAACTTATACACTGAGATATGTGATAGATTTTAGATTTATAAGATAAAAACATTTGTTTTTTCTTCAAGATCATGCCTTGAACATTTTACATTAAGATAGAGGAAGAGTTTACTACAACACAGACCACAACCATGGCACAGTGCATGAAGCACAAGGGACCCACATAGACCGTCCCCAAGATATACAAGCTATGACTCTAGAAAATATAGATGGCTATAAGCACCACCAATCGAGCCTGCAACCAATCGACCAAGATCTAAGGCCCCAAAGGCAACATCTCAAAGGAGATCATGACATTGAAAACCGTTGTTGTTGACCAATCAACCATGACGATTTTGGTTTTCACCTGGAGAACCTCTAAGAGGAATCCATAAATCACCACAATAATGCCTTCAACAAAAAAATTGGCACCTTAATTGTTGACATTGCCGGCACCAGCCGAAGCTAGACAAAGCTTTTGCTCGACGTATTTAGAACACCCAACCTGCCCACACTTGCAAGAATGCGAGATGAAGAACCATGACACTCAACAGAGATAACTTGCCTCTGGAGCCAACAACGACTTCCCACCACACCGACCTCAATCATCAAATCGTGCCAAGTATAGCACCTCCCCGCCGATGCGCACCGAGCCATCGCGCCCTCCACCGTGAAGGCCGAAGCTGTCATGCACCAGGCCCACAACCACTCCAGGTGCCCTCCAATGCCAGTCCGTTGTGCATGCCGCTTCCCCCGCCATGGGGGCCATGGACACTATCGTGCAAAGGCCCTGAATTCCCGATGAAGGCCACCACACACCGAGTCCCGACGCTTTGTAAAGGAACGATGGCGCCGCCACCGCACATTGTGTGTCGCGCTCTGTCAAGGGAGCCACCGGATCCGCCTCTACGACCAAATCCAACCCTCATGTCGTAGATCCACCGCCGAAGCTGACGGAGATGCCACCTATGCCATGGAAATGCCAGACCCCCTATGGCGAGCGAGGAGCACCACAGGAAACGAGTCACCCGTTGTTGTCGTCCTCACAAGCGCTCGAGTGGCGACGAGGCTGAGAGAAAGTGAGGGGAGGTGGTGGCGGCAACATGATTAGGGTTCTGGCTGTTTCGCCCGAAAAGGGATGGCACATGGGGGAGACATTGGAGCAAGTTTGTACAATAAAAATATATTTGTTAATACTTTTATTTATGATCTAAAATAAGAACAACATAAGTCAACCAAAAATCCTTAATTCATTGACAGCTTAAGATTCGTATAGATTTCTGAAGTTAGTTGTTAGTCACCAAAAAAAAAAATCAAGACTTTTTTGAGCTAGAGTTTTGCTACAGTTAAATATATCGTTTTATTCTTCTTATCTCTACTATACTTTCCTATCCTACCTATTAAGCTTTTTTTTTCAAGAGCGTGCTTTACACGTTTCGTATTAAGAGAGAAAAGAGAGTCAAATACAAATACAACCCGGCATGCCCCCAGACAAGGGCAAAGCCCAAACGCGACCTAGTGAAACCACCCTAACGAACTACTCACCAAAGCATCGCGACCTGTCGACCGATCCTGCTCTACACCACCAGTCTAGTTCGTCGAGGACATGAGTCGCCAGCGCAGTGGTGCTCTTGCTTCTTTGGCGGAACACCCTAGCATTACGTTCCACCCACAAGGACCACACCACTAGAACTACCAAGGAGTCGAAAGCCCGTCGACACGCCTTTGCAACCCGCTTCCTAGCTTCGATCCACCAATCAACCATCGAGTCGTGGGGGGATGGCGCAAGCTGTTGCCATCCCATACGTCGCAGAACTTTGAACCACACTTCCCTACTGACGACGCAGCTGATCACCAGATGGTCAATATGCTCCTGCAGTTGGGAGCATAGGGCGCACGGGCCATTGTTCCGTAGATCATGTCGTTGTAGGCGCTCGGATGTCCAGCACCGACCGTGGTGGAACAGCAGCCAAAGGAAGAATCTGCACTTGTTCGGTGCCCGGGTCTTCCATAGCTGCTTGGCTCCGAGGACAACAGTCTGCGTCAGGAAGAAAGCCTTGTAGTCCGAACTTGCTGAGTAGACGCCTGTGCCGCTGCAACGCCACACGAAGCGGTCCAGCGAGTCTGAAAGCACCACTGTTTGGAGGCGTGCCCGCAGCTGGAGGAATTCCATCAAGACTTGGACCGTCAAGGCGCCAACCACGTCCCGCGACCAGGCCCGGTTTTGGAGCGCTTCTGCCACCGAGCGACTGTTTTTTGATCTATGCCGAACAGCCTCGAAGAGGTTTGGGGCCAGCTCTGCAACCGATTTCCCATCCAACCAAGGATCCACCCAAAACAGGCTTGATCTCCCATCGCCAATTTCAATTTGAACTGCTCGTCGGAAGAAGTCCAACGTGTCACCATCGTCCTCGATCGGCATGAGAGACCACGCCCGTGTCGGGTCTGTGCGGGCGAGCCATAGCCAGCGCAGACGGAGTGCCTGGCCGAACAGCTTTGGGTCGAGGATACCTAATCCGCCCAGCTCGAGAGGCCGCTGCACTTGGCTCCATGCCACTAGGCAGTGACCACCGTTCACGACCTCCGTCCCCTGCCAGACGAATGCTTTCATTATCTTCTCCATTGCTTTGAGTACCCAAGCCGGCACCGCCAAACCTATTAAGTTTTGTTAGGTTGTGCAATCTATCAAACATGATTGTTCTGGCAAAAGTTTGAAACAGAGTCGGGCTTACATGGTCTGTTTTCTTCCTCAGTAAATTACACAGTCGGACTTCGTAATTTAGTTTCACTTTAGCTAGATGTGTTTCCTTGCGGCTGCTACTCTGGCTTAGGCATGCAGATGCGGCTCCAAACGAAAGTCCAGGCAACGGAAGGATAGGTGCTCCAAACAGTTTAGATCGATAGCATTTGCATCTAGCCAAACATCATTACCTAATATCATCATGAGGTCGAATGAATAAATGACATGTGGGTTGGGGGAGCATTCGGACTCTGTTTTGCATGACTAATGGAGAGATTTGCCTATACTGGAACCAAATTAAGCCGTGGTGTGCGAAATCGGAGAGGAGGAGATAAAATAGTACGTGCGTTTGCAGGTGGGCCTATTGGGATCGGGTCATTCGGAGCTAGCTCATGGTTCACACGACTTCTCCTTACTACGAGAGTTCGATTCTAAGGAATTCACAAGCAGGCCCAGCAAAGAAGCTAATGGAGATCTAGCTGCAAAGGATGACGCCCCGTGGAAAAGGGCATTTTTGTTCTTACGAAGTTTGTATGCAGCCTGTTCTGTTTTGTGAACTTAGCTTCAAGAAGCATCTGCATCGCTACTATTAGCGATATCATTCCATGTATGTGTTGTACAATTATGTTTGGAGATAATCATATACCATATAGGTTTAGTCCTCCACTAATCGTGGATCTTGTAACCTGTACAGCTCCTATATATATGCATGTCACCCAGCCCTCTACGGGTGTGAGGTGTTTTCCCAATCATTCTACATGGTATAGAGCTATCCTCGATCTTTTCTTCTGCTGCCCCACCCGCACCAACCCTAGCGCCGCCGGCCCTAGCTGCACGCCCTGCTCTCCCTTCCTCGCGCCGCCATGTCAGCCTCCGCCGCCTCCAGCACCTCTATGCCCTCTAACCCTCCGCCACCCTCGGTCTCACCACGACCATTGCCCTCAACCCCTTCTGCACTGTCAACGTGAAGACCCATGTCCCTATCACCCTCGAGCTCAAGAACCCCAACTTCTCGTGATGGTCCTCCTTCTTTCGCACCATGGTTGGCAAGTTCGATCTCCTCGAGCACATCGATGGCTCCGATGCGCACCCAACTGATCCCCTCTGGGCCGCCGCAGATTGTTCCGTCAAGAGTTGGCTTCTTGGCTCTGCCGCCGACGATGTTCTGGCCCTCACCATCGATGACGACCAAACCGCCCACGATCTCTACATTGCCATCAGCAACCTCTTTACCGCCGACAAAGAATCCCGTGCCATCTACCTCAGCCACCAGTTTCACTCCCTGGTCCAGGGCGACCTCTCCATCAATGAGTACGGCCAACGCATGAAGGAGCTCGCTGCCGCACTCAAGGGCGTTGGCCACGCTGTCGATGACTCCTAATTGATTTTCAATCTCCTGCATGGGCTCAATCCGTAGTTCTCCAACACTCTGGATCACATTGCCGAGATGACACCCCTTCCCGACTTCCCTAAGGCGCTCGGCATGCTCCGGCTGAAGGAAGCGCGCCTCGCCAATGAACACCAGGTCACCGCCAACACCGCCCTGGTCACTTCTACTCCACCCTGCGGCTCCGACGGTTGCCGCGGTGCTGCCCCCCCCCCCCCCCCACACACACACACCTTGGCGCAGCCCTCCCTTCCCGGCACCAACCTGGCCCCCTCAGTCGTGGGCCAGCTACCCAGGCTGGCAGCCGTGCCCCACCCCTCCTCAGCAGGCACCCGGCGCACACCCCTCCTCAGCAGGCTTCGGGTGGGCCTCCTCGGTGCAACGATCGCAACTATCGTCGTGCCGAGGGTCCGCGTCCACCGCCACCCAACTCCTACGTCTACTTCAACCCCTGGGCTCTTCTGGGGGCCTACGCCCTGGGCGCTCCCCCACCCCGGCCCACCAGCTCCGGCGTCCTCAGACCCTACCCGCAGGCCCACACGGCGTTCGCGCCGTCCCAGTCGGCTCCAACCGGCGCCCCTCAGTGGAACCTGGCCGATCTCGTCACCGCCATGAACCAGCTTGCCCTTCCACCCAACGATGGTTGGGTTTTTGACTCTGGCGCCTCTACTCATATGGCCTCCAATGAAGGTATACTCCTCCTTCGCCTTCCTTCATACTCTTCGTCCATCACGGTTGGTAACGGCGCCCACCTTCCCGTTACTGCCCGTGGTGCCTCTGCTCTTCATACACCTTCATCTAATTTTCTCTTGAACAATATTTTAATTGTTCCCTCTCTTGTTCGTAACTTACTCTCCGTATGACAGTTCACGAGGGACAATCTTTGTTCAATCGAATTTGACCCCCTTGGTTTTTTTTGTTAAGGACCTCTGAACCCAGCGTGTGATTCTTCGCTGCAATAGTGTTGGCGACCTCTACACCATCACCCCATCCGATGTTCGCACTATTGCTGCCCAAGCTCTCCTCGCCGCCTCCTCCTCCATGTTGTGGCATGATCGGCTTGGTCACCCCGGCCACGTTGTTTTAGATACACTGAATAAGCGGCATTTTATTTCATGTAATAAGCAGCCTCCTGGACTTTGTCACTCATGCCAAGTTGGCAAACACACTCGTCTACCCTATTCATCATCCACTTCACATACTAGTGCTTTGTTTGATCTTATACATTGCGATGTTTGGATGTCTCCTATACCCACCACCGCTGGCTACTCTTATTACCTTGTGATTGTTGATGATTTTACACACTTTTGTTGGACGTTTCCCCTCCACCACAAGTCTGAAGTCCGCCACCACCTCGTGTCCTTTTTTGCATACGCTCAGACTCAATTCGGCTCCACAATTAAGTCTTTGCAGGCCGACAACGGTACCGAGTTCATGAATGGCGCCCTCACCACCTTCCTCACCTCGCGCGGCACATCACTGCGTCTCTCCTGCCCTTACACCTCCCCACAAAATGGCAAGGCCGAACGCATGCTCCGCACGCTCAACAACTCCGTCTAGACTTTACTTCTCCATGCCTCTATGCACTCCCATTTTTGGGCTGAGGCCCTTGCCACCACCACATATCTCCTCAATTGCCGTCCCTCTTCCTCGATTGCCCATGCCATCCCTTCGAGATCTTGTTCAGCACACCTCCCTCCTATGATCATCTCCGGGTATTTGGGTGCCTCTGCTACCCAAACCTCTCGGCCACCTCCACCCACAAACTCGCCCCCCGCTGTCCCGCTCCACAGTGTGTGTCTTCCTCGGCTACCCTAGCTCCCACAAAGGATACCGTTGCTTAGATATCTCCACCAAAAAGATCATAATCTTACGACATGTCATCTTCGACTAGTCTATTTTTCCTTTTGCAGATTGTGAAACCCACGCTCCGGCAGCCTACCTCGACTTCATGATCGATGAGGCTGATGCAGCGCCTACTGTCCCCACCATGGTGCTTCAGTGAGCAGCAGCTCTATCCCCCCTCGGGTGTTGAGCAACTGCTCTCCTCTGATGTGACGGCTCCGTCCCCGGACATCGAGCAGCCACTTCCAGGTGCGACGCGAGGCCTTGGCCCGTCACCCCCGTACAGTGCCACGGCACCACCGCCTTCGGCTGCGCCTGTCCCTGTGCCCGCACCACTGGCATGCTCTGCGCGCCCGCCGCCGCCACCACTCGTGCCCTCCGCTGTCGCCCATCCCGGTCCCCATCCGCACCACATGGTCACTCGGGCGCAGACGGGCATTGCCCGGCCGATCGAGAAACTTAATCTCTCGGCCGTGCACTCCTCTGCGTCTCCTCTACCGGCCAACTACCGTAGCGCCCTGGCCGACCCCAACTGGCGCGCGGCCATGGCCGATGAACATCGGGCCCTTGTTGACAACGACACTTGGACTCTTGTCCCACGACCCGTCGGTGCCAATGTGGTCACCGGCAAATGGGTGTTCAAGCACAAGTTTCACTCTGACGGTTCTCTTGCTCGCCACAAGGCCCGTTGGGTGGTTCGTGGCTTCTCCCAACAGCATGGCGTTGACTACGATGAGACCTTCAGTCCAGTGGTAAAGCCGTCCACCATCCGTGTCGGCCTCAGCATCGTCGCCTCCCATTCCTGGCCGATACATCAACTCGACGTCAAGAATGCATTCCTACATGGTACCCTTGATGAGATCGTCTACTGTAAACAACCTTCGGGCTTCGTTGATCCCTCCCGGCCGGACCATGTGTGCCTTCTTCGGAAGTCTCTTTACGGCCTCAAGCAAGCTCCACGGGTCTGGTACCAGCGCTTCGCGGCCTATATTCGTCGCCTCGGCTTCACACCTTCGGCCTCCGACACGTCCCTCTTTGTGTACAAAGATGGTGACCATGTCGCATACCTGCTCCTCTACGTTGACGACATCATCATCGCGGCTTCTTCGGACTCCCTGTTGCGGCGCCTCACGGGACATCTCCACTTCGAGTTTGCCATGACCGATCTTGGGGACTTGCACTTCTTCCTTGGCATCTCCATCACGCGCTCCCCCGACGGTCTCCTCCTCTCACAGCGCCAGTACGCTATGGAGCTGCTCCAGCGCGCTGGCATGGCCGAGTGTCACCCCATGGCGACACCCGTAGACACCCATGCCAAGATCTCAGCTCTTGAGGGTGCCCCGGTGGCCGATCCCTCTGCCTATCACAGTCTGGCGGGCGCTCTTCAGTACCTCACGCTGACTCAGCTGGACCTCGCCTATGTCGTTCAGCAGGTCTGCCACTACATGCACGCTCCGTGGGAGCCTCATCTGTCTCTCATCAAGCGCATCCTGTGCTATGTCAAAGGTACCCTTGATGTTGGCCTTCACATCGGCACCTCGCCGTCCACTGCCATCACCGCCTACTCAGACGTTGATTGGGCCAGCTACCCTGACTCCTGTCGTTCCACCTCCGGCTACTGTGTATACCTCGGCGACAACCTCGTGTCTTGGTCCTCCAAGCGACCGACCACGATGTCCCGCTCCAGTGCCGAGGCGGAATACCGTGCCATGGCACATGTGGTTGCCAAGTGTTGCTGGCTTCGGTAGCTCCTTCAGGAGCTTCACTTACCCATTGTCACCGCCACGGTGGTCTACTGTGACAATATCAGTACCATCTACATGTCCTCCAATCCTATTCAGCACCGCTGCACCAAGCACATGGAGATTGACATCCACTTCGTGCGTGAAAAGGTTTCTCTTGGTGAAGTCCGGGTGCTTCATGTGTCATCCTCTCACCAGTTTGCTGATATCATGACCAAAGACCTCCCTGTACAGCTCTTTAATGACTTTCGGTCCAGTCTTTGCGTCCGCTCTCCTCCTGCTGCAACTGTGGGCGGGTATTAGCGATATCATTCCATGTATATGTTGTATACTTATGTTAGGAGATAATCATGTACCATATAGGTTTAGTCCTCCACTAATCGTGGATCTTGTAACCTGTACAGCTCCTATATATATACAAGTCACCCAGCCCTCTACGTGTGTGAGGTGTTTTTCCAATCATTCTACAACTACCTAGAGATCTCTGGTAGTGCGTAGAGGTATCTGATGAACGCAGTGTAAAGTCTTTTACATAAATATTGGGCTCCCGTAGCAATTAGTGGGCTTTTAATGGACATGCTATTATTAGCAACCAACACCCTTCTTTTTTCAAGTAAAAATTTGCTAATTGTTCTCTAGAGTCATTTATGAAAGTTTGTTTCATCCTGTTAGAACATGTGTGATATTGTAGAGAAATCTTTTAGGAAGGTGTGATATTGGAATACTTGGTCTCATGTCACAAGCAAAAAGGTTATAAAACAATGATTTTTCTTTACATCGATAATACTTATTTGTTTCTTCATGTTAAATTCATATGGTATTTATTTTTAAAGTTTCTATGCATGACTTGCTTAATGAGGTAATAGATATATTTGTTATTTTAAACACTATAGTAACTGCACTCGTCTAGTAATTCTTATTAAGTCCTTATCATTGGATGGATGTAGAGTTGTTTCGTCTGGGCTCAGCTTGGCTCGTGTTACCTCGTTAGAAAATTGGTTTGAATCGGCTCGACTTGTTACACAACTAAGTTTAAAACTTTTATCGACTCATTAGCTCAATCTGGCTTGTTAGGCTCGTGAGCCAGAAAAAAATTATAATTCAAATACTAGATTTTAGGAAGATAAAATATTTTAACAAAGGATAACTAAGAATAAGGTATATAGTAGATAAAAATAGCTTATAATTATAACTCACTTTAAATAGTACCTAAAATAGTTAAATACTAACATAATATTTTATCTCTAATAATCTTACTTTTTATAAGTCTTATAGAATTTATTAAGCTCGCGAGCCGTTCACAAGCTAGCTTGATTCGACTCATAAATTTAATGAGTTAAATTATAAGTTCAGTTTGACTTGTTAATAAAAGAAGCTGAGTCGAGTCACGAGCTTCGAGCTTTTTTGTCTACTGTTACGACGTTCCACCATGCCAACATGCTGTGGGAAGCTTCATCAGGGTCAAGAGGATCAATGAACCATACCCCTCCCCGTTCAACCTTGGCCACAACCACAAGTCCACAACATCACGTGCCTTGGAGAAATAGAAAACCACAACATCACGTGCTCTAATATGACTTTTCGACGGTTTGTGCGATTATAGTCTATCTGGGCTGTGGAAAAATGGAAATAATAAGAGGGAAAATAACTAGACAAAAGCTAAAACAGAACTCTGTCCTGGGATGCAGAGTCGATGCATATCACCACCACACCGTGCAAGTGCGTGCGTGCTCAGCCAAACCCGAAACCGATGCCTATCGCTTCGCCCCTCTCCCCTGGCGCTGCCGGGATGGACACGCGGCCGGGGCGCCCGCCCGGAGCCGGAGCCACTTGGCGGCCGTCGCCGGGCACGTTGTCTCTGGGCACGCACGTATCGGACCAGGCCATCTGCACGGCACGCCGCGTGACGCACACCACCATTCGCATGACCGCACACCTCTCTCTCACTCTTCATCAGAGATAGAATTTTTGTTGGCCTTGGACCGTTTCAGCTTCTCGGTCACCCCCATTTCCCAGAAACCGATATATGTTTTTTTTTCTTAAAAAAAAGCGGAAAACAAAACATTGATATCCGTGTGGTACTGTCTTGCCGAACGTCAGAGTGGCCTGCCTTGACAAGGTATAGATAGGCTCGCATGAACATTTCTGGGAGAACCATCAAGGTGAAGCTACGAAAGGCTCCAAACCTGCACACGCTCCTCATACCTTTCTCTCCTTCGTCAGCCCGTTGTCTCTGGCGCTTTTGTGTTGCTTTGGTTCAGACTTCCCGGATGCCGCCCTTCTGAACCGCCTCACCTACCTTCTGACCTCCTCCTCCTCCTCCAACTATATCTTCGTCTTCTCTTCAGTCGCCATACAAAATTGCCACCGCTTCTCTCCCCTGTCTCTGGACCCAAGGAATTCTCTCGGTTCAGTTTTTGTGCTTTGCAGGTTGTGTGATTTAGGAGGAAGAAGAGAGCGGGCTGCCGAGATGGCAAGCTTCAACGAAGAGAACAGAGCCGCTCCACAGAGGGAAGAGGTACTCATCTACTTCTCCGTGCTGCCTCCAATGGTTTATCTTAGGATTCTGCAGTGTTCCGTCTGAAAGATCGAACAGTTATTACCTGCTTGTTTGGAGAGAAATATCATCTTGTTCCAGTTCTTTCTAGTAGAAGAGAGTTCTAGTTTCCTTCATAGCCCATGACTGTTTCCTTCTCGAAGTTCAGATCAGGTAACTGTTTCTGTTTCGAGTTTACTATTCATTTCGAGAAGTTCAGTGACTCAAGAAGAGCTGCGTCTTGAGGAACAATATCCATCTAGAATCCATAACTGGTCAAAATCAGAACTATCGTAAACGGTCATTTCTCGGTTAGGTGGAATACAAACATAGCTGCAAATTCTTCCCATCTAAAAAAATATTTTTCTTATTCATATACCTCAAATCTTCCCCGCTAGCTGCACAGAGGAAAAACGCACTTAAAACGTCACGTATCGAGTGAGCACAGGTCATACTTATGGTAGATTGGTAGAAACCAAGCAGGATAGGAGGAAGTCATTTTTGTCTTGATCTTGTTGTTTTCACTAGTGAAATGGTAATCGATATTCAAACGTAGCTCGCCGTCGACCCGATAAGAATATTCCAGGAAGCATGATGCCTGCAGCTAGTCAGACTTGTATAGGTCAACCTGGAAAATTCACTGGATTTATTTATTCAACGGATTGTGTCCTCATCAGTTGAGCTGCTGCTGCCGACCGCCGACCAAGATCCTTGGTCCACACCTAATAACCCCCGGGGTAAAAGGGCACGACGATTTTAGGAAAACAAGTTGCGTTTAGATTTTGAAATTCTCAGTGTTGATTCAGTCTCAAACAACAATTTTGCAAATTCTCATCCTTAGGCCGTTAAAACCTAAAGTAGGAAAGACCACTGTTATTGCTTAAAGCATTTGGTAATGACGCAAGGAAAGATCGCGTTAAATCCTTGAAATAGTTCTACTTATTTTATGTTCTCCTTTCGTCAAATGAGGCTTGTATAGCTTGCCTTGATGTTAAGGGTATATAAAAAAAACATACTCCCTCCATACTGAAAATGTTGTCGTTTTGACAACACTACGTAGTAGCCTTTTAGTTCAAATTCTATGTCTAAAACGTCAATATTTCAAGAACAGAGGAGTAGCTCCTAGTATATAGGTTTTCTTGATGCATTTTGATTTCAATCTTGCATTAGAAAGAAAAAAACAGTGAACAAAATCATTCAGTTACTTACTGATGAAAAGCGTCGATCCATTCTGTGCTCAGTATGGACAAATGTGACAGTGATTTCGTCCTTCTAGTATTTTTTTTTAAGAAGCTGAAGTTTCTGCAAAACTTCATATATCATCCTTGGTTCTGTTATATTATTAGCCGATCAAGTATCATCCATGTAGAATTATCAATCAATCAGGATCATCCAGCCTCCTCGGAGGCTAGTGCTGAGGGTGATCATCGACGACGGCGACCGATCATTTGCAGGTGGCACATCATTATCCTGAACAAACACAGCGTCCTATCAGGAAAAAAAAACAGAGGAGATCACTTGATGCAACCTGGTTGGCCACTATTAAGTGTGGGTAGAAATGCACGAGGGACCACAGAGGCGAACAAAGGGAAAATTGGGAAAAAAAACAGACTTGGCGGCTTCATCATATTGTGGTCAAGGTCGTCTCCGTATCAGCACGTGACATAAATAAATTGCCCAAGTGGATGTGCCGACTGTTTCACGATAATTTATCGCGTTATGACAGGCTGCTTTCTTTGACAGATTCTATCGTACCGGTTTTTGATGTGATGTTCAACGAACTGATCAGGCCGCTCGCGGCTTGGCACAAGCTTAATTACAACTGAAAACCTGAAAGTACCGCTGACTTTTCTGTTTACAGGCTTCGTCGTTCCAGAGTAAGTACGGAGGGATCTCTCCCAAGAAACCTCTCATCAGCAAGGTAGCACGCTCTACATCACGTTACACGTAAAAGAAGTCGTGATTAGAATTGACGAAAACGTTTTAAAAAAAGTGACAGTGTTATACTGCTACATGCTTTTTTTTCAGGACCACGAGCGTGCCTACTTCGACTCCGCTGATTGGGTCCTTGGCAAGGTAAATGAATGGATGAGAAACGGACAGTCTGAAACCTATTATTCGTTGTTGATGCTCATCAAAGCTCTGAAATTCCTAATTTCCTCTATATTGTGCAGCAAGGCGCGAGTAACAGCGACAGCACCAAGTCCCCCGCTGCCGAAACCCTGAAACCCAAGTTGCAGGTAAGAAATCAGCTTTCATTTGTAGTTTTTATCCGTAAACAGCTGCTCGTGAGCCGTGGTTCTGACTGACGGGCTTGCACTTGTTTCTTCTGAAGCGGACCGCGTACCACCAGCTTCCCCCGCGAAGGCCCGCGTGCACGTCGGAGTAGCCGCGCGCGGCATTGGCTTCGATGAAGAATGTGAGCCTCGTGCGCGAGCGAGCCGTCTGGTTGGTCAGGCACTCTCGATCGGCGACGGCGTTGAGTTGGGGTGAACTACTGGGATGTAAATGCGGAGACGTGTGTTAATACATAATCAGTACAGAATCAGATGCAATGGAGGCAGTTCAGCGCCATCTCGTTTGTTCTTCTCGTGATGAATAAACAACAAGAAATTGCTAAATGTTTGTCAGCTATAAACACTGCGGAAAACTTGTTATTTGCCGAGAAAATATTCAGTAAAGTATTTACACTCGGCAAACAATAGTCGATAAAGAAAGACTTAGCAAGTTATGTCATTTATCGCGCTAAGTGTTTGGTGGGAATTAAACTTGCAACCTTTCCTTCCCATGTAACCATCCCTACCACTATATCACACTCCCATTTGAGTCTATATTTTATTATCATTCCTCATATATTATACTAAATTAAGTGCAAATTACTCCCTCCATCCTTTTATCTTCCTCGTCTAAGCAAAAACAAAAAATCCCACAATCTCCATCATCTAAGCCTCCGGTTACATGCGTGGCTAGGCTAATAAATGCTTTACCGTGCATGTCTTTTACTCTACTCCATGCATGTAGGGGGAGGAGAGAAAGGATTGCTTGCATGCAGCAGAAGGTCAAGGAACGAGGGCCTGGGTTGGTTGCATGCACGAGAAACAATGTTGACTATGCATGAGAGATGCTGGAGTAATTCTTTCTTGGTCATTGCGCATAGAGCTTAGGCCAGGGAGATAAAACGATGGAGGGAGTACTTATTTGAGACCCTAAATGAATTTAAATTAAAAAGTTATCAGCTATAAAGTTTCATAACTTTTTGAGATCTACAATTTTTGTTTTTGGAGTTTCGCCATCTGATGTTGTTTACTAAAATCGAATTTCAAATTTGAGAAATAAAAATTATAGATCTTCAGAAATTATATAATTTTGTGGTTGATTTTTTTAATTCTAATAAATTTATTATTTAAAATATAATTTAAATTTATCTTTGTAGAATGTTTTTTTCTAACACTCGATAAAGATATTGTTTGTTGAATATTTTTCCCTTGACAAAGAGTTTGTTTGTCAAGTATTAAAATTAATACTACTAGTTTATCAAATGTTTTTATATAGCATTCGACAAACACATTTTTTATTGAATGCCCAATAAAATACACTTCGACAAACCTCTATACACTCGGGCCGATTTCCGGCAGTAAAATAGAAGTCGCTTCAGTCAATTTTTCGTCCAACTACGATACGCCTTGGCCCTCCAGACTCCAGTTTTGTGGGCCGAAATATCATTGTGTTTTCTTCCACTACGACCTTTTGTGTTTGATTTCCGGCCCAGTTTTCGTGGATGTGTCCTGCTCCTGGTGTTATACCACCAGGTCTATCTGGTGTATCTACACAGAACTACTCCTGGCGTGATTCGCAATGTTGCCGCGGGCTGTTTGAGCTTGTATTAGTGCAAATCTGGCCTCCATCCGTCTCCTTGTGCCTAACTCATCGCTCGTGCTACTTCTGAATTTTTCTTTTCCATTTAGCATATTATGATTGCAGTTAGTATATAATGCGTTGTCAGATCAATACACTACATTAGGATTTCTTCTATATTGAAATGCTTTATTATGTCCATTTCAACCGCTGAATTTGGTTGGTTTATTTGGTAAAATTGGCTGCAGGAAAAATCGTAGGTGTATAGTACTACGTATTCCCTATATTTTAACAGCGATTTGTCCCTCTTGCCTTGTGGATTCCAATCATTTTGTGGCTGATGCACTCAGTTCATTTAATAATGGAGGTAGTGTTGCCATTTATATGTAAACTATGTGCTTTGTAGGATGGCATGCTTTGATTCAGCATTGTTTTTTCTTTTTTGTTTTCTTACTCTCTCCGGTTTTCTTTTGTTGCACTAGCCAATGTAAAAAAAACAAATGTTCAAAGGGAGTATTTTGTAGGGTTTCATTTGTAATGATAACATCACGAGAGGATATTGACCACCTGACCAATGCTGCGATACGTGTGTCTCACCCCTCCTCACGTACATTTGACTGTTTCATTTGTTAATTTCAGTGAATTTCTGATGTGATTTCTTTTTTTTTAGAACTGATTAAAAATGTCGATGACATACTATCAATGTAGCTAAAAAAGAGAAAAAAAATGACGTGTTCACCTCTAATTGCTGCACGCATGGCATGCGCATGTCTCTCCCATGCAGCCATATGCTCAAATCATGCGGGATCTCTTGTATATATGTCCTATCAGCGCACTCTGTTAAGACTCCACTTTCTCTAAGGGGCAGGCAGGGCAAATGACCCAGGAAACGCCCCCCCCCCCCTCTCTCTCTCTCTCTCTTAGATTGTTCCATTTATCTGAAAAAAACATCGATGGGCCTCATGTTCTGGGCTCCATATTGTTCCATTTATCTGAAAAAAACATCGATGGGCCTCATGTTCTGGGCTCCATCCATAGAACCTCATTTCGCTGATGATTTAATTTGTGAATTCACTAATAACAATTTCAAGATTCACAAATTCATCACATACACCTTGTCGTCGATTGAAAGTTGCATTTCACTGAAAGAGCCGTAAATATAACATCCATTTCAAATTTGGGATATGAACCTAGAGAGCTTGGTTCCATCACAACGGACCAAACCAAATGTGTGTTGTGGATTCACAATTATGATTATTTCACATGGTTTGCAAGCTAACAAAAACATGCCCACGAAAGAGGGGAACCAATATGACTAAAAGTTATTTGGGATTTTGCACACTTCCTAATGCAGTAGTTATTTTCAAATATTTGCAGTAGTTCATCAGCAAATATTCTTGTAACACCGTAATAGAGATTCTTTCATGTAACAATGACTATTATATATTTTTTGGCCAACAAAGGAAGTCACCAAGTAGTGTTGTAGCTGTTTTAATTTCGTTAGGAAGTTTGCATTAGGTGTTTTCATTTCCTGGAGGAGTGTTTTTTGTACTATGTTTCAACAGCAAAACAAATTGAATGATTAAACACGGTAAACATGACACCAATCCCATCACATTTTTCAAGATTCATAATAAATGGTACATCAAATCCGTGCATATGTAGGACTTGTACTCTATAATAGCGAATGCATGAAAAATAATATTTTAATACACAAAAAATAAAGTATTAAATTCACTCATGTGTCAATCTAAACTTTATGTGTATTGTTTATATACTCTATTTTAAGTGGGTTTTAATTATACATGGATTGTAATTGTTATACCTCCTTTATATCGGTGTATTTTACCTCAAAATAAAAAGAAATGTTATTAATTATATATATATATATTTATTCTGACTATAAATATTGAGCAAATTCCTTCTACAACCATTAAAACTTATATCAATCCGTTATGGACCATACAAAATTATAGCTTCCCTTACATACCATCATTTTAAATTTCTAATCCTGTATGTGCCACTTTTGCTATTTTGTCTATTAGATGGCTGTTAAATTATGATACAAAAGATCAATCTTCCCTCAAAGTGAAATTTAGAAAATTTTAGAGATATTAGTTATAAAAATATGGATGAATTCCCACATGAACATAATAAAATTTTTATTTTTATTATAATGCTGATATTAAAAATATACCAAAAGTCAAAATAATCATATTTTTTATTACAATACAGCCAACAAAAAATTCAGATAATTTGCTAGATTTCATCTTAAGGATATATTGGTATTTTATATTATTATTTAACAATAATCTAATAGGTTAATACCAAAAATGACACATAGGGGATGTAAAATTTAAAAACAAAGGCATAGAATAGAAGTTGCAATTTTGGATGGTTCATAAGCAGATGATATAATTATTTATGGCGTATAAGGAATTTGCTCTTAAATATTATACATGATGATGTGAACTCCAATATTTTCCTACTTTATTCCAATTTTTTTGTATTTTTGTATTATGTTGGCATGAACTTTTTATAATATCATATTGTAGTCGGTAATTTCAAAATAGATAAAAAGGTGTTCTGGTCTAATTGTTTTGTAACGAGATAGATGGGTAATTTGGAACACCAGATCATATTAGATCCAATCACTACTGTTTGTCTAGAAAAATCGATGGCCAAATGTTTTTTATGTGGGGATTTAAATTATTTTACTTCAATCAACATGGAGGCGGCAAAAGGAGTCTCAAGACTACAACTAGTAAATACGAGTATATCAAAGCCGTGCATGTACCCATGCATCTGCACACTACTACTATATTATAGGAAGTGCATGAAAATGATATTTTTATATTAAAAATGGATATCAATTGTTGGAAATATGCGTGTTATTCTAATTCCAGATTTTAGTTTTAGGCAAATTTCATAATCATTTAAACACAAGATGAGCAGGCAGAGTAACGCAATATTAAGCAGGGGAGCCATTAAAACTCACGTTGGGTTTGTCGACGCTTCTAACAGCGCTAATAGTAGACGAAGCAGACCATCGAAGTAGACGTGGTAACTCGTCGAAGAGGGAGCACAGATCGTCGAGGATCAATCTCGAGCAGTCGCGCAGATATGCGCTACCCAGAAACCTTATTGCCGCCTCTCGTGCGGGCTTCACAACGGCAAAGGTACGGAGATTCCGCTCATCCTTTTTCTCGGTGCACGCCAAGGAATAGGGCCTGTGAGATTGTAGTAGCTCAACACCACAACACAACTCTCCAAGAAGGAAGAAGAAGTGAAAAGAATATTTCTCTAGTGTGGAAGCCTGGACGTCTCCAGGGCCTTATATAGGCACGGCTGCTCTCAAGGAGCCGTTTTCTTACTAATTGCACTCTCTAATTAGTAGTTAATAGCATGACTGGCCTATTAACTCCAATTATGGCATTAACTGTGTATTATTCCTCTTAATTAGTATATAACGGTTCAAAATTGATGGAGGATTTAATGGCTGAATAAACTCAATTTATTGCTATTAAATTGCTTTGGAATTTCTCTTAAATTGACCACTAAAATAGGTCAAATTCCAACATCAATTTACTAAATCTAAATTTGAGTTTATATTTTTTAAAAGATTATATTATATGAGTTTTAATTGTATATGGATTGTAATTGCTAGAGTCTTGTTTGTATTGGTGTATTTTTTACCTCAAAATTTGAGGAATACTATTCTTTATTTTTGTATATTTTTATTCCAAAGTTTCCATATTATATGTGAGTTTGTTGCAAACTCCAATAGTTTGCTATTTTTATTCTAAAATTTGTACTTTTATATTGTGTTTGATAGGATTTTTTATATTAACATGGTGAGTAATTTAGAAATAGATTTTTGTCTAATTATTTTATAATAATAGAGGCTGTTAATTTAGATCATATGAGATTCAACATAATTTTTCTCTTGGTTTTAGAACTTTCGTTCAAAATGTTTTGAAAGAAATTTATTTTTTAGTAAATACAAGATAAGATGGCAAGATCTATCAATCAAATCAGCTAACCGTGTTGTATTGTATTTACTGTATAATTTTTTACTAGAGAGGTGCTTTATTGGCAGTGACATCTTGCAGATGCAACATCTGTCCTCACTGATCGAGCTTGGTACCTCACTCGGACGATATACATACTGTACTGTCCTTGTCGATTGCAGCTCGTGCCACTGCCACGACTAGAGGGAAGACATACGAGACGCAAGGTGGAAACGACGTGAGATCTCTCAGTGACGACATGTCAGAGCATATGCGGCGCAAGTGGCATCTCAGGATCCGCATCTATTCTAAACAAAGAAAAGCCATCAAATTAATTAATTAAGCACATACCATACTGTCCTTCACTTGCGTGACTGCATCTCGACATCGGATCAGTGTGTCACAGGATCATAATGAAGTTTAACAAAAACACTCAGAATTTACCAACTCAATAAACAGCCTTTCGGAAATGATGGTCTGAGAAGTGAGTTTGCAATCATGATCCAGCAAACGACGACGGCATCTATCTAGGCTCGGCGGATCCTGCCAAAGCCCAAAAAGTGGCATGTTGGCCGCCATGTGAGGCGCCAGAGATAGCTGCACCTGCACCCTGCAAACGCTGCAGTGTCGGATCCTGTTCTCCTTCCTTGGCGCTGTTTATATCCAGTTAGTTTGGGTTAGTGTTAGTATGAGTATAACTAGTCTTAAATTTTTCAAATAGATAGGATTAGTTTGGTTTAGTTGCATTTAATCCATTCAAAAAAACTAACCCATTTAAGAGGTGCTAATTGAAACTAGTTTGAGTAGGTTTCACTTAAAAGTTACTTTTTTCTCTATTTTCAAAGGAGACAAATGATTATATCAACACCTTTATTGTCAATATAACCCTTACATTCAAACACCTCAAAAGTTAGAGTTAGTTTAAAATTCCTCATGAGCTAGAAACTAACTGTTGATGCTGAAAAGCGCCGTTAAACACGAGCACGTCCTTGTGCAACTCGCAGACACGCTCCTCGCCGCGGAGCATGCGAAAACCGGACCCTCCGGTTTCCAAAATTGGAGCCTCCGGTTTCATCGGGGTTTTGACAAAAACCAACAAACGCTCGCGCGGGAGGGACCCCGTCAGGGTAAGTGCACTCTTGGGTTGTTCTAGAGTCGGCAGACCATCTAGGACGCCTTCTAACGCCGTAGAGACGAAGAAGAACAATAATTAAGGTTGGAAAAGTATTAGGAGAGATAAAAAGGTAAAAAAGACAAAAAGATAAAGAAAATAAGTTTTGATCGATTGAGTGATGCCTCAATCGGCCATGGCCCTTTGTATATAAAGGGTGAAAGGTCTTGTCCCGCAAGAAATCGAGATTTACATTATTTACGTAAAGAAAACTAACTCTAACTCGGTCTGGACTGTAAAAACCGGACCATCCGGTTTTGTAGCTTCTGAGTATTTTCCAAATATCATAACTTCTTCATCTAGACTTTAAAATAGGTGTTCTATATATCCGTTTTGATCGTCTCGATGAAGGCTTTATTATGGACATTCTGGCCTCACCTTCATACTTTTTCATGCACATCTTTATTTTATTGGTGAATCTTGACCAAAATTCCTAGAAAATATGCTCACAGCCTGTAAAATATGTCTAAACACAATTGATATGAAATAATCAACATTAGTCTTGGTTTAGATAATTTTGACCATTATATGTCTGCCAAAATCAGATGCTTCAATTTTGTAAACCGGATACTCCAGTTTTCCCAGAGTGTGTATTTTGATCGTCAACACATGCCTCCCTGTTTTTTGGCAAAGCTTGCGTGCCAAAAAATATTTTATAGATCAAAATTATCTAAAGATATTAATGAACAAAATATCGGCTATATATGACCAATACAACCCTCATGAACCTAAAAATATAGCCGAAATAGTAGACTTACAAATATAGCAATACAATAGTAGACACTAACTAACTATTTCGACTTTTATTAAATTAGTGTTTGATTAATAAAAAAATCTTGATACGGCCCTAATGGCCGATCATGCATATTCCTATTTGTCATAGCCCAACAAGAATATTGATAGTGATAGTAGGGTAACTAAGGATTAAACATAAACCATGGATTATGATTAACTAAATATGCATTCCATGGTATGTGCATTGATGGATTATATGACGAAGACCAGTTAGATGAATACAAATTAGATGTATCTTTGGTCTTGTCGGTGAAGAACTCCGCCTTTGACTCTTTCTAGGATCACCGAGTCTATTGTTTTTTTGTTTTTCCTCGGCCTCCTTCGTGTATTTAGCTAGCAACTCATCAAAGGTTAGCTTGGTCTTCACCATCTTCTTTTTCTTCTTGCCATCATCTTGCCACCTAGCTGAACATGGTTTTTGTTCAACCTTATTTTCTACAATTTGCTTGAGACAAGCTTGATCAACAACACTAGCCGATACATTATTTTTCAGCTTTTTCTCATCTACTGTCAAGTCTGAATTCTTCTCTAAATTCTAATCCTTCTTGACACGCCAGACTTGTTTGATCACCTGTTGTTTAATTTTACCTATGGACCGATTCTTTTGCTCAAAATGATCATTGTTGATAGGTGATGACCTATTATTTGATAGACCTCCATGAGTAACTAAATCTGAATAAAAATACGTTGGAGGGGGCGACATACATGAAAACCATGGTGAATACAAATAAGGCATAGAACTATAAGGTACCCATGGTTTATGTACATATGACTCAAATAATCGAAACGACGTTGATGAAGTATGATAACTATCTGGTTGCTGATTTGATCATATTTTTTAGGCTGACTAGCATATTTCTTACTATTTGGATTTTGGATCTTGGCCTAAAACTTTTGAGGTTTCGGCTTTCTAATCTTATGCTTGTCAAGAACTTTAGGTTGTTGACCTTCCAGACACCAACCTCAGAATTTCTAGGCTTAACCATCTTTTTATTTTTCTGAACAAAACCGGACCATCCGGTTTGACAAACCGGAGCATCTGGTTTTCCCTGGATAGCAGGTTGAACCAAATTTTTGGATTTGCTTGCTTGCCCCCCGAGTGCAGAGGTGGTTGGTGTGGTTTCTATAGTTTTTCTAGATTCGGCTTGAGATAGCCGAACTTGATTTTCTTGTACTTGACCAATAATATTAGTAGTTGGCTCATCTTCGCGAGGAATACATACTAAATTTAAATCAATATGAGTATTAGTCAGCTTTTCAACAACCGACTCTTGACTACTAGGAATTAGATATATAGTGTTTTTCTATTAAGTAAGTTATCCACAAATGTAAGCAAACCACTTATAAAATTAGCTGTGGACTTACTATGCTCTGGTAGATCGCACATCCTCAACTCGTCGATAACAGATACCTCCATCATGATGACACCTTGTTCCGTTACTTGATAGCAATCAAAAAACAATACTTTATCAATGTCCTTGCGTAAATCTTCAGGTAATCCTTCAAGTGCCATCATATTGCTAGGGTTTGCTAAATCAGCCATAATGGCCAGATTCTTCTTCCCCAGTGGAGTTGCCAAAAAGTGTGTTGACGCCGAAAAGCGCCGTTAAACACGAGCATGTCCTTGTGCAACTCGCAGACACGCTCCTTGCCGCGGAGTCTGTGAAAACCGGACGCTCCGATTTCCAAAATCGGAGCCTCCGGTTTCGTCGGGGTTCCGACGAAAACCAACGAACGCTCGCCCGGGAGGGACCCCGTCAGGGCAAGTGCACTCTTGGGTTGTCCTAGAGTCGGCAGGCCATCTAGGACGCCTTCTAACGCCGTAGAGACGAAAAAGAACAACAATTAGGGTTGAAAAAGTAATAGGAGAGATAAAAAGGTAAAAGAGACAAAAAGATAAAGAAAATAAGTTTTGATCGATTGGGTGATGCCTCAATCGGCCGTGGCCATTTGTATATAAAGGGTGGAAGGTGTTGTCCCGCAAGAAACCGAGATTTACATGATTTGCGTAAAGAAAAATAACTCTAACTCGGTCTGGACTGTAAAAACCAGACACTCCGGTTTACAAAACTGGACCATCCGGTTTTATAGCCTCTGAGCATTTTCCAAACATCATAACTTCTTCGTCTAGACTCCAAAATAGATGTTCCATATATCCGTTTTAATCGTCTCAATGAAGGCTTCATTATGGACTCTTCAAATAAGTAATTTAGCCTCACCTTCATACTTTTTCATGTACATCTTTGTTTTATTGGTGAATCTTAACCAAAATTACTAGAAAATATGCTCACAGCCTGCAAAATATGTCTAAACACCATACATATAAAATAATCAACATTAGCCTTGATTTAGATAATTTTGACCATTATATGTCTGCCAAAATCGGATGCTCCAATTTTATAAACCGAATACTCCGATTTTCCCAGAGTGTGTATTTTGGTCATCAACACTAACTCTAACCTCTAACACGGTTGAAATATACAAACAAGCCCTTGGTTTGCCGCCTAGCCACCCCCTCATGGCGAGCATTTCTGTCGCAGCATGCAGCACGGCACACTGTACTGTACATCTTCTCCGGAGGAAACTCCGATTGATGCGGTATATCACACACGACACACCTACAACAACACATTTTCGCATCCACCCCTCGCATACAGAAGGCGTATATATTGTAAGTTGTTGTGCCTTGGCAATTCGTCTTGTTGGATTCTTTGAATTTCCAGCTCCACGGTGGGGCTTCTGGAGCAACAAAGAGTTTCCTGCAATTAATTGGTTTTTCAAAGGGCTATAAAAAGCGTCATGTCAATGCAACCTGTCCTGTTTATTTTGTAGAAGAAAGATAGATACGGGTATTGACTACGACATTATATCCTGGCGGCTTGATAAATTAGCAATGGCGAAATATATTTAGTACCAGTGTGTCGATCTGTCTAAAGCTCGATCGGGCCATGCTTGGCCGATCGATCAGGAAACGCATGCATACGCTTCGTTGTGGTTGTGAACATTCAGCAGGTTACTTCAACAATGAGCACATTTTTAATTCAAAACTGAGAGAGAGAGAGAGAGAGAGAGAGAGAGAGAGAGAGAGAGAGAGAGAGAGAGAGAGAGAGAGAGAGACGTGGCCCAATGGCGAGCCATACATACATGCGTGCATCACGTTGTCAAGGTCGATCAATCTCCATCGATGTTTGTCATCACCTCGCCATCACGCAATTAACTACGTGGCGCCGGTCCCTGACGATGACAAAATGAATGAGGTCTCCGTCATGATCTTTTCGACGAGACGAGCTCAAAAGCACCGGGCGCATGGAGGTCACCAGCGTGCTCCCATACATGCGTGACAGTGCTGGCCCCATTCGTGAGCATGAGTACTGCAGCGCACTCCCATACATAGGATTTAGACTCTGAAGTGGTCATCGTATATATGCAACGATACAGATTTATAATTTATTATTTAGGTCTCAAGGTCTCGGCAGCAGGACAGAAAAAAAAAGTGAAAATGCATTCAGGCAGGGACTTTCCTTTTGTTCTTATTATTTAGATCCATGAGCTTTCCAAATAAAGATACAGATTCATAATCTATTTAAGTGGTGCCAAAGATACCAATACCCCTTTCACACTGGGTATTAGAGCTAACATAGCTTGCGAAATAAATGCTGCCGTGAAATCTTTGGTTCATTTTGCTAAATGAAATAAAATTGCAACGACTGTGTTGAGCTCTAGAACTAAAATGGTTTATTAATTGCACATAAGTTCTCTAAATTTGTATCAGTAACAAAATGTTCCAACCTCCAAGTGTTTGAAACTTAGTCCCACCTGTCAGCTCCAATAACCATTTTGAAGGTGATGGACCTATAGTTATTCGAACTAAAAGTTATTTGAAGGTGATGGACCAGGATTCTCTGTTGTACCACTTCAAAAGATTGTGGGCTAAGTTATTCGAACTAAAAGTTCATGGATCTATAGTGAGAATCTAAAATAAAGGTTAAGTGTCCTGGTCTCCTTGATGAAATTCACTCTCAAATACTCCCCTACCCCTTTTTAATTAATTGATGTTTTAGATATGAATACAAGAATAAAGGATCGAGAAGGCGACCAGAGGGGGGGGGGGGGGGGGCGTGAATGGAAGCTAAATAAAATTCTCCAAGAGAACTTGGCCTATATCCCCAAAATAACCCAAGCCAAGCTATAAATCGATCACCAAGCCTACACACATCAACTTATGGTGTACTAGCCCTAGGAGTGATCAACCACATCAAAGAAACACAACAGAAATAAAAAGGGAAGAAACAATGCTCAACAGTTCAGAACTGAACACCCATCGACAGTGCTGATCCCTGCCATCGGCAGTGCCGGTTGGCATCGGTAGTGCCGGTCACGCCTATCGGCAGTGTCGGTGCGCGTCATCGGTAGTGCTGGTCCCACCTATCGGCAGTGCCAATGCGGGATGTAGTCTCACTGGAATCTACAGACTAGTCCAATCGGCAGTGCCGGTCCAGGTCATCGGCAGTGCCGGTCGACCCCCGACAGAACAGAAAAACTCTCGGGATCTTCTCAAATCTTCTCCAAAACTCAATCAAACGAACTCCAAATGATGCGATTTTTGGACCAGTGAATCCTCATCACATCACGACCCTAATTCTAGGAGATCAACTCAATTGACTCAAGAAATCATCACGAATTTCAGATCTTGTGCCAAGAACACCAAAAAGGGGAAACTTGAGAAATCCTTCAAATCGAAGGAGCTAGAGCTATTGATTCGATTAAGGATCCATAAAGGATTATTCTACCTCATCCTAGCAACAAGTTTCTCAAGAAATCCGGGCCAAAAACTCGTCCAAAAGTGAGATCGAAAATCACCATAAAATGCTTCCAAAAATAGGAAAAAGGAAATTTCGGGATTCAAGTGAAGAGGGAAATCTTGAGCACGAAAATACTTCTCATATCATAGAAAGGTGCTTACAAGATCCATAGGTACAAGGCTAGGAATCCATCCTCTTCCTCCTATTATTTGGAAGAGCAAGATATGTCTCTCACACACCCACTACTCTCCTCTCAAACAAAAAGTTCTCTTCTAGCACTTTGAATAGAGTCCTAACACAAGGCTAATGGAAGAGAGGCACCTCTCCCACTAACCACACCTCTCCTTATATAGGCCTAGGGTCTATTGTCCACATGACCACTCTACCCTTGACCTACATAACACACCCACCTACCACTGGGGGCATAACCGTCCATCTTTTTTCTCATCGCCCGAATGCCATCGAACGCTTCATGTCTTTGCTTCATCTTGAAGCAAGCTTCGTGATGGTGCCACGTGTATCACCAACCACCGCCACCGGTTTTGAGGCCCAAACCAAAAAACCGCCTTGCACGCTTCTCAAAGCGTGACTTCTCGATGTCGACGCGTGTCACCTTGTCCCGCGATCCTGACCACCGACAAGTCTCTCCCAGTCCCTGTCCATCGGACCCCCTTGTCACTTGCACCGGCATCCCGTTCGCCTTGACTTGGTCAACATGCCGTCTTCATCACCACCACGGTTTTGAGGCTCAACCGCGAAACCGTTCGTGCTTCTTGCCTCTCCACGTGCACGGTGTGGATCACCCTTGACTTCACCCGGCATCCCGATCGTCTGGCCCCAAGTCTCCTACTTGTGCCCGATCCTCTCGCTGTTGACCGCCAAGTCGACTCCAGTGACCTACACATCATGAGACAAGCAAACACATTTCCCATCTCCTGCAATGCCACCAATATCTCCACCAACTCCGGTTAGTCATAACCATGATATGCAAACTCATGCAATCCCTGAATTCCCGCATTTCAATTCAAACACCAAATCTGCTCAAGTCAATTACTCATCACAAATATAGCAAACCATGGCACATATCCACATGGTTTCTCAATCTCCCCCTTGATGAGTACATTGACAACACCAAATGAACAAAGATTAGAGATTGAAATGCGAAGCCGAATAAGCACATCCAAATGGCCAAACCCAAGAAAAAGGTGAAAACAAGCCATCTAGCAAATAGGGATCACAAAACCAAGAGTTGGCAAACAAAGCAACTTGAGACGCAAAGAATGTGAAAAGCGCAAGAAACCGCTCAAGATCATGATATGCTCCCCCTCAAGTTGTGGTAGGTCTCATGTAGTGCAAAACGGTGAGTTTCTTAGTATTATTTGTGCATGACCCCAAAATTTTCTCCCCCTTTGGCAATGAACTCATCAAAGAGGCAAAAGAACAAGCAAACATGCAATGCATGAAAATGGAAACCTAAGGAGTTTCAACAATTATGCAAACAAGCATTTAACTTTGCTAACCATAACCATAGTGCCATGAAGTGTAAAGGCAATAGCTCCCAATCATGCAAAGTTAAAAAATAGATAGCAAGGCATAAACACCATGAGCTATACAGGCTAAGCAGAAAGATTGACTAGCTTAGATAGAATCAAATTTTGCTCATCATGAGAAAATCTGCCACCACATGTGTAAGTACTCTCATCCAAGGCAAAACAAGCACCAAGTGAATCATAAGAACCTAGCTAGTTTCAATCTCAACAAGGGCAACAAGCACTCGTAGAAAATGAGCTCTACAAACGCTCACATATGAAACAGAGACTCAGTTGATCAAGTGATTATAGTTTATCCTCATGTGTCCTCTTATCCATGCGGAGGGTCGCACGACTGGGTACGGCAAACACCCCGAGGCTTCAAGTCACAATGTTTGGACTTAGCATTATTGAGTAGTTCTTGATCAAAGCACTTAGCAGATTTTTCAAGATTATGCACAAGACAAAAGAGCATGCCTTTGCGGCAAAAGGAACACACGTTCCCACAATGTTTTATCATGAGCTAAACATTTGCAAAGCCTTTCATTTCGCAAACACAAGGTGCCAAAGCCAAGACATCCTCTAGACTAGCCTTAGTGCAAGTTTCAACAAGGATAAAAGCAATTATTCACATGGTGAGCAAGTTTTAGCAAGATTAGATTATAAGGTTCACAAGAAGCTCAGTTTACCTTTAAGATTAGCAAGTTGCTCAAATGAGTTTATAACAAGCCATCTAGAAAATCTAAGCATGAGAGATTACCATCACATCCACACAACTTAGCTCAAGCTCAATCATAGCAAGGAGAAATGCAAGGAAGCATAAGAATCAAAGCTCATCTACCAATGCATATATTACATATGAGATGCAATGCGAAAATGGTAAGATACATATATACAAGAGAAAACCAACTCCCCCTCAAATGATGCCATAGGGATGACAAACACCATGTTCCCCCCGAAGAAAAGCATGTCTCAAAGCATCTAGGGACTTGGTGAGGATATCAGCTAGTTGGTTTTTGGTATCAATGTATTTGAGCTCAACATCCCTCTTCTCAACATTATATCTCAGGAAGTGGAATCGCACATTGATGTGTTTGACCTTACCATGTTGGATTGGGTTTTTGGCTAAGTATATGACACTGGAGTTATCACACATGGGTGGAACACCCTTAAAAGTTAACCCATAGTCTCTCATGGTAGATATAACCCATAGGATTTGTGAGCAGTTGCTACATACTCAGCCTCTGTGGTGGATTGGGCAACACTCGACTGCTTACGAGAAGACCAACAGATCAAAGAAGTACCCAAGAAATGGCAAGTATCAGAAGTGCTCTTCCTATCAATTCTACACCTAACAAAGTCCACAACCGAATACCCAATAAGATCAAGAGATAAAGATGCAGAGTACCAAAGACTGAACTCAAGGGTGTATTTGAGATACCTGAAGATGCGCTTGACAGCCTTGCGATGAGTCACCCTTGGGGAAGCTTGAAAGCGAGCACAAAGACACACCGCAAAGTGTATGTCGGGTCTTGTCGCTGTCAGGTACAAGAGGGAGCCAATCATGCTCCTGTACTCCCTTTGATCCACCGCTTCACAATCTTCATCAGGGTCAAGAGCCGTTGTTGTGGACATCGGTGTAGACAACGACTTCACATTGACCATGTTGAACTTCTTCAGGAGATCCTTCATGTACTTGGCTTGATGTAAGAAAGTGCCTTGCTTACACTGCTTGATTTGAAGCCCAAGAAAGAAGGTGAGCTCTCCCATCATCGACATCTGAAATTTACTTTCCATAGCTTCCTGAAACCTGGACACAAGAGCATGAGAGGAACCACCAAAGATGATATCATCCATGTAAATCTGAACCATTAGAAATTCATTGCCATGCTTGAGAGTGAACAAGGTTTTATTAACACACCCCATGACATACCCACGCTCTAGCAAGAAGGTCTTAAGCCTAGCATACCATGCCCTAGATGCTTGTTTTAGCCCGTACGAAGCCTTCTGAAGCTTGTACACACGGTTTGGGTATTTGTGGTGCTCAAAGCCAGGGAGTTGCCTCACATACACTTCTTACTCTATGAAACCATTTAGGAAAGCACTCTTGACATCCATTTGATAGAGTCTAATGTCCTTAGAGGCAGCAAATGCAAGGACGATCCTAATGGCTTCTATGTGAGCAACAGGAGCAAAGGTTTTACCATAATCTAAGCCATCCACTTGGCTAAAACCTTGAGCAACTAGCCTAGCCTTGTTTCTCACAACCTCACCATCCTCCTCATGTTTGTATTTGAACACCCACTTGGTTCCTATGATATTGACATTTTTGGGAGGCTCTACAAGGGTCCATACTTTGTTTCTCCTAAATTTTTCCAACTTCTCATGCATGGCATTAACCCAATGTTCATCAGATAGTTCGTGTCCAACATCCCAGGGTTCAAAGGTTGCAACAAAGAGAGAATTGGTAAAACAAGCTAGATGTGCAGACCTTGACCTTGTTGTCCTCTCATAGAGATTACCGATCATCTGTTGAGGTGGATGTCGACGCTGAATGTGGTGAGGAGCCTCTCTCTCAGAGTGTACCTCCCCCTCAACCACAGCTGGAGCTTGCTCGATAGCTGCTAAAGTCGATGTAGAAGCTTCTGGACCCTCTGCTGGAGTAGTGGTAGCAGCAGGAACAAGCTCAGATGAGAGATGAAGTGAATCATCATCATCATCATCAAAGCCATGTAGGTCCTCTTCTACAAAGATGCTCTCCTTCATCTCCTTGTCACCTGCAGATTCAATCACATTCCTTACACAAGAGTTTGATTCATCAAAGGTTATATCATAGAATTTTACGATGGTGTTAGTCTCCAAATTCAAAACTCTGTAGGAATGACCATGAAGAGAGTAACCAAGAAAGATTCCATCGAAAGACCTTGACTCAAACTTATCAAGATTGTCACGCTTGAGAATAAAGCACTTGCAACCAAAGGCACACAAATAAGAAACCGAGGGCTTTCTCCCAAAACGCAGCTCATAAGAAGTCACATTAAGAATTGAGCGCAAGAAAATCCGATTGGAAACATAGCAAGCAGTGCTAATGGCCTCAGCCCAGAATCGCCTCGGAGTCCTATGCTCATCGAGCATCGTCCGGGCCATCTCCATTAAGGTTCTGTTCTTTCTTTCAACCACACCGTTCTGCTGGGGAACCCGAGGTGCTGAAAACTGATGCTCAATACCATGCTCAAGACAGAAAGCATCAAAGGAGGAGTTCTTGAACTCGGTGCCATTATCACTGCGAATTGCTCGTAATGCACCAGGGAGTTTCTTGAACAACCTCAAATCTAAGCTCCGAAAATGATGAAACACTTCATCCTTGCTCTCAAGAAAGTAGACCCAAGAGTAGCGAGAGTAGTCATCAACAATCACAAGAACATACCACTTCCCACCCGCCGAACGAACCCGAGAAGGACCAACAGTGTCCATATGAAGCAACTCTCCAGGGCGTTCAGTCATCACCAAATTGATTGGAGGATGAGAAGCGGCAAGCTTAGGCAATCCTCGGATCAAACCTAGGCCACTCAAGCGACATAACAAGTCAAAGCTCATGTGACCCAGTCTCCTATGCCATTTCCAAAGCTCAGAAGAAGATTGAGCAAACAAGCATTTGTGAGAACCAGGAGAACCAGCAAAATCAGCCTGAAAAACTATGCCAATGCGAGAAATCCCACAAACCAAAGAACCACTCGAATCAAGAACAAAAGAAGCATTCGACTTAAAGCGCACTTCCAAACCAACATCAAGAAGCTGAGAGACAGAGAGGAGATTGTACTTAAGAAACTTAACCAAACCAACATCATTGAGAGTGAAGTTCTCATTTACCTTTACCGCGCCCCTTCCCTTCACTCTTCCTCTCTTGTCATCTCCAAAGGTCACATACTCCCGACGCTTCAAGGGAGTGAGGCTGGAGAACCATTTTGCATTTTCGGTCATGTGGCGCGAACACCCGGAATCCATCAACCACTTGTTCTCCAAGCCTCCACCTGCTGTCTACAAAGAATGAGAAGTGAAAGTCGATGGCTCAGTGCTGGGGTTAGTCAAAAAGCATTTGGGAATCCAGCACTTAACCATATGACCGGTAGTAGTCATCAAAGTTCTTTGCACTTTATCATTCGAACACATGGGACGAGAACCATGATGGGAAAAACGTGGCCTGTCAAAGCGTCTCGACTCAAACCTTGAGTTGTGAGGATGGAAATCATCTGTGTGAAAGCTAAATCCACGCGACTGACGCTCACCACGATGGGGAAAATGTGGGGCGCTAAAGCACTGCTGCGCAAAGCCTATGTTTTGTGAATCAAAGCCATATGAGGAATGACCCTGTCCACGATAGGCACGAGAAAAAGAGCGAGGCTAAAAGTCAACAAAATCATCATAAAAAGCATCCCTAGTCAACTCAGCTTGCTTCCTCTCAATTCTCTTATGCCTAAAACAGAATTCATCCAAGTGGCCTTTGCGACCACAAAACATGCAAATATAGACACCCTTAGGATTAGGCTTGGTTTGCATTGCAGGTTTGGGTTTTGGCTTCTCTGTTTGCTTTGGGTTGAAGGAGGGTTTTGGATTGGGTGGATAGTATGTGTCAGTGGGTTTAATGGTGTTTTCCTCATCCTTGTAGCTGGAGCTAGATACAAACTTACCCACATTCTCACTCTCCTTGTCACACCTCTCAAATCCCAAACCCAAGTTATAGGTTGATCTAGAAGTACTCTCCTTTACTCTTTCCAAATCACTCTCAATCTTCTCTTCACTCATTAGGGTTCTCTGGAGCCTAGACACAAGATAGTCATTTTCCTGAACTAGGGCTTTGTTTTCCTCCCTAGTGATTACAAGCTTGTCCTTAAGAGAGACACACACCTCACAAGGTGGTGGAAGGACCTTAGAGCGAGTCTCATGAAGCAACTTGGACTCAAGCTCTTTGACTTTGAGGGACTGAGCTTCCAACTCATCTGTGAGCTTGGGGCACTTCTGACATGCACCCAAAAGAGTTGGTCTAGATTTGAACTCATCAAGCTCCTTGAGGGCACTCTCAAGCTGACTGGCAACTTGAGCATGCACACTCTCTCTCTGTGCAAGATCACTCATCACAACTTGACAAGACTCACACTCAACAACAATGTCCTCACGAGCAAGCTTGGACCTAAGCGAAGCAATTTCAAAATCAGAACTCTCCAACTTAGACTTAAGCTCTCTACTCTCACGAACAGCACTGCAAAGCTTATCATCTTACAAAAGCAGAACATCGCGCAAATGATCAAGTTCAAAAGAGAGCTCATCAAGAGTAGGAGGTACCTCACTCTTGTCGGAGTCGGATCCAGAGTCGGTGTCGTGGTTGTTCTTTGCCATGAAGCAAAGCCCGGTGAAGTCATCCTTCCTCTTGACTCATGGCTTTTCAACTTCCTCCTCCGAGCTTGTGAGGTCTTTGCTTGATGTGAGATCGACATCGCTCAAGGTGGCAACGCAGGCGTGTGCAATGGCCTTGGCGAACTTCTTGGAGTTCTTGTCCTTCTTGTAGAAACGGTTCTTCTTCTGCTTGAAGTCTTCAGTGTTGTTATCGCGGTACCCGGCCTTCTTCTTCTTCTTGGGACAATCAGCGATGAAGTGTCCCGGGTCACCGCACTCGAAGCAGGTTCTTGAACCACCTCCTCTTCTCTCCTTCCGGTTGTTGTAGAACTTCCTGAACTTCCTTGTGAGAAAGGACAGCTCCTCGTCAGGAATGCACTCCATCTGTTCATCGAAAGCTGCAATAAGAGAAGACAAAGCAAACTCCAAGGAAGACTTGTCAAGTGAGGGGTTAGTTCCATAAGAAGCACAACTGTGATCACCCTTCTGAGAACTAGAAAGCAAAGCCATGCTAGACGCAGGAATAGCAAGATTAGGACGAGATTTCCTAGACAGTTCATGCGATTTCAGTTTGCTATACAGTTGCTCATAGTTCAGGGTATTGAATTCAGCAGTTTCTTCTAGAGTAGCAATTTTAACCCCCAAACATTTTCATCAAGTGAGTACAACAGTTGCTTAGCTCTATCATTGTCATTGTACACAAGGGTACCACAAGCCCGCAAGTTGCACACAATTGCCTCAAACCTATGAAAAGTGTCTTCTAGTGACTCGCCCGATTTCTGTGCAAAGGTTTGGTACTGTCTATTATAAGAATCCTTACGCATAGACTTGACCTAGTTGGTACCCTCATGGTAAGTGCAGAGCTTATCCCAAATAGCATGAGCAGTGTCAAGGTGTGCAACCCTATCATGTTCGCTCCTACCAAGTGCAGAAAGCAGAATATTGACAGCTTTGGAGTTGTTCTCATACCTGACTAACTCACCTGCAGAAGCAGTGTTTAGGTGTTGTGGTATAGCATACTCCTGATCAACAATCTCCCAAATTGCATGTCCTTGACTTAGCAGATACGCCTTGGTCCGTGACTTCCAGTAGGGGAAGTCCTCTCCATCAAACATCCACAGCTTGATAGCACGCTTCTCCATGTCGCCTTCGAATCACAAAGCCGGTGAAGGTCAACTAGTGATCAAACCGGCTCTGATACCAATTGAAGGACCGAGAAGGCGACCAGAGGGGGGGGGGGGTGAATGGGAGCCAAATAAAATTCTCCAAGAGAACTTGATCTATATCCCAAAAACAACCCAAGCCAACCTCCAAATTGATCACCAAGACTACACACACCAACTTGTGGTGTACTAGCCCAAGGATATATCAACCACATCAAAGAAATACAGCGGAAACAAAAAGGGAAGAAGCAATGCTCAATAGTTCAGAACTGAACACCCATCGGCAGTGCCGGTTGGCATCGGCAGTGCTGATGCGCGTCATCGACAGTGCCGGTCCCACCTATCGGCAGTGCCGGTGCGGGATGCAGTCTCACTGGAATCTACAGAATAGTCCAATCGGCAGTGCCGGTCGACCACCGACAGAACAGAAAAACTCTCGGGATTTTCTCGAATCTTCTCCAAAACTCAATCAAACGAACTCCAAATGATGCGATTTTTGGACCAGTGAATCCTCAGCACATCACGACCCTAATTCTAGGAGATCAACTCAATTGGCTTAAGAAATCATCACGAATTTCAGATCTTGTGCAAAGAACACCAAAAAGGGGAAACTTGAGAAATCCTTCAAATCGAAGGAGCTAGAGCTATTGATTCGATCAAGGATCCATAAAGGATTATTCTACCTCATCCTAGCAACAAGTTTCTCAAGAAATCCGGGCCAAAAACTCGTCCAAAAGTGAGATAAAAAATCACCATGAAAATGCTTCCGAAAATAGGGAAAAGGAAATTCCGGGATTCAAGTGAAGAGGGAAATCTTGAGCACGAAAATACTTCTCATATCATAGAAAGGTGCTTACAAGAGCCATAGGTACAAGGCTAGGAATCCATCCTCGTCCTCCTATTATTTGGAAGAGCAAGATATGTCTTTCACACACCCACTACTCTCCTCTCAAACATGAAGTCCTCTTCTAGCACTTTAAATAGAGTCCTAACACAAGGCTAATGGAAGAGAGGCACCTCTCCCACTAACCACACCTCTCCTTATATAGGCCTAGGGTCTATTGTCCACATGATCACTCTACTCTTGACTTACATAACACACCCACCTACCACTGGGGGCATAACCGTCCATCTTTTTTCTTATCGCCTGAATGCCATCGGACGCTTCACGTCTTTGCTTCATCTTGAAGCAAGCTCCGTGATGGTGCCACGTGCACCACCAACCACCGCCACCAGTTTTGAGGCCCAAACCGGGAAACCGCCTTGCACGCTTCTCAAAGCGTGACTTCTCGATGTCGACGCATGTCACTTTGTCCCGCAATCCCGACCACCGGCAAGTCTCTCCCAGTTCCTGTCCATCGGGCCCCCTTGTCACTTGCACCAGCATCCCGTTCGCCTTGACTCGGTCAATACGCCGTCTTCATCACCACCATGGTTTTGAGGCTCAATCGTGAAACCGTCCGTGCTTCTTGCCTCTCCACGTGTACGGTGTGGATCACCCTTGACTTCACCCGGCATCCCGATCGTCTGGCCCCAAGTCTCCTACTTGTGCCTGATCCTCTCGTCGTTGACCGCCAAGTCGACTCCAGTGATCTACACATCATGAGACAAGCAAACACATTTCGCATCTCTTGCAATGCCACCAATATCTCCACCAACTCCAGTTAGTCATACTCATGATATGCAATCCCTGTATTTCCGTATTTCAACTCAAACACCAAATCCGCTCAAGTCAATTACTCATTATAAATATAGCAAACCATGGCACATATTCACATGGTTTCTGAAAGAATTAAGAAGATATAAAAAAGTTGGATGCACATACAATGACGAGAGATATAGATATATATATTAAAAAGAGAGAAAATTGCCTTTGAAGTGAGAATGTCAATTGTTTTACAAAACTTGTGATATTCAAATTGTCAATTATTTTGGAACGAATGAAATAAAAAAAGATTTTATGAGCAAGTGAGTTGGAGGCAGTGTAAATATGGAGCATCAATACATTCTAAACTAAAAGTTGTGGAATATGGGACTTAATATAAATGTACGTTCCATTAATATGAGAAGCATATTGTTGTGAGGAGAATAAATCAATTGTCTGACCTGACAAAACTGATTAAAATATCTGAAGTAGATTAAGTATATGTGATAGTACTATATATGGAGGGTATGCTGCACATGCATGTTGCATGTTCAAGTTGTCTGATCACGCATATAAGGGTAACTGTATTTTATACAAAACTTCAAGGCCTTTTTAAAATATTTTTCTAATCAATATTAACTTACAATACATAAAATAGGGTCACACATAGACTAATAGAGATCATTAAGCTACCGATCAAGGCAGGGTGGCATCGATCAAGGATCAATGGCTTGTTTAGAAAAATGGATTTTGTTACTACTGGGAATTGAAATAGCAATGATGCTGCCAAGTCTTCAGACACATCATGATACGGGTGGAAGAATCCCTATGAAGATCTCCTGGTCCTGCTCGCTATCGATCCCCCAGTCATATTCCATTTTTCTAATAACTGTCTATATATGCTATAGCAGCGGAATCTCGTGATGCAGGAGAAGCAATAGTTTGCAAACCACATGTTCCACGCTGGATTCGTGAGGATCTACTTGACGTCTCAAAGTTAGAAAAGTGCGCCCTTAATTAATGAGCAGCACATCCGTAGTAAGCTGAGCTACATGGTCTGAAAACTGAAACACGCTATACGTGATCTAGCTTAATGAAATAAAATGTCAGCTCATCTTTTAAAAAATATAAAACATTAATTATTTATCAAATTACTAATTTAATTTTATTTATAATAATCAAAATAATTACTATAAATATATCACTTTTTTTAATGAATAATTGTTATGGTTTAAATTATCAAATCTACACAGTTAGATCAAACTACCTGTTAATATTTTAGACAGTAAAATTCTTTTAAACTAAAAACACCCAAAGAACAGTAAGTAATCATTTGAAAAAAGCAAACCAAGCTTAGAATAAAATCATTTGGATCAGACTCAAAGAACAGAGTCGTTGTCAAGAGAGTTGGCCATAGGCAGGGGAATATAAATACAGCACCCTTTTAGGCTCCAAAACCTAAAGTAGCAATCGGACATTAAGTCTAGGATTGAATTCGTAATATCTTCGCCTGATCTTCTCGGGACCGCAATCTCTCGCTCAGGCTCCGCTTGCTGAGTTGGCCCCGAAAGGAAGCATTTTGTATGTGCATGTACTCGTGTAGCGTAGGTCACCACAAGTCTGTTTCTTTTTTATTACAATAAACCACAAGTTTTTTTTAATGTCCTACACTTCATTTTATCCTTGCTCTTTTGCTCTTTTTGCTAAATGATAAGCTGAGTAACGTATAAAGAGCCTGCTGCTTAAAGAAAGACATATGGTCGCATTTTTTATACATATTTAATTTGGACTGTTTTCTCGAAAGCTAGCTTTAGGTACATAAAAGTATCTTTTTGACCAAGAAATAAAATTACATTGGAATTCAGGATCATGGGGTTTCACAACGATTGAGAACAATTCTCACTCGAACTAGGTCCATGAGATATCTTGTTGGAGCATTGTAGCTAGGTAAATAGCAAAATGCAGATCAGAGAACAAATATTTGTGTGGATGTTAGAAAAATGTCATTAATATTCATCCAATACCAAGCTCATTTACCACCAATTACATAATGAGTGGTTTGTCTGTGTGGATTCTTTAAATTTAAACTGTTATGGCGAGCACAGAAACGGGCACGTGCACGGCTCACGGCCTCTATCTCCGCGTACCATCGATGCAGCTACAGAAATGACAGCAACAGCCGGACATTGCGAGCAAGGGTAAGGGTGCGTTATTTTCCTAGACACTAAATTTTAGTTATGTCTTATTGAATATTGAGATATTAATTAAAAGTAATAAATATAGACTAATAATAAAATTCATTACATAACTTCTAGTCTAAATGACAAGATGACTCTATTAAATCTAATTAAATCATAATTAAACAATATAATGCTATAGTAAATATCTCACAATGACGAATTAATTAAGATTAATAGAAATTAATATTTAACTATGTAACTAATTTCGTATTTAGTTCATATTTAATCACCCTATTTAGTGTTTGAAAAATTGATATGACAGTACTAAAATTTAGAAAAAAAAACCCACACCCTAATTGTGGAATAGTCAGCAGAGCAGACCATGTTACCCAGGCCGCACAAGATTGGTTTCTTTGTGAAAGAATATATGGCGCTCTATTTTAGCTCTCTGTTGCCCTGTCCCAGCAATGTTTAGCTTTCTGACCAACGCATACCGACAAAGCATGAAAGGCAGCATATCTTCAGTTTTGGGTGCCATTCATCACGTGAAAAGCTGTCCAGCTTTTTGAAGCAAAAGAGAAAAGGTGAAAGGAGCGGAACAGTTCATTTCAGAAAAAGAATGGGAGTGGAGCAGTTCCAAATAACATGGTGCTGTTCTTGGCGTCAAAAACAAAAACGGAGCCTGTGCAATCCAAGTTTGTGTGGCTAAGACAGCTGAACACATGAATGTGTACACCGGAACAGCTGAAGTTCATGGTTCATGTGCAGGTTAGGGGAAGGGCATGTGGTTTGTTTGGTTCTTCCAGGAGAGATATAAACCTTTAATGCCTTGCAAAGCAAAGCAGATAATGCTAAAAAAAAAGCAACGCGGACAAAAAAATAGTTCATCAGTTGGTTCAACATTTCTTGTCCTGCATATCTAAATATACCTATCTAACAATAGCCTGCAACATATTTCGCTATTAGACTGCTTTTCTCCAAAATAGATGTAGGGCAATTGCGCTGTTAATGAGACAATTGGGTAGATCCGTTTTCATTGCACGTGCACTTGCTGTGAACAGAGGGGCGGGGGTGGTGTCCCCGGCGCCGGCCCCTCCTTATTTGTTAAAATTACCATGTATGCAGCATAAATTCATTGGAGAATTAGCTAATGTTTGTGTCCATAAATTGGCTCGCTTCGCTGTATCTTGGGACCTGGATCAGTCCACTGTTTAGGATGATCTCCTCCTAGAATTTGTAACTGAATTGGTGGCTCAAGATGTCTCGGAGCCAACTTTGCATGAATAAATGTGGGAGCTTGAATTAAAAAAAAACATTCCATTATCATATTGCATGCGTGATAAACACACAGTATGCTGTGAAGCAGCAAGTAACTAACTCATGTTCCACTTATCCACAACAATCACAACTTCGAGGTCCTAATTTTTTAGAACTTTTATAGTAAACCTAAATAAATGCACATCATTTATTTCATTGTTCAAATTAAAATTATGATATTATTTTTATTCATTGGTATCATGTAAATTTATTATAGATATCATATGAGTAATATAGAAATTGCATATTATAAAAAACTTGTTATTTTCATGTTTGCTAAGATGAAAGAAATATGAGTGTTGTCTTCATCTCGTTTTTATTTGCCACTGCGGCGAGGCTGATGTGTGCTCGACCCAGGCGAAGATGTGGCCTCACCATGAGCTGCCGTCGGATAAATGGATTCCTAAATTGTGCCACAAATCTTGCAACACGCCGCATGGATCTCTACACAACCATCATCTGCAGTGAACGTCCCAAGAATGGCCATTGACTGGGGTTCCCAGTTGTTCCAACTAAGCAACGTGTTGGGCGATCTCCTTTAACCGCCCAGGGCGCCAAGGCAGGTGAGAACTTCTTCATCATGCTTGCTGCTTACGACATCTAATGCCGCTTTATCCCTGTGATGAGGAATCATATCACATCGATTTAGTAGCAACAGAACAGACATTTGGTGATGATTCCAGAGCCACGGCCATAGCGGAGGCATTTCCTCATTACTGCCATCCTTGCAATGGCGCCAGCGATAGGGCAAAATCCTAAGGCTGGCTGATGGATGGACCTTACGATGGAATGGCTCAATGACCAAATATCTCTAAGCATTTTTGCGGATTTAACTCATAAATTACTTTGTAATTACAATTAATGATATCTCAAATGAAGGGTTAGATCCAAACTATGATATATCAATTTCGGATGTATCATGGTCTACTGTAAAGGTGCTCTAATTTTTTGATGTGGCCTTTGACACTCTACCAAATTGGACCTCCCGGTGGTGACCATAGAGTTGTCATACCATCCAAAAAAAATCAAATAAAGGATAGAGACTGAAAATAAAAACTAGTACGACATAATGAAACACGTTTTCTAGAATAGTGATATGTTTAGGGACCCAAAAAAACATAGGTTTATTTCAGATCTCACCCAAGAATGGAATCTAAGTTTTATTGCGATTTAGAGACCGGAAGGAGAAGTTTAGCAATCCTTTCCTAAAAAATTTATGTGTCAGGAAATATTTTCTTTGGCATGTTAAGGAAACTATTAGAGGACATTCTGGTGGTATATTGTTAGGCATCAACTTAAATACTTTTGACATTGGAGCAATATATGAAGGAGACTACTATGTGAAATTTCATTTATGCAACAAAAATAATAACTTAAAATGGGCACTTGTAGTAGTCTATGGACCTACTCAGGATAAGTTAAAGGAGCAATTTCTAGCAGAGTTAGAAGTAATATGTGTAGTCATGAGAATTACCCTATTCTGATTGGTGGTGACTTTAATATTTTAAGGAGCACAAACGACAAAAATAACAATAATTGTTAGGACAGATGACCAGTTTTATTCAATGTTGTTATTGATGGGTTAAATCTAGGGAACTTGAGATTTTGAAAGAAGACACACCTGGCTAATTCTTTGACAAAACCCCACTTATGAAATGTTAGATAGAGTCTTAATGTCTACGAAATGGTAACAAAAGTTTTCACTGTCTAGTGGCATAGCTCTGATGATAGATCAATTTTGCTCTGATGTCAGGTAACAATAGTTATCTGACATCTCTGAAGACAGATCACTTTTGCTAAACATAGAGGAAGCATCATCAGGTACATATCAGCCTTTATTCAGTTTCGAGTTTATAGGCTGGCTACTCATAGACATGATGTGAACAAGGGTTCCCAATCTTTCGAAAGGTTCTGGATAAGTTGATTTGGTCGGAGGCGACACACAAATCGATCCGACTTCAAAACATCACGTTCTAAACCCCGCAATTGCAGCACGATGTCTCCTTGTAGTTTAATTCCAGCATCCTTAGAACTTGAAGAATCATTAATATTACTAGGTGTAGAATCAGAATATCACCATCAGCAGAAATTTCAGCAAGCTCAGATTTTGTTGCAAGACATGAACGATCTAGTAATTTAATTCCAGCACCCTTAGAACTTGAAGAATCATTAACATTACTAGGTGTAGAATCAGAATTAATAGATTATTGAATTTCAGGATCTTTATTTTTCAAACTAGCAGCTCTTTCTAAATCAGCTTGTACAATTTTAGCATGGGTCATTGGTAACAAAGTAATTTTAGTTCCTTTATACATAAAAGTATACTTATTACTTTTACCATGGTGTACATCATCATTATCAAATTCCCAAGATCTACCCAATAAAAGTGAATATGCTTGTATGGGTACGATATCACAATCAACAAAATCCACATAAGAACCAATAGAAAAAGGAACTCTGTAAGTTTGTGTTACCTTAGCTTTTCTAAAGCCACTTAACCACTGAATATAGTATGGATATGGATGTGGACGTGTGGTCAAATCAAGCTTGTTGACCACATCATAACTCACCAAGTTATTGCAGCTTTCTCCATTAATGATGATACGTGCTCGGTGGTTCTTGGTGACGAAGAAAATCTGGAACAAGTTGTGGCGCTGCATCATCTCGGGCTACTGAACTTGTGTGCTAAGTACACGTTGAACAATAATGTTCATGTATCCCGTGGTGTCGCCGCCTCCAAGGACGAGGTCACCACTAGTGGCAGTGACATCCTCCTCCTCATCCTCCATATCAGAGGTGCTCATATAACCGCCATCGTCTATCGCCACATATGCCCGTCTACTTGGGCAATCTTTCTATACATGACCATGTCCATGCCAGCGGTGGTACTAAATCCCTGTAGTGCGTCCCGTCAAAGCAACAGAAGAGGCACTACTAGCTGATACCTGCACAGAATTTTTACCTGAGCACGTAGAAGGTGCAGGAGCTATTCTTGGTGCTACAGAAACAACACTGGTTCTCTTGGCAGCTGCTGGTAGGGGCGGCCGGAAAGATGGCTTGGGCAGCCCCAAAGTCCCCGTTGGGCGTGGAGGTAGGAGTTCCTGGACTTGCTGTACTCCTCAAAAGCCTAGAAAAGTCCTTATGATTCTTTCTCTGCAAGCATAGTATACTGGAAACACTAGGTGATGGTATAATATTCTTTATAATCTAGAATGCCCTGAATTTTTTTTCTTAACCCAGAATAAAAGCGACAAATCTGATCCTCTACTTTTTCAACTATAGCACAACGAACCAAACCCTTCTGAAGCTCACTAAAGTACTCATAAACAGTTTTATCTCCTTGTTCTAAACACTACAGTTTATTATGAATCATTCTACAAAAAGAAAGAGGAACAAAACAATCACGTATTGCTATCTTAAGTTCTTCCCAAGTAGTAGGCAAATTAGTTTCAGCAGCTAGACCACTCCACCAAACAATAGCAAAGTCCTTAAACTCACTAGTGGCTTGTCTAACTCTATGTTGTTTAGGAACAAGATGGGCATTAAATTTTTATTCTATAGTCATCTTCCAATCAAGATAAACATCACCATCATTAAATTGAAAACTTAATGTTGAGAGATATTCTCGATAGTAAATCTAGATAGGCATATGAGTATGAAAGATCAATGGACACAGGACACGAGGTTAATACAGGTTCGGGCCTCCTTGCGGATAAAAACCCTACGTCCTGTTTGGTGTTCTTGTATTGCTTGACGGCGCAATGGAATTAGGGTTCCAATACGTCTCTCTCCCTATCGAAGACCCCCTGCCCTCCTTATATACCCGAAGGGTAGCGGCTTACATGGTAGTCTATCATTTGGTTATAGAAGATTCCATCCTATCTGCTAACCTAACTTGCTGATTACTCAACATAAATATTTGAATAAATATCTTCTGAGCCATACTCTTGAACACGTCATAACCGAGCCCCTGGCCCACTCGGCCATATAACCGAGTGGTCAGGTATCCCGGGTACATATATTCCACACTTAATTTTAGCATACGGATCATCTGGAGCATGGTTACCATGTGGACGACGATTCTAGTTGTGCAAACCACCCATACCTTAGTATTATGTTGCAAACAACATTGTAATCTTACGGTCCTTATAGCTGACCTATCCACGGTGCCATCAGCCTTATACACCGTGTCTTCATCATGGTCGTCTTCAACATCGTTGTTGTTATTGGTGTTTGTGTCGTTGGTCTTGTGAGTAATCTCCAACTCGACAACCTAATCGGTGAGCATGGAGACCCGCTTCTCCAACCGTTTGATGCTTTTTCCAATGTGAAGCTTGCTGACCGCATCAGTAACGGCTCTGGTGATTGTCTCTGCCAAATCACTCTGAGCAGCCTGCAAAGTCTTCTGGAGCTGCTCTTGGCTCACGCACTCAGCAAATTTTGAGGGTGAAGACACCTCTCCATCATCGCTTCCTGCCATCAGAAACACTAAAACAGGCAATAAACAGTGAAGGTTATCCCTATAAAACAGCTAAGTAGTGGTGCCTCTCAACACAGCAAAAGGAAGCTCCTTAAAAAGCTCTTACAAAGTTCTGAAAAGTAAATCAAAGGAAACTAGGGAAGTGAGTTCCATGATTGCAAGGGTTACAAAATAACCTGTGTGTTGTCCAGAAGAAATATGTAGAACTAGGAAGGTCAAATATATATATGTGAGTGGCACACAAATTAAAAGCAAATAGTAAAGCTGAATAAGTATCCAAGTAACTTGTCCCTAGTTGCTGGTCTAAGTATATCCTAAAACAATAGTGATAGTAAAGTAGAAACAAGGAGACAAAGGCACATAGCCGATAACAGGGGCTAAGTGCAAAACAGCCAAATCCAGAAATTCCAGGGGGCTAGATATAGCACTAGTAGAAATTCTAAATTTCTTTTTTTTTAATTTTATTTTCTTGATATATTTTTCCAACTCACTAACAATGGGGGAGAATCCATAGAAACTTTCAGCTCAAATAGAGGTAGGATGTGGCCTACAGAAAATCTTGAAGTTGCAGAAAACGTCGGGTTTCAACTTGAATGAATTTTTTCTTTATCTTCCCAATTTTTTGAATTTTTTGACAAGGGCACACAGGACGTAGCCCAGTGTGGGTATGCTCAACTTTTTGTCAAGAATCTCCTATAAAAAGTTCATCCAAAATGGACATCCGAATATAAAGTTATGCCCATTTTACTAAAGGGGTGTCGGAATCGGTTCTTAAAAAAACCTGAGGCGAAACCCGAGTCGGTTTAGGGGTCGGGTTTGAAATCAGATAGGATTTTGCTTTGGCGGCGTGGATGCAACGGAAAGTGGAATTTGTGGGGATTGGTCCGAGGTGTTGACGGTGGGTTTAGGGTGGGATTAGGGTGGGATTAGGGTGGATGTATCGATCAATCAACCCTAGTACACAAAGCCTACAAAACAGAGGATGGTAAAGGGGATGGCGACTAGGATTGCAAGGGAAACACTACTGACGATAAAAACATAAACTAAACCAGCGACTAAACAAGAACTAAAGCGCAAACTCAACACTATGGACTCTGAAATTGAAATATGCAAAGGCTAAACACGTGGTCATGGATGGGGGAAAAACTATTTTGGGCTTTTCTGTGGACGATAGAATGAACACAAAACAAAATTAACTAAGGGTAGTGCGAACCTGATGGTTCACCTGAAGCTCTGATTACCACTTAATATGAACAAGAGTTCCCGATCTTCTAAAAAGTTCTGTATAAGTTAATTTGGTCGGAGGCAACACACAAATCGATCCGGCTTGAGAACAGCACGTTCTAAACCCCGCAATCGCAGCACAACGTCTCCTCTGGTTATCAACCGTCCTAAAATGATTGACCTCGCTGAGAAGGCTAATTCCTGCCTGCGAATCAAGAACACAAGCAAGAACAAAGAAGAATACAACACAATTGCAGATGTATTATAAATCTCACAAAGTTGGAGTCTCATCAACCGTGATGACGGCGAAACTATTATAAACAGAATAATCTAAGTAAAACCTGAACCCTAATGGTGTGGTAGTGGCTGTATATAAAGACTCTAAGGTCGTGCAAAACCCTCTAGACGCGCCTCTAATTGGGCTCAACTGGATACAAAACCTAAAGGCCAAAAACGGGTGACGCAGCACCGATACAGATTCTGGATCCTCTCTTGTTTTAATGATTCCCGATGACTCCGGACGAATTTTTATATGAGTCCAGCGGCGTTGGAAAGGTCTTCTTCTTATCTTCTCGTGCATATGTAGAACGTTCAAATCCGTCTCCATATGCGTCGTGAGCGTCCGTTTTAGTGCAGACTAGTCCTGGGCCCCGAAACAGACTCAAAGTCGGTTTTACTTGGGCCTCGACCTTTGCTTTTCCATCCTAGCTGGTCCTCCATGTCTCCAAGTCTTTCTCCCATTATCTCCTGGTCCTCTCCATGGTTCCTAATTATAATATAATTATTAGGTAGCAAAACATTATCAGAAATAACATATAATGAAGAACATAGGAACGAGCTCACCTCTAAATTTAGTCGTCGTGCACGAGCCCTAGTCATTGGATCTTGAAAGTTAAAAATTGGAGGAGTGTTATGTGTATCCATAGGAGTGATGTCCTCATCAAGACGACTTCCCGAATGTGGTTAAAAACGTGTGGCAAGAGGAAAATGGTGGGTCCACTCCCATGGAAAGGTGACAGTGAAAAATTTGTAGACTTCACCAATACCTTTGTGGGTGAGCTAAATATACAAGTGGACATATAAAAAAATAAAAACCTACTAGATAAATTGGAAGCCCTAAACAAAAAAGCGGAAATAGATGTTTTGTCACCGCAAGAAATGGACCTAAAATAGTACTTACATAATTGTCTAGGGAAACTATTAAGAGAGGAGGAAGTTAAGTAGTATCAAACAACAAAAATAAAAAATCTAATGCAAGGGGCTCTAATACTAAGTATTTCCAGTGAGAAACATTGGAAAACTAAAATTTTCTTGCTCTAGGACGGAGATAAAATGATAAGTGATGACGATGAACTTAAGAAGTATATAACCACTTATTATAAAGGTGTTTTCGATACTCTACAGGAAATTTCTTTTCTATTGGATGCGACTACCCCACAGGTCTCTATGGAGGAAAAGTGTTTGTATGGAATTTACAAAGGAGGAAGTGCTTAAGGAAATTTTTAAAATGGAACACAATAAATCTCATGGTTTCCCAGATAAATTTTATCAGGTTTTTTGGGACATAATAACAAACGACTTTGTGGCTCTTTTTTATGAGTTCCATAGGGGTATAGCCTTCCTCTCTATAGCCTAAATTTTGGTACAATAATTCTGTTATCATAATGCAAGGAGACTATTAAAATACAACAATATAGACCCGTTTGTTTCTAAATGTTGGCTTTAAAATATTCACAAAAGTGGTCACTAATAGAATTATGACAGTGGCACATAAAGTGATCCAACCCACATGATCAGCCTTTCTTCCAGGAGGAACATTACAGAAAGGTTTATCGTACTACATGAAATGGTTCATAAAATGCATAGGAAGAAACAAAGCAGAGTTATTTTCAAATTTGACTTCGAAAAATCCTATGACAAAATTAAATGGCTTTTGGTAAAAAAAATATTAGAGATCCAACGGGCACGCCCATTTGCCAGTCTGACCGCATGGAGCTACCGGTCTGACCGCTAGGTGCTGGCGGTCTGACCGTGGGCTCTGGATGGTCTGACCGTGCTCGACCAGAGGGTTCTATGTCTCGGCCTGTTACGGACGGTCTAACCGCCAGTGGTGCTCGGTCTGACTATCAGTGTTCTGACCAGTTTGAATGCCAGTCAAAGTAGTCGTCGGGTCCGTGGCGGTCTGAACGCCAGTGAACTGCAGTTTGACTGCCAAGTGCGCAGAATCTTGTAACAGCTAGATTTTGATGTCTTGGCTATATATACTCACTCCCCTCATGCATTTCAGCTCTCTTAACACTCTGAGCTATATTGTTTACCTATATGAGCCCTCTCCTCTCTCGCACAAGCTTTCATTGATTCATTGCAAGTGTGTGAGATTCTAGTACATGTTCTTGAGTGATTCAAGCATTGTGGCACTAGTTGTTCATCAAGCTAGCGATGTTGGCTTGTTACTCTTGGAGGTTGCCGCCTCCTAGTTGACTTGGTGGCGTGGAAACCATGAGCCCTTCAAGGAGATTGTGAAGAAGGTCCGATGTTCTTATAAGAGGTTTTGTACTCATCTCGCCGGAGCGACAAAGGGTAACTCTAGTGAAATCGAGGTTTAGAGAGGTTCAAGAAATTGGTTTGGCTTAAGATCAAGTTAGTCTTGTGTGAGTTCTTCTTGTTGGAGAAGCGAGTTCTTAATAGAGAAGCAAATCAAAGGTTTGAATCCCCCTCAACGTGGATTAGGGGTGAACGGTAAGTCACCGAGGCCACGGGTTAAATTTGTGTCTCTTTCTCTTGTTTAATTCTTGCTCTTTACATTATTAGAGATTATGATGATGCATGCCACCTAGGATTGGAAATCTTTAACTCTCAACCTAGGTGTTGTTTTAATTCCTGCTATTATCTTCTTGTATTATTTCCGTAATCTTTGTGCAGGTTATTAATTGGTCAAAAACCACCTATTCACCCCCTCTAGTCGGTATTCTAGATCCTACAGGGTGCCAATGGATTCAGAATTTCACACAAGATGGTCATGTGAGAATTAAAATAAATGATCAGGGTGGACACAACTTCCTAAGTACAGAAGATTACGGCAAGAAGACCCTTTATCACCAATCCTTTTCAATATAATGGTAGATATGCTTCCTATCCTAATTAACTGGGTAAAGGATTTTGGTCAGATTATTGAGATAATATCACATTTAATTGATAAGGGCCTATCAATCCTAATATGCCGATGATATAATTATTTTTGAGCAAAAAACTTAAAGCTACTATTATGTGCTTTTGAGTAGCTTTCTGGACTAAAAATCAACTTTCATAAAAGTGAAATTTTCTGTTTTGGCAAGGCTAAATAGGTCGAGGACCAATATTCTCAACTCTTTAGATGCTAACATGAGAGCTATCCTTTCAAGTATCTAGACATCTCAATGCATTATAAGAAACTAAGCAATAGGGACTAGAGAGACATAGAACAACGATTGAAAAAAATTGAGTAGTTGAAAAGGATAACATCTTTCCGTAGGTGGAAAATTAGTTCTAATTAACTCAGTTCTTACTAGCCTAATCATGTTCATGTTATCTTTCTTCGAGGTTCTGAAGGATGTCCTTAAAAACATAGACTATTTTAGATCTAGATTTTTCTCGCAAAGTGGCAATCACAAAAGAAATAGAAACTGGCTAAGTGGAGCATTTCATGTCAACCAAAGGAACGGAGAATTGAGCATACAAAATATGGATATACAAAACCAATGTTTTTTAAGTAAATGGTTGTTTAAGTTGATCAATGAAGATGGATTGCGGCGAACCATTCTTCCTAGAAAATACTTATGAAACCAGACAATTGCCCAGGTGAAAAAAACCTAGAGATTCACATTTTCTATCAGGGCTCATGAAAGTTAAAGAGTGTTTCCTCGGCTTTGTGACTTTTCAATTGTTTTGAGAAAAAACATTAGGTTCTGGGAAGATAAATGGTTGGATAATTTCACTCTAATGTAACAATTCCCCTTTTTATATTTCATTATTGCAAGGCAAAAACACTCTTCTAGTGCTCAGTTTTTAGTACTATTCCACTAAACATTTTCTTTAGATGGGGTTTGACAGGTCATAACCTATTACTGTGGCAAAACTTAGTAAGAAGAATTGCACACATGAGGTAAAATGATGTGAAGGACGCATTTCGGTGGGAACTACAACAAAAGGGAGTTTTCTCTATCCGGTCCATGTATAGCGCTCAGATTTGCAATGGGAATGTGGGAAATAACAAGAGCTCAACCCTCTCCCGTAGAGGTGGTTGGACACTTTGCCATTTCACTCTAAATTCAGCTAGTACTCTCCCCTCTCATATATACACTTGTTCTTGACATTCCAAACATTTGTGAGAGAGATTCAACCACCAAAAGCTTCAATCCATCCATTCAAAACCTTGAGCATATCTTTCCCTTCACTACAAGATTTGATTTGCTTGTTACTTTTGGAGACTTGGTCTCCTAGACGGCTAGGTGTCGCCTTTGAGCTCCCAATTTGTTGTGGTGAGACGGGGATACTTATGAAGGTGTGATTCGCCTCTGGAGGAAAAGAATCAAGTGAAGAAAGGTTCCAAGCTTGAACTTTATGATTACTTGGCGGAAAAAAGGGTTGAGAGAGATCCAACCACTTTATGTGGCTTCTTAACAAGGACGTAGAAATTACTTAGTGTGGCTGCCAAACCTCGGGATAAATCTTGGTGTCTCTCTCTTTATCTTTCTTGCACTTGTTATTACTATTGAGCTTATTTGTATCAATTCATATATTGTGCTCCATCTATTTTTTTTTGTTGTGTTGTTTGGTTATCTCTTATAGAAATTGACATTATTATTGCCTAAGCTTCATCTCCATTCAAGTAAAGTATTTGTCTCTTGATTAATTCCATATTTTAATTGTTTATCACCTTGCATTGGGGGAACTTCTATCATGGAATAGAACTTCCGTGACGATGGAAGTTCCGTTAGAAACTGACGGAAGTTCCGTCAATGTCTGTTTAATCAGTTTCAAGTATTGGTTTTAGGTCAAATTTTTAAATTGACTATTCACAACATCTCTCTAGACAACTTTCACTGTTGTCATAGTTTAAATAGCAATAATATAAACAATGACTTTAACCTCAAAAGAGCGAAAGGTTGGAATCATTTTTGTTTTCCATTATAAGAATAAAGCAAATTGGACATCCCTTTGTTTTGATGCACGCTCCACCGCTGGGTGTGCTGCATCTCAGCCAGCAAACACTAATATGAGAAAGTAGACCTCAAAGCTTAAAAATCAATTTTTTGGGTTATTTCTTCATTATGTACTGAAATAAATAAGAGCTCATTAACGCAACACCCTTTCAATGGTAAAACCTGCCTCCGACCCCTGTCTGTGAGCATATGCTAAAATTTCTAAGCGATTCAATTTTGATTATATGTTGTTTATCATGGATCCAAGTCGATCAATATCTTAAGATAAAATTTGCTCATAGACATTATTTAATATTGGTATTTGCTCTAGAACACTACTCAATGTTGTATTTGCTAAAAGACATTATTGAAGTGTGGTAATTGGTTAATAAACACTTAAATTATTAAAATATTGATTATCATATATACTTAGACAAGAGAGAATTTTTCAAATATAACATAATCATATTTTGTAACATATATAATTAACTATAAAAAATTAATGTATATTTCTTAACATAATCATATTTATGAGAACTACTGTAATTCATATACATTATGAAATATAATTATTATTGTTAATATTTCTTATAATAAATAATTTTTTGCAAAAAGATATAAATAAATAGTACTTATTATATCAATAAAATATATTTATGTTGTCAATTTGATTTCAAGGATAAAATCATTATCTTTGAACTTTTCTCTGTCCCTCATATAAGATAATCAATATTATAATAATTGAAGTATCTACTAGCTAATTACCATAATTTTATAGTGTCTTCTACCAAATACAAGATTGAGTAGTATACTAAAGCAAATATTAATATTGAAGGATGTTCTAGAGCAAACTGTGCCATATCTTAAATACTCGCGTGTTTCTCGTGGAGCCCCTCGGGTGTACGTAAGGATGAGGGCCAGTCCAGTTTCCTAGACAATTCCACGCGTCAGTATAACAGCCGTATGTTCATCGAGCCTGAGAACTGAGCCCAAGCAGTTTACGCTACGCGACCCAACTGAAACGTCCCAAACAAACGGAGCATCCGTCGTCTTCTCCCCGAACTGCGTCGTCTGTATATATTTACCCAGGGGCCCCGACACAACACCAAGCTCCTCCCAACTTTTCAGACCCAGTCTCTGCAGGTCACCACAAGAAGCCGGATATACTTGCAGTTGGCAGTGGTGATCCCTCCCTCTCTCTTCACCTCTCTTCTCTCTCAAACAACGAAATGGGGAGAGCACCGTGCTGCGAGAAGGTGGGTCTGAAGAGGGGGAGGTGGACGAAGGAGGAGGACGAGATCCTGGCGAGGTACATCAAGGAGCACGGGGAAGGCTCGTGGAGGACGCTCCCCAAGAATGCCGGTACGCAAGAACAGATACGGAGAGCAAAAGGGTTCTTGAAAATTCGAGTTGCGTTTTTTCCCCCTTCTTTTTCATATGTTGAATGAATCGATCTTGCTGCAGGGCTGCTGCGGTGTGGGAAGAGCTGCCGGCTGCGTTGGATTAACTACTTGAGGGCGGATCTCAAGAGGGGCAACATCTCTGAAGAAGAGGAGGAGATGATCATGAAACTCCATGCCACCCTTGGAAACAGGTACTCATCTCTGAAATTCCGACTCGCCCAGCTTGATTTATTTTCTGCAAATTTTTGTGCTTTATTCCTGCATTTGAGCGAATTCGGTAATGCCTGTCAATGCACGGACAAAGTTATGTGCTTTCCATATGTCTAGAAGATGATCTTGTTCAACTGAACTGACAAAGAAGGGAAGAACCTGAAACATATATTTTGGCCAAGGCCGGGGGTGAAACTATACTGCACAATTCCACTCATGACGCGTTAGAAATGAACAGATTATACTGCAAATCAAGCTTGAAATAGGCACTCTAAGATACTCATTAGAATGCATCAAACTGAGTTACTGTTACTTGAACATTTATTCTCTGTTCCAAGACGGCATTTTTCACAGAGGATAAAAGGTAACTCTAGGTAAAATCTGCCCTTGTAGCCATGCCCTCATGCCATAAGTTTTGGCTTTGGCTTCAATTCGCCTATTTACTTTTATAGACCTTACGCCCCTGTACACATTCTCAAAAACATATAAAACCTCGAAGTACCACTTTCTATTTCCTCACTCATCAAGGAGAGAAGGAAACAAAGCACCAGACAAACAAAGTTCGCAGCACTTATGCAGTACACATTGTTGCCTTGTTCTTTGCCGAAAACGTTGATAAAAACACATATATTTTGAAAGAGAATAACATCTACCCAACACTACCATATGCAGAAGTTTCACTGGTTTAATTTTCTCCACCCTGAACTGGTTGGATTTTCTTAGTGAAGCACTGAAGCAAAAACCTCGACCACCTTTGTCAATTGTCACTTAATCAGCATATGGACCCCAAAAGCTTTCCCATCTTCCTCCATTTCCTCCCTTGTCGCCTTGCATCAAGCTAGGGGTGGTGACTGATATTTTTGTATCCTCCCTCGTTGGCCTCGTGGAAAAAGGACACGGAAAAGAAAGAGCAGGCGTGACCCACGCACACACGCCCGTTCCTTTCATTTGACGTCGTCCGCCGGCCACGGGCCACTGTTCCGCATAACAGCGGCGGCCAGCCGGCAACGAGAGAGATGAGTGAATGGTGACACGGCACAGCGCCGTCGGTGTCAGGCATTACTCTGATGGGGTCGTGTGCATTGAAACGCCGGGCCCCCGCGCGGCTGACAATACATGCGGCGGCTGACGGGGATCCGTGTCCACGCGAGGCTCACTGCCTCACTGGACGTGGCGGCACGGGGTCCCTTGGCTTCAGGAACACATGGGCTGTGTTGCCTTTTACTGAGAGGAAAATTGGGAATCACTGATGGTGCCGGTGAAAGAAATTTTGACTCTGGAGTTTCACCCGAATCTGAAGAATTTCAGATCGATTCCTTCAATTTTCAGAGCCATCCTTTTTACCTTGACTGTTAAGTTTGCATCCTACTAGCTCATGCTAGCGCGACAAGTAGACAGTACCCTGCCCTGCACAGTTAGATTATTTGGACTGAGGTGACAGCATGCGTACAATCCACTGCACGCGTGTGCCCGGCTCATTTGCTGACCACGTACATGCTCGGCTCGTGGTGTGGCTCCCTACCAACGTGTTTGGACGAGCTATAGCCTCGAGTTCCTAGCTCGTTTCTCACGTGCGATACGTACGAATCCTCTCGTTTTTTGACCTGGACACTGCTCGCCAGTACGTCTCACATTGATACATACTTCGTACGGTATGAAACTTGTGCAATTAACATTATTTAAGTTGGTGCCGCATGGATGATAATCTTAGAAGTCCTAAGATGTATTTTTTGATAATAAGTCCTACAGTAAGATATTTGTTGCTAGAGGAAGCAACGTATGCATGAGAAGTAAATACTTGTTAGAAGCCTGGTTCAGAGAGTTCTTTAACATTCATACGACTGTACAGGGCTTTGTAACTGACATTGGTCATTCTAAAAGTATAATTAAAGATGTCTCCTTTGCTTGTCTTTGCATCGCTGCGTGTACTGAATACTGACACAAAACCATGAATTCATGAATGTCGGGAGCGAACAAGAAATTCACACCACTGGCCTTGCTGCCAACAATGGCGAACGCCTAGCGCCACGCGTAGCGTCCAGCTGTAACGCAGCCACAAAAGGTGTCGCGTTCCATGCATACTAGGCATAACTGGGGTTGTTGGATCTCCAGCACTGCATATTGATTGCCACATGTGTCTGCCGTCTGGAGCTCGCGGTCATGGACAGCCATGACGCGCAGCTCTTCTGGTTCTGGATCTCCTGTTCTTTTTCGTTACAGAACAACGCAGTTAATTCTGTCTGAAACTTGTTTTCGTTTTTCTTGTTGTGCCTCATTCATCAGGTGGTCCCTGATCGCCGGTCACTTGCCCGGCCGGACGGACAACGAGATCAAGAACTACTGGAACTCGCACCTGAGCAGGAGGTCGAGCGATTTCCGCAGCGGCGGCGATGGCGTCGTCGTCAACGTCGACCTCAGCAAGCTGCCGGGCGGCGGCAAGCGGCGCGGTGGCCGGTCAAGCCGCGGCGGCAAGTCTACTGCCAATGCCAAGGGAGGGAAGGAGAAGAAGGTGAAGGGGAAAGGAAAGGAGAAGGCTGCAGAAGTCTCGCTGCCGCACGACGCGAAGATGGGTCAGGAGGAGGACACCAACGCCCCGACGCCGGCGAGCTCTCAGCCGTGCAATGCCCAGAGCGAGGAGCAAGCACAGGCCAGTGCGAGTGGCGTCACATCTGATGGGCTCGAAGATGGACCACTGGCCCTAAGTGAAGAAATGGTGAGTGGACTTCTGGGCCCTGTAAGCTCAAAGCTGGATATGGGCCCGGACGGGCCGTGCATGGACCATGAGATGGGGCCGTGCATGGACAGCGACACTGGACCATGCATTCAGAGCGAGAATGGACCTGGTGGGCCTTCTGGAGATGTGGCCCAGGAAATGGGCGATGAAAAGGCCTTGGGGGACTGGGACTTGACGGGGCTGGACATCTCCGTCGACGATGACATGTGGGACTCCCTGGTATGGGACTACGATGACATGGTGGTCCCGCAAGGAGGGCAGCAAGGAGAACTCATGCCAGACTTGTTCTTCCTGGACAATGTGTAGGTGGTGGTGACTTTGTATCTTTAGCTTGGTGTTTTGGGTGTCTTTTAGCTTTTGATCGAGTAGAGTTCAACGCATGTTGGTGGTGTGTGCGATAGGAGAGTGATCTAGTGACGTTTTTGTCTGTTGATCTGGCCTGGTGAGTCGCGAAAATGGAAGGGTATGTAGAGAAAATAAGTGTTGGATCTGCTCCTTCTGTCGAACTTTCACAGGCATGAACACCCAATGATCAATTAATGTGTTGATGAAATTCAGCAGGCAAAAACTATTCTAATCGCATTGTATTTTCTCCCATTCTAACTGGGACTGAAGTTTTTTATGAAAATTAACATGAGTTCATGTGCCCGAAAATTCCAATCATCAGTGGACAATACAGTTCCTTTCTCACAATCTACTACTGAAAAACTGTACCAGATGCAGCAGATACAGTGAACGCACACTACATGCAATTTAATCCATCACAGCTCAGTACACTACTTAATAATCGGGTCAGTGTTTTCTGGTTTCCAGTACTAGTGCAGCAGACTTTTTTGATTTTTTACGGAACCATTCCTGTCTAAATCAAGGTAGTTTCTTCTGCATTCCATCAGGAACTCAAGTTTTTATAGATAAAATTATCATTTAATTCCTATGTCCCAAATTTCACCACATACCGGTTCTCTTTCACATAGATTTCAGCAGAAAACATTTTTGTAGACAGTACAGTTCGTTTCACACAATCTACTACTGGAAACTGTATCCAGATAGTGCCGAAACAGTTAAACCACTGTACAGAGTTGATGACAGTTCTGTACACTAATCAGTTTAGTGTTTGCACCCAGGGCAACAGACTTACTGGTTTTCAGGAACCATTCCTGTCTAGAAACATGTTATTCAAGATAGTGCAGACATGGTGTACAGTGCACACAGTTTAGTTCATCACAGTTCAGAACACTGCTTACTAATCAGGTCAATGTTTTCTGGTTTTCTGTACGAATGCAGCAGATTTTCCTGGTTTTCAGAACCATTCGTGTGCAAATCATGGTATTTTCTCCCCCATTCCAGCAGGAACTCAAGTTTTTATGAAAATTATCATGAAATTCCTATATGCCAAATTTCACCCACTAACGTTTTGGTTCACTTTCGCATAGATTTCAGCAGAGAAATTGTTTGCAGAAAGTACAGTTTGTTTCACACAATCTACTACTGATAATTGTAACCATATACTGCAGAAGCAGTTAAATCAGACTGCAGTGAGGCTTTCCTCCATGAGGAAATAATCCTTTGATACTGACCAGTTCAATGTTTGCACCCAGTGCAACAGACTTTGCTGGTTTTCAGGAACCATTCCTATCTCAAAAACGTGTTATTTTGCTGGTCTTCAGGAACCATTCCTATCTAGAAAACGTGTTAGTTTGCTCCATTCCCAGCAGGAAGCCAGGAACTAACCTGTTTCATGAAAAATGAACATGAAATTCTTGAAGGCCAAACATTTCATTTTCCGATACCCATAAATCACCTAGCGGGTTTACTTGTGCAGAGATTTCAGAGCAGGTAGAGTTTCACAATCAGCACAGAGGTTCTGCAGATAGAATAATTGAGTTTACTTCACACAATCTAGGTAACCAAGATACCCCTAATAATGCAGTTTAATTGACACAATCTACAACTGATAACTGTTTCCTTTTCCTTGAACAACAATCTACTACTGATAATTGTACCCAGATACTCCAGAAACAGTTAAACCAAATTACAAACAATCTATTTCATCACAATTCAGTACACTACTCCTCGGTGATACAGTACACTACTGCAGCCGACTTTTCTGGTTTTAGGAACCATTCCAGTCTAGAACATGGTACTGCAGCAAGCGTCCTGTTTTAAGAAAAACGAACTTGAAATTCCTGCAGGCTAAACATTACAGATAATCACAAATCACCTAATCGGTACACTTGAACAGAGAATTCAGCACAGAGGTTCTGCAGTTCAATTCACACAATCTACTACTAGATAGTAGCGATAGTCCCCTTCTGATAATTGTCAACAGACACTGAAGAAACAGTCAACATCAGTACTCACAAGTTACAATCTAGTTCAGTTAAAAAGGAAAATCGAGTTCAGCGCAGTTCAGTTGACGACCAGTTAGATCCGTGTTTACCTAGAGCAGCAGAGGTTGCTGGTTCTCTGTCTTCTTTGATCCTCCCTTTCTTCCCCTCTTCCCCCCCTTCCTCTTCTGACCGACGGCAGATTGGTCCTCGGTGGCGGTTGCGGCCGTCGCCGTCCCACTGCAACCTCTGCTCCCACCACCGTCTGCAACCGCAGCCTCACGCGCTTTGCTCCACTCTCCTACGCTTCCGCCCAAGTTGCAGGTCTTGTTGGTGGCATTCCGGAACGAGGAGGCGCAGCCCTCGTCGACATTGAGCTCGCCGAAGACCCTCCTCCACCGATCTCCAACCGCCCGTGCTCGCCGCGCCGTCGCCGCCCCCGGAACATCCCTCGCGGCCGCGCACTTCCTCTTGCCGCCGCCCCACGCGCTGCGGCTGACAGGCGGCGCATCCTTGGCCTGCGGCGTCGTCGTCTCCGCATCGTGGCGGCGCGGGCCCAGCGTCCGCCCCGATCCACCTCGGTCCCGCGGCTTGCGGCGGGCCGGAGTGGATCTCCGAGTTAACGCGGGCGGCGGGACAGTGCGGCCGCAGTTCGGAGCCGCAGGCGGTAGGGCGGCCGGAACGGCGACAAGCCTGGGGCCGCGCGTGAAGGCGGCGTCGATCTCGAGGTCGCGCGCGCGCCAGTCGACGCCCTTCTCAGCGAGCACCACCTCCCTCGGCCTCGCCGCGCCGAACGGATTCACCTTGGTCTGCTGCTCCTTCTTGGCCTCCAGCCGCTGCACTGGGATCTGCTCCTCCGCCACCAACTGCTCCTGCTCTCTCTCCTCGCGCTCGACCTCGTCCGCCCACGAGAAGCCGAAACCGAACCGGGTCGCCGGCTTACTGCCGCCCGCCTTCTCCATCTTGCCCTCCCCTTCCGAGTGCGCCGCGAACTGCTTCCCCTGGCCCGGTACCGGGATGCGAATGCGCTAGATTTGTGGTGCGGTTTCCTTCTCTCCTGGCCGCGCGGTGTTCAAGTTTGGGAAAGGAATGGGAATTGCAACGGTCGGCATCCGCACGGAGTCCACGGGAAAGAAAGAGAGGAGAGCCCGTGGCCGTAGATGCTAGCAAGCAGACGGTCCGTTTTCCCCCCTCTTGGGTCGAAATTTAAACATTTTGGAGTTGCAGGGCCACTTTTGGTGCTTCCGAAGCTTATCTTCATTTTATTTTATTTTATTTTGCGAAAGAGCTTATCTTCATTTTCTTTTGACAGGACAAGCGACAAGTTGTCACACTTATTATGTGTCAAACCTTATTCTTTCCCTTAAGCATATTTTAAGTCTGCAAAGTAAAATATTTTTTTTCTCGAATACACATATTATTGTAATAAACAAAGCTAAATAATAAAATATATAATATTCAAGGAGTGTGATATATATGTGAAAGTTCTGTTTTTGTTTTCTATACATCGGAAAGAAAGCTTTAATTTCTGGATGTACAGAACTTTTTGTTTTGAGATAATTTTAAACCACAAAATAAATAACTAAACATGATTGACCGAAATATGCCAGTCTGGTTTGTTAATTTTTACCATTTTTTCAAAATAATAGTACAAATATGATATTAATATATTTGAATAAATTTATAGTATTGATGTAATTAAAGTTATATGAGAATATATAACTGTATTACATCAATCCCCGTTGATTACAATAGGCAATTATCCAATAATCAAAGACTTAGCAAACTGGATCGATGAGAGTTTGGTTTCTTCTCAATTATCTTAATGTTAAAAACCAAATAATTTTGTTTATTCTACTAACTATCTTTTAAAGCAGATATAATTCTGGCGAACCACTTAGAGCAAAACATTGCTCAAGTCAGTTTGGTTTTGGTTCTTACCTTGGATTTTTCCCCAGACCTAACCATATTGGATATTGTCCTATTACCTTGTTATTAACAACAATATAACTGGCGAAAACTTGCAAGTTCTCTATGAGAAATCATTAATTATGAACTACAAATGTATGGAAGTCCCAAATGAAACAATATTATTATAATGATAAATGTCAATGGTGCCTATGAAATTTATCAAATCGTGGCAAAATTATGATGTGAACTTTCAAGAAGAAATGTGACAAAAGTTCAATATACACATAGAAAAATTACATTAACCTTTACTTTGTACAAACGGTCACAACTAGTACACTAGACGAGGTCAAGGAAAAAGCTGAACTATTTCAAGGTTCTCCAAAAGGAAAATAGAATAATACAATTATAAGAACATTTAGCTTGTGAAAAGAGTTATCAAGAGAAATCGATGAATAAGTACGTATATATTATATCACACTACATTCAACTGCAATCCATTTTCTATTTCTTTCATTTTTGAGCTGAAAAGTTATCCTAAATCATTCTTATAATTCTAGGAGTATTTGACAATCGTGCATTACAAAGAAGTCATAAGATTGGAATCCAATATCCATACAGTCCGAAACCAATAACAACAATTAAGCAAAATAAGGCAGCGACGAGGAACCAACCAATCTAGATGGAGATGATAGGCAAATTTGCCTGTAACACACTAAGAAAATATGGCTTCGTCTCCAACACATCGATAAAGTTGTCTGTAACACACCACGACTTTATAATTTCTCGTCTAGAACACATTATGATCATTTAATGATTATTTTTATTTTTTTATCTCAATATTTAGAATACATTAGAACTTGAAACTTGACATAAATATACATTGTTGCAATATCTATCATTAAAAAATAGGGCTAGATTTTCTATGTGTTGGAGACGAAGTCATGTTTTCTTAGTATGTTACATGCAATTTTGCCTAAATACAATGTACATCAGTACTCACTTCGTTTCAAAGTTATTGTTGTCATTGACTTTTTTTGTTACTTTTAACCATCCGTCTTGTTTATTTTTTAAAAAATTACTATATATGTTATCAGTATTTGTTTTATCACTAGACAGAATTTAAATATAATTTATAATTATTTATATTTGAATAAATATTTAAAATAAATAACTATTAAAAAAGTCAACGATGACAATAATTTTAGAATGAAGTAGTACACTTTTTTTCTTGATCCAATCTAAAAGTGATCTTACATTATTCCACTCGGATGGAAAGCACTGATTCAAAATTTAGTAAAGATCTAATTATACTATCACATTGTGTTTTGTCTTCAAAATAATACACAAATTTCCATTTGTTCTGTTACTTGCATGCACAGACCAGAATCATAAGGAAATATGACCGACCCAAAGAAACATGTCAGCAATAATATTTGAGATTTATTAATTTTTAGCTGATAATTTTTAATCACCATTTTAAATCATTAGATCTAGATCCAATGATTTATAATTATTATACAAATAATACTATAAAGAAAAATTAAAACACAAAATAATAAACTATTTATTGAAAATTTTTAGACGATTGAAGGTTAGAAAATATGATAATATAACCGGCTATTGATGAGGGAAGCAAAACACAATGTTGAGGGAATGACCAAACGTTATTCATTCATTGATTGCAATATGAATCGATCAGCAGGATAAACAAATTGTGGCTTAACAACCCGAAGTCAGACGTTGATGATCTTCCATGAGCAACATGGCCGTTCCTACATTCTAGGCATGCAGCACAAAGTCAGTCCCCATGGAGTCCTGGACAATAACGCGATTTGCAACATCTGGAATTTTTTTTCTCCTTTTTTGGAATCTATGGAATTGATCGGCTTGAATACAATGAACGATGCAGAAGTTTTTGATCAATCGATGAACAGGCATCAGCACCCGGTACCGCCGAAGAGTACTGGTAGAAACTGCCGCCAAAAGAACCGCATTTACCTTCCAAGTAGGATCAGAAGACGCCGCGCCATGTTTTCAGATACGCAAGATGCTGGAGCACTTGCTCTTGAGCCATCGGAGCCCACGGCGGATCGAGGCCTTTACCTTCCCCTCCACCGCGTAGGCCTTGTATCCCGCCACCCGCCGCCGCTGCTTCATCTCAGGGTCGCCGAAGCAGCAGACGCGGACGCGGGGCACGCCGCGGCCACATCGCCGCCTCCCGAAGTCCATCGGCGGCGAGGATGGGGCCGGCGGCGCCAACGCGAACTGCTGCCGCAGCGGTGGTGACGCGGTCGGGTGGAGGCCCTGGGGGAAGGCGATATTAGGAGCGGTTGATCTGGAGGCGGCGGGGACGGGTGCCGTTGATGGCCGGAAAGGATCGTCCCGGGAAGGACGTCGGAGGTTGGCCATGGAGAAAAGAGTGGAGACTAGAACGGGGAAGGAATAGTAGGGAGGACCAACATGGCAACATGGGGCTGAGGGGCTCTGGCACTCTGGTCTTAATTTGGAGCATTCTCGTTAAAAACCACTAATTTTTCTTTTCTCCATAAAAAGGAAGAATACCACAAGATGTTTTTTTTTCCAAAATGATAGTTTGCTCGGCATTTTTTTTATTTTGAAAAATGGATATATTTGTTACATGGCTTATTTTTTTTCGTATTCCTCACCCTGCACAAGAGTCTAGAAAAACGGATACATATGTCGGGCTCAACAAAGTTCATACTCCCTACACGAGAAAAATGGACGAAAGTTGGAAGCAAGCGAACTGCATAAAAAACGTAGTTTGAGATTCTTAGGTGACAAAACATATTTTGGGTGCTCCATTATTCTCTCAACAATCAAAGATGATGACCATGCTACAGAATAAATACCTGAGATAAAAAATCTCTAACTCAAATTCAGGCAAGACCTTCTCACTCCCATTTTTGGAGGGGACTTATGACATTAAAAGATCAGATCTTGGCGTTCGGGTCTTTTGAGATAAAGGATGAAATCCAAGGGAAAATTTAGAAAGATACTCCCTCCATATTAGATAAATAATTTATTTTGGACATTATTTGTGATACCAAGGAATCATTAATTAGAAGATAGTTTTTCTCGTATACCCTTATTAATAGCCTGCTGGGTCTAGCATTTTCATAAAAGCATGTTGGGGGACTGCCTACCAACTTCATTCTTACGTTTTGAGGTCTTGAGTTCAATTTCCCATATCCACAAAAGCGCATTTTTCTGCACATAGAGTTAATAACACAGGGGTAAATCAGTCCACAAGTGTGAAAAATGTTCAAAACAAATTGATTTATTAACAACTAGGCATAAGGTTAAAACGAATTATTTTTCTAATATGAAGGGAATACATGGGTAGGCCAAAGGCCTATCAAAGAACAGTACCAATCCATATATAACATTGCCCATCAACCTCATGGTACAGTGACGAGTGTGTTAGACCCTACCCTATTAATATTTACTTTAGAAGAGCCCTAGTGGATGATAAACTCAGAGAATGGCTCCAAATAGTAGATAAGATTTTCACTGTCACCTTGACCGAGGGGAGAGATACTTTCAAATGGAAGTTAAATAAGAATGGTTTATTTTTGGTACGCTCCATGTATCTTCATATGTTAGATCATTATGCCCCTATTCGTCACAAGGTTATTTGGAAATTTAAAATCCCTCTAAAAATAAAAAATTTCATGTGGTACTCCAAAAGGGTGTCATTCTCACTAAAGATAATCTAGCAAGAAAAATGAAATGCAAGTAAAAAATATGTTGTTTATAATTGCAATGAGACAAATAAACATGTCTTATTTCTGTAGGGGCATAAGGATTGTTTCCTTAGCTACTGGTATAACCCAACCAAGTAAAAAAATTTAGTGGGGTGACCGCTGTTTGTTGGGCTATTTGGAGATATCGTAATAATATTATATTCTGCAGGCTCTTTTTATGGGAACATATTGGCTGCGATTTCGCATCTTTAGCAGGATAATGAAGCAAAGGACATGTTCATGGCTGCAAGTTCATCACTTGAAAGTCGTTTGTACTTTGCGGTCAAATCTTCCCTTTCTGAATAACCAAGGAATGCAGTTTGCTCAATAGAAAGCATATAATTTCATTATGTTATTTTCATGAGATCCCAAGCTTGACATTTTTGTATCTCACTACATGGTTCATATGCAAAAGATAGAGGCCACACACATCTGGTCCTTCATGGATGGCTATTTGAATACGCATTAGTTATATTATCTTGTTGCCCTTAAAAATTAAATTATCTTGTCATCATATATATATTTCATTTGATTAAACAAATAGATGTTATGCAGTTATTCCCTTGCCCAACGTTAGAATCACCATGCAAAAAAGAAAAACATAAGAAAAAGATGGCATCTCTGGTGTCTGGTCGTGTGGAAATGAACACCACATTGAGCATTAGCCAAACCTCTAAATGGAAAAGGTGAGGTCCATGGTTCCTTCTAGTCGTTGATAGTGCGCACCAACTTAAAAAGAAAATTATTTTACATGTTCTTATGAATGGCCATTTGTGCATTATCATGCTATGCACTAAAATATTTTTGCAACCAACTAATTAAAAAAGTGGAACTGTAGCCCCGTCTTTGCCTCCAAGCATGCATCCTTCAGAGACTAAAAAGACGTCTACATCTTTGAGTTGAATTATTCTCTCATTTGCACAATATTTTTTTTATTTTCCTTCTTGCTCTAATAAGGTATTCACGTATATGAGAGAAACCCGAACAGGACCGTGAGATTTAAATGTAGGGATGTATTCCCTCCGTATAAATAAAAATATGTGACATTCATTGAATCAATCATGAGTCGAATTACTTGTAGGGATGTTCTTCTGGTGATCTCTATTTCTCAAATGTATGTAGTACTGCTTAAAATTAGAGCTGCGAGGTTGACAATCTATGTTGACAAGGTATACTTGTCAAATAATTTCGTGAAATGTTAGTGGATCCATATTTATTTGTAAGAGCATCTCCAAAAACTTTTTACAATACTTCCAATAACTTTATTTCCAAAAAATGGAGAGAACAAAATACTCTGCTCCTCCAATGGTTCCTAATATATTATTGAGGTTCCTAATATATTATTTCTAAACTGGTTGAAATCTAATAATCTTCGTTTTCGTTTGCCCCCTGTGTGTTTTTGAGATTGAGAGTGCGCATGCTGCAAATAAAATTAGCACCCTAGGGGCTGCATTTCGGGAGTGTGAACTTGTTTGACCAGTGTTTCTACTATGAGATGCCTAAAATGAAGGTGTTGAGATTGGTTTCTGGGAGTTGATGGAGAGATCACCAGTTATAACTGTTGAACCATAAGTGAATTACCTACCCTTCCCCATCAAGTTAGGTTTTTGGATATAAATTGGTTGATGCATAGTAGCTTAACATGGTATTAGAGTCAGAGGTTTTGAGTTCAAGTTCTGGCGATCGTATTAGAGTCAGGGGAATATTAAATCATAAGTAAATTGTCATCCTTCCGTATCAAGTTAAGCTTTTGAGTGCAACTGGTTGGTGCATAGTAGTTTAACAATAACAATTTATTTTTTTAATCAATGAGACATGTATTTATTTCTTTTCTTGATGGCAAAACAGCAAAAGTAGCTACACTCCGAGCGTATATATATCCCATGATGATATATATCACAAACATACATATGTGTACATCCTTATCACACCGGCCAATGATAGAAAGTATTTATACAGTCACACCAATGTTTACACAGCGAAAGATGGAATACATACACACATCATGAAGCATGATCCCAAAACCAACTTAACCAACGTTTGTCATGCTCTCATGCATGAACAAACATGTCAGTCCATGTAAATCGATCGCCAAGCCAACCGCGTCGTCTTGTGCACTGGTCGTCATGTTTTATTCATCATTACAAGAGACGTCATCAGCGACAAACAAATATATGTATCCACATGAAGCCTGAAAGACTTTGGTAAGACATAGACCTTTAGGGCTCGTCATCGCTGCCGAGGGGAGGCACATCGTTGTGACCGATCGGGTGTTGGCTAGGGCCAGGATTAGTGTCGAGCACGGCCGTGTAGCCACCGGCGACCGACACAGCAGGCGAGTGCACCACGGCCTTCCTCGCTTCCTTCCTCACGCAACGAACCATTGGCGCGGCATGGCTCGCCAGAAGGAGGAGGACAATGATAATCGCGGTGAACCATGAAGCCGATGGGTTGGCCATGTATGCACGTGTGTGGGTTGTGGCCTTCTTGTGGGATATTTTACTAGCTGTTTGGTGTTGACGATGGTGTGACTATGAACAAAGGAGGAGAGATGTATGTTTTGGCTCAGGCGTGGTCCGAGGTGTGAATGATGAGTGAGCTGGGTTGGCTAACTGAAGGTGGCTTATATAGGCATTCGCATGGGCCCGAACAGTGGCGAAGCTTGACAAGATGGACAGGGGGGCGGTTATGCTAATAGTGCTTAAATTTTTACTAAATTGCTGGTATTTACTGTTTAGTCAATGGAATTTTTAGCTTGGCCGGGGGGGGATGGCCCTAATGGCCATAAGAAAGCTTCGCCAGTGGGCACGAACGTACACAGACGACAGTTGCCTTGGGCGAAACTGACTGAAGTTCGCATTAGTGGTGAAGCTAGATCAGAGAGCTGATGGTGGAGCCAATGTGAGATTATTTATGCCTAATTTTCAAGCCATTGAGCTGGTCCAAATATGTTTTGCAGTGTTGGTTGTGCTCCCTGATCTGGTGTCAGTGCACCAGGGATACGGTATGTGGCTTCGTCACTAGTTTGCATTATGAGATATACTCACTATATATATGCATAAGACAATTATGCAAATGCTATGGTTCTGCTTTAGAACTTTGTTCATATGGCACCAATATTTTTCTTTTCATATGAATGTACATGAACCATGCTGAAATGATAAAATTAGAGACTGGAATCATAGGTCCTCTGATTTACTCTCACAGTAATGATGGGTTGTCTGATTCTCAGGTAACTCAGATTTTTCTTCTCTCTATGAAATAACGTTTTCAGCAGTTACATATGGATCTAACCATTTACTCACATAAAAGTTCTGTTCATAATGAAAAAAAATGTTCTACTATCAATAACAAATTATCCCGGCTATAAAAAAAACACATACATTTGACTTGTTGTGCATGATGTGATAGAAATGTGCAAGATCTTAATACTCATTTATAAGAACTAAATATGTTCTGGCTTGAATAAAATTTTATTCTAGTTTCAGAAAAAGAAATGATCTACAAATATATTTTATTTGTTGTAAAAATATGTTAGAGAGGTTTAAAATTTATTTTAAATGATACACTTTTTACTTTTGTGGTAATCCGTTTGCATGCTAGCTAGTGCTACACAATGACACAACACAATTGATCCTCTCTTAGATGGGGAATATTAGCCAGCGTTCTGTCACTTTTTACATAACATAAAGCAGTACTATGTAGTTATGCCGTCTATACTAGTATTAGCAACCACGATGGGAAAATGAAAAAGTGAAGGCCAACTGACAAGTTGCGGAGATAACGTATTCCTGAGGAAATCTTAGAGTGGAAAACATGATTAGTTGTCCAAGGTTTTCCTCCAATGATTACAAGGCACATCGCATGGTTGCATTTACAAGAATATCATCTTTTTCTCGGCATATGTTGAAAACAAGTACAAATAAGTATCAAAAGAAGTGTTTGCATGTGCTCCAGTGGTGGGTGGGACAGTGGCGGAGCCAGGAATCGAGATAATGGGGTGCTAATTAAGGACATGGAGAAGCGCTACAAGGTGAGAAGTATAACGAAGGCGAAGGAAAAACCAGCGATCATGGTGATCGTCTACTTTACCGTGTATGTACCCAGCAATAATGGGGCAGACTGATGTGCATGCCCGGGGCTCAGCTATGAAACTTTGCCTATTTTTATGGACTGAATTTTTTTTGGGCAAGGGGGTGCCTCCCCGGAAATGATATACCCGGCGTGCATGGTACATCGTGTCTGTACCGCGTGGTCTATAAACATCCGTCTGTTGGGTTGCGTTTCTTTTCTTCCACCGGCCCAGGTTCTTCCTCGAGCACGCCGAGTCGACACTTCCCCTTCTCGCTGCAGATGTTCGGTCTCTTCTTCTTCTTTTCCCCAAATACGAATTAGTTCTGCTTCTGTAGTGGTAGGCCGGTGGCGTCTTCTTGGTGGCTGCTCTTCTCTGGCCGCCATTCTCTTCGGCTGAGCCCTCGTAGGCTAGTTTCCTCTAGTTGGATTGCGTTATGTAGCTGTTCTAGTTCCTCCACATTTAGTGGATTGGATCGATTATTGTTCTATGGTGGTTGATTAGGATGCCCATTGGATTCATGCATATAATGGAATAATTACAGTTTCATTATCGTGGCAACTGTGATTGTAAGTTTGGTTAGGTTTGATTTCTGGATGACTTTTTCCATTCCTAGTGTTGGGTCTCCTTGTGATTTAGTGATGAATTAGATCTCCGTGGTAGCAAATAAGAATCAGTTGGTGTTGCATACACTAGGGTAATGGTATCCTTTATAGATTTTGACATTTTATGGTTGAATCACTTTGTATTAGAAATGGAAGAGACAATAACTTCCAAAATCTCTAGAATTCAACCATGTTTCAGGTTACAATCATGTTTTCTAACTTCTCTTTGAGACTTAATTGCCACTGTTCTTTCAGGAGTTTATACATATTTTTTTCTATATGATTTAAATATAGGCATGAGTCTGGTACCTTTGTGACAATGTATGTGGACTTGAAGTACTTGCTGGACAACTCATGAAAGTTTGTGGCCATGTAAGTACAATTTTACTTGTTTATCAAACTAGTACATTGTTTTTCTCTATATTTGACCATGATGCAAATGGCAGTGCACACAGTTCTTTGTTGTCAAGCAACAACTCCTGTTAGATATTGATTCAAGGATTTAGGAAATAGTGTATGATTTGTTCCAGCCCTTTGTATTTTGTTCTGCCACCAATAATTTATTGTTCTGACTGCTTCAATATTTTGTTTTGGCTTGTATAATATTTTTTTCTCCATGCTACATAATTTGTTCCAACCACTTATGTTTTTTGTTCTGCCTCCAATAATATTTTATCCCGGGTGCTTCAACATTTTGTTCTGCCTTCTTTCAATTTGTGTTCTCCATGCTACACAATTTGTTCCAGCCACTACTGTTTTCTGTTCTGCCTCCAATAGTATTTTGTTCCGACTGCTTCATTTTGTTCTGCCTTCTTCTAGTTTATGTTCTTCCACCTAGCCACGTTATATAGGTTTGGGGATTGTTCACTCAGAGGTGTATTATCCATCCAAGTGTATTTCCAAAATCTAACTTGTCTATCATCTTTCATATTTAAAAGAATTCATGCTTAACCTTTAGTAACCTAGTCCAGAAGTATGAATCGCTCAATTTTCTTTGGATTTGAGTAAGATGTTTATCAGGAAATTACTTGTTCCTAAGCACCTTTGCCACACACCGTCTTTGTTAAGCATCCTAAAGAGCCACTTATTTAAGAGGCATATTTTTTAGTACAGAGATTGGTTATCCCAAGTCCCCATTGATCTTTGGCAGAGTATTTCTCATCTAACAAGGTGGTATTTCTTTTTATGCCCTTCTCCCTCCCCAAAGAATTTGTAGTGGATGGTGTTTAGCTTTTTAAAGACCCCTTCTGAAATCTCGAAGAAGGACATCATAAACACATGGAGATTGCTAAGGACAACATTTACGAGAATCAACCGTCCTCCTACAACCATCAATTTCCCTTTCCACTTATTAAGGTTTTTCTGAAATTCTCAATCACATCTCCCCATTCCCTATTTTCTGATCTTCCTGTGTCATAGGGATGCCCAGATACTTGAAATGGGAGGTTACCCAGTTTACAATCAAACATGGTTGTGTATTCATTCTCATAAACTTTTGCTTCACCAAAGCAAGATATCTCACTTTTATCAAAGTTTATCTTGGGGCCAGATAGTTGTTCAAAAACACACAGTAGGAGCTTCATATTTTTAGCTTATTGTATGTCATGATCTATGAAAATGATGGTATTATCAACATACTGAAGGATAGATAATCATCAACTAGATCCGAAACAACCCCACAAAACTAGCCGTCCTCCTTTGCTCTTGGAATTAGAATTGCTAATAACATATTAGTCACTAAGTTAAAAAGAATAGGAGACAAGGGGTCATCCTATTTAAGGCCTTTATATATTTAGAAGTAAGGCCAATATCATCATTCACTTTATTCCCCACATGGCTAAAGGATACAAAACTATGGATCCAGTCATAACATGTTTTGAAGAAGCCCTTCATCCTCATAGTTTATTGGAGGAATCACCATTTCACTTTATCATAAGTCTTTTCAAAATAGAGTTTAAGGACTACTCCATTCATGTGCTGTCGATGTAGTTCATGGATAGTTTCATGTAAAACAATCACACCTTCCATTATATCTCTACTAGTCATGAAAGCTATTTGAGACTGTTGAACTATTTTTTTCTGTTACCATCCCAATCCTATTCATGGCAACTTTAGTGAGATTTTTAAAGCTGACATTTAGCAAGCATAGGCAGTACTCTTGGATTTTTATGCATCTCCTTTCTTTGGGATTAGAGTGATCATTTCGAAGTTGAGGCTATGCACTAGTAGTTTTGCATTATGAAAATCCTTGAAGAGGGTCATGAGGTCTTCCTTGATAACTTTAAAAAAAAACTAATAGAATTTGGCTGGAAAGCCATCAGGACCTGGAGCTTTATTATGCTCTATTTGAAAAATTGCCCTCTTGACCTCCTCAGTCTCGAATGGAGCAATTAGGATCTAATTTTCATCTGGCGTCACTTGCGGTATGTCCGAGGTCCTAGATTTGTCAAGGGATATAATATTATCCTCTGACTTTCCAAATACTCCTTTATAGTATTGGCTGTTTTTTTTTGTTTTAGTTGACTATACCGTTTTCGGTGCTTCCATTATTCATGAAAGTGTATGGACTCCTATTTGCAGACCAAAGAAGCCTAAAACTATGGTATTGTTCAAATGGGGCCCCAAATCTTAGAGCCTAAAACCAAGGCATAGCTCAAACGGGCCCCCAAATCTTAGAGGCTGAAACTATTAGTGAGCTTTGTTAGTGCTCGAGCATGGAGGGGTCCATTTGGAATGTGGGCGATGAAAGGAGTGACAAGGAAAAACAAGAATTCAATGCCTTAGCAGATTTGCGTGCTGCAGAAAAGAAAACACTAAGATTTAGTCAAAAGAGTTGTTTGCATGCTCTAGTAGGAAAAAATATATACCACTTTTTCTATTTTTCTGAAATTTTGTGGCCATCATAACTCATCAAAGTTTATTTACTCAATTGTGATATTCTACTCTTTTCAATTTGACTTTTCGTTAGATTAGATGATCTTCCTGATTTTTGTAATTTTTTTTGGGGGGTTTTGTCTATAGAACAAGTATTTGTCTCTAGAACACCGCAACGGCTTACTTTATGTCCTAGAAACTACGAAAAATAGGATTTTGTCTCGAGCACACCACCTCTATTATCTTAATCATTTTTTTATAAGAAGAGAGATTATATCTTAAATGACTCACCTATCCCTATCTTATCTTCTCCAAAGCTGCTAGACTCTAGGACACTGTCGCGCCCTCGCTCAACGCCCCCACCCCCATGCTCCAGGACAACATCGTGCCCTCGCTCAATGCACCCGCCCCCGCTCCTGTCACAATGACCAACGGTCCGTCGCGAAGATCCTGACCTCACTGGTGGCGCCGCTAGAGGCCGAGGAGCACGGGGACCACACGGGGCCGTGTCCATCGACACGAGCTGGCCCTACTCAGATCCAACACCCATGCCTGCTCCCAAGCCACGGCCAAATACTTCGCCAAGGTAGAGGGCAGCTTCGGCGCTGCCGCCGAGGCCGACTCCGCTGCCCGGTCCAAGCGCTCCGATCTCTCCGCCTCCACCGTCGCAACAGTCGTCACCGCGGCTGGGGACTCCTCCTCCACTGCCGAGGACACCATGCTTCGCGCGGCCATCCCTGTCTACGAGCGTGTGTCCGTTTGTGTGTGACGACGGTCAGTGAGGATAAAGAAGATAATACAAGGGCAATTCAGTCTTTTTATTATTAAAATAATTTCTTTTTTTAACGTGATGCCCTAAAGATAAATATAGTTTTTCACAGTGTTCAGGAGATAAAGTTTATCGGTATGGTGTATTAGAGATAAATACATTTTTTTTAAGTGTTCTGTAAATAAAACCCCCCCTTTTTGGTTCAAATAAGTGTATATGGATTCATGTTTCTGGTCGGAGGCCTGAATCGCACAACCCAAACCAGCTAAAATCAGACGGCCAGCGTCGGCGAGAGGAGGGCTCAGACCATCAGATGTTTCCGTGCAGCTGCTTAAGATAAACAGTGGGCAGAGGCAGAAGATCAAGTGGGCCTAGGTTTGGTGAACTCGCGGTCACGCGTTGTGTCGCATCAGGGGAAGCAAAATCTCGCATTGCCACGCTCGCCGCTTGAACTGTGGCAACGAAAAACGCGGAATCGCCCGCAGCAGGCACCACCTATAAAAGTGGCAGGGCGAATGGAGCTGGTACTCTTGTTATGTTGTCATCACACAAATCGTGCGTCATATGGATCCGTGGTCGGCTGTGGAGCGAGTTAACATGTGTTGCAGGTTAGTATTGGAGTTAGAGAGGCGAGGTGTCAAAGGTTGATTTGATAGTGGTTGGATGTTACTGATACGCGTCCACTAGTTGGAACGACAACAGATTTCGTCGTTGCTGAATGATTGATAAAATATTACTGTCTGATGTTAGATGAGGACCAAGTTGCCCTTGTGATATTAGTGACATTTCTCCTCCCCTGTTGCTAAATGGTTGCCTTGTGATACTGAAGACCTCCTGCTGTTATGACCCTCTGATTTTAGAGGTAGAAGCTTGAAGGTTGTAATAAAACTTGTCGTCGATATAAAATAAAATAAAATAAAAAAGCAGAAGCGGAGTGGAAGAAGGCACAAATAAACGCGAGGTTAAAATATCTCTTCAATATATATAAGGTGCTATTTTAACCCATATACATAACAAGGAAAAATATCTCATATCCTCATATATAAGAGGAAGGGTGTAACCGGTCAACTCGTCACGTGCTGACCACGCTGTCGCACGCCGGGAAGCAAACTCTCGCATGACTTCGCCGCCGCGTACCTGCTGTCCCGTAGTCGGCTTGCATGCAGCTGTAAAAAAGCAACGCGGTCACCGACCAAGCGAAAGAGTTGGTGCCGTGCCGTCTCCAAACTTCTCTTGGCCCTCTTCTCCAACTCGAAGCGGGCACTGGGCGCAGCAGAAGACATTTTGCGCTCTGAGAACACGCCGGCTGCCGACTGACAGTCACCGGCGCCGTCCAAAATACTACAAGCATCAGCAAATGGCGAGTGCATTGCTGAGGTACGGTTGACATAGCCAAAGCAGAAATCACAAATGTGTAACAAGTGCCATTGATCGCCTGATGAATGTTGGCAAAAATGCAAGTCGAGCAACTGTCAAACAGGGGAGGTCGACCAGAGCATTTGAAAAAAGTGGAAAGAGACAAAAGCCATGTGGGAGAGGTGTCTCCTCAACTGGCTTCGCCACACGCCTCCGTCTCCTTCGGCGAGAGCTGTAAGCTAGCTAAGCGAAGCCAAAGCCTGTTGGTCGTCCTCGGCTGGCCGCTGCTGGATCGTTTGTCTCCGCGCCTAAGCAAAACCAAACCGCATTTGGATCCTTAAAGGCAAAGCAACCGCGCGCCATTTATGCCCGCCGCCTCAGCCGCCCCGCGGAAGATGCCGCCGCCACAACAAGAGCAGCAGTGCCCGCCTCCTCCTCCCATGTCTTCTTCCTACTCCGAGTCCGACGACATGGCTGCCTTCTACGCCGCCTGGGCCGTCCGCGAGGAGGAGCTCGCGGCGGCGCTCACGTCCGCGCTGCCGTCGCGCCGCCGCGACGTGCTGGCGCCGCTGGTCGCCGCCGCGCTGGACCACGTGGCGGCCTACTACGACCACAAGTCCCGGCTGGCGGACCGCGACGTGGTGGCGGCGCTGGACCCGCACTGGCTCAACCCGCTCGAGCGCACCTTCCTGTGGGCCTGGGGATGGAAGCCCGCCCTCGCCTTCCGCTTCCTCAACAGCAACACCAACAGCAACAGCAACAGCGCGGAGCTGGAGGCCCTGCGGGCCGCCACGTCGGCGGCCGAGCGGGAGGTGGAGCGCGAGGTGGCAGCCGTGCAGGAGTCCCTCGCGGGCCCGCGCGTGCTGGCCGCGCTGCGCAGGCAGATGGCCCCCGCGAGGCGGGACGGCAACCCAACGGCGGCGGCGGCCCACGACGAGGCCGTCGACGCGGTGGGCCGGGCGCTGCGCGTGCTGCTGGGCTCCGCCGACGCGCTGCGCCAGCGCACCGTGCGAGGCGTCGTGGCGATGCTCGCGCCGGACCAGGCCGCCGCGTTCATCGCCGCCATGCTGACGTTCCACATCTCCGTGCGCCGCGCGGGCCGGGACTGGAGCTCCTCGGCCCACCACGGCTAGTAGCCCAACAAAATGCGTAAGAAGAAGAACTGAGGAGCTCCTTGCTACGTCACGTGCATAGACATCGTCAAGCAATCCCCCCGTCCATGTCACTTTAGTGTCCGGCCAACAATGGTTGTTGGCAATAATAAGAGGCCAAGAGACCCCCGGTCGGGTGTGTGTGTCTCAAGATCTCGAGTCCATTTTGTCCAGCACCGTCCGTCAGTGTGTCGTCAAGAGTCTGCTCATCGTTTGTCCGTGTCTTTTTTCGCGGCCGGTTGGATTTGTCCTCTGCCGATCCAGCCAGGTCGCACGTAGTACGTAGTACTCCTATATGTTTCTTGGGGGTTTCACTAAATCTATCAATGGAATCTGGTCACTTTGTGTCTAATTGTTGTAGAGTCAGTCATCAGTAGTCCTCTTCCGAGACTAATTCATGGTCATTTCAACTCACACATTGTAATTCGATCACACATCCAAAATTCGTTCAAACGACAATATCCAAGGAACAACGACCGTTCATTCGCTTACAGTTACCTTTTGCTTCACATTACACTGGACTGGGTTTCGGATCTCCAAAATGATTAATGCTAAGAAATTACATTTCCTATTTGGATTTGTCATCCTGTCACCACCACAAAAAGCATCTGTAACGGCGGTAGCAAATCTACTATAGCGGCGAAATAAAAGAGAACCGTAGCTACAAATCAAAATCGAATTTTAACGGCGACCCATTTGATGACCCGCCGCTATTGTGTATCGTAGGGACGATCCATTTTACCACCCGCCGTTATGGTGTTTTGTAGCGATGGACCATTAAATCACCCGCTGCTATTATCTTGGCCCACAACCCATTTAACTGCTAGCCACTGCCGCCCTCCTCTCACTCATTTCCCTCACCCCGCGCCGCCCTCTCTCTCTCTCTCTCTCTCTCTCTCTCTCTCTCTCTCTCTCTCTCTCTCTCCCCACAGGGACTCCACCGACCGCATCCAAGCACGGGCACCCTCCAGCGCCGCCACCCTCCGCCTCCACCCTCTAGCACCGCCCCCCTCCAGGCGTGGCAGCCCGGTGGCTCTGCGCGAGGATCGGCGGGTGAGGACGTGCGTGGCGCCCCTCTTTCGATGCCCCTCGCGGTGTGGCTCTGACGAGGCTCAGGCGGGTCTCTAGGCGGGAGGCGACGGATCCGGCTCCCTCACAGGTGGGAGGCAGCCCGGCCTCCTCACGGGCGGGAGGCGGCGGATCCGGCCCCTCCACGGCCGGGCGATGGCGGATCCGGAACCCTCACAGGTGGGAGGCCACGGATCCGGCCCCCTCGCAGGTGGGCAGCGGCGGATCCGGCTCTCTCAACGACGACGACGGTGGATCCGGCTCACGCGTGGAGGATTCTGTCGGTGGCGGCTCCCTCTTCGCGGCGTGGTTGGGGCCCGTGGGCACGGCGGCACGGACGGGTCTAGAGCGGCTCGACGTGGGCTTTTTTTTTTTGTTTTCATTGGTCCAAGGTAGCGGCGGGTGACATCACCCGTCGCTACTATTCGTGCGGTAGCTGCGGTTTGTGCTACTATTCGTGCGGTAGCTGCGGTTTGTTTCTTTTCGAGGAAATCTGCCGCTACGAATAATTTTTTTCAGCTGGTGTTTGTGTAGCGGCGGGGTGGCCCGCCCGCCGCTACAATGCATCTTTGACCGCCGCTATAGGCTATTTTTATTGTAGTGTGTGTACATATATGTGAGTTATCTCTGTGTGTGTACGTTTTCGTTTTTCAAATAAATAAGTAATAGAGGGATGATTATGAAGAGCGACACACAGTTCATATAGAGTTTTAGGATGATGAGTCATAATTTTCTGATACTGAACCTTTCAAGAACTGGTAGGAGAGTTTCCGGTCGAATCCTGAAAATCCACTTTCTTTATGATTTGTTATTGTATTTACTTTAATTTAAGGTAGAATCTTTAGGTATGAACTTTTGTGTCCATATTTTCAAAAACATGTCATGTATACCTGGGTACATTATTTGAAAATATTTATATAGGATTTCCATGATCCCACCGTAAGGAGATTTGCAGTTGAACTTTTTTTTTCTATTTTGTCAAAGATAGATCACCACAGGAGTAAGGCCCTATTTAGATCCATCATAGTTTTCTAAAAATAGTTTTAATTTTAAGTTTCTAGAAACTGATTTTTAATTAAATAAAGTCTGGGTGGGGATGTTTGGATCCTAGCTTTTATAATCTATAAACTAGATTGAAATTAGACAAAAAACTGATATTAGCTTGGTTGAGCCAGATTATGAGTTTCTTAAAAACTCATAATTTGGTTTATAGAAACTGACATAAAAGCTGGTCTATTTGGAGGTATTTCAGTTTTTATAAACCAGTTTCTTAAAAGCTAGAGGGATCTAAAAAGGACCTAAGTCAACAGGTACAAAGACGTTTTAAAACAGGTGTAAGACTTCCATGTACTAGACCATAAGCAATCCGCGACATCTGATGTGGGTATTTAAAACCCACTTGGCTCGCAAGTGTGTTGGTTTCATTTTGCACTTATAGAACAAACGTGTGTGCTATGGCAAAAAGAATAAAAACATTTTATGAAGAGTGGCTCAAATTGCTGAGAATAATGCACAACAGAGTAGCCTAATCAATTTACCATCTTCGTTATGTTTCATACCAAAACTGAGTATGAAAAATCAAAAGAAATATTTTCATGGATAAAAATCAAAAGAAATACTTTCGTCAGATCATTATAATAAACAAATCCATAAAGCCCCTGATCGTTCTTTCTGCAAGAATTGACTAGTTTATTTGCACTGTTTGTGAAAGTATCTACTAGTTTGTTTGTTTTCTTTTTTGCGGGAAAAAGTATCTACTAGTTGAGTGTGAAGCATTTAAGACAAAAGGAAGTTCTTATCCTCTTATACCTTGGACTATATATGCTTCATCGTACAAATTAAACTGTCTTTCAGAGATCAGATGGAAGATATTTTTCAATAACGAAATGCCATTGCAGTTTAGGATGGTAATGTGGGCCCTTGCGTAAATATCACATGAATAATAAAATAACATCATGCTGAAGTGGGCACTCCTTTTCTGAAAAAGAAAAAGGAACAAGTGTTTGTAGCCCATTAATTATTGCCCATAAACGCTTCATCTGAGGTTCTCGCCAGAAACTTGGGCATCCAATGAAATACTAGACATCTAACACCAGAACTTTTGTTTCATGTAAGACTCCTTATTATAAGTTAATAGAGGCATTAATTAGATGTACGGGTGTGGTTAGCCTAAACCCTCGATTAGGCACAGTTGATTGTTTCCATTTTGTCACTTATTTCAAAGCTGTCACATAATTAAGCAAGAATCCATTTATATTATTTGATGGATGAAATACTTCATACAATGCATGATTTTTTTTTGTTTTTTAACATTCTTTTTTGTTTTGTTTTTAGGAACATGTATAAGACACCAGCTGTATTTGAAACAGTGTTCACATGGATTTGTTTAGATGAAACTCTATTTTTTTCTTTTCTTACTAATTCATTGTATTTAATAAAAATAAAACTCACATTTAGGACAATGGAAAATAAGGGTGTGAGAAGATTTGCGATAGTAGGTCCAAAATAAGGGTGTGGGAAGATGTGTGATAGTAGGTCGAAAACAAGGGTGTGGGAAGATCTCATAATGGCAATATTATGAATGGGACGCTATAGATGCAGACTAACCATGCAAAAATCATATAGTGGTGTAGAAGATAAACTAATTAGCTGTATCGTGTGATGGTCTCTCTGATTGGTCGCTACTCCGGGTGGCTAGCTAGATACCCTTGTATGCATACAATAAATATTTTGTTCCAAAATCAGTAAATCTACTACCATATTCCATTTGTCCATCTATACAAGGAGTATCAATTTTGTATGATGGTGTTTTGATCAATAATTACTCAATTAGCACACATAGTGTGCTCTGCACTACTTTGCGTGTTGTTGAATTGAATCTAGTTATATTAGTTAGAGTAGTATTTGTCATTCTTAATGTGATTCTATTGTACATTTCATAAAATATGCTCTTAAAAAAGAACATCAAATATAAAAAGTAAATAAGCACATTTGAAAAGGCTTTGCAAAACTGCAAAGGATTACCAATGATTACAGATATATTCTCTCGTACTAAAGATGCTGAACATGTATCACTCACAATTTTTATAGCCGCCAATGTGGAATTGAAGCCCTGGATATTTTGCAAAAGAACAAAGTGCATGAAAGACTATAGCAGACAGGGAAAGGGAGTACAAAGCTATCACAAAATTGGCTCAACCCACGATATACGGTGGAAATTTAGCACGGAACGAAAGATCCCTTCCTGAGTACCGGCTGGATTATTGAGCTATTATTTTTTTTCTTTTTTACGAAATTCCTGTGTCTTGAAAGTGACAGCCTGAAACTTCAAATGTTATGCAGGAAGCACGATGGTGATCCGCATTTACGATTCCCACTCAACTCTCTGGTTCAATTTTTTTTTTCTAGAACTCCAATTCAAAAGCCCTTCCATGTTGTTGCTCGATCGCTAGCTCAAACTTGCCTATATAAATGATCCTTCCAACACTTCCTCTCGAACCTCAGCAAAACCCCTCCTTGCATTGCCTGTCAATTGTCATCCACAAAACCACGCTACGCAACAGCCACACACTATATAGACAGGTGCCATGGCAGGATCCTTCACCAGACCTCTCATCATCACCGCCCTCCTGGCCGTGCATCTCTTCGCTGGGAAAACTTTCGCGCGACATGCTCCAGCCGGCTCGGGTAGCAGTGCCCCTAGCGTCCGTGTCCTGTATACCGCACCCACAACCCCAGGTCCCAGCCCTTCCAACGGCCACAAGAAGCAACAGTCTACAGGCGAGGTCCTAGATGGCGTGCTCAATGGTGCCCACGGCGTCAGCACAGTGATGAAGAACCGCACTGCATCCTGCACAAGCACGTGCGACCACACAACGACGATGGGGAGCGACACACCAGGTCATGCGAACCAGCTCAACCCTGCTGGCAATGGTGGGGAGGTTTCAGATGGCCGCACCTGAAAGAAATCCGCTGGATGTCAATTATATGTGCCCTGATGCGTGTTCATGTTGTGTGTTGTGCTGCTTTATTTTGTGTCGACGTGTGGCTTTGCAGTCTGGTTGTGTATTATCTGGGAGAGCTGGTTCTTTAAAGTCCCTTTCCCTTGTTTGATAATGTCTAAAATCGAATATTTATACTGTGGGTAGCTGGCTGGATGCACAGAATTTCAGAGAAAAATACATCGAACTGCACTTCATACTTGCTTGTAGTATTGTACTTTGCTTGAATGATCTCTACCATCGCTAGGTTAGATTTCTTGTTTATATTCAGCACTTGGCTGACTAGAATTGTGTAGGGCTATATCTTTGTGTTAAGTCTTGATTCGTTGTGATTATATTTTATTTTGTCTGATCTGTTGCAAGTGTTTTAGAAAATTTAACCTAGAATAATACATAAGAGGAAAAAATAGATAAGCACTTCTGAATTAACATTGATCCTCTATCTCATTATAGCCGCATTCTTTTTTTTTTGGAAAAAGTCCATTTTACTCCCCCTAACAATTCGCTTTGTCCAGTTTACACCCCGAACAAAATCTTGGCTCAATTTACTCCATCAAATAATTTAAATCAGTGCAATTTACACCCTGATGTAATTTGTCTTTTTGTTTCTATTTGTATAATATGAATTTAGTGCTGAAATTTTATACAATGATAGTTTTTATTGAACTTCATGCTAAAAAATATAAAATATATTTTATACATATATTATATAGTTTAATAATATCTAATACTACCTTAACTATATAGCTCTAAAATTATATATAAAATATTGATGAAAAAATAGAAAAATATATTTTTTATGTAGTGATTGTTATAATCTTTCATAGTACAAAATTTGAGCATCAAATTCTAAGTGTACAACGAGAAACAAAAAGAACAAATTACATCAGGGAGTAAATTGCACCAACTTGAATTGTTTGAGAGAGTAAATTGAGCCAAAATTTTATTTGGAGAGTAAATTGGACAAAGTGGATTGTTCGGGGGAGTAAAATAGACTTTTTCCTTTTTTGGTTAATCAGCAGCATGCAAGACACGAATTTTTGAAGTCATAAATACTAAAAGTAATAATTATGTAGGTAATCCTTTTTGTAAGTTTCTTTCCTACAATATGTTCAATGTTAAAACATAGTTATTTATTAATAAATCATAGAAAATAAAAAATATGGTGTCTAGCTTGCGCAATTGCATGGGCCATGTTATCTAGTTACATGTAATAAGAGATAAGCTTGCATGTGTAACGGTAACCTACTAACGTTAAAAATCAGGAGCGAATCAAGAACATTTTGTTGAAGGGAACCAAATCTAAAACTTCAAATAGTTTGTATTATGAAATCTTGAGTATATATACATTTGTGCACCAAGAAGTTAAAATAGGTTGTGATGAATTCCATTTGCCTGGATACTCTAGTCTCTTTTTTTTCTTGGAAATGGTCTACTGCTGAGCCTTCTTGAACATCTAACATGAACATCCATTTCTGAATCCTAGAACAATTGGCTTCTGAATCTATTTCTGAATGCCTATAAAAATTCTATGAAATTCCTATGTTACAAAGTAGCCCGTGCCGTGCCGTCGCCACCAGCCGGTGCCAGGCAAGACTCCAGTTGATCTGAGCCAGCTCAACGCGACCGGCAATATATGGAGAGGCTTCAGGTGCCCGTCCCTGAAGAAGATCTGCCTGGCGCCAGCCGCCAGGTAGACGTGGACTGACCAATAGGCCTATACGCTGTGGTCATGTGTTTAGTGTTGGGTTTGTTGTTTTGGTGCGTACTTGTCTTCGTCTCTGTTTGGTGAGACTGAGTAATGCTAATCTTGAGCAAGTAATTGATGGCTCCAAAAACAAGAGGCAAGGCTCAGCAGAGCGGGTACAACATGCTCCAAGCCATGACGGCACAGACGCTGGCCTCCTCAGGCCTCAGCGATGCAAGCCTTTCCTCTTGTTCTTTCTTTCAGGAGAAGACGAGATGGGAAATGCAATCCCAAAGGCACCGGCCAGGAAGGCACCTCTTTCCTAACTGTTGGATTGTTTCGTGATTTGTGCCGTGGGCCACTATTAATATTAAGTGTAAGGAAGTGAGGAGATGCACACATCTATAAGATGATTGGTCCGTGATGTGCCTTCCCGGGAAGGCACTGCCAGAAAATTCAGTCTAGGACGAGATGGGGAAGGAGAGATCAGGAGAGCCGTTGGATACAGTGGACAGTGGATGGACGCTTACTGCATGCATGCAGTAAAAATGCCACAAGTCAGGCAATCCTGGGCTTGCCCAGTAAGGGCCCTTGTGTATAAACTAAAGTTCTTCACAAAATCCGGCGTTGGAAACATTTTTTTCTGGGCACCACGGAGCAGCATGGGCAAAATCTGAAAACTATACACATCGATCGAATACAGTGAGTCAGCAATCGTCTCATAGGCGTGTAGGCGTGTAGTCATGACATGCATGGATACACCTTCATATAGCTGGCATTGGGACCCAGAATATTCTGAAGGAACGTCAGAGTTCTGAATCTCAGACACGACAGAGTTTCTAGCTAATAAGTACAGAGAACAAGAAAATAGCCGTATAATACATCAAATCAATACATATATCAATTTAGCCTGAAACTTGTGAAATATAGGTTATAATATATCAAACCCAGTGAGGCTTATCAAATATGCCATAATGTACAACTACATAACAAAAAGGAAAACACTTTGTCGCCATCATCACTATATCTAGAAACTGCCTCTGAAGCAAACCCATGTACATCACCCCAACCACAACCAATCTAGCTCTGCTAAGCTGCACATCAACAATCCTGAAGCACTTTATTTGCTACTGGAAATAATTTAAGGGATCTATGTCTAACTAGTTCCTAGACCACAACTCCAAAATAATCACCAACTAATCCTGGCCTAAAAGTCACACGGGGTTATAACATAATTGAGCCCTTAATATCAAAAGGATACCTGTAGTTGTGCTTGTAGACTGCACAGCTATACTGCTAGTTTATAGATTGATTAGTGGGCATCCAGCTGTGGTGTTCAGCAAAATGTTGGTGTTTGCATAGAGACATGTATCAATGTGAGAGAAAGAAGCGGTAATCTGGGTGATCTACTTGCCGCTGGCAAAGCCAATCATCAGCACCTTTCAAAAGCGATGTAGTTAACTGCTGCTCATGGTGCTGATTCGACATCCACATGGAACCATTCAATTTGTAAGAAGCTAAACCAATCAGAGGTAGCGTGATCTTGCCAGGAGCATCGGCAATTTTATTGCCATGGAAATTATTTGTCTCAGGGAGCCCATTTAACATACCTGCCCAATGTTACATATCAGTTAGTGAAGTATTCCAGAATCAGAATTCATCAGGTTTACCTTTTCTTTTAATAGATAACTAGTTGCCTGTTTCACACATGGCACGGGATGCATTTAATATATATAGAAAGTCTATAGTGTTTTGCACTGAGACAAAAGAAGAATGCTTACCACCAAGTGGCGTTGAAAGCGAATGAAATGTTAAAAAGCAAGCATCCAGATCTTGTAACATAGGTCCTGTTGGTATCCGGTATATGGGGTACCTGCGCTCAAGATCCATTACATAAGAAAAGCATGTAAGAAATGAATCTAACAAGTAACAACTAAATGAGTAAAATGATGTACCAGGCTACAGATATCCAACTGGATGGCAGAAGATCACAACTCCTATATGTATTCAGATCAGGAAACTTGCTTGAAAACACTGATATCTGTAGGTATTAGGTACGAGAAAACCATCATTGATGTTTCCAACAACCGAAGCTACAAATGCAACATTTGGTTGGACACTAACCACAAAAGACATACCATATCTGCTAAAGGTTGTCTTCCATATGGTGCATCATGCTCCATGTATTGGAACACAGGGGACAACTGGTTGCCAGACTCACTGTCATCACTGGAGAAACCTTCTTCATGGCTGCAAATATCTGCTGAACACCGGGTTGTCATACCAGAGGACCTTTCATTGTCACTCTCACTGGTTGTGTCTGGAGCACTGTCATCATCACTGTCTTCACCAAGTCGTCTGCAGTAAAAAAATAAAAGGCACAGAACACACCAATAATGACATCCAATGTAGTACAAAAGAAATAGATAGTATTTCTACGATGTCTCCATTTGATTGAAGCAAAACACAAGCAATCACTCCAAACAAGTTTCTTGTTTTTAGAGTATAGAAACTAGTTGCTTTCATTTAGTCTTTTCCATAAACAATCAGAAATAATAAGCATAAATGTTAAACACCCACACAAAAACCAAAAAAGAACAAGCCAGAGGCTTTAGGAAAACCATGTTTTATAATTTTTGAAACATCTAAGGGCCACATAGACCTGGACATAAATTCCAGGTTCAGGGGAACTGGACTCTATTTAAGGACTTATCACCATTGAAATCTAGACTGTGTAACTGAGAACAGGACCAAGTGTGCTGTCACGCAATCGTTCTTTCTGTGTTTTAACAATACTGGCAGTTTTTTTTTTATCAATAGTGGAAACCAAATGTCGTGTAATCATACTCATAAAAATAAAAGGAAAACAACAAAAGAGATGAAGGTGACATAGTAGAATATATACAGCCCATACGCTATAGAAACGTTGGAAATAACTTTAATGTTTCTCACAGAGTTGTTATGCAAGCAATGTTTTTCTAGACTTGCGTCCAATGCATGTCTAGACGCAAGACTTGAGGTAACCGTTGAGTCTAGGCCCTAGTCATCAATCTAGATGCAAAACACGCCGAAGATCGTCTAGACGGTCTCTGACTGTGTAGACATGGCCTCTAGACATGTTTAGACAACATAGACGACCGTCTAGACCAACATGACATGATACATATGGTTATGAGCAAGAGCAAGTGAAAGATAATGATAACTAATCGATGCATCTAATCAAATTATTATGAATTTGCTATTTATTTATTATCTAGCATGCTTAATAGGTTTATGACCTGTGAGAATTGAGAATTAACAAGTGAGCTATCTTTAATAGTTGTTTATTTATTTGGATTTTTTGCTTCTATAGTGTCAAAAAGTACAGTATGTCTAATGCGTCTAGACGTCATCTAGTCCGTCAAGACACTAGTCACCAGCCTGACAGTTCACTATTTATGAACAACAATTTGACTGGCAAAACTATAGGTTGGACAAACGTATCTGATCAGTTCACTCAAAAGTCCGGTGTTTTCAAACTAGTTTTTGTTGCAGGAAAAAACACAGTTTTCTTCTGAAGAAAAAGAAAATATACAGTACAACAAAAACTTACACTAAGGAGTCTAACTACAGAAAAGCTAAAACATATTTAGACTGGCTTAAAATGGTTTAAACTGGCAAGATCCACAGGAACTAACACTTATGTTTAAAGCTAGCATCACATGCAGCGCCACTGTCAGAATCAAAATACTTTAGCAGTTTATGCAATAATTACAGCCTTAAAACGGTATGGGCATGCAAAATTTGCAGGAATGGAGTTAACTAAATCTTTTGGAAGTACTTTTTCATAAATTTACTAGCGCTACTGTGGTTCTAGCAAGATCAAGAGGCAGAGAACTTCAGGCAACATTGTTTGGACGAAAAATAAATGTACATTTTTCAACATAAGGTGCATTCAGATGCATAATCAAGCCTATCTTGTGTAATTGAGAAACTGTTCAGACCTATTTTTGAAATTAACTGCAATACCACACACCTAAAGCTAGCATGCGATCCCTAGTTTAATTAAAGAAGACCCTTGTCAACAACTATAATCTCTAAAGAATCAAATAGAGATCTTGTTTCAGGAAGAGCAACCTGATTAGCCTAATCATGAAAGATGCTTTCATCAGTTCCCTACATCTCAAGAGCAAGAGATAGAAGCTCGTGAACATTAGTATGAGAATCAACTCCCATAATGGTTATGCTTTATCGTTCAACGAATTCAATTTTTAAAGTGGCAATTTGTCAGTTTCATCATTCATACAAGATTTGTTTGCCGCCAAATCGGCACCACACTGTTTTCTGAATGGCAAAGGAAAACAAAGCACACATGTTTTATTACGACTAGTGTTGTAGAAGAAGCTGAACTCAGTATTTCCAGAAAAAAAACGATCGATCAAAAAAATAAAAAAGGGGAGAAAGTCCGTTCAAATATGCTTGGCTCCCCGTATGAAAGTACCCTTTTACCATAGGCAGCCTCCATAATCAATATACGCCCAAGGAAATCTTCCTTTTTATAGGTGAATCTCATGAGTGTAAAAGAGACCACCAAAATGTCATGGCGACGGCAGGCGGACCCCCGACAAGTTGGCAAGCACATTTCCATTGAGTCAAGCAACCAAGCAACTTGCTATACCTCTTGCTTGACGGCGGCGCCCTGTAGAGCTGGATAGCCGAAAGGAACGGCACGTAGTACTGCACGACGCTGTCCGTGCCGTTGAGCAGCAGCGGCACGCCGGCGCCGTACGCGCTCCACTCCCCGAACGCCTCCCACAGATCCGCGAGCTCGTAGTAGGCCGCACCCGTCCCCGTCCCACGCGCGCTGGTCTGCAATCTCGCACAAGCAAAAATCGTAACATAACCCGTCAATCGTCAGCATCATCAGACGTGAGGCAGGAGCAGGAGCTCGTTGGACGGATGAACGCACCCGTGGGAGCTGCTTCGAGGGCACGCGGACGGCGGTGGAGGCTATGAAGCTGTCGAGGTTGGTTGCAGCAGCCGCCGCCGGCGGCGGCGAGTGGGGAGTGCCCCGCCGGAGCTCCGACGTCGGCCTCTCCGGCTCCTCGGGAGCAGCTTCCACTGTCGGAGACAGATTCCTCTGCTGCTGCTTCTGCTTGTTGAGCAGGTGGCGGCGGGGCGGGGGGCAGTAGAAGCGGTCGGCGGCGGGGGAGGCGACGCCGGGGACGGACATGGCAGGCAGCGCCCGGATGGGATTAGGCCTGCGAGCACCTGCGTGCTACTGGTCGGACGGCCTCGGGATTAGGGTTCTGGCGCCGGAATGTTGGATGCGAGCGTAGAGAGGTGGGCGGCGGCGTGGTGGGGTGAGAAGGGAGATGGATGTGGAGGAGGAGGGAGGCAACTGCTGTGGGGAGGCAGGAGAGAGAGGGAGAGTGCCAAATAAAAATTTGCTCCACGCGGAAGATGGATAGGGCGCGCAGGCCACTGGCGGCAAACACAACTTTAACTCACTACTACTACTACTTCTTTATTTCCAGAATCTCATGCCTGCTACCTCCGTATCTGGCTACATAATTTTGATTTGAGATTTGATAGTTGGCAGCTAACTGAGATTTTGCACTTGTCTCAGTCATATTTTTGGAACAAAATGAATACACGAATAAAATTTTTTTCTATTGATGATGTAATTTTGTATTATTGAAGTTGAAATATTTAGTTACATTGTTCTTTTTTTAAAACTTTTTCTCCTTCAAGGTGAAACTTTGATTCTAATAAGTTTGGAACTTTTTTTAATGAAGATGAACATGTTGATTATAAATATGAAACTTTTTATCTTATCAGTGGAACTTTTTTTTTATTGAAATATGAACATTTTTTATATTATAATAAATCTGAAACTAATTAGATATGCATATAAAACATTTTCATATGAAGATGAAACTAATTTTTATTGACTAAGCTATAAACAATACCCGATTTAGGGTCCTTTTTCACGTTACGGGCGAAACCTACAATAATCGTTTAATGTAGGCTGTGTAGACAGTCGAATGCGCGCTTATCTACAACACAAAGCTGGTATTTTCAATGTTGGAGGAGTTTGTTCACCAAAATGGACAGAAGGTCATATTCTCGGAACGGCTAGTTTAAGTTGTCGTAACTATTTTCAGGATGGTCATAATAGTTGACCTACGAAGAGATTTTTTTGGTGATTATAAAAGTGGAATAACTCAGCGCAATGAATTAACAGTTATCCAACGTGGAACATAAATACAGGCGCGCTGAGGTGTATATAGAAAGGAAATATCATATGTTGTGATAGAGCTAATAGAATACCGAAAAGATCCTATCTCCATCGGATGAACACGACATTGTCCATGATACATCTACCTAGCCATTTGAACCGGGCTAAACCGACTGGCCCGAGGCCTGGCCATTTTGGGCTCTGACACAAGCCTGATGTGTTTGGGCTCAGGCATAAGCCCGATGTGCCGACCCAAGCATGGTCTGATTAAGTTGGTCCAATCAGCCCGTAGACTTGATGCACGAAAACGGTCCTACCCGACTTGATCCGTCACATAAAATATTATAAAATAATTAATATTTTCAATATTTACATATGAAATATATTTTTTACAAAAAATATATTTATATATATGTATAATTAATTTTCAAGAGAAAAATATAAAATTTAACACGCTTCAAGCCAGCCCGGCCCGAATAGCCCATCGGGCCAAGTGGCCCGGCACGGCCCATGCAAGATCAATCGTGCCATGCTTGGGCTTGGGCGTAGGCTCGCGGCCGACACGACTCAATTAACTAGACGGGCAATGCCGGCCCGTTAAACAAATATCTCGGTCCGTGACGGGCAGGTATAAGCGCAACACCGTCACCTAGCCGCTCTCTATGTGTGTCGCCGTGATGATAGAATCACTCTCCACGTGAGCACCGTCCAGCCTACGCGATAACACCAACTAGCAGCAGGTGCGCTTTGCTCATTGCAGCATCGCTCTCATGGCCGGCACCCGACCATTGGTATAAGTGTCTGCTAGCTTGGTGTTGATGACATCATAGTGTTATGTATGAAGGGCACCACGCACGAAAGGCACGAAGGGGAGGGCAAGGCCATGACGGAGAAAACACACCTATTGCTAGTTAGCGTCATCGCGTAGGTTCGACGATGCTTTGATGAATGGCGGTTGTGCGGCACCAATGATGCACATGGAGAGCAGATGGGTGGCAGTATTGCGCGTGAAGAGCGACTGGGTGACGATGTTGTGGATTTAGTTGATAAAATATAAATAGATCATAAAACTAGGAGGTTATTATAAAATATGTGAAACTCGATGACCATCTCATAATAGTTTAGGAGCCCCGATGATCACTTTAAAAGTTCATAAACCTAGATGACTATTTTCTAATAGTTTAGAGACCTACAATACATTTCACTCATAATATATTCCCCTCTTCTAGATAATCCCTTAGGTTTGGGTCATCGGGTGAAACCATTTTACCATTCAAAAAAGCAGACAGGTATCATTCCATTCAACTATTTCTCATACCACAGTTTCCTTAGTGCACCTGACCCAAACGGTAAGCATGCGTAACTTTCAAAAGCTTCTTTGGCATCCACAATGCTAGCAAACAATTGTCCGAGAACGACATGAACGGTGAACACAATGTACACAATCTTAAATTCGACAAGTGTAAAAGAAAAAGAGGAGGCAACCAACCAACACGTCGTTCGGCGCGGTATTCAATTCCGGTACAACAAGGCCACCTAGCTTCATACTGCTGATAACAGAATCAGAAGAACCTGCAATTTCCTACCCATCATTATTGTGGAGTACCAATAAATGATGTGACTTAGAGCGACATTTTCTTAGGGTTTTGTCTAAAAAAAAAGTGCGACATTTCCCCTGAACCACCGAAATTTGGATGCGGCTAGGTCTAAGAGTATCTCCAACAGTCTCTCAATCCTCTTCCCAATATTCAAAAAATATAGTATTGAGTGAAAGGTGTTTCAACAGATTCTCAATATGCCTTCCAATACCATAATTCTTTTGGGACCCTCCCAATATACACCCCTCTCCTCCCAATAGGATGGGAGCCTCCACCTCCCTCCCAATAACTGGCCTCCCAATAACTGGATTCCACATGAAACAAATATTAACACCTAGGAACTCCATTTGCTACCTAACGTTGACATTATGAATTGCACTAAATCATATTTATCGAACATGATTAGTAATTTTTTAGTGCATATTGACCAATGCTTAAGCATGAAGCAGCTAATCGTAGAAGTGGGAGTGCATGTTGATTGATGAAAATTGTACCCTTCATATTTACACTACTACAGAACATGCATATAGTAACACATGCTTGTAACACTTGGGCATTAGTGTTACAAAAGATTTTATAGGAACATAATTATGTGTTACAAATAATTTTGTAACACATGATTTTCATTTTCAAAAAATGTGTTACAAGAAATAGTTTTAGTAAAAAAAAAGTAGTGTTACATTAAAAGTATTACAAATATTATTACTTATTATAACATATCTAGTATAAGTGTTAGTGGAAAATTTTTGTTGTAACACAAAATAGTGTTAAAACAAAAATATTAGAGTGTTAGAGCCTCATAATCTCTTGCCTACCACTCGAATAATGCATTAAATTTTTTATCTTCAAATTATTTTAGCTCCGGATGCAAGATACTTTTCAAATCATGTGGTAGTAACTTCATCGTTAGGATAAAACTTCATCCTCTCTAATAATTATAAAATGACTATAAGGTTATGTTAATCAAAATTCTACCTTAGCCTAGGTGAAAATGTCAAGTTTGAAAACTAAACATCTGAGTTTAATTTTTTATGAACACATTACAAGTTACTTTGTTTGTTACAGAGACAGCATATGCTTCTATGACAAGCAATTGAACATCAAAACTCACTTATATATCCACATGTCAAGCAACATTTACTACTATCAAACAAAAATATTGTAACATACTGTCTCAAATAGTAACACATATATGTGTTACAATAGACATTAGTTATTATTCCTTATATTATAAATTCTATGTTTGGAAATCATAATCACAATTATGTCCTAGCCTGGCTGGTGTTGCCATTAATCTTGAAGTGTGCCACCAGAATTTAATTCCTAGTACAAGATATTATTTTACGTTTAACACTATTTTTTGGAATCATAAGTGTAACACTTTTATTGAGTAGTAACACATATATGTGTTGTAATAGGATTTATTTATATCATTTTTTCTTATCAATAGTAACACGTATATGTGTTACAATAGAATTTGCTTGTTTCATATTTTCTCATAATTAGTAACATATAATTGTGTTACTATAGAACATGCTCTAGTAACAGCACAACCAAGATCACTTAATAAATGTGTTACTATAGGTCTCAGTAATATTTTTTTCTACTTCTAATAACACATAAAAGTGTTACTAGAAGGCTGACCTGATGTAGTGTTAGCTTGTGGTATTTGAACCCTATACTTTATGCAATGAGAAATAAAGACTAGAATGGATAAGATTATTGGAAACAAGTTATTGGACGACTACAAAAGCATCTCCTCCTAGTACCCATAAAGTGGTATTGAGAGGCTCCAATAGTCAATCCTTAGGAGTCAGTTTTTTAGAGACTGTTAAGAGCATCTCGAGGTCTATATTTTCACTTTTGCAGGCCGACTTGCATAATTTTAGATGTCAAATGTGTTCTCCACCCCAGCAGACCTTCCCAAACCGGCTCCTGTTTTTAGATAATTAAAATTTTGCATTTGATTCGGTCACATTTTCAAAACAATAAATATACTACTAGAACAATAAAAGTGTACTGTTAGTTACTATGTGCACTATGGGAAGCAGAGCATTTGCCGTGTGCATAGCCTGAAATACCCACGGTAAAGAGTTTGACATGGGCTACGTATGACATAGCTCACACGGCAAAAATATCGTCGGCAAAACCGGCTTTGCCATAGGCCTTATATCAAGCACCTCACAAAGGCTTTGCCGAGTGTCCCTATAGCACTCGACAAAATCTAATTTTTTAGATAATTGAAATTTTGCATTTGATTCAGTCACATTTTTAGAACAATAAATATACTGCTAGAACAATTAAACTGTACTGATGTAACAATAAGTTACTATGTGCACTATGGAAAGCAAAGCATTTGCCGTGTGCCCAACGCACACGGCAAAGCCTGAAATACCCACGGTAAAGAGTTTGACATGGGCTGCACATGACATAGCTCACACGGCAAAAATACCGTCGTCAAAGCCGGCTTTGCATCGGGCCTTATATCAAGGACCTGACATTGCCTTTGTCCCTACAACACTCGGCAAAATCTAATTTTTAGATAATTGAAATTTTACATTTGATACAGCCACATTTTCGGAACAATAAATATACTGCTAGAACAATAAAACTATACTGATGTAACAGTTAGTTACTATGTGCACTATGGAAAGCAGAGCATTTGCCATGTGCCCAACGCACACGGCAAAGTCTGAAATACCCACGGTAAAAAGTTTGACATGGGCTGCACATGACATAGCTCACACGGCAGAAATACCATCAGCAAAGCCAGCTTTGTCATGGGCCTTATATCAAGCACCTCACAAAGGCTTTGCGACTGTCCCTATAGCACTCGGCCTTATATCAAGCACCTCACAAAGGCTTTGCGAGTGTCCCTATAGCACTCGGCAAAATCTAAATCACAAAAAAAAATCAAATAAAATAGCAAAATTTTTACCATGCTAGGAACCTCGCCTGCCCGTCCCCGTTGCACGTCGCGGTATTTTTTCACCCATTACGCAGCTAAGTGTGATCGTCAATATTCAAACCCGCGACCTTCCGTTAGCGCGTATACTCTCCTACCACTACACCATATATTCATTTATGACTAAAATACCTTTTTACTTTTTTTTTTATATTTAACCTCTTTGCCGGGTGTATTTCATCAGGCACTCGATAAAGATTATGTTTACCGAGTGCAAAATATAATACACTCGGCAAACACTCTTCTAATTCATATTTAGAAATTCAAACATGTGTATATCCTCATTCTTGGTCCAAATGAACTGATTTTTTTGTATAATCTTAGAAATATACAATCTATCATTTTTTTTCATTTTTATGATTATAGATTATTTCTAATTTGAATTTATATAGTCATGTTACTTTTTACATTTTCTTAATTAATTTTTATTTTAACAACCTCAATGATGTTTGCGGTGCAAATTGGTGCGTATGCAAAAGTCATAAGAGTATAATTTGTGGTTAAAATTTTAAAAAGAACTTACTCTTGGTTAGGTTCATTACACATAGACTATGGCTATATGTATTCATAACATAGTCTCATTTCAAAACATATTTTTTGTAAAATCATAAAAAAAAATACAAATATAAATTGATTGAAATTGTTATTAAACAGTGACATGTCAAGTTTGAGTTTAAAATTTAATATATTATTTAATTTAAAAATGATCAAAATAATTAAATAATGGTCTTTGCCAAGTGCATGAAGAATACACTCGACAAAGACCTCCCTTTGCCGAGTGTCACCAAAAAACACTCGGCAAAGACCTCCCTTTATCGAGTGACAACCAAAAATACACTCGACAAAGAGTTTGCCGAGTGTACTTTTTTTACACTCGGCAAAGAGCCGGTTTGCCAAGTGCATGACACTCGGCAAACCACCGGACACTCGATAAATGACGATTTTCAGAGTGGTGGAATATTTTATTTTTCTATTAAACATTTTTTTGACACGAGTGAATGAAAAATCTGGATAGTTGGATTAATATTTAATGACTAAAAAAGTGACTGGAGATTAACAAAAATTTTGTCAGTTGATATGGAGACATCGCCTAGTACTATTGTCCAGCGTCAAAAGCTTGACGCTTCTTTTCCAAAAAGCTTGACTGGAACGACCACGATTCCACTCCACATTTCTCTTAGTACTTCTGATCAAAAGGTCAAACATTGTGCTTATGTCAAACTCGCCCTTCTATTGTTAGGAGAGCTAGGCACTGGTTCACACTATATGAATGGATATCAGTGTTGTACCTGTAGAGCAGCTCTCACTGGAATTATAACACATATCGGAAGGCAGCGACATCATGGAAGAAGTGATGGACATGGGTGATGACCTAAATGTTATCATACCACCAAACAATAAATTCAGCCACAAGAACAAAGGTAAAACAACAAATACAAAGTTGAATAAGTAATAATGAAGGGCGTGTTTCAGAATAGTGATGGGTTCAAGGATCCAAAAAACATAGGTTTATTTTGAACCTTACTAAAGAACACAATCTGAATTTCATTGCAATCTCAAAAAACGGGTAGGAAGAGTTATACTAATCCTTTCCTTAAGAATCTTTGTGCCGGGAGAGATTTCTTATGGCACGCCAAAGAGCCTAGGGGTCGTTCGGGAGGCATACTTCTTGGTATTGATCTTAATATGTTTGATATTGGGGCAATAGATGAAGGGGAACACTATGTGAAATTCCACTTGTGCAGCCATGAGAGGTACCCCGTTCTCATAGGAGGAGATTTTAACATCATAAGAACCTCAGATGATAAGAATAATAATAACTACATTATGGATGGCCTTTTCTATTCAATGCAGTTGAAGATGGATTTAATCTCCGGGAACTGAAATGATAGGGAGAAGATTCGCATGGGTTAACTCCTTAAATAATCCCACCTATGAAAAACTGGACAAAATTCTTGTTTCTACTGAATGGGAGCAAAAATATCCTTTATCAAAAGTAGTAACCTTGTCTTATTCTCATCCGATGTTCAAGTTTGAATTAGGATGGTGATTACGCGATAATTTACTAGATATTGTTCGGAACATGTGGACAAGTGAGAATAGTGGCTCAACCCCAATGGAAAGATGGCAATCCAAATTCCATAGGCTTCGCCAATACCTTCGGGGTGGGCAAAGAATGTGAGTGGGGCTTGGACAAACTAGATGTTTTAGACAAAAAGGCGGAATGCGCCATTTTGTCACCCCAAGAGCTGGACTTAAATAAGTGCTTGCATCGCCTGAGTCAATTGCTAAGAGAAGAGGATATTAAATGGTATCAAAGAGCCAAAACAAAAAACCCTATTTTAGGGGGATGCAAATGCAAAATACTTTAAACTATTGGCTAATGGTAAACATAGGAAAACCTAGATTTTCAGTTACAAGATGTGAATACAATCACCAATGGTGATGCTAACCTCAAAAGGCATATTACCTCCTATCTCTATCCTTGGAGCACCACCTTCTATGGATGAAAAGCTGGACCTCCACGCATTTGCTGGTCTTTGTTGGTTCGGACTATGGCCGATAGGCACAATCTTTAGATCTTGGGCAGCAAGGATGTTGGGGATGTTTGCAATGATATCTTGTGTCACTTCTTTCAGAATATATTCTGATAATTGATCCATTTCCTCTTCACTTATCTTCCTCCTCTTGTTGTACCCTGGCATTCCTAACTTCCAGCCAACAAAACTTGACATTCCTCACACGCGACCTGCGAAGTACAAGGAGCACATATACACATCACTTTATTTGTGATTTTCATTTATCATGAATGAAACGTTAGAGCTGATTCATGAAGAAAATTTTGTTGCATGAACTAACCAGGGTGCTCAACATTTCCCAAACCCTTGGTGAGTGCATCTTTCCCATTAACTAAAGTATCATCATCACCAAGTTGTTGAATTTTATGGGAGATTTCTTGAGTTGCATCGCTGTTGAAACTGATGTCATCCGAGTCTGTGAGCTTGCCTCTTGCCTGCAACCAATTCTTGGTCCATATATTGGAGAACCGCTTCCATGGGTTTGGCTGACCCTCCTCTTCTAGCCTTTGAACTTCTTCTGTCCGAGCCTGCTTCTTGCCTTCATACCCACCAGTTCCCAAATGATGGTTGTGTTTGTTCCTTGCACGTAGCTCCCTGTACCTATTCCTTTCACTCAGAAATTCTTCTGTTCTCTTCATCTTGACAAATGCTTCATAATCTTCCTTTTTGAGATGCTTGAACCTTTCATACAGGGATTTCTCTTTCAACATGAAATCACTAACAAAAGTGCTCTTGTAGCTCCTCCAGTACTTGGCAATTGCCTTCAATGCCCTCTTGATACCTTTTCCTTGATGTCATCATTGTAGTGGAGGTAAGGCATGATATTGTCATCAAACAAGGCCTCTACAATTTTATGGGCTTAACATGTTTACTGTAGCATGGCCTGTACTATAGCGGCGCGCAACTGTAGCTATGGCTAGGGTTTGAAGATTAGTTTCCTTAGTTGTTAAGATTAGTTTCTTAGGAGTCAAGTTACCTCATTCATATATAGATGGGAATTGTATTCTAGTTGGGAAGGAAGAAATAGATGAGTTTATAACTCTCCTATCCCTGCCTTTGTAGAGCGATCGATGCCGTCAGCGAGGTCGCGCCGCTTGGGTTCAGGCTGATCTAGTTTGGTTTGTGACAGTTGGTATCAGATTCCAGCAGCGAATCCATGGGCAAAATTAGGTCTCCTATGGAAGCTCTCAGCGAGAAGCTCATCAAGATCGCAACAACACTCACCGAGATCAATGTGCAGCTGAAGCTTGAAGCAATGAGAGAGGCGAGAAGAGAAGAGTTGGAGGAGAACAAGGTGCAGCTAGAAAAGGTTGTTGATGACGTCCATGCTTTTTCCAACGACCAGCAGGTTGAAATCAAAGAAGCTGGCCACCAGGTTGAAGATGGCGGCCATCCATTAAGCAGTGAGGGAGGTCACGGGCTCCCTGTTGCATCTACTGACCAGCAGCTCTGCAGCCATCCATCAAGGCTCTTCCCTGGTGCTCGATCTGTAGCGCGACAATGGCAGCTGAAGAGAGGGTCCGCCCTAGTGAGAACGAGTCAAAACATGGTGACACACCTGTTTCTTCATCTTCCGCGGCGTCGAGGGCGGATTGGTGGTGGCAGGCCTGGTGGCGTGGTCGTGTTAGAGGCATGTTCAAGGAAGCAATGGCGGTTCACTAGGGCTTTGTGTCCGGGAGCATGTCCTCATGAGTGGCTATGTGCATTTCTTCATGGGCCAAACGTGGACCATAATCAACTGCCCAAGAAATCGGTTGCTGACGCCCAAGGTATTGGATGACTATGGAGTGGCTATTTGGACTGATGTACTACCCGTCACATTGAGTCTAGTCCACAGCTCGAGGACAAGCTATCTTCGAAGGAGGGGGGAAGTGTCATGGGCCTAACATGTTTACTGTAGCACGACCTGTATTGTAGCGGCGCGCAACTATAGCTATGGCTAGGGTTTGAAGATTAGTATCCTTAGTTGTTAAGATTAGTTTCTTAGGAGTCAAGTTATCTCATTCATATATAGATGGGGATTGTATTCTAGTTCAGAAGCAAGAAATAGATTAAGAGTTTATAACTCTCCTATCCCTGCCCTTGTAGTACGACCGACATCATCAGCGAGGTCGCGCCGCTTGGATTCAGGCTAATCTAGTTTGGTTTGTGACAGCAAATCTTCAATGAAGCCAAGAAACTTTCTGCCGAGAAGTGAGCCCAGCCAGTAGCCTTAGCCTTAGCTTTTCCTTCATAGGAATGGGCATATCACCTTCACCAATTTCAGTGACCAATAACGTGTCACTTGGCCGATGCGCTTCAGCCCTCACTTTTCTGCTTTTGCTCTCTTGTTGTGGATCATTGATCCCATTGGGAGGCTCCTCTTCAGCAGATGTGGATTCTGCCACTTCCTCCTTATAGTTCGAGTCTTCCGAACTCCTTCCTTCCTCAACAGACATCTATAAAACAAGAAGAGAACAAAATTACCTGCGTAGATAACAAACTAAGAGAGAAAGCACACCAAACTTGATCTATTCCTCTCTAATCTTTGCAAATTATGTAAGTCTAAAGCAAAATAATAATCATAAGAGGGTATTGAAAGAGTGCGAGTGGCGGGAGTCGAACCCGTATCTTCTCCTTGTTCAGGAGACATTATACCATTTAACTACAGTCACTATAATTTCAGCAATTTACCTAAGAGATGAGCTACATCAACTTACTATAATTTCAGCAATCAACAAACTGCATAGCAATTTACCTAAGCATGTTTATTCTGACATAAACAACATGCATGTTCATATTTATGAGTACACAGTTCACAAATGAAGCATGATGAACACAAGAATGATCATCATCCATTGCTAAAACACAAGAGAATTCAAGCATCTAGATTAAACAAGGCTAACAAGCTACGTCCTTGTTGAGGAGCCACACAAAGTGGCCAGGTCTCTCTCAACCCTTTTCCCCGCCAAGCAATCACAAAGATCATGCTCAGATTTCTTTCTCCACTTGATTCTTTTCCTCCGGAGGCGAATCACACCTTCACAAACATCCCCGACTCACCACACGAAGTTGGGAGCTCAAGGGCGACGCCTAGCTGTCTATGAGACCAAGTCTCTAAGAGTAACAAGAAAATCAAATCTTGATGGGGAGGGAAAGATGTGCTCAAGCTTTTGAATGGATGGATTCAATATTTTTGTGGTTGGATCTCTCTCACTTGGATTTGAATCTCAAGAACAAGCCTAGGAGTGAGAGGGGAGAGCTCTAGGTGAAGAGTGTGTGAAATGGCAAGGAATCCAACCCTTTCCACGGGGGAAGGGGTGAGCTATAAATAGAGGCCCTCCAAAAACTAGCCGTTATACTGTTTTCTGGGTTTGACAGAACTTCCGTGGGTACCCATGGAACTTTCGTCATTTCAAATTTAGCCATTGCACGAGTCTGGGAGAGAAGCTAGATGTTGTGACGGAACTTCTGTCAAGGGATGATGGAACTTCCGCCACTCTCGGTTTGACAAGGACTGAGCTCACAGAACTTCCGTGAGAGCCACGGAGATTCTGGTGATAGAACTTCTGTCCAGGGGTGACGGAACTTCCGTCACTCTCGGGAAGGCAGCAAGTAGGAACCCGAGGCTGACGGAACTTCCGTCAGGAGGTGACAGAACTTCCGTCACCCCCGAGAAGACAGAAAGTGAGAACCCGATGCTGATGAAACTTCCGTGAGAGGGCTCACGGAACTTACATCACTCTTTGTTTGGCTCAGAAAAAGACTGGTTCTAAGGCTTTGTTGGCTATACTTCTCACAAATCTTTTTGGAGAATTGAGCACACACATTTCCCTTCTTAGCAAGTTTGTTTGGAGGCTTGAGCACACACATTTCCCTTTTGGGTGCATAAGTTTCACCAAAGTCCAAACCTTCTACTTGTGAGTAGCTTTTTACAACAAGTTTTGCCTTGTTTCTCACCAGCACACCATACTCATCTTGTTTGTTGCGGAAAACCCATTTTGTACCTACAACATTTTGCTTGGGTCTCTCCACTAGCGACCACACCTTGTTTCTCTCGAAGTTGTTCAACTCTTCTTGTATAGCCATCACCCAATCCGAGTCTTGAAGGGCTTGTTCCACTCTAAGAGGTTCCATAGAGGAAACAAACGAGTAATGATGACAAAATATAGCCATTCGAGATCTAGTGGTTACCCCTTTTTGGATGTCACCTAGAATGTTGTCAACGGGGTGATCCTTTTGAATGCTTTGTCGTACTCGTGGATGAATTGGCCTAGATGCATCTTCTTCTTCTTGATTGATATCATCTTGAATGTCTCTATCCCCACCATCTTGAGTTTGATCTTGGTTGTTACCTTGACCATGATCGTCATCATGATCTTGGTTTCTCCCTCGATCTTGTTCATTATGTGGCTCTTGTGGAGATGGATCATCTTGTCCTGAAGAAGATGGTTCATTTTGACTTGAGTTTGGGTCTAGTGGTCTTATCTCTCCTATTGCCATATTCCTTATTGCATCACAAGGAGCTTCATCTCCTACATCACTTGGATTAACTTGCTCTACTTGAGAGCCATTAGATTCATCAAATTGTACATCCCGGGTGATTTCAACCACACCGGTGTCTTTGTTAAAGACTCGATATGCATAGACGTTAGTTCCATATCCAAGGAGAAAACCTTCATGTGTCTTAGGAGCAAACTTAGAGGATTTAGGTTTCTTGTTAAGAATAAAACATTTGCTCCCAAAGACACGAAAGTATGAAACATTTGGAAGGTTACCGGTGAGAAGCTCATATGGTGTTTTATTCAAGATCTTGTGAAGATATAATCTATTTAATGCATGGCATGCGGTGTTGATGGCTTCGGCCCAAAAGGTGTCCGGTGTCTTGTACTCATCAAGCATTGTTCTTGCCATCTCTATGAGTGTGCAGTTCTTCCTTTCGGCTATCCCATTTTGTTGTGGAGTGTATGGAGCTGAGAATTCATGCTTGATGCCTTCTTCATTAATATATTCTTCAACTTGTGTGTTCTTGAACTCGGTTCCATTGTCACTCCTTATTTTTTTGATCTTCACTTCATACTCATTTTGGGCTCTTCTCAAGAACTTCTTTAGGATACCTTATGTTTCACTTTTGTCCTTCAAAAAGAATACCCAAGTGAAACGAGAATAATCATCAACAATTACAAGGCCATATTTGTTACCGCCAATGCTTATGTAGGTGACCAGTCCAAATAGGTCCATGTGGAGCATTTCCAATGGTCTTGTCATTGTCATCATTGTCTTGGATGGATGTGCCGCTCCTACTTGCTTTCCGGCTTGACATGTGCTACATATTTTGTTCTTCTTAAAAGCAACATCCTTTAGTCCAACTATGTGGCCACCTTTTAGGAGTTTAGAAAGATTTCTCATCCTAACATGAGCTAGCTGGCGATGCCATAGCCAACCCAAGGTAGTTTTAGCGACCAAACAAGTATTTTGGTTAGATCCTTCTTTGTTGGTGAAATCAACAAGATAGATCTTGTCCTCCAGATACCCTTTGAAAGCTATTGAGGAATCTTTCTTTCTAAAGGCGGTCACACCATCATCGTCAAAGAGACAACTATAGCCCATTTCACAAAGTTGTGATACGGACATTAAGTTGTATCCTAGACCATTCACAAGATAAGCATTACTAATTGAAAGGTCATGGGTGACGTCAATTCGTCCACGACCAATTACCTTTCCCTTGTTGTCATTTCCAAATGATATGCCTCCACTCGGTAGATTGTCATGATCAAGTGTGGAGAACATTGATCTCTCTCTGGTCATATGATTTGAGCATCCACTACCAAGTACCCATATAACACCACCGGAGGAGTATTCCTACAAGGGAAATTAAGCATGTATTTTAGGCACCCAAGTTGGTTTAGGCCCCTTAACACTAGATACAAGAACTTTGGGCACCTACACACAAGGTTTCCACCTTGCATCATGTGGTCCAATAAACTTGACAACTACTCTACCATAAGCATTACGGGTTAGCACATAAGAGGCATCAAAATCTTCAAAGGATATGGTGGAGTTCTTGGTGTTCTTGTTGACTTGGGAAGCATTCTTGGGCTTGATGATGCTTTCTTGTGCCTCTTGCTTTCCCTTGTTCTCTTGCACAAAGTTGATTCTCTTGTTGTGCCTTCTTTTGGGTGCATTCTTGTTGTACCCCAATCCTCTCTTGTCATGAGAGGCTCCTGGCTCACCAACTATTTTTGTTGTAATCTCCACTTGATCTTTCTTCTTGAGCTCATTGACTTGGTTGGTTAACTTCTCAATGATTGCATCTTACTTGGTAATCATATCAACATCAATGTTGTGGCACCTTCCACAACCCTTGCTTGTTGAAGCTTGAGAGGATTCAAGCTTCTTCAACAAAGAGTGTGAGTTTGCCTTGAGATCTTCAATGGCCTTTATTAAGGCCTTGTTCTCGTCTTGCAAGGAGTTCCACCTTTCTTAATACTTCTTGATCATTGAGGTGCATGATTCACTTGTCTCATTGACCTTTGTAAGGTCCTTGGTCAAAGCCTTGTTCTTCTCCTTCTCTTGCTCAAGTTGCTTGGTGAGCTCAAGGTTCTTGCTTCTTTCTTCATCAAGTAACTCTTCTTGTCTATCAATGATTCTTTCTTGATTGTCCAACTCCCTTTGTAGCTTATCTAGCATTTTCACCATTCCATGCATGGAGGGGACCAAGTCCTCCTCTTCATCACTACAATAAGAAGGAATGAAATCGGTGTGAGGAGCTACCTTGCTTTCCTTGGCCACGAAGCATCAAGGGGCATCATCTTCATCATCGGTGAGGTTGTTGAAGAGTGACTTCTTGGCCGGAGATAGACCAATGGCAATGTTAGCAATGCCACCCTCATTATCTTCATCATCATCATCGGAGATGTACTCTTGGCCAATGTGAGCATGTCCCTTGTTGTATGGCTTCTTGTTGGGCTTGGTTTTGTTGTTGTACTTTTCATTTTTCTTGCCCTTGCCATTTAATCTTGGACAATCGACAATCATGTGTCCTTGTTCATGACACTCATAGCATCTTCTATTTATTCTTCTAACTTTTGCCTTGTCAAAGCTTCTTTTGGTGAAACCATTCTTGATCATGTATTTGCCAAATTTCTTAACAAATAAGGCAAATTCTTCATCCTCTTCTTCTTCATCATCATTCTCATCATCATCATCATCATCATCATCATCATCATCATCATCTTAAGTCTTCTTGGCTTTGAGCGCAAGTCCTTCTTGCTTGTGCTCTCATCTCCTATGAGCACGTTCACCCTCTTGCCCTCATCATCACGACTTTTGTGGGCATTTATCCTTCCAATGGCTTCATCCGTTGTGAAGCTCTCAAATCCATCCTTCTCTTCAATGATGGTGCAAAGTGTGGAATTCCACATTCTAAGAGCCATGAGGAGCTTATAGTTGACCTCCTCATCTTTGATGTTTTCTCCAAAGGATCTTCTCTCATTTACAATGTCCATGAGCCTACCATGAGTTTGTTGAGGCTCTTCTCCCTTGTTCATCACAAAGAAGTTGAATTGATTCTTGAGGACTTGAAGTCTTGACTTCTTCACAATATCCACTCCCTCATGAGCACATATAAGCTTCTTCCACATTTTTCGAGCATTCTCAATTTTGACAACTCTTGAATATTCCTTAGAATTCAAGGAAGAGAGAATGGCTGACACTGCTTGAGCATTGTGATGTATGTTGAGTTGATCCATAGTTGTAGGATTGTCCTTGTCTTCCAAGGTGTATCATTTCTCCATAATTTCCCAAATTGGTGGACCAATTGACATGAGATACATCTTCATGCGATGCTTGTACCAACTAAAATCCTTGCCTTCGAAGTAGGGCAATCTTCCACTTCCACTTCCACTTCCATGGATATTTGCCACATCGGCATAATTGAGGGGGATGGATGGGTGCAACTTGTGGGACATATGTACCCGAGATACTTAACCACTCGGCTAACTGGTCGAGTGGGCCGGGGGCTCGGGTATGGTGTATTCGGCCCAGAAGATATTTACTGAGATACTTGTTTGAGTAAGCGACAAGTTAGGTTAGCAGATATGTTGGATAGATAAAATCTGTTATAACCGACTAAAAGATTACCGTGTAAATCCCTGCCCTTCGGATATATAAGGAGGACAGGGGGGCCTTCGGCGAGAGACAGACTCATATTGGAACCCTAATTCCAGTGTGAACCCTAGCAATACAGAAACACCCAACAGGACGTAGGGTTATTATCCTTCGGGAGGCCCGAACCTGTATAAACCTTGTGTCCTGTGTCCATCAATCTTTCATACTCATACGCATACCTAGATCTACTATCGAGAATATCTCTTGACAATTGGCGCACCAGGTAGGGGCAGCATTGAGTGTAGCTTTGTCGAAATCGATGGCTTTCGTCGACATCAAGTTTCGCCCGGGAGACAAGATCTGCTTTGGCACCGTCAGCCTCGTCGCCGATCAGCACGGGAACCTTGTCAAGCAAGAACGCGTGGCCCACTCAGTCGCTGCCACGACCGATCAGAGCGATCCGGCCGGCCGATTCCCGCTTGACTTCGACAACGCGGTGACAGCTTTCCAGGCGGAAACCCTCTCGGGCGGCAACTCAACGTTGCCTGCAACGCCCCGATTGACAACCTTCGTCGACTCGGGTTACACTATGGTTGATCTCCCGGCTCATCACATGGATCAGTTAGACGAAGATCCCAAATTTTTTGACGAATCAAGATTCATTGTAGCAATCGGCCTTGAAAGCGAGTCACTCCTTGACTTGATTGAAGGGCCGAGTGATTCAAAGAGTTGTTCCTCGGACTTCCACAAGGTATTTATGGTGGCACTTGCTGCCCAGGGGCAAGCAGACGGCGAAACATTAGCGGATACTACCGCGCGCGGTACCGTGCCACGCGTAGACAGACATGAAACTGACCTCAAAGACGGTGATCCAGATGCCGCCACTGCTTCGCTTTGAAGTCCGGATGCTCAGCAGAGACCCCGAGTCGTGCAAAACCTAGATATGGGAGACCTCACCTTAAAGCTTGATGGTGAAGACGTCTTCAAGACCCCACATCACAACATCACGGCCGCGGCAACCCTCCTGCAAACAATAGAGCCCCTGCTCCAAGTCTCCCCAGAGCTGATACCTCAGGTCAACCAATTAAAAGCGCACATCAGGGCCGCGACTGTACTGGAGATGCATGCGGCACGATCAACACCGAGTAAGTCAGTTTCTAGGGCCGCTAGTTCGGTACCCAGGGAGGATAGAAGAGACCGACAACGCTCCAACCGGGAGGCAACCCCACCTACTGTCCCCAGGCGCAGGACCATTGCAGAGTACCATGATCGGCATCCAAGCGCCGACCTACGCAATGGCATACCACCATGTGATGCGCGGGTCCGACTGGACAACAGATACCAGGAGCGCGATGATGTGGCCTACCGAGAGTACGAAGATGAACGGTGCCGGCGCGGTTATGTTGACTATGAACATGACAACAGGCGGTAGCCACATAGAGACGATCATTACCGTGATCGACGGGACGAGGGCTACCGCGGTGATAGATCTCGCCAAGAAGCTGGACGCGAACAAGAATGGACCCCGGCCACCGACGATTATGACGAGGAGGCTGGCATCCGAGCCTTCCCTCGGGAACTTCGAACCGTCAGCTGGCCGGTCGGCTTCAAGCCAGTCGACATCGAGAAGTATGACGGCAAGACGGATCCACACGACTGGCTTCACGTCTATTCGATAGCCATACAAGCTCTCGGCGGCGACAACTTTGTCATGGCCAACTACTTGCATGTTTGCTTAGCCCCAGCGGCAAGAACCTGGCTCACTAATCTGCCCGACAACTCTATCACCTCCTGGGCAGATCTCTGTCGGCAGTTCGTGGCCAACTTTCAAGCCACCTTCGACAGGTCAGGGAATCACGGGGAACTTGGCCGGATCAAGCAGCGGGACCGGGAGCCACTTCGAGAGTACATCCAACGCTTCTGCCGAGTGAAAAATACCATCCCTAACATCTCGGATGCTCAAGTTGTTGCCGCCTTCCAAGGATGACTCTGCGACGATGATCTGATAAAAAAGATTGGGAGGTTGGATGCTGCCGGTGGACTGTCAGCCAAAGAACTGTTCACTATGGCCGACAAATATGCTGCTGGCAATTCGGTTCTATTCCAAGTTCGCCAGTACAAGGAGGCGACCCCAAGGAACCAGTCGGGTCCGTCCGATTACAGCAAGGACAGCGATAGGAAGCGCAAGCAAGACCGAACGGTGGACAACACCAAGCGCCCCACCAGGAGGAAACCAGTCACTCAGGATGACATCGACAAGATGCTCGATGGCCCTTGCCTACTATATGATGGAGCCAACAAAGCCAGGGAATGCTTCAAGCTGAAAAACTTCGCCCATCACGCCTTGAAGGTCTGCAAAGAACGTCCCTGGATCCCCAAGGGTGGCAGAAAGGACTTGGATAAGGATAACCAAGATGAGGATAAGGAGGACTTCCAAGACCCCGAACGCGAGGTCAATTACATCTGTGGCCGGTCTACGGCACACTCGAAGCGCCAGCAGAAGATCCTCTACAGAGAGGTCCACTCGGTCTCACCAGCGGTACCTCTGTATCTATGATGGTCAGAGGTTCCAATTACTTTTGATCGGTCTGACCATCCGGATCACATCCCCAGGCCCGGGAAATATCCCTTAGTGCTAACGCCGACTGTTAACCGAGTCTGACTAAATCGGGTACTGGTAGATGGTGGTAGCAGTTTGGACATCCTCTTTGTGAAAACCTTCAAGGAGCTTGGCAAACCCTTGACCGACCTCAAGCCAAGTCGATCGCCGTTTCATGGTGTGATCCCGGGCATGCAAACAGTCCCTCTGGGACAAACCACTCTACTTGTGACTTTCGGCACTCGGGAGAACTACAGGACGTAGCGCATTACCTTCGAGGTCCCCGACCTCGACTCTACTTATCACGCCATTATAGGGCAGCCAGCCATCGCCAAATTCATGGCGGTACCTCATTATCCTTATATGATGATGAAGCTGCCAGGACCAAACGGAGTCATCTCACTCCACTCGGATGTGCAATGGATTACAGTGGCCTTAACCAAGCCTGTCCGAAAGATCCGTTCACCCTCCCACGTATTGATCAAGTGGTCGATTCGACGGCTGGATGCGCTTTGTTGTGCTTCTTAGATGCCTATTCAGGGTACCATCAGATTCCCTTAAACCAATCCGACCAGCTCAAAACCTCGTTCATCATGCCGTTCGGAGCCTTCTGTTACACAACATTGCCCTTTGGTCTAAAAAACGCTGGTGCCACCTACCAGCGGACTATGCAGCGATGTTTGGACAACCAGATAGGAAGGAATGTTGAATCTTATGTAGATGACGTGGTAATCAAGACTCGACTCTCTACCAACTTGATATCTGACCTAGACAAAACATTCAGTAACCTTAGGAAGTACAATATGAAGCTAAATCCGGAAAAATGCATCTTTGGGGGTCGCATCAGGAAAATTACTTGGTTTTCTGGTATCACACAGAGGGATTGAAGCTAATCCAGAAAAGGTAAATGCCATATTACGAATGGGACCTCCACATTCGCAAAAAGACATTCAAAAGCTCACTGGCTGTATGGCGGCGCTTGGTCGGTTTGTATCACGACTCGACGTTCGAGGGTTACCCTTTTTTTGCTTACTCAAAAAGCAAGAATCATTCATCTAGAATGATGACGCACAGAAGGCCTTGGATGATTTTAAGGCTTACATTAGTGGTCCTCTGGTCTTAACTCCCCCAGAGCCAAAGGAACCTTTGCAGCTGTACATTTTCGTAACCAAACACGTTGTCAGTACTGTGCTGGCGGTAGAACGGGCGAAAGATGGCAAGGCTCAAAAGGTGCAACAACCAGTTTATTTCGTTAGTAAGGTCTTATCAGAATCCAAGGCACGATATTTCCAGCTTTAGAAATTAATTTATGCATTACTGATGACATCTCGGAAGTTGAAGCATTACTTTGAGGATCACCCAATTGAGGTCCACATGTCGTTTGGCCTAGGCGAATTGCTGCACAACTGAGTGGCCACTGGGAAAATCGCCAAATAGGCCATCGAGCTCGGATCATATGATATCACCTTTAAGTCACGCGACTCGATCAAAGGTCAAGCTTTGTCGGACTTTGTCGCCAAGTTGACAGAATGTGAGTTACCTCCCGACCCACAAGAATTATGCTATTGGAGAATGGCGTTTGACGGATCCTTACAACTAGAAGGTGCCAAAGCAGGAGTCATATTGACATCTCCTGATGGAGCCAAGTTGCGGTACGTTCTTCGAATGAACTTCCGTGCCTCTAACAACGCCGCAGAGTATGAGGCGCTATTACATGGACTTCGGACAACTATCTCAGTTGGTGTCCAAAGGATAAGCGTTTCTGGCGACTCGGCGCAAGTTATAAATCAAGTAACGAAGGAGTGGTGTTGTTCCCACGAAAGCATGATAGCCTACTGCACCGAAGTTCGAAAGCTCGAAGACAAGTTTGATGGCATTGAGTATAAACATGTCCCACGCAAGTATAACAAAGAGGCGGACGAACTGGCCAAACTTGGGTCTAGTAGATCTAAAATACCTAACGGAGTATTACTCGACGATCTGCATAAGCCATCTGTACTAACCTAGCAAACTATGGAGCAGTCGGCATTAAAGACGGGAGCAGCACCACATGTAGCCGTCATTGAGGTAGATTAGCGCACTCCCTTCATTGAGTATTTGGATTGTGACACACTACCGACCGACAAAGACGAAGCCCTCTGAATTATTCGCAAGTTGCATTCCTATTGTATAGTTGACCATCACCTGTACAAGAAAAGCCCACACGGGGTACTGATGAAATGCTTATCTCAAGATGAAGGCGTAGCTATATTAGGAAACATCCACGCTGGTATTTGTGGGAATCACATAGGCCCATCCATAATTGCGGCCAAAGCAATGAGGCAGGGGTTTTACTAGCCGACTGCGGGTGCTGATGCCAAGGAAATCGTCCGAAAATGCAAAGGCTGTCAGTTCTTTGCACGCCAAATGCACGTACCCGCCACAGAACTTCAAAATATCCCAATAACTTGGCCGTTTTCAGTATGGGGCTTAGATATTATTGGACCCTTCATGAAGGCTCAACGGGGTTTTACTCACCTTTTCGTAGCAGTGGACAAGTTCTCTAAATGGATTGAAGCAAAGCCAGTCGGCAAGATTTCGGTAAAAAAGACCATCGAGTTCATGACCGAAATTGTCACTCGGTTCGGTGCCCCACACAAGATCATCACTGACAACGGTACTCAATTCATAGTAGAGGAGTTTAAAGAGTTTGCGGGCCGAGTCGGCTTTAAGATTGGCTATGCCTTGGCCGCCCATCCACAGAGCAATGAACAAGTTGAGAGGGCAAATGGCCTCTTGCTTTCTGGAATTAAGCCTCGTATATTTGATTGGCTAGAAAAGTACGCTCGACGGTTGGTTCGAGAATTGTGATCTGTGTTGTGGGGACTTAGAACGTAAGTCATGCCACCGGGCACTCCCCTTTTTCTCTGGTTTATGGCTTGAAAGCCATGTTACCAACCGAGATTCTTTTTGCCTCCCCCCGTGTGGTAGCGTATGAAGAAAAAACCTCCAACGACCATAGGTGTGATGACTTGTTGTTGTTAGAGGAGCAGCAAGATGCCACCTTAATTCAGTCGGCAAAGTACCAGCAAAGCTTGCGACGTTATCACGACAAAAATGTTCGAACACGGGGTTTTTCCGTCGGCGACTTGGTTTTGAAGCAAGTTCAGTCTAAGGTCGATAAGCACAAGCTGTCGGCTCCATGGGAAGGACCTTTTATTGTAAAGAAAATCACTCGGCCAGGCGCCTATCGATTGATGAATGAGGATGGGTCGGACCTTCAAAGTTCCTAGAACGTTTCACAACTACGTCGTTTTTATGCCTAGTATTTATAGTTTGTTGTACTTCTATTATTGAATATATATACATAATGGTCATGATATCTGATTTTGCAATTTATGATTTTTGTGAATAATTGTTGTTATTGTTTAAGTCATGGCTCAAATTCTGATACTTGGTATCACCCTAACTCGCGCATGTCGACCAAGCGGGTTACTTAGTCCCCAGGGTTCTTGCCGTCTATTAGGGACCAAGGCAACTCTCTCAATTCACATATGCTTGACCGAGTGAGTTCTTAGTCTCCCTGGTTCATATCGGTTATTGGGAGCGTTGTTTAGAGGTCTGACATGAGTTGTGTATTGGTTGTGAGTGTTTAACACGAGTTCATACAATACATATACAAAGCAGCATGACCCAAGAATTCATTACAATCCTGGATATGAATCTAGACCTTAGCGGTCTATCGAACCTTAGTTATATTACAGCAACAGAGCTGTAATACAGTATTTTAAGCTTTACAATTCCTTACACTTTGGGTAAGGGATCTAGCTCTATCTGGTCGACTAATATACACGCTATTTTTTACGCCTCAGCCACGAGGGCTTCACATTGCTCGTCCGAGAGATCTTCATGGAAACCTTCGGCCACCACATCTAACTCTATGCTGGGGATGTGGGACTTTGCAATTGCCAGGACTTGTGCGTCAGCCAGCTCTGCAACATGTCGAGCATGTTCTTTTAGTTGGCCGGGTGCCCCTTGTAGCCTAGTCATCAGGTCTCGACATCGAGGTGGTTTTTCTTCAGGATATATGTATTAGGCGACCACCTCTACATCCTTCTGAAGAGCTGCAAAAGACCATCGATGGTTTTCATCACCCTCTATAAATTTCTTCTGCAAAAGCTCATAGGACCTCTTTGCTCCTATAGGAGTACAATAATCACATATGTCCAGTACAATGAACTTGGATATATAGGTAATAGATGAATAAACACTTACCACTTAGGCGTTTCTCAGCTTCTACCTTTTCAGCTTCAAGGGTGGCAACTTTTTGCTTATATTCTTCTTTGAGCTTTTCAACTTCTTTGAATGCTTTCTAGAATTGGTTTAGCTCATCCACAGCCTTTTTGAAGATCTTTTCAGCTTTGGATAATTCGGTTTCGAGCTTTGTGTTTCTCTCCCTCTAGTTTTTTATTGTTCCTTCAGCATATGTTAGTTATAAACATTTTAGTTTACAGTTGTATTTCCATATGCATATGGATATTAATTTTTACCTTCGGCCCTTTTCTTCCAAGAAGTTAGGGATTCTTGCTTTGTCTTGAAGTCGTTTTTCAGCTTTTCAAAATTATTCTTGATCTCTTCCAAGTCCTGGAGCTGCCTTTTTAATCCCTAGTTCTCGGTTTTCAAAGCTTCAATAGCTTGGGCAGATGACTCCAATTCTTTTATACGGCCTTCGAGACTTGCAATTTGAGCGGCCGACTGGGCATTGTTTTTGCTTCAATTCTAGCGTCCGTGATACCTCTGTATGGACGAGGTAAAACATTCATATTCTAAAGATAGCATGTGAGGTATAAGGATTTGTGGATCTCATACCTTGTAGCTCGAATTGAAGTTCATCAACTTGAGATGAACGGGCTTTTAGAGCGACTGATAAGCGCCCGACTTCCAGTCTCTCCTTGGCAAGCTGATCTTCTAAATCTACGGCTTTTGCATAATGCCTCTCGACAAGTTGCAGAAGCTTACTCTTGTTGGCCATATGGGTTTTCAGAGCCTGCAATGATGGCGAATTATATGGTTGAAACTTCACAGTCAGGAAGGGTTATTATTATTGTTGACATTATTTTTCAAGAAGGGAGGAATACCTGGAAGGAATGGTAGGCTTTTTTAGTATGTTCTTCAAAATTTTTCAACTCCGCTTGTTCTGCCGACTCATCAAATCCGGTGATGGCAAATCGGCCAATATGATATACTGACCTAGTCGGCGTTGGCTGTTCTGGAGCACCTTCTCTTACCACTCGGTGAATAGGAGTCGACATGACATTTTCCTCCGGACCGATTGGATACTCATATGTTGGTTCTGGCATAGTTTCAAAAACCAGTGATGGCTCTTCGGGTTCGGTGGAGGCAGGAGTATCAGCACCCGTTGCCATCTCAGACGTATTCAGGTCTGGGATATTGGGTGATTTAGCCTGGTTAGCTTCTGGCCGAGTGGATTTGGGTGCATTCTTTAAATCACTCAGTTTCTCTGCCGAGTGGCCTGGGACATCATCTCTGGATGACCCGACATGTGGTGTATCCTGATCTTTTTCAGGAAATGCACTTTGCACCGGGACTTCTTCAAATGACGATCGCCCGGATGATCTGTCAATTAGATAGAGATTACATATTTATTCAAATGGAGAGTTGAGCTTCAAGTTACATTGTTCTATTTACCTTGAGCGGCATTTGAATTTTAGGCCTGACACTCTTGGTGGGGGGCTGGTTGGTCTTGGGGCACCTGTTGTGTCTGGTGCCGCCTTATGGGTGCCTGCCTTGCTTGGTTCACTTGGACGACTTTGCTCTTTCTCGTTTTCATCCATGGTCCACCGAGTGGTGGAGGTTTTCTCTAGAGTTTTTTTTCTTTGCCTCTTCCTGAAGTCTAGCTACTCTTTCAGCTAGCGATTCTTCTTCATCTGAATCTTCAATATGCGCCTTGCGGCGCTTGGGAGCTGATGGTTTAGTGGGAAATTTCTTTTGCGGCGTCGGCGGCAGTGGGGGATTGGACACGTATACATCAAGGTTCTGCAATATATGTGACGTATTATTCATTACTGAACATAATGAATGAAATGTTGATTTTTTAAGCAGAGAAGTGGATAACTTACTGAACTCCTACCAGTCTCGGAATGATGTCCACTTTTTGCACTCCCTGGAGTCCAACAAAGGAGTGAAGAAAATATGTTTTCTAGCCACAATGTTAATTCCCTTTCTGACAATATTTCCGGCACTTCCATTGTGGGGTCTGAACCCAATTGGAACTTCCATCCGGGAACATGACGTTTCTTAATAGGCTGCACGCGACGATATATGAAGCTTGCGGCAACATGTACGCCAGTATAACCTTTGGACTTGAGATAGGCAATATGCTCTAATATGGCATCAACCTGAGACTTCTTGTTTGGATGAGCCTTTACTGACCACTTGGGTCGTGGCTTGGGGGCTTCGGCCGTAGTCTCTGACAAACGTGGAGCATGGTTTCCATGGTAAAACCAGTCCGCGTGCCAACCTTTGTTCGTTGATGGAAGTGACACATCAACGTATTTGGATTTATTCCTTAATTGGAATCCGGCCCCTCCTATAACATTATTGTTGTTTGATTTCAAAACAAACAGTTCTTTGAAGGTATCAAAATGGGGATGAATTCCCAAGAACACCTCACACAGGTGGATAAAGATAGCAATATGTAAGATGGAATTTGGATTCAGATTGACAAGGTTGATGCCATAGAAGAAAAGAAGACCGTGAAAGAAGTCGCGACAAGGGATCCCAAATCCACGATAGAAAAAGGAGGAGAAAACCGTGATTTGGTTGACGGGAGGTTGGGGAAATCTCTGACCTATGGCCTCGATCCATCCTCATGTTTGTTGATTTTCTCTGAATCAATGGCTGACACGGGGAACTCCTTGATGGCGGCAGGGATGTCAAAAACTGTCTCTTCTTCCTCGCCCTTCTCAGGAGAAGATTGCTTCTGGGATTGTGCCTTAGTGCTTTGGCGGGTGTGCTTTGAGGCCATCGCTCATGTTTTAGTGCAGTGGGAAGTAGTTGTGTGGAGTTTTGGGGTGGAAATGGAAGCCTGAGATCTAGGGTTTGTGTGCGCAAGATGGAGGCGGCGGCAAAATGAAGACAAAGGGATGCGACTATTTGGAGGCCCTTTTATAAGGGATAGATGACCTACTGGGCCAAGACTTCTCGTAATCCGTTAAGTCTAGTTTTGTTAATTAGTACGTGCATTTATTATATTATTGAGAATCATTTTAAGCATTAATTTTGGATATTGTGGATGTTAACATTAGTGATAAATCACTTGGATTGTTGTGGTTTTAACCTTGGAAATTGTACCTTTCGAGATTCCGTGATAAATCACTCGGATTGTTGCAGTTTCAACCTTGGAAATTGTACCTTTCGAGATTCCGTGATAAATCACTCGGATTGTTGTGGTTTCTACCTTGGAAATCATACCTTTTGAGAATTCGTGATAAATCACTCGGATTATCTCGGCACCAATCTTGGGGGTTGTATTTCTATGTTATATTACTTCAATTGATACATCACCAATCTTGGGGGCTATGACAATTGAATTTCGTCGTTAATCATTCGGATTAAGGGCACTTTAGCATTATGGATGTAAATATTAATTTGGTGATGCATCACTCGGTGAGTGAGAAAATTCAGCTAAATATGGAGCTTATTTAGACAAATTGGAAGATTCAGATGTCATTATGCCCTTTTTTGTTGAGGTACAAGATTAATTGGATATTTTTCAATAACTCAAAAGTTGCTTCGGTGTTGACTCAAAACCTTCTGAGTTGGGGGCTATATTCATAGGCTATGTCTTTTTCAGAGATTTATGAATAAGAGTTATTAGAAGTAATAGAAAAAGCACTTCCTAATTTCATAAGATGTCGAGGCAAATCAAGACGACGATTCAATTGGAAAGTGCTTGGGGGCTACTGTGGGACATATGTACCTGGGATACTTAACCACTCGGCTAACTGGCCGAGTGGGCCGGGGGCTCGGGTATGGTGTATTCGGCCCAGAAGATATTTACTGAGATACTTGTTTGAGTAAGCGGCAAGTTAGGTTAGCAGATATGTTGGATAGATAGAATCAGTTGTAACCAACTAAAAGATTACCATGTAAATCCCTGCCCTTCAGATATATAAGGAGGGCAGGGGGCCTTCGGTGAGAGACAGACTCGTATTGGAACCCTAATTCCAGTGCAAACCCTAGCAATACAGAAACACCCAACAGGACGTAGAGCTATTATCCTTCGGGAGGCCCGAACCTGTATAAATCTTGTGTCCTGTGTCCATCGATCTTTCATACTCATACGCATACCTAGATCTACTATCGAGAATATCTCTCGACACAACTCATTTTCCTTACTTGTCGAAGTAAGATCTTGAGGCTTGTCACCTTCTCCCGGTTTCGACATCTTTTAATCTTCAAGCTTTCAAGCCTTGTAGAAGATTACTACTCTGATACCAATTGAAAGTTGCCTAGAGGGGGGGGGGGTGAATAGGCAATCTAAAAATAATCCTGAAAAAACACTAAAGATTTATCAAATAAACAGGATTGACGGAACTTCTATCAGTAATGACGGAATGTGACAGAACTTCTCACTAACCTTCCTCTAAACAATGAATTTAACACGAATAACAAGGAGAAGGAAATACCAACTTGATAGAAGTGAAGCTAATGCAATGTAAACCTAGAGTTCTTGATTGAATAACTACCCACACAAATAACAAGTGATACAAGTACAATAGTATGAAATAAATGAGCAAGCATAAATATAAAAGCGGGAATGTAAAGAGAGACACAAGAATTAACCTGAGGTTTGGCAACCACACTAAATAGTTTCTACGTCCTTATTGAGGAGCCACACAAAGTGGCCGGGTCTCTCTCAACTCTTTTCTCTGCCAAGCAATCACAAAGATCATGCTTGGATTTCTTTCTCCACTTGATTCTTTTCCTTTGGAGGCGAATCACACCTTCACAAACATCCCCGACTAACCACACGAAGTTGGGAGCTCAAGGGCGACGCCTAGCCGTCTAGGATATCAAGTCTCCAAGAGTAACAAGTTGTCGATGACACATACCATCGGGGTGCCTCACATAGAAGGAAAGTGAAGGTAGACTCCTACTAGGATAAACGCAGTAGACCGACTAGGACTCCACCATGTAACCCTGTCCCCCCGGATATATAAGGAGGGGCAGGGGTCCTCCTCAAGGGACAAGGAATAGACAAACTCAACTAGAGATCCCGCATGAGACATAGATTAGACACAACTAGACATCATCATCTAGGTCTACCCTCCTCGTCTACATCTTTAGATCTAGACATATGAATACAAATACCACATAACACAGGATGTAGGGTTTTTACTCTCATCGAGAGGGCCCGAACCTGTATAACTCGGCGTCTTGTATTACCATCGTCTCTTGATCTTACGCATACCCCTGTCCTACCTATAAATCCACATAGATGAACTACCCTATGTCTATTGCCGAGATTAAGTCTCGACAGTTGGCGCGCTAGGAAGGGGAAGCGTGACGGTCGGCTCGTCGAGATCAGTGGTTTCAATCTACTACTTTAAGATTTCATCGCGAGCAGACCGGCGTTGAAGCGCACGAGTCACCGCATTTTTGAAAGATTTCTTCTTCAAGATCTAATCATGAGCAGACCGATGTTGAAGAATCGTGTCATCGCACAAATCATCACGTCTTCATCAAGACGACACCTTCAACAAGGACGACCGCTATTCAGCGACATCATCCATTACGATGATGCTTCCGACAACTCGATACTTCGGCGGATTCTGACGACTCGGCGACATCGCCACAACTCGACGGTTTGACTGCTCATGGCCACATGTACATGCCCGAGGGCTACTCTGCCTTCACCTGGCCACTCGGACGCTCGAAGACGTCTTCGACGACTCAACGCATCGGCAATCACCATGACTCGGTCACTCGGCGATATCGCCTCGACTCGGTCACTAGGCAATTGCCTCGACTCGGTCATTGGATGACATTGCCTCGACTCAGTCACTCGGCGACATCGCTGCAACACTACAACTCGACGGCTACTCAGCTACTCAGCAACGCCGCTAATTACTTGGCACTTTGGGTTTTCATCCACTCGGCTATTCGACGACGCCTGCAATGACATGGCGCTTCGGTCACTCAACCACTCGGCTACACCTTCAACGATTCTGTGTCTCGGTCAACCACTCCAAGCTTCGATGATCCGACGACATGATGGCTCGACTTCGATATTCGACCACTCGCCAACAACATCAGCACGCTCGGGGGCTCCTTTTCAACTCGCCGAATAGCAAAGCTAAGTATCTTTATGCTTTCTTGATTTATTTTTCGAGATTTTGGGCTCATGTCCTTAATATTTTTTTCTAGGACCACTTATTTCTGTTTTCTAAGCAGAAGGTCGTAGATATTTTATGAGTAAAGTTGGGCTTTATAATTAGTTCTCTTATTTGTGGCTTTATTCATCTTTTTATTGCCTCGGTTTTTTAATCTTTTGTTTTAAACAATCGAGCCAGGGGGCTATTTGTGTATCTATACACGTGTTCTCCCACTTTTTTGTGAATCTAGTTCGATGACCTTTCAGTAATGCATCAGCCCTGACACCATATGACCCATGTCGTCTGTTCTAGTTTTACCTTATTTTGGCTTCTGCCTCGACCGATATATTGCATTTTATTCGCAATTTGGTCTTATTTTTTTGTCTTACGCCGACTAGCGACTAAGTCATAGAACTTTTTTGCTACGCGACAGACTGCCACTACACTAAACCCAGAGCCAAAGTTGCGAGAGGTCATGTGTCGATTGGTTCTGATTGCTACGCATGAGTAAATTATGACTAATATTGTTGTGGCAGACCGAGCTCCGAGCTCTTTATATTTTGTTCTAAGTATCATATGGTGGAGTAGTCTGGTTGCTAACGCGCGAATACGCTGCTATGCGCCAGTCGGTCTACCTACAGGAGAAAAATGGATACACACTTGACTTTTCAGTCGACTGATTTGTTTGGCTTATAAAAATAAGTTTTCAAGCAAACAATGTTAATTATAACTAATTATCCTAATTTTCTTTATTGTCAGGAACATTTTTGATGAATAGGCTGATACACCACTCGATATAGAGTGATTTCCTCGTCTTCATCGGTCGACAATGCCAGCTCCGACCACTTTCATCGGTCGGCCATGCTACACCAACTCCGACTACTGCCATCTGTCTGCCACATCATATCTGACCGCCACCATCGATCGGCCACATGTCAGACTGTCGGCTTCACTCGGTCATCGCGACTTCGAGTGATTCCTACTTCATCAGCGGTCAGCAGCTACAACAACCTTGACTGTTTTCTTCACTCGACCTTATCGTCATGAGTTAAGTACCGCTGCCATTCAGACATGATATTCTGAGTTGAGCGCAACCGACACTCATAATAGCGATTGTCTCGGGGGCTTCTTTGAAGAGAGACACTTTATATAAAATTTATGGCTGATGCCATAATATACAAATATATATGATTTGATGATCATATAATAGTGGCTTGATGGTCACTCTATCAAATGTGCTTCTTTGATGAGAAGTGCATTATCATAAGTGGTTGATGCCATAATCATTTAAAGCATGATTTAATGATCATGTCACTATGACTTGATGGTCATATATGCGAAATATTGAGCATCGCTCGGCTGATTGAAGTCAGTCTATAATAGTGAAAATAAAGCTCAAAGATATGAGTGATTACAATTCTTAAGAAAAGGTTACTTAATCATGATTGAAGTCATGGTAACTTAGTACTTGGCTACGATTGATGTCATAAAGCCTCGTTCATTCGGTTGTGATTGAAGTCACCCGTTTAGAACATAATCATTTGGCTGTGATTGAAGTCACCCCTTTGATTCATAAATCACTCATAGGCCACTCGGTCAAAAACTATATCATTTGACTATGATTGATGTCATAAGCTTACGTTCACTCGGATGTGATGGATGTCACTCGAGTATATCATATAGCACTTGACAATGATTGAAGTCATTGGTTTGAGTCATCTACCACTCAGCGATAATTGAAGTCACTCGAGTAAGTCATTTATGACTCGGTAATGATTGATGTCATTCTACTGAGTTATTTATCACTCGGATTTGATGATTTGAGCGATTTTTCCTTAAAGAGAGCCAACACGACTATTCTTGTTTTGGACTCTTGCATTATTTGCAGTTTCCAAATGATACAAGAGTCGGGGGCTACACCTAATTAGGTGCACCTACTCGGTGCACCAGTTGATTTCTCGAGGACATTTTCAGATCTTTGAGATTCTTACAAGCTCGCTGATATAAAGCTGAAGCATTATATATGGCACGAACGAGTCGGGAAGCAACTGAAGATTATCATCTAGCTTGCAAGAATCTCGGGGGCTTGTCGATGATACATACCATCGGGGTACCTCACATAGAAGGAATGTGAAGGTAGACTCCTAGGATAAGAGCAGTAGACCGACTAGGACTCCGCCATGTAACCCTGTCCCCCCGGATATATAAGGAGGGTCAGGGGTCCTCAAGGGACAAGGAAATTACAAACTCAACTAGAGATCCCGCACGGGACAAAGATTAGACACAACTAGACATCATCGTCTAGGTCTACCCTCCTCGTCTAGATCTTTAGATCTAGACATATGAATACAAATACCATAGAACAGATGACGTAGGGTTTTTACTCTCATCGAGAGGGCCCGAACCTCTATAACTCGGCGTCTTGTGTTATCATCGTCTCTCGATCTCGCGCATACCCCTGTCCTACCTATAAATCCACATAGATGAACTACTCTATGTCTATTGCCAAGATTAAGTCTCGACACAAGCAAATCAAATCTTGATGGGGATGGAAAGATGTGCTCAAGCTTTTGAATGGATGGATTTAATGTTTTTGTGGTTGGATCTCTCTCACTTGGATTTGATTCTCAAGAACAAGCCTAGGAGTGAGAGGGGAGAGCTCTAGCTGAAGAGTGTGTGAAATGGCAAGGAATCCAACCCTTCCCACGGGGGAAGGGGTGACCTATAAATAGAGGCTTTCCAAAAACTAGCAGTTATACTGTTTTCTGGGTCTGACGAAACTTCCATGGTTACCCACAGAACTTCCATCATTTCAAATTTAGCCGTTGCATGAGTCTGGGAGAGAAGCTAGATGCTGTGATGGAACTTCCGTCAAGGGGTGACAGAACTTCCGACACTCTCGGTTTGACAAGGACTGAGCTCACAGAACTTCCGTGAGAGCGACGGAGATTTTGGTGACGGAACTTCCATCAAGGGGTGATGGAACTTCCGTCACTCTCGGGAAGACATCAAGTAGGAACCCGAAGCTGACGGAACTTCTGTCAGGAGGTGACGGAACTTCTGTCACCCTCGGGAAGACAGAAAGTGAGAACCCAACGCTGATGGAACTTCCATGAGAGGGCTCATGGAACTTCCATCACTCTCTGTTTGGCTTAGAAAAAGACTAGTTCTAAGGCTTTGTTGGCTATACTTCTCACAAATCTTTTTGGAGGCTTGAGCACACACATTTCCCTTCTTAGCAAGTTTGTTTTATCCCCCTTTATAGTTTGGCAAACCTATGACTCAAAATAAATAAAAGAACTAATCATTGAAGTGCTTTTGAGTCCATATCCTTTTCTTTCTTTTTGGGAGAAAACAACATCTTGCAAATGTGAAATTATACAACAATTTTGATTATCTGCACATCTACTTCATAAGCAAGTTAGCACACTTTTAATCTTTCGTCATCGTATACCAAAACCCACTAGGGTATCCTAGATGCATCTTTAATAGGCTCACATGAAGTGCATATAAACATAAACATGAAGTGCCTCTAATCCTAAACAAAAGCAAATTAAACATCAGAGGCGAGAGATGAGGCAAAGGGTTTTGCACCGTGACGCGAGGTGCCTCTACGCGAAGACGAGCACCCCCGCCACCGCCGCAAGGATGCCAAGGAGCAAGCCAACCACGCGAGGCCACCGCCGCGTTTGGAGACGTGGATGGGCTCACGGTCGAGGTCAGAGAAGCCGCCGCCAAGTTCGGAGATGTGGACGTTCCCGGGGTCGGAGATGCTGTCATCGTGTTCGGAGACATGGACAGGCTCGGGGTCGGAGGCGCTGCTGCCATAGTCGGAGATGTGTACGAGCTTGGGGTCGAGGTCCGAGATGCTGCCGCCATGGTCGGAGATGTGGATGGGCTCAGGATCGGGGTCGGAGGCACCGCCGCCGTGGTCGGAGATGTGGACAGGCTCGAGATCAGGGTCAGAGAAGGGGACCCGTGGAGGTGCCGCCGCCGTCGCGCAGGGGGCTAGGTTTCAGGGAGCTAGGGTTCGGGGAATGGGATTGCCCACATGGGGAGGGTTGAAGTCACACTCTGACCGCGGGGAGGGTTATATTTATTAGTGGGCCCAATATGAACTTTCTGGCCCAATACAAACATTGTAGCGGCTCTCCTTGGTTAGTACCGTATCGGCAGCCGATCGCAGTTTTGCCCAACTTAAAAATCTTCTCACGAGATGATGCTTGAAACTCACTATTACTTCTATACCTGTCTCCTCTATGGTGGTTGTGGGCCGCTCGATTTGTGGGTTGGTGCCTGAACCCATCTTGCTTATGAACACCTTGGCTCGATCCAGTTTGGCCCGTTGGGCCAGTACACTGTGAACGAACCGAGAGCTAGTAATGGCTAACAAATGTACGATGCTCCTACATTTCGAGGGCTAGGGCTGATGACCTCTTTTTTTTTCTAGGCTGTCCAGCTAACCAAGTGTGAAATGGCACAGTGTCACTGGGGCTCACACTTCAGTGGGATTTTTTTTCAGGCTGTCCAGCTAACCAAGTGTGCAATGGCACAACGTCGCTCGAGCCCACACGTCAGTGGGTGTGGGCAAATATTCATCAGTGCATTGTTTATTGTTTAAAACAAGCCTTTCCATTGTAGGAGGATGGGAACCAATGCCAATATGTGGAGTATAAGGATCCTCCATATTCCCAGAGGCTGCAGAGATTTATTAAGAATATGTGGGTGATGGGCCAGTTGGCGATGAGGCTGAAAAAAACAGGCTGATGAAAATCGGGATAAAGCCAAGGAGGCCATGCACAATGCTGTGGTGGAGAAAGAAGAAATGGAGAAGATTGTGAGGCAGAAGGATGTTGAATGCAAGGCAGCCAAGGAGGCCATGTGTCTGGCAATTCTATCATGGATGTTGGCAATGTTCACCATTTTTGTGATGCTGCTGGTGCTGGTCCTCAAGAAGTGATAGTGAAGGTGAGGGACAAGGTGCTATTTTGGCTGTGATGTTGCTGATTATATGTAGTCTGGCTGGTTATCTGTAGTATGGCCGGTGATGGCCTTTTGATGAAGTTGTAATAGGTTTAGTGAACTTGTTGGCTGATGAAGGACATTATGCTTAACTATATAATTGTGGCAGAACTTATTAATGTTTTGCTTGTTTGTTTTTGTGGTTTAAACTTGTGAAGAGGATTTTTCCTTTGTTGTTTTGGTTCTGAACTTGAACATCAAATAATGTTCAGTTAGCACAACAAAGCATACAAGGAGCAGAACTTGAGCTGCTCTCTTTATTTTTTTGCCTTTGTTGTTTTGGTTCTGAACTAGAACATCAAACAATGTTCAGTTTGCCTTTGCTTGTGTGTTTGTTGTTCTCTTTGATTTTTTGTAAGATATAGAGATGTAGGGACGGGGATTAATCGATATAGAGACAGGCGAATAGATATAGGGACGGGTATGATGTCAACCGTCCCTATAACTTTATACGGACGGGGAAATATGATATAAGGACGGCGTAACCATATAGATATTGGGACGGGGTCTGAAACACCCGCCTCTATAATTTGTTTTATACCGCCCCCAATGCAGAGTATTTTCCACCTCAGATGAGCACACGGTTCACAAATGAGCATACAGTTCCCAAATTGTATGTGCAGATATCACAGTTCACAAAAGTGTTCATACTATCTTTATTACAAATATTTTTCAAAAAAATGTCCATACAACACTAATGCTCTAAACTGTGCTGGTCCTTGCTTTTGCTCCAAACTGTTGCAAAGAAGAAAAAAAGGGATAAGTCACATCATTAATGCTATAGATATATATGCAATAACAAAACTATGTGCGTACCTAGTGATTTTTATTGGCAACTTTTTTCTGATGTTGTGGCACTCGGACTCCTTCATTATGGTCCATACGTAGGTAGGGAGTTTCATGGCCTGCTGCCACTATAGATATATTTGGAGAACAAAATGAAGGGGGGCTTCATTAAACTAATTGTACTCATCCTCGTCCACAATATTTTCTACTCCAACAATCCTTTTTTACCTATGACTACGACAACACGCTTCTTTTTCATGGTGTCCATGACATAGAAAACTTGTTGTACATGCTTGGCAAGCACAAACAGTTCCGTCATGTATCCAAAATGGTTCAGGTCAACTGTGGTGAACCCAAAGTGATCTTTTTGGACACCATTTGTGCCTTGTACCCAAGGACACTTAAATTGGGGCACCTTGAAGGTTCCATAACTCAGCTCCCAAATTTCCTCAATTTGTCCATAATATGCACTCTTTTGCATGTCATTGTCATATGCGTCTATCCATACACCACTATTTTGGTATATACTCTTTTTCTCCTGGGTAATGGTGTAAAATATGTAGCCATTTATCTCGTAACCTTGATATCTCATGACTGTGAACATGGACCCGACTACTAGTTTGTGAAGCAACACTCTATTGTTCGAACTTCCATTGATCCGATTTTTGAACCAAGTGCTAAACTTTTCCATGTGTTGCTTTGCCAACCAAGATTCACTCCGCTCAAGATTATCTCGAAGAAGTAGCTCCTTGTGCTCATCAATGTATACTTACACTTCCGTCATTTGTTGAAGCACAAGGTAATGAGCTTGTTCAAAAGCCTGGAGTTTAGGGGTTATTGCCTTTTGTCCAAGGGTGCCTTTTCCACTGAGCCTTCCCTCATGTGAGGATTTTGGTACACCAATCGAACTTTCTAGGTCAATGTAATTAGCACACCACTCAAGTACCTCCTCTGTGGAGTAACCCTGCACAATACTACCTTCAGAGGCAGATTGATTCCTAACATAGGACTTCAAAATTCCAAGGAACCTCTCATAGGGAAACATCTAATGCAAGTACATAGGCCCAAGGTAGTAAATCTCTTTCACAAGATGGAATGTAAGGTGCACCATGATATCAAAGAATGATGGTGGGAGAAACATCTCTAGATCACAAAGAGTCTTTATGAGATTCTTCTCTAGATCCTCTAAAGATGATGGATCAATGACCTTCTGGGAAATTGCATTGAAAAAGAAGCAAAGACTCATGATAGCTTCTCGAACCGGCACAGGTAGGATGTTTCTATTCGCTACTGAAAGCAATGCTATCAAAATGATAGGACAAGTGTGAGACTTCAATTTACCAACCACTTTTAGATCAGCTGTCGAGAAGTGGCTTGCAATATTGACAGAGTAGCCGGATGGTACCTTCACACTTTTGAAAAACTCACATAGCTCTTTTTTTCTCCTTGCGTGATAGAGTGATCCAAGATGGGGTTAGATCATCACCCTTAGGATAAAGCTCATGCCTCAATCCCATTTCCTTCAAGTCTGCTCGTCCATTTTTGTGGTCTTTGCTTTTTCTTTCATATTCATCAATGTGCACACAATAGCTTCACAAACATTCTTTAAAATATGCATGAGATCAATGCAGTGACATACAGCCAAGCATTTCTAGTATGTGAGCTCAAAGAATATGGATTCCTTCTTCCACAAATCATTTTCATCATTCTTAGGATGTTTCCTTTTTCCAAGAACTAATGAAGCAATTCTCTTTTGGTCCTCTTAAATTTGTTCGCTAGTAAAATTCCTTGGGCCAGGCCTTTCTCTACAGTGCCATCGAACTGAGCACTCATTTTACGATATGGGTGCTTACTCGAAAGGAACCGTCGAGTTATCATGTACACCAGTTTTTTCGAGTTTCTAAGCCACACACTCTCAATGTCATACAAGCATTGAGGGCAACCTTTGCCTCCTGCCTTACTCTGTCCTGACACTGAATATAATGCCGGGAGGTCCTGTATCGTACAAAGAGCATAGCATGCATGCAAAAGTACTCTCTCTTGAATTTGTCCCACACCTCAACACCATTGGACCAGAGAATTTTGAGATAATCAATCTGTGGCCTCAATTATAGATCAATGTAGACACCGGGCTGTTTCTTACCATTGATCAACACTAACAGCATAAGATATTTTCTTTTGTGACAGAGCCAAGGTGGAAGGATGTAGATGCACAGAACAACTGGCCATGTGCTGTGGGCAACACTCATGTCACCAAATGAATTTATCCCATCCATGCTCAAAGCCAACCAAATGTTTCTCACTTTTTTGGCAAAATGCCCAAACCTTTGGTCAAAGTTCTTCCACTGAACCGAATTTGCAGGATGCCGATACTTTCCATCATTCTTTCGGGCCTTGCTATTCTCATCCTTGCTTCGTGTGTGTCAACGGAGGAGCTCAGCCTCCTTTCTATTCACAAACAAACGTGTCACACGAGGGATGATAGGACAATTTAGGTGCATTGAGTGTGGATTTTTTTTTATTCTTACAATCAATGCATGGACAATGCATCACACTCTTCTTCATCCATTTCATGTCATCCATAGCAACATCAATAAAATCTGAGACCCCCTTCAAGTACTCATGGGAAGTGCGATTCTCAAGATACATCCAAGCATGTTTACCCATTGCTGAAATTGCAAATAAATATATCAACTTTTTGTTATTACTGCACTAGAATTACAGAAAGCCTACAAATTAGTAGATATACTAGATGAGAAAATATTTCTAACCTGTCAAGCGAGGGAGCACAATCAAAACTTCAAATCAACAAAAATACCCTTGATGTTGGAGAAATGATCAAAACATTGTCAATCTAACACCTACAATTGACAAACGCAACAATTATAGATTCAAAGAACTCTGATACTATAATATGGACAAATGAAATTGGTGTAAATTTATTCACACCTTCAATAAACCATGGAGGTGTAGCACATTTTGCGGGGCTGGTGGCTGCGTTTGGCGATGCGGTGGCCGACGACGTGGAGATGGTGTCGCCGAACTGCTGCTCTGCTTGCTCAGCTCGGCGACACCTCGACCTGCTCAGCTTGCTCAGCTTAGCTAAGCTCCCCGTGTCCCGGACAGCACGTTGCTGCCCTAGGGCAGGGAGAGGGAGCAGAGGACCCAAAGCAGAGCAGCAGCGCGCGCAAACCCACGAAATCGAGAGAGCAGCAGGCCGACGATGACGTTCGGTTAGGGCCGGGCCTAGGACTACTCCGATGACCCCATCGCTGCTTGGGTCGTTGCTGTCGTCAGGCAGCGTGCGAAGCAGAGCAAAGCGGAGACTATCGAAGTTGACATGGTGTGTCCAAACTATGTTGGCTTTCTTTCTTTGTTCTATTTCGTTGATATGGTGTGTGGTGCGAGACTATCGAAGTTGAATCAGTAGCTTTCTTATAATGATGGGTCATAACCTCCCGATGTCAAGGCCGGAACCTATTTTTCCATTCTATAAGAAAGGGTTAATTGCAAAATTACCCCCATAAGCTAACCCAGGTTTGACATTCGTATACCACCCCATAAGATAATTTGTGGCAAAAACCACCCACCCACGCTCCCGTGTCTGAAATTACTCCCCGCTACGCACGTGCACAATTAATTCAGCCCCAATCTCGCCACCATGGGTCTGCCGAGCGACATGTCACCACATGTGGGCCTAACTGTGCCTCTTAACCGTAACGACCCAGCCCAAATTCTCGCTGCAAACGGTCAGAGCCCGATGTGGTTAACTGTGACTTGATGGTGGCGGCAATGTGACTCGTTGACTCCGGCAACCAGCCCCAAAGAAACACACCTCGGTGCTACACTGCTACTAGTGCATCCACTCCACGCAACTCTCATTTCTAAATCCTTTTTTAGTGCATTCGTTTCTAAATCCATGACTGGGTCTCCATTGACCCTTTCAGCCATTGGAAGTGGTCTTCTTTAACAAATAATCTGGTTCTCACATTTCTAAAAAGTAGTCTGACTAATTCAAATTCAATTATATATAAACTATTACACTTTGCAGCAGTTGCGCTGCGAGGCACGTGACATTTGTGCAAATCTACGCTTATGTTGTTGGCCATCTGTTTCTCTCACTCCTGTCACTTAATTTCACAAGCTGAGTGTGCCACCGTACACGCCAACGGGCCATGGAGACAATAGGATCCATGTATCATTTGGGTTGCAGTGCGCTGGTGTAGGCACTTTTTTTGCAATCTTAATCACAAATTTAACGCCTTATATTTGGTATTTTGATTTCACTGCAACCATCCTTTTTATTGTGTGCAAATCCTAGAGAGATTTGAATTTGAATTAAGATATAATCCGTTAAAATTCAAATAATCAGATATTGAAAAATATGCATGTTTAGAACTACTCCATCAAATTTGCTTATGCGCCATAAAAAATTATACCATTCCCATATGAACCATCCAAAGTTACAACTTCCTTTCTATGTCATCATTTTAAATTTTACATCTCCTATGCGTCACTTTTATTATTTACCTATCACATTATTGTTAAATAATGATACAAAAGATCAATATATCCTTAAGATGCAATCTAGCAAATTATCTGAATTTATTTTGTTATATCATAATAAAAAATATGTGACTATTTTGACTTTTGATACATTTTTAATACCAGCACTATAATAAAAAATCAAAATTTTATTATATCCATGTGCAAATTCATCCATAGTTTTATAAATAATATTTCTAAAATTTTCTAGATTTAATCTTAAGGACAGATTGGTCTTTTGTATCATAATTTAACAACCATCTCATAGAAAAAATAGCAAAAATGGCACGTAGAGGATTGAAAATATCAAATGATGGTATGTAAGAGAAACTATAATTTTGAATGATTCATAAGAGATTGGTATTAGTTTTGATGGCATAGAAGAAATTTGCTTATTTTCATTCTTGACGTTAGGATATGATTCATAGTTGAAAAAGAACTACAAAACACTGTCCTAATGTCAATAATTAAAGTCTGGAGGTAGTAGTTGCTTTAGCTATTATTTCCAGCTAACCGTTATAAAAAAAGAAAGTACTCGCGCAGTCGTGATTGCTCAAAATGCAACCGTCAATAGTACGCAATACACGCAACAAAGAGATATCTGTATGTGTGCAGTTGCAGGTAGATCATTGCAAAACTGAAGGAATGGAAGTGTTGCCGTGGTTGCGTGGGTTGGTTAAGCTGTTCTCGTAGAAACACTCTGATCAAGGTGCGTTGGGGTTCACTACCGCAAATCACTTCTTTGTCGAGTGTCCAAAACACTTAGTAAAGACCTAAATATACTCAGTAAAGTTTTTGTGAGTGTATCACTTGGTAAAGAGCAATTGACATAAATTCATTTGGCAAAATGTTTTTTTGCCGAGTGTTTTTTATTGCGCACTCAACAAAGGTTTTGCTGAGTATGAAAATATACTCAATAAAATATAAATCGTCAAAAAGTCCAAAATAACAAAAAATTTGCACCTAGGAACCCTGCCCAAACCCATCGCAAGTCACATTTTTTTTCCGCGCTACGCGTAAGTGCATCGGGCAAGATTCGAACCTAGGACCCGTGTACCTCCCTACCATCGCACCACAGTTTTATTTGAGTTTGGACTTTATTTTCACTCTTCTTACACTATACCTCTTTATTGAGTGTTTTTTGTCAGACACTCGGTAAAGACCATATTTGACTGAGTCTAAAAAATAATATAATTGGCAAAGACCTTGTTTACCGAGTCTAAAAAATAATACAATCGGCAAAGACCATGTTTGCCGAGTGACAGAAAAGAGACACTCGACAAAGATATTGTCTAAAATATTCAAACTTATTTTCGTCTGACAAGATTGATTCAAATTAAAAAGTAATGAACTACAAGTTATATACTTTGTATGATCTATAACTTTTATTTTGGCTATTAATTCATTCAACATAGATATAGTAATATTGTTTACAAATCGTATACGTGTCACTTATAGTTTCATGAAACTGTTTAAAATATATGGATTTTATTAACAATGTTGTATATCAATTTGAATAATGTACTAATGATTAAAATAAAAGTTGTAGATCTTTAGAGGTTCATCTTTATAGTTAATTTTTTAATTTGAATAAATTTATGGTTTTAAAATATAATTTAAAATTATCTTTGCCTAGTGTAAAAAAACACTCTGTAAGCAAAGTCTTTACCGAGTGTCATGAGAAAAACACTTGGCAGAGATCATATTTGCAAGTCCTACAAAAAACACTCGGCAAAGAATAAAGTTTGCCGAGTGTTTTTCTTGTTACACTCCGTAAAGTAAGTTTTTGTCGAGTGTTTTTTTATTTTAACACTTGACAAACATATTTTTACTGAGGAGTATTTATTTATTTATTTATTTTGAAAACCAGGGTTGTAGGAGTAGGACCAAAGGCTAATTGAAGCCGCCAATTGGTTTCTTATCGCTTGAACGGTTGCACCCAACGCAACAGTTCATCAATGCTTTTGTGTGTAGTGCATGTAGCCTAAAATGGGTAGTCCATCATTTCAGAACTGAGTTTATGCGTATATCTGGCTTAAAATGTTCCAAACATTGGCATTCCGTCAGCAAACTAAATAGTTGATTCTATGCCTCTTCCCTAAAAAAATTATGTGCCTCCCAGCTTTGAATCAATAAATGACACTGGAAAAAGTTTTGCTAGTCATCCCGACTATGCAGTACTTTTAGGTTAGTCTCAATCCTCAGTTTTATTTCACACTTTTCAAAATCACAACATCAGCTCTAGAGGCTTAGTTTGAAGGATGAAATATTATCTCTCAATATATAATTTCATCTCATGATTTCATAGACAAATCATAATAATAAATAATTACATGAAGATTTGTCAAAACATGTTGTGATAAAACGTTTTGCTCTAAATGAAAGTTTTAATAGAATTTAATGCATACAAAACAATGTCAAGTGAGGTTCATTCTCATGAAATCCATTTCTCTCTTTCATCTTAATTATGATGTCATGTCATCCATTTGATTGATGTGGTATCTCATTTAATATCAATGATAATGAGGCCAAAAAATAGACGCATATATACACATTGTTGCAGATAAAAGGCGCATCTGCCTAATCATTTCGGTTTCACCATGCCTAGAAAGTTCCGTTTTGCAAACCAATTAAACCAACAACTACCTTATGGCAAGAAAGCTCCTGTTTGCAAACCAGTTAAATCAAGAAAGTCATAGTCCTGCATAGATGAGTGATAATCCAGACAGAGAGACGGAAGATTCAGGGCATAAACAAATGGTTACCATTGGTCAACTTTGGAAGAAGCTGCCAGTTTGTGCAACCAATGTAAGTTTGGACCCGTGTACCTCCCTACCATCGCACCACAGTTTTATTTGAGTTTGGACTTTATTTTCACTCTTCTTACACTATACCTCTTTATTGAGTGTTTTTTGTCAGACACTCGGTAAAGACCATATTTGACTGAGTCTAAAAAATAATATAATTGGCAAAGACCTTGTTTACCGAGTCTAAAAAATAATACAATCGGCAAAGACCATGTTTGCCGAGTGACAGAAAAGAGACACTCGACAAAGATATTGTCTAAAATATTCAAACTTATTTTCGTCTGACAAGATTGATTCAAATAAAAAAGTAATGAACTACAAGTTATATACTTTGTATGATCTATAACTTTTATTTTGGCTATTAATTCATTCAACATAGATATAGTAATATTGTTTACAAATCGTATACGTGTCACTTATAGTTTCATGAAACTGTTTAAAATATATGGATTTTATTAACAATGTTGTATATCAATTTGAATAATGTACTAATGATTAAAATAAAAGTTGTAGATCTTTAGAGGTTCATCTTTATAGTTAATTTTTTAATTTGAATAAATTTATGGTTTTAAAATATAATTTAAAATTATCTTTGCCTAGTGTAAAAAAACACTCTGTAAGCAAAGTCTTTACCGAGTGTCATGAGAAAAACACTTGGCAGAGATCATATTTGCAAGTCCTACAAAAAACACTCGGCAAAGAATAAAGTTTGCCGAGTGTTTTTCTTGTTACACTCCGTAAAGTAAGTTTTTGTCGAGTGTTTTTTTATTTTAACACTTGACAAACATATTTTTACTGAGGAGTATTTATTTATTTATTTATTTTGAAAACCAGGGTTGTAGGAGTAGGACCAAAGGCTAATTGAAGCCGCCAATTGGTTTCTTATCGCTTGAACGGTTGCACCCAACGCAACAGTTCATCAATGCTTTTGTGTGTAGTGCATGTAGCCTAAAATGGGTAGTCCATCATTTCAGAACTGAGTTTATGCGTATATCTGGCTTAAAATGTTCCAAACATTGGCATTCCGTCAGCAAACTAAATAGTTGATTCTATGCCTCTTCCCTAAAAAAATTATGTGCCTCCCAGCTTTGAATCAATAAATGACACTGGAAAAAGTTTTGCTAGTCATCCCGACTATGCAGTACTTTTAGGTTAGTCTCAATCCTCAGTTTTATTTCACACTTTTCAAAATCACAACATCAGCTCTAGAGGCTTAGTTTGAAGGATGAAATATTATCTCTCAATATATAATTTCATCTCATGATTTCATAGACAAATCATAATAATAAATAATTACATGAAGATTTGTCAAAACATGTTGTGATAAAACGTTTTGCTCTAAATGAAAGTTTTAATAGAATTTAATGCATACAAAACAATGTCAAGTGAGGTTCATTCTCATGAAATCCATTTCTCTCTTTCATCTTAATTATGATGTCATGTCATCCATTTGATTGATGTGGTATCTCATTTAATATCAATGATAATGAGGCCAAAAAATAGACGCATATATACACATTGTTGCAGATAAAAGGCGCATCTGCCTAATCATTTCGGTTTCACCATGCCTAGAAAGTTCCGTTTTGCAAACCAATTAAACCAACAACTACCTTATGGCAAGAAAGCTCCTGTTTGCAAACCAGTTAAATCAAGAAAGTCATAGTCCTGCATAGATGAGTGATAATCCAGACAGAGAGACGGAAGATTCAGGGCATAAACAAATGGTTACCATTGGTCAACTTTGGAAGAAGCTGCCAGTTTGTGCAACCAATGTAAGTTGGCCAATATGCACAAGGGATTGAAAAAGGTAGATAAGTGGATATTTGGTATCTTATTGCTTTCACCGAGGAGCCATATTCTTCCTCTCCATATCAAAGTCACTGATAAGTAATTGTGGAACTTGGAATATTTCTTTGATATTTTGTAGATGCTCCACTCATCATCCATTTGGATTCTCTTTAACTGGAAAGCCACCTCCCCAATTTCTGCCAGCTGTGCTTAGCTCTTACGCTATAACCTCCTTCACCACCTTTTTGGCACTTGTGATGTAAATTTAAGCTTGAGACTACTATTTTGAAATTTCGGACATTGGACCTCCACTATGGAAAACTAAAACAGAATTCGAGATGATCCTTCCGGAATGAACTTTTTAAGTGCTTAGCGCGTTGTGTTGCTGCCGTTGCATGGAATGGAAGTGTTCGGGCTGGCATGTATATCCGATTACCACAACTAAGAAATATATGAATGTTTTTGTTACCTAATGGGATGTCCAGGCTTGTTAACGAGCTTTAAAAATTTTGTAATTTGCGGAAGGAATAGGCCTACCATGGTCGACTGACTCTGTTCAGACCCATTTCAAAACCAAGGTAACCGAAGCCCATAGAAGACGTGGGCTGCTACAGCGTTGCTTTTCCTACAGGTTTGTTCCACGCACATGCGCTCTACCTGCAAGCTCTGGTATTTTTTTTTTTGACCATTTCACAGGAACCATCGCGACCGATCACTATCAAACTGTATTGGCTTCTGTTGCTCTATTACATATCTCTGTGTGTTACTGAGTGTTTGGATTTTCCTCAAAAATATGCTTTACATTCCGTTCAATTCTAGTCTCCTTAATATAATGATAAAATCATCTTATTCACATAATATTGTTCATCTTAAGACATATTAGTGTTCATTAGCTTAAATTTGTGACATAGAATATGATTCGGTTCTCACCACTATGTCAGTCCAAAATCATACACATTTCATTGTTTATTAAACTATGTGTGTGTGTTTTAAAGCACTACGACAGAATTTCTCAAGACATGGACTGTCAACAAAAGAAACCACAAGGTTGAAAGATGACGCGACTTGACAAAATATTTTACATAAAAAGTTTATGTAAATAAGTAAATTATTACTGTTTACATTGTACATAAAAGACTTAGGTTATTATAGACTGCTTTTTAGGTAAAATGCTGTAGGTTTATAATCTAGTCCTGACTACTACTTTTCATAAAGATGTAGAATTCCTACCTTAGAGATGACTGCGTCTACAAAACACGATGAATATTTTTTATAGATGTCACCAGTTAGTAAATTTTTTCACGGGAATTGCACGCTTAAGCTTGGTGATGACAATGTAAGAGAATATAAAGGATTATACTGGTTCAGGGAGTACCACTATGTCCAGTTCGAGCCACGACTTGTGTTACTTGCACCGCCACGACTTGTGTTACTTGCACCGGGCGTACAACAAAAGTGAGAGAGGAGAGGACTCCAAGTCTCTAATGCGTGTGTCAAGTGTGTGCAGAATGTGTCTGACGGGGCTATATGAGAGTGTCCAAAGCATATCGAAGAAGGAAGAGGGCCTCCCCTTTTATACCCAAAGGGGTGAGTCTCTTCTGACAAGAGGAGACAAAGAGAGGGAGGGAAGACTTGCGTTCTAAGTCGAGGGCGTGGTCAATGGTCTTCATGGGCCCCGATGACCCAGGAATTTGGTTGCTGTGCGTATTCTGAGTCGAGGCATGCATGGTCGCCTGCTTCTATTCGCTGGGTCGAAGCATAGGCTGCATCACGGTGCCATGCATCGTCCTATCGGGCATGACGGTGATGATACCATGAGTAGGTTTGCAGGGAATTTGACCTCCCAATACTATAGCCACATGCGTGTCAGGGCGTTCAAGGCAAGGAGCAAGGTGGTTGGGTTGTCGTCTTCCGTCTCGTTTGACCTCTGCTGATCGGTTCGGGTTGTCGTGTAGCGTTTAGCTCGGGGTGAGGGTGGTTGCATTATATACCATCTCATCATGACAATCTAATCGAGATTCTCCATTCTGTCACTTCCGCGTGGTCAGCAACACAACACCCTATCCTGTCTCAGCAGCGTGGACCCCTGCCCGAGGCTGCCAGGTGCAGTGGGCGGCGTCATCGTTGTCATACCTGCATGCGCGACATTATTATTTCAGGCGTGGGGCTGACATTCTTATTCGAAGAGATATCGATCCTGGGGTTGAGTGCCGTGACATCGGCTCGACCCCTCAAGCAAGGTCAAGCGAGGCGGACGTGGTCGACCTCCCCGATGGGGTCGATCGAGGCGTGCGAGGTCGACGTCCTTGACGGGGTCGATTGGGATGGGGCGCATTGAGCCCTTTCCCAGGCATTTGACTGGGTGGGATGCGGGCGTGTTACTCCGGGTCGTTCGAGTCGTAGCCCCGCATGCTCACCGTGGGCCCCCGATGGGGTTGTCGTTGCGTGTATTTTAATCGCCTGTCACGTGGCACCACTAATATTTATCCCCGACAATAGACTAGTGCATAACTTTATTTTTAAAAAATAATGGTAACTTGTTATCTTGTTTTTGGAAAATAAAAGTTTGTGTTAGTCCCACTCTCCATATGAATCTATACATATCAATATGCGGTTACCCATTTCACAAGACCATCTCAAACAAAAAATACCCATTTTACAAGACAGCTTGAGTTTTGATGAAAACTATTAGTCATTCAACGCCAACTACTACGATATGAACAAATAAATATACAATAATTTAGTGAATAAATTAGCTAATACTACACATGAAATTAAAATATAGAATGCAAGTTGGAAAAACAAAAATCAGTATTCACAAATGGTGTAAGTCATTAACTTAGAACCAACTACTTATTAAAAGGTGCAGCACAGAAATTTAGAACTGACTTATTTTTCTATAAAAAATGTAGGTTTATAAATAAGAAAAACCTGGTCTTTTTTTAAGAAATAATGTAGGTTAGTTCGGAGCTTAGGAGTCGTAATTTTTTACAAAATATGTTGTTTCAAATTTTAAATGTATTTCTACCAATATTTTGCGTAACTAAATCAGACGATTACATGTATTTGTCTATGAAAACATAGACTGTGTATAATCTCGTAAAAAGTGTCTATTAGTTAGTTTGAACCTACTCCCTTGATTATGTAAAGACAATACAAAGTTGAAAATTCACTATTATGTTTTTATGATAAAGGTGATGTACTACTACAAAACAGGGTTGTAGCCGCAGGTCAAATTATACTGTATTAGCATGCCGACCAACCCGCCGTTACGAAAATACAGCTAAGGAAAAGATCTTTATTGCGAGTCATATCCATGAGACAAACACCCCACCACCGCTGGAAATCGTATTGTAACGGCGGGTCATCCAAGGACAAACACCCGGCCGATACGAGTTTACGAAAAAAAAAATCCTCATATGCACCCAGGCTCATCTGCTAGGCCCGCCCATGCTATGGCCAGATCTAGCTACGGCATGGCCAGATCTACGCCAGGGACGGGCGCCGTCGTTGAGGAAGTGGTTACTCCGACGAAGAGGAGGGGAGCAGCGCAGCCACCCATGCCGGCACTCGTGGCCGATTTTGCGCCACCGCGCTCGAATTACCGTCTACCCGCCTTGTCGCCGCCTCATGCAGGCCCACCTCACGCGAGCCATCATGTCATCACGCTCGGCCCTGCTCTGTCGTTGGCTGTGCACCTCATCGCCGCCTCGCACGGGCCTCTGTCCCGCAGCACCATGGCCCGCCTCGGTCACTAGCTGCCCGCCTCATCGCCACCTCACGCGGATCTCCTCTGTGCCACTGCACCATGACCCGCTTTGGTTGTCGACTGCTTGCCTCGTCACCGCCTCGCAAGAACCTCCTCGATGACGCCACGCCATGGCCCGCCTCGATCATTGGCTGCCCACCTCGGTGCCGCTCTGTCACGCCCCTGTCCGTGTGAGAGGGAGGAAGAGAGAGGAGACGGTGTGGGATGAAAGGATACATCGGTGTGCTGGATGCTGATTGGTGGAGAGAAAAGCTAGCAAATCACTAATGTGGAGGCACTATTTTTAGCGGTTGTTAGTGATATAAACCGTTGAAAGGACCGAGAGGGGGTGGGGTGAATCAGGAACTCGCACTATCTATCAAATTCGCCAATTTCTAAAACTGACCACTCAAAACAACTCCTACATATTTTTAGTGATGACCACACTAGCAAGATAAAGAACCAATGAAAGGAACTACAACCTTAGCATACTAGTGGATCACACAAGGCAATAGAATTACTATACAACCTAGTGATAAAGACACGCAAAAGCAAATAACAAGCTAGCAAAGGAACCTACTCATACAATGCTACAAGATAAGAAACTAGAACACACAAGTATGAGTAGTGCAATACATACAAGGGTGAGTAATCAAGCCAATGCAACTCCTATACATGCTAGTGATCAAGTATGAAAGCTAAGCACTACTAGCAAGTAAAGAAGCCTATTCATGCAAGGCTACAAGGAAATCAACTAGAAGAAGGTAAGCACACAAGCATGAATAGCACGGGATGTAAATGCGGAAAGTAAAGCATCATAGTAAGGAGTAGAGTAAGAGATGACTCATGATTTTTTTCCGAGGTCTCGGAAGGATGGAGCCTTCCCCTACTCCTCGTTGGACCACTCCCGCCGGAGTTCCGGTCCCTCCCACCACCGATGTGGAGTTCTCAACCATAAGCCCGCAATCACTCTCGGAGTGAAGACACGGTGCACGTCACCGCTGCTACATAGGCAAAAGCTCGCCTCCCTCGATAACTTGCCGGACTCCCCAAGTCGACACGGGCGCTCACTAGCGGTGCTCCTTTCACCGGCGGGCTCAAACAGGGTACAAACGTGTGATGACCTTCACAACCAATCACGATAGGCTCGATCACCAACACCTAATCGGTCTAGGTCTCACATAGATCAAGACTAACAACCTAGATCACACCCTCAAGGATACCCTAGCCATAGATGTGCATCAATGCTCAAGTTACTCTCACTAGCACTCTCAAGATATGCAATATCTCCACCTAGTGCTCTCCTATTTTCCTCTTGGACCTTTCCAAATGCTCTCTGGTATTCCACTGGCCAAGAGAGGTCTCCAAAACCCCAGCAACGAAGTTATACAGGCTTCCCACCTCCAACTAGCTGTTTCTCCACGAAGTTGTCTTTCTGGACCCCAATGACCGGACAACCCAGTCACTACTAGACTGGACCATCCGGTCTCTCTAGAACGGCTCCCAGAGCCATTGGCTGCTCTGTCCAGACTGAACTCCTGTACTGAACAGACCATTCAGTCAGCTGACCGAACCATCCGGTCCGTTTCTCTCTCCAATCCAAAAATGTTTCGGTGACAACTTCCTCTCTGCCCTGCTCTGAATCGTATAGACCGGACCGTCCGGTCACTATAGATCTTAGTTCAGGCAATTTCCTCGTTGCCCGCTATAAGTTCCAGACAAATCCTCTTAGTGACCGTACAGTCCGGTCACTAGTGACCCCTCTGTCTGATCACTTCGTCTAGAAGCTAAAACTCATCGTCCTCGCTTGACTTCATTTCCTTGCTTCTCCTAACAGCTCCTTGGCTTCTCCACTATCTCGTAGTGCCTGTGATTTAACTGAGCATCCATGCACATCACCGACTAGACATGACCTAAGCAAAATGACCTAGACCCCCTTGATAGTCCAGTTTTTCTTATGAACTCAAAGCCCTAACAACTAGACAAGTGTTCCCAACACTTGTTCCATAGCTTGTCCTCAGCTTTGTTCCATCTCCATCAACCCTTGGACTCTATCAAGCTCACGAGCCTCCATGCTTGTGGTCATTGTCATCAACTGCAAAGGCCGCCGTCTACAATCATCATAAGGTAGAAAAGGTTTTCTACATGAATAACACTCGTGTAGACAATAGTCACATTTCATGTTTGTCATTCATCACCCAAAACATCATACCTTCGTGTTCTTCTCTTTGTCACCTCATATCTTCCTTGTATCTTCTTGTTCTTCTCCCCTTCTTGGTTGATCTTCATGTTCTTCTCCCCTTCTTGATGGTTGATCTTCATGTTCTTTTCCATCTTTTCTTCTCCTCTTGATCTATGACTTGGCTTTAGTATCTTCATGATCTTCATGTTCTTCTCTCCCTCTGTGTTATTGATCTAGACTTGGCTTTTGGATCTTCATGTTCTTCTCCCCCTTTGTCACCTATCACCAAAAAAACCAAAGACAAAACACAAGAGAACCAAAGAGCAAATAATAAATAGCAAGAGTTAGGAAACTCCCCCTTTCATGGTGCTCCTCCTTGGTCACGATGGTGTTCCACCATAGCTCCCCCTACACACATGACTCAACAAAATATTTTCTCAAGTATGAAATGGTTAGTCATTTGTGTGATGGGAATATATGAGCCACTTGTCTTTGAGCCGCACGAGTAGATTTAACCTCGGAGCTCGTTTGAACGTGACTCAATGAGCATGAAGCACAAAGATCACTATGTGATCTTCTAGAGGGTCATGTACTTACATTGTAAATAAGCAACTCCCCCTAGAAACATGCTTAAGAGCATGTAAGGTATCACGATGGAAGAGTGCATGAATGCAAGTGAAAATGCAATAAGTATACAATTGCATGATGAAATGCTAAAATAAAGAAAGAGAACCGCAATAAACCAAAGTGTCAATAACGAGTTCTTCCCTTCTTGATTGACTAGCACTAACCTCATCACGTCAAGCGATAAGTCCATCCTCATAGATAGGGATCCTTGCAATCCCTTCCTGAAGTCTCCTCCTGATGGGATAGTGAGGAGCACGATACCTCCAATGTCCATGACCACCCCCCATGTGTACATTGTTGAGGTCGATGTAGTAATGGGGAGGATCATAGAGACCAGTGATGTGCTTAAGCACATGTACCACTTGTGAGTGGAGCACAAGTATCATCTTCATTCCCCTCTCAGTTGAGAGCTCGTGCCTTCTGTTGACTACCTCCTCAAGTAAGAAACCTCCCTCAGGAGTTGTGATTTGTAAGAGGAGTCTGTCAATCACTTCATATGATGGGATCCTCCAAAGGCCTCTAAATGAGTTTATCCTACACACAAGATCATAAATTCTAAAGAGAGTATCACAAAAATCATCATTGATTTCTCACAAATTCACCAATTTGAAAGATGAGATCATGTTGGTGGGCTCGACGAAGATGCCAAAGTCAATCTTGTGGTGGAGGAGGTGGGGGCACCGGAGGCGTAGTGGTAAGATCGATCATCCCAAGTGATAGTGTGAGCAATGTAGACGGTGCTCCCCCTACACCAATACATGGTCCACTCGAAGTGCTTGGTGTTGAACTTGGAATGGCACTTGGGATAGAACTTGATGAAGCACCTGATGAAGAGCTTGGTGTATGTCTTGATCCGAAGGAGTTGTAGAAGCTGATGCAAGGCAATCTTGTGGAGGGATCAAAGAAGTTTGAGCTCGAAGCTACTTCCTTCCCTTTTCTTGAAGATACTCCATTGTCTGCCTTGGAAGTCTTCTCCCCAGTCCAGCTTGCAGTGATCTTCTCATCCTCAAAGAGCATCCCAATCATGTCCTCGACAGAGAGATTCTTCTCCATGAGAAGATCAAGAGTGATGTAGAGGAGCTTGCTGCTAAGGAGCAAGGAGAGGATCTTCTCGATTATCACATTCTTGTGAAGCTTGAACGATACTTCATTTGCTTCAATCGCACCCACAATACCTCGCAACCGAATAAGAGAGTCAAGTAAGCTCTCATTGTCGTTAGCACAAAAGTCACAAAACTCCTCAACAAGTAAGACACTGACGCGATCAAGAGGCACACTATCATCAATCATCATATTAGGCACACTAGTAGAGCAACCTATCAAATTATCACTAGTAAAATCTAGGCACTCACTAGAACTAGGCACATCCACAAAATCATCATCATCATCGGTAAAGGTATTGGCAAAGTCCATAAGTGTGTCCATCAACTCATCATGTATCATGGCATTTAGGTAGCTTTTCAAGCGATCCTTCCATGAGCCATGAGCCATGACCCAGCCCCGAATGGGATGACATCCCAACTCAATACAGTCACTACTCAAGGCGATTAAGCCCTATGATAAGCACTTCACTCTAATACCACTTGATAGGACCGAGTGACTGTACCGAGGGGGGGGGGTGAATCAGGAACTCGCACTATGTACCAAATTCGCCAATTTATAAAACTGACCACTCAAAACAACTCCTACACATTTCCAGTGATGATCACACTAGCAAGATAAAGAACCTATGAAAGGAACTACAACCTTAGAATACTAGTGGATCACACAAGGCAATTGAATTCCTATGCAAGCTAGTGATAAAGACACGCGGAAGCCAACAACAAGCTAGCGAAGTAACCTACTTATACAATGCTACAATATAAGGAACTAGAACACACAAGCATGAGTAGTGCAATACATACAAGGGTGAGTAATCAAGCCAATGCAACTCCTATACATATTAGTGATCAAGTATGAAAGCTAGGCACTACTAGCAAGTAAAGAAGCCTATTCATGCAATACTATGAGGAAATCAACTAGAACAAGGTAAGCACACAAGGATGAATAGTACAGTATATAAATCCAGAAAGTAAAGCATAACAGTAAGGAGTAGAGTAAGAGATGGCTCATGATTTTTTCCCGAGGTCTCGGAAGGATGGAGCCTTCCCCTACTCCTCGTTGGACCACTCCCGCCGGAGTCCCGGTCCCTCCCACCACCATTGTGGAGTTCTCGCCCACGAGCCCACAATCACTCCCGGAGTGAAGACACGGTGCGTGTCACCGCTGCCACATAGGCACAAACTCGTCTCCCTCGATAACTTGCCGGACTCCCCGAGCCGACACGGGCGCTCACTAGCGATGCCCTTTTCACTGGCGGGCTCAAACCGGGTACAAACGTGTGATGGCCTTCACAACCGATCTCGATAGACTCGATCACCAACACCTAACTAGTGTATGTCTCACCATAGACCAAGAGTAACAACCTAGATCATACCCTCAAGGACACCATAGCCTTAGATGTGCATCAATGCTTAAGTTACTCTCACTAGCACTCTCAAGATATGCAATATCTCCTCCTACTACTCTCCTCTTTTCCTCTTGGACATTTTCAAATACTCTCTAGTATTCCACTAGCCAAGAGAGATCTCCAAGTCCCCAGCAACAAAGTTATATAGGCTCCTAACCTCGCCATTGGTCCAGGAAGTTGTCTTCCTAGACCCTAATGACCGGACAGTCCGGTCACTGCTAGACCAGACCGCCTGGTCTCTCTGGAACGGCTCCCAGAGCCATTGGCTGCTCTGTCCAGACTGAACTCCGGTACTGAACGGATCATTTGGTCAGCTGATCGGACCGTCCGGTCTGTTTCTCTCTTCAGTCTAGAAATATTTTGGCGACAACTTTCTCTCTGCCCTGCTCTGAATCATATAGACCGGACCGTCCGGTCACTATAGATCTCAGTTCAGGTAGTTTTCTCGTTGCTCGCTATAAGTTCCAGACAAATCCTCTTAGTGACTGTACAGTCCGGTCACCACTGACCCTCTATCCGGACACTTCATCCAGAAGCTGAAACTCCTCGTCCTCGCTTGACTTCGTTTCTCAGCTTCTCCGAACAGCTGCTTGCCTTCTCCACTGTCACCTAGTACCTATGACACTGATCATCCATGCACATCACCGACTAGACATGACCTAAGAAAAATGACTTAGACCCCCTTGATAGTCTGGTTTTTTTTATGGACTTAAAGACCTAACAACTAGATAAGTGTTCCCAACACTTGCTCCATAGCTTGTCCCCAGCTTTGATCCATCTCCATCAACACTTGGACTCCATCAAGCTCATAGGCCTCCATGCTTGTGGTCATTGTCATCAATCGCCAAGGCCGTCGTCTATAATCATCACAAGGTAGAAAATGTTTCCTACACGAACACACTTGTGTAGACATTAGTCACATTTCATGTTTATCATTCATCATCCAAAATATCATACCTTGGGGTGACCTTAATGGCCATGATCCTTATAACCACCTCTAAAAATTAATTTTTAGAGATGGATGATATTATAGTCTACCCCTAAAAATGGAGCACATTTATAGGGACGGACCGTAATATGATCCACCCCTAAAAATTGATTTTTAGATACCACTAAAAATTATTATACCACTATAGCGACGGGTTTCTTTAGATTCGCCGCTACAAGAATTTTGGTTCCGCCGCTAATGGCTGTTTTGTGGTAGTGATGCATGACCATTTGAAATTGACTACTCTTTATTCATCCGCGCACACAGCAACAAAAACAACATGTAGGAGTGGAACTAAATTCGTGTAGCGGTGAGTTCAAAGAAACCAGCAGGAGGATCATAAGATAATCCGCCTCTAAAAATTGATTTTTAGGTACGGATCACATTACTGTCCATCTCTATAAATAAAAAATATTTATAGAGCAAGACCACAATACAATTTGCCACTAATTTTTTTGGAGGCGGAACTCGGAGCAACAAGGGAGCATGTTGTTAAGAAACTCGGATGCCTACTTGTTACCTGCATTAAGTGTGTTATAAATAAGTTTACTTGCCATGATGTAATATGGATTGTATTGTATTCCTTAGCAGTGGATAAATGCATCTGAATTAGGTACATGATTTTAACGTATTTGTATTGAAAAAATAAATTCAGATGTGTGCATTGAATGGATAGATAATAATTCCTTGGTATATATTTAGAACTGATAAAATTAAGACTGTCAATGTGTCAAACTCTTGCTGTGAAAAACTGACAGGTTATATAGGGAAGCATTGCACTCCGTTAAAATCATGAGCATAAAGTGAAGAATTTCATAGACTTGTAATCATCATTACCTTGCAAGTCAAAAGTAAATCATTTCACAGGGATCAAATCACCTGACAATGCTAACTAAACAGAACCAGTACACCTTTGATAGGATTAAGTAAAAAAACATTCGATGTGACTATTGTTACTTCAAAGTTAACCAAGCAAGATAACTGCTGCACTGGCCTTTAGGTTGTCCCTTCACGGATGACTCTCACCATAGGACTGTGATTTCAGTCTGGGAATGAGAATTGTAGTAAGCAAGGACAATAATTGAATATATTTTTCGCAAAAATAATTAAATTTATCTTGAAAAGGGAAAAAAACTATAGGTACAAACAAAAATATAGTTTTATGATGATCTTATGGTGTGTTCACTTTCGTGCACCCTTTTTGAACTTACAATTGCAAATTATTAAAAAAAAACGTGGAAATCAGAGGCAATGGCCTAAAAGAGATATGCATGTAACAAGGTGACCTTAGCATTTGCAGTCTTCATGGTAGCAGGTGGACAATTAAAATGCTGCTTCCATCTCATAATATTTTTTGTTTCCTTGTCTGGGCTTCTTGGGTATTTCCTAGTATTGTGGTTGTCACTGTGAGAAATACTGCATTTCATCTTAGAGCATTCTCAACCCACATTTCAATCAGGAAACAACAATGCAGATAAATCTTGTCATTATCATTGATAATCATGTGATCCCTCTCAACATATGACATGGATTTGTTTCTCCAACATATAGTGTTTCCCCAATGCACAAACTCACCACCCAAATAAAACTTGACAGGTAGCACCTTGATGTTATCCATTGTAGCTGCCAAAACAAATATAATCCACGGATCAACATGCATGAAGTTGGATAACAAAAAAATCTTGTTAAACAAAATGATTATAGTACAAGAATGTAAAGTTGCAGAACAAAAAACAATACATAGGCTCTGGAACGTGGTTACTAACCATGATTCACAGATGGATTGGAAAAATGAAAGTAACAAGAACACATGAAGCAGTGAGACCTTAGGTAACAAGAAAACTACCTGTTGCCTAAAGTGTGGTGCTGCTGACACTAGTTAGCATGCCATTTTATGTGTTAAAAGTGCTTTGTTTAGAGCTTAAATATCATTATTATAGACTACTAATCCTTGAAAATGGTACAATATTGATACAATTGTTGTTCTAGAGAATTACTGCACAAACAGTTCGATAGGATTGAATTTCCATGGAGATCAGTCTTCGACCAATTGGAGCCTCCGGCATCAGCGGTCAAATTTAGATGGAAAGCCCACTGATCAAGCCAACAATAATGGATCTCAGTGTAAATCTCTCATAAATGGGCCAGCAGCAGGCCACCAACGCAAGATAGGTCTTGGTTGCTCATGTTGTTCACGTACAAACCATACAAGGAAATATTATTTTGGCCAGATTTGATGTTGCTCCTAGTCGGGCTGGGGGCACATTGCTAAATTATGTCGATAGATAGCATTAACGATGAGTTCATCTAGAAGGAAAAACAGAGTTGCACAGATGAAGCAAGTCTATCGCCCAAAATCGAGTATGACTAGTGGGGCACAATAGTTGATTGAACCGAGGAATTCGACCCAGGGCGACCCAGCGCGTGACCCCTCATCTTCTGACGCGTCCATTGAGCTCTGTCTTGGACGCAAAACCCCGCTGCCGCCAGAGCAAAAAAGTTCAGTATGACCATCATCGCCTCCCACCTCTGAGCCTTAGGGCCGGTGCCTGCGGTCTCTCCCACGTTGTAGGGCGACATGACCTACAACCACATTGATCTGGAGCCCTTCATGCCGCCGAGTTTCCACCGGGTTCATGTGCCGCACAAAGCTATCATGGCCCGTGTAGTTGGACGGCGGCCATGGGCAAGCAATGAAGATGTTGCTATCATCACAATCAGCCCAATACCACTCAATCAGGTACCCTTTGAGAACATCAGAGATGTCGTGGATGAGTTCTTTAGGATCCACAAGAGAGTCCGAGTTCGACCTATTTAGCCCTGTCCCTTTTGACAGGCATATGTTAAGTTTGATAGATTTCATGATAGAGACTTGCTGATCAATAATAGCCCGCATGATTATGGTGATGTCATAATTAGCTTGATCAAACATAATACATGCCCAAATCATCAAGCTATTAACCTAAACAACGAATGCTGGTTGACACTCTTGGGATTTCCTCTGGATTTTTGTAGTCAGTAATATTTGGAGTCTGCTTTGTCTAGCTTTTGTAGGCTAAAAGTGTGGGAGCTAGATTTCAGTAACCTAGCAAGAGTTATCATTAGGGCTAAGGTTCTCAATCTGGCCTCTATCCCCAGATGGCTAGTAATGTCTAAAGGATATGCCTATGACTCAGAATCCTAAACGGTGCAGGTGGAGATAATTAGTGGTGTGCACCTTGGCCACTTAGCACAAGAGGAGGACCCTGTTCCTGCTGTTGAAGATGTGAATGATGATGGGCTTTGATTTTTTTTAGGTTTGGGCAACAGGTCAATGAATTTAAGCTGGCTCCCATGCCTCGGAATAATGAAGAGGGTCCTCAGGTTGATAGTTGGCGCATATGGCATGATAATGTGGGTGAACATCAACTAGGTAATGCCCAACACAACGCTGATGTGCATATAGTTATTCTGCTAGACCTCAATCTAGATGTTGAAGCTCTAAATCCCGAAGACCCTGCTCCAAAGCTCCCTGCTCCAGAGCCACATGTTCCAGAGCACGGTCATGAGCCTCTATAACATGTTAGCATGTCTTTATCCTTGGATCCCTTTGGTGGTTTAGGTGAATCAGGGGGTTTAGACTCTATTACACAACAGGTCCCTTACCTGAATGTTGATGTTCAAATGATGGATGGTGTTCCGAATGATCTCCAAATTGTTCGGGGCCTGGCAGCACAACCACTTCCTAGACCTTTTATTCCATAAGAGATACCTGAAGAGAATCTTCATGAAGAAGTTTTGATGGATTTTGATCTAAATGTAGCCCAACAACAGCACAGTGATGCACCTCCAGATGAACAACATCAACCTATTAACATGGAAGGTGTTGACCTCAATGTAGCAGAGATGGTGCAAAATGATGGTCAGCAATTACAGCACAATGTACAAATACACATTGGGGCCATGATGCATGCTTCTGATTATGTGGGTGACCCTTTCTTTGAAGCTTTCTACAACACACCTAAAGCTATCAAGTACCTCAAAGCAAATGTAGATTGTGTAAGAGCTTGGGCTAAACATTTCTCCCCTTCTGGGATAGAATCAAAGGTTATTCCTATACCCACTGAATGGGTGACTTTTTGCACTTCTCTTTTGCTATATCCAAGCCATTTCCATTGAACAAAAAGTTTACTGCACTCCGAAGCGTGGGAACTAATGGTGTAGCAGCCAGTACCACAACTGCCATGGCAGTTTGAGCTTTCAACCAAATGTCCCTCTGCCGGCAAACTTCTATGTAATGCTCCACGAGAAGAAGAATTGGTCCTTAATCCACGGGTTTTGCCTACAGATGTCAGTGATCGAATAGAAGAAGAAAACTCCTCAGATGACATTACTTCAAATACTATTGAGGACTCTCCAAATGTTGCAGTAGAAGTGACCCCATCTCCCAAAAAAGTGATCTTATTTGAGCAAAACTTGAGTGAGTCAGTCCCTCTCCCCAACAAAAATACTTGCAAGTTTGTTCTTGTAGAGACTGATGTTGGAAGGAGTGAGAGAATAAAAACAAAGAGTGAAGGTTTCAAGCCAAGCACCTGTGGTAGAGGGCATTGCATTGCCTGTCACTCTGAGCCTCCTATTCTCTCCTCTAGCATAATTAAAAATTTCGGTACAGGGTTCTATAAGATGACTCCTAAGGAGTTGTTTAATGAGGCACTAGGACAGAAGAGAAAAGCTACAACACCAATTGGTAAATAGAAGAGCAAGGAGGACAAGAAAGAAAGTAGCCAAGAGTAAAGCAGTACTGCCTAAAGCCCCCAAGAAAGACAACACCACTGATCCCAATGATAAGAAGACCAACAAGAAAAGCAAGAAATAGGGAGGGTCACTCTTGGAGCTATAGAAAGATGATCTTAAGTTTCTTTCATTTTGTCCTTTGTTTTATATCAAGTTTCCTTCAGTGTTGAACTTCATCCAATCTGTCTACTGGTCCTTTAGCTACTATACTTATAATTTGTCACTCTGCAAGTGTAATGATTTGGGAACTCTGGTAACAGAGTATTTGCTAGATGTTTATTTGTTGGTGGATCATATGCTCCAGTGCCTATACTCGTCCCATTCTGAAATGTGGTCCTACTTTTGTTCACTATAAATGTTGTTTATCAATGGAGCACAATATTCTGAAAGGTAGAGAGTGGAAGATTCTAAATTGGAATATCAGGGGAATTAATTATAATGCTAAATGGGATGCTATTAGAAGCAAAATCTCTAAAACTAAATGTAATATCATTTGTATTCAGAAACCAAAAGAGAGGGCTTTGATCTTAACTACATCAGAAAATTTTGTCCCCTAAACTATGATAGCTTTGAATGCTCGCCTTCAGTTGGAGCTTTTGGTGGTTGTATAATAATTTGGAAAAAGTGCCTCTTTTCATGGAACCCTCTCTTTCATAAATGAGTTCGGGCTTTCAATAGATTTCACATAGGGCAAAATGGATTCTGAATAACCATGTGGATATGTGTCATGGTTTGCTATATTTGTGATGAGTAATTGACTTGAGTGGATTTGGTATTTGAGTTGAAATGCGGGAATCCAGGGATTGCATGGGTTTGCATATCATGGTTATGACTAACCGGAGTGGATGGAGATATTGGTGGTATTACAGGAGATGGGAAATATGTTTGCTTGTCTCATGATATGTAGGTCACTGGAGTCAACTTGGCGGTCAACGGCGAGAGGATCGGGCACAAGTAGGGGACTTGGGGCCAGACGATCGGGATGCCGGGTGAAGTCAAGGGTGATCCACACCGTATATGTGGAGAGGCAAGAAGCACGGACGGTTTCACGGTTGAGCCTCAAAACCGTGGTGGTGATGAAGACGGCGTGTTGACCAAGTCAAGGCGAATGGGATGCCGGTGCAAGTGACAAGGGGGCCCGATGGACAGGGACTGGGAGAGACTTGCCGATGGTCAGGATCACGGGACAAGGTGACACGCGTCAACATCGAGCTTTGAGAAGCGTGCAAGGCAGTTTCCCGGTTTAGGCCTCAAAACCAGTTGTGGTGATTGGTGGTGCACGTGGCACCATCATGGAGCTTGCTTAAAGATGAAGCAAAGAAGTGAAGCGTCCGATGGCATTCAGGCGATGAGGAAAAAGATGGACGGTTATGCCCCCGGTGGTAGGTGGGTGTGTTATGTAGGTCAAGGGTAGAGTGGTCATGTGGACAATAGACCCTAGGCCTATATAAGGAGAGGTGTGGCTAGTGGGAGAGGTGTCTCTCTTCCCATTAGCCTTGTGTTAGGACTCTATTCAAAGTGCTAGGAGAGGACTTCATGTTTGAGAGGAGAGTAGTGGGTGTGTGAGAGACATCTCTTGCTCTTCCAAATAGTGGGAGGAAGAGGGTGGCTTCCTAGCCTTGTACCTATGGATCTTGTAAGCACCTTTCTATGATATGAGAAGTATTTTTGTGCTCAAGATTTCCCTCTTCACTTGAATCCTGAAATTCCCTTTTTCCTATTTTTGGACCTTTTTTGTGGTGATTTTTTATCTCACTTTTGGACGGATTTTTGGCCCGGATTTCTTGAGAAACTTGTTGCTAGGATGAGATAGGATAATCCTCTATGGATCCTTGATGGAATTATTGGCTCTAGCACCTTCGATTTGAAGGATTTCTCAAGTTTCCCCTTTTTGGTGTTCTTGGCACAAGATCTGAAATTCGTGATGATTTCTTGAGCCAATTGAGTTGATCTCCTAGGATTAGGGTCGTGATGTGATGAGGATTCACTGGTCCAAAAATCGCATCATTTGGAGTTCATTTGATTGAGTTTTGGAGAAGATTTGAGAAGATCCCGAGAGTTTTTCTGTTCTGTCGGGGGTCGACCGGCACTACCGATGACCAGGACCGGCACTGCCGATTGGACTAGTCTGTAGATTCCAGTGAGACTGCATCCCGCACCAGCACTGCCGATGACGCGCACCGGCACTGCCGATAGGCGTGACCGGCACTGTCGATGCCAACCGGCACTACCGATGGCAGGGATCAGCACTGTCGATGGGTGTTCAGTTCTAAACTATTGAGCATTGCTTCTTTCCTCTTTGTTTTCGCTGTGTTTCTTTGGTGTGGTTGATCACTCCTAGGGCTAGTACACCACAAGTTGGTGTGTGTAGTCTTGATGATCGATTTGGAGGTTGGCTTGGGTTATTTTTGGGATATAGGCCAAGTTCTCTTAGAGAATTTTATTTGGCTCCCATTCACCCCCCCCCCCTCTGGTCGCCTTCTTGGTCCTTCAATTGGTATCAGAGCCGATTTGATCACTAGTTGACCTTCACCAGCTTTGTGATCCGAAGGCGACATGGAGAAGCGTGTTGTCAAGCTGTGGATGTTCGATGGAGAGGACTTCCCCTACTAGAAGTCACGGACCAAGGCGTATCTGCTAAGTCAAGGACGTGCAATTTGGGAGATTGTTGATCAGGTGTATGCTATACCACAAGACCTGAACACTGCTTCTGCAGGTGAGTTAGTCAGGTATGAGGACAACTCCAAAGCTATCAATATTCTGCTTTCTGCACTTGGTAGGAGCGAACATGATAGGGTTGCACACCTTGACACTGCTCATGCTATTTGGGATAAGCTCTGCACTTACGATGAGGATACCAACCAGGTCAAGTCTATGCGTAAGGATTCTTACAATAGACAGTACCAAACCTTTGCATAGAAACCAGGCGAGTCACTAAATGACACTTTTCGTAGGTTTGAGGCAATTGTGTGCAACTTGCGGGCTTGTGGTACCCTTGTGTACAATGACAATGATAGAGCTAAGCAACTGCTGTACTCACTTGATGAAAATGTTTGGGGGGTTAAAATTGCTGCTCTAGAAGAAACTGCTGAATTCAATACCCTGAACTGTGAGCAACTGAATAGCAAGCTGAAATCTCATGAACTATCTAGGAAATCTCGTCCTAATCTTGCTATTCCTGCTTCTAGCATGGCTTTGCTTTCTAGTTCTGAGAAGGGTGATCACAGTTGTGCTTCTTATGGAACTAACCCCTCACTTGACCAAGTCAAGGCGAATGGGATGCCGGTGCAAGTGACAAGGGGGCCCGATGGACAGGGACTGGGAGAGACTTGCCGATGGTCAGGATCACGGGACAAGGTGACACGCGTCAACATCGAGAATCGTGCTTTGAGAAGCGTGCAAGGCAGTTTCCCGGTTTAGGCCTCAAAACCAGTTGTGGTGATTGGTGGTGCACATGGCACCATCATGGAGCTTGCTTCAAGATGAAGCAAAGAAGTGAAGCGTCCGATGGCATTCAGGCGATGAGGAAAAAGATGGACGGTTATGCCCCCGGTGGTAGGTGGGTGTGTTATGTAGGTCAAGGGTAGAGTGGTCATGTGGACAATAGACCCTAGGCCTATATAAGGAGAGGTGTGGCTAGTGGGAGAGGTGTCTCTCTTCCCATTAGCCTTGTGTTAGGACTCTATTCAAAGTGCTAGGAGAGGACTTCATGTTTGAGAGGAGAGTAGTGGGTGTGTGAGAGACATCTCTTGCTCTTCCAAATAGTGGGAGGAAGAGGGTGGCTTCCTAGCCTTGTACCTATGGATCTTGTAAGCACCTTTCTATGATATGAGAAGTATTTTTGTGCTCAAGATTTCCCTCTTCACTTGAATCCTGAAATTCCCTTTTTCCTATTTTTGGACCTTTTTTGTGGTGATTTTTTATCTCACTTTTGGACGGATTTTTGGCCCGGATTTCTTGAGAAACTTGTTGCTAGGATGAGATAGGATAATCCTCTATGGATCCTTGATGGAATTATTGGCTCTAGCACCTTCGATTTGAAGGATTTCTCAAGTTTCCCCTTTTTGGTGTTCTTGGCACAAGATCTGAAATTCGTGATGATTTCTTGAGCCAATTGAGTTGATCTCCTAGGATTAGGGTCGTGATGTGATGAGGATTCACTGGTCCAAAAATCGCATCATTTGGAGTTCATTTGATTGAGTTTTGGAGAAGATTTGAGAAGATCCCGAGAGTTTTTCTGTTCTGTCGGGGGTCGACCGGCACTGCCGATGACCAGGACCGGCACTGCCGATTGGACTAGTCTGTAGATTCCAGTGAGACTGCATCCCGCACCAGCACTGCCGATGACGCGCACCGGCACTGCCGATAGGCGTGACCGGCACTGTCGATGCCAACCGGCACTACCGATGGCAGGGATCAGCACTGTCGATGGGTGTTCAGTTCTAAACTATTGAGCATTGCTTCTTTCCTCTTTGTTTTCGCTGTGTTTTTTTGGTGTGGTTGATCACTCCTAGGGCTAGTACACCACAAGTTGGTGTGTGTAGTCTTGATGATCGATTTGGAGGTTGGCTTGGGTTATTTTTGGGATATAGGCCAAGTTCTCTTAGAGAATTTTATTTGGCTCCCATTCACCCCCCCTCTGGTCGCCTTCTTGGTCCTTCAATTGGTATCAGAGCCGATTTGATCACTAGTTGACCTTCACCAGCTTTGTGATCCGAAGGCGACATGGAGAAGCGTGTTGTCAAGCTGTGGATGTTCGATGGAGAGGACTTCCCCTACTAGAAGTCACGGACCAAGGCGTATCTGCTAAGTCAAGGATGTGCAATTTGGGAGATTGTTGATCAGGTGTATGCTATACCACAAGACCTGAACACTGCTTCTGCAGGTGAGTTAGTCAGGTATGAGGACAACTCCAAAGCTATCAATATTCTGCTTTCTGCACTTGGTAGGAGCGAACATGATAGGGTTGCACACCTTGACACTGCTCATGCTATTTGGGATAAGCTCTGCACTTACGATGAGGATACCAACCAGGTCAAGTCTATGCGTAAGGATTCTTACAATAGACAGTACCAAACCTTTGCATAGAAACCAGGCGAGTCACTAAATGACACTTTTCGTAGGTTTGAGGCAATTGTGTGCAACTTGCGGGCTTGTGGTACCCTTGTGTACAATGACAATGATAGAGCTAAGCAACTGCTGTACTCACTTGATGAAAATGTTTGGGGGGTTAAAATTGCTGCTCTAGAAGAAACTGCTGAATTCAATACCCTGAACTGTGAGCAACTGAATAGCAAGCTGAAATCTCATGAACTATCTAGGAAATCTCGTCCTAATCTTGCTATTCCTGCTTCTAGCATGGCTTTGCTTTCTAGTTCTGAGAAGGGTGATCACAGTTGTGCTTCTTATGGAACTAACCCCTCACTTGACCAAGTCAAGGCGAATGGGATGCCGGTGCAAGTGACAAGGGGGCCCGATGGACAGGGACTGGGAGAGACTTGCCGATGGTCAGGATCACGGGACAAGGTGACACGCGTCAACATCGAGAATCGTGCTTTGAGAAGCGTGCAAGGCAGTTTCCCGGTTTAGGCCTCAAAACCAGTTGTGGTGATTGGTGGTGCACATGGCACCATCATGGAGCTTGCTTCAAGATGAAGCAAAGAAGTGAAGCGTCCGATGGCATTCAGGCGATGAGGAAAAAGATGGACGGTTATGCCCCCGGTGGTAGGTGGGTGTGTTATGTAGGTCAAGGGTAGAGTGGTCATGTGGACAATAGACCCTAGGCCTATATAAGGAGAGGTGTGGCTAGTGGGAGAGGTGTCTCTCTTCCCATTAGCCTTGTGTTAGGACTCTATTCAAAGTGCTAGGAGAGGACTTCATGTTTGAGAGGAGAGTAGTGGGTGTGTGAGAGACATCTCTTGCTCTTCCAAATAGTGGGAGGAAGAGGGTGGCTTCCTAGCCTTGTACCTATGGATCTTGTAAGCACCTTTCTATGATATGAGAAGTATTTTTGTGCTCAAGATTTCCCTCTTCACTTGAATCCTGAAATTCCCTTTTTCCTATTTTTGGACCTTTTTTGTGGTGATTTTTTATCTCACTTTTGGACGGATTTTTGGCCCGGATTTCTTGAGAAACTTGTTGCTAGGATGAGATAGGATAATCCTCTATGGATCCTTGATGGAATTATTGGCTCTAGCACCTTCGATTTGAAGGATTTCTCAAGTTTCCCCTTTTTGGTGTTCTTGGCACAAGATCTGAAATTCGTGATGATTTCTTGAGCCAATTGAGTTGATCTCCTAGGATTAGGGTCGTGATGTGATGAGGATTCACTGGTCCAAAAATCGCATCATTTGGAGTTCATTTGATTGAGTTTTGGAGAAGATTTGAGAAGATCCCGAGAGTTTTTCTGTTCTGTCGGGGGTCGACCGGCACTACCGATGACCAGGACCGGCACTGCCGATTGGACTAGTCTGTAGATTCCAGTGAGACTGCATCCCGCACCAGCACTGCCGATGACGCGCACCGGCACTGCCGATAGGCGTGACCGGCACTGTCGATGCCAACCGGCACTACCGATGGCAGGGATCAGCACTGTCGATGGGTGTTCAGTTCTAAACTGTTGAGCATTGCTTCTTTCCTCTTTGTTTTCGCTGTGTTTCTTTGGTGTGGTTGATCACTCCTAGGGCTAGTACACCACAAGTTGGTGTGTGTAGTCTTGATGATCGATTTGGAGGTTGGCTTGGGTTATTTTTGGGATATAGGCCAAGTTCTCTTAGAGAATTTTATTTGGCTCCCATTCACCCCCCCTCTGGTCGCCTTCTTGGTCCTTCAATTGGTATCAGAGCCGATTTGATCACTAGTTGACCTTCACCAGCTTTGTGATCCGAAGGCGACATGGAGAAGCGTGTTGTCAAGCTGTGGATGTTCGATGGAGAGGACTTCCCCTACTAGAAGTCACGGACCAAGGCGTATCTGCTAAGTCAAGGACGTGCAATTTGGGAGATTGTTGATCAGGTGTATGCTATACCACAAGACCTGAACACTGCTTCTGCAGGTGAGTTAGTCAGGTATGAGGACAACTCCAAAGCTATCAATATTCTGCTTTCTGCACTTGGTAGGAGCGAACATGATAGGGTTGCACACCTTGACACTGCTCATGCTATTTGGGATAAGCTCTGCACTTACGATGAGGATACCAACCAGGTCAAGTCTATGCGTAAGGATTCTTACAATAGACAGTACCAAACCTTTGCATAGAAACCAGGCGAGTCACTAAATGACACTTTTCGTAGGTTTGAGGCAATTGTGTGCAACTTGCGGGCTTGTGGTACCCTTGTGTATAATGACAATGATAGAGCTAAGCAACTGCTGTACTCACTTGATGAAAATGTTTTGGGGGGTTAAAATTGCTGCTCTAGAAGAAACTGCTGAATTCAATACCCTGAACTGTGAGCAACTGAATAGCAAGCTGAAATCACATGAACTATCTAGGAAATCTCGTCCTAATCTTGCTATTCCTGCTTCTAGCATGGCTTTGCTTTCTAGTTCTGAGAAGGGTGATCACAGTTGTGCTTCTTATGGAACTAACCCCTCACTTGACAAGTCTTCCTTGGAGTTTGCTTTGTCTTCTCTTGTTGCAGCTTCCGATGAATAGATGGAGTGCATTCCTGACGAGGAGCTGTCCTTCCTCACAAGGAAGTTCAGGAAGTTCTACAACAACCGGAAGGAGAGAAGAGGAGGTGGTTCAAGAACCTACTTCGAGTGTGGTAACCCGGGACACTTCATCGCTGATTGTCCCAAGAAGAAGAAGAAGGCCGGGTACCGTGACAACAACACTGAAGACTTCAAGCAGAAGAAGAACCGCTTCTACAAGAAGGGCAAGAACTCCAAGAAGTTCGCCAAGGCCATTGCACGTGCTTGCGTTGCCACCTTGAGCGATGTTGACCTCACATCAAGCGAAGGCCTTACAAGCTCGGAGGAGGAGGTTGAAAAGCCACGAGTCAAGAGGAAGGATGACTTCCCCGGGCTTTGCTTCATGGCAAAGAACGACCACGACACCGACTCTGGATCCGACTCCGACACAAGCGAGGTACCTCCTACTCTTGATGAGCTCTCTTCTAAACTTGATCATTTGCGCAATGTTCTGCTTTTGCAAGATGATAAGTTGCACAGTGCTATTCGTGAGAGTAGAGAGCTTAAGTCTAAGTTGGAGAGTGCTGATTTTGAAATTGCTTCGCTTAGATCCAAGCTTGCTCGTGAGGACATTGTTGTTGAGTGTGAGTCTTGTCAAGTTGTGATGAGTGATCTTACACAGAGGGAGAGTGTGCATGCTCAATTTGCCAGTCAGCTTGAGAGTGCCCTCAAGGAGCTTGATGAGTTCAAAGCTAGACCAACTCTTTTGGGTGCATGTCAGAAGTGCCCCAAGCTCACAGATGAGTTGGAAGCTCAGTCCCTCAAAGTCAAAGAGCTTGAGTCCAAGTTGCTTCATGAGACTCGCTCTAAGGTCCTTCCACCACCTTGTGAGGTGTGTCTCTCTCTTAAGGACAAGCTTGTAATCACTAGGGAGGAAAACAAAGCCCTAGTTCAGGAAAATGACTATCTTGTGTCTAGGCTCTAGAGAACCCTAGTGAGTGAAGAGAAGATTGAGAGTGATTTGGCAAGAGTGAAGGAGAGTGCTTCTAGATCAACCTATAACTTGGGTTTGGGATTTGAGAGGTGTGACAAGGAGAGTGAGAATGTGGGTAAGTTTGTACCTAGCTCCAGCTACAAGGATGAGGAAAACACCATCAAACCCACTGACACATACTATCCACCCAATCCCAAACCCTCCTTCAACCCAAAGAAAATAAAGAAGCCAAAACCCAAACCTGCAATGCAAACCAAGCCTAATCCTGAGGGTGTCTACATTTGCATGTTTTGTGGTCGCAAGGGCCACTTGGATGAATTCTGTTATAGGCGTAAGAGGATTGAGAGGAAGCAAGCTGAGTTGACTAGGGATGCTTTTTATGATGATTTTGTTGACTTTCAGCCTCACTCTTTTTCTCGTGCCTATCGTGGACAGGGTCATTCCTCATATGGCTTTGATTCACGAAACAGAGGCTTTGCGTCGCAGCGCTTTGGCGCCCCACGTTTTCCCCATCGTGGTGAGCGTCACTCGCGTGGATTTGGCTTTCACACAGATGATTTCTATCTTCACAACTCAAGGTTTGAGTCGAGATGCTTTGACAGGCCATGTTTTCCCCATCGTGGTTCTCATCCCATGCGTTTGAATGATAAAGTGCAAAGAACTGTGATGACTACTACTGGTCGTATGGTTAAGTGTTGGATTCCCAAATGCTTTTTGATTAACCCCAGCACTGAGCCATCAACTTTCACTTCTCGTTCTTTGTAGGCAATAGGTGGAGGCTTGGAGAACAAGTGGTTGATGGATTTCGGGTGTTTGCGCCACATGACTGGAAATGCAAAGTGGTTCTCCAGCCTCACTCCCTTGAAGCGTCGGGAGTATGTGACCTTTGGAGATGACAAGAGAGGAAGAGTGAAGGGAAGGGGCGCGGTAAAGGTAAATGAGAACTTCACTCTCAATGATGTTGGTTTGGTTGAGTTTCTCAAGTACAATCTCCTCTCTGTCTCTCAGCTTCTTGACGTTGGTTTGGAAGTGCGCTTTAAGTCGAATGCTTCTTGTGTTCTTGATTCAAGTGGTTTCTTGGTTTGTGGGATTTCTCGCATTGGTAGAGTTTTTTAGGCTGATTTTGCTGGTTCTTCTGGTTCTCACAAGTGCTTGTTTGCTCAATCTTCTTCTGAGCTCTGGAAATGGCATAGGAGACTGGGTCACATGAGCTTTGACTTGTTATGTCGCTTGAGTGGCCTAGGTTTGATCCGAGGATTGCCTAAGCTCAAATTTGATAAGGACTTGGTTTGTGCTCCTTGTCGTCATGGGAAAATGATTGCCGCTTCTCATCCACCAATTAATTTGGTGATGACTGAACGCCCTGGAGAGTTGCTTCATATGGACACTGTTGGTCCTTCTCGGGTTCGTTTGGCGGGTGGGAAGTGATATGTTCTTGTGATTGTTGACGACTATTCTCGCTACTCTTGGGTCTACTTTCTTGAGAGCAAGGATGAAGTGTTTCATCACTTTTGGAGCTTAGCTTTGAGGTTGTTCAAGTAACTCCCTGGTGCATTACGAGCAATTCACAGTGATAATGGCACCGAGTTCAAGAACTCCTCCTTTGATGCTTTTTGTCTTGAGCATTGTATTGAGCATCAGTTTTCAGCACCTCGGGTTCCCCAGCAGAACGGTGTGGTTGAAAGAAAGAATAGGACCTTAGTGGAGATGGCCCAGACGATGCTTGATGAGCATAGGACTCTGAGGTGGTTTTGGGCTGAGGCCATTAGCACTACTTGCTATGTTTCCAATCGGATTTTCTTACGCTCAATTCTTAATGTGACTTCTTATAAGCTACGTTTTGGGAGAAAGCCCTCGGTTTCTCATTTGCGTGCCTTTGGTTGCAAGTGCTTTATTCTCAAGCGTGGCAATCTTAATAAGTCTGAGTCAAGGTCTTCTGATGGAATCTTTCTTGGTTACTCTCTTCATGGTCATTCCTACAGAGTTTTGAATCTGGAGAATAACACCATCATAGAATCCTACGATGTAACCTTTGATGAATCAAACTCTTGTGCAAGGAATGTGATTGAGTCTACAGGTGACAAGGAGATGAAGGAGAGCATCTTTGTAGAAGAGGACCTACAGGGCTTTAATGATGATGATGATGATTCACTTCATCTCTCATCTGAGCTTGTTCCTGCTGCTACCACTACTCCAGCAGAGGGTCCAGAAGCTTCTACATTGACTTCAGTAGCTATCGAGCAAGCTCCAGCTATGGTTGAGGGGGAGGTACACTCTGAGAGAGAGGCTCCTCACCACATTCAACGTCGACATCCACCTCAACATATGATCGGTAATCTTTATGAGAGGACAACAAGGTCAAGGTCTGCACATCTAGCTTGCTTTACCAATTCTCTCTTTGTTGCAATCTTTGAACCCCGGGATGTTGGACACGCACTATCTGATGAACATTGGGTTAATGCCATGCATGAGGAGTTGGAGAACTTTGAGAGAAACAAAGTCTGGACCCTTGTAGAGCCTCCCAAAAATGTCAATGTCATAGGAACCAAGTGGGTGTTCAAAAACAAACATGGGGAGGATGGTGAGGTTGTGAGAAACAAGGCTAGGCTAGTTGCTCAAGGTTTTAGCCAAGTGGAGGGCTTAGATTATAGTGAAACCTTTGCTCCTGTTGCTCGCATAGAAGCCATCAGGATCTTGCTTGCATTTGCTGCCTCCAAGGGCATTAGACTCTATCAAATGGATGTCAAGAGTGCTTTCCTAAATGGTTTCATAGAGGAAGAAGTGTATGTGAGGCAACCCCCTGGCTTTGAGCACCACAAATATCCAAACCGTGTGTACAAGCTTCAGAAGGCTTTGTACGGGCTAAAGCAAGCACCTAGGGCATGGTATGCTAGGCTTAAGACCTTCTTGCTAGAGCGTGGGTATGTCATGGGGTGTGTTGATAAAACCTTATTCACTCTCAAGCATCGCAATGACTTTTTAATGGTTCAGATTTACGTGGATGATATCATCTTTAGTGGTTCCTCTCATGCTCTTGTGTCCAGGTTTCAGGAAGCTATAGAAAGTGAATTTCAGATGTCGATGATAGGAGAGCTCACCTTCTTTCTTGGGCTTCAAATCAAGCAGTGCAAGCAAGGCACTTTCATACATCAAGCCAAGTACACGAAGGATCTCCTGAAGAAGTTCAACATGGTCAATGTGAAGCCATTGTCTACACCAATATCCACTACAACGGCTCTTGACCGTGATGAAGACTGTGAAGCGGTGGATCAAAGGGAGTACAGGAGCATGATTGGTTCCTCTTGTACCTCACAGCGACAAGACCCAACATACACTTTGCGGTGTGTCTTTGTGCTCGCTTTCAAGCTTACCCAAGGGTGACTCATCGCAAGGCTGTCAAGTGCATCTTCAGGTATCTCAAATACACCCTTGAGTTCGGTCTTTGGTACTCTGCATCTTTATCTCTTGATCTTATTGGGTATTCGGATGCGGACTTTGCTGGGTGTAGAATTGATAGGAAGAGCACTTCTGGCACTTGCCATTTCTTGGGTACTTCTTTGATCTATTGGTCTTCTCGTAAGTAGTTGAGTGTTGCCCAATCCACCACAGAGGCTGAGTATGTAGCTGTTGCTAGCTGCTGCTCACAAATCCTATGGGTTGTATATACCATGAGAGACTATGGGTTAACTTTTAAGGGTGTTCCACTCATGTGTGATAACTCCAGTGCCATATGTTTAGCCAAAAACCCAATTCAGCATGGTAAGGTCAAACACATCAATGTGTGATTCCACTTCCTGAGAGACAATGTTGAGAAGGGGGATGTTGAGCTCAAATACATTGATACCAAAAACCAACTAGCTGATATCCTCACCAAGCCCCTAGATGCTTCGAGACATGCTTTTCTTCGGGGGGAACTTGGTGTTTGTCATCCCTATGGCATCATTTGAGGGGGAGTTGGTTTTCACTTGTATATATGTATCTTACCATTTTCGCATTGCATCTCATATGTAATATATGCATTGGTAGATGAGCTTTGATTCTTATGCTTCATTGCATTTCTCCTTGCTATGATTGAGCTTGAGCTAAGTTGTGTGGATGTGATGGTAATCTCTCATGCTTAGATTTTCTAGATGGCTTGTTATAAACTCATGTGAGCAACTTGCTAATCTTAAAGGTAAACTGAGCTTCTTGTGAACCTTATGATCTAATCTTGCTAAAACTTGCTCACCATGTGTATAATTGCTTTTATTCTTGTTGAAGCTTGCATTAAGGCTAGTCTAGAGGATGTCTTGGCTTTGGCACCTTGTGTTTGCGAAATAGAAGGCTTTGCAAATGTTTAGCTCATGATGTAACATTGTGGTAACATGTGTTCCTTTTGCCGCAAAGGCATGCTCTTTTGTCTTGTGCATAATCCTGAAAAATCTACTAAGTACTTTGATCAAGAATTACTCAATAATGCCAAATCCAAACATTGTGACTTGAAGCCTCGGGGTGTTTGCCGTACCCAGTCGTGCGACCCTCCACATGGATAAGAGGACACATGAGGATAAACAATAATCACTTGATCAAACTGAGTCTCTGTTCCATATGTGAGTGTTTGTAGAGCTCATTTTCTGTGAGTGCTTGTTGCCCTTGTTGAGATTGAAACTGGCTAGATTCTTATGATTCACTTGGTGCTTGTTTTGCCTTGGATGAGAGTACTTACACATGTGGTGGCAGATTTTCTCATGATAAGCAAAATTTGATTCTATCTAAGCTAGTCAATCTTTCTGCTTAGCTTGTATAGCTCATGGTGTTTATGCCTTGCTATCTATATTTGATCTTTACATGATTAGGAGCTATTGCCTTTACACTTCATGGCACTATGGTTATGGTTAGCAAAGTTAAATGCTTGTTTGCATAATTGTTGAAGCTCCTTTGGTTTGCATTTTCATGCATTGCATGTTTGCTTGTTCTTTTGCCTCTTTGATGAGTTCATTGCCAAAGGGGGAGAAAATTTTGGGGTCATGCACAAATAATGCTAAGAAACTCATATGATCCATTTTGCACTACATGAGACCTACCACAACTTGAGGGGGAGCATATCATGATCTTGAGCGGTTTCTTGCACCTTTCACATTCTTTGTGTCTCAAGTCGCTTTCTTTGCCAACTCTTGGTTTTGTGATCCCTACTTGCTAGATGGCTTGTTTTCACCTTTTCTTTGGGTTTGGCCATTTGGATGTGCTTATTCGGCTTTGCATTTCAATCTCTAATCTTTGTGCATTTGGTGTTATCAATGTACTCATCAAGGGGGAGATTGAGAAATCATGTGGATATGTGCCATGGTTTGCTATATTTGTGATGAGTAATTGACTTGACCGGATTTGGTGTTTTAGTTGAAATGTGGGAATCCAGGGATTGCATGGGTTTGCATATCATGGTTATGACTAACCGGAGTTGGTGGAGATATTGGTGGTATTGCAGGAGATAGGAAATGTGTTTGCTTGTCTCATGATGTGTAGGTCACTGGAGTCAACTTGGCAGTCAACAGCGAGAGGATCGGGCACAAGTAGGGGACATGGAGCTAGACGATCGGGATGCCGAGTGAAGTCAAGGGTGATCCACACCGTACACGTAGAGAGGCAAGAAGCACGAACGGTTTCGCGGTTGAGCCTCAAAACCGTGGTGGTGATGAAGATGGCGTGTTGACCAAGTCAAGGCGAATAGGATGCCGGTGCAAATGACAAGGGGGCCCGTTGGACAGGGACTGGGAGAGACTTGCCGATGGTCAGGATCACGGAACAAGGTGACACGCATCGACACCGAGAAGTCATGCCTTGAGAAGCGTGCAAGGCGGTTTCCCGGTTTGGGCCTTAAAACCGGTGGCGGTGGTTGGTGGTGCACGTGGCACCATCACGGAGCTTGCTTCGAGATGAAGCAAAGACGTGAAGCGTCCGATGGCATTCGGGCGATGAGGAAAAAGATGGACGGTTATGCCCCCGGTGGTAGGTGGGTGTGTTATGTAGGTCAAGGGTAGAGTGGTCATGTGGACAATAGACCCTAGGCTTATATAAGGAGAGGTGTGGCTAGTGGGAGAGGTGTCTCTCTTCCCATTAGCCTTGTGTTAGGACTCTATTCAAAGTGCTAGGAGAGGACTTCATGTTTGAGAGGAGAGTAGTGGGTGTGTGAGAGACATCTCTTTCTCTTCCAAATAGTGGGAGGAAGAGGGTGGCTTCCTAGCCTTGTACCTATGGATCTTTTAAGCACCTTTCTATGATATGAGAAGTATTTTCGTGCTCAAGATTTCCCTCTTCACTTGAATCCCGAAATTACCTTTTTCCTATTTTTGGACCTTTTTCGTGGTGATTTTTTATCTCAATTTTGGACGAATTTTTGGTCCGGATTTCTTAAGAAACTTGTTGCTAGGATGAGCTAGGATAATCCTCTATGGATCCTTGATGGAATTATTGACTCTAGCACCTTCGATTTGAAGGATTTCTCAAGTTTCCCCTTTTTGGTGTTCTTGGCACAAGATCTGAAATTCGTGATGATTTCTTGAGCCAATTGAGCTGGTCTCCTAGGATTAGGGTCGTGATGTGATGAGGATTCACTGGTCCAAAAATCGCATCATTTGGAGTTCATTTGATTGAGTTTTGGAGAAGATTTGAGAAGATCCCGAGAGTTTTTCTGTTCTGTCGGGGGTCGACCGGCACTGCCGAAGACCAGGACCGGCACTGCCGATTGGACTAGTCTGTAGATTCCAGTGAGACTGCATCCTGCACCGGCACTGCCGATGCCAACCAGGACTACCGATGGCAAGGATCGGCACTGCTGATGGGTGTTCAGTTCTGAACTGTTGAGCATTGCTTCTTCCCTTTTTGTTTTCACTGTGTTTCTTTGGTGTGGTTGATCACTCCTAGGGCTAGTACACCACAAATTGGTGTGTGTAGTCTTGGTGATCGATTTGAAGGTTGGCTTGGGTTGTTTTTGGGATATAGGCCAAGTTCTCTTGGAAAATTTTATTTGGCTCCCATTCACCCCCCCCCCCCCCTCTGGTCGCCTTCTCGGTCCTTCAGATTCCGATTAATGTATATGCACCCTGCACAGATGAAGGAAAACTTCTTTACTTAGATTGGTTCAAAAACATAGATATGCCTTTGGATTATAACTGACTCATAGTGGGAGATTTTAACTTGATGAGGTCACTAGAGGATAGAATTAGGCCTAGTGGAGATAAAAATGAAATGCTGCTCTTTAATGAAGCTATTAGTGCCCAAGGATTTGTGGAGTTGCCTCTACAAGGAAGAAATTACACCTAGTCAAATAAGCAACAGAACCCACTTTTAGAAAGATTGGACTGGTTTTTCACTTCAAGTTTATGGGCTTCTGTTTTTCCACAATCAACAGTAAGTGCTCTCTCTAGAGACACCTCAGATCATGTCCCATGCCTCATTAAAGTTGCCACTTCAATTCCTAAGCCTCAAGTTTTTTTATTTGAATTTTTTTTGATGGAGCATGTTGATTTTCTACAAGTTTTCCAAGAAGCTTGAGCTCAACCGGTACAGACGATAGACAAAGCAAAGATTATAATGGCCAAGTTAAGGAAGGTCCTAAGAGAGTGTGCTTCTAACATCTCAAACCTTGCTATCACTATCACAAACACCAAAATGCTAATAGAGCTGATGGACATGATTGAAGAGACAAGGGACTTCACCTTACAAGAGTGGAACTTTAGAGAAATCCTGCAATGACATTTATAAAGGTTGTTGCACAAGCAAAAAATATATTGGAGACAAAGAGGAGATATAAAGTGGGTCAAATTTGGTGACGCCCCAACAATGTTCTTCATTGCTAGAGCAACTATCAATCATAGAAGGAATACAATTGTTGTGATCCAAGATGGTAACGGACAACTACATGCTGGTCATAGCAGTAAAGAAACTCTTCATTAGGAAGCATATAAAGATAGATTAGGTAATATTGATAGTTTCATAATGCAGTTCAATCTTAATGATTTGATGGATCAATTAGGTGGTCTTGGCTGGTTAGAGGGACCTTTCACACAACAAGAAATTGATGAAGTGGTTTTAGATTTACCCTCCAATAAGTCACCAGGTCCGGATGGATTTAATGCTGATTTTATCAAGAAATGCTGGCCTATCATTTTAGGAGACTTCTATGATCTTATTGCAGCCTTCTATGAGGGTGAAGTATGTCTGTAGAGCATTAATGATTCATTTATCACTCTGGTGCCTAAGAAGGATCGTACAACTTTTGTAGCAAACTTTAGACCAATATCACTCTTAAACTCCTCAATCAAATTGATCACAAAACTCTTAGCAAATAGATTGCAGGCAGTCATATTACAGTTGGTTCACAAAAATTAGTATAGCTTCATCAAAAAGAGAAGCATTCAGGATTGTCTTGCTTGGTCCTTTGAGTATCTACACATGTGTAAAATGTCAAAAAAAGGAAAGAAAGCATTTGACAAAACAGAGCATAAAGTCATCATCGATATACTCAAGCAAAATGGGTTAGGTACCAAGTGGATCAAATGGATGGAAATGATCATGAGTTTAGAAACCTCATTTATTCTTTTTAATGGGGTGCCTGGCAAAGTGTTTCACTATCGAAGTGGAGTAAGACAAGGTGATCCTTTGTCCCCTCTCCTATTTGTTCTTGCTGCTAATCTCCTTCAAACAATTATGAACAAAGGGAAAGATTTTTGGCCTTTTAAAGTTCCTATTCCTCAAGAAGTTGGAACTGACTTCCCGATAGTATAATATGTGGATGATACTTTATTAGTAATGGAAGCCTACCCTAGGAAACTGGTGGATCTAAAAGCACTTCTACATACTTTTGCCAAATCAACTGGGTTGAAAGTTAATTACACAAAGTTACAAATGATCCCTATCAATGTTAGCCCAGAAAGAATGGATATCTTAAATACCTTAAACCGACAAATAGCATCTATGCCTTTTACTTATCGAGCAAAGAGCAAGCATGTCAGCTCCAACAATGGATAGCTTTGTGGATTTAGCTTCTTGTTTTTTTTATTTTTATTTTTTCTTTATTTAGTTTTCCCTTTTGTACAGACTTATTAATCTTTAATAAAATTTTATAGGGGCTTGCCCCTCTAGTTCGTTCAAAAAATATATATATAGTACCAAAATGCTGACTGTGCAGACCAACCAACAGTATTGGTCTGAGAACATTTTAAAGAAGTCATAAAACAATTACTTTCTTTTTCTATAGTTAACCATGCAATCCTAGGTAAGGAAACAATAAAAATGTGCAGATCACAAACTCATTTGAATAAACTAGTCAAATCAGTAATTTAGTAAAATGAAGTATTCACCAAAGAAAAAACTATCTTGCCTTTGAGACCGATAAATGTAAGCAATCCCTTGGCGATCTTCCAAAACATGATCTTTATTGAATATTTTGATACATTTACCTGTCATGAGGATTTTAAAGGTAACAAGTTATCTAGCTAATTACAATTATATAATACTGCTACTATGAAGGTAGATCAATGTGCTACTTTACAGTCATATAGTTAAACACTACATTGTTTTACATACTCTAAGAAAAATGCAAAAGTTTCAGTGACAAATATGGGATTTTATTAGTACACAAAAGAAACGGATTAAGGCAATTTGCTGAACCAGTTAGACTGCATGAATGAAAACTAATCCACTGTATATCTACAAGTACTAGTAACACGAAAATAATCTATAGTTATTGCATCAGCGTGAATGATACCCTCCATGAAACCATTTATCATCTTGATTGTCAATTATCAAACATTGTTAGGTTGTAGATCCCAACAATTTCCCATCAGATTTAACTAGCCATATCTTGCTGCTATCTTGCAGGGTACATAGGAAGCCAATATGGGCTGCCTAATGCTATTGATCAAATTTCATTTTGACAGGGAATTGAGCAAGCTAGCCTGACAGCACAACGAGGGGCAACAAATGAGCCCTTAGAAAGTGTTAGCATTATCTCAATTAGAGACGCAGGATCAATCAACATAGATACATGATTGCAAGGGGAACTGCTGCAATTGCCATGCATAGAACCATTACATCATGACAAAAAACAAAATAGCTAATTCGATCTCAGGTCTATGGTTGCAGAGAAGGAATATTTCAAGAAGTACCCTGATGAAGCTGATGTCCTTGGCGTTGCTGCGGAAGCACTACCTGCAACAACGAAGTACTTACGAATCAGGCCATAGGGGTTGGTGCACACAAAGCTACAACAATGAAGCTACAAACAATTAAAAGCAATTTTGATCATACGGCAAGGTCAATCAAACAAAAGAAGGGTCTAAAATCTGAAAATCAAACTGTTTAACATAAAGTACAAACAACTCGCAGCAGAGAAGAGCATGGGGATCAAACACGAGGCTCCTAGGATGCCTATCTCGTCTGTCGCGGGTGGAGGCGTACTGCCAGAAGACCGGGGGCTGGTGAGCTCACCCGTGTGACATAGTGGAGGCGGCTCGGAGCAGCTCGTAGCCTTCTTCTTCACAGGTTGTCACGCCTAGCGACAAGAGCGTGATGTGCTACAGGGCGGGAATGACTCTGGGCAACAGCACGGGGTTCGCGCCAAGTGAAGCGGGCCGTGGGCCGCAGGCTGAAGAGGAGTGAGGCCCAACACCGAAGTATAAGAGGGATGTTGCATGAGGAATAGGATAGCTTTTGAGAAGATTGAACTATGTATCCTCTTTCTTTCTTCTTCCGCAATCCTGCCTCTGCTGTACTGCTTTTCCTGTATCTGACCAAACCTCGTGTGGTGTTCTCGGGAATTTAGAATCATATAGTGTGTGAGAATTTTTGTGTACGTCTCCATCCTCTCTTTTCCTTGAATTTGCTGCGCAAACTGCCTGGTATTACACTGGTATTAGAGACAGCCTTGTTGCGATTTCACGAAAATCTCTCGGACTTGATCTGTAAAATTCTGGGGGAAGGTGGAGATCACAGCTGCGGTCTCCATAAATCTGCTACCTCGGTTGGATGGGCTTGGAGGAGAGATCGCAATGGCGCCATACAAACCTGGTCCGCAGGCGCAGTTCCTACAAAACGCCATGGAGGAGTCGACGAAGTCCATGCTGGAGGCGATCTCCAAGCTGCAACAATCGGTGGACGTCCTGAAGACCAAGGTGGATGAGCAAGGCCATGAGTCAGGACGTATGAAGGTGAAGTTGGATCTAGCGATGGGCAGCCTGACACTGGTCCAACAAGAACAAGTGCAGGTCACCAAGCTGTTGCAGACCGCTCACCTGTTGCAGCAGAGTTTGGCAAGTGCTGGTGTGGCGGGCTCTCATCCAGAAGGATCTCAACCTCCACCAAGCTCCGCTGGAACTAAGCACACACAACCGCCTCAGCAACTCTCGGTGAGATTCCACCCCCCACCCCCGCCTTCTGATGGTGACCATGAGAATCGTCAGAAGCGACAGTGGATGCCGAAAATGGATTTCCCCAAATTTGATGGTTCAGATGCATTAGTTTGGCTAGATAAGTGTAGCTCTTACTTTGCACTTTATCAAGTTCTTGATATGTTTCATGTGAGTGCTGTGTCCATACACCTAGAGGGCAGAGCTGCACACTGGTTCCCGTCATACAAGTATACACCAGGATTCCATGTTTGGGAAAAGTTCGTGAGTGCTGTTATAGCAGAATTTGAGGTGGATACACTGAGGAGTAAAACAATGGAGTTATTGGGGTTGAAACAAGTGGGGTCAATGGAAGAATATCACTTTTAATTTTGAGCAGCTTGTATACAACATCAAATTGTATGATGAGGTTGTTAGTGAAACAATGCTGGTATCTAGATTTTTTATGGGTCTTAAGGATGACATCAGGTCCTCTATCGAGATGCAGCTTCTAGAGACTGTCCAGCAAGCTGCAATATTGGCACAGGTGCAAGAGCAACTCTTGCAGAGGACAAAAATGGCTTGGTCACGTAATTTGAGCAACAAGCAGAATGTCGCCTTCCCCAAGCAGGATAACAAACAGTCATTCTCTCCCAATGAAATATGGAAGGCTAAACAATTGAAAGACTACAGAAGAATGCACAATCTGTGTTACAAGTGTGGTGAAAAGTAGTCTCCATCTCATAAGTGTCCCAAATTACCAGCTGGCCTGCTAGCAGCATAGTTGAGTGCCATTCTGACAGAGGTTGGAGATGGTGGTGGGTTTCTCTCAGATGCAGTCTTGGATGCAATGGAATGCTTGCCTGAGATCACTCCTGATGATTCTGCATATCTCTGCCTAAATGCACTCTATGGCACTCAATAGCATAAAGCCATCCAGCTCAGAGCAATGGTTGAAAATCAGGTGCTTGTTGTGTTCCTGGACTCGGGGAGCTCTCATACATTTCTCAATGCAGCTATGTTGAACAGAACTTCCCTTAGCCCAACTGTTGTGAACCCCCTTGAATGTGAGAGTAGCAAATGGTAATATTGTGCAATGCAATCAAGAAGTGAAGGACATGGAGTGGTGGATCTAGGGCCACACATTCATAGTGGATGCTAAAGTCATAGCACTAGGGGCATATGATCTGATTTTGGGCATGGATTGGCTGGAACAATTTAGACCCATGACTTGTGATTGGCTACAGAAATGGGTGGAATTTGACTATCAAGGCAAACAAATCAGACTCCAAGGAATTCTACCCAACAAACTTCCCTAGCATACAAAATTGTAGGAAATGTCAGGAGAAGAATTATGGAAACTATACAAGGGCAATGATTTATGGGCTGCTATACTCATAGCACCTGCTTCTGATAATACTGCAATGGAGAAGCAGTACATGACCAAGGGAATTCCTACTGAAATCAAGATTGTGTTACACCAGTATGATCATCTATTTCAACCACCCACTGAACTTCCTCCATCAAGAACTTATGATCATTCAATATCACTGTTGCCAAATACAACACCCATCAATAGTAGGCCATACAGATATACACTTGACCAGAAAACTGAGATAGAGAGACAAGTGCCAGCAATGCTTCAGTATGGGTTGGTTATCCCTAGCCTCAGTCCCTTTGCATCACCTGTTCTGTTGGTAAAAAAGAAAGATGGATCCTAGCATTTTTGTGTTGACTACAGGAAGCTCAATGAAGTAACTACTAAAAACAAGTTCCTTATGCCTATCATTATAAATTCTTGGATGAGATAGCAGGTGCCAAGTACTTCACTAAACTGGATTTGAACTCTAGTTTCCATCAGATAAGGATGGCTCCTACTGATGAGTTCAAGACAGCTTTCAAAACTCACCATGGTCACTTCCAATTCAGAGTAATGTCATCTAGTCTCATTAATGCCCCTGCAATATTTCAGTGCTTGATGAATTCTATATTCTCTGAAGTTATGAGAAAATTTGTCTTGGTTTTCATGGATGATATCCTGATATATAGTAGGACTCTTGCTGACCATGTGCAACATCTACAGCAAGTCTTCCAAGTACTTACTGAAAACAAGTTGTTCATTAAATTCAGTAAGTGTTCCTTTGCTCAACATCAGATTGAATATTTGGGCCATGTCATTTCTGACATGGGAGTAGCTACTGATCCATCCAAAAGTGAGGCTATAGTACAATGGCCAGTTCCTCAAAATTTTACTAACTTGAGAGGATTTTTGGGGCTGACTGGGTATTATAGAAAGTTTGTCAAGTCTTATGGCATACTGGCTAAGCCACTGACCTCCATCCTTCAACACAAGACTTTCCATTGGTCTCCTGCAGCCTAACAGGCATTTGGATCACTGAAGATGGCTATGGTGAACACCCCTGTGCTTGCACTCCCTGATTTTGAGCAACCCTTTGAGATTGACACTGATGCCTTTGACACTGGAGTGAGTGCTATTTTGTCTCAACAAGACCACCCCATAGCTTACTTTAGCAAAGCTTTGAGTACAGCCAACCAGAAATTGTCCACATATGAGAAAGAATTTTTGGCTGTCCTCATGGCAGTGGAAAAGTGGAGACCTTACCTCTAAAGGAAACCATTCATCATTAAAACTGATCATAGAAGTTTGTGTCACTTACAAGACCAAACCCTTTCTACATAGATGCAAAGAAAGGCAATGACAAAGATGGCTGGACTATAGTTCAAGATTCAATATAAAAAAGGACCTGACAACAGAGCTGCAACCTTATGCTCAATCTTTAGTGGTTAACATGCCATGTCCCAAATTAGCTACGAAATCCTTTGGCCCTTATAGCATTCTGGAACGAATTGGGGCAACTGCATATAAGCTGGAACGTCCTACAAGCAGCCTGGTACATCCAGTCTTTCATGTCTTCTAGCTAAAGGAATTTCATGCTGATCATACTCCAATTTTCATTGAGCTGCCATCACCTCCTGCTTTGGACGTTGCCGACTTGGAACCAGAGGCAATTCTGGAGCGACAGTTGACAAAAAAGGGGAACTCGGCCATTAGACAGGTCTTGATCAAGTGGTATGGTTTGCCGTCTAAAATGGCTACATGGGAGGACTATTATGTTCTCAAGTCAAAGTTTCCTTCTGCAGCGGCATGGGGACACGCCGCCTCTCAAGGAGGGGGCACTGTCATGCCTAGTGACAAGAGCGTGACGCGCTACAGGGCGGGAATGACTCAAGGCGACAACACCGGGTTCACGCCAAGTTAAGCGGGTCGTGGGCCGTAGGCTGAAGAGGAGTGAGGCCCAGCACCGAAGTATAAGAGGGATGTTGCGTGAGGAATAGGATAGCTTTTGAGAAGATTGTGTATCATCTTTCTTTCTTCTTCCTCAATCCTGCCTCTATTGTACTCCTTTTCCTGTATCTAACCAAACCTCGTGTGGTGTTCTTGGGAATCCAGAATCATATAGTGTGTGAGAATTTGTGTGTTCGTCTCCTTCCTCTCTTTTCCTGGAATTTTTTGCGTGAACAGCATGGTATTACACAGGCAACGACCACGAGCCTCTCCCATTTGTCACAAGCTGTGTTGGTGAGTTGGCCTCTCCCCTGCATTGTAGGTGGAGGCGATGGGATTGGATCTCCCCTCAGCTGGTGGAGGCGGCAAATTCTATCGATGGTGGAGGTAGTGAGTTGGAGGGATCCTATGATATCAATGTAGACGGATCCGACAATATGGAACTGATGACATAGCGAGGTGGATCTAGTGAGGAGCAGTTAGAGGTTGCTGGGTGGCGGGATGGATCTGGCAATGAGCAGTTGCATGCGGATGCGGCTGGGTGCATGCGGGATTGAGGAGGAGCAGTCACAGGCAGACACGTCTAGGTGTAGCTGGATGCGACCAAATTAGAGGAAGGCGGCCGAGGAAGAGGAAGGCAGCTTGGAGCAGGCGAACGACTGCTGTAGAGGTGGTTCAATAATGGGAACACAGTGGGATGGTGGATATGGGCGGAGGAAGATGGATCTGGTTCAAAGGCGGATCTAGTTGCGCACAGGCAGAGGCGCTCAGAGGTGACAAACGTGGGCAATGCCGGTTTGCAGATGTGGTCGGGCAAGAGAAGAATGGTAGACGCGGGCCCAAACACGGCTGGATTCAGGTGGAACCAGCCGGGGGAGAGGAAGGCGGTCGAGCCATAGAAAAGCAACAGATGCGGATCGAGGTAGAGGCAGGGTGCAGTTTGCAGGAGGGGTCCGGTTGGCAGGAGGTGGGACGAATTGGGTCATAGGCAAGGTTGGAATAACCGGATTGACCGATCGGCTTGGTTTGGTGAAAAATCAACCAATTAACCAGGATAACCGACCGATTAAACGTATTGCTACAGTACCAGGTCCGTTTTTTGGGGCTAACCAGTCGGGATCGATTAAACATACTAGCCGGGACCGGTTTTCTGGTTAACCCGGTTAATCGGCTAGTTATTACCGGTTATTCCAACCTTAGTCATAGGTGGGACAACTGATCGTACGTGGGTTGAAAGATCACATGTTGGATGAAGGTCGCAAGGTGGGATGAAAGATCACATGTTCGATGAAGGTCGCAGGTGAGAGAGAGAATTCTTTTCAGATTTTTTAGTAGTAGAGATATTTCATCGTCATTTCATGATCATTAATGAGTTCTGCTTTTATTCATTGTTTTAGATTATGACTGATGCACTTGGTTTCTTTACATTCCTGTGCATACCCTTTCTTTATTTATATATGGAATGTATGTATGGTGTGTTTTACAAGATTATTATCTTCTAGTGCACTATTACCTTGATAATGCATGTTTTTATAGGGACATCTCTAATTACATCATCATTTGTGGAATGATATGTGATTATTGTTCTCTTATATCCTATACATGTCATCCACATATCACCACTCATCTTTGAGCCATGTTTTACTCTTCATAATCTTTTAAGGTATTAATGGTTTGATCATGAGGTAAGCTTTGAACTTTCAATTCCTTCTTTTCCCTTCCTCTCGATCATGTTTGTTTAAGATAAGTAGTGTTGTCATCAATCACCAAAAAGAGGGAGATTGTAAGCTTCGTGGTCATTGGTATGGAACCCCAAAGGTATGAATGTTTTGGTGATTGAGTACCAACATGAAATATGCGCTAATGCCAACATCTAGTGCTGTGGATGTAGAGACAATATATTATCTATCAACTCAACATGTGCACATGGTGAATGGTCGCATTTGTATACTTGTTGAATTTGCATTCTTTGCATTCAAGCATTCTTCCATTGTTATACCTTACATGCTTCCAAGCATGTTTCTAGGGGGAGTTTCTTATTTACAATGTGAGTATATGACCCTCTAGATGATCACATAGTGATCTTTGTGCTTCATGCCCATTGAGTCATGTTCAAACGAGTTCTGAAGTTAAATCTACTCACATGGCTCAATTACTAGTGACTCATATATTCCCAACACACTAATAACTAACCATTGCATACTTGAGGAAATATTTTGTTGAGTCATGTGTGTAGGGAGAGCTACGGTGGAATGCCATCATGACCAAGGAGGAGCACAATGAAAGGGGGAGTTTCCTAACTCTTTTCATTTATTATTTGCTCCTTGGTTCTTGTGTGTTTAGTTCTCGGTTTGTGGTTTATGGTGATAGGTGACAAAGGGGGAGAAAGACATGAAGATCCAAAAGGCCAAGTCAAGATTGATAGCACAAAGGGAGAGAAGTACATGAAGATCATAAGAAGATGGATGTGGAGGACATGATGGAGAGATGACCAAATGAAGATGATCAAGACAATGGAGCATGCTCACTTAGAGTACACATGAAGATCATGTCATGATGAACATCTACACCAATATGAAGAAGAACAGCAATGAACATCTACATCTATGGTGCATGTCTACATCAACAAGATCAACTACCACGACACCATGACAGGCGCAAAATCCACCTCAAGCTCAACTTCTAGTGCGCTACATGATTGGATTGTTCATCCTCAACACATAGCACATTCCAAGGGGGAGACTACTTCCAAGGTAAGGATCAAGGTAATTTGTGGGCCTTTATTTTCTCTTGATTCCTCGTTTTTGTTTTCGTTTGAGTCTTTTGTCCTTTCTCTCTTATTCTTTCAGGACTCGTTCATTTTGGATCACCATAAGTAGTGGTTGTCATCCATTACTGGAAAAAGAGGAGATTGTAAGGTTCATGACCATTGAGGTCACCCCAAGGTATGAATCTTTTGGTGATGAATGACAAACATGAAATGTGACTAATGTCTACACGAGTGTGGTGCATGTAGGAAACCCTTCTACTGAATGATGATCGTTGATGGTTGCCTTGGCGATTGATAACAATGACCATACGCATGGAGCTTGATGGAGTACAAGGGTTGATGGAGATGGATCAAGGCTAAGGACAAGCTTTAGAGCAAGTGTTTGGAACACTTGTCTAGTTGTTAGGGCTTTGAGTCCATAGGAAAAACCGGACTATCAAGGGGGTATAGGTCATGTCTCTTTAGGTCATGCTAGTCGATGACATGCATGGATGCTCAGTGAAATTACAGGCACTAGGTGATAGTGGAGAAGCCAAGGAGCTATTAGAAGAATCTGGGAAACAAAGTAAAGTGAGGATGAGGAGTTTCAGCTTCTGGACAGAGGGACCGGATAGAAGGTCGAGAGTAACCAGACTTCATGGTCATCAGAGGAGATGGCACATCAGAGAGAAGACTTTGCAATGAATCTGTCTGTACTGAAGACCATAGAGACCAGATGGTTTGGTCTATAGACTGGATGATCTGGCTTGTAGGGGTGAAGCACGGGACAGAGAAGAAGCAATTTTAGGAGCTCTCTGAAATTGACGAACATAAAGAGACTGGACGGTCCGGTCAGTAGGAGATCACTTGTGTACAGTAAAGCCGATGGCTCTGGGAGCCATTCCAGGAGTGACCTAATGGTCAGGCAGTGATCGGACAGTCCGGTTAGTGTGTCCAGACAGGTGATTTCATGGAGCAACGACTATTTTAAGGTTGGAAGTCTATATAACTTCGTTGCTGGGGTCTTGGAGACCTCTCTTGGCCATTTGGATAGCTAGGAGCATCTATTGGCAGCCAAGAGGAAAAGTGAGGAGCAATAGGTGAGGATATTGGATATCTTAAGAGTGCTAGTGAGAGTAATTTGAGCATCTATCCACATCTAAGGCTAAGGTGTCCTTGAGGTTGTGATCTAGGCTATTACTCTTGGTCTATGGTGAGACCTAGACCGGTTAGGTGTCTATGATCGAGCCTATCATGATTGGTTATGAAGGTCATCACATGTTTATACATGATTTGAGCCCGTCATTGAAAGGGGCATCGCCAGTGAGCACCCATGTTGGCTCGAGGAGTCTGGCAACTTCTTGAGGGAGACGAGCTTGTGCCTTGGTGTTAGCAGTGATGCAACCAAGTCTTCACTCTGATAGTGATTGTGGGCTCGTGTGCGAGAACTCCACTTGGTGGCGAGAGGGACCGGTACTCTGGCGGGAATGATCAAACAAGGAGTAGGGGAAGATGTCATACTTCTGAGACCTCGGGTGAAAATATCATGAGACCTCAGGAGTTGCCTTGGGTTGATTGATCATCCTTGTAAGTATTGTGCTACCCATACTTGTGTGCTCTAGTTCTTTATCTTATAGATTTGCATGAGTAGGTTCCTTTGCTAGCTTGTTGTGTGCTTCCACGTGTCTTTGATTACTAGCTTGCATAGGAGTTGTGTGCCTCGTGTGTGATCTACTAGTATGCATAGGATGTCTTTCCTTCTATAGGATTATCTTCTTGCTAGTGTGATCACGACTAGAATTGTTTAGGGGTTGTTTGAGTGGAAGGTTTTAGGCATTGACAAATTAGGTACATAGTTTGAGTTCCTGATTCAGCCCCCATCCCCCTCAGTCACTAGATCCTTTCAAGTGGTATCAGAGCCAAGTGCTCATCATAGGCCTTGAATAGTGATCGTATTGAGTTGGGATGTCATCCCATTCGGGGCCGGTCATGGGTCATGCAAGGATCGCTTGAAAAGCTACCTAAATGCCATGATTTCGGATAAGTTGATGGATACTCTTGTGGACTTTGCCAATACCATTATCGATAATCATGTGTACGATGATGATTGTGTGGATGTGCCTAGTTCTAGTGAGTGCCTAGATTCCTCTAATGATAATTTGATAAGTTGCACTTCTAGTGTGCCTAATGTGATGAATGATAATGATGTGTCTCTTAATCTTGCTTGCTCTTCTAGCATGACTAGTACTGTTGATGCTTATGAGCCTTTTGTTGATCATGCTAGCGACTCACTTGTTAGGGAGTTCTTTGATTTCTGTGCTAATGAGAATGAGGACTTACTTAAATCTCTTATTCATTTGCGAGATATCGTGGATGTAATTGCATAAAATGAAAGACCTTTCGAGCTCCCAAAGATATTGATTGTCGAGAAGATCCTCACCTTGCTCCCTAGCAGCAAGCTCCTCTACATCACCCTTGACCTCATCATGGACAAGAATCTTTTTGTTGATGATGTGATTGGGCTGCTCTTCAAGGATAAGAAGATCACCACAAGCTTGACAAGGAAGAAGAAAGTCAAGGTAAACAATGAAGAATCAAGCAAAGGGAAAGAAGTAGCTTTGAGCTCAAACTTCTTTGATCCCTCCACAAGATTGTCTTGCAACAGCTTCTACAAGCCCTTCGGATCGAGACCTACATCAAGCTCTTCATCAGGTTCTTCATCAAGATCTACCCCAAATGTCATTCTAAGTTCTACTCCAAGCACTTTAGGTGGACCACGCATTGGTGTGAGAGGAGCGCCAACAACAATGCTCACAAGATCAATTGGGATGATTGATCTCACCACTGCGGATCCTACGCCTCCACCTCCTCCACCATAAGATCACCTTTGGCATCTTCATCGAGCTCCCCAACAAGATTTCTTCTTTCAATTTGATGAATTTGTGAGAATTCCGAATGATGACCTTTGTGAGACTCTCTTGAGCATTTATGATCTTGTGTGTAGGATAAACTCCTTTCCAGGACTACGGAGGATTTCACCACGTGAAGTGATTGACAAGTGCCTCCTACAAATCACCACTTCTGAGAGGGGTCTCTTGCTTCAGGAGGTGATCAACAGAAGGCATGAGCTCTCAATTGAGAGAGCAATAGAGATGATACTTGTGCTCCACCCACAAGTGGGACACATGCTTGAGCATGTCACGGGTCTCTATGATCCTCCCTATTACTATATCAACCTCGACAATTCACACATGGGGGATGGTTATGGTCATTGGAGGTATCGTGCTCCCAACCATCCTATAAGGAGATGACTTCATGAAGGGATTGCAAAAATCCCTAATTATGAGGATGGTCTCATTCGACGTGATGAGGTTAGTGAAGGTAAATTGAGTAATTCTTTGAATACTAACCCTTCTTCCTCTAGTGCTTGTCTTATGGCTACTACTAGGGTCAACTACAAGAGTGGAGGTACCCACTTGATACTTGATAGTGGGTGCACTCAACACATGACCGGGAAACCATCCATGCGCACCAACATTGATTAAGACAAAGATAGTGAGAAGGTGAATTTTGGGAACAACTCAAAGGGGAGAGTTAGAGGCTCAAGCAAGGTGGCTATTACAGAGGACCTCCATCTCTCTAAGGTCTTTCTTGTGGAAACCCTCAATTTCAACCTCCTGTCTATTGGTCAGATTTATGTTATGAGATTTAAGTGCACATTTGATGAGGATGGTGTAATGATTGAGAATGCAAAGAAAGGGCTAGTATTTCATGGAGTGATGCATGGAAACTTGTATGTCATAGACTTCAAATCAAGCAACATGCCACCAAGTACTTGCCTATTCACAACAAGGCAACTAAGGGATGGTTGTGGCATAGAAGATTGGCACATGTTGGGATGAGTTGGCTCAGAAAAGTGGTCAAGAGGAACCTAGTTGAAGGAATCAAGAATGTCACATTTGAGAAGGACAGACTGTGCAGTGCTTGTCAAGCTTGAAAGCAAGTTGCTTCTTCTCACCCCACCAAGTCTTTCATGTCAACATGTCATCCTCTGGAGCTGTTGCACATGGACTTGTTTGGGCCAACACATTATAAGAGTCTGGGAGGCAATCTCTATTGCTTGGTGATTGTGGATGACTTGACAAGATACACTAGGACCTTCTTCCTTGTGGACAAGTCTCAAGCAAGTGGTATCTTCAGGAAATTTGCAAGGAGATCAAAGAATGAATCAAGGCCAACATTGTGAAGATAAGGAGTGAAAATGGGTCTAATTCAAGAATATGATAATGGAGGAGTATTGTGAGAAGAAAGGGATCAAGCATGAATTCTCCGCTACATATACTCCCGAGCAGAATAGAGTAGTGGAGAGGAAGAACAAGACACTCATCACTCTTGCTCGTGCTATGCTAGATGAGTATGGAACTCATGAGAGGTTTTGGGATAAAGCAATCAACATGGCTTGCTACATTTCCAACTATGCATATCTCCTCCGATTGTTGAAAAAGACACCCTTTGAGCTATTGGTTCGATGGAAACCGAATGTTTCTTATTTTTTGGGTCTTTGGCTACACATTTTACATTCTCAAGAAGAGGAGGAAGCCCAGGAAGTTTGATAGCAGAACGGATGAAGGCATTCTTGTTGGGTACTCAGGGACTTTTAAGGCATATAGGGTCTACAACTCAGCCAAAGGTTGTGTGGAAGAATCCTATGATGTGCGATTTGATGAGTCAAATAGTTCTCAAAAGGGAGATGAATTTCATGAAGTGAACATTGGAGATGAACCCATGAGGGAAGCTTTGAGAAGCATGCCCGTGGGTGAGGTTTTACCCAACAAGGCCAATGACGATGATATTGGTGAGCCCTCTACTCCATCACCTCGACCAACCTCATCCATCGAGCTGCAAGAACCAACCCAAGATGTCATTGACACACCCACTAGCTCCTCCCAAGATTCATTGAGAGTGCACCCATCTACCCATGAGGAAACCCAAGTGAGAAGTGAGCCATAAAATTCCGCACATACCTTACCTCAAGCCACTTCTCCAAGCTCTTCACATAACACCCCCTCATCCACTCCGAGCTCTAGTTCCAAAAGAAGAAAGCATATGAGTGATTCCCCCACCTCACTATGAATCCAAGACAATCATATCACAAGAGAGCAAGCAATCCATGATGCACAAGATACTTCACCTAGATCTTCTCCCACACAAGAAGAACCTCATCCTAGACCCAAAGCTATCAACAAAGATCATTCTCGTGACTTGATCATTGGGAGTCCATATCAAGGGGTAAGGACAAGGAGGAATCAATACAAGCCCAATTATGTGAATGAAGAAAATATTGATGAGGAAAATGTTGCAATTGAGAACTTCTCCTTCGTCTCTATGATTGAGCCCACAACCATTGATGAAGCTATGAATGATCACAAGTGGATAATTGCTATGTAAGAAGAGTTGAACAACTTTAAGAGATGCAAAGTATGGAAACTTATTGAGAGGCCCAAAAATCATAAAGTTGTTGGTACCAAGTGGTCTTCAAGAACAAACAAGATGAGAAAGGGATCACTGTCGAAAACAAGGCTCGCCTAGTGACTAAGGGATATTCTCAAGTGGCAGGTTTGTCGATACTATTATCGACAGTGGATCATAGGGTAGTCCATGATCCTTATTTATTGGTAAAGGCATGCGCGAGACCGAGAGTTGATGGACACACAAGACGCAGGGTTTAGACAGATTCGGGCCTCCCAAAGGATAACAACCCTACGTCTTGTGTTCTGTGGTGTATTATGCGGTATGATGCCGGTTGTCAATGAGAGAGCCCCTGTCCCTCCTTATATATCTGGGGGCAGGGTTATATGGCAAGTCTCCTAGTCGGTTACAACATGATTTCCGACTAAGATTCTATCTCTAACTTTCTATCTCTAGTATTGACTTGTCGTCTACTCCAAGTAATAATCCGAGTAGTTATCTTCATGGGCTTTATCTTTATTTGACCCCAGCCCACTCGGCAATATATCCGAGTGGTGAGATATCCCTGGTATATATATATCTCACAGTAGCCCCCGAGAGCTTTGCAAGTTAGTTGTTGATCTTCAGTTGATTGACTAATGCTTCACCATGAATATGATTCAACTTTTTCATGTAGGGGAAAAAATCTACCTACTAGGTGCAGGTATAGCCCCCGACTCAGAAGGTATTTAGATCACAAAATATCTTGTGAGTCAAAAATAATAACACTGTATGTAAATCTGGATCTACCACTTTCTCCGACTGATTCAATGATGAGTTTTAATACGGTAGCCCCCAAGATTGGTTCTACCACTCCCCCCAACTGATAAAAGGAACCATTGGTACTAATGAATCCGAGTGATACTTAATCAGATATATCAAGCATAGCAGCCCCTGGGCGTAATTCCGAGTGAAAAATATCAATTTTTGGAAATAATTCCTAGTGAAATCATGAGTAGAGAATCATGATTGAGTGATCCAATGACTCAGCGCTCCGTGATCGAGTGATCCAATGACTCGGCGTGCCGTGGCCGAGTGATCCAATGACTCCGCGCACCGTGGCCGAGTGATCCAATGACTCGGCGCTCCATGACCGAGTGATATCGACGAGATAACTATAATACAAGAACATAAATAATATAGTTATATGTAAAACTAAATACAAAGCATTGATGAAACAACACCTTTAATATCTAAGTCTGTTGGATTTCTGTTATTCGTCTAAGGCTTATGTTTGCTTAGAGTACTGGTAGAAATAACCGATCATTCAACTAACAGACATAAAAAATAATCAAGGTTCATTAAAAGAACGATGTGCACGACAATTTTGATAAATAACATGAGCCATAGAGCTAGACTAACCAACTTGGATAATGGGAGTCAGACGGGCAACAAAACAGCTGAACTCCTCCTAATACCACTTGTGTACTGCTAAACTCATTCGGCCAAACATATACGAGTCGAAATCAACCGAGAAAAATTATTGACCAATATTGTCAAGGCAAAAAGAAGAGTTCAAAAAAAAACTCAAAACTATCACATAAGATGAAGAACCTACAGCCTTCAAATCGAGCTCATATGCATAAAAAACTATAAAATTTACTTAGTTTTGATATTCGACGAATTATAGATGAGCCATATATAAGCCTCCGAGCGTGTGGCTTGATTGTCGATGCAAGGATCCCAATCGCCGTGTTGTTTTGCCGAGTGATTAATCGAGTCGCCGAGTAACTGGCAAGTCTCTAAATCATAAGCCGCCGAGTCGTCGTGTTGCTGACATAATAACTGAGTCACCAAGTACTCAGCCGAGTAGTCAGGATGACATCCATGAGCCACGATCTGATCTCCAGGGCACCATACAGCCAACGTTGCTCATAGTGATCTACTCGTACATGCACAAAAGATGTCAAGTATTCCATTAATCAGATAGATTAACATTAAAACAATAAAATAATATGAAAAAAAAATAAGATGGTAAGAGACTGCCTTGGACACGTGAATGCTCAAACTCCCAATTGAACAAAACAATGACCGGTTCTGTTTAGACTGCCAGAGTCGGTGATTTGTTTTTGCTAATGTCAATCCCATGCGATAGTTTCACCATGCAAGTTGATACAACCACGGCGTAGCTTAATCCTCAAATCAGCATTGAATAAACAATGCTAATCACAGCAGCCGGTCAAGAGAAAGCTTTTTTGTCTTTCACTATTGTCTGGTGCGTACGGCTAATCTGACAACAGCTATCCTCAAAGAAACTCGAAGTCAAAGCTCGGCCACGGATCGAAACCACCGAGGGCTATGATCCATGTATCCATTCACGCCATCAAACTTAGAGATCAAAACTCCAGAGCGATGACACCAGCGACGAGAACAGCTTGGCCGAAATTGACATCATCAAACATAAAGACCCAAACTCCACATGTGGAATTGAGCCGGACTCCATACAGGTCATGTCTATGCAACAACCCATCACCTTATTAGTGTTCCGACTAACCAAATTGATAAGCATAGTTTGAAGAATAAAATAATGCAGAGGGAATATAATAAGGAAAGAAACTTCCCTTGTTTGACACATGCACCACTCGTAGCAATGTCCTAGTATGTAGCCGGAACTCGATGGGATCGTTCGCTTCTAAATTTGCTAGTTCGTGATCTTCAACAATTCTCTCGCCAACTCCATGCACAATGCAATCGATCAGCAATTATCCATGACACCAACAATGGCAGCGTGGACAAGCGTCGTCGACCCATCAAGTAGATGACGGGATTCACCGTGTTGCTCAAAGATTGATTAGCAAAATAAAACGGCGTACAACTTGGACACACATGCAAAAAAAAAGTATGTCACATAATAAATATGCAACTTATTAATTAATATGGATTGATTAACATACAAAGAATAAATAAATAGAGAAAAAATAAACAGGAAAGAAAACTTCCTGATATGCAGTGCAGACATTGACTCGGATTTTGCCTCCATGTGCATGTCGGACTCGTCGGCAAGTACGTGACTTCTTGATTAACTTCAATGATGAACTCATCGACTTCCTCAAAAGCAGTGGCATATTAGCAGTATTGATTTTGTCTAGATAAAATCGGTAGGGAATCCAACCGACATATTCTTCAGAGTGGACAATCAATGCGAGCCCCTGACAGGTAAGAAAACTTAGTCGAGTCGTCTGACTCCCTGATGGTCTTGGACGATGAACTCACCGACTCTAATATCTATAGAAAAGGCGGAATAAAATAAGAAAGAAAAGAATCTTCCCTTGCTTATGCACGACTCAGACTCTAGGCAACGAAACTAGGTCATCGTTACTTGCCGAGTCAAACAAATCTGGAGTGGCCTCCAAGTTGCAAGCGGCTAGGAGTTTCATCCATGAGATGCGGCAGATTGTAAAACGGACAAAGCAAGCGCGATGGCTAGCGAGAATATCGCCATCAACTGTGCTAGATCTCGATGAAAACGCTGACGCTCCTGTGCGGCATCCTCGTCTCGACGCCAGTCTGCTGGTGGTTGAATTCTGGTATTGTTGATTGAAGATCGATGCAAAACTTAGCCATCGAACTCGATAAACCAATTATCGCGCTGACCCTTCCTGGCGCGTCAACTGTCGATACTATTATCGGTTGTGGATCATAGGGTAGTCCATAATCCTTATTTATCAGTAAAGCCATGCGCGAGACCGGGAGTCGATGGACACACAAGACGCAAGATTTAGACAGGATCGGGCCTCCCGAAAGATAACAACCCTACGTCCTATGTTCTGTGGTGTATTATGCGGTATGATACCGGTTGTCAATGAGAGAGCCCCTGTCCCTCCTTATATATCCGGGGGGCAGGGTTATATGGCAAGTCTCCTAGTCGGTTACAATATGATTTCCAACTAAGATTCTATCTCTAACTTTCTATCTCTAGTATTGACTTGTCATCTACTCTAAGTAATAATCCGAGTAGTTATCTTCATGGGCTTTATCTTTATTGGACCCCGGCCCACTCGGCAATATATTCGAGTGGAAAGATCAATGAGAAAGTCTATGTAGAACAACCTCCAGGGTTTGAGGACTCTAAACATCCAAGACATGTGTACAAATTGAAGAAAGCTCTTTATGGTCTCAAGCAGACATCAAGGGCATCGTATGAATATTTGAGGAACTTCCTTCTCATGAATGGCTTCAAAATTAGAAGTATTGACAACATCTTGTTCACAAGGCATGTAGGGAAGGATATCTTTGTGTGCCAAATCTATGTGGATGATATCATCTATGGGTCAACCAATGAGAAGTTCAATGAAGAGTTTTGGGAGATGATGGCAAGGGAATTTCAAATGTCAATGATTGGAGAGTTGCATGTATTCCTTGGTTTTCAAGTCAAGCAATTGAGAGAAGAAATCTTCATCTATCAAGAGAAGTATACCAAGGACCTTCTCAAGAGATTCAACATGAAAAATTGTAATCCCTTGCACACACCTATAACGACAAGCAAACCCTTGGATGATGATGTGAAGGAAAAATCTGTGAACCCCAAGCTCTATAGATCAATGATTGGTTCCTTACTCTATCTCTCCGCCTCAAGACTGAATATCATGTTTAGTGTGTTCTTGTGTGCACGCTACCAAGCAAACCCAAAGGAGCCACACCTGAAGGCCGTGAAGAGGATACTTAGATACCTCAAATACGCACGTACCATGGGATTATGGTATCCAAGAGGAACAAACTTTGAGTTACTTAGGTATTCAGATTCGAACTTAGCAGGATGCAAAGTGAATAGGAAGACCACATCGAGAGGTTTCCAATTTCTTGGAAGATCTCTTGTATCATGGAGCTCAAAGAAGCAAAACTCAGTGGCTCCATCTATAGCTGAAGCAGAGTATATGGCAGCAGGAGCGTGTTGTGCTCAACTTCTCTACATGAGGCAAACACTATCGAATTAGGGTCTCAACTTCACTCAAATGTCACTATATTTTGATAGTGAGGCGGCAATCAAAATGGCTCTCAAAATAGGAGATCATGGTCATGCAAATCTATTCAAGTCAAGCATCATTTCATAAGAGACCTTGTTGAGAAGAAGGACAATGAATTGGTGAGTGTGCAGAACCATCAACAATTAGCGGATATCTTCACCAAGCCTCTTGATGAGAAGACGTTCTATGAGCTAAGGGGAGAACTCAATGTTCTCGACCTTTCAAACTTCACATGAGTAACCCTAAATCTTGTCTTTTGTAAATATGTGTAGCTTTCCTTTGTTTGTTTTTGTTGTTTGTGCCTTTATTTTGTGCTTGTTTCTTTTCTTATTGTAGGTCAACTTCAGACCGCCTTGAGATAGCAATGGACATGGGTTAATCTTGGGAAGCTGGTTCATGGTGTGCCCAAGGCTTTGAAGAATGGTCCATTGTGAGTAAGCTTGAGAAGGGAACAACTCATGGTTGGCACTTTGGTTTGCAGCCGTTCTCTCTCTTTCCTTTTGCAATGCATCATGCATTTGTATACTTGTTGCATTTGCATTCTTTGCATTCATGCATTCTTGCATCGTGATACCTTGCATGCTCACTTCTAGGGGGAGTTGCTTATTTACAATGTGAGTATATGACCCTCTAGATGATCACATAGTGATCTTTGTGTTTCATGCCCATTGAGTCATGTTCAAACGAGCTTCGAGGTTAAATCTACTCGCGTGGCTCAAATACTAGTGACTCATACATTCCCAACACACTAATGACTAACCATTGCATACTTGAGGAAATATTTTGTTGAGTCATGTGTGTAGGGGGAGCTATGGCGAAATGCCATCATGACCAAGGAGGAGCACAATGAAAGGGGGAGTTTCCTAACTCTTTTAATTTATTATTTGCTCCTTGATTCTTGTGTGTTTTGTTCTTGGTTTGTGGTTTTTGGTGATAGGTGACAAAGGGGGAGAAGGGCATGAAGATCCAAAGAGCCAAGTCAAGATTGATAGCACAAAGGGAGAGAAGTACATCGTGATCAAAAGAAGATGGCTGTGGAGAACATGAAGAAGAGATGACCAAATGAAGATGATCAAGACAATGGTGCATGCTCACTTGGAGTACACATCAAGATTATGTCAAGATGAACATCTACACCAACATGGAGAAGAATAGCAATGAATATCTAGGTCTATGGTGCGTGTCTACATCAACAAGATCAACTACCACGACACCATGACGGGCGCAAAATCCACCTCAAGCTCAACCTCTAGTGCCCTACATGATTGGGTAGTTATCCCTCAATACCAAGCATATTCCAAGGGGAGACTACTTCCAAGGTAAGGAACAAGGTAATTTTGAAACCTCTCTTTTCTCTTGGTTCCTTGTTTTCATTTTCATTCGAGTCTTTTGTCCCTTCCTTCTTATTCTTTTGGGACTCATTTGTTTAGTATTATCATAAGTAGTGGTTCTCATCCATCACCAAAAAGGGGGAGATTGTAAGGTTCATGACCATTAAGGTCACCCCAAGGTATGAATGTTTTGGTCACCCCAAGGTATAAATGTTTTGGTCATGAATGACAAACATGAAATATGACTAATATCTATACGAGTGTTGTGCGTGTAGGAAACCCTTCTACTTAATAATGACCTTTGATGGTTGCCTTGGCGATTGATGACAATGACCACAAGCATGGAGCTTGATGATCTTGATGGAGTTCAAGGGTTGATGGAGATGGATCAAGGCTAAGGACAAGCTATGGTGCAAGTGTTTGGAACACTTGTCTAGTTGTTAGGGCTTTGAGTCCATAGGAAAAATTGGACTATCAAGGGGGTCTAGATCATCTCTCTTTAGGTCATGCTAGTCGATGATGTGCGTGGATGCTCAGTGGAATCATAGACACTAGGTGATAGTGGAGAAGCCAAGGAGCATTTGGAAGAAGCCGAGAAACAAAGTCAAGTGAGAACGAGGAGTTTCAGCTTCTCAACAGAGGGACCGCATAGAAGGTCAGCAGTGATTGGACTGTACGGTCATCAGAGGATAAGGTAGATCAGAGGGAAGACTTTGTGAGGAATCTGTCTGCACTAAAGACCATAGAGACCGGATGGTCTGGTCTACAGACCAGACGGTCCAGTCTGTATGGGTGAAGCGCAGGACAGAGAGAAAGCAATTTAGGAGCTCTCTGCAATTGATGAGCATGAAGAGACCGGACGGTTCGATCAGTACAAGATCACTTGTGCACAGTGAAGCTAACGGCTCTGGGAGCCATTCCAGGAGTGGTCGAACGGTCTGGTGAGGCAGTGACCTAACAATTCGGTCAGTGTGTCCAGAAAGGTGATTTCATGGAGCAACGACTAGTTTGAGGTTGAAAGCCCATATAACTTCGTTGTTGGGGTCTTGGAGACCTCTCTTGACCATTGGGGTAGCTGGGAGCATCTATTGGAAGCTAAGAGGAAAAGAGAGAAGCACTAGGAGAGGATATTGGATATCTTGAGAGTGCTAGTGAGAGTAACTTGAGCATCTATCCACATCTAAGGCTAGGATGTCCTTGAGGGTGTGATCTAGGCTATTACTCTTGGTCTATGGTGAGATCTAAACCGGTTAGGTGTCGGTGATTGAGCCTATCGTGATTGGTTGTGAAGGCCGTCACACATTTGTACACGGTTTGAGCCCGCTGTTGAAAGGGGCATCACTAGTGAGCGTCCGTGTCGGCTCAGGGAGTCTGGCAACTTCTCGAGGGAGGTGAGGTTGTGCCTTGGTGGCAGCGGTGACACAACCGTGTCTTCACTCCGGGAGTGATTGTGGGCTCGTCTGGGAGAACTCCACTTGATGGTCGGAGGGATCGGTACTCCAGCGGGAGTGGTCCAACGAGGAGTAGGGGAAGACGCCATACTTTCGAGACCTCGGGAAAAAATACCATGAGCCATCTCTTACTCTACTCCTTACTATGATGCTTTACCTTTTCGCTTTTACATACCGTGCTATTCATGCTTTTGTGTTTGCCTTGCTCTAGTTGACTTATGGACTTGCATGAGTAGGCTTCTTGCTTGCTAGTAGTGTTTAAGCTTCCACATTTGATCACATGCATGTATAAGAGATGCCTTGGGTTGATTGATCATCCTTGTATGTATCGTGCTACCCATGCTTGTGTGCTATAGTTCTTTATCTTATAGCTTTGCATGAGTAGGCTCCTTTGCTAGCTTGTTGTGTGCTTCCGCGTGTCTTTGATTACTAGCTTGCATAGGAGTTGTGTGCCTCATGTGTGATCTACTAGTATGCATAGGATGTCATTCCTTTCATAGGATTAGCTTCTTGCTAGTGTGATCACCACTAGAATTGTTTAGAAGTTGTTTGAGTGAAAAGTTTTAGGAATTGGCAAATTAGGTACATAGTTTGAGTTCCCGAGTCAGCCCCCCCCCCCCACCCCCACCCTCTCGATCACTCGATGTTTTCACACATTGAATAAACACACCAAACAGATTAATAAGAGTTGAGAGTTTACATAGCTAGGGTTCCTTGCCCACGGGAGAGAATATGAAAACTACTCACTCATTCTACTGAGATCCATTGACATGGTTTGGTTGAAGAGAGAATACAACATGGGATCCACAAGTGTCGACTGGCACAGCAGGGTGTCGGTCGGCACGCTCTTCCTTCCTGACGGTGATGGTTGGTGATGGTCTCTATCACCACCGCAACTCCTCAAAACCCTGAGTTGAGATTTTTTGTGATCCATCCCCTTGAGGAGATGTTCTTTCACTTTATATAGTCATGTTCTGGGTCCAGTTGCGTCGATATCGACTTCCATTCTATATTGTGCTTTAATATTGTAGAATTCCTTTCTAATTCGGGCTTGCTCCACATGTGTTGATCAGCACATGGGCTGTGCTGATCGGCACCACCTTCCATATTCTATGTCTTCACCCAATTCTATGGCTCCTAGTCCATAATCCTTTGTTTTCACCCATTTCCATTAATAGACATAGTGTCTAGAAAACCATAAATATTTACAATATGTGGGGGTTAATTGTTAGTAGACCAATAAAATAAAGTGCAAAACACCCAACTTATGACCCAATAAAGTGTATTTAAAAAGCATCAACAAGGCACAGAGTTTTAGAGGTCACAATAAGGAGGAGGAGATGTCACCTTAAGCTATGGTGACCTAGCCATTCAATGGCTAGTGCTGAAGTTTGACTATTTTGAGGTCACCGTAAGTTGTGGTGATAGGCTACGGTGAGTGATTACTTAGCAGTTAGTTTTTTTGTAATGGCGAGTGGAGTGGTTGGAGTCTATAAATATCTGTTGCCCAGCTCGTTGAGAGATCTCTTGGCCATTTGGATTGCTGGAGGAATTGGTAGAACGCCAAGAGAAGGAGAGAGGGCACTTGTGCAAATATTTGAGAGCTATCTTTGAGTGTCAAGGAGAGTAACAAAAACATCCCTTCATCTGTATCCTAGCGAGGTTGTAGAGAGTGCTTCATCTGTTACTCTTGGTCTATGGTAGGGCCAAGACTGGTTAGGTGTCGGTGCTTGAGCCTATCATGATTGGTTGTGAAGGTCATCACAAATTTGTACAAGGTGGAAGCTTGCCTTTGCATGGACGGCCAAGAAGAGAGCGCACGTGCTTGCACTAGGAGTGTGCAAGAAGTCCTTGAGGGAGGCAAGCTTGTGCCCTTAGGGCAGCAATTATTCGACCGTGTCTTCACTTGGAGTGATGTGTGCTTGTGTGCAAGGGCTCCACTATTGAGTGGCGGGAGTAATTGGTACTCCGGCAAGAGTTGATCCAACGAGGATTAGCACCATCCTTCTGATACCTCAGGCTAAAAATCAATGAACATTTTCTAAACTCTCTTTAATTCGGCACTTATGTGTAACTAGAGATAGGGGCTTGCATGCTTGTTGATTGGCTTGGCGCTGCTAGCATTGCATTATTCTACTACAATTGCTAGGGTCTTGGCTCAGTAAAACTACTTAGGACTTTTTATTAGCGATGTTAGCAAAATTGGTTTGTGAAGTTTGAGTTGACGATCCCTCGATCCTTCCAACCTAGTGCGGCTCTATCAACGCTCGAAAAGAGGTCGGCGGATATTTCAGATCTGATCAAGATAGAACAACTTTGGTGTGATCAATCTCACAGGACGCATGATTTATATTGGTTCGGATCTCCTGAAGGATAATAACCCTATGTCCAATTCTTCCTCTATTATGGTGGATGATGCGTGATTCACCGAGTTCTAGGGTTTAACTCGTTATCAGCTGTCCTCCTCATCAAGGGGACTTACATATTTATAGTCCGACAACCGTCATTAAGCTATCTTCTATTGTGCAGTTCATGTTACATCCAAGTCGAACCCTAATAGGCCTACTTTTACATATGGGTCGGATCCTCGGTGGCCTTTCAGTACATCGCCAAAAATTGGGGGGGGGGGGGGGGGTCTCAAAACCATGTAATATCTTTGTTTTAGCAAGCACTCAAATTTCTTCATTTGTTTTGGTAGATGGCGGTGGTGTAATGTTTTTAGAAAATGGATATATCACCCGGCCTCTACAAATGTACATAGCCTTGCAATTGTTACAAATTCTCAGCCAGAATCGCTGAATCAAAATCAAGGAGGACTAAGCAAAGGATAAAAAATCTATGCTAATATATTATTATGTTTTCATCCGTAGTTGGCATATTACAAGAACAATGACTTTAGGATGGCGGTTGTGTAATGGAATATACAGATACCCAAATGGCGGATCTGCTTCCTGATGAGGTATTGCACTGAGCTGGGAAGCAGATCAACTTCGTTGGGACCGATATACTGGGAAGCAGATGCACTGAGCTTTTGAAATCCAGTTACACGGCTGAGTTGAGAAAGCAGAATTCAAGTCCTGGTCGGCAATGTGCCATCCGCACACTACACTACCTTCATCGCCCTATATTGTTGGCAAGTATGGAAACACAGGCATAAGGTCGTGTTTCAGTCATTAACCCCTTCTCTGCCCCGTCTCCTCTTCAGTTGCAAAGAATCAGCCGGGCTATGGCGAGTCAGGCTCTGGACTTGCGAGGGTTCAATTGCTGAGAATTGGTGTCTCTCCTTCCACCCCATGTAAACCGTTTCTCTTGTTGTATTGGATTTGTAATCGGATGTAAAAACTCAAAGCTCGGGCTGCTAACTGCCACATTTTAATGAAAATTCAGGTGGGGACATCTCTCCCCCCGTTGACTGTCAAAAAAAATAATGTCCTGGTCGGCAACTTCCAAAGTGGAGGATCCATCATTGTGCTATCAAACCAGTTCCCCAAAATAGCATGCAACGATTAATCAAGTGCGAGTTCATTGTGTCAGCGCAAACGGCAAATCTGTAACATTGCTCGAACCACACAACGATCTGGAGGAAGCAGACATGCAGTACAGATAAATTCTTGCACAATTTTACTAGATACTGCTGTATTATTTTAGTGGGAGGGGCACCAGTATTTATATTACTATATAGTATAGTATAATTGTGCGTTGTAGAAGTCCTCAAACTGAAACCCAACACGGAGGAGAAAATGTAGAAGGATGTAGAGTTCATGGCTAAAATTTAGAGTGGCGAATTTCTTTCACATTCATACCAGAACTGAGAAACCACTTGCAGTTACACTTATCAGATGATCAATCTGAGCTCAAGTGCTCCTCCTGACGGTCATTTAGATCTAAACCTGGCAAACACGACCAAAACTGTTAGCCCAGCATCCATGCCTGGCCTCCATGCATGCTAAACTTTTTGAGCCTGCCGTAGAACATGACAACCATCAGCGTGAGCTTCCCTTCCGTGCTCCACTTCCCGGAGAAGCCGACCCACGCGTCTCTACAGGTGCCATCGGGCCTCACCTGCCTGCCGCAGCTGTACCCTGTGCTGAACCCCACGTTGCCATACGCACTGCATAAGTTAATTACAACGGTTCAGTTTAAGATCCTAATGACCTTGGATGCTGGCATGGCGTATATCTAGAATTTTTTTGGTGTGGTAGATACCTGACGACCTCGACTATGATGCTGAGTACGCTGAAGTTGAGTGGGTCATCGGCGATCTGCCGTCGCTCAGTGATACAGATGACTAGGACGAAGATCGCCATGCACGACAGCGGGGACATGAGCAGCTTCTGCCACATGCTATTGCTGCTTCTGCTCTTGCCCATCTTGTCATCGGACTGCTCCCCACTTTGCCGTTGCCGATGGTGTTGTTCCAACGGTAGGAATGTGGTGTAAGAAGGTAGATACCTGTACCAAACAAGCATTCACTATTAGCAATTTAATAATCCAAGGATAACAAGAAGATACTAATTTAAATATTGTTTGCACACCGATCACACAAAGTGACGAGAGAATCAACTGATCATTGATTCGACATTGGGGTATGCAATAGCACCAGCAATCCCTTCTCTTCCTATAATTATTGACTGATTGGCCACTTGCCTTACTGGTCGATCATGTTACTGTGCATTAGTAAGTTGCTTTTTGTAGTGAATCATGACGACGGCATCCTTCTTCGATCTCAGTTCGGCCCCTTTGGCCACGCGGCGATATATGATCAGTGGGATGGCAGCTAATTTAATAATTAAAAACATTGCAATCTGCGTTGTTGCCTATATATGTGCAAATATATGCTATATATTCACTAAATCGTACTAGTGGACTATGTGCACATGCATGCATGTATGCAATCCTTTATTCTTGCTATTGCTAGCTAGAACCAAGGTTAACATAACTAGGGTTAACCAACAAATAAACCGGTCTGGACTGAGTGGTCGGTTAACTGCTAGTTTTGATTAATTTTTTTTTAAAAAAAATCATATCCAATAAAACTGTTTGGTTAACCATCAAAACCGATAAATTTTGAATTTCAAAATCAATCAATAAAACCGGTAAAATTGATTGGGTAACCCGTCTAACTGACCAGTTAACTTGTCCTCCATCGTGTGCTCCCCGAGTCGAATTTTTTCTAGTTAACCAGCCGATTTTGCGGTTAACCGGGCTGTTATGTAATCCTTGACTAGGACTACATTCGATAAGAAAAACGCGTAGCGTAAAAACAGTACGATGCCGATGATATATATGTACGTACATCATCACGACGTAGAGGACGAGGAGGGCGCGCGACACCGAGCCAAGATCGACGACCATCTCGCCAGAGTGTCGCGAGTTCACGGACATGAACAGCGCCGCAACGAGCTTCTGGAACGCGGAGAGTTCCCGGAGCCCGTCGGAGCGCCACTCCATGGCGCAAAAGAGAACCATCTGCACGGCCGTGAACGATGCCACGGTGAGCGCCAGGAACCTTGCATGCATGCCCGGCAGCAGGTGGTCGTACCAAACGGGCCCCCTGTTATTGCCATGAGCACCCTCCCTCAGCAGTTCGCCGAACAATGGCCTCCTCGTTATTCTTTCGAGGGCCCAGATGGCGAGGCGAAGGAAGACGGGGAAGAGCGTGTTTCCGAGGAGGACGTGTGGAAACACGAGGAGGAGAAGGCCAGGGAATGATCTGAAGGATATCATCCCTTCGTTCGTCGGCACGAAGCCGCAGTTTGCGAACGTCGAGACAACGGTGAAGATGGAGAAGGTCTGCGCGCTGATCTTTTTTTCGGAGAGCACGGTCCTTGCGCCGGCCACCACGCTGAGGTACACGAACATGAGCGTGTAGCCAGCGAGGTGCACCACTGCGATGTACCCCAACACGACCAGTGTTAGCAACCGAACGTTGGATGTGTAAGAGTACTGATGCTCGTTCTTATTGAGCCCTAGCTCCTTTTGGGCCTGAGCGGCAGCAGGGACGACATCATCCTTGGGAGTGACGACAAGCTCTAGGATAGCCGGTGGCGGTTTGCCTTCTAGAACTTCATCATCAGTTGTTGTTTCTCTATTCTTGAGCTTGGTGTATGTGAAATGAAGGCCAAGCATGCTCGTGAAGACCTCGCCACCAAGGAGCATGAGGACGGTCATGAGCAGGAGCTGAACGTTGGAGAAGGCCTCCATCTCGACAGCGGCCATGCTCGACATAGTTGTCGCTGACACGGACGTGAAGACGAGGTCTAGATCCGAGGGAGTGGTGATCTCGCTGCTTTTCATGGGGAGGACCTTCAGCATGAGGAAACCAAACAGGGAGACCAAGAGGAAGTACAATAGCTGCAGCCAAAACGGGTGAACATGGAACAACAAAAAGTGGTAAACCTTTCTAATAAGCTTGCTATATTGGGAAACGTTGGGGACATACAAAGGAGCCATCTCTCTGCTGCGTGTTTAAGGCGCGCTACGTTACTATTACTAGTATTTGTTTGTGTGTGGTGGAGATTATTGATTTGCGTTCTTGGAAGCAATCAAGGCTGGGTTATTTATAAACCAGGGAGAGATGAGTTTCCTTCTATTCTGCATCTGCGCAAAGAGCAGCACATGGAAGATATATCTTCGATTGTTCTGGACGCAATGATGCCAAAAGTAAGGTGTACACTAGGAGCACACTCGTTGAGACACTAGGAGCACACTCGTTGAGTGCATATAGTGGAGATAGCCGTCACTACCAGAAATTGGCCGTTTGCTGAATGTCTAAAAATTTGCCGAGTAAATTTTTACCGTGTGCTTTTTATCGAATGTTTTTTGTTACGTGGCACTTGGTAAAGGTGGACTTCCCGGTAGTGCGTGCAGCTAATGGTCATAGGTATGGTGCACTAGGATATTATCGTTTTGTTTGCTTAAATTTGAATCAGTAAATTCTAGAACAACTCTCATGAGATGAAATAGCCGTGCAGCTAGTGGAGAGCAGAGTAATGAGGGTGGTTGAAGACAAGGCCTATGTGGTTTCTTGTCGCACTTCGGAGACAGAGGGATCCGTCTGAGTCATCTCTCTATCCCAATCACATATATTTCTTGGATCGTTTCGATGATAGACAGCACCGTGCCTGGAAACCTAGGTCTATACCCATGTAGTTTATATACAATTCCTCGACGAAATGCTTAAGCAACCGTGTTAACCGAACTCGCAGATAAAGAAACCGCAATTTGCATCTAAGCTAATAATAAGTTGTCCTTTTTTGTAAACCTTTACAGTGACTATTTTATTGTTTCGACAGCTGTTGGCGCAACACTTGTCATGTTTCGCGTGCCACAAGAACTTTCTTTTATCATATGCTACCAAAACTGTTTTTATGACTGACTATGCAACCATAACTTGAGACATGATATATTGAGGCTATCATATCATCAGCTAGCTCAATCTGTGTGGTTGTAAGCATAAAATCTAGGCAGTCAGATCTGTAAAAGTCTGCAGGTAGTGGGGAACAGGGCAAATCCCGATGTCGATTGTCAATTCGGTGTCTAGCTAGTAGTTCAAATACATATACCGCACACCAATATTTCTCAAACTCAATCATTTCATAGAAGCTGAGGAGGTCGCAATTCTAAAATAAAAAAGTATCTGTATTTCATAGTTCACGACCACCATTTTATCGAAATTTTCCTTAGAAGTTTGTGTTTCAAACTTTCATATGGTTGATCTTAGTTCGAACGGTGATACGGCATATGTGATTATTGTTTTACAATTTGAAATCTGTCCATATTTTAAAATCCAGCAGTAATTTTTGGATAGTGTATGATATTTTGATATCTTCTTTTCCTGATCGTACTAACACTCAAGATATAAGATAGTATAGGATCCTGTTTTTAATAACCATTCAACGACCATATACAACAAGTGAATATGATTCTCCTAATAAGCAGTGGTTCTAGTGGAAATGTAGAAGATGTGGGAAAAATATATCAGAGACTATCCCCCTCTTTTTCAACCGACTGCCTTATTGATCCAAGAACCATTTGAAGAACTAGCCAATCTTGAGTTTTGTTTTAACACAGTACAGAAACACAAAGACTCACGCATACACACATGAGTACTCACTCTATGGACCCCTATAAACGCATCCAAAAGACCAGGTCACCGATGGATCTTGAGATCCACAAAATTACCATAGGCGCTTTGCTGTCGATACGGGAATCGCTTCTCACACACACCTATGCCAAGTCTAGGAGTGAACTCGGATGGGTTTGTTTCACCACAATGAGCTCAGGTTGCTTGGCGTCTGTCTTTTGACAATGAGGATTACTCTGATAATTACACAATCAATGGGACTAAGCAGAGCATCAGGCAATACCATGTCAGAACTAAGCAAATACAAGCCAACAAATAAAAAAACTACCGGCTATAATAAGCTCCTGCCAAGTGCCAAAGTAACAAATTTTGAAGTCCAACCTATATCAATCCTATTCAGGAAAGCACTTTTCAGAAATTTATAATTTTTGTTTTTGTTAAAATTGGCACAAAATTGTAGTTTGAAAACATTTTTTTTAACAAGTCAACAAGGCAGCTGAACAAAAGTGTGTTTAGCATGCATTCAAAAAGGAGTTACTTTAGTTCTGAAAAGTAAAATTGTAGTGTAATGGAAAAATATTGAAGCGAAGCTTACAGTTACAGCCATTTAACGAGACACCTATTTGTTTTAGTTACTCCTTTGTTATGATAGAAAAAAAAGAATTGCTCTTGTGTGTTGGATGGAGCAGTAGTACCAATGATAGAGCTAAATACAAAAGTTCACATCCAAGCAAATCTTCCTCAATGTGTTGGTTACAATTATGTTCATATCTTGGACAGATGTAATATATGAAGTCTCATAAAAAGAGATATAACATATGACGTGCACTACTACAATAAGACCGTAAGTGGCATTTGTGACGGGCAAGGCATATGCCACAAACTAATAGTTAGTGATGTGCGTTTCTTTTTGTGATGGGCTACAAGTCCGCTACTAGCTACAATATCAGCAACAAAATAAAAAGTGTGGACGATCAGCCAATCTAAAAAAAGCAGAGCCCACACCAAAAGGTGTTGGATCCCGCATCTAAACCCTAACCCTAGTCATACGCCGCTGCCACCATCTCGGCGATGGACGATATCCTAGCCGTCGGTGCAGTCACCATCGCGAAGACCTCCGCACTGGAGCCCCAGGCGAGGAGAAGGGTGGCCGCCCTCTACAGGGAGGCGTTCGGGAAGTCGCCGACAGCCCCAGACGCAGCGTATGGTGTTGAGAGCCACCGTTGTCTTGACGACCATCATGCCCATGATGTCGGCGGTGGCCTTGGCGACCACGGTCATCATGGCCGCCGTGGCAGCAACCATCCCCTACCTCAGATCTACCATAGAGTGGGGACAGGTCTGAGGAGGCAGTGGCTGCCACGATGTCGGCGCCTTCGTGTCCGCCATTGTTGTGGTGACTCGACGGCCGGCACCTGGCAGAGGGCGGTGGAGGCCTGGCCTTCCACTTCTTCGCGTGGGTGTCTATCGGCATGCAAGTTAGTGGTGGACTATATATGTGCTCCATCACTAACCGCACAACCGTAGTTAGTGGCGGACCGTGAGGTACCCACCACTAAATTATGCCAATTAGTGTCCCCCTCCTCCGGGGGGGCTCGGTTTAGTGACGGGTTTCATTTTGCCAGCCACTGATTTGAACCAGCCTTTAATTGTTGATGGTAATTTTGTAGTGGTTGTGCCACATACCAGTCATCTATACATCTGTCATTTACCAGGTTCTCTGTAAATTATGAGTATTGTGACCACGTGCAAAGAGAAACTGCTCTTTTTTGTGATTGAGTGTCAGAAATTCAACTCTATGTCATGAATTGTTATGTGCAACATACACATAGTGTGACTAGTTCTAATTTCATCTATGCCCTGCGCGATTGCTCATCCTGTATACTCCAAATGGATCCATATCATATTTGCAGTTCTACTGCCATTTATCTAATCTATTATTAGTAACTAATAGAAATGTGACAAGTCAGGAAAAATATTTGTGATGTGTGTTACTATTATCAGAAGAATTCCCGTGGCCCGATCGGTCGTCCAAGCAACACCAGTCAGCCTGCTGCCTTTAATTAGTCTGTTACATATGCTCTGCCGGACCATGTACGATGGAATAAAATTTCAAGCGCAATCTACCCACCATTAATCCAGAGGCTGGCTGATAGGCGATTGCTATTTACAGAAGCTTCGATCCATCGAGAGCTGTCTTGTTGGCATAAGGTAATCTTTTTTCTTTCTCATTTTTTTACTTGAAAGGTGATTATAACGAGTAACTAATTATGTGCTAGTAACTGCTAAACATGCTTTGCAAAAGTGAAGTGGCTATCTTTCAAGTGCTAAACCAAACCTACTTTGACCCTTTGTATTCCCTGTTTTTACTAATAAAAATGGATTCCTTAGCTTGTTTTTACTACTAAATTGAGTAACAGAAGTTTCCCACCTCCCGAACAGAGTCGATGTTTGTTCAATATCCTCCAAAATGGAAGCAACTTCCTAACAGGGTCTGTGGGTCATTGGCAGGGGAACACCAATATGTCACATGTAGCAACGGAGAACTTCTATTGCGCACGTCCTTTAGATTTCAGCTAGGAAGCAACTCCCTAAAGTAATTCGATGCCAATTAACTGGGGTATATGATTTACCAACCGTTTGATTCCTCGTGTCTATGTCTATCACGAAACACTACAGGAAACAAGGCCCACAATATTGTTTAACTCCAGAACCGGTTGTAGTTAGTTTTTGCTTGATGCAGTTTATATAGTTTGGTCCCACTTTGATTGTCACTATTGATATAAACACAAGACATTTTTTCTAAAAACAAAAATAGAACAAAACAATATGGTAGAGGGACAGCTTTTAGGAACAATTAGATATGAGTTTCTAAGACAAATAGATAACTGATACCCTAGCATCACTAAAATTTATAAGTCTGTCAAACTTCTGAAAAATGCATGGAAAAAAATTGTTCTCTAAAACTTGACAAATAAAGTAAACCATGTGGCATGTATACAAGGATACTATAATGGAACTTGACATTTGAACGAACACTTTGCTTAAATTACAAATTACTTCACTAAAATTTTTACAAGTTTATTTAGTATATAAAAAGACAATATATGACCTATTTGGAACGCATAATACCATAGAAAAAAAATCAGGATTGGAGTTGCCTAGCACATTGAATGATGTTCAACTAGAAAACTTTTGAGTTTTTATTTGGAGGAAAAGTACAAGAATTTTAGAGTCAGATGTTCTCGCAAGGAGAGAAAAAAAATTCTTGGCTTTGGATTCTTCCAGTTCTTCTTTAAAAATGTGTGCCACAAGACCCAAGAATTTAAAACAACAGAAGACCAATTAGAAGACTGACAGATTATGTTGGTTCATGTTTTCGGAAGCAGACAATGAACTTCAGTGACACAAAATATCAAGTGGCAATTTTTTAGCCCTAGCCAATGGGTAAGTAAAAGTCGGACAACGGGTGCCAACATGTCAAGCCGTGATTAGTGAGATGTTGCGCGTGCATCCCAACAATGCCGGTAGCCCATCTTTAGATGGATGCTTGCCTGACCAGAAGCGTAACCACAATCTAGCACTAGCAAAAGACACAAAGGAAAGGAGTATGCAGACTGGTAGCTAAAGCATGACAAGAAACCAACCTGATCTGATTGATGAGTTGAGGCTACCTCATGCGAGCTTGTTACCTTGTTGTTGGCGTCAAGGTCTCACGCGGCCAGATTCATTTAGTGGGTTAAGCAACTGAGGCACTCCGGTCATGTCAAACCACTGAAGAATGTTTTTTAGGGTTTTATTGTTTGTCAAATCAACAGAAGATAAACCAAATACATCATTAAGTGGGTTAAGCAACTGTGGCACTCCGGTCATGTCAAACCACTGCAGAATGTTTTTTAGGGTGTTATTGTGTGTCAAGTCAGCAGGAGATAAACTAAACTACATGAAAAAGGGGGAACATCGCGGGCACCTTTACATGTTGTGTAGTACATAGATGTAGTGCTCGCTGCTCAGAACGATTCAGTACTAATCTGTTAGCACCTACCACACAAATTCATTTGAGACTATACACATGTGCACATTGTTGCCAATTTGCAGTTGACTTTGGTTTATCTGTATTTTTTTCATTTGAAAAAAAAAGTGTGGTTCTAGGTGTTTCCTTAGCGTTGATTTTGCATAACTTAGCAAGGAGGTTCAGTTTTATTTTCTGCAGTATGCACCTACTGCAGCATCAAAATTATGTATGTGTCTGACTGTTCCTGATTGTGTTACAAAGTGAGATATACCTAGGGGTGAAATCGGATCGGATACGGGTGGATATAGCTTATCCTATATCCTATTCTGCATCTTTTTTATCCGTAGTAGATAATGTCGAATAACTATTTTTTTATTTTATTCCCTGTCCTATATTCTTATTTCAGAGTTGGATTCAGACACGAATACTATTATAAGATTTAATAAAAAAATATATGATAGACATATAGTTAGACTGAGAATGAATATAACAATAACTAATATGTGAAAACAAGTCAATTTGTTTACCTATATACATCAAATTTCTAGATTTTTTAATATTTTTAATGTCTAAATTATTTAAATTAAATCAAATTATATAAATCTCGGATCCCAGACGAATACTACTCATCTCGTATCCTATCCCACTAATTTTTCTCGAACTCGAATTCAGACACGAATAGTGTCACATGACTATTAGTGCATCCCATATTTAGTCATATTTATTTTCTCAGTGATCAGATCATCAGACGATCGGATATTATCCGTCCCGTTTTCATCCCTTGATGTACCATAAAATTCGAGGCTGGGCTTCAGCGAAGGGAACATCTCCAGCTTCCCACAAACAGCAGCAAATCTGGTCACAATAGTGTTATAATAAAGGACCACATAATAACAATAATAATATGCACAACAGTCAATAAAACTGTTCAAGTTTTTCATATTTGCTCTTCTACGTTTTATTATCTTCAAGGAACATGCAGGTCGAAGCATATGGTTGCCCGGATGGTTGAATGCTGTTAAGAGAATAGTAATTCGCTTTTCCTAACATAATCTTCTATTCCTGATGCCAATCCGAACTTACATTACAGGATTGCGCCTCCTAAAGAAATGTACAAAAGACAAACTAACAGCAAGTATATCCGGAGTAAATCTGACACACCACCATAAGGCACTTTGTAAAAATAAAAAAAGTGGCCAGGAACACCATGTAGTTATACAGTTGTAGAAGCAAGTATGTCCATAAGCTTTAACTATAAATGCCCAAGCAACATGTGCCTGATATACTTTATCAAACCATATAATGTAAAATATTTTTTTTTTGTACAATGACCAAGAGGGGCATTCAACATGCTCCTATAGAAATGGAAAAATGCAACGCATTATGATCCAAAATCCGCATATAGTTACATTGTACAAGCTCATCAACTAAGTTTACAAAGGCATTGTTTTGGCTCCATCAATCATCCTTCTGATGCCGAGAACCAGGTGGGACGTTACTATTCAATGCTGCATGATACACACGCTTGTCGGCCAGCCCCAGATTGGAAAGAATTAAATTTCCCTGCAAAAAGACGGTTTTCATACACTGGAAGTCACAAAGACTATATGCAAAGAAGATGAACGGTGATTAAAGCTTAGGGAAGATATTACCTCCATTGCAATCAGTTTTCGGACGTTACTGGCATAGAGCTTAGGGTCATCTTTTTCTTGCTTAGAAGGATAGTAAATAGGCAACCGAACCACTTCCAAATAATTTACAAATTGACAGAGGAGCAAAAATACATGGTGTGCCTGCAAGTTTTTATAAGAGACAAGTCACATATTTGTTTTCACAATTCAATTTATCAAGTGAGAGGCCTTATTAATTGTTGCTTCCGCAAGCCCATATATTTATGAACATAGATGTGATGCCCAAGGGCAGTCATGTTCTGAATAACAAGCCTGTCACATTTTGACGCTGCTCATGGCATCATATTCATAGTTACGAGTCATTGAATCTTTGCCACAAAAGGGAAGTTTCATCACCAAATATACTATGTTCTAACAAAAAGACATGCTGTAAGCATAGGGTTTGGTTTCCTACTTTCCCCCTCCACTGCCCTGTCTTGGCAGGGTATGATATCACCAGTTTGACATGCCGGCGATCCTATCCCACTGCAGCAGCTTCCTAGCCATCCCCTCCAACCCCTCCCAGGTACAGCATCCCACGCATCCACCTCATTTCCAAACACATCCTTGTCACCACCAGCAGCAGCCCTACTCACAGCCCTCCTGATCTGTTGCTAGCGCTGCCCTGACATCCACTGCCCAGGACTTTCTAGGTCCGGTGAACAAGCACAATCCCAAACCAAGTCCTCTAAACCTAACCCTAATAGGTCTGGAGAATATAAGAAACCTCAGTCGATGGAGCAGGACTCAACATGCAACATCTCAAAATTGTGTATTTTTTCAGTCTAAACCATAACGACTACAGTTTTATTATCTCCTTACAATCATATTGTATTTACTGCTACAGGTGTGCATACTTGTAACTGTGCACTACTCTTCAACAAATCAGACAGCCCATTGGGTTGGAGATTGTTCTGAGGTGCACAGGAATATGCATGTTCTATGTACTTATATAACTGTATTTTACCACACCTCAAAAGATTCTACTGCATAACATCCATTAACTCCATTTGGGAGGTGGTAGCTGTGCACGCATGGAGGCTTGCCATCTGCACAATGTTCAGGACGTATGTGACCATAGGAACCAACATATATTATTGTAAATTTATGTATTTGTGACTCCACCAAAGATAGATCTTAGGAATTCTCTATTATTGAACTATATTAGTATCAATGGTTGCAGTCAGCCGAGTGATATTCAACTCTGGAAGATCATGCTTCAAGAAACATGGAACAGGAAGCACTGAAAGATCCAAAATTACATAACAGAACAGGATGGACTATTCTACCGTGAAACAACTAATAAACAGTTGCAGCATCCTGAGCTCAATTCCATGTATAACTTAAATAAATACTAAACATAGATAAATGAATAAGCATAAGAAACTGAATCAGGAGACAACAAGACTTCTACATATGTCTTCGTCACATGGCCTTGTGTATTCCTGTGTCTACCCATAGGTTCATGTACTGCCATTTGACATAAGGATAAATTTGTACAAAATACTTACCCCATCCATGGAATCCCATGCTGGACTAAATCTTCTGTAAGGGTATCTCAAGATTACAGGTTGCACTGGCACTCCTGCAAGAAAGGCGCCTGTCTTAAATGGAAGAAGGTAATCCCCATTTGTAGTAGTACCTTCTGAAAGACAGAAAAGGCAAATATTTAACAGGTTCGAATGCAATGCAAGAAAATAAAGAAAAAGTGAAAAAACAAGAAATGCAGATTTTTCCAGGAATTAATTGTTTGTGGATTCAGATTAGAGCATGCAACATTTCAATATTTTTGGTCTGCTTAATACAAATAATTAGCTACCGGCAACATTAATAGTGACAAAAAATGCTTGTAGAGAGTACATGATATCAAACTTTCTTAAAATAGGGCTCTATTCAACATTTCTCTCAGCCAAGCAAGTTTTTATCCCAAATATTGACATTATGACAAGCTTCACAAGGACAATCCCAAAACCATGCATAAAAAATAAAAGATTAACAATTAAGAGTATGGGAATTGGGAAACAATGCCTTCTAAGAAATTTTACCAATAACCCTTCCTAAAGAATCATGACTCAAATTTATCCATAAAAAGTATTGGCACAAAAAATGGAAAAATAGTGTTTACACTAACCAGGAAACAGTAACATCATTGGAGAATTCTTATCTTGACAAACTTCTTGGACCCTTTCAGTTACAGCACCTACACACAGCAGATATTTCAGTAATAGCAAAGGAAAACTATGCAGCAACTGCAAGTTGCCATATCAAGAAAAATCCTTAACACAGCAAAGCCATGTATATGGAAGAAAATCAAACTACCAATCTTTATAAATGGTAGAGATCATCAGAATAAGTATGAAAATTAATTGAGTATTTGGAAACAATCAGAGAATGTTGACAGCCATAGAGTTTATTCGGTATGCCAGAAAGTATTAACTACAGCTACAGCTTCGTAAAAAATCCTAGTCATGTACCTGAAACACCTTGAGAATCTGAAGCTTTGGATTCTCGTTGAACAAAAATACATCCGAGACATTTGCTGTAAAAAACAAAGGAGCATTGTTATTTAAAACTATTTTGTGCAATATCAGGAAATATAGAACATAGAGTGCTCCAGACTTTCTTCTTGAAGAAATCCCTCAGAATAATTAAAATAACAAAGCCTTTTAGTCCAAAGCAAGTTGGGGACATCAAACTGAAAATGATTAGGCCATCTTCTCATGTATCATCTGAAGAAGACAGTCTCTAAAGTATTGATAGGCCAGAAAAGGTACCTTATGATACCAACAAGGGGCAATCTGGACACTGACTCCTACAAAAGGGAAACATTTATAAGCATAAAGAGGACCAGAAAGACATTTGAAAGTAGAAAAACACATTAGTAGAAATTAAGGATATAGGCAACAGTATAAGCTTACTGGTACCTTAGCAACAAAACTTGGAAATGAAGCCGACATGTGATAAAGGATATCCACATAAGACACGTGATTAGATACGACTGCTCCTGGTCTTTCCAATTCTTTGGACTGATCTTGATGTACATCCTGACAAAAAAAATATATAATAAGATGACAGGTGAATCAGGGAATAAAACTATAGAAGTTCAGTCACATGGACCCAAGAGCTATATTATTTGTGATGCTTAAACAATGCGCCCAAATTATTTTTCCATTACAAGTAAATTATCTCCATCAGTACTCCAATGCAAACAAAAGATCCTTATTGGTAGTTGATGCAACTTTCAAAGAACACAAAACAGAATCATGGCACGTCATATCCGCTTAGTACTCGATACTGATAAGTTTATTGGCTAATTATATATTGGTAATCAAATTTCGTCTAAAAAGTGAATGATAACTGCAAATGAAGTGTAAGGAATTCAGAAGCAATCTAAATTTCACTGGCATGACACATATATGTGCACAAATAAGTAGCAAAATACAAGGAATTTTACTACCAATGTCCCACATCGCCTATGAATATTCTACTAATTTAAACCAGCTGTTGGCACTTGAGGACTACAGCAGCATTACCTAACTGTATTTGTAGGCAGATGAATTTCACATTAGAGAAGGCACCGAGTAAGCAATATTTATATTATTTATAACTTCAATGAGCATGTCTCAGATGGCATTGCCACAAAACCCAAAAAGTAAAAGGGAGTCTGTGTGCAATTTACAACAGTAAATGCCTGTCACTGTCAATGGAAACAAAACTACTGGAAAGAGTTCCATAATCGTGGCAACAGTAGAAGGAAGCCTACAATTACATAGAGGTACTCTGCCATTGGAACCACAGGGCAGGAATTGCTCGCATTATGCATGACTGCATTGGCATTTGGTACAGCTAAAATGTGTGTCACTCCAGAATCAGAGGCTTGCTGCAGGTGTACTCCCGGCAGCCAAGTGCCAAAGGTTAGAAGAACCTCAGTAACAGTGTACCCAGTACCCCACCTAATCGCAGTTGACCAAATACTAGTGGCAATCTACTCCAAACAAGTGCTCACATCAATAGCAGGGAGGAAGCGCTAGAGTTTTCACAATGTACGCTAATTAACGGACCTCCGCATTGGGGAGCCCCCGGTGAGTCTCGGGGATCCAGTAGAAGCCGAAGACGAAGAGCATCGCCCGCGCGAGCGCGCGGCCGGACCGCAGCACAGCGTCCTTCCTCCAGCCGGACAGCCGGAACCGGCCACCTTCCTCCGCCCCCTCCACGAAGAGCGTGCACGCCCGGCACACGAGGTAGTAGGCGACGAGCACGAGCATCCCGGCGACGAAGCGGAGCGGGACGAGCACGACGGCGGCCAGCGCCAGGCGCACTGTCTCCGCCGCAGAGAGCGGGCCGCGGCCCATGGGCCCGTACGCGTCCCGTCGAGCATACGGCGCGTATTTGGCGTCCAGCTCCGCCGCCGCCTCCTCCCCCGCGGCCAGGGCAGCCGCGGCGCCCGCGCCGGAGGGGAGTAGCGGCGACCGCACGGCGACGCCGGCGTCGGTACCCGAGGGCGACCCGACGACAGTGGCGGTGGCGGTGGCGTCGACGGCCATCGCGCGCGCGCCGCGGAATCGAGCGCCGGGCTGGATCGGCGAGCTCGTGTGTTTCTACGGGTTCGTGTCGGGGAGCTTTCGTTTGGTCGGCGCTAGAGGTTGGAAAGGGTGAGGTTGAAGGGGACGACTAGTCGTTGGATACGGATCCGACGGTGGGATTTGGGGTTGTGTTCGTCATCGAATTCAATCTGGGGTTAGGATATAGACAAGCTCGGGCCCACCAGATGGGTGTCCATTACGGAAAGCAATTGTCCTCGCAGCGGATTAGAGATGGATGGAGTCCATCCGACCATCCCCATCCATGCGTGCTAAACTATTGATTCGTTGGAGTACGCATGAAAGGTGAGGTGTGCTGAGACGCGACGCCGCCGCAGTCTCGCTCCGCCCGCACGGCAAGCGAAGGGACGACGGCAGCTTGCAGGTGTGACGTGCCCTGCACAGGTACCTGGTTCCTGTTTGGAACGGAACAACGTTATTATTCTGTGAAATATTCTGTCCCTTTGCATAAGGGATTAAAAAAGAGTATTCAAAATTTGTCCTAAAACATAAGAGATTGTCCCAAAACACAAGGGAGTATCATATTTGTGTGTTGTTTGCCAGTCTTTATGGAGTTCATAAATTGAAGATCAAATCGTCATCTAGTCTCTGAGATACAGATCAAGTTGGTCAGTGGACCTTGCTGCACTTATTAGATTTTTAAGAGTAGACTTTGGATACTATTTTTTTCTTTTGACTGTTTGCCGGTACTACTATATGGTATATGGTATCTTTTAAGGTACGCTAACCATTGCTTATGGTGACTTACTTTGTCTATTAAAAAATATTAGCAAAATACCCGTGAGTTGTTATGGGTCTTTGTTAAAAAAATTTATGATTAGAATGTTTACTATAAAAGATTTTCAATTAATCACTTTTTTTGGTCTGAGCATTTGCTCTATTTTTATTTTGTTGTACCTTTGAATATTCATTCTAATAATTATGGAGTGAGTTATTATTGGAGTTCTTGTTATTAGTTTTTATTTAAAATATAATGTAAATCATAAAATAATAGATGATTAATTGTTGTTAGTAGAAATATCTAATTAAAATCGGAGTCCAATTCAACAAAGGATTAGAAAATGGTTAAAAAATGACTCAAACTAATTGATGAATTATTGTAGGATACAAATTGAATACGACAATGTTACGAACACGTCTAGACACAAAAAAAAGTGGTCTAGACAACCTCACATCAATTAATATAGAGCATTTGCTCTATTTTTATTTTGTTGTACCTTTGAATATTCATTTTAATAATTTTGGAGTGAGTTATTATTGGAGTTCTTGTTATTAGTTTTCATTCAAAATATGATGTAAATCATAAAGCAATAGATGATTAATTATTGTTATAGAAATATCTAATTGAAATTGGAGTCCAATTCAACAAAGGATTAGAAACTGGTTAAAAAACGACTCAAACTGATTGGTGAATCATTGTAGGATACAAACTGAATACGACAACGTTACGGACACGTCTGGACACAAAAAAAGTGGTCTAGATGATCTCACCTTGATTAATGTATTGTAGAGATTTCAGTCAATTACTAGCTATAATAAACAAAAATAGTGTACTACTCTTTCTCTCTCCCCAACAATTTAAGTATTTAGGTCTTATCAAAATCAGTTTTTTTAAAAAAAAAGTTGACTAATAATAGCTTTAAAAATAGTATATTATTTCTTCAAATATAAAGAGTTACTTATTAGGGCGTGTTTGGATCCCCAGATCTAGGCTGAATTGAAACGGTTTCTAGAAATTGGCTTATTTGGCGGGCCATCAAATTCAGTTATTAATTTCGACCCATTTCCAAGAGGTGAATCGGTGGGCAGCGACCAATTCCAAATGAAGGGTGTGTTTGGTTTGTTTCCGATGCAAACCATTCCAAAGTTTGGCGTGCCCTTAAAATTTGGCTGTCATTTGGTTCTACACCAATGTTTGGTTTTACTGTAGAAATTTGACGCTCCCTAGTCATAGAACACTACCAACGCTGGCCGATACGAAGGCGAAGAAAACGCTCGCCCAAGCTTTGGCAAGAGAGAGAAATATTACATGCAGCACGTGGCAAAGCCAAATGGTGTACACAAAGTCCAAAATTTATGTATTACATATCTTTAAACAATAATATCTCATAAAGTATTAGTCTAATTTATGATCTGATTGCACCATTAAACTTGTTTTGATTAGATCTACACAACAAGACGTCACTTGACTATATTATAACATAAATATAAAAATGACATGTAAGTCCCACATATTATATGTACAAATTTAATAAAGTTATAATCCAAACATCTTATTTTTGCATTTTACCTACGAATTGGTAAGGCTACAAATCAAACAATACTTCTTTACCCATGATTTAGTAACGCCGGCATTTTGGTGACACCAAATTTTGGAAAGGCTCATGAACGTAACAAACCAAACAACCCCGAAAACTGCCGAAACCCTTGGAATCCGACTCTGCTCCCAGTCCCGACTCCCTCCCGACTCCCCTCGACGCCAAGCCGCCGCCACCACTGGACGAGGACGCCGTCGTCGTGGGAGGTGATTCCGGCACCACCGCCGCGCTGGAACGGAGTTGTCGACCCGTGCGGGTGGTCTTCGTCATTCTGGACCTTCGCGAAAGGTCTCCGTCTCCGTCGACCCATCACTCCCCCGACGCGACCAAGCCGCCGCCACCATAGAAGGAGGAAGATCTGCGCCGTCCTCGCCAAGGGAGTGGAGCTCCACGCTGTCGCCGCAGAGGGGAGGTCCGTGCCGTTGCTGCCACGGGAGGGGAGATCCGCGCCATCACTGCCACGAGAGGTGAGATCCGCATCGTTGTCACCGACAGAGGGGAGATCCGCGTCCTTCTGCACCTCCATGGCGTCTCAGGTACTGTTGCCCCCCCCCCCCCCCTCCCCGGGCCTCCTCCGACCTCCCTTTTGGTGCACGCCCGCCCTGCAATAGTATTTAATCAGATTTTTAGCCTTTTGATTTGGTGGTCATAGAGATGCTGGTAGATGAGCTTGAGGTGATGAGAGAGCTTGAGTTCTGAGCAAGAAAAGGAGACGAGAGGGTGGATTGGTAATTTGAGGGAGGCAAGGAAGGAAGGGATAGGTACTTCCAAGCCAATGAGGCCTTTTTGGGTTCTAAGCCATTGCCCATAATCTCCCCACTTGCAGGTGCAGTAACATGCGGCAGCGGTTACTTAGATTAGAATCACCAGCCGAGATAGCAGAACTGATGTTTGCTGTGGCTTTGACTAGTTAATCTTGATGTTGATACTATACCAGTCCATGCATGTGTGGACACACATTAGCGGACGTGATACTAGCTAAGCAGGAACCAAAATACATGCTATTCACATTATTTATCTATTATCCAAGTACAGTTGGGTCTCAGTTGAGTAATGTTTACTCTTTCTAGGTTCTGAAATAGAACCCTGATTAAGAGTGGATATAGATTTCAGTTGCCTCTACTCATTTTGGTAGTCTGTAGTTGGAACTAATTTATCACATTTGGTAATGCCCACGTGACCTGCCATGTGAGTAAAAGAGGTAGTGCTTTAGTTTATTTTTTCTAGTTTAATTTATCACATTTGGGAATCTGTAACATGCCTCTAGTTGCTATAGAATTATGTGTGATGCAATGTTTTTTTACCAGATTATGAATATGCACTATTCTAGTTCTATAGTACTGTATGATGTGTGTACATGCCAGATCATATTTTGTTGGCCTATGGAGGGTGTAAAGTTCAGACTAGATTTTCTGTCCAGTAGGAGTAAATACAATCTGTGAGTTATCTTCTCTGTCGTCTACGTAGTTATCAGCTGGTGGTTAAATTTTTTTGGACCTGGTGATATGGTTGGTCGATTTGTAGCATCTTTGTGAGATGTTGGACAAGTTATCCCACAAACTATGGGTTTATATAGGATCTCACAAACTTCACCATGTGTTATGAATTGAGAAATCAACTACAGTGTAGTATGAGATTGCACCTAATACTATACTCTTGTTGTTATATCCTGCACATTATAATTGTTAAGTAGATACCATATATATTAGTAAGTCCTCTGCATATATGTTCTAGATGTCAGATCAGTATGCACAATTGCTTTCTAATAATACGAGTGAAGATGAAAGAAGGAAGAGAAGGAAGCGGAAGAGAGTTGTTGTTGCAGTAGTAGTTTCCATCATGACTCTCATTGCACACCGGTATCATCGAAGAAGACCTAGACACATAGTGGATGACGATGAGGTTGAGGACAGAAAGGTTGAGGAGAGAAAACAAATGCTACAGAACATATACCAAGGCCCAAACATCTACTGTTATGAAACTTTGCGCCTAACTAAGCGGTCTTTTAGTGACCTATGTGTCATCTTAAGGGATAGATGTGGTATGTAGGACACCCAAAATGTGTTGGTGGAAGAAAAGATGGCAAGCTTTTTGCTTATAGTAGGCCATGCAGTGAAAATGAGGCTTATCCAGAGCACATATGTGGTCTCTTGAACCAATTAGCCGGCACTTCAATGAAGTTCTTCCAAGGATTCTATCACTAAGCCATGAGTTCATCAAATTACCTAATCCAGCAGATGTTCAACCTGAAGATCCCAAGTGGAGATGGTTTGAGGATTGCCTTGGTGCACTAGATGGGACACATGTTGATGTATATGTGCCACTAAGGGACCAAGGCAGGTATAGGAATAGGAAGCAGTAGATCACAACCAACATTTTAGGTGTTTGTGACCAGCAAATGAAGTTTCTTTATGTCTTAGCGGGATGGGAAGGATCAGCTTCAAACTCTCGGGTATTACGGGATGCAATGTCTCGGGAGGATGCATTTAGCATCCCGAATGGTAAATACTATCTAATAGATGCTGGGTACACAAATGGTCCTGGATTCCTCGCCCCATATCGATCCACACGCTATCACTTGAAAGAGTGGGCTTCTCAAGGAAATAATCCATGTACAGCAAAAGAGCTTTATAACTTGCATCATGCAACAGCTCAAACCATGATAGAAAGAACATTTGCGCTGCTGAAGATGAGGTGGGCCATATTAAGAACGAACTCTTATTTTGATTTAAAAAACCAGGTATGAAATGATAACTTTATTCAAAGCAACTCATATTTGCATCATCAAGTAATAATTTGACTAACTTATATAATAAACCATGCAGATTAGGATTATAAACTCTTGCTGCATCTTGCATAATTTTTTGCATGATAGACAAAGGAATACAGATGAATCGCTTCTTAATCAAGTTGATAGTTTGATTGTTGCTGCACCCACTGATGGTCAAGGAGAGCCAAGTGTCATGTGTCTGAATTTTGCACATTTTTATTGTCTTGCTGCACCTTTATATTTACTTATCCTGCACATTTTTATTGTCTTCCTGCACATTTACATTTCAGGATATGGAGAAGGGCAAGAAAGTATCAAGGGGTTATGTTCCATGGGATGATGAGATGGATAAAGTGTTGCTGGACACTTTTGTGGAGCATTACAAGAAGGGGGATAGGTGTCAAAATGGCTGGAAGCCACATGTATACACTGCTACAATCAAGAATGTTCGTGAGAAATGTGGTGTCAACATTGCAAAGAGCAATATCGAGTCTCGCAACAAGACGTTTGACAAGCACTACAGTATTATCAATGGCATGCTGTTGTCTAGTGGATTTGGCTCGGATTAGGACAGAAACAAGCTTTCAATTGATAGTGAATCTGTTTGGGAGTCATATATTGAGGTAACTTTTCAAAACTGACTTTGTTGCTTCATATGTTAAGGTTCTGTTTTTTTGTTTTGTTGCTGCTACTGATCTCAAGTATACTGACTTTGAAACTTGATTTGTTTTTTGTACCACTTGCAGAAAAACAAGGAAGCCAAAGGCTACAGGAACAAGGTAATCAAATATAGAGACTCCATCAATTTGGTTTATTGCAAGGACCAGGCAACCGGAGAGGGAGCTAGAACTGCATCAGAGAGCTCCAAAGAGATGGCCAACAAAGATGGAAACAAGAAAGATCAAGCTAGATCCACTACAACTTCGGGCAGCAGTTTGAAGAGGCAAAGATCTGATGACTCCTTCACTTCTGCTTGGCTTGGGAGAATTGATGGGCTTACTACAATATTGAAGGATGATACACCTAAGCTTCTATCATCAGCTAAAGTACTTGCCGAAGATACCATGCTCGGCCTGTATGATATCCTCACTACAGATGCACACAAGTTTGAGTCCATGATGGCTTTGCCAGTAGAAATGAGGAGAGGTGGCTTCTCAAGCAGCTGAAGAAGTGAGCAGCTGAAGAAGTGATTAGAATCAATCCAGGTTAGTTTTTGTAGTGTTGCCTGCATCTGTTGGTACTAACTTAGTCTCCTCTGTTTCTATAATATTGAATGCTCATTATGAAACTGAAACTGCTTGTGGTAGTAACTAAAACTGAAACTGCTTTAGATTCTAAGATATTCAATCAAATTTGAAGTGTTCAATGTGACTCAGACCTCTTTTTATGAGTCAAAACTCTTTTTTGTTTTCAACATGTGTAAAGCAACTCTAGCAGTTCAGTTCAAGAGATGGTAAAAGCCAGTCTTAGTTGGTCACTACTCAGTAGTTCAAGGGATGCCAGACCATTGTTAGAGTGACATTAGTGAACTGCTTCAGGTGCTAAGCAGGGGTGATGGTCTGGCATATTTCAAGGGATGGTAAATAATTGCACCGAGATTGTATATAAAGATATATGGTCTTAGTTGATGAAGTTCTAGCATTATGGTATTCTGTAATACATGCAGATATATTGATGGTACTTTAGATGACATATATTGATGTTAGTGACCTTGTTAGCACTCTGATACTGTGTTTTTGCATGTTGTTATATCCTGCACATTTTAAGTGATAAGTGTCCATGTAGTTTCTGGCCTGTTTGCTAGCGACCATTGTGTTATTTTTTCATAACAATATGTAGGTATTCTTTCTCTTGCTCTAGTAGCCATTGTCATGCTCTTAGGTTGTTTACTGTTGAGTTTAAGCTAGTATCATTCTATAGATTCTGACGTGTCAATGTATATGAATCTTTGTCAGTTAGAACATGAGCTCTATCAAAAACATAGATATCTTTTCCTTTCAGATCATCAAACTTGTTGGTAATGTATTGGAGGAAAATTACAATCTTTCACTAATTATGCAAACCATAACTAATAACCAACTTCAGAAAAGTTGTATTTGAGGCAAAGTACAGGCCCCTTGAAAATTTACAAGCTTCCAAAAATGCTCGAGATTACACTTGTATTGTATGTTCATTAGTAGTGTGCATATTACTAGTGTATATTCATTACTAGTGTGCATGATGTGAAATATTAGTGAAATGAGACCATTGCTACTTCTTGTGCAATCTGACGTTATCAGTTTTGACTAGGCTATATGTGTTAAATGTTGAATTTAAACTATTATCTTTCTCTAGATTCAGATATTTCACTTTGTATTGGCAGGATGATTCCGACAGATCTTTGGACATGATTCCGACAGATCTTTGGACATGCTCTGACAGAAAAGGAAGGTTCAGATCAAGTAGTAGATCTTTCTTTTAGTTTCACCAAGAGTTAATTATTATGATCTTGTTGTAGTCATTTGGTTTTATGTTTGTACTGTACTGTTGAAACTCAATGTTGTGAGTTCGTGTGTCAGTACCTTTAGTTACAAAAGACTGTTTGTTGTTAAATGGATCAACTTTGATAATGTTCTTGTAATTTTGTCTCTTTTGGATCAACCAATAAAAGTGTATGAGATATACCTATAATTTTTATCCCATTTTGGTTGGAGTTGCATGCCTGAGTGAGGTTAAATAGCATCTAAGTTTGTTTATTTAGAAAAATGCAAGTAATTCCATGTGCAAGCAGCCAAACAAGCTTTGGAATTTAATTCCTTGAATTCAATTCATTGTGTAGCCAAACAAGAATATTTGAATTGAATCCGTTTCAAAGTGACTCAATTCCAGACAAATGAATTCCTAGAATCTAATTCTATGAAACTGATTCAATTCAGGCGATCCAAATGGGCCCGTTTGATCTTTTATGAGGAATTTAATAACATCATTCATACTTGGCTAAGAGACAGTCCAAATTGATCGCATTGTCAAGTGATTCATATCGGCATTGTCAAGTATATCCATGACTGACGTTTATTTTTCAAGTGATTCATATCGGCATTGTCAAGTATATCCATTGCAGAATCATAGTGGATTCAGATAGGAACGATGAAATTCTGTGAGCAACAAAGTGTGTCTGTGTCTATGATTCCGCAGCTCTTTTTTTTTTGGGGGACAATGATTCTGCAGCTCGAGGGCCTCGCCTGACGACAACCCATGGACTACGAGACCCATCGATGGCTTCGACACATGTTTTCTGCTTCATTTTTTTTTTTTGAATCATCTCAATCCGCCAGGGATAATAGGTGATCAAAGCGAAGTTAAGATGTGACTAAATACGAGAATCGAGATCGTTGAGACGAAAGCTAATGGAGGTTGACGAGCAGAGCATCTGCATCTAGATTGTATAGCTTTTGCGTTGTGTTAGTCTAAGAAGTAAGTGTTTTTTTTACATCTCATGGTAACAAGAATATATTGTTCTAGGGTATATTAAGATTCAGTATAATCAAACATCATGAATTTTCCCCTATGGACAACGGAAGTCCAATTTTTTTTTACTTGGCCAAACCTAGAAATCTTTATATTCTTGGATAGAGGAAATAATATAATGATCGTGTGTGTATGAAGCTTGCCATATCTACTAATTGTGTACATGCAGATTAATGAAGCCATAACGTTTAGCTTGAACTGAAATAGATTCAACATGAATCAAATAATCATTACTACTATGAGATCACTTGATATATCTTGTATGAAAAAAATATGATTCAAATGTCAAAGATCAAATAAAAATATGTATACCTTGTAAACTTTCTTAGTTAATTATATATGTATGTTTATTTCATGATTTATTAAATTTTGAAACTCAAACTGATCTAGTAGAATATTTCTGCCTCGGATTTTATCACCTCGCACAACATAGGAATAGTTCATAAGACGCAGTAAGTGATATATTTCACTAGTTAATTACCTAAATAAACTTCATACATTTTATCCCAAATGTACACATGTGATTTGTTTCTTATATTTTATAAATTAACACTCTATAGATAATATTTACACTCAAAATAGATAGTTCCTACAAATTTAATGCATCTTAAAAAAAATTCCATTGTTAGGTAGACTTGAGGCCTCACGATCAAAAGGCTTGATCACAATGAGCATACTATATATTTTTGTTGAAATATGTCGCACACAAGATCAGCCAACAATAGTGAGTAAATTTTCAAATGAAATTTCAGACATGATTGAATGAGTTTGTTGGATAACTGCACATGCTAATGAAATGATACATTATCACCAAAAAGTATGAAATTCAATCCATACTTATAATTAGTTGGATCTCTAAAATTAAAATATATTAATAGTTCTTGTTTATTAAATCTAATAAGATATTGAAAATATTTCTTAATTATGTGTTCAATTATAAGGAATTGTCCAGATCATTAGGAGGACTATAGATCTTATATAATATGAAACAAAAGAAGTAGACTCGAAAACACACTTTAAAACAATGGATATGTTGTTTTCCCTTTGTTACATATGAACATGTAGGCGAAATATTGATTTTCAAATGGTCAATAGATAAAAGAAATATTTAATCTTTTTATCCATTAAAAACTTTATAAAAAATTAGCGGGCAATAATGTGTTTTAGCATCATTCACAGGCAACACTTTTCTTGAGATACATGTGCCGATATCTTTTGTTAATGACACAAAGACACTTTGAAAACATTACATTGCGTAGAAAAGCATTGAGAGATTCAATCTCTTGGAGCTAAAGCTTTAAGATATTCAATCCTTAGCGAGCTGAAGCTGAGAAGAATCCAAAGGTGAAGAATGTAAGGAAAATGACTATCATATCATAGAGATGCTTGCATAACCTGCATATCTTATTTATTCACGAAGTATCACATAGATGTTTTTCATAATTTATTTGTTGAATGTGTGAATATATATGGAGGAAATTGATATATTGTTTATTGGTCAGCAAAAACTGATTCAAAGTTACTAATGCCATTGATCTAGTAGTCAAATAAAACATTGTAGCGCTTCCATGGGTACACTACTTATGCCAATTGATAATCTACAGAAATAAATTAAACATAGTGCAGAGAGTGATACATAACACATTGGCATGCGTTTGGAAGGAAAATATCCTCTTTTTAGTTTCAATTTGACTATACTATTGTAGTTCTCATCCCAGTCAAAGCTCAAAGTTTGCTACTGTTGTTTCAATGAATCCTCCGATCAAACAATTTCTTTTGTTTTACTGTATAGCTCATAATCAAATAAATTTTGCACTTGATACATTCCATGCATGTGTTTCAAATGTATGCAAAAGCAATCACAACTCAATGTAAACATCAAGTATATAGTACTATACTATGTTGTACAAGTTTTACAATCTTTATTACTGCACCAAAAATTAAAAAGCAAAGCCAAACCCACATTACAAAGGATTCTGATTCAAGTTTAAACACTGCATATATATTTGCAGAAGGCGCAGTAATATCTTTCGAAGACAATTCGAGTTCGAGCTGACAACCATCGCCTCATCCAAAGAAAATGTATCGTTTTTTTTTTTTGACAAAAAAGAAAAATGTATCGTTGAGTCAACTTCAAGTCATGCCGCATTGCCGTCACTGATGAGTTCCTGACCTCACCTTTCCAATCCTGAGGAAGATCGGGTACCTGACCGTCTTCACCTGCTCCCTCTCGCCGCCCCACGCCACCAGGAACTCGCGCACGGTGGCCTCGTCGAGCAGCTCGACGCCCTTCTCCTTGGCCGTCTGGTACGCGGACCACGAGGTGATGTACGTGAGGTAATCGTCGAGGTCCATCCGCCGCTCCGTGGAGAACTCGAACGGCCCCGTGTGCTCTTCCTCCTCGACGGGATCGAAGGGGAACTCCACGTTCCGGTACTCGTCGTCGACCATCCGCCGGTTGGGCGCCCAGTACGGCTGCGAGAACCTGTACAGCTTCCAGAACGCGTCGTCGACGGCGCCGTCGACGACGGGCTCCGTGTAGCACCAGGCGGCGAGCACCCCGTGGTCGGGGCGCAGGAGGGAGCGCGCCTGCGCGTAGAAGCGCGGGAGGTCGAGCCAGTGGAACGCCTGCGCGACGGTGACGACGTCGACGGAGCCCGGCGGCGCGTCGATGGCGGCGTGGAGGGATGCGAGGGGGAGGTCCGGCGCGGTGTGGACGTAGCGGACGTTGGGGAGCGGCGGCGCGTAGGAGAGCTGCTGCGCGCTTGTGTCCGTGCCCACCACGGACTTGTACAGCTTCGCCAGCTGGGTGCAAGATCACGTGTCACTTGTCAGGACACCCACAACACCACAAGTGAACTACTACCACTCGTTTATAAAAATAGGAAAAAAAATATCCATTTGAATGTTGCCGAGTCAAAGTCAACGACTCGACACTTTGAGCACAACAAAAATTGGAGAAACAATTTTTGCCCTGCCTATTGCCTTATTGACAACAAATAGCCCTACCATCTGGCTGCCAATCAGATGCAGGGTTTAGAGGAGGAAACAGAGGATTATATTTACAGATGGAGAGCTCGGGAAGAGACAGAAAGACTGACCGATGCGGCGGCCTGGCCGCTGCCGGTGCCGACGTCCCACGCCATGTCGCGGCGGGGCGTCTTGGAGGCGATGAAGTCGAAGAGCTCCGGCGGGTAGGCCGGCCGCGTCGCTGCGTACTGCTTCGCCTGCTTCAGGAACAGATTCGCCATCGTCAGCTGCCTTACTCTCTGATAAAACTGGATTCTTGGTTCGTCTTTGACCGGGTTGCGTCGATCAGAGCGTTGCCACGCCTAGTTATAGAGCAAACTCGACAGCGACGCCACAAATCGAGGACTTGCTTCGCACCTTCCTATCGTATTCAAGTCAAGTAGTATTTCGCCAGCGCCAGGCTCTTTCTGGCGACGGCCTGATTCGCCAAAAAAAAAAAGAAAAAATAGTATTTCTAGAGTTGCAAAAAAACGAGCTTTCCAAATCCCAAGCAGCGCGATTCGTCATTGGGAAGAAGAAGGTGCCTAGAAACGCAACTGGCGCGAGCCGGACGAGAAAAGCGTATAATGTTGGCATGCGAATGCAACCGCGCTGTTGGACCACTGTTGGATAGCCTCAGTTTAGTCCACGCTAGGCTCTCAACATCATCAAACGGGTCCATTTTTTTTTTTAAAAAAAAACATCACCAAACGGGTGGAGGACCTCGATTAGCTGCGACCGAGCTCGATTTGATGGCGTTGCACTAAGGTGGACGGGAAGGGAACTAAATAAAGATGACTAGAGGGAGCAGATAAGATTGTGACAGTATTCAGTTGTTTTGAAAGAAGAGGAGTACCTCCAGCACTTCATAGCATGCCTCACGTGGGAAGTTTCATCCTAAATATGTTGTACCCAAGTTTTAGTGCGTGTAGAATTTTCCAAATTTGAAACGAAGCCAGAGTTTAGTATGAGGTTGTGATTCCCGAGACGTTAAAAAGAAAAGGAAGCCACAATTTAAAGCGCCGTTTCTTCATGTCAAAATATGCATCAACCGTTGGTTGTGGATGCAGATGTCGAACAGTCATATTTCAATTTGATCTTCAGTTACTTTTGCTCAATCTCGACTACAGTCGGTTCTAATATTTGTGAACGACTTGATGCCACACTAAGCCTATTTGCAGTGCTCCAAATTAAGTTCAAAGCAAGCGAGGGGTGGTGACTAGCAGTACATGTTAGTGCCTAGCTCGGTGTGGGACAATAATGTCGTTCGAGACAGTGCAAGCAACATTGCACTACAAGTTTTCTTTTCCTGATTACATTGCACTCTCTTGTATATTTGTTTGCTTTTACATAAATAAAAATGACGACAGTGACGCCGCAAAGGACAGACTTGCTTCGCACCTTCCTATAGCCGTCAAGTCAAACAGTATTTCGCTCTTTTACTGCGAAGAGCGTGCTTCCCAAGCAGCGTGACACGTACCATTCATTACTGTGAACGTGCTTGAAAACGCAGGGCACGGGCGCGAGGCGCGAGCAGAAGATAAGCTTGGTCTGACGTGATGCGAAGGCAACCGCGGAGCGGACACGTTGTGGACCAATGTTAGAAAGCCTCAGTTTAAGGATGTGTTTGATTTGATTTTTAAATGTTTTTGCTTTCTAATAAAACAGAAAGCCAAACCAAAGAATAAATCTCTCTAACCTGCTTATTAGGAAAGCAGCTTTAATGTTAGTTCATTTCTCACAGCAGTCTCACATCAAGGGAAGAGGTGCTTCGATCGGCTGTGACTTTGTCATTTGCACTGATATACCGGTTCATTTCTTTTTTTTTTTCCTTCGTGCCTGTTTTTTCCCTTCTCACGAGCGATGGCTACCTCATGCTGGCAACGACGGCGGCGACCAGTGGCCCCTCTGAGCCCTCTACTATGACCAAAAGCGACAACATCTGGGTTGGACGCCTCCGGGCACGCAGCCCCCGGCCGCGTATCCACTAGTCGTACCGCCTCCGACACTCTGCAGTGCCGCTGCCGGCCACGCAACCCCGAGCCAAGCTCCTCACCGTCGACGCGAGGACGGGCTGTGAGCTCCCTCTCAGATGCGCAGCGCAGGCAAGACCTCCTCTCCACCGAGCGGGAGCCGAGCTTCGCCGCCGCTGGTGCGGGTGGGTGTAGGAGTCGAGCTCCACCGCCGCCGGTGCGGGCGGGAGCGGGAGTCAAGCTCCACGCCGACACGCGCGCGAGGTCCACCAGCGGCGACAGCGCCCATCCTCCTACTCTCTCGACCAGTGAAGCAAAGCGGAGGCGCGACGGCGAGCTCCTGCTCGGCGAGGTCACCGTGGTCGGAGGCCCCTTGCCCGCAGGAGCACGCCGATGACAAGGGTAGTGGATCCGATGGGCCTCCTCCTCCACACTCCACAGCACGTTTGAGAGAGAGATAGAGAGAGATCCACAGCAGGAAGAAGGAGCTGACATCGAGATACACTCGTCAGTAAGAGAACGAGATGGCTTAGAGGTGAGAAATATGGATGACATGTGTGATCTGTTTAATAGTTACTTTAAGTCAAATCAGTTAACCAAAGACTTTCAGCTTTTTTCATAATCAACAGTTCACAACGAGTTTTTTTATAGCCATAGTTCACAACAGCCTTTTTATTATTTGTGAATGAGCTGATGTTACAACTTAGCCTGTTTATCGTCCAAGAAAAAACACATAAAAAAAAGTGTTGCCTAGGTGCTGCTTCAGCATAATAGGTGCTACGCGCTGGCCTACAGCCTTGTCTTGGGGTTTAGGCAATGGTTACATAGTGGGTCTAGGCGGGTAAAGCGGAGTCGAATTGCACTAGCCAAATCACATACCTTCACTACGGATCCCGCACCTCCACCTTTGAATCATGCACCTCTGCTACGGATCCCGTGCCTCCGCCGCTAAATCTCGCGCCCCCGTTTTCATTTTTCTGTCGCTACGCCATCCGTTATGACTAGGAAGAAAAAAAAACGGGCAGAGAAGAGAAGTGATGGTAGCGGTGGTTCCTAATCATATAGGGTATCAATATATGATGAGCCTAGGCGTGGGTGGACTGAATGGATCATTATACAGAAGCTTATACTAACGTATTTTCTCATTTTTCTTTATTCTAATTTTTGATTGATACACACTTATAAAGGTAAAATTGCTACAATAGAAAACACCTAGGCGCGCCTAAGCTCTAGGCTGAGTGTCATTACCCACCTAGCACCTATTTTCTCCTGATTGCCGCCCATTTAATTTCTTCTATACGTTCAAATCCGATCAGTGCTAAAATGCTGCAGTATTTTAATTGGCTCAAACATCTGAGCCATCTGAGGTGTGAAAGAAGAAACAATTTGAGCTCAATTTTTTCTTATGCTTCTTTTTCATCGTGGAAACCCAATACCTTGATTTCACATTTGCTAATTCAACACTTTATCAAAATGTTGAACATTCCTTTTAAAAAAATTATTGAATAAGCACATATAAAATGTTGATTTTTTTTAAAAAAAGTATATATTGGATATCACAATAGTTTCTAACAAATACAAAGGTTGAAAACCGATATGCAATTAAAAAAATGAGTTTGGAATTTGAAACTCGATGAACTTAACCTTCAACCTGCCTTTCCCCCCTAACCAAACGCCTGAGCTCTCCATTTTGATCTTTGTCGTGTCTAAGTTTTTCTTAATTCAATTGTCATGTCTAAGTTGTTCAGCATGAAAGTAAATAACACATGTGCGATGACTTTATCATCAGATAGAGCACCGGGTCCGGACAGGTACACCAGCAGGTTTTACAAAGCTTGTTGGCACCTGATCAAGGCAAAGTTTATGGCATCCATTCTTATTTTGCAGCAAGGGGATGCACGCAATATGGCTGCTCAATTCGGCCTACCTCACACTAATACCAAAGAAGAAGCTCTTTTACCTAAGAATTTTTGACCAATCAGTCTCATACATAGCTTTGTGAAATTATTAACAGAGATTATGGCCAACTGTCTTGCACCATTCTTGAACAGCATGGTGGTCACAAACCAAAGCGCCTTTATTCGTGGTCGTTGTATTCATGACAACTATATTTTGGTGCAACAAACAGTCAAACTCCTTCATCGATAGCAAGTGCCAAGTAGATTACTAAAGCTGGACATTTCTAAAGCCTTTGACTCCGTCTCATAGGCATTATTGTTGGAGATTCTTGTGCAATCTGGTCTCGAATCTGCTCACTACTTCCTCTACCCGAGTGCTCCTTAATGGTGAGCCCGGAATTGAAATCATGCTTTTTATTTTGGTCATGGATGTTCTAAACAGCTTGTTCGCAAAGGTGGGAGGGCTACAACTCCTACAACCTCTGTCACAACATAATCCAGGGCAACGCATCTTGCTTTATGCAAACGATGTTGCATTGTTCATTCGACCGGTTGAGGAGGAGATGAGATTGACGATGGATATCCTTGCAAAATTTGGAGAGGCAACTGGTCTACACTGTAATCTTCAAAAGAGTTGTGTTATACCAACTAGGTATGAGGCAGCACACATGGAAGTGGTCTCCACAACACTGCCATGCCACCTGAAGCCTTCCCTTGCACATACTTGGGGCTCCCGATTTCAAACAAGCAGTTCAAGAGAGCAGCGCTCTTAACTTGGATAGAACGAATTGGGGACAAACTAACGGCATGAAAGGCATCTCTCATGAATATGGCTGGACGCATAACATGGGTACGTTTTGTTTTATCAGCAATACCTATATATGTGTTAATTGCTATCAAGGTTCCAAATGGTTTATTTGATCAATTGATAAGATGAGAAGAGCTTTTACATGGAAGGGTCGAAAAGAAGTAAATGGAGGATCCTGCCTTGTCGTATGGGACAAGGTTCAACGACCTCTTGATCATGGGGGCCTTGGTATTCTTAATCTTGAGTTTATGAGCTGGGCGTTGCACATCCGTTGGCTATGGCTTAAACGTATGGATCCCACCCAAGCATTGGCTGGTCTAGATATACAAGTGCATCCAAATGTGACGGCCTTGTTCAACATATCTACAAGTGCATCCAAATGTGACGGCCTTGTTCAACATTGCATTATTGGAAATTCAAGTCAGGCAATGGGAGCAATGCACTTTTCTGGTCAAACTGCTGGATCATGGGTTGTTCTCTACAAGACCTTGCACTGACATTTGTGGCAGCTATACCGCAGAGCACTCGCACTCGTCACATGGTTGTAGAAGCTTTGCAAGCCCATGATTGGTCGTTGGACATTAGAGGACGACTCTCTTTGATTGGATTGTTCGAATATTTCCAGCTATGGGACATCCTCCTTGAGATTGTTCTATCTCAAGATGTAGATATCCATCTTTGGAGATTCATACATCTGGGACTTTCTCCACAAAGTCTGCCTACATAGTATTCTACAATGGCTCAATCATATTTTAACCTTGGAGAAAAGTATGGAAATCATGGGTGTCGGCGAAATGTAAAGTTTTCCTTTGGCTAGCTATAAGAAAGAGATGTTGGATGACAAAAAGGCTTGCGCAGAGAGGATTGCCTCCCCCGAAACTTCACCAGTTATGTGATCAAGAGGAGGAGAATATACAACATCTCCTGACCACCTGTGTGTTGGCACCAGAGTTTTGGTTCCGGATTTTATCCTTGCTGAATCTTGGAACAAAGAGCCTAGTCGCCATGAGCTTTCTTTTGCGGACTGGTGGCGTAAAGCCATCAGAAAGTTGCAAAAAGAGCAGAAAAAGAGAGTGAACTTGGTCATCATTCTTGGTGCTTGGACGTTGTGGAAGCATCATAATGCTTGCATCTTTGAGATTGCTCAACCGGTGTTATAAAAACTCATTCATGCCTTTAAAGAAGAGCAAGAATTGTGGTGCATGGCAGGTGCGCGCGGACTATGGGCACTTGGTCTTGGTCCCAGATTAGGTTAGCTAGTCTAGTTTGGTTTTTGGTCAAGTCTGATCCTTCAGTTTTCTTTAGTTAGTTTCTTTCTGTGTTTATATCATTCAACCCCTCATGGCTCGGCCGAGAATGAGGTGGTGGTGTTCTTGTAAGGGGCCGAACTCTTTCTCTCTAGAATACAAAGATACACAACTCTCCTGCATATTCAAGAAAAAAAAAGATATATAGGAAGTAGGAACTGTGGTTTACTCATATTAGACAGGGGTGATGTTCTTTGACCAAGTTTTGGAATGCCTTTTATTTAGAGATCATTTATTGTACCCCCAAGTAAATATGGGCCCTATAATTTGACTGATCTAGTGGACCAGATTTGACAACGCATATTACTAATTCTAGGGGTTTCAAGCATGAGTTCAATCAAAAAGAAAAAAAAACAACATAGTTATGACAATCTCTCACAAATAGGATGGGAGTAGCATAACCTGGTTAAATTCAAAACCATGAGAGTTCAATGAAAAGAAAACCAACATAGTTCTGTAATAAATGAATCACAATCATAGAAGAAGGTAGCAACCTTACCATTTAAAAAGCAGCCTTTGTCAGACTATCGTCACTAGGTATGCTAGCATCCTGGGAGGAAAGACATTGCAACTTGCACAAAATGACTGCCCAAAAAATTAAGGACACTCTGGCAAAATTACAATAACAAATCTTATCAGTTTTTCCGTCAACTACAGGTTCAGCAAAATCTTTTCTGAGCTTGAAATCCAACCAGAGAAGCCATTTCAAAGTTAGTAAAAAAAAATGAGACTTTACATCTGCTACCTCTTTTGCAATTGGGAAAATAAATAAATAAAAATCTTGTGGTATGTATATACTAGAGATACCTCGCCACTCGAATATATTGCCGAGTGGGCCAGGGTCCAATAAAGATAAAGACCCATGAAGATAACTACTTGGATTGTTACTTGGAGTACACGACAAGTTAATACTAGAGATAGAAAGTTAGAGATAGAGTCTTAGTTGGAAATCATGTTGTAACCGACTAAGACACTACCATGTAACCCTGCCCCCCGGATATATAAGGAGGGGCAGGGGCTCTCTCGTGGATATATCTCGCATAATACATCACAGAACACAGGACATAGGATTCTTATCCTCCGGGAGGCCCGAACTTGTCTAAACCTTGCGTCTTGTGTGTCCATCGATCTTTCATACTCATACGCATACCTAGATCTACTATCGAGAATATCTCTCGATAGTTGGCGCGCCAGGTAGGGGCAACATTGAGTGTAGCTTCGTCGAAATCGATGGCTTTCGTCGATATCAAGTTTCGCCCGAGAGACAAGATCTGCTTTGGCACTGTCAGCCTCGTCGCCGATCAGCACGGGAACCTCGTCAAGCATGAATGCGCGACCCACTCGGACGCTGCCACGGCCGACCAGAGCAATCCGGCCGGCTGATTCCCGCTTGGCCTCAACAACGCGGCAACAGCTTTCCAGGCGGAAACCCTCTCGGGCGGCAACTCAACGTTGTCCGCAACACCCCGATTGGCAACCTTGGTCGATTCGGGTTAGACTACGGTTGATCTCCCGGCTCATCACATGGACCAGTCGGACGAAGATCCTAAATTTTTCAACGAATCAAGATTCATTGCAGCAATCGGCCTTGAAAGCGAGTCACTCCTGGACTTGATTGAAGAGCCGAGTGATTCAGAGAGTTGTTCCTCGGATTTCCACGAGATATTCATGGTAGCACCTGCTGCTCAGGGACAAGCAGACGGTGAAACATCGGCGGATGCTGCCGCGCGTAGACGGACATGAAACCGACCTCAAAGACGGTGATCCAGACGCTGCCACTCCTCCGCTTCAAAGACCGGATGCTCAGCAGAGACCCCGAGTCGTGCAAAACTTAGATATGGGAGACCTCACCTTAAAACTTGATGGTGAAGACGTCTTCAAGACCCCACAACACAACATCACGGCTGCGGCAACCCTCTTGCAAACAATAGAGCCCCTGCTCCAAGTCTCCCCAGAGTTGACACCTCAGGTCAACCAATTGAAAGCACACATTAGGGCCGCAGCTGTACTAGGGATGCATGCGGCACGATCAACGCCGACTAAATCAGTCTCTGGAGCCGCTAGTTCGGTGCCCAGGGAGGATAGAAGAGACCGACAGTGCTCCAACCGGGAGGCAACCCCGCCTACTGTCCCCAAGCACAGGCCTATTGCAGAGTACCATGATCGACATCCAAGCGCCGACCTGCGTAACGGCATACCACCACGTGATGCGCGGGTCTGATTGGACAACAGATACCGAGAGCGCGACGATACGGCCCGCCGAGAGTATGAAGATGAGCGGCGTCGGCGTGGTTATGTCGACTATGAGCATGACAATAGGCGGCAGCCACATATAGAAGATCATTACCGCGATCGACGGGACGAGGGCCGCCGTGATGATAGATATTACCGAGAAGCCGACCGCGAACGAGAACGTACTCCGGCCGCCGACGATTATGATGAGGAGGCTGGCATCCGAGCCTTCACTCGGGAACTTCGAACAGTCAGCTGGCCGGCCGGCTTCAAGCCAGTCGGCATTGAGAAGTATGACGGCAAGACGGACCCGCGCGACTGGCTTCACGTCTATTCGACAGCCATACGAGCTCTCGGCGGCAATAGCTTTGTCATGGCCAACTACTTGCATGTTTGCTTAGCCCCAGCAGCAAGAACCTGGCTCACTAATCTGCCCGACAACTCTATCACCTCCTGGGCAGATCTCTATCGGCAGTTCACGGTCAATTTTCAAGCCACTTTCGACAGACCAGGGAATCACTGGGAACTCGGCCGGATCAAGTAGCGAGACCGGGAGCCACTTCGAGAGTACATCCAATGCTTCTGCCGAGTGAAAAATACCATCTCTAACATCTCGGATGCTCAAGTTGTCGCCGCCTTCCAGGGAGGACTCCATGACGATGACCTAATAAAGAAGATTGGAAGGTTGGATGCTGCTGGCAGACTGTCAGCCAAAGAATTATTCACTATGGCCGACAAATATGTTGCTGGCAATTCGGCACTATTTCAAGTTCACCAGTACAAGGACGCGACCCCAAGGAACCCGTCGGGCCTATCCGATTACAGCAAGGACGGCGATAGGAAGCGCAAGCAAGATCGAACGGTGGCCAACACCGAGCGCCCGACCAGGAGGAAACTAGTCACTCAGGATGACTTCGATAAGATGCTCGATGGCCCTTGCCTGCTACATGATGGAGCTCACAAAGCCAGGGAATGTTTCAAGCTGAAAAATTTCGCCCATCATGCCTTGAAGGTCTGCAAAGAACGCCCCTGGATCCCCAAGGGTGGCAAAAAGGATTCAGATAAGGATAACCAAGATGAGGACAAGGAGGACTTCCAAGACCCCGAACGCGAGGTCAATTACATCTGTGGCCGGTCTACGGCCGACTCGAAGCGCCAGCAGAAGATCCTCTACAGAGAGGTCCACTCGGTCACACCAGCGGTACTTCAATATCTGCGATGGTCAGAGGTTCCAATTACTTTTGATCGGTCCGACCATCCGGATCACATCCCCAGGCCTGAGAAATATCCCTTAGTGCTAACGTCGACTGTTAATCGAGTCCGGCTAAATTGGGTACTGGTAGATGGTGGTAGCAGTCTGGACATCCTTTTTGTGAAAACCTTCAAGGAGCTTGGCATACCTTTGACGGACCTCAAGCCAAGTCGGTCGCCGTTTCATGGTGTGATCCCGGGCATGCAAATAGTCCCTCTAGGACAAATCACTCTGACCATGACTTTCGGCACTCTGGAAAACTACAGGACGGAGCGAATTACCTTCGAGGTCACCGACCTCAACTCTACGTATCACGCCATTATAGGGCGGCCAACTATCGCTAAATTCATGGCGGTACCTCATTATCCTTATATGATAATGAAGCTACCAGGACCAAACGGCGTCATATCAATCCACTCGGATGTGCGGACCTCATACGACTGCGACAATGGTAGTTGTGAGTTAACCGAGAAGATAGTAGCAACATCGGAGCTGGCCGAGCTGAAGGAAGTGATTGCAATGACGGAGGAGGCCATGCTTGACCCTGCTCCAAAGAAAATGATGAAGACTGCGGTACAGGTGGACGCCGTGGAGTCCAAGAAGATTAGCCTAGATGACGATGATGTATCCAAGACCACCAATATTGGGGTCAATTTAGGAGATAAATAGGAAAGCGTGCTCATCCTTTTTTCTTAGAAATAATAAAGATATATTTGCATGGAACCTTCTGACATGCCAGGTGTTCCAAGGGAAAAGGTTGAGCACAAATTTCACGTTCACAAAAATGCCAAGCCAGTAAGGCAACGACTTAGACGATTCTCGCAAGACCAAAAGGATGCGATTAGGAAAGAAATCGACCGACTACTAGCAGCCGGTTTTATCAAAGAATTTTCCACCCTGACTGTTGGCTAACCCAGTTCTGGTGCGGAAGAAGAATAAGGAGTGGCGGATGTGCGTGGATTACACCGGCCTTAACCAAGCTTGTCCGAAAGATCCGTTTACTCTCCCACGTATTGATCAAGTGGTTGATTTGATGGCTGGATGCTCTCTATTGTGCTTCTTAGATGCCTATTCAGGGTACCATCAGATTCCCTTAAACCAATCCGACCATCTCAAAACCTCGTTCATCACGCCGTTCAGAGCCTTCTGTTACACAACAATGCCCTTTGGCCTGAAAAACACTGGCGCCACCTACCAGCGGACTATGCAGCGATGTTTGGACAACCAGATAGGAAGGAATGTCGAGGCTTACGTCAATGATGTGGTAGTCAAGACTCGGCTCTCCACCGACTTAATATCCGACCTAGATGAAACATTCGGCAACCTTTGGAAATACAACATAAAGCTAAATCCAGAAAAATGCGTCTTTGGGGTCCCATCAGGAAAATTACTTGGTTTTTTAGTATCACACAGAGGGATTGAAGCTAATCCAGAAAAGGTAAATGCCATATTACAAATGGGACCTCCACACTCGCAAAAAGACATTCAAAAGCTCACTGGTTGTATGGCTGTGCTTAGTCAGTTTGTATCGCGACTCGGCGTCCAAGGGTTACCCTTTTTTCGATTACTCAAGAAGCAAGAATCATTCACCTGGAATGATGACGCACGGAAAGCCTTGGATGATTTTAAGGCTTATATTAGTGGTCCTCTAGTCTTAACTCCCCCAGAGCCAAAGGAACCTTTGCAACTGTACATTTCCGCAACCAAACACGTTGTCAGTACTATGCTGGCGGTGGAACTGGCGGCAGATGGCAAGGCTCAAAAGGTGCAACTACCAGTATATTTCGTCAGTGAAGTCTTATTGGAATCCAAGGTACGATACTTCCAGCTTCAAAAATTAATTTATACATTATTGATGACATCTAGGAAGTTAAAGCATTAATTTGAGGATCATACAATTGAGGTCCACACGTCGTTCGGCCTAGGCGAATTGCTGCACAACAGGGAGGCCACTGGGAAAATCGCCAAATGGGCCGTCGAGCTTAGATCATATGATATCACCTTTAAGTCACGCGACTCGATCAAAGGTCAAGCTTTGTCGGACTTCATCGCCGAGTGGACAGAATATGAGTTACCTCCTGACTCACAAGAATTATGCTATTGGAAGATGGTGTTTGATGACTCCTTACAACTGGAAGGCGCCAGAGCAGGATTCATACTGGTATCTTCTGACGGAGCCAAGTTGCAGTACGTTCTTCGAATGCACTTCCGTGCCTCTAACAACGCTGCAGAGTATGAGGCACTGCTACATGGACTTCGGACAGCTATCTCACTTGGCGTCCAAAGGATAAGCGTCTCTGGCGACTCGGCGCTAGTTATAAATCAAGTAACGAAGGAGTGGTGTTGTTCCCACGAAAGCATGACAGCCTACTGCACCGAAGTTCGGAAGCTCAAAGACAAGTTTGATGGCATTGAGTATAAACATGTCCTGCGCAAGTAAAACGAAGAGGCGGACGAGCTGGCCAAACTTGGGTCTAGCAGATCTAAAATACCCGACGGAGTATTCCTTGATAATCTGCATAAGCCATCTGTACTAACCCAGCAAACTATGGAGCAGTCGGCACTAAAGACGGGGGTAGCACCGCATGTAGCTGTCATTGATGTAGATTGGCACACTCCCTTCATTGAGTATCTGATATAGATATGGCCCGATCTTCCAAGAGGGAAGGGGATAAACTCAAATTTGGGGACTCGGTGTCGATGACCCGGCTTGAATCAGACATGATCCAACCCCACAACCGTTACACCAAGCACAACTTGATTGTTCCTGCAAGCGAAATCGAGAACACAAGCAAGAGAGGATAAACACGCAATCTGAAATTGCAAATATGGATGAAGCGAATCACAAGAAAAGGTTCAAGCTCTGAACACAAAAGGAATAATCGCCACAGTGGTGTAGAACAAGAACAGGGGCCCTGGATTACTGCAAAAGGACTTGCCGCCACAGTTACAATAATTCGATCAGGTTTCTCTCTGGAAAACTGAACTAAACAAAATCTAAAACTAAAAGGCGGTGGCTACTGAGTTTATGTAGGAACCAGGGACGTCCTAGGGTTGGAGGTGACAAGGGGGGGGGGGGGGGGGGCGGCGCCCACAACATGGGCTTAAGACCCGACACGATACATGGCCAAGTTGGCCCAAAATAGGTGGCGCAGCACCTTGTCATGGTCATATATTATAACTCATGACCCTTCTGGATCTAGGACCAGAAACAAAACAACGGCGTTGTCGTCCCCTTTCCAACACATCAAAGAACGCCTCGTTTGGACGTCGGATGTGGGAGATATCATCAAAACCGTGAAGGGGTGTCGGCTAAATGCGAGACGAACGCGGCGACCGAGTTGGTGACGACTTGTAACTTGGGGAAGGCCATGATATGCACGTATTCAGTATGGTGATGTCCTCATCATCCTCCCCTTCTTGAATTGGAGTCACCCTCGACTCCATCTCAGCATCAATCTCATGCAAATGGTTAGTACTAGCAGAATGCAAAGTACAAGATACATGATCATCGATAGAAGATATATCACAACAAAGTATAGTATAGCAAGGTGCATCATGATTATCACAAAGTTCAGTAATAGTAGATGTCATAGCAAGAAAAGCACCTCCCTTTAACTAAATAGCCTTATGTTTAACATCAGAAAGTTGTTTGCTATCATGTTTATTCTCAGTATTTTCAGCAAGCAGTTTAAAATGATTTCTAATATCAGCAGGCAATAACGGACGTAAAGTAATATTCCTGTCCTTATGCACGAATGTATATGTATTAGTTCTACCATGGTGGGCAACATCCGTATCATATTCCCATGGACGGCCTAATAAAAGCGAACATGCTTGCATAAGTACAACATAAAAATCATCAGAGTCTTGATAAGAACCTACTGAAAAGTGTATGTGTGCTGATCGAGTTACCTGTGCCGTACCACTATTGTTGAACCATTTGATGTGGTAGGGCTGATGTAGTGCATGCATGGTCAAGCCAAGTTTGCTTACTAAATCAGAACTTATCAAGTTGTTACAGCTCCCAGTATCAATGATGGTAAGAACACAACGGTCCGCGATAATGAGGTACATGTAGAATAAATAATTGTGTTGTTGTTCTTCCTCTTGTCCCACCTGAGTGGCAGCAATGGAATCAATGGCGGTAGTCTCCTGCTCCTCCGTCGAATCTGCAACAAGGTTAGGCATACGAGTAAATTTATCTTCAACATCACTATAACTTTCATACCCATTAGCAGTAGCGATAAAAGTACGATGACTAGGACAATCCTTCATGACATGTCCCATGCCCTTGCAGCGGTGGCAAATAATGGTGGTGGAGGAGCCACTCCTAGTACCGAAAGTAGTAACCTTCTTCTGGTATTGGTGCTGCACACTAGGCGATTGCGCTGCAGAAGTAGGCGCAAGTGGAAGAGTTGTTGCTGGTGGCTTAGCAACATGACTCTTCAAGTTCTCTACTCCAGTGCGTTGCTGGAGAGATTGCTCAGTGTTGGAGCTGCAAGATTGTTGTGGAAGGCGTCCCTGTACTTCTCATTCAGCCTTAAGAGCAATATGATACAATTGGCAGAACCTATTCCACTCTTTGTAGTCAACAATATTCTGAATATCACGGTTCAAACCACCAAAGAATCTAGCACTAGTTTCAACATCATCTTCATGTATATCACAACGTGCTAAACCAATAAGCAATTCCTGATAATATTCCTCTACTGTTTTACTATCTTGTGTTAAAGATTGTAATTTCAAATGTAAATCACATTGGTAATAAGGAGGAACAAAGTGAGATTTCATGCGTTGTTTCAAAATAGGCCAAGTGGCAGGTATAGCGGCATTAGTATTGCAAAGATCATTCCACCAAAAGAGAGCAAAACCTGTAAACTCACTAGTAGCAAGTCTAACTCTATGCTCAGCAGGAACTAAATGAGAATTAAATTTTTGTTCAACAGCAAGTTCCCAATCTAAGTATGCTTCAGGACAGCACTACCAGCAAAAGGTGGTATGTTAAATTTGGGCTTGACAAAAGTATCAGTATTACCACGATTGTTATTACCTCCCATACCGTGTCGATTACAGCGAAGACGATCTATATCACGGTCAAAATCATCATCATCAGCAGCTCGTTGAGGTGGAGGTCGTCGTTCAACATCCTCAATTCGGTTGGCAACAGTGTTGATGTGGCCCATCAATTCGACAAACTTCGTTTCCATAAATGTACGCTGGTCCGCAAGAAGCTTTGTTAGCTCGACCTTGGACATGCAATCATTGAAGTCTGTAGGGGACTCCTAATCTGCAGTGTCCTAATTGCTGGCAAAAGAATCATGTTCAAAAACAGTTATGACAGCAAGAAGAATGGCAAAGGCAGCAAGGATCAAAATAGACTTCACACACTTAGAATTTTCAAGGCGGGGGGGGGGGGGGGGGGGGGGTGCAAATCAAAATCTTGTTTTTTTTGTATGATTTTTCTACTATTTTTCTATGATAGAGGAACACAAAGGAAGGAACCACAAGAAGTTTCAACTCAAACAGAGGGGAAACAAGATGTAGGCAAAATCTCAAAGATTCACCGAAAGCACTATTTTTGACTTGACAATTTTTTTTCTATATTTTTCCCGATTTTTTATGTATTTTTTGACGAGGGCATACAGGGCGAAGCCTAGTGTGGGTCACCTCAACTTTGAGTCAAGAATCTACTGTAAAAATTTCAGCCCAATCGGAACAACGAGTGAAAAGTTATGCTTGTTTTACCGAAGGTAGGTCAAGATAGGGTTTGAGTGGTGGGGGGGGGGGGGGACAGAAACAGAATCGGGTAAGGTTTTTTTGTTGGCAACGGATTGTGGGTGTGGTGGGTGGGTGTCACGATAGTGAATCCAATGGAAAACACGATGGTGAATCCAATGGAAAAGACGATGGTGATGGTGGTGTGCAACGGAGATCAAAACACAAACCGAATCGAAACACAAATTCAAACCAGCAACTGAACTCGACTAGGACACAAACTCAACACTACGGACTCCGAAATTAAATTATGCAAAGGCTAAACAATGTCTGGGATGGTGGGGAAATATTTTTTTGTAGGCTTGTTCGTGGACAAAAGGTGATGAACACAAACGAATCTACAGGGAAGAAGATGATAATACCTCACGGGGAACCTAGGAATCTGATACCACTTTATGTAGATATGGCCCGATCTTCCGAGAGGTAAGGGGATAAACTCGAATTTGGGGACTCGACATTGACGACCCGGCTTGAATCAGACACAATCCAACCCTGCAACCGTTACACCAAGCACAACTTGATTGTTCCTGCAAGCAAAATCGAGAACACAAGCAAGAGAGGATAAACACGCAATCTGAAATTGCAAATATGGATGAAGCAAATTATAAGAAAAGGTTCAAGCTCTGAACACAAAAGGACTAATCACCACAGTGGTGTAGAACAAGAACAGGGGCCCTGGATTACTGTAAAAGGACTTGTCGCCACAGTTACAATAATTCAATCAGGTTTCTCTCTGGAAAACTGAACTAAACAAAATCTAAAACTAAAAGACGGTGGCTACTGAGTTTATGTAGGAACCAGGGACGTCCTAGGGTTGGAGGTGACCAGGGGGGGGGGGGGGCGGCGCCCACAACATGGGCTTAAGACCCGACACGATACATGGCCAAGTTGGCCCAAAATAGGTGGCGCAGCACCTTGTCATGGTCATATATTATAACTCATGACCCTTCTGGATCTAGGACCAGAAACAAAACAACGACGTCATCGTCCCCTTTCCAACACATCAAAGAACGCCTCGTTTGGACGTCGGATGTGGGAGATATCATCAAAACCGTGAAGGGGTGTCAGCTGAATCCGAGACGAACCCGGTGACCGAGTTGGTGACGACTTGTAACTTGAGGAAGGCCATGATATGCGCGTATCCAGCATGGTGATGTCCTCATCAGTATCTAGATCGTGATACACTATCGACTGACAAAGACGAAGCCCTTCGGATTATTCGCAAGTCGTGTTCATATCATATAGTTGACCATCATCTATACAAGCAAAGCCCACATGGAGTACTGATGAAATACTTGTCTCAAGATGAAGGCATAACTATATTAGGAAATATCCATGCTGGCATTTGTGGGAATCACGAAGGCCCATCCACAATTGCGGCCAAAGCAATGAGGCAAGGGTTTTATTGGTCGACCGCCAGTGCTGATGCCAAGGAAATTGTCCGAAAGTGTGAAGGTTGTCAGTTCTTCGCCCGTTAGATGCACGTACCTACTACAGAGTTTCAAAATATACCAATAACTTGGCCATTTTTAGTATGGGGTTTAGACATTGTCAGACCTTTCATAAAAGCTCAAGGGTGTTTTACTCACTTTTCCGTAGCAGTGGACAAGTTTTATAAATGGATCAAAACAAAGCCAGTCGGTAAGATTTCGGCAAAGAAGGCCATCGAGTTTATGACTGAAATAGTCACTCGGTTCGGTGCCCCACACAAGATAATCACAGACAACGTTACTCAATTCACAGAAGAGGAGTTTAAAGAGTTTGCGGGCCGAGTCGGTTTTAAGATTGGTTATGCCTCAGCCGCCCATCAACAGAGCAATGGCCAGGTTGAGAGGGAAAACGACCTCCTACTTTCTGGAATTAAGCCTCGTATATTTGATCGGTTGGAAAAGTACGCTCGACGATGGGTTCAAGAATTATCATCTGTGCTGTGGGGACTTAAAACCAACGTAAGTCATGCCACCGGGCACTCCCCTTTTTCTCTGGTTTATGGCTTGGAAGCCACATTATCACGATAAAAATGTTCGAACACGGGGTTTTTCCGTCGGTGACCTGGTTTTGAAGCAAGTTTAGTCTAAGGTCGGCAAGCATAAGCTGTCGCCTCCATGGGAAGGACCTTTTTTTGTAAAGGGAATCACTCGGCCAGGCGCCTATCGATTGATAAATGAGGACGGATCGGACCTTCAAAGTTCCTGGAATGTTTCACAGCTACGTCGTTTTTATACTTAGTAATTATAGTTTATTGTATTTCTATTATTAAATATATATACATAGTAGTCATGATATTTGATTTCGCAATTTATGATTTCTGTGAATAATTGTTGTTATTGTTTACATCATGGCTCAAATTCTGATACTTGGTATCACCCTAACTCACGCATGTCGACCAAGTGGGTTACTTAGTCCCCAGGGTTCTTGCCGTCTGTTAGGGACCAAGGCAATTCTCCTAATTCGCATATGCTTGACCGAGTGAGTTCTTAGTCTCCATTGTTCATATCGGTTATTGGGGGCATTGTTTAGAGGGCTCACATGAGTTGTGTATTGGTTGTGAGTGTTTATCACGAGTTCATACAATACATATACGAAGCAGCACGACCCAAGAATTTATTACAATACTGGTAATGAATCTAGATCTTAGCGGCCTATCGAACATTGGTTATATTACAGTATCAGAGCTGTAACACAATATTTTAAGCTTTACAATTCCTTAAGATTTAGGTAAGGGATCTAGCTCTATCTGGTCGGCTAATATATGAGCTGTTTTTTGCGCCTCAGCCACGAGAGCTTCACATTGCTCATCAAAGAAATCTTCATGGAAATCCTCGGCTACTACATCTAACTCTATGCTGGGGATGTGGGACTTTGTAATTGCCAGGACTTGTGCGCCGGCTAGCTCTGCAACATGTCGAGCATGTTCTTTCAGTCGGCCGGGTGCCCCTTGTGCCTCATCATCAGGTTTCGACATCGAGGTGGTTTTTCTTCAGGATATATGTATTGGGCGACCACCTCTGCATCCTTCTGAAGAGCTGCAAGAGACCATCAAAGGTTTTCATCACCCTCTATAAATTTCTTCTGCAATAGCTCATAGGACCTCTTTGATCCTACAGGAGTACAATAATCATATATGTCCAGCACAATGAACTTCAATATCAAGGTATTAGTTGAATAAACACTTACCTCTTAGGCGTTTCTCGGCTTCTACCTTCTTAGCCTCAAGGGTGGCAACTTTTTCCTTATACTCTTCTTTTTGCTTTTCAATTTCTTTGAATGCTTTTTGGAATTGGTTTAGCTCATCCATAGCCTTTTTGAAGATATTTTCAGCTTTGATTACTTCGGTTTCCAACTTTATGTTTCTTTCTTTCTGGCCTTTTATTGTTTCCTCAGCGCCTGTCAGTAGAGAATATTTTAGTACATATATATATTTTTTGTATGTATAAGTATATTCATTTTTACCTTCCGCCCTTTTCTTCCATGAATTTTGTTTTTCTTGCATTGTCTTGAGGTCGTCCTTTAGCTTTTCAAAATTTTTCTTAATCTCTGCCGAGTTCTGGATCTGCTTCTTTAATCCTTGATTCTCAGACTTCAAAGTTTCAAGAGTTTGGGCAGATGACTCCAGTTCTTTTATACGGCCTTCAAGACTTGCAATTTGAGCGGTCGCCTAGGCATCTTGTTTTTGTTTCAATTCCAGCGACCGCGATGCCTCTGTATGGATGAGGTTAAATGTTCATATTACACAGATAACATGTGAGATATAGGCTTTATTGGTCTCCTACCTTGTAGCTTGAATTGAAGTTCATCACCTTGTTGCAGAAGCTTACTCTTGTTGGCCATAAGAGTTTTTAGAGCCTGCAATGATGGCGAATTATATGTTTGAAACTTCACAGCCAGGAACGGTGATTATTATTGACAAGAAGGAAGGAATACCTGGAAGGAATGATAGGCTTTTTTAGTATGTTCTTCAAATTTTTTTCAATTCCGATTGCTCTGCCGACTCATCAAACCGGTGATGGCAATCGGCCAATATGATATACTGATCTAGTTGGCATTGGCTGTTCTGAGGCACCTTCTCTTACCACTCGGTGAATAGGAGTCGGCGTGACATTTTCCTCCGGCCCGATTGGATATTCATATGTTGGCTCTGGCATAGATTCAAAAACCAGTGATGGCTCTTCGGGCTCGGTGGAGGCAGGAGTATCAGCACCCGTTGCCATCTCAGATTTATTTAGGTTCAGGATATTGGGTGATTTAGCTTGGTTATCTTTTGGCTGAGTGGATTCGGGTGCACTCTTCAAATCACTCGGTTTCTTTGTCGAGTGGTCTGGGACATCATCTTTGGATGACCCAACCTGTGGTGTCTCCTGGTCTTTTTCAGGAACTGGACTTTGCACCGAGACTTCTTCAAAAGATGACCGCCCGGACGACCTGCCAATTAAACAAAGAATTACATATTTACTTCAAATGGATAGTTAAGCTTCAAGTTATATTGATTTGTTTACCTTGAGTGGCGTTTGAATTTTATGCCTGACACTCTTGGTGTGGGGCTGGTTGGCCTTGGGGCGCCTGTCATGTCTAGCGCCGTCTCATGGGTGCCTGCGTTGCTTGCTTCACTCGGACGATTTTGTCCTTTATCATCCATGATCCACCGAGTGGTGGAGGTTTTCTCTGGAGTTTTCTTCTTTGCCTCTTCTTGAAGTCTATTCAGCCAGCAATTCTTTTTCATCAGAATCTTCAATATGCGCCTTGCGGCGCTTGGGAGCTGATGGTTGAGTGGGAGATTTCTTTTGCGGCATTGGCGGTAGTGGGGGGTTGGACACGAATACATCAAGGTTCTGCAATATATGTTACGTATTATTCATTGCTGAACATAATGCATGAAGTGTTGACTTTTTAAGCACAGAAGTGGATAACTTACTGAACTCCTGCCAGTCTTGGAATGATGTCCACTTTTCGCACTACCTGGAGTCCAACCAAGGTGTGAAGAAAATATGTTTTCCAGCCGCAATGTTAATTCCCTTTCTGACAATGTTTCTGGCGCTTCCATGGTGGGGTCTGAACCTAGTTGAAACTTCCATCCAGGAACATGACATTTCTTAATAGGCTGCACGTGGCGATATATGAAGCTTGCGACAACATGTACGCCAGTATAACCTTGGGACTTGAGATAGGCAATGTGCTCTAATATGGCATCAACTTGAGACTTCTTGTTTGGATGGGCCTTTGCTGACCACTTGGGTCGTGGCTTGGGGGCTTTGGCCGTAGTCTCTGACAAAGGTGTAGCATGGTTTCCATGGTAAAACCAGTCTGTGTGCCAACCTTTGTTCGTTGATAGAAGTGGTACATCAACGTATTTGGATTTATTCCTTAGTTGGAATCCGGCCTCTCCTATAACATTATTGTTGTTTGATTTCAAAACAAATAGTTCTTTGAAGGTATCAAAATGGGGATGAATCCCCAAGAACACCTCACACAGGTGGATAAAGATAGCAACATGTAAGATGGAATTTGGATTCAGATTGACAAGGTTGATGCCATAGAAGAAAAGAAGACCGCGAAAGAAGTCACAACAAGGGATCCCAAATCCACGATAGAAAAAGGAGGCAAAAATCGTGATTTGGTTGACGGGAGGTTGGGGAAATTTCTGACCTATGGCCTCGATCCATCCTCCGATTTGTTGATCCTGCAACACGCCGTCAATCACCAGTCTATTGATTTTTTCTGAATCCATGGCTGACACGGGGAACTCCTTGACGGCGGCGGGGATGTCGAAAACTGGCTCTTCTTCCTCGCCCTTCTCAGGAGAAGATTGCTTCTGGGATTGTGCCTTAGAGCTTTGGCGGGTGCGCTTCGGGGCCATCGCTCTTGTTTGAGTGCAGTGGGAAGCAGTTGCGTGGAGCTTTGGGGTGAAAATGGAAGCCTGAGATCTAGGGTTTGTGTGCGCAAGACGGCGGCGGCGGTAAAATGAAGACGAAGGGATGCGACTGTTTGGAGGCCCTTTTTATAAGGGATAGATGACCTACTGGGCCGAGGCTTCTCGTAATCTGTTAAATCCAGTTTTATTAATCGGATTGTTGCGGTTTCAACCTTGGAAATTGTACCTTTCAAGATTTCGTGATAAATCACTCGGATTGTTGCAGTTTCAGCCTTGGAAATTGTACCTTTCGAGATTTCGTGATAAATCACTCAGATTGTTACAGTTTTAGCCTTGGAAATTGTACCTTTCGAGATTTCGTGATAAATCACTCGGATTACTATAATTTCAGCCTCGGAAATTGTACCTTTCGAGATTTCGTGATAAATCACTCAGATTACTGTAGTTTCAGCCTCGGAAATTGCGCCTTTCAAAATTCTGTGATAAATCACTCGGATTACCTCGGCATCAATCTTGGGGGCTGTGTTTTGGTGTTATATTATTACTATTGATACATCACCAATCTTGGGGGCTATGATAATTGAAATTCATCGTTAATCATTCAGATTTAGGGCGCTTTAGCATTAGGGATGTAAATATTAATTTGGTGATGTATCACCCATGCGAGTAAGAGAATTCAGCTAAATATGGAGCTTGTTAAGATAAAATTGGAAGATTCAGACCTCATTATGCCCTTTTCTGTGGAGGGACAAGATTAATGGGATATTTTTCAATAACTCAAACATTGCTTCGGTGTAGCCTTAACAACCTTCTGAGTTGGGGGCTATATGCATAGGCTATATATTTTTTAGGGATTTATGAATATGGATTAACAGAAAAAGTATTTTCTAATTTCATAAGATGTCGAGACAAACCAAGACGATAATTCAATACGGGAAGTGCTTGGGGGCTATTGTGGTATGTATATACCAGGGATACCTCGCCACTCGGATATATTGCCGAGTGGGCCAGGATCCAATAAAGATAAAGACCCATAAAGATAACTACTTGGATTGTTACTTGGAGTACACGACAAGTCAATACTAGAGATAGAAAGTTAGAAATAGAGTCCTAGTTAGAAATCATGTTGTAACCGACTAAGACACTACCATGTAACCCTGCCCCCCGGATATATAAGGAGGGGCAGGGGCTCTCTCATGGATATATCTCGCATAATACACCACAGAACACAGGACATAGGATTGTTATCCTCCGGGAGACCCGAACCTGTCTAAACCTTACGTCTTGTGTGTCCATAGATCTTTCATACTCATACGTATAACTAGATCTACTATCGAGAATATCTCTCGACAAATCTTATCTAAACACAATATGTGAACTCAATTGATAGATAATATATGATAAAATATTATTAATGGAAAACTTAAATCATAGGGATATGATATATATTGTTGGTAGACAAAGTGTGATCCTTATCTAACCACTATAATGTGAACTCAATTGAGCATACATAACAATACAAAAAATGAATGAATCTAAAAGCAGATTTGTCAAATAAAAAAATTATCTGAGGATGAAAAAATCTCAAGATTATGCGTACCCATGAAGTGCCATAGACAAAAGAGCACATTGGTTTAACTTAGGATTAGATGATTCAGCTGGGGCTTGGGACTAGATGGCAGTAGTAAAAACAAAAAGAGAAAACCATGGTCTAATGATTGCAATTACAATTTTGCCCATGCTAATGTATCACTATCAAAAACCGTCTTTTTAATTTGGGGATAATAGCGTTTCAACCATGATTCTAGACTCCAATTGCATTTTCACAATCGATTTTGAGATTTTGCACTTTTACCATTGTTTTGGAGAAAGGAAGGCTCCGTTAGGCATCGATTTGGAGGTCCGTCAGTTGAAGCCAATTAAAGGATTTAAAAAAAAGAAAGAAAAAACCAGCAAAAAGGGAATGGACTAAACTACCCCCACTTAGGTGAATCGTTCTTTGCTTATCTCTTCTCTCGCCACCCGAGCCGTTTGGCAACAAGCTCGACGCCAAGCGCCTTGGTGGTGCCCCACCCTCCCAGCGACCATGTCCCCGGCCGGAGGCGTCTCAGATGGGTGCAACAGCTCTTGCCCCTCATCCCAGCGCGCCGCCTCCGCTAGTACTCGATCCAACTGATGGCTGCTATTTTTTTTCTCCCAAAAGCTTGCCTGTTTTCATGGTTCAATTTGTTCAGATTTTTCTCTGTTCCATGGCTAGGGCGGGGCAAGGAAGGGGGCTGTGGCCAAGCGTCGGTAAGGGGTGCGCCAAGCGCCACCACACCGATTTGCGCCATCTCCGACCGTCGGAGTGGTTGCCGGTTGCTGTAGAGTCCATTAGAGAGGAAGAGAGAGTCCATGAACGAACCGAGGAAGAACATCAGAAAAACACCCAGACCATTGTTATTATGTCTAAATTTTTATAATTTTAAAATTGAATTTCTGTATGTAATATGAATATTTATGGAAATTCCATTATAATTTATGTCTATCAAAATCTGTCCAGATTTTGAAAATTTAAAATTATTTCAATGTCTTGTCAAAATTATGGCGGAATCGTAATTTAAACATCAAAACTATGATAAAATTGTAAAGGGGTAATTTTGTCTTTGTTCAAGCAATGTAACACCGTTAGAGGCCCCTAACAAACTGGTGGTATAAGTTTTGTTCAGATTCAAAAATTAATGATAAAATCACAAAATCTAAAAAACAATGGTGAAAACACAATTAGAGTCCAAAATGATGGTTGTTATGCAATTGCCCCTTTAATTTATAACCAATCATGAAATGAGACACAAATGTTCATGCGAAAAAAAGAGACTAACATCCTTGTTCCTTACTGCTTTAATTAAATATCAGTTTCAGCTCTAAGATAGCTTATTGCCTATATGTCACATGATATATAGTAGCATGGACATTTTCTGAAATACAGGCACCAGGCCATACATCGCCGCCGAGCCTCGCACTCAGACCCCTCGTACTGTCGCTCGCCTCGTCCTCCCACAAGCCCCTCTCAGATCGAGATTAGGAACCTTTGTCGACAGTCAGATCGTCGACCACAGCCGAGCGTGCAGCAGCCGAGGCTGCCTTCCGTTGGCATCGAGCCTCTCATCTGGGCCCCTCCCTGTCACGCACCTTATCGTCGTCAGAGCCCCTCGCAGGCATGAATTGTTCAAATTATCCCTACAAATTACTATTTATTCCTCTATAAAATAGCAACGATTAGACGTCTTGTTGATGCTTGGCATCTTGTTCGTGGCCATCAAATAGCAACGATTGTAAGGTTGGGAAAACGGGCAGCAGGTATTACACTAATTCGTTTGGTACTGATGCATTTAATCGAGTATCAAATCTAGTAAATGACTCTGCATTTCATGACTCATCGAAAGGAGGACATGGACTGCATTCCGCGAATAAAAGCACTCTTGCAACTTTCAGAACCTTCACGCTTCAATTCCTAGCCATCATTTTTCTTTTTTGGAATCAATTCCCAGCTATCTTGTTCAACCTCATAAGTGGCCGGTACAAAGCAAATAAAAAGGCAAAAAGCAGCATCACTACTTCAAATAAGGATTTTTTGAGAGATTGTTAAATTTGAACAAAGAAGAGATTGATCAATCTGTAGCTATTCCTTTTTTATTCATGTGCTTTTCCCACTTTTTTATCATTATTTTGGAATGAATTTTACTGACAAAAATACTAGCTAATAGTTTTTTAAAAAATACTGACCAATAGTTTTATAATAACTTCATAATTACACTATAAATAATTGCTTATTTTATGAGAGAATCCTAACCCTACCGAATCACTAAATTGTCAGCCTCTTAAAAATATAAAATATTAATATTATTCAGTTTAGTAGTTTAATTTTATTTATGATACTAAAAATATTTATTTTAAACCTGTTACACTTTTTTTTATAATACCCTTAAATTGATAAAATATTGAACAACACTTGTGGTTTCAAATTGTTAAATCTATACCATAAGACCAAACTATTGACTAATAGTTTTTTAAAAAAAAAACTACTAAAAACTACTGTTCAATATTTTATATAATAAAACTCATCTATTCTTTCATTTCTTTATTTCAAACATGTTTTTATTCTCTCCTGCTTTGCTTCAGACATCAGTGACTCGGTTCAGAGTGGATTTCCTATTTCGTGTGTTTTGTGAAGAAGGCGTTGCGGTAGGCTTGTTTCTCCTTCAAACGGCACCGATATCGAAACTTTCCTATGAAGGAGATCTCTATTGAATTGTGTAGCTGCCGTCTCGTGGATTGAATGCTTCTGAGGTTGAAGGAACGTGGGTGGGGACCTGGAGAGCCATAAGGCATCCGTGGATAAGAAGCGCTTTGCTCCTTTTCCGGGGAAAGAAAAAAAAAGACGAGCTCTTTGCCTATAAAAGAACTTTTCTTTTTTTATGTTTTCGACCTTTCAAGTGACTGAAAGATTTCAGTGACTGGTTTGTTCTTTTATGTCTTGATTTTTTTATAGAATTATTTATATAATAATTATAAACCATTAGATCTAGATTCGATGGTTCAAAGTTGTGATTAAAAGTTGTCCAAACTTTCAGACAACTAAAAATTAACAAGTCCTTTTTTTTAGATCCGCAAAAAAGAAGTCTCCATGTAGCAATTCAAGGTACGCAGTTAATAATCTTACAGAAACACAATATACTGGCAGAGGTTTCTTTTTAGTATTGTTACACTCCACCGGTGTCCTAAGTCCAACATTTCAGAATGGGAGGAGTATATGATAACTACGGAATAGTACTACTTTGCACACAGGACCCTTTTCCTCCATTACCCACCGCATCAGGTACGCTCTGCTCTCTGCCTCTACCACTGGAGGCTGGAGCCGGCGTCTTTCTGCCGTCGGGGTCACCGTCGCCACAACCACGCATCCGATTGGTCTCTCTACGGCAAGATGAGTTGAAACATTTGATCCGAACAATATTTCTGTAGTGTGATGAAACAGTATCAGGCTTTGCTTGGATACTAAACAATACACTCCAATCCATATGGATTAAGAGGGATTAGAGGGGAATTTAATTCATCTTCCACCTCAATTCACTCCAATCCATATGGATTGAGATTACCCAAACAAGGCCTCAGTTGGCTTGAAATCACTCTTTTGCGATTCAGTTAACGTTTTCCACTTCTTCTATTTTTAGTCTGATTTGTTATTGGATTGAAGAAGAAGAAGAAGTGGGTGCTGGAGCTGCTTATCTTGGGAGCTCACGATCATGGCTCTCGTGACGGGGGTTCTGGGAAGCGTCATACCCAAGCTCGGCGAGCTGCTCAAGGAGGAATACGACATATAGAGTACAGACGGGCATGAAGAAGAAGATCGCCTGTCTCTCACGGGACTGGAGGGCATGCACGCGGCCCTCTGCAAAGTTGCCGAGGTGCCGTCGGATCAGCTCGATGAGAAGGTCAAGCTCTGGGTGCGCGACATCCGGGAGCTGTCCTACAACATTGAAAACATCCTCGACACCTTCCTGGTGCGCGTCCAGGGTCCTGAGGCCTGCGACTCAAACAGGTACAAGCGCGCCGCGAAGAAGATTGGTAAGCTATTTACCAGGAGCCAAGCCGTCTCTAAGTTTAGGTGGCCCTGGTGCGAAACACAAAGTAGGAGCCCTACTTTATTGGAAAAATATAAACAATCAAAATATATTTTGAGTTCATGACAATACTAATATAAAAATTCATACTAAATGAGGAACGAGTGAATTTACATACCGATATGGATCTCAACTTCTATTAAAAAACATCATTCGTCTAGTATTCTTCGAAATAATATTTTCAATGATATCTTCATATTTAATCTTCTCCAACAATTCAATTTCAAGTGCAATTGTCACCAATTCATTGAGTCTTTCTTGTGTCATAGTACTACGCATGTAGGTCTTTAGCAACTTCAATTTGGAAAGTTTTGTTCTGTGGAAGCAACAGTAACAGGAATAGTCAATAAAATTCTGTATGCAATTAGGGCATTAGGAAAACAACCCATCTGCTTCACAAACTTCAGAATATCAAGAGGGCCCATGTCTTTCTTAGGGATGAAATCTTGAAGGAACTTTAACTCCACATGTAATTCTTTGTCATCAATATCAGAATGGTCTCCACTCTTAAGTGCAGCCTCAAGATCAATACAAGCAGACATCAAGCTTTTGTCATCCAATGAGCATAATTTCTGGGAAGTGAACAAAAAGCCGAAAGTATTTTCGTACCCTTGGTATTGCTCAAACCTCTTTGTGAGTGAAGCGATAGCATGATCAACAACCATTAGAAAATAATTGACCCTAATTAACTCCTCTATAGATTGCGAAGCAATAGATTCATCATCAGGGGTCTCATCAAATTGTCACTTCCTTGTGATTTTACGCTTGGTGTGGAACACTGGATCAATATTCATCTCACATGCAATTTCTTTTGCAGATTCTAATGCACTTGGAAAACCAGTTTCTCGATACTTCTTGAAGAAGGAAATCAGCCCCTGCACTTTCTCAATTGCAATATCAATAAGCATATCTTTTGCTTGTAACTGTTTACTGACCAAGTTAACAGCAGACAATACTTCATACCAAATGATTATTGCCACAATAAATTTAAAGTCACCAAGCTCATTGGTCGCTAAGGAATTAGCTTCACTACTAATTGTTGCATCTTTATCAGTATCTGATACTTCGAGTAAAGCTTCTCTTATATCCTGCATTTGAAACCTTATGGCCTTAACACTATCAACACGGCTTTCCCAACGAGTAGCTGACAAAGCCTTCAGAGTCAATCCTGATAAGTTATCTTTCAAAATTTTCCATCTCTTTGTGGACTTAGCAAATATTGTATAGATACGTTGTATGATTCCAAAAAAGCCTTTTGCTTTACCACAACTCTGTGCCATATCACATAGTGCTAAATTAAGACTATGACAACCACAAGCAGAATAAAAGGCTCTAGGATTGACCTCCAAAACTTTACCCCTATATTTTTTTCCTGACATATTTAATCCATTATCATATCCTTGTCCTCTCACATTGTCTATATCAAGGTCAAGGTTCTTCAATCATTTTGTAAAACATCAAACAATCCTTGCCCAGTTGTATCATTTACTTCTAGAAAGCCTAAGAATGATTCCTTAATGCGAATAGAATCTGAAGATGTGTCAACATATCTTATGATCAAAGACATTTGTTCTTGGTGGCTTATATCAGGAGTGTAATCAAGTATAACTGAGAAATACTTTGCTTCCTTTATTTTTCTAATTATTTGACACCTGATAGCAGCGACAATCAAATCTATTACCTCATTCTGGATGTTGTGACCAAGGTAATGTTTATGAATGTCATCATTTATTATGTGTTTAACATGCTCTTGAATAACTGGATCAAATTCAGCCATCATCTCAACTATGCCCAAGAAATTCCCGTTGTTATCTTGGTATAACTTGCTATTAGTGCCACGAAATGCCAGATTATGTTTCGCAAGGGATTTGACAATCAAAATAATTCTGAATAAAACCTTCCTCCAATGATCTTTTTCTTTCTCAAGTTCTTGCCGAGCAACTTTATCAATTGTTTCATTCTTATCAAACCTGACACACATGCCGTACCAAGTGGCCATATTTGCAATATGCTCTGCACAAGTTTCATGCTCTTTAAGTCTTGGGTAAATATGTGCCCAGTCATTGAAACCCTCATTTGCTAGCTGACTCTTTGATTGTCCCTTTCTTAATATTTTGCAACAAAACAAAATACTCTGTCAAGCTCTTTGGAATAAACCAGCCATTCTCTATCACACTTCTCTCTATTTGATAGGACCCTGGTGTATAGTTTTCTAGAAAACCTTCTAGATACACTATTTTTCGGACCTTTCTGAATGGACAAGTCTCTTCTAGGACCCTTCTGAACCAAAATGTCAATCTTTTTCTGATCAAGTGAATCCCAATACCTCGGATCAAATATATCAGGCTGAAAAGGATCTGGTTCTGAATCAATACCATCAATATTATCTGCACCAGTCTCCAAAGTGTGTGCCTCAACAATGTTGGAATTAATTGGTTCTGAATCACTTACTGAAGTTTGAACCTCAACATTTTCTGTGTTATCTCTATGATTCCCATCACCATCTGAGTGAAGAGTTTGATTTTCTGTACTAGTTTGAGATTCTCTAACAACAAACCTTTCCATTGCACCCTTCTGACTCTGAGCAGCTAGTTCTAGTCTTCTTTGCCTCTTGGGCTTTTGAGCACCAGACTCATGATTTCTATTTCTAACTCTAGAAGACATGACTAGGTAATTGTTCAGCCTGTTCATTATTAAAATTAGAACAAAGCTAAATTAATAAATATGAAGTTCATGGTTATCAAGTAAAGGGTTCAGGTCTAGGAACAATTTTTTTTATAAATTATGATCGAACCTTGATGCAATGAGACAATGCAGAGCCAATAAACTGAAGCCCAAACTGATGTGCCCAATCAACGAGTACCAGAAAACCACCACTGTTCCAATCCAAGCGGTGTCACCTAATAATCAGAAATAAGAATTTTAGATGAGAGATTGTGATGAGCCATAGCCCATAGCAGATGTAAATTGAGATCATCTTGAATTCTTGATTAGTGATCAACTATTTACCTGACGCTTGGCCAGGCCTGGACTGTGGAAAGCAAATTGCCAAATTGAGGGGCTGCCGTCGATGAAGGCGAGTGCGACGTCCTAATTTTTTTTTTTAGTTTTAAAACTTGAAATCCCCTACACAGCAACCGGCGGCAGCAGCAGGGAGCCACGGACTAGGACAGCAGCCAGCGGCGATTGCGGCGTCGAGCATCGAGGAGAGAACAGAGAACGAAGCGTTGTGAGTTGTGACTTGTGAGTCGTGCGGCAATGGCGTCTATTCCATTCGTTTCCTGATTTACTTCCTAGCGCATGTATTTTGGGCTATTGGCTTGGACTTTGAGTAATCAACATGTTTATTGATAGTTAATGGGCTTAATTTTGGTGGCCCCTAAAAATAGGCGGCCGGGTGCGGTCGCACAGCTTGCACCTCTCAATCGACAGGCCTGCCAGAAGCAAGGCTTGCCATAAGATCACGACCATGATCCAAAGCATCAACGAGCAAGCCGATGCGGTTGCTGAACGGCATCGTAGGTATGGAGCAGAGGATATTGTGGCCAGTCGTCTTGCCGCAACTTCAACCGTTGATCCTCGTCTTGCTGCTATGTACGAGGAAGTGACACAGCTCGTTGGCATTGAAAAGCCAAGCGCTGAGATCATATCCTTGCTATCAGCCCAACAAAGGGATGGCGTGTCGAATATGAAGACGAGGATGGTGTCTATTGTCGGAGTTGGAGGATTGGGCAAGACCACTCTTGCAAAAGTGGTGTATGACAAGCTTAAAGTGGATTTCCCACATACGGCTTTTGTTCTGGTTGGCCAGAATCCTGACTTGAAGAAAGTCTTTAGAGACCTTCTTATAGATCTTGACAAAAAGAAATACATGGATCCCAAATGGACAATGTTGGATGAAAAGCAACTCATTGATGAACTTCGAGAATACCTCAGTGACAAGAGGTATGCATCATGCAGTCAATACTTAGAACGCAGTTATTAGTTATGTTATTTATATACATACAACAGAATTTGAGCTTGATGTAGGCTAGCATTTGAATTTTTTATTTTACACAATATTTTACCTAATATGTTGAATGTGGGTAAACCCATGCATGTGTCTATATATGCTCTATATAGTTTTACTAACTCAGCCTCTTCCATTGTGATTGGATAGGTACTTTATCGTTATTGACGACATATGGGAGACAAAATCTTGGAAAATAATGAAATTGGCTTTGGTTGATAATAAGTGTGGAAGTAGAGTGATCACAACTACTAGTAAATTGGAAGTTGCTAGAAATGTTGGTGATGTTTATTACAAGCTTGAACGGCTTGCTTATGATAAATCAAAAAAGTTATTTTACACAAGGATATTTGGTGCCACAGAAAAATGTCCTGATAATCAGCTGGATGAGATATCTGACAAAATTCTAAAGAAATGTGATGGCGTACCACTAGCTATCAGCACAATGGCTAGTTTGTCGGTGGGCAAATCAAGAGAAGAATGGATTGAAGTGTGCAATGCTATTATCTTTCGTGATAAATATAACAAGCAAGTAAGTGATACTGAGTGGATATTGTCTCTTAGCTACTATGATCTACCAGCTCATCTGAAGACTTGCTTGTTATACCTAAGTGCAATTCCCGAGGATTATGTTATTGATAAGGATACTTTAATATGGAAGTGGATAGCTGAAGGTTTTGTTAATGACAAACCAGGAACTTGGTTATATGAGGTTGGAGAGGGATACTTCAACAAGCTCATAAATAGAAGCATGATCCAAGCTGTATCACCAAAAGCGAACAGCGTCATAGATTAGTGTTGCATTCATGATATGGTGCTTGATCTCCTCCGTCTCAAGTCGATGGAAGAGAAGTTTATTACTATGTTGAAAGAACATCATCACCAAGCAAAGTACGCAGATTAGCCTACCAAAACAAAACAGTTGAGCAAACCCATCAGGATATTCCAATGGACCACATAAGGACATTTATTGCCTGTAGGTGTTCCATTGTTGATAGGAGGCTCTCATTTCGGAACTTTAAACTTGTACGTGTGCTTGCTTTGGATGATTGCTGTACTGTTAATCTTGAGCATGTTGAGAATTTACTTCATCTAAGATACCTCAGACTAAGGGGTATGCATATTGGCAAGCTCCCAGAAGAAATAGGAGCCCTAAAGTTTCTACAGACACTGGACTCGAAGGAGACTTTCGTAAAAGATCTGCCATCGAGCGTTGGTATGCTAACACAGTTGATCTGTTTGCGTGCTGGGGATGCGACGGTGCCAACTGGGGTAATTGAGAAGCTAACATCCCTGGAGGAACTACATATAGATGTTAGTGGGGACAACACGAGGCAGGTTATGAAGGTCTGTGAGGGTGTTTACTAGGGGATTCACGAGTATGGATTACAATCGCCGCCGCCACTACGCCTCCACTAGCCGGAGCCTATGGTCACCGCCACCAACCGCCTCCACGGCCAGGTTCTTACCCCTAGTTCAAGTCTATCTCTTCCTGTTCCCCTCCTCTCCTTTTACAAGCAAGCTAGTGCGCAGGCTAGCGGATCCAGTCTGGACCGGAGTACAGGTGATTGGGCCTCCGGTTACGCTTCTGGGCCAACTCTAGCTTTTGGGCCTTCTCGTCTTGCTGGACCGGTAAGGGAGTCTGGGTCTTGGCACTCACTCCCTTCACCACCGGCTCGTTTGGTATGCTGACATCTTTCCCCTCTTGAGAAACGGCTTGTCCCCAAGCCGCATGATTAGGGTACTTAACTTTCATCTCATCGACATCTTCCCAGGTGGCCATGGACACTGGCCAACCCTTCCACTTCACCAGCACTTGTGACACCATTCGTCCCGAGCGAGAGCAAAGATGGTGGTCCAACACTGACACAGGCACAGGAGAAACATCAGTAACACTAGGAATATCAACACTTACCTTAGTTTTGTGGCCCACAGCTTGTTTGAGCTGCGAAACATGGAAGACTGGGTGAACTGAGCTAGTTTTAGGAAGCGTCAATTTGTAGGCCACAACATTGATCTTTTGTATGATCTCATATGGTCCAAAATACCAGAAAGCCAACTTGTAATTTGCCCTTGGCGCCACAGATGTTTGCACATAAGGTTGAAGCTTGAGGTATACCCAATCACCGACTTCAAAGTTATGCTCAGAATGATTCTTGTCAGCTTGACTCTTCATGCGTTGTTGAACCCGCTGCAAATGCTGCTGTAACATCTTTACCATCACAGCTCGCTCTGACAACCACATTTTCAGGTCAGGTACAATACAAGTCTCCACTGTGTCAATACCCAGCTGCTTAGGTGAACTGCCATACAGCACATCAAATGGTGTCTTACCTAGTGTTGAATGATAACTGGTATTATACCAAAACTCAGCTAGAGGTAACCATTGTTTCCACTTGGTGGGGTAGGCGTGAACAAAACATTTTAGGTAGGCTTCAAGACACTGATTTACCCTCTCTGTCTAACCATCACTTTGGGGATGATAAGCACTGCTCATTGCCAACTGAGTCTTGGCCAAACCAAACAGCTCTTGCCAAAAGTTGCTAGTAAAAACCTTATCTCTATCTAAAACAATTGCTTGGGGCATGCCATGCAATTTAAACATATGATCCATATAAGCCAATGCTACCTTGTGAGTAGTAAAAGGATGGCTCAAAGGTACAAAGTGAGCATATTTAGAGAACTTGTCAACCACTACCAAGATGCAGTTATTCCTATCAGATGTAGGTAGACCTTCTATGAAACCCAGAATGTCCCCCAACTGGGCTGGAATGACGTGCATAGAGAACCTTCTGCTGCAGTGCCATATTCTGACCCAGCCAAATTCTGTTCTTGAACCTCAACACTCCGTCCTTCAAAGTGAAGTTTGGTATTTCAGAGCCCACTGCTAAAGCCAAGATCAATCTTAATGCATTAGCATCCTCCTGGTACCCTTTTACCACGTCATTGAGCCAGTCTGATGTGGCAGTAGAAATAGCCAAACAACTCAACTTAGACTATTCACTGTTCCTAACTGGGTATCTAGATAGAGCATCTATAGTTTTGTTTTCTAGGCTAGTTTTAAACACCACCTTATACTGTAAGCCAAGTATGGGATATATATACCCGGAATACTTCACCACTCGGATATATTGCCGAGTGGGCCGAGGTCCAATAAAGATAAAGCTCATGAAGATAACTACTCGGATTATTACTTGCAGTACACGACAAGTCAATACTAGAGATAGAAAGTTAGAGATAAAATCCTAGTCGGAAATCATGTTGTAACCGACCAGGACACTTGCCATGTAACCCTGCCCCTCGGATATATAAGGAGGGGCAGGGGTTCTCTTATAGACAACCCGCATAATATACCACAGAACATAGAACGTAGGGTTGTTATCCTCCGGAAGGCCTGAACCTGTCTAAACCTTGTGTCTTGTGTGTCCATTGACTCTCGGTCTCACGCATGCCTCTACTGATAAACAAGGATCATGGGTAGCCCTATGATCCACTGCCGATATTAGTATCGACAGTTGGCGCGCCAGAAAGGGGCGGCACGGTGATCGGCTTGTCGTGTTCGATGGCCAAACAGTTTGAAAAAAAGAGCAATCTTCATCGGTTGTGACCTCGCTTGGTTGCTGGTCAAGTTTCGTCTACCGCTCATGCTGGCAGCGATCGCATCTGATGGCGCCGAGGCAGCAGCTCCATCAGGCGAAGCGGCATGCTTATGCGCGGTGATGGCGATGGCGCGTTATGTCATGGTCCAGTTGCAATCAATGCACCACTAGTCGGCGAGTGCAACCAGCAAGCCGATCATGGAATCAACGAAATTGAGGAGCTTGGGACTCCGTCGAGATTTGCATGTTCCGTAACAGGGAAGGCTTTTTCCTTGATTATTTCCTTTCGCACTATTTTATTTCCTAATCAATCTGATTAGTATAATACTCATCACATTGATTGATCTTTTTCCATGCACGAGTCGTACATGCACTGAACAGGGAGGATTTTTTCTATAATCTTTTTGTATTATTTTATTATGCTAATCAATTTGGTTAACTGATTGCTAATCAGTACGTAATGCCTTTGCACTCTTTTTGTCTGCATGAATAAGTTACACGGAGCCACCACCTCTTGCTACTGCCTTCGATCGGGATTAACATCCAATGGCCGATTCTTCAACTCGATCAAAATAGTCCACCATGTCTGGGGATTTCGTCACGACATCTGATGAGCGATCGTTTCCAAAGGCAAAGCTTTGAGAACCCACCAGAGTCCTATAGATCAGGTCGTGTCGGGTCACTTCATCTCCGCCTCGTGCTCAATCGCGTGACGACAGCAGCCGGTCGGCATCGGATACAATACAATGGCACTCGACGAGTCGACAACGGTTTCGACTCCACCGATCACACGGCAATCGGTGATGAATATCGGAAGTTTCGTACATGATTAGGCAAAGCAAGCGCGAGCAGGCTTGTGGCTCTCCGTACGTGTCAAACAACAAGGGAAATTTCTTTCCTTTTTATTTTTTCCTTATTTTACCTCGTATACTATATGCTAACCGATAGTATTAGCAGAATACTACTCACATTTTGCTTGTTTTGTATATGCGTGCGTTGCATGGAGGTCGGCTTGGCTAAATTGATCAAACAGCCGAAAGACTTGGGCCGGTACTCTGCAACCCTAACGGCAACACGACGACTTGGCGGCTTACGATTTAGAGACTTGCCAGCCACTCCGCAACCCGATTAATCACTCGGCATGGCAACTTGGCAACTCGCAATTTTATGAGTCGGATAATGAATCACTCGGCGACTTGGTCGCTAGATCGACGATCCAATGGCATGTCGAGGATTCCTTTACATATCGTTGGTCATTACAGAGCTAAGTCAATTTCCTTAACATTAATTTTTTTACTCGTATTTGCTGGAATTGACGACCGTAGGTTCTTCGTCTTACGTGGATGGATTTGAAGTTCCTTCTTCATTTATTCTTTTTTGCATCTACGAGTTGAACATCCATATGAGATGTATGACGTTCGTCAGATCAAATCATGTGTTTGTTGCTGGGAAGAGGCTGATGATAAAGATGGTGAGCCAAGTCGTCACTAGGTCGATGGCTCAGCAATTTGATGATGGAAACATACTTGCATATTTGGAGCTTGCTGACTTGGCGACTGGGCATTACAATAGCTCGACAACTCAGTCGATTTGATGCTTTGGTTGACTTTACCAATCACTCGGTGTGGCGACCAATCACTTGGTGTGGCAATTCGGCGACCTACGATTTGACGGATCAAACAATGAGTTATTCGATAACTCGATCGCTGGCTTGATGATCTAGCGGTGTGCTTGGGGGCTCGTCTTCGACTCATCTACCATCATAAAGCTAAGTAAATTTTATAGTTTTTTATTCATACCATATTGATATGAAGGCCATGGGTTCTTTATCTTACGGTGATAGTTTTGAGTTTCTTTTGGATTCATCCTTTTGCCTTGACAATATTGGTCAATAATTTTTCTCGGTTGATTTCGACTCGTACATGTTTGGCCGAATGAGTTTTAGTGGTACATATTTGGTATTAGGAGGAGTTCAGCTATTTTGCTTAGTTGCCCGTCTGACTCCCATTACCCAAATTGGTCAGTCTAGCTCTATGGCTCATGCCGTTTGTCAAAATCGTCGTGCACATCGTTCTTCTAATGAACCTTGTTTGTTTTTTATGTCTGTTGGTTGAATGATCAGTACTCTAAGCAAATATAAGCCTTAGACGAATAACAGAAATCCAACAGACTTAGATATTAAAAATGCTGTTGTTTCATTAATGCTTTATATTAATTTTATATATAACTACATTATTTGTGTTCTTGTATTATAGTTATCTCATCGATATCATTCGGTCACGGAGCGCTGAGCTCATTGGATCACTTGACCATGATCAACTACTCATGATTTCTAGAGTTTTGATTCCTCGGACCTTTTGAGCTGTTATCTCGGAGGCTCGTCTTTGGCTCACTGGATATTAAGTAGATAAGTATTTTTATAATTTCAGTTTTATTCATCAAATTAAAGGCCATAGGTTCTTTAACTTAGGGATGATTTCTTTCTGCATAATCTTCATATATTAGACTCTCGGTATTACCTTAACTCGCATATGATTGACCGAGGGAGTTCTTAGTCTTCATAGTTCATATCGTTTGTTGTGGATCGAGGCGGCTTTTTACCTTGACTCACATGTTCATCCGAGTGAGTTCTTAGTCTCCATGCTTCATGTTGAACGTTAAGGAAGTCGTTTAGTAGTATTGGTACCTGATATTTACTGGTTATGACAGTTAGGCTCGAGTTCATACAATACTTAATCACCCAATACAATCCAAGCATCTATTGTATTTCTGTCAATGGATCAATATTGTTATTTTATATATGTATCACATATTAAATACATTATTTGATTTATCAGTGTACTATCTATTAAATACATTGTTGGTTTTATCAATGTATTATCTTTTGAGTATATTTTTTGTTTTATATATGTATTACTTATTGAATACATTATTTGTTTTATTAATGTATTATTTATTGAATACATTATTTTCATAGATTATAGTAGTTATATCAACTGGAGCTATTTTATTGACATCACTCGGTTTTGTTATCCCGAGTTATTAGATCATTCAGCTTCATTATTGGATCACTTGGCCTTCTTGTCTCGAGTTGTTATATCATTCGACTATATTATTGGATCACTTGGTATTGGTTACTTATGATCTTACTCAATATTGGAGAGCCCTGCAAGAGTTGTTATTTTTCACACAGAATCACGCCCGGGGGCTGCTATAACTTATTATATTTAATCAAGTATTGCTTGGATATTTTTCATGACTTTTATACTTCTTATATTGGATCAAGTATCACCCGAATATTTTGATGGTTGTTATGCTTGATATATCTGATCAAGTATCACTCGGATTCATTAGTACCAATGGCTCCTTTTATTAGCTGGTGGGAGTGGTAGAACCAATCTTGGGGGCTACCGTATTAAAACTTCTCATCGAATCAAAGGGGGAAAGTGGTACATCCAGATTTACATATGGTGTTATTATTTTTGACTCACAAGATATTTTGTGATCTAAATACCTTCTGAGCCGGGGGCTATGCCTACACCTAGTAGGTGGATTTTTTCCCCGCATATGGATATTATTTGGCGCATAATCCTTTTTGAAGATTCTTAGAGACCTTTACAAGTTTGTTGTTGTACATGCAAAAGATAATCATATTCATGGCGAAGCATTAATCAATCAACTAAAGATCAACAACTAACTTGCAAAGCTCTCGGGGGCTACTGTGGGATATATACACCCGGGATACTTCACCACTCGGATATATTGCCGAGTGGGCTAGGGTCCAATAAAGATAAAGCTCATGAAGATAACTACTCAAATTATTACTTGGAGTACACGACAAGTCAATACTAGAGATAGAAAGTTAGAGATAGAATCCTAGTCGGAAATCATGTTGTAATCGACTAGGACACTTACCATGTAACCCTGTCCCCCGGATATATAAGGAGGGGCAGGGGTTCTCTCATAGACAACCCACATAATACACCATAGAACACAGGACGTAGGGTTGTTATCCTTCGGGAGGCCCGAACCTGTCTAAACCTTGCGTCTTGTGTGTCCATCGACTCTCGGTCTCGCGCATGCCTCTACCGATAAACAAGGATCATGGGTAGCCCTATGATCCACTGCCGATATTAGTATCGACACCAAGCAATTTGGTGAGAGCTTTTTGTTGCATTGGTGTAGACAGCCTCTGATCATTAAGGTATACCAGGCTCTTATGGTCAGTCTGTATTATGAACTTAGCATGCTGCAGGTATGACCTCCAATGTTCCACTGCAAACAATATAGCAAGACATTCTTTTTCATATACTAGTAACCCCAAATTCCTCGGACATAGAGCCTTGATAATATATGCAATGGGATGTCCGTCTTGGTGCAACACAACTCCAATACCTTTGTCACTGGCATCTGTTTCAATGACAAACTGTTTCAGAAAGTTGGGCAAGGCCAACACTGGTGCTGAAGTTAGAGCATGCTTGAGAGCCATAAAGGCAGCTTGAGCTTGTTCATGCCAGACAAAAACCATTCCCTTCTTGAGAAGATTGGTCAAGGGTTTACTAATGATACCAAAGCCTTGGACAAATTTTCTGTAGTATCCTGCCATACCCAGAAAACTACGTAGCTCTTTTACATTGGTAGGGACTGGCGAATTTTTGACTATGTCAATCTTGGTAGGATCTGTTCTTACTCCTTGGGCACAAATTATATGGCCCAGAAATTCCAACTCCTCCTGAGAAAAAGAACATTTTGACAGCTTCACAACTAATTGATTTTGTTTTACCAGCTCAAACACTTGCCTTAAATGTTGCCTATGCTCAGACAAGGACTTGCTATAGACCAATATATCATCTAGGAATGCCACCACATATTTTCTGAGTAAAGGAGCCAAGAGTGCATTCATTGTCCCTTGAAAGGTTGCAGGTCCACCTGTCAAGCCAAAGGACATCACCTTATATTCATAGTGCCCCTGGTGAGTCTGAAAAGTTGTTTTAAACTCATCTCCTGCCTGAATTCTAATTTGATTGAACCCAGACCTGAAATCCAGCTTGTTGAATATCAAAGCACCTGACAACTCATCCAATATCTCATGAAATATAGGCAATGGAAACTTGTTCTTCACTGTGTATGCATTAAGCCTTCTATAGTCCACACAAATTCTCCATTATCCATCCTTCTTTTTAACCAGTAACACTGGAGAAGCAAATGGACTAGAACTATGCTGGATGACCCCATTGTGTAACATTTCAGCCACATGCTTCTCTATCTCATTCTTCTACTAAGGGCTATATCTGTAGGGCCTGATTCTTAAAGGTTGAGCACCAGGTAACAGTGGAGTTGAATGGTCACAACTTCTTCTAGGTGGCAAGCCTTTAGGTTCCTCAAAGATTGCTCCAAATTCCTTAATCAGATCCTGGATGGGAGTGGGCACCTCTGAAATTTGCTCTTCCAACGCTACTATACACAATTCAAAAGCATGATGTACAACTTCTTGCTTTTGCAGTGCTTCTAGCTGCTCCACTGAGATGAGAGCACATTGGTTGACTACAGGTACCACACCTTGCAGATGTACCAGAACACCCTTATGCCTAAACTCCATCCACTTTTTGGCCCAGTGCACATTCATTGAGCTATGTAATTCCAGCCAGTCTATACCTAGGATAAGGTCATAACAATCAAGAGACAAAACCTTGAGTGTAATTGCGAAAGTGTACCCTTGACAAAACCACAAACAGTTAGGAATCTCCCAAGAACATCTCATTTCACCACCATCTGCAATTCTTACCCTCAGAGAATTTTTTAGAGCTATAACCCCAGGGATCTGGTTAGCCACTCCTTCTGCAATGAAACTAGAGGAACTGCCAGAATCCACTAAGATCAGCACTTCTTTGTTGCCCAAAAATCCCCTCAATCTCATGGTCTTGCTAGCTTGAGTGCCCTGGACAGCATGCACAGAAATAGCCAGAGACAACTCATCATCAGATGGAACCTCTGAACCAGCCTTGGCATTGGGACTGCTATTAGATTCACCCATATCAGTCAAGATAGCCCACATTTCTTCTACCACATGGAGAGGTATAGGGCTAGCACATTTATGTCCTTGGCCCTATTTTTCACCACAAGTAAAACATAATCGTTTGGCTCTCCTGTACTACCTAAGAGCTGACAAGCGGTCTTCATTTTTCCTTCCACTAGAACCTTCAGCATTTCTTCTGTCATTGGGTCCGGTGGCTTCACCCATCTTCACCACATGGGGAGGTAGAGGTAAGGGCAGTGCTGTAGGCCGAGAAGACCGAGATGTATAGCCTGAATAGTCACTCTTCTTCCAGTCCTTCTTGGATGATTGCACCACTTCCTCCTGTAACATAGCAAGAGAACTAGCAGTATCCAAATCTTTGGGTCTTTGAATAACAACAACAGATTTTATATCATCCCTAAGCCCATCAATAAATCTAGTAGTCAACACTGCAGGAGTCAAACTACTATCATGTGCCAGTAACTGATGAACAAGATTATCAAATTGTTCTATGTAATCGGTGACGGAGCTAACTTGCCTAATATGGAAAAATTGTCTAATGAGCTGACTACACTCATCTCTACCAAAGCGACTACACACAGCAGTGACCAGGGCACCCGAATCTAGCTGCTTAAGCCGTTGCTCAATTGACTGCAACCAAAACACAGCAGGGCCCTGAAAGTGCATCATAGCTAAACACACCCACATCTCCTCAGGCACAGAGTACAACTCAAAGTATCCTTCACAACGCTTTTGCCAAATTTTGGAATTACTACCCTCAAACGTAGAAAATGAGATCGAAGGAACCAGGGAGGACGGTGTGCTGCTGGAGAATGTGTGCTGCTTAAAAGGAGGTGTATAGAGAGCAGCGGACTTCGCACCTGTGACCAAGGGCAGTTCTAAGGTGGTCACCACCCCGAAATGATACCCTCGGTGATGGGGATCGACGCGGTGGCCATCAGGCCCTGACGCCACCGGAGGACCGGTAGCTGCCAGGTGGGCGGCAGCCGGCGCCTTTTTCTAGAGGGACATGGAGCCCGTCGAAGCTTTCTTGGCCTCTGCTAGTGAGGGATCGCACTGCAACAACTGGGACTGCAATTCCGTAAGCGAGGACTGCAGATCCGTAACTTGCTTCTCCACTTGAGGCTTCCAGGAGTCGAATTCCTCCTTGGCTAAGGTAAGGCTAGAGACAGATCCTTAGAGGGAGGATATCATACCGTTGGTAGCCCCGACCTTCTCATCCATCAACTCGGAAAGCGCCTTGAGGAGCGAATCCTCCTTCGGCGGGGCGTCCTTGTTCCTAGGAAGGGGCCCCATCAGCGTGATCTCAGGTTGAAGTAGGTGCTGGTGACGGGTGAGGTGGGGATGAGGTGGATCCAGGATCGGGAGCTCTGATACCAGATGTGAGGGTGTTTACTAGGGGATTCACGAGTATGGATTACAATCACAGCCGCCACTACGCCTTGACTGGCTGGAGCCTATGGTCACCGCCTCCAACCGCCTCCACGGCCAAGTTCTTACCCCTAGTTCAAGTCTATCTCTTCCTGTTCCCCTCCTCTCCTTTTACAAGCAAGCAAGCGCGCAGGCTAGCGGATCTAGTCTGGACTGGAGTACAGGTGATTGGGCCTCTGGTAATGCTTCTAGGCCAACTCCAGCTTTTGGGCCTTCTCGTCTTGCTGGACTGGTAAGAGAGTCTGGGTCTTGGCGCTCACTCCCTTCACCACCGGCTCATCTGGTATGCTGACAAGGTCCTGGGGAAGCTGTGTGAACTCAGGAGGCTTATGGTTAAAATGGCAGTGGAAGAGGAGACCATGCAATCAGATTTGGTGGAATCTCTTGGCAATCTCCACAAGATTCGGTATTTCACACTGAGTTTCATCTCATGGCTAGATAAGGCCATCTGGGATGCAGCGGTTCTTGGGCGCTCACTGCGATATTTGATTGTACCAAATATCAACTTGTTTGTGCTTCCATCATGCATTAACCCCTTAAATCTTCCCTCTCTCTCCCTCTTGGACCTGTACGTCTATGATATGGACGTGCAGGGTATGAAAACCCTGAGCAGGTTGCCAGAGCTCCGTCATCTGAAGCTGAGGACATCATGCACTGTAACAATAATTGTTCATGCCGCTGACTGCTTCTTCCAGAAGTTGGAATCCTTCTTGTTATCTGTCTCGACAGTCCAATTTGTGCTCAACGAGGACTCAAGTGTTTCTTTTACTACCTGGAATAGTAGCCGGGATGGCATGGCTTTTGGTGCTAAAAAGGGGAACGAGTGCATAGTAGCACCTATCGTCATGCCAAACCTCCAAGTGCTACACTTCTATGTCGATGTGCAGGCCTTAACAATGGTAGCTGTAATAATCTCGGCCTGGAGTTCCTCCCTTCGCTTCAGAAAGTCAAAGTAAAATTCTGCTGTTTCGATTCCTTCGCCGATGAGGCGGAGAAAGAGGAGGCTACACTGATGCACGTAATTCAACTCCACCCGAACCGGCCAATACTCGAAAAATATGCAGCATGGGTAAATATAGGATGAAGAAAAGGTATGTAACTGCCCGATCTCGGTAGCTGTATAACGATCTCAGCCTGGAATAATCGTCGTCATTTCCATCCTATCTGAACTGATACTCCAGTTTATTCTAACTAAATTCCCAATTCCAGTCGACAGGCGGAGGATGATTTAGTGACAGAACAACAGGAGCACTAACTATGTGAGCCATTGAATTGGTCCATGTATGTACGTTCTCTCTCTCTCTCTCTCTCTCTCATATTGAATTAGTGTAATTTCAGTTCTGGCACATTAAAAGTCAAACTTTATCTAATTACTCTCCCAAGATAGAATCCAGTCAGCTGACCAAGTGCTCAATTTAAATTGTTTGAAGAGGCCGAGATCACATAATTTTAACGATGGTAGAATATGGGTCTAATTGCCCCCCTCTCGCTGACTAATTAGCGGTCAACCGCTAGAACGAATTGTAGTGGTCGATCCATTTTTAGATATGTTTCCGGCATTTTGAAAAAAGCAACTCATCGGTGGTGCAGTTTTTTTTAGTTAAAAAATATATTTCATCAAGCAAACAAAAATGTCCTATCCTCTACATCGCAAGATGCATATGACCATAAATTATTATTCCATTCATTCAATAATATAGGTCATTTTAGAGTTTTTTGTTGAAAATAAGAAGGTGCATAATTTGACCATGTTACCCTTATTCACTATGGGAAAATGGTTATGTGCCATGTGTCAAATTTTATGTCGTGTGCTTTACAGTCGGGCACACGGCAAAGGAGGGTTCGGCCATCAGACCTAATGGCCCGGTAACCTTTTCGCCATCGGCCGATTAGACCCACGGCATAGATTGTGTCGTGGGCCCAACATTTGGCCCACGGCACAAACTACTTTGCTGTTTGTGAGGTGCCATCGGCTTTGTGTCATGGGCGGCCCACGGCAGAATCGATGCCGTGGGCCAGGCAGGTTGTGCGGCGCATGCCGGTTTTCCCGTAGTGATTAAATACATGCCCATAGTCTTTTACAGTGACCCTAACACTTGCCATTAATGAAACACCCCATTGCCTCCAATTGCTCTACTTCGTAACTAGAGCCAAAATATGTAAGGCCAGTTCCATGCGCCATTTCTACAACACAACCAATCAAATCCAAACTCATACTATAGGTTCTTAAAATTCAAACCTATTGGAGCCAAAAACAATAGAGTTAGCATGACTACCTATAAATAGGATTAGCTTCCTATAAGGTCATGTTATCCTTGTTATAAACTGATGCCGCTAATATGATGAAGAACAAAGAAATCAAACCATAGAGGACACGAGATTTAACGTGGAAAACCCTCCCAAAGCGGAAGGGAAAATACCACTGCGCCAGCCAGCAAAACTTCACTATCAAGAGTTAGGGTTATAACGCCGACGAGATGACGGCGGCTTACAAGAAGAGAATGATCACATGGTAAAATCCTAAACGAGATTATGTACCGTACCATGGGGGGCTAGCCCCCCGCACCCCCCTCCAGACGTCCACTTCGCTACGGCCCAAGCCTCCGACGAAGGGCCTCCGCTTCACTCCGTAAGAAGTCGGCCTCCATTTAACAAATAATTTTGGAACATAACTCAACAAACTCCACCTTGAGACAAATTCTTCTTGTAGCATAAATCAAAACTTTCATCCTGAGTAGCCGCTTGGGCTAATCCATAATACCAACTAAGCTTGAGCATAGCTCAAACTTAGCAACAGGAACTGGCTTTGTCAATATATTTACAGGATTATCATGAGTACTAATCTTGCATACCTTTAACTTACCCTTTTCAATCTGATCACGAACGAAATGATACTTGATCTTAATGTGCTTTATCCTCTTATGAAACATCTGATCTTTAGTGAGACATATAGCACTTTGGCTGTCAGAGAATAGCTTGATGCAAGAATCAAATCCACAATGCTCAGCAAACAACCCTTTTAGTCAAATCAACTCCTTACTCGCTTTAGCAATAGCAACATACTCAGCTTCAGTGGTGGATTGAGCAACAACAGACTGCAAAGTAGCCTTCCAACTCACAGCACAACTACCAATTGTGAACACATAACCTATGAGCGACCGTCGCTTATCCAAATCACCAGCATAATCTGAATCAACATAGCCAATAAGCCCTTTATCAGTTCTTCCAAACTTCAAACAATAATCTACTGTCCCTCTGAGATACCTGAGAATCCACTGAACTGCCTTCCAGTGCTCTTTACCAAGCTTAGACATGTATCTACTCACCAAACTCATAGCATAAGATAAATCTGGGCGAGAGCAAACTGTAGCATACATCAAAGAACCAACAGCATTAGAATAAGGAACTCTTGACATGTATTCAATTTCCTGAACAGTACTAGCACATTGCTTAACTGACAACTTAAAATATGGTGCAATAGGAGTACTAACAGGGTCACAATTATGCATGTTGAAACGATGAAGAACCTTCTCAATGTAACCATGCTGACTAAGAAACAACAAACCAGCTCTACGGTCTCTAGTAATTTCCATACCTAGAATTTTCTTAGCAGCACCAAGATCCTTCATGTCAAACTCACTACTCAACAATTTCTTCAATGTAGTAATTTCTTTTATGCTCTTGGCAGCAATCAACGTGTCATCAACGTATAACAGCAAGTATATAGGTGATCCATTAACAAACTTGATGTAAACACAGCGATCATAATTAGACCTCTTAAAGCCATGTGACAACATAAATGAATCGACCCACCTGAAGGTGCATCTAGGCCCCTAATTCGATTTGGGTGATTGGCGCCAATACAATTAAGAATGGACTAACCTTTTGATGAGCATGTGTGTAGAAAATAGTTAAAATATCAATGACGATGTACATTGGAACAAAAAGGGGAGAAAAGAAGATTGAAAAAGTGCTTCAACGATAAAATTCAAAAATATGCTCAAAAATGAAGTTCATGAAGTTTTTCTTTAATTTTTGAGTATAGGAAAAGTTGTACTATCAAGAGGGACACAAAAGTGTGAAGTGATGATGAACTAAGTGCAAAACCCAAATTTCATAGCCAAATAAACTTTTCCAGGGCAAATTCATCGGACTTGTCCGACCCATCGGACAAGTCCATCGGACTCCAGAACCTTTGCCACCCTGGGTCGCCGGACATGTCCGACGGTCATCAGACTTGTCCGATGATCCAAGGTCTGACCCATCGGATATCTTCGTCGGACTCTAGTAACTTCACCAAAACCCCAGCCATTGAACTTGTCCGAAGACCATCGGACTTGTCCGAGGCATCGGGCAAGTTCATCGGACTCCAGTAGCTTCCCCACCTTATTTCATCGGACATGTCCGATGATCATCGGACAAGTCCGATGGAGATCTGAGAAATGCCCATCCAAACAGCTCTTTTTCTCCTTGGGCTGTAAATAGTCCTCCACTTTGTCCCTTGGCAGGTGAGTCACTCATTCCACTCAAAAACACTCTTAAGCTCACTTTGCTCTCCCCAACTCTCCTCCCTTGCTTCCAATCTTGATTTGTGAAGGGATTGAGAGAAGATTGAAGAGCTCCATCGACTCCAAGCTTCCACTCTCTTGAGCTCTTGGTTCATCCTCACCGCCGATCACTCTTGTGTTTGTTACTCTTGGGGATTCATCCCCTAGACAGTTAGAGGTGCCCGTAGAGCTCTCAACTTGTGTGGTAACGCCTTAAGAAGTTTGTATTGACCCCTCCTTCGTGGTGATCGCTAGTGGAAAGCCAAGTTCGATCTTTGTGGTCACTTGGAGAGGTTAGGGTTGAAAGAAACCCGGTCCTTTGTGGATCCCTCATTGGAGACGTAGGCTTCTTTGTGGAGCTGAACTTCGGTGAACAAATCTTATGTCTTTCTTGTCTCCTCTTACTTTCTTGTCATTTACTTGTTCTTGCTCATAACTTGCTAGTGAGGGTTTGCTTCTTATTCCTCTAATTAACTTGTGTAGGTTGCTTGCTAGTTATTCTCCTTATTTCTACAGCTTCCTCTAGCTTATAATTACTAGCTCCTAGCTTGCCTTGCACTAGTTTGAAGTTTTAATTGGCCGATCTATTTTTCAATCATGTGCCATCGGACAAGTCCATCGGACTTTCCTCACAATCGTCGGACAAGTCCGACACTGGACATTTAACTTTTATTATTAAGTGGTTTTCAGGGATAATTGCCTATTCACCCCCCCCCCTCCTAGGCACTTTCAATTGGTATTAGAGCGAGGATCTTCTAAAAAGCTTAACCGCTTGAAGATTAAAGATGTCAAATCCGGGAGAAGAACCAACTACCGCTCTCCCAATGAAAGATAGTGCTAGCGGTACTCATGATGGAGATGATGTAGTTGGAAGACATGATGCTCAACTAAGAACCTACAACAATGTCATGTTTGATTATGAAAATCTCAAAGAGGATCGCATTGGGCAAGGGTCCGGTAGGCTTCCGTACTTTGATGGACAATTTTATGACCATTGGAAATGCAAGATGATGATGTACTTGGAATCTATGAGTCTGCATGTTGCAAGCATAACCGAGAATGGTTTCTTGTGGGAAAATAGAGATAATCCAACTCGAAAGAATCAACTCAACATCCATTGCAATGCCGTGGCGGCTAGTGCAATTGTTTCTGCACTTAGTGCCACCGAATATGACAAAGTAGCCAGAATCAAGAATGCCAACCAATTGTGGAGAATGCTTGAGGTTATCTATGAGGGTATTGATTCCGTGAAAGATGCAAGGCTTGAAGAATTGCAAAATAAGTTCAACTTGTTCATCATGGGTCCGGAGAAGGCCCAAAAGAAGTTCATGAAAGACTCATAAGAATTGTGAATCAAAGAAGAGTACTTGGAGCTAGAATGTCCGACTTGGATATCAACAAGAGACTATTACAAGCATTGAGACCATGCGATTGTAACATTTGCTCAAACATTAGAGAGAAGGACAATTTCAAAACCTTCTCCACCGATGAGGTACTTGGGAAGCTTATATCCCAAAATCAACAAAATGATCAAGCCAACAAGATAATTGTGTTGATCAAGCAAATTGCGGAAGCCAATGATGACAAGTGTGATGTAGCACTCAATACCACAAGTGAAAAGAAGCAAGAGAAGAAGAAGAACAAAGTAGTTGATTCTAGTAGTGAAGATAGTGATAATGAGATGGCCTTGCTTGTAAGGAGATTCAAGTCATTTCTCAAGAAGGATAGTGACAAGAAGAAAAGTTTTGACAAGGGCAAAGTAAGAAGGTCAAAAAGGACTTGCTATGAATGTGGTGATGAAGGACATTTTATTGCGGAATGTCCAAAGAAGAAGAACAAGGATGAAAGAAGAAAAGACAAGCATCACAAGAAAGACAAGGCGTACAAGAAGCATAGAAGAGGTGAAGCTCATATTGGTCAAGAATGGAACTCCGATGATTCATCCTCCTCATCATCTTCCTCCTCCGAATCTGACTCGGATGAGGGAGGCATTGCTTCACTTGCCATCAGCGTTACTCCCACCAACACCTCACTTTTCGGGAGCTTGAGTGATGATGATGACAACACTCACACGTGTTTAATGGCAAGAGGATCAAAGGTAACAAAATCTAAACACAAACGTTCCCCTTATGCTAGTAGTAGTGATGATGATGATGATGATGTTGCAAGTGCTTCACTTCCTAAAATGCTTGAATTCATGCAATTGCTTGAGAAACAAAAGGAAGAAAATAATAGACAAGAGGAGCTTCTTGAAAAACAAGAAGACTTGCTTATTCTTGAAAAGAAAAGAAACCTTGAACTAGAGAAGCTTCTAGAAGTTGAAAGAAATAAAAATGAAGAATTAACCTTGTCTATCACTAAAATTGAGAATACTTGTGAAAATATTAAAAGTACTAAAGATAAACTTCAAGAGAAATATGAGGATTTGGAAAAGACTCATAAGTCCCTTGAAGAACAATACAAAATTCTTTCAACCTTCACATCCACTTCCACCAACAACTCTCATGCTTCCACTAGCAAAGGATGTGATAGGTGCTATAACATTGATGTTGATGCTTGTGCTACTAATGTGAAATTGATTGATGATTTGAACAGCAAGTGAGGGCCCTTGAAAGCAAGATACAACAAGGGAAGAATGTTGTTGACAATGAAAAGGCAAAGTATGCAAGAGGTGCATACGCATACACTAGAATGCCCCATGTCATGGATGGCATTGGCTATGTTGAGGGTGCCAAGCACAGTGCACGGGAGAACAAGAATGGGAAGGAATTCCTTAAGTTCACCAAGGAAGGATCTTATCAAAAGAAGCAAGCCAAGAACATGAACACTAACCATTCTTCTTTTGCTAATGATTCTCATGTTAATGTGCCTAATCCTACATGTGCACTCTTTCATGACTTTGACGCTTCATATGTGCTTATGAGAAATGTGCATGGTCGTGTGTATGCCAAATATGTTGGGCCATGCAACAAGAGGCCAAAGGCTTGTGTGTGGGTTCCCAAAGTACTTGTGACTAATGTGAAAGGACCCAAGAAAATTTGGGTACCTAAAAACAAAGCTTAACTTGTTTTGTAGGACTATGTCTCCGGAGGGTCAAGTTGGGTAATTGATAGTGGATGCACTAATCATATGATCGGAGACAAAAAGATGTTCAAGTCATTTGGGCCAAGTCACAACAACAATGAGTACATCACGTTTGGTGACAACGAAATGGGACAAGTACTAGGGTATGGTAAAGTCCCTCTCACTCCCTCCTATTCTCTTTCTAAGGTTATGCTCGTTGATCACGTTGACTTCAATCTTTTGTCCATCTCATAATTTTGTAAAATGGGCTATGATTGCTTGTTCAACGAATATGGTGTGACCGTCTATAAGAGGAGTGATGGCTCGGTTGCTTTTAAGGGTGTGCTTAAAGGAAAGCTTTATGTTGTGGATTTCTCCACGGATGAAGCTAGACTTGGTACATGCTTATTAGCAAAGTCCAACATGGGGTGGTTGTGGCATAGAAGGCTTGCCCATGTTGGTATGAGAAATCTTCACAAACTTCAAAAGGGCGGCCACATCATAGGACTAACCGATGTTTCTTTTGAGAAAGATAGAATTTGTAGTGCATGTCAAGCGGCAAAGCAAGTTGGAGCATCACACCCCGCGAAGAATGTGATGACCACCACGAGGCCATTGGAGATGTTGCACATGGATCTCTTCGGACCCGTCTCCTACATAAGCATTGCTGGTAACAAATATGGTCTTGTTATTGTTGATGATTTTTCTCGCTTCACGTGGGTGTTCTTTTTGCATGATAAAGATGAAGTGAAAGATGTGCTCAAGATGTTCATGAGGAGAGCACAAAATGAATATGAAGTGAAGATCAAGAAGATAAGAAGTGACAATGGCACCGAGTTCATGAACACTCAAGTTGAAGAGTACCTTGATGAAGAAGGAATCAAGCATGAATTTTCGGCACCCTACTCCCCTCAACAAAATGGGGTGGCCGAAAGAAAGAACCGTACACTTATTGAGATGGCAAGAACAATGCTTGATGAATACAAGACGTCCGATCGTTTTTGGGCCGAAGCCGTCAACACTGCATGCCATGCCTCCAACCGGTTATATCACCACCGACTCTTGAAGAAAACACCATATGAGCTACTAACTGGTAACAAGCCTAACATTTCCTACTTTCGTGTCTTTGGGAGCAAGTGTTTTATGCTAAACAAGAAACCCAAGACTTCAAAGTTGCTCCAAAATTTTATGAAGGTTTCTTGCTTGGTTATGGATCAAATGTTCATGCCTATCGTGTGTTCAACAAAACCACCAGTTGTGTTGAAATTTCATGTGACGTGACATTTGATGAATCTAATGGCTCTCAAGAGGAGCAAGTTGCTATTGATGATGTAGATAATGAAGCTCCTAGAAATGCAATAAAAATGATGGCCATTGGTGATGTGAGACCAGAAGAAACATCAAGTGTTGAAAGTCAACCCTCTCCCTCAAGACAAAATCAACATCATGAAAATGAAGAAATCAATCATGCAAGTGGTCAAGATCAAGATGTTGGGGATCATGAACAAACATCAAGTGATGATTCTTAAAGACATGATCAAGAGGTAGACAAAGATGGTGGTCAAGGAAGCTCACATCCACCACACCCAAGAGTGCATCAAAGTATACAACGTGATCACCCCGTCGAGCAAATTTTTGGAGATATTGACAAGGGGTAATCACTAGATCTCGAGTTAGTAATTTTTATGAACATTACTCTTTTGTCTCTTCTATGGAGCCATTTAGGGTAGAACAAGCACTTGAGGATTCGGATTGGGTGATGGCCATGCAAGAAGAATTGAACAACTTCACAAGAAATGAAGTGTCGACATTGGAGGAAAGGCCAAAGAACAAGAATGTTGTGGGCACCAAATGGGTGTTTCGCAACAAACAAAACGAAGATGGTGTTGTGACAAGAAACAAGGCATGGCTCGTGGCAAAGGGGTATTCACAAGTGGACGGTTTGGATTTTGATGAAACCTATGCCCCCGTAGCAAGGCTTGAATCTATTAGAATACTACTTGATTTTTCTACTCACCATGATTTTAAGTTGTACCAAATGGACGTGAAAAGTGCATTTCTCAATGGACCAATCAAGGAAGAGGTGTATGTGGAGGAACCACCAGGCTTTGAAGACCCAAAGTATCCTAATCATGTTTTCAAGCTCCATAAGACGCTCTATGGGCTAAAGCAAGCTCCAAGAGCATGGTATGAATGCCTTAGGGATTTTCTTATTAAAAAGGGTTTTGTCATTGGCAAGACTGATGCAACCCTCTTCACCAAGCGTTTTGGCAATGATATCTTTGTGTGCCAAATATATATCGATGACATTATATTTGGTTCTACTAACCAAAACTTTTGTGATGAGTTTAGTAAGATAATGACCAAGAGGTTTGAGATGTCCATGATGGGGGAGTTGACATACTTTCTAGGCTTCCAAGTGAAGCAACTCAAGGAGGGCACATTCATATGTCAAGCCAAGTACACTCAAGACTTACTGAAGAAGTTTGACATGGACAAGGCCAAGCCCATCAAAACTCCTATGCCAACAAATGGACACATTGACCTCAACAAAAAGGACAAACCCATTGATCAAAAGGTATACCGCTCTATGATAGGCTCTTTGCTTTATCTTTGTGCATCTAGGCCCGATATCATGCTTAGTGTGTGTATGTGTGCACGTTTTCAAGCCGCTCCTATGGAGTGTCACATGGTGACTGTTAAAAGAATCATGAGATATTTGGTTCATACACCCAACCTAGGGCTTTGGTACCCTAAGGGTTCAAAGTTCAACCTTTTACGCTATTTCGATGTGGATTATGCCGGGGATAAGGTAGATAGAAAGAGCACCTCCGGGACGTACCAATTCTTGGGTAGGTCCCTAGTGTCATGGTCATCTAAGAAACAAAATTCCGTTGCACTTTCCACCGCCGAAGCGGAGTATGTTGCAGCCGATAGTTGTTGTGCACAACTACTTTGGATGAGACAAACTCTAAGGGACTACGGTTATAAGTTGAACCGTGTTCCACTCCTATGTGACAATGAGAGTGCCATAAAGCTTGCTTATAACCCCATTGAGCATTCATGCACAAAGCATATAGATATTCGCCATCATTTTTTGAGAGATCATTCTATCAAGGGGAATATAGAAGTGAGTCATGTGAGAACCGAAGATCAACTAGCTGATATATTCACCAAGCCACTAGATGAGAAAAGGTTTTGCTATCTTAGGAATGAACTAAATATTCTTGACTCTAGCAATGTGATGTAGAGGATGTGCACATCTGAATGGTGATTGCTTTGGTAGTTCAAAAACTATTGCTTTATGTCAAAAACCTATTATTTGTGCTATTGTTATTGGTTTTTGATCGCTAGATCAAATCTTGTCAAAATATGGTCATTGTTATGTATTGTTGATTGTTGGCTGACCAAATGTTGTCAAGATTGTTTTTTGTCCATCAAAAATATTTTTGAAAATTTCCAATCCCATCTCGGCTGAGAATCTATTGCATCCGTTCTCTCTGGCGTCGGAAAAGTCCGGAGGCGTCGGACAAGTCTGACGGGTCGGACAAGTCCGACGGTCCAGCTTTCACCCCTTTAACCCAGCCCGACTTACCCCTTCAGTCAACACCCCCTCATTCACCTCCTTCACGTTCTCTCTCCTCAAGAACTCCCCCAAAGGCATCCCCAAGGCGATCTCCCTCTCCCACCATCCATTGGAGCAAGTTTGGAGGCCAAGAGGTCCTCCTCCATCGGCAAAGTCAGATCCCCTATCGTTTTGCTAGGTTTTCCCCTATTTCCCTCTCTCTCTCTCTCTTAGGGTTAGGGTTCTAGGGTAATGCTAGTATCCAAATCTTTTTCCTTGCACTTTTGATCCATGGAGATAGCTTCTAGCATGTTGTAGATGGAGTAGACAAAGTTTGGTCACTAGTGGTAGGTGGATTTGTGGAGGATCTAGGTTTTTGGAGAAACTGCGAGTCATTGGACAAGTCAATGGACATCGGACAAGTCCGACGTATCAGACAAGTCCGATGATCATCGGACATGTCCGACGACTTGCAGTTCCTCCAAAAGTCTAAGTCCCTCACTACTTCTCCTCACCCTTTTTTCTCTCTTTTGTCTCTCTTCTGACTTGTTTCTTCTCCTATTGCCAGCATGTCGGATGTGGAAGCATCCTCGTTGAGGGAGAAGAGGGCCAAAGCTAGTGATGGTCAAGGTCAAAGCCAACCAAAGAGAAAGAAAGTCACAGCCAAGCGCGTTCGGCACACCTATCTCCAACAACCAACTAAAAGAGAGGAGCCAGTTGAGTCCGAAGAGCTGAACAAAGTCATGCATCCTCCTTCCCAAGTGCACAACTCTAATCGAGTCATTGTGAACTTCTTCCATGCCTCCCTTGATGCATGCACTGATGCTAGGTTGGTCAATACTATGCTCGTGAGAAGGAAGCTACTGATATTCGTTTTCATGCTCATTTCCATATGAATTGGTACCGCTCCACCTACCTCCGCATGAAGAATGCTGTTGTTGGGAGGAAGTGGCTGGATTGGGACTATATGAAGTCAAAGAAGCATCCGCTATTCGACCAAGTGCTAGCTGCTTTTGAGCATCATGGTATTAAGACGTTCCTGTCTCTCCAGTACTCTTGGAACAAGGAAATCATTTCTCAATTCTTTTCCACCGTGTACTTTAAGGATGACAAGTCTATGGTTTGGATGACAAATGGCACTAAGTACAGCTGCACCTTGAACCAGTTTGCTTCCATGATAGGACTCAAAAGCTCACGTAAGGCAAAGCACAAGATTCACTCGGGCAGCTACATGAGTGATGAGGACATGAGGCATATGTACATGGATCCGGAGAACAGTGTCCCTCCCAACTCAAATGGCTTGCTACCCTTTTTCTCAGTCTTGTTCAGGATCTGTAGGAGCACTTTGGCTCCATGAGGTGGCAACTCTGACCGCATTCCTACCTATCAGAGGGATATCTTGCACTGGATTCATGGGAATCAAAAGTTTGATACCTTTGACTATGTCTATCAGGAGATATGGGACATCTCCATCTCTCCCAACCATGCTTGTGGATATGCCCCGCACATCATGTATATGATTGAGAAGGTCTCAGGATTGACTTTCAAAAAGGACATGAAGCATCTGAGTCTCAAACCTCAGATTCCTTCTAATTGGACTCCTGACACCTCCTCTGATCAGTTCTTTGGTGCAGCTCAGCCGCCGTCCTCTGCTCCGTCCCCTCAGATTCCTACAGGTCCCTCTAGGGCCACCGGCTCCTCGCGTGCACCTCCGCCATCTCGTGGGAAGAGAAGTGGAATAATGAAGATGTTCAAGTCTCTTCCTGGCATGTGAAGAAACATTAACCAAAGGATGGATGTTATTGAGAGAAACCAAAAGATCATCATGGAAAAGATGGAATGTGAAGTTCCCCCACCTCCATCTCCTCCGGCTGAAGACTCTAACCCACCTGCATTTCAGGACCCCATTCCCAACTTCTCAACAGAGGAGTTGAACTATTTTGGGTACTATCCTCCACCTCCTCAATTTGGCACTGGAGCTGGCTCTAGTGGGCAACAAGTCCGCTTTGATGAGGAAGAAGAGGAAGTAGAAGAGCAAGAAGAAGATCCCGCCGCCTATGATCTTCGCCAGCATAAGGGAAAAGCTCCCGCTCAAGATGAGGAAGAAGAAGAAGAAGAAGGCGATGGGGATGATGATGAGGAGGACTATGATGAGGAGTAGAGATTTCATCACCTTCTACCCACTCTTTTCTCCCTTTTTGGTGTCTTGATGCCAAAGGGGGAGAAGAGAATCTATCTTTTTTTCTTTTCTTTCTAATTAGTGAGTTGTGAGATTGATGGACAATTCTTATTTGCTTGGTTGTATCGTGTGGCTTTCAAAACTTGGTTATTTATTGTGCTTGTAAAACTCTCTATTTATGCTTAATGAGTTTGTGTGCCATTCATATCTCTTGTTATGATGTATTATTCGTTTTTATCTTTTTATATGCATTTGTATGAAAATACTTGTCATATGCACTATCTCTACCATTTGTATCTTTGTTTTGCAAATCAACACATAAGCATAGTGTAAGGGGGAGCTCTCACATTAATCTTTAAATATGTGCCCTTGTTAATTTCCTATATCTTTTTTTTTCTCATGCACACATTTAGGGGGAGCTCCTCACAAATTGAATCGTTATTGCACATTCTTATGAATTTTTAGTTGTATTGTCATCAATCACCAAAAAGGGGGAGATTGAAGGTGCATCTAGGCCCCTAATTTGATTTTGGTGATTGGCGCCAATACAATTAAGAATGGCCTAACCTTTTGATGAGCATGTGTGTAGAAAATAGTTCAAATATCAATGACAATGTACATTGGAACAAAAAGGGGAGAAAAGAAAGTTGAAAAAGTGCTTCAATGATGAAATTCAAAAATATACTCAAAAATGAAGTTCATGAAGTTTTTCTTTAATTTTTGAGTATAGGAAAAGCCGTACTATCAAGAGGGACACAAAAGTGTGAAGTGATGATGAACTAAGTGCAAAACCCAAATTTCATAGCCAAATAAACTTTTCTAGGGCAAATTCATCGGACTTGTCCGACCCATCGGACTCCAGAACCTTTGCCACCCTGGGTCGCCGGACATGTCCGACGGTCATCGGACTTGTCCGATGACCCAAGGTCTGACCCATCGGATATCTTCGTCGGACACCAGTAACTGCGCCAAAACCCCAGCCATCGGACTTATCCGATGGTCGACTTGTCCGAGGCATCGGGCAAGTCCATCGGACTCCAGTAGCTTCGCCACCTTGTTTCATCAGACATGTTCGATGACCATCGGACAAGTCCGATGGAGATCTAAGAAATGCCCATCCAAGCAGCTCTTTTTCTCCTTGGGCTATAAATAGACCTCCACTTCATCCCTTGGCAGGTGAGTCACTCATTCCACTCAAAAACACTCTCAAGCTCACTTTGCTCTCCCCAACTCTCCTCCCATGCTTCCAATATTGATTTATGAAGGGATTGAGAGAAGATTGAAGAGCTCCATCGACTCCAAGCTTCCACTCTCTTGAGCTCTTGGTTCATCCTCACCGCCGACCACTCTTGTGTTTGTTACTCTTGGGGATTCATCCACAAGACGGTTAGAGGTGCCCGTAGAGCTCCCAACTTGTGTGGTGATGCCTCGGGAAGTTTGTATTGACCCCTACTTCGTGGAGATTGCTAGTGGAAAGTCAAGTTCGATCTTTGTGGTCACTTGGAGAGGTTAGGGTTGAAAGAAACCCGGTCCTTTGTGGATCCCTCGACGGAGACGTAGGCTTCTTTGTGGAGCTGAACTTCGGTGAACAAATCTTGTGTCTTTCTTGTCTCCTCTTACTTTCTTGTCATTTACTTGTTCTTGCTCATAACTTGCTAGTTAGGGTTTGCTTCTTATTCCTCTAATTAACTTGTGTAGGTTGCTTGCTAGTTGTTCTCCTTATTTCTACAGCTTCCTCTAGCTTATAATTACTAGCTCCTAGTTTGCCTGGCACTAGTTTGAAGTTTTAATCGGTCGATCTATTTTTCAATCACGTGCCATTGGACAAGTCCATCGTACTTTCCTCACAATCGTCGGACAAGTCCGACACTGTGCATTTAACTTTTATTATTAAGTGGTTTTCAGGGATAATTGCCTATTCACCCCCCCCCCCCCCCTCTAGCCACTTTCACCACCGACCCACAAAATATAAAACTTGCATCCCTAAAGACATACCAATTAGAACAGCACGAGCCATGCTAGTGCAAAGTGGTGGTGGCCCTCTTGACCTCAACATTCCATCAGTAGAGGCAGAAGGTGATCCATGCAAAGTCATCCCACCACCACCAGCAGTAGGAGGAGAAAATGGTTTGGATGAAGACATCCCATCTGCAGGCGCGGGAGGAGAAGGTGGTTCATATATTGTCATGGACTTGAACATGGAGCCTGACCTAGATGATGAGGCACATATGTCAAGTACCACAAAGTTTTTGAAAACCTTTTGATTTTACTGATGCAAAAGTAGTCATGTAATATGATCTGTTAAGAACTCTTCTTTATGGTAAAATGAAAATAGTAATGAGAAGTACAAATGAATATTTATGATTTGTTATAAAGTAAATGTAGTATTTGAAAATATAGTTCCATTCCATGTTATGTCAGCACGTGTAAGTTCAGGAAAATAGAAAAAGAACATGCTTGTCTCTTGCTATAAATTGAATAGAAGTTCAAGCGATGGTTTTTTTTGCTCACAGACAGTGGCGAAACTAGCTGTCCAGCAACCTGAGTGCCACAGCCTTAGTGGAGCCAAGAATTGTGCTTGGGTGGTGCCATTTAGGTGAAATATTAGTGCTAAATCACTGAATTTAGCTATTCACCCTGGTGCCATGGCACTTGGGAGACCCTATGTAGCTTCGCCCATGTTCACAGAGGACTTGTCACAACAAGGATGATTTTTAGTTGTGAAAGCGTAGCGACGGGTTGGTTGCTCCGCCATTACAGTGCATTTTGCTGTCGCTATAGACTCTTTTTGTGATAGTAGCATATAGACCATGGCTGATTGGACATCATCTAATTGGGCTAATTTAGCATAAGAATTTGTTATGGTCACCTCTATCGACGACAACTTCTTCAAAGCTCACTAAATCGATCATTACCCTACAACATTTTAGGCTAAAAGAACATGATGTTTGGAGTTATGTATGGGTAATAACACTTCTCTGCAAAGAAGAATGCATGTATGAAGATGATCGAAACAAATACTTTATTATCCTTGATCATATCATACATGTACCAGACGGTATCAGAAAACAAGCACTACATTAGTGACACCATGAATCACGATGATTATAGCCTTCGAACGCTCAACCTTATCAATGTTTGTTCCACGAAAAGGCTTGTAGTATAATGGTTATAATATAATAGCCTCAGTAGCACTCCAGGTCGAATTTCTTAAAATTTAATGACATTATGCTTTCAATGATAGACGATGCTCCTATCAACAACAAGGTACCAATGATAACTTCGCTAATCTAGAGGATTTGTCAGCTTGGTATTTAAAAGTATTTATAAAAATAAAGTTTACGCACATATGTTCATAGAGATGAGTGTACGTGTGTTGTGAGTATCTGAATTGTAGTGTATAATTTAAAAAAAAAATGTTCCATTGTCGAAAGAGGCATGAGCAAAGAAAGTTAGAAAACAATGGTAGGACCGACCATGTTTACTGGGCCTTTCATGGGCCTACGGAAATGATGCAACAGACATCAGCGCAAGCACAGCGGCTGTTGGAAATGCTCTTATGAAGCGGTAGAGGTGTCCAAACGGGCTGGGCCTGATGGGCTGGCACGAAGCCTTAAAAACAAAGCCCAGCTCGAGCGTGGCATTGCCCACTAGAATTAGGGCCCATGCCGGCACGGCCCTATGCTACGTGTCGTGCCTGGGCCGAGAAGCCAGCCCGAAGGCTAGCCTGGCACAACACGTTTAATAAAAGGGCCTATGAAGCCTTATAAGGCTAGGCGGCAGCACAGCCCATTGAAACGGCCCATTATGTTTGGCCTGGCCCAAGTCGCCGACATCGATGAATAAAAGAGAGAGAGCCCCGGTCAAACCTAAGCCACTCCCATTGTTCCCCTCCGCACCGCGGTGCCGCACTCGCACGCCCGCTCACAGCTCACCGCCTCCACCTAGATCCGTGCTGAAATCGGCCAGCTCTAGCCGCCGGCAGCTAGCTCTGGCCGCGTACAATCGTTGTTGTCCTCCTCTTCCATTCCTGCCACCGCGCAATGCGCAAACCCTACCTCCTCGATCTAGCTAGATCTAAGGCAGATCCTACCACTCCCGGTCACGATGCCGCCATCGGAGGAGGGGGACAACTATGACTCGGGCAACAGGAACGGCTACAGCTTCTCCAACAACGGGAACGGCTACGGCTTCTCCGTCGAATGGGAACGGCTATGACTTCTCCAACGACGGGAACGGCTACAGCTTCTCCATCGAATAGGAACAACTATGGCTTCTCCGTCTGACATGGCTTCTCCGTCTCCTCGTACAGGCTCTGAACCTTCTTCGTCGACACCACTGATCATCGACATCGACTGCCGCCTGCCGGTGGTCGACATTGACTCCAGCCCAAGCACGCCAGCAATGGCGAGTACGGCGAGCACTTCTTCGTGCAAGAGAGGCAGGAAGAGTACATCGGAGGCATGGAAGGACTTCACCCCCTTGTTCCAAGACGTCAACGACATTCAGGTCAGGTTTGCTGGGGCATGTAACCATTGCAAAGCTGAACTAACTGCTTGATCTGGTGGTGGTACTGGTCACTTGCTACGGCACCGCACAGCTTGCTTGGCTAAAGCTGAATGCGCGCATAAAACTCAAACCTTGCTTCACTATAACTCTATACGGTGCGTCAGTGGGAGTATTCTGCTCAAGTTGCTCGTAATGAACTTTGTAGATTGATTATTGTTTTACACCTTCCACTAAGTTTTGGTAGTACTGATGCTTTTAAACGTTACATTCAAGTTGCTCATAATCCTTGATTTGAAACTGTTTCGCGCCAAACCACATCTAGGGACTTTAAAAAAGTTTACACTGAACATCGTGTTAAGTAAGGTAAAGGAAGATTACCTTACTTGCATGATTCTGTTTCCTCTATTGCTATTACCTCTAACATTTGGTCTAGTAAGGTAAAGGAAGATTACCTTAGTGTGGTTGCTCATTTTGTTAATTCTTATTTTGTTCTAGAGAAGAGGGTGCTTGCTATGAGACTGGTCGATGTTTCTCATTCTGGTGTTAACATTGCTGAGCGAATTGAAACTGTTATTTCTAAGTATGGCCTGATTGATAAAGTGTTTGCTGTTACTCTTGACAATGCATCTGCTAATGGCAATGCTATGTCCATTTTGACTCCTAAGTTGGATGGTTATGTTGGTTCTGTTTGTTTGCATCAAAGGTGTGCTTGTCATATTATGAATCTTATTGTCAAGTGTGGTTTGAAAAGGTTGAAGCCTGTTGTTGAGAATTTTAGACATGTAATTTCTTTTTTGAACTCTTCTAACCAACGAATTGCTACATATAAGGGTTATTGCATTGCTTTGGGTGTTCAGCCAAGGAAATTTTGTTTGGATATGGATGTGAGGTAGAACTCAACTTTATTAATGTTGAAACATCTCCTTCCACATCGAAGCACATTCTCTGTTTTCATCAATTCTCAATACCAGCAGGTTCATAATCAAACTTTGCTCACTTCTGAGGATTGGTATGTTGCTGACAAAGTGACTGATTTTCTTGACAGATTTTATGAAACTACTTGTACTTTATCTGGTGTTTAGTACCCCATTTCCAATCTTGAAGTGGCTGGTCACTTGAATGAGTATGAGAATGACAGGTTGCTAAGGAATGTGGTTATCCCAATGAAAACTAAGTACTTGAAGTACTTGAGGGACATTCCTCTGTTGTATTCTTTTGCTTTTGTTTTGGATCCTAGAGGCAAGTTGATAGGTCTTAACAATGTTTTACATCTTCTTGGTAAGCTATCTGGTGTTGACTACTCTACCTATTTTGACACTGTTTGTGCTGAGTTAACTAATCTTTTTGTCAAGTATGAGAACAGGTTTGGTGTTATTCGACTGCAAAGGCCAGCTCCACCGTTAAGTTCAGGTAAGAAAAGAACATCATGGGTTAAGATCTTTGCAGCTTCTGAGACTTCAAATTTTTCTAATTCTTCTCAAATGCATGGTTCAACAATGCCACAGGTATCTGAATTATCCATGTACCTTGACAGTGATATAGTTTCTGTGCACAATGATCTTGATGTCTTTGTAAGATTCATGACCATTGATGATTGGATTCCTAAGGTATGAATGTTTTGGTGATAGATGATAACTATAAAATTATGGGCTAATATCTACACAAGTGTTGTCTATGCAGGAATCATCTCTAAACCCTATTATAAATCATATGGATGATGGTTACCTTGGCGATTGATGACAATGACCACAAGCATGGAGGCTTGTGAACTTGATGGACTCCAAGTGTTGATAAAGATGGATCAAAGCGGAGAACAAGCTATGGTGCAAGTGTTGGATACACTTGTCTAGTTGTTAGGGCATTGAGTTCACAGGAAAAACCGGACTATCAAGGGGGTCTAGGTCATTCTCTTAGGTCATGTTTAGTCGGTGATGTGCAAGGTTGCTCAGTGAAATCATAGGCGCTAGTTGACAGTAGAGAAGCCAAGGAGCTGTTCCGAGAAGCCAGAAAACAAAGTCAAATGAGGACGAGGAGTTTCAGGTTCGGGATAGAGAGACCGGACAGTCGATCAAGGAGTACCGGACTGTACGATCAATAGAAGAGAGGACAGTCCAGAGTAGAAGACCAGCAAGGAATTTGTCTGTGCGAGAGACCATAGAGACTGGATGGTCTGGTCCAGTCTGTATGGGTGAAGCACGGGACAGAGAGGAAGCCAACTCTCTAGAGTCCGACGAGGAAGTTCAATGTGTCGGACTTGTCTGACAGTTATACAGACCGGATGGTCCGGCGTACTGACCAGATGGTCCGGTCAGTACAAGGAAATCGCCTACGCATAGTGGAGCCAACGGCTAGGAGAGCCGATACAGGAGTGACCAGACGGTCCGGTCAGGTAGAGACCGGACAGTCCGATCAGTGCATCCAGAAAGGTGATTTCATGGAGTAATGGTTTGTTTGAGGTTGGGAGCCTATATAACTTCGTTGTTGGGGTCTTTGTGACCTCTTTTGGCCAGTAGAATACCTGAGAGCATTTGGTAAAGTCGAAGAGGAAAAGAGGAGAGCACTAGAAGGAGATATTGCATATCTTGAAAGTGCTAGTGGAGAGTAACTTGAGCATCTTGCTCATCTAAGGCTAGGATGTCCTTGAGGGTATGTTCTAGATTGTTACTCTTGGTCTATGGTAAGACCTAGACCGGTTAGGTGTCGGTGATCGAGCCTATCGTGATTGGTTGTGGATGCCGTTACATGTTTGTACACGGTTTGAGCCCGCCGTTGCATCGCTAGTGAGCGTCTGTGTCGGTTCGGGGAGTCCGGCAAGTTCTCGAGGGAGGAGAGCTTGTGCTTTGATAGCAGCAGTGACGCACACCGTGTTTTTACTCCGGGAGTGATTGCGGGCTCGTGGGCGAGAACTCCTCTTGGTGATGGGAGGGGCCGGAACTCCGACAGGAGTGGTCCAACGAGGAGTAGGGGAAGGCATCATCCTTCTGAGACCTCGGAAAAAAAATCATGAGCATTACTTGACTCTCTCTTTACTATTTCACAATTGTGTGCTCTAATAACTAGGTTGAATTGTGGCTTGCATAGGCTTGTGTGTTTGGTTTCCGCGTTTTCTTTTATCATGAACACTAGCATGTGTAGAGTCTTGGTCTACTAGAATTGTTTAGGTTGCAACGCTTGTTAGACTCCGGTAGTGTGAATTGAAGTATTTGATTTCGTGAGAGGCTTACCGATTCACCCTCCCCCCCCTCGGTATGCCTTCGGTCCTTACAGTCTTGAATTGGTAGAATATGCATAAACAAACATATCTTGTATTGTCTATCCTTGCTAAAGATTTTATGACTGTTCCTGTTTCAACTATCAGTTCAGAGTATGTGTTTAGTCTTTCTGGCAGGTTGCTTGAAGAAAGACGTCGAAACTTGACTAGTGAAATGGTGGAGGTACTTACTTGCTTGAAGAACTGTCACATGGGTGAAGATCAAGAGCAACACACCATAGAGAAGCATCATATGGAGCTTGAGAAGATGTTTGCAAACTGTACTTGGATGATGTTGTTTCTGCCCCTGCTAATGATGGTGTCGCAGGTGGTGCTCTTGCTGCTGCTGGGTTTTAGATCTAGATCTTGTTTACTGGTGTAATTTATTCTTTTGATGTTGTAAACTTGTAATCTAGCACATTGACACTTGGAGATAATTGTACTCTTTTTCTTCTTCAAGACCGAGGGTTTTTAAAGAGGCAGCCAACTTCTTAATCTAATTTATCTTTTCTTTGACCAATATTTTTTGTGTTTTATGTGTTTCTATTCTTCTGTTGAGATTGTTGTTTCGAACTGATTCATGTTGAATCCTGTGAAAATTGGGGTATAAAGATTTTTAGTGCTTAAGGTGGCCTTCAGATCTGATGAGCCTTATAGTATCTAATGGGCTAAGTAAGCCGAGAAGACTGACCCAACATAGTTAAGTCTCTGCGCCGTGCTAAAGGTCGGGCGGCCAGGCCCCAAGACCGGTCTGGCACGACACAAAATTAGCTATCAACCATGTTGACCTTTAATTAAACGTGCCAGGATCTTTTAAGGTCAGGGTTGGGCCCGCCCGTTTGGACACATCTATGAAGCGGCAAGTCACCGTCATTTGAAGCAGGGGCCGTGTCCCGTGGTAGAGAAATCGTGTTGTCCACGGCCCCTTCCAGTCCACGGCAGACCATTTTCGTTCCGCCAAAATCCGCCGCCAGCCCTCCACTCCAGATCCTCCAGATCCCTCCTCACGATAGTCGATAGGAAACAACTGCCTCAAGAATTTGTCTCATCTAAGCGAAGTCCTAGAGTATCGAAGCGAGTCCTAAAAAATTCAAGAATCGCCTCCCGCAACAGGTTTTTGGCTTACATCGAATCAATCCGTTCGTCCCCAATCTCAGGACGAGCTACCTCCGCCTGCGGCGACGCCTAGCTCCCGCCGGTACGTGTCGATCTGCGACTGCGCCGCCTCCAACACCCCTTCTCTCGGCTTCGTCTTCATCGTCAGGTACGTCGCAAGCCCCTGCTACACCACCTCTCCTTGTATCGCTCCCAAGCGTCCTCTGTCCTCTAGTCTAGTTTTCTCTTTGCCGTACGGTTTGAGTCGCGTGAGGAAGAATGGTACCGGCACAAGCTGGGAATAGTTTACACTAAAAGTTTTATTTATGAATCCTGACGGACGTACTTAGAATTCTAAACATTGAGAATTCTGAATTAGGTAATGTTGTTAGTTTGTTACTGTATCGTTTGCAGATCATAGTATGATGATTGATCTTTTTTTGTGCATAAGCCATTTCCGAAAATTGATGTGTCCCTCAGTTGTTTCATTATGTCCCTCACTGGTATGATGCGGCAGCTTGCTTGCACTTCTGGCTGCAGTGAAATTGCAATGCTGATTGCTTGATTTGTATGAGTACATGTGCTGCATACGCTGCAGGAGATTTGCTTTGTTGGGCTTGTGTAGCAACATCCGTTGCATGTGTCGGTGGTAATCCATTGCTCCTCCTATGCATTGAAAGAGGAAACATACAAATGATTCACCGCTTGAAGAACAGGACATGAGTCAGTGATGGTTATTTGTCAGTTGGATTCCCCTGATTAAGGTCTCAAATTGTGCTTAATGTATCTCCCCTTCTGAACATTAGGAAAATGTTGTTTCCCGAAATAGCAAATTGCTGTGAAGTTAGTTCACCCGTATATCATAAATTTTTTCTTTGTACTCTGGGTTTGGATTTCAGCTGTCTGTGGCAGTGGTTTCTCTATAATAATTTTGCACTGATTGAATTTACTTGATTCTTCAGCTCAATCATTATGGCTTGTGATTCCGAGAGTGGCAACTGTAATGCTTGGGCTGCCAGAGATCCTTCTGGACTTCTCTCACCATACAAGTTCAATCGCAGGTGGTTTCTCACTTCTAATTTCATGGAAAAAATAAATCCACATCATATTATTCTTCTGAAATCTGAATATTATCTCATTGGTCATTGCTAGGTCATGTTATTCTGTTTTAGTATGTATGGAACTATAGTCCTTTATATCTAGCTATGTTATGTTCGATTTCCAGTGAGTTGCATACCATTTTTCTAAATATGAAACAACAGTGTATGTACTTGCACTTGTGGCGAGTGACAGATCAAGGATCAACTGCTTTGAATGCTTACAATGAAGCATTTTAGGAACATTGTTACTGTTGCATACTCACAAATATTTGGTAACATACATCATTAGATGTTTCTTTTGTACTATATCATTTGCTTGAGCTTCATACTGCCTTATGTGAGCAGATCAGTACAAAGTGGCGACGTTTCATTGAAGATAACACACTGTGGAGTCTGTTATGCTGATGTGAATTGGACGCGAAATATGCACAATGATTCCAAGTACCCTTTGGTTCCTGGGTAAGCTTTTCAGGTTGATGTATGAGTTAATATGAGTAAGAGACAAAAAAAAAGTGAAAGTAAGCTGCCTGACAATTGTTCATTACCCTAATAAATGGAGTATGTGCCAACTCAATAACATGATTTGTGCAGGCATGAGATTGCTGGAATTGTAACTGAGGTTGGTTCGGACGTCAAGGCCTTCAAAATTGGTGACCATGTAGGTGTTGGAACATATGTGAATTCATGCCAGGACTGTGAAAACTGCAATAATTTTCTTGAGAATCATTGCTCAAGAAATGTTTACACTTTCAACGGCATTGATAGAGATGGCACTGTCACAAAGGGAGGATATTCCACACACATTGTAGTCCATGAAAGGTATGTCAGTGCTGATTTAATTTCATTTTCAGTCAAGATTTTGTAAATTAGAAGCTGTTGGATATCAAAACAGGATCTAGTTCTTCCTTGTTCCACTATAATTTCATCCACCTATTTATAAAGTTTGTTAAGGATTCTTTAGTTGTTTGTTATAAGTTTGTTCTTTCTGACTGTAATGATGGATGCACAAAGCATATGCACCATAGCAGACCACAAAACATTTGTGCGCATGCACACACACACACACACACACACACAAGAGTGTCCCATATTAATGCATATTAGTTAGTACTAATGTTAAATATGGACTAGAATGGCTTAAACAACTTATCTGATAAGGAAAATGACATTGTTTCTTTGTTATCATTTCAGGTACTGCTTTAAAATACCTGATGGCTACCCTTTGGAAAAGGCAGCACCACTTCTATGCGCTGGAATAACTGTCTATACTCCAATGATGAGACACAATATGAACCAACCTGGAAAATCTCTTGGGGTCATTGGACTCGGTGGGCTGGGTCACATGGCAGTTAAATTTGGTAAAGCATTTGGGCTTAAGGTCACAGTTTTCAGTACAAGTGAATCAAAGAGAGATGAAGCAATCAACCTCCTTGGTGTAGAGAACTTTGTGATATCATCAAATACACAGCAGATGGAGGTACCACAGATTGCATAGTTGCTATAACTAGTATGACAGTAACTTTGCAAGAAAAATCTGATGTTTTGTTAATTCATTTCAAAGTTTCTGGCATTCAGTTCATACGAATGTGGATAGTTCTCACATGCTGAGAGTGAACTTATGTTGACAAATTGTGCTCATCCCGCTTGAACATAAAGCTGATTGTGGCATTTTGATCTGTGTCTTAACAGTCCCTTAAAAATTCTCTGGACTTCATTGTTGACACTGCTGCTGGTGACCATCCATTTGATCCCTATCTCGCACTCCTTAAGGTTGGTGGTGTGATGGCGGTAGTGTGCTTTCCTAGTGAGATCAAAGTGCATCCTGCTAACCTTAATCTTGGTAATTCACTACTTATCAATTATATTGTAGGTATAATTTATTCAATGTTTTGATGTTAAAAGACATGCAGGATCAAGCCTTTTGAACTGATTTTTCAGGTGCACGGACCCTAGCTGGCAGTCTTACTGGAGGAACAAAAGACATCCAAGAAATGGTTAACTTCTGTGCCGCAAAAAGAATTTATCCAGAGATTGAGATCATCAAAATGGACTACATCAATGAGGCTCTCAAGAGGCTGGTTGATCGAGATGTGAAATACCGCTTTGTAATTGACATCGAGAACTCTTTCAAATAGCATGACATGCTGTCTCATTCGCATGTTCACTACTTCAAGCCTTCAAGGTAAGAGAACAAGCAGAAATGTGTCATGTGAAGTAGGCACGATGTAATGCTACAATGCCGTTTCATGTTTCTTTGTATGTGATGTGCAGTTATGTGCATCCCTCCTATGCACTCAACTTGTATAACTAGGTGAATATGTACTGCCTCCTGATGTGATATCATCCTGTTGTTGGATATACCAATAGAAAATTCTTGTTTTTTGTCATGTGGAACTTTTTACTTTTTGTATTAAATGAGAAAAAGTGTATGAAACTGGTTGGACCCACTTACAAGTTGGAAGGATTTTCACGCTCACAACATGTTTGTGTTTCCATCCATGCTTCGTGTAAAAACTTCAACCCAGGGTTGATGATGTTGAACCAACTAGACATCTCATGTATGCAAATGGACTACGATGGGTCTAATCTTACCACTACAGCCCTGTTTGGAAATGTGGGACAGCATTTGTTTGTGAAGCCAATACAAGTGTACTGGTTGGTGGTGTCATGTGACTGTAGGGTGGTTTTGCAAAGGTTAACTATTATGCAAACGAGAATAGAAAATGAAAGTTGATGATGGTAGGAAACCTTGGTGAAGATTTGAAAAAAAAATCGTTAATTTACTTCTGCTTCCGATTCTTAAAAATAGGTAATTTTGAAAGGGCTTCACTGCACATCCATGCCGCCATCTCATGGGGTCTAGAACCATAGTTTGCAGCCCGGCAGGAACACCGGCGAGCCCCTTGGGTGACAGACCGTCCTCCGACGCTCAGGGCCGAGCTGATCCGAGGCTGCTGGATTCAGAAGTAGGAGACGCCAGACGACCAGAGCAGTGTATTACCGGCGCTTTGGATCCTAGGAGAGGACAGAGGAGGTGAAGGACCGAGGACACTGAACACCGGGAAGAAAAGAGGAAGGCGCCATCACACACCACACGGCCTTTACATCGCCCAAGCCCAATGAAGACGCCCATTGTGAAGAAACGTGTAGCGTCTCACATGAGAAACAGATCCAAAGGGAGACCGGGCAACGCAAGTAAAAAAAAAAAAAAAGGTAAGTAGTCCCTCCTCAAAAAAAAAAAAAGGTAAGTAGTCCCTCCTTATTTATTTTCTTGACGTTAGGATAGGATCCGCAGTTCAAAAATAAACTACAAACATTGTCCTAATCTCTACTACTAAAAAATACCAAATGCATTATATCTCTCACCTGAACTTTTCGTCCAACCAATCTACTACATCTACGATTTATCGTCCGCTCCTGCGATCCATCATGCGCACGCACCTGCGATCGAAACTGCCACACCCACGATATGGTCATCTGTAGTTGTAGTCCTTCGATGCGAACCGCACCTCCCTTCCCTTCTCCACGTCGCCCGCCTCATCTCCTCTCCTGCATATCGTGCGCGCGCTCCAATCCTCTCCCGCACGCTGCCTACGAACCCATCGCCACCCCCCTCTACTTCTTCACCATCTACCGCCAGTTTGTCTCTCATGTGGATCCTGCCACCACGTCCACGCCTTGGGCGTCCTACCGACGACACCCTATGTAATCCTCGAAACAAACAACTGCCGGCCCATGATGGTGATGAGATCCCAAGCTGTGAGCCTGCGACCCACGCACCACCCTGTGATCCCTATTTGTAACTATTCCTCGCCGGCGATCCAGCATGGTGTCCGACATTGCTGATACATCCTCTTCTGATGCTCCACTCGATTGATCCGTGCTCAAGAGATGCGGCACTGCAGCCACGCGCGAGGGAGTTTCGAGCGCGCGACGATGGAGGATGACGACCATCGAGGTACGCTCGTGGTCGGTGACTGCAATGCTGCTTTTCTTCCACTGGTGCAACAATCTTATTTTATTTGATGGGATTCAATATGCTCCGACTTTCCCATGCAGCAGAGAACGAGAGGGATTCGGGATGGGCCATCGGTAGGTAGCGGTGTGTTGCTGGGGGTGGCCGATCTACAGACAGAAGGATTGATTTGGTTCTTTGTAAGTGTTCGATGCTGGGAGTGACGATGCTCGGTTCATCACCATGCACCATGGTTTCCTTCTTATCGCAAGTCCATTATGGCGTGGAGAGCCTGCATCGATGTGAGAACAGGAGCGGCAATATTGCAAATTCAATCAAGTTCTTTCAATCTGCTCTTCCCCATGTTTCACTAATATAATGCAACGATTCCAGCCTGCAAAAACTGAGTCCGGTCTCTCTCCCCTCTACCTATTTAAGACTAAAACATTAGCCTGCACTGGGTAGAAAGTATATGGAATTAATGAATTAATTGTTTTTTACTCTAACCTATCTTATTATACAATTTTTTTCCATTCAATATGGGTTGATTAAATTAGTTTCAGTCCTATACATAGCAGACAAAGCTTATCACATTTTTTATTTTATATTATAGTGAAGGAACACAATATCAAACTTGTTTGAAAATAGATTATTTTTCGACATCCTTTAGCTGTCTGGGATAGTTTTCATCTACAAGGAAGACTAGAGGTCCAAGATTTGCATCACTCTGTTTTCCCCTTATCTGTTATTATGCTAGGATATTTGCTTCTCTATAACTTTCTTGGTCATTGAAGCACTAATCTAATATATGGTGATGGTCATTTTCCCAGGTGCAAATCATAATTTTCTGGCAAATTAGATATTGCATGAGGCGCAGGCTACTCCTTTGTTGTTTCCTGGAATGTGTCATCAATAGATAAGTACATTCAGTCTGCCTATTTGACCTTTTTGTTTGATCAGTGCCCTGACATAATCCTTCAACAGATATATCTGAAGAGATTTAATAAGTAATGAGTAATCCTCAAGGTTTCTTTGCAAAGCTTTTATTATACTTCATTCTTTCATGATAATGAATTAATCGGGTGCCTCCAACTTGGATACTCTTGTGATGCATACGTTATAATGTTGTTGACATTGGCCTATTATCTTAACAATATAATGGACCGTCATATAGTAATGTTTTTACGTGCATTCATCTGTTACTAACTTTATATCTTGGCAATCTGGAATTATAACGGAACAATCATATATAATGTCCACTATGATTATGCCATTCAGTATAAGCATCGCTACCATTTACTATGTTATTGCCAAGATAAAATGAACCGTGTTCCTGAAATTTAATAACATTGTTAACCATATAGACTTCTTTTTTTAGAAAAATCAAAACAAGAATGACAGTGCAATTATGAGTTCATACCCTTAACAGTGCATCATTGGCATTGTGCTATGTTTTGAAAATTTATAAGGTTTTTTTATTTATAGAAATCATAAATAAAATGGTCTGTCCTATGCTTTTGAATATTGGATGAGTGAAACATTTTAATCTCTACTACTTAAAAATCTCAAATGCATTTTGTCTCTCACCTGCAATCTTCGTCCAACCTGTGATCTTCCACCCCACGTGCGATAAATTGTCCCACCTGTGACCCATTACACCCACTACTCCTACGAACTGCACCTCACTTTTCCTCTTCCCACATCCCCCACCATCATAGCTAACCTTCGCCTTCACCTCCGCCCGCATCCGCCACCTGATCATTATGATTTTTGACTAATGACTGTGTTGAACAACAAGTTTATTCTCCATTGATACTGATCATTAGACTTTTTGCAATGTTGAAATAATATGCATCATTACATGGCATAGGATATAAATGTAAAATTATTTGTTATGTTGATAGATTTTTTATTTAAGTGCCTAAAAAGTATTATGTGTTGTACACAACTTTGTGCCACCGTCATCCACGTCGCACTCGTGGTCGAGGAGCAAGAAGACGGTGGCCCATGACAGCGCGGCATCCACAAGTGTCATGACGCCTCCGTCGGTGCGAAAAACTAGACACTTCGTCGAGCGCGGCCCTGGGACCAGCCTCTTAGGCAGCAGAGTCATCATCCCCAGGCTCAAGGTCGGCCCCGACATCGCTGTTCGCGAGCTCAAAGAAGAGATCCGACGGGGTGGCCTTCTTCCCTTGGCAAGATAGTGTTGTGTTGATCCCCTGGGAAGCCAACAGCAGCGGACATGTTCCAGACAAGATCCTAGAGTCCGGCCTCCCTACCTCGCCCGCCTCCACAAGCTCTGCCCCTCCCTCTCCTCCTCCAGCAGTTGTCTCCCTCCGCTGGCAAATCCTAAGCCTCACAACAACACATGTTTCCTGCTATACTGTCCTACAGACAAGCCATGGTTTTTCGTTGTCCTACGGCAAATATTGACTTTTACAGTGTGTTGTGGCCGAATCTAACTTTTTATAATGTCCCACAGCAAAAAATTTTCATGTTGTTGGAAATAGCTTGTACAGTACATTTTGTTCTGGTTGTAGTTATTTTTCAAAACTAGAAAAGATGAAGATTTGTTATTTCAATTTAAAGATTGTTGCATGACATCGCCACTAAAAAGAACACCATCCACACAAGCTGAAGTAAGCAGTGCCCTATCTCAATTCCTTATAGTTTCCTACTCATGTTTCAGTGTTGCCAACTGAACAACTGCAGAGCAAGAGGATCAGTATGACAACTAGGCAGACTGTATAGTCTCATTTGTGAGGAAAAGTCTGCATGTTGAGCTTTACTATTGGTTACAATAAAAGCAATCCCACTTCATTATGATTGAGTACATGGGAGATTATATGATAGTTGTTTAAACTAGAGTAGAATGGGAGAATTTTACTTTGCACGCAAGTCAAAGTGTGTTTTTGAGGTGCTGCTGTTATCTTTTTTTTCCCCTTCGGTTTGATACAATTTCTTGATCAGAGATTTGGGATTGGGGAAAGGTGTGCCAATTTGCTGGTTTCTTTTTTCACTCTCTTGGTCCCATTTGTCCTGTGATTAGTATACACTAGCTTCTTATAGATCTTTAGTTAACTACCATTTAATTTGTTAACTTGTTCTATTATGTCTACTTTGAGTCAATCCCGATTCAAGTTAACTCACTCCATCTAAAAAAATCCAGTTAACTCATTCCATTTAATCTGACTTTTTCCTTCCATTGGTATCTAATAGTTTGAAGAAATGATGGGTGAAATGGAGAAAGTATAGATTCACTGAGGCTTGATTGTAGTGATCATGAGAAAAAAAACTCACTTCTTCCTTTTTGCTGCTACATAGAGAGAGTAGTTTGTAATGCTTATGGTGTCCTTGTCCATAAATACTCTGAATATCCACTTTATGGTGTTCTAAAACAGTGCTTAGTTCTTCTTTATCATGAACATGAATAAGATCAAGAAAACACTCTCTAACAAAGTCATCGTTGTCAATAAAATGAACAACAAGTGTCATTTGCTCCTTTCTTCACTCATCTTGTGATTCATCAACAGTTAAGCAAAATCTAGCATTACCAATTTCACTACGAATAGCTCTTGAGCATTGCAAGCCATAAGATCTAGGATTTCTTTTTGAATTTTTGACGAGGTATATTTAGCATTCTGTGGAGCATTGCGTAGTACAACAGGCCTTGACCTCCTCATTATATGAAGGTAGAAGCTTTACCATTTTAAGAAAATTATCTTGGTCCTTTGAATCCTATGATTCATCATGTCCTTGAAAAGGGCAAGCCTAGAATGCTAGCCATCGGACTGTATCGATTGATGCTCTAAGACGTAATCTATTCTTCATGATGTATTCATTTGTTGCCTTCTCCCCAACATTATTAGTATAGATTCACTGAGGCTTGATTGTAGTGGTCATGAGGAAAAAACTCACTTCTTCCTTTTTGCTGCTACATGGAGAGAGGAGTTTGTAATGCTTATTAGCGACTTATCATTTAATTTTGAACCAATTATTTTGTATTTTCCTTTTCACCAACGTTTAGGTTGTAACTTCATTAATTTGAATTTTGATACTCATGTTGGTTTGTCCATGTGCCTGTGATATATCTATATACCCACATCATACTGTGTTTTGATTGCCTCTTCGAAAAGAAACTAAGTTATGTGTTAACTGTAGTTCTATAACAAAAATAAGTTCTAATAGATAGTGCTAAATTAAACGGTCTTGTTTCAGTTAGAAGCATAGAATGGTTATTGAGTACTATAGTGTCTTACCTGTGTCGTCAACTCGTCCAATTACCTCCCATGACATATATGTCCATAGTGATAGACTCCAATTGACAAATACAAAACTGTCACACGGGGCTCTAAAATGGGTTAGACGGTAATTTAAGATCATATAGGTTGTTAGGACTATATTAAGTCATGATTTTTATAGGAAAGGTAGACAACAAAATTCACAAAATCAGGAGTGGTCCAGTTTTTGAACCAGGCAACAGTTTTAACCAAAAACCGGCTGACAACTAGCCATCTGGTGAAACATACCATAACAGGTTTTTTTTATTAACTAACCTGTCTTGACCAGTTTTTTTTTTTGTTAACCGGCTGGTTTTCACTGGTTTTAAAAACTTTGCTAGATAGACAAAGAGGTTTGTTTGTGGAAGTAAAATAGACCGTGTTTTAAACTCTTATACCAACATAGAAGCATGTAATTATTATGATATATAAAATATTTGTCCCGTTGCAACGGTTGCAACGGGCATGTAACTAGTATTAATAAAAGAAATCTAGAGGTAGTATAAATTATCGTGCATAATACGCGGAAAAATTATCAACCGGGCAACGGACACGCCTGCGATTACCATTTCGTGCGTAAAAATCATCAGCGGTATAATACGCGGATATCGTGTAGTACATCGTTTGGCAGCAGCCTTGACCGGAGAAGAAAAAAATTGCGGCTGGGGAGCGTATGGTACGGCGGTAAATTCCGTCTCTCCTCTTAGAGATAAACCGTAACCGTAACAACTGCTAGCTGTCAATGTCGACGTTGGAATGAAACGAACGAGATGGTGGAGATAGACTTGTGCCATATAAAACATCAGACAGAGATAACCGCACACGATTACGCGCGCGCCGACCTTCCTCCTCCTCGTCGTTCGTCGTCCGCAGGTGATTCGTTTTATCATCCTGATCACGCATCATCATCAGGATGATCATCTTCCCATCCATCCATGACAGTTCACATGTTCGTTTGTTGCGTGCAGCCATGGCGCCGGATGGTGGCGGCGGCGACGGGAAGCCGGTGGAGCCCCATCAGGGGACCGTGACGCCCAATAAGCAGGCCATGAAGCGCAAGTCCGAGCAGTGTGATCGTGCGGAGAGCGTGAGCCCTGACTCGACCATCACGACGATGGCGGCGGCACAGCCGCGCGACGGCGACGGCGGCGTGGATCAGCAGGTCGTCACGACGACGGCGGCGGCCGCATCGTCACGCGGCGGCGATGATGGCGTGGAGGAGTTGCAGCAACAGATGAATGGGAAGAAGCCGAGGTTGGTGTGGACTACCGAGCTGCACCAAAAGTTCGTCAGAGCGTGCAAAAATCTAGGCGGGAGAGGTACTACAGTATTCCATATTTCTCGAAACTTTGTGATTAGTGCATATGCTGGTATAAATAAAAGTTTTTTGCGTCCAGTTAGAGAGAGAAGTGCATGGTTGATACAACGTAGAAAAATCTATGCAAAAGTTTTGTGCAAAAATAAAAAAGAAACTGTTCCTTATATTTAGGGCATATTTGTATGGGAAAATTCCTTATCAGCCATCAAAGAAAGTTGTTCCTTATTAGCCATCGGAAACATTGAATTTCCTTATTAACCATTGCTTCAAACTTTTGTGCCTTTCTAGCCATTATGGTGTCAAATAGTGCAGAAAAGGACACATTTGCCCATGACATTTTTTTTTTACATCGTTTCTTGGTGTATTTAGCTATGGGTTTTAGGATTTATATTAACAGTATTAGCTTTATGTACAACAATCAAGCATCAGCTATGCATGCATTATCACAAGAAATTCATAGCAATTAAAAAGATATAAAATTATGTCCTTTTTTAAGTCCGAGACTGAATGATTTTTTTTATCATAGTCCTTCACTACATTCAAGTGTCACTCCTTTGCAAAAGGGAAAGGGCAATTTAGTCAGGTTAAAAATGTTTCAAGTGAGAATTGTAAAGGGAGTGGCTGCTAAGGAATAAAATTTAGAAGCAATGGCTGATAAGGAAGTCCAATTTTTTCAATGACTAATAGTGAACCTCAACTTTTTTCAGTGGCTGTTAAGGAATTTGCCCTTCTTTCTTCAATCCCATATCTCTTATGTACCATACGAAATCACATCTTAGATGTCAAAATAGTTGCAATAAGTTGAAGATATGGTACTGGTACATAGTACTACATATACTATGTTTTACATAATAAGCTAATAGTTTGGATAATTTGATTGAAAGGAAAACAAACAAGGCCACTAAAATGTATTATGAGAACATAGTATACGTGTTATTAGTTCGGCGACCATTTTGTTGGATCATGCAGGTTCTCCGAAATGATTATATATGTATGTTTCCCTATACAGAAAAAGTTGTGCCCAAGAACATACTGAAGGAGATGAATATCAGAGGACTTACTAGGGAGAACGTTGCCAGCCACCTTCAGGTACTCTTGCTTTTAAACTATGCTTAAGTACAGATCGTTTGTGTCGCTTTATCCAACAACAGCCCCCGAATTGCAGAAATATCGGATGAATTTGCAAGGGAAGGGCCCGGCTGTTCGCAAGAGAGGTAAAGCTGGTGGAGCACCAACAACAATGATGCATCGAACAGCTCCATCCCTTCAGCCAGTTTTAACTCAAGCTCAGCCCATCGAATCAGCTTTTCCTCAAGCACCTTCACCATCGCCCTCTGCGAATCCTCCTAATCCTCATCAAGCAGGATCCTTTGCCGCTGCCAACATGTCTCATCCGCAAATAGGGCACGGCCAGCGCCAGGTAGTCCAGGCACCACCAACAACGACTTTGGTTCATCAACAACCACAGGAGAACTTTCCTGTAGTGATGCCACCGCAGCTCTTATATCCTCCGCCGCAGCTCCAGGCTGCAATGGAGCAGCAGCGGAAGATGATGATGGAACGGCACGCGCAACATGCTGCAAGGATCACGAAGCAGGCTTCCGTCGCGCCGGGACATAACCGATACATGGCCCCAATGAACTATGAGTTGCGAGCGCAGATGCTAACCAGAGCTCCGGCGTCGGCGAGCGGCGTGCAGAGCCATCATCTGCAGCCGCACATGCAGGGCTCTCAAGCTGTGAACATGAGCGGAGGTACCCCATCAATTTTCCTCTCTGTTCTTGTTTCTGCTAACACGTTGTACATTTGAAAGCATGACATGCATATTCTACTATAATAAGTAACTTACGATGACTAATCTTGTCGTAGGATTATATTGCCCTGTTCCTCAGGCCAGCACGAGAGATGAACACATGGAGACACCAATGGGTGTGGCACGTCTGCAGATCACCGTGGAACCTGAAGTCGGACAAGCGCCAGCCGCTGAACCAGCTTTTCCTGGCTCCGCCGATCCAGATAATAATAATGGTGGCCAACAGGAGGACTCATGCGGCATTTTACGTTTTTGGGTAACAATTTTAATCCTAGAATCGATTAGTAGCATGCATGGTTTTCATCAGAATTCTGACGCGCGCTTGCATGGTCATTGTAGAACACAACTTCTGCACCTTCGATGGACCACGAAGTCCCTCCAAAGAAACCAACCTGATTTGCATGCCGGCTGAGGAGCAGATTTCAACAACAAATGCATGTTCTTTTTGTAGAGCCATCCTGGCTTGGCGAGTTTGTGAGTTTCACCTTTGTTCGGGAAAGAACCTTAAACTATCCTAAAGAGGGTAGTGAACCTTTCGGTAGACAGGTCGTTTAGTTTGTCGGTTCCTATTCTTTTGATTCTTTTCATGTCATGGTCGTTTTCTCATGATGTTTCTTGATATTCTTTTACATGTTTCTTAACCTTCAATCGACTGAAATTTTTTAGTTAATAGTTTGTTACTTTGTGTTTTAATTTTTCTTTTATAGGATTATCTATATAAAAATTATAAATCATTGGATTTAGATCTGATGACTCAAAGCTATGATTAAAAATTATCTAAACTTTCAATCAGCTAAAAATTAGCAAGCTCCATTCTTTTAACATCAAAAGCAAGTATATCCTGATCCACCTTTAATCTACAGGTTGGTCTTGTGCTTATATAAACTTTGTTTATCTTAAGATATTTTTTTTATAAGGGGCATATATCTCGAGAATTTGGTTCATATTCTCTATCTGGAGGAGTTGGAGAATGGATTTTATATGCAGCGAGAGTAGAAAAAATGTTTAATAGCATACAAGAAGTTTGCACAACAGGGCATCAACATAAAATTTAATGCTATCTGCTCAACACCGTACAAATTTTGTCAAAGGTCGACGTCCATATGATATGAGGATGAAAAGAGTGGCCAACAACAATAATGTTCAGGCAGCAAAACTCGACACAACTACTAACATATCCTCCTGCAGGACGAGTAGCCTCCAACAATCTGTGTAAGGGCTCATTTAGTTGGTAACTAGCTTTAGATGCCATAGTTGATCAATTTGGTTGGTACCTTTTACTGGCAAACTCAACTTATCATTACACACTTTTGTGGCAAGAAAATTGACCAACCAACTCTATACTTAAATAAATGTTATTTGGGACTACAGGTTTAGTCTGTAAGAAAATTCATCAATTGATAAATTTTGGCAAAAGTCATGTCAATAATTTAGGATGTGCTTTTCTGACGGTTGGGAAGTTTAACTTTAAATGAGAGTTAGATGATGACCATGAAAGATTTGATCCATTGCAAAAATCTATAGTCGGGTTGTGCCATCAGTGGACAAAGTCTTTGTCATGTTTTAGTTCACGTAATACAGCAGCATCAAGCTCCCTACTACCGCCGCGGGGCCGGGGCACAAACTGTTACATCTCGTAAGGTGATGCACGCCTGCGGCGGCAATTTAAAAAAAAAACTCGATCTGTCGGGGAAGAAACCCCCAATAGCATTTTGTTAAGAAAAGAGCTCCTCACGCAGACTGAGAAAACCCTTGAATCCTTTTTTAATCATACATAGGGACTCAGCTGGCCATGTGAGCTAGACGCGAGTATTTATCTATGCTTTGATTGAGAAAAATAAGGAAATTTTTTTTTTGACAAACCCTCGCGTAATGCACCGATCCGATTCCAGGAATCAAACTCGGACGGGCGAGCTGCCATCTCGGCGCTCAACCACCGAGCCAACGGCTCGTTCGCCTGGGGCGGCAATTAAGCGCACGCCTGTGAATCTATTACAAAGATCTTGTTACAAGTACAGTGCTGCTTAGTACTTTAGGATTACCAAAGTTTATTATGCCGAGATCGAGTTGTTCCGGAGGAGTACTGTGGCTGGGCGATGGTGGTACCGGATGGCTGCGTCCTTTTCGTCGACAGAAAAGCAGAGGGGCTAGCCCTCACGTTTACATTCTTCATCACTCACTAGCATTTAATCAGGCACGCACTGCAGGAAGTTAGCTAAACAGAGCGTCACAATCCATCCAACATTATTCTTCAATTGAAAGGTTGAGTATACATCGATAAAAGTTTTTGGAAAAAGGAAGATTTTCTGAGTGAAGTACTGAACAAGAACAGGTCTATGAACACAAACAATACAGCTCCGAAACGCGCCAAATGTTACAGCTTAGGAGTACATGTGCTTCAATTCAATTCCTGAGAAAGAAGCGAGAATCAATGCTACATCTTTGCTGATTATTGATTAAGCAACCGTCGGCAGTCGAAGGACAGCGGTGGCGGCGGCGGGAGGGCGCTCGCCGGCGCGAACGACGCCGTCGCCGGCGACGGCGAGGTGGCCGCCGCGCGCGAGAATGGACCTGTAGATCTCGACGAGCACCTTCTCGTCGTACTCCTTGAGCTGTGCCGTCCGCGTCCCGTGCGTCACCGCCGCGGCGCAGTAGGGCGCGCCGGCGCCGTACCCGACGGCGGGGGACGCGGCCAGCCGCAGCATCGCCGACACGTACGCGTCGCGGAGACGCACCAGCCACCGCCGCGGCGACAGCACGCGGAGGATGCGCCGCCCGAGCCCGCGGCGAACACGCCACCCGCGGAGGCGGCGGCGCCGCCGCCCTCCCTCATCCTGCTGCGGTGGCGCGGGGCCGCCGCCGAGCTCAGCGGTGGGGAGCGGCGGGCGGCGCTGGGCCGCGGCGGCGTCCAGGCGGTGGTAGCCACGGCGCTTCCAGTAGGCCTTGATGCCACCCTTGTGGGTATTGCGGTCCATGCCCTTGGCCGCCGGCGAGGTAGCGCTGCTGGATTCTGGACGTGGACGAAGAAGCTCGGCTCGGTCTTGTCCCTTGTGTAGTGAGATGGCTGTGTACGATGGGACGGTAGCAGAATGTAGGAGGCCTTAAGAAGAATGAATTCTTTCTTGTTTGTCGTGTGCAGTGAAGCCCTTTCAAAGTTTGTTATTTTCATATACTGACTGAGAGCAGGGGGAAACTAACGATAAATTCCCCAAAATCCTAACGTCAACAATAAGGGCGTCCACAACAAAGCAACGCTAGGCTAGAGTTATGGTACCATATGGTCTGATTTGTTCTATATAAGCGCGTCCACACTGGTGCATCAAACAGGTAGCTATACGGTGTCACCTTGTACTGTCATGTGCTGCATAACAGGGGCAGTGTAGAGTTAGAGCAAGGCTAATAGTTTAACCTCGGCTACAAAGTGCACACCTCAACATACTGTTAGTCTATCTCATATAATAATAAGCTCTTAGTTAGCTATTAAACACTTTAATAAATACTATTTATATCTATTTTTATTTCTTTTTTTTCTCTATTGGCTGGCAATTGGAGAGAGCAGTGCATGTATCTTGTTATGTATGAGTAGCCCGCTGTAAGCCGGCGCTTCACCATCCGCCCGCTCAACCAATTTTTTTTCTCTCTCTTGTCCACCTCAGCGGATAGACTGACGTATCTGGCTATTAGCCGATCACTATACTTGCTCTTAGCTATCGCAGTGCCCTCTGCTGACGATTAGCAGTAACCAAGCATGGTGGGGCCTACGACATCCTTTCTTTCCACTCACCCTCACACGCCACGCTATAGAAAAATGAAATGGTGGAACCCACAATTATTCTGTGCAGTGAATTAAAGATGAGTCTCAGAGAAGAGAAATTTTGTGATGTCTTTTAATACTGACAAGAAAAAATTAAGGGAAAACAAGTGGAGCTGCTTTTTTAACTGAGCACAGAGCAACGTTACCTATAGCAGAGACCTCTGCCAATGCTGAACTATAACCATGTATAGTGGGTCCCGTGTCTATTTGCTCTCTCAGTATCACCCACGAGTCCTCTTCCTAATTGCGTCCCACTGTTATTTTTTGTCAGTTAGCAAGTGATACACCATGAACTCCTTTATCTTTTACTCATCGTTGCTCCTGACACAACCACAACCAATAATTTGTTTTTGCGTAATTACATGTGCAAAACCACCTTACAGTCCATACATGCTGACAGCCCTTTACGTAACAAGGGCAAGTCGGTATTTGTGCATTACCATGTCACGACCTCATCGGTTGTCAAGGTACATTACCACGCTTATAATGGCTGTATTTTCAAACAAATGATGTTGTTCCAAGATAAACTTACTTTTCTTTACCTGTCTTAGTTTAAACTTTTGGGCATCCGTTGAATTCGAGGCCTTTATAGGATTTTCATAGGGAAAATATTGATTGTACATAATTTTTTCATTTCATAACATTTCTTTTCATATAAAAATATACCATTTGCACATCATCTCCGATAGGAAATGTAGCATATACTCAAACCTCTTCGTAAAAGTCCTATATATGCACGAAGGAGAAACCTTGCTTACCTTAGACAGTGAGTAAGCCAATAAAGTAGTAAGACAATTTACAATTTGTGTGGCCTATCTAAATAGACATTCCTATCATGTTCAATTTTTTAATAGGCTTTTCTATACTTTTAATCTTTGTTTTTATTTTTTATGTTCTGAAAGAGCATTTAAACTGCAGGTTCCTGGTTCACTGTTGAACTACTGATCAATCGTTGTACCAAATATACTACTACCTCCGATCTTTTTTTTTTGTTAACATTGCTTAGCATAAATTTAAGCTAAACAACTTTAACACTAAAAATACGGAGGGGTACTACTCAGCAGACCTTTAGCTATTTCTATAGCATTCCAAGAATCATAGACCAGGAGTACGTCTCAAACCGCACCCTTACTAGTGAAATGGGGGCGCTACCATCTGCACGTGGCGTGCTAAAAGCCTACGGCTTGTTTCTCCCCGTTTTTGGTTGACCTCGGAGCGAGTAAATGTACACAGTTCGCCGTTGGAGAATAGTAGTAGCCTATCGCATGGCACATGACTTTGCCGAAAGGACAATTTCACCTGAAAGATTGCTGATTTTTCACTTGCAGTAGCACGCATTTGCAGATCGCATATGCAGGACATGAACGAGCACGCAATTGGAGAGAGTAGCGAGGGCGTAGATGCGAAAAAGGTTGGCGTCGCATTGAAGGATGTAAGGGTGGTAGTTGGGTGTCCGCGTCTCTGTGTCCCTCTCCATTAATGGCGATCGGTGGTGCGGTGAGGTCAGGTGAGGAGGCGGCTGGTGGCGGTGACGAAGCATCCCAAGCCCGGCCGGATAGATAGAGCCGTCCACTACCCCGCCCATGCGGTGGCAGGGACGATGAAGTTTTTGCATGTTCTGATGATCTGCCGCCACTCGCGGGCTGTGCTCCTGTGCCCGTGCCCGCTAACACGAGGGCTCCATGACCCTGCTCCACCGTAGTTAAGCTCAGTGTCTGGTTGGTGGCTGATGATGATGACGATGATGTGCTTTCAAGGCTTCTATTCTCCTTCCGTCCTTCGGTTTCCCCATCCACCAGTACCCGCCCCCAGGTCGAAACCAAACCGCCCGTTCTCAATGTCTTGTGCTCGTTCCGTTCACGACGTAGGCATCGTGCTAAAACTGGATGCAGGACAAGGATGCTCAATCTGCTACGACAGCGCCTGTGATTACATCATCACTAATTAAGAACCGAATAAGGCTACTCCAGTGTCACTGTCCCTTGCGCTGTCATCTGAAAGCTAGCTAAAGCTAACAGACCTGATGAATGAAGCAAAAGGGTAGGCATTGGTTGTTCTCGTTTTGTCACCGTGGTCCATGGACACGCATTATTTGGGAACATTAACTAACGTGTTTGTTAGAGTACGAAAGAAAGACGTCAGCGTTTAGTTGCCGCGCTACGTACGGAACCAAGACGTGCACCTCGGATCCGTCGACCCCCAACTGTGACGAGGTACCAAGATGGAAAACTGGCCTGCACCCGAGAAGACATGGGCCTGACATTACATGTAGTTGGGCTATTTGTTACGTTGCCGACGGGAGGCCCATAACAACTCGCAAAACATCATTTCGATTCGGAAGACGACAGTGTCATTTGAGTACGCACAGAGATGATGTGCGATTTGTGGGCTGATCAATTATTACATGGCCTGTAGAGACAATAACACGCGGGTCATGGATGATTAGTTCAAGTGCAATCTATCCGTTGGGCACAAGTCAACATCATGGGAAATTCTCCAAAAAGAAGTCGTCATCATGGGAGGATCAGTTGCTGCAATTAACGGTTCAAGAAACCATTAACAAACCTAGTATCATCCAACTATCACTATCAAGCTAATACATCATACATCATTGGGCCATTGCAATATCTTAATATATTAAAACACGTGGGTTCTCTCGCAAAAGAGCCTCTCTACGTCAGCAAATAAACTTTTAACCGTTCGATCCGTCAAGCGCGCAACATCTACCGTCCGATTGCTTTGTCATACTTTGCAAATGAGTCCTTCTAGAAGAATTGAATCATGGAGTCTTGCAACCACGTCCGGGCGCCTCTTCTTTCTCTCCTCGATGAATCGATCCTCTCCGCTTCATCCTCTCGACGACAAACAAACTCCCCTACCGCATTTCACCTCTAGCCCTGGAGCACACTTCGCTGCGCGGCATGGTGTGCTCAACCTCGATGAGGTCACTAGCATGCCCGCCTGCCTTGGTCCGTGCCCAAGAACTTGAACCATGGGAAGCTACCTAGATGGTTAGATGCAGCGAGCTTTGGAAGATAGGTAGACATCAGGGACGATACGGCTCCAACAACGCACTTGTCCAATCGATGATTCTTCACTTGCAAATGGCTAATTGTTAGCGGCGCACTGCAAGGCAACAGTGCACGGCAGGCGGCCACCACCACGCAGCAGCACACAAACAATCTACAAGCTTTGAGGAATAATTTTGACCACTTGCACCTCATATAGTAGCAGATACATTCTGGAGTAGGCGTCACCACCATCTATGGCGCCCTGTGCTGCGCGTCACTATTGTTTGACGAAATGCCTAAACCAGGTTATGTCCATGTAGACGTTGTAGGTGACAGAGGTAACTAAAACACATCTCCGCATACACTCCTCTGTCTGTTCAAATCAATTCCTGTTCTTCTTTACTACAGCATCAGTACCACCCAATGCCCTGTTATCCTGCCTCTTCCTCCTTTAGTCATAACTGAATTCCACGTTAGCACTCCCTCAGCTGCATGGACCCAACAAAGCGATACTAGAAAGTTATTTAACATATGTATCATTGATAAATCAGATATCAGACGTATTCCGAAATAGTCTCTATAAGCATCTATCATGGTATAGTGCTTGAGTTGTTTGAGATTTAAACTTTGAAGGTCAATCACAGGTTCATTTGGGTCTAATACAATGCTATCCATATAGACTGCTTTATGCACCAGATTCAATCAGTTTAATACAAAAGCAACATTTGCTACATTAAATGTGAAAAAAAAACCATTGTTATCTTTCAGTATGCCCAACTGTACCAATGTTTGGCACTCTGACATTTTTCAAGTTTCATCAGACCTCTTCTATAGCAAAGAATAATCTTTAAAATTTGAAATGATACATGCCAATATTGGAAAGTTCAAGCTATTGCCGAGGGTTTTCTAGCCCTGCCGTTTTACCTGTTAAGTATATATGTGTCTAAAACAAATAGATTATTTAGGTTCGTATACAATAATAATATGGAAGCCACCTATATATCCAGGTTATGGGCCAAGTTTGTGGACATTAATAAAGCTTCATGTGCCCATTTCGAATAACACATAGCTTATTTTCTTTAAATATGAGATGCATGGTTAATATGAGAGACTGCTTAATACCTTCTAACAAAAAAATAGTGTCCTTGCCAATTTGTGTGGCTCTTAGGGTATATTGATATTATAAATAATTTCTGAGAGTTTAATATTATATCTAAAAATATAAGCTTACACTTATATTTATGCCTTGCACTTGGCATTGTTTCAGTTTGGACATTGGGATAGTATTTCCCTTTACACCATTGACGTGTTCTACTGCATATATCATGGTTCTCAATCAACTCAAACGAGTGAACAGTATTTCTATAACCACTAGGTATAGTAGCCTTTTGCTTCCTTTTTCATCTTCTAATGACTACAGAAAAGGTTTATCTTATTTTTGTTCTCAGGAACTTTCTATCATGTGTGTAAAATAACACTTGCTTACTTTAAAAACAACAATGATGCGTGGCATGAATTTCAGTGCCCCGATTGTAGCATTGATTCTATCCTCTTTTAGTTCTATTTTTTTTCAATTACAATTTTTCAGAGATGTAGTGACAATTAAATAGACAAAGCTTTCTATCCCCCAAGTACCGATTTTCTCTATAAGAGCAAGCTCAATGATTTACATAATTGTACAACAGCCAACAATTTTTTTATGTTCTTGATGTTAAGCATAACTTTGTAGCCATGCATATCATTACCTAGACTTTGTGACATTATAAAACATTCTAATTTCATAGGAGAAAATGTTGGTTATAATTTCTAAGCATGTATCTTCCATAACTCCTATTGCAAACAGCTTATTAGTGACCTTGCGGCTACAAATAACGGTTCTGCAAAAGCATGTGATCATTGTCTATATTACAAACTATTTTGTAAAATTGGTTGAAACAAAATGGTGGTCAAATTAATGTGACACCACCAGGACAAGTGCGGCAAGTCCGCGTTGTAGTTCTAGTGATACTACTAAATCAATCATTTCTCTTAGGGATAACTACAAAAATTATTATATAATTCACTTCAAGTATGAGATTCTCATCCATAAATTATTTTGTTATAAATCCTCACTCATTCAATGAGTTTTGTTATAAAAGCTATCTCAATGTGCATATGTTTAATGCATTTAACATGTTTTTATTTTTTATATTTATATTTTTATAGACATTTTGATATATTTTCATGAAAATAAGAGAAATTAAACTAATAAAAATTTTAATAATATTAAACTTATAATTTATTTTAAATTTATATTAATAAAACATATAACATTAGTTAAAATTTGTCAGTTAAGGTGACTTTATTTTTAAAGTTATGATCAAAAGATATGCTGCTGCTTATTAATTGATGAATGGCACAACAAGGCTGGTGAGTGGTGAACGTGGGAGCGCGTTAATCCACTCGTTGGGCGTTTAAGTGCATCAAGTTACCCCATTATCTAAAAGAAGAAGTGCGTCAAGTTTTTTTGCATAACAGGGCATGCCCTGGAATTTCATTACTTAGAGCAACGAAATTACAACGTTCACCAGATTTACCAGAGGTCCCAAAGTTCAGAATTAAAAGCTCTAGTTACTAGTAATTAACAAGCAAAACACCAGTGTTACATCACATAAAGTGACTAGTCCCATCCTCATTCTTTCCAGCTTCGTCGCTTCTCGATCACCCCTGGTCATGGGCTAGTGCCTTCTCACCCTGCGAAAAGTGCGTCAAGTTACACAATGCACAGTAGCGGTTGGTTACCTCTGTATCTCTGATTATGCGAGGACATTTATTTTTTATCCGATTAAACTCATAGAACGCAGTCGATAAAGAGGCAGTTCCGGACGTACAGCAAAGTAACGTTACTGACGCTGTGGAACAAGTGGCTTCCAACGCTACACGTCCATCCGTGCAAAGATCGACGACGCGTTTACCTGTGCCGTCCATTGACGACCAACGAAAAGTGCGTGGAGAGAGAGCGCCCTGTGGTCGCACAACATCTTCTAATCGCTTTTTCTCCATGATCACCACCTCCGCTTTCGTCCGTCCTCTAGGCTCTAGCATCCCCTCCCACATGCTTGCTCCAAAGATTCCACCAAACTCAACTTTGTGGCTCCCGTCCAGCCCTTGTTCCACGATGCGCTGCCTGCCAAGCACGCCAGTCACTCAAGCGGCGCTGTGGAGATTAGGGTGCGGGGTTGTTGTGGGCTCGATCGGCTACCTGCACCTGCTCATCCCTCCGTCGTTTTGGGCAGATACGACCCGTACGCTTCGGACAATGCACATGATTGCTCCCCATGTGCAACGTGTTTTCTGGAAGGGAGGAGGATCGGCGATGGCATGGTAACCTATAGTGCTTCCAGAGAAATATATACTTACATTACATCATCGGCGTTTTTTTAGAGTTAAAGGGACTGAGCCCCAGCCTTACTAATAGCATCGGCTGTTAGACAACATGATAGTCGTGGCTAACAAATAGAAGCCATGTTTTAAAGAAGAGATTAACTCTCTCCTGTACTTAAGCGGCAAGTCAATTTGAATTAGATATTGTATAGATAAAACTTGACTTGCAAGTTTTGTAAACGTGTCGGTTGTAATCTCTCCAGGCTTCACGCCTATATTAACATGTAACGCGAGCCAAGCAAAGACATCGATTCAATCCATCGTAAATTCCTTTATGGTAATCACAGCCGCTTCTCTATCTTCCAGCCATGGCGAGCTCATCCTCTACCCCCGCTGTTGCGTCGCTCCTGGCGCTGCCGGTCTCCGAGAAACTTAGCAAGTCCAACTTCGTCATCTGGCAGGCGCAAGTCCTGCCGGCAATCAGAGGGGCTCAGCTTGAGTGTTTCCTCGACAATAAGATCCCGGCACCGTCGAAGACAATTGAAGTCACTACCGATGGCAAGACATTGAAGATCATCAATCCAGAGTACTCCACCTGGGTTGCAAATGACCAGCAAGTTCTGAGCTACTTGCTGTCGTCCATGACGCGGGAGGTGCTGACCCAAGTTGCTACGCACAAGACGGCGGGCGATGTTTGGGCGGCAGTCACTGAGATCTTCTCCACCCAGACTCGGGCGCGCGCCGTCAACGTGCGCATCGCGCTCGCCACCGCGCAAAAAGGTCACTTGACCATGGCCGAGTATTTGGCCAAGATGAAGAGTCTCGCCGACGACATGATCGCATCCGGCAAGACCCTTAACAACGACGAGCTTGTGTCCTACATCATCACAGGACTCAACTCTGAATACAATCCTGTGGTGTCTGCAAGTCTCACACGAGTTGAGCCGATCATGGTTGGGGAGCTGTACTCTCAGCTTCTCAGCTTTGACATGAGGCTCGAACTCCAGCGTGCCGCCGAGCAAGGTGGCGCACCATCAGTTAACGCCACCACACGCGGTCGTGGACGTCCACATGGTGGCGCGCAAGACGGGCTAGGACGCGACCAAGGACGCGGTGGACCTGGTGCTGGTCCAAACGGGCGGGGTCGAGGCGGCAACAACTCGAACACTCGGCCCCGCAATGGAGGCTCAAGCAACAGAACCCCATGCCAGATCTGTGGCAAAGAGGGGCACTCTGCGACGAGGTGCTGGTACCGCTACGATGACGACTACGAAAAGAACGCGTCTGCGGCAACCACCTCCTACAACAACAACGACCACTCCTACTACGTCGACTCCGGTGCCACTGATCACATCACGAGTGAGTTTGATAAGCTTGTCGTGCATGAGCGCTACACCGGGACTGATGAGATAAGGACGGCCAATAGAGCAGGTATGGATATTGAGCACATAGGTCATGCTGTTATTCATACCCCACATTCTAATCGGCCTCTATATTTACAAAATATTCTACATGTTTCCTCTGCTAAAAAAGTCTTGCTTTCGTTCATCGAATTGCTCTTGATAATCGTGCTTTCCTTGAATTTCACCCTCATGTTTTCTTTATCAAGGACCAGGCCACAAGGAAAATCCTACTGTGCGGCAAGTGTGAAGGAGGCCTTTATCCTCTTCCCACGCATCAAATAAGGAGCCATGCTTTGAGTGTGTCCAAACCCAGTGTAGCAAGGTGGCATAGTCGTTTAGGACATCCTGCTTTTCCTATAGTTCATAAAGTCATTAGCAATTTTAATCTCCCTTGTTCTAGTGAGTCAAATAAAGGCTCTGTTTGTGATGCTTGTCAACAAGCTAAGAGCCATCAGTTATCTTATTCTAGATTGTCAAGTGTGTCTAGTTCTCTCTTGGAGTTAATTTTCTCTGATGTATAGGGTCCTGCTATCAATTCTGTTGGTAGAAAACAATATTACGTCAGTTTCATTGATGATTTCAGCAAGTTTACTTGGATTTATTTGTTGAAACATAAATCTGAAGTCTTTCAAAAATTCCATGAGTTTCAAAACCTTGTTGAACGGTTGTTTGACAAGAAAATAATCTCTGTCCAATCTGATTAGGGCGAGGAATATGAGAGGCTTAATTCCTTCTTCACCAAAGTTGGCATCACTCATCGTGTTTCTTGCCCCCATGCTCATCAACAGAATGGGGCCGCTGAGCGTAAGCATAGACACATTGTTGAAGTAGGACTCTCATTGCTAGCGCATGCATCTATGCCCCTAAATATTGGGACGAAGCCTTCACCACTGCCATGTATTTAATTAATCGCACATCTAGCAAATTGCTTGATTACTTGACTCCTTTAGAGAAGTTGTTTGGAGAAAAACCTAGTTATTCCTTTCTTCGTACTTTTGGTTGTGCTTGTTGGCCAAATTTGCGACCATTCAATTCTCGCAAGCTCCAATTTCGATCTACTCAGTGTGCTTTCTTGGGTTATAGTACCCTTCATCGTGGTTTTAAATGTCTTGATATTCCGACTGGTAGGGTGTATATCTCCCGTGATGTTGTCTTTGACGAAGACATTTTTCCTTTTTCGGAATTACATTCCAATGCCGGTCAACTCCTTCACCTAGAAATTCTCTTGCTTCCACAAAATCCTAGTTCTAGGGGTATGGGTACACATGATTTTATGTCTCATGATCCCACTAATCAAGCTACTATAGAAAACTCTGAATTTTTTGGTGCAGAAACTAGCAACAACGGTGAAGATTTAGTGTACACAAGAGCCAGCATGTGCCCTAGTGACAATTTGCTGTAGCTGCCTGTCCACCTGCTTCCCGTATCCAAATTAGGATTACGGCCTGCTGCAGCACCTGGTGCCGAGCTCCACGCCCTAGCTTCGCCCGAACCACCTGCGCACGACTCCGCTGCTCCAGACCCGGTCTCGACAGTTGGGTCCCCGCCTGTTTTGGGTGTGCTTGCCTCGCCCAACCGTGCGCCCTCTTCGTCCGACATGTCGAGTGTCCCGCATGTCGCCTCACGTGCTCCCATGACGACGGGGGGAACATCTTCGACAGGGAATGCCAGATCAGGTAGTGCGCCACGCAAGCCTGTGGACCAAGCTCCGACAGCACCAGCATCAGCACAGCTTGATCAGCAGCAGCGCATCAAAACAAGAGCGCAGTCTGGAATTCATAGACCAAAAGTCTACTCTGATGGCACAATCAGGTATGGCCAGGGGCTCTTTACTCAGGTTACTGAACCAGTCACTCTTAATGATGCTTTAATCTGATCCTAATTGGAAACAAGCTATGGACACTGAATATTTTGCACTTCTGAAGAATAGAACTTGGCATCTCGTTCCACTAGCATATGGTCGTAATATCATTGATTGTAAGTGGGTATATAAAATCAAAAGAAAACCAGATGGCACAATAGACAGATACAAGGCTAGATTGGTTGCAAAAGGATTCAAACAACGATATGAAATAGATTATGATGACAACTTTAGCCCCGTTGTTAAATTTGCTACCATTAGACTTGTTTTGTCTATTGCTATTACTAGAGGTTGGAGTCTTCGCCAGTTGGATGTACAGAACGCGTTTTTACATGGTGTTCTAGAGGAGGAGGTGTACATGCGTCAACCACCTGGATATGTTGATAAAGATAAGTCAAATTTTGTGTGCAAGCTTGATAAAGCATTGTATGGTCTTAAACAAGCGTCTAGAGCCTGGTATTCACGGTTGAGTGAGAAGCTTCAGACACTTGGGTTCAAACCATCAAAGGGTGATATTTCCCTATTTATTTACTCGAAAGAAAATGTGACAGTTTTCGTTCTTATGTATGTTGATGATATTATTGTTGCTAGCTCATCACAGGAGGCGACAACTGCACTTCTTAAAGATCTTAAGGAAGATTTTGCTCTAAAGGATCTTGGAGAGCTTAATTATTTTCTAGAAATTGAGGTAAAGAGAAATAAAGATGGTCTTTTGTTAACTCAAGAAAAATAGGCTGCTGATTTGCTTAAGCGAGTAAATATGTTAAGTTGCAAGCCAGTTAGTACACCACTTTCAACTTCTAAGAAATCATCTATACATGTTGGTACGCCACTTGGAGTAGAAGATGCAACTAAATACAGAAGTATAGTAGGTGCTCTTCAGTATTTGACATTGACTAGGCCCGATATAGCATTCTCAGTAAATAAAGTGTGTCAGTATTTACATGCTCCTACTATTGATCACTGGACAGCAGTTAAACGAATTTTGAGATATGTTAAGAGTTGCCTAGATACAGGACTTCAGATTCGAAGGACAAAGTCTATGTTAGTCAGTGCATTCTCTGATGCTGATTGGGCAAGCTGCCAGATGATAGAAGGTCTACAGGTGGATTTGCAGTATTTTTTGGGTCTAATTTGATCTCGTGGTGTGCAAAGAAGCAGGCAACAATTTTCAGATCAAGTACTGAAGCAGAATATAAGGCTATAGCTAATGCAACTGCAGAAATAATGTGGATACAAAAATTGCTTGAGGAGCTAGGAGTGTGTGCGCCCAGAGCTGCATGACTATGGTGTGATAATATGGGTGCTAATTATCTTTCTTCTAACCCTGTTTTTCATGCCAGAATGAAACACATTGAAGTGGACTATCATTTTGTTCGAGAGCGTGTTGCTTAGAAATTACTAGAGATTTGCTATGTTCCTACAGGAGATCAAGTAGCTGATGGCTTCACCAAACCTCTCACAGCTCAGAAGATGGAAGAGTTCACGCACAATCTTAACCTAGAAAGGTTTAGATTGAGGGAGGGTGTTAGACAACATGATAGTCGTGGCTAACAGATAGAAGCCATGTTTTAAAGAAGAGATTAACTCTCTCCTGTACTTAACCGGCAAGTCAGTATTTGAATTAGATATTGTATAGATAAAGCTTGACTTGCAAGTTTTGTAAACGTGTCGGTTGTAATCTATCCAGGCTTTACGCCTATATTAACATGTAACGCGAGCCAGACAAAAGGCATCGTTTCAATCCATCGTAAATTCCTTTATCGGCCTCAAAGAGTTTACAATACGAACTGGGATCGCCCAGAGAAGTTCACATGGCACATCTGCCAGCCAAAAGTAAAACTACCATAACCAAGCCTAAAGACATTCTACCATAACTGAACCTGATCTTAATTCTGAGTCTTCAGTCTGTCTCCTTTGCCTCTCCTTCAGAAACTCCAGCCATCTTGATAGACCATCAGGTTGCCTTCATTGAGGATGTAAGTCGGGCAGGGCGGGTACTCAGCTTCTGCATCTTCTCCAAGGTCAAGTTGAACTCTTGGTTGTGTTTCAGCGGACACAGGATCTCCCAGTTTCTAAACATAGAGGTCGTCCTGCTCCAGACCTGCGCTACACCTCTCCAAGACCCACTCTGAAAACAAAGAGAGTTCCTTACTTTCCATAAGGTCCACATCACCACTGAAGTGGTCATATTAAACACTAAAAACTTCTTATCACATAGCCATCTAGACATTATAAATTCAAAATTTGGACTCACTGCCAAGCCTACTAATTCAGAAGTTTCTTCCCAGAGTTTCTGAGCAATAACATAGTCAAAAAAACAAATGATTCATTGTTTCTTTCTCCGAACAGAACAAGCACGAGTTATCCTCTATATGTTTCCTCTTCCCTACATTATCTCTAGTGAGGGTTTTGTTCTTAGCTAACAACCACAGAAAAAAGTGAACCCTCGGAGGGACATGCAATTTCTATACTGCTGGGATAAAAACCGGCCGCACACCCCTAAAATTTAGTACTCTATACAAAGATTGCGAGGAATAAACTCCAGTTGAAGAAAATTGCCAGACTAGACTATCTTCACTATTATCAAACTCTATGGTTGTAGCAATTTGGCACATCTCTTCCCACATAACCAAAAGCCTACTATCCACACAACGTCTAAAAGTACATTTTAACTCTTTACCGTCTCACAGCTCTGCTATTGTGGCTGGCAGTCTGTTCATTAACAATAATATAAATCTCCCAAAACTGTATGGCTAGGCTAGATGAGCCTACCCACACATCTTCCCAGAATTTAATTTTACTTCCATTAACAACCTTCCATTTATACCCCATCTTTACTGCTTGCATGGCTCACACTAGGCCCTTCCAAAAGACCGAACCATATTTCCCATTCACTGAAAGGATGTTGGGGTTCCTATCTTATATTTGAAATCTACCACTTGCTTCCACAGTTTCCCATCATCTAAATTATATCTTCTAATCCAGGAATTACATCATCGGCGTTCGTTGTACGGGAATGAAAGATTTTCCTTCTATGCGTGAATGAATAAAAGAATGCAAAAATGTTTCCTAAATGCGGTTCGTAGGTCCAAGTCAAATCGTGCTTGTTTTTGTTTGCTCAAGGTCACACCCGGCGCTGCCCCGTGCTTTCAAAAGAGTACCAGTCGCTCCGCACCTCAAAAAATCGACGGCGGGCAAGTTGCCCAAGCTGGACAGACTGCACATGCGCAGCGCGTCCGGCCGAAATCTCATCTCGGCATGATCGAGCAGAGCTTCGCTGTAGCGACATGATGGAGACTGAAAGCGCCTTGCCGCCGCTGGTGAGTGGTGACTGTTTCGCGGCCTACTACCTGCCTGCACACATGACACATAAGTATGTTTCAACGCGCCGACCGCCCAGTCAGGCAGCGCGGGGTCTAGCCGCCCGTCGTTGTCCGGTCCACATGTGAAAAATGCCAGAGATTTTTGTTTGGGGGGGGGGGGGGGGGGGGTCCTCGACGCAGCTTCCGCCCCTGCGTGCGACTGCGATCGAGCCGCCGCTGCCTTAGTCGTCCAGAACACGCGTGCGACACGACCAACTGCTGCGGCTTCTTCCTCCGCTGCCGCCGATGTCCTACGACGAGCTGCGTTCGTTCAGCGAAGCGCCCCACGCCACTCCCTCTGCGTGCGGTCCAAACCGGGGACACGTGTGGGCTGTCGTCCACAGATCCACCATTCCCGGCCACTGCCACCACCAGCAGCATCGCGCCCTGGTGGTAGTGGTATCTTTACGTTTTTCACTGCGCCGGACGGGACCAGGGTGCACATGGCGTCCTAGCTCTCTGAACTCTCAAAGCTTATTTGGTCCGGCTCGGAAGCCAAACGCAGCCGGAAGGATCCAAGTGGATGGATCCTTCCTTCCCGTGGGCACCGTGTGTTCCGGCGCACGGTGTTTCATCGTGAGTTTCAGCGTAGTACGGGATAAACTCAACTCCAGTGATTACATCACCTATCCGTTTCAGGGTGAAACAGTTGACGTTTTCTAAATCCCCTCTCCCTTAAGCAAGCTCGCCGTGCAAGACACCTCTACTACACTACCGTGGCAGCGTTTCACACGACGCGGCTTCACGCACGCAGAGAGGCGAAGAAAAAAAGGAACGTGAAAGTGACGAGGCGCGTCGTAGCTAAAAAACAACAACAAAATTTAATAAACTAATCCCTCCGAGGCAGCCGTCCACGCCACCATCCGTTCCGTTGCGCTGCTTCCCAAATTAAGTACCCCCTCTCATCACTCCACACACTCTTCACTCCACACTCCCATCACCATCACCTACCTCCCCCACCACACCACCCTCATGGCAGCTCCGCTCCTCCTCCTCCTCCTCGCCGCCGGCATCGCCAATGCGGCCGCGGCCGAGGAGAAGCCCGTCGTGATCGTGCTCAAGGACGGCACCACCTGCACGCTCTGCGCCTCCTGCGACCACCCCTGCAACCCATCCTACTACCCGCCCCAGACGATGCCTCCTCCGGTACCGGTCACAACGCCGTCCCCGCCTGCCTACTCCGGCGGCGGAGGTGGCGGAGGCGTCGTCTACCCGTCCCCGCCTCCTCCGTCCAACATCGGTGGCGGAGGTGGAGGCGGCGGCTACCACCCGTACCCCCCGGCGACCGGCGGCGGCGGTGGAGGACAAGGCGGCGGCGCGTTCCAGCAGGGTGGTGGAGGCGGCCCGGCCCCGCCGCCGCCCAACCCGTTCCTGCCTTACTTCCCCTTCTACTACTACAGCCCGCCGCCGCCGCTGGACTCCGCCGCCTCGTCGACGGCGTCGGTAGCCACGCTGCTGCCGGTGATCCTTTCCGGGCTGCTGCTGCTGCTGTGGTGAGAAAGGATAGATGCTTCTAGATCATTAGATCTGCCGCGTTCATGCGCTTTGGGCTGGCTTTCAGTGAACAGAGCTGCAGGTCCATTTCTTTTGCGTCCTGTGTAATTCTAGTACATTTTCATTATATATATATTTTTTGTCATTCTTTTTCTTTCTCCTCTTCTTTGTGGTGGTTGATTTGTTTTATTATATGTGGGTATAAAGAGGAAACTTGTATTAGTAGCGAACTGTACAACAAGATAACTCCGGCAATAATCTGTAGTACTCATTTAGACAGATCTAATTGGATGCTTCATGCCAAAGAATGGAACTTGTCCATTACTTACGACGCCTCTGTTTATCAAAACATCAAAAACAATTAATATGCAGCTTTATTGGAGTACTATCTGCTTCTTCGTCCAACGGGATTGGATTACCCTGCGATCCAGCGATTGTTCTGAAACCTTGTCATGTCGAAGGTGCTTGCATCAGGCCACCATCTACCAACAAATTGATTGTACTCTGAGCTGCCACATGGACAAGACCAGTACAGCACCACATTTCCTGCAGTCCTGCTAGTACTATCCCTGAGGCCAAAATCCACCCATATTTTTATCTTTTTACCGTTGGACCTTCCTACTCGTCCACCGACAGTTGCTGCAAGCTGCAGTATAACCAATAATAAACAAAAACATGTAAGGAGTTTTGTGTTGCCTAATTTTTCCTTCCGTTGTTAGGTTCACATACAGATCCTTGTGATTTGAGGAGAAAAAAATTTCAGACGCAGTCGTCGGTGAAAGAATTCTCTGGTTCTGAAGAAGAAAAATAGATAGAAGTAGTGCACGACACATTCTAGTTGGCACTTTGCCGGGAACCTTGAACGGCGAGAGCAAGCGTCCAAACTCCAACGTCCAAACAGCTGTAAGCTCCAGCAGAAGCAAAGAGCCTTCGTGTTGCGTATGCGTCCATGGAAAACAAATGTAATAGTATATTGTCCTTATCTAAAAGGTGTAGATCTAGAGGAACACCACACAGTCCTGACAACTTGTGCTGACAGTGCACCACTAGCCATGCATCATGCTCTTCCGTGAGGTTACTTGCAAACCTGTTTTGGGATTAGCAAAGGTGTGGACGTGTATGAGAAAGTGAAAAGAAAAAAGACTGGGAAAGCACCTTTATTTCTTGGCAAGGAGCACCATTTCTCGTGGTTTCAACATATAACTGATTGAGAGAGATGGGAAGCAGAGAAAAGTGAGGAAAAAGGGAGCACAAAAAGGTCTTGCGTCCACCCAAAAAAGTTTGCAAGGCGCAGGGGAAGTGAAACGCATGCGTGGCGTAGCCGAGTGGAGGTCTGCTTGGTTTATTTCATCGAATCGGGAGGAACCCCAAGAGCGTAGGATTCTGTCTGTACTCTTTTTTTTTTAAACTGCACTTTTCTATTACTCCCTCCATTTATATTTATATGTTATTCTAAGATTTTCAACTTTTTTATAATTATATATTATTTTTACTTTTTAATGTATATTTCTCTCTTTCTAATATAATATTCTCTCTTCTTACTATATCTCTATCTCTATGTCTCTTCTTCTCGTTTTTAGTGCACCCATTTTTTTACTTCTCCTTATTTCTCATGTTCAACTCTAAAACGACATGAACAGAGAGAGTAGTTGTTTGCTTGTGAGGAGGACTTGTTCTGAATTTAACTTGGAGCATATGAAATTTCTATGATAGTATTCCCTTCGTTCAATATTATATGACGTTTTGGTTTCAGGCACGAAAATTAAGGAGAAATGAAAAAGATAAGTGTATAAAAAATAAGGAGGAAAGAGATAAAGATAGAGTTATATTGGAAAGAAAGAAAGATGTATTAGAAAGTGAGGGTGTCTTATATACACAATGTGCGCGCTGCTGGTGCCGGCCGACTTGAAGAGAACCTTTGCACAGAAATACGAAAAAGAAAAACTTAAAATGGCCTGATGGGCCTAATAATCACAGGCTGCGCCGCTGCTGCATCTCGTGTGGGCATATGTCGAACCATGGAATGGGCTGTATGAACAAACAGCCCTATTCGCACAGCTCCAGCATACAAAATCCACTCGCACCAGGTGGATTTCCCTTTGAGCTGTAATAATTCCTCGAGTAGTCCTCTCGGTTATGCGAGTGGTTACTGGTTTATTAGTTGATTATTTCTTTCGTTTTGTGATCGGTGCAACCTCTTTTGTTGGCTTGGGGGTGGATAAGGATGGGGGATGCTGCCTGATGATAGCGGTATAATTTCACACGATTGTTACAATTTGTTCACCTAGCAGATGAGATATATATGTGCGTACCCATAAAGTAGGTCCATCAGATTCACAAATGACCACGAGTTTCCCATATAGGACAAAATGTAATTGAGTTAGTATTGACACTTGCCTTTGCTAACTTTTGGGATGGATAGAGAGTTATAAATGGATAGCCGCTCTTTGGCCTTTGCATCAACTGCCATCTCGCTACGTACAAAACGGATAAGAACCAGAGCAAAGATGAAAGATTCTTCCTGAATTGATACGAAGGCACTAAAGTAAGAAGGTCACGAGCTCGGCCAGAAACACTCAGTCAGGCGTGATACCTAAATTTAAAACAAAGACAATTTGCACTTATCTAAAGTTAAAAACTCGTTGTTTAAAAGACGAGCATGGTTCTTTTATTTGGCCATTTTCTGAATCGACACGTTACAAAAATGTAATATTGGTCGCCTCCAATACAGCATTAACGTGGTCTACCATCTAGTGCTCGAATCTTAATTAAATGTTCCAATATAACTGCTATACCTGAAACTAGAGAAACTTCCAAGGGTCTTTTTATCACTTTCACCATAACATTCTCATGAAAATTGCAGAGGAAGGGACTTTTGCAGCACTTTATTCTATACTGTAATGACAAATTGTAGCCACATATCCTTAAGATCCAACATTTGCAGTTACCCTGTAATAAAATTATATGCTTAAAATTTTATTTTGTTTTAATTAATATGTATCAAATAGCACTTCAAGCAATAATATTGTTGTGAATATTTAAATTGATCATACAAAATTATACATATGTTCTAGCCTTCAATCGACTGAAAGATTTCAGTCAATGATTTGTTACTCTGGATTTTGATTTTTTATAGGATTTTCTATATAATAATTATAAATCATTGGATCTTGGTTCGATGGCTCAAAATACTGATTGAACGTTACTCAAATTTTCAGCCAACTGAAAATTAGCCAGTCCCAAAATTATATGAGCATATTGTGTACTCTATGTTCTACAATTTTATCTTGCTTGCTGAAACCATATTTATTCCTTTTCTGAAACCAAACATCACTAAGTTGTTACTGAGGAGTATTATTATCTCATCTCTACTCCTTAATAATTTTGGTGAAATCATCATTGGTGTTGCTGTAGTTTGATGTTGACTCCATATATTGGATTTGTTGACTCCATATATTGGATTAGTTTGGTGCAAGCTCACGTAAGTTTGATTCGTATACGTTCTAATCAGCACATAAGTATAATTTATATACATATGTTGTGTCTCTATAAAAAGTAAATTTTTTTTAAGAGAGAGCATGTCAAAAGTTAGAAAGTTGACAAACATTTTTCATACATGAGCATTTTTTTCTTCTTCTTCAAACTCGTAGCAATGCACAAATATTTTGCTCGTAAAGTTATAACATTGCTGAATACAAACATGAAACAAATATTGAACGGTTGGTTCTGCAAAAAGAAAAGAATACTGATTGATTCAGTTATACTATCAATACAAAATCTGGAATACACTTACCTACGACAATCAATCTAAGGCCAATCTTGGTGGGTTCTTTCATCGTAAACCTTTCAATAATGACACATCAAATTTGAGGTTTGTTCTATGAAATAAAATTACATCTCTCAGTGCTTAGTTTAATGTCATAGTTCTATAGGTTTATCAAAACAAATTATTGTTAGGTGACAATCAGTGTTTGGTTGGTTTTAGTTGGAATGAAGAAAATACTCTCAATCCAATTTCATTTGACTTTTATTATGTTGAAAATAGTGTACACATTTTTTTATAAGAACTAGTACTTTGCACTTGCGACACACACGTGCTATCCTTATAAAAAAAGTATATTTAATAAAAAGACATGTGTCATAATAAATAATGCAACATAAGATAGAGCTATTTATAAGGTAGAACTATTAATATAAAGAGCAAATATTTAAACATGCAGTAAAACAAAAAAAATATTTAAGCGAAAGGCCATGTTAATTAATACTACAACGTTTGCTAATAATGCTAACAAAATAAAAGCCAATATGATTTATATTAGTAATATTAGATATATTTAATTTTCATGTTAAGAAGATCAACAACCTAAGGCTATATTTAATTGTATCTTACTATATACATTCACGATGTGGTGAAAAAGGCAAAAGCAGTGAACAAAAGACAAGCCCACTTCATCATGAATCAGAATGTTGTAGAAAACTAAAAAGGGCAAGTATACCAATGGACAAGATATGCTCGATCATCTTGACTGACCAGAGTGAATTCATAGCCCCTAAATGAAACGTGCATTAGTTCCATATATAGTTAATTGGCTGTAGCAGCATATTTTTTTCGTAGAGTACAAATCCAATGGCTACAGACACATTGTTTAAGGAAAATATCCCCACTCTACTCCACCGTCCAAAGTAAAAAACATTAAGTGGAACAAAAATTAAAACAAACATCTTCAATAATCTCCCCAAGAAATCAACACAGAAGAAGAAATATTTCAAGATAGGACAATTGAGGATTCAAACTTGGATCAAGGAAGAATTGTGCAATGCCTGTATACGCCGCGATGGGAGCGATGGAAAGAACGATGCAATTTAAAGAAGGTATAGGTCAGGCATGTGTTCCTTTTCTTCTGACCTCTTTTCTTCTTTCTTGCTTGCCCTTTTCTTCCTTTTAACTTGTGTTCCTTTTTGTCGCTCTTTTCTCAGGTTCCTATGGGTTTTATCTCTAGCCTACCGAACTTGCTTGGGATAAAAGGCTATGTTGTTGTTGTTGTATAGGTCAGGCATGTCAGAGCAGGCTTTATCCACCTTGATATTGATAGTAGTCCGGCCAGGCTTATTGGATCGACAGTCATAGAGGACAAGCAGCACTTCAGCAGCCTACGCCATCACACAAGACTTCGCCAGACACCACATCATGTACGCTCGAGCTCACTGCCGTCTCCACAGAGAACAACATCATCGCTGGCCTTGCCTTCATCTCGCAGATCATTTAGCTCAGTTTAACCTTAACTGAAACACATCCGAAAACTACAATAATGAAACACAGAGGTATGAGACACTAACTATAAATTTAATGACAATCCTGGATGAAGCTCTAAAGCACACAACCAGTTCTTAAGCACACTAACTGTCGTGAAATATTGCAAGAATGAGAAACACACCTTTTACGCGCCGTGATTTTCCTTGATGGTAACTAATAAACCATGTATTCATATAAGACTGCAAAGAAGGACAGAAAATTAGACTTTTAAAGGTCTCTCAACTCTGCCAGCAAATTATACACATGGAACACATACAACACTAAAAGAAATCTAACAGTTCGAGTTGTCAAAGGCAAGCTAAGGCATGATAGTTAGCCATTGGAACTGTAAAAAGAAAGGGCAAGCAACTCAAATGTTACTGCATATCGGTTTGTCTGAAAGAATCAAACCAGGAGCACTATCAAAGTATGTATGCTGTTGATGCGGAGAAAAATAAATTTCGGTATACTCTCATATCAGTAAGATTCAGAACTCATTGAAGAATTGGTAAAAGAGCAACTACCAAAGAACGAACCAGTATAGTGAGATCGGTAAAAGAGCAGTGCTAGGGTGTCGGAAAAGAGGGAAAACAAAGAGGCTAACAAATTGAAGAATTACGATGGAAAAAGAAGTGAGGGCACAGAAAAAGAAAACCATCTAAGGGAAATAAATCAACACTCATTATTTTGTTTTCTCATTCCTCTCAAGTGTCTGATGCTGAACTTAACTACCCAGCATACAACTAAATTTGCAAATACCAGTAGAATCCTTCTCCATCCTCCTCCATTAAGCAACAACTCTATGTGCTGAATCAGCAAACCAGCTTGAGAAAAAAATCGTATCCAATATTTAAGGTAGTATATGCTAACCTACAAATCCCAATATTTCCAAAAGTCCAAAGTGATGAAAAACACTTGCAGGTTTGTCAAAGTACTAATATATATTAGAAAAGAAGTTTTGTGACTCAGATGGTGTTGGTACCTGCCAATTGATCAGCTCATAGTGACCTCATCCATACTTGCATTTTGTTTTGGGTCATTCTCATACTCTAACTGCTAAAGCTTGAAGCCTTGAGGAATGAACTCTACCAGCACCGATAGAAAGACATTATTTCTGGACATTTCATGAGTGAATATTTTTTGTTAGGACTACCTAAAGAATTAGAATCCTAATAACAAACAACAATATACCAGTGCAATGTGAGGTTAAAAAAAATGATGTCTAACTAACTTAAAAATTGATGATTAGTTCACTCTAACACAGAACAATGCATCCACAGCATGAAAATAAGGAAGTGGTAACCAATTAACATAGACATCATCATCGAAGAATTTGAAGTATCAATAAAACACTGAGTTTGCGATTTCCTTCCTGAAATCAAATGGCACTTACAATGTCATCAGCTACTTAACATTGTTTTTGCACTGCACAAATATTTGTTATCTATATGACCAGTTCACTTCTATAGCTGCATTGAAGAATTTTACTCTTACAACTGCTCTCATTTGTGGTATTAATCATACCAATTATTTGTAAGATAGACCAAACTGAGCAAATAGGGTAGATTATATTAGGATTGAATATTAGTACAATGAATAATCTATAAAACTGATCTGGTCATATGTATTAATAAACTATTTCATATTAGTTACAACTATCAGTCAGCAATCTCAAAACACAGGGTTCTAGGAGAGAAAGAAGAAGCTTAACATGCGGCATGACACTTTTCCACTACCTAAAACATAAGAGCGTACAGATCCAAACAGTCCCTCCTCGTATCCTCTTACACTATTCGTTCCAACAATCATAAATGCTTCATGAGGTTAGTGGCGGAGCAAGCCATCAACCATAGGGGGGACCGGATCATGAACAGTGCTACAATCGCATGGCCGCTGCTGGTGCTAATAAATGGTGTTCTGTGGGAGACTGACAGGTTTTTTGTTTTTGTTTTGTTTTTGAGCTCAATCAACACTGAGGATGTGGGAGAATGACGGAGGATGAACGGATGGATGGACTGGACCACTAGGGACTTGGGCCTTGTGATGAATTTGACTGCCTCAGATGGGCTTGACCGATGGGCAAGCTGCTTGTTACATGCATGGACTTTTTTTTTGAGGAAAGTTACATGCATGAACTTGTGCTCTGCCTATTACACACTAATAAAACTGTCAAACAAGGCTGCGGCTGGACTCGAACTTTACTCAACCTTCAAAAAATTTACCAGGCCAGGGGGGGGGGGGGGGGAGGGGGGGGCACGGCCTAGGCTGGCCGACATGTAGCTCCGCCAGTGCATGAGGTGAAAAATTTCCCTCCACATGACATTCAGAAGCACTACACAAACCTTAAACATTATATAGAAAATAACAGAGCTAAAAAGAACTGTCGGTGCAAGTTCACGTGTTAGGAATTCAGTTCATTGTATTTATTTTGCTACAAAATTAATACAAGAATTTATCTAAACAAACCTAAGAAGCCAAGCAGAACCAATTTCATAATCTTGCCTCAAGCGAGCCATCACTCTATTGAGCCTCAGCCACCCAGGACCCATTGGAAAACCTTGCTCAATGTTAAAAACAATCTACAAGCAGCAACAACGACAGCAGAAGTAAGAGACTATAGCTAGTTGGTAGCAAAATTACCAAATTATTAAACAGACAAGCATAAACACAACCATTGTGTAGTTGTGGTCTCCAGAATCTACGTAGATACTTTCAAACTTATAGCCACTAGTGTGTCATCATAAGCATTCCCACTGCAATGCTCAATGAGATGGGCATCAGGTTAGAAGAAATGAGAACTTGTCAAAAATATTGATCGTGTGCCTGAAACTTGTCAAAAATATTGATCGTGTGCCTGAAACTTGTCAAAAAGATAATTACACTCATCTCTACTATCTGGCAATTTTATATAGGTGCGTAATCATTGTGACGTTAAATATATTTAGTGCGAGCATATAAATTAACTGCCAGGGTAATATTGAACTATGTTACAAGTAGAAAATCATGAAAATATCATTATCATTGTGACCTTTTGCATTCACCCAGTGCTCAATCAACTAACCTAACGCAACCTAATTTTTTTTTCTGCCAATGGGTCATGGAAGAGCGATGCCAATTGCTTGGTGAGCTCGCAAAACAAGGGCACTAGCGCCCAGGAAGAAATTGGCAGGTTGTTGTTTACCTTGAGGCATATGTATCAGTCGTGGTGAGATCTGTTGAACTGCTTGATCCGCTTCTTCACGATCTTCTTCGTCAACAGCCGCACCGCCATCTGCAACGATCACGAGCACATGTCAGACAAGAACCAACAAGCCCAATTCACATCAAACAAGAATTTGCGATTACCTCGGCCACCACGCCGGTGTCGCATCGCATGACGCTGGCCAGCCGCCTCCCACCGACGGCAGGCATGCTCGAGCATCCTCTCAAGTGTCTGAAGCTCGCGTGAAGAGATCACGTTTGGATCTGGACTCCACGCGTGCCTCTCTTTGCGTGAAGGGATCTTTGTACGGCTGGCACCATGCTCAATCTTTTCTCTTTGCAGATCCGATTGGGTTGGGGTGCCAAGACACATGAAGATCTCGACGAACACCGACAATCACGAGCTGTTCGGTTGGGAGAAGGGGACGGCTGTGCCGGTACACGGATGGAGGTGGCGGCGCTGCGCGGCTGCCACCAAAAGACGACATGGAGAGGGAGGCATGGTCACGGGCTTGATTTCTGAGGGAGGAGTGAGTGGTCACCGGCATCGAACTGCTGCAGCGCGAGGCAGTTCCCGATGGAGGTCGGGGAGGAACCCTAGCGAGGAGGGGATCTGGCCGCCGCACCCGCATGCCACTGCCGTCGATCTCCCAGGCCCCGTCCGTCTCACCTTCTTCGCGCAGCCGCGCCCTGGGCTTGGCTCCGTTGCCGCCCGCTACTTCCTTGTCAGCTCGCTATCGCCTGGGTCACCAGCCGCTGCATCCGCCCAACCTACCTTGGATGACAGGGAAAGAGAGGAGGCCGCGGCAAGATCCACGGAACTTGAGAGGAAGGAAACGTGAATCGCGGGCGGGATTGTGAGGCGGGTAAAAGACTTGGTGGTGAAAAAAGTCATCAATAGGAGGATGACACGACATTCTATTCGCGTAAGATGCTACGCTCGATATGCTATGGGGCACACGGATCATACAACGTCGTACATCTATGATACAGATTAAATTAAGAAATGGGTCCGCTAATCAGACCTAATCAAAGACTGTTAGCTAGGTACTGAGTATGAATTTGGGTTGTGGGTTTTTGAGAGGATGTTTAGCCTTTATAGTATAAAGATAAAAGATATATGCTCTCTTTCATAATTAATTTGTTACTGTGCCATTATTTTAGCTGATATGACATCTATTTAAATGTAAATAAAAGAGTCATTAAAACTGGACTAATAGCAGACGTTAACATCCACCTTGCAGGGAATATCTGATGGAACACAACCAGAAAAGCACATCATATACTGGGTAAATAGCCGATAGGATCATTGATGAGATTCAATCAAGTTCACCGGAAAATAAATACTTTCCTTTACCTAAGGGGATTCTCCATGAGTGGATATCCTCCACCTCTCGAAAGAGCTCGTTTTTTTGACCAGAGGAGCCGCCATCCATCATCTTTTCATCCTTTTATCTTCTCTGTGCGTGGGCGGTTGGAGATATTCCCATATTCACTCCAATCAATGAACGCCAAACTTCAGAATGGAGGTGAACCTATGCGTTTGTTGGGACTGACTGCTGTGATATAGATACCCACAGAGATAACTGATACCGGCAAGACTGCAATTCCAAAGTCCAAACATGAAGCAAGGAACATTACGTTGTACTTTGGATAAAAGGAGAATAAAGCAAAGGCAAATACTATCCTTTATCAATACAGTTGGCTTGATTATCAATAGAACCTTTTCTTAAATCGTTTTGAAGCTACTTGAATTGAGATGTACAAAACAAGATTACTAAATCATCCACATATAGGATGATTTATCGCAGATTTTCGTATCTTTGTGAAACCTGAAAATTTGTCAAAACAAACAATGTATTCCTAGTGCCGAATAAAATAAGCTGTCGGAGAATTGACCAGTTTATTTGCTAACAATAAGTATTCATGTTTCCTAGCTTCCAATCGATTGAAAATTTTTAGTTAATAGTTTGTTACCTTATGTTTTGATTTTTTTCTTTTGTAGGATTATTTATATAATAATTATAAACTGTTGGATCTAAATCCAATAGTTCAAAGCGGTGAAACTTTCAGTCAACTGAAAATTAGCAAGTCCTATAAGTATTACTGAGTTTGATTATATTAACCAACCTTCGTAGTGCAAATATTACTCCAAAACCATGAAACTTCATTCTACATATGGTTCTCAAAAACTAGAAGCAGAGCAGAACCCAGTACAGCTGAGATCTGCTTTAAATTGAACATAAGAAGGTATGCTTCTGCTTAATTCTAGCTGCAGTTGTAATAACTATTAATGAGTTATGAGTGGAATGATGTTTCACGTGGTGATATAGAAACTAATAATTTTAAATATTACCATTATGTAACTGGTAAATGACCTAGCTGTGATTAACCAATTCATTTTATGTTCGAGTGAGGTTACTGAAACCCACTTTAAAGCAACAAGTCGAGGAAAAGAAGAGGAGCTTATGCCAGGATGGAGCCATCTAACGGTCCCTCTTTTCACTTTCTAGTGATTCTTTGGGTGACCCACATAAATTGACTACCAAATATTCCGTCACAGCACTACCATATAAATGCAACTCCTTGCATGGTCCGTGGCTCCAAACTGCCTTGTGTTAAGTCTGAATCTCCATCAGGAATTGCTCCAATCTTCAAGACCCAACCCAAACATTCAATTCAAAATTCAACAATAAAATTCAACAATGACGACAGAACCAGAGGTTTGGGGACTGAACAATCTCTGTCACTCCATTTCTCATTCTGTTCTTTCTTAATGCTAGTGAAACAGTGTAACTGTGTGCACAAGTACAACAAAATCTGCAGTGATATTTGGGCCAGTGTGACAATACAGAAACAAATGTCTATCTATATTCCTTTTTCATGGTGGCTAGTACTGATGTGTTGTGTAAACTTTCAGATGACACCTCGGATAACGGAGCTTCATGTAAGGCTGGACTGCAACGGCTGCGAGCACAAGATCAGGAAGACCCTGAGTGCTATTGATGGTAAAGAGAGCTCCAAAACTTTAACATTTTCTTTGAGTTCTCATTCAAGCATCCAGTTCGTTTTGTGATGAGTATTCTAAGAACATCTACAGAACGTGCACAAGATTTTTCACGAAGTTATGGAATGGTCTTATGTGCAGGTGTTAGTGAAGTATACATGGATCAAGCAAACCACAAGATAAAAGTGGTGGGGATTGCTGATCCTAAGAGGATCGTCAAGGCCATCAGGAAGACCAAGAGGGTGCCCACAATCTGTTCACACACTGATCCAGCGGCCGACGCCCAACCTCCGCCACCGCCCGCAGAAGGTGAGGCTCCACCTCCCACCGACCCGCCAGCCGACGCGCCTCCTCCAGCAGAGGCGCCGCCAGTTGAGGCGACACCGGAAAACAAGGAGGCACCACCGGCTGAGCCGACACCGGAGAACAAGGAGGCGCCGCTGGCCACGGAAGCCACCGTGATACACACGGTTCATGTCAACCCGTACGGCCACGACGACCATCTGTTCCAGGAGCACTGGGCGAACCACCCCATCAACATGTATGGTCTCCGATACGACGCCGCACCTTACCATGTGACTCACAACAGCTACAGCCATCACCGGGCGAGTCCTTACTTCGCTGAATATGGTTACGGGAGCTTTCCTGTCCAAGAAGGCAGGTATTACAGCCATGACTGCTACCTAGCAGCAAGGGGCAAAGGAGATAGCAGCCAGATCACCTCAATGTTCAGCGATGAGAACCCTAACGCATGCAGCATATCGTGAGATCAAGAGGCCATTTGCATAGAGACTATTCAATCAATTTCGAAATTATTACCATTCTTGACTTTTTAATTATTTGACTATTCATTTTTTAAAACAAATATCATATGTTTTTATGACTTATTTTATTCCTAAAGAAAATTAAAACATAACTTATAAATTTACATATTTATACTAATATTTTTTTAAAAATGAATAATCAAATATAATTAAAAATATTAATGACAATAATAATTTTGGAACAATAGAAGAATGTTAACTTCTGCAGACCCTTGATACGAAAGAAGGTTGCAGAAAGCATAATATGGAGACGGTTGACGCCTAACGTAGCGCCTTGCGTAGAAAGGCTAGTGTGTTTAGTAGTAAGATCTTAATGTGGCTTAAGATTTGTGTGATGTAATATAGTAAAAGGAGTAAGGTAACGGAAGAGGAATAACAAGATTCTTAATTTGTAGTGGGAGATGATTTTCCAAGCAATCGTCACCATTTTCACTACCACCTCCATGTTTCTCCATCTCAAGGGAATCTAGAAAAGCGATGGTCATGATGCACATGTGTTCCACACTGTTCCTGGCCAAGTCTGACATTTGTCCTATCTAGCTAGTAGCGTGACAAAGATATTTTTAATGGCTTACATCTGACTGGTATCAAATGAAGTATAGCTTTCTTTTTTCTACTGAAGAGCAACACTATAATAAGGAGTTCCTTTGAAAACACAAGGCATTTATTGGATCCTAAAAAAAGCTTGTCATAATGTTAGAAGGAAAAAAATAAGTTGTCTTTTTATAGGCATGTATAAATTGGCACTGTTGTAGTGCACTTTGCTATGCAAAATTTTAGAAATGATGCAACCTTCATCTTTATTTTCCATTTTCAGCGTATGCAGGGGAACTGCTTATTTTCTTTACTAACATGGTAGGACAAATCCAGTACAAACTTTACAACTCTGAAGTGATTTATAACATATAATTTATACAGGGAATGATACACTTGGATGGGTTTCATTTCCGCATGGGGTGCTATCATGAATCTACGAGCATGGCATAAGGAACATAAGAGGTGAGTACTACTATAAGAAAGTACCAAGATAAGAGGCCGGAGTAAAATGTTAGAGGGCAAATTCTTGCCATCAGAAATTTTACCAATCCCTTACTTGCCATCAAACTTTTGCAATTCTCTTATTTGCCATCGGATTGAAATTTGTATCCCTTATCACCACTCCAGTAATTTTGGTTGACAGAAAATTTTGCTCCCATCGCTACAATGTGTGTGCTACAGTAACAAAACAGGTTTGTCTAAGTGCGTAATTTATGATAAAAAGTTTCAATTTTTTGGATAACAAATAGAAGTAATATTGAAAAAAGAAAATATTTGTCTCTAATTGTGGCACGTATTGCAGGAGAAAATTTTTCATCGGATTGCAAGAGAATAAAGTTTCTGTTGGAATATGATCCGAATTATAGTGTTCTTGCTAAAGACGTTTAAAAGGTATGAGAGGCGGAGTTATGGTTCATATTTTTTATAGAGTTTATCTCTAGTTTTCGCCCTTATATATACATCTTGTACTATATGGGAAGAGTTGAGAGAGAGAGAGAGATCATTGTTATTCTCCTGCTTTTGTAACTCTCCTCCAATAGTGAAGATTGCCAGTCGACGGCCGTGTTTTTTCTCGCAAAGGTTTTCCATGTTAATCTATATCGTGTTTCGATCTTGTTTATGCATTATTTGCTAACAATTTTCTCATAAACGGAGGCAAAATAATTGTGCTATGTCCCTAGTTGTCCTTGCTCACTCTTTCTTTCTTAGTCTCACAACTCTGAGCTTCCTAACATCAGTGTCTCTCTCCAGACAAACAACAAGTCAACAACCTTTTTTCCTAAGAACTCTCTTACTTCAATCCACCAGAGGGTCAATAATGGTGGAAATCAATAGGTTCTTTAAGCTAGTTGCAGCGGGCGCGCGAGGGACCCCAAGGGTTGTCTTCGACGGCTACGAAGAACCTGACATGAAAACTAGGCCCTGCCAGCGGCTGGACCTAGCACGAGTGTGTTGCTCCACCCAAGGTTGGTTGAGAAGCTTCGTGGTCCATGGCTTATTGTAAGAATCGAAGGCGTATTGAGGAGGGGGGGGGGGGGGGGTTGAATCGGTAAGCCGCTCACAAGTCCAAATACTTCAATTCACACTACTTGAGTCTAACAAGCATTGTAACCTAAACAATTCTAGTAGGCCAAGACCCTATACTGCTATACATGCTAGTGTTCATGATGAAAATAAGTGCGGAAGCCAAACACACTAGCCCGCAAGCCATAATTCAACCTAATAATTATAACACACAATTGCAGAATAGTAAAGAGGGGATCAAGAAATACTCATGATTTTTTTCGAGGTCTCAAAAGGATGGCGCATCCCCCTACTCCTCATTGGACCACTCCCGCCGGAGTCCCGGTCCCTCCCGCCACCGATGTGGAGTTCTTGCCCACGAGCTCGCAATCAGTTCCGGAGTGAAGACACGGTGCACATCACCGCTGCCATCATGGCACAAGCTCGCATCCTTCGAGAACTTGTCGGACTTCCCGAGCTGACTCGGGCGCTCACTATTGATGCCCCTTTCATCAGCAGACTCAAACCTAAGCTGTCAAAGCTTGATCTCGGCATTAAATATATAGCACTACGTCGAGACTAAGAACTACAATGGTCAACACAAGACACCGATTTAGATAGGTTCGGCCCCCCTCGATGAGAGTAAAAACCCCATGTCCTGTATTTGTGGTTTGTATTGCTTGTAATCTAGTGTCCATCGATAGCGATACCCTGCCGCCTTATATATCCGGTCGGTAGGGGGTACACGAAGAGTGCTACTCGTAATCTACAAATATTTACATAGAAATCTATCTTTAATTGCCTTGTGCTCCAAGCCGACTCGGTCGGATTCCTTGTTGATGAAGTACCAGGTCAGCTACCAACTTAGGCATATCTATGGATACCTGTAAGGCAAGTATCCCACAGCAGCCCCTGAGCGCTTCCTGATTTTGAGCTCTGATTTTCCGAGTGGTTTCCAATGTTGATCATAAATTAGGAAGACCTCTTTATTGAAGTTCTTGATAGATCTGGTGCACCGGTCAGGTGCACCTGATCAGGTGTAGCCCCTGACTCTTGTATAATTTGGAGGCTAACAAATAATGCAAGAGTCTAATTATGTTAGCTCTTATTATTTTATTATATGTAGTTTACTCAAACCATCAAACTTGAGCCTAACAAACCTTTGGTCATCAAATCAGTAGGTCAATTTGTAAGATTTCAACCTTGCTGACCGATTATTAAAAAGGCCGAGTGACATATACTATCTTCTGAGTGATTTATCGATCTGAATTTTATGACATCAATCATGTTCAGTCCATGTAAAAGAGTATGACATCAATCATACAATAGTACTAAGCTAAATGATATCAATCATAACATAGATTTTTCCTAATAACTTGTCACTCTATTTGTTCATAAGTCCAATTTCGGCAATTTAATTATTGACATCAATCAATAACATAACTTCTGAACTTATACCCGTACGATCATCTAGTCCACTGCTACATGATCATCAAATCACATAGATACAACAAGTATTTTTAAGTGGATTGGCCACTACCTCTCATCAAAGAATCTCCCGAGATTATTTTTCAAAGCTTAATAGCTCTAAATCTTTTTTAAAGATCAAGGCCTTTGATTAATTTTTGTTTAATTGGAAAAACCTGTCACTGTACGGCCCATGGGACCCTTAGGTCAAAAGGCGAGGGTATAAAAAGGGCACGACATGTTGACTCTCTGTCCACGCTGTCATTTCACGCACAAGCCTTTTGTCTTCCTCGTGCCTCCCCTATTTCTTGCGATGCCTCTGCTTCTAGGGTTAGCACATTCTTTTCTGCTGTCGTAGATCTTGTCGCCCTCAACCCCTGAGCATTAGCTAGGGTTAAGCTTTCAATCCACCGCGCCGATTCATCCCCCAGCCATGGGTCGCAAAAAGGCCTCCGCCGCCGCCACCGCCGTCGAGTCTTCCTCGTCGGAGATCGAGATTCCCGAGCAGCTCCGGGAGTTCTCGAAGAGCAGCGTCTCTACTGCCGACCTAACCAAGATGGTGGTGGATGGCATTCTTCCCGAGTAGGCTCGGATCGATTGGAATGTACCTAAGGAAACTTGCCCCATTCAAATTCATAAGAAGATTGTGGTGTTTCGCTCGTTTTTTGAGCACGGCTTTGGAGTTCCCTGCTCCAGCTTCTTGCGCGGGCTCCTTTTTTTTCTACGGGGTTGAGCTTGTCAACCTCAATCCCAACTCAATCCTCCACATCGCCATCTTCGTGCACATGTGCGAGGCATTCTTGAGCGTTCTCCCCCATTTCAATCTATTCCACCATCTCTTCGTTCTCCGACCGCTGCCAACAAAGGACAACCAAGTGGCCATAGGCGGAGTCAGTGTCTAGTTGCGCAAGAAGGAGGTCTACATCAATGTGCCATTGAAGACCGGTAACAAGAACTGGAAGGACGAGTGGTTTTACTGTGACAACCCTCCCCCTGTTCTCGCTGACTTCTTTGGCGCAAAGGCGATTCCCTAGGCGCATTGGACCGAAAAGCCCGATCCATCCGACCCCCAGGTGGTCGCTCTACTGAAAAAGATTGCAGATCTGAAGAAGAAAGGCATTGATGGTATTACCATCGCCAAGAGCTTTACAGTGCGTCGAGTGCAGCCCCTAAAACTTCAGAGTCACCCGGCGTGGAATTATGCCACCAATTATGAGACCAGGGAAGTTCCTGACCCTCCCAACGGCAACCTTCGTCGGACATGCTTGTCAAAGATGTTTGAAGGAGATATCCTTCAAGATCATTCGTTAATCAAGAAGGCGTACAATGTGGGCACTCTGCAGGCCTGAGTAAGCCTCGGTCGACTTTGAATGATTCTGTTATTATCTTGTTTTGATATCCTGCTTGATGTCTTGGCGTTTGTGCAGGTTCTAGATACTTATGTGTCCCACCCTCCGCTCCCTCCGACTGATATCGAGGGACCGGATTATGTGGAGAAGCCGTAACAGACTGGTGCTAGAGGTTCAAGCACATCCGCAGGCACTCATCCAGAGACTATAGATCGCATTATCACCCTTCCTTTCCCAAGTCGACGAGTGAAGCAACCTGCCCAACGTTGAAGGCAATATGTTGGGGATCAAAGCAATGATGAAGAAGAGCTGTCTCCAGAAGCCGGTCAGCCAACTCCTGCTCACTCCGACTGACCTTCAAGCCAATCAGAGCCCCTGAGCAAAGCGTCGAATGATGTAGGAGTAGCACAAAAGACTGATGAAGCTAGTAAATCTTCCCAAAAGAGGAAGGAGACTGATTTACAGTCTACTTCTTCAAAGAAGAGGATCTGCCGAATCAAGGTCAAGAGAGCTTCTAGGTTAGTCCCTTAACCTTTTAATTCTTATCTTGCATGGTCAATAACCATAATGTAATTTGATCACTTTATTCTCTGTTGGTGACAGCGGTCGGTCGGGCGATGCTCAGAGTGCCCAAGAATCCGAGGACACTCAATCAAACCCCACTCCTCATCCGACTGACCTGCCTCGACCGGTTAGCAAGTCATCAAGTGCACCGACCGAGTCAAGGAAGGCCTCTGACAATACAATTCCTGCATCCACTCCAGAGCCGGCACCATAAATCATTAACCCTTCTCCAGTCAATGCTCCTTCCCCTCTTGATAAAGGTAAGACAACATTGACTGCAGATATATTCAGTCGGCCTGAAGTGAACGATGTGGAAATAATGCATCAATACCGAGAAGCCAACAAGGTACATCAATACCTTGCTTTTGATTTGTCTCAATCTTGATCCTTAGATTAACCATCTGCTATATATTTAGAAAATGTATGCTCTCATGGAGAAGAAACATGCTAGGGTTGAATAGCTCGAAGCCGAGACTTTTGGTATGTCCTAGACTCACTTGTATTCAATTCTTTATTCAAGATATTAACTTGTTGATAGTGTTATACTAGTTACCGATCAGCAGCTCTCCCAAGCCAAAAAATAGATTGATAAGCTACAGACCGACCACAGGGAGATAACCAAAGCCTTGGAGCAGAGTCGTGTTGAAACTGTCGGTAAGGTCGCACACCAACTGTTTTTATATTTTTCTAACCACTCTGACACTAAAGATTCAATGTATGCCTTTAGCTCATGATCAGAAGATTGTTGACCTGGAGAAATTAACTTCCAATCAGCAAAGATTCGTAGATGATTTGAATGCTAAGAAGAAAGATCTCTCCAAGTCGGTTGAGGAGCAAATGGATGAGATCACTCGCCTGTAGAAAAAGCTGGAGGAGGCTGACGTGAAGATAGAGGAAGCAAAAAGCACCTCCAAATCTTTCAAATGGAATCTCACCAGTAAGCTCTCCATAACTTCTTGAATATACTTGAATCAATTTTTGACCTTACTAACCAAAAAATAATATCTCTTGCAGCTCTATCGTATGGCGCTCGGAAGGCATTGAATTATATTCATGCTAACCAAGTAGAGCAGACCAGCCACTCCTTGGAGTATTTGCTGGAGCATGCGTCAGAAGCTATTACAGACAACACTCAGAAAGTGGCGACCGAGGCCGGGAGTCAGGTTCTGGCTATTTGCTAATCTTGGTCTCCTGTGCTGCCATTGAACAAAATCAAGGAGGGCTTCAACCCTGACTTGACCGAAAACCAATGCCAGCTTCTTATGGATTCCATGCTGGAAACCTCTCTAGCCTTGGTCGACAACGTAGAAGTTGATCCGACCGCACCTACTCCTCCAGCATCTCTAGGAGTTGAACTGCGAGATGATTCCTCTTCTCCTTTAAAGGAGCTGTAAAATCTATAATGTTAGAAAACATTAGTAGTATCTATGTAATAAAATAATATTACCTTTATGTAAATTACTCTCATGCTTTCTAGCTTAGAAAACTGATAAAAATATCATAACTGTGTTCCTGTCATTTAAAGACAAAAATTACATCGGTCTGTCTTAACATATTAGGTTGTAACTCATAATCGCGTAACAAGCAGAATCGACCAATTGACACATGATATCTTGCACTTTGGCTCTGGGTTTAGTGTAGTGGTATTCTGATGTGCAGTATGAAGCGTATAGCCATGATGTGTAGACGTTAGACCATAAAACTAAAGACCATGTCAAAAGATGAGAAATCAGTCAAAAAATAATCCAAAACCAAAATTTCATAGGTTAGGAAATGGTGGGACATTATTACTAGGACCGTGGCTCAATTGTTTAATAAAATAAATTAAAGAATCGAGACAATTTTAGTATAAAAATCATCAAAAAATCTTTCATAAAAAGACCGAAGTTTCATTCATTAATAATGCATAATAATACAAAAGAATAACAAATTATAAAAACAACATAGCTGATTTATATTCCAGGAGTTTGGTATATTCTCGCCATCTCATACATCAGTCGGTAAGCCCCCGGCCGAGTGACTTCTTTCACAACATAAGGCCCCTCCCACTTTGAAGAGAGCTTATGCTGATTCTTTGTTGACTGCACTCGGCGTAGCACTAAATCTCTGACTTGAAATTGGCGACTGTGTACATTTTTATCATAATAACATCGCAAGCCTTGTTGGTATAGTGTCGACCGAAACCAAGCACGATCACGCAACTGTTCTGCTGCAATCAAATTGATCTCTTGGTTCTCCTCTGAAAGCTTTTCATCGTATCCTCGAACTCATGCCGAAATAAGACTGACCTCAGTCGGCAGCATAGCCTCCGAGCCGTAGACCAGTGCAAATGGTGACTGACCAGTGGCCCGACTGGTATTAGTGCGGAGCCCCCAAAGAACTGAAGACAATTCTTTGACCCACCAACCAACATAAGGCTTAAGTCTGTCAAATATCCGAGGCTTCAATCTTTGAAGAATCATAATGTTGGCCCGTTCGACCTGCCCATTACTTTGAGGATGAGCCACTGATGCAAAGTGGATTTTTATTCCCATCTCATTGGCAAAGCCACGGAACTCCACAGATGTGAATCGAGTACCATTATTGGTAATGATATCATGAGGAACCCCGAACCGAGTAAAAACATCCTTGACAAACTCAATCACCGTGTTCGATGTTATCTTGTCGACCAGCTTCACTTCAATCCACTTGGTGAACTTGTCAATAGCAAGAAACAGATAAGTAAACCCTCCTGGTGCTTTCTTCAAAGGACCGACAATGTCAAGCCCCCAAACAGCAAAAGGCCAAGTCAAAGGTATCATCTGAAGGTGCTGCGAAGGTACATGTGTTTGTTGAGCAAAGAATTGACAACCTTCACACTTCCGAAAGACTTGGTGTGCATCTTCGACCGCCGTAGGCCAATAAAACCCTTGACGAAAAGCTTTTCCGATCAAAGTCTTAGAAGCTGCATGATTGCCACATATCCCTGAATGAATTTCTTCCATCAACATCTTGCCTTCTGGTATCGAGATACATTGCATCAAGTTGTTTGATCCTCCTCTTTTATAAAGCTGATCGCCCACCATCAAGTATCCTCGACATCGGACTTTCAACCTCTTTTGCTCATTAGGATCCGTAGGCAGCGTACCCTCAGTCAAAAATTTGACTATTGGGTCGCACCAATCAGTCTGCGTGTTGATATCGTCAACCAACTCGGCAACATCAGTCGTTAAAATGTCCAATCGAGGAGAAATAGTAGGAGATTCTAGGGTGTGTAAGAAAACACCTGGTGGGACAATCGATCGAGATGATCCTATCTTGGCCAATTCATCAGCCGCTTGATTGCTATCTCGAAGAACATGTGTAAATTTTAGTCCATCAAATTTGTCTTCGAGCTTCCTTACTTCTCGGCAGTAAGCAACCATATTATCATCCACACAGTTCCAATCCTTGGTGACTTGATTAAGGACCAAGGCCGAGTCTCCAAAGACGTCTAGACGCTGGATACCGAGTGATACAACAATCCGTAGACCGTGTAGAAGAGCCTCATATTTTGTAGCATTATTAGACGCGCGAAACATAACCTGAAGGACATATCTAAGCTTCTCTCCTGTGGTTGAGATAAACACAACTCTTGCACCGGCTCCGGGTAATTGGAGAGAGCCATCGAAGTACATTTCCCAGTACTCAACATCTTGTGTCGCAGGAGGCATTTGAATCTCTGTCCACTCAGAAACAAAATCAGCCAACGCCTGTCCTTTAATTGCCGACCGAGCTGCAAACGTAATGGTATACTGACCAAGTTCGACCGCCCATTTAACAATTTTTCCTTCAGCTTCTTGATTGTGAAGCACCGTGCCGAGTGCAAAGGATGTCTAGATTTCGATCGGATGAGCTTGAAAATAATGCTTCAACTTTTTGGAAGTGATCAACAATGCGTATAACAACTTCAAGATCTGACGATATCTTGTTTTAGAGGCACTGAGAACCTCACTAACAAAATAGACCGGGTGTTGTACTTTTTGTATATGACCCTCTTCCTCTCGATCGACCATCAAAACAGTACTCACACTTGAGTTATGGCCAATATGTAAAGTTGAAGCTTTTGTCCTGGCTCCGGAGGCACCAATACTGGAATGCTGCTGAGGTGAACCTTCAACTCATCCAATGCCGAATGCGCCTCTTCTGTCCAAACGAAGTCATCCTGCTTTTTAAGCAGTCTGAAAAGTGGCAACCCTCTAACTCCCAGTCTGGAGATAAAGCGACTCAAGGATGCCATACATCCGGTCAGCTTCTGAACGTCCCTTTGAGAATTAGGTGGCCCCATATCAAGGATCGCCTTGATTTTATCTGGGTTAGCCTCTATACCTTGTTTTGAAACGATGTCACCGAGAAGCTTTCCCAAAGGAACCCCAAAAACACACTTTTTAGGATTCAACTTCATCGAGTGATGTCTCAGATTGTCAAATGTTTTTGCTAGGTCAGAAAGAAGTTCTTCAACATTTGGAGTCTTTACAACGATGTCATCAACATAAGCTTCTGCGTTCTGACCGATCTGAGTAGCAAGGCAGCGTTGAATATTTCGTTGGTAAGTCGCATCAGCATTTTTCAGATCGAAGGGCATTGTGATGTTATAATAGGCACCAAAGGGAGTTATAAAAGAAGTTTTGATCTGATCTTTGACATTCAGTGGGATCTGGTGATAGCCTGAATAGGCATCCAGAAAGCTTAGAAGCGCACACCCGACTGTTGAGTCTATAATCTTATCAATACTAGGTAGAGCGAAAGGGTCTTTAGGACAGACCTTATTCAGATCGGTATAATCCACACACATCCTCCACTCTTTATTCTTCTTAGGTACAAGAACTGGATTTGCTAACCAGTCGGGATGATACGCCTCCTTTATAAATTTAGCATCTAATAATCTAACTATCTCCTTCTTCATGGCGTCCTTGCGGTCTTGCGCAAATCTTCTAAGCCTCTGTCAAACCGGGGTGGCCCTAGGAGGCACCCTTAACTCATGCTCAATCTTTTCCCTAGGAACTCCCGGCATGTCGGATGGCTTCCATGCAAAGATGTCCCTATTTTCCTGGAGGAAAAGAGTGAGCGCGAGTTCCTATTTCTCGTCGAGGTTGGCCCATGCATAAGTTACCTTATCAGGGTCTTCCGTGTCGGGCACGATCTTCTTGGTCTGGATGTCTGTTGGTCGTAACTATGCACCCACTTATATACCGCAGGAGGATGGTGTACGATTGTAGCACTTTTTCCCTTGAATTGAGTGTTCCAAGGTTTATCGAATCCACAGGGACCTTAGGGGTAATGAAACAAAGTTAACAGTAAAAGATCTAATCAAAGCTACTATCAAATTCAGGTTGCATGAGGGGAGACTGGCCAACGCAAAGGTGCGTCAGATAGTAAATCTGTCGTTGGATCGATCGGCGTAGGCGTTGAGCCGATCGGCACACTAGTAAATCTAAGCCAAAGTGCGTCAGATACCTTGTAAGCATATGCTGTTAACTGAGTAGCCAGATATCTACTAGTGAGATCGTAACCAAAAAGTCTAATTAAATAGCATCATAATGGGTAATTACATGGATCAATGAAAACCTATAATGAATAAGACCACCCTACTTTCCGAGCGGCTCCCGATTTATCGCTGCGGAGAGGAAACCCTTAATCGCGCGAGTATCTTACCCTACTCAACTATCCAATAGTGCTGCACATGCTTAGTGCTGTCACCACTAAACCACACTACTAGCATCATGTCACACCCCAAAATTTCAAATTTTGGTTTGTGACCCAACTCCACTAAAATTTCAACATTTTTCTTGTAATAGATTAAAATTTTTATTATAAATTAATTAGATAATTAGAGCATTATAATTTATTTTAGAAAAAGTGCTATTTTCTAAATTAAATAAATTAATTTAGGTTATTATTATTTTTGCTTGTTGCATTCATGCCAAATTAGATGCACTAGGTTTTAATGTGTGCAAAATGTATTTTAAAAGTCAATACTGTTTTTGGTTTGGATAGAAAATAGAATAGGAAATAGGAAGGAAAAAGAAAATAGAAAGAGAGAAAACAGAACCCTGGCCACTTTGGGCCAAAACCGCCCCAAACGAAGCCCACCCCGCAATTCTCCCCTCCCCCGGCCCATTCCCCTTCCCTCCCCTCCTTTTCCCCCTTCTCGCTTGCAACGGCCGTGGGCTGGATTTCTTCCCTCCCGTGCGGCCCACTCCCTCTCTTCCCCTCCTTCTCTTCCCCCCTCCCGCCTAGGCCTTTCCCCGTGTGGCCCAGCCACCCCGGCCCATACCGCACCCCAGCCCAGCTCGCCCCGGCCTCGCCCGCGCTCGCCCCCGAAAACCCTAGCGCCGCCGCTGCCGTCTGGGCGTGCGTGCCCAGCCATCCTCGGGTCGCGCGCGTATAAAAGGGCAAGACCCCTATGCCCACGCCGCCCTTGATTTCCACCCCCACTTCTTCGTGCTAGCGCCGCCTCGGCTCCCCGCCGTCGACCGCATCGGCGCCCCTCCATGGCCAAGCCTCGGAGCTCGAGGCCAACGCGCCTGCAGCCGCACTGGAGGTCCCGCACCCGCTGCTGAGGTCCGCCATGCCGAGCCGCCCCCTCCCGTTGTTTCCGCGGCACGAATCGGTGCCCGGAGCTCCTCGCAATCGCCGTCGAAGACCACACGCCGCCGCCCTCGTCGCGATGCCTCCCCGGCCTCTTCCTCCCGTGCACGACCCCTTAGGTGAGATCGTCGTCTTCTCCTCTCTCCCCCCCCCCCCCCCCCTTGCACCGAGATCCGACCACTGGAGCCCGAGCTCCGGTGTTCTCCGGTGAGCTCCGGCCGCCGCCGCCTCTGTCCTCGCCGCCGGCAGGCACCAACCTCTCCCCTTTTGTCCTGGCCCTTGGATCTAATCTACACGGTCCAGATTAGATCAGGCCGAAGGGGTATGAGCCAGGTCTATGGATCCCATAGCCCCCTGGTCAACCCTGGTCAATAGAAACCATAGACCCGGTCCATAGATTTTAGGTTTTAATTTAATTCTGTAAATTCCCAGTAATTGGTAGATTTGCGCATAAGCCACCTAATTAGTTTCTTGTCCAAATTTTTAGCAAAACCTTTAGTTTAATTATGTTTTAGCCCTGATCTCTTCTTAAAATTTATTTTTGACCCTAGAAATTTATAGAGAAACCCCTGAGCTTAATTTTAATTATAATTTCAGCCCTATCTTTTTTACACTTAGGCCCGTGTACTTTAATAAAATTATGTTTAAGTCCTAAAATTTTGTAAAAACAACCTTATACTTTTTTGTAATTATTTTTCAGTCCTAATATTTTACACTTTAGTCCCTATAATTTTATAGAGTTGCAAATAGGCCCCTGAGTTTTATTAAAACTATATTTAAGACCTAATTTTTATCCAGAATCTTTATTTAATTATTTTTAGGCCCCTAAAATTTTTTTAGCACTATAATTTTTACAGAAAAGCCCCTAGCCTCTTCCTAAATTATATTTTAGCCCCTGAATTTTATAAAAACACCCCTGTACTTATTTTGAATTATATTCTAGCCCTATGTTTTACACTTTAGTTGCTAAACTTTTTATAAATTACATTTTAATCCCTAAACTTTTTGTAAACTATATTTTCACCCTGTTATTTTATAATTAAGTCCCTATACTTTTCTAAAATTACTTTTAGGTCCCTAAACCTATCTGTTTTTACCATTTTAACCCTAAAACTTCAAACCTTCATAACTTTTCAACTGTAGGCCGGATTTAAGTAATTCTTGCGCCAATGTGATCATAGTGATTAATATTATTTATTTATACTGTCTTACAGTAATTTGCTAATTTTACTATTTTAACCTTGTACCTTCAAACCTTCATAACTTTTTACTCATAATTCCAATTTAGATGATTCTTGCGCTCACGCGACCATAGAAATACGTACCATCTTTTGAGATTTCTTTTATAGTATTTTATTATTGTTTGGTGTACTGTTTCTTAGCTTGTTTATATGATTGTGTGCATGTTGTGCCTGTGTGACGTTAATTAGGGAACGGGTTGTTCCTGGAATCGCAAGAGCACGACATGAAGACCTGAGCAGCAACATCCATTTCCAGGCAAGTGTCCTTGACGCATCTGGTACCTATTATAACATTTATTGTAGAAATGCATGCTTGTGTCAATTGAATGGGTACCTATTGTTAGGGTTTCCCTAGTATTGCTTTATCTATTTCCTTGTCGCCTTGAACTAGGTTGTTGGTTGTGGGTAGATAATGCTTAGGTTGCTTGTGGTATGTTGGGTTAATATTATCCTTGATTAATGAACTATGTTACTTCATGGGTGGAATGATAATTGATGTTAGCAACATGGACTTAGGGATCTATGCAAGCCGGATGGAATGGATGTGGCGCCATGAGCACATGGTTGGTGGTGGTAGGCTTGTTGTAGATCCTAGGATCCGGTTCTTGGAGTGGTAACCTAGGATAACAGTGCCATCACAAGGATGCTATGGAACAACTTGGCTGATTAATTAGGAGTTCTCCTAGTGTCGGTGCAGCATTTGGTGGAGCGGGGAATGGAAGTCAAGAGGAATGTCCTTGTATCCGAATGGCTCAAGAGGGGGCTCTTGGGGTGATGAGCTGCTTGTTGATGGGCTATCACTTATGGACGGGAGTGAAACCTTAGTTGCTAGCATGTACTGGGAGACCCTTTATAAAAGCCTCGTAGTGATCTCCTAGCCGCACACCTAAGGAAGTGTGCTAGTGCTTGGCCGGCATGACAACATGGAGACTTTAGTCCACCTGGCAACAGGGGACGAAATCACTACTTGTGGGTAAAGTGGTACAAACTCTGCAGAGTATCAAACTATCATGATAGCCGTGCTCACGGTCAAAAGCGGCCTGGAATCCTCACAAGATTAGTTGGTTATGGGTTGTGGTTTGGAATGTTTGGAATGGTTGGGAATGGTTGGTTGGTGGATGGGATTGGACTTGGCTTGGATAACACCCTGTGGATCAATGGTTGGGATGACCCCACTTAGTAATTAGGTTGCATAGGACATTAAAAGCTTATGCAATAAACCTCTTTAAAGCCTTCCTTGTCTTAGCCTCATATCATCTTTTCCCCCATTTGCTGAGTACGACACGTACTCACCCTTGCTATATACCACATTGCTGCTCAGCTACAGGAGAATGAAGGTACAACTATGAAGACGATGGAGGAGTCTAGGCATGCGGTCTTTGGGTCGACTTCCTGTGGGAGCTGAAGGACGCCAACGCTTTAGTTTATTCTGCTGCAATGTAATCTTTTCTTTTTGACCTACGTGTCACTGTTGTAATAATATTATCGTTTTAATAAAGATATTGTTCTTTTATCACAATAATTGTCATGTGTGCATGAAAACTTGATCCTGGGCACGCATACAGATGCACTCGGTTTCGGTCATTGGAACCGGGTGTGACACATCATCAAGCAACCATAAGCAATACAATGTCTGAATACTATCCTAATCACCACGATCAAGATAATATCTACTTACTTAGCCTAGAACTAAGCAATTGGAATAAGCACATGCAAGATTATAGAATCAAGATAGACAAATCACCAAAACCATCATCAACATATTGAATCATCCTTGAGATACATAGAGTAAGATTCATCCCTGTTGAGATGGCCTACCTTGACGGATCAACTCTTAACACCAATGATTCTTGAAACTCAACTAGAGATCTATTATAACGGGGCAAGCCCCGGTGGCTCTAACTCACGGATCTGTTGTCCCTCTGTCGCCTCTGCCGCCCCTGGCATGACCAGGGTTTACAAGTATTTATAGAGGTTCTACTCGTAAAAGACTCGGTTTCTAGCAAATAAGGCGGTTGCGCCGATCGACGCAAGTTGTGTATTCTCTGGTTTCTTCTCCGAGTCGGTTCTTTTGTCTTCCACAACTGCCATGTGGGCCTTTTCCTTCGAGATACAGTCTTGTACTGCACGTCGAGATCTTGAAGTTCCATAAATGTTCTAGACAAATATCTTCAAGTATCTTATGTAGATAAACTTCCATAAACATGTGGAATGGGCCTCGGTCACTTTTGTGGGCCAAAACACCCTTGCACCGACCGGCTCATGGACTACGCCAATTGGCGCACTGGGTTTCTTCAGTGCTTTTTATCGGTTCTGGATTCCTGTCCTCTCCAGCATCACTTTAATCACCAATTTTACATGTTTCTGCAATAAAGCTCCAAACAACGCATATACAAATATATAGACAACATCATAGGTAAATGACCTAAATTAGTATCAATTATGCTCTAATTGGAGTAATATTCACATATAAAAGAGACACTTGGGGAGTGCCAACAGTTCCCCCACACTTAAACCTTTGCTTGTCACGAGTAAGTAAAATAAAGAAAAAAAATCAAAGAACATACTCTTTCTATTATAAAAGATATCTCAAATCAGCAAATGTTGAGCATTGTTCTATTGTGGTGTATTTCATATTTGTATTCAGCAAAATAGTTCAAATATGGGCATAAAGCTTAAAGTTTCTCCCCAAGGCAACAAATCATGTCCAACTCACAAATTATAATTTTTCCACACACGTAAATCACTTAAAAGATTGTTGTGAACATAAAGAATCTATCTTCTAAATAATCCAAGGCAACAACTCATCTTTCAAATTACTCAACCTATATTCTATATCATAATGATCAAATAATATTTGTGTAAGGCTTATATGAGTAGCTAGGTAAGGTAATTCAAGGATTGCAAACATAAATTAACAATATATTGTAAAGCTAGGAGATTATTCTTTGTTGGAATTATAGAAACTTATCAAGATGGCCATTAAGAAAGAAAAATTTTAAGAAAGGACTCACACTTGGGATATGTGGACATGCGCATAGAAAAAATTTGATCTTGGAAGAAAAAGAACTCCCATTATCAAATTGCACATGGTTGGAATGATTCATGGCTATATTAGAATGAGTCATATACCATCCCCCCACACTCAAAATTTTGCTAGTCCCTTAGCAAACAACAGAGCTTTTTCCTTTTTTTTTCTTCTTCTTCTATTTTTTTATTTTGCTCTCTACTGCGCCGTTCGGCTCTCAACCCAAATTCACCAATATTTGTTGGTATTTGATTCGTTTGGCTTCAACATTTATTCAAGAATTAAATATAGCCAGAAATATAGGATGTGGTCAAGGAATGATACTCAACAAGATATTTTGGGTTTATGGTAGGATACTCAGCGGAATTTAATTTTTGCATGAGTAATTCAAGGATAGAAAAAGTTACACAAAGATTTTCCATCTTAGTAAAGTTTATACCAAAAAGAATTTAATCCTAACCAAACTCAACCTTCAATTTAATGTTTATCTACAAATCAAAGGTTCAGGAGAATTGCTCTAATTATGGCATTGGTAGGTAAGGATTTTGAAAAGAATAAATTCCAAAGTTCACAACATGAAAATATATTTATGAAAAGATTGGTACTAAGTTATCATCACAAATTGGACAATACAAATGAAGTACATGGGTACTCAAAATTGCTCCACATAAGACATATTTGTTGATTGATCATTAAGTGTAAGTTCAAAATTTTATTCAAGGCTCAACATTATTTGGTCTTGATCAGCACTTTTCAGGAAAGAATAAATAATTCAATTCTCCTAAAAGAGCATAACCGCCACCATTATATTAAGATCAAAACTCAAATACATGGTGATGATTTTTGCACACACTTGCATAAAAATAAAACTACTACTAACTACTACTAACACACTTGCATGAAAGTAAACACATCCGATGCATGGTTTCCCGACCCGCTCACACACACATAAGCAAATAAAGAAAAAGATTGCAAAAAATAAGAGAAAGCACAAACCAGGAAAACGATACACGTGCCAACTCCTAGGTACTCTAGTCAAACGAAGGTGGAGGCGGTGGCTGATCGAAGCCATAGCACCGCGCCTTGAGTCGCTCGAACTCCTCCACCATCGCCTCATGGTTGTCCCTCCATTTGGATATGGCGTCCTCCACACGCTCGATGTAGTGCATGTTGTTATTGATGTACCCCTGCATGGGCACAAAAAAGTCTGCACCGGGCACAGGAGGCACCACAAGTACATGTCCTTGGTACCTGTAGTCGATACCCGCGCTGAAGTAGGGAGCGCCGACCGGCGCAAAGGGCTGTGAACCGCCCGCTGTGTCGCTCCACGCTGGCTGGTACTGCTGAGGCTCCTGGCATGAATTCCAGGAGTCCCACTTGCTGCCGGCTACTGTAGATGTCGCTAGTTGTCGAACTCGCCCACAGAGTCACTCCAGGAGTCCTTCCTCAAGCCAATTTCCTCCCTCCAGCTTGTGATGGAGGAAAACTCCTAGCCCCGCACACGGGAGCTTGATGTTGGTGCCGCCGACATGGAAGCCGGCGCGAACACTTCCCGTGACAATATTGCCATGAGTCATATTCTCACCAATCTCTGTTGCACACTCCCACTTGTTGTCGCGCCCTCCCGGTCCATCGCCGTTGCATATGAGGGCTGCGAGGCGTTGAAGATAGGCCCCGAAGGCCAACTTCTTGCTTGCCTTGCCCCTCTTGTCGAGCCAGCCCCGGACCATCTCCAACATGGGGTTGCAATGAGATGGACTCACGATGGCTTTGTAGAGCCACCACAAGTCCGCATCAGTGACGTTGCTGGAGTCGACCTTGTTGCCTGTGCGCGCCACCAACCACCAATGGAAGACTTGAATGGTCGGATTGCGGATGTTGCCGTGCTTCATCTCTTCCATGAGCGAGAGCCGCCTCTAAAAGGAGTCCAACTCCCCATGTCCCAAGATGCCGGCGATGTCGGTGTCGAAGCCAAAGGCTTGAGCTGCCGTCTCCATGGTCACCATGTAGCTAATGTCGTGGACATGGAAGTTGATGCCTCGTTACTGGCTTTGTCGGTGCTGAGCCTCATTGTAGAGGCAACCTCCATGACGACGTCGAGGTTGTAGTCCATGGGAAGGAGGTGGAAGTCTGCCCAGCCGAGATTGTTGAGCATCCTCCTTATGTCCTCCCACATGCCAATTGTGGTGAGGAAGGTCTTGTCCAAGTTGAAGTTGGGGACGAACCTTCCCCTCACCGTGAGGTAGTGCTGCTGTTCCTCCACGCTCTAGACGGTGAAGCCCTCCTCCACCGTGCGTGGCACGTATACCTGTGGTGGTGGTGATGTGGGAACCCCATGGCTTGCCACCATTTGGCTCCTCGTAGCACGCCCTGTTGGAAGGGGTGCACCGTAGATGGAGTGCCAGGCGCGGATCTCATAGTTTGCCACCGCCGAGCTGGTGGATGCATCACCCACTAACATGTCATCATGAGCATCAAAGCCCCCCCCCCTCACCGAGGAGTCACCGCTCGACTCGCCGTCGCCGCCGGAACTGCTTCCCTGGCGTAGCGTCTTGCCCAACTTGCCAACGGAGGAGCGGATACGATCCATCTGCAAGGATTATGGAATGTGTGCGAGATCGTGGGTAGTGGGGAAGGTGGAAAGATTACCGGGATGGTGTGCCGAACTGGGGGTGCCTGGCCTCCCTTTTATAGTGTGGGAAACTTTCAGGAGAAGAAACCGCCAGAAATATCAAAATTTGAAAGTGCGCCGATCAGCGCAGCGGTATGCCGTTCAGCACAATTCAAATTTTGAATGCTTTGACAATCGTGGTGCTTGATTTCCATCCTTTATGTCGCTTCCCGGTACATCATGTTGGTTGGCAGGGGAACAACACGGAATCCCGATGTCTTGTTGACTGTGCCGATCGGCGTGCCATCTCTTTTTCAGCTTTTGGTCAATTCCGTGTCTCTTCTGCACCGCACACCAGCATAGCAATCATACCTACGCTAGTCGACGCACTAGGGCGCCGATCGGCGCAAGTCGCTTGGACCTCGTCTTTTGGTCCGGTGCTGATCCTGATACCTCGTGTTCATCTCTTTCACCTAATTTTCCACTTTTTCCAATGTTCTTATAGTATTGACATACATAGCGGGGCCAATCTGGTGACTGCACCGAATGGCACTGACACACGCCGTTCGGCGCGACGTCCATTTTTGCTCCTGGCCTCTCGCTTCTTCGCTAGATGTTACTCTTCATCCTTTCCTGCGTCATTTAACAACCATTTTACATGCAAAAATTAATTCAAAAAGATTTTTTATTACCTTGAAAATAGCTCCGTCTCTGAAAATTACTGTGCTGGTTGATTTTTAGCACCCCTTCAATTCTAGGCATCGTCAACCTTCTGTCCTGACCTGGGTAATAACACGCCAATTGGTGCAGATGTGCACCGATCGGTGCAGATGTGCGCCGATCGGTGCAAGCACTTTTCCTTCTTGTTTTTGGTCCTTTTTTGTTTTATTCCTGTGTTGTTAGTCTATAGTATGTATATACACAGTTTTGCATAAATAAACAGACAACACAAGAGCACACAAGAATTAAGCACACACTTTTTTTATTTCTTTTATTCGAAGATTGTTTTTATTATAAGGAAGCAAATTGAAAACACCGGGTTGCCCTCCCGGCCAGCACTAATCAACTTCTATATCTCCCGATCTTTGGGTTGCCTCCTAAGAGCGCTCTAGTTATTTAGAGGTCAAAGAGCTTGACCTCCTCGCAATCAATCAATCCTTAGTGTCGCTGTGCGGGATGTGGGGCCATGACACTACAAGGTTCTCTTATTTCCATGGCTCATATAGCTTGAACGACCTATCCATACATCCCCTCCAATTACTCTCGATGCCACGTTGCCACGGTGTCTTGTATCTCTTCACTTCATCAAAAGTACGACACTCTTCTCCCTTTGGGTGAAACTTGAAAGAGTAGGGAGTCCCATTTATATCAAAGATTATCTCACCACTCCCAACAATAATACTTGCTCTTGCTGTCCTCAAGAAGGGTCTGCCTAAGATCAATAGGGTCCTCGTCCTCTTATCCGTATCAAGCACATTAAAATCAATAGGGATGATGTGATCTCCAATTTGAACAGGTACATCCTCAGCAATTCCATCAGGAAAGCGTACTGATTGATCGGCTAACTCTAAACACATACCCGTAGGCTCCAATTCAGGCAAATTGAGACTTGTGAATATATGATGGGGCATAACACTTACACTTGCTCCAATATCGCATAAGCACCTATCAAATATCCTTGTTCCAATCATGCATTTGATTCTTGGTGATCCAGGGTCGGGTTTCTTCTCAAGTGCAACATCATTGATTGCCGCCGTAAGCTCCTTAGTAACCTTCACAACCTCCTCAGAAGCTAGAGACTTCTTGTTTTGCATCATGTCCTTAATGTACTTGGCATAGGTGGATACTTGAATAGCTTCAACAAAAGGGACATTGATGTAAAGCTTCTTCATAATATCAACGAACCTTGCAAATTGCTCATCATGTTGCTGCGCTCTTTCTGTCTTTATCAGCAGTTGAGTATCCAGGAATGTGGCTGGGCCATGCGCCTCTGTCTCCATGCCTATTTTCAGACCAGAGAGGTCAACATCCTCCTCGCGCCGATTGGCGCTTTCAGGGAGCCGATTAGTGCCGTCAGGACCGTCGTGCCGATCGGCGCATGGTGTGCGCCGATCGGCGCGGGGCTTCCTTGCTCCCGCAAGGTGCTCTGGATCTTCTATTTGTTTTCCTGACCGTGTGGCTATTGCCTTCAACTGCTCTGCAGACTTTGTATTGCCAGGAATAGCCCCTTTGTTGCCTTGAATGGCTTGCGATAACTGTCCCATCTGTTGCTCCATAATCTTGGTATGCTTCAAAATCTACTCATTGGAGTTCCCAATTTCTATCACCTTGTTATTAATTCCCTCAAGGACACGATCAATCTCATTGAATTTAGCTTGATTGTCCTTGTTGATCTTCTCTTGAGCTTGGATGAACTCATGACATTGGAGACAAAGTGGGATAGAATTTTGCATGAATGAACTAGGAGAGAAAGAACTCCTTTGATGCTGATATTGGGGCTTCCATCTACAATTTTTCATATATTCTAGCATCTTCATCTCTTCAGGGCAATCTTTCTGCACATGACCAACTTCTCTACACTCACTACAAGTGGATCGTGATTCCGCTAGCTTGAGTGGCTCATCCTTACGGATATAAAGATTATTGTCCAACCTCCTTTGAATAGCGTCGAGGCGATCTATAATCAAGTCTTCATGAGTCCTCTCAATCACACACTTCACCACTCCTTTTGAAGGTTGCAGATTCCTTGAACTTCTCTCACCATACCATGATTGATTTTCAACTAGCAACTTTATCAAATTCTTAGCTTCGGTGGGAGTTTTTGACATGAATGAACCTACAGTTGAAGCATCCAAGTGTTGACGAGATAGTTGATTCAATCCTGTGTAAAACCTCTCAACAACTTCTCCAACCATCAAACCATGATGAGGGCATGCATCCATATATTCATTGTATCTCTCCCATGCTTCTCCAATGCCCCATCAACATTCTGTGTAAATCTAAGAATCTTATTCTTCAAAACTTGAGTCTTACCAAGAGGGAAGTATTTGACCAAGATAACATGTTCCACACCATCTTTACTGGGTTTTCCAATCCATTGTACCATTGCTTGGGGTGTCCAACTATAGAGAAGGTGAATAGCCGTACACGTGCTTTGTCTCCGGTCAATCCCGCTATCTTGAATGTACTACAAACCTCAAGGAAGTGTTGCAAGTGATGATTGGGATCTTCTCAACCTATGAATGGTTGTTGCGTCACTATTCCAACATATCTCTCCAATTGATATAGAAGTTGATCTTGAGCTTCTTGGAAATCTGTCTTGACAACATTAGTCAATTGAGGCTTGAGACGATTAACCATAGGTTCCTCTGCCATCTCCTCTTCTTCTTGATCTTGAACTGGGGCTTCTATTGTGAATAATGCTCGAGGGGTGGTGTGGATTGCTTCTCTAGCTAAATCTCCAAGTGACTTGCTTCTCTTCTCCGCTGTTCTCTTCTTGTGAAAGAGCCTTTCTGGATCATCGGTGTAATTAGAGGGTTTGTTTGACTTAGGACCGTCCATACCTGTTTGTCGATGACCTATACCCGGGGTACCTCATATAGAAGGAAAGTGGAGGTAGACTCCTACTAGGATAAGAGCAGTAGACCGACTAGGACTCCGCCATGTAACCCTGTCCCCCTGGAAATATAAGGACGGGCAGGGGTCCTCCTCAAGGGAGAAGTTCAATTAGATAGATCCCACAGGACATAGATTAGACACAACTAGACATCATCGTCTAGGTCTACCCTCCTCATCTAGATCTATGATCTAGACATATCAATACAAATACCACAGAACACAGGACATAGGGTTATTATCCTTCGGGAGGCCCGAACCTGTCTACATTGGTGTCTTGTGTTACCATTGTCTCTCGATCTCGCGCATACCCCTGTCCTACCTATAAATCCACATAGATGAACTACCCTATGTCTGATGCCGAGATTAAGTCTCGACACTGTTAGTCTCACTTAACATAATATATGTACTAAAGAGATGAGTAAAATAAAGCACAATAACTAAACACTAATATATCAAACAATGTTTAAAAACCTGCTATGGTCCCCGACAACAGCGCCAAAAAAGGAAAGCTTGTTGGTCATAACTACGCACCGACTTATATACCATAAGAGGACAGTGTACGATTGTAGCACTTTTTCCCTTGAATTGAGTATTCCAAGGTTTATCGAATCCATAGAGACCTTAGGGGTAATTAAACAAAATTAACAGTAAAAGATCTAATCAAAGCTACTGTCGAATTCAGGTTGCATGAGGGGAGACTGGCCAACGCAAAGGTGCGCCAGACAATAAATCTGTCGTTGCGCCGATCGGCGCAGGCGTTGAGCCGATCGGCACATTAGTAAATCTAAGCCAAAGTGCGCCAGATGCCTTGTAAGCCTATGCTGTTAAGTGAGTAGCCAGATATCTACTAGTGAGATCGTAATCGAAAAGTCTAATTAAATAGCATCATAATGGGTAATTACAAGGATCAATGAAAACCTATAATAAATAAGACCACCCTGCTTTTCGAGCGGCTCCCAATTTATCGCTGCCGAGAGGAAACCCTTAATCGTGCGAGTATCTTACCCTACTCAACTATCCAATAGTGCTGCGCATGCTTAGTGCCGTCACCGCTAAACCACACTACTAGCATCATCAAGCAACTATAAGCAATACAATGTCCGAATACTATCCTAATCACCACGATCAAGATAATATCTACTTACTTAGCCTAGAACTAAGCAATTGGAATAGGCACATGCATGATTATAGAATCAAGATAGACAAATCACCAAAACCATCATCAACATATTCAATCCCCCTTGATATACATAGAGTAAGATTCATCCCCGTCGAGATGGCCTACCTTGACGGATCAACTCTTAACACCAATGGTTCTTGAAACTCAACTAGAGATCTATTCTAATGGGTCAAGCCCTGGTGGCTCTAACTCACGGATTTGTTGTCCCTCTGTCGCCTCTGCCACCCCTGGCGTGACCAGGGTTTACAAGTATTTATAGAGGTTCTACTCGTAAAGGACTCGGTTTCTAGCAAATAAGGCGGTTGCGCCGATCGGCGCTAGATTTCGCCGATCGACACAAGCCATGTCTTCTCTGGTTTCTTCTCCGAGTCGGTTCCTCTGTCTTCCATAGCTACCATGTGGGCCTTTTCCTTCAAGATAAAGTCTTGTACTGCACGTCGAGATCTTGAAGTTCCATAAATCTTGTAGGCAAATATCTTCAAGTGTCTTACATAGATAAACTTCCATTAACATGTGAAATGGGCCTCGGTCACTTCTGTGGGCCAAGACACCCTTGCACCGACCGGCTCATAGACTGCACCGATCGGCGCACTGGGCTTCTTCAGTGCTTTTCATCGGTTCTGGATTCTTGTCCTCTCCAGCATCACTTTAGTCACCAATTTTACCTGTTTCTATAATAAAGCTCCAAAACAACGCATATACAAATATATAGACAATATCATAGGTAAATGGCCTAAATTAGTATCAATTATGCTCTAATTGGGATAATATTCCCATATAAAAGGGGCACTTAGAGAGTGCCAACAATGTCATCAGTCTGGATCTTGTCCTTGGTGGGCTTCTTTATGGGAATTACCGTCTCGGTCTGCTCCTCTGTGTCGACTGCCTTCTGGATCTCCTGCCGGTCAGACATCATCAACTGCTTATTGGCCATCTCACAACTTTATACATCGCAATCAAAAGAATTCCGAAGATCAGAGTGGAGGGAGATTATTCTGTTGGGGCCTGGCATCTTAAGGATGAAATATGGATAATGCAGAACTACCTTGAATTTAGACATCGCTGGTCGACCGATGATAGCATGATATGCTGAGTCAAAATCGGCCACCTAAAAGAGAATGCGCTCCGTCCTAAAGTTCTCCTGGGTCTCAAAAGTGACATGCAGACTGATCTGTCCAATAGGAACTGAAGTCTTGCCGGGCACAATCCCATGGAAAGTTGAAGAGCTCGGCTAGAGGTCATTGACTGTTAGACTGAGCTCTAAGAGAGTCTTGGTGAAGATTAAGTCCAAATTGCTTCCTCCATCAATGGGTACTTTGTTGAACTTGACTTCCTTCATCGTGGCAGCAAGTACCAGCGGGTATCAACCTGTCTTTGGTAAGTGCTTGGGATGATCCGACCGATCAAAAGTAATCTGTATTTTAGACCACCTCATGAATTGAGGCATAGCCGATTCCACAGAATTGATCTCCCGTAATTCCAGCTTTTGCTTGCGCTTATACACATAGGCATTCGGTCCTTCGAAGATGAAGTTGACTTCCTTGCAGGGCTCCTGGAACTCTCCTGCATCATCCTTGTCGCCACCGTCCTTAGTTTTGTCTTTGCCATTGTGTCTCAGTGGATCTTTGGCCACCTTGAGCGCAGTAGTCACAAAACCCTTCAGTCAGTAGCATTCCTTTGCTTTGTAGTTTCCCTTTGAGTGCTAGAGGCACGGGCCACTCAGCAAGTCATCCATGGTTGGTTGGTTCGTTTGAGGATTCTTCTGAAAATGGTCTACTGTATGAACCATGTTGTCAGACTTCCTCTTCTTGTCCTTCTTGGAAGACTCAGGCTTGTCCGACTGCTTCTCCTTGCCTTTCCCTCGAATGTCATCTAATGCTGACTCACCCAATGCGAACTTGTCAGTGATCTAAAAGCAATCCTGAGCAGTCAACTTAAGGTCATGATTCCTCCAACCGATTTTCCGGACCAAGTCATCACTGCGGATCCCTCCTTGGAAGGTAGCAATAATTTGTTGGTCTGGGACATTGGGGATCTCAGTCTTCTTAGCACAGAAACACTTGATGTAGTCGCGAAGAGGTTTTTTTTTTATCTTCTGCTTGATCCGAGTGAGGTCAAAGTGGTTTCCTGGTCGATTGCAGGTGACTTGGAAACTTTCAATAAGCTTCTTGTTAAGGTCTCCCCAAGAGGTGATTAACTCCTCTGGAAGAGACGTAAGCCATATCCGAACGGCTAGATCAAGGCAGACCAGAAGGTAAATTGCCATTACATAGGAATCACCTCCGGTCGACCGAATTGTCGTACTGTAGAGTTGCAGCCACTCCTGAGGGTTGGTCTGACCATCTTACTTTTTGATAGGGACCGGCTTGAACCCTTTTGGCCATCGAGCTATGCGAAGTCTAGGGACGTAAGCCTTGATGCCATCGATTTCTACATCAGTAGGGGTCGATGACTGCCTGTGTCGGTCTGGAGACGGAGTTGGGTGATGGCGGTGTCGCAGATCGACATCATCATCATGAAGACATCGTCTATTATCATCATCATTATTATCACGCCGATCCCGATCGTCTCATCGACGTCGGTCATCATGGTTGTTTCTTGGAGGAGGGTTTTGTCGGTCTTCTCGCCGGTCGTCCCGTCGGTCGTTCTGTCAGTCATCCCACCAGTTGTCAGTTCTCCGATCATGGCACTCCTCCTCGTAGCGTCGGTTGTCCCAAGCGCGTTCTTCGTAGTGGGAATTGATGGTATCTCATCCATCACGGATACTGAGAATTTCTCAGATCTTCATGCCTATGTTGACCTCGTGAAGTTGCGTGGCTAGAGCTTGTTACCGACTGTGATCTGTCCTTGGCATCGTCTTGAGCTGCAGCAGCCTTGAGCATAGCCACTGCCTTAAGCATTGTAGGGGTCTGATAGTTTGCATCGGCCATTAAAGTGTCGAGCAACATTTTAGCCCCAGTGATATTGTTTTGAGGAGTGTCATAGACCATGACGCCATCTACTTCAATATCTGGCCCAAGATCTAGTCGGCGCACAAGGCGTGATCTGCACGACCCTCTCGGTCGATGGCGGTGACCGACCGGTAAGTCATCGATTGGAGGACTATCGTCATGTTGACCTTCTTTGACTGGTTCTTCTATGTGGCCATCGTCTTCATGGCCGTCTTTTAGGTCATCCTCCTCATCCTCGTCCCCCGAAGGATTTCCTTCTATATCAACCATGTTGACAGTAAGGGGGTAAGAATAGGCTGATCCGACCGAGCCCTCATCAAAGGACCGGGGCGACTTTGAGTTGTTCCCTAAGGATGGATCTACTTCATTGAATCTGAGTGGGACCAACGTAGGGATCAGATCAGACGGGCTCGATGATCATGCCATAGAAATGGCTGCGGCCGAGTCGGATCTTTGCTTTTCCTGACCTAAGGCTCTGTTGTCGCTAACCGTGAAGTGGAGTGATCCGAAGGAGATCTTGAAGTCTGGGTGAGTATTGAATGATGGGAATTTTGGCCATCATAGTTGACGGAGAATCTCAGCGAGCCTTGTCCCCTTCCTGGCGCACCAACTGTCGAAGCTTGATCTCGACAGTAAAAATATAGGGTTACATCGAGACTAAGAACTATGATGGTTAACACAAGACACCGATTTAGACAGGTTCAGGCTCTCTCGATGAGAGTAAAAACCCTATGTCCTGTATTTGTGGTTTTTATTGCTTGTAATCTAGTGTCCCTCGATAGGGGTACCCTGCCACCTTATATATCCAGTCGGCCGGGGGTACATGAAGAGTCCTACTCGTAATCTATAAGGATTTACATAGAAAATCTATCTCTAATTGCCTTGCGCTCCAAGCTGACTCGGTCGGATTCCTTGTTGATGAAGTACCCGGTCAGCTACCGACTTAGGCATATCTAAGGATACCCGTAAGGCAAGTATCCCACAGGTACAAACTTGTGACGGTCTTCACAACCAATCATGATAGGCTCAATGATCAACACCTAACCGGTCTAGGTCTCACTATAGACCAAGAGCAACAGCCTAGATCACACCCTCAAGGACACCCTAGCCTTAGATGTGCAAGATGCTCTAGTTACTCTCCTCTAGCACTCTCAAGATATGCAATATCTCCTCCTAGTGCTCTCCTCTCTTCCTCTTGGACCTTACCAAATGCTCTCAGGTATTCCACTAGACAAGAGTTGTCTCCAAGACCCCAGCAACAAAGTTATATAGGCTTCCAACCTCTAACTAGTCATTGCTCCATGAAATCAGCTTTCTGGGCCTACTGACCGGACTGTCTGGTCACTGCAAACTCTGGCTCCAAGGGCTCTGCCCACTGCTGACTCCTCTGCTGACAGGACCGTATGGTCAGCTGATCGGACCGTCCGGTCCATTTCTCTCTCCAGTCCAGAAAAATTTCAGACTCAACTTCCTCTTTGCTCTCTGCAACTCTTACTGACTGGACTGTACGGTAAGTAGACCGGACCATCTGCTCACTATGAATTCTGGCATAGATAGATTCCTCGCTGCTCACTGTAAGTTCCAGACATCTTCACCTAGTGACCGTTGTTGGTCGTAACTACGCACCCACTTATATATCGTAAGAGGACGGTGTACGATTGTAGCACTTTTTTCCTTAATTTGAGTATTCCAAGGTTTATCGTATCCACTGAGATCTTAGGGATTATTAAACAAAGTTAACAGTAGAAGATCTAGTCAACGCTACTGTCGAGTTCTAGTTGCATGAGGGGAGACTGGCCAGCGCAAAGGTGCGCCAGACAACAAATCTGCTGTTGCGCCGATCGGTGCTGAAGTTAAGCCGATCGGCACACTACCGAATCTGTGATCGCGCCGATCGACGCTGGGGTTGAGCCGATCGGCACACAAATGAATCAATGAAAGGACCAATTTTACCTGTTTTTGCAATATAGCTCCAAAATTAGCATCAATTAGCATCAATTATGCTCTAATTAGGGTCATATTCACATATGAAAGGGGCACTTAGGGAGTGCCAACAACCGTATTGTCCGGTCACCATTGACCCCTCTGTCCGGTCACTATGTCCAGAAGCTGAAACTTGTCGTCTTTGCTTGACTTTGTTTCCTGGCTTCTCCGAACAGCTCCTTGGCTTCTCCATTATCATCTAGTGCCTGTGATTTCATCGAGCAACCTTGCACATCACCAACTAGACATGACCTAAGAGAAATGACCTAGACCCCCTTCATAGTCCGGTTTTTCCTATGGACTCAAATCCCTAACAACTAGACAAGTGTTCCTAACACTTGTTCCATAGCTTGTCCTCAGCTTTGATCCATCTCCATGAACCCTTGGACTCCATCAAGCTCACAAGTCTCCATGCTTGCGGTCATTGTCATCAATCGCCAAGGCAACTATCATCCGTTATGATTTGTAGTAGAGTGTAGAGATGATTCTTACATAGACAACACTTGTCTAGATATTAGCCCACAATTTCATAGTTGTCATCTATCACCAAAACATTCATACCTTGGGGATCCTATCAATGGATATGAAGCTTACGATCTCCACCTTTTTGGTGATTGATGATAACCACTACTTATCATAATCTTATCAATAAACAATAGTACTAAAAGAGCTACACTAAGATCGAGAGGAACCTCAAAAGCATAAGAGAGAAACACACAAGGTCCTGCTCAAATAAGCATCATCAAGAGCTAAGAGGAATAAGGAAGAAAGGCGCACTCTAGATGATATGTATTTATGTCATGTGAACATATTTAATAAGAGCGTAAGGACATGCAAAGCAAGACAACAATGCAAGGAATAAATGATGATATGCAATTGGTTAGCATGACAATTGAGAAACCATGTGGATATGTGCCATGGTTTGCAATATATGTGATGAGTAATTGACTTGAGCGGATTTTGTGTTTGAGTTGAAATGTGTGAATTTGGAGATTGCATGAGTTTGTGCATGTCATGGTTTTGACTAACTGGAGTTGGTGGAGGTATTGGTGAAGTTGTAGGAGTTGGGAAATGTACTTGCTTGTCTCATGATGTGTAGGTCAATGGAGTCGACTTGGCGGTCAACGGCGAGAGGATCGGGCACAAGTAGGGGACTTGGGGCCGGACGATCGGGATGCCAGGTGAAGTCAAGGGTGATTCACACCATACTCATGGAGAGGCAAGAAGCATGGATGGTTTCGCAGTTGAGCCTCAAAACCGTGGTGGTGATGAAGATAGCGTTTCGACCAAGTCAAGGCGAGCGGGATGCTGGTGCAAGTGACAAGGGGGCCCGATGGACACGGACTGAGAGAGACTTGCCGGTGGTCAGGATCGTGGGACAAGGTGACATCAACATCGAGAAGTCGCGCTTTGAAAAGCGTGCAAAGCGGTTTCCCGGTTTGGGCCTCAAAACTAGTGGCGGGATTGGTGGTGCATATGGCACCATCGCGGAGCTTGCGTCGAGGCAAAGCAAAGTTGTGAATGGTCCGATGGCATTCGGGCGATGAGGAGAAAGATGGATGATTATGCCCCTGGTGGTAGGTGGGTATGTTATGTAGGTCAAGGCTAGTGTTGTCATATGGACAATAGACCTTGTGCCTATATAAGTAGAGGTAGGGCTGGTGGAAGAGGTGCCTCTCTTTCCCTTGGCCTTGCCTTAGGTCTTCATTCCAAAGTGCTAGGAGAGGACTTCATGTCATAGTAGAGAGGAGAGGGTGTGTGTGAGACATCTCTTGCTCTTCCAAATAGTGGGAGGATGAGGGTGGCTTCCTAGCCTTGTACCTATAGATCTTGTAAGCATATTTTCATGATATGAGATTTATTTTCGTGCTCAAGATCTCCCTCTTTCCCTAAATCCCAAATTTCTCTTTTTCTCTATTTTTGGAGCTATTTTCATGGAGATTTTCGATCTCGTTTTTTAGTGGTTTTGGTATGAATTTCTTGAGGGATCTTGGTGCTAGGACATGCCTAAACATTCCTCTATGGACCCTTGATTGAATCCTAGGCAAGAGCACCTTCGATTTCATGGATTTCCTCAAGAACATTCAAACCCTAGAACTTTCGGTAAAACCTCAAATTCGTGATGAATTCTTGAGCTTTTTGTGTGATTCCACTTGGAGAAGGAAAGTCCTACCATGAGACATCTGCTATCCATGTTTCGTGATTTTTGGAGTTTGTTTGGATAGGTTTTGGTAATTTCCTTGCCAAGTTTCGAGCACAGTTTTGGTTTTGGAAAGTGTCGATCAGCACTGCCGATGGCTGGACCGGCACTGCCCATAGCCTGAACTCACAGCGACACTCAAGTGACTCAAATCTGAACCCCGCACTGGCACTGCCGATGGCAACAACCGGCACTGCTGATGTGCTCCTTTTCTGAATCTTGAGAACCGCACACCGGCACTACCAATTGGTGTGACCGGCACTGCCGATGGACCTAACCGGCACTGCCGATGGGAGTCCAGAGAGGTCTGACTTGTGTACATTTCTTGACTATTCGGAGTCTTTTCAGTTCTCTTTAGTTTCCACTATATTCCACTGCTGTTGTTGATCACTCCTAAGGGTAGCACATCACAAGTTGGTATGTGTAATCTTGGTGATCGGTTTTGAGGTTGGCTTGGGTCATAATTAAGACATAGGTCAAGCTCTTGAGAAGGATTTTAATTGGATCCCATTCACCCCCCTCTGGTCGCCTTCTCGGTCCTTAAACAATGCATAGGAATTAAGAACAAGCAATCATCATCATGGAATCATACACAGGCATATAGGACACGTAAGGAATACAAGACACTACATATGAAAATAAACCAAGTAAGATCAAGATGAGTCAAACACAAACGAATGAAAGCCATGACTCATCAAAATCCATGAACACCGAATAACTCCATGAAAATAAGATCCAAAAGTATCTAACTCCCAAAACCAATGTACATGTATGCTCCCCCTAGATACAAGCTACTCTCAATCGCACAGGATCACACTCTAACTCCCCCTAGACCTATAACTACTTCTCCCGCTTTGCCAACAAGCACTAAAAAGCTGAAAACTGAACATCTACGCGGCCGTGGTCGAAGGAATTGGTGTAGCGATGTCCTCTGAGGGCTCTACTCCTGGCTGCTCCTCTGTTGGATCCTACGGTGCTCCCTAAGCCTGTGCCGCCTGAGCATCCATCTACTCGAAAAGGTCAAGGTCTACAGGCGACTCAAACCCTATATCCTGCCCTGCTGGTGGGACCATGGATGTCTCCTTGGCAATAGTCGCTTGGAGAAGAGCAAGGTCATCCACGTCCTCCTGAGTGTAGCCTCGATGGACCAGATCCTCTACTACCTGAGGTGTAAGAGTGCTGAGCATAGCAGTGGATGGTGGAGCTATAGCTATCTCTGGGGCTGCCTAGGAGTCTGCACAAGAGGTGCGCACTATGTCTGAGAACAGACTCGTGACTGGTAGCTGGGAGGCGGAAGATCATGCCATTTGTGAGGTTTAAGAATGTGTCGGTGAGGTGAACAACGCAGACACTGAGAAGGTAGACACGGGGGAGAGCTGAGTCATTGGAGAGAACGTCTGTCCTGCTCCCCCTGTCGATAACACCCCTTAGAGTTACAACCCACTGGACTGAGCTATCATCAAAGCAGTGAAGGGTCCTGGGTGTGTCGGTAGCGGCTGAAACTGTGGAAGTGAAGACTATCCCTGCTGCTGGCTAGCCTGCCTCTGAGTCATCTCTTCCATCTAAGTCATCAGGGTGGTCAAGATCATCATATGCTGTCTCTGAAGCTCTGCCTGTCCCGTGATGACCTCCATCATCTGACATCTATCCTTAGCTGTGCTCTGAATGAACTCACTCAGGCGTCCTGCTAGTGCTGCCACTGTGATAGCATCCTCTGACTGTGATATCGTAGGCTGGAGAGGAGCTCTAGTGCTAGTTGACTCAGGAACCACCGTCTCTGGATGAGCTGCCTGCTCATGAAGGACCGGCAGTGACTCCTGCTCCTCCTCTCCCGTCTACTGACTAGAGGCGGACTGTGATGCCCTGGGGACTCAAGGTGCGTAGCTGGTGGTCACCTCAGCGAACGCATCGTACTGCTCCTCTGTCACTAAGCCCATACTCTTCAGGAGATAGCAAATGTATGGAGCATAGACCAAGTGATGTGCTCCTACCCTCTTAGAAATAACTTCCTCCATCTCTCCAATTAGTAAGTCTGCCAAGTCAAACTGTTGCCTCCTTAGAATAGCTGCTATATCCCATTGGTGAAGTAGAATGAACTCCTCTTTATAGCTAGACCTGGGGACGATAGACCTAGTGACTATCGCTCTAACCACCTTGGCCTCTGCGGTGAGTCTCGCAGGGCCTCTCTCAAAGCCTGGGGTATGTGGTGATAGAAAAGCAATCAACACCATGTTGTCTGAAGGTAGCTCCCCTCCCTGTGGACTGCGAGGTGGCTCAATGGACGGGTAGGCACTCCTATAGAGTTGAAGGTCTGAAGCAAGAAATCCAAATTGGCAATGAGATTCCCCCTGGTCACACGCTGTGGCTGCCCTCTGAACAAGAACCAGAACTCTGAGCGGTCTCTGGCAATCCATAGTGTAGCATAGAACTCTAGATTAATTTCCTCTCTGAACCTGTAGGACTCTATGACCAGCCCTGCGAGACCAGGTAAGTATGTGAAATACTGGTCCATGTCTGTCCTAGTGGCCCTCCTCATGGCCTGGTAGGTAGTATACTGCTATGGCACAAAAACCTTATCCTTGCCCTTTAGGGAGAGGTAGCGTCTCAACCCCTCTCCAATCCTTCTCTGGACACCTATCCAGTACTTCTCTCCTGCAGCGGGATCTCTAGGGACTAGAACCCACTGCTTGAAGGAGATAAGACGAAGAGTCTTAAGGTCCTTTGCAGGAACCTTAAGTATGTCTTGTCTTCCCGGATGCCTGAACCAATCTCTGAAGCCTCCTAGTGCACATTGCACAGGTGCACTACGGGTCTCCTGTCCGGTGAGCTGACCTCTGGGGTCCAGCCTAGTCCTCTTCTTGCTCTTGGGTTTCTCAGCCATCTTACCCTTGCCCTTGTCCTGATCTGAGCCTGCCATCTCTACTGTTGGCTGATGTTACTGCACGCATGTAGGTATATACAGGATAAGCATAGAATCTATATAAATCTACAAGCAAAGCATCCCTAGGAAAGAATGTGCAGTAGAAATCCTAGCACTGAATGAAGGACATGATCACTAGACAAATAAGACAATGTGACAACAGTGATCATCGACTATATATGGCTAGTGCGAGTCATCTAGTGTATAGTCAAATAATTTGCAATAAATCTAACTGTAGACTAGATGTGAGACAACCCTAGACATGCAATTACTAGATAATCATGGAATTATTTTGCAGCAAGGTTGAGTCAATTAGCTAATTAATGCAACTAATCATGAGCAGTCAATTTAATTGCATCAATTAAAACTAATTACTCGGAATTAGGCCATAAATGATGAAAGGGAGATAGGCTCAATACCTTGGGATGTCCCGAAGCCAAGCACCAAACGGAACACAATCGATTTTCGAAAAGATCAAGACTTGGACTTTGCTGGCATTGGAGGGGTGAGAAGAAAAGTGGCAAACTTTGGCCAAGCACTTGAGGTGGAGGAAGCTCGGCTCTGGTGGAGGTCTAGGGCAAACGCGCATGCGAGGGAGCAGATGACGGCGGTGGCGCACGGTGACGATGGCACTGCTGGTGCCGGTAGCGAAGAGAAAACTCGGCAGCGGTGCTCTGATGGCGCTGTGGCGGGTGGCTACACGTGAGCGCATGAGCAGGCGGGTGCACGAGTGTGCGTGACTATGTGCAGAGGCGAGCGGGGGTGTGTCAGGAGCGCGGCACAGCGGCTCGTTGGCGGGGAGGCATGGCAACATTGATGACATGGAGCGAGGCGGCGAGTCTAGAGTGGGTTCTTGGCATCGGGTGTCGAACAAGGATGAAACCAAACAGTGACTTCTGATTTTGACCTAGGTCAAAACAAGAGCCAATGACTGAGATCCATCAAGAACAAAATCAACGGTTCAGATCAGGAATCGTAGCGCATGATCAACCGTAGTGACTGGACGGTATGACCGGACTATCCGGTCAGCTTTGGGTCTACTGGCCTTTGAGCAGACCGGATGGTACGGTCTCTAGGACCATTCTGTCTGGTCTCTGCGACCTGACTCCCTCTAGGCTCTGTGCACAGAGCCACTGACCGGACTATACGGTCCAAAGATTAAACTGTACGGTCACTCTGGAAATATTTGCTGAATCAAGGAATTTCTTCATTCTCCAAGTGCCCTTGCTAAACACTCAAATAAACACTGCACTTGGAATATGAAGGGAACTCTCAAACACTCCTTTTTCAAGTAGTGACACTTTATGGCCTTATAATTTTTGCAAATGCCAAATGGAAGATCGAGAAAATAAGAACCAAGGCAAATAAGAGCCAAAAGGGTATATATGAGCCTTAGTCCATGAACTGCGCGAGTAGATTTAACCTCAGAGTTCATAAGAATTTGGTCAATGGGCATGAAGCACAATCCTTTCCTATGGTCACACTTGTGGTGATTTAATCTCATATAAAACATGAGGCACAAATATCTTCAAGTGTGACAAGCCTCCTTTGTGTTTTCTATATGATGCATGCAACAAGCATTTTACATATGCATTGAAAGTAAACAAGCCATGTGAATGCAAGCAAAGTTAAACAAGACACAAAGGAAACCTAACAATGTCAAGTTTGAACCCCTCCCAAGCTTACTTTTGGTCGTAGTTACTCACCCACTTATATACCACAAGAGGACGATGTACAGTTGTAGCTCTTTTTCCCTCAAAGTATTCCAAGGTTATCGAATCCACAAGGAATGAGCAGAACTGTTACTATTAAAGGATTACTAACAAATTGCAATGGTTGGGTTGGTGTGAATGGTGATGGTGAGAGAGTGGTGGGTGAATGCCATTGGAGATGTAACAGGATAATGAAGCATTCTCTTCTTAGGATTGGTTCACTAGCATGTAACCTTATTCTTATCAACTCGAGTGATGACCTTAATATTCTACAAGACATGGTAGTTTCGTTCGCCCGAGCTTTCACTACAGAGGTAATTAGCTCCCCACTAGTTTCTTGCACTATGCAATGGGCAGAAGTGTATTGGCCTATACACTAATGGAAGGGGATAAATAGATGCGCAATTAAGTTCATCACATAGATTAAATTAATCAAGAGAGTATCAATAAGTATGAGGGTTACATGACCAGATCCCCGCACCAGAGAAGAGAATATGAGACTACTCGCTCATCCTCCCACATAGCAGAGGGATGGGAAATAGCGCTAGAACGCGCACGAGCCGATTGGCGCAAGCGTCGCGCCAATCGGCGCGATCTTCCTTCCGGTGGGTTTCGTCGGTGTTGATCAACCTTCGTCACCAATATCCTTGAACCCTTGTTCTAACAACTCAATCTTACGATTGCCTTCTCCCTGTTGCCTCCTTGGTTCTTGATAGTTATCTTCCTTTTATACTCGACGGTATTAGGTCAACTTGCACCGACTCTGACTCATATTCGGTTGGGCCTTCATCTTTGTCGGACTTGGGCTTGTCTTCGCCATCTTTTCCTCCTGCGCCGATCGGCGTGGTATCGGAGCCAATTGGCGCGGCCAAGTATCTGGCCCATCTTCATTGCTCTTTAGTCCTTTATCCATAATTGCCCTGTTTTACACCTGTTTTCTGCGATTACATCCAAAACAGAACAACTACAAATATATGTAGCAATAAAATCATCCACACTCAAATCATTGCTAGTCCTTGAGCAATACAAAATCAAATATGTAGCAATAATCTTCACATCATCTCTCATGCAATCAATCTCAATCATCATTTTTACTTGTTACTCCACCACGAAGATTTTTCTCTCATCTTCTTTTTAACCAATCGACATTTCATACTTGAACTTACCACAAAACCTTTTCAAAAACAATTTTAGTTTTCTTCAACCCATCTTTAGCATGAAACATCAAGCATTTGGTCTTCTCTAAATCTCTCAAGTGTATTTCCTTCCCTCTCCTATTTAATCAAGGATTATATGTGGATCTTGGAGGGCTATATAACTAAATTAAACCATAAGGTTAACCATGTCAACATTGTGTTCAATCATGCCCACTAAGAATGAATTTTCTTGGAAAAGAACTTTAATGGAGAAGAGGAATTATAGGAAGATGTTTCAATGAGAACAATAATAAAGAATTGGAAATAATCAGGAAGCTGCTCTCTTTAATGACCTTATTGCCTCTCAGAGAATACTTTTTCTCTTTATCTCTTTTTGTAACGGCGCTGATCAGCACAATACTGCGCTGGTCGACACGGTCTTCTTTTCTTTCACTCTTTTTTAATTTTTTTTCTTTCTTCTGTTCTTTCACTCTTTTTCTATTCCCAAAATAATCAGCAATTTCTGTCTTGTACCAGTAGCAAAAATTTTCTGAATTCCCTTTTATTTTAGAATATAGGTTGTATCAAGGAGGATTGAGAAACAAAGATGTATGGGCTCTATGATAGCAAGGAATTTAAATGGATAAGAATGGCTAGAAATATAGAGATAAACAAATAGATCATCCTATCCTAACTTGGTCAAAATCATGAGCAACAAGTTGACAAAGTTACTTACAATCCAATTAGTTCAAATGTGTAGCTTGCTCTCATTCACTCGGCTATGTAGGCATATTTAAACCTTGCTTTTGCTTTTAGCTTATGATTAGTCAAAAGAAATATTCATAAATACAAAGCTCAAAAGTTAAGTGGTAACCAACTAATTCAAATAATCAACCAATCGATCATCAATAAGACAAGATAAATAGTATGGGACACTTTCAATTTGACAATCGACACTAACTTTATTAAAGACAATGCAATAATTCAAACTACATAAATTACCTTAAAGCAACTCTAAATATGACTCATGACTCTCTTAAGCACGCACAAACTTAATAAACACAAAACAAATGATAAACTAGACTCAAAAATACTTAAAAACTATGACTAATGGCAAAGCTCTTCCCCCACACTCAAAAATTGCAATGTCCTCATTGCAAGAGAAGAAACTCAATACACTAATCATGTAGACCATGCCTGTTCAAGACTCGAAAAATTCGTCTTATATTCCTTATGAGAAAAGTGTAGTCCGCTTCATTCATCTCGATTGTATCCTGGATTCTCCGATCCACTTCCCTTTGATGCCTGTAGGCATGATCCCTGTCTAAATACAAGCGCTCAATATTCCTTCGGCAGACATGATAGCAAACGGGTGGTTGCAGATTATAATTTTTGACACTGTAGGGAGAGACACTGTTCAAACTCCTCTGAGCCGATCGGCGCAGTGACTGAGCCGATCGGCGCGGTGGTGTTCTTTCATCACCGCGACTGCCTCCACTTCCCTCTTCATTACCATTAACTCTTGTTGAAGTTCCTACTGCCCTGTCATCACTGCATGCTGCAGGTGTTCCCCAATTTTCAAACTTAGGACTACCAAAGCTTCTTCACATATCAGAATCATCACCCAAATATCCAGACATACTAGGGTCACCACTTTTCAAAGTTTCCAAACAGTATAATGAATCAAAGTTGCTATCCTATTCAGAATACTTTCGAATTGGCTTACCCAATAGTCTAGAGGATCTTTGAACCTCTGGTGTAGTCTTACACTTCTTTGCAGTGGGTACTTCGTTGTCACTTGGCAGAGTTGTTAGATCAATAAATTCAGCAATCTTCAGGTCGTGCCGATCGGCTCTAGTGTCGCGCCGATCGGCTCTGCTGGCGGCTTCCTTCATGTACTCAGCCAACTGTTCCAAGTTACGCTCATGGATTGCCTTGTTCTACTGCCTTCATACAATCTCATCGTTAATCTCCTTAGGCGTCTTCCCTTCAGGAACTACATGACAGCCATCATCATATAAAACATCTCTAGGTATGAAGGTTGGATCTTGCGCCAATTGGAGTTCAATCCTATGTTGAAGATCTTTAGCACAAAAGAAACACTTGCAATCTTTGATGCAACTATTCCTATGAATCTAATTTTCTTGAAAACCCTCCCAATTGATAAGAACACTAGGAGAGGCTCCATCCTTCCTAGCCTGAAGATCCTTTTTTGCATCTAGCTGGTTCTTGGCTTCTTCGGCTTCCTCTTGCAGCTTAAGTTCATACTTGGCGGCAATATCATGTTCAGTATAAAGCCGACACTTATGGATTGTGAGAGCGCTCTCTTCATCTAGTTCCTCCTTCTTTTGCTTAGTCAATGTTATTTTGAAAGATAGGAAATCTTCATATGATAAGGGCTTAACAAGATCAAGAAGACCTTCCAGGGTGTACCTTTGAAAAACAGCTTCACTTTCAATAGGTGATATAGATTTTCCCTTGCACACCAATATTCTCTTCATCATCTACCGAAGTTCATCGTCCATCTTCACCTTGTCTGCGTTCCACGCATCAGCTTCGCTTTTCTTCATGAATTTCTTCCTCAGATTTGACCAGACGATAGGATCATCTCGTGTTGGTGTCAACACCTCATCTATTTTGTCCCAGGGCCAAATGTTAGAGAACTGCGGAAATCCGTTGCCGAGCCGATCGGCTAGAGTCATGCCGATTGGCACAAGTGTCGCGCCGATCGGCGCCGCCTTGGTTGCTTCCCGAAGCGACGCCTTCCATTGCTTCTGCCCTTAGGGTTTTGTTCTGGTGACTACATAATGCGAGATGATCCGTGGGGTTGCTGCCCTCTTATATTTATATCCCTTAATTTCCAATTGGACTAGGACTCTATCTCTTATTTACGGAATTAAATGAGTCTTACCAAGGCAAGGTCCAAAACTGACTCAAAAACCAAAAAGACTCTGCCACGCCGATCGGTGCAGGACTGCGCTGATTAGCGCAACATCGCGCCGTTCGGTGTGGTACACAAATTTGCCCAATCAGAAATAGAAAAATCACAAAAATAAAAAACGCATACAGAGCTTTTGTTTTACATCGTTAAGCTCAACCACACAGGGCACTAAGCAGTGAAGTACACATCAAAAGATTTGATTTCAAATGTGTCGGGTTCAAGATATACCTTTAGACGTTGTCCATTCACCATATACTTGTTTCTCTTGCCATCCATTATGATTACAGCTCCCGAAGGTAACACCGTGTTCACAAGATAAGGCCCTTCCCATTTACTTTGTTGTTTGCCTTTACCAAATAATCTGAATTGTGAATTAAATAAAAGTACTTGATCTCCTTCCTTGAATTCCTTCTCCAAAAGCTTCCTATCATGCCACTTCTTTGTCCTTTCCTTGTATATTGCTGCATTTTCATATACACGCAATCGCATCTCTTCTAATTCACTTATTTGTATTTTCCTTTTCATGCCGGCGACATCAAGATCCAAATTCATTTCCTTTATTGCCCAATAAGCCTTATGTTCCAATTCCACTGATAGGTGACATGATTTCCCATAGACAAATTGATATGGTGTCATGCCAATTGGTGTCTTGAATGCCGTCCTATATGCCCATAATGCTCCATTAAGCTTTGTGGCCCAATCCTTTCCTTCCTTTGTAACAATCTTCTGCAGGATCCCTTTTAACTGCTTATTTGATGTTTCTGCTTGTCCATTTGTCTGGGGATGATAGGCTATTCCAATTCTATGTTCAACCCTAGATTTAGCCAAAAACCTAGTAAATTCTCCTCTTGTAAAATGGGATCGTCCATCTATAATTATTATCCTTGGTACTCCATACCTAGGTAATATCTGCTCTTGAAGTATACTCCTTGATTCTCTTGTGGTATTGGCTTTGCATGCCATTGCTTCGACCCACTTGGAGACATAATCAATGGCAAACAATATATACTCGCAACCATGAGAATTCACAAATGGTCCCATAAAATCCATATTCCAAACATCAAAGATATCAACTTGAAGATTATACTTAAGAGGCATTGCATTCCTACTGTTAACATTCCCTATTTGTTGGCATTGAGCACATGTTGCAACATACCTTTTCGCATCTCCATGCATAGTGGGCCAATAGAAATTACTCGCCCATACTTTTGCCTGTGTTCTGAAGTAGCCATAATGTCCCCCATAATCCGAAGAGTGACATTTTACCAAAATGCTTGCTCTTTCTTCTCTGGGTACACATCTTTGCATTGCTTCGTCCTGGCAATACCTATACAAGTATGGATTGGCCCATATAAATTTTCTCATTTCACTCTTAACTCTTTTCCTTGTGTTCTTGTTCATCATATCAGTTTGTCCCTTGAAACCTTTGATAACATCCATCATCCAACTCTCTCTACGATGAAATGTGGCAAACAACTGCTCTTGTTGCATTTCATCTTTTATTGGCTCAGTTGATGATGATTCAAGACGGGACAAATGATCTGCTACTAAATTTTCTACCCCTTTCTTATCTCTTATCTCCAAATCAAATTCTTGTAGCATCAATACCCATCGCATTAACTGAGGCTTAGATTCTTTCTTTGAAACCAAGTATCTTATAGTGGTATGATCAGTATATACAATCACCTTAGAATTCAGAATGTAGGATCTAAACTTCTCAAAAGCAAATATAACAGCTAACATCTCCTTCTCAGTTGTTGTATAATTGATCTGCGCCTCATTCAATGCTAGCGTAATATATAGCATGCACTTTACCTCCCTTTCGTTGTCCAAGAACAGCTCTAACTGCATAGTCACTTGCATCACACATAATTTCAAAAGGTGAACTCCAATCAGGTGGCTGCATAATGGGTGCAGAGCATAGAGCTTCCTTTAATCTTCTGAAGGCAAAGAGTCTTTCATCATCCATGACAAATTATGTATCTTGCTTCAATAATTCTGTCAGGGGCTTAGCAATCTTCGAATAATTCTTAACAAATCTGCGATAGAAGTTGGCATGTCCAAGAAAACTCCTCAAGGATGTAAGATCAGTAGGGGGAGGTAATTTCTCAACCGTAGATATCTTTGCTTTATCAACCTCTATCCCTCTATTAGATATGACATGACCAAGTACTATCCCTTCTCTTACCATGAAATGGAACTTCTCCCAACTAAGAACTAAGTCGCATTCAACAAACCTTTTCAAAACCTTCTCCAAATTCTCCAAGCAACTATCAAAATTAGTACCATGTATGGAGAAGTCATCCATAAATACCTCCATAATGTCTTCTATGAATTCAACAATATTGCATTCATGCATCTTTGAAATGTGGCGGGCGCATTGCAAAGACCAAATGGCATCCTTCTATATGCATATGTCCCGAAAGGGCAAGTAAAAGTGGTTTTCTGTTGATCCTCTGGTCTTACCGGTATTTGAAAGAAACTACTAAATCCATCCAAATAACAAAAGTATGAATTCCTTGCTAGCCTTTCAAGCATCTCATCAATGAACAGAAGAGGATAGTGATGTTTCTTCGTTACCTTGTTCAAACTTCTATAATCTATGCACATTCTCCATCCAGTTACAGTCCTTTGAGGGATCAACTCATTGTTCTCATTAGGTACTACTGTCAATCCTCCTTTCTTAGGCACACAATATACTGGACTAACCCATTCACTATCATCAACAGGGTAGATCATACTTGCATTAAGCAGCTTCAAAATCTCCTTTTTAACCACTGGCTTTATTGATTCCTTCAGCCTTCGCATCCCATCAACCACTGGTTTAGCATTCTCTTCCAAGTTAATCTTGTGGGTGCAGAATGCGGGGCTGATTCCCTTGATGTCATCCAATGTGTAGCCAATAGCCTTCTTATACCTTTTTAGCATAGTAAGCAGCTTCTCTGTTTCTTCCTTTGTCAAGGCGTTGTTCACGATAACTGGATATGTTTTATTCTTCCCTAGATATTCATAGCGTAGCTCCTTTGGAAGTTCCTTCTGTTCCATTTCTGGTGCTTCATCTAGATCCAGCTCCCCTAGAGGTTTAAAATCAGAATTTTCCTGGTTGAGCCGATCAGTGCAAGCACCGCGCCGATTGGCGCTAGTAGTATCCTTGTTAGTTTCACGCATGATATGGTCAAGTGGGTCTCCCATATCCATCCCTATCTTCTCGTCTTCCTTTGGGTAGAATTCCTGATAGCAAGAAGGGTCTTGATGAGACGGATCGTTAAATTGAAATTGCACTTCTTCACCTCCTAGGTGTAGCGTAATTTGACCTCTCCCAGCATCCAGAACAGCTTGTACTAATCTTAAGAAAGGCCTTCCCAGAATAATGTCTTCCATCCCAGTTTCTTCATTACTTAGAACAAAGAAATCCACCGGCATCATTTTCAAGATGATCTCAATTTCAACATTTTTTATTACCCCCAGTGGCTTGATCTTCCTCCCATCCGCCATGATGAGCTCAAGTTCAGTCCCTATCAGCCGCTATTGAGTTCCATAAGGCATGCTCATAAATGCATAGTAAGTCATCAAGCTGACAAAGGAACCAAAGTCGCACAAAGCCCTCAGAAATTTCTTCCCTGATATCTCGCACGGTATGTATGGTTCTTCTTCTTCTTCATCAGTGACACCTATAGCATACACACCACACGGGATGGCTCAAAGCAACTGTCTAGTAGTCTCTTTGCTTGTTTCACCTCTGTTCCATCAAGCTCTATATCATCCTTGTAAAGCTTCCCTAAAACTCTTCCAATAATCTCTTGATCGAAAACTTCTGACTTAAGGTGATTACTCAGAAAATTGTATTCAATTCCGGCTTCAGAAGCATCTTGCGGGCTGAAGGATCTTCACATATTGATCAACTCTTGTGAAAAATCAATAGGAATCCAGTCCATTGGTTCAAATTCGTCGAGTGGTTTAGCATTTGCCAATGTCCTATCCCCCTTTGGTTTAGCAAAGTTGCCTTCAAGTTCCTTCAGGTGGCTGTCTAGAATTGCAGCTTCTATCTTGGTATATTCCTTGCAACTTGACGGAGTCGTTAGGGTGATATGTTCTCCTGTTGTTGCAACTGCACCGATCGGCTCAAAGACTGCGCCGATCGGCGCGCATGTCAGATCCATAGAGGCGGGTCTGACGGGCTCAATCTCTTCGAATTTATGCTCTAAAGTAATCATTGCTCTACTCTCGAATATAAAGATCTATTCAGCCGGCGACTCTTCCTTCTACATAACTTCTGGGCATTGCCAGTTTGGTTCTAGGTATTCTTCCCAATGCTTGTGCAAAGCTTCATTCTTTGCAATTTTGCCTAACAATTCGATCCCTGCCTTGGCTGTCAATCTCAGAAAACTTCCTCCGGCCGATCCATCCAAATGCATCCTCGATGCCTTGTTTATGGCTATGTAGAAGGTTTGAGCATACATATTCTCATCAATGCCTAGGTCAGGTCCTTGTTTCAACAATGTTTGAAAACGCGTCCAGGCTTCCGCGAGAGATTCTTCATCTTCTAGTAAGAAGTTTACCAATTCTCTTCTCAACTTCTGCACCTTTGGCAAAGGAAAATAGTGGAGACAAAAATTTCCAACTAATTCACTCCGCTTACCTTTCGCTTCTCGAGATGTTGTCTTGTGCCACTCTTTGGCTCTTCCTCCCAAAGAGAATGGGAAAAGCAGCCATCTGTAAAGATCCCGAGGCACTCCTTCATGATGGAATGTTTGTCAAAGTGCCTCCAAGTCTTGTAAGTGAGTAAACGGATTCTCCTCTTTTTCTCCAAAGAACTTGTTTGCTTCAGCCATGCTAATGATAATGGGGTTCAACACATACGAGGGGGCCGTGGCTTTCTCATCTGAGGATTGAGGCACTAGCACATTTGGAGATGTCAAAGAAAGCTCTCTGAGCGTTGGAGAAGGTCCTGTCGCACTCATCCTAAAATTGACACAAAACACAAAAACAAAAACAACTAGAAAAGAAAGGATTAGACGTTAGTAAAATATTAAAAGTAAAAGAACTGGCTTGTTCCTCGGCAACGGCGCCAGAAAATGAGCTTGTTGGTCGTAGTTATGCACCCACTTATATACTGTAAGAGAACGGTGTACAGTTGTATCTCTTTTCCCTTAGAGTATTCCAAGGTTATCGAATCCACAAGGAATGAGCGGAACTATTACTATTAAAGGATTACTAACAGATTGCAATGGTTGGGTTGGTGTGAATGGTGACAGTGAGAGAGTGGTGGGCGAATGTTATTGGAGATGTAACAGGATAATGACGGATTCTCTTCTTAGGATTGGTTCACTAGCATGTAACCTTATTCTTATCAACTCGAGTGATGACCTTAATATTCTACAAGACATGGTGGTTTCGTTTGCCCCGGCTGTCACTACAGAGATTATTAGCTCCCCACTGGTTTCTTGCACTATGCAATGGGCAGAAGTGTATTTCCCTATACACTAATGGAAGGGGATAAATAGATTCATAATTAAGTTTATCACATAGATTAAATTCATCAAGAGAGTATCAATAAGTATGAGAGTTACATGACCAGATCCCGCACCAGAGAAGAGAATATGAGACTACTCGCTCATCTTCCCGCTAAACATAGCAGAGGGATGGGAAATAGCGCTGGAACGCGCACAAGCCGATCGGCGCAAGTATCGCGCCGATCGGCGCAAGCATCGCGCCGATTGGCGCAACCTCCCTTCTGGTGGGTTTCATCGGTGTTGATCAACCTCCACTACCAATATCCTGGAACCCTAGTTCTAACAACTCAATCTTGCGATTGTCATCTCCCTGTTGCCTCCTTGGCTCTTGATAGTTATCTTCCTTTTATACTCGATGGGATTAGCTCAACTTCCACCGACTCTGACTCATATTGCTGGGCCTTTGTCTTTTCCGGACTTGGGCTTGTCTTCGCCATCTTTTCCTCCTGCGCCGATCGGCGTGACATCGGAGCCGATCGGCACACCCAAGTATCTGGCCCATCTTCGTTGCTCTTTAGTTCCCCCTTGCTTATATATGCAAATATGGGGTTAATTGTTAGTCTAAACCACCAAATTAAGACGCAAAACATCCCTTTTTGGTAGATAAAATGGGCATCTAGAAACCACCAACACTTACTCACTATAATCCATACCCTTGCCTTGAGAGAAGCCAAACCACCATCTCAAGCACTCCCCCTTGCTTATAGCTATCTTGGATGGGTTAAACATTGACTAATTTTCATGTGTTTTTCTTTTAGTTATTTACACATGCATGGGTGCAAAGCATACTAGTGACAAAGGAGTCCTAATTACCATGCAATGCAAGAGAAGGAAAAACACACTACAACTACCAAGAAAAAATACGGTTACCTCCCTCATGAGTAGATATGATGTTTAGGTCCATGTCACTTGTGGTGGACTTCACTTGATCTTCAAGTAAGCTCATGGTCCACCACCACCACCATCTTCTAGGTCTTGTTCTTGGGCACCCACTTGTACTTTGTTGACCTCTCAAGATCAATAATGCACTTAGGCACCCATATGCTCTTGACCTTTTTGTTCTTGTTTGGTGGTCCCAAAGCCTTAGCATTCACCTTGCCATCCTTGTTCCTAAAAAGCCTGAAATGTGTGTTCTCATGAAACAAGTTAGCATTAGGCAAAAGAATGGAACTTTTCACCAGAGGACAATTCTTGATGGTGTGACCATCCTTGCAACACCTCTCGCAATAGCAGTCATCCGCAAGAAGGGTTTTGATCCAAGCAGGAATGGAATCACTCGTCCTGATGATGTCGATGGCGGCGGGATATGAGCCAAGTCATCGATGGGAGACATTGTTCACAAGGTTTCTCCCAAGAATCTCCTTGTGGATGGCTCTATCACGTGTGAGCCTCTCGAAGCCATCCATCACCATCTTCCTCTCTTCCTTGAGCTTGTGATATTCCTCCAAAACAAATGGCTCAAGAGAAGAGACCTCGACCGAGGTGGTTAGTTCATCACACATAGTGGAAGCGTCACTCTTAGATGAACTAGAGGAGGAAGAGGGAAGGTTCTCAACATTGATGGCTTCATAAGTAATCTCAAGGGCCTTGTACTTCTCATGAAGTTTTACATGATCACCCATGAGTTTGTCATAACTCTTATTTAGGGCCTCATGAGATGTGACAAGGTCCTTTAGCTCACTCTCAAGCTCACCAATACGGTCCTTAGCCAACTTACACTCTTTTCTTACCACATCCAACATTTTGGATTTCTTGACGGTGATGTCACAGGCTTGCTCAAGCATACTCTAAAGCTCGGCACATGTGAGCTCCTCATCATCGCTGTCATCGCTGCTCTCAACCTCACTCTCCCTAAGTTTGCTCATGGCCATGAGGCACGTGGGAGGTGGAGGAAGAGCTCATGGAAGTATGGTCTTGATCATGGCTAGGCCGGCCACTTCTTCATCATCACTTGAGGAAGAGAATGTGTCACTTCAATTGTCACTTGTCCATTCTCCAACAACGGCCTTGTGTGGAAACTTCTTCTAGTGGTCTTGAGCTTTACCTTTGCCTTTGCCTTTGCCTTTGTTGAAGTACTTCTTTTTCTTTTGCTTGGCCTTGGGGTCTTCTTCTTCTTCTTCACTTGAGTCTTGGGACATGAAAGCTTCTTTCTTTGGCTTGGGGCATTCTCGAACAAAGTGGTTCTTGGACCCACAGTTGAAGCACTTGCCCCTGGACTTGGAGGCAAACTTGTTCTTGAAGGTCTTCATCTTTTTCATAAGAAGAGTCAAGTCCTCAATCAAGTCATCTTCATCATTATCCTCTTCAACCTCAGCTTTCTTCTTGCCTTTCTTGCTCTTGATAGGCTCTTGCTTCTCGGCTTGAAGAGCGAGGTTGGATGGTTGTGGATCATCCAAACCCAGCTGGTAGCTCTCAAAAGCTGTGATCTTACCAAGTACATCGTTCATGGTTTTGAGGTCACCTTGCAAGGTGAAGGTGATGATGGACTCATACTTGGGGTCTTTGAATAGCCCCAAGAATCTTTTTATCACCTCAATAGGCTTTAGCTTGAAGTCATCCCCAAGAGCATTGATCTCCTCCACTAGTACATGAAAACAAGAATAAACAGCACTAGCTCTCTCATGTGACAATCTAGTGAAGTTATCATACTTGTTCTTCAGCACATAGTATCTTTCCCCCTAGACATCACTGGTACCCTCATGGAGACTCTGAATCTCAGTCCAGATACCGTGTGCTATAGAACTAGTATCCAATCTAGCAAAGACATCCTTAGTTATGCAAGCAAACAAAGCATTCTTGGCCTTAGCATTGCACTTAATGAAATTAGGCTCAAGCAGGTTCACATCCACATCAGTCTCGTGAGTGACCATCCATATCTCTGGATCAAGGGACTCCAGGTAGGCTTGCATACGAGCCTTTCAGTACCCGTAGTCCTACCCATTGAAAATGGAAACACTCCCTACCTGTCCCGGAATCCTTACTCAAGGCGGTGAAGCTTCAAAGAGAAGCACTTGGCTCTGATACCACATGTAAGGACCGAAGGCATACCGAGAGGGGGGGGGGGTGAATCAGTAAGCCGCTCATGAGTCCAAATACATCAATTCACACTACTTGAGTCTAACAAGTGTTGCAACCTAAACAATTCTAGTAGGCCAAGACCCTACACATGCTAGTGTTCATGACGAAAACAAGCGCGGAAGCCAAACATACTAGCCTATGCAAGCCACAATTCAACCTAATCACTATAGCACACAATTGCAGAATAGTAAAGTGAGGGTCAAGAAATGCTCATGATTTTTTCTCGAGGTCTCAGATGGATGGTGCCTTTCCCTACTCCTCGTTAGACCACTCCCGCCGGAGTCCCGGTCCCTCCCACCACCAATGTGGAGTTCTCGCCCACGAGCCCGCAATCACTCCTAGAGTAAAGACACGGTGCGCGTCACCGCTGCCATCATGGCACAAACTCACCACCATCGAGAACTTGCCGTACTCCCCGAGCCGACTTGAGCGCTCACTATTGATGCCCCTTTCACTGGTGAGCTTAAACCGGTTACAAACTTGTGACAGCCTTCGCAACCAATCACGATAGGGACTATCAACGACACCTAACCAGACTAACTCTCACCATAGACCAAGAGTAACAGCCTAGATAGGGATGAAAGCAAAAATGGTAATAATCGGTTTACTGATGCTCATTTTCGTATTTTATCGACCGCAACAAGCGAAAATGATATTTCGAAGAAGTGGAAGTAAAAATGGTAGCGATTCATGGAAGTGGTAATGAAAACAATTTTGAAGTCTTTCGATCGTTTCCGTAAATTTCTATTTTAACATGGAAATTACCATAGAGTAATGTAGGTAATTACCGTATTTAGTATTTTTATTATAGCAAATCTCTCTAGAAGGCAAGTGATTCTTATAGACTAAAACAAATTATAAATTTCTCAACATAATTTTATCTACTTTCTATTTTTGCAAATGCAATTTTTCATACATGTACATATAATTATTCAATAATCAATATGCTACAGCCAATTTATCATAGTTCTTGTGCTGTCATTGAGACGTAAGTATGACATCTCCAATTTCTCTGTTTTATCAGTGTCATACTTCACGATTCATGTTTTCGATTATTAATACCAATTCCCGATCGATACCATCTGTTTTAGTTGCAATAATATCATTTCCGACCTTACTGAAATACCGGCATCATATTTGTTTCTGTCAATACCGTTATTGATTTCACTTCCAAGAGAAGATATGAAAGCAAAAACAATCGAGCCTTCTTTTGATCGTTTCCGACCGCTTTCATCCCTAAGCCTAGATCACACCCTCAAGGGCACCCTAGCCTTAGATGTGCAAGATGCTCCAGTTACTCTCCTCTAGCGCTCTTAAGATATGCAATATCTCCTCCTAGTGCTCTCCTCTCTTCCTCTTGGACCTTACCAAATGCTCTCAGGCATTCCATTGGCCAAGAGTTGTCTCCAAGACCCCAACAACGAAGTTATATAGGCTTCCAACCTCCAACTAGCCGTTGCTCCATGAAATATGCTTTATGGGCCTGCAAACTGGACTATCCGATCACTGCCTGACCGGACCGCCCGGTCACTGCAAACTCTGGCTCCAACGGCTCTGTCCACTTCTAACTCCTCTGCTGACCGGACCGTGCGGTCCATTTCTCTCTCTAGTTCAAAAACATTTCAGACTCGACTTCCTCTCTGCTCTGTGCAACTCTTACTGACCGGACTGTACGGTCAGTAGACCGAACTGTCCGGTCACTATGAATTCTAGCACAGACAGATTCCTCGCTGCTCGCTGTAAGTACCAGACATCTTCACCAAGTGACCGTACAGTCTAGTCACCATTGACCCCTTTGTCCGGTCACTATGTCCAGATGCTAAAACTTGTCGTCTTAGCTTGACTTTGTTTCCCGGCTTCTCCGAACAGCTCCTTGGCTTCTCCACTATCATCTAGTGCCTGTGATTTCACCGAGCAACCTTGCACATCACCAACTAGACATGACCTAAGAGAAATGACTTAGACCGCTTAATAGTCCGGTTTTTCTTATGGACTCAAAGCCCTAACAACTAGGCAAGTGTTCCCAACACTTGCTCCATAGCTGGTCCTCAGCTTTGATCCATCTCTATCAACCCTTGGACTCCATCAAGCTCACAAGCTTCCATGCTTGTGGTCATTGTCATCAATCACCAAGGTAACCATCATCCATTATGATTTGTAGTAGAGTTTAGAGATGATTCCTACATAGACAACACTCGTGTAGATATTAGCCCACAATTTCGTAGTTGTCATCTATCATCAAAACATTCATACCTTGGGGATCCTATCAATGGACATGAAGCTTACAGTTATGATGCAAACCAGCTGCCATACATCGCTCAGTGAAGAGCGGGTGACATGCTTGATCCATCCATGACAATGAGAAGTGTGAAGGCAACGTTGTGCCCATGAGCCAAAAGAACACATGGTGGTGCAAAGAGGCCTTGACCGGCTGAACCACGGGGCCTGAAGGACCGAGAAGGCGACTAGAGGGGGGGGGTGAATGGGAGCTAATTAAAATTCTCCAAGAGAACTTGGCCTATGTCCCAACTACAACCCAAGCCAACCTCTAACCAAATCACCAAGATTACACACACTAACTTGTAATGTGTTAACCCTAGGAATGACTCAAACCAAAAGGACATATAGCGGAAACACAAAAGAAACAAAAACAGAAACAAGGAAGGTCCGAAACATCACAGAACAGAGCCTGACGGAAGTTCCGTGGTACCCGATAGAAGTTCCATGGTGCCCGATGAAAGTTCCGTCAATTATGGAAGTTCCGGGCGACGGGAACACTGTCACTCACGGAAGTTCCGTGGTTCTTGACGGAAGTTCCGTCACGGTCACGGAAGTTCCGTCATGGTCAAAACAACAGCTCCGTTCGCGAAAGAAAATTACCAAAACCCTATCAAACGAACTCCAAAATCACGAAATTTGGACCAGATGATCCTCAATACATCACGACCCTCCTCTAAAGAGATCCACTCCAAAAACACAAGGAATCATCATGAATTTCAGATCTTGTGTCAAGAACACCAAAAAGGGGAAACTTGAGAAATCCTCCATATCGAAGGTGCTAGAGCTATTGATTCGGTCAAGGATCCATAGAGGATTGTTCTAGCTCATCCTAGCAATAAGTTTCTCAAGAAATCCGAACCAAAAACTCATCCAAAAGTGAGATAAAAAATCACCACAAAAATAGCTCTGAAAATAAGAAAAAGGGAATTTCGGGATTCAAGTGAAGAGGGAAATCTTGAGCACGAAAATACTTCTCATATCATAGAAAGGTGCTTACAAGATCCATAGATACAAGGCTAGAAAGCCACCCTCTTTCTCCTACTATTTGGAAGAGCAAGAGATGTCTCTCACACACCCTTTCCTCTCCTCTAAAACATGAAGTCCTCTCCTAGCACTTTGAATAGAGTCCTAACACAAGGCTAATGGGAAGAGAGGCACCTCTTATACTAGCCACACCTCTCCTTATATAGGCCTAGGGACTATTGTCCACATGACCACTCTACCCTTGACCTACATAACACACCCACCTACCACCGGAGGCATAACCATCCATCTTTTTTCTCATCGCCCGAATGCCAGACGCTTCATGTCTTTGCTTCATCTTGAAGCAAGCTCCATGATGGTGCCACGTGCACCACCAACCACCGCCACCGGTTTTGAGGCCCGAACCAGGAAACCGCCTTGCACGCTTCTCAAAGCACGACTTCTCGATGTCGACGCTTGTCACCTTGTCCCGCGATCCTAACCACCGGCAAGTCTCTCCCAGTCCATGTCCATCGGGCCCCCTTGTCACTTGTATCGGCATCCTATTCGCCTTGACTTGGTCAACACGCCGTCTTCATCACCACCACGGTTTTGAGGCTCAACCATGAAACCGTCCGTCCTTCTTGCCTCTCCACGTGTACGGTGTGGATCACCCTTGACTTCACCCGGCATCCCGATCGTCTGGCCCCAAGTCCCCTACTTGTGCCCGATCCTCTCGCCGTTGACCGCCAAGTCGACTCCACTGACCTACACATCATAAGACAAGCAAACACATTTCTCATCTCCTGCAACATCACCAATATCTCCACCAACTCTGGTTAGTCATAACCATGATATGCAAACCCATGCAATCCCTGAATTCCCGCATTTCAACTCGAACACCAAATCCTCTCAAGTCAATTACTCATCACAAATATAGCAAACCATGACACATATCCACATGGTTTCTCAATCTCCCCCTTGATGAGTACATTGACGACACCAAATGCACAAAGATTAGAGATTGAAATGCAAAGTCGAATGAGCACATCCAAATGGCCAAACCCAAAGAAAAGGTGAAAACAAGCCATCTAGCAAGTAGGGATCACAAAACCAAGAGTTGGCAAAGAAGCGACTTGAGATGCAAAGAATATGAAAAGCGCAAGAAACCGCTCAAGATCATGATATGCTCCCCCTCAAGTTGTGGTAGGTCTCATGTAGTGCAAAACAGATCCAATACACTTAGCATTATTTGTGCATGACCCCAAAATTTTCTCCCCCTTTGGCAATGAACTCATCAAAGAGGCAAAAGAACAAGCAAACATGCAATGCATGAAAATGCAAACCTGAGGAGCTTCAACAATTATGCAAACAAGCATTTAACTTTGCTAACCATAACTATAGTACCATAAAGTGTAAAGGCAATAGCTCCCAATCATGCAAAGATCAAAAATAGATAGCAAGGCATAAACACCATGAGCTATACAGGCTAAGCAGAAAGATTGACTAGCTTAGATAGAATCAAATTTTGCTTATCATGAGAAAATCTGCCACCACATGTGTAAGTACTCTTATCCAAGGCAAAACAAGCATCAAGTGAATCATAAGAATCTAGCCAGTTTCAATCTCAACAAGGGCAACAAGCACTCGCAAAAAATGAGCTCTACAAACGCTCACATATGCAACAGAGACTCAGTTTGATCAGTGATTATTGTTTATCCTCATGTGTCCTCTCATCCATGCGGAGGGTCGCACGACTGGGTACGGCAAACACCCCGAGGCTTCAATTCACAATGTTTGGATTTAGCATTATTGAGTAATTCTTGATCAAAGTACTTAGCAGATTTTTTAGGATTATGCACAAGACAAAAGAGCATGCCTTTACGGCAAAAGGAAAACATGTTCCCACAATGTTACATCATGAGCTAAACATTTGCAAAGCCTTCCATTTCGCAAACACAAGGTGCCAAACCCAAGACATCCTCTAGACTAGCCTCAATGCAAGCTTCAACAAGGATAAAAGCAATTATACACATGGTGATCAAGTTTTAGCAACATTAGATTATAAGGTTCACAAGAAGCTCAGTTTACCTTTAAGATTAGCAAGTTGCTCACATGAGTTTATAACAGGCCATCTAGAAAATCTAAGCATGAGAGATTACCATCACATCCACACAACTTAGCTCAAGCTCAATCATAGCAAGGAGAAATGCAAGGAAGCATAAGAATCAAAGCTCATCTACCAATGCATATATTACATATGAGATGCAATGCGAAAATGGTAAGATACATATATACAAGAGAAAACCAACTCCCCCTCACATGATGCCATAGGGATGACAAACACCAAGTTCCCCCCGAAGAAAAGCATGTCTCGAAGCATCTAGGGGCTTGGTGAGGATATCAGCTAGTTGGTTTTTGGTATCAATGTATTTGAGCTCAACATCCCCTTTCTCAACATTGTCTCTCAGGAAGTGGAATCGCACATTGATGTGTTTGACCTTACCATGCTGAATTTGGTTTTTGGCTAAGCTAAGCATATGGCACTGGAGTTATCACACATGAGTGGAACACCCTTAAAAGTTAACCCATAGTCTCTCATGGTAGATACAACCCATAGGATTTGTGAGCAGTAGCTAGTAGCAGCTACATACTCAGCCTCTATGGTGGATTGGGCAACACTCGACTGCTTACGAGAAGACCAACAAATCAAAGAAGTGCCCAAGAAATGGCAAGTACCAGAAGTGCTCTTCCTATCAATTCTACACCCAGCAAAGTCCGCATCCGAATACACAATGAGAGCAAGAGATGAAGATACAGAGTACCAAAGACCAAACTTAAGGGTGTATTTGAGATACCTGAAGATGCGCTTGACAGCCTTGTGATGAGTTACCCTTGGGGAAGCTTGAAAGCAAGCACAAAGACACACCGTAAAGTGTATATCGGGTCTTGTCGCTGTTAGGTACAAGAGGGAGCCAATCATGCTCCTGTACTCCCTTTGACCCACCGCTTCACAGTCTTCATCAGGGTCAAGAGCCATTGTAGTGGACATTGGTGTAGACAACGGCTTCACATTGACCATGTCGAACTTCTTCAGGATATCTTTTGTGTACTTGGCTTGATGTATGAAAGTGCCTTGCTTGCACTGCTTGATTTGAAGCCCAAGAAAGAAGGTGAGCTCTCCCATCATCGACATCTGTAATTCACTTTCCATAGCTTCCTAAAACCTAGACACAAGAGCATGAGAGGAACCACCAAAGATGATATCATCCACGTAAATCTGAACCATTAGAAAGTCATTGCCATGCTTGAGAGTGAACAAGGTTTTATCAACACACCCTATGACATACCCACGCTCTAGCAAGAAGGTCTTAAGCCTAGCATATCATGTCCTAGGTGCTTGCTTTAGCCCGTACAAAGCATTCTGAAGCTTGTACACACGGTTTGGGTATTTATGGTGCTCAAAGCCAGGGGGTTGCCTCACATACACTTCTTCCTCTATGAAACCATTTAGGAAAGCACTCTTGACATCCATTTGATAGAGTCTAATGCCCTTGGAGGCAGCAAATGCAAGCAAGATCCTAATGGCTTCTATGCGAGCAACAGGAGCAAAGGTTTCACCATAATCTAAGCACTCCACTTGGCTTAAACCTTGAGCAACTAGCCTAGCCTTTTCTCACAACCTCACCATCCTCCCCATGTTTGTTTTTGAACACCCACTTGGTTCCTATGACATTGACATTTTTGGGAGGCTCTACAAGGGTCCAGACTTTGTTTCTCTCAAAGTTTTCCAACTCCTCATGCATGGCATTAACCCAATGTTCATCAGATAGTGCATGTCCAACATCCCGGGATTCAAAGGTTGCAACAAAGAGAGAATTGGTAAAGCAAGCAAGATGTGCAGACGTTGACCTTGTTGTCCTCTCATAGAGATTACCGATCATCTGTTGAGGTGGGTGTCGACGTTGAATGTGGTGAGGAGCCTCTCTCTCAGAGTCTACCTCCCCCTCAACCACAGTCGGAGCTTGCTCGATAGCTGCTGAAGCCGAAGTAGAAGCTTCTGGACCCTCTGCTATAGTGGTGGTAGCAGCAGGAACAAGCTCGAATGTGGGATGGAATGACTCATCATCATCATCATCCAAGCCCTATAGGTCCTCTTCTACAAAGATGCTCTCCTCCATCTCCGTGGTACCTACAGTCTCAATCACATTCCTTGCACAAGAGTTTGATTCATCGAAGGTTACATCGTAGGATTCTATGATAGTGTTAGTCTCCAAATTCAAAACTCTGTAGGAATGACCATGAAGAGAGTAACCAAGAAAGATGCCATCAGAAGATCTCGACTCAAACTTATCAAGATTGCCACGCTTGAGAATAAAGCACTTGCAACCAAAGGCACGCAAATAAGAAACCGAGTGCTTTCTCCCAAAACGCAGCTCATAAGAAGTCACATTAAGAATTGAGCGCAAGAAAATCTGATTGGAAACATAGCAAGCAGTGCTAATGGCCTCAGCCCAGAACCGCCTCGGAGTCCTATGCTCATCCAGCATCGTCCGGGCCATCTCCACTAAGGTTCTGTTCTTTCTTTCAACCACACCGTTCTGCTGGGGAACAAGAGGTGCTCAAAACTGATGCTCAATACCATGCTCAAGATAGAAAGCATCAAAGGAGGAGTTCTTGAACTCGGTGCCATTATCACTGCAAATCGCTCGTAGTGCACCAGGGAGTTCCTTGAACAATCTCAAAGCTAGGCTCCAAAAGTGATGAAACACTTCATCCTTGCTCTCAAGAAAGGAGACCCAAGAGTAGCGAGAATAGTCATCAACAATCACAAGAACATAGCACTTCCCACCCACCGAACGAACCCAAGAAGGACCAACAGTGTCCATATGAAGCAACTCTCCAGGACGTTCAGTCATCACCAAATTAATTGGTGGATGAGAAGCGGCAATCATTTTCCCATGAAAACAAGGAGCACAAACCAAATCCTTATCAAATTTGAGCTTAGGCAATCCTCGGATCAAACCCAGGCCACTCAAGCGACATAGCAAGTCAAAGCTCATGTGACCTAGTCTCCTATGCCATTTCCAGAGCTCAGAAGAAGATTGAGCAAACAAGCACTTGTGAGAACCAGGAGAACCAGCAAAATCAGCCTGAAAAACTCTGCCAATGCGAGAAATCCCACAAACCAAGGAACCACTCGAATCAAGAACACAAGAAGCATTCGACTTAAAGCACACTTCCAAACCAACATCAAGAAGCTGAGACACAGAGAGGAGATTGTACTTAAGATACTCAACCAAACCAACATCCTTGAGAGTGAATTTTTCATTTACCTTTACCGTGCCTCTCGCCTTCACTCTCCCTCTCTTGTCATCTCCAAAGGTCACATACTCCCGCCGCTTCAGGGGAGTAAGGCTGGAGAACCACTTTGCATCTCCGGTCATGTGGCGCGAACACCCGGAGTCCATCAACCATTTGTTCTCCAAGCCTCCACCTGATGCCTCGCTTGTGTCGGAGTTGAATCCTGAGTCGGTGTCGTGGTCGTTCTTTGCCATGAAGCAAAGTCCAGTGAAGTCATCCTTTCTCTTGACTCGTGGCTTTTCAACCTCCTCCTCTGAGCTTGTAAAGCCTTTGCTTGATGTGAGGTCAACATCGCTCAAGGCGGCAACGCAGGCGCGTGCAATGGCCTTGGAGAACTTCTTAGAGTTCTTGCCCTTCTTGTAGAAGCGGTTCTTCTTTTGCTTGAAGTCTTTAGTGTTGTTGTCGCGGTACCCGGCCTTCTTCTTCTTCTTGGGACAATTAGCTATGAAGTGTCCCGGATCACCGCACTCAAAGCAGGTTCTTGAACCACCTCCTCTTCTCTCTTTCCGGTTGTTGTAGAACTTCCTGAACTTCCTTGTGAGCAAGGATAGCTCTTCGTTAGGAATGCACTCCATTTGTTCATCCGAAGCTACAACAAGAGAAGACAAAGCAAACTCTAAGGAAGACTTGTCAAGTGAGGGGTTAGTTCCATAATAAGCATCACTGTGACTAACCTTCAGAGAGCTAGAAAGCAAAGCCATGCTAGAAGCAGGAATAGCAAGATTAGGACGAGATTTCCTAGATAGTTCATGAGATTTCAGCTTGCTATACAGTTGCTCATAGTTCAAGGTGTTGAAGTCAGCAGTTTCTTCTAGAGCAGCAATTTTAACCCCCAAACATTTTCATCAAATGAGTACAGCAGTTGCTTAGCTCTATCATTGTCATTGTACACAAGGGTACCACAAGCCCGCAAGTTGCATGCAATTGCCTCAAACCTACAAAAAGTGTCATCTAGTGACTCGCACGGTTTCTGTGCAAAGGTTTTGTACTATCTATTGTAAGACTCCTTACGTATAGACTTGACCTGGTTGGTACCCTCATGGTAAGTGTAGAGCTTATCCCAAATAGCATGAGCAGTGTCAAGGTGTGCAACCCTATCATGTTCACTCCTACCAAGTGCAGAGAGCAGAATATTGATAGCTTTAGAGTTGTTCTCATACCTGACTAACTCACCTGCAGATGCAGTGTTCAGGTCTTGTGGTATAGCATACTCCTGCTCAATAATCTCCCAAATTGCACGTCCTTGACTCAGCAGATACGCCTTGGTTCGTGACTTCCAGTAGGGGAAGTCCTCTCCATCGAACATCCACAGCTTGACAGCATGCTTCTTCATGTCGCCTTCGGATCACAAAGCCGGTGAAGGTCAACTAGTGATCAAACCGGCTCTGATACCAATTGAAGGACCGAGAAGGCGACCAGAGGGGGGGTAAATGGGAGCCAATTAAAATTTTCCAAGAGAACTTGGCCTATATCCCAACTACAATCCAAGCCAACCTCTAACCGAGTCACCAAGATTACACACACTAACTTGTAATGTGTTAACCCTAGGAATAACTCAAACCAAAAGGACACATAGTGGAAGTACAAAAGAAACAAAAACCAAAACAAGGAAGGTCCAAAAGATCACAGAACAGAGCCTGACCGAAGTTCCGTGGTACCCGACGGAAGTTCCGTGGTGCCTGACAGAAGTTCTATCAATTACGGAAGTTCCGGGCAACGGGAACACTATCACTCACGGAAGTTCCGTGGTTCTTGACAGAAGTTCCGTCACGGTCACAGAAGTTCCGTCATGGTCAAAACAGCAGCTCCGTTCGGGAAAGAAAATTACCAAAACCCTATCAAACGAACTCCAAAAATCATGAAATTTGGACCAGATGATCCTCAATACATCACGACCCTCCTCTAAAGAGATCCACTCCAAAAAACACAAGGAATCATCATGAATTTCAGATCTTGTCCCAAGAACACCAAAAAGGGGAAACTTGAGAAATCCTCCAAATCGAAGATGCTAGAGCTATTGATTCGGTCAAGGATCCATAGAGGATTGTTCTAGCTCATCCTAGCAACAAGTTTCTCAAGAAATCTGAACCAAAAACTCATCCAAAAGTGAGATCGAAAATCACCATGAAAATAGCTTCGAAAATAAGAAAAAGGAAATTTCGGGATTCAAGTGAAGAGGGAAATCTTGAGCACAAAAATACTTCTCATATCATAGAAAGGTGCTTACAAGATCCATAGGTACAAGGCTAGGAAGCCACCCTCTTCCTCCCACTATTTGAAAGAGCAAGAGATGTCTCTCACACACCCTTTCCTCTCCTCTAAAACATGAAGTCCTCTCCTAGCACTTTGAATATAGTCCTAACACAAGGCTAATGGGAAGAGAGGCACCTCTCCCACTAGCCACACCTCTCCTTAAATAGGCCTAGGGTCTATTGTCCACATGACCACTCTACCCTTGACCTACATAACACACCCACCTACCACCGGGGGCATAACCATCTATCTTTTTCCTCATCGCCCGAATGCCATCGGACGCTTCACGTCTTTGCTTCATCTTGAAGCAAGCTCTGTGATGGTGCCACGTGCACCACCAACCACCGCCACCGGTTTTGAGGCCCAAACCAGGAAACCGCCTTGCACGCTTCTCAAAGCATGACTTCTCGATGTTGACGCGTGTCACCTTGTCCCGTGATCCTAACCACTGGCAAGTCTCTCCTAGTCCCTGTCCATCGGGCCCCCTTGTCACTTGCACCGGCATCTCATTCGCCTTGACTTGGTCAACACGCCGTCTTCATCACCACCACGGTTTTGAGGCTCAACCACGAAACCGTCCGTCCTTCTTGCCTCTCCACGTGTACGGTGTGGATCACCCTTGACTTCACCCGGCATCCCGATCATCTGGCCCCAAGTCCCCTACTTGTGCCCGATCCTCTCGCCGTTGACCGCCAAGTCGACTCCAGTGACCTACACATCATAAGACAAGCAAACACATTTCCCATATTCTGCAACATCACCAATATCTCCACCAACTCCGGTTAGTCATAACCATGATATGCAAACCCATGCAATCCCTGAATTCCCGCATTTCAACTCAAACACCAAATCTGCTCAAGTCAATTACTCATCACAAATATAGCAAACCATGGCACATATCCACATGGTTTCTCAGGGCCTCACAAAGAGGCTCGCACACAGGACAGTCGTCACACATGTGGCTGAGAAACAACCATGTTCCCCACCAGCAGCCATCTACGTCGGTCCCAACGAACTTGGCAGCATCAGTAGTCATCCACGCTTGTCAAAATTCTCTCATGGATACAACTCTTTTCTGAGTCAGCTTTAGACTATGTTTTGCAAGTTCACTGCAGGTGCTGCCAAAGAGTTAATTATTTCTTCTAAAAAATGATGGAATGCTAACGGTATTTTCAGAGCAAAATTTAGTGCACAATAAATTTATTAAAATAACAACTGATGTAAATGATATAGAAACATTCTGACACACATGTAGAGTCTGTTTGTTTATAGTTTTTACTATTTGGAGGACCCTTGTGAACAGCAGTAGCATTTAGGCCTTCTAAACTCTCGAAAATGGTCATCATTTCAGGTCAAAAGTTTTTACCGCACCAAAATATTTATTTGTTGGAAGTAAGAGAATAATAGTTTCCTGTCTCACTAATATATATAGGGAAGAAGTGGAGAATCCTTTTTTACCTTGAACACAGAGAAGATTCATGCATCATTATATTAATAAGAGGAAACGCCTCCCCTCCCTCCTTGTATAATTAGTCCACCTCACTCAGGACCAAGATATGAAAGCACTTGAAACACATAGCAAAAACCAAAAAACCAACAGAATAGGGTGAGACCTGACCAAGAAAGACCTAATCTACTAGATCTCAGCCAAATTGTGATCCAATCCACCCATTGCCCTAGCACATAATAGGCACCACATGTGTGATGTTTATTTTTTTTCTTGAACATATAGGTGAGCTACGTATCATTACATTAATAGAAGAAGACAGTACAACAAACCCTAAAACTCACCCACACAGTGATGCTCATCTTCAATGGCCCAGACAAAATGTATGCACGGTCAAGCTTCTTCAAAAGACAAGTGTTACAGTGTTTTCATAGTAACCAATATACTCCACTACAACAAAAAACTACTATAACGGTGGGCCAAATAGTACAATAGCGGCAGGAATGGCAACCCGCCGTTGTACTAACGCAACTAAAAACAAAACTCAATAACGGTGGGTATAAGTTCAACACCGCTAGAAAATTTATTGTAGCGGCGGGCAATAATGTCTCCCGCCACGATGTTTCTTTAGGAAAAACAAAAAAAAGGCTTCGACTGCTGGCGACTTCATTTGTCTGGAGTTTTCATTCGCCACCACCTCGCCATCGCCACACTCATCGTGAACCGCCGTTTGAAGAGGGGAAGTGACTGAATCTGATCGCCATTCGCCACCCACCGCCGTTTGGAGAGGAGAAGTGTAACACCCTCATTTTCAATTTTTAGGTATTTTAAAATTTCGAATGTTGCACTCATGCTGGTTAGCTGCACTAGGGTTTTATTGCTCGAAAAATCCATTTAAAATCCCGAATAGGACTCGTGTTGGTTTGATTTTAAGAGAGAGAGAGAGAAATTAAAAAGAGAAAAAAAAAGAAAGCTAGGCTTGGCTCTTGGGCCGAATCTCCCTCCCCTTGGCCCATTCTCTTTTCTTCCCCTTCCCCTCCTCTCACTTCCCCCGCCTGGGCCTCTTTTCCCCCTGCGGCCCAGCTCCCTCTCCCGGCCTGCCCGCGCACAGCGCCACTGGCCCAGCCATCCTGCCAGCCCCGCCCGCTCGGCCCACTTCGCGCCTCAGCCCACGCTCGCCCCCGCGAACCCTAGCCCGAGCCACGCCACCCGCGCCACCGCCTCCCCATCTCGACGTGCGCGCCAAGGCAACCTCGGCCCCCGTGCCTCTTAAATATCGATCCCCACCCTCCTCTGCTCTGTTTTTCCCAATCTTCGCCGCCTCTCGCGCCCCCGCAAACCCTAGCACCGCCGCCGGATTCCGCCGCCGAGCGCCGCCGCCGCCATCACTTCGAGCTGCCGCCTCCGGCCACCTCGCCGCGCCGCGCTTGTTCCGGTGAGCTCCCCTCCCCTCGCCACCCCGTTGCCCCGCCTCCGCACCGCCCCGCGCGCCGCTGCCGCGAGCTCCGGGAGCCGGCAATGGCCGCCGCCGTCGGTGGTCCATGGTGGACCCGTGGACCACGGGTCAACGGCCGGTTCACGACCCTGTGGACCTAGTCCACGGGTTTTTAGTTAATTAGTTAATAAATAAATTAATTAATTTTTGAATAATAGTATGTTCTGTTTATTTTATGATTCGACCCCCAATCTTTTTGGAAATTTGGTTTTAGGTCCTAATAATTTTTCAGAAACCCCCTGAACTTATTTCATTTTATATTTTAGTATTTTGTATTTTATAAAGAATATACCTTTTCTGTTATTTTACATTTTAACCCCAGAACTTATTTTTAATTATATTTTGGTCCTATAATTTTACACTTACGCCCCTCAACTTTTTATTAATTGCAATTTAGTCCTTAAATTTTTACACTTAGTCCCTAAAATTTTTCATAATTACAAATAAGTCCTTGATCGTGCTATTTATGTTATTTTTATAGTTTAGCCCCTAGAACTTCAAATGCTCATAACTTTTTACTCGTAACTCGAATTGAGGCGATTCTTGCGCTCACGCGATCGTAGAGATGCGTAGTTTTTCATGGTATTGTTTTCTCTGTTGTTTGTTACTATGTGGTGTGCTGCTTCTTAGTATGGTTGTTTGCTTATGTTTCCAGTGTGATGTTGCATAGAAGATCCGCAGTTAGAGAACTTCCAAGATCTTCACCCCGAAGACTTTGAGCAGCAGCAAAGGGAACCAGGCAAGTGCCCTTGATGCATTTTGAACCTATGTTTTATATTCTCTCTATCTCTATGCATGCTTGTTAATATTGAATCCCATGTGTCATATCCTGTTCCATATTATTCCTTGTCGCCTGGGTTCTGGTGTAGCTTATAGGTAAGGGTACATCATGCTTAGTTTGCTATGTCGGGAATGGAAGTGTCTATTGTTAATCTTGACTAATGATTCACTTTAACATAATGATCATGAGGGATGGGTAATCCTTCGTAGCAACATGAAACCTAGGTGATCCAAGCAGGAGGATGGCAAGGATGGTGCGGGTATGCACTTGTACTCGGTATAGTACTGTGGGATTATGGTGGTACCTGCTTGGGATCACAAGAGTAGTTTGTGGAGCGGCCACCCAGGAAAACAGCGTAAAGCACAGGGCTGATATGGGTAGGCTTGGTTTAGTATCGAGATGTCTTCCCAGTTCCGTGAGCAGTCGAGGAAGGAGGACGGGACGGTTTACTCTCTGACTCAGGCGATGGACAGTTTACTCCTAGCCACGGTGCCAGAGGGGGCTTCTATAGGAACGGTTTAATTCCGCAGTGGTGAAACCTTATCGTGGATTGTTTGCAAGCTGGGAAGCGCTCTGAACGACCTTGTGGTGATCTCTTAGCCTCACACCTACGGTAGTGTGATTTGGGCAACATGGAGACTCTCTAGTCACTGCATAGTGATGAAATCACCAACCTGTGAGTAAAGTTGTGCAACCTCTGCAGAGTGTCAAACTGTTATAACAGCCGTGCTCACGGTCATGAGCGGCCTGGATCCTCACACATTTAGGAAGGTGGTTTATGGGTGGACTTGGTGGGTAGCCAAGTTTGGTTTAGGTGGTGTAACCCATGATTTGCTACAGGCGGTGTAACCTGTAGTGTGGTTTTATATGGGCGGTTTAACCCATAATTTGCTATAGGCGGTGTAACCTGTAGTGTGGTTTCCTATGGGTGGTTTAACCCCTGGTTGGCTACAGGTGGTTTAACCTGTAGTGTTGGATAGATGAGATAACTTGGGAGAACTTTTCACCTAGTAAGTAAGAATGTTTTTCAAATGGTCTTAGGTGTAGTGCTCATTTATGCAGATGAACCATTGTGTTAGCCTTTCTCCTATTAAGCTTGCATGTCATATTTTCCCCCACTTGCTGAGTATGGCATGTGCTCACCCTTGCTATTTCCCTTTGTTGTGGTACTATAAACTGCTGCTCAGAAGATGGAGATATGGACTACATTGATGAAGACTACTACTAGGCATGCGTGCCCCTGGTCGATTGCCTGTGGAGTTATGGTGTTTTTCCACTGCTATTTAGTTTGAGAGTCGTTTCAGTCTTTAAAGACAATTATTTATGTAATAACGGTACATTGTAATAATAATATTGGTTATACTATTATTCACTTTTACTGTCGATATGTGTGAAACTTGTTCCTGGGCACACATATGATAAGCACTCGATTTTGTCCTTAAAATCGGGTGTGACAAGAAGCGGCCAGATCCGACCGCCATTTGTCACGTGTTGCCATCTTGAGAGGGAGGCAGTCGTTTTTGACCTCCGCGTCGGGGGGCGGGGGGGGGGGGGGGGGAGTGGGACAGCGTCGCAGAGTCACGAACACAGAGACTGTGCTCCGCTGGGCCGCACTCATCGAGGTCGAAGCACCGACGCCGGCATCTCACCGAGGGCAAAGCGCCACCGCCACCATCTCACCGAGGCCGAAGCTCACGCTCGTCGAGGCCTCGCGCTGGCGGGCCATTGTATCACCGAGGCCTCGTGCCGCTGTCACCGAGGCCGAAGTCATGCCCGCATCTGGAGCCGCGCTGCGAGGAGAGGGAGTGGGTGGTGCTAGTGGCGAGGAGAGAGAGAGAGAGAGAGAGAGAGAGAGAGAGAGATGGAAGGAAGGGCGGCAGCGGCTAAGGTTACGAGTGAGGCTGAGGGAGGGAGCGGGGTAGGGTTGTGTTTTTATATGGGTCACGGTTGATGGGCTTTAGCAGCGGGTGGCATTGTAGCCCGTCGCTAGTATCAATTTTTAATGATGGGTTGCGTTCTGAGCCATCTTTACAAATGGTTATTGAATTGTAACGGCGGGTCATTATTGGGCCGCCTATATTAAAACTAGGTTGCGCCGCTACAGAGGCCTTTTGTGGTAGTGCTCAGTGCCCTAAGGACCCGGGAAACTTGCATCAATATTTTTTGACTAGATCAGGATATTAGTCTCGGACAGAACTTCATGACAAATGCACATCTATATTTGAGAAAGTCTGTATTCATATTATTTTATAATTAAAATATATATGTCATCATCCATATTTGACCCATTTTAGGTACTTCCTCCGTTCTAAAATTATTGTCACCATTGACTTTTTTCATCAACTTTGACTATTCATCTTATTCAAAAAAAATTTAAAAATATCATATATTTTTTCATAATTTGTTTTATCGCTAGATTAAATTTTATATTCAAACAAATATTTTGAATAAGACAAATGATCAAAGTTAACAAAAAAAAAGTCAATAACGACAACATATTTAAAACGGAGGAAGTATATCTGTTTCCACCGTAGTCCTTTAGCCCGGCTATGTTCAGTACTTGGTACAAATACTTCAAGACCGGATTTCATGTACCCTAGATTTTGCTAAGAGCCGACATCATTTGCCGGCAATAATATAGATTCATGTTCGAATTTTTCGTACATTTTTTATGGTGCATCTCACGGACTCTTATCTAGTGTATGGAGGTCACCTTAAGCTCATATGGACTCTAATTAGAGGCCTTAAGCTATTGGTTCCTATCTAACTGAGTTTGACTGCACAACATGAGGACATCTTTTTGTTTACGGTGCCCTCAAATAAATATGGGCCCTTCATTTTATCTGATCTATAGGCCCAAAATTGTTTGTACTCCTAGGTGAAAAACAAATATACTTCAGAGGACATGGGAGTAATTTGCAGTTATGGGTAAAGTTGTAATTTTCTTAATATCTAAGCAGTTTCTTTTAGATCCTATCAAAGCGGAGAGGACGGCGGCGGCACAATTGGTCCGCCTCGTGCACATTGTCGCTGACGAAAATTTTGATATTGCTGATGTATAATGGTCGATTAATTTGGAGGTGAAGAGGACGGTAGTCATAGATCAATATCTGAGGTCAAGGACATCAATCTCGGGAGAGCAACATCAGTGGTGAATTCATGTCTTGCTGAGCTCATCGGCTCAGGTGTCTGCTCGTCCGGTGATGTGCTTTGATCCGTTGCTGCAGATGTTGATCATCGGCCATCCTATCAACATCAAAAATCTCGCCGGCGATCATCAATGCACAATTCAGGAACTCATCCATGATAGTTACAACCATGACACCGGTTGATGCTTAGGCTTGTGAATGATGCAAAATATTTCTACGACAAATGTTCTTTGTGCCTACATGAATCTGATGGTCAGATTTAATTTCTACTCCCACCATGTTAGAGAGTAGAAGGTATAGTAAAAAGTCTCTTTTGTTATGATCTTACCAACACATAACTACTTTTAACAGGATATCTTATTGATAATCGTTACTTATTCTATTTTTATTGGGATGTTTAATTTTTGCAACATGATATTTGCTTCGTCCTTACCCGTTTGTCCCCACTCCTCAATCATGCTTCTTATTACAAAGAATGACTACTCCATATAGTACTTCTTATAAATTTATCCATGTTCTAACAATCACTACAACAAAAAGCCTCCTTAGCAGCGGAGGCCCAACTCATATAGCGGCGGTTCAAAATTAATCCATCACTGTAAATTGAAATCCATTTATAGCGGCGGCTCACTTAATAAGCCGTCGCTACTTTAATTTTCAGCGGCTGGGCCGCCGCTACTCAAGTCAGCCCGGCCCAAGTTTTAATATAAATTCACCCACATCCTAACCCTAACCATCTCCTCCCTAGTCCCCACGCGCCTGTCACCCGCCACCGCCGCCTCTCTCTCTCCGCGCACGGCTCCTTCCTGTCCTCTCCTCCTATACAACCTCTCTCTCTCTCTCTCTCCCCCCGTGCCCCCTCTTCTCCGAGCAGATCCGACATGGGAGGCGGCTCGAGCAGGCGACGCGGGAGGCGGCTTGATGGCAAGATCTGCGCGCGGCGGGCTCTCCTGGTCATCGTTGAATCTACCTCTTCCGACGGTCGTGCACGGGGTGGATCCGGCCTCCCCCTACTTCGGCAGATTTGCGCGGGCCCCTCCTCCGACACCGTCCCATCCTCGTCAGATCGAGCGTGGTGGCGGTCGAGGACGAGCGCAAGGCGGGTCCCTCCCTTGGCAGTTGTGCGCGATGCCCTCCCCCTCCTCCGGCAGATCTTCCGGCGGTCGTGCATGGGGTAGATCGGGCCTCCCCCTCCCCCAGCAGCCTTGCGCGGCACTCCTCTTCCGGCGACCTGTCTCCTCCGACGACCACACGCGGGGCGGATCTGGAGGCTGCCCTCCTCCTGCGGCCTCTCACCTCTGACGACCACGTGCGGGGTCCCCTCCTCTCTTCTACCTCTCCGACTCCGCGCGGCGCACCCTCCTCCGCCACCGACGCCCATCTCTCCTGACGACGTGTGGCAAACTCGGTGGCGCCCCTCTCTCCCGACGGTGGGTGGCAGATCCGGCGGCGCCCCCTCCTCTTTCGACGTTAGGCGACGGATCTGGCGGTGCCTCCTCCTCTCCCGATGGCGCGCGACAAATCTACGTGGATCTCGGCGAAGGACGTCAAGCGTCGTGGTCGGCAACGCGGGCTATGGGCCTGCAGGTGGGCTAGGGATTTTTTTTTGTTTTCTCATTTTACTCGTAGCGGCGGGTGACTTGTATCCGCCGCTATTGTCCCATCTTTTTAGCTATGTTTAAGTAGGAGCGTTGTGTTATGCCTACCGCTACAGTACTCTTTTATACGCCACTACAGTATTATTTTGTTGTAGTGAATACGGCTGCTTAAAAAGGACAAACAAATTGGATAAAGTGTAGTCTTGTCTTACTCTCGCTTAAAAAAAATACCGATCAGATCACCTTGGCTCAGTTATACGACCAGTACAAATCAGCTACAACATTAGTTTGTGCTGCTTGGTCGAATCTTGAACGTACGCACGCTTGAAAAAAGAATTGAAAATGCATAGTGCGGTCCTATCGACTGAACACAAGAAAATGATACATGTCATAATATTTTTTCTGTGAAAATTATCAAAAAGCTTAGTAATTATGCAGATTAAAAGAATTCATGCCCTTTTTTCAAGTTAAGGAAGGATTCAGTTGATTCCAGCATAAACGAAGAAGGCTAATACTCATCGAGCGAGGAACAGAGTAGTATATCTGATTATAGCGTATACATTATCCATCATCGCTCATCGAGGTAGGCGTTCCAACTTCCAAGTCACACCGACTGGGACAACCAAAATAATCAAACCCATTAGCCTTAATAGGGAAAGCTTACCCGCCCAGGTTCATCGTTAGCATAGTAGACGCGTCTAAGCAACCCAACGTTACCAACTTGGCACCATCATCGCCTCCGCCGCGGACGCGGCGGGGAAAAAAACCGAACCGACGCATTTGCAGTTGCGCCCCTGAAAGGCGAAGGCAAAAAAAAAAAAGAAATCTTGGTGTCACGGTGAGGCCCCCCGCCGCACGCGGGTGAGCCATCGTCGCCGGTGGCCATGGGGACGGCGACGATGGCGACGGCGGTGGGCGCGGCCATGGTGCTCTATTTCGTGCTGAGCCGGCGGCTGTCCAACGAGGACGCCGTCGGCGGCGGCGCCGGAGGGGGAGGGGGGAAGCGGCGGAGGGGGCGCGCGCCGCGGCGGCCGGCGCAGCCCCCGGCGACGTGGATCGAGGCGGTGGGTACGCTTGCCGAGACGCTGCGATTCACCTACTCGGAGACGCTCGGCAAGTGGCCCATCGGGGACCTCGCCTTTGGGATCAAGTACCTCATGCGCCACCAGGTGAGTCCGTGATTCCTCCTAGCTAACAATCCACTGGGTTGCTTGCCGCTCGGATCCGACGGGAGTGTGTCGCCTCCTCGTTTCATATGCGGCTGTAAGCTTGCATTTTGGATCTGAAATGGGAGTTCCCTTCGTTCCAATCGTGTTTCGAACATCGTCCTGCGTTGCTATTAGGAATATCTGGGCTAAAAAGCTTGTGGGAGTTGATTGACAGGAGAGATATTTTCATAAAGTTTGGCGAAATTTGTGCTGATTGGCCTCCCTTTTCCGGTTCGGTAGTGGAGTTAGGGTTCATTCTAGTGTTTTGGGCCTGCTATGTTGAGCTGTTGAGGTTGAATCAGTTTAGAGTTTCCAGTGGACTTCAGTCTGCAGAACTTTTGGCAGAGAGCATTATCCCTGTGTTAAACTTTTCAAAGTTTCGAGTTGTAATTTTTGTTAATAAAGTTGCCTCTTGGATGAAGTTTCTGATCTTACTAGAAAATTTACATCAGAGAAGTGTTAGTTTTGTTAAGCCTCTGAGGGTAAGATGGTTGTGAACTTCACATTGACTTTCATTTGAGAGATGCAGAGCTGATGTACTGTTTGCATAGTTAGTTAAATGATGTCAGAGCTTATGTGTTACAGTATTACTTTTCACATATTCTGTAGTGTGGTTGATACTAATTCTTGAGTGCAACTTTATTAGGATCTTAGTATGTCAGAACAAATCGTGGTATGCATATGACTAGCAATTCACCGTAACCTGGTGCTACCTTACAGGGCAATCTGCATGTTGCCAGTGTATATGCTGGAAGCAATTGCATTGAGCTGAAAGGACCTGAAGTCATGGAAGAGCTTATTGTTCTTCGGCGATTGATCGATTTGTGTTTCCTTTTCTCCAAGAAACCCTTCCCAGTGTTCTGTGAGTTAGCTGGATTTTCCCAAGAGGATGTTATTATTGAGGAACCAAAGGCTGGGGTGAGTAAGTATTAATTGCTATTTTGGTGCTCTCTCGTGTTGTTAAGCCATGATTGATTTATAGGGATATAGTTGGTTATATTTTTGTCTTTTTCATTTTCCAACATTCATCCCAATTTTACAGATTCTAAAGCCTGCTCATACAATTCTACGTGATGAGTGCACCAAATCCTTTCTTGTTTTGATCCGTGGGACTCATAGTATGAAAGACACTCTGACTGCTGCCACTGGGGCTGTGGTACCATTTCACCACTCACTTTTAGATGAAGGCGGTGTCAGCAAATTAGTGTTGGGCTATGCTCACTGTGGGATGGTTGCAGCTGCCCGCTGGATTGCAAAAAGTATAACACCAAGTCTCTGTGAAGCAGTCAGACAATACCCAGGTTACCAAATCAAGGTGAATGCTCTTTTTTCCCCTTCTTTTTCATTTTGTGGTTCAAATTGTCATGCCTGGCTATGCTCTTATAATCCTCGTAGGATATGCTATGGGTGAATGAATTATTGATCATTGTATCAGTCATACATGTTACTTTGTCATCATTTGAAGAGCTAATTTTGTTCTTTTAGATTGTTGGCCATTCTTTAGGTGGTGGCACTGCTGCTTTGCTGACTTACATCCTTAGAGAAAACAAAGAGTTTTCTTCAACAACTTGTGTCGCATTTGCCCCAGGTATGTCAACTACTCCCTCCGTCCAGGTATAGAAGGCATGTTCCCCTTTGGTACAAAGACCAAGGAATTAACTGCTGCATTTTAATTGTTGTTTCTCTCATGGCAAGTCGGAAGGATGTTTCATTTCTTCCGCCAATTACGTCCGGATTTGTAGCGATGCATTGATAGCTGAATTCATGGACCTGCATGTCATACTCTTTTCTCAAATTCCGCCTGATCAGAATTGCGTGCGCTAGTGGCGGCAAAGAATCGAGTTTTCGCATTGCCGCCTGTCATGGCGTAATCCAAAGTTCCCCTACCTCAGGGTGATAAAAATTCCTAATCAGTTGTACAGATCACGAACGTTTTGATCTGAACAACGTACCAGTTGAGCCTAACCATGATGCGGGAGTCAGATTCAATCTGAACAGCATTCCGCTGCATGTCGTTGATGTTGAAGATCCAGTGCCTAGTAGTGGTGGTCAGTTCATAATCTGCCACGAAAGCTTTGTCACGCGGCTCCATTGCTTCGATTGACGGCACAGTGCGCGGCGGCAGCAAAACGATTGTGTGAGGCGAAGCGGTGATGATGGTGACTGGGAAAGGCAGGAAGAAGCTGCGGTCATTTTAAGTGGAGAAGGAGAGGAGGCGACATCGAATTAACTGCTAGTCGTCATCTGAAGCCCGCGCACAAGAAACGATGAGTCAACCAAAACACGCCTAGTTTTTGTGGAAAACTCCAAAATGCTAATGCACCTTCTATACCCGGACGGAGGGAGTACTATTTTGTGCCTAGTACATTGAGTTGGAGTTATTAACATTTGATTTTCACTGTCAGCTTCATGCATGACATGGGAGTTAGCAGAATCAGGCAAGCATTTTGTAACCACAATTGTAAATGGAGCAGATTTGGTTCCCACAGTATCAACTGCATCCATTGATGATCTCCGTTCTGAGGTAGGTCTATTACATCCTTTACACCCAAGCTGACTTTTAATCCTTATATGCTTTATTAATTTTTTTCCAGATAGATGATTCTATGGTTACAGTTTTTCTTCATTTGAATGCACCCTCATAAAGTCTTAGCACCAGTAAATGTGATGCCATAACATATTTCTTGAAAACTTAATAGCAGTTAATTTCACTACCTTTTGCCCATATCTCATGTCTTATTCATTGTCTAGGTAACAGCATCATCCTGGTTGAATGATTTGAGGGATCAAATACAGCAGACTCGTTTCCTAAATGTTATGTACCGCTCGGCAACTGCTTTGGGAACTCGTTTGCAATCTTTCTCTGGTGCCAGAGAGAGGGTTGCAGGTGCTGGAGCATTTCTACGTCCTGTTTCAAGCAAGACCCAGGTAATTTTTACCAGAAGTTAGCAAACTGGTATGATATTGTGTTGATAAATTAAGCTACTCTAGTGATACAAATGTCAAGTCTGGGTATGATTATTGCTATTGAATAAGAGCCATGTCCTTAGAACCGGAAGTGATGAATGACCCTGTTCAAATATTCCATGCACCAAACATGTGCTTCGTGTGATAATTGTTGTCTACCTATATTTTTTTAAAAAGTTCATCCACTAAACACAGATTCCTTTCAGCTTTTCTAACAAATATATCAATGCAGGTCATGATGAAACAAGCACAAAATGTTGCACAGGCCGTTGCTAGAAGTCGCTCAGCTTTTTCTTCATGGTCATGCATGGGTGCACGTCGTCGAGGTGTAGGTGTAGTAGCTGCAAGTCCTAAGGCTGATATGACCACAGAAACCCACATAACATCTACAGTGGATTCAGAGTCTTTTATCGTAGAGCAGCCTAGCACTAATACAGTCGAGGAACTACAGTATTCTGCAGCTAGCGTTTCAGTTCATGACGAAGCAGATGAAGAGGCTCTTTTGAGTGAGCATGAAACCTCTCGGGAGCATGCTGAAGAAGAAATAACTGATGGCGAGCTGTGGTTTGAAGTGGAGGCACAAACTCGGCAGGAAGAGGCAGCTGCAGCCAAGGAAATAATCGAGGAGGAAAGTGCGGTCCTAAAAAATGTAGAGGACAGACAGTCCTTTTCATCGGACATTTTGGAGACGCAGCAATTCTACCCACCTGGTAGGATCATGCATATGGTTGGCATGCCTCCTACAGACGCTGGTCCGGATGATCCTGCTGCCACCGATGACTGTTCTGTTGGAATATACGAGACACCTAGAGATCTTTACAGCAAGATCCGACTGTCGAATTCCATGATCAATGATCATTACATGCCAATGTACAAGAAAATGATGGAAATATTGATTGAGAAGTTTGCAAAAGACGAGGACAATCCTTGTACAGATTCTACTGTAGAATAATATGGATGATCATACATCTTAGTGCACAACAGTTTTGATTTTTTCTTAACTGTCGTAACCATAATATAATATTGCAATATACAAGCCATATAGCTGACCCGTCAAAATAGATCAGTTAAGGTTCTGTAAGTGTGACATGTAAATATACTTGAGTCATTGATATACTTGAGTCATATTATTATAAGCTACGTTGTGGAATTTTAATCCCGGACAGAATAAAATTGCAATGTCCTAACAACGTTTATTATGACCACGAAAAACGCATGGCGCACCTGAATATTTCCCTCGTTTCTATGTAGAAAAAGTTTCGATAAGTGCATTGTGGTGGATTAGTTCCTAATAAAGAAAAAAGAAGTGGACTAGGGAATTTCTACTAAGTTCAACTTTTATGTTCATACTCTTTAAATATGAATTGTTACGACAATCAATAAATGCTCCCACCAGATTTGTTTTCGTATCGATAGGCTTTATATAATAATACAAATTGCATTAAGTTATCTCATTAGAAAAAAATATATATACGATGTGTACGTAGTAGAGATTATAACATCATTGAAAATAGACCAGACTCTTTAGTATGTGAATCGGTCATGTAGGCCCCGGTTCCCAGAGGGTAGCAGGGCCTTCCAAAAATTGGCCCGCGAGCCCGCCCAAAAGTAGGGACGGGACATCGCGCGCACATTGGCAATTGTGTTCGAGTTTGCGGGTGCTGGCGCGACACGTCAGTCTCTATACGATCATCAACGAGTCGCCACTCACCCCCCGCAGGGACAGGTGAGAATTGTAGTTGGCCACCCGCGCAGCTCTTATAGACGCCAGACACACGCCGCAACTTCTTTGCTTCCGATGTGGTACTAAAGAAGTCGTGCGCTTCCGTGGTCCGCAATTCTGCATAGTTGGAATAAACAAGCCCAACGATATAAAATTCGGCCCACTTATCTAGTTCATGTTTCTCGTTTATCCATTATTTATCTACTTCGGTTCAATCAAACATCTACAACAGACAGCATATTTATGCAGAATAGTTCTACGAACAGAATAAAACTTTCAATAATGTATGCATGTTACAGCCATCGATCTTTATTAGTTATTACCTTTTATTTTGCATCGACAAAGAATGAATCGAACAGTGTAAAATTTCTTGGCCGCATCACTATGAAAAAGGACCAACTATACATAACCCTTGGGTATATACTCCTATATTTGTAAGCATAACGATTCGTCCTTTCTTTTTTTTCTTTTCTATCTGATCAGACATGCAAAAGCTAAAAGAACCCCTATCTCATTTACAACTAGTCCTATGGCCTATGGGATGATTTTGCCAAGAGAATAAAAAATAAGCTAATGGAAAACTTGCGGGGATGTATAAAACTCGCTTTCGCTAAAATATGGCCTCAAGTCCTCTTGGCACATGAACTCCAAGGGAAACTGGACAATGTGACCCCTAACAGCCTGCAACCTTTCCATTGGATCAGTGCCTACCAGGGTTCCATCTTGTTGAGTTTCTGGTTTCTCTAGGGCAACACCCAGGTCAATGGTTGTGTGGCCAATTTTCTCCTTTCGATGAGCAAAGCTTTGCCGGAATTGGGACCTGCAAGAGGATGGTAATGTTTCAGGGAGCAGTGAGGTAGTGAGCAACAATGTTTAGACTGAAATGGAAGAAAACTGGGAGAGTTTTGAATTCTGCACCTAGAATGGATGTGATCGTTGGGAACACATGAGAACACTCTTTGGTAGATAGTGGTATTCTCCTGCCAATTATCAGTTTGTTCAGTACGAGCCAAAAAGAGAGTGAGATAGTAAGGCTCTCAAAATATTGCAACATTCATGAGCATAAAATGATTACAATAGTCATGCTCAAATGATTTCCAGATCTAATGGTTAGCTTAAAACAAAGCAGTGAAGTTTCTGGATTTTACTAGCTCATAAAACTAAGTACCTCAAGTTATCACATCACAACTACATTTACCTTAGCAGTGGCCATCCAGATATTTTTGTATGCCGAGTCATCCACAGGATCCATAATGCAACTAACCTGAAAGTGAGGGAGAAAACTTATGTTAATTGGAATCAGACTTGAGTTCCTTTATACCAGAGCACCACGGGAAAATATTCAGTGGAAACCACCTATTTGGTGGAATCGTGAAAACCCTCTCAAAAACCGTATCTAGAAGTGTTAAAAAATTATGAAACTTGGCATACATGTAGATGACATGTCGACACATGCTCATACAAAGCATCAAGTCCAAATTCAAATTCTTTTAAAAAATTCAAACTCTCTCAAAAACTGTAACTCCAGCACTGATTATTCAAGTTGTCATTGTATGACCCATTTTATCCCGTTACAAACTAGTATAGTAGCACGAAAAGACGAGAGAGTGACAGACTACATATTGCCTTGAAAGCTGTTGTAATTCTCAATTTAAAGCATCAAACAGTGACAGAGTGAGATATAGTCCGAACCTCTCCTGACTGAAGACCAAGGTGTTCTGCCCATAGAGAAAGTCGTAAGCTGAGGGAGAACTTCCCAGCTTCCCAAGGCCTTCCATCCATCATAGAATTGACAACCTCTTTATCTTCAATAATCATACCAATCTAAAAGAGAACAAAAAGGGAAAGGCCATTGTAGTGTCAACAGTAGGTACCCGAGTAGATTACAATAGCAATCCAACTAATGACGTGCTCCCTCTGTTCTGTGTTTGCTGACGTTGGTTAGCTCAAATTTGAACTAATCACTGTCAACAAAAATAGAACAGAGGGAGTAATCTTTACTATTGCAGTTGACAAGAAAGATGGTACTCTTCCCTATGGGAAATGATTTATATATATATATTAACATGGAAATTTCAGCATATACATATGAGTCAAGCCCTCAAGCATATAAATTGTACAACCTAATGACCACTCCCCTGTTTGGCTAAATAATTATTACATTGAAGCATTAAAATATTGAGAAGCATCCAAGGACTGCTATGAATAAAGCTCTACGGCTGTACCTCAGAGTCCCTTGATCCAAGCAAGCTTCTATCATTTATGTTAGCTGAGCCAATTAATGTCATGCGGTCGTCAATAATCATCAATTTACTGTGCACATATATCTGCAGTATTCATACTGTTAGCAAAAACAAAAAAAGAGCCATACCAAGTTTTTAACCGCATACACAGTAGGGCACTCCTCAAAAAAGGTGACTAATAACATACATGAAAACAGAAACTGTACCTGATTGGTGACCAAAGGACCTCCATCACCAAGTCTGCCATGTGCTCTAAGCCCATAAAATGAGATGTAATCATTTGCTTTTGAGCCGATGACATCATATAGATTCTTAAATATTGAATCAGGTCCTCTACAAATAGTTCGATATTGCCAGTGCATAATTGCTCTCACGGATGCAGCTCCACCATCATCAATGCCCCCCTGAAACAAATATGTAACTACCTAGCAACTCTGAAGAATCAAACAATGAAAACTGCTATGACAGTACATTACCTGAAAACCAGGTAAAAGTGGTATGACGATAATGACCCGGAAGCACTTTTTCTCCTTTTCTGCTCGAAGTATACGCCTGTATAATGCTTCCAACACACGATTCTTAATTGTGTCATCCCCTGAAAGACCTGAGATGAAAAACTGGTTCTGCAAAGCCAGCAGAAAGAAGTACATTATACAAGTGTCATTTTATACTGTAATTATAAACAAACACAAGCTTTCAATTCTCCAAAGATTCTCATATATACAGGAGAAAACTTTAACAAAAATCAAGTGTTACACGGAAGTCTTGCTTTGTCAGGATTTAGAGCTACAAATTTGAAATAAAAAACAAGAAAAATACGCACCTCGATGTAAACAAAATGTTCTGCTTTCTCAATTAGAGAAAAATAAGCATTGTGGATGCTTCCTTCAATATGAGTTGTTCCTGCTGACCATGGGCCAACACTTCTCACGACCTGAACCGTAATAGATTTTGTTAGTCAAATCAAATATTTAATGTGTTTGAGAAAAATATATGTAACACATTTTCTAATTATATCTATGAATTTGCAAATTTTATCTTAAAACACTATCTGCAGTTTTTTGGAATTTACTATAGGGAATTCTAAAAAAAAAAACTCAGACCAACCGAGGAACTAGGTGGCATTTAATTAATAAGAAATAGGCACCCAAATTCGCGTCAAAGAGGACTTGAACCTGGGTGGTCAGGGTGTACACCCACACCCTTAACCAACTGAGCTAGCCTCAGTTCCTTACTATAGGAGGAGGGGGGGGGGGGGGGGGGGGGGGGATTCTGATGAGTACAAAGCTATGAATTACACGAACAAAAAGGCCTAAAACCCTTTTTCACAATGACAACCTCTATGTAGAAAGCACAAGAAGCTGATCACAGTAAACAAATCTAGTAAGTACACATTGTCCCTTTGATGTGTTTATGAGATTCATGGTAAGGTTTAAACCTGAAAAAGATATTACAAAATGCATGAGCAAAGATATATCATGCATGCTTGATTACTGTATTTATTTGTTTGTGAAACAAAAATATTGTAATGTTGCATATAACTGATATGTTGAGTTGTTGACAAACACAACTTTTGCTCTCTTATACAGGATCATCATCCTACATTGGGTTTCAAAAGATAGTTCAGGTTTCCTTGAACTTATTTCGTAGGGTTGTTAAGGTCTTTAGCTAGGTAAAGATTCCAATACCTTTAACAAGATTATGTGTACTTGCACTTGCAAATAATAATCCTGAGCTGCTTGTGATATAACATAAAATTTTGGACAGCGGAATCTCGTAAGCCATAGCATATCAGTAAGTAAACAAGCAACTATTATATCAGAATAATCTGTACAACAGCAGAAACAAACCTGACAATGACAAGCTGCTCGGGGACCAACTTCTCCAACATCAAGCACAGAGGCAACTTGGTCTCCTCGTTCCTGTGTCTCCCACCACTCCTTATTCATGTGAAGCAGATTTGGTTTTGAGTTTTCATAACACGTAACAGGTGAAACTTCAGGGGAACCAAGATTATCCACAAATCCTTTCATCTGTAGGTCTTGAAGAGAAAGATATTGTTTGACCTTTCTGTTGGATGGTGGCCGCTGGTTCCCGCTGGTTTTATTTGAATGATCTGTAAGACCATTATTGTTATCTAAATCATTGAGACCTAAATCTCCATTCGGCATAGCCTGGTGATCAGGTTCATGCGGCAAAAGCAATGGAATGTCCTGGCATGATGCTGCTGTCGTCAGCAAGTTTGGACTATTAACTTTAGCATCCTTATCATGGATCTGTTTACTCTCTGCCTCACCATTTGTTTCTTCGCTTGGACCCATATAATGAGGGATTACCATGTGATGATGAGGCATTAACAATGGAATTGCTTGCTCATTTGGCGCCTTATTCCTCTGCAGTAGGTGTGATTATCAACTTCAGCATTAAAATAAATGTCAGTTATTCCTAAAGCCAGTAAACCAACCTTCGCATAGTTCCATCGCTGAACAAAATGCCTTGCTACATCTCTACATGCTGGACCATAAAGCGCACACTGAACATCATGCCAAGGCATCCTAGGATATTTAGCACGATCGAGCTCATCTTTCATTGTGTCCTCCCAAGAATTTGGCTCATATTCCCTTACAAATAAAAAAAAATCAACAATAAGAATGCACTCCAGCTAAAGTGTAATCAGGATGCATCTATGCCTGAAATATGAGAAAACAATACAATGAACATGGGAAGACAAAAACTACCTAGGATTGTAGTAATCCTTTCCTGGCCATGTTGAAGAAGGAAAATCCATAACTTTGTGCTGAGGAGTGTCATAACGACCAAAGCATAAATCAAGGCCTCCCATATAGCATACTTGATTATCAACAATAACAATTTTCTCATGGTGAGACCTTCAACCAAAGAAAATAATTGAATTATAAGCATCTAATAAAATAAAACAAAGATAGCCAAAATAAATACAAAGTTCATGCTGTACCATAAGTATATGCCAGTCGAGAAATGATCTGGATAGCGCAGAACTTTAACATTCTCATGAATGTTCAACAGTCTTCGTTTACTGTACATGCTGTTAATTTTCAATGCAAGAGAAACTTCCTTGTACAAAAGAATGTAAATCTGCAAAACAGTGTCACATGTTATATTTATCTAACGTCAAATTGGGTAGAGTTGACCACCAAAAACTTGTCCAGACCAGGAGCAAGCTAAGTGTAAAACTTGGTTGAAGAGTTCTTGCAAAACATGGTTAATGTGTTTCGAGTTGCTTCCATAATACTCAAAATATAAATAGTCAATAAAAATAATTTCTTATGTAAAAAGGATCTCCTAAGATGCAATCTTAACTGAATAAAACTTGGATTTTGTAAAACCAATCAACAAAACATGAGGACAAAAGTATTTACAAAAATAAATGTAATTTTGGAACCAATCATCTCTCCACAGGTCCAGCAAGTGCATAATCAAACAGGGTTCTAAACTTCTAATACTTTATCTGATGAGCATTAGTAAAAGAAAATCAACCAAATACCTGTACACCTTGTTTTGCCTTTGATTCCAGAAGGACATCAAGCCTAGAGGACCCATGATAGTGGAAAGGGCGTCGGAGATACAATTCTGGGCAGAGCCACCAGTCAGTAATAAATATCTGCATTCAACATTTAATTATCTTCTTGTCATGACAGTGATTTCAACTCATTGCAGAAACATTTTCAGTTGAAGTACACTAACCTCTGATTTGGCTTCCTCAATGGAAGAAGCAATAGCATCAAATGCAGCTCGCCCATCTATGAACCATTGGACCACACTACCATCTTCAGTCAAGCCCCTAGGTGGTGCAAATGAGCCAAAACAATGGGGGGAACACCAACCCTCCGGGGGTCGTCGAGCAGCATTTATTGCAGTAACCCAATCTTTGACCTTGGCAGAACTCCTTGTTCTCAACTTTATTGTCCGTCCTCCAGAAGATACCTTCCAGAAACAACAAGAGACACAAAATGTAATCAGTCAATAATGTTTAGGGTAACCACATTCAATAAGGCAGAAGGTAAATACAATAACTTGTGTGGAGTGTGAAAGATAGGTCAGATGTGATCAAAGTACCTAATGCATATTGATAGGATACCTGCATGAATTTTTACCTAGACCAGGTGACTGGAATATGGAGCCTGGCTAAATTTGTCTTAGCAGCTCACAAAGAGAAAGATTTACAATCTCATTAATAACAAGTCTTTAACACACGAACATGAGATATTGTCCTATGCTACAACATGAGTCTAGACCTAGATAAAAGGAATTATCATTTTTCACACAAGGCGGGAGCGGGACTTCAACAGTACCAGACTTTGCATAAACTACTATGTTGCTTTTGAAAGTTGCTATATATAGCAGAATATTAGCCACTTGAACTTGGTGATTTTGAGTTCAAAAGGTCCCTTTGGAGTACATTTGAATATTGAAATACAAAGGGGTAGCACTCATTAATACATGAAACTTGTTTGGTTCACATGATATATCAATCTTATTAAGACAAAATAAAGTCAACAAAGGAAAAGAAGTACCTCAAATCCAAAGTGCAACGGATTACGTTCTTTGATCTCCTTTGCTAGAGTGATTTTCCCTTCACCATTTCTATCAGTGTAGGGTGATACATCAAAAATAACTATGTCCAAAAGCTTTGGATCAAAGGGATCTTGGAGCAAAGCCAAGAATCCTGGCTTCAGTACGGCCCAAACCTGTCAAGAAGTGTTCAATTTCAAATTCTAATACATGGACAGCATCATGTTAATTAGCAAAACACCTTTAAACTATAGAGGCTCCGTACCTTTTGCCAGTTACTGCTGCAGAAACTGAAACAACTGCATGAACAACATCTCTCTTTTCTGCCCGTTTCAATTTTTGGCAAGTGCCTCACTGTAACATAATCTTCTTTTAGCTTAGGCCCATATTCTGGCAGAAATGATAACTGCGAGACTTCCAAAAATTTGCAGACCTGCATTTTTAACAGATGGTACAGTCTAACAAATGAGTAATAAGATGATCCATTCTAATTGACATACACAACGTTTTTGTGATGTTTGGGCATTACTATCAATATTAATATGATGCTTTGTAACGCAGGAAAAAAGACCTGTTACCTCTCTTGAGTTGACGATATCTAAGTTCCCCAAGAAATGGTTGAGATATTCTTGCATGGTAACCTTTGCACGATCAGAAACAGACTGTTGACGGCCAAGAGCTGGTCGAATAACAGGCAGAACAGCACTTGAAGGAACATTCCTGCAATGACAGTATACAAGCATTCATCATTTGGAGTTTTCATTGTTGTTTAGACGTCAACCATGGACATCTTTGCCAGGAATGGGTGGAGATTTAGTAATAGGTTGAGATATTAGAACTTTACTTTATTCTCTACCTTTTGAGTGGTATAATGGTGTACTTCCTATGCGATAGACGGAGCCTATGTCATAGGAAAACTTTTGCATTTGTCCTATGAGGATTCTACCTCATAGTGAAATTATGTAATAATAATAAGGATTCTACCTCATACTTTTTTCATTTACTTGACGAAATAGAATTTCCCTTTATCTAAAAATTGTTGTTTTGATCTAGTGAGGCACACATTATAAATACGAACAGCATTTCACCTATTTTTTAAAGAGTGCTCGTCATGTTGTGAAGGAAGATGCACATCATCAGCTTCATCGTCATCATGTACAACTGGCATATGTTCTCCAATTCCCAAGTTTTGAAGCCATTCTTTGACCTAAAAGGAAGTGGAGTTCAATGCTTCAGGCTTAAATTTTTTAATATTAACAGCACAGAATAATGATACATGTTGCTAAGTAGAAAGTGACAGTCAAGTAAATAGAGAGAACAAAGTTGATTAGAAAGCCCTAATTTTAGAAGGCGTCCTTGCATTGCTACGCTATTAGAAGGCATGTACTCCTTTTTTTGGGAGGGGAATCAAGATCTCTTCTTTTCATTAATCATAGGGCTTACAATCATGCTGCAAACATTGCAACAAAAAGGACGGGGGGTTATTCCAATTATACATGGCCCTATGACATAAAGCTTCCTGAGCACAAAGGTGGGCAGAAGGCATGTACTCCTAAACAGCTCTGTAACGAATATAGTGTTGGCGGAAGCAAGTGAAAATGGTATATATACTATAACAATTCCAACAGATTCTTAAATAAATGTAAACAAGAATGAAATGCAGGGAAGATAGTACATAAAAAGTAGACCAGAAGCAACTCTAACAAAATTCTTGAATAATTGCCAAGAAATGTGTATTCTAATTTCTGCATCTGAAGCAGACAATTGTAATGTGCAAGCACTAGAGCATTTTGTGCTGCACCAGGAAGGATATATATACATTCAAATATAGCTCAAGGAAACTGTGAAGGTTATGTTGCTGACCTGTTCCTGTTTCTCATGAAATTCCTCAAGAAATACACGTCTCTTCAATGCAAAATGGAGATATAGCACTTGTGAAGCCTTCTTATATAGAAGCCACCTAAACTGATAGAAAAACTAGTGAACATTATTTCGTGAAATTTAAATTCATATTTTTGGGGGAATTGAAGGTCTTAAAAATGCAAATATATCAAGTTTGGGAAAACAAGTGCATACTATTGGCTCTTGAGACCCCTGACACCAGGTTTTAACATGATTCATGAGTCGTTCATTTTTTTTTTTGAGGGAATAGTCGTTCATTTTTGTTATGCTAGTAATATTCAAGGTTTATTGACCTGATCCCAGCATGAAGGGTGACAATGGTGGCATGGCCCATTCATGACTCCCACGACATGGGGAGGGAGACACAAACAGGTTAACTGTAGTGTCATCGAGTGGAAACAGTTTTTATTTGAGCTCACCTGTGCACCTAATAGGAATGATGAATGTGAAAGCTCCCAACCCCAACTCTACACTGAGATTGAAACCTGGGCGACCCTCTTCATGGGGTGAGTATGAGTGGGCTTTCCCCTTGTGATCATCCCAACACATGCTATAGCCAGACTGCGCACTGATGAAAAATGAGATCATAGGCAAGCCCAACAGAAGCCAGAAATAAGGGATCCCTCTACATGAGCGCTTTAAGGCTGGGGATGCACTCATCTTCCACGGATGGTCATTTTTACCCGAGATACTGTAACATAACATGAAGCATTCTAGTCTCTTCTGTTTCTTTTTTTTTCTTTTTTTGAGGGCATCTAGATTCTAGCCTCATCTACTAGTTCAAGAGAATATATTACCCTTTGGGATAACTTCTTAATAATAGAGCACATGTGAGGCACCCTTTAAAAAATTATAGCAGCTGAAGCAATTGGTGTGCCATATGTGACCCCGTTTTCCAAAGGCATTTATTATCTAAATCAGGCCCTGAGTAAATAACCATGTAACGCTCTTTTTTTATATATACCATGTAACACTCTTGGAAACACCAAAAATATTCATAGGTTCCAAAACCACCACCCCAGTTCACAACTTCACATGCTTTCTTATGCATCATGCTACCAAACTACAAACTTAATAGTACCATAAATCCAAATGTCAATTCCCAGCTGGCATCCAAATTGTGTTTTAACTGACTGAAGTCCATGTTAGCATACTTCAAATTTTAGTATTAATTGATACTACTAGCAATCAATTTCTTCAATGCATTAAAATAACCTAGAAAATGGATATGGAGAAAATATAAGGGAGTAGCATTAACTTCAAGCTGCTGGAAACAGTAAAGTTCGACCAGTACGGAATCTAACTGCCAAATGCAAAAAATATTCTAGCATTTGCATCAAATTGGGTTCATTCGAGGCTGCCTTAATTCAGACCCACAGTTGTGCAATCATTGAGCCACTCTCAGACACCAACGCTGCTTTGCTAGCAGTCGAGGGCTCGAGGCCCGCCCTTTCTCCACATCCGAGCACCACGAATTTGACCAGCATACCTCTCGAATAAGCAATCCAAATCGCAACTCAGAAAAAAAAAACTAATCCTAGGCCGTCGGAGCAACAAATCACCCAAAAGCTCAATTCCCCGAGTAATCACAGAATGCCAAATTCCAAGTACTACCGGAGCCGCTCGGCCCAGCACAGAGCGGCGGATCACGCATTCAGGAGCGGCCAGACGAATGCAGAGCAGGGGAGGAGGTGGTGGTGATGGTGGACGGACCTGCTTATACTGGACTTCAATGGTGTAGGAGAGCAGCATGGGCGTGATGTCCCCGGCATCGGGGCGCGAGACCGCGACGATCCTGGCCCGCGGAAGCTCGTCGAACACTCGGGCCGACTCCGGCAGGCGGAACGACGCCGATGACGACGCGGCTGCCGCCGGCTCCTCCTCCGGTCCCGGTGGCATCTTCACGTAGCGGTACCCGTGCCACTCCTCCTCAGCCGATCGCTCGCCGCCCATCGAATCCGAGGCACGGGGACCTTATATGGGTGGAATCGAGAAATCGAAAGGGGGCCGTGGAAGGGAAGAGGTGCGGAGTTGCCAAATTTGGGGTCTTTTTTTTCCTTTCGCTTTATGCTTTGAATTACCGATCTGATTTGGGCTTGTTTTGATGGCAAAGCTGGTTCAGGAGAGAGCAGCAAGGCAGGGAGTAGCGACTAGCAGGAGCGCAGCCTGACTGGTGGTAGACGTGTTTACCCACCCCGGCTGGTTGGCGGTTTTTGTTGGGGCTGGTTGGCGGTTTTTGTTGGGGCATGTGGTGTGACGTGGCAAGTGCCATCACATCATTGTGTCCGATTCTATTATACTCGCTTCGTTCAAAATTATTATTGTTATTGATTTTTTTTTATTATTTTTAATTGTTCGTCTTATTTAAAATATTTTAAAAATTATTATATATTTTTTTATTATTAGTTTTATTACTAAATAAATTTATAATATAAACAATAATTTTATGTATTTAAGATAATTTTTTGAATAAGATAAATATTCAAAGTTCCAGAAAAAAATCAATGACGATAATAATTTTAGAATAGAGGAGTATATACACACAAAATCTTTGAAGTGCCATGCTCCACATCATTGTCCACAACATCTGTTGGGGCCTGTTGTACATATTGTATCACACGCTTCGAGTTAAAACTATCGTATTCTTTGTTTGTTGTTAGATAGTTTGTGTAAAAATTATAAGAACAATTTTATTGGTGTTTCAGAAACATTTTTCTATGTCAATTTCTTTTCTTGGAGACAATATCCACATCGTTTTCCTAGATCACAAAAAAGTAGAAGTTAATTGTTGAGAGAGAGAGAGATGAATTTAAGTTGCTATAAGTTGTACCACATATACAATATCATTTCTTATGTTTAAATTCTTTTTGATTTCATTTTATTACTGTTAGTTAGTGAATTTGCACTAGCTCATGTCAACAATATATAAAACCGAAAGGACTATATATCATCTCATGCTTGATCACTTTAGAGATTTAGGATGAGAAATATAGGTTTTGTTTTTATTGAAGCCATGAGCACTTAACCGACACACGGCTCATCGATTGAGTGGTGATTGCTTGTTGACAATTACTAGCACTGCCAGGACCGCTAGCCGCCTAAACCACAATAATGTTTGTACTTTTCTCACCAATCTCGAGTGGCAGCAAAACAAGCTGTTAAACTTTTGACACTCCATTGCGTTGGCAAACATGTCACCAAAGTCGAGCCTGTCCTTAGAACATGTGACTCTTCCCCCGTCAAAAAAAAAAAACATGTGACTCTAAAAAAGATTCTCGGTTTGATAAAGAGGAATCGATACAAGAAGTTTTAAAAAGCGGGTTCTACCAAAATTTTCCAGTGGATCAACGGCTATTTCCGTCACAAACTTGGGCAGACATGTCGTTCCGTCTTTGTTTAATTATAGCGTCATGTGGCTCTCGCTTTCAGATGATGAGGTAAGTTGAGAAGCAAAGGACAAACGTAATTTAATTGCTTGATTGCGATATGACGATATGGACAGAACAGATGGGATTATTTGAGAGGATCGCATGAAGAAGGACACGAATATGCGAATTTTGGTCCTGAGATCATTCCTTGCAAGATACCACAACGTTCTGACGCAAGTTGCGGCCTCGCGTAGTGCAAATGATTTGGTGATCCGAAGAGCCGCAGGTCAGCAGGTGCCACCATGTCGCTTGATTGCAGAAGACGGGAACTTTGGCTTGACGTGTGGGCACCCAGTATTAGACTGCGGGATGACTTGCCATCCATCTCTCGTCGGACGACGGCTATAAAAAGGACCCGGTGTCGCGCCTTAGAGCATCTCGTACAAGCTCCCATCTATCCTCCTATTATAAATTTTGTATGCCAAACAAAATAACTCCCAGCAGGGTTTCTATTTAGACATGTAAAATACATGGGTTTCTAAATTGCCCTCTCTCAGCCAAGTTTTAGAGTCTCTCATTTCTCTCCAAAAAATATTGTTCACCATGGGGTCTATATTTTTTTTTCTTTTTTCCTTTTCACTGCCCGTCGGCCACCGCCCCACCTCATCGCCCACCCGCCTCATCTCTTCTCCCTCGCGCGGCCGCGCCTTCCCTCCCACTGGTTCTCCTCTCCCCCGCATCACTCAGTCGCACCGCGCCCCGCCTTGTCTCCGCCACGTGGCCTCGTAGCCTCCTCTCCATCGATTGTCGCAAAATAAACAGGATGGAACAGGTAGTGACCGATCTAGAGGTCCATGGCGGGGGGCCTTCCCGGCCGACGGCGTCCAAGAATCATAGTCGATACTTTGTGCCTCCCGCCCTAGTGATGAGCTCTGCTCCCGTCTATGCCCTTGATGCAGATCCGGGTCGTGGCCTCGGTCCCGTCCTCCCCCACGCTGCTGCCATCGGCCACGACCTCTGCTATGTCGCAGCCGCCGGTCACGGGCTCCCCCACAATGGCGTTGTCAATCCCGGCCTCCCCCATGACATCGCCGTTGGTCGCGACCTACCCCATGTCACCGCCGTCAGTACTGGTCTCCCACACACCGCTGTCGGCGGTCGTGGCCTTCTCCACGATGGTCCCGAGCGTCGCCCCAACATCGGCCTTAGACTCCAGATGGACAGCTCCATTGCTCTATGGCTCGTGCAACAACCTCGCCCCTTCGTCGTCGGTGTCAACAAAACTCAGTGATCGTGCTTCTCCGACTTGGCCATACTTTCCTCGCCATCACGGTACAAGCAACCGAGCCATGCCTTTGCCTTGGAGTGGAGCCCGCTACACTTCGACCTTACCGCGTGGGGCAACTACCACCCCAACACCGTCAGGGGCAGCCACCAAGACTCCGTCTACTAGGGTCCCTCCCCGACACCGTTTACGGTCGACAATGCTAGCAAGGTTGGTTTGATTGGTGTAAAATTATCATGTGTTCAAGTGTACATCATGGATGATGTGTTCTGTCTATTAATTAATCTGAATTTGGTCTATTGATGCTTTTATAGGATGCACTGGCTTCAGGGTCACAAACTTTCATGGAGTTGATGACGCAAGATGTTGATGCTGATTTGCAAGTGCTAGATGTCACTCCAAGTAGCGGGAAAGGAGCATCCAAGCAAGGAATCAACTACATGCATGATGAAGATATCCAACTCTGCATTCAATGGTCAAACATCAACAATGATCCAATCATGATGAATGAGCAACCTAGCAAAGCATATTGGCAGAGGATTGCTGATGATTTTCATGCCAATAAGAACTTTCAATCAAAAAGGAGTACTAACTCACCGGAACATCGATGCTCCAACATTATTAAGGATTGCATGAAGTTTCAAGAATTTTTTGAGGAAGGTGAGCGATGCCACCCAAGTGGTGTGCCACATAAAGAACACATAAGTTGAGCCTCTCTTTCTCTATAAATACATCGTTGGTTAGTACCTTATCATTGCTACATAACTAATCACACACTTGATCTTTGTTGCAGATAATAGAAGCTCAAGCATTGTATGCCAGAGGTGACCTAAAGGGCAAATCTTGTCAATTCATTGATTACTGGCTCAAGGTTAGGCATACTAAGAAGTTTGCATCCACTCAGAAGCTAACCAGATCAAGGATGCCTAATCAAGATGAAGTACAAGGATGAGACACTCTTCCATCCCTCCTCTTACCAAGAGTGTTCGACTTCCTGGTAGGAAGAAATCAAAAGAGAAGATGAAAAGAAGTCAAGAGGAGGATCAGTACAACCAAATGATGCAAAATTTTCTACAAATAAATACAGAAGAACATAAGATGAAGAAAGAGCGATGGGATAAGGATACTGCTTGACCAAAAAAGACTAGCGATTGAGAAGTAGAGATTGAAGAATCAGAATATGTTTTTGTTGACATTTCTTAACATTGCCACTAAGTTGCCTTACCAAAGAAGCCATAAATGTTTATTGGCAATCTTTAACCAATGCAGAGAGTCCGCAAGCGCATGGAGAATACCGTTGTAGCATTTCACCCGAAAGTATTCAGGGTATCGTATTTATTTTAAAACAAAGGAAGGCAGGGGATTGATCAGAGTAATTACCATACTCTAAACATTGCACATTGGATCATAAGACAAAGTCCTCGCTGCGGTAAGGATAATGATAAACATAGGTAATGTACACACAAATAGCATACTCAAGATAAATAAATACAACTCTAGTGGAGAAGGACAAAGAAAGAGCTAAGTTCCTATGTTGCTTTTATATAGTTACATAGTCTATATTATATACTATTATACAGATACATAGACAATGAAAGACAATCAGATTCTGACCAAGAGCTTATTGCATAGCTGAATGTAGGGGATTTCAAAGGACATATAGGATTGTCACCACCAACTGCCTACCCCTAGCAATCCGTGGGCTACACGACAAATAATGCATTCTATTGATCTAAGCACTACACTTACATCTCTAGAACAATACCCCTAATCTCCTAGCGATGGATCAGAAAAGGTGCAATCACATTTAAGTGAACACTAAGCACGTGGAAATGATCTAAGTCAAACATTAGTCATGCATCATTATAATGATATAAATAAAGACTATAGTAAGTGCTTATGTCTAACATGGTAGTATAACTACAGGAAGCATAATAACCACATGCATGAATGGATCATATAATCAAACAAGAAACACATGACCCAAGCATAACTATATAAAAAGACCAAATATATTAAATAGAATAAAGTCTTATAAAAGAAGAAAGATACAAGAGCCATACCACAACTCCAAGGAAGACTTGGACTAAAGAAGACTCTATCTTAAGCCTAACTCCACTAAAACTAGAGAGAAATTCGAAATGACAAAGAGAGTAATGCTTCTTGGTGTGTGTTGAGGAGTGAGCCACACCCTTCCTTTTATAGCTGTCGAATGGAGGTTCTCAGTTCAGTAACTCCCGTCCTAAGGAGGACAACCACCTTTGGGGAGTTGGTGGGAAACCGCCATAGGAAGTTGGGCCCTACTGGGCCTCCTCCTAGTTTGGCTGAATAGGGGTTGAGCCCAGTGCCCCCCCCCCCCCCGGTTCTTCTAGCACACTGGTGGGTGGACCCCTTTGACTCCTCCATGGTTTAGCCCTTCTGTATGTCAGTTTGGTTCTGTAGGTGGGCCATTTGATCCGTGAGAATCCCTGTTGGCGAACTCCGGTTGGTCGACATTGTGTTTCTTTGCTACATAGGTGCGTTTTCTCCTCTCTTTTGATAATTCTCATGCATGTGAGTATTTATCCAAGCAATATTGGATATTTATTATTTCTAACTGACATGCATGGTGGGAATGTTGAATCCTCCTTTATTTTGAGTAATATTGATGGTTGAAAATGGTATTTAACGACCGTCAACAAACTCCCCCAAGCTGAACCTTTGCTCGTCCCAATGCAAAGATAAAATTTTAGGTTATTGATCAAGAGTTACTATGATGTTTTATATTCCATCCATAGTACCAAGTGCGTAACAAAATACTCTATCTTTAATTGAATAAGTTGGCATGTGGTAACTCACCCTTTTTACCTTAGTCCCTGTGGGACTTTTGGCTCCTCTTTATCTTGGGTGGTTGAAAGACAGAACGGTCTTTTGTAGGACACCATTGTATCATCCCTGTGTTCCTCTTTTCATTGGGTGTTTTTCAAAAGATTTTAGCAAATAAAACTAATTTCCTCCAATGATTCCCTTAGTCGCTCAATGTGTATAAATACTTACCAAGGCATTGAAGTTGCCTCGTTTTGTTCCTACCTCTAAATAAGGCTTATGTGGAGCTCTAGGTAGGAATAATTGAGACATAATTGTAACACATATATTGCTAAATCAAAAGACTGAACCTATGGAAAAACAAGTCATACAATCTGATCAAGATGTGCATGTGTGTGGAATGTGGTGGCTTGATGATGGAATGGTGGATACTCCTTTTTGAGTAGACTCTCTCTTTCTTTAACAAGCACTTGGTCATGGCTATTTCTTTTCTTCTTCTTTCTCTTTTTTTTCATCATGCTCAAGATCGAGAGGAAGTATTTATTCTATTTTTTTTTGGTAACCATGCCTTCCATGCAACCAATTGAGTCATAACATAATATTCATGGAGTATTTATTTTGCTAATTTTTGGGATAGAAGTTAAGCATATGGTGGTGGATGCAATGGAATGATATTGCTATCTCCTGGTGTAGGAGTATTAGCGAATGATGGTGGATGTGTACGTGAATCTTGGTCATAAAAGCATGAAATGGATCTCACAAAGGTTGCAAGCATTTTGATAAAGCTCAATGTGAAAACAAGCATCATATGTGAAAGGTTTTGCAATGAAATACAACATATGGCCGTGGTAGGAATTTTCATCATTGAGGAACTTTTCAATTTTATCATTTTGAAAAACAAAATCTCTGGATGTTAAGCTTCACTTTGGGACAAAGATCATAGCATCCCTATTCTAACAATATCATGTCTCACAACAACATAGACTTAGATCATGCACTTTGTAACCCACAAGTATTCAAGTTCAAAGCAAACATGTTTAGCCAACAAACTCAAACATTGGGAGAGTACTAAGTTGTATATGAGGGACTATAGAAAGATATAAAACAGAGCAACTATTCATCATCTCAACATGAAGGCATGAACATCCCTCGCATGCATGACAACCTACTATTTTTGTTCTTTTTAGTTTTGCAAATTTTTACTTTGTTTTGTGGGTAAGTTTGACAAAGAAAAAAAAGAAAAGAAAAGAAATATACAAGTAACCTTTGCGGGGGTGGTCCCCCAAGCTTGCTCTTTCTCATGACTGTTGGTTTGGATCAAATCCTCTCTAGTGATAAGTAAGCCGCCGTATAGTTGTGGTGCTCTCGTAGCTGCTCCTGGAGGTGACAGAACTGGTCGTCACTGTGCTGCTACCATTCTCTGGTGGTCTCGGCATGAGTAGCAAGGGTGTTTTACATTTCCCCTATTCTCACATTCAGATCGTCTATCCTTCTTGTAAGATCCCTCAATTCTAAACCATAGTCATGATGACCAAATCTCAAAAAAGAGTAACATCCATAGTGATGTGGAGGCATCTCGATCGACTCAGGGCCATGTCCCTATTGTCCACTACTAGCTTGCTGCCAAGACAAACCTCTAGTCTCATACTTCTATCGTGTGAACAACCAAGCGGGATCACTAGATTTTTCTGAGTCTACAGTGTAATCATGGATTGGTGATGTAGTTCTGGCCACGCTAGTGGTGGCACGCTTCATGCTTTGTCATGTGCATCGACCGACGGACCAAGCGGGATCACTAGATCCTTCTCTCTGCAGTTGTATGGTTAGTTCCCAACAACTATACAAATGATATGTCGGGTTAGGAAGCAAGATTTTGTTTGTATAACTGGGGTAATAAAAGATGATAGAACCGTCGGGACCTTTCTTTAAGTGTGACCCTGCTCAAGAAATTTATAATATATCTTGGGGAGGGGCTCAGAAAGATAATCAAATCTAGCATTGGATAGAGCCCCGACCCCTGCAGCAATACGGATCAGTAAAGAAGTGCATTCAATGGGTCCCGATTCTCTAATATAATCTAACCATTGACCAATCATAGCTTCAACAGGAGTAATAGGAATTTTAGCAATTGCAGCAAACAAGACACACAATTCATCATTACGGATAGGTCTAGTGTCTTGTCTAGAGAACCAAGACATAGCAAGCCACCTATGCCACAACTATAGAGTTAGGTTGTGAATGTCACTAGTCCTAAGACATTCACATGAAAACTCCCAAAATTCCTTGCCAAAAAGAACCTTTTTCAAAAGGGAAATTTGTCTGTAGGACACTCTTCAATGTTAGTTTTGTCTCCTAGACACTGGATCACTTCTTTTGGTTACGTAGACACTGAAAAATGCACCTTTTGTCTGTAGGACACTATAGCAAAAAAAGTGACTTTCAAATTTTGTATCTTAATGTACAAAATATATTGCAACTTGAAATTTAGCACAATGTTACATTGTTGCATTGTATGTTCATGTGATTTTTTTAATCTTTTACCAATTGTTTGCATAGTTTAATTTTAAAAATAATTATTTTATTAGTGAAAAGGTTATGGGTCCGATCGGTACCGTTAGAGTACCACTAAATTTGTGGGTGATAATTTTAGTGTCTAAAAGTTTAGAGGCCTAAAAGTTTAGAGGGCTGTTCGTTTCAGCCTCTAAAAACTCAATAATATGCACAAAAATGAGAGATTTGCCCATCGGAGTAATAATTGATGAGTAAATAACCAGATAACCTGTCAATTTTTTTCAAATCAGATTTCCCCATCAGAGCAATGCCCACAAATATTCAACATTTTGTAACTCACACTATTCAATAGTCGACACACAGTCACAAATAACCTGCCATGTTGAGAGCACAAGCATCAACATCCTACCACAAATACTGAATGTGCAACAAATAACTCCAAATTGTTCACACAGTAGCCACAAATAAGAAGTGCTCACATCACAGTACAATAGAACCTACCAATTCACTTGCAAAACACAACACAGAAACTCACAATTCGAAATTACCGCCAGTTGAACAATGCTTCAGCAAGGTGATCACGGAAAGCATTCATGTCATCATCACCTTCTTCCTCTTCATCAATACCGTTACTTAACTGAGTTGAGTGCAATGCAGTACTGCCACCTTCTTCTTCCATGTTCATGTCATCATCATCGGCACCATTCTCCCGTAAGAAATTATGAAGTGCCATGCATGCAACAATAATTTTGGTTTGCTTGTCAAGTGGAAAACTAGGAATACCATACATGATCCTCCATCTCTATTTCATGACTCCAAATGACCTCTCTACTGAATTCCTTAGTGATGAATGTGCAAAGTTGAATGTCTCTTTCATACCTCTAGGCATTCTTCCATTGCGAAACTTTGGAAGATGGTACTTCGTTCCCCTGTAAGGTGCAAGATAGCCCCATCTATTTGGGTAGCCCGAGTCCACTAGGTAGTACTTGCCTACAAGCACAAAATGAAGTACAAGGGTTAGCCATGTGGTAAAATATTTCTGAATTCAATGTTACATTTTACAAAAATAATGACGTACCCTCAGATGGATGTGGAAACTTGTGAGTATTCTTCGTCATGGCTTGGTTGAATACTCTCATGTCATGAACTGATCCAGGCCATCCAGCAAGTACAAAGGTGAATCTCAAGTCAAAGTCACAGACAACCATTACATTTTGTGAAGTCTTACCCTTCCGATTCAGGTACTGAACACATTTGTCATTTGGTACAACAACTTCTATGCGAGTGCCATCTATTGCTCCTATGCAATTGTTAAAAACTCCCTTGAAACGAGGATCTTGCAACCTAGGATGTATGTTGCTGAAATCTAGGTCTGCTGGCTTAATATTGTCAACAGAGAGCTTGACAATGGAATCCAAAACCTCAGAAAATTTTCAATGAACAGTATCCAGGGACCTCCCAAAAATGGTCTCAGCTTGTCTAAGTGGTTGTGGTGTTCCAACCATCCAAAGAAACATCCCTAATGCCTCTATGGTACAACATTTGGTGCTGGACTCTAGACCATAAGACCCCACTAAAAGATCATACAGTTGATAAAACAATGGAGGTTCCATTCTAAACATGGTCTTAGAGTAATATGGACTGGACAACCACCTATGCACCTTGTCAAGTCCACTCTCCTTACCCCTAGGTCTCTTAGATTTTGAGAAGTGTTGCATGTCATGAAACATACCATACATGAGAAAGGGGAGCTGATCGTTAAATTGTTCTTTGTCTTCGTCTTCAAACACTTCTTCCCACAGCTGAAGCCAGTAGTCCTGGTTTCCAATCTGCACCCACGAAAACAATGAAATATGATTAGATGACAGTAGCAATATCAAGCACAGACAGCAGCAATAAGAAGCATATACAGCAGCAGCATTAAGTACCAAAATGAACTAAACAAAGGACTACATTATTTGACTTGTCCAGGTTGAAATTATTACACACAATTCACGTCCACAAATAAGTTACACAAATGATTACTCGAAAAAAGTATGTCATTCTACTCCAACTGATTCAGCTTCATGTATCCCTAGATGAAATCCAGCCTTTGTCGCGGTGTGTCACAATTAAAGAACAATTCCCTCATCACCGTATCGTTGCATAAGTAACCTAACGCCAAGTACTCACGACTGCCCTTCTCAACTCCAGCTTCAAGAGCCAATTCAGTGACTCTTGCCAAGTGTGAGATCTGCTTCTGTTCCATCTCATCCTGCTGTTTTGCTGCTTGTGCAGCCCGCTTCTCCATGAAGGAAATCTTGTGTTCTGCAACTTGTTTGTTGAGGCTATACAAGTTGTTGAATGCTTGGACGATTGGGCTCTTGCTCCTCTTTGAGGGGCTTGTTGCATTGGTGCTACCACTGGTAGCCCTTTTATGACTTCCGGAGCTCCGATGACTGAAATCTGTTGTGTCATCCGGCTGAACATCTTCAGATTCATCTTCCTCTTCTTCTTCGTATTCCTCTTCCTCTTGCTCTTGCTCTTGCTCTTCCTCTTCCTCTTCCTCTTGGCCAGGAACATAGGATGTTGATCCATCGACAACGACGTCATGGAACATATCATGCAGCAGGTCCGCATATGGGGGAGGTCCAGACTTCAATTTCTTTATCTCGCTCGAGTAGCCCTGCACTTAAGTAATGGAACATGATTAGCGGTGGTTTGGAGAAATAAATTTTAGTTAGATTCGCACAGAAAGAGTCGTTTTGTACCTTTGTTTCTTTAGCCCACCACCCAGCAGAGGCATTAGGCCAGCCATCGTGACGCCTACTGAGCCCTGTCATGGTCCTGATTTTCTTTATGAATGCATAGATGCCTTTCAATTGACTGAGCCTATTGCAAATCTGTCCAGTGTCATGCCTCAAGCCTGTTTTTGCGTAGTACTTTTCGGCAATAATAGGGTAAGCACAATTCATCGTCACCCCATTGACGTAGTTCCCAATGGCCTTTTGCTCGGCAATAATTTTACAAAGCTCAAGAGTATTGCTCGGGGACCAGTTAGCCCTATGTAATTGCTACAATATGCAATGTGCAAACATATTAACAAGCCGTTGCAGACATGCTAAAGAACAGGATAGAGCATGTGGATTTGTACCTGGTTGTTCCAAGCTTGCTCGGTTCGAGTGTCCTCTGCATCATCGTCTTCCACGATGACGACCTTGCCTCTCGCATGCCGACTCGTACCGGCAGCTGCGCGGCCTCGTCCAGCAGCAGCGACGGCACCACGACGTCCACTACGCCTGGGACCCTGGGCACCACCTCGACCAGGCCATGCTCGTGTAGCAGCTATAGTGCCGCGACGCGGTGGTTGCGGAGGAAGACCGCCGCGCGACGGAACTGGGGGAATGTCGAGGCCTCGTCCGGGTCCGGGATTGAACCCGGGCCCGAATCCAACCGTTGGCCCGAACTCACCATTGTCTTGGAGGAACCGTTGGTACCCACCAAGGTGAGGGAGGCTCTCGGAGTTGGAGTTGAGGTCCAGGTTGTCGAAGTTGAGGCGGGATCCACTGCCCAATGACAGAGAGTGGCGACTGACATATTCCGGCTGGAAGCCATAGGGAGGGGAATAGGGATCCTGGCTGGACAAGAGGTCGCGGGTACCATCTCCCCCATACGCGCTAGTCCCGAAGTTGTCCATGTTGGAGGAGGAGGAGGAGCTCCGAGCCTGTTCCCGCGGCGGTGACACAGCCAAAGGGGAGCGATAGATCCGGCGGCGACGACGACCTTTGGTGGACGACTGATAGGTGCGGCCGGACGACACGGTGCAGCTGCAGTACTCGAGGGACAAACAGAGGAGCGCGCGGGATGCGGCGGCGGAGGCGGCTGGAAGCCAGCGCGGCGGAGGCGGCTTACCTAAGGTCGCGCGAACGGCAGATGCGGGGCGAGAGCGATGCGGATATGGTTCGGGGCAGCGCTGTCCGACGTAGGTTTTTAGCGTTTTAGAGTCTCCTGCCCATCTAACATTCCACCCCCTCTAAAAGGCCGAATCCTCTAAAATTCAGAGGCCTGTTCGGAAGGTGACCTATAATTTTTAGCGTTAAAAGGCCTCTAAAGGCCTTTAGAGGCCGGAACCGAACGGACCATATGTAAACAATCAGCAATAAATATGAAAAAATGCATGTATAGGGAATTTAATAATGTAACATTATGCCAAATTTCAAGTTCTAGTGTATTTTGTATATTAAGATAAAAAAAATTGAAACTAGTCACTTTTTTTGCTGAAGTGTCCTGTAGACAAAAGGTGCATTTTTTCAGTGTCTACGAGACCAAAAGAAGCGATCCAGTGTCCAGGAGACAAAACCAACATTAGAGAGTGTCCTATAGACAAATTTCCCTTTTCAAAACCCGTGGTTGCACCTTCTAAATTAGTGTTGCAATAACTCCTAAACTTAAGAATGATGCTAAGATCTTTCCAAGTGAGATGGTATTCCTTCCCGAACAAGCGGAAAAGTACCCCTGTCGTTATCTTTTAGCAAAGTGCGCAAAAACTGGATAGTGAGGAGGCGTGAACCCCCCTAAGTGATGTGTGCAAAGTCAGTCCAACCTAAAACTTTCCAAATAGAAAAGAACTCAAGGTCCATACCTATAGTGGAGAGTAGGTCTTCGTCATACGTCCTGGTGTGGACGAAGCTACTGTTGCGTAGGCAGTGGTAGATTCGTTTCTCCTGTTCATCTAGCAGCTTGAGGTCGGTGTCAGCGAGAAGAATGTGTGGCTCATCCTCCTCCATGTTATCCTCAATGGGCATGTACCTCGTTGGTTCATGCTCGATGGAGAGGTTCATGCTCGAGTTACCGTGTGAACGGCGTGAACTCGAATGCGTCACTCGTTGCATCAATGCCTTAGCTTTCTTCATCTGCACCACTTGAACAACTCGAACACGGGTTATGGGTTAGCAAATAAAATCTTCTAGAAGTGTTGATCTTGCCAAGCTTTGCAAAGGGCTTGGATACTCCAAAACAAAGCAAACTAAAAAGGAAAATATTTTTGGTGGTTTTTGGAATAAGAACTTTGGAGAAGCAATGTGAGAGCTCAAGAGCAAACGAGTGAAGGAGGGAGTGAATGATAATTGAACTTTGGATGGAAAAGCACTCTCCCCCGGGCACTCAATTTATAGGGAAAATCCCAAACGGTCAAAAACGGATAGTAGGGAGCCAAATCCAATCGTTGGCAAAAGGCCAAGGTTGGTGAGGCCCACACCCCTTCGGCCGAACTTGGGTGTTCGGCCGACCATGGGTGGATCCCACTGGTCCCCCACTTTGACCCATAACTCCCTAACAACTATATTTTCTGAGCTGTAGGGGTTAGGTCCAAAGTTTTTACAAAATTTTGCTCATAAAATATTTTCTCAAAGTTGGAAACCGAAAAGAAAAATTTTGTATTTTTATCAAAAGAAAGAAAAGGTTGGAATAAGTTTCCAACATGAATGTGTTAAATCCAAATATGCAAATGTAGAGGCAAATTTGAAAAATCTAAAATTTAGAAAATCAAATGTGCAAAGATTAAGGAAATCAAATATGAGATAATACCAATTCACCTTTGGCAAGGGCTCACTAATTTTTAAAGTCCGATGAGTGGGGCTTTTCTCCATCGTGTTTTGCTTGATATCGCGGCATCCAGACCTAGAGAAGTGGATGCGGATAGCTGCACTTCCTTCACTCGCCATACCTTTTTCATCTTTGGTGTGGTCGGTGGCTTCTTGGATTTAACAGGATGTGGCTTCGCCCATAGTCCTGGCCTCGCCGTAGGTGGGTTCTTCTTCTCAAAATGATATGACATATCTTTAGCCATAATCTTACTCATGTAGAGAATGAGGCCATCCTTCTTCAGGGGTGTTACTTTGACCTCTTGAATATTCTTTGGATTCAGTCCGTACTTGATCTTGATCATTGAGCAGTGTTCTCTCCTTGGCTGAAAATCGAACCTCTCCTCCTTCCCATTATTGATGAAACGGATTTCTTCGGGCCCAACATTAGTGTGTGCATCTGCGGTGCTTAGGAACAGGTCCCCAATAATGAGCGATGTTTCCTTTTCAACATCCATGTCGAGCACCACAAAATCCACAAGGATGAAGCAATCCTAGATTTTCACCGGAACGCTTTCTACAATCCCCTCAGGATAGCAGACCGATAAATTGGCCAGCTAAAGTTGCATTGGCATATGAGATAGAGATGTGTAGTTCAGCTTGTCAAAGACCACCTTGGGCATCACGCTTATGGTTGCACCAAGGTCACACAAGGCTGGGTCGAATTTCTGTGCCCTGATTGAGCAAGTGATCGTGGGGCACCTCGGATCCTTCTTCTTTTCAAGAAGCTAGTTGAGTATAGCTACGCTACACTCTTTCGTAAACTTCACAACTTCTGTGGTGAGTGTTGGTAGTAGTAAATTCTCTTTCTTCACTACCAACTTACCGTAAAAAGGTGGATCTTAACTAATAATATAATGAAAATAATCTTTGTACTAATGAGTTCCACAAGTTTTGGTGGAATATGTGGTTGCAGGTGCTACAGGGTCAAAATATTCAAAAACATGTGAAAATACCCCGCCAGCCGATCATGGCTGTGAAACAGCCGTTTCTTGACAGTTGACAGGGTCGTTAACAACCAAAATCAACACCCGGTCAGGTCATCACCAAGTAAAATTGTCAATCGGCCAGATGATAAGCTATCATCACTCGGTAGGGTCAATCAAGTGTTCAATCAATTCCCGATCATACGACAACACGGCCTAGGCCGATTTGGAACTTCACCCCCTCACCCGACCGACATACAAGCGCCATCGCCATGAAGCCGTTTCCTGATTCCAGTCCAGAAGATATTGAAAGAGATAAAGGAAGGAGGTCGACACATGGCCAAACTGGGAGAGGGAAAGGACAACTAGGCCACTTGGCCAAAGGGCTACTGCACAAAAATGGGCCGCCGCCCGGTGGACCTTGCCACCCGGTGGGCTTGCCACCCGCCCTACCGGGCCATCCGGCCCATTAAGCCTACCGCCCGGCCTGCCATGCCTACCGACATAAAACCAAAGGAAAATAACCAACCGACCCTCAAAACCGACCTCAAAACATCATTTCGGCCGTCCAGAATGAGTCGGTTGGAAAACCGACCAAGTCCGGTGGCCGCCCGACCGACCCTGTTGCCTGACCTCCACGACCAATGATTTTTCACCGTTTTCAGCCACCGACTTTCATCGGCCTACAAGTACTCGCCCTCCATCATTTGGGGTATAAATATGGCAGTTTGGTCACCGGTTTAGACAACAATTGAAGAGGAGAACAACAAGCACCACACTACAGAAATGTGTGAGAATAGGGAGTGAGAGTGAGAGGTAGAAGTCCGGGAGGGAGGGAATGTCGACTCCTTCTCCATCTTGTGCCTCAGGGATGAAGCTCCATCGAGAGTAGATTCCTCGTCCTTCCACCGGGTAACATGTAGTTAAACTCTTGTCCAAGTAATAAAGTGACTATTTCTATCCTTTTAATCTACGGGATCCTTGTGCATAACCTTTTATTGCTTTATAGCATTAATTTGTTATGCTTACCAATTCTAGAGCTGGTATGAAAGTCTAAGTATAGACGCGGTGTTTAGACTTAGTTTTCCTGGGATTGCATTCGTCCCCACAGGCTGTGTGGTAGGCGGCAGGTGGTGACAGCCTTGTCCGTCCAATATTGTATTCCACCACGTTTGGAAAGTCTCAAGCAGGATTGTCTAGCGATAGCGTAACCACTAGTACATGAGGTTAGTTATCGACCCTTATTAATGGATCGTTTTCATGCCCCGAAGCAGATAAATTAAAATAGGATCCCATTAAACTACTTAGCAGGAGTTTACTACATTAGATTACCTAGCCTGAGGACCTCTTCTCTCTATAGAACGTATTCTCCTCTCAACTATTGTTGTTCCTTTCCTTTGTTCACTAGAGTTGGATTAAGATAAAGTTTCACTTCTCGTTCCTCGTGGATTTGATACCTAGGAATACTCCCGGGTGAAAGCTATATCGGCATCCGTACGCTTGCGGATTCTCTATTAGGCTTAAGGATCACCAACAAGCTTTCTAGCGCCGTTGTCGGGGAACGGTAGCGGACATTTATCCGAACCCAATTCTTTTTACCTTTTCTTGTGATTTTCTTCTCTTATTTTCTTTCCTTCCATGAATTCCCCATCTATCCGCGACTTCTCATCCCCTAGGAGCGAATTCCTAGAACCCGTACCCTCATCACTCTCAATCACAGCCCCGAGCTATGAGATTCATCAAAATGTCATATTTTTTATTCAGAAGACACCATTTATAGGGGCAGAAAATGAAAATCCACGTACTCACCTACAACAGTTCGAGCTTTCCTGCTCCACTGTTGCCATCGAAGGTTTCCCTCAAGAGACCATGAATTGGATGTTGTTTCCTTTCTCAATAGAAGGAGCAGCAAAAACATGGTATTTTAACCATGTAGGTGAATGTTGGCATTGCTTAGCATCACTGTAAGTTATCCCTGGGAATGGTGCTAGAAATGCTTGTGGCATTCCTGAACATCATCACTACGTTCCCTTAATAGTAATACCAACCAACGTAGTATAGGTATCTCCACAATATTACAGAATAATCCGCAAGCGCACGGAATATACCGTTGTAGCATTTCACCTTAGAGTATTCCCGAAGGTTGTCATTTATATTTTCGTAAGGGAAGGCAAGTACCAAGTGTAGGTTACTAAATATGTTCATAGGTTATATGGATCATGAGTGAATAGACAATAGTAAATCACATGGGTAAGGATAGATAAAGATATTTGGGTAGTTGACACACACACATAATGCTATATCTCACAATTGTACTAGTAGCAAGGCTAGTAAAGAAAATACTATGAACAACTCTAGTTCCTATTATACTTCCTACTCATGTTGGCCTATCCTATGTTTATGCACATAATATACACGTACTAAGGCTACAGATCACGCTAACAAGGTACGAAGGGAGCACGGGCTTACACCTGTTACACAGGTGACTCTCGCCAAGAACCCTACGAATGTGGCCAAACGTGGAGGGATGCTAATACCGGACGGGGCGGTCACTTCCTGCACGGCCCCCTCTCGTCCGTCGGACACATAGCATTCGACGCTACTCGCAAACCTAGACACCATGTCTATGTCATTGAATGAAACTTCAGTCGGTCTAGAATATCCAACTAGAGCACCCAAATGGGATGTGAACCTTGCACCAAGAGGCAATACGATAAACCCTAGCATGTATACTACTAAGCAAGAACAAGGATACTTGTATGAACAAGACTTCATGAATATGATAAAGGTATTCATGAGAGGAAGATAATTCTATTGAAAAGGAGTAAAGTCTTACAAAGAAGGGGAGGAGTAGCTAGCTCCAACTCTCCAATGGGACTTGGGAACTCTAAGAGAGCTATTCTAGCCTATTTCCCACTTCCTTGGACTACTAATACAAGAGGAGTATGTGTATATTGGTGTGTGGTGTGTGTGTGAGAGAGGGGTGTGTACCCCTCCTTTTATAGGGGTCCTAAGGCGGTTCCAGGCGCGTAAAAATATGGTAAGTCCTTCAAGGCGGTGGGGGAAGGTCGGTGGAGGCCACCGACTTAAGTGGTGGGCCAATGGGCCGACCACAGGGTCGGCTGACCAGGGGTGACGCCGCTGGGCCTGGGCCTTTGTCAGTTGGTGAGTGTGGGCCTCCAGAGCCTGTTGGTGGGGTTCTTCCGTGGAGAATTCATCATGTATTTGTCTTGTGGGCTTCTTTCTCCATGTGGCAAGGTGGGGAATTATTCTTTGCCACTTTTACCCCTTGTTGCACCTCATATTATTGATAATCCCTCCTACACTAGGTAAACTCCAAGGACATGTGGAACAATATTATTTTGAAACATTATATGAGGTGATCATGTTAGTTCTCTGTTATTTACCAAGATATGTGACGGCTAAAATGAGCACTTAGTGGCCGTCAACAAACTCCCCCAAGCTAAACCTTTGCTCGTCTCGAGCTAAGGAAAAACTTGATCTCGGTTGATCAGGAGTTGCCACAATGCCAACTCTTATCTTATACCTTTGTACACCCCAAAATACTCTTCTTTACCTTGAAAAAGTTGGCAAGTTGTTTCAACCACTCTAAGTTCATGGGGCTTATGCATTTTCTTTTATCCAAGTGATTGAAGGTAAGGTTCATAGAACACTAATCATTCATCCCTTGATCCACTATGTTATTCCGGAGGTTTTCAAAGAGTTTTGTAAAATAAAATTGAAGTTCCTCAAATGATACTGTCGATCGCTCAAAGTGTTTATTCCTTACCTAAGGCACGGGATTGCCTCTTTTCCTACTTCTACAAAAGGCTTTTTGTGGAGCTCAAGGTAGGGAAATATGAGAGGCATACAAGCAGTGCATGTATTGCTAAGTCAAAAGACGGGACCCTAGGAGAAAACAAATCATACGATCTGATCAAGATGTGCAAGTGTGTGGAAGAGTGGACAAGTGGATGGTTATTGGTGTATACTCCTATTTTTGGGGGATGTCTCTCTTTTTGGAGGTGCTGCCATGGCTACGTATTTTTTTTTATTTTTTTTCTTCGCCGAGACTTGGCGGTTTTTGTGGAAGGGCTCAAAGGAATTTTGGGGCACTTTTTATTTGGGTTCCTATAGCCATGTTCTACACACCGAATATTTTTGGGAGAGACTTTTGAGAAAGAGGAGTATTTCTTTTTGTGGATGGATGGCAAGAATGCTACTTCCAGTGTAGAAGTTGAGCATGTGAAGTGGAAAGGCTATTTTTGAGCTGCTATGAGTGTAGCAGAATTTTTGGTGGAGTGCTCGTGAATCTTGATCATGAAAGTATGAAAAGCATCTCACAAAGGTCACAACAATTTTGACAAAGCTCAATACAACTACAAGTAGCATATGTGGAAGGTTTTTGCAATGTAATCTACACATATGGCCATCGTAGGAATTTTTTTTTGATCATTGAGGAACTCAAAGGTTTTTTTTTTAAAAAAACAAATCTCCGGAATTCAAGTTTCACTTGGGACAAAATCATAGCAGCTCTAATCCCCAATACCCATCAACAACCTAGACTAAGATCATACTTGCAGCCCACAAATTTTTAAATGGTGATGATGAAGCCAACAAGTCCAAAACATGGAAGAGCACTAAGTTGTAAACTAGGCATAGAAGAAGAATTTAAGAAGAGCAACTATTCATCATCTCAACATTGGAGAACTAAACAATCCTACCACATATATGTGAGCAAGCAAATATTTTTGTTCTTTTTAGTTTTGCAAATTTTTATTTTGTTTTCAAATTTTCGAATGAGTAAAACAAAATGAAAAAGAAAGGAAAACATACAAGTTACCTCAAATGGGGGTCCTCCCCCAAGCTAGCTTTTCGGCCTATTGATGGTGTGGAGGCCGAAACCCTTGATACTGGAAGAAGTCGTGCATGTCAGCTTGTTGTTGCTGCTGCGAATAGTTGATTTGTCAAAATTGATTGTCGCTGAAGTTTTTCCATTGGGTTGTAGACGACATGTGTTGGTTGAGGGAGTCGTTCATCTCTTGTGTAGATAGCGCGAGGTCCTCCACTTGATTAGAGAGCACACTAATTTCTTGGGTTAAGTTGTAATGACTATAACCCGCAAAAGAGTGGCGCCCGCCATCGAATGGTGGTGGTCCGCAGGTGTTGAAGCTTGAGGACGGGTCTGCATCCTAGTGTCCTCCGAACGACTATCGTGGTGGCTGCATGAGCCATGGGTCGGATTGTGAATCCGACTCACCATCTTCTACATCCTGTACCTACTGTAAGGTAGAGGCCTCGGCAGCAGCTCGTGCGGTACGACTTCGTGTAAGCCTTCCTGCATCCCTGCGCAAAGTTCCCACCGGTTCTCGGCGAATGGTTAGCTCATTACAGGTATACAAATGGAGATCCGGGTTAGGTAACGGGATCTCATTTGTATACCCGAGATAGAAAAACACAAGAGACCCATTGGGAGCATGCTTCAAAATATGGCCTTGCACAAGAAAATATTCATCTAGAATTTGGCAAGGCTCAGGAATGTAAGTGATTAAAGCATTGTTGAGTGCACCAATTTTAGAAGCAATACATGTAACTAGAGAAGTGCACTCAATAGGTCCCTTAAGCCTAATGCTTTCTAACTATTGTTTCATCATGTACTGTAGAGGAGAGACTTTGATCCTATGCACTATGGCATAACGGAGGCGTATTTAATCTTCACGAACAATTCTAACATCGCCTCTAGGAAACAAAGTCATAGCAAGCCATGTATGCATAAAGTGCAAAGTAGGATGGTGGATGTCACTAACTCTTGGCTGCGTGCAAAATGGTTTGCTAGTGATTCTACTCCAAAATACTTGCTTATCAAAAGAAGGTGTAGCTCTAGCGAAATTAATCCTACAAGTTGGTGAAAAGCCGAGAAGCATACTAAGTTCTTTCCATGACAGGGTGTATTCATTCCCGAATAAACGGAAAGTTATACCTTCCCCGTCTGTGTGCAAAGTGCTAAGGAATTGAATTGTAAGCAAACGTGAACCATTTTCATCGACGGGAGAAAAAGCCTCCCATCCTACGGCATGCCATATTTCATCAAATTCAACATCCATACCTATCCGGGCTAGAAGGTCCGCGTCGAAAGCCCGTGTGTGGTTGAAAGCTCGATGTCGTAGGAGATTGTACGCTTGCACTTCTTGAGCTTCTCGCAAGTCAAGTTGTGAGTCGGAGACGAGGGTTGCTGGAGGAAAATCGTCATCACTTTCCTCCATTGGTTGAGCTTGGTTCCGACTTGAGGGGGGATCGACGGATGGGATGGAGCTCGAGGAGTTATGAGAGCGTCTTGAGCTTGAGCCCATGGCCTTCTTAGCTTTTTGGAATAGTGCTCCCGCTTTCTTCATGGCTGCAAACACGTGAAAACCAAAACACGGGAACGGACTCGGGAATGGGTTATTGGTTAGTGCAAATCAAAACACCGAGTCGAATACGGCCACGAAGATGAGAGCAACTTGGAAAAGCAAATAAGAAAATCAAAACAAAACAGAAACAAGACTATTTTTGGGTGTTCTTGATGCACGAATTTGAGAGTAATTTGAGAGGAAAGTGAGCAAGAGCTTTGGAGCAAAGTGGGAGAGTGAAGGAATGAGCAAGTAAGTGAAACACTCCTCTCCTGGCCACCAGGTTTTATACTAGAAGTGGTAACGGCCGAAAACGGTAAGAAGGGAGCACCAACTAGCCGTTGGCCAAAGTGGGACCTAGCCAACGGCTAGTCCAGGTCGGTCGACCAGGGCAGGTCGACGGACTCCTGGTGGGTCCCACCTAGGCCAGGCCTCGGCCTACTAGCTCCAGAAATGATTTAACAAATATTTTTGATGTTTTTAATAAAAACTCATGCTCAGAAAAATTAAATCTCAGAAATGGATGCCAAAAAGAACACGAATTTTTTGGAAAAATGCAAAGAGGGTCGAGAAATTAATCCTGTCATGCAAATGCAAATATGGTGAAGAGCAAAAAATTGAGAAATTAAATATGCATTTGGAATTTTAAATGTGAGATACGTACCGATTTTTCCTCCCGGCGAGGGTTCGTCTTTTAAAGTCCAACAAACGGGACTTTCTCCGTCTTCTTCAGCTTGATGATGCTTTGCCTTGTCCCGGAGAAGTGGACGTGGATGGCTGCACCTTCTTGACTCGCCACACTTGCTTGGTCTTGGGTTTTGGTTTTGGTGTGGTCGTAGTCTTCTCGGATTCTTTAGGGTGGTTCCTTGCCAATCTTGCGGTCCTTATCCCCTTCTTGATCGGAGGATTTTCTCTTACGAGAAGTTCCTTCATGAATTTCACGAGATCATCTTTCTTGGGGGGGTAGCACTTCGACTTCCTTGATGTTCCTCTCATTCGGCCCATACTTGATCTTGATCATGGAACATTGCTCTCTTTTGGGACAAAAGTTGAACTTCTCTTCCTTGCCACTGTTGTTGAATCGGATTTCTCCGGCGCCAACATCAATGTGTGCTTCTACGGTGCTGAGGAACGGTCGCCCAAGAATGAGCGCTTCCTTTTCATCCTCCATGTCGAGCACCACGAAGTCTACGGGGATGAAGAAGTCTCGAACTTTCACCGGAATGTCTTCTGTAATGCCCGCCGGGTAACGGACCGATGAGTCGGCCAGCTGAAGTTGCATTGGCGTTGGGGTGAGCGTAGTGAAGTTGAGTCGGTCAAAAACCGACTTTGGCATGACGCTCACGCTTGCCCCTAGATCACAGAGGGCGTGGTCGAAGTGGTGCATCCCAATTGAGTAGTTGATGGTGGGTCACCCTGGTTCTTTCTTCTTCTCTGGTAGCCTATTGAGTATGGTTGCACTGCATTCCTCCATCAAAGTCACGACCTCGGTGGTGGGCAATGGCCGTTTGTTGTTTAGAATGTCCTTGAGATAGCGAGAGTACGTGGGTACTTGCATCGCATCACTCAAGGGCATGTTGATGTGCACCTTTTGGATGACTTCAACAAAACGAGCAAATTGCTCGTCCACCGTGGGCTTCTTTTGACGATGCGGGAACGGCAAGAAGCTCGTGTCAACGAACTTTTGGGGAGTTGGTTGTTCGTCTTTTTCTTCCTCCTTGTTCGAGGCTTCCTCTGTTAGTGATTCTTCCTCCTGCCTGTTCGTCTTGCTAGTTCCTGCATGGTTAGGATATGGCCGATCTCGAGTGGACTTGCCACCTCGAGTGGTTACCGCACTAACATGTTCATGGGAGAGCTCGGGTTCCCCCGAGATTTTCCCATTTTCCAAACTGGGAACAGCAACAACAATTTGAGCTAATTGAGTTTCAATCATTTTATTGAAACTAACTTGATTTTTGAAAGCAGAAGAAATACCATCAATTTTAGCGTTTAAATTTTCTAAAATTTTATCATTGGCAACAAGCTTTTTGTTCAAAGATTCGTTAATTTTAACTTGGCCAAAAACAAGATCTCTCAAGGAGGGTTGATTTTGAAAATTACTAGAGTTGCCATTGTTGTTACCTCCTTGGTTGTAGGGTCGAGGTTGACTCCACCCTTGACCTCCTTATGGACGATACCCGTTGTTGTTGTTGGTGTAGCACACGTCTTCACGGGTTTCGGGGCAATCACTTCCCGAATGTCCAACATTGCCACAGACTTCACAAGTCATGTGAGAGTCTAAGGCAAAGACAGCTCCTTGGTTGGATGTGTGGCTGTCCATCTTCATGAGGAGGTCTATCTTAGCAGAGAGCATATCCACTTCTTTCACTGTATGCGTGCCTCTTCCGCGCGGTTGGGGTTCGTCATTCCAACCTTGGTTGGAGATCATCTTCTCGATAAGTGCCGTAGCACCTATGGCAGTGAGTGAGAAGAATGCTCCTCCAGCAGCAGCATCAAGATGAGCACGGGATGTGGGAGACAACCCATTGTAGAAACTATGTAGGATGAGCCATGAGTCCATCCCATGATGAGGACAGGCGGCAATGTATTCTTGGAGGTGCTCCCAGGCATCTGGGATTGACTCATCCCTTGACTGCTAGAATGAAGAAATCTTTCCACGAAGGACATTGGTTTTGCCCATCGGGAAAAATTTGGCGAGGAACGCTGTCGAACACTTCTCCCAAGTGTCCATGGAGTTTGCTTGAGCTGAGTAAAACCACTGTTTCGCCCTTCCCAGTAATTAGAAGGGAAACAGATGGAGTCGGATGGCATCTTGGGTGACTCCCCTTATGGTAAAGGTGTTGCACAGCTCAAGGAAATTCTGCAAATGAGCGCTTGCGTCCTCGCTGGATTTCCCACAAAAGGGACTTGACTGCACCATAGTGATTATGCCGGTCTTGAGTTCGAACACTGCATCACCAACTGCGACAGGTGGCCCAGTAGGCACATTGTTAGCAGAGGGAGCAGAGAACTCACGAAGCATCTTCTCGGCTGTTGGCGTTGAGCTTGATGATGCAGGAATGACTAGATCGTCTATCATGGAAACGGTTCTTGGGGAATTCGCGCGAGAGCACGTTTTCCTCAAGAGCATTTTGGGATCTGCAACAAAGTTCTGTGGCAGGTCAAAACCGGTCATGCACTACCCTCTTTCCACATGAAGATGAAAACAAGACAAGTTATCCTGCTTAATACTATAGCCTATCAGTCATGATTTGATAACATAAAGATTTTTAGTAACTTTTCTTGGCTTAGCCTTCCCCGGCAACGGCGCCAGAAATGCTTGTTGGCGTTGCTTAGCATCACTGTAAGTTATCCCTGGCAATGGCGCTAGAAATGCTTGTGGCATTCCCGAACATCATCACTAGGTTCCCTTAACAGTAATACCAACAACCATGGTATAGGTATCTCCACAATATTACAGAATAATCTGCAAGCGCACAGAGTACACCGTTGTAGCATTTCACCTTAGAGTATTCCTGAAGTTGTCATTTATATTTTCCCAAGGGAAGGCAAGTACCAAGTGTAGGTTACTAAATATGTTCATAGGTTATATGGATCATGAGTGAATAGACAATAGTAAATCACCGGGGTAAGGATAGATAAAGATATTTGGGTAGTTGACACACACACACATAATGCTTTATCTCACAATTGTACTAGTAGCAAGGCTAGTAAAGAAAAGACTAAGAACAACTCTAGTTCCTATTATACTTCCTACTCATGTTGGCCTATCCTATGTTTTATGCACATAATATACACATACTAAGGCTACAGATCACGCTAACAACGTACGAAGGGAGCACGGGCTTACACCTGTTACACAGGTGACTCCCGCCAAGAGCCCTACTAATGTGGCCAAACATGGAGGGATGCTAATACCGGACACGGCCCCCTCTCGTCCGTCGGACACACATCATTCGATGCTACTCGCAAACCTAGACACCATGTCTATGCCGTTGAGTGGAACTCTAGTCGGTCTAGAATATCCAACTAGAGCACCCAAATGGGACGTGAACCTTGCACCAAGAGGCAATACGATAAACCCTAGCATGTATACTACTAAGCGAGAACAAGGATACTTGTATGAACAAGACTTCATGAATATGATAAAGGTATTCATAAGAGGAAGATAATTCTATTGAAAAGGAGTAAAGTCTTAAAAAGAAGGGGAGGAGTAGCTAGCTCCAACTCTCCAATGGGACTTGGGAACTCTAAGATAGCTATTCTAGCCTATTTCCCACTGCCTTGGACTACGAATACAAGAGGAGTATGTGTATATTGGTGTGTGGTGTGTGTGTGAGAGAGGGGGGTGTTCCCCTCCTTTTATAGGGGTCCTGAGGCGGTTCCAGGCGCGTAGAAATATGGTAAGTCCTTCAAGGCGGTGGGGGAAGGTCGGTGGAGGCCACCGACTCAAGTGGTGGGCCAGTGGGCCGACCACAGGGTCGGCCGACCAGGGAGTGACGCCGCTGGGCCTGGGCCTTCGTCGGTTGGTGAGTGTGGGCCTCCAGAGCCTGTTGGTGGGGTTCTTCCATGGAGAATTTGTCAGGTATTTGTCTTGTGGGCTTCTTTCTCCATGTTGCAAGGTGGGGAATTATTCTTTGCCACTTTTACCCCTTGCTGCACCTCATATTATTGATAATTCCTCCCGCACTAGGTAAACTCCAAGGACATGTGGAACTACATTATTTTGAAACATTATATGAGGTGATCATGTTAGTTCTCCGTTATTTACCGAGATATGTGACGGCTAAAATGAGCACTTAGTGGCCGTCAACAAACTCCCCCAAGCTAAACCTTTGCTCGTCCCGAGCTAAGGAAAAACTTGATCTCGGTTGATCAGGAGTTGCTACAATGCCAACTCTTTTCTTATACCTTTGTACACAACAAAATACTCTTCTTTACCTTGAAAAAGTTGGCAAGTTGTTTCAACCACTCTAAGTTCATGGGGCTTATGCATTTTACCGAGATATGTGACGACTAAAATGAGCACTTAGTGGCCATCAACAGTGAAGCAAATGGAGATTGGTCCATCTTGCGAGAGAGTTTTTGTTGAAATTTTTTTCCTCTGTACAAGATTATTGCTCTAAGGAAGAAGGTTATCAATTTTGAACAACATGACCATGAATCACTTGGAGCATCACTGGAAAGGTTCCTATCCTATACCAGTAATGGTGTATCTATAGGAATAGAGGAGCCTATAAGGCTGCAACACTTCTTTTTTGGTTTAAAACCCAAAAGTGCAAATTATTTAAATTGTGCAGTTGGAGGTGGTTTTCTTTGTACAACACCATCAAACGGAATAGAGATCATAGGCAAAGTTGTCCAAAACATTGAAGATCAGCTATCTATCTCCCCATACTATACCAAAGAAAGCACTTGAACTTCCAACCAACCTATAGAAATGGAAACCAAGAGTTTCCCACATAAGATTGATGCCCCCACAACAACCTCCCTCCACCCACCACACCCTGAAGCTGTATAAGAAGACACACTTCCTCTCCCACCTCAATCCTTTGATTATGGTAATCAACCTTTTTCGGAATGGGTGAAGAGATGCAATCCAAAATGGTCTTGTGGATGAGACTACAGAGAGGTAAGGAAGCAATACGATCCCTTATTAAATCCTTCTGTTGTTACAAGGCAAGAAAGGCCCGTGTAGTCATGCAGATCCGTTAGTGAGGTTGCCAAAACATTTCCCCATAGCCCCTTTCCTATTTGTGGTCCCATTATCCTTGATCTCTCAAACTCGAAGCAAATGGAGGGAGATCTACAGAATGAGAATTCTAATTGGGACAAAGAGCTTGATTATAGAAAACAACATAGAGTGTGGTCCATAGGAATTCTTGAGGACACAAAGGTCAAGATTAGGAGCTTCATCATGAAAAACTCTCTAGCCCCTCGATTGCAAGAGAGTGCACACACCTCAACAAAGAGCCAAGATGGCTTTATACACAAGAGCCACACCCCTCTTACTCTTTTAGAAAATAGAAATCTTAGAGGGATGGTGGTAGATGCTTATTTCTACCATAAACATAGCAAATCTCGTGGTTCTTGTTGCATGCCTCACTTTTTAGGTATGCAATGAGTTGATGAGATTTTGGTGATGAAGGGAGCCACATTGCCAATACAATAGCTACACTATGGATAAGATCTCCCACAATCAAACTTATGACCTTAAATATGTACTAACGGGAGGTAACTCGATTTGTTTCCCTTTACTAGGCTTTGTTAGTTTCTCTTTTGATTTTTTTTTAAAAATTCCTTCTCAATAATAAAATATACTTGGCAATAATAATGGCACAACTTTGGGCTTGTTCATTCGAGTATTTTGTTAGCTAACCTCTATAGGTTAATTTCAAAAGGAACAAGAGGACAAGATATGAATGAACAACAACCATTACGACATTCCTCATATCACCTACCCCTTGCTGTTTTCATGTTACAAGAGGATCATGTAGAGCATGTTCTCACGAGTCTCAAGGTAGTCATTGCCTGAGTGACCCGTGTTGCCGCAGACCTCGCATGTCATGGGATAGTCTAAGGCATTGACAGTGCCGACTTTATGTCCCTTGGCTTGTTCTTCCATCTTCCTCATGAGGAGGTCCATTTTAGCGGCTAGCATGTCCACCTCCTTAATGGTGTGCATGCCCCGTTGGTGCGAGTGAAGACGATCTTCAGTCCATCCTTGATTGGAGACCATCTTCTCAATAAGTTCTTTAGCCTTTTCAATGGTCAGTGAGAAGAAAGCTCCTCCTGTAGCTGCATCAATATGATCACGAGCTAACGGAGTCAACCCATTGTAGAAGTTCTAAATGATAACACATTCATCCATCCTACGATGAGGACAGGCGCCAATGTATTCTTGCAACCCCTCCCAAGCCTCAGAGATTGACCCCTTGGACTCTTACTGAAAGCTTGAAATTCTCCTGTGAAGGGCGTTGGTTTTGCCTAACGGGAAGAACTTGATGAGGAATACCTTTGAACACTTTTCCTAGGTACTCACAATATCCTTCCTCGTGTAGAACCACTGTTTTGCCCTCCCCAAGAGGGAGAACGGAAACAGACGAAGGCGAATGGCGTCTTGAGAGACGTCCTTCATCTTGAAGGTGCTGCAAATCTCCAGAAGCTGTTGCAGATGGGCGCTGGTGTCCTCATTGGCCTTCCCACAGAATGGGCTGGCCTGCACCATGGTAATGAGACCCGTCTTGATCTCGAAATTTGCATCTCTTGTGACATTGGGTGCAACAGGAATGTAGGACGCCGAGGGAGTGGAGAAATCACAAAGACTCTTCTAGGCCATGACCTTGAAGCTTGATGGTGCGGGGATGACTGGTTCACTTGCAGACATGAACTTCTGAGGAGGGACGAGATGTGCACGTACCCTTCTCAAGAGTTGTTCAAGATCTTCAATGTAATTTTCACAAAAGGAGATGCCGGTCATGCATTATCCTATTTTCGCACAAACCGAGAAAACAGACAAGTTTTGCCTTTTTGGGTGAATGCCAAATAATCTCATGTGCAAGAATAGAACATAGGTAATTCTATTGATCAATTGCCTTCCCTGGCAACGGCGCTAGAAATGCTTGTTGACATTTCTTAACGTCATCACTAAGTTGCCTTAGGAACGAAGTCAAAAATGTTTATTGGTAATCTTTAATGAATTCAGAGAGTCCGCAAGCGCATGGAGAATACCGTTGTAGCATTTCACCTGGAAGTATTCAGGGTATCGTATTTATTTTACCCCAAAGGAAGGTAGGGGATTGATCAGAGTAATTACCATGCTCTAAACATTGCACATTGGATTATAAGACAAAGTCGTCGTAGGGTTAAGGATAATGATAAACATAGGTAATAGACACACATATAGCATACTCAAGATAAATAAATACTAGTCTAGTGGAGAAGGACAAAGAAAGAGCTAAGCTCCTATGTTGCTTTTATATTGTTACATAGTTGTGGAATACTTACCTTACCGGTATCCATGGCTATGGGTAGAGGACCAGACATCCACTAATAAGGGGTCTGACTAAGTCGGCTTGGAGTACAAGGCAATTAGAGATAGAGTTACCATGTTTATCCTTATAGACAATAAGTAGGACTCTTCATGTACCCCCTGCCGACCGGATATATAAGGCGGCAGGGACCTCCCCATCGAGGGCACCAATACACTGCAATACAAACCATAGAGCACGGGACGTAGGATTTTTACTCTCATCGAGAGGGTCTGAATCTGTATAACTCAACATCTTGTGTCTTAACCATCAAGTTCTTAATCTTGACGTAGCCCTATAAACATATTGCCGAGATCAAGTCTCGATAGTTGGCGCGCTAGGAAGGAGACAAGGCATGCTGAGATTCACCGTCGACTTTGGTGGCAGAGATTCCGATCATTCAGTACTTGCCGGACTTCAAGATATCCTTCGGTTCACTAGACTTCTCGATCAATGATGCCGGAAACCTTGGTCGGGGAAATAACAGATCCGATCCAACCGCAGCCTGCTCCATGGTGTGACAATCTGTCGAGAGATATCCTCGATAGTAGATTCAGGTATGCGTATGAGTAAGTAAGATCGATGGACACAGGGCGCAGAGTTTATACAGGTTCGGGCCTCCCGGAGGATAACAACCCTACGTCCTATTTGGTGTTACTGTATTGCTAAGGTTCACACTGGAATTAGGGTTCCAATATGAGTCTGCCTCTCGACGAAGGCCCCCTGCCCTCCTTATATATCCGAGGGGTAGGGGTTTACAAGGTAACATCCGAGTCGGTTACAATAGATTCTATCTAACTAACATATCTGTAAACCTAACTTACGGCTTACTCAAACAAATATCTACATAAATATCTCTAAGCCGAATATATCTAAAACTAAACCCCCGGCCCATTCGGTCATATAACCGAGTGGTTAGGTATCCCGGGTACATATATTCCACAGTAGCCCCCAAGCACTTTCCATCTTGAATAGTCGCCTTGAATTTCCTCGACATCTTATGAAATTTGGGAAGTGCTTTTCATATTGGCTCTGATAAATCTTCTATTTAAATTCCCGAGAAAAAAGTCATGGCCTATAAGTATAGCCCCCAACTCAAAATGTTTGTTGAATTTATACCGAAACAACATCTGAGTTAATAACAGCTTAAACATGATCCTTAAAAATGATATCCAAGGCTTTCGCTTCATCCAATCAAATCTCATTAATAATTGAATTTCCCTGATCGCCGAGTGATGCATCACCAAATTAATATTTATATCCATAAAAAATGCATATAACCCAATTGATATGCTACGAACGTCAACTGCCGTAGCCCCCAAGATTGGTGGTGTATCACTAGTATTCATACAAAAGACAGCCCCCAAGATTGGTGGTGTATCAGTAGTATTCATACAAAGACAACCCCCAAGATTGGTGCTTAAAAAATTACTATATCACAAATAATCAAAAGATACAATCTCCCAAGACTAAACTGCATTAGTCCGAGTGATTGGTCATTATTTTCCAGAATGAACATTTTCCAAGATCGAAAACACGTTAATCCGAGTGATTAGTTATTGCATCTCGGCGTGTCCATTTTCCAGGATTGAAAACACCTTAATCCGAGTGATTTATCAATCATTATTCAATCCACAACACTCAATGTTAGCGCTTGAAAAGAATATCTAAAACATAATAAATCCGCGTACCGGTGTAATGTAACTATGCTGATCCAAGTAGCGGCCTAATAGGTCATCAGACACGTATAAAAGGTGCCCGCAAACAGTCGCAACCCTTCACCTCCGTATTGCCGCCTGAGTCTGCCCTTCTCAAAACCTAGATCCAGAGCTTCCACTTCACCGCCGCCACCATTCCGCAAGCGTAAACCCTAGGTTTGGAACTTCCATTTGTCCACCACCACCATTCCGCGCCCCTACTCCAGAAGTCACAGGCCTCCATTTCGTCGCCACCATCGTTTCACTTTTCTGCTGCCACCATTCCATTGTTCCACCGCCATTTCGCACGCTCAAGCTCAAAGATAGGGTTACGGACCTTGATCTCCATCCCCCAAAAACTTCCCGCATCGGTTTTGATGGCCCCAAAGCGCACCCGCCAAAGCACGAGGACTCAGTCTGGTAAAGGGACCTCTCCTAGAAAGGATGAAAGCGAAGAATCGATCTTTGATATTCCTGCTGGCATTAAGGAGTTCCCAGCATCAACCATGGACTCAGAAAAAATCAACAGATTGGTGATAGATGGCGTTAGATCAACAGACGGGTGGGTGGATTGAAGCCATAGGTCAGAAATTTCCTCAGCCACCCGTTGACCAACTTACAGTTTTTGCCTCCTTTTTCTATCGCGGATTTGGCTTTCTGTGCTGCGACTTTTTTAGAGGTCTTCTATTTTTCTATGGCATTAATCTGGTCAATCTGAACCCAAATTCCATTCTACACATCGCTATTTTTATTCACTTTTGCGAAGTGTTTTTGGGTATCCCTCCTCATTTCAACACCTTCAAAGAACTGTTTGTGTTGAAATCAAACAACAGTAATGTCATAGGAGGTGCTGGATTCCAATTGAGGAATAAATCCAAGTACATCGATGTACCACTCCCATCAACCAATAAAGGGTGACACGCAGATTGGTTTTATCATGGTAACCATACCCCCCCCCCCCCCCCCCGTTGTCAGAAACGACAGCAGAAGCCCCCAAGCCATGCCCCGAGTGGTCCGTGAAGGCACATCCAAGCAAGAAAGCACAGGTCGATGAGATTTTGAAACATGTGGATTATCTGAAGTCAAAAGGCTATACCGGTGTTCACGTTGCCGCCAGCTTCATATATCGCCGCGTGCAGCCCATAAAGAAGTGCCACGTTCCTGGATGGAAATTCCAACTAGGGTCAGACCCCACTATGGAAGTATCAGAAGTACTGTCAGAAAGGGAACTGACATTACGACTGGAAAGCATATTTTCATCGTTTCTAGATTGGACTCCAAGGAGTGCAACATCTGGCCATCATTCAAAAACTGAAAGAAGTGCTGTAAGTTGACCACTAATCCTCTTTAGAAAATTAACTCTGCTTTCCTCATTTGTCAATAACAAATGATGCCTCGCATATGTTGTAGAACCTTGATGTATATGTATCCAATCCTCCAGTACCATCGACGCCACAAAAGAAATCCCCCACGCAGCCATCATCCAAACGTCGTAAAGCTCATATTAAAGACTCCGATGAAGAAGAGTTGCTGGCTAACAGAATAGCTAGACTATAAGGGGAAGCAAAGAAGAAGTCTGCTGAGAAAACCACCACTCGACGGCCAGTGGACATGAACACTCAGGAGCAATCGCATCCAAAGGAGTCAGACAAGACAATCCCTGAGAAGGAAACACCCCACACAACAAGTGACCCAAGACCAACTAGCCCCCCATCAAAGGTGTCAGGCTTAAAATTCAAGCGCCAAACAAGGTAAGTAAAACAATATATTTTAATGCATAGCTTTTGAATAAACAACTCTATGATCTTCATTCTCTGGATAGGTCAACCGGGGGAGCATCATATGAAGATATCCCAGCAAAAAGTGTGGCTCCTGAAAAAGATCAACGTGCACCATTTATGGGGACATCCAAAGATGATATCCCCGATCACTCGGCCAAAAAACCGAGTGATTTAAAGGATGCATCAGAATCTTCTCGGCCAAAAACTAGACAAGCCGAGTCAATCGATGTCCTAGATCTGGACATGCCCGAGACAGCGGCGACTAAAGACACTGCTACCCTGACCGAACAAGAAGAACCATCGTTGATATTTGAAACGATGCCGAAGCCAATATATGATTATGCCATTGGTTCGGAAGTATATGTGGCTCCCACGCCAATTCATCGAGTAATAAAAGAAGGTGTCACAGAACAACCTGCGCCGACCAGAATGGTGTACCATAGTGGCCCCTTTGCCATTGCCAGGTTCGATGAGTCGGCAGAGCAAGCCGAATTAAAGAAGTTTGAAGATCTTACTGAAAAGGCCTTTCATTCCTTCCAGGTACCCTTGCCTTCTTGAAAACTGGCTCCAATAATAATAATATTATGTGATGACTTCTATACAACTCATCCGTGGTGCAGATTCTAAAAACTCAGATGGCCAACAAGAGTAAACTCCTGCAACTTGCTGAAAGGCATTATGCGAGAGCAATCGATTTAGAAGATCAACTGGCCAAAGAAAGAATAGAAGTTGGGCAATTAACAGTAGATTTGAAGGCCCGTTCATCCCAAGTTGATGAACTCCAATTCAAGCTACAAGGTAAAAACACAAACATCCTTGACATACTATTTCTAGATCTTAAATATTTTGAACTCTTCCATTTAGAAATGTCACGGGTGCTGGAACTAAAGCACAATCTAGAGTTGTAGTCGGCTGCTCAAATTGCAAATCTGCAAAGCCGTATCAAAGAGCTGGAGTCGGCGACAGAATCTGTGGAAACACTGAAATCTGAGAATAAAAATCTAAAGAAACAACTCCAGGACTCGGCAGATATCGGGAAATTTTTTGAAAAACTGAAGAATGTTTTTAAAACAATGCAGGAATCTCAATCGCTATGGAGGAAAAGAGCCGAAGGTAATTATTGTTATACCTATGTGCTAAAAAATAAGTACATATATGTAATCTAAAATATTTATGACTGACAGACGCCGAGGGAACAATAAAAAGCCAAAGGGATAGGAACACAACACTAGAGGCTGAACTATCCAAGGCCGAAAAGATTTTCAAGAAAGCTGTGGATGAACTAAACCAATTCCAAAAAGCATTCAAAGAAGTTGAAAAACTTAAAGAGGAATACAAGGAAAAGGTTGTCACCCTTGAGGCTGAAAAGGCAGAAGCTGAGAAACGACTAAAAGGTAAATAGTCATTTATTTATTATCGTTATACCAAAATCATTGTTCCAGATAATTGTAAATATTATGCTCTTGTAGGATCAAAGAGGTCCTATGAGCTTTTGCAAAAGAAATTCATAGAGGGTGACAAAAACCTCCGATGGTCTCTTGCAGCTCTCTAGAAAGATGCAGAAGTAGTCGCCCAATATATACTTCTAGAAGAAAAGCCACCCAGGTGTCGAGATTTATTGACAAGGCTACAAGAGGCACCCGGCCAAGTGAAAGAACACGCTCGACGTGTTGCAGAACTGGCTGGGGCACAGGTCTTAGCTATAGCAAAGTCTCACATCCCTGACATAAATTTGGATGTTGTAGCCGAGGGTTTCCACGAAGATTTCACTGACGAACAATGTGAAACCCTTGTAACTGAAGCGCAAAAAACAGCGCACATTCTAGCTGACCAAATAGAACTAGATCCATTACAAAAAATGTAAGGTATTGTAAAGTTGAAAAGACCATGTTACATTTCTGTTGTGGTAATGTAACATCTGTGCAATAGACTATGAAAGTCTAGATTCATCACTAGGATTGTAACAAATGCTTGGGTCGCGCTGCTTCATATATGTATTGTATGAACTCGTGTTAAACACTCACAACCAATACATAACTCACGTCAGCCCTCTAAACAACGCTCCCAATAACCGACATGAACCATGGAGACTAAGAACCCACTCGGTCAGACATATGCGAACTGGGAGAATTGTCTTGGTCCCCAACAGACGGCAAGAATCCTAGGGACTAAGTAACCCGCTTGGTCAACATGCACGAGTTGAGGTGGTACCAAGTGTCCAAATTTAAATCATGTCTTAAACGACAACAACAATTATCCATAAAAAGTCAAAAATTGCCAAACCAGTCGTCATGACCATAATTTATATAAAGTCAAATATAAAGGTAATTACAAAAAACTATAAATACTAAGCATAGAAATGACGTAGCTGTGATATGTTCCAGGAACTTTGAAGGTCTGACCCATCCTCGCGCATCAAACGGTACGCACCCGGCCGAGTGATTTCCTTTACAATAAAAGGTCCTTCCCATGGGGCCGAAAGTTTGTGCTTACCTACCGTGGATTGGACCTGCTTCAAGACCAGGTCACCGACTGAAAAGCCTCGCACTCTGTCGTTTTTGTCGTGATAACGTCGCAAGCTTTGTTGGTACTTTGCCGATCGCAGTAACGTGGCATCATGCTTCTCCTCTAGTAGCAACAAGTCATCACATCTGTGGTCATTGGAAGTTTTTTCTTCATACGAAGCCACGCGAGTGGATGTGAACAAAATCTCAGTTGGTAACATGGCTTCCGACCCGTAAACCAAGGAGAAAGGAGAATGCCCTGTGGTGCGGCTTACATTAGTTCGATGCCCCCACAGTACTGCTGGCAGTTCTCGAACCCAACGTCGAGCATATTTTTCCAGCCGGTCAAATATATGTGGCTTAATTCCAGATAGCAAGAGGCCATTTGCACGTTCAACTTGGCCATTGCTCTGCGGGTGCAGCCAAGGCGTAGCCAATCTTAAAACCCACTCGGCTCGCAAATTCTTTGAACTCCTCCGCTGTAAACTGAGTGCCGTTATCAGTGATGATCTTATGGGGTGCACCGAACCGAGTGACTATTTCAGTCATGAATTCGACAGCCTTCTTTGCTGAAATCTTTCCGACTGGCTTTGCCTCGATCCACTTAGAGAACTTGTCTACTACCATGAAAAGGTGAGTGAAACCTCCCTAAGCCATCATGAAAGGCCCGACAATATCTATACCCCATACTGAAAATGGCCATGTTATTGGGATATTTTGAAGCTCCGTGGCAGGCACGTGCATCTGGCGGGCAAAGAACTGGCAACCCTCACACTTTCGGACAATTTCCCTAGCATCAGCACCAACAGTCAGCCAATAGAAACCTTGTCTCATTGCTTTGGATGCAATTGTGGATGGGCCTGCGTGGTTCCCGCAAATGCCAGCATGGATGTCCCCTAACATGACTCTTCCTTCGTCTTGAGATAAGCACTTCATCAGCATCCCATGTGGTCTTTGTTTGTACAGACCATGGTCAACAATACAATACGACCGAGACTTGCGAATAATCCTCAGGGCTTCGTCTTTATCAGTCGGTAGTGTACCATTATCCAGGTACTCGATGAAAGGAGTTCGCCAATCTATTGCAATGACAGCGACATGTGGTGTTGGTCCCGCTTTCGGTGCCAACTGTTCCATAGTTTGCTGGGTTAGTACAGATGGTTTATGGAGATCATCAAGGAATACTCCGTTAGGTATTTTAGACCTACTAGACCCAAGTTTGGCCAATTCGTCTGCCTCTTCGTTATACTTGTGAAGGACGTGTTTATACTCAATAGCATCAAACTTGTATTCTAGCTTCCGAACTTCAGTGCAGTAGGCTGTCATGCTTTCGTGGGAACAACACCACTCCTTTGTTACTTGATTAATCACCAGCGCCGAGTCACCAGAGACGCTCAATCTCTGAACTCCGAGTGATACAGCCATTCTAAGCCCATGTAGTAGGGCCTCGTACTTTGCAGCATTGTTAGACGCGCAAAAGTGCATACGAGGAACGTATCGCAGCTTGGCCCCTTTAGGAGATGTTAATACAACACCTGCCTCGGCACCTTCCAGTTGTAAGGAACCGTCAAACGTCATTTGCCAATAGCTTAACTCATGCGGGCTAGGCGGTAACTCGCATTCCGACCACTCGGCAACAAAGTCTGACAAAGCCTGACATTTGACCGAATCACGGGACTTGAAGGTGGTATCATACGATCCCAACTCCACGACCCATTTAGAAATTTTTCCAGTAGCCTCTCTATTATGTAGCAATTCGCCTAGGCCAAACGACATGTGAACCTCGATCGGGTGATCCTCAAAATAATGCTTCAACTTCCGAGATGTCATTAATAATGCATAAATTAGCTTCTGAAGCTAGAAATACTGTACCTTGGACTCAGATAAGACCTCACTGACAAAGTAGACTGGCCACTGCACCTTTTGAGCCTTGCCATCTTCTTCTCGTTCCACCGCCAGCGCGGTGCTGACAACGTGTGTGGTTGCAGAGATGTACAGCTGCAAGGGTTCCTTTGGTTTTGGAGGGGTTAGCACCATAGGACCACTAATATAAGCCTTAAAATAATCCAAAGCTTTCTGAGCATCATCATTCCAGGTGAATGATTCTTGCTTCTTGAATATCCGGAAAAAGGGCAACCCTCGAACGCCCAATTGTGAGACAAACCGGCTGAGTGCTGCCATGCAACCAGTGAGTTTTTGGATGTGTTTTTGCGAATGTGGAGGTCCCATCCGCAATATGGCAGTAACTTTTTCCGGATTAGCTTCGATCCCTCTATGGGATACTAAAAAACAGAGTAATTTTCCTGATGGGTCCCTGAAGATGCATTTGTCCGGATTCAACTTCATATTGTATTTCCCAAGGTTCCCGAATGTTTCCTCCAGGTCAGATATTAAGTCGGCGGAAAGCCGAGTCTTGACTACCACATCATCCACATAGGCTTTGACGTTTCTTCCGATTTGGCTATCCAAGCACCATTGCATGGTCCGCTGATAGGTGGCGCCGGCGTTCTTTAGGCCAAAGGGCATAGTTGTATAACAAAACACACCGAACAGCATGATAAACGAGGTTTTAAGCTAGTCAGATTCATTTAAGGGAATCTGATGGTACCCTGAATAGGCGTCTAAGAAACACAATAATGCACATCTAGCCGTCAAATCGATCACTTGATCGATGCGTGGAAGGGTGAATGGATCTTTTGGGCAAGCTTGGTTGAGGCCGGTGTAATCCACGCACATCCGCCACTCCTTATTTTTCTTCCGCACCAAAACCGGATTAGCTAACCAGTCGGGGTGACAAACTTCTTTAATGAAACCAGCTGCCAGCAGTCGGCCGATTTCTTTTCTAATCGCATCTTTTCGATCTTGTGAGAATCGTCTAAGCCGTTGCCTTATAGGCCTGGCATTCTCGCGGACGTGAAGTTTGTGCTCAGCCTTTTCCCTTGGAACCCCTGGCATGTCAGAAGGTTTCCATGCAAATATATCTTTATTGCTTCAAAGAAAAAGAATGAGCGCGCTTTCCTATTTATCACCTAAATTGACCCCAATATTGGTGGTCTTTGTTACATCACTATCATCTAGGCTTATCTTCTTGGAATCCATGGCGTCCGCACGAACTGTGGTCTTTGGCGCCTTCTTGGGAGCAGGATCGAGCATGCCCTCCTCAGCTGTTGCGATCGCCTCCTTCAACTCAGCTAATTCTGATGCCGCCCCCATCTTCTCAGTCAACTCGCAGCTGCTGTTGTCGCAGTCGTATGATGTCCTCACATCCGAGTGAAGTGAAATGACTCCGTTTGGTCCTGGCAACTTCATCATCATATAAGGATAATGAGGTACTGCCATGAACTTAGCGATGGTTGGCCGCCCTATAATGGCGTGGTAAGCGGAGTCGAGGTCGGCGACCTCGAATGTGATACGCTCCATCCTGAAGTTCTCCCGAGTGCCGAAAGTTACAGGCAGAGTGATTTGCCCGAGAGGGACTGTTTGCATGCCTGGTATCACGCTGTGGAACGGCGATCGGCTTGGCTTGAGGTCGGTCAAGGGTATGCCGAGCTCTTTGAAGGTCTTGATGAAGAGGATGTCAAGACTACTGCCGCCATCTACTAGTACCCTGTTTAGCCGGACTCGGTTAACAGTCGGCGTAAGTACTAAAGGGTATTTCCCAGGCCTAGGGATGTGGTTTGGATGGTCCGAGCGATCAAAGGTAATCGGGACCTCTGACCATCGCAGATACTGAGGTACTGCTGGTGAGACCGAGTGAACCTGTTTATAAAGAATCTTCTGCTGGCGCTTGGAATCTACTATGGAGCGGCCGCAGATATAATTAACCTCGCGCTCGGGATCCTGGTAGTCTTCCCTATCCTCGTCTTGGTTATCCTTGTCCGAGTCTTTCTTAGCGCCTTTGGGGATCGAAGGGCGCTCCTTACAGACCTTCAGGGCGTGATGGGCAAAGTTCTTCAACTTGAAGCATTCCCTTGCTTTATGAGCACCATCGTGAAGCAGCCAAGGACCATCAAGCATCTTGTCGAAATCGTCCTGAGTGACTGGTTTCCTCCTGGATGAGCGCTCAGTGTTGGCTACCGTGCGGTCGTGCTTGCGCTTCCGGTCACCATCCTTGCTGTAGTCGGTCAGACCCGACTGGTTCCTTGGGGTCGTCTCCTTGTACTGTCAGACTTGGAATAGTGCCGAATTGCCGGCGGCATATTTGTCAGCCATGGTGAACAGATCTCTAGCTGTCAGTCCGCCGGCCACGTCTAACCTTCCAATCTTTTTGATCAAATAGTCGTCACGAAGTCCTGCTTGGAAAGCGGCGATGATTTGAGCATCTGAGATGTTGGGGATGGTGTTCTTTAGTTGGCAGAAGTGTTGGATGTAATCTCGAAGCGGCTCCCGGTCTCGCTGCTTGATGCGGCTTAGTTCCTAGTGATTTCCTGGCCTGTCGAAGGTTGCTTGAAAGTTGGCAACAAACTGCCGACAAAGATCTGACCAGGAACCGATGGAGCAGTCGGGCAGATTAGGGAGCCAAGTTCTTGCGATTGGGGCTAGGCAAACGTGTAGATAGTTGGCCATAACAAAGTTGTCGCCGCTGAGGGCCCGTATGGCTATCGAGTAGACGTGGAGCCAGTCACGCGGATCCGTCTTGCCGTCGTACTTCTCAATGCCGACTGGTTTGAAACTGACCGGCCAGCTGACGGTTTGGAGCTCCCGAGTGAAGCCCGAATACCAGCCTCCTCATCATAATCATCTATGATCGGGGATCATTCTTGCTTGCGGCCAGCGTCTCGGCGGGGCCTATCGTTGCGGCGGCCCTCGTCCCGTCGATCACGGTAATACTCGTCACGATATACCGGCCACCTGTCGTCGCGCTCATAGATAACATCTCTGCGCCGGCGTCGTTCATCATCATGTGCTCGGCAGGTCGCGTCATCGCGCTCTTGGTACCTGCTGTCTAGTCGGACCTGTGCGTCATGTTGTGGTATGCCGTTGCGCAAGTCGGCGCTTGGATGCCGATCGTGGAACTCTGCGGTGGGCCTGTGTCTGGGGGCAGTAGGCGGTGTTGCCTCCCGGTTGGAACGCTGTCGATCTCTTCTTTCCTCCCTGGGCATTGAACTAGCGGCCCCAGAAGCTGACCGACTCGGTGCTGGTCTTGCCGCATTCATCTCCAGCACCACCACGGCCCTGATGTGTGCTTTCAGTTGGTTGACCTGAGGTGTCAACGCTGGGGAGACTTGGAGCAAGGGCTCTATGGTTTTCAGGAGGGCTGCCGCGGCCGTGATGTTATGCTCTAGAGTTGTATAGACAGCCTCACCATCAAGTTTTAAGGTGCAGTCACCCATGTCTAAGTTTCGGACGATGCCGGATCAGTGCTGGGCATCTGGTCTGTGGAGTGGGGGGGGGGGGGGGGGGGGTGACCGCATCTGGGTCACCGTCTTCGGGATCTGTCTCATGTCCGTCTACTCATGGCACGGTGCCACGTGCGGCTGCCGCGGTAGATGTTTCTCCATCGGCTCCTGTTTGAGCAGCGGGTGCCACCATGAACACCTCATGAAAGTCCAAGGAACAGCTTTCTGAATCACTTGTCTCTTCAATCAAGTCCAGGAGTGACTCGCTTCCGAGACCGATTGTTGCAACAAACCTTGATTCATCAAAAAGTTCGAGATCTACGTCCGGCTGATGAACCGGGAGATCGATCGCAGTGAAGTCCGAATCAACCAAGGTTGTTGATCGGGGTGTTGTGGGCAACGTTGAGTTGTCACCCGAGAGGATTTCTGCCTGGAAAGTTGCCGCCGAGTTGTCGAACCCGAGCGGGAGTCGGCTGGCTAGATCTCGTTGATCGGCCACGCGTTCCTCCTCGACAAGGTCCCCGTGCGGATCGGCGACGAGGCTGATGGTTCCGAAGCAGATCTTGTCTCCCGGGCGAAAATTGATATCGACGAAAGCCATCAATTTTGACGATGCTATGCTCAACGCAGCCCCTTCCTGGCGCACCAACTGTCGAGAGATATCCTCGATAGTAGATTGAGGTATGCGTATGAGTAAGTAAGATCGATGGACACATGGCGTAGAGTTTATACAGGTTCGGGCCTCCCGGAGTTTAACAACCCTATGTCCTGTTTGGTGTTACTGTATTGCTAAGGTTCACACTGGAATTAGGGTTCCAATATGAGTCTGCCTCTCGACGAAGGCCCCCTGCCCTCCTTATATATCCGAGGGGCTGGGGTTTACAAGGTAACATTCGAGTCGGTTACAATAGATTCTATCTAACTAACATATCTGTAAACCTAACTTGCGGCTTACTCAAACAAATATCTACATAAATATCTCTAAGCCGAATATATCTAAAACTAAACCCCTGGCCCACTCGGCCATATAGCCGAGTGGTTAGGTATCCCGGGTACATATATCCCACACCAATCAGTTTCGATAGATCTGATCTCGTCTCCTATTCCACTTGGATCCGTCGAGACAGACCTACCCACCGGGTACGACTATAAGTCGATCGTGTCCTTTGACGAGGACTATGATAGATCTTATTTTCCATATCCACATGCCGTATACATGGCAAGCGTAGCAGAAAATGGCATGGAGGAACCATCCAATGGTAGCGGGGCCAATAGTGGAGAAGCTCCATCAGTTGGGCATCAACCTCGCCGACCGAGAGGATCCCGAGGGGCACACAACAGTGCACGAGAACTCAACCTTGGCGACTTGGTGATCAAGATGGATGGTGTGAAGGTTTACACCACCCCTTAGAATAACATCACGGGGGCGAAGACACTTCTTGACGGCTTGATGGTCGACGAGGCAAACCAAACTCCTGCGATGAAGAAAGCTGTAGCCATGCTTAAGGCTGCAGCAATTCAAGACCAGGCTAGGGGTCAACCAACCCAGTCGGTGGCTAGCTCCAGTCAGGCGACTTCACAATGCCATTGTGGACATCATGATTTGAGAAATTCTCTCAGTGTACGAGACGCTCGAACGACTATTTACTCCCATTACGGGGAGCAAACCCGTGACCACATTCGTCACGAAGAGGAGCGCTGTGACTAAAGGGATGAACGCTACGAGCGATGTCGTGAATCCACCTAGAGGAAAGACCGCGAGAACCACCATAACGATGATCGGGACCATCATGAGGATCACAATGAAGACAATCGGCACCGCCATCATGATGACATGGGCCCCCGCCATCGGCGTCAAACACCTTCTGTCTCCTGATCGCCCGACCGATGGAGCAGGTCTTCTCCGAGCGATGATGGATTCGATGGGATAAAAGCATATGTGCCTGAGCTCCGTACTATTAGATGGCCAAAGGGTTTCAAGCAAAACACCATCAAAACAAATGATGGTACAACTAACCCTAAGGAGTGGCTCTTCCAGTCTGGCTTGAGCCGATAGTATGAGTTTGGCTCACGTCCCTCCCGGAAAAGTCGATCACTTCTTGAGGAGATCTCAAAAAAAAAGTTCATTGAGAACTTCCAAGCTACCTGCAACCAGTCGGACAATCACTTCGACCTCACCCGACTCAAGCAGAAGCCCAACGAGTCCCTGCATGACTACATCAAGTGTTTCTTTGCTAAGAAGACTGAGATCCCCATTGTTCTAGGTTAGCAGATCATTACCGCCTTCCAAGGTGGAGTGCAGAGTGATGACCTGGTCCAGGAGATCGGTCAGAGGAACCATAAGCTTGATTTGACCGCTCGGGAGTGCTTCGAAATTGCCGACAAGTTTGCTTTAGAAGAGTCTGCATTGTACGACATCCGGGGCATGAGAAAGGAGAAGCGCCAAGACAAGTCGGAGTTATCCAAGAAGGACAAAAAGAGAAAGACCGACAACATTGACGTTGTGGTAGACCGATCATGGAAGAATCCATGGATGAACCAACAGACCATGGACGGCTTGTTGAGTGGCCAATGCCTATGGCATCCTAAGGGTAACCACAAGGCAAACGATTGCTACCGACTGAAGGGCTCCACACGACTGCCGTGCGGAAGGTAGTTATAGACCCACCTAGGCAGAACGGCAAGGACAAGGCCGATGACGATGATGACAAGGATGAAGAGGAAAAATTACAGGAGCCCCAAAAGGAGGTTAACTTCATCTTCGGAGGACCGGATGCCTACACATCCAAGCATAAGAAAAAGTTGGAACTGCGAGAAATCAATTCCATAGAACCTGCTGCTCCCGAGTACATGAAGTGGTCTGAAATTCCAATTACTTTCTATCAGTTGGATCACCCCAGGCATCTACCCAAGCCGGGCTGCTACCCACTTGTACTCGCGGCTACCATAAAGGAGGTCAAGTTCAACAAAGTACTCATTGATAGGGGAAGCAACCTTGACTTGATCTTCACCCAGACCCTCTGAGAGCTAGGCTTGATGGTCAATGACCTCAAACCTAGTACATCTACCTTTCATGGTATTGTGCTAGGCAAGACCTCACTTCAGATAGGGCAGATCACTCTGCCTGTTACACTCGACACCCAAGAGAACTACAGGACCGAGCACGTCATCTTCCAAGTAGCCAACTTCGAGTCTGCCTACCATGCTATCATTGACTGACCGGCAATGGCAAAATTCATGGTGGTCCCGCATTATCCATACCTCACCTTGAAGATGCCAAGCTCTAAAGGAATCATCTCTCTCCACTCTGATCTTTGGAACTCTTTGTTTGTGAGGTGTAGAGTTGTGAGTTAGCCGACCGGCAGTTGATGTTGTTTGATCGGCTGGAGATCCAGAAGGCAGTCAGCGACGAGGTAAAGATTAACGTGGAGATCCCCTCCAAGAAGCCCAACAAGAAGATGCTCCAGGCAGACGACGTGCCAACCAAGGCGATCCCGCTCGACCCTGAAGACCCTTTTAAGGTCACTTATGCAGGGGCATGTCTTGGGGAGAAATAAGAATTGGCGCTCACTCTTTTCCTCCAGAAAATAGGTACATCTTTGCATGGAAGCCTTTTGACATGCGGGATTTCCAAGGGAAAAGATTGGGCATGAATTAAGGGTGCCTCCTGGGGCTACACCCGTCAAGCAACGCCTCAAAAGATTTGCTCAAGACCGCAAGGACACTATGAAGGAGGAGATAACTAGGCTTTTTAGATGCTAAGTTTATAAAGAAAGTGTATCATTCAGATTGGCTTGCTAATCCAGTCCTTGTACCTAAGAAGAATAAAGAATGGCGTATGTGTGTTGATGATACCGATTTGAACAAGTTTTGTCCTACGGTTCCTTTTGCTCTACCACGCATTGACTAGATCATAGACTCAACAGCCGGGTATGAGCTTTTAAGCTTTATGGATGCCTATTCCGACTATCACCAGATCCCACTAAAAGTCAAAGATCAGATCAATACTTCCTTTATAACTCTTTTTGGCGCCTATTGCCACATCACATTGCCGTTCGGTCTGAAAAATGCTGGTGTGACTTACCAACGTGGTATTCAACGTAGCCTCAGAATTTAGATCGGTCGGAATGTGGAATCATATGTTGATGATATCGTGGTAAAGACTTAGAACGTTGAAGGACTTCTCTTTGACCTGGAAGAGACATTTGACAACCTGAGGCAATACTCGACGAAGGTAAATCCTAAGAAGTGTGTCTTTGGGTGCCTTCGGGAAAGCTACTCGGTTACATCGTTTTGAAACGAGGTATAGAGGCTAACCCGGATAAGATCAAGGCGATCGTTGATATGGGACCACCTAACTCTCAAAGGAATGTATAGAAGATGACTAGATGCATGGCATCCTTGAGTCACTTTATCTCCTGATTAAGGGTCAGAGGTCTACCTTCTTCAAGTTGCCCAAGAAGCAAGATAAATTCATCTGGATAGAAGAGGCGCAAGTGGCTTTGGATGAGTTGAAGGTTCACCTTAGCAATATTCCGGTCTTGGTGCCTCCGTAGCCAGAAGAAAAGCTTCAACTTTACGTTTTGGCTACAACAAAAATTGTAAGTACTGTTTTAACGATCGACCGAGAGGAAGAGGGTCATGTACAAAAAGTACAACACCCAATATATTTTGTTAGTGAGGTCCTTAATGCCTCCAAAACACGTTACTACTAGATCTTAAAGCTGCATTATGCACTCTTGATCACCTCAAGGAAATTGAAACATTACTTTTGTAACACTCATTTTAAGAAGCAAAATGGGTGCAGCCGTACGTGTGCCCAGGATCAAGTTACGCACACATACGGTACATCATCAATGGTAAATAGAATAATAATCCATATCCTTTAATTATTACATCGTATCTTTATTACAAAAGGAACCATGGGTCTAGAAGAAAAGTACACCAATGCAGCGAAAAGTAGCTAGCATAGACAACCCAAACTCCACAGGCATCGATTGGAGGATCATCGCCTAGTACTCACTTCCTTCATCTTCATATTGGCTCCAATCTTCTCCTTGGGCTGAATATCAACGTGGTATAGCAAGGGTAAGTACATGTCGTACTCAGCAAGTGGGGGAAAAGATGACATGGGGCTATAGTCAAGAAAAGGCTTTATAGAGTGGGTTGCATGAGCTTTTAATTAACCTAAGCATCCTATTTACTACGTGGGGTCATCCCAACCATGATTTCACAAGGTGCTATACTAACCAAGTCTCAATCCATCCCACCTTTCCAACCATACCAACCCATCCCCAACTAGTCTTGTGAGGATTCCAGGCCGCTCTTGACCGTGAGCACGGCTATCATGATAGTTTGATACTCTGCAGAGTTTGTACCACTTTACCCACAAGTCGTGATTCCCTTTGTGCCCGTGGACAAGACCCACATTACACACTTCCTTTGGTGTGTGGCAGGGTTTCACTACGAGGCTTTTCCAAAGGGTCTCCCAGTACATGCGAGCCACTAAGGTTCCACTCCCGTCCATAAGTGATAGCCCTTCAACAAGCAGCTCATCACCCCAGGAGCCCCCGCTTGAGCCATTCGGATACAAGGACAGTCCTCTCGACTTCCATTCCCCGCTCCACCAAATGCTGCACCGACACTGGGAGAACACCTAATTACTAGGCCAAGCCTTACCCATGTCGGTCTTGTGTTGGCACTATTTTCCTGGGTTGTCACTCCAAGAACCAGTTTCTAGGATCTACAACAAGCCTACCACCACAAGCATGTGCCCACGGCACCACATCCTTTCCACCTGGCTTGCATAGATCCCTAAGCCATGTTACTAAAAAATTTACCAAACATTTCCCACGTGACATTGTTCATTAATCAAAATTAATATTAACCCACATCCCATAAGCCATCTAAGAATATTCTACCCACAATTCACCCATTGGTTCAAGGCGACAAGGAACAAGGTAAAAACAATACTAAGGAAAACACTAACAATAGGTTCCCAATAAATTGACACAAGCATGCAATTCTATAGTAACATTTCAATAGGTGCAATATGCATCAAGGACACTTGCCTTCGTCCTGCGCGGAAGGCTGCTCTAACCCTTCAAATTCCTACTCTTGAAAGTCCTCGTAGGGCGGTCCTTGTGTATGTTCGCCTTTACGTAACGAAATACCGAAACAAGCAAAACATACAAAAAAAATCAATACACAATATGCAACAGAGGAAAAACAATATGTAGATGTAATGAATGCAAAGGTTATGCTCCTACGAGAAATTTGGCGCAAGAATCATCTAATTTGGAGTTACGAGTAAAAAGTTATGCTAGTTTGAAGTTTTAGGGGCAAAAGGGTAAAAACAGGGGCTTTTAAGGACCTAAATGTAATTTTATAAAATTATAGTGACTAAAGTGTAAATTATTAGGACTGAAAAATAATTACTAAACAGTATAAGGTTGTTTTTGCAAAATTTTAGGACTTAAACAAAATTAATAATAAGTATAGGGGGTTAAGTGTAAAAAGACAAGGCCAAAATATAATTAAAATGAAGTACAGGGATGTTTCTGTAAATTTTCAGGGCTAAAATAATATTCAAACAAATAATAAGGATTAAAGTATAATTTTAAATAATTCTAGGGACTAAAACATAATTAAAATCAGTCCAGGGGTGTTTTTGTAAAGTTACAAGGTCAAAATAATAATTCTAATAATGTATAGGGGTGTTTCTATTAAGTTAAAGTGCTAAAAATTAGTTTTATAAAAAAATTTGGGCATAAAAACAATTTTCTACAGTTCTGGACAAAAACAGGGGTATAAATCTAATTTAAACTAAGTATAGGGGCTAAAATGCAAAACTGCTAACAATATCCAGGAATTATTGAATTAATTTTGAACTAAAAAATTCATGGACCTGGTCCACGGCTCTGTGGGTCGGCGTGGACCGAAGGGTCCACGGGTCCATGGTGGACCAGGGGGAATACCCCTTCGTCCTTCTAATCTGGGCCCTAGATTTCAAGATGGACGACATCGGGGGGGGGGGGGGGGGGGGGGGTCAGGCGAGCAGGCGACAGCCGACGGCGGCTATGCGGTGGCTATGCGGCGGCGGCGGCGGCGGGCTCGCCGGAGGTCGACCGGAACGGCGCTCTGGTCGGTCATTCTTCGCCGCGAGGTCTCCAGAAGAGAGAGGGGAGGGAGGGGAATCTCACCGAGGGGATGCGCGGGCGCGGGGGAGGCCGGGAGGCGGTCGGCAGCGGGGCACGGAGGCGGCAGCGATCGGAGCTCGGCGGGGAGGACCTCTAGGGTGTCGCGAGCGGGTGGGGAAGAGTGGAAAGTGAGCGGCGGAAGAGTGCGGTGCCGAGGGGAGTTCTATAGGGGAGAGAGGGAAGAGGAGGCGAGCGGCTCGAGCTCGCCGGGAGTAACGGCCGGCGGCGGCCGGTTGAGTGCGGTAACGCGCGCTAATGCGCGTTTAAGGCGCGGAAGTGGGGGGAGAAGGGGAGTGGGAGGGTGCGGAGCCCGCGGGGCAGTTTTCGGGAGTTGGGGAGGCCGGGGGAGGGAGATCGGCGGGGCCGGTTCGGTTGCCGGCGGCGGGGAGAGAGGAGGGCGGGAGGAGGGGATGATAGGCGGGGCCCACGTGCCAGCGAAAGAGAGAGAGAGCGGGAGGAGTGGGCCATGGCGTGCGCGCACTGGGCCGGTTGAGAGGTGGGCCGTGGGGCTGGTTGGGCTGGAGCGCTGCGGCTGGGCTGGCGGGGGGAGAAGAAGGGAAGGGGAGGGGGAGTCGGCCTGGGCTAGCTGGCAGAGGAGCTGGGCCGGGAGAGAAAGGAAAGGGGAGGGAGGGAAGAGGTGGCCTGGGCCGCGGGGGAGGGTTGGCCCACAGCAGAAGGAAATTCCTTTTTCTTTTCTCTTTCCAATTTCTTTCCTAATTCTAATGTATTATTCCTAGTAATTAATTAATTAATAACTAAATGCATAATGCCAACAAAAACCTATATGAACATGTCATGCTATGCAAATGCAACAATTTATTATAAAAACAATTTGTCCTAGGTTATTTAATTAAACTCTTAAATGCTAATAGTTGGCATTTTTAGAATTTGTAAAAGTAGGGTGTTACAACTTTCAAGCTCATCCGATTGAAGTCCATACACCTTTTGCCCTCGGAGAAGTTCTTCATAATTGAGAGGCGGTTGGCAAGATTGCCAAGTGGGCAGTCGAGCTTGGTCAGTATACCATAACATTTGTACCTCGCTCAGTGATTAAAGGACAAGCTCTGGCAGACTTCGTCTCTAAGTGGACAGAAATTCAACTGCCACATGCACCACAAGACCATGAGTATCAGAGGATGTACTTTGATGGGTCACCCCAACTACAAGGTGCGGGGGCTGGAATCATGCTCATCTCACCTCAAGGAGAGAAGCTCAAATATGTCCTGCAAATTAATTTCTACGCGTCTAACAATGTTGCAGAATATGAAGCTGTTCTACACGGTCTACGCATTGCCATATCACTCGGCATCCAGCGTCTTGACATCTTCGGTGACTCGGCACTGGTTATCAACCAGATCACTAAGGACTAGAACTGCATGGATAATAATATGGCAGGACACTACCAAGAATTGAGAATGCTGGAGAACAAGTTTGATGGACTCAAGTTCACGCATGTTCTTCGAGATAACAATCAAGCTACTGATGCACTAGCAAAGATGGGATCATCGCGATCGATTGTTCCTCCTAGTGTCCTTTTACACACCCTTGATACCCCTAATATCCCTCTTCGTTCAGACATATTGATGACGAATGTTGCCAAACCGGTAATGGACCATAGTATGGAGGCTGACTGGAGCGACCCAATTGTCCAATTCTTGACTAAGGGAATACTGCGTACGGATTCCAAAGAACAACAAAGGTTGCAGGCAAAATGTCGAGGATATTTGTTGGTGGATGACCTCCTTTATCGCAAGGGAGGATCAAATAATTTGATGCACTGCATCTTGATTCCTGAAGGCAAGGAGCTGATGGTAGAAATTCAAGCTGGCGTGTGTGGTAGCCATGCGGCTTCCAAGACTTTGGTCGTCAAAGCTTTCCAGCAAGGGTTCTATTGGCCTACGGCGGTCGAAGATGCACACCAAGTCGTTTGGAAGTCTAAAGGTTTTCAATTATTTGCCCAACAAACACATGTGCCTTCACAGAAACTTCAAATGATACCCATGACTTGGCCCTTTGCAGTCTGGGGGCTTGATATCGTTGGTCCTTTCAAAAAAGCGCCAGGCAGGTTTACTCATTTGTTTGTTGCTATTGACAAGTTCACCAAGTGGATTGAAGCTAAGCCGGTCGGCAAGATAACTTCAAAGAAGGCGGTAGAGTTTGTCAAGGAGGTCTTCACTCGATTTGGAGTTCCTCATGATATCATTACTAATAATGGTACTCAGTTTACATCTGAGCAGTTCCGTGACTATGCCGAGGAGATGAGAATAAAAATCCACTTTGCATTAATGGCTCATCCTCAAGCCAATAAGCAGGTCAAACGGGCCAATGGTATGATTCTTCAGGGGTTGAAGCCCTGGATTTTTGACAGGCTCAAGCCGTATGCTAGTCAGTGGGTGTGTGAGTTACCTTCGGTACTCTGGGAGTTGCACACGAATGTCAGTCTAGCTACCGATCAGACACCTTTCTCGTTAGTTTACGTCTCTGAAGCCATGTTACCGATCGAGGTGAACCTTGTTTCGGCACGAGTTAAGGGTTATGACAAGAAGCTTTCCGAAGACAACTGAGAGATTGGGTTGATTGGAGCAGAGGAAATGCTTGATTGCGCTCTGTTTCGGTCAGCAACTTACCAACAAGGCTTGCAACGTTACTATGACAAAAATGTCCATAGTCGATAGTTTCAAGTTGGAGAATTAGTGCTGCGCTGGGTGCAATCGACCAAGAATTGGCACAAGTTATCCCTAAGATGGGAAGGACCTTATGTGGTCAAAGAAGTCACTCGGCCGGGGGCTTACCGACTGATGTATGAAAATGACGACGATGTACCAAACTCCTAGAACATTAATCAAGTACATCATTTTTACACTTAGCCTTTTTTTGTATTCACATATATATTACTTTTGATTGAAACTTCAGCCTTTTTAATGAAACATGTTTTGATGATTTTCATTCTTATTTGCCTTGATTTCTTAATTTATATATTAATCAATTGAGCAGGGGGCTAGTAATAATGTCTCACTACTCCTTAACCTCGATAAATTTTGGTTTTGGGTCTTTCTGACCGATTTCTCATCGTTTGACATGTTCTTATCTTTTTGGTCTAACGCTGATGACGACAAGATCTTACAATTTGGATGTGCAAAACAGACTACCACTACACTAAACCCAGAGCCCAAGTGCGAGAGGTCATGTGTCGACTGGTCGATTCTAATTGTTACACGGTGATACATTATGATCATAAGTGTCAAGGCAGACCGATTCATCCTCTGTTATAATCTCAGGAGTTTGATCTTTTGACTTTTTTGGCAGCTTTTACTCTTTTGGTGGTTATTCATATGAAATAAATATTTATATACATATGAAATAAATGTTTTTGCATCAAGATACTACTATGTATTTCATAATACAGTTGTTTACATTTCTTGTGAAGGAGAAGAGGCGTCATCCTCCAATTCTATATCTGGTGTTGTTGAAGGTGTTGGGATGGCCGAAGACATGTCGACGTTCTCCACCAAGGCTCAATAGGTCTCCACCATGGAGTCGAGTAGTAGTTGGCATTGGTTGACTGTCTTCTTGGGATTGAAGCCCTCCCTGATTTGATCTTTGGAGAGCTCAGGATTCCAAGATTTGCAGATCACCAACACCTGGTGTAAGGATCATGACCATTGAGGTCACCCCAAGGTATGTTCTTTTGGTGATGAATGACAAACATGAAATGTGACTAATATCTACACGAGTATTGTGCATGTAGGAAACCTTTTCTATCTTATGATGATTGTCAACGGTGTCCTTGGCGATTGATGACAATGACCACAAGCAACTTGATGGAGTCCAAGGGTTGATGGAGATGGATCAAAGCAGAGAACAAGCTATGGTGCAAGTGTTTGGAACACTTGACTAGTTGCTAGGGCTTTGAGTCCATAGGAAAAACCGAACTATCAAGAGGGTCTAGGTCATTCTCTTAGGTCATGTCTAGTCGGTGATGTGGAAGGTTGCTCGGTGAAATCATAGGCACTAGGTGACAGTGGAGAAGCCAAGGAGCAGTTCGGGGAAGCCGGGAAATGAAGTCAAGTGAGGATGATGAGTTTTGGCTTCTAGACATAGACACTGGACAGAGGGGTCAGTGGAGACCGGACTGTACGTTCACTATGGGAGTTGTCTGGGACATACAGCGGGCAGCGAGGAAACTGTCTGTGACTGAGAGCTGTAGAGACCGGACGGTCTGGTCTACAGACCGGACGGTCCGATCTGTATGGCTCCACACAGAGCAGCGAGGAAGCAGTGCCGAAAACGTTTCTAGACTGGAGAGAGAAACGACCAGACGGTCCGGTCAGTACAGGAAATTGCCTGGACACTGTTGTGCCAACGGCTAGGAGAGCCGTTACCAGAGTGACCGGACGGTCCGGTCTGAGAGTGATCGGACTGTACGGTCAGTATGTCCAGAAAGGCAATTTCGTGAAGCAATGACTAGTTTGAGGCTGGGAGCCTATATAACTTCGTTGCTGGGGTCTTGGAGACCTCTCTTGGCCAGTGGAACACCTGAGAGCATTTGGTATGGTCCAAGAGGAAAAGAGGAGAGCACTAGGAGAAGATATTGCATATCTTGAGAGTGCTAGTGGAGAGTAACATGAGCATCTTGCACATCAAAGGCTAGGGTGTCCTTGAGGGTGTGATCTAGGTTGTTACTCTTGATCTATGGTGAGACCTAGACCGGTTAGGTGTCGGTGATCGAGCCTATCATGATCGGTTGTGAAGGCCGTCACACGTTTGTACACGGTTTGAGCCCACCGGTGAAAGGGGCATCGTTAGTGAGCGCCCGTGTCGGCTCGAGGAGTCCGGCAAGTTCTTGAGGGAGGCGAGCTTGTGCTTTGTGCAGTGGTGACGCACACCGTGTCTTCACTCTAGGAGTGATTGCGGGCTCGTGGGCGAGAACTCCAGTTTGTGGCGGGAGGGACCGGGACTCCAGCGGGAGTGGTCCAACGAGGATTAGGGGAAGGCGCCATCCTTCCGAGACCTCAGGAAAAAATCATGAGCCATCTCTTACTCTACTCCTTACTTTGATGCATTACTTTCCGCATTTGCATATCGTGCTATTCATGCTTGTGTGCTTGTCTTACTCTAGTTGACTACCTTGTAGACTTGCATGAATAGGCTTGTTTTCTTGCTAGTGGTGCTTAGTCTTCATACTTGATTACTATCATGTATAGGAGTTGCTTTGGCTTGATCACCCTAGTATGTATTGTGCTACTCATGCTCGTGTGCTCTAGTTCATTATCTTGTAGCATTGCTTGAGTAGGTTTCTTTGCTAGCTTGTTGTTTGCTTCCACGTATCTTTGGTAACTAGCTTGCATAGGAATTGTATTGCCTTTGTGTGATCCACTAGTACGTTTAGGTTGTTGTTCCTTTCATAGGTTCATTATCTTGCTAGTGTGATCACCACTAGAATTGCGTAGGAGTTGATTTGAGTGATCGACTTTAGGAATTGGTAATTTTGATACATAGTGCAATTTCCCGATTCACCCCCCCCCCCCTCTCGGTCACTCGATCCTTTCAAGTGGTATCGGAGCCAAGTGCTCATTACAAGGCTTAACCTCCTTGAGTAGTGATCGTATTGAGTTGGGATGTCATCCCATTTAGGGCCGGGTCATGGCTCATGGAAGGATCACTTTAAAAGCTACCTAAATGCCATGATTCTGGATGAGTTGATGGATACTCTTGTGGACTTTGCCAATACTTTTACCGATTATCATGTGTATGATGATTTTGTGGATGTGCCTAGTTCTAGTGAGTGCCTAGATTCTTCTGGCAATGACTTGATAGGTTGCTCTAATAGTGTGTGTTGGCGTTGCTTAGCATCACTGTAAGTTATCCCTGGCAATGGCGCTAGAAATGCTTGTGGCATTCCTGAACATCATCACTAGGTTCCCTTAACAGTAATACCAACCAACGTGGTATAGGTATCTCCACAAGATTACAGAATAATCCGCAAGCGCACGGAGTATACCGTTGTAGCATTTCACCTTAGAGTATTCCCGAAGGTTGTCATTTATATTTTCCCAAGGGAAGGCAAGTACCAAGTGTAGGTTACTAAATATGTTCATAGGTTATATGGATCATGAGTGGATAGACAATAGTAAATCACAGGGGTAAGGATAGATAAAGATATTTGGGTAGTTGACACACACACACATAATGCTTTATCTCACAATTGTACAAGTAGCAAGGCTAGTAAAGAAAAGACTAAGAACAACTCTAGTTCCTATTATACTTCCTACTCATGTTGGCCTATCCTATGTTTTATGCACATAATATACACATACTAAGGCTACAGATCACGTTAACAACGTACGAAGGGAGCACGGGCTTACACCTGTTACACAGGTGACTCCAGCCAAGAGCCCTACGAATGTGACCAAACGTGGAGGGATGCTAATACCGGACGGGGCTGTCACTACCCGCGCGGCCCCCTCTCATCCATCGGACACACAGCATTCGATGCTACTCACAAACCTAGACACCATGTCTATGTCGTTGAATGGAACTCTAGTCGGTCTAGAATATCCAACTAGAGCACCCAAATGGGACGTGAACCTTGCACCAAGAGGCAATACGATAAACCCTAGCATGTATACTACTAAGCAAGAACAAGGATACTTGTATGAACAAGACTTCATAAATATGATAAAGGTATTCATAAGAGGAAGATAATTCTATAGAAAAGGAGTAAAGTCTTACAAAGAAGGGGAGGAGTAGCTAGCTCCAACTCTCCAATGGGACTTGGGAACTCTAAGAGAGCTATTCTAGCCTATTTCCCACTGCCTTGGACTACGAATACAAGAGGAGTATGTGTATATTGGTGTGTGGTGTGTGTGTGAGAGAGGGGGGTGTACCCCTCCTTTTATAGGGGTCCTCAAGGCGGTGGGGGAAGGTCGGTGGAGGCCACCGACTCAAGTGGTGGGCCAGTGGGCCGACCACAGGGTCGGCCGACCAGGGGGTGGCGCCGCTGGGCCTGGGCCTTGGTCGGTTGGTGAGTGTGGGCCTCCAGAGCCTGTTGGTGGGGTTCTTCCGTGGAGAATTCTTCAGGTATTTGTCTTGTGGGCTTCTTTCTCTATGTGGCAAGGTGGGGCATTATTCTTTGATTATTCTTTGCCACTTTTACCCCTTGCTGCACCTCATATTATTGATAATTCATCCTGTACTAGGTAAACTCCAAGAACATGTGGAACTACATTATTTTGAAACATTATATGAGGTGATCATGTTAGTTCTCTGTTATTTACCGAGATATGTGACGGCTAAAATGAGCACTTAGTGGCCGTCAACAAACTCCCCCAAGTTAAACCTTTGCTCGTCCCGAGCTAAGGAAAAACTTGATCTCGGTTGATCAGGAGTTGCTACAATGCCAACTCTTTTTTTATACCTTTGTACACAACAAAATACTCTTCTTTACCTTGAAGAAGTTGGCAAGTTGTTTCAACCACTCTAAGTTCATGGGGCTTATGCATTTTCTTTTTTCCAAGTGATTGAAGGTAAGGTTCATAGAACACTAATCATTCATCCCTTGATCCACTATGTTATTTCGGAGGTTTTCAAAGAGTTTTGTAAAATAAAATTGAAGTTCCTCAAATGATACTCTCGATCGCTCAAAGTGTTTATTCCTTACCTAAGGCACGGGATTGCCTCTTTTCCTACTTCTACAAAAGTCTTTTTGTGGAGCTCAAGGTAGGGAAATATGAGAGGCATACAAGCAGTGCATGTATTGCTAAGTCAAAAGACCAGACCCTAGGAGAAAACAAATCATACAATCTGATCAAGATGTGCAAGTGTGTGGAAGAGTGGACAAGTGAATGGTTATTGGTGTATACTCCTATTTTTGGGGGATGTCTCTCTTTTTGGAGGTGCTGCCATGACTATGTATTTTTCTTCGCCGAGACTTGGCGGTTTTTGTGGAAGTGCTCAAAGGAATTTTGGGTCACTTTTTATTTGGGTTCCTATAGCCATGTTCTACACACCGAATATGGATGGCAAGAATGCTACTTCCAGTGTAGAAGTTGAGCATGTGAAGTGAAAAGGCTATTTTTGAGCTGCTATGAGTGTAGCAGAATTTTTGGTGGACTTTTCGTGAATCTTGATCATGAAAGTATGAAAAGCATCTCACAAAGGTCACAACAATTTTGACAAAGCTCAATACAACTACAAGTAGCATATGTGGAAGGTTTTTGCAATGTAATCTACACATATGGCCGTGGTAGGAATTTTTTGATCATTGAGGAACTCAAAGGTTTTAGTTTTCTTTTAAAACAAATCTCCGGAATTCAAGTTTCACTTGGGACAAAATCATAGCAGCTCTAATCCCACCTACCCATCAACAACCTAGACTAAGATCATACTTGCAGCCCACAAATTTTTAAATGGTGATGATCAAGCCAACAAGTCCAAAACATGGAAGAGCACTAAGTTATAAACTAGGCATAGAAGAAGAATTTAAGCAGAGCAACTATTCATCATCTCAACATTGGAGAACTAAACAATCCTACCACATATATGTGAGCAAGCAAATATTTTTGTTCTTTTTAGTTTTGCAAATTTTTGTTTTCAGATTTTCGAATGATTAAAATGAAATGAAAAAGAAAGGAAAAGATACAAGTTACCTCAAATGGGGGTCCTCCCCCAAGCTAGCTTTTCAGCCTATTGATGGTGTGGAGGCCGAAACCCTTGGTACTGGAAGAAGGTGTGCATGTCAGTTTGTTATTGCTGCAGCGAATAGTTGATTTGTCGAAATTGATTGTCGCTGAAGTTTTGCCATTGGGTTGTAGACGACATGTGTTGGTTGAGGGAGTCGTTCATCTCTTGTGTAGATAGTGCGTGGTCCTCCACTCGATTAGAGAGCGCACTAATTTCTTAGGTTAAGGCGTAATGACTATAACCCGTGAAAGAGTGGCGCCCGCCATCGAATGGTGGTGGTCCGCCGATGTTGAAGCTTGAGGATGGGTCTGCATCCCAGTGTCCTCCAAACGACTATCACAGTGGCTGCATGAGCCATGGGTCGGATCGTGAATCCGACTCGCCTTCTTCTACATCCTGTACCAGCTATGAGCTGGAGGCCTCGGCAGCAGCTCGTGCGGTATGGCTTCGTGTAAGCCTTCCTGCATCCCTGCGCAAAGTTCCCACCGGTTATCGGCGAATGGTTAGCTCATTACAGGTATACAAACGGAGATCCTGGTTAGGTAATAGGATCTCGTTTGTATACCCGAGATAGAAAAACACAAGAGACCCATCGGGAGCATGCTTCAAAATATGGCCTTGCAGAAGAAAATATTCATGTAGAATTTGGTGAGGCTCAGGAATGTAAGTGATCAAAGCATTTTTGAGTGCACCAATTTTAGAAGCAATACGTGTAACTAGAGAAGTGCACTCAATAGGTCCCTTAAGACTAATGCTTTCTAACCATTGTTTCATCATGTACTGCACAGGACAGACTTTGATCCTATGCACTATGGCATAAAGGAGGCGTATTTCATCTTCACGAACAATTCTAACATCACCTCTAGGAAACAAAGTCATAGCAAGCCATGTATGCATAAAGTGCAAAGTAGGATGGTGGATGTCACTAACTCTTGGCTGCGTGCAAAATGGTTTGCTAGTGATTCTACTCCAAAATACTTGCTTATCAAAAGAAAGTGTAGCTCTAGCCAAATCAATCCTACAAGTAGGTGAAAAGCCTAGAAGCATACTAAGTTCTTTCCATGACCGGGTGTGTTCATTCCCGAATAAACGACAAGTTATACCTTCCCCGTCCGTGTGCAAAGTGCAAAGGAATTGAATTGTAAGCAAACGTGAACCATTTCCATCAACGGGAGAAAAAGCCTCCCATCCTATGGCATGCCATATTTCATCAAATTCAACATCCATACCTATGCGGGCTAGAAGGCTCGTGTCGAAAGCCCGTGTGTGGTTGAAAGCTCGATGTCGTAGGAGATTGTACGCTTGCACTTCTCGAGTTTCTCGCAAGTCAAGTTGTGAGTCGGAGACAAGGGTTGGGGGAGGAAGATCGTCATCACTTTCCTCCATTGGTTGAGCTTGGCTCCAACTTGAGGGGGGATCGAGGGATGGGATGGAGCTCGAGGAGTTATGAGAGCATCTTGAGCTTGAGCCCATGGCCTTCTTAGCTTTCCGGAATAGTGCTCCCACTTTCTTCATGGCTGCAAACACGTGAAAACCAAAACACGGGAACGGACTCGGGAACGGGTTATTGGTTAGTGCAAATCAAAACACCGAGTCGAATACGGCTACGAAGATGAGAGCAACTTGCAAAAGCAAGTAAGAAAATCAAAACAAAACAGAAACAAGACTATTTTTGGGTGTTCTTGAGGCAAGAATTTGAGAGTAATTTGAGAGCAAAGTGAGCAAGAGCTTTGGAGCAAAGCGGGAGAGTGAAAGAATGAGCAAGTAAGTGAAAACACTCCTCTCCCGGCCACCAGGTTTTATACTAGAAGTGGTAATGGCCGAAAATGGTAACAAGGGAGCACCAACTAGCCGTTAGCCAAAGTGGGACCTAGCCAATGGCTAGTCCAGGTCGGCCGACCAGGGCAGGTCGGCCGACTCCTGGTGGGTCCCACCAGGGCCAGGCCTCGGCCTACTGGCTCCAGAAATGATTTAACAAATATTTTTGATGTTTTTGATAAAAGCTCATGCTCAGAAAAATTAAATCTCAGAAATGGATGCCAAAAAGAACACGAATTTTTTGGAAAAAATGCAAAGAGGGTCGAGAAATTAATCCCGTCATGCAAACTAATTTGAGAATTTTAAACATGATGCATGCAAATGCAAATATGGTGAAGAGCAAAAAATTGAGAAATTAAATATCCATTTGGAATTTTAAATATGAGATACGTACCGATTTTTCCTCCCGGCGAGGGTTCGTCTTTTAAAGTCCAATGAACGGGACTTTCTCCATCTTCTTCAGCTTGATGATGCTTTGCCTTGTCCCGGAGAAGTGGACATGGATGGCTGCACCTTCTTGACTCGCCACACTTGCTTGGTCTTGGGTTTTGGTGTTGGTGTGGTCGCAGTCTTCTCGGATTCTTCAGGGTGGTTCCTTGCCAATCTTGCGGTCCTTATCCCCTTCTTGATTAGAGGATTTTCTCTTATGAGAAGTTCCTTCATGAATTTCACGAGATCATCTTTCTTGGGTGGTAGCACTTCGACTTCCTTGATGCTCCTCTCATTCGGCCCGTACTTGATCTTGATCATGGAACATTGCTCTCTTTTGGGACGAAAGTTGAACTTCTCTTCCTTGCCACTGATGTTTAATCGGATTTCTCCAGCGCCAACATCAATGTGTGCTTCTGTGGTGCTAAGGAACGGTCGCCCAAGAATGAGCACTTCCTTTTCATCCTCCATGTCGAGCACCACGAATTCTACGGGGATGAAGAAGTCTCGGACTTTCACCGGAATGTCTTCTGTAATGCCCGCCGGGTAACGGACCGATGAGTCAGCCAGCTGAAGTTGCATTGGCGTCGGGGTGAGCGTAGTGAAGTTGAGTCGGTCAAAAACCGACTTTGGCATGACGCTCACGCTTGCCCCTAGATCACAGAGGGCGTGGTCGAAGTGGTGCATCCCAATTGAGTAGTTGATGGTGGGGCACCCTGGTTCTTTATTCTTCTCTGGTAGCCTATTGAGTATGGCTGCACTACATTCCTCCATCAAAGTCACGACCTCGGTGGTGGGCAATGGCCGTTTGTTGTTCAGAATGTCCTTGAGATAGCGAGAGTACGTGGGTACTTGCATCGCATCAAGGGCATGTTGATGTGCACCTTTTGGATGACTTCAACAAAACGAGCAAATTGCTCGTCCACCGTGGGCTTCTTTTGACGATGCGGGAATGGCAAGAAGCTCGTGTCAACGAACTTTTGGGGAGTTGGTCGTTCTTCTTTTTCTTCCTCCTTGTTGGAGGCTTCCTCTGTTGGTGATTCTTCCTCCTGCCTGTTCGTCTTGCTAGTTCCTGAACATATTCATGGGAGAGCTCGGGTTGCCCCGGGATTTTCCCATTTTCCAAACTCCTTGGTAGTAGGGTCGAGGTTGACTCCACCCTTGACCTCCTTGTGGACGATACCCATTGTTGTTTTTGGTGTAGCACACGTCTTCACGGGTTTCGGGGCAATCACTTCCCGAATGTCCAACATTGCCACAGACTTCACAGGTCATGTGAGAGTCTAAGGCAAAGACAGCTCCTTGGTTGGATGTGTGGCTGTCCATCTTCTTCATGAGGAGGTCTATCTTAGCGGAGAGCATATCCACTTCTTTCATTGTATGCGTGCCTCTTCCGCGTGGTTCGGGTTCGTCATTCCAACCTTGGTTGGAGATCATCTTCTCGATAAATGCCGTAGCACCTGTGGCAGTGAGTGAGAAGAATGCTCCTCCAGCAGCAGCATCAAGATGAGCACGTGATGTGGGAGACAACCCATTATAGAAACTATGTAGGATGAGCCATGAGTCCATCCCATGATGAGGACAGGCGGCAATGTATTCTTGGAGCCGCTCCTAGGCATATGGGATTGACTCATCCGTTGACTGCTGGAATGAAGAAATCTTTCCACGAAGGGCATTGGTTTTGCCCATCAGGAAAAATTTGGCGAGGAACGCCGTCGAACACTTCTCCCAAGTGTCTATGGAGTTTGCTTGAGCTGAGTAAAACCACTGTTTCGCCCTTCCTAGTAATGAGAAGGGAAACAGACGGAGTCGGATGGCATCTTGGGTGACCCCCCTTATGGTAAAGGTGTTGCACAGCTCAAGGAAATTCTGCAAATGAGCGCTTGCATCATCGTTGGATTTCCCACAAAAGGGACTTGACTGCACCATAGTGATTATGCCGGTCTTGAGTTCGAACACTGCATCACCAACTACGACAGGTGGCCCAGTAGGCACATTGTCAGCAGAGGGAGCAGAGAACTCACGAAGCGTCTTCTCGGCCATTGGCGTTGAGCTTGATGATGCAGGAATGACTGGATCGTCTGTCACGGAGACGGTTCTTGGGGAATTCGCACGAGAGAGCGTTTTCCTCAAGAGCGTTTCGAGATCTGCAACGAAGTTCTATGGCAGGTCAAAACCGGTCATGCACTACCATGTTTCCACACGAAGATGAAAACAAGACAAGTTAGCCTGCTCAATACTATAGCCTATCAATCATGATTTGATAACATAAACATTTTTAGTAACTTTGCTTGGTTTAGCCTTCCCCGGCAACAGCGCCAGAAGTGCTTGTTGGCGTTGCTTAGCATCACTATAAGTTATCCCTGGCAATGGCGCTTGAAATGCTTGTGGCATTCCTGAACGTCATCACTAGGTTCCCTTAACAGTAATACCAACCAACGTGGTATAGGTATCTCCACAATATTACAGATTAATCCACAAGCGCATGGAGTATACCGTTGTAGCATTTCACCTTAGAGTATTCCCGAAGGTTGTCATTTATATTTTCCCAAGGGAAGGCAAGTACCAAGTGTAGGTTACTAAATATGTTCATAGGTTATATGGATCATGAGTGGATAAACAATAGTAAATTACAGGGGTAAGGATAGATAAAGATATTTGGGTAGTTGACACACACACATAATGCTTTATCTCACAATTGTACTGGTAGCAAGGCTAGTAAAGAAAAGACTAAGAACAACTCTAGTTCCTATTATACTTCCTACTCATGTTGGCCTATCCTATGTTTATGCACATAATATACATGTACTAAGGCTACAGATCACGCTAACAAGGTACAAAGGGAGCACGGGCTTACACCTATTACATAGGTGACTCCTGCCAAGAGCCCTACGAATGTGACCAAACGTGGAGGGATGCTAATACCGGATGGGGCTGTCACTACCCGCGCGGCCCCCTCTTGTCCGTCGGACACACAGCATTCGACGCTACTCGCAAACCTAGACACCATGTCTATGTCGTTGAATAGAACACTAGTCAGTCCTGAATATCCAACTAGAGCACCCAAATGGGACGTGAACCTTGCGCCAAGAGGCAATACGATAAACCCTAGCTTGTATACTACTAAGCAAGAACAAGGATACTTGTATGAACAAGACTTCATGAATATGATAAAGGTATTTATAAGAGGAAGATAATTCTATTGAAAAGGAGTAAAGTCTTACAAAGAAGGGGAGGAGTAGCTAGCTCCAACTCTCCAATGGGACTTGGGAACTCTGAGAGAGCTATTATAGCCTATTTCCCACTGCCTTGGACTACGAATACAAGAGGAGTATGTGTATATTGGTGTGTGGTGTGTGTGTGAGAGAGGGGGGTGTACCCCTCCTTTTATAGGGGTTCTGAGGCGGTTCCTGGCGTGTAGAAATATGGTAAGTCCTTTAAGGTAGTTGGGGAAGGTCGGTGGAGGCCACCGACTCAAGTGGTGGGCCAGTGGGCCGACCACAGGGTCGGCCGACCAGGGAGGTTGGCCGTCAAGAGGGTGACGTCGCTGGGCCTGGGCCTTGATCGGTTGGTGAGTGTGGTCCTCCAGAGCCTGTTGGTGGTGTTCTTCCGTGGAGAATTCGTCAGGTATTTGTCTTGTGGGCTTCTTTCTCCATGTGGCAAGGTGGGGAATTATTCTTTGATTATTCTTTGCCACTTTTACCCCTTGCTGCACCTCATATTATTGATAATTCCTCCTGCACTAGGTAAACTCCAAGGACATCTGGAACTATATTATTTTGAAACATTATATGAGGTGATCATGTTAGTTCTCCGTTATTTACCGAGATATGTGACAGCTAAAATGAGCACTTAGTGGCCGTCAACAGTGTGCCTAATATGATGATTGACAATGATGTGTCTCTTGATCTTGCTTGCTCTACTAGCATGACTAGTATTGATGATGTTTGTGAACCTCCTATTGATCATGCTAGTTGTTCTCTTGTTGAGGAGTTCTTTACTTTTCATGCTAATAATGACAATGAGGACTTACTTGACTCTCTTATTCGCTTGCGAGGTATCGTGGACAGGATTGGGGAAACTTCTTTCGAGCTTCCCAAGATTGTGATAGTTGAGAAGATTCTCTCCTTGCTTTCGAGCATCAAGCTCTTCTACGTCACCCTTGACCTTCTCATGGAGAAGAGTCTCTCCGTCGAGGATGTGATTGAGCTGCTCCTCAAGGATGAGGAGATCACCGCGAGCGTGGCGTGATAGAAGACATCCAAGACAAACCATGAAGCATCTTCAAGCACAGGGAAAGAAGTAGCTTCGAGCTCAAACTTCTTTGATCCCTCCACAAGATTGTCTTGCAACAACTTCTACAACCCCTTCGGGGAAACACATTCTTCGGGCGCTTTGTCAAGCTCTACCTCAAGTGCCATTCCAAGTTCTACTCCAAGAACCTTCAGTGGACCGAGCATTGGCGTAGGGGGAGCACCAACAACAATGCTCACTCGATCATTTGAGATGATCAATCTTGCGGCTTCGGCTCCGGCGCATCAACCTCCTCCACTCCCTCCACCACAAGATCATCTATGGCATCTTCGTCGAGCTCACCAACATGATCTCTTCTTTGAACTCGGTAAATTTGTGAGAAATCTGAATGTTGACCTTTGTGAAAATCTATTGAGCATCTATGATCTTGTGTGTATGATAAACTCTTTCAGGGGACTTCGGATGATTGCACCACATGAAGTGATTGACAAGCTCCTCTAACAAATCACAACTCCTGAGAGGGGTTTCTTACTTGAGGAGGTAGTCAACCGGAGACATGAGCTCTCAATTGAGAGAGCAATGGAGATGATACTCGTGCTCCATTCACAAGTGGGGCATGTGCTTGAGCACATCACTGGACTCTATGACCCTCCCCATTACTACATCAACCTTGACAATGTGCACATGGGGGATGGTCATGGACATTGGAGGTATCGTGCTCCTCACTATCCCATCAGGAGAAGACTTCATGACGGGATTGCAAGAATCCCTATCTATGAGGATGGTCTTATTGCTCGACACAATGAGGTTGGTACTAGTCAATCTAGTAATGCTTTAGATACTAACCCTTCTTCCTCTAGTGCTTGTCTTATGGCTACCACCAGGGTCAACTACAAGAGTGGAGGCACTCATTGGATTCTTGATAGTGGGTGCACTCAACATATGACTGGGAAGCCAACCATGTTCACCACCATTGATAAAGACGAAGACAGTGAGAAGGTGACTTTTAGGGATAACTCAAAGGGAAGAGTTAGAGGATCGGGCAAGGTGGCCATCACAAATGACCTCCATCTCTCCAGGGTCTTTCTAGTGGAAACCCTCAACTTCAATCTTCTGTCTATTGGTCAACTCTGTCACATGGGTTTCAAGTGCACATTTGATGAGGACGGTGCAAAGATTGAGAATGCCAAGAAAGGGCTAGTATTTCATAGAGTAAGGCATGGGAACTTGTATGCCACGGACTACAAATCAAGCAATATGCCACCAAGCACTTTCCTATTCACTAAGGCATCCAAGGGATAGTTGTGGCATAGAAGGCTGACACATGTTGGAATGAATCAGCTCAAGAATATTGTCAAGAGGAATCTAGTTGAAGGAATGAAGGATGTGGCCTTTGAGAAGGATAGACTGTGCAGTGCCTGTCAGGCAGGAAAACAAGTTGCATCTTCACATCCCACCAAGTCATTCATGTCTACATCTTGTCCTCTAGAGCTTTTGCACATGGATTTGAACGGGCCAACACACTACAAGAGTCTAGGAGGCAATCTATATTGCTTGGTGATTGTTGATGATTTCATGAGATATACTTGGGTCTTCTTTCTTGTGGATAAATCTCAAGCCAGTGGTATCTTCAGAAACTTTGCCAAGAGAGCAAAGAATGAGTTCAGTGCTAGCATTGTGAAGATAAGGAGTGACAATGGGACGTAGTTCAAGAACACCACAGCGGAGGAACATTGTGACAAGAAAGGGATCAAACATGAATTCTCCGCTATATATACTCCCGAGCAAAATGGGGTAGTGGAGAGGAAGAACAAGACGCTCATCACTCTTGCTCGTGCCATGTTGGATGAGTATGGAACTCATGAGAGGTTTTGGGTGGAGGCAATCAACACGGCTTGCTACACCTCCAACCGTGTCTATCTCCACCGGTTGTTGAAGAAGATGCCATATGAGCTACCGGTGGGACGGAAACCCAATGTTTCCTATTTCCAAGTCTTTGGCTGCAAGTGTTACATTCTCAAGAAGAGGAGAAAGCCCGGGAAGTTTCAGAGCAGAACTTATGAAGGCATTCTTGTTGCGTACTCTGGGACTTCTAAAGCTTATAGGGTCTACAATTCAGCCACAGGATATGTGGAAGAATCCTATGATGTGCAATTTGATGAGTCCAATGGGTCTCAAAAGGAGGATGAATTTCATGAAATGAACATTGGAGATGAGCCTATGAGGGAAGCCTTGAGAAACATGCCCGTGGGCGAGGTTTTACCCCACGAGGTCAATGATGGTGATATTGATAAGCCCTATACTCCACCACCTCAACCTACCTCCTCCTCCGAGGTACAACAAATAACCCAAGATGCCACAAACACTCCCACAAGCTCCTCCCAATATTCATTGAGAGTTCACTCACCAAATGATGAGGAATCCCAAGTGAGAAGTGAGCCACAAACCTCCCCACATATTTTACCACAAACCACTTCTCCTAGCTCTTCACAAGATACCCTCCTATCCACCTCAAGCTCAAAGTCCAAAACAAGAAAGCATAAGAATGATTCTCCCACCTCTCTTAGGATCCAAGACACTCATATATCAAGAGAGAAAACAATCCATGATGCACAAGACACTTCACCTAGAGCTCCTCCCACTCAAAGAAAATACCATCCTAGACCCAAGGCCATGAACAAAGATCACTCACAAGACTTGATCATTGGGAGTCTATCTCAAGGGATAAAGATAAGAAGAAATCAATATAAGCCCAACTATGTGAGTTAAGAGAATGATGATGAGGCCAATGATGAAATTGAAAACTTCTCCTTCGTCTCTATGATTGAGCCCACTACCATTGATGAAGCTATGGATGATCACAAGTGGGTTATTGCCATGTAAGAAGAGTTGAACAACTTTAAGAGGTGCAAAGTATGGAAATTGATTAAGAGGCCCAAGAATCACAATATGGTTGGCACCAAGTGGGTCTTGAAGAACAAGCAAGATAAGAAAGCGGGTATCGACCTGGCTTCGGCAAGTACTTGGGGTGATCCGACCAATCAAAAGTAATCGGTATTTTAGACCACCTCATAAATTGAGGCGCCACCGATTCTACAGAATTGATCTCCTGTAGTTCTAGCTTTTGCTTCCGCTTGGACATGTAGGCATCCGGGCCTCCGAAGATGAAGTTAACTTCCTTCCGGGGCTCCTGGAACTCTCCTACTTTGTCCTTGTCGCCACCATCCTTAGCTTTGTATTTACCATTGCGCCTCGGTGGATCCTTGGCTACCTTAAGCGCAGCAGTCGTGAAGCCCTTGTGTCTGCAGTAATATTTGGCTTTGTGGTTCCTCTTAGTATGCCAGAGGCACGGGCCACTCAGGAAGTCATCCATGGTTGGTTGGTTTGTCCGGGGATTCTTCTAAAATAGGTCTTCCTCTTCTTGTCCGTTTTGGAGGACTCTGTCTTGTTTGACCGCTTCTCCTTGCATTTTCCCCGAATGTTGTCTAAAGCGGACTCGCCCGATGCAAACTTATTAGCGATCTCGAAGCACTCCCGAGCGGTCAACTTGAGGTCACGATTCCTCTGACCGATTTCTCGGACCAAATCGTCACTGCGATGCCTCCTTGGAAGGCAGCAATGATCTGCTGGTCTGGGATGTTGGGGATCTCGGTCTTCTTAGCACAGAATCGCTTGATGTAGTCACGAAGAGGTTCGTCAGACTTCTGCTTGATCTGGGTGAGGTCAAAGTGATTTCCCGATCGGTTGTAGGTAGCTTGGAAACTTTCGATAAGCTTCATGTTGAGGTCTCCCTAGGAGGTGACTGACTCCTCTGAAAGAGATGTAAGCCATATCTGAACGGTTGGATCAAGGCAGACCGGCAAGTAATTTGCCATTACATAGGTATCACCTCCAGTCGATTGAATCGTCGTGCTGTAGAGTTGAAGCCACTCTCGGGGATTGGTCTAACCATCATACGTTTCGATGGGGACCGGCTTGAACCCCTTGGGCCATCGGGCTATGCGAGGCCTTGGTATGTAACCCTTGATGCCATCGATCTCTTCATCATTAGGGGAAGGTGACCGCCTATGTCGGTCTGGAGACAGAGTTGGGCGACGGTGGTGTCACGGACCAACATCATCATCATGGCGATGACATCAATTGACATCATCATGATTGTTGCACCGATCCCGATCGTCTCGTCGATGTCGGTCATCGCGGTTGTTTCTTGGAGGGTTGGGTCTTGTCGGTCTTCTCGCCGGTCGTCTCGTCAGTCGTTGTGAGAGTTAATAGTATCCCGAGCGCGTTCCTTGTTGTGAGAGTTAATAGTATCCTGTCCATTGCAGATGCTGAGGGAGTTCCTCAGATCTTCACGCCTTTGTCGACCCCATGAAGTTGCGTGGCTAGAACTTGTTGTCGACTACGATTTGTCCTTGGCAGCATCTTGAGCTGCAGCAACCTTGAGCATAGCCACCGCCTTCTGCATCGCTGGGGTCTGATAGGTTGCATCGACCATTAAGGTATCGAGAAATGTTTTGGCCCCGATGATGTTATTCTGAGGGGTATCATAGACCTTGACGCTGTCCACTTCAATGTCTGGCCCAAGATCCAGTCGGTGCGCGTGGCATGATCCACACGACCCTCTTGGTCGACAACGATGTCCAACCAATAAGTCATTGTCTGGAGGATTATCCTCCTTTTGACCTTCTTCTGCTGGTTCTTCTGTGCGGCCATCTTCTTCATGGTCGTCTTCTCGGTCATCCTCCTCGTCATCGTCCCTTGACATATTTTCTTCTATATCAACCATATTGACAGTAAGGGGATATGAGTAAGCTGATCCGACCGAGTCGTCATCAAAGGTCCGGACCGACTTTGAGTTGTTCCCTGAGGATGGATATGCTTTGTCGAATCCGAGTAGGACCAACACGGGGATCAGATCTGACGAGCTCGGTGATCGCACCATAGAGACGGCTGCGGACGAGTTGGATTGGTGGTTTTCCAGACCTAAGACACTGTTGTCGCCGACCGCGAAGTCAAGTTAGTACTGGATGATGGGAATTTCGGCCATCGTAGTCGACGGAGAATCCCAGCGAGCCTTGTCCCCTACCTGGCACGCCAACTATCGAGACTTGATCTCGGCAAAAAAATTATAGGGCTACGTCGAGACTAAGAACTATGATGGTATGCACAAGACACCGAGTTATACAGGTTCAAGCCCTCTTGATAAGAGTAAAAACCCTACATTCTATGTTCTGAGGATTGTATTGCTTGTACTGTCATGTCATCGATGAGGGGGTCCCTGCCGCCTTATATATCTGGTTGGTAGGGGGTACATGAAGAGTCCTACTTGTAATCTACAAGGATTTACATAGAAAGTTTATCTCTAATTGCCTTGTGCTCCAAGACGATTTGGTCAGTCTCCTTATTGATCAAGTACCTGGTCAGCTACCGAGTTAAGCACGTCTACGGATACCCATAAGGCAAGTATCTCACAATCAAGAAGCGGGAATAATATTCTTTCAATGAAGGTTCAGACTATGTTACCAAAGCTTTCAGCCTTGAGGAATTCTATCAGCACTTGTTTTCTCTCAAGAAGAGAATACATATGCTGGTCAAAGAGAGGCAGAGTGGTTCAGCACTTTATATAACTTAAGAAGGACAAAAGCCTTGGTATTGATGTACCTTGGAAATTTTATGGTGCTGATGAAGGATCTTCAGATTTTTTTTTCTGGCCGACCTACTGGTTTCTCGATTGGCATGGCTTTATCTTTGATGGGAGCCGGCACAATGGTCTGCAGAGGGGCGATGGTCTTCAGTGGCGCTGGGATCTCTAGAGACTTCACCGGCTTGGTCGGAATGCTTGATGGCGTGTTAACCGACTGAGTCGGATTGGTCTGGCCGGGAATTGGGGTCTGCACTATGTCCCTAGACATGGACCCGCTCGGTGTTCTGATCGACTGAGAGGCATCTCCACTACAGACAAAAATTTGGAGGTCAGATAGACTCTAGGATAAATTATTCAAGATTGGTAATGAGGAAACTTACTCAGAGGCTTGCTTGATCTTGATCCCGTAGACCTTATTTTTCAGAGAAGTGGTGTGCGAATCAGATTGCTTTCTCTTCACAGAAGGTTGCTTCACCACCTCCGCAGTCTACTCTTTTGCTCCAACATCAGCAGTCACTTGGTGTGGGAGTTCTGACTGGCTTGAAGGTTGGTCGGTGGGAGCAGAGGAGTGTTGACCGACGCCTTGAGGACGCTCTTCTTGATCATCATCATCATCATCACCATCCCCTCAGTATTGTGTCTGACGGAGGGCGACTAGCTTGACTCGTTGACCGGTAGAAGGAAGATTAACATGAGGGATAGTAGAGCCGCCTACATCGAGCGAATCGGTCTGAAGCGCGCTCACTGATGAGATTGTCCTGGCAGGGTCAGTCTACGGAAGTGGATTGGTAGCATAGTCTACTCCTTTCGTTTCAGTCGGCGGGAGTGGAGGGTGAGACACATAGGTGTCAAGTACCTGCACACATGCATGAAGACAGTATTAGCAAAGTCTTTGCTAAACTAACAATTGAAGATGCAGTAAAAGATATTGCTTACCCCGGCTCGGTGAGTGCCCTTGTTTTATTCCTTCTTGATCAACTCATGATCATAGGCTTACAAGGCATCTGGCACACTTTGGCTTAGATTCAATAGTGTGCCGATCGGTTCAACCCCTGCGCCGATCGGCGCAACGACAGATTTACTAACTGGTGCACCTTTGTGCTGGCCAGTCTCCCCTCACGCAACTTGAACTCGACAGTAGCTTTGATTAGATCTTTTACTGTTAACTTTGTTTAATTATCCCTAAGGTCCTAGTGGATTCAATAAACCTTGGAATACTCAATTCAAGGGAAAAAGTGCTACAATCGTACACCGTTCTCTTGCGGTATATAAGTGTGTGCGTAGTTATGACCAACAGCTCACCGGTGAAAGGGACATCAATAGTGAGCGCCCGAGTTGGCTCGAGGAGTCTGGCAAGTTCTCGAGGGAGGCGAGCTTGTGCCATAATGGCAGCGGTGACGCGCATCTTGTCTTCACTCCGGGAGTGATTGCGGGCTCGTGGGCAAGAACTCCACATCGGTGGCGGGAGTGATCGGGACTCCGGCGGGAGTGGTCCAATGAGGAGTAGGGGAAGGCACCATCCTTCCGAGACCTTGGGAAAAAATCATGAGCATTCCTTTACCCTCTCTTTACTATTCCATAATTGTGTGCTCTAGTAACTAGGTTGAATTGTGACTTGCATAGAGTAGTGTGTTTGGCTTCTGCGCTTGTTTTTATCATGAACACTAGCATGTGTAGGATCTTGGCCTACTAGAATTGTTTAGGTTGCAACGCTTGTTAGACTCAAGTAGTGTGAGCGGCTTACCGATTCACCCCCCCCCCCCCCCCCCCCCTCCTCGGTATGCCTTCAGAAAGATTCTGGATAAGTTGATTTAGTCGGAGGCGACACACAAATTGATCCGGCTTCAGAACAACACGTTCTAAACCCCGCAATTGCAGCACGACGTCTCCTCTGGTTATCAACCGTCCTAAAACGATTGACCTCGCCGAGAAGGCTAATACCTGCCTATGAATCAAGAACACAAGCAAGAACAAAGAAGAATGCAACACAATTGCAGATATATTATGAATCTCACGAAGTTAAGTTGGGGTCTCACAAATCATTATGACGGTGAAACTGTAATCAACAGAATAATCTAAGCAAAACCCGAAACCTAATGGTGTGGTGGCAGCTATATATGAATACCCTAGGGTCGTACAAGACCCTCTGGACACGCCCCTAATTGGGCTCAACTGGATACAAAGCCCAAAGGCCAAAACAGGCGACACAACACCGGAATAGATTCTGGACCCTCTCTTGTTTCGACGATTTCTGATGACTCCTGATGAATTTTGACATGAGACCAGCGGCATTGTAAATGTCTCCTTCTTATTATTCCGTGCATATGTAGAACGTCCAAATCCGTGTCCGTATGTATCCTGGGCATCCGTTTTAGTGCAGACTGGTCCTAGGCCCCGAAACAGACTCGAAGTCGGTTTTGGTTGGGCCTCCACCTTGGCTGCCACGTCCTTGCTGGTCCAACACATCTCCAAGTCTTTCTCCCATCATCTTCTGGTCCTCTCCATGATTCCTAATTACAATATAATCATTAGGTAGCAAACCATTCTCAAAAGTGACATATAATGAAGGACGTAGGAACGAGCTCACCTCTAAATTTAATCGTCGTGCATGAGCTCTAGTCATTGGACCTTGGAAGTCCAGAATTGGAGGAGTGTTGTGTGTATCCATAGGAGTGATGTCCTCATCACCCTGGGCATCCGGTTTTCCCCTACATCCACAGTACGATTTCGACCAAGAGCCTATTGCATAGCAGAAGGTGGGGGAATTTCAAAGGACGGATAGGGCTATCATCACCTACTGCCTACTCCTAGCAATCCATGGGATACATGACAAATAATGCATTCTATTGATCTAAGCACCGCACTTACATCTCTAGCAATACCCCTAATCCCCAAGCGATGGATCAGAAAAGGAATAATCACATTTAAGTGAACACTAAGCACATAGAAATGATCTAAGTCAAATATTAGTCATGCATCATTATAATGATATAAATAAAGACTATCATGGTAGTATAGAATAATTACATTACTAACATGCATGCATAATAACCACACACATGAATGGATCATATAATCAAACAAGAAATATATGACCCCAGTATAACTGTATAGAAAGACTAAATATATTAAATAGAATAAAATCTTACAAAAAAAGAAAGATACAAGAGCCATACCACAACTCCAAGGAATACTTGGAAACTCGAAAAGACTCTATCCTAAGCCTAACTCCACTAAAGATTGAGAGAAACTCGAAATGACAAAGAATGTAATGCTTTTTGGTGTGTGTTGAGGAGTGAGTCACACCCTTCCTTTTATAGTTATCTAAAGGCGGTTTTGAGGTTGGTAACTCCCTCCTTAAAGGGGACAACTGCCTTTGGAGAGTCGGTGGGAAACTGCCATAGGAAGTTGGGCCCTACTGGGCTTGTTCCCTGTTTGGCCGAATAGGGGCTGAGCCCAGCCCCCCCCCCCCCCCCCCCCACAACTCTTCTAGCACACAGGTGAGTGGACCCCTTTGACTCCACGGCTTAATCCTTCTATATGTCGGTTTGGTTCTTTAGGTGGGCCATTTGATCCATGGGAATCTTTGTTGGCGAACTCCGATTGGTCGTCGTTGTGTTTCTTCACCACACAGGTCCTCTATTTTGATAATTCTCTTGCATGTGAGTATTTCTCTAAGCAATAGTGGATATTTATTATTTCTAACTAACATGTATGGTTGGAATGTTGAATCCTCCCTTTGTTTTGAGTAATATTGATGGTCGTAAATCTATACTATAAAGATTAAACCTCAATGAGTTTCTAGACACCCTGCGACCAATCTACCCGCTCAATTCGAAACCGTGAAAATATTCCTTGTTCAACATCAGCCCTAGGATCGAAAGTGGTCCCACCAATTACATATTACAATTACAGGTTAACCACACCCTTAACACTTTCGTCTGCCCGCCCCTGTAAAGTTTTTCTCACCAACCGAAATGTACCCGCCCGCCCGCTCCCGCAGGCGCGATTGACACATTGTCGCGCTCTTCGCGATTGGCTTGTCGCTCTGGCCGCCGCGGTAATCGGTTGTCTCCTGTTTTTTTCTCCATTACACTCGGCAGCGGAGGCGGCCGCCATCCAGAACTTTGACCTTCATTGTCGCTGTGTGGATCTATCATCCCAGCGGTGTGAATTGGAGTGTGCTGGTACAGTAACTGGCGATCATACGGTGCCTCGGCAAATCCCATGATACGTTGAGCGGGTGCAATCATACTTCTTCAGGTAACGTGGTTCTACGTCCTTGATCCCGGCAATGATGGTCATGTCCCTGCACCTTGATCCGCCTGTCACTAATCTGTTCCTATATTGCTGCACTATCTTAGGTGATTCGTCCATGCAGTTTCCAGAAAGACGTTGCAGTCCTTTAACTGAGTTAACAAATAAAAGATCTGATTCAGAAAGAGGTATACTGGTTTTCAGTTTGGTGTGTGTCTATACATCCCCGTATGTTCCAGGAACGACGCCTGAGCTATAAATCGATTGGTTTGATCGCTAGGAGGTTCAGAGGGTGGAAATAATAGAGATGTCGGTGAAAACGTCCAGGGCCAAGATAGTGCAGGTGGGATGATAGATCCAACCTTAGAAGTTTATCCACTTCTGAAACTTTCTATGCGTCATGTCAGTGATCAAAACTATCCTGCAATTGTTCACTATTGCGCAGGTCAAAAACGGCCTCCAGATGTAGAGCCTGCGGAGGGATCAAAGAGGAAAAAGGCATGCGAGTACATGTGTGAGTACAGACAGCGGAAAAATAGAGGAATAACCAGGCCAGCCACAGTAGGTTACTATAGCTATGTTATTTTATTTTTGGCGGCGATTGTAAAATGAATGTTTAGTTATTTATTTACCTCAGGAACCTCTGCCAGAGTAGGCTATGAAATTGAGGAGCAGCGAAAGAAATCTAGGGATTATATGCGGGACTACCGACAGCGGAAAAAGGCCCAGACACTGAGCGTTGGGGAAGAAAATGGAACCACACAGCAGCCATCAACACAATGTAGAGTCCTGCATTCCCTACACATCGGAGTCTCATACCATGTGCGACAATGCAATCTACTTGATTTCTTGTTGTATCATTCAGGTTTCCCAGTTACTTGCACCGATAGATCAACGCTGTACAACCCCGTTTCACAGTGCACAATCCCGGCAGATGGTGAGCTACTCTATCATGTTTATCAGTCGGTGAGTGTACCGTCGACCCAATGAAACCGTTCGTTATTGACGATGCAGAAGAAGCCATAAGGAAAAAGAAAGCGAGGGATTACCAACGCGAGTACAGACAGCGAAAGAAAATTCAAAATACCTGAGCTGATAAAGAGAATTCAGCGCCACGGCCACCCGAGGTAACGTTAATGTTTCATGGTTGTTATTTAATATTGAAAATTTGCTTGACCGTCTGCAGGGTTCTGCAGAACCTGTTACTTGTACGGGCAGGAGCTCCACATTGTGCAGTCCCAGTTCCCAGATCATAGATGACAAATCCGAGATTGCGAATGAGGATGATACTTGGCTTCATAGGGGCGACATGGAGTGTGGTTTACGACGGTCTGCCGCAACTGGGGTACTCACGCATCCCGGTGGACACCTCCAACTGGGTGACAGCTGGAACGTGGATCCATTGTCCAACCGGAAACAGTTGAGGGCGGCTAATGAGAGGCGTCGCTATTCACAAGTATCGGACCCGGCTAGAACTTTGCGGAATCCACAGAAGCAAGCCCTATACGAACGGTCTATAGAAAAAATCAAGTCTGGTATGTGTTTAGTTCTTTGCGTTTATTAGCGGTTCGTTTTTTCGGGTTTGTGCTACTTCCATAATCAATGGTTAATTGTCGGGAATCCCAGGATGCAAAGCTCAACCAAACAGAGCTGCAGGGGATGCGGTCAATGATCCTATTTTAAATCATGGTACTTGAGAACTGAAATGCTCCGTGAAAGACGAATCATGGGGTCTATAGATTCCATACAATACGTAATTTTAGCGGAAAATTTTGGATTTAGTTCGCTGAGTGCTATTATTGCCAGATATGATCTTTATTTTTGAAGTATTGTTCTACTATTCCTACTTCTCAGAAAGCCAAGGAGACAATACTCAAACGCCTAGGCTTGGTGGGAATGCTGTCGATAACACAACCTTAGGACATGGTACGTGGGAGACATTTGCTTAATGAAACACGAATAATGGGGTGTGCATTTCCTTTACTCTCCATACAATCTTGTTATTAGGTTCAAGGTTAATAGCTCTGCTAACTGTGTTCATCAGATGAAGAAGAGCTTGATCGACTGAATCCACTCGAGAATCGTTTTAGTGACCATGAAGATGAAGAAGATGAGCATGATATAATCTATCACGGCCGAGGTATGTCGAAATTTTTGACTGGAAAAATTTTCCACAAATATAAATTACGATATAAGTTAGGAAGTATCTAATATGTCAGAAATTTTTATTGCAGAACGGAAATTTATTTCATATAGAGAGGAACGTCCAGGTTCTGATGGACCCGATCCTTTTGAAAGTGTATACAAAGACCTGCCAAAGAAACAGCATGTTCTGAAGAAGGTGCGGGCATGTCAGTTTTGTGGAGCTAAATGTTTTCCAGGCGACGGGAAGTCCATTTGTTGTAGGCAAGTGTCACAAACCGAACTAGATCGGCCTGAACCCAAGCGGCGTGACGTCGCTGGCGGCGCCGGTCGCACTACAAGGGCAGGGATATGAGAGTTATAAACTCTTAATCTATTTCTTGCTTTTCAAACTAGGATACAATCTCCATCAATATATGGATGAGGTAACTTGACTCCTAAGGAACTAATCCTAACAACAAAGGAAACTAATCTTTAAACTCTAGCCGCAGCTACAGTAGCACCACCGCTACAGTACCGTGTCAGGCCCATGACACTTCCCCCCTCCTTGGAAGACAGCTCGTCCTCGAGCTGTGGACTAGACTCAACTAAACACTAAACACCTAGTTAAAATTTGACTGAGTGGATCAGCCGATTCCCTGCACTGGAACCAAAACAACCCAAACACAATCGTCACAACAAACGAGTCCAAGCCTGGCCCATTCTTTTGAAGAGGCAAGCGTCACCCTAGCTGCCACCATGCTTAGGCACCGCCGATGAATCTTGCGCCGCTGAAGCCTGTGATGTAAAGGAACGTGAAGGAACTGGCGAGTCACCACGCTGCAGCAAGAAGTCATCGCCGCCACGGTGGAACACCTCCACATCCGCTGTTGCCGTGCTGCAGATCGAGCACCAGGGGAGAGCCTTGATGGATGGTTGCAGAGCTGCCGGTCACTTCTTTAACAGGGAACCCGTGATGTCCCGCGCTGCTCAATGGATGGCCGCCATCATCAACCTGGTGGCCAGCTTCTTCGATTGCAACCTGCTGGTCGCTAGAAAAAGCATGGACCTCATCAACCACCTCATCTAGCTCCACCTTGTTCTCCTCCAACTCTTCTCTTCTCGCCTCTTTGATTGCTTCAAGCTTCAGCTGCCCATTGATCTCGATGAGTGCTGCTGCAATCTTGGTGAGCTGCTCGCTGAGTGCTTCCATAGGAGACTTGATTTCGCCCATAGGATCGCTGCTGGAATCTGATACCAATTATCACAAACCGAACTAGATCGGCCTAAACCCAAGCGGCGCGACGTCGCTGGCGGCGCCAGTCGCACTACAAGGGTAGGGATATGAGAATTATAAACTCTTAATCTATTTCTTGCTTTTCAAACTAGGATACAATCCCCATCTATATATGGATGAGGTAACTTGACTCCTAAGGAACTAATCCTAACAACTAAGGAAACTAATCTTTAAACCCTAGCTACAGCTACAGTAGCACTGCTGCTACAGTACCGTGTCAGGCCCATGACAGCAAGGAAGGGTGAGGATACATATTCCCGACATCCCCGACGAGTTGTGACGTCTATACGTCAGTCAGACTGATCGGGATGCGAAATATTTTTGCAAACATATACGCTACTTCAACTCCCATTTTTCCTTCACAACTCTTGGTGTCAAACTCGATCGTCGTTACAGTACAGCAGCTGGCACTGGTGTCTACACTTTTAGCGTTCACGGACAGATATATCATTGCCTTGATCAATTGGTGCCTGGCAAGAGAGGCCCAAGGCATATGCAACTGTATTTTTATGACGCCGATGAGACCAGTGAACATAGAGTGGCACGGTCTCCTCATCTCGATCAAGGACTGGTTAGAATAATACTACACATTATGCGCGACAACCCTTATGTCCATGTTTTCAGAAGCCTGGGATCAGTCGCAAACCTGGATGAATACAAAATTGAACTAAACACTGACATTAAAGTCGATCAGAGGAGGTACAATGCCCCCACCGTGTCACAAGTCGCCGCTATTTGGGAGCAAGGAACTGACCCTCATAAAATGTTTGAGGCAAGCATCATGGTTTGTGGGGTGTCCGATGACCCACATTACATTAAGGCATATTATGGATGTTATGATCCCTTGTCATATCCCCTCTTTTTTCCTCGAGGGAAAACCGGATGGAATAAGAAAATTTTATATGACGATGAACTTCAAGGTATGATCATAATTTGTAAATGCTGGGTTCATATACTTACCTTTAGTATATGCATGCAAGTATAATAAGATTAATTGCAACAGAGATTGACATCGATGAACACCCGGAGCCTGATCTTGAAGGTTATGACGAAAACGGTACGTCGCACCATGTTATTGGTAGTCACAAATCGAGTATATACATATGTGTTACTGAAAAACAAACAACCCAAACAAATGGTTGTATCGAGTGAAAATAATATAAATATTGTTGATGATCACCAGTTGACGAATGTGTTGCTGATCATGGCATCGATGAAGACGATATTGGGGGGAACAAAGCAAAGCCTGGTGCGTTTTTTTAGTACAATAAGCCTGGTTTACAGCGTCGTTTTATTTTGTGATGTCATTGTGTCTTTTTGAATTTCAGAAAGGAAAAGGAAGTATGTTGCTGCTAGAGAATATTACTGCTACAATTACAAATTAGGCCCGAGGAGTTCAATGTTTTGTTTTATGGTGGTCGGCTGTTGCAGCAATTTCTCGTCGACACTTATGTGAAAGTAGAGTCAATGCGTCTGGATTGGTATTCATTGCCGGAGCTCCAAAAAATAATACGTGCTGACCTCTACCAGGTACTTAAGTGTTGTTTTCGGCAATATTTGAATACTATCTTGCACCTGGTTCAAGTATATACCGACTGATACATATTGTTTTTTATTGTATATTTAAGTTGTGCTAATTAAAATCCATCTTGTAATCAGGGTATTGTTGACACCCTAGCTTCTGGGGAGGCTCGTGCTTCAGAGGTTGGAAAAAGAATCGTGCTTCCCAGATCCTTCCTGGGGGGTGACCGAGATGTCCAATCGAGGTTCCTTGATGCCATGACGTTGGTGCAGCCTTTTGGCAATCCCAACTATTTTGTCACCATGACTTGTAACCCATATTGGGAGGAGGTTATGAATGAGTTGTTTCCCGGACAAACACCTCAAGACCGCCCAGAGCTCGTGGCTAGGGTATATAGGGCAAAGCTGCGTGATTTGCATGACCGCCTTATTAAGAAAAAGTACTTTGGTGAGGTGTTAGCCTATGCCCATGTCACTGAGTTCCAGAAAAGAGATCTGCGTCATGAGCACTTCTTATTGGTGATGGCTAACAAGGACAAGTTGACTGGTCCTGATGATTATGATAGATACATATCTGCTGAGATCCCAGATGCGAAAAGATATAGAGACTTGCACACCCTGGTCTGCAAGCATATGATGCACGGTCCTTGTGGACTGTTAAATCCGAAATGTCAGTGTATGGTAGATGGTCAGTGCCGGTTTCGATATCCTCGGCAGTTTTGTGATGCGACACAGAAGGGTAAAGATTCATATCCTATTTATCATGGAAGGGATGATGCACGGATTATGAAAGCCAGAAATGCAAAGTTGGACAATAGATGGGTGGTTCCATATAACCCGGCACTGCTCATGATATACAACTGTCATATTAATGTAGAGATTTGTTCGAGTATAAAGGCTGTGAAGTACTTGTATAAATACATCTACAAAGGTCATGATGGTGCATCTACATCAATCGATCAGTCAGAAAATGATGACAAGGTTGTAAACGAGATTAAGCAATATAGGAATGCAAGATGTATAACCCCACCCGAAGCAGCTTATAGGTTTTATGGATATTCCCTGTATCAGGTAATTGCATGTATTGTAGCATTTGAGTTTACTGGTTGTATGCAAATTAGGGTTTTCAGTTTTTCATGTCATCATAAAATTAAACTAACCACTGTTAAGTTCAAATTTGTAAGAACATTCTAATTTTAGTGTGCCAGATCATGCTCATTTTTTAGTTGGTCTATCATAATTCAATATTTTCTGACTGATCACAAAGCCTCACGATTCATCCCGAATTTATTTTGCTTCCCTATCTGCTAATTGTGCCTGTACTATTCGTAATCAGGTTTCACCAGCCGTTCTCCAACTCACAGTCCATCTTCCAGGCATGCATATCGTTGCATATAAAGCTACTGAGGACTTGCAAGAAATAGTAAAATGTGAGAAGTCGCAGAAATCAATGTTGACCGAATACTTTAGGATGAATTTGATCACTGACAAAGCTAGAAAGTTATTATATGTAGAGTTTCTAGAGGTATATCGTTGGGATAAACCAAACAAGAAATGAGTTCCACGTAAAAATGGGAGGAGGCAAATTGGACGGATGGTGTATGCTAATCCTGCCGAAGGTGAAAGGTATTATATGTGTGTGCTCCTTATCCATGTGAGGGGTGCTATTTCCTTCATTCATCTGAGAACCATACATGGTGTAACATGTCCGACCTTTAGAGAGGCAGCTGAGGTGCTTGGTATTGTGGACACAGACAAGAGTCTTGACAAGTGCTTGGAAGAAGCAGCAAGATGGCAAATGCCATACTCTCTTAGAAGACTATTTGCTATAATTATGATATTTTGCGAGTCGACGAACATACATTCTCTATGGGATAAACATTATGACTCACTCTCTGAAGATTTTCACCGTAAGTTTAAGAACCCTAGAGCAGTGGAGCAAATGGTACTTAGGCACATAGAGTCCATCGTTAGCTCTATGGGAAAAGATATGACCAAATTTGGATTGCCCGACCTTCACGCTCAAGGTGGGTGCATCTTTTAATGAATTTTTGTATGTGGTTATATGTCAGTTTGGTTTTGAAAGACACACCTTCCTCACTATTGCTCAATGTCTTTGTTGCCCTACAGAATACTCTTCAGGGCACGTGAACAGGGAGATAATTGAACAGTTATCCTTGGGTGTTGATGAGGAGGATTTGATAAATGTGCAAAAGCTAAATCCAGAACAGCTAGCGGCTTATGAGGAAATCATTGATCATGTTCGGAAGAAGAAAGGGAAAATATTCTTTGTTGATGGACCGGGAGAAGAAAGGGAAAATATTCTTTGTTGATGGACCGGGCGGCACGGGAAAAACATTTCTTTACAAGGCAATCATTGCAACTGTCCGTGACGATGGAGGCATAGCAGTTGCGACTGCTATGTCCGGGATAGCAGCGTCAATAATGCCTCGTGGTCGCACTACTCATTCAGTATTTAAAATCCCGATAAAGATAATGGATACAAGTGTGTGTAACTTCAATAAACAAGGTGATACAGCAGATCTCCTTCGTGATGCTTCACTTCTTATTTGGGATGAGGTGGCCATGACAAGAAGGCAAACTGTTGAGACTCTGGATAGATCGCTCAAGGATATTATGGATTGCACAGAACCCTTTGGTGGAAAGGTGATGGTCTTTGGTGGAGATTTTAGACAAGTATTGCCTGTTGTGGCTCGAGGTACGAGGGCACAAATAACTGATGCAACGCTGCTAAGGTCATATGTATGGACTAACATACGCAAATTGAGTCTCACCAGGAATATGAGAGCCAAATCGGATCCATGGTTCGCAGAATACCTTCTTAGGATTGGAAATGGCACCGAAGACACCATCATTGAGGACTATGTTAGTCTCCCGAAAGGCATGATGGTCGAGTATGAGGATGAGAATTCCGTGGACCACCTCATAGATCACGTGTTCCCGGATCTTTCAACTAAATGCACTTCCACAGAGTACATGAGCAAGAGAGGGATTTTGTGCACAAGGAATGACTATATCGACGATATCAATGCAAGGATGATTGATAAATTTCCTGGCAGAGAGAAAGTGTTCTACAGCTTTGACTCGGTTGAAGATGACACACAGAATAATTACCCTCAAGATTTTCTCAATTCAATCACACCAAATGGTCTGCCTCCACATAAATTGAAGATCAAGGTCAACTGCCCTCTGATTCTTCTCCGTAATTTAGATCCACGTAATGGTTTGTGCAATGGCACATGGCTTATTGTTAGAAAATATGATGACCATGCAATACAGGCTCAGATTGTTAACGGGAAACATGCTGGGGGCATAGTATTTATTCCTCGGATTCCTATGTCTCCGTCAGAAGATCTGACACTTCCTTTCAAGTTGAAAAGGAAGCAATTCCCTGTGCGGTTGAGCTTTGCTATGACTATAAATAAGGCACAAGGACAAACGGTGCCACATGTTGGTATATATCTCCCAGAACCAGTATTTTCACATGGACAACTTTATGTAGCCCTTTCTAGAGGTGTATCACGTCAAACTACATGGGTTCTTGCAAAGCTGAATAAGCTCTCGATCCAACAGGGAAGTGCATGAAAAATATTGTATACACGGACGTACTGGGTCATTGATGTCGGTAAATGCCGTTGGAGTGACATTCAGGCAATATCTAGACCTCTATTTATACTTCACAAAAAGAATTGTAACATATAGTTTGCCATGAATTTCATTTTCAATTTACAATTGACATTTCACGGCCTCAATTGTTGATGCCAACATATATTACGCAGACAGATTAATAATGTACTAATATTTTCAATTCTATATTTTTAACAGTTTTCTCGTGCCAGACCCACGACGCTGCATATGCAAATTAGGTTTTTAACAGCTTTTTGTACAAACACTAACGAATAACCGCTCAAATTAGAATTCCATTCACCTCAACGTCAGCTCACCGTTACAAGTGCACCTGGTGTCTAGTGAGGGAAGCCATGTTCAACTTTTAAAAAGAAATCCGATTGTCTATAAGCTATGTCCAGCGGGTGATAAATGGGTATGAATATAAGAAAATATATTCGTCCTTCCATATGTTGCAATATTTTCTAAACAAGCTATAATTGCGCTGTATTTCCAAAACCCATTTAATAATAGAAAACCAAGATTATGGCGGGAATTAATTGCTAGCGTGGGAATAATTCTGGGCGCCTCATAACTCCACGGTTAGCCTATATATATCCCCATAAATTTTCATTGTGTACACCTATCCCTGGCCAGAAACTAATCCTGTTGAGCACTCAACATGATCGTGGGGTTGATAACATCGGTTTCGCCAGTATTGTTGGAGGATGCACTTTTTCTCCCAAATGGTTCATTGGTTGATATCATCGCTGTGGTAGCTGATGTCACGCACATGGAAGAGGATCTCCTTTACCCTTTCCGCTTTAGAGAGATTGCACTTGTCGACAACAGCAGGTAGCTTTCACCTGGCTCGTGTTAGTCACTATATATGTTGCCTTTTTTACGAGTATCTTAATTCGATGATTCATGTTTGCAGCAGGATTGCATTTCTCCGTTTCAACTATGATCACGGAAAGGAGATTCATCGTGAAATGCTGGTGCAAGCTGATGTCAACAATGATTTGATAATGGCAAGCAAACTGATTCTTAATCGAGCATCACGTATGTGAATATAAGTTCATCTGCCCAATATTCATATCTTGTGTTTGGTTGTATTATTACACTAATATCATTATTTCAGGGTGCTTGGAGGCTAGACATATGTCAAGCGTGATGTTAATTCCCTCTGTGGGTAACCCGTTGTTCACGTCATTAGAAGGTGCTACAAGTTGCCACATACTACTTCATATACAATTGTTCTCCATAACGAATATCCAGCTACCTATGTCGATATGCAGAGAAAAGGCGAGAGCTTCGTCACCCTTCTGATCTCCGTGATCGCGTCAAGTGGGCAGTTCGAGCTAGGCCAGAAGAAATCAAGAGGCTCCATCCAAACGAGGGTTTCCACAACTTCGTAAGGTGGCTGGATATGACTTCTGTGGAAGAAGTCAGTGCCCAAACAACCAACTGGAATCCTGTTAATGGTAATGCAACCATTAACAATCGAAATGAAGAAGCTGCCTCCAATTCAGATGGAGAGAGATATATAGTGCTGGAAGGAGACTTACGTGGTTGAAGTTTCAGGTGCCCGAACGCCTGCACTAACTCCTCTCAAAGGATACATCGATGATGATGGTCAGAAATAGGGTAACAGCCACGTTGAACAATCAATATGTTATATGGGTTGCCATGCATGGGAAAAAAAGTTAAAGCATTTTTTAGATTTTTTGAATGAGGAAGGAAGCATGTGTTTCTGTACGCCATTTTATGGCAATCTGAGACATCGATGACATGTCTTTCCCATTTATTCTGATTAAATTCCATATCGACGATATTGCGACATGCCTATATAACCTGCATCCTGATCCTTTAGAAAATCCCCTATTCTCTCATATAGGAAAACAAACTCTCAAGGAGTTTTGTTAGATCAAACTCCACGACATCAATGGCGCCTGTGCTTCCCCCTCCCTTTGGCGGGCCCTATGCTACAAGACGTATCATTTGGAGATTTAACCTCTACCTGTGGCTTCTGCGTATCATTGCGTAAGCACCATACAAGTTTTATTTTTGTTGACATTGTTTGGTAGTATGTATTCATATTAATATTTTCTAGTCGTGCTTCATTTATGTTTCACTTTGTAGCGAACTAGAGACCGAGTACGAACATGGAGCCTACCCTGCTTCCGAAAGAGCGACCTACAACCATGGTGGTGATATCAACAACTCCCTTAGTTACATGGTGTCCCATTATTCCGATATCCATGATATCCTGCTAAAATACATAGCTTGCCAACCGGATGGGACACGCTTACTTGCTAATTTGGATTGATGGAGGTAGCTTACTCGGAAGATGTTGTATTATCGACCACACTGGTTCATCTTCTTATCTGAATAAAAGTTACATGAATCATATAAGAGTTACATAAAAGAATTATGTGTTTTCCCCGTCACTAGAACATATTTATATCATTACAAATTTTTAATGAAATTGACCAAAAGTGCAACAATTTTAACACTGTGAAACAAGGGAGCAAATTTTTAATGAAACTGAGCAAGTTCCCCATTGCTAGCTCTCACGCATCGCTCTTTCGTGCCCTCGGCTAACCATCACTCGCCCTCAGCGCGCCGCCATTGCAGTGCCCTTAGCTACCAATCGCAACTCCTCCTCTTCACCTGGGTGCGCATGGCCGGGCGGGTGGGCCCAGGGCTCACCTAATTATTTTCTGCAGACTCGCTGCTCTGGATACGACAACAGCTAAGACGATGCTGCCAGGCAAAAAAATTTAGGAATGGAAAGATCTGAAATAGTATGTGGGATACTTGCTTTACGGGTATCCTCATACAAAACAAAGTCGGTAGCCGACCAGGTACTTCATCAACAAGGAAGCTGACCGACTCGGCTTGGAACACAAGGCATTTAAAGATAGACTTTCTATGTAAATCCTTAAGAGTTACAACTAGGACTCTTCATGTACCCCTGCCAACCGGATATATAAGGCGGCAGGGTACCCCCGTCCAGGGACAAGTTTTTCATAACATCAATACAATACATAGAACACAGGACGTAGGGTTTTTACTCTCATCGAGAGGGCCCGAACCTGTATAACTCGATGTCTTGTGTTACCATCATAGTTCTTAGTCTCGACGTAGCCCTATATATTTACTGCCGATCTCAAGCTTCGACATAGTACCATCCTGATTCCCAATATTTTTTATTTGCAAGTTAATAAAAAGGGATCCACACTACCGGTCCGCCTGGAACATGTGTTTTGGAAATTTTAGAGCATTAAATTCATATATATACATATCAAGGTAATTCAATATTCTATCCCATATTTATATTAGGGCTGTCCAATATTCTATGCCATAAATGTGTCACCAACTCAAGGTCCACCTGACGTATGCTATGAAATTTCCTACTAACTGGCGCCATATATGGCAGTACTGTTTACAATGCAGGCGAGAGTTTAGCTGGCGTCATCAATGCATTGTTCGTACCACCTTATATAAGTGTGCGACATGCACCCTAATGTCTATCAAACTAGGACTAGGATAGGAACCTCTGCTAAGGCCGTGAAGATCAGTTATCAATCTAGACACCCTCCAGTGTCAATGGCCGGACCGAGGGAACCTCCTACCCCTATGGCCGGCACCGTAACATATGCTATCACAAGGTCGAGGTTCGTGGGCGGCACTACCCTCCCTGATCGGCAGGTTACCGATTATTCATTTCCCCTGATGTTTCTTTACTAATCACGAAGTGATTGCAAGTCACTTAAATTTTGGGGTTTTATTTTTCAGAGAAGTTGTGTTCAACAGCCTTGAGAATCGTCATATCAGCAGGCTCTGGAAAGTTCGGGCCCGTGTCATCTACATAGACCCTGACAAAATCAGAGTGGAGGGTCTTCCTCAACCAGTGATAAGGCTCATCGTGATTGATCAAAATGTAACCAATAGAATCATTTCTATAATGTTTACTTCATGACTAATTAAGGTTCCATTGTTTCATGCATATAAAAATTGGTTGGTGCTGTTTCGCTTTACAATCATTTGTATATTGTTTACTTCATGACTAATGAAGGATCAAAATGTAGGGGAAAAAAATGGAGGCTATCGGGTTTGGATGTCCATAGCTTACAGAGTACATCCGCGATGGACACATATATGATTTCTGTAACATTGGGTTCAAGCCCACCTCATATGGTGTGTTCAACTGGTTGTTTCGGTCGACTTATTTCATGCAGATTTTTCCCATGAGCATTGTTTCCCTAGCCAAGCCATGAGCCATTGTCGCACAAGATGCAGAAATAAAGGAATTATTAGCGGAAGTGTCCTCAAAATGTATCTTTTTTTCCTATTGTCATATGATTTACTAAATACTTGTGTGTCAGAGGCACTACTTTTACTCTGTTTTGGAGGGTGTAGTTGCATCTTGTTTTATGTTTCAAATTTAGATCAGTTAAACGATCCCTGTGGTTGTGGTCGTATATCGCCTCTTTGCCCTGTTGTCAGACATGCTTCAGTGGCATGGATGTTGTCGGACTCCCATAGGCAACTAATGCGGAACTGGACATTTTGGGCCTTTATGCCAATGTTATTAATGATATTCATGGGCCGTTGGTGAACATTGCACTGATAGTCAAGAAAAAATGACTGGTAGTTTTGAATTGATGTTTAAATTCATACAATTCGAATATGCATAGTAACTTGAAATTTCTAAATAAACCCGGATCACCTGTATCTGCCTTTCATCAAATGATAACAGCCCATGCCTGTATGGGCATAAAAACGGCTTTAATAAGATGATGATGCTGTTGTTGCACAAATGTTTTTGTCATCGGATATGGTAGTATGCATCAGAAAGACATACTTATGTTTAATATTTTATATCCGTTAGACAACAGTCACACAGAGCATATATCTGGGCCTATATCATAGCACTAACTTTACATAGTACTGACTGATCTATACTATTGATGAATAACTTATCTACCTAATGCATGTCGACGGCCGATACCACATTGGTTTCTGCAATGGATCCCCCACAACTGGATAATGAAGAGGCTTCAGTGTTGCCACAGGTTCAGTCCCAAGCTCGAAAAGACCTGCCGGGTAGCCTCCTACATCGGACACGTACACACAATTGGCCTTAACATTGGAACTGGGCTGCTGCACAGTAACAAAAGAATGATATCCCTGCCCGAGGAAGAGAGCACGATCAGGTCCTAAGTCTGAAAGAAGGATCCATGTTCCGTGTGAGTCAACAAGCTCGTAAACCAGCAGACCATTAACATCAAAAGGACATATGTCATTTATAGACAAACCCCTGAAATGATGGTCCAACCCACGGGATCCATACAGACAAATTAGAAGCAAATGACCATTTGCATTGAGAGCCAAGTAAAACCCATGCTCTACGAATAGATTATGTATGAGCTCATTCCTTGGACCCGAGAACTTCACTGGACGGATAAGATCATCTGTCATATTCCAAGCATAGATGTCTCCATCCTTGGTAACAGCAACCAGCTGATTTCCTCGTAGAATGATGTCTTCAAAACTCCGAGTGCTGGAATCTGCACCTACCAACACTGACCAGCTGCCCTGTTCATGCGTTGTGACCAAAATCATATTGCAGGAGAGTATCACAGCCACAATAAAACCACTTTCCTGTCGTGGCGTCCGACACAGCACAACATGCCTCATATACAAAGGCACCCAGTGGTTTGAGCTACTGATCACCGAGACATCACTAGGAAAAGGTGGAAGTGGCTTTACCAGTCCTGTGATAATGTTCACAATCTTCAACCTGAGGTTGTTGTCTGAGGTTATGAGCCAATCATCCTTGCCACCAACCCATGATTGGCTCCTGAGCAACTCCGACTGACATTCAAATGTCATGGCTCTCCTCAAATCATGGAGGCCAAATACTCCAGTATCAACATTGCTTTCTCTACCCCACCATCCGTCGCCATAACATGATGTGATCAAGGTCGGGCTTCCAGGCTGACAAATTGAGTTACTGCCAGCTTCCTTCATAGAACGCCAGAATGAGTTGCAAGTGGCACCGAATGAAAGAGCTCCAACTTGATCAAGTTTTTGCATAAGTAGGATGATCATATCTGTTGGAAGGGAGGTCCAATCCATGTTGCTGAAAAAAAAATCATCAGAACTATCGGTCGTATAATCACATATTTGTAAGAACTACTAAGCAAGGGAAGAAATGTTGGACCATTATTGCCCGGTATAAGGAAATGATGTAATGTGGATATGCAACTATAATAATGACATTAATCACAAACAGTAATGGGAGGAGTTAAATTGAAGGAGGATAAATCATTTTTTCATCCTCTGATGCAACTATCCTGAAGATCATTCAAGTTCCATGTATCACAACTAATTCATTATTTTATAATTTTGGGTTTTAGTTGAGGATAAAAAACACAGGGGTTTTTCTTGATTAATGCTTGCATAGATAAAAGTTCAGCAGGATAGTTATAAGAAAAAACTGTTTATCATAATCTGCTGAAAAACTATATGGCTTATTCAGAGATCAACAATATTTGCCAATAAGGAGAAATTGTTTATCGAACACATATTTCTTTAACATCATAAAATTATAAAAGCATGATACATCAAGTGTTTAATGCACACGAACCATATGTTAGAATGTTGTCATGACCTCATCTACTATATACAGAAACCTAATTGGAACTCCCAAAACATACAATTCATTTGGATCCCACATATATACACTCTCTATAATTCTTTACTAGAGATCCATAATTTCCTCAAAGCATAACAAATTCCCCAAAAAAAGAAACATGCCCATGCTGGTTTCATGACTTATCCAGTTGATGAGTGATTTACTGAATAATTAATCGGTTAAGCATGCATATTTTTCCAGGAATATCAATATATATAGAAGCTGGTCAGACATTCTGCAGATTGACCTAATTTTGGCAGAAATATTATTATTTTTTACCTACCATGATGATATTGATCTATATAAACAAAATTATAGAAGCAGCAAAGTTATCACCCAACGAAATGTTAACTGTACTAAAGTGAAAGCTCACAAATATTATTTCACATGTATGCAAGCCACACAGTTATTTGCCCAAATCAAATGAAGTACCGGCTACAATCCAACACATTTCCGGGAAATCAAATGTAGGTACAAGGACGTGATTGAACTCACCCCTCCTGTGGCTTGTTCAAAGGGCGGCAAAGAAGCACGAACCCTGTATGGACCGTCGGCTCTGTCATTGCCATGTCGTGGGCGCTTCCATTGATTGCTCTCATCACCTTCATCGATCGTCCCATGGTTGGTAACTTCTTCTCCCCCGATAAACTCCCGAGGCCTGCCATCCCCTTGAAGAGACATGGACCTTCAAGCAACGATAATGGTACGGTGTTAGGGAAGGGAATAGTGCAAAATCTGAGTGCATTAGAGATCATACGGAACCGAGTACGCTACTGGTTGTCAGGTATGTCAGAGCGGGCGCTAGAAGCGAGGACAGCGATCGGAGAATGAACCGCGGTGGTCTTGATTCCGGACGAAGTGTACAGTGCAAAGGGGGCAGTTTCATAGGAGGCGAAGCCGTCGAGGGAGTGAGGATTAACTGTGGGAGACGACGACGCTGACCCTTTGGCTTCGACTAATCTGGGTTTGTAATGCTATCGCGCACCCATAAAATGGGCTGGCCCATCACGCATTGCAAGGTGGGACTTTGGACAATGAAGGCTGGGCCCAGTAGGAAGTTCGATGTCAACCGGGCCTTAGCAATTTCCAGTTTCGTGGTTTAATGTTGCCTGTTAATTATCTCTACGACAGTGTAGCCCGGGCCTAAATAGCAAGATGATTGGGCTTCTACGTGATATTTGGGATTGAGATGTGCTGCATGATTTACTGCCCATTATAGGTCTTCTTCATTGCTACATACCTGTACCGTGGTGTTGATCTGTTACTTGTATTGGCAGCTGGTGCAACCCGCTAGGTTTAAGGCCACTAGAAGAGATCGAGTTTCATGGACGCCAACAGGCCTCTTTTGGCGGATGATGCGCTTTCCATCGTGCTACACTCCGGGGTCGTTGTAGCCGACTCCAAAGCAGGTCAGAAAGTGCAATCTTGTGGCGGGGTTACGAGCCCTTTTGCTCAAGCCAACTGCAATATGGACGAGATTGCTCCGGAACAAGCAAAGCATTTGTAGTTCATATGCTTTATTTATTATTTTATTTGATTAAATTTTAGTATTCCCCCTATTGCTCCATAGTAAATTACTAAATTTCTTGTTGGAACACATCAATTATTGTAGCCTTTGATTTGATGATTTCACTTTCGCAATATATCAAACTTACTCTTTGAGATGCAGGTGTGTCAACTTCAACGAACATATAAGTTCGGATCACATGATTGGAAGATGGCATGTGACAGCTCTGGTATTTTGGAAAGGAGGAATCAAAGTGGTACACGGTGAATCATATCTACGTGTTATACTTTTAGATGAGCAAGTGGGTATGTCAAAATTTTACACAATAGGTCACTATGATAATATAAACAGTATTAATTAGTGATTATCTTTTACAGGGAAGCAAGTTGGAGGCTATTGCCTTTGAAGAGTCTTGCATGTTTCTTAACCATATGCTGCTTGAGAAAAGCATATTTGAATTTTGTGGGGTGTGTTTTAGGTCTACCACATATGATGATAGAAATTTGTCTAAAATATGGAGTATACGGTGTGACTACTACATGTTGGTGTCTGGGGATACTTTGATCACACCTTCAGGAACCTGTATCAATATGGCTCTATGTCCACCTTCCTTCCTTCATTTCAGGAACATGGTATTGTTGCGACATAAAACATTCACCAGTATATCTTGCCACACCATTGTTGTCATAGCATAGAATCACTGTAACTTATGCTATTTAATCCCCACTGGTTGCAAATGTTTGCAGATGTTATAGGAATGGTTGTATATGTTTCGGATAGACATGCTGGTTTGAACTTTAGGCACAGACCCAGTAGGCATGTTATACTAATGAACACGAGCGGTGAGATGCTGATCCTACATCTTCGTGGTGCACAACTCACCCAACATCTTGCTGATCTTAGTGATGCAGCAGTTAACTTCCACATCCTAGCTGCAGTTCATGTGCAGGTTGATTGGTTCAGAGGTAATTAGTTGGATTTAATCAATGCTATCCCTTATATAAATTTTTTTGATTACGACCATATATATTAGTCATTTCAATTTTTTTCAATGTAGATGTTTTGGCTACGACATCTTATAGCCAGCTAATTTTCAGAGCTGAGGCTACTGAAACGAATGATTTACAAGGTATAGCTATAAATCGTGTCTTATAACCAGCTAAACCTCATAGGAGTTCCTTTCCAAAAAAACGAAAAATGAAGAAATAACTTGGAGTACGTATTGATCTATTTCAAAATTTTGTCTTGTAGGTTTACGTGAGAAGCTACTCCTGTTCCATCGACAGGCACGTCAAGATGCGCGTGCCCATATGGCACGGGTTCTTAATGTTGTATAATTTCAATAAAGATGTTCATGTAGTGGCAGTAGAGAGATTCTGTTTCCTTAATTGAATTGTTTAGAAGAGGTCTATTTAGTCAATTAATCTTGTTTGCTTTTCTAAAAAACAATAATTGAATATTATAAGTGCATTTATTTGTCTTCAAGATTAGAGACTCAAGAACGATGAATTATCTCCCTGTTCAATTACTTGTTGTCATCGGCCCAAACTAATAACCCATCAATCCGCTGCCTCGTCCAGTCCGTAGCGTCCCATTTGTGCTATTGGCCATGAACTGAAGCTTATTTCATATGCATGCTTGTTTGATACGTATACGTGGAAAGTATAATAAATTAGTGTACCTTTTACCCGAGCAAGACTGCTCACCCCAAAAGATATATACATGGAAAGTATTTGATAATCCGTGTCCACATGCCTTACGACCTAAAATGCGCAGTTTCCTCATTCCTGTATACAATATTCATGGAAATATGAAAATCAATACTAAATCTTTTGTTGATGCCCCTTTCCACGCCACACATAGTATATCAAGTTTTTGGAAAGTCTTGTTTACTGTTGGAAACCGGTGGTCATAATTGGCGCAAAAAACTCAGAATTAAAGATTATTCAAAACGGTTATTATTTCCAAATTCCATGTGTCACGAATAGCACCAATTCTTATAATACATGGAAATTTCAAATTTACGATAATTTATTGTTCATGTCGCTTTCCATGCTGCACTAAATCTATACTATAAAAAATAATTTTGAAGCCAACGATCATGACTAAACTTGGAAAGACCGGGCCGCGATTGGCACCTCAATTCCGGATTACATACATGTTAACAAACCCATATTATAATCTCCAATTTCCTTTTTTCACCGATAGTTCCAAATATTGATAATACAACAAATGGGAATTATTTTTGGGTCTGTGCGTTCTGCTCATCAAAACACATCATAGCACCAACAGATAATCTCCAACTTTATTTTCCCTATCTACCACACGGCTCAAAACGAACACAACACTGGTGTTCTACCAGCAACACGGGGGCTCGAGGATTCAGGTTAGTTTTTTTATTTAGCTCTTTCCATTCATGCACGCCGACTAGGCAGGAACCAAGTCACGGCAAAGCACATCTCATCTTTTCGTGTCAGATTTTGTCTAGGGGTTCATTTTTGAGACATTCGTTGCATTTTGTCATCTAAGTCTGTTGTTTGACATACATTTGAGGTCAGTTGTGAAATTCATATCTATAGCAGATGGGTTCTTCGACCAACATGGGTTCACCAATAGCACCGATCTTGGTTGCACTTTCTGATGAGGACAAACACTACCACGAACTACCACAAGGTAGTTATTTCGTAAACAATTATTATTCATTACCTTTTTATATATCAATATCAATATATCAACAATATCCTTCACTATTTGATTTGTTTGACCACGAATTGTCGATTTTTCAGAATATGTTTTGACAGAAAAGGATCAACTTGCAATAGAATTCATCAAAACTTCCAGTAGTAAGATAACAATTTTTGATATTGAAGGTGATTGGGCAAAGACACACCACATGGACGTTCTGATGCACCCTGATCGTTTCTTGTCAGACATTGTACGTATTGTCAATGGGCTCATAATAAATGTTTTTGCATTTGGATTTAGGATCTATGTTTATGTCATCAAATTCTCACAAAAGTATTAATTCGTACATGTAGATCATGAACGGATATATCAGCTGCATGAGGTCACAGCACGATATCCTTCTTCGCGAGGATGGCAAGGTGCATATAGTTAACACCTTTGTTTCAAATATGTTCCAAGAGCTTGGAAAGAGAAAGACAGATGAAGTCCCAGATGACACGTTTCTAATCGATCTAGCTTCTAAGTTTCTGGAGTATGACATGGTAACGCAAACTCAACTAAACCAGAACTATTATATGTATATCTATACTTCATCATAGAGTTATTAGAGTTATACAGAACCTTGTGAGTCCAAGGATGTGTATAATTTTCTGATTCATATGACTTTATTTATGCTTCAGATTTTTGTTCGAATTAATATCAAAGATACTCATTGGTAGATGGCCGTGATTAATAAACCAAAACGCACGATCCAGATAGTTGACTCCCTGTGCTGGACAGACAAACGTGATGACATCCATCAGAGTGTGAGTAATCATAACACTGTCTTTTGCTTATTGTGAAAGTTTTAATTTATCCTGCATCCAACATGTCAAGTATTGAATATCCGCAGATCAGAGGCATACATGATTGTTTCCGGGCACTGCAAGGAAAAATTAATTTAGAACACACTTGGACCGACCTGCTGGTTAAAGAATGGCAACAAGTTGAGATCTTGTCTGTCCCTATACAAAATGACTGGTCAGTTCTTATATTTCTATAATAATCTCTATAATATTTAAAATTTGATGTTGTTATTTTATTAGCCTCTGGCTAGCATCCAATGTTTGTTTGACATTATCATTTTGATCTGGAATTTTAGTTTTTCATGTGGCTTATTTTCAATGAAGTTTGCTGAACTCTGGAGTGGAACCATGCTCTCGGTTTCGATTACACAGGTCATTTTTTTTCTTGGTTATTACAGATAGCTCTATCCCAATTTGTCAATTACAGTCATGCATTAACCCTAAATATTTTTTACATAGGGTGACATGTCAATGTTTCGGTTGAAGCTAGCAGCCGTCCTGGTCCTATGGAAGACTAACAAGGCAGATTTCAACGCTGTTGTGGACATTGAAGTCGACCAAAATGATGATCCTTCGGGATGTTACATAATTGATGAGAACGATGATCCGGACCTTGCTGAATTCCAGAAAAATGTGAAGCGAGCTAAAACCACAGACGTATCCCTGCAGGCCAAATATTGCACTATGCTTAACCTGTTCGCCTTAACAAATTCTTATGCATTGTGGGAAGGTGTTTGCTTGTACATATCAACGCTCGATGACCCAGAATTTATGAAGTAAGCCACTATTCTTGCAGAATTATATTCATATGAATCTTCCGTAAATATATATACATGCATTCTTATCTATAATTATATAATTGCCTATTGTGCTCAAGCAGGCAAGAATGGATCAAAAGCTCTGACCCTTGTCCAATAACCTTATCTCTAAATGACATGAAGGACATGTTGGACCACAATAAGCCTATGACGCCTGCCATGTTCAACCTTGGTGTACGGTTTTTGGCACTCCGTCACCTTAAACACCTCAAGTGTCGAAAGGAGCCAAATAGGAGGCACTATATGGACCTGGAATTTAGTGTAAGTGACTTCTCTGAGTAATGTTCCAGGTACCTATAATTGAAGATCACATTATGTAAATAACCAATGCTACACTCATTTCAGAGGATTTCTGCTTTTACACGTGGGGGACAGTATAAAAAAGCTCCGGATGCTTTTGAACTTGCAAAAACACTTGAGTGCTGGACAGGGTTTGAATACAATGTTACATCATGCAAATGGGTAATTATTATTTTATTCTGATTGTGAAAAAATAATGTTCTTACAACTGTACTTATGTGTACTTTATCATAGGTATTTATGCCAACGGGAAGCCTTGGCTCTTACAGAGTCTATGCACTGAACCTCGCTGAAAGAAAGGTCTACATCTTAGACCCGGCTCCCACACAAAAGTGTTACAAATCACAGATGAAGCGCTACACCTCTACCCTTATGCAGATCGAAACTAATATGTTGCTTGCAATGAGAAAGAAAAACTGCGCTTACACAGAAAAGATATATTTTGATTGGGACCATATCATCGCCAAAAATGTCCTAGAAACTTCAGGGTACCCTAGGTTTACCTTGTTATCTTAACACTTTGTTTTATTACATGGTCCATTTTGAATTCCTCGTTTTACATGTAGCAATTTGTGTGGGTTTACTTTGCTGCAACTTCTGGATGTCTGGGATGGGGAGGATGATTTTCCAATGACCGAAGAAAATAATAAAGAGAAGATTGAGGATGTTCAAGAAACTGAAGACATCGGAGTCCAAAAAATAAAACTTGAAGTTAACGTGAGCATCCCTTTTCCCTGTATAAAACCATACATGTGGATTCATATATTTATCGCATGTATATTGATAAATCGATATTTATTTCTGGCAGGGTGAAGCAATGAGACCATGGCTCTTACGCACGCTATTCAAGCATGAGGCAAACGAGGCCCGTGGCAACGTACCCGACGGTATTGATGACATTATCAAATTCATATAGTTGTCTTACATCATATACCCTATTCGATTTCGTGATGGACAAATTGCTTTTATTTTGTCATTCCACTTCATAGTTTCTTAATGGATTTCAAACATGTTTGTTATATATGTTTACGTGACAGCAGTTCAAACTATTGATGGTTTAATTTATAACACTCTTGGTATCATTCAAATGTTTATTTTCTCATGAGTCTCAAAGAAATACATTATATGGTGAGATAAAGCTGAAACCGCCGTATTAGTTTCTTCATGTTTATTGGCTCGCAGTGAGTGAACCATTTGAATTAGACAAGTTGGGACATATCTATACTTAACAAGTAACATGCACGAATTATCGTACCCTTAGATGCTGCCATCATATTCAATGAATAGGCAAACAAAATATATTTATTATATAACACAAAGGAAGTCTTTTTCTTATTTCAATATTAGAAAAATACTCGCATGCCAAATCGTGTCAGAGGAAATTGTGTACTCCCCTACGCGGAACCATACAAAAGAAAACTAGACAAGCTGATTTACCACCCATGTGATTATATGTTTTTAATAATTGTTGCACGGTAGAATAATTTGAACAAACTCATTCGTATTACAACATGGAGTTTTCAAGATCTGCCCCATTCCAATATCATTTTGGTTTATTCACTTTTTTATTGTTGCAAATTACAACTGGAGTTAGTCGATCTGTTCCATTCCATGTCCACTGACTTCATTATCTATTTCGTTGTATCCCATGATGCTCAGTTGTTTGGAGTCTTGAGGAATAATGTGAATCCACGGGACAACCATTGCAGGAACATAACGAGGTGGCATATTCTCTGTGTTCGCCTCTATCTGATACGACGCCATCGTTGGTGGTCTGCATGGAAAACAGGATGTATTACTTTATTAGAAAACATTTTACAACATAATTAGATCTTGCATGGTAAGATATACATCTTTTGATAAAAGGATGTATACAAAAAGGCCTACTCACGTATGAAGCTTCAGGAACGATATTATCAAATGCAAATGGTAGAGTCGCATTCTCCTCTGCTGCAGCGTGGTTTTTGACGTTGCCATCAGTCAATGTGAGCACTTGTACCCTATACAGGGAAAACAAAACAGTGGCACAATCGATGGAAAATGTCACAGGACGGAACAAGAGCCATGCCCTTATATAGCTGGCGATCAACATGAACCAAAATGGAAATAATCAGAATAATTATTTAAGTAATCTAATTTATCCAAAAAGGTGGTCGTAATTTCAGTTCTTTTTCCTTGCGTAGTCGTGACACAATCTACATGCACTAATGGAAACAAATCAGAATTTATGGTTTTAAGTAATCTAAACCTACCAAAAAATGGGCCTAATGCACCAGTGGAAATAATCAGAATATATAATTAAGTATTGTAAACCAACCAAATGTTACAATTACCTTTCTTACTCGAACGAACTCATGGTGGAATTCATATTCTGATTATAGCTTCACTTCTAACACTTTTTTTCCTTTATGACGTGCATATACATATACTTATGAACAAGTGTCACATCCCTTATAATCGCCAGGCTTAACATGCATTGCCAAGCAAAAATTGGGGTTACTGAAAGCTGTGAATAATAAAATATAGGCTCAGACATGTATCGAAGGCCCGACTAATTATTTTTGGTAGCTGGAAGCCCATCTAGGATTTGCACACATTCCTTTTTTTTACAGGCACGCATGTCATTAAACTATGAAAATCCAAAACATGCCCTTTCCACACAATTTGGCAAAACAAAATCAAATCGATCGGCACACCGTCTCATCGCCTTCCACTTCCCCTAAAAAAAACAATCGACGGAGGAGACGAGATGAAAAGAGGAAGAGACGGCGGTGAGGAGAGGATGGGGAGGGATGTCGGGGAGCAGATCGACTGTGCAAGGGACGACGGCCAGATGATGATCAGGAATCGTCGCGGCCGAGGTGAACATGCACCATTGGCGGTGGAGAGCAATGCCGATGGGAAGGTTGTGGCCGGCGGCAGCGATTCCAATCGCTTGTCCCAATTGCCGGCAGGCAATAAGGACATGGTGGATATATCCAGCGATAGCGAGGAGAGCACCATGCGCAAACCAACCGAGACAAAGGTTTGTTATCTGGTACATTAATCTCGTCACCCTTTCTCCATCACCAACGCCAAGTGCTATTAGTATTATGCCGCGTAGATAAATCCTATATTTTTTTGGTCTACTGCAAGGTCAATCCAGTGTAGATGAGTTCACCTAAAGTTCATCATGTTTTTTTATCAAACTGCAAAAACAACATATAAACTCAAATTTCATACCTTCTACTAATGTGTGATACGTTATGACATAATTTATACCGTGTGATAATGAATTTCAGCTTACCAATTAATTCAAACTATTGTGATAATGAATTTCAGCTTACCGAATGCATTTGTACCACAAGACCAATTCTTGGCTTCTGCGATACAATGCTTGATCTTCCAAAAATATAATGTGCCCAATACTTATCTTAGGAATAGTAAAATTACTATACCAATTTTTGCACAACGTAAATGATCATATAGAAAGAAGTAGGGTTTTAATTACGTTAGCTCACTTGTTTAGTGCTTGCTGACTTAATATGCAAAACCAGTATATTATGCCTTTGACACAATGACTTGCATCAGTTTATTTTTTTTTCATAAAGCAAATAGACGGAGGTTGCAGTTCACTCATGTCTTTTCCATGATCTGGCATATGCAGGTTGACGATCCACAAGATGATTCAGACTCCACGGAAACCGAATTTGGTAACAAACTCATTTTTTAAAATCTGTTACACAAGAGATAACTCATTGTGATCAGTGAAGAATTTTACTATTTCTGCTAATCATTCTAGATGAGACTTTTGGCAAACATAGCTATATGTTTTCGCCTCTGTCCGGACCAAGCGACCAAATGCTGAAACTTATGCAGAAAGTGTGGGAGGAGGCGCAGCAGAAAACAACTCTCTATGGGATAGCCATAACAGCGACAATGTTTGACAACCATGAGATGGTAAGCACGTCATCACATAGTTCATCTTGTAGAGTTTCTAATGACATATATATTAAAATTTGCATTGTAATAGGAGTTCACAAAGGAGTTCTCGCAACATCTTCCAAGTGGGACAACACCAATACGGCTCATGGTAAGCAGAAGTAATATTGTGATGGAAGGAATACTCAAGAAAGTGCGAGGTGGCATCGGGAGGTTGAGTGGATGGATTCCTTTTGCATCAGTCTTTGAATTCCAACCCGGGCAATATTACGTCTGCATGTTCACCTTCACAATGAAGGGGTACCGTCTTAAGATGTATCGGGTGTTGCATTGACTCGCTCTAGATAATTGTAATAGTAAACTCCGTGGGTTATGAGTAAACTTAAATCATCCTGCCCACATGAAAACTATCATCTCTTTTGCTGAACATATTATCTAATGTCTAGCAATGCTTGGTCCAAAGTTTATGATGCATTGTGATCTTGAAATTGAGGTTTTAAATTTTGAGGTCTTTCTGCTTTGGCTGCCTACTCGACCCTCTTTTGAATAATATTGCATTTTTGCATTATTTAGTTGTTCTTAGATGATACGTCTTTAATACAATGCACCTTTAAGCACATGATTGTGTAGTAGAATATTGTCAACGTGCATGTCGCACGTGCAAAAAACTAGTGGTATTTAATGACCATCAATAGTTTTGTGATCTTCCACAATAGATGCCCAACAAAATGCATATGTGTTAGCTAGAAGATCTGAAATCACAAATGCAAAGGTTGCCTCAGTCAAATCGAGTATAGGTGATGATGGTAGTGCTAGTGGGTCCGTGTGACACATTCTGATATATTCGTAATTTATTGACATGATCACAGACTATGATGTATTCTCAAGTTATTGACATGATCACATACTATGATATATTCTTAATTTATTGACATGATCATAGATTTCAACATAAAACATGCTTGAGAAATATATCATTTATTCCATTGTACATGGTACACAAGTTTTTCAACATACATCATGCTTGAGAAATGTACCATTTATTCCATTGTACATGATACACAAGTTTTTCGACGTACATCATGCTTGAGAAATGTACCATTTATTCCATTATACATGATACACAAGTTTTTCAACATACATCATGCTTGAGAAATGTACCATCTATTCCATTGTACATGATATACAAGCTTTTCAACATACACAACTATCTTGAACTATGAATTTCCCATAAATGCTCTACAAGGTCATTACAGAGGCGCTCATGTGATGACTTGTCCTCAATATCATCATGTATCCTTAGAGGTTACTCAAGTACAAGTGGATAACGGTTTTCATAGTCTTCAGGTGCCTACACACGAGGTCCGCATCAATCTTGATAGTAGTTGAAATCTTTCACCTCCTCTCGCTTGCCCTCAATTATCATGTTGTGCCACAGAATACATGCTTGCATTATGTGCCAGATATTCTCCTAACTCCACCATCTTGTTGGACCTTGAACCATCGCAAATCACTTTTGGAATACCCTAAAAGCTCTTTCGACATCTTTCCTTACGGATTCTTGTGCTGGTGTGAAGTTTATTTTCTTGTTCCCTTGTAGATTCTGGAAACCTTAGACAAATGTTGTCTAGCTGGGGTATATCTCGTCGGCAAGATAGTACCCCATGTTGTACTTGTACCCATTAACCATGTACGCCACTTTAGGTGTTGTCCCTCAAATAAGCATTTGAAAAAGTGGAGAGCAGCACAGGACATTAAGATCATTGAGGGAACTAGAAAGACCAAAGAAAGCATGCCAGATCCATAGGTCTTGAGAGGAAACAACTTCAAGAATTAAGGTTAGTCCATCCTTATGCCTTGTGTATGTCCCTTTCCAAGCAGTTGAACAATTTTCCCACTTCCAATACATGCAATCCACGGAACCCAACATACCAGGAAACCCTCTTGCGTTGTTGATTGCCACCAATCTTATAGTGTCATGAGCATTGGGAGCTCTCAGTTATTCTTCACCAAATACGTAGACAACATCTCTCACAAAATACTTTAGGCACTCAATGTTTGTGCTCTCACCCGTCCTCACGTAGTCATCTAGAGAATCAGCCGGCTGACCAAATGCAAGCATATGGAAAGCAGCAATAACCTTCTAAATGGGAGAAGCACCAAGATTGACAACAACATTGGGCTTCTGACGGAAGTATTCATCATGAGAATGAATTGGAGCCACAATGTGTAAGAATAGGTTCTTCAACATCCGGTACCTCCTCCTGAAATGCTTGTCGTTGTACACAGGTTGGTCTGCAAAGTAGTCTAGATAAATCCGCTGGTATCCTCCCAATACATCCCTTTTCACATTGTGACGTCCCGGCAACAAACCATAGAACTTGTTCTTCCGTTTGTTTCTTCTTGCACCCTCAATAAGACCGACTAGAATCAATATATCATCATCATCAGATTTGTCATCTTCATCTTGTCAGCGTCGACAACTGCAATGTCCAAATGTTGACATCTGTCATAATAACAAAAAAAAGTTCATCAATGGAAGTTAACAAGTTTGGTAGTAAAATGAAATAATTTAAACAAATTCAAAGACAAGGTCATCATCATGATCTGGAGACTAATGAACTAGTTACTAGTGGTACTATTCCTTGAACTTATGAATAATTTGTTGCATGATTTCACAATTCTGACATAAACATAATGTATGAAATCGTCATCTTTCTGATAGAATGATGTGTCCATCTGTTTGAAATATGTAAACAAAATCTTATCAACAACTCATCATTTTAGTCATGGCATGCATGCTAGTTTTGGAGTTTGTTGTCTTTCTAATTTCCATAGCAAGGGTGTGAGTTCTTGCCTCCATGAACAACCAAATTATTTCTTCAAAGTTCATACACATTTGATTAATCCCTAGTTCCATGAGAAACTAGTAGCTACCAAATCATTATTGACATTGACTTGTTGAGGCGAACAAGCACCCAGGAAAGCAAGGTGTTCTATCATTGACTACTATTAGTACATAGTTGAATTCTTTAGAGGTCACAATGCTCGCGAGGAGATCCGTATAGTGGTACACAGTTTTAGCAAAGCAAGGTGATCAAGAGAAGAAATAGAGCGTGACAAAAATTTTTGCTATTTTGCAAGAAATAACTAGAGGCAGGGGAAGGAGGCTCAATGCTGGCATAGGCGCCGCAGGGCCGAGCAACAATTTGGGGTCGGGCACCACACCAAGGACGGGCGAGCCGTCGGCGTCTCCTGCGACTGCGACAACGTCACTGATGACTACAGCAGCATCGCGGGCCTCTACGACCGCGTTGAAGACAGATGAGGCGGGGTCGATGAAGAATGAGGTGGGGCCGGGTGAGACGGAGGACCACAACATAGTGACACCGGAGACGGGCAACCCGGTGTTGACGACATCGGAGGTGGGGCCGAGGCTACGGGCAGGCCATGGCAGGGCCAGATCTATAGCACCATGGGCAGGCAGAACGGCAGCGCCAAGGAAGGTCGGATGGCACAGCAGCGCCAAAGAAGACAGGGGGATTCATCCAAGAAAAATGGAAATGGATAGACTCACTGACTGAAGGGCCCCATTGGTCTGAAAAAAATAGGGGCTTGGGTTTGTTTTACTACTAGAGTTTGGACTCGATTTGAAGCTCGCATTTTTTTCAGATCGGACTGCAAATGAGATTTGCGGGCTCATTTTTTGTAGACTTGGCTGAAGATTCTCTTAGGGATCATATGATCCCTCCCGCTGCACGTCATCTCGCCATCCATTCAGACCACCACACGCCACCCTGCCTTTGTCTCGTCTGCCTCGTCAGTCGCGCTCTCCTTCCATGTTCATCGTGCATCCTGCCAGTCGTGTCCATTGTGAGCCCCGCTCACCGCCTGCGGCTTGTTAACATTTCTTAACGTCGCACCAAAAATATTACTATCCTCGGCAATGGTGCTAGAAATGCTTGTTGACATTTCTTAATGTCACAACAAAAATATTACTAATCATGGCAATGACGCCAGAAATGCTTGTTGACATCTGCTAAGTCACACCAAATAAATAGACATGGACAAGGCGCCAAAACTACTTGTTGGTAGAACTCAATAGATGGTTAGTGTGGGCAAGTTAAATCCGCAAGCACACCCGTTGTGGCATTTCACCACTAGAATACTCCAATGGCTGTCATTTATAGTTCTCCCAATGGAAGGCGGCGGTCAAGAGATAGCATGTTCATAACCATATAACTAATAATATACCAAAGTTATAAATAGGGGTAAGGATACTAAATGATAGTGGGTAGTGACACAAGAACAATCCAATCTAACATCAGTCCAAAGTCTAGGTTAAGTGGGTTACGAAGAGTTAAGCTGGGTCCCTATGTACTTCTATACTCCTGTCTATAGGATAGATACATGCAACACATACAAGCCTAAGTCCTATTCCAAGCCGAGAAAGGGAGGATTAATAAGCACAAGGGCTGTCACCACCTACTGGCAATCCTTTACTAGGACATGTGATAAAAGGCAATTAAGTCCTTACCGCCACACTTATTCCTATTTATGGGGCAACTAAGCACTCAAAGATATATCAACCTATGCGTCATGCTTACATTGCTAAATAATACTCTCAATTCCCATGGGACTTTGGCCCTTCGAACCAACCAGTCTAGAATAAGAGTACACTTAACTCTAACCTGACAGATCAACGAGTCAAGTACTAGAGAATGCATAACTCAGAGCCTACGTATCAACAAGTCAAGGGCTAAGACATGCATAACTTCGACCCTACGGATCATCAATCTAAATGCTATAGCACACATAACATTAACCCTATGGACTAACAAGTTATGGACTAAAGCATGTCCAACCACACAATGCATTGACCGAGTGCAAAAGCGTAGACTGACTAGTATGAGTACATAAAGCATAAAGAAACTAAACATAACAAGGCAACAATCATACAAAAGGCACATGACTATCACACTAGTATAAATAAAACACAAGGAGTAAAGAAGATAATTCTATTAATAAAAGGAACAAGTCTTACTAGAGAGGAATAGTGAGGAACTATACCCAAAACTCCAAGACTAGATCAAGGACCTCTAGTTAGCTCTCCTCTATCCTAAACTCCACTAGGACCTAAAGACTAAGTGTATGCTAGAGAATGGACTTTTCTTGGTGTGTGTTGAAGTGGGAGGCACTCCCCTCTATTTATAGGAGCCATAAGTTGGTACTAAGGAGTAACCGCCACGGAACCGCCATGCACCGACTTCAAAAATGGTCTGAGGAAGCGACACATGGAAGCTCGCCCGAGATGGGCTCAAGACTAAGTTGGCCGACCAAGTCCTCTCTAGTCGCCCAACCTAGTTTTGAGCCCCCTCGGCTTGTGCTTTCTCAGGGTGGCTGACAGGTGGGTCCTCTTCAATGTTAAGGCGGTGCTTTGCCGAGGAATCCCATGTAGCCACATATTTGATCTGTGTGATGTCCTGTTGTGACCACCCTATTGGTCGGAAGGATGTTACCGCGGATCTTGCTCCATTTCTCCACCTCTTTTATACCAAATCCTTGCATGCACTTATTTCTCCAAGGAGAAGTGGAATATTATTATTCCTAGCTAACATGCGTGTATGAAATGCTAAGTCCTCCTTTATTTATGGCTATATTGATGGTCAGAATTGGTATTTAAAGACCGTCAACAAGGCCCCCCAAGTTGAACTTTGCTCATCCCGAGCAAAGCTAAACTTAGATTTTTGTTGATCAGGAGTTGCTATAATGTCCTACTCTTAACATATAACCAAGTGCACAACTGAGATACTCTACATAGAATTGAAGAAGTTGGTACGAGTAATTCACCTTTTTATTTACCTATAGGGCATTGTAGCTTCTCCAAATCTTAAGTTGTTGGAAGACAGAATAGTTGCAGGACTCCTATTTCACCAACGCTCTTTGACTTTAGCCCGGAGGTTATTAGTTTTAGTGACAAATCTAAGTTCCTCAAATGATTTACTCAGATCACTCAATGTGTATGTATTCCTCACCAAGGCTTATGATGCCTCAAAATTCCTACCTCTAAAGGCTAATACATGGAGCTCGGGGTAAGGATAAATGTGGCATACCTATATTTCGTATGTCGTCAAGTCAAAAGAGTGGATCCATGGAGAAAGCATTTCCTACAAGCATGATCAAGATGTGCATGTGTGGTGGATATGGTGGAGTGGAATGGAGACTCTTTTTATTTGTCTCTCCCTTTATTTGGCAGTATTGGCTATCTTTCTTTCTTTCCTTTTTCTCTCAAGCTCTTCATGGAGCAAGAGTTTTTTTTATCAAGATCTTCATAGAGCACGATTTTTTTTTGATAGCTATAACCTTTATTGCCTTGGGGAGAGATCCATCATGAAGAAAGGGTCTTTATTTTGTGGATGGACGATTGCTAAATTCCAGTGTGGAAACTTAGCATGATGTGCGCGGACTTGATCATGAATGCAGAAAATATTTCTCACTATGGTCACACAATTTTAACAAGGCTCAATGAGAATACAAGTAGCATATATAGAAGGGTTTGCAATGTAGAACAACATATGATAGTGGTAGAAATTTATATCATTGAGGAACTTATTATTTTTATCAAATTAATTCTCCGAGTGTCAAGTTTCACAAATTGAGCAACATCATAGCAACCCTAGTTAACCATATCATATCTTCCAACAACCTAGATTGGATAATGCTTATGCAACCCACTAGTTCTTTCAAGGTGGAATTTATTCATGCCAATAAATCAAAACTAGATAGAGTGCTAGGTTGTATACTGGGCATATGTAAAGAAATTAAGACAAAGCAACTATTCATCATCTCAACATAGGAAACCTTACCCATTCATATCGCACTTTAGTTAGTTTTTCTTTTTATCATGCATGTGAAAAGGGAAACAAATCTCTTTGTTGTTTTTAGTTTATCATGCATGTGGTGATTGAAAAGGGAAATGATACAAGTTACCTTCACATGAGGGGGGGGCGACTCCCCCCAAGTTGGCTCTTGCTCATGGTTTGCCGCAACGTGTTGATGGAGCATTTGAAGTCTTGGCTGCAACAAGAGAGCAAGAGTACACAAGAACAACTACTCTTATTTTTCATGGGACTTTGACCACGGATCAACAAGTCAAGTACTCGATGGTTATCAAGCCCTCATCGAGTTTGTTCTTATGAAGATTTGAAGGCAAACGAAGATGCAAATGAAACTCAAAGCAAATATTTTTGGAAGAATTTCAGAGTGTTTAATGATGCCAGAGCCTAGAGAAAATGACGACAAATGGCCAGAGCATAATGGAGAGGTGAAATACGTGAATGTGGTGAAAAAAAACTTCCTCTTGTGGACCTTGCCTCAAAATGCAGATGAAACAACAATCATATTAGGACATGACAGTTGCAAGGGGCAGAGAGCCAGTTTTCTCTGGTCAGCCGACCAATAGGCTTGATTGCCCGAGCAGTGGATGGCCCCTCTAGTCCTTTGCTTTGGTTAGTGGGTTCTATTTGTGGTGCCCCACAAGAAAGAAAATATATTTCAAAGAAAAACATTTTCAATCTTTTGTACTCTCATTTTCTCAAAAGATAATTCTGAAATTCTACTTTTTATATATAATTTTAGAAAAGGGAAATGGGTTGGAATAAATTCCAACATGCAGATGTGGTAGAAAAATCAAATATGCAAATGCATTTGCAAATCCAAAGATTGGTGAAAATCAAATATGAGATAAGTACCAATTTACCTTTGACAAGGGCTCACTAATTCTAAGACCAATGAGCGGGACACAACCCTGTTTTCACTTAAAGAGAAAACAAAGTAAAGGTAAACCTATCTAAACAATGGTAATTAATAGAAATATAATTAAGAACAATGCTAGTGATTCTCTTTAACCAGTGCCTTCACCGGCAACGACGCCAGAAATGCTCGTTGACATTTCTTAACGTCGCACCAGAAATATTACTATCCCCGACAACGGCTCTAGAAATGTTTGTTGATATTTTTTTAACATCGCACCAGAAATATTACTATCTCCGGCAACGGCGCCAGAAATGCTTATTGACATCTGCTAAGTCACACGAAATAAATAGACCTGGGCAAGGCGCCTGAACTACTTGTTGGTAGAACTCAACAGATGGTAAGTGTGGGCAAGTTAAATCCACAAGCACATGGACATCCCGTTGTAGCATTTCACCACTGGATTACTCTAATGGTTGTCATTTATAGTTCTCCTAAGGGAAGGCTGCTGTCAAGAGATAGCATGTTCATAACCTTATAACTAATAATATACCAAAGTAATAGATAGGGGTAAGAATAATAAATGATAGTGGGTAGTGACACACAGAACAATCCAATCTAACACCAGTCTAAAGTCTAGATTAAGTGGGCTAGGAAGAGTTAAGTTGGGTTCCTATGTACTTCTATACTCATGTCTATAGGTTAGATACATGCAACACATACAAGCCTAAGTCCTATGCCAAGCCGAGACAAGGAGAAATAATAAGCACAGCAGAGCTGTCACCAAATATTGGCAATCCTTTACTAGGACACGTGACAAAAGGCAATTAAGTCTTTACCGCCACACCTATTCCTGTTCATGGGGCAACTAAACACTTAAAGATATTTATCAACCTATGCACCATGCTTACATTGCTAAATAATACTCTCGATTCCGATGGGACTTTGGCCCTTCGGACCAACCAATCTGGAATAAAAGTACACTTAACTGTAACCCGACGGATCAACGAGTCATGTACTAGAGAATGCATCATTGGGATCCTACGGATCAACAAGTCAAGGGCTAAGACATGCATAACTTCGACCCTACGGATCATCAAGCTAAACACTATAGCACACGTAACATTAACCCTACGGATTAAAAAGCTATGGACTAAAGCATGTCCAACTACACTATGCATTGAACAAGTGCAAAAGTATAGACTGACTAGTATGAGTATGTGAAGCATAAATCAACCAATCATAACTAGACAACAATGATATAAAAGGCACATGACTATCACACTAGTATAAAGAAAACACAAAGAGTAAAGAAGATAATTCTATTAATAAAAGGAACAAGTCTTAGTAGAGAGGGATAATGTGGAACTATACCCAAAACTCCAAGACTAGATCAAGGACCTCTAGTATGCTCTCCTCTATCCTAAACTCCAGAAGACTAAGTGTATGCTAGGGAATGGCCTTTTCTTGGTGTGTGTTGAAGTGGGAGGCACTCCCCTCTATTTATAGGGGCCATAAGTTAGTACTGAGGAGTAACTGTCACGGAACCGTCATGCACCGACTTCAGAAATGGTTTGAGGAAGCGACACATGGAAGCCCACCCGAGATGGGCTCAAGACTAGGTCGACCGATCAAGTGCTCTCTGGTCGCCCGACATGGTTCTGGGGCCCCTCGGGTTGTGCTTTCCCAGGGTGGCTGATTGGTAGGTCCTCTTTAGATGTTAAGGCGGTTCTCTGCCGACAAATCCCATGTAGCCACGTATTTGATCCGTGTGATGTCCAGTTGTCACTACCCTATTGGTCGGAAGGATGTTATCGCGGATCTTGCTCCATTTCTCCACCTTTTTTATACCAAATCTTAGCATGTACTTATTTTTTTCAAGGACAAGTGGAATATTATTATTACTAGTTAACATGCGTTTACGAAATGCTAAGTCCTCCTTTATTTATGGCTGTATTGACGATTGGAATTAGTATTTAACGACCGGCAGCGTCGGACGCCGTCATACCACACCGCCGCACTGTTGCCCATCGTCGAGTCAACTATTACCCCGCAGAATCTTCTAAGTTCATCAAAATGCTTAGGTTCTGACAACCTGAAGCCTCTAAGTCGTGCCACCGCTACGCACTGCACACTCCTCCGCCACGCTCAGCTACCAAGCTCGTCGGGCGTCGCCTTTACCACCAGCAATAACCGCCACCGCCCACGCCGCCATGACGAACTGCCCGCTCAGCCACTGCTACGCCTCTCTCGCACCAAAAAAGCGCCGGTGATAACCACCACCGGCGTCGCGATGATGCCCTCGCCATCGTGATGCATCGCCCACCCCGCCGCTGCGCCTCGCCACCGCTCCGCCATGCTCCATCGCCATTGCTACTTCTTTCTGGGCCAGCCCAAGGTCACGGCAAGCTGGGCCACACGCACTCACGTGTTACACTTTCCGCTATAAAAAGCTCATTCATTTGCCATGTTTGTGGTTCTAAATCCTTTTCTATTTCCTACTTCACATGTTGCTGGCCTCGTGGATTAGGAAGGCCCTGAAGTGGGCTGGACTTGTCCAGTTAGACCAACGAACGAACTAGAAGCAGACCATCTTGATTTGGCTCTTTCCTTTCTTTTGTGTTTTGTTTCCCTTTTCCATTTCTCTTTTATTCATTCTTTTGCTTTTTTATGCCCATATTTATTTTGTGTTAACACAGTCCTCGCCCATTCACTCTTCGAGCACAACACCATCGCTGAACCACTCTCTACGTGCTATGTCACGGTTGTACAACCGCCCTAGAGGTGAGCACGACCGAGCCTACGTGACGATGCCAACTAACAAAAGGTATCCATCGTGGCCTTGCTCTCCCCATTGAGGCCTATGCCTCCTGACCAAGGGAATTCTTGTTTGCCTGTCAGGCGGTGACGATGACGATGTGTCATGTGTGAAGGGCAATATGCACGGAAGACATATCATCGTCACGGGTATCGGGCAAGCCATCTTCGTGGTTAATGAGTAACCAGCGTAGGAAGACGAGACTGCGATGGGAAGAACGAGTCCAGATGGATGGACAACCCGTAACATGCAGAGCGCAACTGCTGCTAGCTAGTGTCGTCATGGAGGTTCGGCGTTGCTTGAGTGGATACCGGTTGCGCGGCCGTGGCGTGTAGGTTGATGGGTAGTGATGTTGTGGACCTAGTTGATACAATATAAATAGATTATAGATTTTAAGAAATCACTATAAAGTTTATGGATCTGAATGATTATATAGGAATAATTTAGGGACCCAAATGATCACTTTAAAAGTTTATGGATCTATATAAGTATTTCTAAATTGTTTAAGAACATATAATGCACTTCACTCTTTAGGAAATAACTGTTGGCTTGCCTCGAACTACACGACAATAATAACGTTTGAAACAAAACTACACATGACATTGATAAACATTACAAGAAATTTACTAGATTGTAGTTTTATAATAGACATGAAAACACACATAGATACTTCAATACCAGGCTTTTGTGAATACCATGTAAGTACGTTATACACCAAGTTATTAGATATTAATAAGCATAGTAGCGTCATTTTACTATGAAGTTGAACTTGAGATTGCAATATATATCGAGCATACAAAATCAAGAACTCAATGAGAAACAAGCTAAAGACCAGGCTTTCGATGGCAAATAGGCTCAATGGGCTAGCATTGCAGCAGCCCAGTTTAACTTAGCATCTTTTTTTTTTTCCTTTTTGGTTCTACCATTATGCGAATGATATTTTGTACCATTTCATTTGTATTGTTATAGCATAAAATATATACATTAATGGTATATCGTCCAATCAACGATTGTCCTTCCATTCATGAATTTGAGTTTAACAACTAGACAAACAATTTTAAAAACGATAGCTTGATAAATTTTTTAGGGAGAATCTTGTGTTATAAAATATTTCTGTGTGAAACTAGAACATCTTTAGGAAAAGTATAATGATGTTGTCTCATAAATCATCTCATGTATAACATGTTATCTTGAGACGAGTTATCAGATAAGTTATACAATAAATGGTCTGGTGAGTTATTTCCTATTAATTGTATAACTCCTTATATTATGAATAAAAAAGAATATTTATGGTTAAAAGACAACTAGAATTCATATAATGATATGAGAGTCGTCTCATACTTCTAAATTTTAACGCATGAGGTGGTTGCTTCACAAAATAACTACATCATTCTTTTATTATCCCCTCTCTCTTTTTCACATTATCAGGATCCTACGTGACAATGTATAAGACAATCTATAAAACCGTCTATATATAACATTATATCTGCCTTAGCATATATACTATTAGTTTGTTTAAAAATACGAGCTAGTCCAAAGTAATCATAAACCTATGAACTAGTCCGAGGTAGCTTGCGAGTCTCTCAACTAACTTAGCATTCATTTGCCAAGTTGTTATACATTTTCGTGACAGATGCTCCTCTTATATTAAGGTCATTCTCAATGGGACATTTTACTGTTACTAAAACTGTCACATCAGATTTTTAGTCTTTTACAGGAGAATGAAAGTGTCTCTCTCAATTGCTCCTTTCATTTTATAATTTCATATGCTTGCTGAACATTAAATTGTTGCATGATATGACATCAAATGAGTCATACAAATTGTGTAATTACTTGGAAAATGAAAGAAAGAGCTCTCAATGCATCTTTCATTAGTCTTTCATTGACTTGAAAAAAGTGCAACGGTCTTTCACTAGAATGAAAGGATTTTTCTCTCTTTCATATTAAATGTATTGCCATGTCACCCTTTTTTCTGATGTGGCACCTAATTAAATGTGAATGAAAGACCCATTAAAAATAGCCTAATTATTACTATTTTATCCTTACTAATTTAAAGAGGTTCTCACTTCTAGTGGCCTTCTACACTTTACACATGTCATTTTAGGATTTTGCAAGCCAATTTAATAGAGTTGAACATTATACTACTTAATTATTAGTTTGGACTGAGAGTGTTGGAGGGTCTGCGGGTCGTTCGGTGTTTTTCTTAGAGCAACTCCAACCTTTCTCTTTTCCTATCATCTAAACATGAAATTTGTCATATAGGGAATAGAGATGGAAAAAACTTCTTTATCAGTTTTCCTTTCTCATCCTCATGGTTAGGTGATCACCTAAATCCAGTCTACCATCTCCTCTATGGAGTGGATCAGTCATCCCTCACCTAAATGGTGGACCCTATCCTTTTAGACGATAAAATAGGCGAACTACTACAACACTATCACCTATAATTCAAAAAGTAGGTTAAAGAGATCCCCTTTAACCTCTTTTAGGTGATCAGATTAAAGGGGAAGGATTGGAGTTGCTCTTACTTCCCAGCACCTGATTTCTAAGCCCTCAAATGAAGATCCATATATCTTCTTTAATCCCAGACAATTAAGATTTTTTATGTCACACCTCAAAATTTTAAATTTTTGTATATGACTTAATTTTTACTAAATTTTAAAACTTTTTAAAATAGATTAAAATTTAACAAAAATTAGATAGGGCATTATTATTTATTTTAGACAAAAAGATTATTTTCTAAAGTAATTAAATTAATTTAGGCTATTCTTATTATTTTGATTATTATTATTATTGTTATTATTATTATTATTATTATGTTTGTTGCATTCATGCTGCCCTAGTTGCATTAGGATTTTCTTGAATGCAAAAAGGTATTTAAAAATCCGCTTAGGAATTGTTTTCGCTTTAGTTAGAAATTAGGAGGAAAAATAGAAAGGAGAAATAGAGAAAACAGTCCTTTGGGCCGAAACCAGCCACCCCAGGCCCATTCTCCCTCCTTCTATCCCTTTCGGCTTGCCCGGCCCAGCCGCTCCTCCCTCTCCTTTCGGCTTTGGGCCTCTCCCCCGTGCGGCCCACTCCCCCTCTCCTCCTCCTTCTCTTCCCCCACCCGCCTTGGCCCACCCCGCGCGCCAGCCCACGCGCCCACTGCCCGGCCCAGCTCACCCGCGTGCCGAAACCCTAGCCGCGCTGCCGGGCCCAGCCGCCGCCGCTGCCCTCGGCGTGCGCGCCACGACTCCCCGAGCCCTATACCTATAAAAGGGTGGGACCCGCCCCCGCGCGCCACCTTCGCCTACCCTGCCCATGTCGCGTCCCCGTGCGCCCGCTGCCGCCGCCTCGAGCCATCGCGCCACCGCCGCCGCTGCGCGTCCATGCCAGCGCCGCTTCGCGCTACTGCCTCGGCCCTCTCATGCCCGCACAACGCCACCGGTGAGCTCCCCCGCCCCCGCCGCGTTCCCCCCGCCCCTTCTCCTCGGCCCCCGCTCGCTAGAGATCCTCTTCGGCAAGCTTCGGGCGGCACCAATGGCTGCCACCGCCGAGGTCCACGGTGGACCCGTGGACCACGGCTCAACGCCTGATCCACGAATCCCGTGGACCCGGTCTACAATTTTTAGGGTTTAGTTAATTCATTAAATTCCCAGATTAATGGTTGTTTTGCACTAGGACCGGATCTATAATTATATTTCAGTCCTAACTTTTTACAATTTATTCTCTAAGCTTTTTGTAAATTATATTTTAGTCCCTAGAATTTTCATAAATTATGTTTTGTACTTACATTTTATAGTTTAGCCCTTATATTTTTCTAAAATTATATTTTAACCCCTGAATCTTTAAATCGCCATACCTTTTCAACCGTAGCTTGGAACTGGGAAATTTTTGCACCAAAGAAATCGTAGTGTTTCATATTATTTATTTGTACTATTTTTTAATATTTAGCTAATTTATTATTTTTAACCCCAAACTTAAACCTTTGTAACTTTTTACTCGTAACTCAGATTAGGGCGATTCTTACGCTCATGCGATCTTAGCGACGCGTACTTTATCGTAGTATCTTTGTTACCGTGTGGTGTATTGTTCCTTAGTTTGTTTGTATGCTTGTGTTTTCGGTGTGATGTTGAGTAGACGAACCACTGTTAGAGATTTTCCGGGATCTCCACCTTGAAAACTTTGAGCAGCAGCAAAGGGAACTAGACAAGTGTTCTTGATGCATTTTGAACCTATGTTTTACATTCCTCTCTATTTTCTATGCATGCTTGTTAATACTAAATCCTATGTGTCATCATCCTGTTCCATATTATTCCTTGCCATCTGGGTTCTGGTGTAGCTTATTAGTGAAGGTACGTCATGCTTAGTTGCTATGTCGGGAATGGAAGTGTCTATTGTTAATCTTGACTAATGGTTCAATTTAACATAATGATTATAAGGGATGGGTAATCTTTTTTAGCAATATGGAACCTAGGTGATCCAAGCAGGAGTATGGCAAGGGTGGTGTAGGTATGCACGTGTACTTGGTATAGTACTATGGTATTATAGTGTTACTTGCTTGGGATCACAAGAGTTAGTTTGTGGAGCGGCCACCTAGGAAAACAGCGTAAAGTACAGGTCTGATATGGGTAGGCTTGGTTGAGTATCAAGATGTTTTCCTAGTTTTGCGGGCAGTCAAGGGATGAGGACGGGATGATTTACTCTCGGACTCAGGCGATGGACGGTTTACTCCTAGCCACGGCGCCAGAGGGGGCTTCTATAGGAACAGTTTAATCCCGTAGTGGTAAAAGCTTAGCGTGGATTGTTTGCAAGCTGGGAAGCTCTTTGAAAGACCTTGTGGTGATCTCTTGGTCTCACACCTATGGTAGTGTGATTTGGGCAACATGGAGACTTTAGTCACTGACGGGTGACGGAATCACCAACTTATGGGTAAAGTTGTGCAACCTCTGCAGAGTGTCAAACTGTTATAACAGTCGTGCTCATGGTCATAAGTGGCCTGGATCCTCACACATTTAGGAGGGTGGTTTATGGGTAAACTTGGTGGGTAGCCAAGTTTGATTTGGGCAGTGTAACCCTTGATTGGCTACAAGTGGTGTAACCTGTAGTGTGGTTTCTTATGGGCGGTTTAACCCATGGTTGGCTACAGGCGGTGTAACATGTAGTGTGGTTTCCTATAGGCGGTTTAACCCATGATTGGCTATAGGCGATGTAACCTGTAGTGTTGGATAGATAAGATAACTTGGGAGAACTTTTCACTTAGTAAATAGGAGTGCTATTCAAATGGTCTTAGGTATAGTGCTCATTTATGCAAATGAACTATTGTGTTAGCCTTTCTTCTATTAAACTTGCATGTCATATTTTTCACCACTTGCTAAGTACGCATGTGCTCATCCTTGCTATTTTCCTTTGTTGTTATACTATAAAATGTTGCTCATAAGATGGAGAGATGGACTATATTGATGAAAACTACTACTAGGCAAGCGTGCTCCCGGTCGATTACCTGCGGTGTTATGGTGTCTTCCGCTGGTATTCTATGAGAGAGTCGTCCTTAGTCTTTAAAGACAATTTTTTATATAATAATCGTACGCTTCATTAATGACATGGCTTATATTATTATTCACTTTACTGTCGATACATGTGAAACTTATTCCTGGGTACACATATGATAAGCACTTGGTTTTGTCCTTAAAACCGGATGTGACATTCTCTCTCTCTCTGCCGAGCTCTCCTGCCGAGGTAGAGTCTTGTTGGAGCACCACACCGCCCCTAGTGCCACCTCCCTTTGTCGCCTCAATCGACCATCGCCATGTCCCCCCCCCCCCCCCCCACCTCAGCCCCGCTGATCGCCTTTTTTCTATCACCGCGACTGGTGGCGGCGCCTTGCTGCCCTCCCCACCAATCACCTCCACTACTTGGCCGGCCTTTCTCAAGCTTCCTTTTATGTCCGATAATGGAGGAGCTCTCTAGCAACCCTAAAACCTAACACCCTAACCCGTTGGAGGTCTCGTCAAAGATGGGGACAAAGCTCAAAGATATTATCAAAGTAGACAACTTGCTGCCCTATTACACAAAAAAGAATGATAGGAGTCATTGAAACACTCGAGTGTTCATACAAAAAAACACTCGAGTATGATATAGGAAATCTTATACAAAGATATCATATCAAATAATCTTATCTTACATAATTATTTTATCTAAATATCTTGTTTTGGTATAAGAAGTTGCTAATTTTTAGCTGATTGAAAGTTTGAGCAACTTTCAATCATCGTTTTGAGCTATCAGATCTAAATTTGACGGTTTATAATCTATTATATATATATTAAGCAACAAAAAGAGTCACCACGTTCGTTCTCAAGCATAGAAATTCCCACATTAATCAAGAAGAAAAGAAAAAGAAAAAAAATTATCCACCACTATGATTATGAAAAAAATTAGACCAAAATACCCTATTTATCTATTATATATATATATATATATATATATATATATAAGCAACAAAAGAAGTCACCACGTTCGCTCTCTAAGCCATAAAAATTCCCACATTAATCAGAAAAGAAAAGAAAAAGAAAAATTATCCACCACTATTATTATGAAAAAATTAGACCAAAATACCCTATTTATTTTATAAATTACCCATTACAACTATTATTAAAAGGGACTTGCTAATTTTCAGCTGCTTCAAAGTTTGACTAACTTTCAATTACCATTTTGAGCCATCGGATATAGATCCAAAGATTTATAATTATTATAGAAATAATCTTACAAAATAAAAATTAAAACACAAAACAACAAACCAATGACTAAAACCTTTCAGTCATTTGAAAGGTAGGAAACATGTTATCGAAAAGGAAGTTAAAAAACTAATGTTACAACCATTATTAAAAAAAGTTAAAAAACTAATGTCATGGTTGTTTCTTGCATAATGAAGATTATGCATTGCGTGCGTGGCGTGGACTCCACATATTGCGTTGGTATAGTGAGATAGACAATGTTCATCCGTCACGTATCGGAGAGCACATGTGGGTGTGTTCAATAATTCCCAGTTTTCATATTGAAGGGGTTAGACAGCACTTGAAGGGGAAAAAAAAAAGTTTGTATTATGGTACTACATTGAAACTTCAATGTAGTATGTCATCATCTGACCGTTTATTTAGCAAGACATCAAAGTAATTTGGTATCAAAACGTTTTATCAAAATCATGTCCCAGGCTCGTACGCCGCCGAGTCTCCGCTGCCTCCGACTCCGGACTTCGACAGACCGGCCATTCTCGACTCTAACGCAACCGCCGATTCCGGCATCCTCGCATGCTACACGATTTGTTCTTCCGCTATCCTCGTAAGGCCGGCCGTCGCTTCCAACAAATCTTCGCATACCAGCGCGATTTGTTCTCTCGGCCGGCGCAATTTGTTCTCCCGGCGGGTACAGGCAGGCAAAGCGTAGGGAAGTAGTAAGACCTACTGACGGCCGGGAACAGCATCACCGGCGGCGGTGGCTCGCCGCTGTTCGCGACGGAGAAACCAGCGCGGATGGCAGCGTACGCGTACTGGCTGTTCGCGTGCACGATCTTCGTGGGGGTGCTCCTGATATGGCTGTACAGTGCCACGCACGTGCCGCCGAGGAGTAGCGGCGCGCGGCGGTGGGCGTGGCTCGGACTCTCCGCCGCGGAGCTCTGATTTGGATTCAACTGGCTGCTGACGCTGTCCGTCTGTTGAAGTGATTAATTTTTATTTTATTTTGATAAATAATGGGTGATTTAATTTATCTAAAAACAATAAAATTACAGTTGTAATTATTTTCTCTATAATACCTCTACTTATTTCATACTACTTCACAAAATTAATTCATATTAATTAATAGATCGATGTAGTATAAATAGATCAAAACTAATTAATTCATATTAATTAATAGATCGATGTAGTATAAATAGATCAAAACTGTTGGATAGAGGAAAATAAATGATTCATATTGATTTTAGCCCATTGTAAAGGTGCTAAAAAAAATAGGTAATCAACAGCAATGAAGGTAAAGCAAATGCAAGCATCGGTTGGCCGAGTGCATTGTCAATATGCAGTGCAGTCTACCAGGAACCATAGCCGGGTGACCAAGGAAATGAATCCAGCATCGGCAGGTCTAGACGATTGGTATCCCAAATTCAGATGGGCTGGTGACTGAGTCACATAAACAATTACAAATATATAGTTTTATTTATTACTTTTTCTTCGCTAATCGGGTTACTAGAAGGGTAACCAGTAAAAACGTATATTTGCTTGCCTCCATTGCTGTTGTAATTGTTAAGTCTGTGACACAATGAATATAACTCGACTTTGGTATGGTGTTTACTGATAAATGTTAAACTGCTAATTGAATCGAAAAAGAAACTCGAATACCTAGAAAACAAAAACTATTTGTTCGGACACAAGAAGGGTAACCAGTAAAAACATATTTTCATACCTGATTCCTTCGGTGATTATAAAATTGGTTGTTTTATGGTACAAATACAACACAACTCTAGTGTGGTGTTCATTGTAAATGTTAAATTGGTAATTGAACCAAAACAAAAACTCAAAGACATGGAAGAAGAAACTATTTGCATCAATATTAAAGCAGGGTCTAACTAACGTTAATCCGATGGACCACTGTCAATAATGCCCCTAGCTATTGAATAATCTATTGGGATGCTGAGTGTTCTAGAGCGCAAATGGTTTGATTTTAATAATTTGACTGCCTCTAGAAAAAAAATAAAACTTTATCTCATATTTAGCAAATTAAAGGGGATGAATGTTGTAATGCCTAAAAAACCTGATGAATATGAGAGGAACTAAAAAACCTGATGAAAATGAGAGGAACGAAGAACAGAAGCCCCTACAGAGGGCCTCTTCCCGAGATCTCCTATATAAAGAGCATTGATGTGAGCAAGGATCGTATCATAGTGTGGTATGATGTAACTATGTTTGTGTCGATGATACATATCATCGGGGTACCTTATAGATAAGGAAAGCAAAGTAGACTCCTACTAGAATAAGAACAGTAGACCGACTAGGACTCCGCCATGTAACCTTGTTCCGTCGGATATATAAGAAGGGGCAGGGGTCCTCCTCAAGGGACAAGTTCTCAAGTAGACAAACCATAGCACAATTAGACAAAGCTCAATTAGATTAGACACAACTAGACATCATCATCTAGGTCTATCCTCATTGTCTAGATCTATGATCTAGACATATTAACACAAATATCACAAAACACAGGACGTAGGGTTATTATCCTCTGGGAGGCCCGAACCTGTTTAAATCGGTGTCTTGTCTTATCATCGTCTCTCGATCTTATGCATATCCCTGTCCTACATATAAATCCACATAGGTGAACTACCATATGTCTATTGCCAAGATTAAGTATCGACAGTTGAAGCGCCAAGAAGGGGCAGCGCGGTGGTCGACATGTTGAGTTCGATGGTTTCAATCTACTACTTCAAGATTTCATCGCGAGCAGACCGGCGTTGAAGCGCACGAGTCGCCACGTTTTTAAAAGATTTCTTCTTCAAGATCTAATCACGAGTAGACTGATGTTGAAACATCGTGTCATCGTACATATCATCACGTCTTTATCAAGATGGCGCCCAACAAACTGATGACGACACCTTCAATGAGGATGACCGCTATTCAGCGATATTATCCATTACGACGATGCTTCTGACAACTTGATGCTTCGGCGGATTCCGACAACTCGGTGACATCGCCGTGATTGGTTCGACCGCTCACGGCCACATGTACATGCCCGGAGGCTACTCCGCCTTCACCTGGCCACTTGGCTACTCGGCTGCTCGATGACGTCTTCGACGACTCAGTGTATCGGCAATCACCGCGACTTGGTCACTCTGCGACATCACATCTACTCGGTCACTCGGCGACATCGCCTCGATTCGATCACTCGGGGACATCGCCTCGACTCGATCACTCGGCGACATCGCTGCACTATGATGACTCGGCGACATTGCTACACTACTCGGTGACACCATCAATGACTTGGCACTTTGAGTTTTCACCCATTTGGTTAATCGACGGCGCCTTCGACTACTTGAACAGTTTGATGTGTCGGTAAACCACTCGGCGTCTCGACAATCCGACTACTTGGCGACACAAGCCAACCACTCCGAGCTTCAATGTCCCGGCGATATGATGGCTTGACTTCGACGTTCGACCACTCGCCAATCGCATCGACATGCTCGGGGGGCTCATCTTCAACTCGCCGAATAACAAAGCTAAGTATATTTATACTTTCTCGATTTATTTTTTGAGATTTTGGGCTCATTTCCTTCATTCTTTTTCCCTACGACCATTTATCTCTATTTTCTAAGCAGAAGGTCGTATAATTTTTGATGAGTAAAGTTGGGCTTTTTAATCAGTGCTCTTATTTGTGACTTTGTTCATCTTTTTATTGCCTCGGTTCTGTAATCTTTTGCATTAAACAATCGAGCCAGGGGGCTATTTGTGTATCTATACACGTGTTCTTCCACTTTTTTGTGAATCTAGCAGTACATATGTTGGTCGGTGACCTTTCAGTAGTGCCTCGGCCCTGACACCATATGACCCATATCGGTCGGTGACCTTTCAGTAGTGCTTTAGCCCTGACACCATATGACCCATGTCGTCCGTTCTAGTTTCACCTCTTTTTTGGCTTCTGCCTTGACCGATATATTGCATTTTATTCGCGATTTGGTATTTTTTTTGGTCTTACGCCGACAAGCAACTAAGGCATAAAACTTCTTTGCTATGCGACAGACTGCCACTACACTAAACCCAGAGTCAAAGTTGTGAGAGGTCATGTGTCGATTGGTTCTGATTGCTATGCAAGAATAATTATGACCAATATTGTTGTGGCAGACCGAGCTTCGAGTTTTTTATATTTTGTCCTAAGTAACCTATGGTGGGTCAGTCTGGTTGCTAATGCACGAATACGTTGCTATGCACCGGTCGGTCTAACTACAGGAGAAAAATGGATACATACTTGACTTTTCAGTCGACTGATTTGTTTGGCTTATAAAAATAAGTTTTCAAACATACAATGTTAATTATAACTAATTATTCTAATTTTTGTTATTGTCAAGAACATTTATGACGGATAGGTGGATACACCACTCGATACAGAGTGATTTTCTCACCTTCATCGGTCGGCTTACAACACCGACTGCCTTCATCGGTCGGCTACTCCAGTTCCGACTGCCTTCATCGGTCGGCCACGCCAGCTTCGATCGCCTTCATCGGTCGGTTTACAGCTCTGACCGCTTTCATCGGTCGGCTACACCAGTTTCGACTGCCGCCATTGATCTGCCATATCATATTTAATCGTCACCATCGGTCGGCCACATGTCAGAATGTCGGTTTTACTCGGTCACCAGGACTTGGATTGATTCCTACTTCATCAGCGGTCGGCAACTACAACAACCTTGACTGCTTTCTTCACTCGACCTTATCGTCATGAGTTAAGTACCGCTGCCACTCGGACAATATTCTGAGTTGAGCGCGGCTGTCACTCATAACTGCGATTGTCTCGGGGGCTTCTTTGAAGAGAAGCACTCTCCATCTGTGGGATACTTGCTTTACGGGTATCCTCATACAAGACTAAGTCGGTAGCCGAACGAGTACTTCATCAACAATGAAGCCGACCGACTCGGCTTGGAGCACAAGGCATTTAGAGATAGACTTTCTATATAAATCCTTAAGAGTTACAACTAGGACTCTTCATGTACCCACTGCCGACCAGATATATAAGGCGGCAGGGTACCCTCCCGATCGAGGGGGAGAGCGACAACAATTAGACAAGTGACACAAGTTGCACAACATCAATATAATACACAGAACACAGGACATAGGGTTTTTACTCTCATCGAGAGGGCCTGAACCTGTATAACTCGGCGTCTTGTGTAACCATCGTAGTTCTTAGTCTCTACGTAGCCCTATATATTTACTGCCGATCTCAAGCTTTGACAGTTGGCGCGCCAGGAAGGGGACAAGGCTCGCCGGGATTCTCCGTCGACTACGATGGCCGAAATTCCCACCATCCAGTACTCGCCGGACTTCAAGATCTCCTTCGGATCGCTCGACTTCACGGTCAGCAACAACGGAGCCCTAGGTCTGGAAAACCACAGATCCGACTCGGTCGCAGCCAGCTCCATGGCATGATCACCGAGGTCGTCTGACATGATCCCCATATTGGTCCCACTCGGATCCGAGGAGGAAGATCCTTCCTTTGCGAATGATTCAAAGTCGGATCGGTCCTTTGATGAGGACTCGATCGGATCAGCTTACCCATATCCCCATACTATCAACATGGTGGATATAGTAGATCCTGCAGAGGGGTACCACGAAGGTGACCAATATGATGACCTAGACGATGGTCATGAACAAGAACCGATCGAAGAAATTCCACGAGATGAAAACCCTCCAGCTAATGATCTATCGGTCGGTCACCGCCGTCGACCAAGAGGGTCGCGCGGTTCACGCAATGCACGCCGACTGGATCTCGGCCCCGATCTTGAATTGGATGGTGTCGAGGTCTACCACACCCCTCAGAACAACATCACTGGGGCCAAGACATTTCTTGACACTCTAATGGTCGATGCGCATTATCAGACTCCTATGATGCAGAAGGCGGTGGCTATGCTGAAGGCTGCAGCAGCTCAAGATGCTGCAAAGTCTCAGTCGGTCAGAAGTTCTAGCCATAGATCTTCACGAGGTTGGCATAGGCATGAAGATTTGAAAAATTCTCTCAGTATCCCTGATGGACGAGACACCATCAACTCTCAATATGAAGAACACGCTTGGGATAACCGACGCTATGAGGAAGAACTGTTGGAGGAAAATAACACTCTTGCCATCCCAAACCCTAGAAGGATGGTTAAGTACATCTCTGTACATGGGCCTCTATGGGCCAGATATGCACAGCCATATGGGCTTAATACAATACTCTAACACCCCCCCCCCTGCAGTCGGAACTACCGGCGTAGCGGAGTTCAATACTGGCCAAGAAAAAAAAGGACTACACCCCCTCCCCCCCCCCCCCCCCCCCCCCCCCCCCGTAGTCACAACTAGCCACTAGCAATGTTGAGACTGGACCGAAACTCTGAGAACATCGAGGAGGGGAGACCCTTGGTGAAGATGTCGGTGAACTGTGAAGTGGTCGGGACATGGAGAACCCGAACCTGACCAACGGCGACTCGGTCCCGAACAAAGTGAAGGTCGATCTCCACATGCTTCGTCTGCTGATGCTGAACTGGGTTGGTGGAGAGGTATACAACGTTGACGTTGTCGTAATAGACAAGCATGCTCCGGGCCAGGGGGCTATGAAACTCCTCCAAGAGCTGCCGTAGCCAAGACACCTCAGCCACGTCGTTGGCAACCGCCCGATACTCTGTCTCGGCACTGGAGCAGGAGACCACGGGCTGCCGCTTGGACGACCAGGAGACCAGGTTGCCGCCGAGGAAGACGGCATAGCCGGAAGTGGACCAATGAGTGTCGGGACACCCGGCCCAGTCGGCGTCGTTGTAGACGACGAGCTCGGTGGAAGGGGCCCAGTGAAGAACCAAGCCGTAGTCAATAGTACTGCGGACATAACACAACAGACACTTCAGAGCAGTGAGATGTGACTCCCGGGGATCATGCATATGAAGGCAGATTTGCTGGATGGCATAAGTGATGTCCGGCCTGGTGAAGGTGAGGTACTGAAGAGCCCCAGCAAGGCTCCTATAAGCAGTCGGGTTAGCAACCGGAGAACCTGCGTCCGCTGAGAGCTTCCCCTGAGTGTCGACCGGAGTGGAGCAGGGCTTGCAGTCAGTCATCCCAGCCCGCTCTAGGATATCAAGAGCATACTGCCGCTGGTGAAGAAAGAGGTCAGAGGGACGAGGCTCAACAGTGACACCCAGGAAGTGATGGAGCACACCTAGATCTTTCATAGCAAACTCACGCTGCAATGATTGAATGATACTCTGAAGCAGGGCCTGGCTCGAAGAAGTGAGGATGATGTCATCCACATAGAGCAGTAGGTAAGCAGCCTCAGAGCCCCGGCGGTAGACAAACAGAGAAGTGTCAGACTTGCACTCGGCGAAGCCCAACATGGCTAAGAACATGGCAAACCGAGAGTACCACGCCCGAGGCGCCTGCTTTAGGCCATACAACGACTTGTTGAGGCGGCATACGAGATCCGGACGACTGGAGTCCACAAACCCTGCTAGCTGACTGCAGTAGACTGTCTCGGTCAGAGTGCCATGTAGAAAGGCATTCTTTACGTCAAGCTGATGCACGGGCTAGGAGCGGGAGAGAGCCAGTGAGAGAACCGTGCGCACTGTGGTCGGCTTCACCACCGGACTGAAAGTATCATCGTAGTACACTCCAGGGCGCTGGGTGAAGCCCCGAAGAACCCAACGAGCCTTGTAGCGCTCCAGAGAGCCGTCAGCCCGAAGCTTGTGCGTCCAGATCCACTTGCCAGTGACCACATTGCAACCAGACGGACGTTGTACATGCTCCCATGTCTGGTTGGCAAGGAGAGCCACGTACTCCTCCTCCATAGCCCGACACCAGTGAGGATCCGCCAAGGCATCACAGACGGAGGAGGGCACGGGTGAGACACCTAGCTCTGCGCCAACGGTAGAGAGGACACCCGCCGCCCGTCGTGTCACCATGGGATGAGTGTGCCCGGGATCCCGATGGACGACAGACGGGTGGTACACTGCCGGGTCGCGGCGAGAGTGAGCCCGAGAGCGCACTGTTGGCTCAGGCGGAGGCGGTGGTGGCAGAGAGACCACCGGCTCAGGTAGAGGCGGTGGTGGCAGAGAGACCACCGGCTCTAGGACCGGCGCTGCCCGACGCCTGTAGACCTGCACTGGCTCGGTGAAGCGGGCAGCCAAACCCGGAGGCTCCCGTAGCGCAGGGAGTGGCGACGGGGCCGCGCGTGGCGCATGCGAAGTCTATGATGCCGCGCATGGCATGGTAGAAGGCTCCGGGGCCGCGTGTGGCGCAGGCGAAGACTCCGGTGCCACGCGTGGCGCAGGCGAAGACGTCGGTGCCATGGGTGGCGCGGTAGTGGGCTCCGTGGCCGCGTGTGACACATCTGAGATCGCCGGGGAACCTACTGGAAATGGGTAAACAGAAATAGGAGGTTGGACCACTGGGTTAGTCGGAAAAACGGAGTATGGGAGGTGGAGTATGGGAAGTCGGACTCGTCAAACACGACGTGTCGGGAGATGAGGACGTGGCGGGAGGTAACGTCGAAGCAACGGTATCCCTTGTGGTCAGGGGAGTACCCGAGGAAGACACACCTAGTCGAGCGAGGCGCGAGCTTGTGAGGAGCAGTGGTGGAGGTGTTAGGATAGCAGGCGCACCCGAAGACCCGAAGGTGATCATACATAGGTAGGGTGCGGAACAGGGCGTGGTGAGGACTGGGAGCAGGTGAGGCCATGGAGGGAAGGCGGTTGAGAAGGTAGGTGGCTGTGTATAGACCTTCGGCCCAGAAGCAGGCAGGAAGGGAGGCCTGGAGGAGAAGGGTGCGCACGACATTGTTCATGGTGTGAATCATCCGCTCAGCCTTGCCGTTCTGAGGCGAGGTGTACGGGCATGACATGCGCAGGTGAACACCGCGAGAGAGGACGAAGTCACGAGAGGCACGGTTGTCGAACTCACGGCCGTTGTCACACTGGACGGCCTTGACGGTGAGCCCGAACTGAGTGGAGACCTAGGCAAAGAAATTGAGGAGGGTGGGGAAGGTGTCAGACTTGGTACGTAGCGGGAAAGTCCAAGAGTAATGAGAGAAATCATCCACAATCACTAAGTAATATCTATAGCTAGACATACTGATGACAGGAGAAGTCCACAAATCACAGTGAATGAGCTCAAAAACATGACGCGCATGCGAAGACGATGAAGAAAAAGGAAATCTAACATGACGACCTAACTGACACGCATGACAGAAGTGCCCATCAGAAGCCGGAGTACAATGAAGATCGGTACTACGACTGAGACGGGCAAACACGTCGCGGCCGGGATGCCCAAGCCGGCGGTGCCAAGTCATGGAAGATGGGGTGGTCACAAAAGCAGCGGAAGTAGGAGGCAACAATCAAGAAACGGAAACAGGAAGGCGAAGGGTGTAAAGGGGCCCCGTGCTATCGCAGTGGAGGAGCGAGCGCTGGGAAGTCAAATCCTTCACAGTAAGACCAGAAGAATCAAATTCCATAGTGCAAGAGTTGTCAGCAGTAAACTGGCAAATGGAAAGAAGGTTATGAACCATCTGTGGGGTAACAAGAACACTCGGAAGACGAAAAGACCCAGAAGCAGATCCCACCGAGGTGACAGGAAGGCAAGTGTCATTGCCTACCATGATGGAGGACGGACACGAGGGAGGAGGGGAGTGGACGGAGGATAAAATACCAGCGTCAAGCGTGGTGTGGTACGAGGCACCCGAGTCGGCGATCCACTCTATGTTGACCGGCGAGGTCAGCCCCATGGTGCTGAAGGACTGAGGCAAAGCCACCAGGCCCCACCCCCCTGGCGCAGGCAAAGACCATCCCCCAGGCCAGGTTGATGGGTGAGGGGCCGGAGCTGGAGCGGTCCAAGGCGGTGAGCTCGCAGGCGGATACTGGGGAGCCAGAGCAGTAGGACCACGCTGACGGCGCCCCCGGCAATGGGGAGCGCCATGGCCTCCACCCCCTAGTGGGCGTAGCACTAAGGAGGGAGGTGGCGGGTGGAGTAGTGGAGGTCTGCACGGCCACGGCCGACACGGCGGCGGCGGTAACCTGCCTGGCAGTGGCCTGAGCGGCGACGGCCTATGCGGTGACAAAGCCCGCGGCAGCGGCGGCCTGCATGGTGACAAAGCCCGCGGCAGCGGCGGCGGGGCCCGTGACGGCGGCCTGCGCAGTCTGCTAGGCGGCGGCCAGTGTGGTGGCGGCCCGCGCGGCGACGACGACCGGCGCGACGGGGAGAGGGGTAGGCCTAGCGGCGGTGACCCCGGGCAGCACGGTGAGGCCCCCGACGAGTGTCGATGACGTGGCGAGGCCCACGGCGGCCAGGGTAGGCGCGCCCGTAGCTGTAGCGGCCCGGGGCAACACGCTCGCTGCAGTAGCAGTCTGAGGCAACACGGCCAGCGGCGGTAGGGTGGCGGGGCCCGCGGCGAGCAGCGACAGGGTGGTTCCTGCGGCGGCCAGCAGCGGCGCGGCGAGGCACACAGCAGCAGCAGTCCCAGCAGAGGCAGGGGCGAGCTCTGGCACGACGGCACCAGCAGTGAGGCGGCGTGGAGCACCGGCGGCGGCCACCGGAGCAGCACCAGCGGCAGCCAGATCGGCACCACCGTCAGTCAGCGCGGCCAGAGCGGACCGCGCGGTGGCGACGGCGACGGCGGCAGCAGGGGCACGCATGGCGGCCGCGGCCGGGCCCACGACAGCGGCGGCTGGGCCCACAGCGCCAGCACTAGCCCAATCTTCGGTGGCCAGAACAGTGGTGGGGCCCTTAGCTGACACTGTTGGGCCCACGATGGTAGGCCTCTGGCCCACAGTGGTAGATGGACCCGCCAGGGCCAGATCTGGGCCCGGCATGGCCGGATCTGGCCCGGCGGGCCTAGTAGCGGCGGCGGCGCGCGTGCTCGCCCCCGCGCCCAAGGAGGCAGCAGCGGCAGTGACGGAGGAGCCCGCGCCCGTGCCCGCGCGCACGCCCATGGGGGCAGCGGTGGCAGCGGCGAGATCCGCGGGCGGCGGCGGATAGACGAGCGCGGCGGTGTAGGATGGAGGGGAGAGGGGAGGTAAGGAGGAGAGGGAGGGAGGAGGTGGCTGGCGGCCGGCCATGGTCGGCGGCGGTGGCTGGGCGGCAGCGGCTGGCCGACAGCTGTGCTGGTGAGGGAGGGAGGGAGGGGAGAGAGGAGGTTGGAAACCCTAGCTCTATACCATGTTGGAGGAAAATAACACTCTTGCCATTCCAAACCCTAGAAGGATGGTTAAGTACATCTCTGTACATGATCCCCATATTGGTCCCACTCGGATCTGAGGAGGAAGATCCTTCCTTCGCGAACGATTCAAAGTCGGATTGGTCCTTTGATGAGGACTCGGTCGGATCAGCTTACCCATATCCCCATACTGTCAACATGGTGGATATAGTAGATCCTGCAGAGGGGGACCACGAAGGTGACCAAGATGATGACCTAGAAGATGGTCATGAAGAAGAACCGATCGAAGAAATTCCACAGGATGAAAACCCTCCAGCTAATGATCTATCGGTCGGTCACCGCCGTCGACCAAGAGGGTTGCGCGGTTCACGCAACGCATGCCGACTAGATCTTGGCCCCGATCATGAAGTGGATGGTATCAAGGTCTACCACACCCCTCAGAACAACATCACTGGGGCCAAGACATTGCTCGACACTCTAATGGTCGATGCGCATTATCAGACTCCTGCGATGCAGAAGGCGGTGGCTATGCTGAAGGCTGCTGTAGCTCAAGATGCTGCAAAGTCTCAGTCGGTCACAAGTTCTAGCCACGCATCTTCGCAAGGTCGGCATAGGCGTGAAGATTTGAGAAATTCTCTCAGTATCTGTGATGGACGAGACACTATCAACTCTCATTATGAAGAACGCGCTCGGGATAACCGATGCTATGAGGAAGAACGATGTGATCGGAGGATGGAATACCGCCGGGGTGACCAACGGGACAACCGACGAGAGGACCACAAAGATCCTCCTCCAAGGGAAGATCGTCGGGACGACCGACGGGACAACCGATGAGAGGACCGTCAAGATCCTCCTCCAAGAGATAACCGCGACGATCGTCGTCGACGTGACAATCGGGATTGGCGCGATAACAATAACAATGATAATGGACAACGTTGTCACGATGATGATGTTGGTCCACAACACAGCCGCCGCCCAACTTCGTCCCCAAACCGACATAGGCGGTCGCCAACACCAACCGATGATGAGATCGATGTCATCAAAGCTTACATCCCTAGGCTTCGCATAGCTCAATGGCCAAAAGGATTCAAACTGGTCCCCATCGAAAAATACGATGGTCAGACCAACCACCGAGAGTGGCTGCAGCTCTACAGCAAGGCGATTCGGTCGGCTGGAGGTGATTCATACGTAATGGCAAATTACCTTCCAGTCTGCCTGGATCCAGCCGTTCGGATATGGCTCACGTCTCTTCCAGAGGAGTCAATCATGTCTTGGGGAGCCCTCAACAAGAAGCTCATAGAAAGCTTCCAAGCTACCTGCAACCGACCGGGCAACCACTTTGACCTTACTCAGATCAAGCAGAAGATCGATGAACCCCTTCGCGATTACATCAAGCGTTTCTGCGCTAAGAAGACCGAGATCCCCAATCATTGTTGCCTTCCAAGGAGGCATCTGCAGTGATGATTTGGTCTGAGAGATCGGTCGGAGGAATCATGACCTCAAGCTGACCGCTCGGGAGTGCTTCGAGATTGCTGATAAATTTGCATCAGGAGAGTCGGTATTAGATGACATCCGGGGAAAGGTAAGGAGAAGCGGTCGGACAAGCCCAAATCCTCCAAGAAGGACAAGAAGAGGAAGTTTGACAACACGGTTCACACGGTGGACCGATTCCAGAAGAACCCTCAAACAAACCAACCGTCCACGGATGAGCTGCTGAGTGGCCCATGTCTTTTGCACCCAAAGGGGAACCACAAAGCAAAGGATTGCTATTGGCTGAAGGGTTTTGCAACAACTGCACTTAAGGTTGCCAAAGATCCCCCGAGGTGCAATAGAAAAGACAAAACCAAGGACGATGATGACAAGGACGACTGAGGAGAATTCCAGGAGCCCCGCAAGGAAGTCAACTTCATCTTCGGAGGCCCGGATGCCTATGTGTCCAAGCGGAAGCAGAAGTTGGAACTTCGGGAGATCAACTCGGTGGAACCAGCTATGCCTCAATTCATGAGGTGGTCTGAAATACCAATCACTTTTGATCGGTCGGACCACCCCAAGCATTTACTGAAACCAGGTCGATACCCACTGGTGCTTGCTGCCACGATGAAGGAGTTTAAGTTCAACAAAGTACTCATTAATGGAGGAAGCAGTTTGGACTTAATCTTCACCAAGACTCTTCAAGAGCTCGGTCTGTTAGTCAATGACCTTCAGCTGAGTTCTTCACCTTTTCATGGGATTGTGCCCTGCAAGACATCAGTTCCTATTGGACAAATCAGTCTGTCGGTCACCTTTGGTACCCGTGAGAGCTTCAGAACCGAGCGCATTCTCTTTCAGGTGGCAGATTTCGACTCGGCATACCATGCTATCATCGGTCGATCGGCGATGGCTAAATTCAGGGCAGTCCCGCATTATCCATATTTCACCCTCAAGATGCCAGGCCCGAACGGAATAATCTCTCTCCACTCTGATCTTTGGAATTCTTTCAATTGCGATGTACTGAGTTGTGAGATGGCCACTAAACAGTTGATGTTGTCCGACCAAAAGGAGATCCAGAGGGCAGTCGGCATGGAGGAGTAGACTGAAGCAGCGGTTCCAACGGAGAAGCCTGCCAAGGACAAGATCCAGACCGATCACATCCAAACCAAGGAGATCATGCTAGATTCAGAATACCTTGATAAGGTTACTTATGCTGGGGCCAACCTTGACGAGAAATAGGAACTCACACTCACTCTTTTCCTCCAGGGAAATAGGGACATCTTTGTATGGAAACCATCTGACATGCCGGGAGTTCCTAGGGAAAAGATTGAGCATGAATTAAGGGTACCTCCTGGGGCTACCCCTGTTCGTCAGAGGCTTAGAAGATTCACGCAAGATCACAAGGATGCCATGAAGAAGGAGGTAGTTAGATTATTAGATGCTAAGTTTATAAAGGAGGTGTATCATCCCGACTGGTTAGTCAATCTAGTCCTTGTACCTAAGAAGAATAAAGAGTGGAGGATGTGTGTCGATTATACCGATCTCAACAAGATCTGTCCTAAGGACCCCTGCGCTCTTCCTCGTATAGATCAGATTGTAGACTCAACAGCCGGGTGTGAGCTTTTAAGCTTTCTGGATACTTATTCAGGCTATCACCAGATCCCGCTGAAAGTCGAAGATCAGATCAAGACTTCCTTTATAACACCCTTCGGCGCCTATTGCTATATTACTATGCCATTCGGTCTGAAGAACGCTGGCGTGACTTTTCAACGAGGTATTCAATGCTGCCTTGCTGCTCAGATCGGTCGTAGCACAGAAGCATATGTTGATGACATCGTCGTCAAGACCCGGAACATCGAAGACCTTCTTTCTGACCTGGCAGAAACCTTTGACAATCTTAGGCATTATTCAATGAAGCTGAATCCTAAGAAGTGTGTTTTTGGGGTTCCTTCAGGAAAGCTACTCGGTTACATCATTTTGAAACAAGGTGTAGAGGCTAACCCGGATAAAATCAAGGCGATCCTTGATATGGGGCCACCTAATTCTCAAAGGGACGTTCAGAAGCTGATCGGATGCATGGCATCCTTGAGTTGCTTTATTTCCTGACTGGGGGTTAGGGGGTTACCACTTTTCCGACTGCTTAAAAAGCAGGACAACTTCGTTTGGACCAAAGAGGCGTAGTCGACATTGGATGAATTGAAGATTCACCTCAGCAATATTCCAGTATTGGTGCCTCTAGAGCCTGGAGAAAAACTTCAACTTTACATATCAGCCACAACTCAAGTTGTGAGTACTGTTTTAACAGTCGACCGAGAAGAAGAGGGACATATACAAAAAGTACAACACCCGGTCTATTTTGTGAGTGAGGACCTTGGACCCTCCAAAGCAAGATATCAACAGATTTTGAAATTGTTGTATGCATTGTTGATCAACTCCAGGAAGTTGAAGCACTATTTTCAAGATCATCCGATCGAAGTCCAGACCTCCTTTGCACTCGGCACAGTGCTGCAAAATCGAGAAGCCGAAGGAAAAATTGCCAAGTGGGCAGTCGAACTTGGTCAATATACCATTACATTCGCGCCTCGGTCGGCTATAAAGGGACAAGAATTAGCTGATTTCGTTGCCGAGTGGACAGAGATTCAAAATCCTCCTACTGCACAAGATGTCGAGTACTAGAAAATGTACTTCGATGGATCTCTTCAGTTACAAGGTGCTAGAGCAGGAGTCATGTTTATCTCACCCACCAGAGAGAAGCTTTGATATGTTCTTTAGGTTATATTTTGCGTGTCTAATAACGTTGCGGAGTATGAAGCCCTCCTGCACGGTCTGCGCATTGTCGCATCACTCGGCATCAAGCGCCTTGACGTCTTTGGTGACTCAGCTCTAGTTATTAATCAGGTCACTAAGGATTGGAACTGTGTAGATGACAATATGAGTGCTTATTGCTAGGAAGTACGAAAGCTCGAAGACAAATTCGATGGATTGAAGTTCACACATGTTCTTCGAGACAATAACCAGGCGGCTGATGAGTTGGCTAAGATGGGATCATCTCGGTCTGAAGGCCTGCCGGGTGTTTTCTTACACACTCTTGATTCGCCCACAATCTCTCTTCGGTCGGATGTCTTAACGAGCATTGTTGTTGACCTTGTTAGCGATGACAGCATGGAGGCCGACTGGCGCGATCCACTCATCCAGTATTTGGACAAGGGTACACTGCCTTCGGATCCTAATAAGCAACAGATATTGGAGACTCGATGTCGAGGATATCTATTGGTGGGAGACCAAATCTATAAAAGAGAAGGTTCAAACATCTTGATGTGATGCATCTCGATACCAGAAGGCCAAAAGTTGATAGAAGAAATTCATTCTGGGATATGTGGCAATCATGCAGCTTTCAAGACTTTGGTCGGCAAAGCTTTCCGGCAAGGGTTTTATTGGTCCACAGCGGTCGAAGATGCACACGAGGTCGTTTGGAAGTGTGAAGGTTGTCAATTCTTCACTCAACAAACGCATGTGCCATCACAGCAACTTCAGATGATACCTTTGACTTGGCCCTTTGCTGTCTGGGGGCTTGATATTGTCGGTCCTTTCAAGAAAGCATCAGGCGGGTTCACTTATTTGTTTGTTGCTATTGATAGATTCACCAAGTGGATCGAAGCAAAGCCGGTCGGCAAGATAAGAAGGCGATCGAGTTTGTCAAGGATGTCTTCACTCGGTTTGGGGTTCCTCATGATATCATCACCGATAATGGCACTCAATTCACATCAGTGGAGTTCCGTGACTTTGCCGATGAGATGGGAATAAAAATCCACTTTACATCAGTGGCTCATCCTCAAAGCAATGGGCAGGTCGAACGGGCCAATGGTATGATTCTTCAAGGGTTGAAGCCGCAGATATTCGACAAACTAAAACCTTATGCCGGTCGGTGGGTCAAAGAATTGCCTTCAGTTCTTTGGGGGCTTCGCACAAACACCAGTCGGGCTACTGGTCAGTCACCTTTCTCATTGGTCTATGGCTCAGAGGCTATGCTGCCGACCGAGGTCAGTCAGGTTTCGGCACGAGTTCAAGCGTATGATGAGCAACTTTCTGAGGAGAACTGAGAGGTTGATTTGATTGCAGCAGAGGAGTTGCGTGATCATGCTCTGTTTTGGACGGCACTCTACCAGCAAGGCTTGCGTCGTTATTATGATAAAAACGTACGCAATCGCCAATTCCAAGTTGGAGATTTAGTGCTTCGCCGAGTGCAGTCAATAAAGAATCAACATAAGCTTTCTCTAAAGTGGGAGGGACCATATGTGGTAAAAGAAGTTACTCGCCCGGGGGCTTACTGACTGATGTATGAAGACGGCGTTGATATACCAAACTCCTGGAACATAAATCAGCTACGTCGTTTCTATACTTAGTTATTCTTTGGTCTTTTTGATGAAAGATTTTTTGATGATTTTCATTCTATATTGTCTCAATTCCTTAATTTATTCTATTAAACAATGGAGCTAGAGGGCTAGTAGTAATGTCCCACCTTGGTCTAACCTTATTTTGGTTTTGGACTATTTTCTGACCGATTTTTTAATATGGTCTTTACTCTTTTGGTCTAACGCCTATGCATCATGGTTATACACTTTATACTGCACATCAGACTACCACTACACTAAACCCAGAGCCAAAGTGCGAGAGGTCATGTGTCGATTGGTCGACTCTGCTTGTTACGTGGTTACGAGTCACAACCTAATATGTTATGGCAGACCGATGCAATTCTTGTTTCTCATAATAGAAATGTACTTTTGATATTTTTATCAGACTTCTAAGCTATTCAGCATGAGATTAATTTACATACAAGAAACATTGTAATATTACATAGATACTACTAATGTTCTTTACTATTACAGGATTACAGCTCCTTTGAAGGAGAAGAGTCAGCCCACAGTTCAACCTCTAGAGTTGCTGGAGGAGTAGGCACGGTCGGATTAATCTCTATGTTGTCGACCAAGGTCTGGGAAGTCTCCAGCATGGAATCCAAGAGCAGCTGGCATTGGTCGTCGGTCAGGTCTGGGTTGAAGCCCTCCTTGATCTTGTCGAATGGCAGAGCAGGAGACCAAAATTGGCAAATCGCCAGAACCTGACTCCCGGCTTCGGTCGCCACTCGCCGAGTGTTATAAGCGATAGCTTCCGACGCATGCTCCAACAAGTAATCCAGGGAGTGGCCAATCTGCTCCACTCGGTTAGCATGAACATAGTTCAATGCCTTTCGAGCGGCGTAAGATAAAGCTGCGAGTGATGATCTTCGGTCAGTATGATCAACAGAAGATTCAAACAGATGTAAGAAGTAATGAAGGGCTTACTGGCAAGATTACATTTGAAGGATTTGGATACGCTCTTAGCCTCCTCTATCTTGGTCTCGGACTCCTTCAGCTCCTTCTGTAGCCGAGTGATCTCGGTCTTCTGGTTCTCGACCGACTTGGAGAGGCTTTCCTTCTCAGCTTTCAAGGCATCAACAAACCTTTGCTGGTTGGAAGTCAACTTCTCCAGGTCGGCAATCTTTTGATCACGAGCTAAAGACGAGCACTTGAGCTTTTAGCACTAGAGTGATTAGTTTATTTCTTAGATACACATGGTAGGTGATCTTACCGGCTATATCTGTGCGGCCTTGGTCATCTCTTGTCGGTCGGTCTGCAACTTCTTAATTTTATCTTGAACTTTGGAAAGTTGCTGACCGGTGACTGGCATAACACCAACAATGTGTTAGTCTAAAACATAAAGACATGAAGGCTGAAGAATTTAGGCCATACCAAAGGTTTCGGTTTCAAGGTATTCCACCCTAGCCTGTTTCCTCTCAACAAGAGCATATATTTTCTGATAACAGAAGATGGGTAAGTCAAACGGCGAGATTGAGATAAAGCTAAAGCAGATTATTGAAGTACCTTGCTGGTTTCTCGATGCTGGTATATAATCTCCGCGTCCTCCACTTCGGGCCGACCGAGTGTGTCTACAGACAAGGTCGCCTTACCTTTGTCAAGAGGTGAAGGGACGACGACTGGTGCAGGTTGGGGCACAGGCTCCAGAGTAGAGGCAGGAATTTTCTTATCAGATGGCTTATCCACCTCGGTCGACACGTTCGAAGACTTGCCGACCGGTTTAGGCGCATCAGTGGGATGAGGTGGAAGAACCGACCGAGTGTCCTTGGACCCTTGGGCGCTCTGAGAATCACTCGTCCGACTATTGTCAAAACAAAGACGAAGGAGATTAAAAGGTGTTATGATCAGCAATAAGAGACAAGGAGTATAAGGTTTAAGATTAAACCTAGGGGCCTTCTTAAGCTTGATTCGGCATAGCCTTTTCTTTGAAGAAGTTGACTGAGAATCAGTCTCCTTCCTCTTCTGAGATGATTGGCTTGCCTTGTCGATCTGTTCCTCCACCCCAGCATCATTCTGAGTTTGGCTAGGGGGCTCCGACTGGCTTGAAGGTCGGTCGGAGGGAGGAGGGGAGGGCTGACCGGCATCAATAGATGGTACCTCTTCGTCATCACCCTGGTCCCAACATATTGTCGGTGGCGCCCGATAGTTCGCTTTTGAAGTTGACTAGGGGCAGCCAGGGGGACGAATGGATTAACATGCACAGGTGGAGCACCTGTAGAAGAGCTAGAGCCCCTAGGGCTGGTCTGCAGCGGCTTCTCCACATAGTCCGGTCCCTCGGTATCGGTCGGAGGGAGCGGAGGATGGGATACATAAGTATCCAGAACCTGCACAAGAATCAAGACATTCAGCGGGACATCAAAACAAGAAAATGAGGGATTGCTCAAGGTAGACTGAGGCTTACTCGGGCTCGCATAGTGCCCTTGTTATACGCCTTTTGGACCAACATGTGATCCTGAAGGATATCTCCTTCAAACATCTTCGAGAGGCGTTTCCGACAGAGTTCACCATTCGGTGGATCAGGCACTTCCCTGGTTTCATCATCGTCAGCATAGATCGAAGTCGGGTGACTATAAAGCTTCAGGGGCTGCACTCTGCGTACTATGAAGCTTTTGGCAATGGTAATACCGTCAATGCCTTCAGTTTTCAAATCAACGATTTTCTTCAGCAGAGCGACCACCTGAGGGTCGGTCGAATCAGACCTCTCCGTCCATTGTGCCTGGGGAATTGCCTTAGCACCTGTGAAGTCGGCAAGGACCGGGGGAGGGTTGTCACAGTAGAACCACTCGTCCTTCCAGTTCTTGTTCCCGGTCTTCAAGGGCACGTGGATGTAGGCTTCCTTCTTGTGCAACTGGACGCCTACGCCGCCTATAGCCACTTGATTATCCTTGGTTGGCAGCGGCCAGAGGACGAGTAGATGGCGGAATAGATTGAAGTGGGGGAGAGTGCCCAAAAATGCTTCGCACATATGCACGAAGATGGCAATGTGGAGAATAGAGTTGGGATTGAGGTTGACAAGCTCAATCCCATAAAAGAAAAGGAGCCCGTGCAAAAAGCTGCAGCAGGGGACTCTAAAACCATGCTCGAAGAATGAGCGGAACACCATGATCTGTTTATGAATAGGGATGGGGCAAGATTCATGAGGTACCTTCCAGTCGATCCGAGCTTGCTCTGGAAGGATGCCGTCAATCACCATCTTGTTCATATCAGCCTGGGAGAGACTGCTCTTGGAGAACTCCTGAAACTGCTCCGGGATCTCGACCTCCGATGAAGAGGAGGTGGTGGTGGCAGCGGAAGTGGCTGGAGATGAAGTGGCAACCCTCTTGCGACCCATGGCGATGAAGGTTTTGAGCGTGATGGATTGAGTGCGGAACCCTGGTGAAAGCTCGGGGGCTGAGTGCGGTGAGATCTATGGCGGCCGGAAGCAAAATGCTAACCCTAGCCGGAGAAGCAGAGGAGTCGCTGAAAGCAGAGAAGGTGCGAGGAAGATGAAGAGTTTGTGCGCAAGTGCGGCGTGGACTGAGAGTCAACCTATCACAGCCTTTTATACTCTCACTTTTTGACCTAACGGTCCCATGGGCCGGAAGTGGGCCGTACAGTGACGCCACCATTTGATTAAGCATCAGATTAATTAAGGGCCTTAAACCTATTTAGGGTTTAAAATCTTGAGAATTAAAAACTCGGGGGCTTCTTTGATGAGAAGCATTGGTTAATTAACAATATTTCATCGTATCTATGTGATTTGATGATCATGTAGCATAGGACTTGATGGTCATACGGTTATAAGTTCAAAGGTTATGGTATTGATTGAAGTCAATAACTAAAATTGCCAAAATTAGACTTATTAAAAGATAGAGTGACCAATTATTAGGGAAAAGCTATGTTATGATTGATGTCATTTAGCTTAATACCATTATATGATGGATGTCATACTATTTTACTTGGGCTGAATATGATTGATATCATAAAATTCAGACCGACCAGTCACTCAGACATAGTGTATATCACTCGGCCTTTTTTAATAATCAGTCGGCAAGGTTGAAGCCTTGCAAAATGGCCTACCGGTTTGATGACCAGAGGTCTGTTAAACTCAGACTCGATACTTTGAGTAAATTACATACAAAATAATAAGAGGTAATATAATTAGACTCTTGCATTATTTGTCAGTCTCCAAATTATAAGTCTCCAAATTATACAAGAGTTGGGGGCTACACCTGGTCAGGCAGATCCATCAGGAATTTCGACAAAGAGGTCTTCCTAATTTATGATCTATGGATCACTCAGAGAATCAAAGCTCAAAATTAGAAAGCACTCGGAGGCTACTGTGGGATACTTGCTTTATGAGTATCCTTATACAAGACTAAGTCGGTAGCCGACCGGGTACTTCATCAATAAGGAAGCCGACCGACTCGGCTTGGAGCACAAGACATTTAGAGATAGACTTTCTATATAAATCCTTAAGAGCTACAACTAGGACTCTTCATGTACCCCCCTACCGACCGGATATATAAGGCGGTAGGGTACCCCCCATCGAGGGGGAGAGTGACAACAATTAGACAAGTGACACAAGTTGTACAACATCAATACAATACACATAATACAGGACGTAGGGTTTTTACTCTCATCGAGAGGGCCCGAACCTATATAACTCGACGTCTTGTGTAACCAACGTAGTTCTTAGTCTTGACGTAGCCCTATATATTTACTGTCGATCTCAAGCTTCGACACCATTAAATTTATGATTGATGTCATAATCTATAAAAAAAATATGATTTGATGATCATATAACCGTGACTTGATGGTCACTCGGTCAATACGTGCTTCTTTGAAAAGAAGTGTATTATCAAAAATGGTTAATGCCATAATCTTTTAAAGCATGATTTGATGATCATGTCGCTGTAACTTGATGGTCATATATGCAAGATAACGAGCATCACTCGGCTGATTGAAATCAGTCTATAATAGTAAAAAATAAAGCTCATAAATATGAATGATTAATATTCTTAAGAAAAGATTACTTAATAATGATTGAAGTCATGGTAACTTAGTACTTGGCTATGATTGATGTCATAAGGCCTCGTTCACTCAGTTGTGATTGATGTCACCCGTGAACCTAATATTACTCGGTTGTGATTGATGTCACTTGAGTATATTATATAGCACTCGTCAATGATTGAAGTCATTGGTTTGAGTCATCAATCACTCAACAGTGATTGAAATCACTCGTCTGAATTATATATCACTTGATAGTGATTGGCATCACTCTACTGAGTTATTTATCACTCGAATTTGATGATTTAAGTGATTTTTTTTAAAGACAGCCAACATGACTATTTTTGATTTGGACTCTTGCATTATTTGCAATTTCTAAATAATACAAGAGTCAGAGGCTACACCTAATTAGGTGCACCTACTCGGTGCACCAGTTGATTTCTCGAGTACATTTTTAGATCTTTGAGATTCTTACAAGCTCGCTAATATAAAGCTGAAGCATTATATATGGTACGAACTAGTGAGGAAGCTACTAAAGATTATCATCCAGCTTGCAAGACTCTCGGGGGCTTGTCGATGATACATACCATCGGGATACCTTATAGATAAGCAAAGCAAAGTAGACTCCTACTAGGATAAGAACAGTAGACCGACTAGGACTCCATCATATAACCCTGTCCCTTCGGATATATAAGGAGGGGCAGGGGTCCTCCTCAAGAGACAAGTTCTCAAGTAGACAAGCCATAGCATAATTAGACAAGCTCAATTAGATTAGATACAACTAGACATCATCGTTTAGGTCTACCTCCTCGTCTAGATCTATGATCTAGACATATTAATATAAATACCACAAAACGTATGGTTATTATCCTTTGGGAGGTCTGAATTTGTCTAAATCGACGTCTTGTATTACCATCATCTCTCGATCTCGCGCATACCCGTGTCCTACATATAAATCCATATAGATGAACTACTCTATGTCTATTGCCGAGATTAAGTCTCGACAGTTTGATAACATTAAATTACTGATAATTATTAAAAGGATTATAAGTTATCATCATTAGTGTTACCAAGCTTTCAAAGAACTAATAAATATAATTATGGAATATTAACGTAGCTGTCCACGGTAATGACGCAACAAATTTTAGTACGATTTATTATGGTACGCATATTGAGATCAAGATAAAAGAATGTCTGAAAATGTAGACCCGAACAAATATGCAGGTCCTCGTGCTAATTATTATACAAATAATTTTATTAAAAAATAAAAATATAAAATATAAAATAATAAACTATTAACTAAAAGTTTTCAGTCGTATGTTAGGTATATATCAATAGTCAAAGTGTTATATTAAAGACATTGCCAATGTATTAAACCATTTTCTAGAATCATTGCATAACAGAATGTTTTTGCGTCGTTTTAGTTTTCAGTATATTTGCAGCAGACAAAAAAGAAGAAGTAACAACGATTGTATAATGCCTATATTTAATAATTCAATAATTCTTGTCAAATTGATAATATATTGTAATGGAAGGGAATACTAATAATCTTGTAATATCGGATCAGACCATGACTAGAGTGGTTTCAGACTAAGAAAAAGTACCAAGCCCAAGCCGCACAAAATTCCAACAGACAGTACCAGAGCACCAAATCCAAAGACGAAATAATAAACAAATGGGGAAAAGAAATTACATTGCAGCTTCCAAAGTCCGGCTGAGCCGCGCCCCGTCAACGCTCGTTCTCCTCTTTCGTTGTCCCAGCCAGACACAGCCACACAGGGAGGAGGGAAAAAGAAAGACAGTCGTTTTAGACGCCCACGCAGGCCCGCAGCTCTCCTCTCCCCGTGCAATGGCTGCTGCAACCGCCCTGCTCCTGCTCCTCGCGTTCGCTGCCACTCCGTCGCGCGCCGCCACGCCAGCGAGGGCGCCGTCGGCGTCCACCGCCGTGTTCCCACTCCAGGGCGACGTCTATCCCACAGGGTATGCGACCTCCTCCTCCTTAGATCAAGGTTGATGAATCAATAAGCATTAAGTACGGTGAAATAATCGGATTCGCCGCTTGATTCGTGTCCTTTGAAGTTCACTTCAATGCAAAAATGGGATTCTTTTGGAGTTGTTGGGTTCTTGCTCGCGAATGCTACTGCTCCTCTCCGTCGTGCTGCGCCAGCGGGCATTGATGTTTGTTGGACCTAGTCGCCAGCCGAATTGCATCCTAGTACTACTTCTTAGTTTGACTTTGGTGGCTCCCTTCTTGTTTGTAGAAGCCGGTGAACTTTTTCCTTTCTTTTTGCATTTTTTCCTTCACAATGTTGCGAATTTGTTTAGCGGATCAAATGTTTATTCAATTGCTTAACTTGAACGCAAGATGATGTTACAGATTTTGTCATGATGTTTTTGGGATGAAAATAACTCGTCTTTTACACCTTCTGCTATGCGCCGGACTTTGATGCCTACCTGTATAAGTATGAACATTGATCTTAGCCTAATGTCATGGTCACAATTACAGTCTTTCATGCATCCTTCCGTCTGATTCTGTGCTTGTTTAGTTCAGCTCGTTCCAAAAAAAAAAAAAAAAAAAAAAGAGAAGAAGAAGAAAAGTTCTGCTTGGATTTCTATTTTGTTATTCCCTTTTGTTCTGCGCAATCTTTTAATCTTCACTTGTCTGCAACGTTCGGAATTTTGTTGGCAGCCACTACTATGTGATGATGAATATTGGGGACCCGGCAAAGCCGTACTTCCTGGACGTGGACACGGGCAGCGATCTCACGTGGTTGCAATGCGACGCGCCCTGTCAGAGTTGCAACAAGGTACAGTCGGCTCGATGCTACCCGTTGGTTGTTCGAATTTCATCGTAACGCCATTCTTGGTCGTGGACACGGGCAGCGATCTCAAAATGATTTTTGTGACGATTTTCCACGAAACATGTACTAAGCATGCTTCTGGTGGAACTTTAACTTGCCTTTGTGTTTCCAAGTTAGCCAGTAAGTTTGACCTCATTTTTTATCAGTTTGACTTCAGAATACATTGACTGACTATTCCATGTCTTTAATTTTGTTTTTCATCCTTGCTATGTTTGGAAATGTATAGAATCTTGGCACAGTTCCTGATGTTTGGTGTTCCAAATGGCTTTTGCAGGTGCCACATCCATTGTATCGGCCAGCGAAAAACAGGATTGTGCCATGTGCAGATTCACTCTGCACTGCCCTGTACAGTAGTGGACAGGGATCTAATCAGAAGTGCACCGCACCGCAGCAATGTGACTATCGAATAAAGTATACGGACAATGCATCTTCCCTTGGTGTGCTCATCTCTGACAAATTCTCCTTGCCCCTGAGGAATTCTTCCAACGTTCGTCCTAGTATTACCTTTGGGTATGTCACTTAACTGAAAATTTGCCTAATTCATTTCACACTGCATTCAATGGTCGATGCCTTGATTTTTTTTTGTTTGCACAGCTGTGGATATGACCAGCAAGTAGGGAAAAACGGAGCAGTGCAAGCAGCGACAGACGGATTGCTTGGACTTGGGAGGGGATCAATTAGCCTGCTTTCACAGCTCAAACAGCAAGGGATCACAAAGAATGTCCTTGGCCATTGCCTCAGCGCGAGTGGAGGAGGGTTCCTCTTCTTTGGCGATGATATGGTGCCTACTTCACGTGTAACTTGGGTGCCCATGGCCCGGAGCACATCTGGGTATGTACTATTTTACTAGAGTCTCTTTCGCAAATGCATTACTATCAGGATGTTCTACTTCTTGAAACTACCAAGTTGTCCATTTCAGTGTACCATTTTTTGCAGTTTTATTACGGCCTGCTGGGGTAAGGTTTAAGCATTTTTCGGATTTTTACAAAAGGGTACTTTTATTATTATCATTGTTTATTTGTTTTTGCTAGCAATTGCCTTACTTGTGTTTGCCCTAGATCCAATTATTACTGTGCTTTATTTCGTATCTTATTTGCTTTCCTTGTCTAAAATGTTATGGGTCAAAATAAATTGCAACGATTCAAAACTTAAATACTGCACCCATGTGGACACTGTAAACCAAGTTTTTGACATCAATTTTATATAGAAGTGTGAATGCTTCTTTGCAAACGATTGCTACATCATTTACCGTCTCATGTCTAGTTTTCTATCTTGATCAAATACTACTCAGATGGTGACCCTTGAATTCAAGATTTTAAACATCGAGTACTAAGGATCGTTATATATCATTGACATGCAAATACCACCAACTGTTTGCTTCGTAAGAAAATTGGTTTGACACATTATGTAAATATTTTCCCCAGGAATTACTACTCACCTGGCTCAGCAACACTCTACTTCGACAAGCGTCCACTTGGTGTGAGGCCAATAGATGTTGTATTTGACAGTGGTAGTACCTATACCTACTTTGCTACCCAGCCATATCAAGCTGTTGTTTCTGCGGTAAATTTTGACCAAGGCATATTCTAATTTCCATAGCTAAAAAAAAGGATCCTCACTAAATGATATGCTGACCTTGCAGCTCCGAGGAGGACTCAGCAAATCACTCAAACAGGTGTCAGATCCCAGTTTGCCTCTGTGCTGGAAAGGGCAGAATGCATTCAAATCTGTGTTTGACGTTAAGAAGGAATTCAAGTCACTGTTTCTCAGCTTTGCTAGTGGCAAGAATGCCGCCATGGAGATCCCTCCCGAGAATTACCTCATTGTCACGGTAAACAATTGATACTATCCAAATAATCATGATTATCCATAGAGCAAAGAACAGCTACCTTCCTCAAATGCAAGAATGGCTCGATGTCCTGCAGTACGTAGTGCTGTTGTTTCTCTGCTGTTTTCCCTTTTCACTTTCTTTTATTTGTACTCTGTTTCTCTTTGTTCTTATTTAATATATAACCAGTAGGGGCTTACCCCTCCTGTTTACATAAAAAAAACTACACAAATAAGCATCAACAGTGAATTATAATTTCCTTTTGGTGAAAATAAATGATGACTAACATGTTTCATATGCTTCTTCCAGAAAAGTGGCAATGTGTGCTTGGGCATCCTTGACGGAACAGCAGTTAAATTGAGTTTCAATGTAATTGGAGGTAAAGTTCATGCATACGCCACACAATACCCAACTTCTAAAATTTGGATATCATGCATCGTAGTGTGGTTACTTTCATCATCTGTTTTGTAGATATTACAATGCAGGATCAGATGGTGATATATGATAACGAGAAAACACAGCTGGGATGGGTGCGCGGCTCGTGCAGTAGGTATAGGAGGGACGGGACTTCCCAGTTCGCTTCGCCTGCTTCCGTCCCCGCTCCACTACGTGGCCTTTTCTTATTGGCGCTGGTTTTGTTTTGGGTCCAGCAAGTAGTGTCATCCACCTGAATACATCCTATTCCACTTTCGATGCCATTATTTTTGTGTCTCGTCATGGTGCACCAAAAGCAAGGATAGGGGCTTACAGTTCGTTGGAACTTTCTATGAGATTTTCAGTTTAGAGCACACGCCGCAAGTCCACCTACCAGGGTTTACAATCCCGAAGCTCCCGGTGATCCGGTCGAGCCCAGGACGCCGAAAACCGCGGTTTCCGGTAATCCCGGCCGGGATCTCAGGCAAAATTTGATTTTGTCGGGTGGTCGGGAGCGAACGGGATACCAGACGGGATGACCGGGATTCCGGTTCCAAGCTCAAAAAACCGAATGTTGGAAAAAACCCAAAAAAATGTGTGTAAAAATTAGAAATTTTGGCATGACTTTTATAGAATATTTATTACTTCATTGGTGACAGATATAATCAAATGAAATATGATAAAGCTGAAGTAAAATAACAAATTCATGAGACAATACTTGAATCAAGTTCACAAATCACATATAATTCAAGTCCACAAATCACACATAGTTCAAGTCCACAAATCACACATAGTTCAAGTCCATAAATTACAAGCACATAAATCAAGTCTATAAATTACAAGCACATAAATAAGTCCATGACATACATAATATGACATATGAACATGAAATCAAGACCATCATACGTTAAAGGAATTGTACATTGCGTGGTTGTATTCCTCGCTTGACATAAGTTGAATCTGTTTGTTAGCCAATAATTGTGCTCTATATTGGTTTCAACTTAATCCAGTCCAATCTGTGGTGCATTGCCAATCTGAGTACCACATACTATAAGCCTCTGGGTCGTAACACTCATAAATCCAAGTAATCGGTGGTTCAGTGGATGCATCACCAAATTTGTAATTGTAGTAGCCATGTGGATGCTACAGAGAACTTGAACTATAGGAACTATCACTTTGCTGAGGTGAGAGGTAGCTAGCTACCTTGATCATGTTGTGCAGATATGGATTTTCTATGTTGTTCTATTATGACCCGTTGTGATGGTGGAGCACCATGATCCTGATCTTGAGTAGCGTGTGTGAATTGTGTCTCACCTGTAAAGGAATGGTAAGTATATGTGATAAAATTTAAATTACGCATATGCTTTATATGGTTATGTTACCTGTGAATCGAAGGGGAGAGATAGGTTGTTGAGGAGGAGGTGGATCACCATTGTTTCCATCTGAATTTGATGGTGAGCTACTGTCATCTGACTCTTGATAACTCGGGGATTTGTCCGTGTCATCCTCAGTGTTGTCATCACTTCTCACCTCTTTCTCTACATTCTTTTTCTTTTTCTTTGTAGGTGCTTTCCGTGCAACGGCTTTATGTTTGCGCTTGCCTGTGTGTGTATCACCGACATTATGCTCTGCCCAAGACACTAGAGAACTTGTCCCCATGATTCTCCGTAACTCCCTTGGATCATCATCCTGAGTCACCAACTGTGACGGTATAGGGACATCACTATCTGTGGCTTCCTCATCAAGAACAGGATCAGCATTTGAGCGGCCATTCTCTATCCATTCTCTTATTGGATTTCTTGCATCATACAAGGAAAGCTCCATTAGCTTGTGGAAAGGGTCTTCTTCAGGCACCCTATATAACCCAGTTTTCCTCATCCGAATGCGTAAGTTGTAGTTGACATACACCAACTTATGAAGCTTCTGGTATGACAGCCTGTTCCGCACCTTAGTATGAATCAATGCAAATATACTCCACTTACGCTCACAGCCACTAGAGGAACAACACTGTGAGACAAGGCGTAAGGTAAGCTTCTGTAGTGTTGGAGTCTTAGTACCAAACATTGCCCACCATTGTGCTGTGTCAAGAAGAGACAAACATGAGTACATCATGCATGTTACATTCGGATGTGAAGTTAAACATACCAGGAGATGTCTTGCTATCGTATGCCATCTTTCTCGCTAGGTCAGATGCGAAAGGCCCAGTATTGCGCCTGTAGTTCTCAGCTTCTTGGAGTGCACTCATGCATGTTTCTGTGTCCGTCATGAACTCGAATACAATACGAAGTTCTTGAAGAATGCTTTGTCCCACCGTGTAAGCATAGTGAGTTCTTGGATTCAATCCTGCAGCTGTGACAAACATGTCAGTATTATGTCATCAAATTAAAAACATAACAAAACAATGCATTTTGTCATACCTGCATTAACGAAGGTGTCGTTAGCTATATCTTCCATCCTAGGCTCTATGACATTCATATAACGATCAAATTCGGCTCTGTCATTGTGGAATAGACTTTCGTACTCTTGTTTGAGCATTGTGAACCTTAGAAGAACCTCACTTAAATTCGGATTCTTATCTTGATCCGCAAAACGTAGGAATCCATACAATGGTTCCACACTCTTTAGCACACAATCCATGGTGTCCCACCAAAACAAGCTAGATAGGCACGAATGAGCATACCTACCCTCAGTTGTGTCCCTAAACCGACTCTCTAAGAAAGAAGGTGAAGCCACAAATGCCATGAATTTGTCTCTCCTACGATGCATGCTCTCAAGAAACATATAGTTGGTGCCAAACCGTGTTGCATTCCATCTCACCAACTCACCTCTGATAGCTGACTTCATCATAGCATGCAACTTATTGTGATTGTAAAGCCAACGACATATTCTCCGTCCTGATTGTATCACAGCTTTGTGTTCTGTAAAATCCCCCACTTCCTTCAGCATCAAATTGATAGTATGTGCCACACATGGTTGCCACGTTATAGCATACTTGCGCCTAATCAACTTGCAAGCCTTCTTGTAGTTGGCTCCATTATCTGTTATGATTTGCATGACATGTTCCGGGCCAACTTCCTTAATCACCTTTTCAATTTCCTGCAACAAACAACAGTCAATTATGATTTGTCATACATGAGTAATGAATAACTTATATGTATGAAACAAGTACCTTGTACAAGTAATTTGCATCCTGACTTTGTCCAATGGCATCGACGGACTTATGAAAAAACATGATGCCATTACAATATATCATAAAGTTGATGACACTCATTCCAGTCCGTCCTGTCCAAGAATCACACATTATTGTAACACCATGTGTAGGCCAGTCCATCTTAAATCTTGCAAAGTGCTTCTTAATTTCCGTCTCGTTCTCATCTCAATATATTCCATCAACATCACGTCCAGTTGGAGAGGGAACACCGTGACCTAAAAGAATTAGTGTATCAATTGACCATTCAGTTGCAATTGAACCATAAAGAAGGACATTCTAATAAATACACTTACCCTATCTTTGTGTTTCTTTAACAGCTGCAATAAAGTAAGGACTATCTGCCTTCACACCAGCAATGGCTTCAGCATGCATGAATTTAGCCCAAGCCCTACCAATTGTCCGCTTCGCAGTCTTAGCCTTATCTGTCCACGGCCCGGTATCTATCCTTGTTTGCACCGTTGGCTCCCTCTGACTACCTCTCCTACTTGTAGTCCTTCTCAGCATTCCCATTAAACCACCCCCACCACTACCTGAGGCTGAGACGGACCAGAACCACTACCATGCTTATAGTGGCCACCTGCATCACGGACTCGTCTCGCAAATTCATCCTCCTCCCGAGACATCTACAACACACGCTGCATCACTTCATCGTATTCTTCTCGAACATTTTCTTCAGCGGCTATTTCCTCTCTACGGAGTCTATCATGTATTCTATCCTTCTTCTTCTGAGCCGTCCGATCTATGTCTGCATGAAAATAATCACGAACATCTAGTGGTACAGAACTGCAATGCACCACTTGACCTCCCCTGCATGCTAAATGTTTCTTAAATCTTGTTGCACCACCTCCACCCTTTCCCGTCTTGCAATACTTGCACATCCATCCAGACCCCCTCTTCTCTCCATGCTCCCAAACGGCGTCACCCCAACCACGATCCGACATTGCTCACTCAAACAAACACAAATCATGCATAAGTTACTAAGCCAATGAACATAAACATACATATCAATCGTTTAATTCACTAATATTCCATTCATTACATATTCTAAATGTGCATAATATTCACAACATGATAGCAAAAATTATACTCTACTAATCGGCACAAATCCAACAATGCTAACCTTCACAACAAAATTTGGATTTTAGGAGGGGGGGGGGGGGGGGATTTGCTGGCTACCTGAGGATCGGGATCCCGCCACTGCTACTCGGTTTTCCGGCCGAACCGACCGGGATCCCGGTGACTCCGACCGGGCTCCCGAACGGGCACCACCGCTGGCCACGCAGCTGCAATGCGGGATGCCCCTCCCGTAAAATCCCGGTGGGATCCCGCCAATCCCGGCCGAGATCCCGAGCTCAGGCGTTGGGATGTGCTCTCGCGGCGGCGGCTCGCCGGCAGTGACGGCCGGATTTCAGGGGAGGAGCTGTCGCCAGGGGGAGGGGATGCGGGCATGCGGCTGTGGTGGGGGGAGGTCGCGAATGGGGGGAGGAGATGGAGTGGATAAGGTGTTTTTCTTTTTTTTACCTATTTCTTATTCACTTTTGTCTTTCATTAATTTTTTTCTACATCAAATTTGATTATTTTTATGATCTAATTTCATCATAAATCTTGATCTTTCATCTAGTTTTTTTACATATTTTTTTACAAATTCTTTTAAAAATTCAAAAATTTAAATTTTGGACTACCGGGATCCCGGCTTCCCGATGCTCCCGGCCCGGACCGGGAACCCCGGAAACCGTGGAAACCGGCCGGTTTCTGTTCAGGATTGCGAACCATGCCACCTACCTCTACTGCCGCAAGTTGTTTGGTTGCTATGGAGGAGAGAGATGTGAGTAGAATAGTTAACTCTGCTGCTGCAAGCATCATCCGGTACAAGCTCAAGTGTAACCCACCAATGCTAGCGGACTAGGATTTGGGTCGTGGATATTTCAAATTTGTAATTGGAGAAGTGCTCCGGTGGAGCTCTTTCTTAAAACTAGTACGAATCTCAAAGCAGTATGTTTAATTAAACCAGCCTTTAATTGATTTTCTTAATCCTAGGCCCCACTCTGCCCTGCCCCATCCAGCCCGATCCAAAACAACAGCAATATTAATATGGACCGAAACGAGTGCGTCTTCATCGTCAGAGTGGCGTTACTATGAAACGGAGGTCCCGACGTTCCAGTGCCAGTTCCGGCATGTGATGATCTACATAAGGAAATAATGCCAGCTAGTGCTAACCATAGTACGCATTAGACAGAATGTCAATGAAAACCTAACTTTCCAAAAGTATGACGTGGGAAAGAACGGAGTAATTGGAATGATTGCGGTTCTATAGATCAGAGGACTTGGAATGGAGGACGCGTCGGCGTTGCTATGAGAGGTTCCAGGTCCTGACGTCCGGGAGGATGAATTCTGCATGTTGGAGGTGGATGACACCGAAGTAAAGGACGGGCGTGGCTATGGACTGCCAATAGCGGCGCAAACGGCGGACGTGTGTGAGAGCCAAACCATGCATATGGCGCCATGGCGGCCGGCAAGGCGACGACGCCGGCGGCTGAGTCATGATTCGAAGCTTACACGTGGGCTGGGATTGGGCTGAACCCTGAGACGGTAGGGTTGGGCCTGAGATCAAATGAAGAGATAATTAATTAGGCCGCTTTGAGATTCATGCTAGTTTTGAGAAAAAGCTCCACCGAAACATTTCTCTTGTAATAGTTAATTTTTTTTTGACATCAGTGTTAGATCAATTTGGTCAACTACTTAGCAGGATCGGTGTTAGATCAATTTGATCAACTACTTAGCAGGATCACTAATACATAATAGATCACACCTAGATTACTTAGACTGTTGCTTAATTGACTTACCAGTTATGATGATCTCTTCCTAAAAGCTGTTGTAGTGTAGATGAAGCAGACCTTTTGCCACCGTAGATGAAGTAGAGGATGAGAAACACTTGTATGTCGATGTAGAGGAGGGACACTGAGCTTCCACACCTTCCAGCACCCTGAGAGATCGGTTAGGTCAAGGTAGAAAATACTCTTGATGGCTTAACTGGTGAATAAACTCACGATTAGGGTAACCAGAGGTATCCCCTGATTATATAGTGCAACAGGTGTGGGGCCGGGCCCTTAAGTGGGCTGAGTTTGCCTCCCAATCAAAGGTAACTAATAGGGATTAGTGTAGGATCTCCCCCTTGACTGAATGTCAATAGTTTTATTCTTTATAGTATTCACTTTATTGATCATATGCAGGTGGATATACATAGATCAACAATCTCCCACTTAATCGAGCAATCTTAATCTTAAACTCAAACTTTTGTTCACACTCAACACCATAGCAAAACCCAACGAATGAGTCATCGGCAGACATTACAGACATATTGGGACTCCATTAACCAAAGTTTATTACAGTATCTTGATAGAACACTTATTAACTTATTTTAGAGTTTATTTATTCGGCCTCATCCAGAATTATATTTAAGGTTAATCATCAAATCCATACTAATTCACAAAAATAGGATAAGAGATAAGACCTTGAAGCCATTTTCTTAAAACATTAACATGACTTGATTCTAGGACCCTTCTTTCATAACATAATAATATAGTTGTTAATGAGCTTGACACCATCAACTCTATGTCATTACTTGAAAGGAATACAATGACATTGAATTTAATCAATATAAACTTAATAATAATAATGATACCAAAATATATTTTATATGCATGTCTAAAATAAAGCATGCCATGCAAAATCAACATTAATAATGCTAATCTTGTTTTAGAGCTTTCTGTAGAATCGCTCACATCTATAAGAGTGAAGGATATAAAACTTAATTGTGCATATTTATATCCACACACTCCCACAAAATCTTATCTGAATAATTCTTAATTAAGTAAGCATGCTATTTGGTGTATTGATCTTTAAAACACCTTCTCGAGTGGACCTCCACTGGACTAAAAACTAATAAAATTTATCAAGCATTTCAGATTTTCATGCTAAGTCAATTACTTATAGAGCTTAGCATATTTCTTTCATTGAAGCTTTAGGAACGTCTTTCTATTTATCTTATTCTCAACTTTATACTTATAATATTATTTGCCATATAATACAAATAAAACAGGCATAGTTGTGTATGCATTCACATATTGTCACTTCAGAGTCTCGCTTATCTTTCATACTCCAATGACAATCCAAATACTCACTTTGGTCCCATCTTAGTGTACTACTCGAAAGCATCACGAGATGTAACTTATGATATGATAAATACTTTTCCCCTTTCTTGGAATGCATGCTTATTTCTATCAGCTTACAGAGAAAGTATTCACCTTAGAGCATCGGGATAATAAATAATCCACCTTAATTTTTATAAAATGAATCATGGTTGCCCATAAAACATACAACTTATGTTGAGTTATGAATTTTAGCATCTTATTTTCTTTGGAATCACTCTTTAAAACTTGTAGACCCATTACAGCCTACTGTTTTGATTACATCAGAGAATTGCTAGGAGATGAACTATACTTATGTTCAAAATTCACAGACTCCTTTGATTATAATCTTAGAAATTATTAAGGGTCATTACTTTTGTGCCTAAAATATTTAACTTATCATTAAACATTACATGTCTCTGTTGTAGTTATGATCCTCAACGGAGTTAGGAAAAGAATGGAGGAATACTTATGGCACACAATATACATGAGAAAATCATATATGTATATATCTTAAATCATCAATGTAGAGAAACTTATTCTATATCTCATTAAGATTCTATTCTCCCCATTTCTTTCCTTCTTTGCGAGCCTCATTGAATTCTGAACAATAGAATATTAAAAGTGTCAGCCTATAAACTTATCTAAAATAATTTACAATGGTAGCTCTCTTATCTTGGCATGATATTTAGCCACTGATCAATTTTCTTTACTAATATGATTAATATCCATAAAACAGCGATGGTCAATATCATGAACATAACCATACTTCAATCATCTCTGATTCCATTGACTAACCTATAACAGCGGTGGCCAGAAATGGATAGCACAATAGAATATGTGAAAATTATCCTGTACTCAGCGGTGACCAGAATAAAGAATAAAATCACAATGACTTATTTGAGACAATTGGTAATAGTACAATAAGATGCACATAAAAGCATAAATTTTAACCCTACGGTGGTCTGATTAATATCACGCAATAAGCTTGAACTTGCATCACCGGTGGGGAAAACAAGCAAAACTTAACTTAAACTCATAATTAAAACAACGGTGGTCAGAGTTAATTACAAGTGTATTCTAAATTAACTTCTCGTTCGTTCCATTCAAATAGACGCATCTAAGTGTACTTAGTGGATAATCATGTCTAGCATGACAAAACTGCTCTTGAACTTACTCTTATTTAACAGTGGCGGGATTAGGAAATCAGCAAGTACCAGGCCAATGCATCATTAGCAGCACAACGGCCTACTGCGACAATATTGCTCATAGTATTACTGAGGAAACCTTATCCTTAATATTATGTTTAAAAGACTTATACTTGATTTTGTCTGTGAACTTATGGACAATGTATTATCATAGAGAGAATTGTTACTTTATTAAAACTGACAAGAGCAATTCTTAATATATCATCTTTAATCGGAGCATACTATTGATGAGACATTCCATTCCCCCCTTCGAATGTGTGGCCTAAACATGAGTGTGCCACATATTCGACAAGGTCTCATCACTTAATTTATAATATCTTATTCTTATATATTTAAAATATTCATAATAAAATTATGAAATTTGCTTGTATGAATGCAAAAGAATAATAATAACTTAAACTTGATGATATGAGATAATTTCATAACTAAGAGATAATGCACTCATAAAATACTAATATATTGAAACAAAAGTTTCACTAAGGTACATTAAACGACATCAAACTGAATGTTGAATCCACTAAATGATTCTAAATGAAGTTCCGGACAAAATAAAATTCAACTTATTTCAATCAACTAAAATTAAGATAACTCCCTTGATCTCATAGATCTCTCAATGATTTGTTAATATAATGCTCCACGCATGAGTCGAGAAAATCCATTCCAAGGGCCTTAAGCTCATAAGAAAATGCTTTGCTAATCCACTTTGCTCATCATAACATGAGGTAGTAAATCTTTTCATAAGAAATTTTATAAAAACACTTATGTAACTTTCCTCTATTATAAAAAACAATTTCATAGCGATCTTGTCATCATTATCATGAAATGCTCCCCTTATGCCATCTGAAATCGAACGCTTGATGATTCTTTTGGCAAGTTTAGTGTCGTTCTCCCATATATATGACTTTAAGTGATACACAATCATCTTCTCATCATAATCCTCAACACTAGAAGTGGGAGGAAATGGCTCCACCTCACGAAGCACATAATCAAGCTCCAAAACACTTGAGAATGTCTTGCACTTCCTTTTCCATAAAGGAAACTCAATGCCATTAAAGGGCTTAATGGTCTTCATGCAAGTAGAAAATGATAAAACCAAATAATGATACTTAGTCTATATCATAATCTTATGAAATTACCATGGGTAAGAATCCCATTTATCTTAAGGGTGCAAGTACTTATAACAGCTAGCACACATAAAGAATGCAACTTATGCATTTGTCATTGATCTTAAGGCATGACTGATTGTGATAGAAAGATAAATGAACTTAAAATTGGAACTTAAGGATTCAACACTAAAAAAAACTTATTCATTTAGTACATAATCATGATGGCAAAATAAAATAGCACTAAAAATTATTAGAATTTAATAGATCCAAACTTAATATTCTCAGTGAAATAATTTGAATAATTCAAAAAATATAATTGAAATGTCATATTCTCAAATAATGACTTAAGGATGGTGAGAAAATGTCATCTATATTGGGCATTAACTTAGTGATGAAATAATTCCCATGCATGTTAAAATCCCAGAGAAAGGCTTATTTTGATCATTAAATTTCATACATAATTTGGAAGCAATCTCTTAAACTCAGAATTTTGGCAAAAACAAATAATGACTAAATTAATCTTAAACTTATTCCTTAATTATCAAGCTCATTATGATCCAATTCAATTAGAGAAATAAATTCGAATAATAAGACTTAATATATTGGATGACCATAAATTCTCAAAATGATAGCAGAAGCATAAAATAAAGCAAAATAAAATATTGCTATGAAAATATTCTTGAGAACTTAACTTAAAACAATTTCCAATTTATAATTGAAAATTGTGCCAAAATAGATTTACAGAATGATCCCAAATTTTACTGCAGCAAAAACCTAAAATATAACTTATAATTTCACAAGAAATTTTGGGCTCATAAATAATTCTTAAACAATTTCTTAATTATTTAACTTAAAACAGGAAAAGAAAATAATAATAAGAGAGACTGGGCAAATAATTACTAAATCTCATCGGCCTGTACTTAACAAAACTTGGCATGCGGCCCTTATTGCTCGTGCGGCCCAGCAGCGCAGCATGGCGGCTCAGCTCAGCGTGCGGCACAGCGGCTCGGAGCGCAATGCGGCAACTCGACTTAGCGTGTGGCCTAGCGTGACATCGGTGGCTCGGCTCGGCGCGGCAGCTGGCGCCTCGGCTCGTGATGGCTTAGAAACGGCCCAACTAGGCAATGAGCGGGCCGCCGTATCGGCCCAACTAACGCGCACGTGGCTCCACGTTGATCGGCACCGTCCGATGAGCGCTCGAGGGAGCGAGCAACTAGGATCAATCGGCTTGGAATAAAACTCCGACCGCAAACCCTACCGACCGGTCACTCCCGTCTCTCTTTGCTTCTCAATCCTCACTCCCTCTATCCATTCGCTTGAGCGTGGCAGCGGCCAAGATACTGGCAAATAGCGATAGCAGCGGCCCGACCATCGGAGCTGACGACGCGCATGCGCCTGGGCGCTAGGCAGCGCACGTGCTACCGCGCCCGCCGCGCGCCCTCATCTCCTCCCCCACTACCTTCTCTTATGCGGCCAGATCCCGACCCACCTGTGTAGGCCATGCCTCGGCAGCCATGGCGGCCCCTCTCGCCGGCGCACACGTGTGACCAAGTCACTCGCGGCTTCATCGAGCGGTGCCTCCATGGTGCCTATGATGGCTGGTCGTGTGCGCAAAAATGGGCGGCAGCGGCAGCCTTAGTGGCATTGATGGCGAGGTCAAGCATGGTGCGCCGAGTGCCCCGTGCGGCGGAGGCTTATGCCGCACGGCGGATCTGGTCCCGATGGGTGTGCGCGGCTAAAGCTTATGCGCATGACACCTCGTTGGTGACAAGCGGGAGGAGGTCGGCAGGACGACGTCCACGCGCGGTGAAGCTCAAGCCACAGTGGATCGACGACCCGTGGTGAGTCTTACCATTAGGGTTAGGTTGTGTCTCAATTAGGGTTAGGGTTAGATCAAAACGAGGGTTAGGGTTCATGTGTGTGAGGCATGATTTGTGATTAAACAGCTTAGCAAGGACCCTATCTTAGGTAATATATGTTTAATTGATTGATAACTCGAAAAACCCTAGCTTAGTTATCTTATTCTAATCATGAAAATTACTTAGAAAACCTTGCTGTTCTGATGATCTAATCATGAATACCTTACTGAACTGACAGAAAACAAGATTTGAACAACTAATTTTACTTCTAATAGTACTAGATCAAGGAAACTGAGCTAAGCATGATGTGATCTAGTGCAAACCGAAACTAATTACCTAACTTTACTTAAACTAGGGGATCAATCTGACTAGTTTAAAACTCTGATACCAAATGTTAGATCAATTTGATCAACTACTTAGCAGGATCAATAGTACATAATAGATCACACCTAGATTACTTAGACTATTGCTTAATTGACTTACCAGTCATGATGATCTCTTCCTAAAAGCTGTTGTAGTGTAGATGAAGCAGACCTTTTGCCACCGTAGATGAAGTAGAGGATGAGAAACACCTGTATGTCGATGTAGAGGAGGGACACCAAGCTTCCACACGTTCCAGCACCCTGAGAGATCGGTTAGGTCAGGGTAGAAAACACTCCTGACGGTTTAACTCATGAATAAACTCACGATTAGGGTAACTGTTGACACTCCCCAAGATCCCCTTTTATATGTGAATATTACCCCAATTAAAGCATAATTGATACTAATTTAGGCCATTTACCTATGATATTGTCTATATATTTGTATATGCATTGTTTTGGAGCTTTATTGCAGAAACAGGTAAAATTGGTGATTAAAGTGATGCTGGAGAGGACAGCAATCCAGAACCGACGAAAAGCACTGAAGAAGCCCAGTGCGCCGATCGGTGCAGCCTATGAGCCGATCGACGCAAGGGTGTTTTGGCCCACAGAAGTGACCGAGGCCCATTCCACATGTTTATGGAAGCTTATCTGCGCAAGACACTTGAAAATATTTGCCTAGAAGATCTATGGAACTTCAAGATCTCGACGTACAGTACAAGACTTTATCTCGAAGGAAAAGGCCCACATGGCAGTTATGGAAGACAGAGGAACCAACTCGGAGAAGAAACCAGAGAAACACTGGTTGCACCGATCGGCACAATCCTGCGCCGATCGGTGCAACCATCTTATTTGCTAGAAATCGAGTCCTTTATGAGTAGAACCCTTATAAATACTTGTAAACCCTGGTCGCGGCAGAAGGGAGGACAGAGGCGACAGAGGGACAACAGATCTATGAGTAAGAGCCACCGGGGCTTGCCCTGTTAGAATAGATCTCTAGTTGAGTTTCAAGAACCATTGGTGTTAAGAGTTGATCCGTCAAGGTGGGCCATCTCGACGGGGATGAATCTTACTCTATGTATCTCAAGGATGATTGAATATATTGATGATGGTTTTGGTTATTTATCTATCTTGATTCTATAATCATGCATATGCTTATTCCAATTGCTTAGTTCTAGGCTAAGTAACTAGATATTACCTTGATCATGGAGATCAAGATAGTATTCGGACATTGTATTGATTATGGTTGCTTGATGATGCGAGTAGTGTGGTTTAGCGGTGACAACACTAAGCCTGCGCAGCACTATTGGATAGTTGAGTAGGGTAAGATACTCGCGCAATTAAGGGTTTTCTCTCGGCAGCGATAAATCGGGAGCCGCTCGAAAAGCAGGGTGGTCTTATTCATTATAGGTTTTCACTGATCCATGTAATTATCCATTATGATGCTATTTGATTAGACTTTCTGGTTGCAATATCACTAGTAGATACTTGGCTACTCACTTAATCGCTTAGTCTTACAAGGTATCTGGCGCACTTTCGCTTAGATTCACCAGTGTGCCGATCGGCTCAACACCTACGCCGATCGACTCAACACCTGCGATGATCGGCGCGACAATAGATTCACCAGTGTGCCGATCGGGTCAACCCCTACGCCGATCGGCGCAACGACAGATTTATTGTCTGACGCACCTTTGCGCTGGCCAATCTCCCCTCATGCAACCTGAATTTGACAGTAGCTTTGACTAGATCTTTTACTATTAACTTTGTTTAATTATCCCTAAGGTTCCAATGGATTCCATAAACCTTGGAATACTCAATTCAAGGGAAAAATTGCTACAATTATACACCGTCCTCTTGCGGTATATAAGTGGGTGCGTAGTTACGACCAACAAGCATTACCTTTTTCTAACACCGTTGCCGAGGACCATAGCAGGTTTTTTAAACATTGTTTGATGTATTAGTGTTTAGTCATTGTGCTTAATTTTACTCGTCTCTTTAGTACATATATTCTGTTAAGTGAAACTAATAGGTATGGACGGTCCTAAGTCAAACAAACCCTCTAATTATACCGATGATCCAGAAAGACTCTTTCACAAGAAGAGAACAGTGGAGAAGAGAAGCAAGTCACTTGGAGATTTAGCTAGAGAAGCAGTCCGCGTCACACCTCGAGCATTATTCATAGTAGAAGCCTCAGTTCAAGATCAAGAAGAAGAGGAGATGGCAGAGGTACCTATGGTTAATCGTCTCAAGCCTCAATTGACTAATGTTGTCAAGACATATTTCCAAGAAGCTCAAGATCAACTTTCGTATCAATTGGAGAGATATGTTGGAATAGTGGTGCAACAATCGTTCATAGGTTCGGAAGATCCCAATCATCACTTGCAACACTTCATTGAGGTTTGCAGTACATTCAAGATAGCGGGATTGACCGGAGACCAAGCACGTGTGCGGCTGTTCCCCTTCTCTCTAGTTGGACGCCCCAAGCGATGGTACAATGGATTGGAAAACCAAGTAAAGACGGTGTGGAACATGTTAGCAGCTGAATTCTTGGCCAAATACTTCCCTCCTGATAAGACTCAAGATTCTTGAATTTACACAGAATGTTGATGAAGGCATTGGAGAAGCATGGGAGAAATACAATGAATATATGGATGCATGCCCTCATCATGGTCTGATAGTTGGAGAAGTTGTTGAGAAGTTCTACACAGGATTGAATTTTCTATCTCGTCAACACTTGATGCTTCAACTGCATGTTCATTCATGTCAAAAACTCCCACCCAAGCTAAGGATTTGATCAAGTTGCTAGTTGAAAATCAATCGTGGGATGGTGAGAGAAGTTTAAAGAATTTGCAGCCTTCAAAAGGAGTGGCGAGAAGTGTGATTGAGAGGACTCATGAAGACTTGATTATACATCGCCTCGACGCCATTCAAAGGAGGTTGGACAATAATTTCCATATCCCTAAGGAAGAGCCACTCAAACTAGCGGAATCACGCTCCACTTGTGGTGAGTGTGGAGAATTTGGTCATGTGCAGAAAGATTGCCCCGAAGAGATAAAGATGCTAGAATATATGAAGAATAATGGATGGAAGCCCCAATATCAGCAGCAAAGGAGTTCTTTCTCTCCTAGTTCGTCCATGCCAAATTCTATCCCACTTCGTCTCCAATGTCATGAGTTCTTCCAAGCTCAAGAGAAGATCAACAATGACAATCAAGATAAATTCAAGTAGATTGATCGTGTCCTTGAGGGAATTAATGACAAGGTGATAGAAATTGGGAGCTCCAATGAGAAGATTTTGAAGCATACCAAGATTATGGAGCAACAGATGGGACAGTTATCGCAAGCCATTCAAGGCAACAAAGGGGCTATTCCTAGTAATATGAAGTCTGCAGAGCAGTTGAAAGCAATAGCTACATGGTCAGGAAAACAAACAAAAGATCCAGAGCACCCTGCGGGAGCAAAGAGGCCCCGCACCGATGGGCGCATACCTAGAGCCGATCGGCGCGGCGGTCCTGACGGCACCGATCGGTTCAATGAAAGCGCCGATCGGTGCAAGGAGGATGTTGACCTCTCTAGTCTGAAAATGGACATGGAGACAGAGGAGCGTGGCCCTACCATGTTCCTAGATACTCAACTGCTGACAAAGACAGAAAGAGCGCGGCAACATGACGAGCAATTTATAAGGTTCGTCGATATCATGAAGAAGGTTTACATCAATGTCCCTTTTGTTGATGCTATTCAAGTACCCACCTACGCCAAGTACATTAAGGACATGATGCAAAACAAGAAGTCTCTAGTGTGTGAGGATGTTGTGAAGGTTACTAAGGAGCAAACGACGGCAATCAATGATGTTGCACTTAAGAAGAAGCCCGACCCTAGATTACCAAGCATCAAATGCATGATTGGAACAAGGATATTTGATAGGTGCTTGTGCGATCTTGGAGCAAGTAAGTGTTATGCCCCGTCACATATTCACAAGTCTCAATTTGCCTAAATTAGAGCCTATAGGTATGTGTTTGGAGTTAGCTGATAAATTGGTACGCTTCCCTGACGGAATTGCTGAGGATGTGCCTGTTCAAATTGGAGATCACATCGTCCTTGTTGATTTTATTGTGCTTGATATGGATAAGAGGACGAGGACCCTGTTGATCTTAGGCAGACCGTTCTTGAGGACAGCAAGAGCAAGTATTGATGTTGGGAGTGGTGAGATAAGCTTCAATATAAGGGGGACTCCCTACTCTTTCAAGTTTTGTCCGAAGGTAGAAGAGTGTTGCACTATTGATGAAGTGAAGAGATACAAGACACCTTGGCAACGAGGCATCAAGAGTAATTGGAGGGGATGTATGGATAGGTCGTTCAAGGTATATGAACCATGGAGATAAGAGAACCTTATAGTGTCACGGTTTCACATCCCGCACCGCGACACTAAGAATTGATTGTTTGCGGGGAGGTCAAGCTCTTTGACCTCTAAATAACTAGAGCGCTCTTGGGAGGCAACCCAATGATCGGGGGATTTAGAAGTTGTTTAGTGCTTAGGGCAACCCGTTTCACCTAGTTAATTAGTGCTGGCCAGGAGGGCAACCCGGTGTTTTTAATTTGCTTGTTTATAATAAAGACAATCTCCCGAATAAAAGAAATAGAAAAAGTGTGTGCTTAATTTTTGTGTGCTCTTGTGTCGTCTGTTTATTTGTGCAAAATTGTGTATATACATACTATAGACTAACAACACAGGAATAAAATAAAAAAGGACCAAAAACAGGAAGGAACAGTGCTTGCACCGATTGGTGCATTATTGCCTAGGACAGGACAGAAGGCTGACGACGCCCAGAATTGAAGGGGTGCTAAAAATCAACCAACACAGTAATTTTTAGAGATGGAGCTATTTTCAAGGTAATTAAAAATCTTTTTGAATTAATTTTTTTGTACAAAATGGTTGCTAAATGACACAGGAAAGGATGAAGAGCAACATCTAACGAAGAAGCGAGGGGCCAGGAGCAAGAATGGACGTCGCGCCGATCGGCACTCGTCAGCGTCGTTCGGTGCAGTCACTAGATAGGTCCCGCTACGTATGTCAATACTACAGGAACATTAGGAAAATTTGAAAATTAGGAGAAAGAGATGAAAACGAGGCATCAGGATCAGCGCCAGACCAAAAGACAAGGTGCAAGGACTTGCGTCGTTCGGCGCCTTACTGCGTCGATCAGCGCGGGTACCCATGCGGTTCCCAAATGGGCGACAAAGGCGACAGGTGTTGATTTTGAGGAACTGGTATGATTGCTATGCAGGTGTGCGGTGCAGAGGAGACATGCAATTGACCAAAGGCTAAAAAAGAGACGGCTCAATCAAGACGTCGGGATTCCATACTGTTCCCCTGCCAACCAACATGATGTATTGGGAAGCAACATAAAGGATGGGAATCAAGTGTCACAGTTGTGAGAGTATTCAAAATTAGAATTGTGCCGAACGGCGCACCTCCGCGCCGATCGACGTGCTCTCAAATTTTGAAATTTCATGGCGGGTCCTTCTCCTGGAAGTTTCCCACACTATAAAAGGGAGGTCAGGCACCCCCAGTTTGGCACACCATCCCAGTAATATCTCCACCTTCCCCACTACCCACGATCTCGCACACATTCCGCATTCCTCGCAGATGGATCGTCTCCGCTCCTCTGTCGGCAAGTTGGGCAAGAGGCTGCGCCGGGGAAGCAGTTCCAACGGCAGCGGCGAGTTGAGCGGTATCTCCTTGGCGAGGGGGAGCTCCGGCGCTCGCGATGACATGTCGGTGGGTGATGCGTCCACCGGCTCGGTGGCGGCAACCCATGAGATCCACGCCCGCCACTCCGTCTCTGGCGCGCCCCTTCCAATGGGGCGTGCTACGAGGAGCCAAACGGAGGCAAGCCATAGGGTTTCCAGATCACCACCACCACCGGCATTCGTGCCATGCACGGTGGAGGAGGGCTTCACCCTTCTGAGCGCGGAGGAACAGCAACAATACCTCGCGGTGAGGGGAGGGTTCATCCCCAACTTCGACTTGGACGAGACCTTCCTCACCACGATCGGCATGTGGGAGGACGTAGGGAGGATGCTCAACAATATCGGCTGGATGGACTTCCACCTCCTTCCTATGGACTACAACCTTGACATCATCATCGAGGTTGCCTCTACGATGAGGCTTGGCACCGTCGAAGACGGCAACGAGGCCATCCACTTCCGCGTCCGCGACATCAGCTACATCGTGACCATGGAAGCGACGGCTCTAGCGTTCGGCTTTGTCGTCGACGTCGCCGACATCTTGGGACGTGGGGAGTTGGACTCCCTTTGGAGGTGGTTCTTGTTCGTGGAGGAGATGAAGCGCGACAACATCCGCAGCCCGACCATTCAAGTTTTCCATCGGTGGTTGGCGGCACGCATAGGTGACAAGGTCGACTCCAGCAACATCACCGATGTAGACTTGCGGTGGCTCTACAATGCCATCATGAGTCCGTCTCATTGCAACCCTATGTCGATGATGGTGCGGGGTTGGATCGACAAAAGGGGCAAGGCGCGCAAGAAGTTGGCCTTCAGGGCCTATCTTCAACGCCTAGCAGCCCTCGTTTGCGACGGTGACGGACCGGGAGTGCGCGACGACAAGTAGGAGTGCGCGATGGAGATCGGCGAGAATATGACTCGCTGCAATATTGTCACGGGAAGTGTTCGCGCTGGCTTCCATGTCGGCGGCACCAACGTAAGGCTCCCGTGTGCAGAACTAGGAGTTTTCCTCCATCGCAAGTTGGAGGGAGGAAATTGGCTTGAGGAAGGTCTCCTAGAGGGGGGTCGAGTTCTCAAGGACCGCCGTGGGCGGGTTTGACAACCGGCAACATCTACAGCAGCCGGCGGCAAGTGGGACTCCTGGAATTCATGCCAGGGGCCTCAGTAGTACCAGCCAGAGTGGAGCGACGCAACGGGCGGTTCACAGCCCTCTGTGCCGGTTGGTGCTCCCTACTTCAGCGCGGGTATTGACTACAGGTACCAAGGACGTGTACCTGTGGTGCCTCCTATGCCCGGTGCAGACTTTTTCATGCCCACATAGGGGTACATCGACAATAACATGCACTACATCGAGCGCGTGGAGGACACCACGTCCCGACAGAGGGACAACCACGAGGCGACGGTGGAGGAGTTCGAGCGACTGAAGGCGCGGTGCTATGGCTTCGATCAGCCACCGTCTCCACCTTCGTTTGACTAGAGTGCCTAGGAGTTGGCACGTGTATCGGTTTTCCGGTTTGCGTTTTCTCTTATTTTTTGCAATATTTTTCTTTATTTGCTTATGTGTGTGTGAGCGGGTTGGAAAACCATGTATCGGGTGTATTTACTTTCATGCAAGTGTGTTAATAGTAATTAGTAGTAGTTTTATTTTTATGCAAGTGTGTGCAAAAATCATCACCATGTATTCAAGTTTCGATCTTAATATAATGGTGGCGGTTATGCCCTTTGAGGAGAATTGAATTATTTACTCTTTCTTGAAAAGTGTCGATGAAGACCAAATAATGTTGAGCATTGAATAAAATTTTGAACTTACAATTAATGATTATTCAGCAAATATGTCTTATGTGGAGCAATTTTGAGTACCCATGTGCTTCATTTGTATCGTCCAATTTGTGAGGATAACTTAGTACCAATGTTTTCATAAATAAATTTTCATGTTGTGAACTTTGGAATTTACTCTTTTCAAGATCCTTACCTACCAATGCCATATTTTGAGCAATTTTTATGAACCTTTGATTTGTAGATAAATATTAAATTGATGGTTGAGTTCGGTTAGGATTTAATTCTTTTTGGTATGAACTTTACTAAGATGGCAAATCTTTGTGTATCTTTTTCTAGCCTTCAATTACTCATGCCAAAATTCAATTCCGCTGAATATCCTACCATAAACCCAAAATATCTTATTGAGTATCATTCCTTGACCACATCCTATATTTCTGGCTATATTTAATTCTTAAATAAATATTGAAGCCAGACAAATCAAATACCAACAAATGTTGGTAAATTCGGGTTGAGAGTCAATCGGAGCGCCCTGAATCGATCGGCGCAGCAAAGAGCAAAATAAAAAAAGGGAGAAAGAAACAATGGTGGAAAAAAGGGAAAAGCTCTGTTGTTTGCTAAGGGACTAGCAAAATTTTAAGTGTGGGTGGATGGTATATGACATGCTTATTCTCGAAATTCATTCTAATGTAGCATTGAATCATTCCAACCTTGTGCAATCTGATAATGGGAGTTCTTTTTCTTCCAAGATCAAATTTTTGCTATGCACATATGCACATATCCAAAGTGTGAGTCCTTTCTTAAAATTTTTCTTTCTTAATGGCCATCTTGATAAGTTTCTATAATTCTAAAAAAGAATAATCTCCTAGCTTTACAATATATTGTTGATTTATGTTTGCAATCCTTGAATTATCTCACCTAGCTACTCATATAAGCCTTACACAAATATTATTTGATCATTATGATGTAGAATATAGGTTGAGTGATTTTGAAAGATGAGTTGTTGCCTTGGATTATTTGGAAGATAGATTCTTTATATTCACAACAATCTTTTAAGTGATTTACATGAGTGGAAAAGTTATAATTTGTGAGTTGGACATGATTTATTGCTTTGGGGAGAAACTTTAAGCTTTATACCCATATTTGAACTATTTTGCTGAATACCAATATGAAATATACCACAATAGAACAATGCTCAACATTTGCTGATTTGAGATATCTTTTATGATAGAAAGAGTATGTTCTTTGATTTTTCTTTCTTTTACTTTACTCGGGATGAGCAAAGGTTTAAGTGTGCGAGAACTGTTGGCACTCCTCAATTGCCCCTTTTATATGTGAATATTACCCTAATTAGAGCATAATTGATACTAATTTAGGTCATTTACCTATGATATTGTCTATATATTTGTATATGCGTTGTTTTGGAGCTTTATTGCAGAAACAGGTAAAATTGGTGATTAAAGTGATGCTGGAGAGGACAGGAATCCAGAAAAAGACGAAAAGCACTGAAGAAGCCCAGTGCGCCGATCGGCGCAGTCCATGAGTCGATCGATGCAAGGGTGTTTTGGCCCACAGAAGTGACCGAGGCCCATTCCACATGTTTATGGAAGCTTATCTGCGCAAGACACTTGAAAATATTTGCCTAGAAGATTTATGGAACTTCAAAATCTCGACGTGCAGTACAAGACTTTATCTCGAAAGAAAAGGCCTGCATGGCAGTTGTGAAAGACAGAGGAACCAACTCAGAGAAGAAACTAGAGAAGACACGGCTTGCGCCGATCGGTGCAACCCCCTTATTTGCTAGAAACCGAGTCCTTTACGAGTAGAACCCTTATAAATACATGTAAACCCTGGTCGTGGCAGAAGGGAGGATAGAGGCGACAGAGGGACAACAGATCCGTGAGTTAGAGCCACCAGGGCTTGCCCCATTAGAATAGATCTCTAGTTGAATTTCAAGAATCATTGGTGTTAAGAGTTGATCCGTTAAGATAGGCCATCTCGACGAGGATGAATCTTACTCTATGTATCTCAAGGATGATTGAATATATTGATGATGGTTTTGGTGATTTATCTATCCTGATTCTATAATCATGCATGTGCTTATTCCAGTTGCTTAGTCCTAGACTAAGTAAGTAGATATTACCTTGATCGTGGTGATCAGGATAGTATTCGGACATTGTATTGATTATGGTTGCTTGATGATGCTAGTAGTGTGGTTTAGCAGTGACAACACTAAGCCCGCGTAAAACTATTGGATAGTTGAGTAGGGTAAGATACTCGCGCGATTAAGGGTTTCTTCTCGGCAGCGATAAATCGGGAGCCGCTCGGAAAGCAGGGTGGTCTTATTTATTATAGGTTTTCACTGATCCATGTAATTATCCATTATGATGCTATTTGATTAGACTTTCTGGTTACCATATCACTAGTAGATACTTGGCTACTCACTTAACAGCTTAGGCTTACAAGGTATCAGACGCACTTTGGCTTAGATTCACCAGTGTGCCGATCGGCTCAACACTTGCGTCGATCGGCGCAACGATAGATTCACCAGTGTGCCGATCGGCTCAACCCCTACGCCGATCGGTGCAACGACAGATTTACTGTCTGGGACACCTTTGCACTGGCCAGTCTCTCCTCATGCAACCTGAATTCAACAGTAGCTTTGACTAGATCTTTTATTGTTAACTTTGTTTAATTATCCCTAAATTCCTAGTGGATTTGATAAACCTTGGAATACTCAATTCAAGGGAAAAAATGCTACAATCATACACTGTCCTCTTGCGGTATATAAGTGGGTGCGTAGTTACGACCAACAGTAACCAGGGGTATCCCCTGATTATATAGTGCTGTAGGTGTGGGGCCAGGCCCTTAAGTAGGTTGAGTTTGCCTCTCAATCAAAGGCAACTAATAGGAATTAGTGTAGGATTAGTATTGGGCCTGATGGCCCAACTAGACCTGACCGAGGTCAAATCCAACAATCAGTAGTCGAGGCAGACATGCTGTTTATTTTTTTGTTTGTATAATGTTTTATCAAAAAAATAGGTATTCAACTGAATACCCTTATAATATTCGGCTGATGGAAAGGAGCAACTAGCTATTTGTCATACTCATAAATTTTGAAAACACTAGTAAAATGCTTGTGCGTTGTTACGAACTTCTAAAAACTTATGATGATATAACTAAAACGACATGTGTAGAAAATGGCTATCATATAACTATGGTGTGTAAGTACAAACGATGAATAAGTATTATTCATACACATAAATAAATTTATTTGATCATGATGCCAACAAGATATTCTTTATATGTCGTTCTGTATGAATATATGATGTATATCAAATATGAATTTATCCTGTGCTTCTAGCGACATTTCAATTAAATCATCAATAACGAAGCAAATAAAGTATATACAAATTCAGACCTTCTAACACAGCGTAGTGTATATGTCAATGATAGCCACACATGTCTTTATTATTTGGATTATGAATATCACAAGACAAAGAAGCTTTCTTAAGGAGCTCTATTAAGCAAGGTCCCTTTTATATATCTTTTTTTTTTGTGCAGTGTAACCTTGGTATTTTAAAGGTAGCATGTCGTCCATGGTATGAACACTAAGGCCTGGAATTTTGAGACCAGAACATATATTCTCCTCTTTAATAGGACATTTGAGAAGTTATTTTGAAATTAATTAGATTGTTTGAATTGGGCTGATAATGAATGAATGGTGGACGGTGGCCTCTCGGTGGAAAAAAAAAATGGTTAGGCTGATAATGGGTTGTTGTTTTTTAAGGCCTTTCGAGTGGAGGAGCGGTTGCATGAATGGGCCCAACCCAATGTAGGCATGATATTCTTTCATCTTCCTCCTCAAGACATTCTCTCTCTCTCTCTCTTTGAACAAGAACATTAGCGATCCAATCGACGCCCAGAGAAGCGATAATTGTCATGACTCGTGTAAACGGAGTACTGCTGCTCCCTACATGTTATTTGTGGCCTTTATTTTTTGTTTGATCAATTTATCTGATGACGATGTTAATGTAATGATTATCCGGCTCGTTGCAATCGCGTGGAGCAACTATCCTCACGTTGCCTTTTCTAGATGTTCGGATGTATCTGCAGGAGTGTGGAAGAATCCTGACTGGCTGTTTATTAGGAGTCGGATTGTTTATTACATCAATTAGAGTTCTGATTATTTTTTCTTCCCGTGTTTTGAACTAGGTCAATCCAACAGGAAAAATGGCACAAACAAGGACTCCATTCTGTGCACGGCTGGTGCGGACACAAAAATTGTTGTAGATGATCGCACCTCTCTTATTAAAGAGTAGACATACAAGACATGGATTCTACCAATGAACAATACCTTATCAGATATGAGGTCAATCTTGTTATTGAATTAAATAGACTAGTTTGGATCATATTCTAACTTATACAAGGGGTAACACTCTCATATATCATATATAAATGTAAACACTCTCCCTACTAGAGGAGGAGAAGGGGAAGAGAGGCCTCTCGACAGCACGGCGCACAAGACCTCATACAAGGCAAATCTCAGCTACTGGGTAATACAAACACAACTAGATATAAGACTATTATCCTTCGGGAGGCTTGAACAAATATAAATCCAACGTCTCTTTCTTAATTGATATTCTATGACAAAAAGTGTCTCGATCCGATTTAAAATATCTGGTGTCCTTTTTTCGAGCATCGATATTATTAAAATAATAAGATACATGGAATCAATAACAGTTATAGTTTAAGGCACTGTGATGGCAAATTATAATAGAACCTTAGTTTTGACAAACAGGTCATACCATCTACTGTTCAAAAATCACTATCCTATAGCAGTCTACATTAAGCTAAGGTTTCAATATTATGATGAATATGCAGATTTTGCAATGTGGCCAGAAGAACATTGCATTGCTCACATACATCTTGTGGGTGCAGGTTGCTTCTCAATTTCTCATGAATTCTTACAAAATGGATGTTGGCCCGTAAATGATACTGACCCCAATGTTATTGTTTATTTTTCGCTCAAATTTCTTCATGTGCTGTTAAATTATTCTAAAGGCTCATTTCAAGAAAATGAATGCTAGAAGGTATCATGCTTGATGTACTATTCCACAATTCTTTCCAATGAAGATCTCTCTTCATTTAGTTTGTTCCATCATTGGTTGCCATTTTCAAGTACATTATGTTTTGTATTACCATTACCATTCAAATTTTGTTTACTCAAAAGCAAAATGTGAATGAAATATGAGGTCCAATAACTGAAACTCTCAGTCCACAAGTCCAGTAATTGTGGTCTATTGATTTCAGCCAAATCAATGGTGGAGATTGCCTCACATTTGATATATATATATATATATATATATATATATATATATATATATATATATTCTTTTATTTGCCTGTATATGGTTCCCAGTAATTGAGTGCACATATTGCATCTTATTTTCTTAGCTAATGATCTTCTGAATTGAATGATGCAATATGTTTCAGATTTATGACTTCTAGAATGTTACCTGTTTCTGAATTTCTTCTCATTGGGTATGTAACTAGCCATTATGTATGAATAAAAGTTGTAGTCAGATGTATGCAGTACAGACTTGATGTCAAATTGTCTATGCATGCTTCTAATTATGCCTGATGTTTGATACTATTTTCTAAAGCTTGGAGGATGCGTAATGGTCACCACCATCTTGTATCTGCTTGTGTGTCTCCGATCTCTCTTAAGCCTGAATGTTAGTTAGTGTGCATATAGAAATGCACATGTCATTGCTCACCAGTCACCACCATAAGAATTTCTGGGTGATCGCATCATGCATTACACACACCGTATTGTGCATCTAGGACAATCTATATATGTATGTGCGCTGTGATTGCTGCAGCCTTTTTGCTGTCATGATAGGGGGGAAAACATTTTGACTCTTATTTCCGGTACAAACAACTATGATAGTGATTGATAGTCTTGTGCCAACAGCTAAACCTGACCTATTTATATTAATGGAACAACGGTATCAGGTTGTATAAAAGATATTGCTGCAAGCTCAAGGTTACAGTGTAAAAAAATAATATATCTATGGTTCTGTTGTAATTCATAAAATTGAAGTATCAAAGCTTTATTTGAGCATTGTATTGCACCAATGCAGAATGAACTTGAGAATGTTGAAATGTAGAAATATAAAATATTAAAGCTATACCAAAGCAACTAGGTCATTAATTATGTTTTAAATATTTAGTTCTGAATTGTGTATGCTTTAAATATTTAGTGTGTTGCAACTGGGCCATCATGAATTGTGCATGTGTGCTTGTGTATGCTGAAATTATTCTATTCTTTACCCTCAATGATGACGCCATTTTTTTGTTTCAAACTAACAATCTAGTAACATGTTTTAAACCATCTCCTCATCTGTTAATAGCCATCTATGTTCATTTGCATTGCATAACCTTAAATCATCCAAACTAATTGTTGTTGTTGTTTGTATGTATGTGAAGAGGTGCCACTATGTGAATACGAGGTGTTAAGGCAGCTGCTGCACTGCTAAAGAGTACTATGCCAAAGACAAACAAAAAGAAGCCCAATGCTTGTGAGGACTCTCGATCATTCTATGAACCTGAAGATAGTGAAGACATTGATCAGGACGTAGTTGATATGGTATTTGTAACTATTTGTTGTATTAACTCATTTGTGCATAGTATTGAACTGTGTTCAGTTGCCTATATTTCATCTTATGTTATTTACATGTGGCCATGCAGGTCAGCAGTAAGTATACAATGAATGGTGACTCTCCTGTTGAGGTAATAAGACTGTCAAAGAGGGTTATGGGCTTATGGCACCATATAAGCAAGAGGAGCAACCCACTAGAAGAACTAGGCAGAGAACAAGGGAGCTTTCTATGTTAGAGAATGATTGTTACATCCAGATTTTATATATGTTGTTGTGATGTCAGTCCATGTGATGTGGGAAGTGCAGTTTGTGTATGGTTAATTCCGTGAAATTGGCATTTTGTTGAATCATCTTTGTTGTTGTTTTGAGCTTTAAATGATGGGCTAGGTAAAATGGGCCGAAATTATAAAGGATTAAAAAAATAATGGGTCCATAAATAATGAAGACCTACAAAATTAATGGGCCAAAAGAATAAAAATCCTGCGAAATTAATGGGCCTGAAAAAAGACCTGCGGAATTATTGGGCTAAAAGATAAAAGAACTACGAAATTATTGGCTAGGAAAATAATAGGCTTATGAGTTTAGTGAGTCAAAAAAATAACAGGCCTGGAAAATTATTAGGCTTGAAGTTAGTAGGCTCAAAATAAAACAGGCCAGCCACATCAGCGCCACATCAGCATTGGGCAAATGGTTTATAACAAAAGTTTGAGCGTCATAAATATTCTATGACGATTATAAAAGTGTTATAAATATGTATGACGTTTTGTAGCATCATCGTAGCTTTGTGACAAAAATACAGAATTTGTCACAGAAGGTAATCAGCTATGCACAATTCATGATAAATTGATTTTTGTCATAAGTTTGTCATAAATATATTTACATGACGATTTTTTTAGATTTTATGACATAATTAACTCGTCGTAGAAGGCCATAATTGTTGTAGTGTATGTGTTGGAACAGTTTACAACAAGCTTAATTTAAAACAAATCAATCTAATAAGGTATGATCATAAATACTAATCGATGGGATGGCAAAAACAGCCATTGGAATTAAGTGGTCAAGGCCTCAAGAGAGCCAAACAGACAGATTATAGACGCGCTTCTACTAGTAGCAATTATTTCCAACGCATCAATAAGCCTACAACACACAGAATCTAGGGTAGGGGTCTATTCTCTCGGAATTGAGAAAAAAATTATCCACCGTGCCACTGATTACATAAGATACCGGTTCGTTCTAATTTTTCACCGCTGTCGTCTTCCTCCCCAACTGGCCTTGCGCTGCACCAAATCCGGCCGACCGAGCACAAATCCGGCCGAGCGGCGGTATAAGGGACGGTGCTGTGTCACGAGCTGAAGCGGGCGGCAGCGCGGATGCACGAGTGGGTGGCTGCGCACGGGGCGACGCGGCAGCACGGGCGTGCGGCCGACAGGTCAGGCATGTGTGCGGCCGGCAGCGCAGGCGCATGTGCGGGAGCGGCCGGCTGCGCAGCCGCCATGGCTGAGCGCTGGTGTTCTTGTTTTTTTCATTTTTCTTTTCATTTTTTCTTTTTCTTTTTTCGGAGGTGAGCAACGCGATTCTAGAGAGGACCCAAACGGCTCGCTTTTCCTCTACATGACTCCATCAGAAGTTGTTTCTTCAGAAATTTCAACTTTGAGGACAAGCGTGGTGGGGAGAACTCATCCCAAACGGGGCCAAAATATGATGACAAAATTCTTAATTGTGAAGATTATGGTTAATCAAAATATCTGAAGATTTTGAGTAACCAACATTTGAGTTTTTTTTGCCAGAATATGACTGCAATGAAAGCAAAATCTCATGTGCTATAGAATTAAGAAAATCCCATACTTAATAGTGATGAACAAAACAACACATAGTAATGCCAGAGTTATAGAATTAGAATCCTGTGAACGTAGTGTTGTAGTCGTAAATACTGCCGAATAGTGATGTTTTGAGAACAAAGAAAAACCCACTTTTGCACTCCTTTATTGCTTACTATATGCCAGAGTGAAGCTGATTGCCGGTAACATAAAACAGCTTAATTGTTTTTATACAGAATACTTTACTCGCAAATAGTACCATGCTCTGAACACAAAAATTGTAAATTATGTTTTGTTCTCCATAAAGTACATTCAATATAAATTATGTCAGCCATTTCTTACCATAAAAACTTAATGAACACTGGTAAATTGTAGTCTTTTACGTTCATGCACTTCTTATATTTACAGAAGCAAACAAGTCAATGTCCAAAGACAAAAATATGGTTACTTCAAGTTCTTATATTAGATTGTCAATCCAGACCACACAAAAAAAGTGTGCGGTTTTGTGATTTCACTGTAGGCTATTTAGCACAATCTTTATCATAAAATTCGTCCATCTTTTGTGATTTCTTTCGTGTTTTATTGCAATAGAAGAAGACAGTTGTCATTCTCTGATTGCACTTCTGAAAAATCAAGACCAAAACGAATGCACATTTTGCTGTGACATTTTTAATCAGAAAGCCACAAAATACAAATGGTTAACATAAGAAAAGGCACTCCCATCGCAGAGATGCAATTTTATTAAGAAAATATTGTTACAGAAAATAAGTAGAAAATGACAGTTTGGAAATACATCTAATGACACTAATGAAACTATTCCTGCGTGGTGCACCATAATCTGCCAAAAAAAAAAAGGAAAGATTAGATCTAAAACATAGAGATGCAACTTGATCTGGAATAATTGCATCGATTGATCAGCGGATATGAATGTCGTCCGGGGCGTTGCTGCTATTCACCAACAACCTGGAGGTCTCCAGCAACCTATCAAGAGGCCTTCAAATATCCTTTGCGAGCAGAAAATCCACAGCAAAGATCAAACACACGGCTCAAACAATAGGAAGAAATCATGTCCGGGGTGAGGAAATTTGAATATATCATGACAAAGGAAAGAAAAATTACATACATATAGATAACGAAGACGGATGGACAACGCTCGGCAGCCATCAACCGGAACAAACAATCGCCGTAGCTCCGTGCAACAATCTTTGAGTCGCAATAACGAGCTGCTTGGCGTTCTCGGCCGAGAGATGATTGACCCTATCAATCTGGAAATAACACAACCATGGATTTGTTAAGCCACTAATTATTCAAGTTCTAGCAGAAAATTCGACATGGTTGCGTACCTTGCAGGAGTTGCGACTACTATAAGAGCATGGCGCCTCTTTCAGGATCGCTGGATGAAGGCAACCTGCCGCTGCCTTCGAGATGACCGAAAGAAAAATGCTACAGCAGTAAAAAAATAAGGAGTTGATTAGGCTCTTGTTCAGCTCGATCCATTGGCGTTGAAGCTCTTCCAGAATGATGCTCCAATTGGGCTTCTAGATCGACCTGGGAGGATAAATTTCCGTGGTCTGCAGGAGAAAAGAAAGATTAAATCTTGCAAATGATGCAGCTGCCGTTGACAGAATTTGGTTGGTTTGATGGGAGTGAATGTCACACCTCACGTTTGTCCTGGTAATCACCAGCAGCTTGAAGTTCTCCAGCACCTTGTCAACGAGGCAATTATCCCTCTTGATATGAAAATTCGTTTGCCATCAATCGCTGCATAATTCAGATTCTAATGGAAGACATGGACGTGTTTGCTTACCTTGTAAGGGCGTCAAGCTAATAGGAGCACCACCACCGTCCAGGATTGGACGACGAAGCAACCAGCCGGCGGCGTCGAGACGGTCAAAAGAACTGCGGCCGCAGCCTAAAATCGGGCGACACGGCTAATTACGATTTAAGAATGGAATAATCCTGTCACGCTGTCCTGGCCCCATCAAAAGCCCATAAATGAATCAGTCATTTAAGAATATTAAAATGAAAATACATATTAATGACCTCACATGTATTTGGTGGCCCCCGGGTTTATTTACCACTGTGGGTTTTTAGCTGCCGGTTTTTTACGGTCTGATGGTTTTGCAGGTTAGGTGGGTTGGCTGGGGTGTGAAATATTATATCATACTCAGGGTGTGAAATAGTATAGCTCTATATATATATATACTCTCAGGAGTAGCTACTCCTGCATGCATATCTCACAATCTAGAGAGTATTATTACATACTTGACGTTTCTAAATGTAGTATGTAGTTATACTAGAGGGTATGTGAACATACTCACTTTTTTTATTGTAATATATGAAGTATGAAGACATACTTACTTTTATATAGTAGTAAATGTGATATATGTTTATATGTTTATAATTTAAAGACCCTTAAAAAAAATTATAGTTATCACTCTCAAAAATCATATTTTAAATATGTGTATATACTCAAAATGATAAATGGGTATGAACACATACCCAAGATGGTTTTTTGAACGTGGGAGTAACTACACTTGGGAGTAGAATGAAATTACCCTATATATATTAAAATATGATTTTTGAGAGTGATAACCATAATTTTTTGTGAAGGGTCTTTAAGTTATAAACATATGAACATATATCGCATTTACTGCTATATAAAAGTAAATATGTCTTCATAATTCATATATCACAATAAAAGAAAAGTGAATATGTCCATATACCCTCTAGTATGACTACATACTACATTTAAAAATATCAAGTATATAATGATACTCTCTAGATTGTGAGATAAACATATGGGAATAGCTACTCCTGGGAGTAGGAATAATGCCTCATATATATATATATATATATATATATATATATATATATATATATATATATATATATATATATATATATATATATATATATATATGTGTGTGTGTGTGTGTGTGTGTGTGTGTGTGTGTGTGTGTGAGAGAGAGAGAGAGAGAGAATAAATCCTAGCTTTTTTTTGGGAGGGAAGCTCTTGGACATTCTTGTCATCCGTAGCACACACACACCAACACACAACTGAGAAAGAAGAGAAGAAGAAGAAGAAGGAGACGTGAATCTCTCTCCAGATTTGGTGGCTTCAAACCTATCGGCATCAAGCTATTGATTGAAGACACAAACATTCTTGGATTGGCTCTAAACTCGGTAGCTCATTCTTCACTTTGAGCACTTCGATCTGGTCAGTTGGTTTAGGTGTTGGTTTAGTGGAGCATTAGATTTTGTGGTGTTTTGTCAGTTCAAGTTGCTGCAGTTTAGAAAAGAGCAGTTGTGGTAACAGAATTATTTGGGGTATTCAAATGGTGTCAGATCGAGCTGAATTTTGGTCAGCATACATAGAACTCGTGGAACTACTTGCCTATCAAATTTATGCATTGTTGAGCTATAGTTTGAGAACTATGGACTGATTACCGAAGGAGACAAAATCTGTGTTATCTCTGCTAGCTATTGTCATAGCTCTTCTAATTATTGTCATTATTGCTATTGTGGCCTAGTTTGTAACTTGATGAGTGTGTTGCTGCTGTTGTAAGCCTCTATAGGTTCTAGAGAAGGCTCCATTGTACCCATTGTTGATTATTGCAGGAGTTGGAGAGGACCGTTTATCCCGTGGTTTTTACTCCTCACACCGAGTAGGTTTTTTCACGTATGTCATTGCGTATTGTGTTTATTGATTCTGCTGAAGGGCTGGTGGTTGATGTTCCTCTTATTATTCATCACAAGATGAGGAACTATTGATGTTGATTATTGTTGATTTTTTCAACACCTATATCTTATTTCTCAGTTCTTTATAACTAGCTTATTCGATAGCATTGTACCCACCTTACATATACATAAATAATTAGGTGTTTTTGTCTGTAGGACACTCAATAAGTATGATTTTGTTTGTAAGACACCGCAACCAAATAATTTGTCTTTAGGACACTAGGAATTGTGACTATTGTCTGTAAAATATTTTTATCTTAATGCACAAAAGGTATTGCAAATTAAAATTTGACACAAAGATACATTGCTACATTTCCTATCCATGTGATTTTTTTATTCTTAATTTTTTATCAATTATTTGCACAAGTTTATTTTAAAATAAACATTTTATTTGTTAAAAAGTCATCCAAACATCAAAAATAAATCTGTCAAAAAACACATGTATAAGAAATGCATCAATATATCTTTGTGTCAAATTTGAAGTTGCAAAGCATTGTATGGATTGAGATAAAAATATTAAAAATATTCACCTCTTCTACTAAAGTGTTCTATAGACATATGACAAAATTTCTTAGTATCCGAGAGGCAAAATACAAGTTTTGGTATCCAATAGACAAAACCATATTTATTGAATGTCCCACTGACAAAAAACCCAAATAATTATGGTAACAGAAAAGTGAAATGGATAAGCATCCTACCACTGTTGTGCCTTTTGATTTGAGATTGGTGCCAAATTGTTTCAGTAACTTAACTGCCCTTTCCAATTTGCACAATGACTTATGAAAGCTACATTGAATACTAAGAGTGCGAACAGTCGCTCAGCCTAGTGTTGAGATGGCTTAGTAGCATCCCCGAGGTCCCAGGTTCGACTCCCAGTGGGAGAGAATTTATAGGTTGAGGTAAAAAAAAATTCCCTCGCTTGTCACCATGCCAAAGCACAGGTCTAAAGTTTGCCCAGGTCGTGACCGTCTCATATGGACCACGGTGCCGCTATGTAATGGTCGGGCAAGGGTTTGGGTACTAAGAGTAGCCCTCCTTTCCATTTGCCCAATTCCTATGCAGGTTATCTGCAACTCATGCAACCATCATTCATAGATATGTCCCTTATATTCTTTTTTTTTTACAATTGCATTCATTATGGCTCAACTGTTTCATTCTTCTTACCTTAGCGTCAGTAGACCTGTGTTGAAATATGATGCTAACTGATACAGGCATACACAAGTATCCATGCAAGCTCATTTACAGATGCAAGCTGCTAGCTTTGCTCCTAGAAATCATTTTAATTCAGGTGGTAGCACAGTAAGAATTCGGAGGTCAAAGGGATTTGGGCCCGTTTATGTGATAGGTAGAATGTTATATCTTCTTAAAATCTCAAAGGTAAAATGTTGTGTTGACATTTTTATCATGTGTTTATTTGTTGTTTCTTTCGAGTATACATCACTTAGAATAGGTACTAGAAAGTTTTAGCATTTCAGTGTCATCAGTAACTCACGACTAGGGATTACAATCCCGTACTGTAGCAGGAAATATTTTCTAGCAAAACCGGACTGGAATCCCAAATTGCTACAGTACCTAGTATCGGGATTCACCGGAATCCCGGTCGCCTAATGAAACCGACCCGGACCGGGATTCCCGGTATCCGTGGAAACCTGCCGGGATCCAACTGGGATTTCAATCCCTGCTCACGACCACTTTTTCAAGATTCACTTCATCCCTTAAATCAGTTTGTTCAAAATATTTGAAATCCATCATGCTTCTTAGATCTGTATTCATTAACTTGATCCCTTTCATGCCACACTTTATCTTCCAACTTGCTTTGGGGGTCTTGCACTAAAGAACCGTACGTTCATATAGCACAGGTTTAAAAAGGTTTTCATCCTCGTTTGGCGCTACGGCACACTTTGCCAGCACAAAAGAACACAAACAGAAACAAACAGCGTCTAAAATGTTTGCTCTGCCAAGCGCCCCAGGATCTCCAGCATTGCTGGCCGCTTGTCCGGCAAGTCCGCGGTGCAGTCCAATGCCAGCTTCAGCATCTCCATCATCCCCTCCTCGGCGCCTGGTTGTCCGAGCAGCTCATCATCGAACAACTTGGACGTCCACTCCTCCTCCACCATGGACCACCGCACCCACAGAGGGAGGTCCTCGTTAGGCGTCGGCATCTCGCCTGTGAGCAGCTCCAGGAGCAGCACGCCGAAGCTGTACACGTCGGACTTGTGCGAGAGCTTGCGTGGGTCCCCCTCGACCTCGGGCGCGTGGTAGCCGACGCCGCTCGAATGCTCAACCGCTTCCGGGTCGAAGAGGTGCGCGATGCCGTGTTCCGCCAGCGTGCGTCCACCGTCTGGCTGAGTAAGATGTTGGAGGACTTGATGTTGCCGTGAATGACCATGGGGCCCGTCGCGTGAATGTACTCGAGACCGCGCGCCGTGGCCAGCGCGATGCGTCTCCTCGACTCCCAGTTTAGCGGCGACCGCCCGGAGCCACGGTTATCTGCGTCTGCGTATCACCAAACCCGTCAGGAAATCTCACTCAATTTGGATAGGGGGCTTTACTCTGGTCGCGTACCGTGAAGCATGGAGGACAGGCAGCCCATGGTTACGTACTCGTACACCATCAGCTTCTCGTCCATGCTAAAGTAGTAGGACTGCAGCGGCACGACGTTGTGGTGGTCAATCCGACCAATCGCAGCGACCTTGTCCCGGTACGCGCGCTCCGGCAACGAGTTCTGCCTGAGGCGTTTCACTGCAATAACCGAGCCGGACTCCATCTCAGCCTTGTACGTTGTGCCGTACGTGCCCTTGCCGAGAACCTCGGCGGACGCGCTCAGTAGGTCGTCGAGGTCGTATGGCTGCGGCATTCTCCCGAAGAAGAAAAGGTTCTTCGGTCTCACGGTGGCTGGGGCGACTGCAGGCGTTGGGGTCGAGCCGTTGCTGCTTGTTTCCTCATTGCTGTGCAATTCCCCTTGTCGGGCGAATTCTGTCAAAAGTGTATCAGAGATTCAGAGATCAATATCTAAGCTTCAAAATCTTACACATAAATGTAACACAATAAAACCAAAGTCTACCATCCTGACGTCTCCTACATTTTATTTTATTTTATTGCAAAAAGAGAGAACTTTAATCATTATTAATCTCTTCTCTATACAATCTATTAATTTAGGTGAACATGTTCATGCCATTAAAAAATCTGCCGTTTGCCCACAAAGTTAGAGATTGAATCCAAATTGGTTTTATACCTTCCATATCAAACACTAAATTCAAAAAATCATAAATCCATCATCTGAAGTTTAAATAAGTCATACTTCAAATCTATCTTGTAGCACTCGAAACGTTCTACAACTTTGATATTCAATATAAGTCAAGATTCTACCGTTTTGGTTTCCAAATTTACGATGCAAAAATATTTATTCTGATTTGGACTCCTCTGCGTAGGTCTTTGTGCGAGGTTCATATCTCCTACCTCAGAAGTCCAAATAATATGATCCACATATATTCTGAAAAGGCCTCGACGAGACCTACAACTTTCGTGTTTTAACTTTTCTCATTAGAGCATTTTTTTCAAGTCCAAAATCGTATCACAATGCAGTGCTGTTTCTAGTCTGCGTGAATTGATTTTTCCTATTCGATAAAGCTTCTAGAAATCTTTAGCCATTGGGTCACAACCTTGGTCTTATATGTTGGGCTTCATAGAGATCCAGTGATATCTTATAGGCGTCATGAGTTTGTGAGAATCCTTCTTTGCATGGTGAATTGGGCTTCATATTGCTACTTCTCATATTTGAGCATTTTTTAATATTATTTTACTTAATTTTGCAACATAGCACTCAAACGACACTACATGTGGAAATCGTTAACATTAGAGGTAAAAAAAATATATTTATGATAAAAATACGTTGAAAATAGTAGAAAAATTGTTACTTATGACGTATAAAATAATACAGTAAGAAACACCAATAATAATATAAATATGATCTTTCATGTAAAAATATCAACAATTATATTATATAAATAATTTATGTTTAAATCATAAAGAGTGTTTTGTTTATTTAAGCATGTAGCAATGCACGGGCACTTTGCTAGTAACAATATAATGTTCGTCAACACGATTTGCTATGATGGGTTATCTTTTTCAATTATCTTATATAATAATTCTATATACTCCCATAATTTGTAGATAAAAAAATGTCTATGAGTTGCACGGCAATAACTTATATCATGGTTTGAATGTCGTTCCATATTCCTAAATTTTAGCTTATGAGATGATTGGCTCATAAAATAACTACTTTTTTATCTCACATTTATCTCTCCCTTTCATATCGTGAAAAATACTACATGACATGCCATGAGATGGCCTATACAACCACTTATAGTTACCATTCAGACCGAACCAATCCCTTTACAGTGGCAAGATAAATAAAACAATGTACTAGTTCATACGGGTTCGCAGGCACTAGGTAACAGACCCTCCATATACTGAATTCCTTTCTGAGTGGCGGTATATTGATTCTTGCCTGGGCGACATGTGTGTGTGGAGTGAGGGGGGGGGGGGGGGGGGGGGGGGTGTTAAATTAGCGCTAAGTTAAGACAAAGTTTTCACAGAGTGTTGTTGATGCTGGAGTTCATCTCAACTAAACTCGAGAGTAACCTGAGGCACAAGTCTGTTCCACCTGACTAAATTCGTTTTTCTATATGGTAACCAAAACTGACACTATGATCGGGCGTGCTTCCTACTAGATCAGGGCTAAGTCCGTGTCCCTACAGGCCACGACAGTCTTATATCTAAGAGAAGTACCTCCTGGGTTTTAGACACATGATGCAATTTGTATTCCTGATCAATGAGGGCGCTAAAGGGGAGAGAAGATCCGTTGAACTGAAAAATCGATACAGATAACCTGAGAGAATTGCTTAACTTTGGTGTAGGACTAATTGAACATGGTGTAGATCCGAGGCATATACTAGTCACTTTTCTCTGCAAAATGACAAAGAAGACTTTCTAACTTAATTTTCCTATACTCTTGGAAAGCGCCCCAGGATAAATTCAGTTTCCCCATCATGCTATCTTCGATTCGAGATGAACACTTCATCTTCTTCCTTCTCCGCGCCTCTCCGCAGTCACTTGTAGTGGGTCCCGTCAAATTCTAGCGTGAACAAGATTGAGATCTCTCCCTAGTCAGAGTTGTTGGCGTCGCCATCGGCGTTCAGAAGGTCGCTGATTCCTTGCCAAGGTTATTGAATACCATCGTGGAAGCCTCTGCCAACCTAATCGTGATCTCTGAACCACCATCTTCATCAACTTCAACATCGATCAAGCTCACATGGCATGTTCTAACTCTGGTGTTGCTAATTGATGTTAAAATAACACATTAGTGTAATGTGGTGGGTCATTAACTCTGGTGTTGCTAATCATGCTTTAGACTATTTAAATTAAGGAATAATTTTACTGTACATATTACCTCCAGTAATTACTGGTAGTAATGCAGTAATTACTGGTGATGGAGCAGTAATTATCACTAGCAGTAATTAGAAGCAGTAATAATTTTACTGAGGTATTTTTGAAAAGATAAAAATGGTAAATTTATAATTTATTTTATTATTTAGGTATAAGTGTCTTTTTTTGCTTTCTACTATGACGAAACTGAATTTTGGATCGGCGGATGGGTTTAGGATGCTTAGAAATGACCTCTTTACCCCTTATGATAATATGGGTAAATAATAAATATGTAAGTAAATTACATTATTATTCCTAAACATTACCACCAGTAATTACTGAAGGTAATATGCATAGTAAAACTGCTCAAATTAAGATCTAGTGGGTTATTAAATCTAATTGCCCATCAGTTTAATCTAGCAGTTGATTCTATATATCTAAGAGATCAAGTTGGTTTACCTGAGGCTTTGCTTTTGCAGTTTTGATCTGTGTCGATGATTTGGAGACGGGAAAGTACATCGTTCATATCTGGCCGCTTTTCAAGATCAAGTTGTAAGCACTCAAATGCAATGGTACTGACCTTCTGAAGCAATAACCTAGATTGTTCTTTGTAAAGCTCATCATCAAATAGATAGTATGAATAGCTGCCCGCTCTATAAGAGTCAAGGAAGTCTGTGACAAGTGCACGGGTTTTGCCGTTAGAAAAATATTTTGCTGGCTTCCAAGTGATGAGTTCCAGAAGAACAACCCCAAAGCTATAAATATCAGACTTGGGATTGAACTGCAGGCCGGCAACATCCACTGGGTCTGAATAATCTATTTTTGATCCATTACTATAGAATCGATCAGTAGATACATAGTGGTGTCGACTTGAAACCCCAAGAAATGTTGATAAACTACTATTGAATACTTTTGGCACGAAATTCGTGTCAAGAAATATATTGGCAGATCTGAAATGTCCCAAGAGGTCACTACCATGTGAATCAGGGTTTTCACCTAACAGTGAATGGATATGAAGCAGTCCCTCTGCACACTGGACCGCTATTGAGAAACGTACATCAAGAGTAAGTCTTTGTCTTGAGCAAATAATCTCATAAAGGTTTCTGGTAGTGAACTTTATAGAACCGTCATAATGATGAGATACATACGAGGTAGCTTCATATACGGATTGCCATCTCTCTTCTCCGAAGTGGAAACCAATAACATTAGCGACATTTTTATGCCTCTTCGTACGCAGGATACTCATCGTGAGCATAAATATCTCCTTATCTGTTTCTGAACATATTACAAGATCTTGCACTATAACAAGACTATCATTGTCGATAACTCCATTGTACAATCGTTCTAGGAATTCTTCCCTAAAGATCATGCTGTAGTTTCCTGTGATGTGATGCATTTCCTGTAGTGTGAAGACTTTCATATACCCAAATTCTAGTGCTGATGACCAAGATTTTTTCTCAAGAATCGAGTTGTTTGGTACTTGGCTCTTTGTCCATCTAGAAAAAAAATCCTTGGCTCGTACTTCCTTGTTCTCGCTGCATATCTTTTCTCAACATTCTTAGGCAGTCTGCTATGTCAGGCATTTCTGGACGCATTGTAACGTCCAGCTTCAGGCATTTGGCAGCTAGCTTTCCAATTTGGAGAAGAAATTTCATGTTTCTCGCATCTGCAATTTCTTCATCAAACAACTGCTTCACCTTTTTAGCTCTGAGGGCATCATTGAAAGTTTGAACAAGAGTACTATTTCTTTCAACCGCCTTCTTTCTAGTGACAATTTCCAGCAAAACAACTCCGAAGCTGTAGATGTCACTTTTCGGGGTTAAAATCCCACTTTGACAATAGATAGGATCCACATAACCTCTACAACCAATAATTGACGCAGTGTGTTGAACTTCATCAGCGGAAAGCAGTCTAGCTATTCCAAAATCTGATATCTTGGGTGTGAGGTTTTCATCAAGCAGTATATTAGCAGGTTTGATATCGCCATGAAGAACAGGACGATACATGGAGTGCATGTATGCTAGTACTTCAGCTGATACAGTGGCAATATCTAAACGTTTTGGCAAAGGAAGTGGAATGCGACCGTTAGCATGATTATAGTGAAGAAGGTTCTCAAGGTTCCCATTACTGATAAACTCCATAACAATCATCAAAGCATTTTCCTCAGTACAACAGCCCAAGAGTCTGACCACGTTCTTGTGGTTTATATGAGAATGTACTATAACCTCCCTTGCAAACTCTTCTTTCCGTGTTCTATTTATGTATCTCTTTACTGCAACGGGTCGTTTACTTAACATTCCTCTGTAGACCTCACCGAATGCACCTTTTCCCAGCAAAATGCTGTATCCAAATGTAATTTTTTCTATCTCCTTCTCTGTGAAGGACCGTAAGACATAATCACTACCCGCTTTTTCAAGGACCACTCGGCCATTAGTTGACAAAAAATCTCTAAGTCCATTTTCAGTGTACATTTCCAAACCGCCCGGAGAATTAGAAAGAAGTGTTTAGTTGCTTGCTTGCATGAGAATCACTTTTATGAGATACCATGGCTCGGCTCATGGGGTGGTTTACTGTCACCTACGCAACCGAGGTTCCATTCCAAATACTGATGCCAATTGCCAGGAGCACAGGATCGACGTATCTTCTCCAAGCTAGTCAAGCCTCTTTTAGTTGGTTGGTGGCATAAAAATTAATACAACGTAAGTTTAGTCCCTCTGGAACCTGGAAAAAATTACAAACATGGAGAAATCCAACTTTACTTTCTATATTAAAAAAAAGCTGTAATCGTACTTCTGCTGTGTACGACCAACGTGATATGCTTGCTGTGTACGAATTTCTCGATATTTGCATAAACCTTTTCTAGTAGTTTGGAATCATTTACCACAATTTGACTCGTTTGTAACAGACACACCCCGATTATATGTTTTCAAAAAGTATTACCGATTGATCCACGGTACTGCAGTAGCAGGAGGCAGCTTGTTGAAGGATATCATCTTTCTATAGTTTCTACTGTAATTCAGGAAACTATATGCATGCTGACCCAGAAGTCAACTGTACGAGGGATATATGCGCGATTGGATCTCATCCCTAAACGGAATACGAGCTAACGTGCGAAAAAAAACTAACCTTGTTCCAACAAACGGAAGCGAAAGGAAGAAAAGCCAGCGAGGAAACATAAAAAACCAAACATTATATGACATGGCCGACTTAGCGAATACTAATTAAAAGCACAGGACTAGGACTACTGGTTACCTTTACGTTTGTGAAATCCTCTAGTTCTTCAGCGAGATAGCCTGCCTGCTAATCTTATTGGCGAGCTGGGGACGACGTCTTTGATCCGACAAGCAAGTCCGTGGCGACACCCTTTTGGTGGATTTTGGCATGACGATCACCACGGACGCTTCCTGTATTATCATGGGAAGTCAACGGGGACCCTGTTAGCTTCCGACCGTGTCAAACGTCTCCCGCGTGCGCGCCGCTGACCCGCTCGGCCTCCGTGCCTCGGTACCATTTTTGTTGACGCACGTAACATGGCTCACAAAGTATAAGGCCATTCTCAATGATGATTTTTATTTCACTGTTACTAAGATTATCATATCAGCTTTTTAGTTTTTTATAGGAGAATAAAAGTGTCTCTTTTAATGGCTCCTTTTATTTCACAATTTTAATGTTTGCTGAACATTAAATTGTTGCATGATGTGGAATCAAATGAGTCATACAAATTGTGTAACCACTTGGAGAATGAAAGAAAGAGCCCTCAATGCATCTTTCATCAGCCTTTCATTAACTTGAAAAAAGTGCAACGGCCTTTTACTAGGATGAAAAGATTTTTTTTTTATATTAAATGTGTTGTCATGTTACCCTTTTTTCTGATGTGGCACCTAATTAAATGTAAATGAAAGACCCAATAAAAATGACCTAAGTGATGCCAAGCAGATAGTTATGAGCGAAAGAAGCTTTTTTTTTTATCTCCCTCAACTATTTTCATGTATAATTTTTTTTTCTAAAAACTAGACATTTGTGTTCTCCTCTCTATTATTATTTAGTAAAAATTCCTTCAGTGCCATCGCCTTAAATCGTAATTCCTTTCCAACCACCGAGAAAACTTCAATCCAGCTGATACCAACCACCGAAAAACTTTATACCCTCCATGCCATTGTTGACCGGTTTTGCCCAATAAATGACTGTCTGTCTTCTTTCTCAACGGCATGCCTGCTCCTGATTTTCCTCCCTCTTCTTCCTTGAAATTTCACAAAAATGGTTGCGTTAGTAGGTATGGAAGGTAGTAATGTGATCATTTTTTTTCAATTTCGTTTGTCAATTTCAGGAATTTGTGTCCACGGGCGAAAAGAGGAAAAAGGGAGCAGAGGAGAAAGAAGGATTCATGCGATTCAGTTTTTGAGCGGAGGAAGAAGGATTCCTGCCGTAGAGGACCTCAACAAAAGAGAGGAAGAACGAGGGAAGCAAGAAGATGACGAAGGGGATGAGATCAAAGCGGGGCAGGAACAGGAGGAGGTGGTGCTGGAGGAGGACGAGGACGTCGACGCGCTCCCCATCTGGCTGCCAAACTTTCCCGGCGGTGCGGAGGCGTTCGAGCAGGCCACCAAGTTCTGCTACGGCGTGAAGCTGGACCTGACCTCCGCCAACACGCGCCGCTCTGCTGCACCGCCGGGCGGCTCGACATGTCCGACGACATGCTCGACATGTGCACTGGCAGTCGTGTCCTGGAGGTGGCACCCGCAGACGGTGGTGGACTTCGGGGACAGCGGACGATGCGGCCTTCACGGATGGCGGACAGTGGCGACGGCTGGAGCGCGACCGTGTGGGGCGTCAGTGCTGCTGCTGCTCTGCGTTGTCATGCCTGACCGGCTAAACCGGTCATCAGTGGCATGAAGGAGATAGAAATTTTCGATGGTTGGCATCAGCGGGATTGAAGTTTTCTCGCTGGTTGAAAAGGGATTACGATTTAAAGCGATGGCACTGAAGAGATTTTCCCTATTATTTAATTTAGGTGTGGTCGCCTCTTCCTGTTCCCTGCTCCCATTCTGTTTCACGTAAGCTAGAGTCCAGTATTCTTACGCAAGGTGTTCACATTCTATGTACATCTATCCAAACAATATGACGTGCCCACAATTCATTGCACCACAATCCCATCCCTATTATAATTTACACATATTGATAAGAGATCCTTGTCAAAATCCTAGCCGCCATAGTGTTATCTTTAAGTGATCCATGACGGAGTCCAGTTAACAGAAAATGGTAATACTTTCCACCGTGGTAGTGTCGGACAGTGACGGTTGTGATGGTTGTCGTGCTCACAACATATGTTGCCATTGGTTCCACTACCACAGAACAGGAATTTAGAGACACACGGTTAGTAACGGTTAAAAGTATTATATCTCTAAATCACTTTTAACAATATTTTTCTAGAACTGTGTCATTACTATACAACACAGGGCCATTAGTATTGACGGCTATTTAGAACACGATCTTTATCAAAAATAATATAGACGATTTTGTGAAAAAACTATTCATAATGATCCAAGCTATAAAGATGGATTTTTTTTATAGTGACAAGGTTTAAATCTTGTACCACCAAGAAGATAATATACCTTGCATCCCCCTCTTCCATCTCGGTCTCACCACCTGTTTGAGGAAATGTTGGCTCGATTTTTCTCTTGTGTCTTGGTGTGAATGTGTGGGAAGGGATTTGACTGTAGTTTCCCTCCTATTTACATGAGCATGTGCTTATTATGTATGTGAGAAACCATATTGATATGTGTCATGGTTTGCAATATATGTGATGAGTAATTGACTTGAGCGGATTTGGTGTTTGAGTTGAAATAAAGGAATCTAGGGATTGCATGAGTTTGTGCATGTCATAGTTTTGACTAACCGGAGTTGGTGATTGAGTTGGAGAAGTTGCAGGAGTTGGAAAATGTGTTTGCTTGTCTCATGATGTGTAGGTTACTGGAGTTGACTTGATGGTCAATGGCGAGAGGATCGGGCACAAGTAAGGGACTTGGAGCCGGACGATCGGGATGCCGGGTGAAGTCAAGGGTGATCCACACCATACACGTGGAGAGGCAAGAAGCACGGACGGTTTCGCGGTTGAGCCTCAAAACTATGATGGTGATGAAGATGACGTGTTGACCAAGTGGTAGGTGGGTGTGTTATGGAGGTCAAGGGTGATTCACACCATACACATGGAGAATGATGGACAATTATGCCCCCGGTGGTAGGTGGGTGTGTTATGTAGGTCAAGGGTAGTGTTGTCATGTGAACAATAGACCTTGGGCCTATATAAGGAGAGGTAGCGCTGGTGGAAGAGGTGTATCTCTTTCCATTAGCCTTGTATTAGGACTTCATTCAAGTGCTAGGAGATGTCTTCATGTTTTAGGGGAGAGGTCAGGGTGTGTGAGAGACATCTCTTGCTTTTCCAAATAGTGGGAGGAAGAGGATGGCTTCCTAGCCTTGTACCTATGGATCTTGTAAGCATGTTTTCATGATATGAGATTTATTTTCGTGCTCAAGATCTTCCTCTCTCCCTAAATCCCAAATTTCTCATTTTCCTATTTTCGGAGCTATTTTTGTGAAGATTTTTTATCTTGTTTTTGAGTGGGTTTTGGTACAAATTTCTTGAGGGATCTTGGTGCTAGGACATGCCTAAACATTCCTCTATGGATCCTTGATTGAGTCCTAGGCAAGAGCACCTTCAATTTCGTGGATTTCCTTAAGAACATTCAAACCCTATGCCTTCGGTAAATCCTCAAATTCGTGATGAATTCTTGAGCTTTTTATGTGATTACACTTGGATAAGGAACGTCCTACCATGATGTTTCTATAGTTCCAACTTCGTGATTTTTAGAGTTTGTTTGATACGGTTTTGCAATTTTTCTTTGCGATTAGCTGTTGCTGTCTGAACCTATCGGCCCCGACCGGCAGTGCCGATGGCTACTGTCGGTGGCACCAACTGCTGATTCCAATGACTAGATCAGCACTGCCGATTGCCTGGACCAGCACTGCCGAACGGCACTGCTGATAACCTGATCGGCACTGCCGATTCTTCGTCAGAACAACTCAGTTTTGAGTGTGTTTCTTCCATAGTTTTGTACCTTGGTTCTCCACCTTCATGAATTATTTTCCATGTGTTTTTCCCATAGCTTTGTGTCTTGGCTGTACTCGACCGACACTGCTGATGCTCTGTCAAATTTGCCGATCGGCAGTGTCGATGACATGACCAGCACTGCCGATGCAAGTTCAGAACTGTTTTGATTTGAGTGTGAATCTCCCATAGTTGTGTGCCTTGGCTGTTCTCTTTCATCTCTCATGCTTCCGCTTTAGTCTTCCGCTGTAGTGAGTCATTCCTAGGGTTATCACATAACAAGTTGGTGTGTGTGACCTTGGTGATTTATTTAGATGTTGGCTTGGGTTGTAATTTGGACATAGGCTAAGTTCTTGTAAAGAATTTTAATTGGCTCCCATTGTTGGTCGTAACTACGCACCCACTTATATAGCGCAAGAGGACGGTGTACTATTATAGCACTTTTTTACTTGAATTGAGTATTCCAAGGTTTATCGTATCCACTGGGACCTTAGGGATTATTAAATAGAGTTAACTGTAAAAGATCTAGTCAAGGCTACTGTCGAGGTCTAGTTGCATGAGGGTAGACTGATCAACGCAAAGGTGCGCCAGACAGCAAATCTGTCGTTGCGCCGATCGGCGCGGGGTTGAGCGGATCGGCACACTACCGGATATGTGATTGCGCCGACCGGCGCTGGTGTTGAGCCGATCGGCACAAGAACGAATCTATGCCAAAGTGCGCCAGATACCTTGTGAGGCTAAGCTATTAAGTGAGTAGCCAGATATCTACTAGTGAGTTCGTAACCAGATAGTCTAATCAAATAGCATCATAATGGTAATTACATGGATCAATGAATATCTATAATGAATAAGACCACCCACCTTTTCGAGCGTCTTCCGATTTATCGCTACCGAGAGGAAACCCTTAATCGCGTAAGTATCTTACCCTACTCAACTATCCAATAGTCCTGCGAAGGTTTAGTGCTATCACCGCTAAACCACACTACAAGCATCATCAAGTAACCATAATCAATACAATGTCCGAATACTATCATGATCACCATGATCAAGATAATATCAACCTACTTAGCCTAGAACTAAGCAATTGGAATAAGCACATGCATGATTACAGAATCAAGATAGACAAATCACCAAAACCATCATCAACATATTCAATTATCCTTGAGATACATAGAGTGAGATTCATCACCACCGAGATGGCCTACCTTGACGGATCAACTCTTACTCCAATGGTTCTTGAAACTCAACTAGAGATCTATTCTAACGGGGCGAACCCCAGTGGCTCTAACTCACGGATCTATTGTCCCTCTGACGCCTCCTTGTCGCGACAAGGGGTTTACAAGTATTTATAAGGGTTCTACTCGTAAAGGACTCGGTTTCTAGCAAATAAGTCGGTTGCGCCGATTGGCGCAAGCCGTGTCTTCTCTGGTTTCTGCTCTGAGTCGGTTCCTTTTGCTTCCACAGCTGCCATGTGGGACTTTTCCTTCAAGATAAAGTCTTGTACTGCTAGTCAAGATCTTGAAGTTTGATAAATCTTCCAGACAAATATCTTCAAGTGTCTTGCGCAGATAAACTTCCATAAGCATGTGGAATGGGCCTCGGTCACTTCTGTGGGCCGAAACATCCTTGCGCCGATCGGCTCATGGGTTGCGCCAATCGGCGCACTGGGCTTTTTCAGTGCTTTTCGTTGCATCTGGACTCCTGTCCTCTTCTAGCAACACTTTAATCACCAATTTCACCTATTTCTTCAATATAGCTCCAAAACCACGCATACAAATATATAGGCAAAATCACAAGGAAATGGGCTAAATTGGCATCGATTATGCTCTAATTGGGGTTATTTTCACATATAAAAGGGGCACTTAGCGAGTGCCAACAGTTCTCCCACATTTAAACCTTTGCTTGTCCCGAGTAAAGTAAAAAAAAGAAAAATGAAAGAACATACTCTCTCTATCATAAAAAGATATCTCAAATCAGAAAATGTTGAGCATTGTTCTATTGTGGTGTATTTCATATTGGTATTCAGCAAAATAGATCAAATATGGGCATAAAACTTTAAAGTTTCTCCCCAAAGCAAAGGATCATGTCCAACTCACAAATTATAACTTTTCCACACATGAAAATCACTTAAAAGATTATTGTGAACATAAAGAATCCATCTTACAAATAATCCATAGCAACAACTCATCTTTCAAATCACTCAATCTATATCTACATCATAATGATCAAATAATATTTATGTAAGGCTTATATGAGTAGCTTGGTGAGGTAATTCAAGGATTGCAAACATAAATTAACAATATATTGTAAAGCTAGGAGATTATTCTTTACTGGAATTACAGAGCTTAACAAGATGGCTATTTCAGAAAAAAAAAATTTAAGAAGGGACTCAAACTTTGGATATGTGGACATGTGAATAGCAAATATTTGATCTTGGAAGAAAAAGGAACTCCCATTATCAGATTGCACATAGTTGGAATGATTCATGGCTATATTAGAATGAATTTCGAGAATGAGCATGTCATATACCATCCCCCCACACTTAAAATTTTGCTAGTCCCTTAGCAAACAGCAGAGCTTTTCCTCTTTTTTTCATCATTTTTTTTATTTGCTCTCTGCTGCGCCGATCGGCGCCAGGAGTGCGCCGATCGGTTCTCAACCTGAATTCACCAATCACTTGTTGGTATTTGATTCATTTGGCTTCAACATTTATTCAAGAATCAAATATAGCCAGAAATATAGGATGTGGTCAAGGAATGACATTCAACAAGATATTTTGGGTTTATGGTGAAATACTCAGTAGAATTGAATTTTTGCATGAGTAATTCAAGGCTTCAAAAAGATACACAAAGATTTGGCAATCTTAGTAAAGTTCATACCAACAAGAATAAAATCCTAACCGAACTCAACCATCAGTTTAATGTTTATCTACATATCAAAGGCTCATGAGTATTGTTCAAAATATGGCATTGATAGGTAAGGATCTTGAAAACAATAAATTCCATAGTTCACAACATGAAAATTTATTTATAAAAAGATTGGTACTAAGTTATCATCACGAATTGGACAATGCAAATGAAGCACATGGGTACTCAGAATTGCTCCACATAGGATATATTTGTTGAATAATTGTTAAGTGTAAGTTCGAATTTTATTCAATGCTCAACATTATTTGGTCTTCATCGACATTTTTCAAGAAAGGATAAGTACTTCAATTCTCCTAAAAGAGCATAACTGTCACCATTATATTAAGATCAAAACTCGAATACATGGTGATGATTTCTGCACACACTTGCATGAAAATAAAACTATTGCTAACACACTTGCATGAAAATAAACATACTATTAACTACTACTAACACACTTGCATAAAAATAAACACACCCGATACATGGTTTCCCAACCCGCTCACACACACATAAGCAAATAAAGAAAAAGATTGCATAAGATAAAAGAAAACGCAAACCGGGAAACCGATACATGTGCCATCTCCTAGGCACTTCTAGTCAAGCGGGGGCGGAGACAGTGGTTGATCGAAGCCATAGCACCGTGCCTTGAGTCACTCGAACTCCTCCACCATCGCGTCGTGGTTGTTCCTCCATTGGGACGTGGCGTCCTCTATGTGCTCGATGTTATGCATGTTGTTGTCAAGGTATCCCTGCATGGGCACGAAGAAGTTTGCACCGGGCACCAGAGGCACCACAGGTATCCGTCCTTGGTACCTGTAGTCAATGCCCACACCAAAGTAGGTGGTGCCGAATGGCGCGTTGCTTGCGCCGACCAGCACAGAGGGCTGTGAACCGCCCGCTGCGTCACTCTACCCTGACTGGTACTATTGAGGCTCTTGGAGTGACCCCCATGAACCCTACTCGCCGCCGGCTTCTGCAAATGTTGCCGATTGTCGAACCCGCCCACGGCGGTCCTTGGAAATTTGGCCTCCCTCCAGGAGACCTTCTTCAAGCCAATTTCCTCCCTCCAGCTCACGAGGGAGAGAAACTCCTAGCTCCGCACACGGTCTTCCGCGCTCAGGAGGGTGAAGCCCTCCTCCACCGTGCGCGGTGTGAATGCCGGCGGCGGTGGTGATCTGGGAACCCCACGGCTTACCGCCATTTGGCTCCATATAGCATGCCCCGTCGAAAGGGGCGTGCCAGAGACGGAGTGGCCGGCGCGGATCTCGTAGGTAGCCGCCACCGAGCCGGTGGATGCACCTCCCACCGACATGTCATCATGAGCGCCGGAGCTCCCCTTAGCCGAGGAGTCACCTCTTGACTCGCTGCTGCCGCTAGAACTGCTTCCCCAGCGTAGCCTCTTGCCCAACTTGCCGGCGGAGGAACGAAGTTGATCCATCTACGAGGAATGCTGAACGTGTGCGAGATCGTGGGTAGTGGGGAAGGTGGAAACATTACCGGGATGGTGTGTCGGAGTGGGGGTGCCTGACCTTCCTTTTATAGGGTGGGAAACTTCCAGGAGAAGGACCCGCCTTGATATTTCAAAATTTTGAGAGTGCGCCGATCAGCTCAGGGTTGCGCCGATCGACACAATTCAAATTTTGAATCCTCTAAATCGTGGCTCTTGATTCCCCTCCTTTATGTCGTTTCCAGGTACATCATGCCGGTTGGCAGGGGAGCAGCACGGAATCTCGATGTCTTGTTTGATAGCGCCGATTGGCTCAGGCCTGCGCCAATCGGCGCGCCGTCTCTTTTCCAGCTTTAGGTCAATTTCATGTCTCCTCTGCACTAAACACCTGCATAAAATCATACCTGTTCTTTGAAATCAACGCCTGCCGCTTTTGTCACCCATTTGGGAACCGTACAGGTATCTGCGCCTGTCGACGCAGCAGTGCGCCGAACGGCGCAAGTCCCCTGCACCTTGTCTTGGGGTCCGGCGCTGATTCTGATGCCTCATGTTCATCTCCTTCACCTAATTTCCCCTTTTCCAATGTTCCTGTAGCATCGACACACGTAAAGGGGCCTATCTTGTAGCTACGCCGGTCGGCACCAGGAGTGCGTTGATCAGCACGATGTCCATTTTTGCTCCTAGCCCCTTGCTTCTTCGCTAGATATTTCTCTTCATCCCTTCCTGTGTTATTTAGCAACCATTTTGCACATAAAAATTAATTCTAACAGATTTTTAATTACCTTGAAAATAGCTCCGTCTCTGAAAATTATTGTGCTGGTTGATTCTTAGCACCCCTTCAATTGTGGATGTCGTCAGCGTTCTGTCCTGTCTTAGGCCATACTGCACCGATCGGCTCAGGAGCGCGCCGATCGGCGTGAGCTCTGTTTCTTCCTATTTTTGGTCTTTTTCTTTTTATACTCCTACATTGTTAGTCTACAATTTGTATATACACAATTTTGCACTAATAAACAGACAACGCAAGCGCACACAAAAATTAAGCACACACTTTTTCTAATTCTTTTATTTGGGAGATTATCTTTATTAAAAGCAAGCAAATTAAAAATGTCGGGTTCCCTTCCTGGCCAGCATTAATTAAATAAAAATGGGCTGCCCTCCCATAAGTACTAAGCAACTTCTAAATCTCCCGATCATTGGGTTGCCTCCTAAGAGCGCTCTAGTTATTTAGAGGTCAAAGAGCTTGACCTCCCCGCAAACAATCAGTTCTTAGTGTCACGGTGCGAGATATGAAGCCACGACACTACAAGTTTTTCTCATCTCTATGGCTTATATACCTCGGACGTCCCATCCATACATTCCCTCCAATTACTCTCGATGCCACGTTGCCTCGGTGTGTATCTTTTCACTTCATCAACAGCATGACACTCTTCTCCTTTTGGGCGGAATTTGAAAGAGTAGGCAGTCCCACTTATATCAAAACTTATCTCACCACTTCCAACATCAATACTTTGCTTTGCCGTTCTTAAGAAGGGTCTCCCTAAGATCAACGGGGTCCTCATCCTCTTATCCATATCAAGCATAATAAAATCAATGGGGACGATGTCATCTCCAATTTGAACAGGCACATCCTCAGCAATTCCGTCGGGGAAACGTACTGATTGATCGGCTAACTCCAAACACATACCCGTGGGCTCCAATTCAGGCAAGCTGAGACTTGTGAATATATGACAGGGCATAACATTTACACTCGCTCCAAGATCACACAAACACCTGTAGGTACTTTAATAGCATCAACAAAAGGGACATTGATGTAAAGCTTCTTCATAATATCGACGAACCTTGTGAATTGCTCGTCGTGTTGCCACACTCTTTCTGTCTTGGTCAGCAGTTGAGTATCCAAGAACGTGGCAGGGCCATGCTCCTCTGTTTCCATGCCCTTTTTCAGACCAGAGAGGTCAATGTCCTCCACGTGCCGATCGGCGCTCTCGTTGAGCCGATCGGTGCCTATAGTACCGTCGCGCCGATCGGCGCTAGGTGCGAGCCAATTAGCGCGGGTCTTCCTTGCTCCCGTAGAGTGCTCTGGATCTTCTGTTTGCTTTCCTGACCGTGTTGCTATTGCCTTCAACTGTTCTGCAGACATCGTATTGCCAGGAATAGCCCCTTTGCTACCTTGAATGGCTTGCGATAATTGCCCCATCTGTTGCTCCATAATCTTGGTATGCTTCAAAATCTGCTCATTGGAGCTCCCAATCTCTATCACCTTGTCATTAATTCCAACAAGGATACGATCAATCTCCTTGAATTTAGCTTGGTTGTCCTTGTTGATCTTATCTTGAGCTTGGAAGAACTCATGACATTGGAGACGAAGTGGGATCGAATTTTACATGGACGAACTAGGAGAGAAAGAACTCCTTTGCTGCTGAAATTGGAGCTTACATCCAGTATTCTTCATATATTCTAGCATCTTCATCTCTTCAGGGCAATCTTTCTGCAGATGACCAAATTCTCCACACTCGCTACAAGTGGAGCGTGATTTCGCTAGCTTGAGCGACTCTTCCTTAGGGATATGATGATTATTGTCCAACCTTCTTTGAATAGCATCAAGGCGATCCATAACCACGTCTTCATGAGTCCTCTCAATCACACTCTTTACCACTCCTTTTGAAGGTTGTATATTCCTTGAACTTCTCTCACTTTCCTAGGATTGATTTTCAACTAGTAACTTGATCAATTCCTTAGCTTGGTTGGGAGTCTTTGCCATGAATGAACCCGCAACTGAAGCATCTTAGTGTTGATGAGATTGAATATTCAATCCCATGTAGAATCTCTCAACAATTTCTCCAACCAATAGACCATGATGAGGGCAGTATATTCACTGTATCTTTCCCATGCTTCTCCAATGCTCTCATCGACATTCTGCATAAATCCAAGAATCTTATTCTTCAGAGCTTGAGTCTTACCAGGAGGGAAATATTTGGCTAAGAATGCAGATGCTAAAGTGTCCCACACAATTTTTATTGCGTTTTCCAATCCATTGTACCATTGCTTGGGGCGTCCAACCAGAGAGTAGGGGAACAACCGCACACGTGCTTGATCTCCGGTCAATCCATTTATCTTGAATGTAGTGCAAACTTCAAGAAAGTGCTGCAAATGGTGATTAGGATCTTCCGAACCTGTGAACGGTTGTTGCGCCACTAATCCAACATATCTCTCCAGTTGGTATGGATTCTGATCTTGAGCTTCCTGGAAATCTGTCTTGACAACATTAGTCAGTTGAGGCTTGAAACGATTAACCAAGGGTAACTCTGCCGTCTCCTCTACTTCTGGTTCTGCAATTGTGAATAATACTCGAGGGTTGGCACGGACTACTTCTCTAGCTAAATCTCCAAGTGACTTGCTTTTCTTCTCCGCTGTTCTCTTCTTGCGAAAGAGCCTTTCTGGATCATCGGCGTAATTAGAGGGTTTGTTTGACTTAGGACCGTCCGTACCTGTTAGTTTGACTTAATAGAATATATGTACTAAAGAGACAAGTAAAGCACAATGACTAAACACTAATACATCAAACAATGTTTAAAAACCTGCTATGGTTCCCGGCAACGGCGCTAGAAAAAGAGAGCTTGTTGGTCGTAACTACGCACCCACTTATATACCGTAAGAGGATGGTGTACGATTGTAGCACTTTTCCCCTTGAATTGAGTATTCCAAGGTTTATTGTATCCACTGGGACTTCAGGGATTATTAAGAAGAGTTAACAGTAAAAGATCTAGTCAAGGCTACTGTCGAGGTCTAGTTGCATGTCACACCCCAAAATTTCAAATTTTGGTTTGTGACCCAATTCCACTAAATTTCAATATTTTTTATAATAGATTAAAATTTTATTATAAATAAATTAGATAATTAGAGAATTAATATTTATTTTAGGCAAAAGAGCTATTTTCTAAATTAAATAAATTAATTTAGGTTATTTATTATTTTGCTTGTTGCATTCATGCTGGTTAAGTGCATTAGGTTTTTATTGTGTGAAAAAGTATTTTAAATCTATTTTTAATCGAGTTTATTTGGATTTAGAAATAAGAAAAAGAAAAGAAATAGAAAAAGGAAAAAGAAAAGGGAAAGAGGCCAAAACACCCATTCTGGCCCACCCCGAAATCCGCAGTCCTCCCCTTCTCTTTCCCCCGGCGCAGGCCGACTCCCCCTCCTCTTCCCTTCTTTTTTATACCGTGGCCCAGCTTCCTCCCGCGCGCGCCTGCCCCGGCCCAGCCGCAGCGCCCCAGCCCACAGCTCCCACCCGCGCGCGCCTGCCCTAGCTTGGGCCTCTCCCTTCCCCGCGCGGCCCAACTCCCCCGCAGCCCAGCTCCCGCCCCGCTCTGACTGACGGCCCGGCCCCACCCCGCCCGTCTCCCTCCTCCCGCCTCTCTCTCTCCCCGCCGCTGGGAAACCGACGTCCCCGCCGTCGATCTCCCTCCCCCTCGCCTCCTCGCCTTCAGAAACCGGCGCCCGCGGACACCGCACCCTCCCGCTCCCCCTTCTCCCCACTCCCGTGCCCTAAATGCGCACTAGCGCGTGTTTCCGCACTCAAACGACCGCTGTCGACCGTTACCCCGGCGAGCTCGAGCCCGCTCGCCTCCCCTCCCTCTCTCCCCCTATAAACCCCCCCTTGGCACCGCCCTTCTCTGCCGCCTCTCCCCTGGTTCTCCCGCTCGCTCGCGACCCCCCCCCCCCCCCCGGAGACCCTCCCCGTCGAGCGTCGACCCCGGCCGCCGCCTTCCTCCGCCGCCGACCACCTCTCGGCCTTCCTCGCGCCCGTGCGACGCGCTCTCCTCTCCCTCCCAGACCTCTCGCAACGAGGATTAAATCATGGAGGGCCATTCTGGCCGATCTCCGACGAGCTCCGGCCGTCGCCGCCCCTATCCTCGCCACCGGTAGTCACCAGCCTCGCCGAGCCCCATCTGGCCGTCAATCCTCTAATCTACGATCTAGATTAGATCACCCCGAAGGGGTATCTTCTGGTCCACCATGGACCCATGGACTCGGGTCAAACCCCGGTCAACGACCCTACAGACTCGGTCCACCAATTTATGAATTCAAATAATTCTCTAAATTGCAGGAAAATACCCATTTTACAGTTACTCCCTGAGCTTTATTCTAATTAGGTTTTAGTCCTAATTTTTTTTGTAGAACCTTTATTAATTCATATTTTTAGCCCCTAATATTTTTACAAATAATATTTTAGCCCTGGAATTTTACAGAAACGACCCTGAACTTATTTTTCAACCCTGTCTTTTTACACTTAGGCCCCTGTACTTAAATAAAATTATGTTTAAGTCCTAAAATTTTGTAAAAACAACCTTATAGTTTTTGGTAATTATTTTTCAGTCCTAATATTTTACACTTTAGTCCCTATAATTTTATAGAATTGCAAATAGGCCCCTGAGTTTTATTAAAACTATATTTAAGACCTAATTTTTATCCAGAACCTTTATTTAATTATTTTTAGGACCCTGACGTTGTTTTAGCACTATAATTTTTATAGAAAAGCCCCTATACCTTTAAGAAATTATTTTTAACCTTGTATTTTTTAGAAACACCCCTGCACTTATTTTTAATTATATTTTAGCCCAGTCTTTTTACACTTTAGTCCCCGAACTTATTATAAATTACATTTTAGTCCCTAAACTTTTCATAAACTATATTTTCACCTTGTTATTTTACAATTTACTCCCTGTACTTTTCTAAAATTACTTTTAGGTCCCTAAACCTATCTGTTTTTACTATTTTAACTTTGTACCTTCAAACCTTCGTAACTTTTTACTCGTAACTCCGATTTAGATGATTCTTGCGCTCACGCGATCGTAGTAACGAGTACTATCTTTTGAGTTTGATTTTAAAGTATTTATTTATTGTTTGGTATACTGTTTCTTAGTTTGTTTATATGATTGTGTGCATGTTGTGCCTGCGTGACGTTAATTAGAGAACGGGTTGTTCCTGGAATCGCAAGAGCATGACTTGAAGACCTGAGCAACAACACCTATTTCTAGGCAAGTGTCCTTGATGCATTTTGATCCCATTATGAATATTATTTTAGAATTGCATGCTTGAGTCAAATGAATGGGTACCTATTGTTAGGGTCTCCCTAGTATTGTTTTATCCCTTTTCCTTGTCGCCTTGAACTAGTTGGTTGGTTCTGGGTAGATAATGCTTAGGTTGCTTGTGGGAGGTTGGGTTGATATAAATATTGATTAATGAACTATGTCACTTCATTGGTGGAATGATAATTGATGTTAGCAACATGCCTTAGGGATCTATGCAAGACGGATGGAATGGATGTGATGCCGTGGGCACCTGGTTGGTGGTGGTAGGCTTGTTGTAGATCCTAGGACCCGGTTCTTGGAGCGGTAAACCAGGACAACAGTGCCATCACAAGGCTGCTATGGAACAGCTTGGCTGATTAATTAGGAGTTCTCCCAGTGTCGGTGCAGCATTTTGGTGGAGCGGGGAATGGAAGTCAAGAGGATTGTCCTTGTATCCGAATGGTTCAAGAGGGGGCTCCTAGGGTGATGAGCTGCTTGTTGATGGGCTATCACTTATGGACGGGAGTGAAACCTTAGTGGCTAGCATGTACTGGGAGACCCTTTGTAAAAGCCTTGTAGTGATCTCCTGGCCGCACACCTAAGGAAGTTTGCTAGTGCTTGGCCGACATGGCAACATGGAGACTCTAGTCCACCTGGCAACAGGAGATGAAATCATGACTTGTGGGTAAAGTGGTACAAACTCTACAGAGTATCAAACTATCATGATAGCCGTGCTCACGGTCACGAGCGGCCTGGAATCCTCACAAGATTAGTTGGTTATGGGTTGTGGTTTGGAATGTTTGGAATAGTTGGTTGGTGGATGGGATTAGACTTTTTTGGAAACTACCCTATGGATTAATGGTTGGGATGACCCCACTTAGTAATTTGGTTGCATAGGTTATTAAAAGCTCATGCAACAAACCTCTTTAAAGCCTTCCTTGTCTTAGCCTCATGTCATCTTTTCCCCCACTTGCTGAGTACGACACGTACTCACCCTTGCTATATACCACATTGCTGCTCAGCTACAGGAGAAGGATGGTACAACGATGAAGACAGTGGAGAAGAGCTCTAGGCCTACGGTCTTCCGGGCGACTTCTTGTGGGAGCTGAAGGACGTCAACGCTTAGTTTATTCCGCTGCAATGTCTTTTTCTTTTTTTCACCTACGGGTCACTGTTGTAATAATATTATCATTGTAATAAAGATATTGTCCTTTTATCACAATAATTATCCTGTGTGCGTGAAAACTTGATTCCTAGGCACGCATACAAAGGCATTCGGTTTAGGTTATTGGAACCGGGTGTGACAAGTGGTATCAGAGCTATATCGACCGTCGGACGCAAGCCTAGATAGAATGACCATGCGATAGGTTATATTTTCAAAACTAGTATGTGGAAAAAAAACTTTTATCTCTACAAAACCCTTCTATCTTCTATCCTCCATTCTTATTTCCTCTTTACTTGTCTATTCCGAAATGTTTGACAAAATGCTATTTTTACTATTCCTTTTCCCTTTCAAAATATTAGTTTGGTCGACTTAAACTATCACGAGCAAGAATGGATGACATTGAAGATTTTACAAGCTGGTTCTACTCAGTATGAAGAGGAAGATTGGACAGTCAAACTTGAAGACATTGGCTAGCACTCCGCATCGAGCCTGGAGAAGGATCTTACGCATAATCGTGATTTAGGACCCTTCCTACCTTTGGATAATAATCGCTAGATAGAACGACGTTGCTAATTGTATGCTTGTGTTGCTTGTGGTGTGCTATGTTTGAGTTGGATCTTTGATTGAGTGTTGGTGTGCTTGCAAAGCGTTTAGCTTTGTTATCACATCATTAGTTATAGCTAGTTTAGTTTAGTTGGGGTAATGTTTCCCTCTATTCTTTGCTATCTTACCTTCACTCTATTCTATTGTAGCCTCTTATGACCTAACCAAATCCAAGAGATGTTGAACTCAACCATCAGAATGTTCGGAGGTAGCATCAACAAGATGATGTCAATATCTAGGACAGTTCATCCTTATTCCTGCCAACTCCAAACAGAAATCACAAGATTTGGATCTTCTAACAGAAGAGGCGATACACGACTACTAGCTTCAAGCAAATGACTTCCCTTGTGACAACAATGGAAGAGTAAGATCAAGGGACGTACAAAAAGAAGGATGTCAAGTTTTCTATGGAGAAGTTGCAAGATTAAACATAAGGAGTCAATCAAGTGAATTGTGTTCAAGATGGAGAATGAAAATTTAACCTACCTCTAACCTTTTCTTGCTAACCACGCAGAATCTCGGGGCAAGATTCTTGTTAAGAGGGGTAGTATTGTCACACCCCAAAATTTCAAATTTTGGTTTGTGACCCAATTCCACTAAATTTCAACATTTTTTTATAATAGATTAAAATTTTATTATAAATAAATTAGATAATTAGAGAATTGATATTTATTTTAGGCAAAAGAGCTATTTTCTAAATTAAATAAATTAATTTAGGTTATTTATTATTTTGCTTGTTGCATTCATGCTGGTTAAGTGCATTAGGTTTTTATTGTGTGAAAAAGTATTTTAAATCTGTTTTTAATCGAGTTTATTTGGATTTAGAAATAAGGAAAAAGAAAAGAAATAGAAAAAGGAAAAAGAAAAGGGAAAGAGGCCAAAACACCCATTCTGGCCCACCCCGGAATCCCCACTCATCCCCTTCTCTTTCCCCTGGCCCATGCCGACTCCCCCTCCCCTTCCCTTCTATTTTTTTTACCGCGGCCCAGCTTCCTCCCGCGCGCGCCTGCCCCGGCCCAGCTTTCCCCGCCAGCCCAGCAGCTCCCACCCGCGCGCGCTTCCCAGCTTGGGCCTCCCCCTTCCCCGCGTGGCCCAACTCCCCCGCAGCCAAGCTCCCGCTCCGCTCTGACTGACGGCCCGGCCCCACCCTACCCGTCTCCCTCCTCCCGCCTCTCTCTCTTCCCGCCGCCGAAAATCGATGACCCCACCGTCGATCTCCCTCCCCGTCTCCTCCCCGCCTTCCGAAACCGGCGCCCGCGCACGCCGCACCCTCCCGCTCCCCCTTCTCCCCACTCCCGCGCCCTAAATGCGCACTAGCGCGCGTTTCCGCGCTCAAACGGTCGCCGCCGACCGTTACCCCGGCAAGCTCGATCCCGCTTGCCTCCCCTCCCTCTCTCCCCCTATAACCCCCCCTCGGCATCGCCCTTCTCCGCCGCCTCTTCCCCGGTTCTCCCGCTCGCTCGCAACCACCACCCCCCCCCCTGAAGACCCTCCCCGTCGAGCGTCGACCCCGGCCGCCGCCTTCCTCCGCCGCCGACCACCTCCCGGCCTTCCCCGTGCCCGCGCGACACCTGGGTAAGAACCCCTGCGCTCTCCTCTCCCTCCGAGACCTCTCGCGATGAGGATTCGATCATGGAGGGCCATTCCGGCCAATCTTCGGCGAGCTCCGGCCGTCACCGCCCCTATCCTCGCCGCCGGTAGCCACCAGCCTCGCCGGGCCCCATCTGGCCATCAATCCTCTAATCTACGGTCTAGATGAGATCACCCCGAAGGGGTATCTTCTGGTCCACCATGGACCCATGGACTCGGGTCAAACCCCGGTCAACGACCCTATAGACTCGGTCCACCAATTTATGAATTCAAATAATTCTCTAAATTCCAGGAAAATACCCATTTTACACTTAGCTCCCTGAGCTTTATTCTAATTAGGTTTCAGTCCTAATTTTTTTTGTAGATGGGATTAGACTTTTTTTGGATACTACCCTATGGATTAATGCTTGGGATGACCTCACTTAGTAATTAGGTTGCATAGGTTATTAAAAGCTCATGCAACAAACCTCTTTAAAGCCTTCCTTGTCTTAGCCTCATGTCATCTTTTCCCCCACTTGCTGAGTACGACACGTACTCACCCTTGCTATATACCACATTACTGCTCAGCTACAGGAGAAGGATGGTACAACGATGAAGACAGTGGAGAAGAACTCTAGGCCTACGGTCTTTCGGTCGACTTCCTGTGTGAGCTGAAGGACGCCAACGCTTAGTTTATTCCGCTGCAATGTAATCTTTTTCTTTTTTTGACCTATGGGTCACTGTTGTAAGAATATGATCATTTTAATAAAGATATTGTCCTTTTGTCACAATAATTGTCCTGTGTGCGTGAAAACTTGATTCCTGGGCACGCATACAGATGCATTCGGTTTAGGCCATCGGAACCGGGTGTGACATTGCATGAGGGTAGACTGACCAGCGCAAAGGTGCGCCAGACAGCAAATCTATCCTTGCGCTGATCGGCGTGGGGTTGAGCCGACCGTGCACTACTGAATCTGTGATTGCGCCGATCGGTGCTGGTGTTGAGCCGAATGGCACACGAACAAATCTAAGCCAAAGTGCGCCAGATACCTTATGAGCCTAAGCTGTTAAGTGAGTAGCCAAATATCTACTAGTGAGATCGTAACCAGATAGTCTAATCAAATAGCATCATAATGGTAATTACATAGATCAATGAAAAACTATAATGAATAAGACCACCCACCTTTCCGATCGTCTCCTGATTTATCGTTGCCGAGAGAAAACCTTAATCACGTAAGTATCTTACCCTACGCAACTATCCAATACTGCTACGTAGGTTTAGTGTTGTCACCGCTAAAACCGCACTGCTAGCATCATCAAGCAACCATAATCAATACAATGTCCGAATACTATCCTGATCACCACGATCAAGATAATATCAACCTACTGAGCCTTGAACTAAACAATTCGAATAAGCACATGCATGATTACAGAATCAAGATAGACAAATCACCAAAACCATCATCAACATATTCGATAATCCTTGAGATACATAGAGTGAGATCCATCACCGCCGAGATGGCCTACCTTGACGGATCAACTTTTACTCCAATGGTTCTTGAAACTCAACTAGACATCTATTCTAACGGGGCAAACCCCGGTGGCTCTAACTCACGGATCTGTTGTCCCTCCGATGCCTCCTTGTCGCGACAAGGAGTTTATAAGTATTTATAAGGGTTCTACTCGTAAAGGACTCAGTTTCTAGCAAATAAGTCGGTTGTGCCGATTGGCGTAGGATTGCGCCGATTGGCGCAAGCCGTGTCTTCTCTGGTTTCTGCTCCGAGTCGGTTCCTTTTGCTTCCACAGTTGCCATGTGGGCATTTTCTTTCGAGATAAAGTCTTGTATTACAAGTCAAGATCTTGAAGTTCCTTAAATCTTCCAGGCAAATATCTTCAAGTGTCTTGCGCAGATAAACTTTCATAAGCAGGGGCTCATGGGTTGCGCCGATCGGCGCACTGGGCTTCTTCAGTCCTTTTCGTTGCTTCTGGACTCCTGTCCTCTTCCAGCATCACTTTAATCACCAATTTCACCTGTTTCTACAATATAGCTCCAAAACAACACATATACAAATATATAGGCAAAATCACTGGTAAATGGCCTAAATTGGCATCAATTATGCTCTAATTGGGGTTATTTTCACATATGAAAGGGGCACTTAGGGAGTGCCAACACCCATTCACCCCCCCCCCCTCTGGTCACCTTCTCGGTCCTTCTGTATGTGGCTGTGTGGAATACTTACCTTACCGGTATCCATAGTTATGCTTAAATCGGTAGACGACCGAGTGGCCCACCAATAAGGGAACCGACCGAGTTGTCTTGGAGCGCAAGTCAATTAGAGTTAGACTTTCTGTGCTTATCCTTGTTGACTACGAGTAGGACTCTTCATGTACCCTCTACCCACCGAATATATAAGGCAGCAGGGATCTCCTCATTAAGGGGACCAAATTTTCACATTGCAATACAAACCACAGAACAGGACGTAGTGTTTTTACTCTTACGGAGAGGGCCCGAACCTGTCTAATTCAGCGTCTTCTGTTACCATCGTAGTTATTAGTTCCGATCTAGCCCTATAAGTATATTGCCGAGATTAAGTCTCGACAGTTGGCGTGCCAGGTAGGGGCCAAGGCTCGTCGGGATTCTTCGTTGACTACGATGGCTGAAATTCTCAACATCTAATACTCGTCAGAATTCAAGATCTCCTTCGGGTCACTCAACTTCGTCGTCGACACCGACGAAGAGCTAGCTCTGGAGAACTGTCGATCCAACTCGATCGCAACCGTTTCAATGGCACGATCACCGAGTTTGTCCAATCTGATCCCAACATTGTTCCCACTCAGATTCGGCAACACAGACCTACCCATAGGGTATGACTCAGAGTCGATCCGTTCCTTCGATGAGGACTCGGATGGGTATGCATGCTTCTATCCTTTGACCGTAAATGTGGTCAAGATCAATGAGATTCCATCAGGAAATAATGAGGAGGAAGGTAACCGAGGAAATGATCTCGAGGAAGGTGGTTCGCTGAAGATGGCAACAGGGAAGAAAACCCCGAAGACAACAGCTCATCGGCGGGACACCGCCGCTGGGCAAGAGGATCGCGTGGATTTCGCCTCGTGCGAAGGTTAGATCTCAGGCAGCTAGAGATCAAGATAGATGACATCAAGGTCTACGAATCCTGCAATAAAGACGAACGTGACTATGCTTAAAGCAGCTGCTGTCCAAGAAGCTCATAAAGAACCCCCTCAGTTAATAGCAAGCTCCAGCCATGCTACTTCACGTAGTCACCGAGGACGCCGTGATCCGAGAGACTCGTTAGGGCCTCACGATCTCCAAGACATCATTAATTCTCATCATGACGAGCGAGCTCGTGATAACCCCCATTATGAAGAAAAGCGTTGCAAACGGAGAGATGATTATCGCCATGATGACTCACGAGATCCACCTCCAAGGGATAACCGCGATGACCGACAAGATCCACCTCCAAGGGATAACCGCGACGACCAATGAGATCCACCTCCAAGGGATAATCGCGATGACCGACAAGATCCACCTCCGAGGGATAATCATGATGACCGACGAGATCCACGTCCGAGGGACAATTGTGACGACCGACACCAATATGATGATCGGGATCGACACGAGAACCATTATGGGGATAAATGTCGCCGCCATCACGACGATGATGTGGATCCATGCCATAGACATTGTGCATCCTCTGCATCGCGATCTCCAGACCGATGGCACAGAACTCCATTACTGATCGACGAGGAGTTCGATGGCATAAGGGCTTATACTCCCGAATTTCGTAGATGCAAGTTTCCAAGGAGCTTCAAGCCTATCGCCATCGAGAAGTATGATGGCCAAACCAACCCCAAGGAGTGACTCTAGATCTATAGCATAGCCATTCGATCTGCAGGTGGAAACACTCATGTCATGGAAAATTACCTACCTGTCTGCCATGAGCCTGTCGTTCGGATCTGGCTCACATCTCTTCCGTCGTCAAATAGTTCAACGAGAGTTTCCAAGCTACCTACCGTCGTCTGGGCAACCACTTCGACCTCACCCAACTCAAGCAGAAGCCAGATGAACCCTTGCGCGACTCCATCAAGCGGTTATGTGCCAAAAAGATAGAAATCTCCAATATCCCAGACCAGTAGATCATTATTGCCTTCCAAGGAGGGTTACAGAGTGATGACCTAGTTTGGGAGATCGGTCGTCGGAATCATAACCTTGACCTGACCGCTCGGGAGTGCTTTGAGATCATGGACAACTATGCTTCAGGGGAGTCAGCTCTGTATGATATCCAAGGAAAAGAGAAGGAGAAACTCCAGGACAAGACTGAGTCCTTTAAAAAGGACAAGAAGAGGAAAATGAAAAACATGGTTGTAGTTGTAGACCGATCCAAGAAAAATCCGCGGATGAACCAGCAGACCATGGATGACTTGCTGAGTGGCCCATGCCTATGGCATCCAAAGGGAAATCACAAAGCGAATGATAGTTATCGTCTGAAGGGCTTCGTGACTGTCACGCTAAAAGTAGCCAAGGATGCACCAAGGCTAAACAACAAGGATAAAGTGAGCGATGATGGTGACAAGGATGAGGAAGGAGAGTTTCAGGAGCCCCAGAAGGAAGTCAACTTCATCTTCAGAGGGCCCGACGGCTACACGTCCAGGCACAAACACAAGCTGGAACTACGAGAGATCAACTCTATGGAACCAGCCATGCCCGAATCTGAAGTTTCGATCACTTTTGATCGGTCGGATCACCCCCGAAACCTGTCTAGACCGGGTCGTTACCCGCTTGTACTCGCGGCAAACCTGAAGGAGGTCAAGTTCAACAAAGTACCCATTGATGGAGGAAGCAGCCTTGACTTAATCTTCACCAAGACTCTCAGGGAGCTGGGCCTGACGGCCGACGACCTTAAACCGAGCACCTCTCCCTTTCATGGGATTGTGCCAGGCAAGACCTTGGTGCCGATAGGGCAGATCACTCTACCTATCACATTTGGCACTCGAGAGAACTTCAGGACAGACCGTATTATCTTCCAAGTGGTTGGCTTCAAATCTGCCTACCATGCTATCATTGGCAGACAGGCGATGGCGAAATTCATGGTGGTCCCGCACTATCCTTACCTTACCTTGAAGATGATAGGCCCCAAAGGAATCATCTCCCTCCACTCGGATCTTAGGAATTCTTTTGATTACGATATGCAAAGTTGTGAGTTGGCCGACCGGCAGTTGATGCTGTCTGACCGGTTGAAGATCCAGAAGGCAGTCGGCAACGAGGTGGAGACTGACCCAGATATTCCCGCAAAGAGGCCTAGTAAGGAGAAACTCCAGACGAATGACATGCCGACCAGGGAAATTCCGCTTGATCCTGAAGATCCTGCTAGGGTTACTTATGCGGAGGCCAACCTAGAAGAGAAATAGGAACTCGCGCTCACTCTTTTCCTCTGGGAAAATAGGGACATCTTTACATGGAAACCTTCTGACATGCCTGGAGTTCCTAGGGAGAAGATTGAGCATGAATTAAGGGTGCCTCCTGGGGCTACACCCGTCAAACAACGACTTAGAAGATTTGCTTAAGATCGCAAGGATGCCATGAAGAAGGAGATAGCTAGACTTTAAAATGCTAATTTTATAAAGAAAGCGTATCATCTAGATTGGCTGGCTAATCTAGTCCTTGTACCAAAGAAAAATAAAGAGTGGGGTATGTGTGTTGATTATACCGATTTGAACAAGGTCTGGCCTAAGGACCCCTTCGCTCTGCCACACACTGATCCGATTGTAGACTCGATAGCCAGGTGCGAGCTCTTGAGCTTTCTGGATGCCTATTCAGGATATCACCAGATCCCACTGAAGGTCTAAGATCAAATCAATACTTTATTTATAAATCCCTTTGGCGCCTATTGCTATATAACCATGTCGTTTGGTGTGAAGAATGCTGGCGCGACTTACCAACGTGGTATTCAACACTGCCTCAAAACTCAGATCAGTCAGAACACGGAAGCACATGTTGATGACATCATGGTAAAGACTCAGAATGTTGGAGAACTTCTCTCTTACCTGGCAGAGATGTTTGACAATTTGAGGCGATACTCGATGAAGTTGAACCCAAAGAAGTGCGTTTTTGGGGTTCCCTCGGGAAAGCTACTCAGTTACATCACTTTGAAACGAGGTATAGAGGCTAAACCGGATAAAATCAAGGTGGCCCTTGATATTGGACCACCTAATTCTCAAAGGGATGTTGTAACGATCATGACCATTGAGGTTACCCCAAGGTATGGTGTTTTGGTGATGCATGACAAACATGAAATGTGACTAATATCTACACGAGTGTTGTTCGCGATGGATAACAATGGCCGCAAGCATGGAGGCTTGTGAACTTGATGGAGTCCAAGGGTTGATGGAGATGGATCAAAGCGGAGAACAAGCTATGGTGCAAGTGTTTAGAACACTTGAGTAGTTGTTAGGGCTTTGAGTCCATAGGAAAAACCGGACTATCAAGAGGATCTAGGTCATTCTCTTAGGTCATGTCTAGTCGGTGATATGCAAGGTTGCTCGGTGAAATCATAGGTACTAGGTGACAGTGGAGAAGCCAAGGAGCTGTTCGGAGAAGCCGGGAAACGAAGTCAAGCGAGGACGACAAGTTTTGGCTTCTGGACATAGTGATCGGACATAGGGGTCAGTGGAGACCGGACTGTACGGTCACTATGTGGTTTTGTCCGGAGGGTACAGCGAGGTAGCGAGGAAGCTACAAGTGTCAAAGGTCATAGAGAATGGACGGTCCGGTCTAGTGACCGAACGGTCCGGTCACTATGGAGGATGCAGGGTAGCGAGGAGCTTCGGCAGCGAAATGTTTCTGGACTGGAGAGAGAAACGATTGGACGGTCTGGTCAGCAAACCGGACAGTCCGGTCAGTACAGGAAGATTGCCTGGACAGAGAGCAAACGGCTAGGAGAGCTGTCGTTAGAGTGACCGGACAGTCCGGTTAGGCTGTGATCGGACAGTCCGGTCTAGATGTCCAGAAAGGCAATTTCGTGGAGCAACGACTAGTTTGAGGTTAGGAGCCTATATAACTTCATTGCTGGGGTCTTGGAGACCTCTCTTGGCCAGTAGAATACCTGAGAGCATTTGGTAAGGTCCATGAGGAAAAGAGGAGAGCACTAGGAGGACATATTGCATATCTTGAGTGTGCTAGGGAAGAGTAGCTTGATCGTCTTGCACATCTAAGGCTAGGGTGTCCTTGAGGGTGTGATCTAGATTGTTACTCTTGGTCTATGGTGAGACCTGGACTGGTTAGGTGTCGGTGATCGAGCCTATCGTGATCGGTTGTGAAGGCCGTCAGACGTTTGTACATGGTTTGAGCCCGCCGTTGAAAGGGGCATCGCTAGTGAGCGTCCATATCTGCTCGGGGAGTCCGGCAAGTTCTCAAGGGAGGCGAGCTTGTGCTTTATGCAGCGGTGACGCACACCATGTCTTCACTGGAGGAATGATTGCGGGCTCGTGTGCGAGAACTCGACTTGGTGGCGGGAGGGACCGGGACTCCAGCGGGAGTGGTCCAACGAGGATTAGGGGAAGGCACCATCCTTTCGAGACCTCGGGAAAAAATCATGAGCCAACCCTTACTCTACTCCTCACTATGATGCTTTACTTTCCGCATTTACATACCGTGCTATTCATGCTTGTGTGTTCTCCTTGTTCTAGTTGACTATCTTGTAGACTTGCATGGTTAGGCTCTTTACTTGCTAGTAGTGTTTAAGCTTCTGCATTTGATGACTAGCATGAGTAGGAGTTGCATTGGTGTGTTTGATCACTAGGAATGCATAGGTGTTATAGTGACTTGAGTGATCCACTAGTACGCTTAGAGTGTCCTTATCTTTCATAGGAGTATATTGTTAGTGTGATCACCACTAGAATTGTGTAGGAATTGGTTTGAGTGCTATTGGTAGTTTGTAATTGGTAAAATTGGTAAATAGTGGTAGTTCCCAATTCACCCCCCCCCCTCTCGGTCACTACGATCCTTTCAAGAGGTATCAGTGCCACGTGCTTATTATAAGGCTTAACCGCCTTGAGTAGTGACCGTATTGAGTTGGGATGTGATACATCCGGCCCAGGTGGGGTGGAACGAAGCCTGACACACCGATCCGGATTCCCTGAATCCCGCAATCTTAGCACCGCAACTTCTGCCGAAAGCCCGACACACCGATTCGATTCTAGGTCCACGACCCGAATCCGCAGTCTTAGCACCGCAACTCCGGTGCCCCCACTCAGGGAAAGGCCCAATCTCTCTAAAAGACTAGTCTATAGGGGAAGGGTGGCTCTCCCTTTTAAGGTGGCTTCCACCTCCCAAGCTAAGCAAGGTGGGATTATTCAGAGGCTCACACGGTCGCTGCCCTAGCGAGTAATAGTGGAGGATGTCCTCATCAGGATGTCATCCTATTCGGGGCCGGGTCATGGCTCATGGAAGGATCACTTTAAAAGCTACCTAAATCCCATGATTTTGGATGACTTGATGGACACTCTTGTGGACTTTGCCAATACATTTACCCATGATCATGTGTATGGTGATTGTGATGACGGTGTGGATGTGCCTTGTACTAATGAGTGCCTAGATTCTTCTAGCAATGACTTGATAGGTTACTCTACTAGTGTGCCTAACATGATGATTGATAATGATGTGTCTCTTGATCTTGCTTGCTCTACTAGCATTGATGATGTTTGTGAGTCTCCTATTGATCATGCTAGTAGTTCTATTGTTGAGGAGTTCTTTGGTTTTCATGGTAATGATAATGAGGACTTACTTGACTCTCTTATTCTCTTGCGAGGTATTGTGGATAGGATTGGGCAACTTCTTTCGAGCTTCCCAAGATCGTGATAGTTGAGAAGATCCTCTCCTTGGTTCCGAGTAGCAAGCTCTTGTACGTCACGCTTGACCTTCTCATGGAGAAGAGTCTCTCCGTAGAAGATGTGATTGAGCTGCTCTTCAAGGATGAGGAGATTGCCGCGAGCATGGCATGGAAGAGGACATTCAAGGCAACTCATGAAGCATCCTCAAGCAAAGGGAAAGAATTAGCTTCGAGCTCAAACTTCTTTGATCCCTCCACAAGATTGTCCTGCAAAACTTCTACAACCCCTTTGGAGCAAGACAATCATCGGGCGCTTCGTCAAGCTCTACCTCAAGTGTCATTCCAAGTTCTACTCCAAGCACTTCGAGTGCACCGAGCATTGGCGTAGGGGGAGCACCAACAATAATGCTCGCTCGATCATTTGAGATGATCAATCTTGCGGCTTCGGCTCCGGCGCCTCCACCTCCTCCGCTCCCTCCACCACAAGATCATCTTTTGCATCTTCGTCGAGCTCACCAACAGGATCTCCTCTTTGAACTCGGTGAATTTATGAGAAATCCGAATGATGACCTTTGTGAGAATCTATTGAGCATCTATGATCTTGTGTGTAGGATTAACTCTTTTTGGGGACTTCGGAAGATTGCACCACATGAAGTGATTGACAAGCTCCTCCAACAAATCACAACTCCGGATAGGAGTTTCTTACGTGAGGAGGTTGTCAACAGGAGACACGAGCTCTCAATTGAGAGAGCACATCACTGGACTCTATGATCCTCCCCATTACTACATCAACCTTGACAATGTGCACATGGGGGATGATCATGGACATTGGAGGTATCATGCTCTGCACTATCCCATTGGGAGGAGACTATTGGATGGGATTGCAAGGATCCCTATCTATGAGGATGGTCTCATTGCTCAACATCATGAGGTTAGTGCTAGTCAATCAAGTAATGCTTTGGATACTAACACCTCTTCATCTAGTGCTTGTCTCATGGCTACTACTAGGGTCAACTACAAGAGTGGAGGCACTCATTGGATTCTTGATTGTGGGTGCACTCAACACAAGACCCGGAAGCCAACCATATTCACCACCATTGATGAAGACAAAGAGAGTGAAAAGGTGACCTTTGGGGATAACTCAAAAGGGAGAGCTAGAGGCTCGGGCAAGGTGGCCATCACAAATGACCTCCATCTCTCCAAGGTCTTTCTTGTGGAAACCCTCAACTTCAACCTTTTGTCTATTGGTCAATTTTGTGACATGGGTTTCAAGTGCATGTTTGATGAGGATGGTACAACAATTGAGAATGCCAAGAGAGGGCTAGTATTCCTTAGGGTGAGATATGGGAACTTGTATATCACGGACTTCAAGTCAAGCAATATGCCACCAAGCACTTGCCTATTCATTAAGGCATCCAAGGGATGGTTGTGGCATAGAAGACTGGCACATGTTGGAATGAATCAGCTCAAGAAGATTGTCAAGAGGAATCTAGTTGAAGGGATCAAGGATGTGGCCTTTGAGAAGGATAGATTGTGCAGTGCGTGTCAGGCGGGGAAACAAGTTGCATCTTCACATCCCACCAAGTCATTCATGTCTACATCTCGTCCTCTAGAGCTCTTGCACATGGACTTGTTTGGGCCAACACATTACAAGAGTCTGGGAGGCAATCTATATTGCTTGGTGATTGTTGATGACTTCACGAGATACACTTGGACCTTCTTTCTTGTGGACAAATCTCAAGCCAGTGGTATGTTCAAAAAGTTTGCCAAGAGGGCAAAGAATGAGTTCAATGCTAGCATTGTGAAGATAAAGAGTGACAATGGGATGGAATTCAAAAACACCACAGTGGAGGAATATTGTGACAAGAAGGGGATCAAACATGAATTCTCTACTACATATAATCTCGAGCAAAATGGAGTAGTGGAGAGGAAGAACAAGTCGCTCATCACTCTTGCTCGTGCCATGTTGGATGAGTATGGAACTCATGAGAGGTTTTGGGCGGAGGCAATCAACACGACTTGCTACACTTCCAACCGTGTCTACCTTCACCGGTTGTTGAAGAAGATGCCATATGAGCTATTGGTGGGACGAAAACCCAATGTTTCCTATTTTTGAGTCTTTGGATGCAAGTGTTACATTCTCAAGAAGTGGAGAAAGCCCTGGAAGTTTGAGAGTAGAACATATGAAGGCATTCTTGTTGGGTACTCTGGGACTTCTAAAGCATATAGGGTCTACAACTCAGCCATAGGGTGTGTGGAAGAAACCTATGATGTGCAATTTGATGAGTCAAATGGGTCTCAAAAGGAGGATGAATTTTATGAAGTAAACATTGGAGATGAACCTATGACGGAAGCCTTGAGAAACATGCCCGTGGGCGAGGTTTTACCCCACAAGGTCAATGATGGTGATATTGATGAGCCCTCCACTCCACCTCCTCCACCACCCCCCTCCTCTGAGATACAACAAACCCAAGATGTCACAAATACTCCCACAAGCTCCTCCCAAGATTCATTGAGAGTACACTCGCCAAATGATAAGGAATCCCAAGTGAGAAGTGAGCCACAAACCTCCCAACATACTTCACCACAAGCCACTTCTCCTAGCTCTTCACAAGACACCCTCCCATCCACCTCAAGCTCAAAGTCCAAAACAAGAAAGCATAAGAGTGACTCTTCCACCTCTCTTAGGATATAAGACACTCATACATCGAGAGAGCAAACAATTCATGATGCACAAGACACTTCACCTAGAGCCTCTCCTACTAAAAGGGAACACCATCCTAGACCCAAGGGCATCAACAAAGATCATTCACAAGACTTGATTATTGGGAGTCCATCTCGAGGAATAAAGACAAGGAGAAAACAATACAAGCCCAACTATGTGAGTGAAGAGAATGAGGATGAGGCTAATGTTGAGAACTTCTCTTTTTTTCTATGATTGAGCCCACTACCATTGATGAAGCCATGGATGATCACAAATGGGTTATTGCCATGCAAGAAGAGTTGAACAACTTCAAGAGGTGCAAAGTATGGAAATTGGTTGAGAGACCCAAAAATCATAATGTGGTTGGCACCAAGTGGGTCTTCAAGAACAAGCAAGATGAGAAAGGAGCAATTGTCAAAAACAAGGATCGCCTAGTGGCTAAGGGATATTCTCAAGTGGCGGGGATTGACTTTGAAGAAACCTTTGCTCCCGTGGCCCGTCTTGAAGCTATTTAGATCTTACTTGCCTATGCATCACATAATAGCTTCAAGCTTTTTCAAATGGATGTCAAGAGTGCTTTCTGGAATGGAGAAATCAATGAGAAAGTCTATGTGGAGCAACCTCCGGGGTTTGAGGACCCAAAACACCCAAGACATGTATACAAATTGAAGAAAGCTCTCTATGGCCTCAAGCAAGCACCTAGGGCATGGTATGAACACTTGAGGAACTTCCTTCTCAAGAATGGATTCACCATTGGAAGCATTGATAGCACCTTTCTTCACGAGGCATGTTGGGAAGGATCTCTTTGTGTGCCAAATCTATGTGGATGATATCATCTATGGGTCAACCAATGAGAAGTTCAATGAAGAGTTTTGGGAGATGATGGCTAGGGAATTCCAAATGTCAATGATTGGAGAGTTGCACATGTTCCTTGGATTCCAAGTCAAGAAATTGAGAGTGGGAAACTTCATCTATCAAGAGAAATACACTAAGGACCTTCTCAAGAGATTCAACATGGAGAATTGCAAGCCCTTGCACACACCTATGGCTAATAGCAAACCCCTGGCTGATGATGTGAAAGGGAAACCGGTGAACCCCAAGCTATATAGATCAATCATTGGGTCCTTGCTCTATCTCACTGCTTCGAGACCGGACATCATGTTTAGTGTGTGCTTGTGTGCACGCTACCAAGCAAATCCAAAGGAGTCACACTTGAAGGCCGTGAAGAGAATAATGAGATATCTTAGGTACACACCTACCATGGGCTTATGGTATTCTAGAGGATCAAACTTTGAGCTACTTAGGTACTCGGACTCCGACTTTGCGGGTTGCAAAGTGAATAGAAAGAGTACATCGGGAGGTTGCCAATTTCTTGGAAGAACTCTAGTATCTTGGAGCTCAAAGAAGCAAAACTCCGTGGTTCTATCTACCATCGAAGCGGAATATATGGCGGCAGGAGCTTGTTGTGCACAACTTCTCTACATGAGGCAAACACTCTCAGACTATGGCCTCAACTACACTCAAATGCCATTATATTGTGATAGTGAGGCGGCAATCAAGATGGCCCTCAAGACGGGAGATCATGGTCATGCAAAGCACATTCAAGTGAGGCATCACTTCATAAGAGACCATGTTGAGAAGAAGGACATCGAGTTGGTGAGCGTGCAAACGCATGAACAATTGGCGGATATCTTCACCAAGCCACTTGATGAGAAGACCTTCAACAAGCTAAGGGGAGAACTCAATGTTCTCGACCTCTCCAACTTCACATGAGTAACCCTTGAGCTTGTCCTTTGTACATATGCATAGTGTTTTGTTTGTTCTTGTTTGTGTTTTTGTTTGTGCTTGTTTCTCTTCTTTTGTAGGCTGACTTCGGACCTTCTTGAGATAGCAATGGACATGGGTTAAGCTTGGGAAGGTGGTTCATAGTGTACCCAAGACTTTGAAGAAAGGTCCATTGTGAGCAAGCTTGAGATGGGAACAACTCGTTGTTGACACTTTGGTTTGTAGCAGTTCTCTCTCTTTTCTTTAGCATTGCATCATGCATTGTATACTTGTTGCATTTGCATTCTTTGCATCTATGCATTCTTGCATTATGATACCATACATGCTCCAAAGCATGTGTCTAGGGGGAGTTGCTCATTTACAATGTGAGTACATGACTCTCTAGACAATCAAATAGCAATATTTGTGCTTCATGCCCATTGAGCCATGTTCGACCGAGCTCCGAGGTTAAATCTACTCACACGGCTCAAAGACAAGTGGTTCATACATTCCCACATCTCTCATGACTAACCCTTGCATATTTGAGAAAATCTTTTGTTGAGTCATAAGCGTAGGGGGAGCTACGATGGGACATCACTACAACCAAGGAGGAGCACCATGAAAGGGGGAGTTATTTTAACTCTTGCCAAATATTTTATGCCTCTTGGTTTTGTTATGTTTTTGTGTGGTTTTTGGTAATAGGTGACAAAGTGGGAGAGAAAACATGAAGATCCAAAAGCCAAGTCGTCTAGGTCAAAGAGGGAGAAGAAACATGAAGACGGCCGATAACACAAAGGGAGAGAAGAACAATGATGGTGCATGTTTACGGCGACAACAATAAACACCTTCACCGACATGAGCATCTACGTCCTTGGTACGTGTCTACATCAACAAGATCTACTACCACGACACCAAGGCGGGCGCATATTCGACTCAAGCTCAATATCTAGTGCGCTACATTATTGGGTAGTTCTCCCTCAACACCTAGCACATCTCAAGGGGGAGACTACTTCCAAGGTAAGGACCAAGGTATGCCTTTCAATCTTTTCTTTTCCTTTAGTTCTTTCTTACTCGTCCGTTTTGGATCATCATAAGTAGTGGTTGTCATCCATCACCAAAAAGGGGGATATTGTAAGGATCATGACCATTGAGGTCACCCAAGGTATGGTGTTTTGGTGATGCATGAAAAACATGAAATGTGACAAATATCTACACGAGTGTTGTTCGTGTAGGAAATCCTATCTATCTTATGATGATTGTCTACGGTATCCTTGGCGATGGATGACAATGACCGCAAGCATGGAGGCTTGTGAACTTGATGGAGTCCAAGGGTTGATGGAGATGGATCAAAGCGGAGAACAAGCTATGATGCAAGTGTTTGGAACACTTGAGTAGTTGTTAGGGCTTTGAGTCCATAGGGAAAACCGGACTATCAAGAGGGTCTAGGTCATTCTCTTAGGTCATGTCTAGTCGGTGATGTGCAAGGTTGCTCGGTGAAATCACAGGCACTAGGTGACAGTGGATAAGCCAAGGAGCTGTTTGGAGAAGCCAGGAAACGAAGTCAAGTGAGGACGACAAGTTTTAGCTTCTGGACATTGAGACCGGACTGTACGGTCACTATGTGGTTTTGTCCGGAGGCTACAGCGAGGAAGCGAGGAAGCTGCAAGTGTCAGAGGTCATAGAGACCAGATGGTCCGGTCTAGTGACCGGACGGTCCAGTCAATATGGAGGATGCAGGGCGGCGAGGAGCTTCGCCAGCGAAATATTTCTGGACTGGAGAAAGAAACGACCGGACGGTCCGGTCAGCTGACCGGACAGTCCGGTCAGTACAGGAAGATTGCCTGGACAAAGAGCCAACGGCTAGGAGAGCTGTTGTCAGAGTGACCGGACAGTCCGGTTAGGCTGTGACCGGACAGTCCGGTCAGGCTATGACCGGATAGTCCGTTCTGGATGATCAGAAAGGCAATTTCGTGGAGCAACGGCTAGTTTGAGGTTGGGAGGCTATATAACTTCGTTGCTAGGGTCTTGGAGACCTCTCTTGGCTAGTGGAATACCTGAGAGCATTTGGTAAGGGCCATGAGGAAAAGAGGAGAGCACTAGGAGGAGATATTGCATATCTTGAGAGTGCTAGGAAGAGTAGCTTGAGCATCTTGCACATCTAAGGCTAGGGTGTCCTTGAGGGTGTGATCTAGATTGTTACTCTTGGTCTATGGTGAGACCTAGACCGGTTAGGTGTCGGTGATCGAGCCTATCGTGATCGGTTGTGAAGGCCGTCACACGTTTGTACACGGTTTGAGCCCTCCGTTGAAAGGGGCATCGCTAGTGAGCGCTCTTTACTTGCTAGTAGTGTTTAAGCTTCCGCATTTGATGACTAGCATTAGTAGGAGTTGCATTGGTGTGTTTGATCACTAGGAATGCATAGGAGTTGCATTGGTGTGTTTGTAATTCCACTTGTATAACTCAACCTCTTTGCAGGTTCTGAAAACTCAAATGGCCAACAAGAGTAAGCTTCTGCAACTTGCTGAAAGGCATTGTGCAAGAGCTGTGGACATAGAAGAGCAACTGGCGAAAGAAAGACTGGAAGTCGGGCACTTGTCAGTTGATTTAAAGGCCTGTTCATCCCAAGTTGATGAACTCCAGTTCAAGCTGCAAGGTACGAAAAACACAAACACAATTCTTCACATACTATCTCTGGAACATAAATATCTGACCTTGTCCATACAGAGGCATCGCGAGTGCTGGAACTGAAGCAAAAACAAGAGACCCAGTCAGCCGCTCAAATTGCAAGCCTACAAAGTTGTATAAAAGAACTAGAGTCGTCTACTCAAGCTGTGGAAACTCTAAAGTCCGAGAATCAAGGATTAAAGAAGCAACTCATGGACTCGGCAGAGATCAAGAAAAGTTTTGGAAAGCTTAAAGATGACTTCAAGACACTGCAAGAGTCTCAAACTTTGTGGAAGAAGAGGGCTGAAGGTAAAAAGAATGTACTTTTTCAAATGAAAGTATATTCATGCACTAACATGTTATTAACGATAGGTGCCGAAGGTACAATGAAAATCCATAGGGAAAGAAACACGGTTCTGGAAACCGAACTATCCAAGGCTGAAAAGATCTTCAAAAAGGCGGTTGATGAACTAAATCAATTCCAGAAAGCATTCAAAGAGGTGGAGAAGCTTATAGAAGAGTATAAAGAAAAGGTTGCCACCCTTGAAGCTGAAAAGGTAGAAGCTGAGAAACGACTAAGAGGTAAATGTTTATTTATTTAGTACCTTTATACCAAAGTTCATTGTACTGGATAATTGTGATTGTTGTACTCCTGTAGGATCAAAGAGGTCCTATGAGCTTTTGTAGAAGAAATTTATAGAGGGTGATGAAAACCTTCGATGGTCTCTTGAAGCTCTCCAGAAGGACGCAGAGGTGGTCGCCCAATATATACTTCCCAAAGAAAAACCTCCTAGGTGCCGGGACCTGATGACAAGGCTGTAAGAAACGGCCAGCCGAGTGAAAGAACATGCTCGACATGTTGCAGAGCTGGCCGGAGCGGAAGTCCTGGCAATAGCGAAGTCGCACATCCCTAGCATAGATTTAGATGTGGTAGCAGAGGGTTTCCACAAAGATTTCTCCGATGAACAATGTGAAACCCTTGTGGCTGAAGCGCAAAAAACAGCGCATATTTTAGCTGACCAAATAGAGCTAGATCCCTTACCCAAAGTGTAAGGTGTTGTAAAGCCGAAAGTACTATGCTACATTTCTATTGTTGTAATGTATCTGATGTTCAATAGACCGCTAAGGTCTAAATTCATTACCAGGATTGTAACGAATTCTTGGGTCGCGCTGCTTCGTATATGTATTGTATGAACTCGTGTTAAACACTCACAACCAATACACAACTCACGTCAGCCCTCTAAACAACGCTCCCAATAACCGATATGAACCATGGAGACTAAGAACTCACTCAGTCAAGCATATACGGATTGAGAGAATTGCCTTGGTCCTCAACAGACGGCAAAGACCCTGGGGACTAAGTAACCCGCTTGGTCCACATGCACGAGTTGAGGTGGTACCAAGTATCGGAATTTGAGTCATGACTGAAACAATAATAACAATTATGCACAAAAATCATAAAGTGCCAAACCAGGTATCATGGCCACAATGTATATAAGTTCAATAATAGAATAAAAGTAGTTACAAAAAACTACAAATACTAAGCATAAAAACGACGTAGCTGTGATATGTTCCAGGAACTTTGTAGGTCCGACCTGTCCTCACGCATCAATCGATATGCACCCGGCCGAGTGATTTCCTTTACAATAAAGGGTCCCTCCCATGGGGCCGATAGCTTGTGCTTACTAACCGTGGACTGGACCTGCTTCAAGACCAGGTCGCCAACCAAAAAGCCTCGTGTTCTGATGTTTTTGTCATGATAACGTCGCAAGCTTTGCTGGTATTTTGCCGACCGCAGTAACGTGGCATCGCGCGCTGCTCCTCTAACAATAGCAAGTCATGACATCTATGGTCATTGGAAGTTTTTTCTTCATACGATGCCACACGGGGGGAGGCAAACAAAATCTCGGTTGGTAACATGGCTTCCGATCCATAAACCAAAGAAAAAGGAGAGTGCCCGGTAGCACGACTTACGTTAGTTTGAAGTCCCCACAATACAGATGGCAATTCTCGAACCCAACATCGAGCGTATTTTTCCAGCCGATCAAATATACGGGCCTTTATTCCAGAAAGCAGAAGGTCGTTTGCCCGTTCAACCTGGCCGTTGCTCTGTGGATGGGAAGCCGAGGCGTAGCCGATCTTAAATCCCACTCGGCCCGCAAACTCTTTGAACTCCTTCACTGTGAACTGAGTACCATTGTCAGTGATGATCTTTTGTGGGGCACCAAACCGAGTGACTATTTCAGTCATAAATTCAGTGGCCTTCTTTGCCGAAGTCTTGCCGACTGGCTTAGCTTCGATCCATTTAGAGAACTTATCCACTGCCACGAAAAGGTGAGTAAAACCCCCTTGAGCCTTCATGAAAGGTCCGACAATATCGAGACCCCATACTGAAAACGGCCAAGTTATTGGGATAATTTGGAGCTCTATGGCAGGTACATGCATCTGGCGGGCAAAGAACTGGCAACCCTCACACTTTCGGACAATTTCCTTGGCATCGACACCAGCAATCGGCCAATAGAACCCTTGCCTCATTGCTTTGGCCGCAATTGTGGATGGGCCTGCGTGATTCCCATAAACGCCAGCGTGGACGTCCCATAACATGGCTCTGCCTTCATCTTGAGATAAGTATTTCATCAATATCTCGTGTGGGCTTTGCCTGTACAGATGATGATCAACTATACAATATGATCGAGACTTGCGAATAATTCGGAGGGCTTCGTCTTTGTCAGTCGGTAATGTGCCATGATCCAAATACTTAATGAAGGATGTGCGCCAATCTACCTCAAGGACATCTACCTATGGTGCTGCCCCCGCCTTTAGTGCCGACTGCTCCATAGTTTGCTGGATTAGTACAGATGACTTATGTAGATCATCGAGGAATACTCCGTTAGGTATTTTAGACCTACTAGACCCAAGTTTGGCTAGTTCATCCGCCTCTTCATTATACTTGCGCAGGACGTGTTTGTACTCGATGCCATCAAACTTATCTTCTAGCTTCCAAACTTTGGTGCAGTAGGTTGTCATGCTCTCGTGGGAACAACACCACTCCTTCGTTACCTGATTAATTACTAGCGCCGAGTCACCAGAAATACTTAATCGTTGGACGCCGAGTGAAATAGTTGTCCTAAGTCCATGCAATAGTGCCTCGTATTCCGTGGCGTTGTTAGACGCACGAAAGTGCATTCGGAGGACGTAACGCAGCCTGGCTCCTTCAGGAGATGTTAATATAACACCTGCCCCGACACCTTCCAGTTGTAAGGAACCGTCAAACGTCAATTTCCAGTAGCTTAATTCATGCGGGTTGGGTGGTAACTCGCATTCTGTCCACTCGGCAACGAAGTCTGACAAGGCTTGACCTTTGATCGAGTCACGGGATTTGAAGGTGATATCATATGATCCGAGCTCGACGGCCCATTTGGCAATTTTCCCAGTAGCCTCTCTATTGTGCAATTCGCCTAGGCCAAACGACGTGTGGACTTCGATTGGATGATCCTCAAAGTAATGCTTCAACTTCTGAGATGTCATCAGTAATGCATAAATTAGTTTCTGAAGCTGAAAATACCGTACCTTGGAATCTGATAAGACCTCACTAACGAAGTAAACTTGTCATTGCACCTTTTGAGCCTTGCCATCTTCTGCCCGTTCCACCGCCAGCACGGTACTGACAACGTGTTGCAGAGATATACAGCTACAAAGGTTCCTTCGGTTCGGGAGGAGTTAGCACCAAAGGACCACTAATGTAGGCTTTGAAATCATCCAAGGCTTTCTGTGCGTCGTCATTCCAGGTGAATGATTATTGCTTCTTGAGTAGCCGAAAGAAGGGTAACCCTCGAACACCGAGTCGTGATACAAACCGACTGAGCGCCGCCATATAGCCAGTGAGCTTTTGAATGTCTTTTTGCAAGTGTGGAGGTCCCATTCGTAATATGGCATTTATCTTTTCTGGATTAGCTTCAATCCCTCTATGTGATACCAGAAAGCCGAGTAACTTTCCTGAGGGGACCCCAAAAACGCGTTTTTCCGGATTCAGCTTCATATTGTATCTCCAAAGGTTGCCGAATGTTTCATCTAGGTCGGATATCAAATCGGTGGAAAGCCGAGTCTTGACTACCACGTCATCTACATAGGCTTCAACATTCCTTCCTATCTGGCTATCCAGACACCGCTGCATAGTCTGCTGGTAGGTGGCGCCAGCGTTTTTCAGGCCAAAGGGCATTGTTGTATAACAAAAAGCTCTGAACGGCGTGATGAATGAGGTTTTAAGCTGGTCGGGTTGGTTTAAGGGAATCTGATGGTACCCTAAATAGGCGTCTAAGAAGCACAGCAATGCGCACCCAGCCGTTGAATCGACCACCTGATCGATACGTGGGAGGGTGAAAGGATCTTTCGGGCAGGCTTGGTTAAGGCCGGTGTAATCCACGCACATGCGCCACTCCTTATTTTTCTTCCGTACCAGAACTGGGTTGGCTAACCAGTCGGGATGAAAAACTTCTTTAATGAAACCGGCTGCCAGCAGTCGGCTGATTTCTTTCCTAATCGCATCCTTTCGGTCTTGCGAGAATCGTCTAAGTCGTTACCTTACAGGCCTGGTGTTTTCGCAAATGTGAAGTTTGTGCTCAGCCTTTTCCCTTGGAACACCTGGCATATTATTTCTAAGAAAAAGGATGTGCGTGCTTTCCTATTTGTCGCCTAAATTGACCCTAATATTGGTGGTCTTGGATACATCATTATCATCTAGGCTAATCTTCTTGGACTCCACGGCGTCCGCCTGTACCATGGTCTTCAGCACCTTCTTGGGGACGGGATCGAGCATGGCCTTCTCGGCTGTTGCAATCACTTCCTTCAACTCGGCTAGCTCTGATGCCGCCGCTATCTTCTCGGTCAACTCGTAGCTGCCGTTGTCGTAGTCGTATCATGTCCGCACATCCGAGTAAAGTGAGATGACTCCGTTCGGTCCTGGCAGCTTCATCATCATATAAGGATAATGAGGTACTGCCATGAATTTGGCAATGGCTGGCCACCCTATGATGGCATGATAAGTAGAGTCGAGGTCGGTGACCTTGAAGGTGATGCGCTCCGTCCTATAGTTCTCTCGGGTACCGAATGTCACAGGCAAGGTGATTTCCCCGAGAGGAACTGTTTGCATGCCCGGGATCACGCCATGGAACGGCGACCAGCTTGGCTTGAGGTCGGTCAAAGGTATGCCGAGCTCCTTGAAGGTCTTCACGAAGAGGATGTCCAGACTGCTACCGCCATGTACCAGTACCCGATTTAGCCGAACTCGGTTGATAGTCGGCGTTAGTACTAAGGGGTATCGCCCGGGCCTGGGGATGTGATCCAGGTGGTCTGACCGATCAAACGTAATTGGGACCTCTGACCATCGTAGATACTGAGGTACTACTGGTAAGACCGAGTGGACCTCTCTCTAGAGAACCTTCTGCTGGCGCTTGGAATCCACAGTGGACCGGCCGCAGATGTAATTGACCTCGCGTTCGAGGTCCAGGAAGTCCTCCTTATCCTCGTCTTGGTTATCCTTGTCCGAGTCCTTCTTAGTGCATTTGGGGACCCAAGGGCGCTCTTTGCAGATCTTCAGGGCGTGATGGGCAAAGTTCTTCAACTTGAAGCATTCCCTAGCCTTGTGAGCGCCATCGTGAAGCACACAAGGGAAATCAAGCATTTTGTCGAAGTCATCCTAAGTGATTGGTTTCCTCCTAGACGAGCGCTCGGTGTTGGCCACCGTTCGGTCTTGCTTGCGCTTCCTGTCATCGTCTTTGCTGTAATCGGATGGACCCGACTGGTTCCTTGGGGTCGTCTCCTTGTACTGGCGAACTTGGAATAAGGCCGAATTGCCGGTAGCATATTTGTCGGCCATGGTGAACAGTTCTTTGGGCGTTAGTCTGCCGGCAGCATCCAACCTCCCAATCTTTTTTATCAGATCGTCGTCACGGAGCCCTCCTTGGAAAGCGGCGACAACTTGAGCATCCGAGATGTTGGGGATGGTATTTTTCACTCGGCAGAAGCGTTGGATGTATTCTCGAAGTGGCTCCCGGTCACGCTGCTTGATTCGGCCGACTTCCTAGTGATTCCCTGGCCTGTCAAAGGTTGCTTGAAAGTTGGCAACGAACTGCCGACAGAGATCTGCCCAGAAACTGATGGAATTGTCGGGCAGGTTAGTGAGCCAGGTTCTTGCAGCTGGGGCTAGGCAGACATGCAGGTAATTGGCCATGACAAAACTGTAACCGTCGAAAGCCCGTATGGCTATCGAATAGACGTGGAGCCAGTCACGCGGATCCGTCTTGCCGTCATACTTCTCAATGCCGACTGGCTTGAAACCAACCGGCCAGCTGATGGTTCGAAGTCCCGAGTGAAGGCTCGAATGCCAGCCTCCTCATCATAATCATCGGTGACCGGGGTTCGTTCTCGCTCGCGGCCAGTATCTCAGCAAGACCTATCATCGCGGTGGCCCTCGTCCTGTCGATCACGGTAATGATTGTCTCGATGTGGCGGCCGCCTATCATCGTGTTCATAGTCAGCATCTCCGCACTGGCGCCGTTCATCTTCATATGCTCGACGGGCCGTGTCATCAGGCTCTTGGTATCTGCTGTCCAGTTGGACCCGCGCATCATGTTGTGGTATGCCGTTGCGTAGGTCGGCGCTCGGATGCTGTTCATGGAACTCTACGATGGGCATGTTCCTGGGGACAGTAGGGGGGGTTGCCTCCCGGTTGGAGCGCTGTCAGTCTCTTCTCTCCTCCCTGGGTATCGAACTGGCGGCCCCAGAGACTGACTTACTCGGCGCTGGTCGTGCCGCATTCAACTCCAGCACCACCGCGGCTCTGATGTGCGCTTTCAGTTGGTTGACCTGAGGTGTCAACGCTGGGGAGACTTGGAGCAAGGGCTCTATTGTTTTCAGAAGGGCTGTTGTGGCCGTGATGTTGTGCTCTGGGGCTTTGAAGACATCCTCACCATCAACTTTTAAGGTGCAGTCGCCCATGTCTAAGTTTCTGACGATGCCGGGCCTCTGCTGGGCATCTGGTCTACGGAGTGGGGGACTGACGGCATCTGGGTCACCGTCTTCAAGGTCTATTTCATGTCCGTCTACGCGTGGTGCGGTACCGCGCGCGGCTGCCGCTGCCGATGTTTCTCCGTCCGCTCCTCCCTGGGCAGTGGGTGCCACCATGAATACCTCGTGAAAGTCTGAGGAACAACTCTCTGAATCACTTGGCTCTTCAATCAAGTCCAGGAGTGACTCGCTTCCGAGGCCGATCATTGCAACGAACCTTGGTTCATCGAAAAATTTGAGATCTTCGTCCGACAGATCCATGTGATGAGCCGGGAGATCGACCGTAGTGTAGTCCGAGTCGACCAAGGTTGTCGATCGGGACGTAGCAGGCAACATTGAGTTGTTGCCCGAGAGGGTTTCCGCCTGGTGAGCTGTCGACGTGTCCACAAAGCCGAGCGGGAATCGGCTGGCCGGATTGCTCTGATCGGCCGCGGTGGTGGCCGAGCGGGCCGCGCGTTCTTGCTTGACATGGTTCCCGTGCTGATCGGCAACGAGGTTGACGGTACCAAAGCAGATCTTGTCTCCAGGGTGAAACTTGATGTCGACGAAAGCCATAGATTTCAACGAAGCTACACTCAATGCAGCCCCTACCTGGCGTGCCAACTGTCAAGGGATATTCTCAATAGTAGATTCAGGCGTGCGTATGAGTAGGAAAGATCAATGGACACAGGACACAGGGTTTATACAAGTTCGGGCCTCCCGGAGGATAACAACCCTACGTCCTGTTTGGTGTTATTGTATTACTAGGGTTCACACTGGAATTAGGGTTCCAATACGAGTCTGCCCCTTTGACGTAGGCCCCCTGCCCCCCTAATATATCCGAAGGGCAGGGGTTTACATGGTAACATCCAAGTCGGTTACAACAGATCCTATCTAACTAACATATCTGTTAACCTAACTTGCGGCTTACTCAAACAAATATCTACATAAATATCTCCTGGGCCGAATACATTAGAACCGAACCCCTGGCCCACTCGGCCATATGGCCGAGTGTGGGTACATATTTCCCACACTTGAGTGATCCACTAGTATGCATAGAGTGTCCTTATTTTTCATAGGAGTATATTGCTTGTGTGATAACCACAAGAATTGTGTAGGAATTGGTTTGAGTGCTATCGGTAGTTTGTAACTGGTAAAATTGGTACACTATGGTAGTTCCCGATTCACCCCCCCCCCCCTCGGTCACTATGATCCTTTCAGATGTTCAAAAGCTAACCAGATGCATGGCATCTTTGAGTCGCTTTATCTCCTGACTGGGGGTCTGGGGTCTACCATTCTTTAAACTGCTCAAGAAGCAAGATAACTTCAGCTGGATAGAGGAGGTGCAGTTGGCTCTGGACAAGTTGAAGAAGTATCTCAGCAATGTCCCGGTCCTTGTACCTCCAGAGCCACAAGAGAAGCTTCAACTTTACCTTTCAACCACAACTCAGGTTGCGAGTATTGTTTTAACAGTCAACCAAGATGAAGAGGGACATGTACAAAAGGTACAACATCTGGTGTATTTCATGAGTGAGGTTATTAACGCCTCTAAGACCCGATACCACCAGATCTTGAAGCTGCTATATGTGCTCCTGATCACTTCGAGCAAGCTGAAGCATTATTTCCAAGCTCATCCAATCGAAGTTTATACTACTTTCATGCTCGGAGAAGTTCTTCATAACCACGAGGCAGTCAATAAGATTGCCAAATGGGCGGTCGAGCTTAGTCAATATACCATCACGTTCGTACCTCGCTCGGCGATTAAAGGACAAGCGCTGGCTGATTTCGTTTCCGAGTGGACAGAGATTCAAATGCTACCGGCGCCACAAGATATTGAGTATTGAAAAATGTACTTTGACGGTTCACTCCAATTGCCAGATGTGGGGGCAGGAATCGTACTTATTTCTTCAACAGGAGAGAGAGACTTCGATATGCCCTCTAGATCAAGCTTCGCACGTCCAATAATGCTACAAAGTATGAAGCTCTTCTACACGGTCTATGAATTGCCATATCGCTCGGCATTTAGCGCCTCGACATCTTTGGTGACTTGGCTTTGGTCATCAACCAGGTCATTAAGGATTGGAACTGTGTGGATGACAATATAGTTGCTTACTGCCAAGAAGGAAGGAAGCTGGAGAACAAGTTTGATGGACTTAAGTTCACACATGTTCTCCGCGATAACAACCAGGCTGCTGATGAGCTAGCTGACATGGGATCATCACCGTCAGTTGTCCCACCTGATGTTTTCCTACACACCCTTGATACTCTGACTATTTCTCCTTGGCCTAATGTGTTGACAACCGATGTTGTCGACCCAGTGGAGGATGTCAGCATGGAGACCAATTGGTGTGACCCGATTATTCATTTTTTGCTAAGCGGTATGCTTCCTGTGGATTCTAATGAACAACAGAGGCTACATGCTCGGTCTCGGGGATATTTAATGGTGGATGACTTGGTCTATCATAAAGGAGGATCGAACATATTGATGCAATGCATTTCAATTCTAGAAGGTAAAAATTTGATGGAGGAAATTCATGCACGGGCATGTGGTAACCATGCAACTTCCAAGACTTTGGTCGGCAAAGCCTTCTGACAAGGGTTCTGTTCACCCATGATGATCGAGGATGCATACCAGGTCGTTCAGAAGTGTGAAGGTTGTCAATTTTTTGCTCTGTGTGCGCACATGCCTTCAAAACAACTTCAGATGATACTGACAACTTGGCCCTTCACAATTTGGGGGCTGGATATTGTTGGTCCTTTCAAAAAGGTGCCAGGCGGGTTTACTCACTTGTTTGTTGCCATTGAGAAGTTTACCAAGTGGATTGAAGCAAAGCCGTCCTGAAAGATTAATTCGAACAAGGCAATCGAGTTTGTCAAAGAGGTCTTCACTCGGTTTGGAGTCCCTCATGACATCATCACCGATAATGGTACTCAGTTTATATCTGAGGAATTCCATGACTATGTCGATGAGATGGGAATCAAAATCCACTTTGCTTCGGTGGCCCATCCCCAAAGCAACAGGGCAGGTCAAACGGGCCAATGGTATGATTCTTCAGGGGTTGAAGCCCCGAATTTTTGACAAACTTAAACCTTATGCCAGTCGGTGGGTTCGAGAGCTTCCCTTGGTCCTTTGGGGGCTACGCACTAATGTCAGTCGGGCTACTGTCCAGTCTCCTTTCTCATTGGTCTATGGCTCTCAGGCTATGTTGTCGACCGAGGTAAACCTCGCTTCAGCGCGAGTCAAGGGATATGACAAGAAGCTTTCTAAAGATAACCGAGAAATCAAGTTGATTGTGGTAGAGGAGATGCGTGATCATGCTCTATTTCGGTCGGCAGTATACCAGCAGGGCTTACGACGATATTATGACAAGAACATTTGAAGTCGTCAGTTTCATGTTGGAGATTTAGTACTGCATCGAGTGCAATCAACCAAGAATCGACACAAGTTATCTCCTAAATTGGAATGACCATATGTGGTCAAGGAAGTCACTCGGCCGGGGGTTTATCGACTGATGTATGAAGATGGTGATGACATACCAAATTCATGGAACATAAATCAGCTACATCACTTTTATACTTAGTCTATATTTGTATTCTTATACATTATTATTGAATGAAACTTCAATCTTTTTTATGTAAGGGTTTTGATGAATTTTATTCTTATTTGTCTCGATTCCTTAATTTACACATTAAACAATCAAGATAGGGTGCTAGTAATAATGTCCCACTCCTCCTTAACCTTGATAAAATGTTGGTTTTAAATTTTTACAAACTGATTCCTCATATTGTGATACGGTCTTATGTTTTTTGGTCTAACGCTGCAGCATGTTAGTTATATAATTTGTATTGCACAACAGACTGCCACTACACTAAACCCAGTGCCAAAGTGCGAGAGTCATGTGTCGATTGGTTGATTCTGATTGTTACACGGTTACAAATTACGACTAGAAATGCTAAAGCAGACCGATGCGTCTTCCGTTTTATCTTATGGTGAAAGGGTTTAAGTACCAAAGCACGACTAACGCAGCTAAGTATTGCCCGAATTTCTATAAGTAACAGAAGATTGTTCAATTGGCTACTCAGTGGAGTTTTTTGTAACTTGTTTAGTAATTAAGAAAGAAAAAGAACAATTGTTATTACCCAAGTAACATATTTTTTTCTTACTCAAATACTACTAATGCATTTGATTACATAAATTACAGCTCTGTTGAAGGAGAAGAGGCATTGTCTTCTAATTCTGGAGAAGCAGGAGGAGTCGGATCAACGTTAACGTTCTCAACCAGGGCTTGGGAGGTTTATAGCATCAAATCCATTAGCAACTGACATTGGTCAATCGTCAATTTTGGGCTGAAGCCCTCCTTGATATTGTCCAATGGAAGTTCTAGGGACCAAGACTAGCAAATAGCCAATACTTGACTCCCGGCTTCGGTTGCTATCCTCCTGATATGATTGGCGATCGTCTCTGGTGCATGCTCTAGAAAATATTCAAGGGAGTTCCCGGTCCGCTCCACTTGCTTTGCGTGGACAATACCGTAGACCGGTATCAAGATTACAAGATGAAGTTTAAACAAAAACTATTGAGAGGAAAACAAGAAGAGCTTATTGGCTAGATTACATTTATGTTGTGGAGCGTTGGCTTTAGCATCCTTCAGAGACTCCTCGGTCTCCTGCAGCCTCTTCTTCAAGTCAGCAAGCTCGGTATCTTGCTCGCCAAGAGTCTTGGATATGTCGTCCTTCTTGACCTTCAGAACATCTAAGTATTTCTAGTGATTGGAAGTGGTCTTCTCCAGCTCTGCAATGACTTCTTCATAAGATCTACAAACATAAGAAAAAACATGGATGGTAGGAAGATTTGATGATCTTCTACCTGCGAGATCAAGACGTCTCTGTTGTAAAGAAGCAGAAACTTCCTTATAACCGGTCTGCAGCTTCTCTTGTTGTTGTCGAGCCTTTGTCAGCTATTGACCAGTGACTATGAATGGCAACAAGTCATAAACATGATGAAATATTCATATATACAGAAGGACTTAAGTACATAACGAAGCTCTGTATCTCATGGTATACTATCCTTGCTTGTTTTTTCTCCACTAGAGCATATATTTTCTAGATAAAGTGGGATCGTTTTGGTTAGAAGCAGTAATAATGTAAGGAAAGAAAAGGCCTTGGTATTGATGTACCTTGGTTGTTCTCGGTGTTGATGAAGAATTTCCAAGTCTTCGGCGTCAGACCGACCTGATGGTTTCTTGACTGACGAGACCTTGTCCTTGATGGGAGAAGGCACGCTGCCAGTCAGAGGAGACGGCGTGGTTTGTGGAAACGGCCTTGGGACTATTGGGGTCTTCTCCGCTTGAGTCTCCACGCTTGGAGGTGTTGTTTCAGACTGAGGTGAGTTGATCGGTTGAAGCACAGGAGTCAACCGAGTGTATAAAGACACAAGGGCGCTTTGAGTTTCGGTCGACCGAGCGCAGTGTTCGCTGAATAACAAAAAGTCAGAGACCGAGCATAATACATTTTGGGTTACAATTGGTAAAGATTCGAAGCCATGAAATAAGTTACCCAGAGGCATGTTTAATCTTGATTCGACTGACTTTCTTTGAGGTAGTCTGCGCTTTTCGCTGAATAAGTTACCCTCCGCTTGGTGGCTTCGTCAGTCTTCTTTGCTGCTCCAGCATCATGCGCTTTTTGAGGCTCTAATCGATTTGACGGTCGGTCAGAGGGAGCAGGGGAGTGATGGCTGACATTTTGAGGTTGCTCTTCTTCTTCTTCTTCTTCATCTCCTAGATATTGTATTCGGCTGTAGGCCATCTTCTTTACCTACTGACTGGGGAAAGGAAGACTGGTGGCAGGGACAGTAGAGCCGCTAGTGACGACCGATTCGGTCGGACGCACGCTTGCTGCTGAGCTTGACCCACCAGTACCAGTCTACGGCAGCTTCTCTACATAATATGTCCCTTCAGTGTCGGTTAGAGGAAGCGAAGGGTGTCACACGTAAGTGTCTAGAACCTGAAAGCATACATCAAGATATCAGACCAGTCTTATTACTCTACCAAGATGGATAATTAAATGTTAAATATCTACATCTTACTCGGGCCCGAAGGGTGCCCATGTTGTATGCCTTTGTGATCAAGGCACGGTCCTGGAGGGTTTTCCCTTCAAACATCTTCTTTAAGCTAGACCAACGAAGAGTGGAGTTTGGAAGGTCAGGAACCTCCCTTTTCTCATCGTCGGTGCAGTATTTCCACGCAGGATGGCTCTGCTGTTTGAGGGGTTGGACTCGGCACACTATAAAGCTCTTGGCTATAGTGATGCCATCAACTCCCCCTTTCTTCAAATCAGCAATCTTCTTCAACAGCTCAACCACTTGGGCGTCATTGGGATCTAGCTTTTCTGACCAAAGCGGTCGGGGACTAGCCTTAGCACTGGAGAAATCTACAAGATCAGGGGGAGGATTGTCATAGTAGAACCACTCCTCCCTCCAGTTCATGTTTCCGGTGTTCAGGGGCACGTTTATGTACACCTCCTTCTTACGCAGGATGGCGACTTGGTTTTCCTTTGTTGGCAGCGGACGAAGGACAAACACATGGCAGAAGAGAGAGAAGTGGGGCATTACGCCCAGAAATGCTTCGCACAAATGCACAAAAATAGCAATGTGTAGAATTGAATTAGGATTGAGATTCATGACCTCACTTCCATAGAAGAAAAGGAGTCCGCGCAAGAAGTTGTAGTAGGGAACTCCAAGACCATGCTCAAAAAATGAGCAAAATACGACAATCTACTTATGGATTGGAAGAGGATGGGTTTCAGAACCGGGTACCTTCCAATCGATGCATGCCTGTTCCAGAAGGAAGCCTTCGACCACTGTGGTGTTCAGATCCTTCACGGTGATGCTGCTCCTTGGGGATTCCCGTAGTTGGTCTGGGATCTCCATCTCCGAGGATGATGATTCAACAGTGACGGTGGCACCCTTTGGTCCCTTGGCGGATTTGCGTGTCATCTTGTTAGGGCAATGCTTCATGGTGGCTCTGGAGAACACACCCAAACCTTAGCAGAAACTCGGGGGCTTGGAGATGGTGGAGGATCTATGGCGATGGTAGGATTCATCTAACCCTAGCAATCGGGAGCTGAGGAAGCGTGAGAACAGAGGAAGACGAAGCTCTAAGAGCGAAATGGCGGCGTGGATGTGGCATCATCCTTCCTTCGCCCTTTTATCCCTTTGCTTTTTGACCTAGTTGCGAGGGGTCCATATGGGCTGGCGTGGGCTGCACAGTAGCAGGCCATTTGTTTTTGTTCATTAAAATAAAGATAGGTGATATTCTTTAAACAAGAATAATTGCTAAAAGAACCTTGGGAGCTAATCTCGGAGGCTTCTTTGATGAGAAGAAGTGGAAAATCCCCTAAAAGTATCTCAGTATCTATATGATTTGATAATCATGTAGCAAAGGACTTGATGGTCGTTCGGATATGAGTTCATGATTTATGTTGCTGATTGATGTCAGTAATTGAATATCAAAAATGAACTTATTACAATTTGAGTGATGATTTGTTAAGGAAAATTTGTTTTATGATTGATGTCTTTTTAGCTTAGTACTAAGTTATGATTGATGTCATAAAATTATATGGAGTTTAACATGATTGATTTCATGATAACTAAGTCTATGAATCACTCGGTCTTATATCCCATCGGTCGGCATGTTTGATGATATGCAGACCGACCCTCTAGTTTGATGATTAGAGGTAAGAAGAGCTCAAACTTGATGGTTTGAGTAAACTAAACTCAACAATTTGTTAAGAGCTAATATTAGTAGACTCTTGCATTATTTGTTAGTCCACAAAATTATACAAGAGTCGGGGGCTATACCTGATCATGTGCATCTAGTCGATGCACCAAATATATCAGGGATTTCAATCAAGAGGTCTTCCTAATTTATGAACTGTTCACATAGATAGTGAAGATCACTCCGCAAGTCACAGCTCAAAATCAGAAAGCACTCGGGGGTTGTTGTGGAATACTTACCTTATTGGTATCCATAGTTATGCTTAAGTCGGTAGACGACAAAGTGGCCCACCAATAAGGGAATCGACCGAGTCGTCTTAGAGCACAAGGCAATTAGAGATAAACTTTCTATGCTTATCCTTGTAGACTACGAGTAGGGCTCTTCATGTACTCCCTGCTGGCCGGATAAATAAGGCGGTAGGGACCTCCCCATCAAGGGCACCAGATTTTCACGTTGCAATACAAACCACAGAACACAGGACGTAGGGTTTTTATTCTCACCGAGAGGGCCCGAACCTGTCTAATTTGGCGTCGTGTGTTACCATCGTAGTTCTGAGTTCCGACGTAGCCCTATGCTGAGATTAAGTATCGACAGGCTGCAAAGGAGCTAAAACTTGCTTAACTTTCTCTAGTGTAATATTACAAATGAAAGCATGTGCGTGAAAATGAAACTGCATTCCACTTAATTGAAATAGCTGCAATTCTAGTCTCAACTAATAAAATCAGTTATTCAGTTTACCACGGTTTATTTTTAGTGACCAACATCATACACAGAGGGTTGGTTGCTAAATCTTAATGACAAATGCTTTGTCACTAATTTTGGTATCAGTGATTCACGACTGGTCCCTAATTGTCTCGGCCACTTACCATTGCACCGTCGGTCGGTAAATAGGAACATGACGTCATACAAATGGGTCCCTAATTGTTTTCACCAATCGAGCCAGGATCGAGGCAGGCAAAACACGTGGTAAAATTTCCTTAATTTTTTTCTTTCCCTCCGGCCCCTACCAAATCTCAGCCTAACTTTTCCCCTTTCCAAAGCCACCCGCCCTGCCCACCTCGAAAGCCACCCACCCGTCCAGCCACCACCACCGCCTGCCTACCTAGGCACGCACCTTGCCCACCTTCGCCCGCCTAGTCTACCAATGCACGCCTATCCAGCCAGCAATGTCATCGGTGCAGTCAACTGCCCTACCCACCCATAGACACACACCCATCTTGTGTGGGATTTGATGTTTTTCTCCGACTATACAGAGACCACAAACTTAAAAAAAAATTAGACTATGAATTGTTCGTGATGTATAAATTATTGTAGATATAAATTCTATCTGCATATCTTGTATGTCTAGAATATGTATGCCATGAGTATTAACTATCTCTTTTCTGCAAGATTTCACACATCAAATAGATTGAGACATAAAGACATAGATAATTTTTCTCTACAGGGGTTGCAAGTAGGTACTCAAAATTTCATAAGCTCTAACATAAGGTAATTTGTCATATATCTATCTTGTGGCTATTCATTTATATGTTGTTCAATTGTGTTTTCATTTTCATTACATTTGTCTCTTAATTATAATTCTTTGTGTATGTGTGGACATAGGTATTACTGAAATATGGGATTAACTTTTTGCAAGGACCGAAGGCGTATCAAGCGGGGGGGGGGGGGGTGAATCGGTAAGCCGCTCAAGAAACCAAATACTTCAATTCACACTACTTGAGTCTAACAAACGTTGCAACCTAAACAATTCTAGTAGGCCAAGAACCTACACATGCTAGTGTTCATGATAAAAGCAAGCGCGGAAGCCAAACACACTAGCCTATGCAAGCCACAATGCAACCTAGTTACTAGAGCAAGCAATTGCAGAATAGTAAAGAGACGGTCAAGGAATGCTCATGATTTTTTTCCTGAGGTCTCGGAAGGATGGCGCCTTCCTCTACTCCTCGTTGGACCACTCCTGCCGGAGTCCCGATCCCTCCTGCCACCAAGTGGAGTTCTTGCAGACGAGGACGCAATCACTCCCAAAGTGAAGATGCGGTGTGTGTCACCGCTGCTACCAAAGCACAAGCTCGCCTCCCTCAATAACTTGTCGGACTCCCCGAGTCGACACGGGCGCTCACTAGCGATGCCCCTTTCAACGGCGGGCTCAAACCGTGTACAAATGTGTGACGACCTTCACAACCAATCACGATAGGCTCGATCACCAATATCTAACCGGTCTAGGTCTCATCATAGACAAGGAGTAACAATCTAGATCACACCCTCAAGGACACCCTAGCCTTAGATGTGCAAGATGCTCAAGTTATTCTCCACTAGCACTCTCAAGATATGCAATATCTCCTCCTAGTGCTCTCCACTTTTCCTCTTGGACCTTACCAAATGCTCTTGGGTATTCCACTGGCCCAGAGAGGTCACAAAGACCCCAACAACAAAGTTATATAGGCTCTCAACCTCAAACTAGCCGTTGCTCCACGAAATCAGCTTTCTGGGTCTACTGACCATACAGTCCGGTCACTGCATAACCGGACCGTCTGGTCACTGCAACTCGAGCTCCAACGGCTCTGACCCCTGTGCTGACTTCTGCTGACCGGACCGTACGGTCCGTTTCTCTCTCCAATCCAGAAACATTTCAGTGCTAGCTTCCTCGCTGCCCAAGTCTTATCTCTACTGACCAGACTGTCCAGTCAGTAGACCAGACCATCTGGTCCCTAGAGTTTTCCAGACTTGGTAGTTTCCTCGCTCCTAGCTGTAGTCTCCGGACAAAACCACTTAGTGACCGTATAGTCCGGTCACCTCTGACCCCTCTTTCAGGTCACTTCATCCAGAAGCTGAAACTTATTGTCCTCGCTTGACTTCATTTCTCGGCTTTCCTGAACAGCTCCTTGGCTTCTTCACTGTCAACTAGTGCATGTGATTTCACCGAGCAACCTTACACATCACCGACTAGACATGACCTAAGAGAATGATCTAGACCCCCTTGATAGTCCGGTTTTTTCTATGGGCTCAAAGCCCTAACAAATAGACAAGTGTACCCAACACTTGCACCATAGCTTGTTCTCCGCTTTGATCCATCTTCATCAACCCTTGGACTCCATCAAGTTCACAAGCCTCCATGCTTGTGGTCATTGTCATCAATCGCCAAGGCAACCATTATCCATATGATTTGTAATAGAGTTTAGAGATGATTACTACATAGACAACACTCATGTAGATATTAGCCCACAATTTCGTAGTTGTCATCTATCACCAAAACATTCATGCCTTAGGGATCCAATCATCAATGGTCATGAAGCTTACAATCTCCCCCTTTTTGGTGATTGATGACAACCACTACTTATCATAATCTTAACAAGAAACAACTGGGCTAAAAGAGCTACACTTTCATCGAGAGGAACCATAATATCATAAGAGAGAAATGCACAAGGTCCTACTCAATCAATCATCATCAAGAGTTAAAAGGGAAAGAGAGAAAAGCACACTCTAGATGATAAGGCATGCATGTCATGATAGCATATTAAAGAAATCATAAAGACATGCAATGCAAGACATAAATGATGATATGCAACAGATTAGCATGGCAATGCATTGGAATTAAAAGCAAGCAATTATCACCACAAATCATACACAGGCATTCAAGATAATTAATGAATACAAAGCACTACATATGAGAATAAACCAAGTGAGATTAAAATGAGTCAAACACAAGCGAATAAAAACCATGACTCATAAAAATCCATGAACATCGAATAACTCGATCAAAATAAGATCCAAATGTATCTAACTCCCAAAACCAATGTACACGTATGCTCCCCCTAGATACGTGCTACTCTCGATCACGCAGGATCACACTCCCACTCCCCTTAGACCTAGGACTACTTCTCCCCCTTTGGCAACAAGCACCGAAAAGTGGGAACAGTGAACATCTAAGCACTCGTGGTCGAAGGAAGTGGTGCAGCGACGTTCTCTGAGGGCTCCCTGAGCTTGTGCCACCTGAGTATCCAGCTGCTCAAAGAACTCAAGGTCTACTGGCGACTCAGACCCGCTGTCCTACCCTATTGGTGGGATCGTGGAAGTCTCCTCAGCAACAGTCGCCTAAAGAAGAGCAAGGTCATCCACGTCCTCCTATGAGTAGCCTCAGCGGACCAGGTCCTCTGCTAGCTGTGGTGTGAGCGTGCTGACTGTAGCAGTTGAAGGTGGAGCTGTAGCTGTCTTTGGAGCTGCCTGGGAGTCTGCACGAGTGGTGTGCACTATGTCTGAGAACAGACTCCTGACTGGTAGGTGCTGGGAGGTGGAGTGTCCTGCCATCTGCGAAGTCGAAGAGTGTGAAGGAGAAACAAACAACGCAGACGTAGAGAAAGCTGACATGGAGGAGAGCTGAGCTGAAGAGAGTGTTTGTCCTACTCCCCCTGTCGGTATAACCCCTAAGAGTGACAACCCGTTAGACTGAGCGTCATCAACTCGTGGTGCATAACTGGTAGTCACCTCAGGAAAAGCCTCGTACTGCTCCTCTATCACAAGGCCCATCCTCCTCAGAAGATAGCAAATGTATGGTGAGTAGACCAAATTACATCCTCCCACTCTCTCAAAGATAACCTCCTCCATCTCTCTAATCAGTAGATCTGCCAAGTCAAATGTCTACCTCCTCAAAATAGCTGCAACTGCCCACTGGTGGAGTCGTGTGAACTCCTCTCTATATCCTGACCTGGGGATGATAGTCCTGGTGACTATCGCTCTAACCACCTTGGCCTCTATGGTGAGTCTCGTAGGGCCTCTCTCAAAGCCTGGGGTATGCGGTGGTGGGAAAGCAATCGACACCAGGTCGTCTAATGGTAGCTTCCCTCCCTGAGGTCTGCGGGGTGGCTCTAAGGACGGGTAGGCACTCCTATAGAGCTGAAAGTCAGAGGCCAAGAGTCCTAGGTTTGTTATCAGATCCTGTCGAGTCACACACTGTGGCTGCCCTCTGAATAGGAACCAGAACTCTGAGCGGTCTCTGGCAACCCACAGTGTGGCGTAGAACTCCAGGACCACATCCTCCATGTACCTGTGTGGAGCAGTAACTAGCTCTGCTAGCCCTGGCAAGTACGTGAAATACTGCTCCATGTCAGTGCCGGTGGCCCTCCTCATGGCCTGGTAGGTGGTGTACTGCTGCGACACAAAAATCTTATCCCTATCTCTCATAGCCAGATAGCGTCTCAGTCCCTCTCCAATCCTCCTGTGGAGGGTTGTCCAGTATCTCTCTCCTACAGCGGGGTCCCTGGGGACTGGAACCCACTGCTCGAAGGAGAAAAGACAAAGAGACTTAAGGTCCTTTGCAGGAATCCTAAGTATGTTCGTCTCCCCGGCTACCTGTACCAGTCTTTGCAGCCTTCTGGTGCACACTGCGCAGGTGCACTACGGGTCTTCTGTCCGGTGAGCTGACCTCTGCGGTCCTGTCTGCTCAGTCTCCTCAAGCTCCTCCACCTCTGACTCCTCAGATCCTAACTCTAAGGTCTCCTCTTCTAAGCTCTCCTCCTGTTGCTGCCTCCGGTGAGCTGACCTCTCCTGACGAGAAGCCGGAGTACATTGCGGCCACAGAGGTGGAACAACTCCTGTAGCCAGAAGTGCAGTCCTTTGCCTGGTGCTCCTCCTAAGACCCTGTGTCTCATGAGACGGCTCTAGGATCAGCCGTGTCCCTGGTGTCCTGCGTGACCTCTCCATGGCATCCAAGTGCTGGGCTAACCTCCCGGCCCTCTCTGACTCTGGGGCCAGTCTCGGTCTCTTCTTGCTCTTTGGCTTCTCAGGCATCTTTCCCTTGCCCTTATCCTGATCTGACCCTACCATCTTTGTTGTTGTCGTCTGCTGTCACTGCACGCATGTAGGTATAGAAAAGATAAGCATATAATCCTATATATAAATCTACCAGCAAAGCACCGCTAGGAAAGAATGCGCAATAGAAATCCTAGCACTAAATAGTAAAGAGATGGTCAAGGAATGCTCATGATTTTTTTCCGAAGTCTCGGAAGGATGGCGCCTTCGCCTACTCCTCGTGGGACCACTCCCGTCGGAGTCCCGGTACCTCCTGCCACCAAGTGGAGTTCTCGCCCACGACCCCGCAATCACTCCCGGAGTGAAGACATGGTGTGTGTCACCGCTGCTACCAAAGCACAAGCTCGTCTCCCTCGAGAACTTGCCCTCTCCGAGCCAACATGGGCGCTCACTAGAGATGCCCCATTCAACGGCGGGCTCAAACCATGTACAAACGTGTGACGGTCTTCACAACCAATTATGATAGGCTCGATCACCAACACCTAACCGGTCTAGGTCTCACCATAGATCAAGAGTAACAATCTAGATCACACTCTCAAGAACACCCTAGTCTTAGATGTGCAAGATGCTCAAGTTACTCTCCACTAGCACTCTCAAGATATGAAATATCTCCTCCTAGTGCTCTCATCTTTTCATCTTGGACCTTACCAAATGCTCTCAAGTATTTCACTGGCCAAGAGAGGTCACAAAGATCACAGCAACGAAGTTATATAGGCCCTCAACCTCAAACTAGTCGTTGCTCCACGAAATCAGCTTTCTGGGCCTACTGACCGGACCGTCCGGTCACTGCAACTCAAGCTCCAACAGCTCTGACCCCTGTGTTGACTTCTGCTGACCGGACCGTACGGTCAGCTGACCAGACCGTCCGGTTTGTTTCTCTCTCCAGTCCAGAAACATTTCGGCGGTGGCTTCCTCGCTGCCCAAGTCTTATCTCTACTGACCGGACCGTCCGGTCACTAGAGCTTTACAGACTTAGCAGTTTTCTCGCTGCTCGTTGTAGTCTCCGGACAAAACCACTTAGTGACCATATAGTCCGGTCACCTCTGACCTCTCTGTCCGGTCACTTCGTCCAGAAGCTAAAACTTGTTGTCCTCGCTTGACTTCGTTTCCTAGCTTCCCCACTGTCAACTAGTGCCCAAGCAACCTTGCACATCACCGCCTTGACATGACCTAAGAGAATGACCTAGACCGCCATAATAGTCCGGTTTTTCCTATGGACTTAAAGCCCTAACAACTAGACAAGTGTACCCAACAGTTGCACCATAGATTATTCTCCACTTTGATCCATCTTCATCAACCCTTGGACTCCATCAAGTTCATACGCCTCCATGCTTGTGGTCATTGTCATCAATCGTCAAGGCAACCATCATCCATATGATTTGTAATAGAGTTTAGAGATGATTTCTGCATAGACAACACTCATGTAGATATTAGCCCATAATTTCGTAGTTGTCATCTATCACCAAACATTCATACCTTGGGGATCCAATCATCAATGGTCATGAAGCTTACACTTTTTTATGCTTTTTTCTTTCTGAAGTTTTATTTTGATTGTTGCTTGATATCTAAAATTAAGATGCATAGATAAATCATGGATCGACAGTGATGTACAACATAATTTTTATCACGACAACTAAAAATAGTATATGTAGCTTCCATTTAATTTAATTGATAAAAACTTGTATGTAGGGAGACAAAGACCTATAAACAAGGGGTTAACAGTTTTATAGCTTTTATATTTGGGAATTTAGCAATAGGGAACATGATATTATGTCCTTGCAGAGTGTGTATGAACTCATTTTGGAGAGATGCCAGTGAAATACGTGAACACTTAATATGTGATGGATTTCTCAAAGGGTACAGAACTTGGACCTTATATGGAGAAGAAGGCTCCTCTTGTATGAATCATGGCAGTGGTGATATTCCTGAGGTTATTGAGCAGGGTACCGAAGATGATGACATATCTGAATTTCTTAGGAACTTACTTGTTGTTTAGATGATAGAGGTGATATGGAAGACATACATGAATTTCTTAGGGACTTAGCTTGTTGTTTAGATGATAGAGGTGATATGGAAGATGATGGGTCTTTTCAGCCTCCTAATAACAATTTAGCAGCTATTCATAAGTTAGCAATGCACAATAGTTAGGAGTTGTACTCAGGTAGTTTGCGCCAGCAACAGGCGCGACAGCTGAGGGTTTAAGGAATGAGGTGCTTGGGGCTCGGCAGAGTCACCACCTAACCCTAAGCGTCGGCGATTGAGCGAGCGGGGGGCAACAGGTCGGACGAGTGCCGCGTATCAGAAAGAATAAAGTCCACTTTACTCCCTCTAAGTATGACCGAAGTCCGGATAACTCCCTGAACCATTATTTGATTTGTTTTATCCCTATAATTTGTTAAAATAGATCATTTTACACCTTTAATTGGTATTTTTATATTGACTTGTTGATATTTGAGGTGGAATTATCCTCTCAATCTTCACACAAGTGCCGTATAATGTGACAAAGAACTAAACGAGTCACATAATCTCATTTGTGTTTATATTTTATTGTGTTTGATCTATTTTCTTTGTTCTCACATGGAGCCAAAAACAAAGATGCATATATTATAACTGAACCAAGATAGGATTATATATCATATTAATTTATTTGTCACGTTAGATAAGATATGTGTAATAATCTCTACTTAATCCTAATCTATATCAGCAATTTAGGATTAGAATACTAGTCAAAGGTGTAAAATGTTCTAATTTAGAAAATAATAGGAATAAAATAAATCAAACAATAGTTTAAAGGTTATTTGAACTTCGTCCATACTTAAAGGGAGTAAAGTGAAGTTTATCGTATCAGAAATGATGTAAGTGATGGGTGCCACACGTAACAAATGAAAGAAGGCGGCCTTTGTGCCCCACCTACGGCGCGTTCCGAACCCGCCGCATCGCGCGCTGCCTGCGACTCGGCCCGGTAGTGCAGCTTGTTCTCGCAGGCAAGGCAGGTCGGCAGGAACACGGGTACACGACTCACGACTGGCGGAGGAGAGATCGATCGCCGTCGTGTCCGATAATGATGAAAAGGCCACCACAGCTGCCGTGGGCGGACGATGGTCGGGCGTCGTTATCGCCTTCTCCTACCGCTACTTGTTGCGCTCTGGACCGAAACCGCCGTGCGGGGTCCAACATCGCGGGCCCTCCCTGATCCTACTTGTTGTTTGCCCGGTCTCGGAACGTGCTGTTTCCGGCCGCGCGGAAACGCAGAGAGATCAAGGGCCCGTCTCTGCCGCTGGGAGAAAGAAGGGCGTAACGTGACGACGACGGGGCCGTTCTTTCCAGGAACTTTCGTGGGTGACACGGCCAACCCCGCAGCCACGCAAACGACGACGCCCGAACTGGAAACGGGGTGTGGCAGCGACCGCGTTGGCCCGTCTTGGTTCTACTCGCTTCCTGTCCTGTCGCCGTCCGACCCTCCGTAAAACGATCGATATTTTGCCCGGTCCAAGTCGCGCCGAGCAACGACTTCGGGGTCTCGTGCCAGTGACAGGAGAGGGCGACGCGACGCTGGTTACCACTGCTGGTGCTAGTATATTACTAGTCAACTACATGGCCTTGACCAATAACCGTGCGCTCGATTCCTCACATCATGACTGTCCAGATGTCCGCCCGTCGGCGAACAGACGACGGTCAGCTGCTGCTGTTGCTGGGACACGAGCACGGACTTCTGCGGCTCGATCGTATCCCTCACGGCCAGTCGACGGTACAAACCCCAAGCTGCCCTTTCGTTCCGCGCCATTTTGTTCCAGTGTCACGAGGGCAGTTTAGTCCTAAACTTACGTATAAGTAACCGCGCTAACCAAAACCCACCACACCACACTTCACTCCCTTCCTCTCCTCCAAGAGACCAAGACAGCAAAGCAAAAACCTTCCGCGAAACTGCCGACCTCTTGCAGCCGAGCTCGATACGCTCAGCAAGCAAGGCGATCCCATGGGAGCTGACGACGGCGACCACTGCCAGAAGCCGCAACCCGCGGCGAACCACCCGCAGGCGGCGCCGTGCGACGACGGCGAGGCTCCCGGCCTTCCTGGCCGGTTCGACTTTCCCCGGCACTGGCCGCCAATCGTCGTCAACGACGCCAGGCCGCAGCCGCAGCAGGTGGCCGAGCCGGCGGGCTACGCCGTCGCCGGCAAGATCTTCCTCGCCGCGGCGGGGGCGCTCGCGGGCGTGCTCCTCGCGCTCGTCGCCATGTACCTCTACAGCGCTGCCCGTCGCAGGCGCCTCACCGCTGCCGGCGGCGGCGGTGGCGGTGGCGGGCGGCGCCGACTGGACCGGAGCCCGGGCATCGCCGGGGAGGACGACCGCAGCGACGGCGCCAGCGCCGCCACGCCGCGCGGGCTCGACCCCGCCGTGCTCCGCGCGCTGCCCGTGTTCGTGGTGGCCGCCGCCGGCGAGAGGGGCGGCGGGGACTGCGCGGTGTGCCTCGGCGACCTGCAGCCCGGGGAGAAGGCCCGCGCGCTGCCGCGGTGCGCGCACGTGTTCCACGCCGACTGCATCGACGCCTGGTTCCAAGGGAACGCCACGTGCCCGCTCTGCCGCGCCGACGTCGAGGTGGTGGTGGCGGTGGCGCCGCCGCCGGAGGTGCGCGTATACGTCCGGGTGGACGGCGAGGCCGATGCCAAGCCGGCTTCCACGATGGGGAGGCTGCCCAGCGGCACGGATCTTGACAAGACGAGGCGGGCGTTCTTTGCGTCCACCCGATCCGTTTCGTTCTGACAGGCTCGACAGGTGGACTCTAGGAAGCTTCCTCTGCTTTTCCTTCACGGATCTCCTGACCTGCATCGTTTAGAATTAGGAGCGTTCCACTGTACATACATTTATTTGTGATGATGGATCTACTATCATTCGTACTCCTACGATTTTTGGATGATGAATCGAATGCTTAGATGATGAATAGAACCTCTTATTGTTATGGCTGCTGACTTTGTTACCGAGTTGGCGAGTTGTATTCTGATTATCCAGAGCAAGGCCTGTTGGTAAATAATTCAGTGGCATGGGCTGTTCTGATGGGCTAATTCAAGTGACTCGTAGGCCTTTGTCAGCCACGCGTGAAGCCTTGTAAGTCCTCTCAATCTCTGGTGCGATCCAAACTTGTCGCCATGTAGGCGACTTGGGCCCAAAGTGAGAACCACACGAAGCCCAGAGCCTGAATTGTCTATATGCAGGACTAAATTTTCCACCTCTACCAATCTGACTAAATTTAGAGCGTTTTCAAAGTCAAAAATGTCACGGCAACATATAGAAATTCTCTAAATTCAAGAACTAGTTTTCAAAGTTTAAAATCTTTTTTCTCTTGAACCATTACTTCGTTTTTAATTTATTTGAACTATCATGTTGTTTAGATTTACTTATACAACATTCAAAATTAATAATTATAAACTATTTAACATCAAATGGAATTTAAAAATATTTTAAATATGTTAGGAAATATTTTATACTAATGGTTATGCATGTATTATTATTATTATAAAAATATTGCATAATTGTTTTAAAATATTTAAATAGATTTAAGACAATGTTGAATAAGTTATTTCAAAATATCCATTGTCATTTGCTGAGCTAACTGAATCAAGTTCCTCAAATTTATTGTGTTATTAAGATAATATACATAATCATTTTTTTAACATCTAATTTATATAAGAGATTTCAGTTTACTAAACTAACAAAGAAATGGGTCCTATGCCCCCAAAATTTATTTTTAGTTTATTTCAGTTTACGGTGGATGCATTATATATTGTAAAAACACCATAATGATGAGTTCATTACCCATTAGCGTTGTACTCAAAACTGAGTAAATTTTTATAATTGGTAAAATATATTTAACTCTCTCATGTTGTAGAGTTTAAGAACCTATATGTATTGAGTTAAAATGTCACCGTAAACATAATACATGAGTTTAAACATATGTAACAATATAAAAGTTTTTTAATAATATCTAACAATAGAGTAGAGCTAGGTTTCAATGCAACAATATGTGCTCTAGAACAATATAAGGTAGATAGATCTTCATATAATCATATGATAAATAGGTCTATCCAACTGTTATCTTGACACGAGGAGCATTCAAATGTTTGTAAGCTCTTTTCTAGTTGCTCAATAAGCACGATGAGGTAGGCCCTCAACCTATCTAATATATAATGCATGCATGTATATAAAAAAAACAAATCTGAATTTACTTCAGGTCATCAATTAGTCATTCTAAAAGTGTTCAAAAGTTTAATTTTAAGAACCGAATAATACAAATTTTAAAAACAAATGCTACATCTAGATATCTCAAAATGTTTTCACAACAATACAAATCTTGGTGTACTATAAATACTCTCCAAAGTTCAATTTTAATAACCGAGCTACAATTAAAATACACTTTGTTTTTGTTAAATGGAAAATATGGCATTTCCTGCACTAGTAACCACGCGTCAACCAAATAGCCACCATGCGACGCAATCCCCTGTCCAAGCTTTCGTGCGGGCTAGACTGATGCTGCTCGTGGGGCTCCAGCGGCCAACTAAAATATCTGATAATTTGATGCCACCAAAATGTCCACGTCAACGCTGCCAAACTGAAATTACCAACGCCCCAGCCGCTAGAAGCAGCTCGGACCCTTCTGTGGAGAATAAATACACAAAAAAATTGTTTTTCTAGTCGAAGGCCGATAACTCTTTAAGAGTTTTTTTTAATAATAAAGTTAGTTAAGAGTTAGTAGCAGCTAGCTCTTGTAAAGAATTGAGTAGAAGTGAGATCCATGTTTAAGTCTCTCATTTTTATTAGAATTTGTCTTGAATAATTAGCTGTCTTCTCTATCTTTTTTTCTTTAATAAACAATTCTAAGAAACAGATTAAAGACAATTATGGAAGACGCTCTAATTCAGCTACTAGTTTTTTAAAGCAAAGGCGAGCGTTCTTTGCGTCCACTCGATCCGTTTCGTTCTGACAGGCTCAGACAGGTGGACTCTAGGAAACTTTCTCTGCTTTTCCTTCACGGATCTCCTGATCTCCATGGTTTAGAATTAGGAGCGTTCTGCCTCCACTGTACATACGTTTGTTTGTAATGATGTATGTACTATCATTCCTGCGATTTGTGGATGATGAATCGGATGCTTAGATGATATATAGGGGTTAGAAATGTGATTAAGAGAATGAATGATGTACTTTTATTGATACTGATGGGTCATATTTATAACCAGCCAACAATTAGAAGAGGCGTCCGTCGTACAAACACGTCTTCTGGGTGCCGGTTCTCGAAACATTTACACATGTGATGTTTTATGAATATGTGCATATATTTAATTAACCACTAATTATATAATTATTTAAGTTAATTGATCATTAACTAAAAGTTTCACAACACTACTCCACGATTAATTATATCTTGTAATTAGTGATTTGATTGCTCTTCTAAAAATCCTTGGAAAAATATGAGGAGAATATTTAATGTGAAAAACCCCTCCAAACCCTATTGGGGAAAATGAGAAGAAATAATGTGTAAAACTCCCATAAAATCCTGTTGGAGAAAATAGAGAGGAAATAAGATAAGTGAAAAACTCCTTTTAAGCCATATAGGTAAGGAGAAAAATGATATGACATACTTTAATACTTGTAACACATATATTGCCTCGTTAAAACTTATGTATGAGGAAAAACCCCGATAGGAAAACTCATCAGGAAAAAGAGTGCAATATTTACGATTTGAATACCATTGATACATTATATTAGTGATTTGCTCCCCTAATCATTACCAATCTTTGAGTCATTTCATACATATTTCATGAACGTATTCCTAGAATAATTGGCAGAGACTTCGTGAATAAATCTGCAAAATCGTCACATGATTTTGATTGTAATATTTGTATTTCCCTAATTTATTGTAACTGGTGTGGGTAAAATAGTTTAGGAGAATTATGTTTTTTGATATTACTCTTTATATAACGTGTATTAATTTGTGCAATACAAATAGAATTATCTTTATAGGTAATTGTTGGTTCCTTGATAGAACCGATACCACATGACTCTTATATGTGATTTATCATTTTGCGAAAACCCAAACACATTCATGTGAAGCTTTATATAATATAATTATTTTAGAATGATTTGTAGATGTGGCTACTAATGTGTGTTTTGATGACTTCCATGATATAACTATTCCACCATGTAAAAATACAAACGAGGTCCGTGATCTGACATTATGGGATCAGATAGATAGCCAGCATTAGTATATCCAATCATGATTTTATTTTGGTTGAATCTGTAGAATAAACCAAGGTCCTTTGTGCCTTGGAGACATCTAAAGATATTTTTAACTTCCGTCCAATGATATTTTGTTGGAGCCATGCTATGTCTAGCTAGTAAATTTACTCTAAATACGATATAAAGTCGGGTGCAATTTGGAATATATATAAGCACTTCAATGGCACTGAGATATGGAACCTCTGGTCCCAATATCTCTTCATCTTCTGTCTCTTGGTCTGAATTGATCTTTATTCATGTCAGGAGATTAATCTTTATTCATGTCAAGAGATTAAACAATCAGGTGTTTTGGAATGATAAGATTTATCCATATTGAATTTCTCCAATATTTTTTGAACATATGCAGACTGGTGTATTAATATTACTGTAGGGAGATTCTCAAGTTGAAGACCTAAGCAAAATTTGGTTTGACCCAAATTTTTCATCTCAAATTCCGTCTTGAGATGATTACGTGCTTCATCAATGTCTTATGTATTTCCTATTATGTTGAGATCATCAACATACATCGAGATGATACAAAATCCAGTTGAGGATTTCTTAATGAATACACATAGGCAATCATTATTGTTAGGATAACCCTTGTATAGAAGGAATTCTTTTAGTCGGTTGTACCACATTCTTCTCGAGTGCTTTAAGCCATCGACTGACTTTTTAAGCTTTGCACAATACATGTTGTGATTTTGATTCTATTTTGGAATTTTAAGCCCTTCAAGAACTTTCATATAGGTATCTGAATCTAGTTACCCATATAGGTATGTTGTCATTACATCCATGAGATGCATGGATAGACCTTTTTGTACTACCAATGATATTAAGTATCAGAATGTTATACCACTCATAACTGAAGAATATGTTTCATCGTAACCGATGTTGGGTCTCTGCGTGAACTCTTGTGCTACAAGCCTCGCTTTGTATCTCAGCACCTCATTGTTTTCATTCTTTTAATAGATGAAAACCCATTTTGATCCCACAGGGAAGACGTTTCGAGGAGTAGGCATTACTGTGATAAATACCTCTTGTTTCTTGAGCAAGGGCAATTCTGCCTCGATTGCTTTCTTCCATTTGGTCCAGTCCGAGCGCTTGATGTACTATGCCATGGTCTTAGGTTCTGTATCTGGTTCAAAGTCATTTGCAATCTTGGAAGAAAAATAAATGTTGACAATCGTAGTCTTTCTATTGAATGATTATCTAGAATCAATGTAATTGGTGGAAATATATTTTACCCCTTCTAACTCATCGTATTTTCCTATGACGATTGAGTTGGAGTCTTCCGATGTCCCAACATCTATATTTGTGCACACATTCGTGCTGGGTATGTGATGTATCTGTTGAACATCCATATGAATTGGATTTTCATTACTCAATTGGTGTCCATCAACTTGATGTTGATTTGTATTTACTTTATCGGAAGTAGTATTCCTTCGTTTTCACGGAGGGTTTTCTGGAGCCAATCCTTTCTAACTGTACTTCTCCCCCTCTTATTTGGGAGTTGAGTGGTTTTAGTTGGTACCTCAACTCTTTCTGGTCATTGACAACGGGATTGTGTGATTTTGTGACACCTTTATAGTCAATAAATGTGTCTAGTATTTGCAACAATTTGCAAATTGATAATTGTTTGAACTTCATGTTCGGATTTGATAGTACATCGATCTAAGGGTGTGTTTGGTTTGGAGACATAGTGGGATGGGACGAACCATCCCAATTTTTAGGGTTATGATGATTCCATTTCTTGTTTAATTTGATTGAAGGGATGGAATGATCTCAGTTTTGTGTTTGATTGGAGGGATGTAATGGGATGAGGATTCACGACGTCGAGTGCTAGGTTAACAGTTGACCACTCAGACATTTCATCAAACACCCACAACACAAGACTCATGCATAGCACATCCGGCATGCCGATGGTGTCATTGAGCTTCCGTATAGCTGCAGGCCATCACAACGACGTTGTCAGGCTTCCCTATGGAGTCACAGGCCCCGCGAGCCGTCGTTGATCTCTTGTGCTGCCATCGAACTCTCGCGATGTTGCAGGCCTTGCGCGCAGCCATCATCAACCTCCTACATCATCATCTAGCTCTCCCACGATGTCGAAGACTCCACATGACCTGTGGTGAATTCAAGACAAGAACTCAAGCTCTGATGTGCTATGCCAGCTCGGTCGACATCCTCGTGCGAGGTCAACGATGTCCTTGTAGTCTCGCACGAGGGCTCGGCTTTGAGTGGCAGGTCGGCTTCGTCCACCACCTCGCAGTCGGCCCCAGCATAGTCGCCCCCTCCGACTACCACCACCCTGTTGTCGTCACTCCCGTCCGTGTCCTAGGCATAGGTAGCGCTGCTGCGGAGCACGGTCGGCAGATCGGGTGTCACCCTTGCCCCTTGGCCTCTCGACAAAGATGGGAGAGAGACACCATCAAAGTGGGATGGCTCGGTCCCATTGATTTCGAGCGGATCTATTCGTCCTGCATCTGAGTGAATATCTGTTGGTGGGTTGGACCTGTCCCTTGTCTGTCTTTGAATCAAACACCCTCCAAAGTGGGATGGACTCATCCTATCCCACCTGGTCCCTCCATCCAAACACACCCTAAAAGGAATGAATACCTGTGGCACTCCAATTTATTTCCTAGCATTCTTTTTGGTACATATATTGTGTCCCCCCTAATGTCGATAAATTGTCCTCAATGAAGATGTAATCAGTTCTAGGCAGTGAATAAGTCCCTGTAAGCTTCATGACCATTGATGATTGGATCCCCAAGGTATGGATGTTTTGGTGATTAATGATAACTATGAAATTGTGGGCTAATATCTACATGAGTGTTGTTTATGCAGGAATCATCTCTAAACTCTACTACAAATCTTATTGATGATGGTTGCCTTGGCGATTGATGACAATGACCACAAACATGAAGCCTTGATGAGCTTGATAGAGTCCAAGGCTTAATGGAGATGGAACAAGGCTAAGGACAAGCTAGGAGCAAGTGTTTGGAACACATGTCTAGTTGCTAGGGCTTGTGTCCATAGGAAAAATCGGACTATCAAGAGGGTCTAGGTCATGTCTCTTAGGTCACACTGGTTGGTGATGTGCATGGATGCTCCGTGAAATCACAGGCACTATGTGATAGTGGAGAAGCCAAGGAGCTGTTGGAAGAAGCCGGGAAACAAAGTCAAGCGAGGTTGAGGAGTTTCAGCTTCTGGACAGAGTGACTGGACAGAAGGGTCTGGAGAGACCGAATTGTACGGTCATTAGGAGATCAGAGAGGAGAACTGCAAAGAAGTCTGTTGCATGAAGACCCATAAAGACCAGACGGTCTGGTCTATGTGGATAGGAGTAGAAACAAAGAGGAGCAGTTTTGGACACTCTCTGGAATGAACGAGGATTGAAGAGACCAGACGATCTGGTCAGTGTAGAGATCAGCAAGGACATGAGCCAATGGCTCTGGAGGAGTCATCCAGATGGAGACTAGACGGTCCAGTCTGGCAGAGACCGAACTGTATGGTCTATACGTCCAAAAAGCTGATTTCATGGAGCAACGACTAGTTTGAGGTTGAAAGCCTATATAAACTCGTTGTTGGGTCTTGGAGACCTCTCTTGGCCATTAGGATTACTAGGAGCATCAATAGCGAGCCGAAAGGAAAATAGAGGAGCACTAGGAAGAGATATTGGATATTCTGAGAGTACTAGTGAGAGTAATTTGAGCATCTATACACATTTAAGGCTAGGGTGTCCTTGAGGGTGTGATCTAGGTTGTTGATCTTAGTCTATGGTGAGATCTAGACCGGTTAGATGTCGGTGACTGAGCCTATCGTGATTGGTTTTGAAGGCCGTCACACGTTTGTACATGGTTCCAGCCCGTCGTTGAAAGAAGCATCGATAGTAAGTGTCCTTGTCAACTTGGGGAGTCCGACAAGTTCTCGAGGGAGGCAAGCTTGTGCCTTAGTGGCAGCGGTGACGCAACCGTGTATTCACTCTGGGAGTGATTGCGGGCTCGTGTGGAAGAACTCCACTTGGTGGCGGGAGAGACCAACACTCCGATGGGAGTGGTCCAACAAGGATTAGGGAAAGGCGTCATCCTTCCAAGACCTCAAAAAAAAATCATGAGCATTCCTTGACCCTCTCATTTCTATTCCGCAAGTGTGTGCTATAGTGGATAGGTTGGCTTATGGCTTGCATAGGCTAGTGTGTCTAGCTTCCACATTTGCACTCATCATGAACACTAACATGTGTAGGGCCTTGATCAACTAGGATTGTTAGGTTGCAATGATCAATAGGGTTTAGTGGAGAATTTAGTTGCATTTGTTGATTGTGGTTGGTTTATCGATTCACCCCCCCCCCCCTCTCTCGGTACGCCTTCGGTCCTTACAGTCGCCTGTATGAGGCTCGAGGTATTTTATGATTGACAGTGATTTATACCCCACATATATCCCCAATTTTGTGTGAGGGCCCATTGATGTACGCTGCAATGGTGATATCGATACGTATACAACACAACGAATTTTCGCAAACGGGAAATACTTGGTTGATTTCCACATACTAACTGCAATGGGGAAGCCATATGATATGTAGCAGGTCTAATTTGAATCAATTCAGCGGCATTTAAGACCGCATGTCCCCAACTTGATGTTAGTAAATTGCAATTTTGTAACACTGGTCTTGCAGTTAATTTTATTCTCTTGATAAGAGATTCGGCTAATCCATTTTATGTATGTACATAAGGCACATAGTGCTCTACATTTATGCCTAGATCCATACAATAGCCATTGAATGCTCTTGAGGAAAACTCAGTGGCATTGTTCAATCTAATGGATTTTATCCCGTGCTCGGGATGATGTACTCTTAATTTGATAATTTGAGCAATTAACCTTACAAAAGCATGATTCTAGTTGATAGTAGACATACATGGGACAATCTAGTAGATGCATCAATAAGTACCATTAAGTGCCTAAATGGTCCAATCAATGGATGTATCGGCCCACAAATATCTCCTTGATTGCAGTCAAGAAAATTTTAGTGGTTCTGCCTTAATTTTAAGATAAGAGGGTCTTAAAATCAATTTCCCTGTGGCACATGTGGTGCACACAAAATCTGAATGTTTAGGAAATTTTGTATTTTGTATTTGATGACAAATTGAATTGCAGATCCTTTTTTGCATCATTCCTATTCCGGGATGACTAAGGCGGTCATGCCAAGTCTTGAAGATATCAATATTTTGAAAAATTATTTATATGCAACATGTTGTACGGATTAGATGTATGTATAGTGCAATCTAGAGGATAATGAATGAATTTGTTCAAGCACTTGGTTGTTGTATCTGTCTTTTTTGTAATGAATAAAAATTCTCTTTGTTGGCAGTATGTGTTTCAACATGGAAACCATTACAACAGATATCTTTACAACTCAATAGGGTATGAGTTGAGTCTAGATACATGAGTGCATCGTCAATTATGAGTTGTGTACCCAAAGGCAAAATGATTGTGGCTTGACCTGAACCAACAATCACAGCATCACGACCTACAATGGTCGTGACATTACCCTTACTCTTTGTTAGGATTTGGAAATATTTCATTTCCCTGGGTATAGTTGTATGCTTCATGACCATTAATGATTGGATCCCCGAGGTATAGATGTTTTGGTGATTAATGACAACTATGAAATTGTGGGCTAATATCTATATGAGTGTTGTCTATGAAAATATCATCTCTAAACTCTACTACAAATCTTATTGATAATGATGGTTGCCATGGCAACGGATGACAATGACCACAAGAATGGAGGCTTGATGAGCTTGATGGAGCCCAAGGGTTGACGAAGATGGATCAAGGATAAGGGCAAGTTATGGAGCAAGTGTTTGGAACACTTGTCTAGTTGTTAGGGCTTTGAGTCCTTAAGAAAAATTGAACTATCAAGGGGGTCTAGGTCATGTCTCTTAGGTCATGCTAGTCCGTGATGTGCATAGATGGTCAGTAAAAACACAGGCACTAGATAACAGTGGACAAGCCAAGGAGTTGTTGGAAGAACCTGGGAAATAAAGTCAAGCGAGGACGAGAAGTTTCAGCTTCTAGATAGAGTGATCGGATAGAGGGGTCAGTGGAGACCGAATTGTACATCAGGAGATCAGAGAGCAGTCTGTGAGGAGTCTATTAGCGTGAAGGCCCATAAAGACCGCATAGTCCGGTCTGTATAGATGGGAGCTGGGACAGAAGGTGCAGTTTTGGGAGCTCTCTGGAATGAGCAGAAGATGAATAGACTAGACGGTCCGGTCAGTACGGGAAATCAGTCTGGGCAGGGAGCCAATGGCTCTGGAGGAGCCAATCTATGGAGACTGGATAGTCCGGTCTGGCAATGACCGAACTGTATGGTTACTAGGCTCAGAAAGCTGATTTCATCAAGCAATGCCTATTTTGAGGTTGGAAGCCTATATAAACTCATTGCTGGGGTCCTTGATACCTCTCTTGGCTAGTGGAATTGCTCGAACCATTTGTAGGGAGCCAAGAGGAAAAGAGAGGAGCACTAGGAGGAGATATTGCATATCTTGAGAGTGCTAGTGTGAGTAACTTGAGCATCTATACACATCTAAGGCTAGGATGCCTTGAGGGTGTGATCTAGGTCGTTACTCCTGGTCTATGGTGAGACCTAGACCGGTTAGGAGTCGGTGATCGAGCCTATCATGATTGGTTGTGAAGGTCGTCATACGTTTGTACACGGTTTGAGCCCACTGTTGAAAGGGGCATCGCTAGTGAGCGCCCGTGTCGGATCAGGGAATCCATAAAGTTCTCGAGAGAGGCAAGCTTGTGCCTTGGTGGCAGTGGTAACGCAGCCGTGTCTTCACTCTGGGAGTGATTGTGGGCTCGTGTGCGAGAACTCCACTTTGTAGCGGGAGGGATCGACACTCTGACAGGAGTGGTCTAACGAGGATTAGGGGAAAAAATCATGATCATTACTTGACCCCTCTTTACTATTCCACATTTGTGTGTTCTAGTGATTAGGTTGAATTGTGGCTTGAATAGGCTAGTGTGTTTAGCTTCCGCATTTGTACTCATCATTGACACTAGCATGTGTAGGGTCTTGGTCTACTATACTTGATAGGTTGCAATGATTGCCAGGTTTTTAGTGGAGTGAAATTGAAGTATTCAAAATTGTGGTCGGCTTACCGATTCACCCCCCCCCCCTCTCGGTACGCCTTCGGTCTTTACAATAGTGTTAGTGGCGCAGGTATCCACTAAGAAAATTTCTTCCTTCATCCTCCATTTGGATTGATCTTAATACAATCTGGAATGTAAAATGACAACATTTATTATGGCGTCCCGCCCCTCCGAGGTCGGGCCCGCTTACACCTGGCAGCTATCTAGGACCTCTAGACTTTCCTCACAGGCCAACACAAGTCTTTTCTGCATACTTTTGTCCTCACTCGTGCGCACTTAGGAATGACTTCCCAATCGGTCACCCATCCCTAAATTGCTTCAGGCCAAGCACGCTTAGAAATGAGCTTTCGGAAAAGAAGTTGCAACTTATTGGTATGAGTATTCTATCAATCCTATTAAGCCTTGGGCCAGGATGTTACACTCTCACCCCCTTAGAAGATCGACGTCTTCATCGATCAACCCCAAGCCAGGAACGTCCCCTCTTGGCCACGTCCGTATGCCCAGTGCCAGTGCATGTGCCATGCTGTGTGACCACTCCGGGCCCACACCAGCCATGCACACCATGCCTGCGCAGCTGCAACCCCACGCGCCCGTGAAACCGCAAGGGTCGGCTCTGATACCAACTGTGGCGTCCCACCCCTCCGAGGCCGGGCCTGCTTACACATGGTAGCTCTCTAGGACCTCTAGACTTTCCTTATAGACCAACACAAGTCTTTTTTGCACACTTTTGTCCTCACTCGTGCGCACTTGGGAATGACTTCCTGGTCGGTCACCCATCCCTAAATTGCTCCAGGCCAAGCACGCTTAACTTTGAAGTTTTTTAGGAATGAGCTTACAGAAAAGAAGTTGCAACTTGTTGGTATGAGTATTCTATCAATCCTATTAAGCCTTGGGCCAGGATGTTACATTTATTTTACAACACAATACACACGTACTATAATATAGCTAACATAAACTAAGTCTTTGGGTATATGGAGACTATATAAGGTCTCTCAATATGTCATTGGATTGAAACTTTATGATCATGTCATCAATGATTGTAGTATTTTCCAAAGGTGATAGGATCTTGTCACCCATTTGTTTCGCTGGAACACCCTTGGAGCAACTTGCTTCTGTAGGTTGAGTGTTGAAATAAGCTTCAAATTTATCCCCTTGTACTTGTTTTCCTTTGCCAATGGATTTTTTGTACAATTCAACCAAATGCTTAGCGGTGTGGCACTTCTTTGTAATGTTATAATTACAACTCATATTTGACAAGCTTGAGAGTTGTCATTGTGGACTTGTTTCTTGAAAGTGCCTTTACCTTTGTAAGGACCCTGATAATCGTGTCTCTTGTTCTTGTTCTATTTCCCTTGAAGTTTTTCTTCTTTCCACCAAATTTTTTGTTATTCTGAACATTGAAATGAAATTCAGGCAGTGCTACAGCACCCACAAGGCGCATTTGATGTTTCTTTGTTAAGAGCTCATCATGTTATGCTTGAAGTAGATTGTATATTAATTCAGAATATTTGGTGTACTCTTTGTTATGGTATTGCTATTGTGATAACCTATTTGTAGGGAGAAATGTGGACAAGGTCTATTCGATCATCTCTGCATCTTGAACAGGTTGATCATAGGAGTGAAGTTTGGAACAAATCTTATGAACTGCAAAATTATATTCTTTGATAGTTGAAATCCATAAAGCGAAGTAGTGACCACTCACGCTTCACTTATGGTAGAATTACCGCCTTTTGTTGTTCATATCGCTCTTTGAGTGCAACCCAAAGAGTCCTTAGGTCCTCTTCCATCATATACTCATTCTTGAGATCTGGATGGAGATGATGCCTCATAAAGTGTAATGCGGCATATTTGGTTTCATCAGGAACTGCTTGGCCATTAAGGTCAAGTTCTTGGATGGACCCAATCAACTTTTTGGATGATAAATAAATTTTTACATCCATGGCCCATGTCAGACAGTTGTGTACCATCTGGTGTAGTTCAGTAAAATCCTTGTTGGCAATGTGAGTCATGTCCTACATGAGAGAATCATGAATGGAATTAATTTACTATGGTAAATTAAGTACTATGTGGTGTTGTAAATCATATAAATTATTTGAATACAAGATAATCTTGCTTCAATTATAGGTATATGCGCCACAAAAGTTGAGCAATGCAATTGCTACTCATATGTTGTAAAATTACGGAGGGAATATGTGGTTTAACAACACTAGTCATTATTTTATGGAAATTTTGGATGTATGGTTTATAAGATGATCATCACATAAATGATATAAATCTTTAATAATGGACCATAATCTATAAGATTATAGTATAGAATTTGTTCCATTATTCGTGCTGATAACATGTTTAGAAAATGAGATTAAGAGAATTAATTGTATACTTTCATTTATAGTGATGGGTTACATTTATACTCAGCCAACAGTCGGGAGAAGCGTCCATACGGATATACGGGCGCGTCCCCTGGGATGGTGGTCCCCGAAACATTCACATATGTGATATTTTATGAATAGGTGCCTTTATCTAATTAATCATTAATTATATAATTAGTTAATTTAATTAACCATTAATTGAAAGTTTCACCACAAATATAACCTCTTATTTTGGTTGCTGACTTTATTGACTCTAAACATATGTAACAATATAATTTTTTTAACAATATCTAACAATAGAGTAGAGCTAGGTTTCGATCCAACAATATGTGCTCTGAAACAATATGAGGTAGATAGATCTTGATATAATCATATGTCAAATAGGTCTATCCAACTATTATCTTGACATGAGGAGCATCCAAATGTTCATAAGGTCTTTTTTAGTTGCTCAATAAGCAGGATGAGGTAGTCCCTCAACCTATCTATAATATAATTGCATGTATAGAAAAACAAATCTAAGTTTACTTGAGGCCGTCAATTAGTCATTCTAAAAGTGTTCAAATGTTTAATAATGCTACATCTAGTATCTAGATATCTCAAAATGTTTTCACGACAATACAAAATTTGGTGTACTATAAATACTCTCCAAAGTTCAATTTTAAGAACCGAGCTACAATTAAAATACACTTTGTTTTTGTTAAATGGAAAATATTGCATTTCCTGCACTAGTAACCACGCGTCAACCATATAGCCACCATGCGACGCAATCCCCTGTCCAAGTTTTCGTGCCGGCAAGACTGATGCTGCTCGTGGGGCTCCAGCGGCCAACTAAAATATCTGATAATTTGATGCCACCAAAATGTCCACGTCAACGCTGCCAAACTGAACCACTGTCCATGAGCTGATGAGCACATATCACCACGTAGGCTCAGCTCCCTTTGGCGTCTTCTTGACACTTGACATTCTTCACACCTCCACTTTCCCCAAGCAGAGTCTAGGTGAAATTCTCGTCAACCAAAGCGGCCGATGCGAATTCGTGGTCCGACTCGCGAGACCTCTCTCCGAATCCCAACTCGCGAGCTCCTTCTTCACTGACCGGACGCCATGTCGGGAGGACAGAGCTCGAGCTCAATCTCCTATGGTGACACTGGCACTGGCACGGACATAGCACCAACCACCAACTCCGACAGCAGCGCCACCAGTTCGGCGCAGCACGGCCGCGCGCTCACGGCCTGCCTGGTCTCCGTCAACGTCACGCTCGTCGCTCTCATCTACTTCTACTTCTGGAGGCTCTTCTCCCGCAAGCGCTCCGCCGCCGGCGACGAGGAGGATGACCCCAACTCGTCCTCCGCCTCGACGCCGGCGCCGTCGCCCCTGAGAGACCAGAACGAGCAGAGGGATCACGACCGTCTCATCGCGTCGCTGCCGACCTTCGTCGTGCGCGCCGGCGAGAAGGGACAGGCGGTGGAGGAGTGCGCGGTGTGCATCGTGGAGCTGAGGGACGGCGACGAGGCGCGCGCGCTGCCGCGGTGCGGGCACCGGTTCCACGCGGCGTGCGTCGACGCCTGGCTGCGGCGGCAGCACACCACCTGCCCGCTCTGCCGGGCAAGCGTCGTCCTGGCGGAGGCGGGGCCCAAGGGCGGCCGTGGTGGCGTGACGGACACGACGGTGTCGGCGTCGCCTGTGGAGTATATGGACGCACCCGTCTAGTCACCGCTGGTCGTTACATCAGTGCGTGTGCAGCGAAGAAGTGGGGACGTCAGATGTAGCTAGCGGTCATTGTGGGCATTACATGGTTGTTGTCCGACTCACATCATTATCTTGTTTGGATGACTATCACAAACCTGAAAAGCTGGTTTGTCAAGTTTCATTTTAATTTCATTGGCGTACGTGACAACATTTCTTTTTTTCTTCCTTCTTCTTTTTTTTTTTTTTTTTGCAAAAGAGCTACCTTTCGTATGCTCACTGACTTATGAGTAAAGAATATGATCAGTCTTTGATTAAAATTATTGGGTGGTTTTTAATTAATTTGTAGACGTCATCAGCGCGACAACGCAGTCAAGAACAGCAACAGAGGCCCCGCGTGTTAAAGGACGCGGCAGCGAAGGCACACATGAGGGAGGCAGCGCAGTGCACGCCGGCGATCATCCTCATGTTTGCGAAAGTACGTTATGAGAAAAATACTTCCTCCATTTTAAAATTATTATCGTTATTGACTTTTTTACTATCTTTAATCATTCGTTTTATTTAAAAAAATAAAAAACATCATGTATTTTCTTATGATTTGATTTATTACTAGATGAAATTTAAATATAACTTATAATATTTCATATTTGAATAAATATTTTGAATAAGACGAATGGTCAAAGATAACAAAAAAAGTCAATAACGACAATAATTTTAGAACGGAAGGAGTATTAAACTATCTTTTATTTAATTAAAAAGAAAACAATTAATATATGGTCCATCAATTTTGATAATGATTCATAACTTTAAATATTTTTTAGTAAGTATCTTTGTTTTTGTATCGTTAGATTTAAGCGAATGAATGATTATAATTATCTATAATGTGATTTTTTTACCGTAGCAAAGCAGACATGGTGCTAGGAGCATCTTTAAGAACTCTCTAAAACAAATTAGTTAGCTAAATATAGAAAATGTGAGATAAAAATACGATCCAACAACCTCTATATCCGGCTCTCTATCTTCTAACGCTCGCTATCCCCGAACCCCGCTTGGCAATTTTACCTATCGAAGGAGACTCACCATCTTCCATCTCCCGCGCGCCTTTCCTTATTGTTTCCCGTGTGGGTCGGCCTCCTCCCACGCGCACGTCCCCTATTGTTTCCTCTTGTGGCCGCCAGTCCATCCACAAATATTCGGTGCCACACCAATTGCTTCGTTACTAGAAAGAATCGCATTGTTGTCGGGTCAATTGCTCCGCTGCCCGAAGTAGGCATGTAGAGATTGCGCGTCCCAGTTCTATGGCGCCCAATCTGCTAGGAGTCTGCTATGGAAGCGGTCAAAGCTCGTCTCCCCTGTCTCAAGTTGTACATGGCAGGCAAGATTTGGAGGCTGCAGGTCATCAGGACAAAGAAGAGGATCACACCTAGGTTGGATCGATGTGTCGTCTATCAGTGTGGGATATTTGCTCTACGGGTATCCTTAGATAAGACTAAGTCGGTAACCGACCGGGTACTTCATCAACAAGGAAGCCGGCCGACACGGCTTGAAGCACAAGGCATCTAGAGATAGACTTTCCATGTAAATCCTTGTGGACTACGAGTAAGATTCTTCATGTACCCCCCTGCCGACCGGATATATAAGGCGGCAGGGTACCCCCTCGAGGGACAAGAGAGACAACACATGACGTAGAATTTTACTCTCATCAAGAGGGCCCAAACCTGTATAACTCGGCGTCTTATGTTATCATCGTAGTTCTTAGTCTCGACGTAGCCCTATATATTTACAGTCGATCTCAAGCTTCGACAGTTGGCGCGCCAGGATGGGGACAAGGCTGCCGGGACTCTCTGTTGACTAAGATGGCCGAAATTCCCATCATCTAATACTCACCGGACTTCAAGATCTCCTTCGAATCACTCGACTTCACAGTCGGTGATAACGGAGCCCTAGGTCTTGAAAAGCACAGATCCGACTCGACCGTAACCATCTCTACGGCGCGATCACCGAGCTCGTCTAATATGATCCCCTTGGTCCCACTTAGATTCGAGGGAGCAGATCCATCCTTAGGGATCGACTCAGAGTCGGATCGGTCCTTTGATGAGGACTTGGTCGGATCGGCCTATCCATACTCCCATACTATCAACATGGTTGATATAGTAGAGAATCCTATGAACAGGGACCAGGATGGTACCAAGAAGGTAACCTTGAAGTAGATGGCCACCCAAAAGAACCAGCCGAAGGAGGTCAACAGGATGAAAATCCTCCAACCAATGACCTATCGGTCGGTCACCGCCGTCAGCCAAGAGGGTCGCGCGGATCACGCAACGCACGCCGACTGGATCTGGGGCCAGACATTAAAGTGGATGGCATCAAGGTCTATGACACCCCTTAGAACAACATCACCAGGGCTAAAACGTTGCTTGACACCATAATGGCCGACGCAAATTATCAGACCCCTACGATGTTGAAGGCGGTGGCTATGCTCAAGGCTGCTGCAGCTCAGGATGCTACCAAGGATAGATCGCAGTCTATAACAAGCTCTAGCCACGCATCTTCACGAGATCGGCATAGGCGTTAAGATTTGAGAAACTCTCTCAGTATCCATGATGGACGAGATACCATCAACTCCCACTACAAAGAACGCGCTCGGGACAACCGATGCTATGAGGAGGAACGCCGCGATCGGAGGACTGATGGCTGACGGGATGACCGATGGGACGATCGGAGGGATGACCGACGGGAAGACCGACAGGACGACCGACGAGAAGACCGGCAAGACCCTCCTCCCAGAAACAACTGCGACGACCGACATCGACAAGACAATCGGGATCGACGAGATAACAATGATGAAGACAATCGACATCGTCGCCATGATGATGATGTTGGTTCGCGACACAACCGTTGCCCAACTCCGTTTCTAGACCAGCATAGACGGTCACTGACGCCCACTGATGATGAAATCGATGGCATCAAGGCTTACGTCCCCAGGCTTTGCATAGCTTGATGGCCAAAAGGATTCAAGCCAGTCCTTATAAAAAAATATGATGATCGGACCAATCTCCGAGAGTGGCTGCAACTCTATAGCACGGCGATCCAATCGGCTGGAGGTGATTCCTATATACTGGCTAATTAACTTCCGGCCTGCCCTGATCCGGTCGTCCGGATATGGCTCACCTCTCTTCCGGAGGAGTCAATTACATCTTGGGGAGACCTCAACAGAAAGCTCATTGAGAGCTTCCAAGCTACTTGCAACCAACCGAGCAATCACTTCGACCTCACTCAGATCAAGCACAAGACTGACGAACCTCTTTGCGACTACATCAAGCAATTCTGCGCTAAGAAGACTGAGATCCCCAATGTTCCGGACCAACAGACTATTACTGCCTTCTAAGGAGGAATCCGCAGTGATGACTTGGTCCGGGAGATCGTTGGAGGAATCATGACCTCAAGTTAACCGCTTAGAAGTGCTTCGAGATCGCTGACAAATTCGCATCGGGTGAGTCGCCATTAGACGACATCCGGGGAAAAGGCAAGGAGAAGCGGTCGGACAAACCCGAGTCCTCCAAGAAGGACAAGAAGAGGAAGTCTGATAATATGGTTCACACGGTGGACCGATTTCAGAAGAATCCACGGACAAACCAGCCATCCATGGATGATCTATTGAGTGGCCCATGCCTCTGGCACCCAAAGGGAAACCACAAAGCAAAGGACTGCTATCGACTTAAGGGTTTTGCAACAACCGCGCTCAAGGTGGCCAAAGATCCACCAAGACGCAATGGTAAAGACAAAACCAAGGACGATGGCGACAAGGACGACACAGGAGAGTTCCAAGAGCCCCGCAAAGAAGTCAACTTCATCTTTGGAGGCCCGGATGCCTATGTGTCGAGGCGCAAGAAGAAGCAGGAACTTCGGGAGATCAACTCTGTGGAACGAGCTGCGCCTCAATTCATGAGGTGGTCTGAAATACCAATCACTTTTGATCGGTCAGATCACCCCCAAACATCTACCAAACCCAGGTCGATACCCGCTGGTGCTTGCTGCCACGATGAAGGAGGTGAAATTCAATAAAATACTCATTGATGGAGGAAGCAGTTTGGACTTAATCTTCACCAGGACTCTTCAAGAGCTCGGTCTGTCAGTCAAGGACCTTCAGCCGAGTTCTTCACCTTTTCATGGGATTGTGCCAGGCAAGACTTCAGTTCCTATTGGACAGATCAGTCTGCCAGTCACATTTGGTATCCGTGAGAATTTCAGGACCGAGCACATTCTTCCAAGTGGCCGATTTTGACTCAGCATATCATGCTATCATCAGTCGACCGGCAATGGCTAAATTCATGGCGATCCCGCATTATCCATATCTCACCCTCAAGATGCCAGGCCCGAACGGAGTAATCTCCCTCCACTCTGATATTCAGAATTCTTTTGATTGTGATGTACAGAATTGTGAGATGACCAATAAGCAGTTGATGTTGTCTGACCGGTAGGAGATCCAAAAGGCAGTTGGCATGGAGAAGCAGATTGTTGTAGCGGTTCCGATAAAGAAGCCTACCAAGAACAAGATCCAGACCGATGAAATCCAGACCAAGGAAATCATGCTTGATCCTGAAGACCCTGATAAGGTAACTTATGCAGGGCTAACCTCGATGAGAAATAGGAACACGCGCTCACTCTTTTCCTGTGCTCACTCTTTTCCTCTAGGAAAATAGGAACATCTTTGCATGGAAGCCATCTGACATACTAGGAGTTCCTAGGAAAAAGATTGAGCATGAGTTAAGGGTGCCTCCTGGGGCTACCCCGTTCGACAGAGGCTTAGAAGATTTGCACAAGGACGCCATGAAGAAGGAGATAGTTAGATTATTAGATGCTAAATTTATAAAGGAAGTGTATCATCTCGACTGGTTAGCAAATCCAGTCCTTGTGCCTACGAAGAATAAAGAGTGGAGGATGTGTGTCGATTATACCGATCTCAACATGGTCTGTCATAAAGACCCTTTCTCTCTACCTCGCATTGATCAGATTGTAGACTCAATAGTCGGGTGTGTGCTTTTAAGCTTTCTGGATGCCTATTCAGGCTATCACCGGATCCTACTAAAAATCGAAGATCAGATTAAAACTTCCTTTATAACACCCTTTGGCGCATATTGCTATATCACAATGCCCTTCGGTCTGAAAAACGGTGGCGTGACTTACCAACGAGGTATTCAACGCTGCCTTGCTACTCAGATCGGTCGGAACGTAGAAGCATATGTTGATGACATTGTTGTCAAGACTCGGAACGTTGAAGAACTTCTTTCTGACCTGGCAGAAACCTTTGACAATCTGACGCATTATTCGATGAAGCTGAATCCTAAGAAGTGTGTTTTTTGGGTTCCTTCGGGAAAGCTACTTGGTTACATCGTTTCAAAATGAGATATAGAGGCTAACCCGGATAAAATCAAGGTGATCCTTGATATGGGGCCACCTAATTCTCAAAGGGATGTTCAGAAGCTGACCGGATGCATGGCATCCTTGAGTCGCTTTATCTCCCGACTGGGGGTTAGGGGGCTACCACTTTTCCGACTGCTTAAAAAGCAGGATGACTTCATTTGGATAGAAGAAGCGCAGTTGATATTGGACGAATTGAAGGTTCACCTCAGCAGCATTCCAATCTTGGTGCCTTCGGAGCCAGGAGAAAAGCTTCAACTTTATATATCGCCCACAACTCAGGTTGTGAGTACTGTTTTGATAGTCGACCGAGAGGATGAGGGTCATATACAAAAAGTACAACACCCGGTCTATTTTGTAAGTGAGGTCCTTAGTGCCTCTAAAACAAGATATCAATAGATCTTGAAGTTGTTATATGCGTTGTTGATCACCTCCAGGAAGTTGAAGCATTATTTCCAAGCTCATCCGATTGAAGTCCAGACCTCCTTTGCACTTGACACAGTGCTTCACAATCGAGAAGCTAAAGGAAAAATTGCCAAGTGGGCAGTCGAACTTGGTCAATATACCATTACATTCGCGTCCCCGTCGGTAATTAAAGGACAAGCGTTGGCTGACTTTGTTTCCGAGTGGACAGAGATTCAAAATCCTCCTGCTACTCATGATGTCGAGTACTGGAAAATGTACTTTGATGGCTCTCTTCAATTACCAGGAGCTGGTGCGGGAGTCATGTTTATCACACCCACAGGAGAGAACAGTAGACCGACTAGGGCTCCGCCATGTAACCTTGTCCCCCCGGATATATAAGGAGGGGCAGGGGTCCTCCTCAAAGGACAAGTTCAATTAGATAGATTCCGTACGTGACATAGATTAGACACAACTAGACATCATCGTCTAGGTCAACCCTTCTCGTCTAGATCTTTAGATCTAGACATATCAATACAAATACCATAGAACACAGGACGTACGGTTATTATCCTTCAGGAGGCCCGAACCTGTATAAATCAGCGTCTTGTGTTACCATCGTCTCTCGATCTCGCGCATACCCCTGTCCTACCTATAAATCCTCATAGATGAACTACCCTATGTATGATGCCGAGATTAAGTCTTGACATTTGGCGCGCCAGGTAGGGGCAGCACGACGGTCGGCTCGTCGAGATCGGTGGTTTCAATCTACTACTTCAAGATTTCATCGCGAGCAAACCGGCGTTGAAGTGCACGAGTCGCTGCGTTTTCGAAAGATTTCTTCTTCAAGATCTAATTTCAAGCAGACCGATGTTGAAGCATCGTGTCATCGCACAAATCATCACATTTTCATCAAGACGGTGCCCAAAAAACTGACGACGACACCTTCAACAAGGACGACCGCTATTCGGCGACATCATCCATTATGACGATGCTTCCGACAACTCGATACTTCGACGAATACCGACGACTCGGTGACATCACTGCGACTTGATGGTTCGACCGCTTGGTGGCCACAGGGACATGACCGGGGGCTACTCCGCCTTCACCTGGCCACTCGGCTGCTCGGCCGCTCGGTGACGTCTTTGATGACTCAGCGCATCGGCAATCGCCTCGACTCGGTCACTCAGTGACGTCGCCTCGACTCAGTCACTCGGCGACATCGCGTCGACTCGGTCACTCGACGATATCGTGTCGACTCGGTCATTCGGCGACATCACTTCAACACTACGACTCGACGGCTACTCAGCTACTCAGCAACACCGTCAATTACTTGGCACTTTGGGTATTCATCCACTCGGCTACTCGACGACGCCTACGATGACATGGCGCTTCGGTCAATCGACCACTCAGCCACTCAGCCACACCTTTGATGATTCGGTGTCTCGATCAACCACTCTAAGCTTTGATGTTCCGGCGACATGATGGCTCGACTTCGACGTTCGACAACTCGCCAACCGCATCGATGCTCGGGGGCTCCTCTTCAACTCGCTGAATTGCAAAGCTAAGAATTATTATACTTTCTTGATTTATTTTCGAGGTTTTGGGCTCATGTCCTTCATTCATTTTTCCCACGACCGCTTATTTCTATTTTCTAAGCAGAAGGTCGTAGGATATATTTGTGAGTAAAGTTGGGCTTTTAAATTAGTGCTCTTATTTGTGACTTTATTCATCTTTTTATTGCCTCGGTTCTTTAATCTTTCGCATTAAACAATCGAGCCAGGGGGCTATTTATGTGTCTATATACGTGTTCTCCCACTTTTTTGTGAATCTAGCAGTACACATATCGGTCGGTGACCTTTCAGTAGTGCATTAGCCCTGACACCATATGACCCATGTCATCTGTTCTAGTTTCATCTTTTTTGGCTTCAGCCTCGACCGATACATTTCATTTTATTTGCAATTTGGTCTTACGCCGACTAGCGACTAAGTCATAAAACTTCTTTGCTACGCGACAGATTGCCACTACACTAAATCCAGAGCCAAAGTTGCGAGAGGTCATGTGTTGATTGGTTCTGATTGCTACGCAAGAATAATTATGACCGATATTGTTGCGGCAGACCAAGCTCCGAGCTCTTTATATTTTTTTTTCTAAGTATACTACGGTGGGTCAGGCTGGTTGCTAACGCGCGAATACGCTGCTATGCGTCAGTCGGTCTACCAACAGGAGAAAAATGGATATACACTTGACTTTTTAGTCGACTGATTTGTTTGGCTTATAAAAATAAGTTTTCAGACAAACAATATTAATTATAACTAATTATTCTAATTTTCTTTATTGTCAGGAACATTTATGACGGATAGGCGGATACACCACTCGATATAGAGTGATTTCCTCGTCTTCGTCGGTCGACAATGCCAGCTCCGACCGCTTTCATCGGTCGGCCATGCTAACATGGATTGCCTTCATCGGTCGGCTTACAACTCCGACTACTTTCGCCGATCGGCTACATCAGCTCTGACTGCCGCCATCAGTCTGCCACATCATATCTGACCACCACCATCGGTCGACCACATGTCAGACTGTCGGCTTCACTCGGTCATCGCGACTTCGAGTGATTCCTACTTCATCAGTGGTCGGCAGCTACAACAACCTTGATTGTCTTCTTCACTCGACCTTGTCGTCATGAGTTAAGTACCGCTGCCACTCAGACATGATATTCTGAGTTGAGCACGACCGACACTCATAATGGAGATTGTCTCGGGGGCTTCTTTGAAGAGAGGCACTTTATGGTTGATGCCATAATATATAAATATATAATTTGATGATCATATGACAGTGGCTTGATGGCCACTCTATCAAATGTGCTTCTTTGATGAGAAGTGCATTATCATAAGTGGTTGATGCCATAATTATTTAAAGCATGATTTAATGATCATGTCACTATGACTTGATGGTCATATACGCAAAATATTGAGCATCACTCAGCTGATTGAAGTCAGTCTATAATAGTGAAAATAAAGCTCAAAGATATGAGTGATTACAATTCTTAAGGAAAGGTTACTTAATCATGATTGAAGTCATGGTAACTTAGTACTTGGCTACGATTGATGTCATAAAGCCTTGTTCATTCGGTTGTGATTGAAGTCACCTATTTAGAACATAATCATTTGGCTGTGATTGAAGTCATCCATTTGATTCATAAACTACTCATAGGTCACTCAACCAAAGACTATGTCATTTGGCTATGATTGATGTCATAAGCCTATGTTCACTCGGTTGTGATTGATGTCACCCGAATATATTATATAGCACTCGGCAATGATTAAAGCCATTGGTTTGAGTCATCAACTACTCAACGGTGATTGAAGTCACTCGTCTGAATTATATATCACTCGGAAGTGATTGATATCACTCTACTGAGTTATTTATCACTCGGATTTGATAATATGAGTGATTTTTCCTTAAAGAGAGCCAACACGACTATTCTTGATTTGGACTCTTGCATTATTTGCAGTTTCCAAATAATACAAGAGTCAGGGGCTACACCTAATTAGGTGCACCTATTCGGCGCACCAGTTGATTTTTCGAAGACATTTTTGGATTTTTGAGATTCTTACAAGCTCGCTGATACAAAGCTGAAGCATTAAATATGGCATAAACCAATCGGGAAGCTACTGAAGATTATCATCAAGCTTGCAAAACTCTTGGGGGCTTTTGTCGACGACCTGTACCCGGGGTACCTCACATAGAAGGAAAGCAAAGTAGACTCCTACTAGGATAAGAACAGTAGACCGACTAGGACTCCGTCATGTAACCTTGTCCCCCCGGATATATAAGGAGGGGCAGGGGTCCTCCTCAAAGGACAAGTTCAATTAGATAGATCCCGTACGAGACATAGATTAGACACAACTAGACATCATCGTCTAGGTCTACCCTTCTCGTCTAGATCTTTAGATCTAGACATATCAATACAAATACCACAGAACACGAGACATAGGGTTATTATCCTCCGGGAGACCCGAACCTGTATAAATCGGCGTCTTGTGTTACCATCGTCTCTCGATCTCGTGCATAGCTCTGTCCTACCTATAAATCCTCATAGATGAACTACCCTATGTCTAATGTCGAGATTAAGTCTCGACACTTCGATATGTCCTTCAAGTTATGTTTCACGCGTCTAATAACGTTGCGAAGTATGAAGCCCTCCAACATGGTCTGTGCATTACTGCATCACTCGGCATTAAGCGTCTTGACGTCTTTGGTGACTCAGCTTTGGTCATTAATCAAGTCACTAAGGATTGGAACTGTATAGATGACAATATGAGTGCTTATTGTCAGGAAGTAAGGAAGCTCGAAGACAAATTCGATGGATTGAAGTTCACACACGTTCTTTGAGATAATAACTAGGCGGCTGATGAATTGGCTAAGATGGGATCATCTCGGTCTGAGGTCCCACCCGGTGTTTTCTTACATACCCTGGATTCCCCCACTATCTCTCATCGGTCGGATGTATTAATGAGTATTATTGCTGATCTTGTTGGTGATGACAACACGGAGACCGACTGGTGCAACCCACTCATCCAATATTTAGACAAGGGAACGTTGCCTTCGAATCCTAATAAGCAACAGAGGTTGAAAACCCGATGTCGAGGATATTTGTTGGTGGGAGATCAACTCGACAAAAGAGGAGGATCAAACATCTTGATGCGATGCATTTCGATACCAGAAGGCCAGAAGTTGGTGGAAGAAATTCATTCAGGAATATGTGGCAATCATGCAGCTTCTAAGACTTTGGTCGGCAAGGCTTTCCGGCAAGGGTTTTATTGGCCCACGGCGGTCAAAGATGCACACCAAGTCGTTCGGAAGTGTGAAGGTTGTCAATTCTTTGCTCAACAAACGCATGTGCCTTCACAGCAACTTCAGATGATACCTTTGACTTGGCCTTTTACTGTCTGAGGGCTTGATATTGTCGGTCCTTTCAAGAAAGCGCCAGGCGGGTTCACTTATTTGTTTCTTGCTATTGATAAATTCACCAAGTGGATTGAAGCAAAGCCGGTCGACAAGATAACATCAAAGAAGGCAATTGAGTTTGTCAAGGATGTTTTCACTCGGTTTGGGGTTTCTCATGATATCATCACTGATAATGGCACTCAATTCATATCAGTGGAGTTCCGTGACTTTGCCGATGAGATGGGAATAAAAATCCACTTTGCATCAGTGGCTCATCCTCAAAGCAATGGTCAGGTCGAACGGGCCAACGGTATGATTCTTCAAGGATTGAAGCCTCGGATATTTGATAGACTTAAGCCTTGTCGGTCGGTGGATCAAAGAATTGCCTTCAGATCTTTGGGGCTTCGCACAAATACCAGTTGGGCTATAGGCCAGTCACCTGTCTCATTTGTCTATGGCTCAGAGGCTATGTTGTTGACTGAAGTCAGTCTTGTTTCAGCACGGGTTCAAGCATATGATGAACAACTTTCTGAGGAGAACCGAGAGATTGATTTGATTGCAGCAGAGGAGTTGCGTGATCGCGCTCTATTTCGATCGGCACTTTACCAACAAGGCTTGTATCGTTATTATGATAAAAATGTACGCAGTTGCCAATTTCAAGTTAGAGATTTGGTGTTGTGTCGAGTGCAGTCAACAAAGAAACATTATAAGCTTTCTCAAAAGTGGGAAGGACCATATGTGGTGAAGTAAGTCACTCGCCCGGGGGCTTACCGACGGATGTACTAAGACGGCAATGATATACCAAACTCCTAGAATATAAATCAGCTACGTCGTTTCTATACTTAGTTACTCTTTTGTATACTTATACATTATTCATGAATGAAACTTCGGTCTTTTTAATGAAAGATTTTTTGATGATTTTCATTCTATATTGTCTCGATTCCTTAATTTATTTTATTAAACAATTGAGCTAGGGGGCTAGTAATAATGTCCCACCATGGTCTAACCTTATTTTGGTTTTGGACTATTTTCTGACCGATTTCTTATCTTTGAATATGGTCTTTACTTTTTTGGTCTAACGTCTACATATCATGGTTATACGCTTCATACTGCACATCAGACTGCCACTACACTAAACCTAGAGCCAAAGTGCGAGAGGTCATGTGTCGATTGGTCGACTCTGCTTGTTACGCGGTTATGAGTTACAACCTAATATGTTAAGGCAGACCGATGCAATTTCTATTTCTATGTAACAGAAACATACTTATGATATTTTTATCAGTCTTCTAAGCTATTAAACATGAAACTAATTTACATACAGGTAACATTGTTTCAATACATAGACACTACTAATGGTTTCTAAACATTCCAGGATTTACAACTCCTTAGAAGGAAAGAAGAATCGGCCCGTAGCTCAACTTCTGGAGTTGCTGGAGGAGTAGGAACGGTTGGATCAACTTCTATGTTGTCAACCAAGGCTCGAGAAGTTTCCAGCATGGAATGCAAGAGCAGCTGGCATTGGTCGTCAGTCAAGTCTGGGTTGAAGCTCTCCTTGATCTTATCCAATGGCAGTGCAGGAGACCAAGATTGGCAAATAGCCAGAACCTGACTCCCAGCCTCGGTCGCCACTCGTCGAGTGTTATAAGCAATAGCTTTCGACGCATGCTCCAGCAAATACTCCAAGGAGTGGCCAGTCTGCTCCACTCGGTTGGCATGAATATAATCCAATGCCTTCCGAGCACCGTAAGATAGAGTTGCGAGTGATGTTTTTTTTTGGTCAGTACGATCAAAAAAGGATTCAAGAAGATTCAAGAAGCAACGGAGGGCTTACTGGCAAGATTACCTTTGAAAGATTTGGAGATGCTTTTGGCATCCTCTATCTTCGAGTCGGCCTCCTCCAACTGTTGCTGTAGCCGAGTGATCTCGGCCTTTTGATCTTCGACTGACTTGGAGAGGTTTTCCTTTTCAGCATTCAGAGCATCAACGAATCTTTGTTGATTGGAAGTTAACTTCTCTAGATCAGCAATCTTCTGATCACGAGCTAAAAGCATACATTGAACTTTTAGTGTCAGAGTGGTTAGTTGATTATTTAAATACAGATGGTATATGATTTTACCGGCTACATCAGCACGGCCTTGGTCATCTCTCTTTGGTCGGTCTGCAGCTTATCAATCTGCTTCTGAGCTTGGGAGAGCCGCTGACCGGTGACTAGCATGATACCAGCAATATATCAGTTCTAAACATAAAGAATTGAAGATAAGTGTGGTTAGGGCATACCAAAAGTTTTGGCTTCAAGGTATTCCACCCTGGCCTATTTTCTCTCCATAAGAGCATATATTTTCTGATATATAGAAGATGGTTAAGCTTAAGGATGAGATTGAGACAAAGCTAAAGCAGGGTATTGAAGTACCTTGTTGGCTTCTCGATGTTGATGCATTATCTTCGCATCCTCCACTTCAGGCCGACCGAGTGTATCTGCAGACCATGTCGCCTTTCCTTTGTCAAGAGGTGAAGGGACGTTGACTGGAGAGGGTTGTGGCACTGATTCTGGAGTGGAGGCAGGGACCGTCTTGTCTGGAGACTTATTCACCTCGGTCGGTGTGTTTGATGACTTGCTGACCGATTTAGGCAAGTTAGCCGGATGAGGAGGGGGGCCCGATCGAGTATCCTCGGACTCTTGGGCACTCTGAGCATCGCTTGTCCGACCGCTGTCACTGACAGAGAACGAGGAGATTAAGCTACATTATGGTTATTGACCACGAGAAACAAAGATCAAAAGGTTAAGGGATTAAACTAGAAGCCTTCTTGACTTTGACTCGGCAGATTCTCTTCTTTGACGAAGTTGACTGAGAATCAGTTTCCTTCCCCTTTTGGGAAGATTTGCCTGCCTCATCAGTCTGCTGCGCAACCCTTGCATCACTCAACATTTTGCTCAGGGGCTCCGACTAGCCTGAAGGTCGGTCGGAGGGAGCAGGGGTTGGCTGACCGGCATCTACAGACAGCTCTTCTTCGTCATCACCCTGATCCCCGACATACTACCTTCGACGTATGGCAGGTTGTTTCATTAGTCGACTGGGGGAAGGCAGGGTGATGACTCGATCAACACTTTTAGGTTGAGCGCCTGTAGATGAGCTTGAGCCTCCAGGACCGGTCTGCTACGGCTTCTCAACATAGTCCGGTCCCTCGGTGTCGGTCGAAGGGAGCAGAGGATGGGATATATAAGTATTCAGAACTTGCATAAATGTCAAGACATCAAGCAGAATATCAAAACAAGATAATCATAGAATTACTCAAAGTAAGATCAAGGCTTACTCGGACCCTCATAGTGCCCACATTGTATGCCTTCTCAATTAAGGAGTGATTTTGAAGGATATCTCCTTCAAACATCTTCGACAAGCGCTTTCGACGAAGTTCTCCATTAGGAGGGTCAGGCACCTCCCTGGTCTCGCCATTGTTGGCATAATTCCAGGCAGGGTGACTCTGAATCTTCAGGGGTTGTACTCTACACACTATGAAGCTTTTGGCAATGGTGATTCCGTGAACGCCTTCAGTCTTCAGATCAGCGATTTTCTTCAGCAGAGCGACCACCTGGGGGTCGGTCGGATCAGTCTTCTCAGTCCATTGCGCCAGGGGAATTGCCTTAGCATCAGAGAAGCCGGCAAGAACAGGGGGAGGGTTGTCACAATAGAACCACTCGTCCTTCCAATTCTTGTTTCCGGTCTTCAATGGCACATTGATATATGCTTATGAATGGGGATGGGGCATGATTCTTTGGGTACCTTCCAGTTGATCCGAGCCTGCTCGGGAAGGATGCCATCCACCACCATCTTCGCCAGATCGGCATTGGAGAGGCTGCTCTTCGAGAACTCCCGAAGCTGCTCCGGGATCTCGGCCTCCGATGAAGAAGACTCGGCGGCGGCGGCAGTAGCAGGGATTGAGGTGGAAGCCTTCCTGCGAACCATTGCAATGGATGTTTTGGCGCAGCAGATCAAGCACTGAATCCTAGCTGAAGCTCGGAGACTAAGGGCGTCGAGATCTGCAGCGACCGGATGAAATGTGCTAACCCTAGTCGGAGATGCAGAGGCGTCGCTGAGAGCAGAGGAGGCGCGAGGAAGATGAAGAGTTTGTGCGCAAAGTGATGGCGTGGACTAAGAGTCAACCTGACGTCGCTTTTTATACCCCTGCTTTTGACCTAAGGGTCCCATGGGCCGGAGTGGGCCGTACATTGACGGGTGCTTCCGATTAAGTAAAGATTAATTAAGAGCCTTAAAAATATTTAGGGTTTAAACCCTTGAGAAGTAGACTCGGGGGCTTCCTTGATGAGAAGCAGTGGCCAAACCACTTAAAAATACTTACCGTATCTATATGATTTGATGACCATGTAGCAAAGAATTTGATGGTCATACGGATATAAGTTCAAAGGTTATGTTATTGATTAAAGTCAATAATTAAATTGTCAAAATTGGACTTATAAATAAGTAGAGTGACAAATTATTAGGGAAAGGCTATATCATGATTTATGTCATTTAGCTTAGTATCGTCGTATGATTGATGTCATATTCCTCTAAATGGACTGAACATGATTGATGTCATGGAATTCAGACCGATAAGTCACTCGAAAAATAGTGTACATCACTCAGCCTTTTTAATAATCGGTCGGCAAGGTTAAAATTTTGCGAATTGACCTACTGATTTGAGATCAGAGGTCTGTTAGACTCAAGCTTAATAGTTTGAGTAAACTACATATAACAAAATAATAAGAGCTAATATAATTAGACTCTTGTATTATTTATCAGTCTCCAAATTATACAAGAGTCGGGGGCTACACCTGATCAGGTGCACAAGTGCACCAGATCTATCAGGAACTTTAATAAAGAGGTCTTTCTAATTTATGATTAACATTGAAGATCATTCGGAGAATCAAAACTCAAAATCAGGAAGCACTCGGGGGCTGCTGTGGGATACTTGCTCTACGGGTATCCTTAGATAAGACTAAGTCGATAGCCGACCGGGTACTTCATTAATAAGGAAGCTCACCGACTCGGCTTGGAGCACAAGGCATCTAGAGATAGATTTTCCATGTAAATCCTTATGGACTATGAGTAGGACTCTTCATGTACTCCCCTGTCGACCAGATATATAAGGCGGCAGGGTACCCCCCTCGAGGGACAAGAGAGACAACAGACGAAACTCCCCATATTATAATCAATACACAGAACACAGAACGTAGGGTTTTTACTCTCATCGAGAGGGCCTGAACCTGTATAACTCAGCGTCTTGTGTTACCATCGTAGTTCTTAGTCTCGATGTAGTCTTGTATATTTACTGTCAATCTCAAGCTTCGACAATCAGCTCCCCGCACAGGATCGATAGGCTTTGATGACCATCGTCAGCACGATGTGTTCACACATGAAGAAGATTTTGTGGACGAGGAGTCCCAGCTGAACCGTTTACAATCAGTGTTCAATAAGAGAATTGTGAGTCATTTTTTTGGTTCGGTGTTCAATTCAACTGCAGCTGTCAATCTTGTGTTTAATCATATATTCAGTGTTCAATTCAAATTATGCGCAATTCAAATCATGAGTAGGTTGCAGATTGTTGAATGTTGAGTAGAGAATTTCAGATTCAGATGAGAATTGCATTGATCTGGCTGTTGCGGCTTCTCCTCACCAAGTGTTCGAATAACCGATAATAACCGGCCGGTTAATCAAGTTAACCAGAAAACCTGTCCCGACCGGTCGTGCTTACCGGCTGGTTAGCCCCTGAAAATCGGACATGATATCATAGCAATTTAGTTAACCGGCCGGTTATTCCGGTTAACCGATTAATTTTTTACCAAACCGACCCGACGGTCAATCCGATTATTCCAACCTTGTTCCTCACACGAGCGCAGTGCTGATGTCGGAAGAAGAAAGAAACGAACGCAAGCAGGAGACCAGGGGCACAAGCATGATCGGCTTTGAGAAAAAATAATTGACGTGGACTGTTTTAAAAAATAGAAAATCCAGGTTTTAGATAGCCTGTTGGTTTGATCAGTTTTTGACTAGTCATTTCATTTTAAATAATAGGTAAAACATAATTTTAACTATTCATTTTTAACTAAACTCTTACATATGCTCTAAGCATCCACGAGTCGCCATCGCGTCAGAGTTACCGAGAAAAATAGCCCGAGCGCTCGGGAAAAATGGCCATGGGAATGGGTGGCCACTAGTGAGTAGTGACTAATAGTCTGATCCCCACTTCCCCAGGTCCAGTCGAGTAGTCCGCTCCCTTACTCCATTAGCGAAGCGCCCGCCTGGATCTCGTAGCACAGCCGGAGTCGTCGGGCACTTGGCTGTGAGCGAGCGGCAGCAGGGATCTTTTCCCCTGCACCCTAATACTCGGGTAAAGCTTTCTATTGATCTTTTCTTTTTTGCGATGATTCTAATGATCTAATCCGACTAGTAGCCGATCTCCTGTACCGGTCTCCATTTACCATTCAAACTCGTACTATCGTTAATTGATTCCACTTTTTGGTGTCTAATTCACCAGCTAGCTAACTAGCGGCAAAACTCCCGTCACTAAATCAGTGCAAATAAAGGGGAATTGTTGCAGATCTGACCAAATGATGCTAAATAACTAGCAGGCTAGAAGCTTAAAATTTGTTCAGAATTGTTATGCCTTACAAAAGCGATTTTGATTGCAGTTGCTATTGCTCGCACTTGAATTGACACGTAATATTATAATAAGAATTACGGTAGTGAGGTTCTTGAGGCATCTTCTTAATCATGTCGAACATATACATTATACTTACTCTGTGGAGTGTATGCAGAGTTTCTATGCGTGTGAAACAAGGTGCTCCTTGCAGACCTGAGACCTGTCGTTTCCTGCAAGAACGAAATCTCAATCAAAAGGTAAACATCACTGTTGTAGTGATTATTGAAGCTGTTGAAACAAGACTTTGCACTTAATGATTGACGTCGGACCATCCAACTCGCAAAAGATAGTGCAGGGCCCATGTAAATATGTAACATATATACTCCAGCATAATTAATTATTGTGAGTAATGATAAATGTATTGAGCTTACCTTCTCTAATGATATATCCTTCATTATGATAAAGATCACGTTGCCCATGGAGGGGGCGATGGTTAGTGCTTCAATGGGAGTGATAAAATCTGTGCTCACCAAATTTGCCACCTTGTTGGAGAAGAAGTACAAACTGATCAAAGATGTGAAGAAGGATATCATTTCCTTGAGAGATGAGTTGAGCAGCATGAATGCTCTGCTTACGAAGCTCTCTGACATGGAGGCACTTGATGTGCAGCAGAAGGAATGGCGTGACAAGGTGCGTGAATTGGCTTATGACACTGAGGACTGCATTGATATCTTTATGCATAAAATTGGTGATGGTGGTGCCAAAGCAGGAATTGGAAACCGACTAAAGGAAGCAAAAGCACGCTACAATATAGCTGGTCTTATTGAAGAACTAAAGTCTAGGGCGGTAGAAATAAGTGATCATTGCAGTAGATACAAGCTAGATGAGGGCATCTCTGGGTCTAGTGGGCATCATGCTGTGGCTATTGACCCACGAATCCAAGCTCTTTACGTCGAACCTGCCAACCTTATGGGTGTAGATGAACCGAGAAGTAAGATCATCAGATGGTTGATGGAGGAGGAAATGAAACAACTGAAAGTGATATCTATTGTTGGATTTGGAGGTATGGGCAAGACCACCCTTGCCAACCAAGTCTATAATAAGTGCAAAGAACACTTTGACTGCACCGCTTTCATATCAGTGTCACAAAATCCAGATTTGATCAAGGTTCTCATAAATTTATTGTCAGAATTGGGATATCATGTGTCCCACTTCGATTAGTCCAAATACAATGAAAAGAAACTCGTTGATAAGATTAGAAGATGTCTTAAAGACAAAAGGTATGTTCACATGTCTAAATAATTTATTTATTGCTACATGTAGGATGTAAAGAGTGTAAATACTTCTATCCACATCATTTTTGAATAAGTTCCCATGATAGAATACAAACTGTTTATTTGTAGCCGTAATAAGACTTCTTGCTAGCTTTTGTGGTGATTTGGAAGTTTTGTGATAGTACCCCACAAGGATCCTAAGTAGTTTGAGTCCTTGACTTACCAAACTACATACATAGGTTGACTATAGGGAATTTTCTAAACCATTACCTATCATGGGTGGATAGTACTCCACAACTATCCTTAGTGGTTTGAGTACTTGACGTGTGCATCTACATAGGTTGACCATGCATAGAAATTTTGTAAACGTGGCATGGGTGTTTCAAGTGCATTGCAGGTGTTTTTCATATCTAATGCATTGAGTATATTATGATTCGGATGACGTAAAGTTCTTTTTCCTTGTTCCAAATACCATGGGTCTAAATTTCCATTGCTGTACCACTTAGACCCCAAAGAGAATATAGAGTCAAGTTGCCTGTGTTTGTTGATATGATTAGCATTTAGCTCCTAATGGGGTTAGTATTTTTAGGAAGAGCCTGAACTGCTTTAACGGGGGGACTTCAGCAGCAAGCTGGGACTTGACTTCGAATTGAGTGGATCTAGTTCATACTTATGGTCACCAAAAGACAATAATCAATGCTCTTCTATTACCAACACTTGCAGTGGGTATCTATTTTTCTGCGAGAGTATAAGGTAGAATACTACAAAGTACTCGTCGCACTAACACCACCACACCTTATGCCCGGGGCATGCAAGGAATTTATCATGGGCATCTAAAGCCGAGTAGTGTGGACTCATGCTTTTCCACCTAACATAACACACACATATACTCACACTAATCGCTGGCTGCATGCCTGCAAGCCTAGCCATCTTGTGCATTGCAATCTATTTATTTTATTTGGGTGAAAGTGCAAACTTTATTGCTCTCCAACTTCTGAAGAAGACTTGATTCCAAAGAAAGAGTTTAACAGAAACAGAAAAGAACATATGCCTAGCAATCTTCCAAAATCAAAGATTTTGAACCATCCTGATCAGGAAATGCTAGAGTAATGTGTGCCATCGATTTCAAAACTTGCCTCGTCCCTCCTTTATTAATGTGTGTTTAATATTGTAAGATAGTGTTTTTCACTGATTGGCAGATACCTTATCGTGATTGATGATTTATGGAAGGCAGAAGCATGGAACATTATCAAATGCTCGTTTGTCGAGAATAATCGTGGTAGCAGAGTTATAACAACCACACGTATTGAGGATGTAGCCAGGGCATCTTCTTCTTCTTCCTCGGACCATGTCTACAAGATCAAGCCTCTTAATGATTCTGACTCAAGGAAGTTATTTCACAGAAGGATTTTTCTTTCAGAAGATGGTTGTCCTGATCATTTAAAAGAACTTAGTGAAAATATTTTAACGAAATGTGGTGGGGTGCCACTGGCAATACTTAGTGTGGCCAGTATTTTGGCTAATCATGAAGAGATTCAATTGATGAAAAACTGGGATAAGATCCATAAGTTTCTAGGCATTCAGCTGGAAAGAAACCCTGCTCTAGAATGGATGGGGCATGTGTTAAGTCTTAGCTACAATGATTTAACTGTGGATCTTAAGACTTGTATGCTTTATCTTGGTATATTTCCAGAAAATTATAAGATAATGAAGGATGATTTGATAAAAAGATGGATAGCTGAGGGCTTTGTTGGTGAAAAATATGGATGTTTCCAGGATGAAGTAGCAGAAAGTTATTTTAACGAGCTCATTAACAGATGTATAATCCAAATATCTGGATTTGATGATTGCGGGGAAGTACTTTCTTGTCAAGTTCATGATGTAATGCTCGATTTTATTTTATCGAAGTCAGCGGAAGAGAACCTCATCACTACACTAAATGATCAGCATAGAACAAAATGCTTCTTTCAGGTTCGTCGGCTATCTGTCCAAGTCAACAGTTCTGATTGTGATCATCTTCTGTCAAATATTATTCTCACACAAGCTAGGTCATTTAACTTTTGGGGGCCTGCTCAATTAATGTGTTCACTCTCAAAATTTCAACTTTTGCGGGTTCTTTATATTGATCTTTTTGTTTCAAACGATGCTCAGTATGATGTATCTAACATAAGCAACTTATTCCAACTGACATATTTGAGGACAAGAGGCATTAAGTGCAAAAACCTGCTACCACAGTTGCAGAAACTACAAAATCTTAGGACATTGGAAATATTTGATGAAGATGAACTAGATATTTTACAGCTGGATATTCGTAAGTCGTCACCGACATTGTGGCATCTGAATGTTCCAGCCCATGTGAGGTTGGTTGGTGGTATTAGCAGAATGACAGCCCTTCGTACCTTAGCTACCGTACCACTCACAGATGTGGAGAATATTAAAGAAATTGGTCACCTGAGCAATCTAAAGGACCTCAAACTGTGCGGTAACTCATCATGCAAGCAAATTACTTATGGTGAACTGCTCACCTCGCTATGCAAGCTTGCCATCTGCAGCCTTCAATCTCTAATCATTCATCCAGAGTACCTATTTGGTTTTGAGGACATTACCCTCTGTTGTGATTTTTTGACTGGTTGGTCCCCACCTCCATGCCATCTCCATAGACTTCATGTGTTGAATTGCCCTTTCTCAATGATTCCGAAGTGGATTTCATTACTTGACAAGCTCAGCAGCTTGAAGATTCAAGTTGTAGCTCTCCCAGGTGATGGTGTTGAGGCTCTAGCCAAGTTGCCATCCCTTCTACACCTTACTTTGTCTGTTCAAGATCATGTCCCCGAGGAAGGTGTTATCATCTACAGCAAAGCGTTTCAAAATCTCAAAGAATTTTGGTTCAAGTATGAGGCGCCATGCCTCACGTTCGAGGCAGGGGCCATGCCCAGGCTCCTGAGCCTTTCTATAGACTGTTACGCACAAAGAGCGCAGCAGGACAATGGCATACTGGCTGGCATTGAGCACCTGGTCAACCTAAAGTCATTCAAGGTTCGTATTTACAACCGGAGCTGTGTTAGTGCTTCATATGCATACTGCAGTAAATCTCAGGAGACACTTGTGGAAGAGGATCGGCAACACAAGCTTGAGATGTGTGACATACACAATCTTCAAGCTGCTCTCAAGAAGGCCATCAACAAGCATCCACGGAAATCTGACATTAGTATTGTCTTTTGGTAAATTTATACGGCCATAAAGTTGGAACCAAAATAGTAAGTTTGGATTCAGTCTTGATCATTTCCTTATTTTTTCCTCGAGATGCAAGTTAAGCATATCACCTTTCAGTTTATATGCCATCACAAACGCTACATCTTACTGCATATTAGAGGCTCAGCAACAAATGTAGCAGACGGATGAAAGTAATTCTTCCTTTTTCTGGATAAATTGTTAAAGTTGTGAAGACTAATTATGTGTTGAAATTGACCACAGACTTGGCATACTATTGGATTGGATAACCTGGCTCAGTTTTCTTGTGTCGATTGTGGTTTGCAGTCTTTGACTTTAAAAAACATGCTTGGAGGGGAGACACAGACACCCTTCCAAGTCTCCAACAGTCTCCATGTTCCAAACATATGCAGAAGGAAGTAGAGCTTTTGTTTTAAAAACAAATGTTTCATTTTTATTTGGGTATCCAAACTTATCTGACCAAATCCAGTATATTACAAACAGATTTTCAGCACTACATATTACCCATGCATTAACTAAGGGATGATCCAGAACGGAGAAAACAAAGCAGTTCCTGGAGAATTAATCAAATAGTCAAATTGGCTAAAGGACACCAAACTTTCCTGACATTTTCTATTTCACACAGATCTTGACTGAACTGGATGACACACAGACACCCCATGTTTGGTTACGAGAAGAGCCTTTGAGAGTACCTAGAGCAGCTTCCTCTGAAGTTGGTGCTCTTGCCACTGGCCGGCCACTGATTGTGAAATCCAAATGTGAGCAACCCGAGTCATCAAACCGTGCCCGTTAGCTGGAAGTATTATCTCAGGCTCATCAACTGTTCAAGTGAGAAGCGTATGGCGCAAGCGAGATGGACTTTGCAAGCATGAGGTTAGAAAACAATTAAGTTGGACCACCTCAATCAAGATGGACTTCACATTTTAAGTTTGTAATTAACAAGCACATTGGTCGTCAACAAGAAAGTTTGTATACAAGCGTAGTATTACAAATTCAGTAGAGTATTCATTTGACCTCATTGGTTCGTGACGTGACGTGATCTCATTTGGATTCCAAACTCCGACGGGCCAACACCTCAGTGTATAAGGGTAGCGACGTGACGTGGCCTCAAATGGATTCCGTACTCATTAACCGCACGTCGTTTGACCTCATTGGTTTTTTTTTTTATAGGGACTTGCTAATTTTCAGTTGATTGAAAGTTCGGGCAACTTTCAGTCACCTCCTTGAGCCATTAAATCTAGATCTAATAGTTTATAATTGTTATATAGATAATCCTATAAAAAAAATTAAAATACAAAGTGACAAATCATTGACTGAAAGCTTTTAGCTGATTGAAAGCTAGAAATATGTTTTTTGTAAGAAAGTTTGTATAGTGTTTTCCTCTGTCGATGTTACCTTGAATCAGGGTTCTCAATTCTCAATAAGGCTAGTCTCAGTAAAACCTTTCATTGCACTATTTTTAAAACATGTTTTTAGATAAGTGATCCAATATTCTTTCATTCTAATAAAAGGTTTCTCATATGGGAATGAAAGAAAACCTTCTCTCTCTTTATAACTATTATATCATGTCAACAAAAAATACATATATGATACAACATTTAATATTTATAAAAGACTCCACTGAAACTGGCCTAATCGCCACTGAGGCCGTGCCTTGGCGGAAGCGGCCCAACGCTCAAAAGAGCCCGTGCAGTGCAAGCACAAGGTCTGTAAGGAGAATCGCCCGCTGACATGTTGCTAACCCGCAAGGGAACGCCACGGATCGGCACTCCTACGGTATACGGATGGGCTTTTGCCCGCGGCTCCACAAGGCGACTAGCCATAGTGGGAGGTTCTCGTCACAAAGCTCGTTACAAGTTGGCAAGACGTGTCACGTGTGTCGTCACATAACTGTAGCAATAAATCTGATACATTAGTTTTAGATCAGATGGCTCAGATTCAATCTAATGCCGGCTATAGTAGCCCTCTGCATTGGCTAGTATAATGCAGACGATTTCAATCCCGCTCGGGGTGGCTATATGCCATACAGTAACAGCTCTAGAAATTGAGAGTTGGATATTCCTGATCCGTCGAGGAAAAAAATGCCATTCAACTTAAAATAGAGAAATCATGTAAAATATTTCTTAAAAGTATTTTTGATCTACGACATCCCAATTTTAATACAAATTGTTCATACTTCGTAGATCTTCAAATTACTTGATAGATTTTGACAAAGCTTTAATTCCAATTACTTCTATTAAGACAATTCTTGCCGACTGGTAGAAGTAATTTCTTCTACATGTATAAAAAATACATGTTTGAAGCAATTACTTCTACCAGAACTCGTGTTTGACGATTTGAGACAATTTGGGCTCGTCAGTTTGGGACTTGGACGGCAGCGTGAGAGCATTGCTAAGAGCAACTCCAATAGCCTAGATAAAACTAATCTTAAATTTTCAGATTGTTACCATTCTCTCAAAAAGAATACCTCCAAAAAAATGGAGTAATCCAAAAGACTTTCTAAACTTTTTAATCTCTATATATTTATAAAACTGACACATCTATATATTTATAAAACCTCCGAAAATCACTTCGTGCCTCTGCGCTGTCAAATAGTCGCGCAAAATTATCTTCTACTTTGTGTCATCGCGTGCATGCACACATGATCATCTTCGGGTCCGTTTGGTTGGAGGTCAAAGGTGGATGGAAGATGGTGACCAACTTTTTATGAGATATGGCAGCCAAGATTCTTGTTTGATTGAATATAAACATGGTCGTCATGTTTTTTGTTTGGTTCATTGAATGAAACATGAATTGTGAATGAGATGATCTCTTCTTAGAATTGGTGAGTTTACCATCCGTTCTTTCATCTCATATCATCTTTTTTTCTCTCTTTTAAATTATGTTCGCTACGAATTAGAAAAAAGATATTTCTTCAGCGAGGAAAACGAACGGACCAGCATATAACCGACAATATAGAACTACAACAGTATAGCCAACAAAAAGAAAACATTTTTTTTTCAAATCTAGTTCCTGCAATTCCTATCAGTTTTTTGCAATTCTAGGAGACGGGCCATGCAAGTCAGAGACCAAGCTGTCCACGGTGGTGCCGTCGCCGGAGCAACGCGGGGACGGGCAGCAAGTACAGTGAAGGAGCAGCATCCCATGGGCAACGACGTGCGAGTGGAGGGGCAAGTGAGCGACACACGGGGTGGAGCAAAGGACGGAGGTGACGGGAGTGCGAGTCGTATGCGGGCGGCCCTCGTCCGGGCAAATCAGTTGGATGAGCTTATCTAATATCTACGAGGAATATTTACTCTAGGTGTCCGTCATATCTAGCTTGATCATAAACCAAACACTAAAAAAATATAGGGCGGTCATCTCTCATCTAGTCTCATTGAGCGAACCAAACACATCTTTCATCCCCAGAAGCAGGCCTGTTCTCTTTTTATTGGTTGTAGGGATGGATAAAAAAATTCGAACATCGTAACTCGACTCGACTCGTATCAATCTTGGCTCGGCTTGATTCAACTTGTTTCATCAACGAGCCGAGCCAAGCTTATAATTTAGCTCGTTAAATTCATGAGCCGAATCGAGCTGACTTGCGAGCAGCTCACGAGCTTTAGTAGACTTACAAAAAGTAAGATTATTAGTGATAAAATATAAAATATTATACTGATATTTAATTATTTTAGTATCTATTTCAAATAGAGTTATATTTATAAGTTATTTTTATTAATTATATACTTATTTAATTATTTTATATTAAAAATTCATTTCACTAGAAACTAATGTTCGAATAATAATGTGCGCCTGGCTCACGAGCCTAACAAGCTAGCTCGAGCCAACTATCGAACCGAGCAGAGCCAAGATTTAAATTTGATTGTCTAATGAGCCAAGTCAATTTTTTAACAAGCTAACATAAACCAAGTCGAGCCGAGTCAGCTCGACATCCACCCCTAGTTGGTTGCTTGGTCGGCTATACAATCCATGATATGGTGTGTTGTCACTTGTCTGAATGTTATTTCACCGATAGATTTTGGAGGAAGAGCACATGTATATTACGTAGATAATAATGATCATGTGGACTCCCAAAATTCATATCAGCAACAGATGAGATAATAATTATTGTAAAATTTTTATTGGATCAGTCCTACCTTCTAAAAGAAGGACTCCTAAACCATGTAGGCTCGTTATTAAATATGCGCACGCACAACAAGCCGAAAAACGACGATCACGAATGGCAGGCATGAAATATTCACCGTCTGTGGAATGCCATTACCAATCAGTAATTCAGAGTTTACATTCGCTTGATTTTCATTGGACTCACAGGACACGTGTTTCTTTCATATTGGCCCTGCACCCTCACCAGAGCCGATTTCGTCTCTCTATGCGGACTTGCTGCAGAGAACCAATTGCTCCCATTTTGAATTTGGGCCTCAATACAAGAAGAGCGCCCCCCACAAAACCTCCATGTTTGGCTAAAAAAAACCTCCATGTGGCCTGCCTAGTACAAGTAGCGCGGCTAAAATAGCTCAAGGCCGAACAACAAAAACCGGTTCGGTCTGATTTTATCAGTCGTATGTGTATACTGTATTAAACCAGTTAATCTAACGATTTTTGGTAACCAGTCAATTTTTATCTATTTCAAAAACCTGTACTTTTCTGATTTACAAATCCTGATTAGAACTATCCCCACACTTTCCTATACTATATTATGATCCTATTTATTTATGATTCTTGAGCCACACTTAGATATGAAAAGTGAGAATTTTCTCGCTTCTTGCTTTTCGACGTAGTACAAAACTGTGAAGTGACAGCCAGCTTAAGTGAGACTAAGCAAGAGAGATGTTCTGCCATCCTGCACCTTTGACAAGATCAGAAGAGAAGCGAATGAGGTCACACATCAGCTAGCACAACGAGCAGTTACATATAAAGAGAGTTTGTAGTAAAGAGATTTGAGTACCTTAGCTGGTTAAAAACTTGGTACAGTCTGAAGTACTTGTTTCTCATGATACTTCAAACAGTGCTAGGTTTAGGAGTGATGGGGCGGAACACATACGTGCAATCGTCTCTTGTACTTTAGTTGTGCTTAATTAAGAAGAGCTCTTTTTTGTCGGAAAAAAAAGAATAAGCAAGACATTTGATGGGATTATCGCTTATTTTCATGCTTATAAGGGAAAACAAACATGACCTGTCCGTTCCCCAAAAGCAGAACCGCATGACTGAATTCTTTATGTATATTAACTAATACTATCAGAATTTTTATAATAGTAAATCAGGGATAGAATTAGTAAAGTAGTAAGGACGTGGTTACCATTAGCGTCCAGTCTAGGACATTGTCAAGAACTACGTCCTGGTATGAACGCTGTTGTCGTCCGCGTCCCTTTCTTCTCAAGCCAGGCGCAATAGCTCACAAAGCCCCTTTCTCATAAAGCTTGATCCAAGCACTAGATCACGGGTCATCTCGTCACTCGTCAGTCATTGCTTATTATTTTCTACGCTGTCTTACGAGAGCCATGCATGGCCCCAACTCAACACAAGCCCATATCATCGCCCCAGACGCGCGGCTATACAGTCGGGGTTGGCACAAAGTTTGATCATCACAGTGGCACACAGCCGTCGTTGTGGCCACTGGCTCGATGCTCGGCTGCTGCCAAGCGCCCAAGCAAGGCTTGGTGCTCCTTGGAACGAAATTTACGGCGGCCAAATCTGCTTCGCTCGAAGTTCCGAATAGTTAAGGACGAAACATGCAAGTTAAAGTTCCAGTAAGTTCTGATAGCGGAAATTCCTCAATGGTTATTAGCTCTGTGTTCAGCACGATGCTCAGCATATTCATTCTCACAATAACATAACAGGAGGCCAGGAGCTCTTCAGAATCTATTAAGGATAGGCATCATGTACAAGAACTCTACAAACTGTGATCAAATTGTTATAAAATGACCTTCCTCGCGCCCCATCCATCTTGGACTCTGCTGTCGACGTGCTGGCAGGGCAGGGAGGGATGACCCTCGGCCGGTGTCGCAGCAGTCGATCGTTGATCGGTGGTCGGGCGGACAGGCCCGTTCCTATCGCCAGTGGGCCAGAAGTTGCAGCAGCGCGTCGGACGGCTTCGGTGTCCCTCCTCACATCGCTCCGCTAGAGCGAGCCGCAAGGAAAACCATGGTGCGTTGCCGCTTCTCGGCCGTGGATTAGAGCAATCGTGAGGAATTGTGCGCTTCTCGTGATTCTTTCTTGCATTTGGCATTTGCTGATTCGTTTATTTCTTTTGATTGGTTCTTGCAGATTGGAGGAAAGGCAAGGATTCACGGAAGGGGCTTGGAGCGGCAGGAATCAAAGTCAATAATCATGAAACATTAGTGAATTTGGTTCGTTCTTCGGGGAGAGAATTTGTTGTTTCTGCACTAACTGTGTTTTTCTAATGCGTTTGTGAGTTTTTGGAATATAATTCTCGAGGGGAGTACATTTTTTTTTTATTTCGGTGAGTTATTTGATGTGGATTTCTGGATAAAGTTTTTTTTATCTAATCCATGGTGTCTTATTCACTTGAATCCTGCAGGGTTCACGTTCCCCAAATTTCGTGAGCAGCCTGTGTCAAGCATACACAGCCGTGGTCGTCCATCTAGCTATCGCCATTACAAATTCCGTTGTTGATGTCGCAGAACTAAGTTGCCTAACCAGCCTACCTGCGACCACCACATATTTTTCTTGGTGTAGCACATCGGCCTCATCCATGATCTCACAACTTCCGTTCTCTCTCCTCCAGTTGTCAGTAACCACTTTAATCACAAATCCACATATGTGTGTTTTGGAGTAAACAGTAAGTCGTGATTAATGGAAATGATGACTATGCGTGTAGATGGACATATATAGTGTCCTCTTTGTATTCCAGAAATATCCTGTGCCAATCCATTTAATTGTTGATCGAGCAGGCTCTATCAACTTATCTGAATATTCTAAAATCTGATTTTCCAGCGTCTCTACTGTTTCACTCAGTTTCTCAATTTCTCAGTTTCATTTAGGAGGTAGGTATGTCTAATTGTCTACTCTAAGTTAGATATCTTATTTTTCTACTGGTTAGCAAATCAATTTCTAGAGTTATGTTCTATTTCATTGTCTGTTAGCAGGTGAACAAGTTGCTTTGAAAGTGCAATTTTTTTAATCTGCACTCACTCTGAGAATGATCCAGTAAAAAATATAATTGTTTGTCTCCTGACTTATAGTAGACTAATTTGACAAATTATGTTGTTTTGCTTGATCATGTGCGCATGAGACTCGAGTAACTTGTTATCATCCATGTGTTCTAGTCTGCTAAGTTTAGTTTCATGTTTTATAGTTTATAGTTGGTTTGGCATTACTGGCTTGCTTATGGGCTAACAACTATCTTCAACTTAGATTCTTTGGTCTTTATGTTCCATGTACATCTAAATGTATTATCTCCCTGTTTAAAGTGCAGAAACAATTTGATGGTTCCGTGCTTATAAATGATCCTTGTTTGTTTTGGGTCTGACTATAAATGGTTCCCTGGTTGTAAATTATAACTTTTTAGGTCTGATGTCAAAAAAATATTTGACAGTGGAATCAGTTTTTTTTTTGACAAGTGACAGCGGAATCGTTATTTGTTATACTATCTAAAGGGCAGACAGATGGATTATAGCAATAGCAAGGCTTGCAGCCACACTTACAGCGATATTCTATCACTATCTTAAAGCTATTTTTTCTTCCATCTATATTAATGGCCTGTGCAAATTGTAGTTTACTCTATTTTTCAGGAGATATTGAACCTCTTGTTATTACAATGAAAGAAGGATAAGTTATGTCACTGCACAGAAGCTTTGTATTTTTCACGCTTATTAATTTGTTAAAGAGATGATCCATAGGCTGATGCATTCCTCGAAGCTAGCTAGGCAGTGTTTTCCCTTTGTCAATTTGGGGAGAGTTGGACTGGCTACTGTTGTTGCAATTTCTCATGTCACATGTCTCTGACTGTGGTCACTATTGTAGCTGTAAACGTGTAAATTATAAGTGCATGATGGTTGAATTCGGGTTTTCTATTGACCATTTAACATGGATTATCATAGTGCTATGTAAATTCCGTCATCCCATGAAGCAAAACAATCGTTTGAGGAGACGGTCGCTACTGCTAAATATTGAGTTGATATATAGATGTGAATCAATTTGATTTGAAATTTTCTATTTATCTTAAGTTTTACTGTTAAGATGCCTTTGAAATCTATTGAAATGCGAGGCGTACAGTTATAATAAAGTAACAGGGGGATAAATTTGTAAACAATTATTACAACTCTACTGACGTTGTGAAGTGTTATTGAAAAAAAATGTTAAAGTTGAAAGTACCGTATATTCAATTTCTTGTTTATGAATCTTTATTAACCATAGAGTAAATTTCACACAACCCCAGATTTTATGGTCCTTTTGTCATAGAACCTCAGATATTTTGCCTCGTATCATATAACCACATGTTTTATGGTTATATCATTTTAGAAAACCCCATCTTCATTAAGAATGAATAAGGAATTTGACATGTTAACTAACTTTTTTGCTTGCATGACACACATATTCCGATTGATTCAATCAACAAACATCGAGTTGTATTCACAACCAATCTATCTTTTGATATAAAAGTTAGATTCATTTCTGAAATTCATATTATTTTTGATAAATGTGAGATTTTATGAAACAATATGACCATAAAATCTGGGTTATAGAGACGAGTCAAAATATCTGGGGTTTTGTGATACAAAGACCATAAAACCTGGGGTCTTATAAAATTTACTCTTAACCATAAGCATGATGGGAAGATTATAAATAAACTCTACTTTAGTACGGAAGCTTAAAAATAAACTCAGTATATATTTAATTATGAAAATATGTAAATTTTTAGTGATAAAATATGCATTACTCAATTTTTTCGTAGCGTTAGCACAGACACTGTACTTTAATAAAATAATCGGACCGCAGGGATCCATCAGTACAACTCACTCTACAGGCTACAGACTGCCCTGCTTTCGTCTCTGCCTCCGGCCTCCATTACGGAAAAAGCCGACACCGGAACGGAAAGAGCGGAGCGGGGGAGCACGACTGCACGACTCGCTCAAGGCTCAAGATCCTGCCTTTTCCGTTGGATTTGACGGCCCGAACTACAGTCCACCGCCCGCGCCGCACAGGCCGTAGCGGCGGTTGAAACCCACTATCGTATATCACACCACGCGCTCCCGTCGTCTAAACGGCTACCCGCGCCGGTGCCCCTCCCATGGAACAGCAGGAGGCGCAGGGACAGGCGGAGGCGGAGCAGGAGGCGTCGATTCCTCCCAGGGTGAGGCTCGTTTCTCTTCCTCTTTCTTCTAATGCGGCCCGATCCAAAGTCCGTCCTTGGGTTTGGGTTTTGGTGGAGATCGAGCTTGACGGCGAATCTTTATGTGCTTTGGGTTTAGATTCTTGATAGATTCGGTGATTGATGGTTTGCTTGCTGGATGCGATGAAGGGTGCAGATATGGAATGTGGTTTCTTTCTGGAAGCGTTTAGTTTGTCAGATTTAGGTTTAGTATGGGTTCTTGATCCGGCTTGGATATGGAATGTGTGGAGTTAATGCCCCACATATTGTTGACGTTTTCACTTTGTTACTTCAATCCCGTGGGAAATGCAGTATGCTTGTCACATTCTGATCCAGTCTTGGGATAAAATTCTGGCAAGAACCTCAGCTTCAGTGAACATTACTTCAAATTTTCCCTTTTGTGTAGCTTCTGATTCTCCAACGAGGCTGCATTTCCGTGGGAAAAGACTAAAAAATTACTTATAATGTAAGATCAAAGTAACTGCGTTTCTGTGGGATCACAGTATAACACAGGTAACTTCAGTATAAAAACAATAGACCTTGTGGGGTCAACAACTCAAATAGATACTCCTCCGATCCTTTTTTGATGTCGCTGGCCAGTTCATTTTACCAACGACAACAATACACGACCGGAGGTAGTACACTTTAAGAATCAATCATTGGAGAGGTTTACCAAGAGAAGAAAGAGGCCCGAAGTAAATCCAAGATGCAAGTTTTAGATTTTGTTTTAAGTTGAGAATCTGGAGAAAATGGGCACCAAGACCCTGTGTAGTTTTGTTCCTAAAAGAATTTGTATTGTTTATGCTTTTCATCTGTCTTACGTGCTCAGTCAGTGTTATGGTTATTCATAATATATCAGTGAAATATGCTATTCATTGTTTCAAAATATTATTGTCCACTTGAAACAAAAGAAATATGTATATCTGAGGAACGCGACATTACTTGCAGGAAAATGATGAGGATAGGGATCTGAAGCTGTCATCTCGTGTAGGTGTTACATTTCAGGGTTTATTTATTTTTTAACATTTTCTTTCTTTACTTCACCAGTCCTAAAAAATAATCTGCTTTCCTCTTTAAATTTTTCTTGTGCTTACAGGTGGTTTCGCTGTTATTTAGTGGTGACACGAGTCCAGCACAGACCTTTGAGAAATGGCTGTCGCTAGTACGTAAACGAAGTGGAGCATTCCGTCCATCAGGATTCCCTCGTAGGAATTCGAGGATTGAAGTCATGCCAAGTGGGAGTTTTTCGCTGTTTAGTAGTGGAGACTTAAGGTTAGTCAATGAAATCCATCTATATTCTTGTATCATTTAATAAATCATTTTTGTGGCAGTTAATTGATCACCTTTACTGGCATTATGCCAAAATCGGTGTATTTTCATTAGGAAAAAGCAATATCATAAGAACCTTTTGATGTTAACATTTTATCTATTTTCGAGCATACTGCATTTGAACTGTGATGCCTATCTTTTTACCTGGTAAACAGGATTGTACCTTATTTAGTTTTCTACATGCTTGCCTTACTTACCTAGAAAATAATTTATTGAATCTGTTTCCATCTCAGCACATTGGATCCTCTAGTGTTCCTTTTTTTTTTTTAGTTTTATGATTCTTTAACTTTCTTCTATATTGAGATAATAAAATATACCTCTGAAACAAAGTGGTAGATTTTTTGTGATATGTGTATGTATGTTTTCTTTAATTTCACATGATGTGTAAGCTTCTAGCTTTGGAAGCATCCTAATGCTAATGTTATGATTGTTTTTTACTGTTTCCTTCTGTAGTGACCAACTAGTTAGAACAGAGTCAACACGCAAAGAAGAAATTCCATTGATATTTGATCAGCCTCCTGAAATAAGCTTGTGGGAGAGACTTGGGAATGCTGCTTCTCTAGACATTGAATCATCTGACTTTTCATGGAATATGCTTTCATCTCTGCACCATACCGAACACGGCAGTAGTTCAGAACACTCTGAAGATGAAACAAATAAAGCCCTTGAGGTTAGTTGGGTCCTGTTTCTTTCAACAATTTTAGTAGTAGAAAAACAATCAAATGCTTTCATACCAGTCCTGACTGTGTCTGAGCTAATTTGCATTTCAAGTTCATGACAGATTAACAAATCATAGATTGATTGTGAAAGATCATACTCTATTCCAAAGTGTTCCATATATTGGCATCATCTTTATTGACCTGAGGGTTTGATCGCCTTTTTTCTTCTTGTCTTTACAGGTGACTGTTAACTCTGGCGGTGTTGTATTTTTTGCTCTATTTAATTCTCCAGGTCACAGTGGACTTCCCAAAGAAGCTGCTGCTGTCATAAAGTTTGCATCATCAAAGATGGCTACACAGGCAGAACTTTTGGGTTATGAATTCGCAAGATTGCTTAGAGTCAAGACGCCTCAGGTACTTCAGAACTTCAAGTGCTATACACTTAAACATTTAATTAGAAACATACAGCTTCTTACATCTCTCCAAACAATTGCAGGCCAGAATAGTTCATAATTCTTCCCAGGAGTGGCAGCATATCAGACATGCTGCAGAAAATGCTCGAGCAGTAGCAATTTCCAGTAATGATGAAGTTGGCGAGATGACTTGCTCAGAGTTGTTGGAAGCTCTTGAGCTAAGCCGTTGTCTTTTTTTAATGAGGTACTGCTACTAGTGCAGTGACAATTGTTTTCATTTCTCTTACGTACTGCAGCTGTAAATTGTTCCTTCTGCCTTGGCAGTTATATTCATGGCTCTCCATTGCTTGAGAATTCGAAGGCATTCAATTCAGTAGAAGCTGCTTGCATCACTGCATCATCCCTAGGAAGAGTTTTGATGCTTGATCTGATACTTCGGAATGAGGACAGACTTCCGTGCCGTCAACTTGGTTGGCGTGGCAATCCTGCAAACCTGATGATTTCAGATAGGTTGTCGTCTCCCAGTGTGGACACATTGGAAGATTCTGAGGGCACTACAGGTAGTCCCAATCAACAGATTACTAAAATTTTCCGTAGAGAGCAGCAGTCTCACTCTGCAAATGGAAGATTTGATTCTCGGGGATTGGATGTCATGTCACCAAAAGTAGAATCATTAAGAAATGAAAGACTAGATGCAAAACGTATAAATGACAATTTTCATGTTGTAGCAATCGACACTGGGGTGCCCCGTCGCCCCCCTACAGGGCGACGTGTTAAAGACCATGAACGGTATCCCAAAGTTGTTGAGCTCATCATGAATAACTCGGACTACTGCTCGAATATATTGTATGAGATTTCAAACGGTAAGCTTGGGCATCCAGGACCAGATGATGTTGCCTCCATAGATTCTTCTTGCTCCCTTTCTGATGAAGAAAATGCGGTGGTGATTCACGAATTTCGAGGATCATTTCGTGCAGCCCTGAGGGATCTGGAGGGGTTCCATCTATTCCTCCTCCAACTATACCAGAAACTGGATGGTGTTTTGCGAATTTTTTGGTCCATAATTTCTAAAAGTTCTGAAGAATATGAGAACAATGATGTTCCTATGTCGGATTTTCCGTCGCCGGGTGGTGGCAACAGTACTCCTTGCCCTCCTAGTAGTAAGCAAATGAACAATGAATTGCATGGAGATTCTGATATGCTGAAATCTGCAACAAAGTCATCTTCTGCGGGAACCCGTGGAAGCTCAGATTCAGTGTCTCCCATGTCCAGGGACAGTTGGAGCAACAAGTATATCAAGGGGAGTGCAGAGGCTCCCCGAAGTTTAAGAATGACCTTGAAGCTGCGTGATTTATACAAGAACCCAAAGGTAAGAATCTAGTTTCCCAAAGCAAGAGTTGTTTTATGTTTCAATAAACATAGGAAATCTTGATTTCAGGTTGTTTATCTTGTTTTTACAATAATTTTTATTAGTTCTAGTTAGTTTCCATTATATATTTACAAAAGATGTTTTAAACTAACTAAAATTGGAATGCACAAGTGTTTCTCAAAGACAATGCCTGATTGATTAATGTTATAAAATTTTCATGCCTTCGATTAATTCCTAAAGTTTCTGTGTGCAAATACCTTTCTTTTTCTGCTATGAGTTAGACTTCTTTGGAAACTAAAATTGCTTCCGTATTTGAGTATTAAGTATTATTTTGGTGCAACAGGTTGATCCTGAAACACTCAAAGAGATTGAACAATGGAATGAAGCACTTAAGATCGACGTGATCAAATTTTGTCAAGAGAACAATTTTCATTCTGGTTTTTTTGATGGAACTGAAAGCAACATGGTTGCTGATGCATATGAACTGAAGGTGGGTTGCAAGAATGTGCCTGGACTTGTTAACTCCTTTTCAATGGAGCAAATTACTTATTTCCCCCTATTCTACAACTTAATCCCTTATTTGTCTCTGACAAGTTCAAGTTCCTGCACATACCCAAAATTTGAAACTCTATCCCTTATTTGCCCTTTTTTCTGTCACTGCTGTCATTTTTTGCTTTATGGACAAATTTACCCTTAGAGACATGTCCCTTATTTGCTCCTAAAACTGAACAGTCAATAAGGTAATCCTTCTTTGCCTATTTTCATTCAGATTAATTAATGGACAACTATGTCAGTTTGATATTATTATAGTAATAAGTACTGGGTATGATTGTGACAGCGCTTACTTTTTCACATCCATAATACCATTAGAAATACACCATTTTATCAAAATAAGAGGTGCAAAATCTGTCTTAACAACCATCCACACAGTATTACATTCTGTCCATAAAAAAAAGTTTTGGGTGAAAAGAGAAACCAAATACAATTCAATTAGTACTTTGGAACCGTTCTTCTGGTGTGCACGGACCGATAGCTGCTCTTGCTGGGGGCACACCGGCCGCCATGGCCCTCGCGAGGAAGAGACGGTGAGCCCGACGGAGCCATGGAGACGGCGAGGAAGATCCATGGCGGCCTTGCTTGGACGTCACGTGGGACGAGGAGCCGTGGGATTGAGAGTACGAGACGATCCAGGTGGATTGAGCGGAGGAGAGGGCCAGGGCTGGGTGTTGGCGCCGCCAAGGGCACTGCTCGTGTCGCCTGTTTTACCTTTCTTTTTTCCATTTTTTCCCTATGTGTGGTACTGGTTGTAATAGCAATGACTAAAAGAGAGGGTAATCTGGGCATTTGTAAAATTTTAATGGAGTCCAACCGGAAAATAGCTCGTCAATGATAGTTTTGGGTATAAACTGCAACTTGAATTTGTCAGGGACAAATAAGGGATGAAGTTATAGAGCAGGAGGAAATAAGCAATGTTTTTAAAGCGCTAAGCGCTGAATGATCGCCAGTCCACCGTTCAGCCGCCTAGTCGAGCTGAGCGGACGACTAGGGGTGATTAGGCGGCTGAACGATGGACTCTAGGCGTCCTAGTTATCCAGACCTCCCAGCTCTAGGCGATATATACATATATATATATATATATATATATATATACATATATATATATATATATATATATACACACACACACACACAGACTTATATAATAGTATTTCTTAAGCAAATTTCAGTTGAAAAAACACATAGAAGTGTTGGCTGATCTCTCTTGGTTGACCAGCTGGCAGCTGCACCACCTGCAACCAAGATCTCTCTTCACTTGCCAATTTATAACCGGACCTCCCTAAACCTAATCAAATCCTGGCCCCACTTGCCAATTTCAAACTAATCGTGCACGTTCAAATCGCACGCCTAGGCGCGCCCAATCGTCCGCTAAACGGACGTCCAGAATTCTGGGCAGGCAGATCGCTTCGGTGAGCCTGAACAGGCTCAGCCGAGCGTTTTCTCGCCTAAGCGACGCCTAGGCGCGCCTAATCGGATGCTCAGAAAACAGAGGAAATAAGTAATTTGCCTTTTCAATGGAGCTAATGTTCCTGCTAATAAATTACTTGCAGGTACGCCTTGAGCACATCATTGAAAGGGTAGCCTTGATATCAGATGCTGCAAATACGGAGCGGCCTTCACTTGTTATCAACAACTTATTCATAGGTGGGGCTCTCGCTGCAAGGTCTAAGTACACCCTGCAGCATTTGGGCATTACCCATGTACTATGTTTGTGTTCGAATGAGATTGGTCAATCTGATTCCCAGTTTCCTGATCTTTTTGAATACAAGAACTTTTCAGTAAGGGCATCGATCTCTATTATGTCACAATATTTATATAGTTCATAGTTGATTGTAAATTTTTGTCTTTTTCAGATTAATGATGATGATGATGCAAACATCAGTGATCTGTTCGAGGCGGCATCTGAATTTATTGATCATGTAGATCGTGCTGAAGGTAAGGTTCTGGTTCATTGCTTTGAGGGGAAAAGTCGGAGCGCCACAGTTGTCCTTGCCTACCTGATGCTCAGAAAGTAAGAATCATAACTAGTCCATTTTCAAGTGAATTACATGATGATTTCCAACCTTACCATTTGCATGATGTTGTTCCTTTTAGGGGCTACACTCTTGCAAAAGCCTGGAACTTGTTGAAGAAAGTGCACCGTCGAGCACAACCAAACGATGGTTTTGCTAAGGCTCTTCTGGCCCTTGATAAGAGGCTGCACGGTAAGGTGTCAATGGACTGGCAGCACAAGCGGCCAGAGATGAAGGTGTGCCCGATCTGTAGTAAAAATGTCGGGTTGAGCACGAGCTCACTCAAGCTGCACCTACAAAAGGCACACAAGAGGCTATCTGCAGGCAGCGTTGATAGCGCCATGACTATGGAAATCCAAAAGACCATCGAGTCGCTCCGGATCAGCCGTGGTGGGAGCTTGAGCCCTTCTCAGAAGCTGACCAAGGCTTTTGCAGATGAGCCAAGCCTCTGATATGTTGTATTGTATTGTTACCGAGACAATGTACAAAATAATCACTATTACCGAGCACACTGAACAGACTGAACTTAACGGGGTTAGGATGAGTTTAGGATTACTTAGGGTAGTTCACACGTATAAAATAATCACATGTGGTTAGGTGGATGCAGACACAGTACCGGTGAATAAAATCACTATTGTATTTGTATTACGCAATATCAGAGATCAGAAGTTACAAAGACAAATTACCTATGGGCATCTTTGCAGTGACATGTGAATGGGTGTCTTTTGTATGTGAAATTGAGAATGCAGACAGAAAGGTTCTTGATGAAACTGCAAACATTACCAAAATAACTGAAAAGTATATCACATAGTTTGAGTAACTCGACCTGTTTTTGGACTTAAAAGAAAAAAACACGACCTGTTGCAACATACGATTGCATCAGTATAATAAATTATAAAATACCCCAACTAACCACAAACGCCAGATGCGACGGTCTTAATTAACGTTTACCGGTCAGTTTCGATTCATGGCTGACTCTTAGCATTTCAACGTGCTAGCCATGCGTGGCAATTCGGTACTCCTAAATTTAGATAAAAAGCACCAGCTTATTGCTTAATTTAGCCCACTCGAGCGACATATATGGAAATCGGCCAGGAGCAAAAACAACAAAATTGTCAAAATGGATTCCGGAATGTCCCACGCCGCGGTCCTCGGCGCCATGCTCTCCCTTCTCCTCGTCGCCATCGCCGACGCAGCATCGCCGGCAAGCTCTGCTGCGAAGGCGCCCGCGGCCGCGCCGTCGACCAAGTACTCGGTCCAGGAGGCGTGCAAGCACACGGCGGGTCACTACGAGCTCTGCGTAGCGACGCTGTCGTCCGGGTCCAAGACGGCCGACACGGCGCCGGGGCTGGCCCGGGTGGCTATCCTGGCGGCACAGCAGAACGCGTCGGAGACGGCAGCCTTCCTCTCGAGCATTTACGACGATAGCAACCTCGAGAACAAGACGGCGGAGCTGCAGCAATGCCTCGAAGACTGCGGCGAGAGGTACATTTATATATATGTATGCCGTGTGTGTGTCGTTGCCGCCGGCCATGGCTTTGAATCTGTGATGGATGAGAATAATTGCTGTAGGTATGAGGCGGCGGTTGAGCAACTAACGGACGCAACGACGGCGGTGGACACGGGCGCGTACAGCGAGTCGGAGGCGCTGGTGGCGGCGAGCCAGGCGGAGGTGAAGCTGTGCCAGAGAGGGTGCCAGGCCGTGCCGGACCACCGCAATGTCCTCACCACGCGCAACCGCGAGGTGGACCAGCTCTGCAGCATCGCGCTTGCCATCACCAAGCTACGTTGAGAACTTGAGATCAACACTGATCGACCATCGATCGGCCGCTGCTTTCTTCCGTTGAGGGGTTCATGTGGGAGAATCCTCGAAATGATTATCGTTTGGGGTGCTCAATAGGATCTGGAGCATGATGTAAATTAATTTTCGTGTAAACAAGGATCTCAATCTGGACATTTTTTGTCACCGGCGTCGTATCATCTGTTCATCTCTGTACTATACCCATACTTAAGTGAATTGCATAACTTTCTCTAGGGAGAAATATTAAATTTGGAACTGTCTCTTTTGAGAAATAACAATTTATAGTATGAGTAAAATACGCCGCAGTTCCTTAAACTATTTAGGAATCATCATCTAGATTCACAAACTCTCAAAGTGGCCATATAGGTCCTTCAACTATTTAGGAATGATAGATCCATGATCAATTTATTTTGTGTCATCTAGGTCCTCACCGTCGTGGTCCATCAGTTCTCCAAATACAACGCCACCTTCGAACCGCTCTCTATGCACGATGTCACCATTGTACAACCATCTTATAAGCGAGCACTGTCCAGATGCCAACTTACAGAAGGTGCGCTCTGCCCGTCGGGACCTCATTCTACCCGTCGTGGCCTCGCTCTCCCCATTGAGGTTTACGGGAATTCCCGTCTGCCTGAGGTGACGACGGCGACGTGACACGTGTGAAGGACACCATGCACGAAAGGCAGACCATCATTACGGGTATCGGACAAGCCATCTTTGTGGTTAACAAGTAATGAGCGTGGAAAGATGAAGTCACGATAGGAATAACGAGGCCAAATGGATACACTCGCAATCAATTAAATTTGGAACTGTCTATTTTGAGAAATAACAATTTATAGTAAATACACTCGCAATTCTATAAACACACGCATGCACAGGGTACCCTACAAAGATGGTTTGATCTTATAATTTACAAACCACCCTATTTGTTCCATGATCTATAGGTCTACTGGAGCTACCCACTTCGATCAATTAGCCAAAGTCATCATAGTTGTCTTGTTGGTCGACGAAAACATCATCTCCGACCGAAATATAATTAATTATAAATGCAATTCATGCTAAATTTGACAATTGAACCTGAGTAGGTTAGTTTCATTGTAAAGAACAAAACCAACTGAGCTATGGTGTTCTTTATTATTCTTGTTTTGTGTAAGAGGTATCTATCATCTTTTGCAACAATCTCTTTATTAATAAAAAGAAATGAGACTTTCACCACAGTGACTAGAAAAATAGAGAAATAGGTTAGAAATTCTCACAAAAAAGCAAAACATCCTGCCCTTGATTACCTCCCCAAATAAGCTACAAAATAGATCTGGCCTTTAATCTAGATGCACGTACAGTTCTCACTTTCCACCATTTTTGGCACCCCTCATGAACCCGTCCAGCCCTTTATATAAAAAACAATGTAACCCACGCGAGCGCCGATCAGTCAACAAAAACCTACCGCTAGGGTTTTCTTTTCCTCTGGAGATGGCAACACTCATGGAGTCAACTACAATCACACCACCTGATCTACGTCCGGGCTACCTATCTAGGGATTAGGGGGCTTCGATCACTTAACTGAGATCTCCCATCCCTGTGTACACCGTACGCGGGGCACTTGGAGATCCGATGGCGATAGGAGGGGAAAACATGGGAGGCGAGGAAGCTGGCGCGGAGATGACTTTGGAGGAGAGACTAGCGAATCTTGATCTGGTAGGAGAGGAACAGGAAGGGCTCGACTTCTCAAAAGAGATTGAAGGATTAGTGAACGAGGTTCGTTGGCTGGCCCTGTTTAGGGTTCATACATCCAAGATTTTTAACCATGCCATGCTGCTCAGTGCCATGTGCATTGCATGGAGTGTAGCAAAGGGTGATAGAGGGAGGGCCAATCTTTTCTTGGTCTAGTTCTAGTGCTTGGGCGACTGGACGAGGGTGATAGAGGGAGGGCCATGGCTCTCTCGTGGTGCTCCGGTGGTACTGGAGGAATATGGTGGCTTCAGCAATATCCATGATTATAAGCTGAATATGATCCCAGCATGGACCCGGATTCAGGGGATCCTAGAAGGGTTAATGAAGAAGAGAGATTTAGCCGAGCAAGTTGCAAAAAAAAAGGTGGGGAAACCACCAATACAGTGGTTGTTGATGAGGGAAGAATCAACCCAATGTCTTATCTGAGGGCTAGGGTGTTCATGGAGTTGGAGAAACCATTGGTCTGTGCACGATTACTTTAAAGGATACAAGGAAGTACTTAGTGCAGTATGAGAAGCTGCCCATATTTTTGCATGTATGTGGAATTATGGGCCATGAACTGCTGGAGTGTGGTGAACTGGTGATGGTGTGCATGATGTATCGAAGTGTGGCTGGGGGGATTGACTAATGGTGAAATTCCCTCCCTCGGGTGGAACCCGTGTCCCTAACAGGGCGGGGGGGGGGGCATGAGTGGTCGGGGAAGAGGAAGAGGTCAGGGACCAAAAGCATGACTACGAGATGGAAGATGCAGTGGAGGAGGAGGAGGATCAGGAGGATTTTGCAGATGAATCTGTACCCCAGAAGAGAGGATGGGGCACTAGTCAAACTCGGGGCCATGTCGCCTCGATTGTTTGTCTCCTTGAGAATGGCAAGTTTGAGATAAGCCCCTTGAAGGTGTAGGATAAGAAGAGGCAGAGTAAGGAGGAGGGAGACTCTAATGTTGCGAACCAACTTGATTTATCGGCGTCTCCGAGGAGGAGGGTCACCGGGAGCAATGAAAATATTAGCTTGGAACTATCGGGGGCTTGGGAGCACCCCGGCAGTTCGTGCGCTTCTGGATATCCAGAAGCGGGTGTCACCGGATGTGGTTTTTCTGTCTGAATCACATCAAAATAAAGCTAAGGTAGAGAAAGTAAAAAAGAAGAGCGAGTTTTGATCATTCTCTAATTCATGAAAGCAATGGTCGGAGTGGGGGGCCTTCTTCTCCTTTGGAGGAAGGAGGTCAAAGTTCAAGCAAAGGAGGTGACGCGTACTACATTGATATAACAATCAATGATGAGATGGAGTAGAGATGGTACTACATTGGTGTAACAATCAATGACACAGACTCTTTTCCCAGAAGATAAGTTGATAAATGAGTCCATGACAAAGTCCGATCATCAGCCTTTGCTAGTGGAGACGAAGCCAGGAGTACTCACACATGATGCGTAAATGGCCAAGTGATTTTAGGCACGCTGGCTAAAGGAAGAAATGGTGGAAGAAGTAGTAAAACTCACATGGGCGCGAGGTGAGGGTCCCACCTTCATGCATGTTGGGTTTAGTCCCACATCGGATATTGATGATGGGGGAGCCCAACTTATAAGGTGAAGGGAACCTCACCTATCAGGCTAGTCTTTTGGGTTGAGGTGTCTCAGGACCTTGGTTGGGGCTCTAGTTAGGTCGACCTGGGCTGGCGGCAGGGGCTCGTGTGTTGGACGAGCCGAGCCGCACTCTAACAAGTGGTATCAGAGCCATGGTCGGAAACCTAAAACATCTCATGGGCCTCACACGGATATCGGACCATCGGATTGGGTCTCCCGGGCCACACAGTTATCGGGCTGTCGGAGGGGTGTCCACCCGGGTGTGAAGGGGAGATGGGGCCACCCGATGTATGATGGGGGAGTTGGGTTTAGTCCCACATGGGATATTGATGATGGGGGAGCCCAACATATAAGGTGGAGGAAACCTCACCTATCAGGCTAGTCTTTTGGGTTGAGGTGTCTCAGGACCTTGGTTGGGGCTCCAGTTAGGTCGACCTGGGCTGGCGGCAGGGGCTCGTGTGTTGGACGAGCTGAGTCGCACTCTAACAAGTGGTATCAGAGCCATGGTCGGAACCCTGGAACATCTCATGGTCTCACACGGATATCGGACCGTCGGATTGGGTCTCCCGGGCCACACGGTTATCAGACCGTCGGAGGGGTGTCCACCCGGGTGTGAAGGGGAGATGGGGCCACCCGATGTGTGATGGGGGAGATTGTTGGGTTTAGTCCCACATCGGATATTGATGATGGGGGAGCCCAACTTATAAGGTGGAGGGAACCTCACCTATCAGGCTAGTCTTTTGGGTTAAGGTGTCTCAGGACCTTGGTTGGGGCTCTAGTTAGGTCGACCTGGGCTGGCGGCAAGGGCTCGTGTGTTGGACGAGCCGAGCCGCACTCTAACAATGCAAAAGGTGGCAGCGGTGCATGCATCGCTGCATGCCTGGGATCGCGAGGTGCTGAAATCTCTGAAGAGCATATTGCGGAATTTCTAGCATGAGCTAGAGAAGGTGAGGCACAATATAGTGTCATACACCAGCCTAGCTACCCAAAAAGAGCTCTTGTTGAAAATAGAATTATTATTGGAGCAGGAGGAGATAATTTGGTCCCAACGAGCCTAAGCAAACTACCTAAAACATGGTGACCGAAATACTAATTTCTTCCACAACTTTGCTACTAGCAGGAGAAGGAAAAATATGATCAAATATTTAGTAGATGGCCAAGGAGTGAAAAAGGAGGACAAGAGGGAGATGTCTGGTATAGTGCAGGAGTACTTTATGAACCTGTTCACATCAGAGATCCAGGAAGTGGACGAGGCAATATTGGCGGATGTGCATAGGAGAGTTACAGGTGAGATGAACACATCGCTATTGGCTCCGTATACTACAGAGGAGGTGAAGCAAGCTTTGTTTAGTATTGGGGATCTAAAAGCACCTGGTCCAGATGGGCTCCATGCAGTTTTCTATAAAAGATTTTGACCTATGCTTGGGGACGAATTGGTGGGGGAAGTTCTGCAAGCGGTGAACTCAATGATTATTCTAGAGGGGTGGAACAATACGATGATTGTTTTGATTCTGAAGACGGAACACCCGGAAAAGGTATCTAAATTTCAGCCTACTAGTCTTTGTAATGTTGTGTACAAAGTTATTTCGAAGATGCTAGCAAATCGGCTTAAGAATACTTTGCCATAAATTATTAGCAATCATCAAAGTGCATTTGTTCTAGGGAGATTAATTACAGATAACATTTTACTTTATTACAAGTGCATCTATGCCATTAAGAGAAAGAAAGGAAGGAGGGGTCTTTGTGCACTGAAATTAGATATGCATAAGGCTTATGACAGAGTTGAATGGGGCTATCTAGAACGCATCATGTAGAAGTTGGGATTCGACAGGAGATGGGTACAAGCCATAATGGAATGTGTGAAGTCAGTAAATTATAATGTCAGATTCAATTCTATGGAGACTGAAGTGTTCACACCAACGAGGGGATTGAGATAGGGAGATCCTTTGTCCCCGTACCTATTTCTCCTTGTCACTGAGGGTCTTTCTAGTATGTTGCGAGGTGCTGAGGAAAGATTGAAGATCGAAGGAATAAAGGTGTGCAGGGATGCGCTCATTGTTTCACATTTCCTGTTCACTGATGACTCTCTCATTCTTATGCATGCAGATAGGAGGAACATGAAATCTGAGGGCAATTCTTGATAGATATTGTGCAAATTTGGGAAAAAAACTCAATGCGGCAAAATCAAGCATATATTCAGTGGCATCACACATGTAGATTGCAAGGCTGAGGTTTGTGAAGCTTTGAATGTGTTGATAGAATCTTTGAGTGACAGGTACCTGGGCCTACCGGCTTTGGTTGGGGTAGATAAGAGCGACTACTTCAAACATCTGGTGGACTGAGTCCGAGCTAGGATTAGCGGATGGAAGGAGAAAATGCTTAGTATAGGAGGGAAGGAAGTGCTGATCAAGTCCATTGCTCAAGCTATGCCGGTGTATGCGATGATTGTGTTTAAAGTTCCTCAAAACATTTACAAAGGAATACCAAACGGCATTGCGCAATTCTGGTGGGGTGATGACGATGAACATAGGAGAATGCACTGGAAAGCTTGGTGGAAGTTATGCATACCTAAGGGCCGCAATGGTATGGGGTTCAGGGACTTGCAAAGTTTTAATATAGCGATGCTAGATAAACAAGTCTGGAGATTGATAAGTGAGCCTGACTCACTTTGTGCAAGAGTTCTATGGGCAAAATACTATCTAGATGGAAAATTACTGGAAGCTCAATCAAAGAAGGGAAGTTCATTCACCTGGCAGAGCATCTTGTTGGGTCTCGAGTGTTTCAAAAGAGGTTATGTTTGGTGAGTGGGAGATGGATCTCAAATCAATATATGGGAGAAGAATTGGGACCTTCTAGCCACAATCTCAAGATTCTCACGCCAAGAGGGCACAACATTTTCATAATTTTACAATGGTGAATGAGCTTATCAATCCAGTAGATGAGATGTTGGATGAAGAGATCAATGTTCTGGCCTATCAATGCAAATAGGATCCTTCGAATTCCAATCATGGCAGGAAGGCATGATCTGGTAGCATGGCATCATAATAGGAATGAAATATTTTCTGTTCGGTCAGCTTACCATGAACAATGGGAGTTTAGATATGGGGAAAAATAAAACTTGATTGACCAAGGTACGGGAGAAGGATATGGTCAGATTTGGAGGAAATTATAGCAACTTAAAGTACCAGCCAAGATAAAGATTTTTGGGTGGCGGGCTCTCCAAGGTATGATCCCTTGTCGAGGCATCTTGGCTAATAGACACATAGGAAGTATTGGAGGTTGTCCAATATGCTTAACATGATGTGAAAGAAGAATGGATTGCGATGGGAGTCTGGTCTGATTGAAGGAATGTTACAAGAAGATCGGTCAAGGTCGGTCATCCTGGTGGAGATTATAAGACGGGGGAGCACTATCCCCACCCTCGATGTGGGATTTGCTGAATTAGTGCTGACAGGAGGGTGGTATGTATGGTGGGAAAGAAGACAAGTAGTCCACAGAGAGAGTGTACAACAACCATCAAGATCAAGTGTCTTGATACTGGCTTTGACACAAAACTACAAGGAAAGCATGCAGGGATGGCGGAAATCGCCGGAAGGAAAGCTCCTGAGTAATGTAGATGCAGGCTTCTGCAAAGACCGGGGATGTGGTAGCACGAGTGCCATCATACGAAACTCAAATGGAGGGTTCATAGCAGCAGCACATTGATTCCTACCGTATGCTTTGGACATTCCAGTGGCTGAAGCTTGTGCATTGAGGGAAGGTTTAGACCTGGTAAAGCTCATAGGGTGCTACCGATTCATAATACAGACCGACTGTATGGCAGTGGTGGAAACAATCAAAGAGGGGGGTTTCTCAGCAACTGCTGCTGCGAGAGTTTATGAGGAATGCTTCAGAGAATGGAGGGATCTTGCGGAGGCAACAATAGAATATTGCCATAGAGAGGCAAATGATGTAGCTCACTTACTAGCCAAGGGCCAATTCCGTATATGCCATTGCAAAGTTTATAAATTCCAAATCTGCCATCACAAAATCACTTATCCTACACATGTCATTGTGATGCAAAATTTATTTCATTTATGCCATCTATGTCATTAAACTGCTAACTGTTTTAAAAAATGACTAATCTATCCCTGACTTACTAATTGTGGTCATTATTTATACTAATTAATTATGGCAACATTAGTGCGTGGCCGGGCAGACGTCTGGAGCAAATGTGTGCAGCGGCTGGACCAGAGCACGACGAGAGCGAGTGGCAGCCAAGCCAAGTGCAGGGCGCGACATCCATGCTGGCCCGAGCCGAGCACGAGGTGCGGCGGCCAGCAGGGGCGAAGCGCGAGTGGCATGGCCAGCTCGGGTGTGACGGCCAGCCGTCGTGAGTGTGAGGTGCGGCAGTTGGCTGTAGCGAGCGCGTGTGGTGTGACGAGGTCAGGGCGCAACGGTCGGAGCGACGAGGCGAGCCACATCAAAAGCCGGAGCTAGAGATAGGTAGCCATGGCAGAGAGAACAGAGGAGGAAGAAGGAAGAAGGCGGCATGGGCATTTTTGTCTTTTCACATGCTTGACCAGTCAACAATGGCATATAAGAAATAAAAATTACATTTGGATGGTATATATGGGATAAACCATTTTGCGATGATATATTTAAGATTAGGTCAATTTGCAGTGGCCATTGGAGGGATTATCTCACTAGCCAAAGTAGCTTTAAACTCCCAAACATCTTGTAATTGGATAGATGAGCTCCCAAACTTCATTGAAGCGGGATTGGCAAATGATATAACACTTTTATCAAATGAATAGAATGGCCAATCGGTTTTACCTAAAAAAATGTAACCCATGCACTGTTGGATAAATTAGCACTTTTAGTTTTATATTAATCTAGAAATAAACCATAAACATGACTAATAGATTACATGGTGAATTAGACAAGTCTACGCAAGATCTAGATAGGTCTATAAAGGCAGACAAAAGCACAACATCTACCATACTAGCAACATCTATCATAGATAAACAGATCACAATAGCCAGTATGGAAGACATGATTTGAGATGAGAGTACGTACGTTTCCTTCTGGACTGGGTAGATGAGGCAGTGACAACATGCAACACCATCACGTTGCTGGCGACGACGGGAGAGACTGACTCAACGTCGAAGAAGACGAGCTGTGGCGATAAGCTTGACGAAGACGAGGAAGCGATCGAGCAGTCGCGCAGAGCATTTCCCAAAACCTTATTCACCCTCTCCCGGTGTAGGATCGTAGAGGACAACGATTTCGGAGACCTGCTCTCCTGTTCGCCGGTGCATGTCGACGATCAGGATGGAGAAGTCTTGGTGGCGCAACAGTAGCAAGAGGTAAAACCCTAGGCAATTGCGTGATTTAATTTACGGCGGTACCCATACATATTTATAGGGAGGAACCACTAGGGTTGGGTGTCCCGCAACCGAGTCTATTTCCATATTGATATGTCAGAATATATGGAATGCGCAGTAAAAAGAAAGTGCAAAAGGAAGCCGCGCCCCCGCAAGGCAAGGGACCGGATTTCGGCGGACCATTCATACAGGTGATGCGCGGCCGTTGCCCATCGCACACGCCCTGCCCCGCCTGGCCCAGCGAGGCGAGGCGAGCGAGTGCACGCGTGTGTTCTTCCTTTCTCCCATCCACACACTTGCAAGAGTTGCTAGAGCAACCAACTTATAAGTTGGACTCCCTCCATCTCTACTAGCAATGTGGGACTAAACCTTTGCACTCCCACCACTTATGAATGGGTCTTTGAGATTTTCTAGGAATTATTGTGAATATTAATGGGCCAAGCCCACAAAATTCCGGCAATACCCCACTAGATCTCAAAGTCCTAGCTAGACTTTTCCTCACCTCACTGTTGTTTAATATACCATTGTTATCAGTGAAGACTGTTAAGTTAAACTTCCACCTAGAACAATAAGCTACAGTCATTCACAACTTGAACAATGGACTACACCTTGAATTGTAGGTTTTGTGCAAATAAGTTTCACTTACTATCATAACTGATACTAGACCTCTAGTAGGCTTCTTCGCGGGTGGAGCATATCGGTCATACTCCCTTGGTCTTTCATGAGCTTAATAGAGATCACACAAATCTCACATATTGTGACCTTATAACAATTGGGCTCACATAGATGTATTCATTCAAGAATGTTCTATAGGACAACATCTTCTCGATTTAAAGCCAACTAAATACATTACGACAACTACCAACCTGCCATACAGATATCTAGAGTAATGCATTGCTTCTCGAGTGAGTTATAAAAAGGTTACTCTCGTGCTAACCAATAGCTTGTTCTTCCTAGGTCCTACTTCACGGGATCTCCGATCACATAGGTTGGGTTACCACTATGGAATAGCACATATGGGTCTCATACCCATCTCCTTTGATGCATTGTCTATCACATTACATGACAACCCCTTGGTGAATTGATCTGACAGGTTCTCACCAATTGAAATATATACTACTGATATAACTCTGGAGTTTCTCATTTTACTAACAGACTTCAAACGTCTCTTAATATGTCTTGATGACTTCATATTGTCCTTAGAATTGTTCACTTTAACTATCACAGTTTGATTGTCACAATTCATGAGGATTGCCGGAACAGGTTTCTCGACAATAGGCAAGTCCATCAAGAGCTTACATAGCCAATCAACCTCAACTGTAGTTGTATATAGTGCAGTAAGCTCTGCTTTCATGGTAGACCTCGTTAAGATGGTTTGTTTGCATGATCTCCATGGAACAACAGCACCAGCAAGAGTAAATGCATATCCACTTATGGCATACAACTCATCAGCATCCAGAATAATGAATTCCATAATCCATAGTACCAACTAGGTAGTGCAATACCCGCTCAAGCGCACGCCAATGATAATCTCCCGGACAAGAAGTACACCGGCTTAGTTTGCTCACAGCAAACGAGATGTCAGGCCTAGTAGCACTAGCTTAATACATAAGTGATCCAATAATCTGAGAATATCTTAATTGGTCTCTGCTAATTCTCTTATTCTTCCAAAGGATCAAGCTGGGATCATAAGGTGTTGGAGAAGGCTCGCTGTCCTTGGAACCAAAATGGTTCAAGAGCTTCTCAACATAATGAGATTATGTAAGAGTTATCCCATTCTCTCCTTTGATTAGCTTGATGTTCAAGATAACATCAGCTTCACCCAGATCCTTCATATCAAAGCTTTGGCACAGAAAAGTCTTAACCTCATTGATCACGTCAAGATTTGTTCCAAAGATGAGTATGTTATCAACATACAAGCAAAATATAACTCTCTGACCCCAACCATGGCAGTAGTACACACATTTATCAGCCTCATTGACTGAAAAGCCTCTGCTAAAAGTGTTGAATCAAATTTCTCTTGCCACTGCTTAGGACCTTGTTTTAGACCATACAAAGACTTATCAACAACTTACACACCTTGTCTTCTTGACCCTTTATTACATATCCATCAGGCTTATCCATCTAGATTTCCTCATCCTACTCTCCATTAAGGAAAGCTATCTTAACGTCCATTTGATGAACGATAAGACCATGTGAGGCAACCAGAGCAAGTAATACACAAATAGTGGTCAATCTAGCAACAGGAGAATAAGTGTCAAAGAAGTCTTCGCCTTCTTTCTGTGTATAACCCTTGGCCACAAGCCGAGCCTTGTACTTGTCAATAGTACCATCAGGCTTAAGCTTTTTCTTGAACACCTACTTGCCACCCACAGGTTTGCAACCATATGGTCTATCAACAACTTCCCAAATTCCATTAGAAAGAATGGAGTTTATCTCACTATGGACATCTTCTTTCCAATCATCTGCATCAAGAGATGCATATGCCTCTGAAATGGTTCCAAGAGTGTCACCCTCAAGATAAACAGTGAAATCATCACCAAAAGATTTTGCAGTCCTTTGTCTCTTGCTCCTCCTAGGAGCTTCACTATCGATCTCCTCATGGATTGGTTCAAGAGTTTGTTCAACATGATCAGAAAATACAATAGGTTCAGGAGTTGTCTTAGTAATCGTATCAGAAGATAATCTATGCATGCTATGTAAATCTTTAATAGGAAATATGTTCTCAAAGAAAGTAACATCATGATACTCCATTAATAAATTAACATAAATATCAGGCACCTCTAGTTTAACCACTAAAAATCTATAGGCAATGCTATGATGAGCATATTCAAGAAAGATACAATCCACAAATTTAGGTCCCAACTTACGCTTCTTGTTAATCGACACGTTAACTTTGGCCAAACAACCCCATGTGCATAAGTAAGAAAGTGATGACTTTCTACCAATCCATTCCTCATATGGTGTCTTCTCCTTATTCTTCATGGGAACTCTATTCAGGACATGCCATGATGTCAATAAAGCCTCCCCCCACGATGCCTTAGATAATCCAGCCATGTCCAACATGGAATTAACCAAGTCAGTCAAGGTGCGATTCTTTCTTTCGGCAACCCCGTTTGGTTGGGGCGAATAGGGAGGCGTCCTCTCATGTATCATACCATGTTTCGTACAGAATAAGTCAAATTCATTTGAGAAATACTCGCCACCACGATCGGACCTAATTCTTTTGATTTTTTTCTCTAGTTGAGTTTCAACTTCAGCCTGATAAATATTAAAGTAGTTTAGAGCCTCATCTTTTGTTTTTAACAAATAAACATAGCAATATCTAGTTGCATCATCAGTCAAAGCCATGAAATATCTTTTTCCACCTTCAGTCAATATACCATTCATTTCACAAAAATCTAAATGTATAAGTTCTAGCGATGCCAAGTGTCTCTCCTCTGCAGCCTTGTGAGGATTTTGAGGTTGCTTAGATTGCACACAACTTGAGCTCTTAGAACTTTTGACAATGGAAAAAATCAGAATTAAATTCAAGCTAGAAAGTCGAGACATAGAACTAAAATTTAGATGACATAAACGTGAGTGCCAAACACTAGCATCACTTTTATTAACACCATCATAAATATAGTTCACAAACTTATTGCAATAATCTGAAAGGAGAAAGTGGAACAATCCTCCGCACTCATAGCCTTTACCAATAAATTGTTCACTCTTATACACGACAACTTTATTCGACTCAAGCACTACCTTAAAAACATCCCTACACAAAAGGGAGCCACTAACGTGATTCTTCTAGATAGAAGGGACATGATGTACGTTCTTCAGTTGGACAATCTTCCCCGAAGTAAACTTCAGCTCGGTCGTGCCAACACCATGAACAAAAGCATGTGACCCATTCCCCATTAGGATGGAAGAATCCTGGGCGCCTGGTAAGAAGTAAATAAAGAAGCATCAACACACACATGAACATTAGCACCAGTATCAAGCCACCAACTAGTAGATTGAAATACAGAAAAAACATATGGTAAATTACCATACCCACTATTTTCTCCAGTACTAGTCGCCATATTCGCACACTTCTGCTATAGAGGCTTTCTTCCTTTGCGCTCTGGACACTTCTTTTGCCCAATGCGCATTGGAACCACAAACAAAGCATGCTCCCTTCTCCTTGTTTTTCTTCTTGAAGGTAGTGGTCTACTTAGGCTTATTGTTCTTACCCTTGCCCTTACCACCACTGCCATGAGACTACTGTGGATGATGCACCATATTGGCACTAGTGTGTCCCTCGTTAGCTTTAGAACATCCATCCTTCTCACGAGCTTTCTCCTCAACATCAAGAGATGCGATCAAATCTAAAACAAATATATTTGTCCTCTAGTGTTTAAGAGTAGTGGCGAAATCCCTCCAAGATGGAGGCAATTTGGTAATAATGCCCCCAGCCACAAGCTTCTCAGGTATGACGATCTTAACAAATTCAAGTTCCTTCACAATGCATTGTATCTCATGAGCCTGCGTGATGACAGATTTTCCATCTACCATCTTATAATCATGGTACTGCTCAATGGCATATAGTTCAACACCAGCATCTGAACCACCATAGTCAGCGATCAGAGCGTCCCACATATCCTTTGCGACTGTATGATGGATGTAGACGTTCTGAAGACGATCTATCAAAACTCCAATAACAGCGCCCAAGAATATTGTGTTGGATTTGCTGTAGGCCTTTTCCTGATCTTTAGTGAGATTGCCTACAGGTTTGCCAGTGGACACCTAGAACACATTCATGGCAGTAAGCCACAGAGTGACTTTCACTTGCCATCTCTTGAAGTGCACGCCAGTGAATTTCTCTGGCCTTAGTGCATCGACAAATTCAGCTATAAAACTAAAGTGCCTACAATAAAGTTTTTGGATTGTTGGATAAATTAGCAATTTTAGTTTTATATTAATCCAAAAATAAATCATAAACATGATTAACATATTGCATGGTGAATTAGACAAGCCTACGCAAGATCTAGACAGGTCTATGAAGACAGATAAAAGCACAACATCTACCATACTAGCAACATCCATCATAGATAAACAGATCATAATAGCCAATATGGAAGACATGGTTTGAGATGAGATTACATACGTTTCCTTCTGGACTAGGTAGAGGAGACGGCGAAGACGTGCAACACCATCATGTTGCTGGCGATGGTGAGAGAGACCGACTCGATATTGAGGAAGTCGAGCCGTGGCGACGAGCTTGACAAAGATGAGGAAGCGATCGAGCAGTCATGCAGAGCGTCCAAAAACCTTATTCGCCCTCTCCTGGTGCAAGATCGCAGAGGACGATTATTTCGGAGACCTGCTCCCCCATTCGCCGGTGCACGCCGACGATCGGGGTGGAGAAGTCTTGGCGGCACAATAGTAGCGAGAGGCAAAACCCTAGGCAATTACGTGATTTAATTTTTGGCGGTACCCATACATATTTATAGGGAGGAATCGCTAGGGTTGGGCGTCCCGCAACTGAGTCGGTTTCCATATTGATATATCGGTTTCCATCATTAAATATACAGAACACGCAACAAAAAGAAGCCACACCCCCGCAAGACAAGGGACCGGATTTCAGCGGACCATTCACGCAAGTGATGCGTGGCCACGCCCATCGCCGCCCATGCCCCACCCAACGAGGCGAGGCAAGCAAGCACGCATGTGTGTTCTTTCTTTCTCCTATCCACACACTTGCAAGAGATGCTAGAGCAACCAACCTTATAAGTTGGACTCCCTCCACCTCCACTAACAATGTGGGACTAAACCTTTACACTCTCACCACTCATGAATGGGTCTTTGATATTTTCTAGGAATTATTGTTAATATTAATGGGTCAAGCCCACAAAATTCCAGCACGCACCACCCTTATCGATCCAATCTATGAGCAATGAAGACGAACGCCCTGTAGATCCCATCCTGCTCAACCCACGTCCCTTGATCTCCAGCAATTGGAGCTCCTAGCACCGCCTCTTCATGCCCTGGATACATTCAATTCGTTCCAACAATGGCAGTACGAAACACACGCTACCTCTAGCAAGAAGAGGATACCACATCGATGACGGAATATCACCAATGACTCTCCTGCTGCTATTGTAAGCTGATCACACAGACATATATAGTTATTTATCTGACTCAACTGAAGTTTGATCCAAAGGTTTCTTCAAAATAAAGTTTGTTACAAGGCAAGACTTGATGTATATATGGCCCGATCTTCCGAGAGGTAAGGGGATAAACTCGAATTGGGGAACTCGGCGTCGATGACCCGGCTCGAATGAGACACGATCTAACCCCGCAACCGTTACACCAAGCACAACTTTATTGTTCCTGCAAGCGAAATCGAGAACACAAGCAAGAGAGGATAAACACGCAATCTGAAATTGCAAATATGAATGAAGTAAATCACAAGAAAAGGTTCAAGCTCTGAACACAAAAGAACTAATCACCACAGTGGTGTAGAACAAGAACAGGGGCCCTGGATTACTGTAAAAGGACTTGTCGCCACAGTTACAATAATTCGATCAAGTTTCTCTCTGGAAAACTGAACTAAACAAAACCCACAACTAAAAGATGGCAGCTACTGAGTTTATGTAGGAAACAAAGACGTCCTAGGGTTGGGGGCGACCAGGGGGGGGGGCGCCCACAACATGGGCTTAAGGCCCGACACGATACATGGCCAAGTTGGCCCAAAATAGGTGGCACAACACCTTGTCATGGTCACATATTATGACTCACGACCCTTCTGGAGCTAGGACCAGAACCAAAATGACGGCGTCGTCCCCTTTCCAACGCATCAAAGAACGCCTCATTTGGACGTCGGATGTGGGAGATATCATCAAAACCGTGAAGGGGTGCCGGCTGAATCCGAGACGAACGCGGCGACCGAGTTGGTGACGACTTGTAACTTGGGGAAGGCCATGATATGCGCGTATCCAGCATGGTGATGTCCTCATCAAGACTCCTGGGCGAATTTTGTTTTACAGTGTTTGGTATTCTAACTCGCATCATAGCCAATCCTGATATAGATTCCATTGATTAACAGTGTTTGATTTACATTGTTCCAAGGCCAAATTAGACCAGTTGATCCATGCATGTGTTGTCTGATCCTGCTACCCAACCTATACCGAGCGGGTAACACTACTATCAAACGTGTATGCACGTGACATTGTGCACTGGTATTTTAGCAGTATGAACAATACTTTATTCGTATGATTTATTTCATTAGCTTTTGCATCTGCACTTGACTACAAGCACAGGACAACATGCTTGCCTTCCTTGTAGAATGCCCTGGATATTCATCCATCTAGACGATGATGTCGAGGAGACCAGCATAGTCATCAGTTGCTTGGGCACCAATAGGATTAATGATAGTTGCACTGAAAACCCCCTACAATGAAAGGTCACTGAACTGTCCTGCGTTTCCATCTCTCTTATCCAGACTTAATCTCGGCAAGGTGACTAGCAAAAAAAGAAAAATAGAAGTTGTGGATCTCTTGTCGAGACTTAATCTCGGCAATATATCTATAGGGCTACGTCGGGACTAAGAACTATGATGGTTAAAGACACAAGACGCCGAATTATACAGGTTCGGGTCCTCTCGATGAGAGTAACAACCCTACGTCTTTTCTGTGGTTTGTATTGCAATGAAGTTGATGTCCTTGTTAGGGGGTTCCCTGCCGCCTTATATATCCGGTCGGCATGGGGTACATGAAGAGTCCTACTCATAGTCTATAAGGATTTACATAGAAAGTTATCTCTAATTGCCTTGCGCTCCAAGCCAACTCGGTCGGTTCCCTTATTGATGAGGTACCCGGTCGGTTACCGACATAGGCCTAGCTATGTATACCCGATAGGTTAGTATTCCACAACAACCCCCGATTGCTTCCTGATTTTGAGCTCTGACTTGCTGAGTGATCTACAATGCTGGATCATAAATTAGGAAGACCTCTTAATTGAAGTTCCTGATAGATCTGGTGCACCGACTAGGTGCACCTAATGAGGTGTAGCTTCGACTCTTGTATAATTTGGAGACTAATAAATAATGCAAGAGTCTAACAATATTAGCTCTTAACATTTTGTTATATATATATATATATATATATATATATATATATATATATATATATATATATATTTCACTCAAACCATCAAGTTTAAGCTTAATTAACCCTTGGTCATCAAACCAGGAGGTCAATTTACAAGATTTCAATCTTGCCGACCGATTATTCAAAAGGTCGAGTGATATACACCTTTGTCTGAGTGACTTGTTGGTCTAAATTTCATGACATCAATCATGTTTATTCCATGTAAAGAATATTACATCAATCATAAAATAGTACTAAGCTACATGACATCAATCATAGTATAGCCTTTCCTCAATGAATTTTCACCCGATTCAATCTTAAGTTCAATTTTGATAATTTAATTATTGACACCAATCAATAATATAATCTTTGAACTTATACCCATATGACCATCAAGTCCTCTACTACATGATCATGAAATCATATAGATATGACAAGTATTTTTAAGTGGATTGGCCATTGCTTCGCATCAAAGAAGCCCTTGAGAATATTTCTCAAGGCCGATAGCCATAATTCTTTTTTAAAGAATATAGCCTTTTATTATTTTGTCTGTTAAACACAAAAATCTATCACTGTGCGGCCCATACCAGCCCATGTGACGCAAATGACTAGGTCAAAAAGGCGAAGGTATAAAAAGGGCATAGACTATTGACTCCAGGTCCACGCCGCCATTTTGCGCACAACCCTTCGTCTTCCTCGTGCTTCCCCTGTTTTCACGACTCCTCTGCTTCCAGAGTTAGGGTTAGCGCATATCTTGCCACTGCTGTAGATCCTCGCCGCCATCAAGCCCCCAAGCATTTGCTGAGGTTTGGCTCGTGATCCACCGCGTCGACTCACCCTGTAACAATGGGTCGCAAGTCTTCCCAGAAAGCCGCCGCCGCCGCCGAGTCTTCCTCTTCGAAGCTAGAGATTCCAGATCACCTTCATGAGTTCTCGAAGGGCAGCATCACCACCACTGATCTGAACAAGATCGTGGAGGACGACATCCTTCCCGAGCAAGCTCAGATCGATTGGAAGGTACCGAAAGAACCTCGTCCCCTTCCAATCCACAAGCAGGTTGTTGTGTTTCGCTCGTTTTTCGAGCATGGCCTTGGAGTCCCATGCTGCAGTTTTCTGCGTGGGCTCCTTTTCTTCTATTTCATCATCTCTTTGTCCTCCAACCACTGCCAACCAAGGACAACCAAGTCGCCATAGGTGGTGTTGGCTTCCAGTTGCGCAAGAAGGAGGTCTACATCAATGTCCCATTGAAGACCGGTAACAAGAACTGAAAGGATGAGTGGTTCTATCGTGACAACCCTCCCCCCGTCCTTGCCGACTTCTCTGGCATGAAAACCATTTCCCAGGCGTGGTGGTCTGAAAAGCCTGATCCATCTGACCCCCAAGTGATCACTCTACAGGAGAAAATTGCAGCATTAAAAAGTGAAGGGGTCGACGGTATCACTGTTGCCAAAAGCTTCATTATGCATCCTGTGCAACCCTTGAAGCTACAAAGCCACCCTTTCGGGAAGTATGCCACCAACGATGAGACCAGAGAGGTGCCTGGCCCCCTAACTCCATTGTACGTTGGTTGCGGTTATCGAATTTATTCGAAGGAGAGATCATCCAAGACCATATGCTAATCACGAAGGCATACAACGTGGGCACTCTGCGGGCCCGAGTAAGCTTCAGTCGTCTTGGATAATTCTGTCATCCTTTTGCCTTAGTGTGGCACTTTTGTGGTATCTTGGTGTTTTTGCAGGTTCTGGACACTTTTGTGGCACACCCTCCGCTCCCTCCGACCGATACCGAGGGACCGGATTATGTCAAAAAGATGCTATAGACCGGCACTAGTCGGGGAGGAACTTCCTTTGAAGCCTGACCTACTGAAGAGGTTGTTACTGGTGTCTCCCCCGCTCCCCCTCATCCAGACCTGCCCTCCTCTGCCCAGCGGAAGAAGCAAACTGCTCACCGCCGTCAACAATATGTGGGCCAAGATGAAGACGACGAGGTGGAGTATACCCCAGACGTTAGTCACGACCTCTGCACACTCCGACCAACCATAAAGCCAGTGAGAGCCCCCGAGCAAGTCGGCGAGTGATGCAAAGGCCGCGGTGAAGACCGATGAGTCCATCGGGGCTTCCCTCAAGAGGTAAAGTTCTGAACCGCAGACCACTTCATTAAAGAAGAGACTTTGCCGCATCAAAATTAAACAAGCTCCTAGGTAACACCTCACATCTTTGATTCTTCACCATGCTGAATGTTAATTGCTTGTTGACTTCTTATCTCTTGATTATTATAGCGGTCTGTCGGACACCACACAGAGCACCCAAGGGTCTCAAGACACCCGGTTGACTCCTGCTCCGCGTCCGACCAGCACTCCTTTGTCGGTCACCACACCATCTAGTGTTCTGACTGAGCTGAGGAAGGCACCCGAAGCTACAGCTCCTTTACCAAAATCAGTGCCGATTCCTCAGACTGCTAGTCCTTCTCCGACCGGTGTCCCTTCCCCCCTTTTCAAGGGTAAAGCTGTGCTGATCGAGGACTTGCTGGCTCAGCCTAAAGGTGAAGATATGGATATTCTCCATCAACATCGGGAGGCGAACAAGGTACATCAATACCAAGATCTTTTTCTTTTTTAATTACTCTTCTGACTGACTGTGCTATTGTTCTGTTTAGAGATTATATTCTGTTATAGAGAAGAAGCAAGCCAGGGTTGAATATGTTGATGCCAAATCTTTTGGTTAGTTCCTGACCTCTTGTATACTCATAAACTTCCCTTTTAGTCGTGCTCACTTGTTGTCAGCAGTTAATGGTGCGCAGCTTGCCCAAGTTAGGAAGCAAGTTGAGAAGCTGCAGACCGATCACAAGGCGGCGACCGATGCTTTAGAGCAAAGTCACGCTGATGTCATTGGTAAGATTGTAGACCAACTTCTATCTACTTCTTATTCACTCGAAGGATAAAGACTTTTGTATCTTTAGCTCGTGATTAGAAGGTCGCCGACTTGGATAAGTTGACTTCAAACCAGCAGAGATTCATAGATGCTCTGACTGCCGAGAAGAAAGACCTCTCCAAGTCAGTTGATGATCAGAGTGCCGAGATCACTCAGCTGCAGAAGCAGCTAGAGGAGACCAAAGGAAAGCTTGAAGAAGCGAAGGGCATCTCCAAATCTTTCAAATGTAATCTTACTAGTAAGCCATTGTCTCCAGTCTTCCATTATCTCCTTTAGGCTTCATCATCTAATACTTCTTATGACTTTTTGCAGCCATATCATATAGTGCTCAGAAGGCCGTTGGACAAGGTCAAGGAGGGCTTCAACCCAGATTTGACGATTGACCAATGCCAGCTGCTCATGGACTCCATGCTAGAGACTTCCCGTGCCCTGGTTGACAATGTTGAGGTTGACCCTATTGCGCCAACCCCTCCAGCTTCTCCAGAGTTAGAGCATCAAGCCGATGCTTCCTCTCCTTCAAAGGAGATATAGAACCTGTAATGTTTATCAAACATTAGTAGTATCTATAATTAGAGAATGTTGGTCGTAACTACACACCCACTTATATACCGCAAGAGAACGGTGTACGATTGTAGCACTTTTTTCCCTTGAATTGAGTATTCCAAGGTTTTATTGAATCCACTAGGACCTTAGTGATAATTAAACAACATTAATAGTAAAAGATCTAATCAAAGCTACTATCGAGTTCAGGTTATATGAGGGGAGTCTGGCTAGCGCATAGGTGCGCCAGACAGTAAATCTGTTGTTGTGCTGATCGGCGCAGGTGTTGAGCCGATCGACACACTGGTGGATCTAAGTGTGCCAGATACCTTGTAAGCCAAAGCTGTTAAGTGAATAGCCAAATATCTACTAGTGAGATCGTAACCAGAAAGTCTAATTAAATAGCATCATAATGGGTAATTACATGGATCAATGAAAACCTATAATGAATAAGACCACCCTGCTTTCCGAGCGGCTCCCGATTTATCGCTGCCGAGAGGAAACCCTTAATCGCGAGAGTATCTTACCCTACTCAACTATCCAATAGTGCTGCGTAGGCTTAGTGCTGTCATCGCTAAACCACACTACTAGCATAATCAAGCAACCATAATCAATACAATGTCCGAATACTAACCTAATCACCACGATTAAGACAATATCTACTTACTTAGCCTAGAACTAAGCAATTGGAATAAGTACATGCATGATTATAGAATCAAGATAGACAAATCACCAAAACCATCATCAACATATTCAATCATCCTTGAGATACATAGAGTAAGATTCATCCCCGTCGAGATGGCCTATCTTGATGGATCAACTCTTACACCAATGGTTCCTGAAACTCAACTAGAGATCTCTTCTAACGGGGCAAGCCTTAGTGGCTCTAACTCACAGATCTGTTGTCCCTCTATCGCCTTTCGGTGTACTCTGGCCGCGGCCAGGGTTTACAAGTATTTATAGAGGTTCTACTCGTAAAGGACTCGGTTTCTTAGCAAATAAGGCAGTTGCCCCGATCAGCGCAGGATTGCGCCGATCGGCCCAAGTCGTGTCTTCTCTGGTTTCTGCTCCGAGCCGGTTCCTCTGTCTTCCACAGCTGCCATGTGGGTCTTTTCCTTCGAGATAAAATCTTGTACTGCACGTCGAGATCTTGAAGTTCCATAAATCTTCCAGGCAAATATCTTCAAGTGTCCTGCGTAGATAACCTTCCATAAATATGTGGAATGGGCCTCGGTCACTTTTGTGGGCCAAAACACCCTTGCGCTGATTGGCTCATGGACTGCGCCAATCGGCGCACTGGGCTACTTTAGTACTTTTCATCGGTTCTGGACTCCTGTCCTCTCCACATCACTTTAATCACCAATTTTACCTGTTTCTGCAATAAATCTCCAAAACAACGCATATACAAATATATAGGCAATATCATAGGTAAATCGCCTAAATTAGTATTAATTATGCTCTAATTGGGGTAATATTCACATATAAAAGGGGCACTTGGGGAGTGCCAACAGTTCCCCCACACTTAAACCTTTGCTCATCCCGAGTAAAGTAACAGAAAGAAAAAGCAAAGATCATACTCTTTCTACCATAAAAGATATCTCAAATCAAGTAATGTTGAGCATTGTTCTATTGTGGTGTATTTCATATTGGTATTTAGCAAAATAGTTTAAATATGGGCATAAAGCTTAAAGTTTCTCTCCAAAGCAACAAATCATGTCCAACTTACAAATTATAACTTTTCCACACAGGTAAATCACTTAAAAGATTGTTGTGAACATAAATAATCTATCTTCCAAATAATCCAAGGCGACAACTCATCTTTCAAATCACTCAACCTATATTCTACATCATAATGATCAAATAATATTTGTGTAATACTTATATGAGTAGCTAGGTGAGATAATTCAAGGATTGCAAACATAAATCAACAATATATTGTAAAGCTAGGAGATTATTCTCCGTTGGAATTATAAAAACTTTATCAAGATGGCCATTAAGAAAGAAAAATTTAAGAAAGGACTCACATTTTGGATATATGGACATGTGCATAGCAAAAATTTGATCTTGGAAGAAAAAGAACTCCTATTATAAGATTGCACATGGTTGGAATGATTCATGGCTATATTAGAATGAATTTCAAGAATAAGCATGTCATATACCATCCCCCTACACTTAAAATTTTGCTAGCCCCTTAGCAAACAACAGAGCTTTTCCTCTTTTTTTTTTCTTTTTTTTCTTTTTCTTCTTCTTCTTTTTTCTCTCTGTTGTGCCGATCGGCGCCAGGAGTGTGCCGATCGGCTCTCAACCCAAATTCACCAACATTTGTTGGTATTTGGTTCTTCTGGCTTCAACATTTATTCAAAAATTAAATATAGCCAGAAATATAGGATGTGGTCAAGGAATGATACTCAACAAGATATTTTGGGTTTTTGGTAGGATACTCAGCGGAGTTGAATTTTTGCATGAGTAAATCAAGGCTAGAAAAAGATACACAAAGATTTGCCATCTTAGTAAAGTTCATACCAAAAAGAATTAAATCCTAACCGAACTCAACCATCAATTTAATGTTTATCTACAAATCAAAGGTTCACGAGAATTGCTCAAAATATGGCATTGGTGGGTAAGGACCTTGAAAAGAAATAAATTCCAAAGTTCACAACATGAAAAATTATTTATGAAAAGATTGGTACTAAGTTATCATCACAAATTGGAAAATATAAATAAAGCACATGGGAACTCAAAATTGCTCCACATAAGACATATTTCCCCAATAATCATTAAGTGTAAGTTTGTGACAACCCTACTCCGAAAAGTAGAGTATGTCGAACAGGATCGCCTCGGGAGATGGTTAACGAAGTAACCATACACAGCATTCACACATGAACATTCATCATTTACAACATTACATCACTTAGGTGCATAGTATTACAAGTTCAGAGGTAGAATATAATTAAGTTCAGATCTGATACAATACATATGTCCTTAGTACATATTACATAACTTAGCGGAAGCGATACGATGACAAAACACGACGTCAAGACCTACGTGAACCATGCCACCCCTATGGTGATGGCTCACTCATCACAGTTAGGGGAGCTAGGGACCCATTCAATGGTCCAGTTCTGAGGCTCCTCACCTTCCCACACAACCTTGTTATAACAATCACAATATGTGGCCTGAGGAAAACCTGAAAAACAACATCAACGCAAAGCCTGAGTATCTAACATACTCCGCAAGACTTACCCGTCAACCGGTTTACTAAAACCGACTCCTAGTATGAAAGGGGGCTGACCGGGTTTATTTGATAGTTGCATAAAAAGCTCCTATTAGTTCTACACTGCACTTTCAATTTCCTTAAACAAGATTTTACTTTGCTTATCGTAGAACACAGCTACGGTGAGTCTAGCTAGCTGCTAAGACATGAATATAGCTGAGGAGCAATACATCATAGCATTGTGTATCCATAGCATAAATAAATTTCAGAAAAATAACCACAACTTTACTAATTAACATATCATTACCGCTGCTCAAACAAGAGGTACTCATAACCGCGAGGGACGGCAATTCGAATTGATTTACATCTTGTAGCGAAAACCCAAATACACGACATACGCATCACTTAAAAACACGTATGGCCACCGTTCACAAGATTGCTATAAAGTCGATCCGGGGCTATCGATCTCGAGTACACGTCCTCCCCGTGATACATTACTTCGTATCCGAGGCTTAACCCATGCACTCTCCAGCGGTCGTCAAACCCGTGCAACCACCGTGCTGTTCACATCACCTCTGGATCGATGAGTATGGCCGTCCAACAATACGGCACCCAAGTTACTAGTTTTACCACCGTACTGATCAATACTTGTTCGTGGAGTTGCAACGATAGATGCTCCATTTTTATCAAGTTCGTCAACCAGTTGAACCATAGTTGAATCTATAACCTACCGTTGACTCCACTAGTTTAAGCATAGCATTTGCTAACGGAAAAGCTTACTAACATACTAATCATAGGTCATTGCTGGAGTATGCAAGTGTGTTTCATCCAAGTCCTACACTTAATGCACAATACAATATTCCTACTTTTGATAAAGTAAAAAGGACTCGAATGATAAAATGGGTTATGCACCGGGGCTTGCCTTGGGAGTGATCGTAGTTAGTGTCTTCACCAAAATTCACTTCAGGTCCTTGCTGGTCCGGTGTGATCTCCGCGGTCTCGATCCCTATATGGAATGGATATGCATCAATGCGAAGGAATACACAAGGTGTCATGGAGTTCCTTAACTAAAGATGAAATGGAGGGCATGACAATTCATGACACTTCCTCAGCAAATAAAATTAATGAACTAATCACTCATTCATGAATATGGTTGCATACTTAAGTAAGACACTATACATAAAAAACTAACACTATACATACTTAAGTAAGACACTATGACAACTCAACTAAAGTGACCATATGCAAACTAACACTATACATAAAAAATGGCACTTTAATTGCATAACTAGTTCTAGCTCATATAGTTAATTAAGAACCAAGGGTATAAATGCACATGAGAATTTCTACTGCAATGGGAGGATGAATGATTCTCCATGAATTTCCAGAAACTAATTTATTCCTACTTGCATTAAATATGCTCATGAAGTAACATCTATATGAAGAAATTCCTAGTTAATTAACAAATGATCAATTTCGGTAGAGAATTTATACTTAGGTAGCTTCAAATTTTTCATGGGATTTTACATAAGTGCACAAGTTCATAAGGAACAGGAATGCCAAATTTCATGAATAAATCCCTAGCCAATAATTTATATAAATTCAATTACTGAAAATGAGGACTATGCAATAATACTGAAAATATGCAATAAAATGGAAATGTGCTTTTTCAGAAAGTTTAAGGATGCCATGAAATGACCACTGAGCAAGTTTCATGAATTTACCATTTATATTTATTTACTTATGAATTTATCAAGCAATTTAGGGTTGCAACTTTAGGGAATTAAATAAATTAATTTACTGAGCAACATTGGACTTGAACTTGTTTTCTGGTAGAGGAGGATTTTAGGAGTTGAACAAAATTGGTTTCATCATTTTTGGACTTTCATTTCTCGAGTTATTGAATTTTAAAGTTTAATCGAAGTTCACTGTTATTTAGAAGAATGCCACCGAGTTCAAATCCTTCCCAGGCGCGCGCGCGCCCGCGCGGCGGCCGGCGACGGCGAGCCTGGCCCAGCGGCCAATCAGCGGCACGGCCGGGGCTCGCGTGCTACTCGAATGATCTCCATGCCGAGGGGATCTCGAGGAGGGGGTCGGAGGGGACAGGGTCTCACCGGAGGTTGCCGGCGGCGACGAGCGGTGGCAGGGCAACTCCGGCAGGGTCCACGTGACAGTGCCGAGTGGGAAGCAGGCTGGGGTTTGGTCGATGAGCTTCACGGAGGTTCGGGGATGGTCGGCTTCGAGGAACTCGTCGAGGGGTAAGGCCGGAGGGGGGTTCCCATCAGCGGGGGGGGGGGGGGGGGGGGGGGTCGGATCCGGTGGCGGTGACTCCGGCTTCGTGAATTCCGACGAGAGCACTGCACATGGGAGTGAGGGAATCAGAGGGGAGTGGGGTGTGGTCCTTATGCATCGATTTGCGAAGAAAGGGGGGAGGGAGAAGCTGCCTAGGCAGAGCTCTGCGCGGCGGCGGCCATGGCAGGTAGAAACAGGGCGGGCTCGGGTTTTGCCTGGGAGGAAGAGGAAGGAGAGTGCAGCGGCGCTTTTGTGCGGCGGAGAAGTTTCCTGGGAGGTACGCGATGCATTCGAGCAGAGAGAGAGAGAGAGAGAGAGAGAGAGAGAGAGAGCGATGGGGCAGGCGTGCTGCTGCCGCCCCTTTTTGATTCGGCCGGCGGAGGAAGGGCCGAGAGCGGGTGAGACAGGGAGAGAGAGGGAGGGGGCGTGCTGTTGGTCCGGGGTTGGTTCGCCGGCGGGAGGGATTCAATGCGGCCGGTAGCACAGGGGGGCAAGGGTTGGCGGTGTAGTGGCCGGCGTGGGGCGCCAGTGATATGCGGTGGCGACAGGAACCCGAGTACAACCGTGTCGGGTTGGAATTGGCCGGAGGAGAGGGAAGGGGGGTTGACCCGGCTTGACTTGGACCTTGGCTCGGGTTTGGGCAAATTTCACCATGTTCCCGTGCTCCAAACTTGACACCAATTTTTGTGTGGGCTCAGGAAAACATTTGCTCCAACTTTGCGTTTGGGTGCACCAGCTGAAATGGCTTTGATAAATTATGAAAATTCCAAACCCGAAATACACTTCCCTGACTTTGGGGGAATTTTTATGGGTATTAATTCGTTACCAAAAATTCTGGTAAAATTCTCAAAATTCTCTTTTGTGGTGGCCATTCAGAATATGCCAAAATATTGGGGTACTTCCATGGGTTTTGGTAATGTTTGTGAATGACCCATATTTGATTATTCTAGAATTTAATTAAATAGTTTTTCCTCTTTTTATTCTTTGGCACATGGATTAATTATACTTTTGCTTAGCCTTTACTTGATGTTAGGTTTAGTTAATTTCATTTTGTGACATGGGATGTCACAGCACACCCCCCTTAAGGAAATCTCATCCCGAGATTTGCAAAAGAACAAACAAGAGGGAGGGGTGCGGATGGTTACCGGTTTTGTGAGGCCAAGAACTCCGGAAAGTTGGCCTTCAGGAACTCCTCTTGTTCCCATGTGGCTTCCTCTTCAGTATGGTTGCTCCATTGCACCTTGTAGAAGGTGATAGTGCGGCTGCGAGTTACTCGGTCCTTTTGATCGATGATTCGGACGGGGTATTCGGGGTAGTAGAGATCTTCTTCCAATTGCTCGGTGTCAGAGATAACCACGTCGATCGGAGGCTTCAAACATCTCTTGAGTTGGGAGACATGGAAGATGTTGTGCACCCACTCAAGATTCTCCGGTAGCTGCAACCGGTAAGCGACGGCGCTATGCTTTTCCGTGATCAGAAAAGGTCCGATATAGTGGGGTGCTAATTTCCCTTTGATTCCGAAACGAGATACACCTTTGTTGGGAGAAACCCGAAGATAGATATGATCTCCCTTTTCGAACTCCAATGGACGTCTCCTATTATTAGAGTAACTTATTTGGCGGGATTGTGCGGCCTTCATGTTAGCTTGGATTTGTCGCACCTTCTCTTCGGCTTGCGTGACCAGATCGGGACTGAAAGGGATTCTTTCTCCCGACTCTGACCAATTCAGCGGGGTTCGACACGAGTGACCATAATAAGCTTCAAATGGCGACATTCCCAAACTTTCTTGATAACTATTGTTGTAGGAGAATTCAGCGAACGGGAGACAAGATTCCCAATTTCCATGATTGTCTAGAACACAAGCTCTTAATAAATCTTCCAGATATTGGTTTAGCCTCTCGGTTTGTCCATCAGTTTGCGGATGATAAGAGGAACTACGGATGAGAGTGGTGCCAAGACAAGCGTGCAATTGCTCCCAAAAATGAGCAATAAATTAGGGGCCTCGATCGGAGATGATCGTCTTGGGCACACCGTGCGAGCACAGAATCCGCACAATGTAGAGCTCGACATATTGCTTAGTAGAATAGGTTGTATGGACGGGAATAAAATGAGAAGATTTGGTCAACCTATCCACAATCACCCATATTGAATCGTGCTTCTTGGGTGTGAGGGGTAATCCAACGATGAAATCCATAGCAATGTCCTCCCATTTCCAAGGGGGGATTTTTAATGGGAGCAAAAGACCGGCTGTCCTCAAGTGATCGACCTTCACACGTTGACAAGTATCGCATTCGGAGACATACTGGGCAACTTCTCATTTCATACGCGTCCACCAAAACTTTTCCCTTAACCCGCGATACATTTTGTTGCTGCCGGGGTGTATGGAGTATTTGGACAAGTGAGCCTCATCCAAAATTTTCTTTCTTAGCTCGTCGTTCTTCGGAACAACAAGGCGATTGTTGAACCAAAGTACTCCATCTTCGTCTTGTCGGAAACATGTAGCTTCTTTCTTCCCGATTTTCTGGCGGATATACTCCATTCCCTTGTCCTGCTTCTAGGCTTCCACGATTTCTTCCCGAAGGGTAGGAATGAGAGCCAAATTATATAAGGATCCCTGTGGAATGACACGAAGATTTGGTTCGCTCGGATCTGAAATCGGGCGGGCTTCCATAGAGTAAACAATTGCATGATTGCATTGGTCCCTTCGACTCAAGGCGTCGGCAACCACGTTTGCTTTCCCGGGGTGATAATGAATTTCCAACTTATAATCCTTGATCAGTTCCAACCATCTACGTTGCCGCATATTCAGTTCTTGTTGAGTGAAGATGTATTTGAGACTTTTGTGGTCGGTGTAGAGGTTAACAAGATTACCGAGCAAGTAGTGACGCCAAGTTTTCAAGGCTAGAACAACGCAGGCCAACTCTAAGTCATGGGTGGGATAATTTTGCTCGTGCTTCCGGAGCTGTCGTGAGGCATAGGCAATGACACGACCTTCTTGCATAAGCACACAACCCAATCCGGTGCCGGAGGCATCGCAATAAACATCGAATGGTTTGGTGATGTCGGGTTGAGCTAAAACCAGAGCGGTTGTCAGATGCTTCTTGAGCTACTGAAAAGCTTCTTCACATGCACTACTCCACTTGAACTTAGAATCCTTTTCCAGCAGCTTGGTCATAGGCTTGGCAATACTGGAGAAGTTGGGAATGAATTTCCGATAATAACCGGCAAGACCAAGGAAACTACGAATTTGTCTGACCGATTTTGGAGCCTTCCAATTCAGCACATCCTCAACTTTGCTAGGGTCCACGGCTACTCCTTCCGCTGATATGACGTGACCCAAGAACGGAACTTGCTTTAGCCAAAATTCACATTTGCTAAATTTGGCGTAGAGTTGATGATCTCGGAGTCGTTGTAGAACGATGCGGAGATGTTTGGTGTGCTCTTCTTCAGACTTGGAGTAGATCAGGATATCGTCAATGAATACCACTACAAACTTATCCAACTCGGGCATGAACACGGAGTTCATCAAATACATGAAGTGGGCTAGAGCATTGGTGAGACCGAAAGACATGACAAGATATTCGAAGAGACCGTATCGAGTGGAGAAGGCTATTTTTGGAATATCTTCGGCTCGGATTTTGATTTGATGATATCCCGATCGGAGATCAATCTTAGAGAAGACTTTAGCCCCTACTAGCTGATCAAAGAGGATATCAATTCGAGGTAGAGGGTACTTGTTCTTGATGGTTACCGCGTTTAACGGTCTATAGTCGACACATAGGCATAGGGTTTTGTCTTTCTTCTTCACAAAGAGAGCGGGACAACCCCAGGGAGATGAACTTGGTCGGATATATCCCTTGTCCATAAGCTCTTGTAAATGGTCTTTCAACTCCGCTAATTCATTAGGAGCCATTTTGTACGGCCTTCGAGCGATAGGCGCCGTACCGGGTATGAGTTCAATCTTAAACTCAACATCCCTGTCCGGAGGCATGCCCGACAAGTCGTCTGGAAATACGTCGGGAAAATCACAGACCACGGGAATATTTGATAGCTCCTTTCCTTCCACATGACATACTTGAGAAGTGGACGACTTGGGATACGGCAATCGAAGAATAAAAGGGCCGTGTAAGGGTGAGTTCAAATGGATTTCTTGGTCCTCAAGGTGCAATACAGCTTTTTGACTAGTCATCCATTTCATGCCGAGAATTATGTCGATGCTTTGGCCATCTAAGATGATTAGGGAAGTGGGGTATATGTTGTTGGCTAGCTTAAGTGGCACTTTCCTTAAGAGATGATTTGGACATGCTTGACTAATGAAATCATGCGTTGCTCCCGAATCAAAAAGAACCATGGCAGCATGTTGGTTGATCGAGAACGTACCCGCGAGAACGGGTTCTCCGGCTTGGGTCTCTTCGACCGTGGTATAGTTGACTCGACCATTCTTGTGTGTGGGGGTAGACGTCTGAGGACGACTCCCATTGCTGCCACTATTGTTGTTGTTGCTGTTGTGGTGGTTGTTGTTGTTCCCAGAAGTATTGGAGTTGTTGTTGTTGTTCAGGTTGCGCTTCGGAAATCGACACTCCTTAGCAAAGTGACCGGTGCGGCCACAATTGTAGCACGGCTGTGAGGAGTTGGTCTTCACCACTTGGCTGTTCTGCTGCGGTGGGCGAGAACCAGAGGATTGCTGCTGGTTCCCACCATGGAATCAAGAGTGCTGCTGCGAGAACGACGGGCGAGGTCCTCCTCCCGACGGTACCACAGCTCGGAATTTCTGTCCGGTCGGGGAGGTGATTGCTAGCTTGTATTTGGGCAGTGCAGAACTTCCCATAGCCCGTTTCCTCTTCTTGTCCTCTTGATTGGCACGGATGGCGTCTTCTTGCACAATAGCGGCACTCATCAAATCATTGAACGTGCCGGCAGTGACTTGCGCCAAGCGATCTTGCAGCTTCGGGGTAAGACCCGAACGAAAGCAGTCTTTCTTTTTTTCGTCCGTATCAGCGTGATACGACACATACTGGGCCAGGTAATTAAACTTCCGTGCATACTCTTGCACGGTTCCGGAGCCTTGCTTCAAGTTGAGAAACTCCTGCAACTTGCGCTTCATGAGTCCAGCGGGTATGTGGTGTGGAGAGCGGCGGTGAAGCTAGCCCACCAAGCACTTGCGGAGCCACGGAGCTGCTGCACGGCGAAGAGGGGCTTCTGCTGCTCGGTGCAGTGGAGGAGGGCGAACTTCGACTCCAAAGTGCGAATGAAGTTGTCCGCTTCCAGAAGATCACCGGCTTCTCCGAAGGTGGGCGGGTGAGTCGCCCAGAAGTCGGCGTAAGAGGATTCCCGCTGCTGCTGTGGTGGTGGTCCATGAGCTCCTTGACGGTTCATGTTCTCCATGAACATGCGGAACATCTCGTTCTGATTGTGGATGAGCTGCTCCATCGCCGTCAGAGGTGGCGCGTTGGGCAGCGGCCCATTTCCGCCAACGTTCGTGGCGCCGGGAGCGTCACCGACGTTCTCTCCTCCACGGCGAGTTTGCACCATCTGACATACGAACAAATATGTTAGCCCGATCATCATATGAGACAATATGATAACAAGGCTACAATATGGTGACAAAATAAAAATTTTGATTGCTCATAAATGAAATGCCTGACAAGTAAACGGTGCGGACATAAGAGATAACTTAAATTCCATAATTTCCAACACCATAAGCAACATATTCATGATAAAACCATAGGTACATGTGATGCAACTTTTTGGTACATAGCAAGTCTTCGGTTACATCACTCGAAACACTACACCATACGATCTCGGAGAGTTTAGGTTACAACTTAGCTTAGCATTACCATACCATGTACACACGACTACGATGTCTCACGAGATTTCACCCTATGTACATAAGGCTACTCGGTCACCCGGCATGGCTGTCACCATCGGACTCCATGTCCATAGCAGCTGGTCCCATGGGTGCTTCCAAGTCAGTACCGGAATCACCGTTCTCACTTAGATCGGCGTCATCGGGGGGAATCACCGCGAGTGGAATGGGTGGCTCATTGTTAAGGATGGCGTTTAGCTGACCATTAGCAGCTTGGAGCTGTCCAATGAGCTGCTCTTGCTGTGCGATGATTGCGTGAGCATCGTTGAGGTTCCCTTCCATGACATCACGCTCATCTTGAGCTTCTTCACGTTGGGCCTGCAGCTCGCTTCGCTCCCCCAAGAGAGCGGTAACCTGACCATGAAGAGAGTAAATCTCCTCTTGGGCAGCAGTGAGCTGAGCGTTGTGTTGGTTCAGTTGCTCCTGCAACTGATCGCTTGCATCGCCCTCAATGATGAGCTGCGCATCGTGGAGTTGCTCGAAAAGATCAGCCCGCTCCATCTTGCTAGTGTGCAACTTGTCCTCCAGATATGAAATCTTAGCGTCACGCTTCGCAAGTTGGGCATCATGGGCCACAAGTGTGGACTGCAGCGCCTCACGCTCTCATTCCAACTCGAGAATGCGGGCGGCAAGATACTCGGGGTCCTTCGTGAGCTTGCCAACCTCCATCTGCCAGAATAAAGTTTTGCTAGGTGAGTCAAAACTTAATATTCCACTAAGCACACATGCTTAAAATAGCATAAGGAAGGATTAGTAAAAGAAAGATACGAGGTTCCTGATCCGTTTAACGACCGGTAACGACGAATTTCTGTGGTCGACGGAGTGAACCGCAGAAACGGGCAAAAACGCTTAGTTTCTGGACAATATTAAAATTTTTGTGCTTTACTACTGTTGTGGAGAATTTCATCCTCTTTCCAACGCATACTCACACATCTCCATCCAATAAAGTCTCTGGGAGTTATGATCATCCAAAGACAGGGAACAGAAATGAGGCAGTTTCTGATTTCCAAACAGGCTACTGTTTTTGCAAAATTCGACCTAGTTCCCGATTTTTCTAAGACAAACTTCCTAAACCAAACTTGTAGAGCAAAACCTGATATTTCCAACGAGTACTTATTTGCATTCATTGAATTAAAATTGAGGAAGTTATGCTTGTTTTAGTGAGACTGACTTTTCTGGTAAGGTTGGACATTTACCGGTTAGGTTCAAATTTCTGGTTTTAGGTGCAAAAGGGGTTCAATTTCGTCCAAAACTTGGTCATTTTACATGTTCACAGTATCAATGACATTTTTACAGATTTTGGTAAAGTTGAATGCATGTGGTGTGCATGGATGCCAATGCTCAATATGACGGTTCCCTACATCCTCACAAAAAGAAAACTTGACCGATGGTATAACTCGATCTTTTAGGTGGCACACACACCTCCCACACGTTTCTAAGCGGACTACACATGGTTAGTGTACCTGCAAGAGATCCATCTCAGAAACAATACATCAAATTCAAAAGAAACAAGCCAAAATAACAATGACAGTTTATGCCCAGGTATTCGCCCACCCGGAAGGCAGCCGACGTTTAAGCGCATTCGGTCCATGCATCAATCGAAGCCCAGGTCTTTGCCCACCCGTAAGGCGTTCGGTATTTACAGCGCAACCGATCCGCGCACAAAGACATATCTTTGTTGAAGAATTTGTAGTTGCGAGTAATTTAAACAAACATAACCCAGGGTTAGCTTTGCCACCTACAAGACTCTTATATGGGCACTACTAGTTCGTACCTCACCGTAAGGCGTAGAAACGACTTGTTTACGTTTTAAAATGCTCATTTGTGTGTAGCTTATCTCACGACGGCTCTGATACCAGCTGTGAGAACCCTACTCCAAAAAGTAGAGTATGTCGAACAGGATCGCCTCGGGAGATGGTTAACGAAGTAACCATACACAGCATTCACACATGAACATTCATCATTTACAACATTACATCACTTAGGTGCATAGTATTACAAGTTCAGAGGTAGAATATAATTAATTTCAGATCTGATACAATACATATGTCCTTAGTACATATTACATAACTTAGCGGAAGCGATACAACGACAAAACACGACGTCAAGACCTATGTGAACCATGCCAGCCCTATGGCGATGGCTCACTCATCACAGTTAGGGGAGCTAGGGACCCATTCAATGGTCCAGTTCTGAGGCTCCTCACCTTCCCACACAACCTTGTTACAACAATCACAATATGTGGCCTGAGAAAAACCTAAAAAACAACATCAACGCAAAGCCTAAGTATCTAACATACTCCACAAGACTTACCCGTCAACCGGTTTACTAAAACCGACTCCTAGTATGCAGGGGGCTGACCGGGTTTATTTGATAGTTGCATAAAAAGCTCCTATTAGTTCTATGCTGCACTTTCAATTTCCTTAAACAAGATTTTACTTTGCTTATCGTAGAACACAGCTACGGTGAGTCTAGCTAGCTGCTAAGACATGAATATAGCTGAGGAGCAATACATCATAGCATTGTGTATCCATAGCATAAATAAATTTCAGAAACATAACCACAACTTTACTAATTAACATATCATTGCCGCTGCTTGAACAAGAGGTACTCATAACCGCGAGGGACGACAATTCAAATTGATTTACATCCTGCAGGGAAAACCCAAATACACGACATACACATCACTTAAGAACACGTATGGCCACCGTTCACAAGATTGCTATAAAGTCGATCTGGGGCCATCGATCCCGAGTACACGTCCTCCCCGCGATACATTACTTCGTATCCGAGGCTTAACCCATGCACTCTCCAGCGGTCCTCAAACCCGTGCAACCACCGTGCTGTTCACATCACCTCTGGATCGATGAGTATGGCCGTCCAACAATACGGCACCCAAGTTACTAGGTTTAACAATTCCCATATTAAAGGTATGCACTTGGTACAGTTCAATACTTGTTCGCGGAGTTGCAACGATAGGTGCTCCATTTTTATCAAGTTCATCAACCAGTTGAACCATAGTTGAATCTATAACCTACCATTGACTCCACTAGTTTAAGCATAGCATTTGCTAACGGAAAAGCTTACTAACATACTAATCATAGGTCATTGCTGGAGTATGCAAGTGTGTTTCATCCAAGTCCTACACTTAATGCACAATACAATATTCCTACTTTTGATAAAGTAAAAAGGACTCGAATGATAAAATGGGTTATGCACCGGGGCTTGCCTTGGGAGTGATCGTAGTTAGTGTCTTCACCAAAATTCACTTCAGGTCCTTGCTGGTCCGGTGTGATCTCCGCGGTCTCGATCCCTATATGGAATGGATATGCATCAATGCGAAGGAATACACAAGGTGTCATGGAGTTCCTTAACTAAAGATGAAATGGAGGGCATGACAATTCATGACACTTCCTCAGCAAATAAAATTAATGAACTAATCACTTATTCATGAATATGGTTGCATACTTAAGTAAGACATGGTAACTACTGAATTTGAAGGGGACAAACTTCTAATTACCCAAATGTAACTTTTAATTATCACAACCTTAGTGTATGTCTACTTTAACATGAGCATGGCTTAGATGTTGATTATATGACATCACATGCTGATGATGATATGACAATGTAGTACTTAGGATCAATTTTAGGAAGTTCATTTTTGAACAACTCAACTAAAGTGACCATATGCAAACTAACACTATACATAAAAAATGGCACTTTAATTGCATAACTAGTTCTAGCTCATATAGTTAATTAAGAACCAAGGGTATAAATGCACATGAGAATTTCTACTGCAATGGGAGGATGAATGATTCTCCATGAATTTCCAGAAACTAATTTATTCCTACTTTCATTAAATATGCTCATGAAGTAACATCTATATGAAGAAATTCCTAGTTAATTAACAAATGATCAATTTTGGCAGATAATTTATACTTAGGTAGCTTCAAATTTTTCATGGGATTTTACATAAGTGCACAAGTGCATAAGGAACAGGAATGCCAAATTTCATGAATAAATCCCTAGCCAATAATTTATATAAATTCAATTACTGAAAATGAGGACTATGCAATAATACTGAAAATATGCAATCAAATGGAAATGTGCTTTTGCAGAAAGTTTAAGGATGCCATGAAATGACCACTGAGCAAGTTTCATGAATTTACCATTTATATTTATATACTTATGAATTTATTAAGCAATTTAGGGTTGTAACTTTAGGGAATCAAATAAATTAATTTACTGAGCAACATTGGACTTGAACTTGTTTTTCTGGTAGAGGAGGATTCTAGGAGTTGAACAAAATTGGTTTAATCATTTTTGGACTTTTATTTCTCGAGTTATTGAATTTGAAAGTTTAATCAAGTTCACTATTATTTACAAGAATGCCACCGAGTTCAAATCCTTCCCTGGCGGCCAGCGACGGCGAGCCTGGCCCAGCAGCGAATTGGCGGCATGGCCGGGGCTCGCGTGCTACTCGAATGATCTCCATGTCGAGGGGATCTCGAGGAGGGGGTCGGAGGGGAGAGGGTGTCACCGGAGGTTGCCGGTGGCGACGAGCGGTGGCAGGGCAACTCCGGCGGGGTCCACACGACGGTGCCGAGTGGGAGGTAGGCTGGGGTTCGGTCGATGAGCTTCGCGGAGGTTCGGGGACGGTCGGTGTCGAGGAACTCATCAAGGGGGAAGGCCGGAGGGGGGTTCCCGTCGGTGGGGGGGGGGGGGGGGGGGTCGGATCTGGCGGCGGCGACTCCGGCTTCATGAATTCCGGCGAGAGCACTGCACAGGAGAGTGAGGGAATCAGAGGGGAGTGGGGTGTGGTCCTTGTGCATCGATTTGCGAAGAAAGGGGGGAGGGAGAAGCTGCCTAGGCAGAACTCTGTGCGGCGGCGGCCATGGTGGGCAGAAACAGGGCGGGCTCGGGTTTTGCCGGGGAGGAAGAGGAAGGAGAGTGCAGCGGCGCTTTTGTGCAGCGGAGAAGTTTCCTGGGAGGTACGTGATGCATGCGAGCAGAAAGAGAGAGAGAGCGATGGGGCTGGCATGCTACTGCCGCCCCTTTTTGATTCGGCCGTTGGAAGAAGGGCCGAGAGTGGGTGAGAGAGGGAGAGAGAGGGAGGGGGCGCGCTGTCGGTCCGGGGTTGGCTCACCGGCGGGAGGGATTCAATGCGGCCGGTAGCACAGGGGGGCAAGGGTTGGCGGTGCAGTGGCCGGCGTGGGGCGCCAGTGATCGGCGGTGGTGATAGGAACCTGAGTACAAACGTGTCGGGTTGGAATTGGCCGGAGGAGAGGGAAGGGGGGTTGACCCGGCTTGACTTGGACCTTGGCTCGGGTTTGGGCAAATTTCACCACGTTTCCATGCTCCAAACTTGACACCAATATTTGTGTGGGCTCAGGAAAACATGTTCGCCAACTTTGCTTTTGGGAGCACCAGCTGAAACGGCTTTGATAAATTATGAAAATTCCCAACCCAAAATACACTTTCCTGACTTTGGGGGAATTTTTAAGGGTATCAATTGGTTACCACAAAGTCTGGTAAAATTCTCAAACTTCTCTTTTGTGGTGGCCATTCAGAATATGCAAAAACATTGGGGTACTTCCATGGGTTTTGGTAATGTTTGTGAATGACCCATATTTGATTATTCTGGAATTTAGTTAAATAGTTTTTCCTCTTTTTATTCTTTGGCACATGGATTAATTATACTTTTGCTTAGCCTTTACTTGATGTTAGATTTAGTTAATTTCATTTTGTGACATGGGATGTCACAAAGTTCAAAATTTTATTCAATGGTCAACATTATTTGGTCTTCATCGGTACTTTTCAAGAAAGAATAGATAATTCAATTCTCCTAAAGGAGCATAACCGCCACCATTATATTAAGATCGAGACTCGAATACATGGTGATGATTTTTGCACACACTTGCATGAAAATAAAACTACTACTAACACACTTACATGAAAGTAAAACTAATACTAACACACTTATATGAAAGTAAACACACCCGATACATGGTTTCCCAACCCGCTCACACACACATAAGCAAATAAAGAAAAATATTGCAAAAATAAGAGAAAATGCAAACCGGGAAACCGATGCACGTGCCAACTCCTAGGCACTCTATTCAAACGGAGGTGGAGACGGTGGCTAATCGAAGCCATAGCACCGCGCCTTGAGTCGCTCGAACTCCTCCACCATCGCCTCGTGGTTGTTCCTGCATTGGGACGTGGCGTCCTCCACGCGCTCGATGTAGTGTGTTGGCACTCCCTAAGTGCCCCTTTTATATGTGAATATAACCCCAATTAGAGCATAATTGATACCAATTTAGGCCATTTAATTGTGATTTTGCCTATATATTTATATATGCGTTGTTTTGGAGCTTTATTGTAGAAACAGGTGAAATTGGTGATTAAAGAGATGCTGGAAGAGGACAAGAGTCCAGAAGCAACAAAAAGCACTGAAGAAGCCCAGTGCGCCGACCAACGCAACCAATGAGCCGATCGGCTCAAGAATGTTTTGGCCCACAGAAGTGACCGAGGCCCATTCCACATGTTTTATGGAAGTTTATCTGCGCAAGACACTTGAAGATATTTGCCTAGAAGATTTATGGAACTTCAAGATCTCGACATGTAGTACAAGACTTCATCTCAAAGGAAAAGGCCCACATGGCAGCTGTGGAAGACAGAGGAACCGACTCAGAAGAGAAACCAGAGAAGACACGACTTGCGCTGATCGACGCAACCGTCTTATTTGCTAGAAACTGAGTCCTTTACGAGTAGAACCCTTATATATACTTGTAAGCCCTGGCCGTGGATGATAAGGAGGCGTTGGAGGGACAAAAGATCCGTGAGTTAGAGCCATCGGGGTTCGCCCCGTTAGAATAGATCTCTAGTTGAGTTTCAAGAACCATTGGTGTAAGAGTTGATCCATCAAGTTAGGCCATCTCGACGGTGATGAATCTTACTCTATGTATCTCAAGGATGATCGAATATGTTGATGATGGTTTTGGTGATTTGTCTATCTTGATTCTATAATCATGCATACATTCCAATTCCTTAGTTCTAGGCTAAGTAGGTCAATATTATCTTGATCATGGTGATCAGGATAGTATTCAGACATTGTATGTATTGCTTAGTTCTAGGCTAAGTAGGTCGTATCTTAATCATGGTGATCAGGATAGTTTTCAGACATTGTATTGATTATGGTTGCTCGATGATGCTAGTAGTGTGGTTTAGCGGTGGCAGCACTAAACCTACGCAACATTATTGGATAGTCGAGTAAGGTAAGATACTCGGGCGATTAAGGGTTTCCTCTCGACAGCGATAAATTGGGAGCCGCTCGGAAAGGTGGGGGGTCTTATCCATTATAGGTTTTCATTGATCCATGTAATTACCATTATGATGCTATTTGATTAGACTTTCTAGTTACGATCTCACTAGTAGATATCTGGCTACTCACTTAACAGCTTAGGGTTAAAAGGTATCTGGCGCACTTTGGCTTAGACTCGTTCATGTGTCAATCGGCTCAACTCCAGCGCTGATCGGCGCAATCAAAGATTCGCTAGTGTGCCGATCGGCTCAAACCTGCGTTGATCGGCGCAACAACAGATTTGCTGTCTGGCGCATCTTTGCGCTGGCCAGTCTCCCCTCATGCAACTCGAACTTGACAGTAGCGTTGACTAGATCTTTTACTGTTAACTTTATTTAATAATCCCTAATATCCCATTGGATACGATAAACCTTGGAATACTCAATTCAAGGGAAAAATTGCTACAATTGTACACCGTCCTCTTGCGGTATATAAGTGGGTGCATAATTAAGACCAACAAGCTCTATTTTTCTGGCACCGTTGCCGGGGACCATAGCAGGTTTTTAAACATTGTTTGATGTATTAGTGTTTATTCATTGTGCTTTACTTGTCTCTTTAGTACATATATTCTGTTAAGTGAAACTAACAGGTATGGACAGTCCTAAGTCAAACAAACCCTCTAATTACACCGATGATCCAGAAAGGCTCTTTCGCAATAAGAGAATAGCGGAGAAGAGAAGCAAGTCACTTGGAGACTTAGCTGGAGAAGCAGTCCATGCCAACCCTCGAGTATTATTCATAATTGCAGATACAGAAGGAGAGGAGATGGCAGAGTTACCCTTGGTTAATCGTTTCAAGCCTCAATTGACTAATGTTGTCAAGACAGATTTCCAAGAAGCTCAAGATCAACATCCATATCAACTGGAGAGATATGTTGGATTAGTGGTGCAACAACCGTTCACAGGTTCGAAGGATTCCAGTCACCATTTGCAACACTTCCTTGAAATTTGTAGTACATTCAAGATAACGGGATTGACCGGAGATCAAGCACATATGCAGTTGTTTCCCTTCTCTCTAGTTGGACGCCCCAAGCAATGGTACAATGGATTGCAAAACACAATAAAAACTATGTGGGACACTTTAGCAGCTGTATTCTTAGCCAAATACTTCCCTCCTAGTAAGACTCAAGCTCTGAAGAATAAGATTCTTGGATTTACGCAGAATGTTGATGAGAGCATTGGAGAAGCATGGGAAAGATACAGTGAATATACTAATGCATGCCCTCATCATGGTCTAACGGTTGGAGAAGTTGTTGAGAGATTCTACATGGGATTGAATATTCTATCTCGTCAACACTTAGATGCTTCAGCTGTGGGTTCATTCATGTTGAAGACTCCCACCCAAGCTATGGAATTGATCAAGTTGCTAGTTGAAAATTAGTCATGGGATAGTGAGAGAAGTTTAAGGAATTTACAACCTTCAAAAGGAGTGGCAAAGAGTGTGATTAAGAGGACTCATGAAGACTTGGTTATGGATCACCTCGATGCTATTCAAAAAAGACTGGACAATAATCATCATATCCCTAAGGAAGATCCGCTCAAGTTAGCGGAATCACGCTCCACTTGTAGTGAGTGTGGAGAATTTGGTCATGTGCAGAAAGATTGCCCTGAAGAGATGAAGATGCTAGAATATATGAAGAATAGTGGATGGAAGCCCCAATTTCAGAAGCAAAGGAGTTCTTTCTCTCCTAATTCGTCCATGCAAAATTCGATCCCACTTCATCTCCAATGTCATGAGTTCTTCCAAGCTCAAGATAAGATCAACAAGGACAACCAAGCTAAATTCAAGGAGATTGATCGTAACCTTGGGGGAATTAATGACAAGGTGATAGAGATTGGGAGCTCCAATGAGCAAATTTTAAAGCATACCAAGATTATGGAGCAACAGATGAGACAGTTATCGCAAGCCATTCAATGTAAGAAGGGGGCTATTCCTGGCAATACGATGTACGCAGAACAGTTGAAGGCAATAGCTACACGGCCAGGAAAGCAAACAGAAGATCTAGAGCACTCTACGGGAGCAAGGAAGACCCGTGCCGATCGGCTCACACCTAGGGCCGATCGGCGCGACGGTACTGTAGGCACCGATCGGCTCAATGAGAGCGCCGATCGGTGCGAGGAGAACATTGACCTCTCTGGTCTGAAAAAGGGCATGGAAACAGAGGAGCATGGCCCTGCCATGTTCTTGGATACTCAACTGCTGGCCAAGATAGAAAGAGCGCGGCAACACGAGAAGCAATTCGCATGGTTCATCGATATTATGAAGAAGATTTATATCAATGTCCCTTTTGTTAATGCTATTCAAGGACCTATCTATGCCAAGTACATCAAGGATATGATGCAAAGCAAGAAATCCCTGGTTTCTGAGGAGGTTGTGAAGGCTACTAAGGAACTTACGGTGGCAATCAATGATGTTGCACTTGAGAACAAACCCGACCCTGGATCACCAAGCATCAAATGCATGATTGGAACAAGGATATTTGATAGGTGTTTGTGTGATCTTGGAGCAAGTGTAAGTGTTATGTCCCGTCATATATTCACAAGTCTCAATTTTCCTGAATTGGAGCCTACGGGTATGTGTTTGGAGTTAGCCGATCAATCGGTACGCTTCCCTGATGAAATTGCTGAGGATGTGCCTGTTCAAATTGAAGATCACATCGTCCCTGTTGATTTTATTGTGCTTGATATGGATAAGAGGACGAGGACCCTGTTGATCTTAGGCAGACCCTTCTTAAGGACGGCAAAGGCAAGTATTGATGTTGGAAGTGGTGAGATAAGCTTTGATATTAGTGGGACTCCCTACTCTTTCAAATTCCGCCAAAAAGGAGAAGAGTGCCGTGCTGTTGGTGAAGTGAAGAGATACAAGACACTATGGCAATGTGGCATCGAGAGTAATTGGAGGGAATGTATGGATAGGTCGTCTGAGGTATATGAGCCATAGAGATGAGAAAACCATGTAGTATCGCGGCCTCACATCCCGCACTGTGACACTAAGAATTGATTGTTTGCGGGGAGGTCAAGCTCTTTGACCTCTAAATAACTAGAGCGCTCTTGGGAGGCAACCCAATGATCGGGGGATTTAGAAGTTGCTTAGTGCTTATGGGAGAGCAACCCATTTTATTTAGTTAATGCTGGCCGGGAGGGCAACCTGGTATTTTTTAATTTTCTTGCTTGTAATAAATAAAATCTCCTGAATAAATGAATTAGAAAAAGTGTGTGCTTAACTTTTGTGTGCTCTTGTGTTGTCTGTCTATTGGTGCAAAATTGTGTATATACATACTGTAGACTAACAACGCAGATGTATAAAAAGAAAAAGACCAAAAACAGGAAGGAACAGATCTCATGCCGATTGGCGCACTCCGGAGCCGATCGGCGCACTATTGCCCAGGTCAGGACAGAAGGCTGACGACACCCGGAAAGGGGTGCTTAAAGGCAACCAGCATAGTAATTTTCAGAGATGGAGCTTTTTTCATGGTAATCAAAAATCTTTTTGAATAAATTTTTGTGTGCAAAATAGTTGCAAATACGCAGGAAAGAAGGGTAGCATCTAGCGAAGAAGCAAGGGGCCAGGAGCAGAAATGGACGTCGCGCCGATCAGCGCACGCCAGCACCGATCAGCGTGGCTACCAGATGGGCCCCTCTACGTGTATCAATGCTACAGGAATATTGGGAAAGTGGAAATTAGGTGAAGGAGATGAACATGAGGCATCAGGATCAGCGCCGGACCCCAAGACAAGGTGCAGGGGACTTGCACTGTTCGACGCACTACTGCGCTGACCGGCGCGGGTACCTGTACGGTTCCCAAATGGGAGACAACAGCGGCATGCATTGATTTCAAGGAACATATATGATTTCTATGCAGGTGTTTAGTGCACAGGAGACAAGGAATTGACCGAAAGCTAGAAAAGAGACGGCGCGCCGATCGGCGCGAGCCCGAGCCGATCAATGTTGTCAATCAAGACATCGGGATTCCGGCTGTCCCCCTGCTAACCGCCATGATGCACCAAGAAACGACATAAAGGATAGGAACCGAGCACCAGAGTTGTCAGAGTGTTCAAAATTTGAATTGTGCTGATCGGCGCAATGTTGCGTCGATCGGCGCGCTCTCAAATTTTGAAATTGCAAGGTGGGTCCTTCTCCTGGAAGTTTCCCACGCTATAAAAGGGAGGCCAGGCGCCCCCAGTTCAGCACACCATCCCGGTAATCTCTCCACCTTCCCCACTACCCATAATCTCGCACACGTTCTACATTGCTCACAGATGGATTGTCTCTGTTCCTCCGTTGGCAAGTTGGGCAAGAGGCTGTGCCGAAGAAGCAGTTCCGGTGACAGCGGCGAGTCGAGCGGCGACTCCTCGGCGAGGGGGAGCTCCGGCGCTCATGATGACATATCAGTGGGTGATCCATCCACTGGCTCGGCGGCAGCAATCCATGCCCACCACTCCGTCTCCGGCGCACCCCTTCCAATGGGGCGTGCTACGAGGAGCCAAATGGCGGCAAGCCATGGGGATCTCAGATCACCACCACCGCCAGTATTCATGCCGCGCACAGTGGAGGAGGGCTTCACCCTCCTGAGCATGGAGGAACAAGAGCACTACCTCGCGGTGAGGGGAAGGTTCGTCCCCAACTTCGACTTGGACGAGACCCTCCTCACCTCGATCGGCATGTGGGAAGACATAAGGAGGATGCTCAGCAACCTCGCCTGGATGGACTTCCACCAACTTTTTATGGACTACAACCTCAACATCGTCACCGAGGTTGCCTCTATGATGAGGCTCGGCACCGACGAAGTCGACAACGAGGCTGTCAACTTCCGCGTCCGCGACATCAACCACATAGTGACCATGGAGACGGCGGCCCTAGCCTTTGGCTTCGACGCTGATGCCGACATCACCGACATCTTGGGACGTGTGGAGTTAGACTCCTTTTGGTGGTGGCTCTCATTCGTGGAGGAGATGAAGCGCGACAACATCCACAACCTGACTATTATGGTCTTCCACCGGTGGTTAGCAGCACGCACATGCGACAAGGTCGACTCCAGCAACGTCACCGATGCGGACTTGCGGTGGCTCTTCAATGCCATCGTGAGTCCGTCTCATTGCAACCCCATGATGGTGATGGTGCGGGGTTGGATCGACAAGAGGGGCAAGAAGAGCAAGAAGTTGGCCTTCGGGGCCTATCTTCAGCGCCTAGCAGCCCTCGTCTACGACGGTGATGGACCGGGAGGGCGCAACGACAAGTGGGAGTGTGCAACAAAGATCGGCGAGAATATGACTCATGGCAATATTGTCAAGGAAAGTGTTCGTACCGATTTCCATGTCGGTGCAACAATGTAAGGCTCCCGTGTGCGGAGCTAGGAGTTTTCCTCCATCGCAAGCTTGAGGGAGGAAATTGGCTTGAAGAAGGTCTCATGGAGGGGGGGGGGCGAATTTTGAAGGACCACCATGGGCGGGTTCGACAACCGGTGACATTTGCAGCGTCCAGCAATGAGCGGGGCTCCTAGGGGTCACGCCATGAGCCTCAACAGTACCAGTCAGGGTGAAGCGACGCAGCGGGCGGTTCACAGCCCTCTACGCCGGTCGGTGCAGGCAACACGTTGTTCGACACCACCTACATCAGTGCAGGCGTTGACTATAGGTACCAAGGACGGGTACCTGTGGTGCCTCCGGTGTTCGGTGTAGACTTCTTCGTGCCCATGCAGGGGTACGTCGACAAGAACATGCATCACATCGAGCACGTGAAGGATGCCACGTCCCAATGGAGGAATAACCACGATGCAATGGTGGAGGAGTTCGAGCGACTCAAGGCGCGGTGCTATGTCTTTGATCAGCCACAGTCTCCACCTCTGTTTGACTAGAAGTGCCTAGGAGTTGGCACATGTATCAGTTTCCCGGTTTGCGTTTTCTTTTATCTTTTGCAATCTTTTTCTTTATTTGCTTATGTGTGTGTGAGCGGGTTGGGAAACCATGTATCGGGTGTGTTTATTTTCATGCAAGTGTGTTAGTAGTAGTTAATAGTATGCTTACTTTTATGCAAGTATGTTAGTAGTAGTTTTATTTTCATGCAAGTGTGTGCAAAAATCATCACCATGTATTCGAGTTTCGATCTTAATATAATGGTGGCGGTTATGCTCTTTTAGGAGAATTGTAGTACTTATCCTTTCTTGAAAAATGTCAATGAAGACCAAATAATGTTGAGCATTGAATAAATTTGAACTTACACTTAACAATTATTCAGCAAATATGTCTTATGTGGAGCAATTCTGAGGACCCATGTGCTTCATTTGCATTGTCCAATTCGTGATGATAACTTAGTACCAATCTTTTTATCAATAAATTTTCATGTTGTGAACTATGGAATTTATTGTTTTCAAGATCCTTACCAATCAATGCCATATTTTGAGCAATACTCATGAGCCATTGATATGTAGATAAACATTAAACTGATGGTTGAGTTCGGTTAGGATTTAATTCTTGTTGGTATGAACTTTACTAAGATGGCCAAATCTTTGTGTATCTTTTCGTAGCCTTGAATTACACATGCAAAAATTCAATTCCGCTGAGTAATCCACCATAAACCCAAAATGTCTTGTTGAGTATCATTCCTTGACCACATCCTATATTTCTGGTTTTATTTAAAGCTAGGAGAATCAAATACCAATAAATGCTGGTGAGTTCATGTTGAGAGCCGATCGGCATAGCAGAGAGCAAAAAAAAAAGCTCTGTTGTTTGCTAAGGGACTAGCAAAATTTTAAGTGTGGGGGGACGGTATATGACATGCTTATTCTCGAAATTCATTCTAATATAGCCATGAATCATTCCAACCATGTGCAATCTGATAATGGGAGTTCCTTTTTCTTCCAAGATCAAATTTTTGCTATGCACATGTCCACATATCCAAAGTTTGAGTCCCTTCTTAAATTTTTCTTCCTGAAATGGCCATCTTGTTGAGCTTCTATAATTCCAGTAAAGAATAATCTCCTAGCTTTACAATATATTGTTGATTTATGTTTGCAATCCTTGAATTACCTCACCAAGCTACTCATATAAGCTTTACACAAATATTATTTGATCATTATGATGGAGATTTAGGTTGAGTGATTTGAAAGATGAGTTGTTGCTTTGGATTATTTGGAAGATAGATTCTTTATGTTGACAACAATCTTTTAAGTGATTTTCATGTGTGGAAAAGTTATAATTTGTGAGTTGGACATGATCCTTTTCTTTGGGGAGAAACTTTAAAGCCTTATGCCCATATTTGAACTATTTTGCTGAATACCAATATGAATACACCACAATAGAACAATGCTCAACATTTGCTGATTTGAGATATCTTTTATAATAGAGAGAGTATGTTCTTCAATTTTTCTTTCTTTTACTTTACTCGGGACGAGCAAAGCTTTAAGTGTGGGGGAACTGTTGGCACTTCCTAAGTGCCCCTTTTATATGTGAATATAACCCCAATTAGAGCATAATTGATACCAATTTAGGCCATTTACCTATGATTTTGCCTATATATTTGTATATGCACTTTTTTGGAACTTTATGGCAGAAATAGGTGAAATTGGTGATTAAAGTGATGCTGGAAGAGGGCAGGAGTCCATTCCACATGTTTTATGGAAGTTTATCTACGCAAGACACTTGAAGATATTTTCCTAGAAGATTTATAGAACTTCAAGATCTCGATGTGCAGTACAAGACTTTATCTCAAAGGAAAAGGCCCACATGGCAGCTGTGGAAGACAGAGGAACTGACTAGGAAGAGAAACCAGAGAAGACACGGCTTGCGCCGATCGACGCAATCCTGCACCGATCAGCGCAACTGCCTTATTTGCTAGAAACCGAGTCCTTTTTTAGTAGAACCCTTATATACACTTGTAAGCCCTGACCGTGGAAGAGAAGAAGGCGTCGGAGGGACAACAAATCCGTGAGTTAGAGCCACCGGGGTTCGCCCCATTAGGATAGATCTCTAGTTGAGTTTCAAGAACCATTGGTGTAAGAGTTGATCCATCAAGGTAGGCCATCTCGGCGGTGATGAATCTTACTCTATGTATCTCAAGGATGATCGAATATGTTGATGATGGTTTTGGTGATTTGTCTATCTTGATTTTGTAATCATGCATGTGCTTATTCCAATAGTGTTGATATTATCTTGGTCGTGGTGATCAGGATAGTATTCAGACATTGTATTGATTATGGTTGCTTGATGATGCTAGTAGTGTGGTTTAGCGGTGACAGCACTAAACCTGCGCAACACTATTGGATAGTCGAGTAGGGTAAGATACTCGAGCGATTAAGGTCTTCCTCTCGGCAGCGATAAATCAGGAGCCGCTCAGAAAGGTGGGTGATCTTATCCATTATAGGTTTTCATTGATCCATGTAATTACCATTATGAAGCTATTTGATTAGACTTTCTGGTTACGATCTCACTAGTAGATATCTGGCTACTCACTTAACATCATAGGCTTACAAGGTATCTGGTGCACTTTGGCTTAGATTCGTTCATGTGCCGATCGGCTCAACTCCAGCACCGATCGGCACAATCACAGATTCGCAAGTGGGCTGATCGGCTCAACCCTGTGTCGATCGACGCAATGACAGATTTGCTGTCTGGCACATCTTTGCGCTGGCTAGTCTACCCCCATGCAACTCAAACTCGACAGTAGCCTTGACTAGATCTTTTACTGTTAACTTTGTTTAATAATCCCTAAGGTCCCAGTGGATACGATAAAACTTGAAATACTCAATTCAAGGGAAAAATTGCTACAATCGTACAACGTCCTTTTGCGGTATATAAGTGGGTGCGTAGTTACGACCAACATAGTGCATGTTGTTGTTGATGTACCCCTGCATGGGCACGAAAAAGTCTGCACCAGGCACAAGAGGCACCACTGGTACACATCCTTGGTACCTGTAATCCATACCAGCGCTGAAGTATGTTGCGCCGACTGGCGCGTCGCCTGCACCGACCGGAGGAGAGGGCTGTGAACCGCCCGCTGCGTCGCTCCACCCTGGCTGGTACTGCTGAGACCCCTGGCATGGATTCTAGGAGTCCCACTCGTCGCCGGCTGCTGGAGATGTATCCGGTTGTCAAACCTGCCCTCGGCAGTCCTTGAGAACTCGGCCCCCGTCCAGGAGACCTTCCTCAAGACAATTTCCTCCCTCTAGCTTGTGATGGAGGAAAACTCCTAGCTCCGCACACGAGAGCCTTACATTGGTGCCTCCGACATGGAAGTCGGCGCGAACACTTCCCGTGACAATATTGCCACGAGTCATATTCTTGTCGATCTTCATAGCGCACTCCCACTTGTTGTCGCGCCCTCCCAGTCCATTGCCGTCACAGATGAGGGCTGCTAGGCGTTGAAGATAGGCCCCGAAGGCCAACTTCTTGCTCTTCTTGCCCCTCTTGTCGATCCAACACTGCACCATCACCAACATGAGGTTGCAATGAGACGAGGGCGTTGTGGAGCCACCACAAGTCCGCATCGGTGATGTTGCTAGAGTCGATCTTGTCGCCTGTACGCGCCTCCAACCACCGATGGAAAACTTGAATGGTCGGGTTGCAGATGTTGCCACGCTTCATCTCCTCCATGAACGAGAGCCGCATCCAAAATGAGTCCAACTCCTCACGTCCCAAGATGCCGGCGACGTCGGCTTCGGCGTCGAAGCCGAAGGCTAGAGCCGCCGCCTCCATGGTCACCGTGTGGTTGATGTCGCGGACGGGGAAGTTGACGGCCTCGTTGCCGACTTCATCGGTGCCGAGCATCATCGTAGAGGCTACCTCTGTGACGATGTCGATTTTGTAGTCCATGGAAAGGAGGTGGAAGCCCACCCAGCCAAGATTGTCGAGCATCCTCCTTATGTCCTCCCACATGCCGATCGTGGTGAGGAAGGTCTCATCCAAGTCAAAGTTGGGGACAAACCTTCCCCTCACCGTGAGATAGTGTTCTTGTTCTTCCGCGCTCAGGAGGGTGAAGCCCTCCTCCACCGTGCGTGGCATGAATACCGGTGGTGGTGGTGATCTGGGAACCCCACGGCTTGCCGCGGTTTGGCTCCTTGTAGCACGCCCGGTCGGAAGGGGCGCGCCAGAGATGGAGTGGCGGGTGTGGATTGCTGCCACCGAGCCGGTGGATGCATCACCCACCGACATGTCATCGTGAGCGCCGAAGCTCCCCCTCACCAAGGAGTCACCGCTCGACTTGCCGCTGCCGCCAGAACTGCTTCCCCGGTGCAGCCTCTTGCCCAACTTGCTGACGGAGGAGCGGAGATGATCCATCTGCGAGGAATACGGAATGTATGCGAGATCATGGGTAGTGGGGAAGGTGGAGAGATTTCCGGGATGGTGTGCCGAACTGGGGGTGCCTGACCTCCCTTTTATAGTGTGGTAAACTTCCAGGAGAAGGACCTGCCTTGAAATTTCAAAATTTAGTAGCGCGCCGATCGGCGCAGGGTTGCGCCGATCGGCACAATTCAAATTTTGAATCCTCTAACAATTGTGGTGCTTGATTCCCTTCCTTTATGTCATTTCTCAGTACATCATGTTGGTTGGCAGGGGAACAGCATGGAATTCGACGTCTTGATTGACTGCGCCGATCGGTGTTTGCCTGCGCGATCGGTGCACCGTCTCTTTTTCAGCTTTTGGTCAATTCCGTGTCTCATCTGCACCGCACACCTGCATAGAAATCATACCTGTCCCTCAAAATCAACGCCTGCTGCCTTTGTCGCCCATTTGGGAACCGCATGGGTACCTACGTCGATCGGCGCAAGTCACTTGCACCTCGTCTTTTGATCCAGCGTTGATCCAGATGCCTCGTGTTCATCTCTTTCACCTAATTTTCCACTCTTGCCAATGTTTCTGTAGCATTGACACACGTAGCGGGGCCCACCTGGTGACAGTGCCGATCGGCACTGACACGCGCCAATCGGCGTGATGTCCATTTTTGCTCCTGGCCCCTCGCTTCTTCGCTAGATGTTGCTCTTCATCCTTTCCTACATCATATAGCAACCATTTTGCTCACAAAAATTAATTCAAAAAGATTTTTAATTACCTTGAAAATAGATCCATCTTTGAAAATTGCTGTGCTAGTTGATTCTTAGCACCCCTCCAATTCTAGGCGTCGTCAGCCCTCTGTCCTGACCTGGGCAATAATGCGCCGATCAGCGCAAGCACTGTTCCTTCCTGTTTTGGTCTTTTTTTTTGTTTTATTCCTGTGTTGTTAGTCTATAGTATATATATACACAGTTTTGCATAAATAAACAGACAACACAAGAGCACACAAGAATTAAGCACACACTTTTTCTATTTCTTTTATTTGAGAGATTGTCTTTATTAAAAGTAAGCAAATTTAAAACACCGGGTTGCTCTCCCGGTCAACACTAATAAACTAAATGAAACGGGTTGCCCTCCCACAAGCACTAAACAACTTCTAAATCCCCTGATCATTGGGTTGCCTCCCAAGAACGCTCTAGTTATTTAGAGGTCAAAGAGCTTGACCTCCCCGCAAACAATCAATCCTTAGTGTCGTGGTGCGGGATGTGTGACCGCGACACTACAAGGTTCCCTTATCTATACATCCCCTCCAATTACTCTCGATGCCACATTGCCACGATGTCCTGTATCTCTTCACTTCATTAACAGTACGACACTCTTCTACCTTTGGGCGGAACTTGAAAGAGTAGGGAGTCCCACTTATATCCAAGCTTATCTCACCACTCCCAACATCAATACTTGCTTTTGCTGTCCTCAAGAAGGGTCTGCCTAAGAGCAACGGGGTCCTCGTCCTCTTATCCATATCAAGCACAATAAAATCAACAAGGACGATGTGATCTCCAATTTGAACAGGCACATCCTCAGCAACTCCATCAGGGAAGCATACCGATTGATCGGCTAACTCCAAACACATACCCATAGGCTCCAATTCAGGCAAATTGAGACTTGTGAATATATGACAGGGTATAAAACTTACACTCGCTCCGAGATCGCACAAGCACCTACCAAATATCCTTGTTCCAATCATTCATTTGATGCTTGGTGATCCAGGGTCAGGTTTCTTCTCAAGTGTAACATCATTGATTGCCGCCGTAAGCTCCTTAGTAACCTTCACAACCTCCTCAGAAGCTAGAGACTTCTTGTTTTGCATCATGTCCGTAATGTACTTGGCATAGGTGGGTAATCAATGATGTTACACTAGAGAAGACATTGATGTAAAGCTTCTTCATAATATCTACGAACCTTACAAATTGCTTGTCGTGTTGTCGCGCTCTTTCTGTCTTCGTTAGCAATTGAGTATCCAGGAACGTGGCAGGGCCATGCTCCTCTGTCTCCATGCTCATTTTTAGACCAGAGAGGTCAACATCCTCCTCGCCCCGATCGGCGCTCTCAGGGAGCCGATCGGCGCCGTTGGGACCGTTGCACCGATCGGCGCCAGGTGTGCGCCGATCGGTGCGGGGCTTCTTTGCTCCCGCAGGTTGCTCTGGATCTTCTGTTTGTTTTCCTGACCTCGTAGCTATTGCCTTCAACTGCTCTGCAGACTTCGTATAGCCAGGAATAGCCCCCTTATTGCCTTCAATGGCTTGCGATAATTGTCCCATCTGTTGCTCCATAATCTTGATATGCTTCAAAATCTACTCGTTGGAGCTCCCAATTTCTATCATCTTGACATTAATTCTCTCAAGGACATGATCAATCTCCTTGAATTTAGCTTGATTGTCCTTGTTGATCTTCTCTTGAGCTTGGAAGAACTCATGACATTGGAGACAAAGTGAGATAGAGGTTTGCATGGACAAACTAGGAGAGAAAGAACTCCTTTGCTGCTAATATTGGGGCTTCCATCCACTATTCTTCATATATTCTAGCATCTTCATCTCTTCAGGGCAATCTTTCTGCACATCACCAAATTCTCCACACTCACCACAAGTGGAGCGTGATTTTGCTAGCTTGAGTCGCTCTTCCTTAGAGATATGAAGGTTATTGTCCAACCTCCTTTGAATAGCGTTGAGGCAATCCATAACCAAGTCTTCATGAGTCCTCTCAATCTTACCCTTCACCACTCCTTTTGAAGGTTGCAAATTCCTTGAACTTCTCTCACCATCCCATGATTGATTTTCAACTAGCAACTTGATCAAATCCTTAGCTTGGGTGGGAGTTTGTGACATGAATGAGCCTGTAGCTGAAGCATCTAAGTGTTGACGAGATAGAAGATTCAATCCTGTGTAGAACTTCTCAACAACTTTTCCAACCATCAGACCATGATGAGGGCATGCATCCATATATTCATTGTATCTCTCTCATGCTTTTCCAATCCCTTCATCAACATTCTGTGTAAATCCAAGAATCTTATTCTTCAGGGAGGGAAGTATTTGGCCAATAATTCAGCTGCTAATGTGTGACATCCAGGTGTCCCATTTCATTTAACCAACATGGAGAGCTTAGGTTATGAACAACATAGCATGAAATATTAGGATTCACTCCCTTTTATTAATTCTAGGCAAATAAAAACCCTGCAATCAAGTTATTGAATAAATTCAAAAATTTCAATACAACTTATGCTAAATAAATTCATAATCATGTTACTAATAATAAAATAGAATTTTATGAAATTATTGGGCATTTTATCTGCTTGGCAAGACCCCTAATTAATTAATTGATTCTTAAATAACTAATTAATGCATTTAATTAATTCTAAAAATATTTTTATGAAAATCACAAATAAAATTCACCAGAGTGTTCTGCACTATTTAAATAGCCCACCCACCAAATTTCACTATTTTTGGAAACTCCTAGCTATTTTATTTTGATTTTATAAAAATCAGCTTTGATCGAGGGCCTATTTGTAAGAAATCAAAAACTCTAGGAGGTGCAGCGCGAAATCTCTTTCTTCTTCCCTCTCACTGGCGCAGAGCCGATTCTCGACCGATTTCTGCTAATGCCGGCGCACCGCGCGGCCGGCCATCACCCCCGCCTCGGGACTCCATGTGCGATAGTGCCGCTGACCTCCCCGTGCTATCCCATCCCCTCTGCCTCAGCCGCTCACGCGCCCAACCCTCTCCGTTCCCTCTGCACCGTGCCATGATCACCGACAAAACTTCAATTCCGCCCGCTCTCTCCGCTCCTGCTTCTCCCCACTCACTCTAATCTCTCCGCAACTTGGGAGCGAACCTGCAAACTCACGAAACCACTCTCTCTCGCTCTCAGTCTTCTGCTCTCTCTATTTTTCTCCTCTCTTTGCCCTCTCCGCCATTGCCGAACCTGAGCCGACCTCGCGCAACCACTGCTCCTTTGCCTTCCAGCCCAAACCGAGAGTCGCAAAGCACTCGCGTACTTCCCCTTTATTCTCTTTCGGCCTGCCTAGCCAAGAGCGTGCGCAACCAGAGCGAATTGGAGGAAAACCAGGAGTGAACTCCCCGAAGACGTCCTCTGCCGCTCACCGGAATTTGCTGCCGTCGGTGAGTCTCATCGTCCCGTTCCTTTTCACTCGTGAGCGCAAGTTTCCCCTGCGACCCCTGACTCAATCTCGTTCGATTCCGTGCACCAGGACGCCGACATTTCCTTTTTCCCCTGGCCGCCGCCTCTACTCTGGCCAACCGAAGCCACCCCCATGACGAGCTCCTACCTCTGAACCCCCTCGCCCGATTCCGACGAGATGTCGACCGCCGCCTCGTTCCCGTGATGCTGTAGGCGAAGACGACGACAGAATCCGTGCACCGAAGCTGATACGTGACTCCGCCGAAGACCTCCGCTCCGCCGCCTCTCGTCGCCGACCCCCTTCTAGTGAGCCTCCGTCCTTGTCAACCACCAAAATGAGTTCGCCTCGACGTGTGGGTCACGTGTGTAGTCTCGCGGTGAGCCCCCATCGCGCGTAGCCGCCAGCGGTGAGGTCTGACCCTCCTCCGGTGAGCCCGGTGCCGCTGACCCCCCCCTGCACACTGGCATCCTACTGGCAGCTGACGTGTAGCCTATGTGTTGCTCACGTGTCGCCTACGTGGCTCCCCCCCTTTAAACCAGAAAATACCAGAAATTCTAGAAAAATGCATAAAACTTTGAAAACTCCTAGTAAATCGAATTTAACTTCAATGAAGCCCAAACAAAATTTGTTAGGTTCACCTTGAAGAGCTCTATTTTAGTAAAATGATAAACCTTAGCCTCTGTACTTGCATTTTTATTAATTCATTTAATTGTCCAAACAAAAATTAATTCATCAAGATATTCTAGGAACCAAATTTAATTCTGATTTTTGGCATGCTTAATAATTGCATAAGTATCTGTCGCCACAATTTTTGGTTTAGAAAAATATGAATTATTTTAGGCTCTAGAAATTATTTAGGGTGTTCAATTAAATTAATTATAGTAATTATTTTATAATTAATTGCCCCCTGCCACTTGGCACAAAAATCACTCACCCAAGCCTCTGTGCCCAGTAAATTACATAAGTCCAGAAACCTAAGTTTACTTAATTAAATTAAATTAATTGCTCATACCACTATTTTACTTTACTAAATGTGAGTAATTAGAGTAATTATAACCAGAGGCTGTAAATTGGTAAAAATAAATTTTATCTATGTCCCTGTTCATGATAAATCACTCAAGACCAGAATCAATTGGTTACTATTACAATTTCTTAATTATTTTGAAGGACTATAACAACCTTAAATAAATGATTAACACACATAAAATGAAGGAACTCTAATTTATTTCTTTGAAGCATATGGCTTCGAGAACATTGAAGCATATGGCTTCGAGAACATTGAAGCATATGGCGTCGAGAACATAATAATAATCAACATTTAAAGATGTTGAGCATCATATCATTGCATTCTACGGTATTTTGATAATACCGACAATTCAATTCTATCATATAGGCAACAACAACCTGGAGCAGGAAGAGGAAGATCTACAGAAGGACCTTGATTCCCAAGAGCAAGACGTTGTAGTTGCTAGCACTAACATCGATCCAGGCAAGCCCCGGTTTTTTATTCGCCATTTTATAAAGTTGCTAGTTTTCAATATTACTAATGTCTATGATTATTGCATTAGGTCATAGGAGTTGATTAGAACCCACTTGCATGATACCCAAATGACCTACGCCACTGTCATTAGAACTTTGGTAGTATCGGTACTGTGTCACTATGCTTAGTAACTATTAGGCCCGATAGATACTAATACTAGGGAATGAACTTGACCACTGGAACATGAACCTAAAAAGAAGTTTATTTTACTGTTATGACCGGGCAGGGAAGATGCATGTGTAGGTTTGCAGCAATACATGGGTGTTGTCTGCGGTAGCCCTGCCTTGTCGAACCTAGGACCCGTCCGTGGTCGGCCCCTTGGTCAAGTATTAAATAGTACCGAATACATGCTAGTCTATGGGCACTAGTAAACAGATGTAGCATTGGCGTGGCAATGAGTACGGTACCAAGTACAGTGGTCATTGACTCTTCTGCTGTTGGAGTGGGCGGTTCATACTGCGAAGTACTGTTGGCAGAACGGCATGCCCACTCGCTGAGACTGGACCCGGACCAAGTTGTTTTTCGTCCTTGCAAAAAGTTGCCATATACGACCTTAACTGGTGTGTATGTGTCATGTATCTCGGGTTATCCCAGCTGGTTAATCAATTGCAATTGTTGTCCCTCGCAGTAATGAGTACCACTTGGTCATTGCGTCGTCACGTAGTTGAACCTGGATTGGAAGTTAACTATGATGCTTATTGATTGGTGTTACTATTATTGTTCTTATGATGCACTTACTTTATACATTGCTTTATTATCTTAATGTTGCAACTAAAGTTACATTTCTGCTATACTCAATTAAATGGAAGAATAAAACTTGATAGAACTAATAGGTTGCTTAGTGCGAGTCTTTTCAAACAAGCCACCTATTGGAGCCGTTGCATGTCTAGGAGTCCGACGCGTAAGACTTGCTGAGTAATTAGTACTCAGGCTTTGTGCCACTGTTGTTTTCAGGTAATGAAGAAGTAGAATTGCCTGTAGATGTGCTGCCCTGGGACATGCAAGTTCCTGAGGGTTGGACTGCCCACTGGGAGTCCGACTTCCCGCCGCAGTGATGATGTGTGATGCTAGAGTGATGGTTCCTCGGGCATGAATCATTACTATGCTGTATCGTCGAGCTCGTAGATTTATCGTAATTGCTTCCGCTGTTTCAAAACAATTTAAGAACTAGTACTATTTCCGCTACACTCTGATAACTATTTGATGTTATATTCAATTTAAATTTGAACCAATGTTGTATTATCAAGTGTCTGCGTTATCAGCACCGTCGGGACCTCGATCCTACGGGGAGGGGCGCCACATAACGTGTTCCACACCGTCTTTGCTAGGTTTTCCAATCCATTGTACCATCGCTTGGGGCGTCCAACTAGAGAGAAGGGGAACAGCCACACACGTGCTTGATCTCCGGTCAATCCCGCTATCTTGAATGTATTGCAAACCTCAACGAGGTGTTGCAAGTGATGATTGGGATCTTTCAAACCTGTGAACGGTTGTTGTGCCACTATTCCAACATATTTCTCCAATTGATACGGAAGTTGATCTTGAGCTTCTTGGAAATCTGTCCTGACAACATTAGTCAATAGAGGCTTGAGACGATTAACCATAGGTACCTCTGCCATCTCCTCTTCTTCTTTGTCTTGAACTGCAACTTCTATTGTGAATAATGTTTGAGGCGTGACGCTAACTGTTTCTCCAGCTAAATATCCAAGTGACTTCTCTTCTCCGCTATTCTCTTCTTGCGAAAGAGTCTTTCTGGATCATCGGTGTAATTAGAGGGTTTGTTTGACTTAGGACCGTCCATACCTGTTAGTTTCACTTAATAAAATATATGTACTAAGGAGACAAGAAAAATTAAGCACAATGACTAGACACTAATACATTAAACAATGTTTAAAAACCTGCTATGGTCCCCGACAACGGCGCCAGAAAAAGGTAGCTTGTTGGTCGTAACTACGCACCCACTTATATACCGCAAGAGGACAGTGTACGATTGTAGCACTTTTTTCCCTTGAATTGAGTGTTCCAAGGTTTTATTGAATCCACTGGGACCTTAGGGATAATTAAACAAAGTTAGCAGTAAAAGATCTAATCAAAGCTACTGTCGAGTTCAGGTTGTATGAGGGGAGTCTGACCAGTGCAAAGGTGCGCCAGACAGTAAATCTATTGTTGCACCGATCGCGCAGGTGTTGAGCCGATCGACACACTGGTGGATCTAAGTGTGCCAGATACCTTGTAAGCCTAAGCTGTTAAGTGAATAGCCAAATATCTACTAGTGAGATCGTAACCAGAAAGTCTAATTAAATAGCATCATAATGGGTAATTACATGGATCAATGAAAACCTATAATGAATAAGACCACCCTGCTTTCCGAGCGTCTCCCGATTTATCGCTGCCGAGAGGAAACCCTTAATCGTGCGAGTATCTTACCCTACTCAACTATCCAATAGTGCTGTGCAGGCTTAGTGCTGTCACCGCTAAACCACACTACTAGCATCATCAAGCAACCATAATCAATACAATGTCCTAATACTATCCTAATCACCATGATTAAGACAATATCTACTTACTTAGCCTAGAACTAAGCAATTGGAATAAGCACATGCATAATTATAGAATCAAGATAGACAAATCACCAAAACCATCATCAACATATTCAATCATCCTTGAGATACATAGAGTAAGATTCATCCCCGTCGTGATGGCCTACCTTGACGGATCAACTCTTACACCAATGGTTCTTGAAACTCAACTAGAGATCTCTTCTAACGGTTCAAGCCCCGGTGGCTCTAACTCACGGATCTGTTGTCCCTCTGTCGCCTTCCGGTGTCCTCTGGTCGTGGCTAGGGTTTACAAGTATTTATAGAGATTCTACTCATAAAGGACTTGGTTTCTTAGCAAATAAGGCGGTTGCGCCGATCGGCGCAAGCCGTGTCTTCTCTGGTTTCTGCTCCGAGTCGGTTCCGCTGTCTTCCACAGCTGCCATGTGGGCCTTCTCCTTTGAGATAAAGTCTTGTACTGCACGTCGAGATCTTGAAGTTTCATAAATCTTCCAGGCAAATATCTTCAAGTGTCTTGTGCAGATAACCTTCCATAAACATGTGGAATGGGCCTCGGTCACTTCTATGGGCCAAAACACCCTTTCGCCGATCGGCTCATGGACTGCGCCGATCGGCGCACTTCTCGACTCCTGTCCTCTCCAGCATCACTTTAACCACCAATTTTACCTGTTTCTGCAATAAAGCTCCAAAACAACGCATATACAAATATATAGGCAATATCATAGGTAAATGGCCTAAATTATTATCAATTATGCTCTAATTGGGGTAATATTCACATATAAAAGGGGCACTTGGGGAGTGCCAATAGTGAACAACTTTGTCTCTATGTAGATATAGACAGTACTCTTTATGCTTGCTTAGTTACTAAACAAGTCTGGAAATAAAACAACTGAATAGTCAAAACGACAATCTTCCGTTACATAGAGCGAACTAGTCGGCACCAATCAGCGTTAGTCATGCTATAGCACTTAGACCTTTTCACCCTAAGTCTTTAGAGACAAAATAGAAATTGCACCGGTCTGCCTTAACATCATAAGTTGTAATTTATAACCGCATTACAAGGCAGAATCGACTAATCGACACATGGCCTCTCGCTCTTTGGCTCTAGGTTTAGTGTAGTGGCAGTCTATTATGCAGTATAAATTGTATAACTATGATGTTCCAACATTAGAACAAAGATCAAAAAATCATATGACCATATCAAATTATGTGAAATCAGTCAGAAAAATCCAAAACCAGAATTTATCATGGTTAAGGAGTAGTGGGACATTATTACTAGCCCCCTGGCTTGATTGTTTAATATTATAAATTAAAGAATCAAGACAAATAAGAATGAAAATCATCAAGAAATCTTTCATCAAAAAGATCGAAGTTCACTCAATAATAATGTATGAAAATACAAAAATAAACTAGGTATAAAAATGACGTAGCTGATTGATGTTCCTTGAGTTTGGTACGTCATCGCCGTCTTCATACATCAGTCAATAAGCCCCCGGCCGAGTGACTTCTTTGACCACATCAGGTCCTTCCCATTTAGGGGATAACTTATGCCAATTCTTTGTTGATTGCACTCAACATAGCACTAAATCCCCAATATGAAACTGGCGACTATGAACGTTTTTGTCATAATAATGTCACAAGCCCTATTGGTATACTGCCGACCAAAATAGAGCGCAATCACGCAACTCCTCTACAGCAATCAACTCAATCTCACAATTATCTTCAGAAAGCTTCTCGTCATATCCCTTGACTCGTGCTGATCCGAGGTTTCTCGATCAGCAGCATAGCCTCAGAGCCATAGACTAGTGAGAAAGGTGACTGGCCAGTAGCTCGACTGACATTGGTATGTAGCTCCCAGAGAGCCGAAGTCAACTCTCGAACCCACCGACCGGCATAAGGCTTGAGTCTGTAAAATATCCGGGGCTTCAACCCCTGAAGAATCATACCATTGGCCCGTTCGACCTGTCCATTACTTTGGGGATGAGCCACTGATGCAAAGTGGATTTTTATTCCTATCTCCTTGGCAAAGTCACGGAACTCCTCAGATGTGAACTGAGTACCATTATCGGTGATGTATCATGAGGAACTCCAAACCGAGTGAAGACCTCTCTGACAAACTCGACCGCCTTCTTTGAAGTTATCTTGCCGATCGGCTTCGCTTCAATCCACTTGGTGAATTTGGCAATAGCAACAAATAAATGAGTGAACCTGCCTGGCGCTTTCTTGAAAGGACCGACAATATCGAGCCCCCAGACTGCCAAGGGCCAAGTCATAGGTATTATTTGAAGTTGCTGCGAAGGCAGATGTGTCTGTTGAGCAAAGAATTGAAAACCTTCACACTTCTGAATGACCTGGTGTGCATCTTCAACCACCGTAGGTCAATAAAACCCTTGCCGGAATGCTTTGCCGACCAAAGTCTTGGAAGTCGCATGATTGCCACATACTCCTGAATGGATTTCCGCCATCAAATCTTTGCCTTCAAAGATCGAGATGCATCACATCAAGATATTTGATCCTCCTTCTCGATAGAGTTGGTTGTCTACCATCAAATACCCACGACGTCAAGCCTTCAACCTTTGTTGCTCATTATTATCCGTAGGCAGCGTACCCTCAGTCAAAAATTTGACAATCTGGTCACGCCAGTCGGTCTGTGAGCCGATATCACCAACCAGTTCTACAACATTGGTCGTCAAGACATCAGGTCGAGGAGAGATAGTGGGAGAATCCAAGGTGTGTAAGAAAACACCGGGTGGGATAATCGATCGAGACGACCCCATCTTCGCTAATTCATCAGCCGCTTGATTATTATCTCAAAGAACATGTGTGAACTTCAGTCCATCGAATTTGTCTTTGAGCTTCCTTACTTCTTGGCAGTAAGCTGCCATGTTGTCATCCACATAGTTCCAATCCTTGGTGACCTGGTTAATGACCATAGCTGAGTCACTGAAGATGTCCAGATGCTGAATACCGAGCGAAGCGGCAATTTGCAGACCGTGTAGAAGAGCCTCATATTCCGCAGCATTATTAGACACGCGGAACATGATTTGAAGGACATATCATAGCTTTTCTCCTTGTGGTGAGATGAGCACAATCCCTGCACCCGCTCCCGGTAACTCAAGGGATTCGTTGAAGTACATTTTCTAGTACTCTATGTCTTGTGGTGCGGGTGACATTTGTATCTCTATCCAATCGGAAACAAAATCAGCAAGTGCTTGTCCTTTGATTGCTGAATGAGGTCAAAGAGTAATTCCTCAAATTGTCAAGCGTCTCTGCCAGGTCAAAGAGAAGTTCTTCAACTTTTTGGGTCTTTACAACGATGTCATCAACATACGCTTCAGAGTTCCGACTCTGAGCTTTGAGGCAGCGTTGAATACCACGTTGGTAAGTCGCGCTATAAGGATCGAACGTGCACCAAGAAGGGGGGGGGGGGTGAATCGGTAAGCCGCTCACGAATCCAATTACTTCAATTTCCACTGCTTGAGTCTAACTACAGAAGCAACCTAAACAATTCTAGTAGGCCAAGACCCTACACATGCTAGTGTTCATGATAAGATAAAGCGCAGAAGCCAAACACACTAGCCTATGCAAGCCACAAGTCACCCCAGTCACTAGAGCACGCAATTACGGAATAGTAAAGAGAGGGCCAAGGAATGGTCAAGATATTTTCCCGAGGTCTCGGAAGGATGGCGCCTTCCCCTAATCCTCGTTGGACCACAGTCCCGCCGGAGTCCCAGTCCCTCCCGCCACCAAGTGGAGTTCTCGCCCACAAGCCTGCAATCACTCCTAGAGTAAAGACATGGTGTGCATTACCGCTGCACAAAAGCGCAAGCTCGCCTCCCTCAAGAACTTGCCGGACTCCCCAAGCCAACACGTGCGCCCACTAGCGATGCCCCTTTCAACGGTGGGCTCAAACCATGTACAAACGTGTGATGGCCTCCACAACTGATCACGATAGGCTCGATCACCGACACCTAACCGGTTTAGGTCTCACCATAGACCAAGAGTAACAATTTAGATCACACCCTCAAGGACACCCTAGCCTTAGATGTGCAAAATGCTGAAGTTACTCTCCACTAGCACACTTAAGATATGCAATATCTCCTCCTAGTGCTCTCCTCTTTTCCTCTTGGACCTTACCAAATGCTCTCAGGTATTCCACTAGCCAAGAGAGGTTTCCAAGACCCCAGCAACAAAGTTATTTAGGCTCCCAACCTCAAACCAGCCATTGCCTGACAAAATCAGCTTCCTGGGCCTTCTCACCAGACAGTCCGGTCACTGCCTGACCAGATAGTTCGGTCACTGCAGCATAGTGTACAGAACACTCTGACCCTACTGAAACCTGTACTGACCGGACCGTCCAGTCAGTAGACCGGATCGTCCGGTTGTTTCTCTCTCTAGTCCAGAAACATCCTGCACCGAAGCCTCCTCTCTACCCTATGTCATCCCTACTGACTGGACCGTCTGGTCAGTAGACTGGACCGTCCGGTCTGTACAAGATTTGCTACAGGCAGAATCCTTGCTCCTCGCTCTAAGTCTTGGACAACTCCCCATAGTGAGCGTACAGTCCGGTCTCCACTGACCCCTCTGTCCGGTCTCTATGTCGAGAAGCCAAAACTTGTTGTCCTAGCTTAACTTCATTTCCCGGCTTCTCCACTGTCACCTAATGCCTGTGATTTCACCGAGCAACCTTGCACATCACCGACTAGACATGACCTAAGAGAATGACCTAGACCCCCTTGATAGTCCGTTTTTTCCTATGGACTCAAAGCCCTAATAGCTAGATAAGTGTTCCAAACACTTGCACCATAGCCTGTTCTCCGCTTTGATCCATCTCCATCAACCCTTGGACTCCATCAAGTCTACAAGCCTCCATGCTTGTGGTCATTGTCATCAGTCGCCAAGGCAACCATCATCCATATGATTTGTAATAGAGTTTAGAGATGATTCCTACATAGACAACACTCATGTAGATATTAGCCCACAATTTCATAGTTGTCATCCATCACTAAAACATTCATACCTTGGGGATCCAATCATCAATGGTCATGAAGCTTACAATCTCCCCCTTTTTGGTGATTGATGACAACCACTACTTAATCAAAACTTGATCAATAAACAACCGGGCTAGAAAGACCTACACAAAGATCGAGAGGAACCATGACAACATATGAGAGAAACGCATAAGGTCCTACTCAATCAAGCATCATCTAGAGATACAGGAGAAAGAGGAAAAAAAGCACACTCTAGATGAAATTTGCATGCATGCCATGGCAATATATTGAAGGAAAGCATAAGGACATGCAATGCAAGACATGAATGATGAGATGCATCAAGTTAGCATGGCAATGCATAAGAATTAAGAACAAGCCATCATCATCATGATATCATACACAGGTATACAAGATAATTAATGAATACAAGACACTGCATATGATAAGAGAATAAATCAAGTGATATTAAAATGAGTCAAACACAAGCGAATGAAACCATGACTCATCAAAATCCATGAGCATCGAATAACTCCATCAAAATAAGATCCAAATGTATCTATCTCCCAAAAACCTCATATGCTCCCCCTAGATACAAGCTACTCTCTATCGCACAGGATCATACTCCCACTCCCCCTAGACCTAGGACTCTTCTCCCCCTTTGGCAACAAGCACCAAAAAGTGGAAAAGATGAACATCTATGTGCTTGTGGTCGAAGGAAGTGGTGCGGCGATGTCCTCTGTAGGCTCTGCTCCTGTGCTGGATCCTGCTGTGCTCTCTGAGCCTGTGCCGCCTGAGCATCTAGCTGCTCGAAGAAGCCAAGGTCCACAGGCGACTCTGACCCACTGTCCTGTGCTGCTGGAGTGACTGTGGCAATATCCTGAGCTGAAGTTTGGAGAAGTATGATGTCTGCCACGTCCTGCTGAGTGAAACCTCCACGGACTAGATCCTCTGCTTCCTAAGGAGTGAGCAAGCTGACTGTAGTAGTAGGAAGGGGAGCTGAAGCTGTAGCTCACTCTGGGGCGGGCTAGGGGTCTGCACGGGTAGTGTGCACAATGTCCGAGAACAAACTCCTGACCAGTATGTGCTGGGATGTGGAATGTCCTGCCATCTGTAAGGTCGACGAGTGAGAAGGAGAGACGAACAACGCAGACACGGAGAACACTGACACAGGGGAGAACTGAGCTGTAGAAAGTGTCTGTCCTACTCCCTCTGTCGGTAGAACCCTTGAGATAGACAACCACTGGACTGAGCTGTCATCAAAGCTATGAAGGGTCCTGGCTGAGTTGGCAGCTGCTGGTACTTAGGCGGTGGTGAAGGCCCTGGTTGTTGTTGTCTCTGTGTCATCTCAGCCATCTGTGTCATCAGGGCAGAGACAAGTGCCATCTGCTGTCTCTAAAGTTCTGCCTGTTCTCTGATGACCTCCATCACCTGGCGTCTGTCCTCTGACACACTTTGAATGAACTCTCCCAGCCGTCCTGCAAGTGTCATCACAATGACAACGTCCTGAGTCTGTGAACCTATCGGCTCGGGAGGTGCTCCTGTACTGGCTGACTGAGGAATCACCGTCTCTGGCTGAGTTGCCTGCTCGCGAAGTACTGGTGACTCCTGCTCCTCCTCTCCTGTCTGCTGGCTGGAGGCTGACTGTGATCCCCTGGGGACTCGAGGTGCGTAGCTAGTGGTCACCTCAGGGAACGCCTCATACTGCTCCTCCGTCACTAGGCCCATCTTGCTCAAGAGATAACAAATATATGGACCATAGACCAGGTGACGTCCTCCAACCCTCTCTGAGAAAACCTCCTCCATCTCTCCAATGAGTAGATCTTCCAAATCGAAGAGTTGTCTCTTCAGAATCACTGCTACAGCCCACTGGTGTAGAAGTGTGAACTCCTCTCTCTAGCCAGACCTAGGGATGATAGTCCTGATGACTATTGCTCTCTCCACCTTGGCCTCTGCGGTGAGTCTCGCAGGGCCACTCTCAAAGCCTAGTGTGTGTGGAGGTGAGAAAGCAATCGACACCATGTCGTCTGAAGGTAGCTTCCCTCCCTGAGGTCTGTGGGGTGCCTCTAGTGTACCGTAGCCACTCCTGTAGAGCTGGAAATCGGACGCCAGGAGTCCTAGGTTAGCTATCAAGTCCTGTCTAGTAACACGTTGTGGCTGCCCTCTGAATAGAAACCAGAACTCTGAGCGATCCCTGGTAACCCACAGTGTGGCGTAGAACTCTAGGACCATGTCCTCTCTGTACCTATGTGGAGCAGTAACTGACTCTGCTAGCCCTGGCAAGTACGTGAAGTACTGCTCCATCTCTGTGCCGGTGGCCCTCCTCATGGCCTGGTAAGTCGTGTATTGTTGTGGCATGAACGTCTTGTCTCTGCCTCTTACAGCCAGACAACGTCTCAGTCCCTCTCCAATCCTCCTCAGGAGAGCTGTCCAGTACCTCTCTCGAGCAGCGGGGTCTCTAGGGACTGGAATCCACTGCTCAAAAGGAACCAAACATAGCACCTTAAGGTCCTTTGCAGTAACCTTAAGTATGTCCGGCTCTCTTGCTGCCTGTGCCAGACTCTGCAGTCTCCTAGTGCACACTGCACAGGTGCACCTCGGGTCTCCTGTCCAGTGAGTTGTCCTCTGGGGAATAGTGTGCTCAGCCACTACAAGCTCCTCCTCACACTCTGACTCCTCAGATCCTGACTCTACGATCTTGTAACACCCTGAATTTTCAATTTTTGAGAATTTTAAAATTTTCCTAGAAATAAATTAAGTTGTAGTATGCCATTATGAAAAATAATTATTTTCTAAAGAAAATAATCAAATTTAAAAATTTGGAATGTTGCATTCATATTGGTTAGCTGCATTAGGATTTTATTGCTTGAAAAAGATATTTGAAAATCCGAGTAGGAATCGATTCGGTTAATTTTGGGAATTTAGAGAAAAGAATAGGGAAATTAGGAAACCTCCCCTGGCTTTGGGCCAAAACCTCCCCTTGGCCCGCTCCCTTTCTCCCCTTCCCCCTTCTCTTCCCGCATGGGCCAAAGTCTTCCGTGGCCCAGCTTGCCCCCACTCTGCCTACTCAGCCTACCCAGCCTGGGCCTCCCCTCCCACGGCCCAGCAAGCCGACGTGCCCCGCCAGCCCGCCTCGGCCGAACCGCGCACGCGCAGCCCACCCCAGCCCGCGCCGCCTGCTGAAACCCTAGCCAAGCCCGAGTCGCCGCCACTAGCCAACCTTGGCGTGAGCGCCAAGGACATCCCCGGGGGTCGCGCCCTCATAAATAGCGGTCCCCGTTTCCCCGCGCCGCTTTTCCCCCACCCCCATCGCCTGTTGCGCTCCCGCGAACCCTAACGCCGCCACCGGATTTCGCCGCCACCACCTCGCTGTCGGCCGGCCTTCTCCACCTTTCCCCCTCGAGTGCGAGTCTTCGGTAGCTTCCCCTTGCTCTCCTCTCTCTCCCCATAGTTGCGCGGCAAAGAACCGACCGTCGGAGCGCCCTAAGGGCCAACTCCGGCGAGGTTGTCCATGGCGCCGCCGTCTTCCCGTCGTCTGCCGCCGCCTATCCCGTTGGAGCCTCCAAGGCCATCGAATCTAATCTGGACGGTCCAGATTAGATCGGCCGAAGGGGTATGATCCCCGGTCCATGGTGGACCGTGGACCCTTCGGTCAACGCCGGTCCACGACCCCGTGGACCTAGTCCATGGGAGTTAATTTAATTAATTAAGTTTAATTCTGATTAATTATCTGTTAGGGTGTAATTTTACGCTTAGGTCCCTGGATTTTAAAATAATTATATTTTCATCCTGTAATTTTTATATTTAGACCCCTGAGTTATTAATTAATTATTTTAATCCTGTAATTTTACAAAAATACCCTTGGACTTATTAATAATTATGTTTTAGTCCTAACTTTTTATAGTTTAGTCCCTGTATCTTTTATAAATTACATTTTTGGTCCCTAAAATTTTCATAAATTATTTTCTTATTTGTACTTTTTATAGTTTAGCCCTTCTATTTTCCTAAGATTACTTTTAGGCCATTTAATTTGTTGTTTTTACTATTTTAACCCTAGAACTTTAAACCTTCATAACTTTTTACTCGTAACTCGGATTGAGGCGATTCTTGCGCTCACGTGATCGTAACAACACATACTTTTTTGTAGTATAGCTTTCATTGTAGTTTGTTACTGTGTGGTGTGTTGTTTCTTAGTATGTTTGTATGCTCGTCTATCCGGTGTGACGTTAGTAGACGACCAGTAGTTGGAGAACTTTCAGGACCTCCAGCCAGAAGACTTTGAGCAGCAGCAGCAAGGGGAACCAGGCAAGTGTCCTTGATGCATATTGAACCTATGTTTTACATTCCTCTCTAGTGATTCACGTTAACATAATGATCATGAGGGATGGGTAATCCTTCGTAGCAACATGGAACCTAGGTGATCCAAGCAGGAGGATTGCAAGGATGGTGCGGGTATGCACGTGTACTCGGTATAGTACTGTAGGATTGTGGTGGTACTGCTAATGCTCAAGACCGGTAGTAAATATATAGGGCTACATCGAGACCAAGAACTATGATGGTTACACAAGACACCGAATTATACAAGTTCGGGCCCTCTCAATGAGAGTAAAAACCCTATGTCCTGTGTTCTGTATTGTATTGATTGTCACGAGATGTTGTGTCTCTCTAGTTGTGTCTAATTGCCTCCCCTTCGATGGGGGGTACCCTGCCGCCTTATATATCCGGTCGGCAGAGGGGTTCAGGCAGAGTCCTAGTCGTACTCTACAAGGATTCTATATGGCAAGCCTAATCTTTCTTGTCTTGCACTCCAAGCCGAGTCAGTCGGCTTCCTTGTTGATGAAGTACCCGGTTGGCCATCGACTTAGCTTTGTATGAGGATACCCGTAAAGCAAGTATCCCACAGCAGCCCCTGAGTGCTTTCTGATTTTGAGCTTTACTTCTTCAAATGATCTAACGATCATAAATTAGGAAGACCTCGTTATCGAAGTTTTTGATAGATCTGGTGCACCGGTTAGGTGCACCTAATCAGGTGTAGCCCCCGACTCTTGTATAATTGGAGACTAACAAATAATGCAAGAGTCTAATTGTATTAGCTCTTATTAATTAGTTTACAGATATTCAAACCATCAAGTTTGAATCTTTCAGACCTTTGTTTATCAAACCCTTGGGTCCTATTGCTAAGTGACCACTTTGCCAACCGATCATGAAACCGGCCGAGTGGCATATATTATTTTCGAGTGATGGGTTGGTCGGAATTTTTTTTGACTCTAGTCATATTCAGTATTAAGCTAAATGACTTTAGTCATAATATAGCTTTTCCCTAATTCCAATCACCCGTTTAAGTCCAAATTTGGTAATTCTGGTTATTTGACTTTAGTCCGTACCATAATCTTTGAACTTGCAACCATATGACCATCAAGTCCTTTGCCACATGATCATCAAATCACATAGATATGGTGAAATAATTCTTGGGTACTTCTCATCAAAGAAGCCCCCGAGTCTCATTTTTTTGGGTTTGTAACCCTAATGGGCTTAAGCCCTTAATTAACCTTTAAGTTAATATTGGGGTTGCACTACAGTACGGCCCACCCTGGCCCATGGGACCCTTAGGTCAAAAAAGGCAAGGGTATAGAAGGCTGCACCAGGTCTATGGGATTGAGCTTGTCAACCTCAATTCCAACTCCATTCTTCATATTGCCATCTTCGTACATTTGTGCAAAGCTTTTCTTGGCATTCTCTCCCATTTCGATCTCTACCGCCATCTGTTTGTCCTTCGACCGCTGCCAACTAAGGATAACCAAGTGGCCATAGGCGGAGTCAGCATCGAGTTATGCAAGAAGGAGGCCTACATCAATGTCCCATTAAAGACCGAAAACAAGAATTGGAAGGATGAGTGGTTTTATTGTGACAACCCTCCCCCTGTTCTTGCCGACTTCACTAGTGCGAAGGCTATTCCCCAAGCGCATTGGACAGAGAGGCACGATTCAACCAATCCTCAAGTGGTCGCTCTGCTCAAGAAAATTGCCGATCTGAAGGCTGAAGGTGTCAATGGCATCACAGTTGCCAAAAGCTTTATCATCCGACGAGTTCACCCCCTGAAGCTTCAATGTCACCCGGCATGGGACTATGTTAATGAGGATGAGACCAGGGAGGTGCCGGATCCATCGAATGGCGAACTCTGCCGAAGACGCTTGTTGAAGATGTTTGAAGGGGATATCCTTTAGGACCATTCTTTGGTCAAAAAGGTGTATAACAAGGGCACAATACAAGCCCAAGTAAGCCTCAGTCTACCTTTAGCTATCCCTTGTTATCCTATGTTGATGTTGTACTCAATGTTTTGATCTTTATACAGGTGCTGGATACTTATGTATCTCATCACCCGCTCCCTCAGACCGATACTGAGGGACCTCATTATGTCAAGAAGACACCACTGACCGGTGCTGGGGGTTCAAGTTCCTCCGCAGGCGCTCGGCCAGTCAGCGTCACTCCCGTCGTTACTCTGGCCTCCCCTGACAAGCTCCAGAAGCGGACTATCACGTGCCGCTGTCAATACGTGGGGGACCAGGACGATGATGAAGAAATAACTACCGCAGATACTGGTCAACTTGCTCCTGCAACCTCCAATCGACTTTTAGACCGACTGGAGCCCCCGAGCCCAACTCAGAGGTCAAGGGAAGAGGTGGTGTAGACTGGCAAGACTGATCTGCCCTCTCAAAAGAGGAAGGAGACTGATTTTCAGCCAACTTCTTCAAAGAAGAGGCTATGCCGGATCAAGCTCAAGAAGGCTCCCCGGTTTAATTTTTAAACCCTATACTCCTTGTCTCTTATTGCTGATCTCAACATTTCCTGATCTCTTCCTTCTATGTTTTTTTCTGAGCAGTCGGACAAGTGATTCTCAGAGTGCTCAGGGATCTGAGGATACTCGGTCTGAGCTTCCACCTCGTCCGACTGGTGTGTCCTATTCGGTTGGCAAGTCTTGAAACACGTAGACCGAAGTGGATAAACCATTTGAAAAGACGGTTCCTGCCTCCACTCCCGAGCCTCTGCCTCAGACCACTCCAACTAATGTCTCTTTGCCTCTTGACAAAGGTAAAAGGACTCTTCCTGTAGATATGCTTGGTCGGCCTGAGGTGGAGGATGTGGAGATTTTGCACCAACACCGGGAGTCCAGCAAGGTAACTCAACATTATACTTTTACCTTGCTTCGCTCTCATCTTTTAGCTCATTTAACTTCTGCATATCAGAAAGTGTATGCTCTTGTGGAGCGAAAGCAGGCTAGAGTGGAATATCTTGAAGCCGAAACTTTCGGTATGTCCTTGGTCACCTAATCTTCTTGTCTTTATATTTTAGACTAACTTCTTATTTGTCTTGCTAGTCACCGGTCAGTAGCTCTCCAAGGCCCTAGAGGAAAACAAGAAGCTGTTGGCCGACTGACAAGAGATAAACAAGGTCTTAGACCAAGTCCGTGCAGATCTGGCTGGTAAGTTTTCCTACCATCCATATTTAGGCAATTTGCTGACCACTCTAACGCTAAAATTTTTACTTTTAGCTCGCGATCAAAAAATCACCGATCTGGAGAAGTTGACTTCCAACCAGCAGAGGTTCACTGACACCTTGAAGGTTGAGAAGGAAAGCCTCTCCAAATTGGTTGAAGACCAGAAGACCAAGATCACTCGGCTGCAATAGGAGCTAAAGAGGACTGAAGCGAAGATAGAGGAGGCTAAGACTGTCTCCAAATCCTTCAAATGTAAACTCTCCAGTAAGCCTTCGACTTCTTCCTTCTGCTTGATTCTTCTGTTGATAATACTGACCAATAATTATTATTTGCAGCTCTATCTCATGCTGCTCGGCAAGCAATGAATTATGTTCATCCTAACCGAGTAGAGCAGACCGGTCACTCTCTGGACTACTTGTTGGAGCATGCATCGGAAGCCATTGCTCATAACACTCGACGAGTGGCGACCAAAGCCGGGAGTCAAGTGCTGGCGATTTGCCATTCCTCGTCTCCTGCTCTGCCATTGGGCAAAATCAAAGAGGGCTTTAATCCCGACCTGACCGATGACCAATGTCAGCTGGTCCTGTATTCTATGATAGAGACTTCCTAGGCCTTGGTCGAAAATATAGAAATCAATCCGACTGTGCCGACTCCCCCAGCAACTCCAGAGGTCGAACTTCGGGCTGACTCTTCCTCTCCTTCAAAGGACATATAATCCTATAATAGTGTAAAACATTAGTAGTGTTTTAGTAATGATACTTGTGTATAAACTAATCTTATGCTTTTATAGCTTTAGATGTTTGACAAAGATATCATTGACATGTTTCTATCAAGAGAAACAAATATTGCATCGGTCTGCCATAATATATTAGGTTGTAACCCGTAACCGCGTAACAAACAGAATCGACCAATCGACACATGACCTCTCACACTTTTGGGTCTGGGTTTAGTGTAGTGGTAGTCTGATATGCAGCACAAAGTATTTAACCATGATGTATAAGCGTAAGACCAAAATAATAAAGACCAAAACTCAAGATCTCAAGATCTCATGATAATAAGTCGGTCAAAAAATAGGCCAAAACCAAAATATGGTTAGACCGAGATGGGACTTTATTGCTAGCCCCCTAGCTCGATTGTTTAATAGTATAAATCAAGGAATCGAGACAAATATAGAATGAAAATCATCAGAAAATCTTTCATTAAAAAAGACCAAAGTTTCATTCATAAATAATGTATAAATACACAAAATAATAGCTAAGTATAGAAACGACATAGCTGATTTATGTTACAGGAGTTTGGAATATCGTTGCTGTCTTCATACTTCAGTCGGTAAGCCCCCGGGCGAGTGACTTCCTTCACTACATACAGTCCTTCCCACTTCGGAGAGAGCTTGTGATGATTCTTTGTTGATTGCACTCGGCGAAGCACTAGGTCTCCAACTTGAAAGTGGCGACTACGGACGTTCTTATCATAATAACGACGCAAGCCTTGTTGGTAGAGTGTCGACCGAAATAGAGCGCGATCACGCAACTCCTCTGCCGCAATCAAATCAATCTCTCAGTTCTCCTCAGAAAGCTTTTCATTGTACGCTTGAACTCGTGCCGAGACAAGACTGACCTTAGTCGGCAACATAGCTTCTGAGCCATAGACCAATGAAAAAGGTGATTGTCCAGTAGTCCGACTGGTGTTTGTCCGAAGACCCCAAAGGACTGAAGGCAACTCTTTGACCCACCGATCGACACAAGGTTTGAGTCTGTCAAATATCCGTGGCTTTAATCCTTGAAGAATCATACCATTGTCCCGTTCAACCTGCCCATTGCTTTTCGGATGAGCCACTGATGCAAAGTGGATCTTTATTCCCATCTCATCGGCAAAGTCCTAGAACTCCACTGAAGTGAATTGAGTGCCATTATCGGTAATGATATCATGAGGAACTCCAAACCGAGTGAATATATCTTTGACAAACTCGATCGCCTTCTTGGATGTAATCTTACCGACCGGCTTCGCTTCAATCCACTTGGTGAATTTGTCGATAGCAACAAACAAATGAGTGAACCCGCCTGGCGCTTTCTTGAAAGGACCGACAATATCAAGCCTCCAAAAAGCAAAAGGCCAAGTCAATGGTATCATGTGAAGTTGCTGTGAAGGCACATGTGTTTGTTGAGCGAAGAATTGACAACCCTCACACTTCCGAACAACTTCGTGTGCATCTTCGACCACCGTGGGCCAATAAAACCCTTGCCGGAAAGCTTTGCCGACCAAAGTCCTGGAAGCTGCATGATTGCCGCATATTCCCGAATGAATCTCTTCTACCAACTTCTGGCCTCAGGAATTGAGATGCATCGCATCAAAATGTTGGAACCACCCCTTTTGTAAAGTTGGTCCCCCACCAACAAGTATCCTCGAGATCGGATCTTCAATCTTTGCTGCTCATAAAGATCCGAGGGCAGCGTTCCCTTATCCAAATACTGAATGAGTGGGTCACGCCAGTCGGTCTTGGAGACGTCATCGCCAACAAGATCAGCAACAATACTCATCAACACGTCCGACCGGGGAGAAATTGTTGGGGAATCCAGAACATGTAGGAAAACACCCGGCGGTACTGCAGACCGAGATGATCCTATCTTGGCTAACTCATCAGCCGCCTGGTTATTATCTCAGAGAACATGTGTGAACTTCAATCCGTCAAACTTGTCTTCAAGTTTTTGCACTTCTTGGCAATAAGAACTCATGTTATCATCTACACAATTTCAATCCTCGGTGACCTGATTAATGACCAAGGCCGAATCACCAAATATGTCAATGCGCCTAATGCCGAGTGACACAGCAATGCACAGACCATGTAGGAGAGCTTCATATTCCGCAGCATTATTAGACGCGCGAAACGTGATTTGAAGGACGTATCGAAGCCTTTCTCCAATAGGCGAGATAAATACAACTCCCGCACCTGCCCCTTGTTATTGAAGGGAACCATCAAAGTACATTTTCCAGTACTCGATATCTTGGGCAGTAGGAGGATTTTGAATCTCTGTCCACTCGGCAACGAATTCAGCTAATGCTTGTCCCTTTATAGCCGTCCGAGGCGCGAACATAATAGTATACTAACCAAGTTCGACTGCCCACTTGGCTATTTTTCCTTCAGCTTCTCGGTTATGTAACACTGTCCCGTGTGCAAAAGAAATTTGAACTTCAATTGGATGAGCTTGGAAATAGTGCTTCAACTTCCTCGAGGTGATCAATAATGCATATAACAACTTCAAGATCTGCTGGTACCTTGTCTTAGAGGCGCTGAGAACCTCGCTCACAAAGTAGACCAGATGCTCTACTTTTTGCATGTGTCCCTCTTCTTCTCGGTCGACTGTCAAAATAGTACTCACAATCTGGGTTGTGGCCGAGATGTAAAGATGAAGTTTTTCTCCTGGCTCCGGAGGTACCAACACTGGAATACTGCTGAGATGAATCTTTAATTCGTCCAGTGCCGATTGCGCCTCCTCAGTCCAAACAAATTCGTCCTGCTTTTTAAGCAATCAAAAGAGTGGTAACCCCCTAACCCCCAATCGGGAAATAAAGCGACTCAATGATGCCACGCATCCGGTCAGCTTCTGAACATCCTTTGAGAATTAGGCGGCTTAATATCAAGGATTGCCTTGATTTTATCTGGGTTAGCCTCTATACCTCGTTTTGAAACGATGTAACCGAGTAACTTTCCCGATGGAACCCCAAAAACACACTTTTTAGGATTCAGCTTCATTGAATAATGTCTCAGATTGTCAAAGGTTTCTACCAGGTCAGAGAGAAGTTCTTCGACTTTCTGAGTCTTGACAACGATGTCGTCAACATACGTTTCAGCGTTCTGACCGATCTGAGTGGCAAGGCAGCATTTAATACCTCGTTGGTAAGTCGCGCCAGCATTTTTCAGACCGAACGGCATAGTGATATAGTAATAGGCGCCGAAGGGTGTTATAAAGGAAGTCTTGATCTCATCTTTGACTCTCAGTGGGATCTGGTGATAGCCCGAATAGGCATCCAGAAAGCTTAAAAGCTCACACCCGGCTGTTGAATCTACAACATAATCAATACGAGGAAGAGCGAAGGAGTCTTTTGGGCAGACCTTGTTGAGATTGGTATAATCAACACACATCCTCCACTCTTTATTCTTTTTAGGTACAAGGACTGGATTTGCTAACTAGTCGGGATGATACACCTCCTTTATAAACTTAGCTTCTAACAATCTAACTATCTCCTTCTTCATAGCGTCCTTGCGGTCTTGCGCAAATCTTCTAAGCCTTTGGCGAACGGGGGTAGCCCCTAGAGGTACCCTTACCACGTGCTCAATCTTTTCCCTAGGAACTCCCGGCATGTCACATGGTTTCCATGCAAAGATATCCCTATTTTCCTGGAGGAAAAGAGTGAGCGCGAGTTCCTATTTTTCATCAAGGTTGACCCCAGCATAAGTCACCTTATCGGGGTCCTCAGGATCGAGCAAAATCTCCTTGGTTTGGATGTCATCGGTCTGGATCTTCTCCTTGGTAGGTTTCTTTGTCAGAACCTCCGTTCCAGTCTGCTCCTCTATACCAACTACCTTCTGGATCTCCTTTTGGCCTGATAGCATCAACTGTTTGGTAGCCATCTCACAACTCTGCACATTGTAATCAAAAGAATTCTGAAGATCAGAGTGGAGGGAGATAATTCTGTTCGAGCCTGGCATCTTGAGGGTGAGATACGGATAGTGCGAAACAGCCATAAGCCTAGCCATCGCCGGTCGACCGATGATAGCATGGTATGCTGACTCGAAGTCTGCCACCTGGAAGACGATACGCTCTGTCCTAAAATTATCACGGGTGCCAAAGGTGACTGGCAGACTGATTTGTCCAATTGGGACTGAAGTCTTGCCAGGCACAATCCCATGGAAGGGTGAAGAACTCGGTTGGAGGTCATTGATCGACAGACCGAGCTCTTGAAGAGTCCTGGTGAAGATTAGGTCCATTCTGCTTCCTCCATTGATGAGTACTCTGTTGAACCTCACCTCCTTCATAGTCGTAGCAAGCACCAATGGGTAGCGACCTGGTTTTGGTAGATGTTTTGGATGGTCCGATCGATCAAAGGTGATTGGCATCTCAGACCACCTCATGTACTGAGGCGTAGCTGGCTCCACCGAGTTAATCTCTCGAAGCTCTAACTTTTGCTTGCGCTTGGATGTATAGGCATCTGGATCTCCGAAGATGAAGTTTACTTCTTTGCGGGGCTCCTAGAACTCTCCTGAATCATCTTTGTCATCATCATCCTTGGGCTTGTCTTTGTTGCTATTGTTGCGCCTTGGGGGATCTTTGGCCACCTTGAGCGTAGCTGTTGCAAAACCCTTCAGATAATAACAATCCTTTGCTTTGTGGTTTCCCTTAGGGTGCCAAGGGCAAAGGCCACTCAGCAACTCATCAGTAGACGGCTGGTTCATCCGAGGATTCTTCCGAATTCGGTCCACTATGTTGACAGCATTGTCAGGTTTTCTCTTCTTGTCCTTCTTGGAGGGCTCAGGCTTGTCCAACCGCTTCTCCTTGCCCTTTCCTCGGATATCATCAAGTGCAGACTCTCCTGATGCATACTTATCAGCAATCTCGAAGCACTCTTGAGCGGTAAGCTTAAGATCATGGTTCCTCTGACCGATTTCCCAGACCAGATCGTCACTGTGAATTCCACCCAGGAAGGCAGTAATGATTTGCTGATCAGGGACGTTGGGGATCTCAGTCTTCTTAGCGCAAAACCGCTTGATGTAGTCACGAAGAGGCTCGTCTCCTTTCTGCTTAATCTGAGTGAGGTTGAAGTGGTTGCCCGGTCGGTTGCAAGTTGCTTGGAAACTTTCTATGAGTTTCCTGTTGAGGTCTCCCCAAGATGTGACTGACTTCTCAGGTAGAGATGTGAGCCATATCCGAACGGTAGGGTCTAAGCAAACCGGAAGGTAATTAGCCATTACGTAGGAATCACCTCCAGCCGACCGGATCGCCGTGCTATAGAGTTGTAGCCACTCTCGGGGGTTGGTGTGTCCATCATATTTTTCTATGGGAACCGGCTTGAATCCTTTCAGCCATCGAGCAATGTGAAGCCAAGGGACATAAGCCTTGATGCCATCGATCTCGTCATCAGTCACCGTTGGTGACCGCTTTTGCCGGTCTGGGGACGTAGTTGGGCAACGACGGTGGCGTGGGCCGACATCCTCATCATGACGACGTCGTCGATTGCCATCATTATCGCGCCGATCCCGATTGTCATGTCGACATCGGTCATCGTAGTTGTTTCTTGGAGGAGGATTCTGACGATCGTCCCGTTGGTTGTCCCGTCGGTCTTCTCGTCGGTCGTCCCATCGGTCTTCTCGTCGGGCATCCACCCTTCGTTCACGCCATTCTTCCTCATAGCATTGGTTGTCCCGAGCGCTCTCCTCGTCGTGAGAGTTGATGGTGTCTCGTTCATCATAGAGGCTGAGAGAATTTCTTAGGTCTTCACGCCTACGCCGACCCTGAGGAGATGCATGGCTGGAACTTGCGACCGACTAAGACTTTGCAGCATCTTGCGCTGCTGCGGCCTTGAGCATAGCCATCGCCTTCTGAATTGCAGGAGTTTGATAGTGGGCATCAACCATTAAAGTGTCAAGCAATGTCTTGGCCTCGGTGATGTTGTTCTGTGGGGTGTGGTAGACCTTAACACCATCCACTTCAAGGTCAGGGCTTAGATCCAGTCAGCGTGCGTTACGCGATCCGCGCGACCCTCTTGGTCAACGGTGGTGATCGACCGATAATTCATCAGCTGGCGGGTTATCATCCTATCGGCCTCCTTCGACCGGCTGATTTTGGCGACCACCAGCTGGATTCCCTTCTTCTTCGGCATCTGGATCCTCATCCTGGTTTCCAGCAGCAGGATCTACTATATCCACCATGTTGACTATATGGGGATATGAGTAGGTCGATCCGACCATGTCCACATCAAAAGACCGATTTGACGTTGAGTCACATCCAAAGGAAGAGTCTTCCTGCTCGGATCTGAGTGGGATCAATGCAGGGATAATGTCAGACGGACTCGGTGATCGTGCCATGGGACTGGCTGCGGTCGAGTCTGATCTGTAGTCGTTCAGACCTAGGACTCCATTGTCGCCGACTGTGAAGTCGAGCGATCCAAAGGAGATCTTGAAGTCCGGCGAGTATTGGATGATGGGAAGTTTGGCCATCGTAGTCGATGGAGAATCCCGGCGAGCCTTGTCCCCTTCCTGGCACGCCAACTGTCGATGCTGAAGACCGGCAGTAAATATATAGGGCTACGTCGAGACCAAGAACTATGATGGTTACACAAGACGCCAAATTATATAGGTTCGGGCCCTCTCAATGAGAGTAAAAACCCTACGTCCTATGTTCTGTATTATATTGATTGTCATGAGATGTTGTGTCTCTCTAGTTATGTCTAATTGCCTCCCCTTCGATGGGGGGTACCCTGCCGCCTTATATATCCGGTCGGCAGGGGGGTTCGGGCAGAGTCCTAGTTGTACTCTACAAGGATTCTATATGGCAAGCCTAATCTTTCTTGTCTTGCACTCCAAGCCGAGTCAGTCGACTTCCTTGTTGATGAAGTACCCGGTCGGCCACCGACTTAGCCTTGTATGAGGATACCCGTAAAGCAAGTATCCCACAGGTACCTACTTTGGATCACAAGAGTAGTTTGTGGAGCGGCCACCTAGGAAAACAGCGTAAAGCACAGAGCTGATATGAGCAGGCTTGGTTCAGTATCAAGATGTCTTTCCAGTTTTGCTAGCAATTGAGGGAGGAGGACGGAAGGGTTTTACTTCCGGCCTCAGGCGATGGACGGTTTTACTCCTAGCCACGGCGCCAGAGGGGGCATCTATGGAACGGTTTTAATTCCATAGTGGTGAAACCTTAGCGTGGGTTATTTGCAGGCTGGGAAGCTCTTTGAAAGACCTTGTGGTGATCTCTTGGCCTCACACCTACGGTAATGTGATTTGGGCAACATGGAGACTCTAGTCATTGCATAGTGATGAAATCACCAACCTGTGGGTAAAGTTGTGCAACCTCTGCAGAGTGTAAAACTGTTATAACAGTCATGCTCATGGTCATGAGCGGCGTCGATCCTCACACAATTAGGATGGTGGTTTTTGGGTGAACTTGGTGGGTAGCCAAGTTTGGTTTGGGCGGTGTAACCCTTGGTTTGCTACAGGCGGTGTAACCTATAGTGTGGTTCTCATGGGCGGTTTAACCCATGGTTGGCTATAGGCGGTGTAACCTGTAGTGTTGGATAATTAAGACAACTTGGGAGTACTATAATTAAGACAAATTGGGAGTACTTTTCACCTAGTAAATAGCATGGCTTTTCTACTAGGTGTAGGTGCTCATTTATGCAAATAAACCATTATGTTAGCCTTTCTTCTATTAATCTTGCATGTCATATTTTTTCCCCCACTTGCTGAGTATGGCATGTGCTCACCCTTGCTATTTCCCTTTGTTGTTATACTATAAACTACTGCTCAGAAGATGATGGAGATATGGACTACATCGACGAAGACTACTTCTAGGCGAGCGTGCCCCCGGTCGATTGCCTGTGGTGTTATGGAGTCTTCCGCTGTTATAGTTCGAGAGTGTCGCTCTTAGTCCTTTCAAGACATTATTTATGTAATAATGGTACGCTTTATTAATGACATTGGTTATACTGTTGTTCACTTTACTGTCGATATGTGTGAAACTTGTTCCTGGGCACACATATGATAAGCACTTGGTTTTGTCCTTAAAACCGGGTGTGATAGAAGTGGTATCAGAACCATGTCGACCGTAGGACACTAGTTTAGATAGAGCGGTCATATCTTAGGGATTATTTTACCTATATTACCATAAAACAATTTCCAAAACTTTTGACTTCTATCTTTGTTTTTCACTCCTTGTTGCCTACATCTTTTGTTGCTTTGTTATCTTTTAGTTTATAAAAGTTTTGCTAACTTTTCTTTCTTTCACTCTTTTCAAAATTTCATACATGGCCTGTCATAGGCTTACGGCTCGCAAGCGCGTTGTCGTCCCAGCTCCTCAGTTTCCACCAGGCGCCCTTTGGATGACGCAGCCAGTGGTGGAGCAGCACTCAGATGGACGACACTATGGCTACTACCCGAGGACACTATGGAGCATACTTTAGGGACTCAGCTACAGCACCCCACCGCTCATCATCGGCACCAGGATGCCCATTCAGGGAGACCGCTACAAGTGGGAAGTGCGAGTGGTGCTTTACAAGAAGGCTACAGACGACGGACACCAGCACACTCAGCGCGTGCACCACGCCTCATCACCTATGTCCACTTTTGATGCCGGGATTCATGATGCAGCTCGTCGTGCTCTGGAGGTTCTTCGTCATGAGGAGGATGAGGATCTTCATGACACTCAGTACACTCATTTTCCGCAGAGGCCCAGTGGCAGCTTGGACAATTGTATGATGTCTGTGGGAAGCAACAAGAACTTGACATGTCTGCCAGAACAAGTCCATCTCTCTGCAGCCATGGACGAGGACTACTACGAGGCCCTTGATGAGATCAACGATCTCTGCAGGCTGTACGAGGAGCAGGAGGAGAGGATCAGATTGCTGGAGAATGATGGAGTTTCTGATGATGAGGACCCAGAGGAGGCGCCAGCCCCTGTGCCACCGAGTTCCCCTCTTCGCATTGATCTTTGGATGGATGAAGCCGACAAGCAGGATGACCAAGATGAGGATGGCGAGGAGTAGCCTTCATTAGGGAAGTCTTTTGAGTCATGAGGATAGGTTGTTAGTTATCGATTAGAGTCGAGTCTTATCTATGTAATAGTTTAGCGAGAGAGAGCTTTAGATTAGCACGTCCTCATGTTTGGTTTGCTAGTGTGATTGGTGTGATGAGTGTGATTTGGATTTTTGCATGACTGTGCTTGTGTTGCAAGGCATGTCTTGTAACACACATATCTTTTATACTTTTAATAAAGATTAGTAGTTTGGGGATATCTTTTTGTCTATCTCTTTTATTCTACACCTTTATCTTGTGGCTCTGCTTCACCATATCTTTGCATCCCATTTTGTCTGACCGTATTATCAATCTATATCAGATGGCAAGAGGAAACCGTAACGTAAACAACAACCAGGAAGAACCAGAGCAGCACCTCCACATATCTCTATGGAGCAACTCATGGATATGCAAACACAACTTCTCCAGACCATGCACCAGACTTTGGTGCAGCAACAGAACAACAATGTCGGAGGAGCTGCACCCTAACCTAGAGACAAGCTTGGAGACTTCCAGCGGACCAAGCCTCCACCTTTCTCTCACTCTGTGGAACCCATGGTTGCGGATGACTGGCTAAGGACAATTGACAAGAAGCTGCAAGTCGTGCAATGCAACAATAGGGAGAGGGTGTTGTTTGCCGCACACCAGCTTGTGGGACCCGCTGCTGATTGGTGGGATGCTTATGTTGCAGCTCATGAGGAGACGAACAATATTAACTAGCAAGAGTTCTAGAACAGCTTTAGGTCTCACCATGTGCCTCAGGAAGTGATGAGACTGAAGAAGAAGGAGTTCTAGGATCTGAAGCAGGGCTCCATGACAGTGAGTGAGTATGTTGCACGCTTTACCCAGCTATCTAGGTATGCCCCAGGAGAAGTGGACAGAGATCAGAAGAAGTGTGAGTGTTTTCTGGATGGGTTGAATAATGGCCTTGCCTATGCAAACTTTTAGGAGATAGAGGATAAAGCTCTAGTCCTAGAGAACCGAAGGACGAAATTGGATGGCAAGCGCAGGATGGAGCAGCAGGGTCAGCAAGGAGGCAGCAACACTAGGCCTCATATTGGATCATCTTCTGGTGGACATGTATTCCGTCCTGGGCAGCAGAGTGGACAGCAGAGGGTTCAGCCTGGATGATAAGGACATCACCATGCTGGATACGTGCATATCATGGCCTTCCCCAAGTTACAAGTCGTCACCAACTCGGTCACCGCATTCGTCTCGGATTCAGCCGACACCCCTTCATGATTTTGATGATATCTCCCACATCCGACGTCCAAACGAGGTGTTCTTTAATACGTTGGAAAGGGGACGACGACGCCGTCGTTTTGTTTCTGGTCCTAGCTCCAGAAGGGTCGTGAGTCATAATATGTGACCATGACAAGGTGTTGCGCCACCTATTTTGGGCCAACTTGGCCATGTATTGTGTCGGGCCTTAAGCCCATGTTGTGGGTGCCCCCCTGGTCGCCCCCAACCCTAGGACGTCCCTGATTCCTACATAAACTCAGTAGCCGCTGTCTTTTAGTTTTGGGTTTTGTTTAGTTTAGTTTTCTAGAGAGAAACTTGATCGAATTATTGTAACTGTGGTGACAAGTCCTTTTACAGTAATCCAGGGCCCATGTTATTGTTCTACACCATTGTGGTGATTAGTCCTTTTGTGTTCAGAGCTTGAACCTTTTCTTGTGATTCGCTTCATCCATATTTGCAATTTCAGATTGCGTGTTTATCCTCTCTTACTTGTGTTCTCGATTTCGCTTGCAGGAACAATCAAGTTGTGCTTGGTGTAACGGTTGCGGGGTTGGATCGTGTCTGATTCACACTGGATCGTCGATGCCGAGTTCCCCAAATTCGAGTTTATCCCCTTACCTCTCGGAAGATCAGGCCATATCTATATCAAGTGGTATCAGATTCCTAGGTTCCCTGTGAGGTATTATCGTGTTCTTCCCTTTAGATTCGTTTGTATTCATCACCGTTTGTCCATGAAAAAGCCTACAAAAAATATTTCCCCACCATCCCAGACATTGTTTAGCCTTTGCATAATTTAATTTCAGAGTCCGTAGTATTGAGTTTGTGTCCTAGTCGAGACCCCGCAACCGTTACACCAAGCACAACTTGATTGTTCTTGCAAGCAAAATCGACACGGTATGGGAGGTAATAACAACCATGGTAATACTGATACTTTTGTTAAGCCCAAATTTAACATACCACCTTTTGCTGGTAGTGCTGATCCTGAAGCATATTTAGATTGGAAACTTACTATTGAACAGAAATTTAATTCTCATTTAGTTCCTACTGAGCATAGAGTTAGACTTGCTACTAGTGAGTTTACAGGTTTTGCTCTCTTTTGGTGGAATGATCTTTGCAATACTAATGCTGCTATACCTGCCACTTGGCTTGTTTTGAAACAACGCATGAAATCTCGTTTTGTTCCTCCTTATTACCAACGTGATTTACGTTTGAAATTACAATCTTTAACACAAGGTAGTAAAACAGTAGAAGAATATTATCAGGAATTGCTTATTGGTTTAGCACGTTGTGATATACATGAAGATGATGTTGAAACTAGTGCTAGATTTTTTGGTGGTTTGAACCGTGATATCTAGAATATTGTTGACTATAAAGAGTGGAATAGGTTCAGCCAATTGTATCATATTGCTCTTAAGGCTGAACGAGAAGTACAGGAACACCTTCCACAACAATCTTGCAGGTCCAATACTGAGCAATCTCTCCAGCAACGCACTGGAGTAGAGAACTTGAAGAGTCATGTTGCTAAGCCACCAGCAACAACTCTTCCACTTGCGCCTACTTCTGCAGTGCAATCGTCTAGTGTGCCGCACCAACACCAGAAGAAGGTTACTACTTTCGGTACTAGGAGTGGCTCCTCCACCACCATTATTTGCCACCGCTGCAAGGGCATGGAACATGTCATGAAGGATTGCCCTAGTCGTCGTGCTTTCATCGCTACTGCTAATGGGTATGAAAGTTGTAGTGATGTTGAAGATGAATTTGCTCGTATACCTAACCTTGATGCAGATTCGACGGAGGAGCAGGAGACTACTGCCATTGATTCCATTGCTGCCACCACGGGCTTTCCTAGTCTCATTGTACAGCGTGTGTTGACCACTCAGGTGGGACAAGAGGAAGAACAACAACGCAACAATTTATTCTATATGTACCTCATTGTCGCGGACCGCCGTGTTCTCACCATCATTGATACTGGGAGCTATAACAACTTGGTAAGTTCTGATTTGGTAAGCAAACTTGGCTTGACAACGCATGCACTACATCAGCCCTACCACATCAAATGGTTCAACAATAGTGGTACGGCACAGGTAACTCGATCAGCACGCATACACTTTTCAGTAGGTTCTTATCAAGACTCTGCTGATTTTCATGTTGTACATATGCAAGCATGTTCGCTTTTCTTAGGCCGTCCATGGGAATATGATACGGATGCTGCCGACCATGGTAGAACTAATACATATACATTCGTGCATAAGGACAGGAATATTACTTTGCGCCGTTATTGCCTGCTGATATTAGAAATCATTTTAAACTGCTTGCTGAAAATACTGAGAATAAACATGATAACAAACAATATTCTGATGTTAAACATAAGGCTATTCAGTTAAAGGGAGGTTCTTTTCTTGCTATAACATCTACTGTTACTGAACTTTGTGATAATCATGATGCACCTTGCTATACTATGCTTTGTCATGATATATCTTCTATCGATGATCATGTATCATGTACTTTGCATTCTGCTAGTACTAACCTTTTGCAGGAGATTGATGCTGAGATGGAGTCGAGGGCGACTCCAATTCAAGAAGGGGAGGATGATGAGGACATCACCATGCTGGATACACGCATATCATGGCTTTCCCCAAGTTACAAGTCGTCACCAACTCGGTCACCGTGTTCGTCTCGGATTCAGCCGACACCCCTTCACGGTTTTGATGATATCTCCCACATCCGATGTCCAAATGAGGCGTTCGTTGATGCGTTGGAAAGGGGACGACGACGCCATCGTTTTATTTCTGGTACTAGCTCCAGAAGGGTTGTGAGTCATAATATGTGACCATGACAAGGTGCTGCGCCACCTATTTTGGGCCAACATGGCTATGTATCGTGTCGGGCCTTAAGCCCATGTTGTGGGCGCCCCCCTGGTCGCCCCAACCCTAGGACGTCCCTGGTTCCTACATAAACTCAGTAGCCACCATATTTTAGTTTCGGGTTTTGTTTAGTTTAGTTTTCTAGAGAGAAACTTGGTCGAATTATTGTAACTGTGGCGACAAGTCCTTTTACAGTAATCTAGGGCCCCTGTTCTTGTTCTACACCACTGTGGCAATTAGTCCTTTTGTGTTCAGAACTTGAACCTTTTCTTGTGATTTGCTTCATCCATATTTGCAATTTCAGATTGCGTGTTTATCCTCTCTTGCTTGTATTCTCGATTTTGCTTGCAGGAACTATCAAGTTGTGCTTGGTGTAACGGTTGCGGGGTTGGATCGTGTTTGATTCAATCCGGGTCGTCGACGCCGAGTTCCCCAAATTCGAGTTTATCCCCTTACCTCTCGGAAGATCGGGCCATATCTATATCACTGGAGGTCAAGGATTTTTCACCCCTCAACGTCAGGTTCAACGTCCCAACTTCCAGACCCCTCTCGCTACCATGACTGCCCCGCAGAAGACCAGTTCCGTACAGGGCCCTCCTAATGGAGGAGCGTGTTTCCGTCGTGGTGACACTGGGCACATCACGAACAAATACCCTCAGAGACGCCCAGATCAAACTTCAGCTCATGGTGGGAATAATGGTTCTAGTCGCAATGTGAACTCTGCACCAACACAAGCAAGGCAGAACCAAGCTCGCGTCCGTGTCAACCATGTGGCTATCGATGATGCTCAGGAATCTCCAAATGTCGTCCTCGGTACGTTCCTTGCAAATGATAATCATGCAGTTGTCTTATTTGATTCTGGAGCATCACATTCCTTCATATCTGTTGCTTTTGTTAGCTCTCCTGGGGGAGAGATGGAGGCAAGGCATGTTTGTCCTAAGGTAAACCTTAATATAAGGGGGATAGGCTTCTCCGCCAACCTCATTGTGCTTGAGTCGAAAGGGATCGATGTGATTCTTGGGATGGATTGGTTGAGCAAGCATAAGGGACTTATAGATTGTTCCAAGAAGGCAGTGAAGCTCACATCTAGTACCAGGAAGGAATTGGAGTATGTGACTGATGCATTGCTCACTAACAAGGGAGCAGTCAACCGTGTGAAGTTGAATCAATTGGATGTGGCCTCAACCCAAGATATCTGGGTGCTATGCGAGTTTCCTGATGTTTTCCTAGAGGAGTTGCCAGGTATGCCACCTGATCAAGACATCGAGTTTGTTATTGAGTTGATTCCTGGCACTGCACCTATATTTAAGCGACCCTATAGGATGGACACTACCCAACTAGCTGAACTTAAGGAGCAAATACAAGAATTGTTAGATAAGGGATTTATCCAACCTAGTGCATCCCCATGGGGAGCCCCAGTTATCTTCGTCCCTAAGAAGGATGGTACCCAAAGGATGTATGTAGATTATCGAGCCCTTAATGCCGTCACCATCAAGAACAAGTACCCACTACCTAGGATAGATGATTTGTTTGATCGGTTGAGAGGAGCATGTGCTTTCTCCAAGATTGATTTACGTTTCAGATATCATCAGTTGAAGATTCGGGCATCCCATATACCCAAGACCGCCTTCACCACTCGGTATGGACTTTATGATATACTGTCATGTCTTTTGGATTGACTAATGCCCCTGCCTACTTCATGTATCTGATGAACAAGGTATTCATGGAGTACTTGGACAAGTTTGTGGTGGTGTTTATCGATGATAGTTTGGTGTTCTCAAAGAGTGAAGAAGAGCATGAGGAGCATCTTCGTTTGGTATTGCAGAAGCTTCGGGAGAACCAGTTATACGCAAAGCTAAACAAATGTGAGTTTTGGCTCAAGGAGGTGTCTTTTCTTGGCCATATCATCTCTGCGGGAGGAGTGTCTATGGATCCTAGCAAAGTAGAAGATGTGTTAAGTTGGAATACGCCCTAGAATGTCACCGACATCCAGAGTTTCCTTGGATTAGCAGGATATTATAGGCAATTTATAGAAGGTTTCTCCAAAGATAGCCAAGCCTATGACAGAATTATTGGAAAAGGGAAAGGATTTTGAGTGGACGCCTAAGCGTGAGGCGAGTTTCCAAGAGTTGAAGAAGAGATTTACGACGGCACCAATTCTATCCATGCCTGATATGGAGAAACCTTTCTCCATTTATTGTGATGCTTCTGGGCAAGGCCTAGGATGTGTGCTCATGCAAGAGGGTCATGTGGTCAAGTATGCTTCAAGGCAATTGAGAAAGCACGAGGAGAAATACCCAACCCATGATTTGGAGTTAGCAGCGGTGGTTCATGCTCTCAAAATATGGAGGCATTATCTCATTGGCAAGCGATGTGAGATCTATTCAGACCACAAGAGTTTAAAGTACATATTTACTCAACTGGACCTCAATCTTAGGCAACATCGATGGTTGGAACTCATCAAGGATTATGATTTGAATATCAACTATCACACAAGGAAGGCCAATGTTGTCGCGGATGCTTTGAGTAGGAGGTCACATCTGAATATGCTTGCATTAAGGGACATGCAGCCAGGATTGTGCGAGGAGTTTGAAAAGCTTAACTTGGGATGGGTCTCTAACACCGAGGTAGTGACTATGGAGGTTGACTCAACATTGGAGCAAGACATTCGGAAGGGACAACTTGAAGATTCTAAGATACAAGAGATCAAGCTCCAAATTGCAGAGGACAAGGCTCTAGGCTTCACCATAGATGATCTGTGAATCCTGTGGTACAAGGAAAGACTTTGTGTGTCGGATGTAAAGGAGATCAAGGAAGTGATACTATGGGACACACACGAGTTGGCATACTCGATTCATCCAGGGAGTACCAAGATGTATAATGACCTTAAGAGTCAGTATTGGTGGTATGTAAAAGAGCTGTCGCTGAATACGTTGCGCTATGCGATATTTGCCAACGAGTCAAGGCAGAACGTCAACGGCCAGCAGGACTTTTGCAACCATTGAAGATACCAGAATGGAAATGGGAAGAGATTAGTATGGATTTCATTGTGGGTTTACCAAGGATGCAAAGTGGCTATGACTCCATATGGGTAATAGTGGACTGTTTGTCCAAGGTAGCACATTTCATCCTCGTCAAAACTACCTACAGTGGACCAAGGTTGGCAGAACTGTATATGTCTAGGATCGCGTGTCTGCATGGTGTGCCTAAGAAGATAGTTTCAGATAGGGGAACCCAACTCACATCAAGTTTTGGGAAAAGCTACACGAGTCGATGGATACTAGGCTCAACTTTAATTCGGCATATCACCCACAGACGGATGGACAGACTGAAAGGGTGAATCAAATTCTTGAAGACATGTTGAGAGCCTGTGCGTTACAGTATGGTAATAGCTGGGACAAGAGCCTTCCTTATGCGGAGTTCTCTTACGACAATAGCTACCAAGAAAGCTTGAAGCTGTCCCTGTTTGAGGTGTTGTATGGGCGGAAGTGTAGGACTCCCTTTTTTTGAAACAAGACTAGAGAAAATCAAGTGTTTGGGCCCGAAATTCTCCAGGAAGCACAGCGACAAGTCCATATCGTGAGGGAGAACCTCAAGCTCGCGCAGACTAGGCAAAAGAGCTATGCCGACCACAGAAGAAGGGATTTGAGTTTTTAGGTTGGTGACTTTGTGTATCTGAAGGTGTCTCCTATGAGAGGACTTCGTCGTTTCAATGTTAGAGGCAAGCTAGCACCCCGATATATTGGTCCTTTCAAGATCTTGGAACGAAGAGGTGAAGTGGCGTATTAGTTGGAGCAACCTCCAGAGTTGTCCGAGGTGCATGATGTCTTCCATGTGTCTCAATTGAAGAAGTGCCTATGAGTTCTAGAGGAACAGGTACCCATAGAGGATTTGGAGGTTGGAGAAGATCTCACCTATCAAGAATATCCAGTGAAGATTCTCGAGACGGTAGAGAAAGTGATACAAAATAAGAAGTACCGTACATGCAAAGTGCAATGGAGCAATCACTCACAAGAAGAAGCCACATGGGAGAGAGAAGAAGACTTGAAGAAGGAGTTTCCCGATCTTTTCTCCGATCCAACGGAATCTCGAGGACGAGATTCATCCTAAAGGGGGTAGGTTTGTAACACCCTAAATTTTCAATTTTTGAGAATTTTAGAAATTTTCCTAGAAATAAATTAAGTTGTAGTATGCCATTATGAAAAAAGAATTATTTTCCAAAGAAAATAATCAAATTTGTGTTATTTTAAAAATTTGGAATGTTACATTCATGTTGGTTAGCTGCATTAAGATTTTATTGCTTGAAAAAGATATTTGAAAATCCGAGTAGGAATCGATTCGGTTAACTTTGGGAATTTAGAGAAACAAATAGGGAAATTAGGAACCCTCCCCTGGCTTTGGGCAAAAACCTCCCCTTGGCCCGCTCCCTTTCTTCCCTTCCCCCTTCTCTTCCCGCACGGGCCAAAGTCTTCCGTGGCCCAGCTTGCCCCCACTCTCCCCTCTCGGCCTACCCGGCATAGGCCTCCCATCTTGCGGCCCAGCAAGCCGGCGTGCCCCGCCAGCCCGCCTCGGCTGAACCGCGCACGCGCAACCCACCCTAGCCCGCGCCGCCTACTGAAACCCTAGCCAAGCCGGAGTCGCCGCCGCTGGCCAACCTTGGCATGCACACCAAGGACATATCCGGGGGTCGCGCCCCCATAAATAGCGGGCCCTATATCCCGTGCCGCTTTTCCCCCACCCCCGCCGCCTGTCACGCTCCCGTGAACCCTAGCGCCGCCGCCGAATTTCCCCGCCGCCACCTCGCCGTCGGCCGGCCTTCTCCGCCTTTCCCTACCGCGCGCCAGTCTCCGGTGAGCTTCCCCTCGCTCTCCTCTCTCTCCCGGTAGTCTCGTGGCAAAGAACTGACCACTGGAGCACCCTAAGGGCCAAGTTCGTTGAGGTTGTCCATGGCGCCACTGTCTTCCCGTCGCCAACCGCCGCCTATCCCGTCGGAGCCTCCAAGGCCGTAGGATCTAATCTGGACGGTCCAGATTAGATCGGCCGAAGGGGTATGACCCCCGGTCCATGGTCGACCGTGGACCCTTCGGTCAACGCCGGTCCACGACCCCGTGGACCTAGCCCATGGGAGTTAATTTAATTAATTTAATTAATTAAGTTTAATTTTGATTAATTATCTATTAGGGTGTAATTTTACGCTTAGGTCCCTAGATTTTAAAATAATTATATTTTCATCCTGTAACTTTTATATTTAGGCCCCTGAGTTATTAATTAATCATTTTAATCCTATAATTTTACAAAAACACCCTTGGACTTGTTAATAATTCTGTTTTAGTCCTGACTTTTTATAGTTTAGTCCCTATAATTTTTATAAATTACATTTTTGGTCCCTAAAATTTTCACAAATTATATTTTTATTTGTACATTTTATAGTTTAGCCCTTCTATTTTTCTAAAATTACTTTTAGGCCATTTAATTTGTTGTTTTTACTATTTTAACCCTAGAACTTCAAACCTTCATAACTTTTTACTCGTAACTCGGATTGAGGCGATTCTTGAGCTCACGCGATCGTAGCAACGCGTACTTTTTTGTAGTATAGCTTTCATTGTAGTTTGTTATTGTGTGGTGTGTTGTTTCTTAGTATGTTTGTATGTTTGTCTTTTCGGTGTGACGTTAGTAGATGACCAGCAGTTGGAGAACTTTCAGGACTGCCAACCAGAAGACTTTGAGCAGCAGCAGCAAGGGGAACCAGGCAAGTGTCCTTGATGCATATTGGACCTATGTTTTACATTCCTCTCTATCTCTATGCATGCTTGTTAATATTGAATCCTATGTGTCATCATCCTGTTCCATATTATTCCTTGTCGCCTGGGTTCTGGTGTAGCTTATTAGTATGGGTACGTCATGCTTAGTTTGCTATGTTGGGAATGGAAGTGTCTATTGTTAATCTTGACTAATGATTCATGTTAACATAATGATCATGAGGGATGGGTAATCCTTCGTAGCAACATGGAACCTAGGTGATCCAAGCAGGAGGATGGCAAGGATGGTGCGGGTATGCACGTGTACTCGGTATAGTACTATGGGATTATGGTGGTACCTGCCTGGGATCACAAGAGTAGTTTGTGGAACGGCCATCCAGGAAAACAGCGCAAAGCACAGGGCTGATATGGGTAGTCTTGGTTCTGTATCAAGATGTCTTTCCAGTTTTGCTAGCAATCGAGGGAGGAGGACGGAAGGGTTTTACTTTCGGCCTCAGGCGATGGACGGTTTTACTCCTAGCCACGGCCCCAGAGGGGGCTTCTGTAGAACGATTTTAATTCCACAGCGGTGAAACCTTAGCGTGGGTTGTTTGGAGGCTGGGAAGCTCTTTGAAAGACCTTGTGGTGATCTCTTGGCCTCACACCTACGGTAGTGTGATTTGGGCAACATGGAGACTCTAGTCACTGCATAGTGATGAAATCACCAACCTGTGGGTAAAGTTGTGCAACCTCTACAGAGTGTAAAACTGTTATAACAGCCGTGCTCACGATCATAAGTGGCCTGGATCCTCACACATTTAGGATGGTGGTTTTTGGGTGAACTTGGTGGGTAGCCAAGTTTGGTTTGGGCGGTGTAACCCTTGGTTTGCTACAGGCGGTGTAACCTGTAGTGTGGTTCTCATGGGCGGTTTAACCCATGCCTGGCTACAGGCGGTGTAACCTGTAGTGTTGGATAATTAAGACAAATTGGGATTACTTTTCACCTAGTAAATAGGATGGCTTTTCTACTAGGTGTAGGTGCTCATTTATGCAAATAAACCATTATGTTAGCCTTTCTTCTATTAAGCTTGCATGTCATATTTTTCCCCCACTTGTTGAGTACAACATGTGCTCACCCTTGCTATTTCCCTTTGTTGTTATACTATAAACTGCTGCTCTAAAGATGATGGAGATATGGACTACATCGACGAAGACTACTTCTAGGCGAGCGTGCCCCCGGTCGATTGCCTGTGGCGTTATGGAGCCTTCCGCTGTTATAGTTTGAGAGTGTCGCTCTTAGTCCTTTCAAGACATTATTTATGTAATAATGGTATGCTTTATTAATGACATTGGTTATACTGTTGTTCACTTTACTGTCGATATGTGTGAAACTTATTCCTAGGCACACATATGATAAGCACTTGGTTTTGTCCTTAAAACCGGGTGTGACAGGTATCCTCCTCTGGCTCCTCCTCCTGCTGCCTGGAGGACCCCTGCTCCGTAGTTCTCGATGACCTCTCCTGGCGGGAAGTTGGAGTACGCTACGGCCACGGCGGTGGTACAACTTCGACGGCCAGAGGTGTAGTCCTCTGCCTGGTGCTCCTCCTGAGACCCTGGTCCTCAACTGGCTGGCTAATCCTCAGACGTGAGCCAGGTGTCTTGCGTGACTATTCGATGGCCTCTAGGTGCCTAGCAACTCTCCTGGCTCTCTCAGACTCTAGGTCTAGCCTCTGTCTCTTCTTTCCCTTGGGCTTCTTAGGCATCTTTCCCTTTCCCATGTCCTGACCTGAACCTGCCATCTCTGCTGACTGCTCTGCTGTCACTGCACACACATAGGTGTAGATAGTAACAACAGTGATCATCGACTATATGTGGCTGGTGCAAGTCATCTAGTGTATAATCAAATAATTGCAATAAGATCTAACTGTAGACTAGACAAGAGACAAAACCTAGACATGCAATTAACAGATAATTAATGTATTAGTTGCAGACTAGGTTGAGCTAATTAACCGACTAATACAACTAATGATAGGAATTACATATAATTGCATTAAATAGGTCAATTACTCGTAATTAGGTCATAAGACGATGAATTGGGAGAAGGCTCAATACCCTAGGGGAAGAATACAACCCAGAGAGGAGAGAGTCACACAATCGATCGCCGAGGAACGCTGACGTATAGTAAAGGGGGCAACTTTTGCCCAAACTGATGAACTTCAGCAAAGTTCAGCTCTGTGGTTTGGGGCAACATGTCCGCGCGAGGAAGTGAGGGCGATGGCGCTGCTGCTGCTGCCGGCGGCACTAGAGGTGGTGCTGCTGTGTGGCAAAGAGACGGCACAGGGCGAGCGGCAGCGCGGCTCTGGTGAGACGGCGGCACTGGGGTCGCAGGTGCGGGCGTGCGTGGCGGCTCGGCCGAGGCAGCGGCATTGGGACACGGGCGAGCGGCGGTGCTGGGTGCTCGGGTTGGGTGGCTCGACTGCGAGGGAGCAGTGGCGGCGAAGTCCGGGCGTGTTCACGGCTTGGAGAGAAGAACGAGGAAATGACTGAAAGTTGGTCTGACTATTTTGACCTAGGTCAAAACTTCCATGGATGGCCAAGATCAACTCAAGCATAGATCAACGGTCCAGATTGGAAGTAGCTTGGCGAGACCAATCATAGTGACCGGACGGTACGGTCTCTAGACCGAACTGTCCGGTCAGTTTAGGGTCTGCTGGCCTTTCAGCAGACCGGACGGTACGGTCTCAAGGACCAGACTGTTCGGTCTCTTTGACCAGACTCCCCCTAGGCACTGTGCTTAGTGCCACTAACCGGACTATACGGTCCAATGATCAGACTGTACGGTCACTACTAGAAATTTGCTAAAACAAGAAATTTCTCCATTTTCCAAGTGCCCTCACTAAACACATAAACAAACACTGCCCTTGGAATATAGAGGGAACTCTCAAGCACTCCTTTTAAAGGTGGCACTCTATGGCCTTAGAATTTTTGCAAATGCCCAATGAAGGATCAAGCAAATAAGAACCAAGGCAAAAAAGAACCAAAAGGGTATGTATGAGCCTTAGTCCATGAACCACACGAGTAGATTTAACCTCAGAGTTCATAAGAGCTTGCTCAATGGGCATGAAGCACAATCCTTTCCTTTGGTCACACTTACGGAGATGTAATATCATATAGAGCATGAGGCTCAAATATCTCCAAGTGGGACAAGCCTCCTTTGTGTTTCCTATATGATGCATGCAACAAGCATTTTACGTATGCAAAGAAAGTAAACATGCCATTTGAATGCAAGCAATATTAAAAACAAGACACAAAGGAAACCTAACAATGTCAAGTTTGAACCCCTCCCAAGCTTACTCACTATAAGCCATGCCCTTGCCTTGAGAGAAGTCAAACCACCATCTCAAGCACTCCCCCTTGCTTATAGATATCTTGGATGCGTTATTTACACATGCATGGATGCAAAACATACTAGTCACAAAGGAGTCCTAATTACCATGCAATGCAAGAGAAAGAGAAACACACTACAACTACCAAGAACAAACACGGTTACCTCCCTCATGAGTAGATAGGTCATTGAGGTCCATGTCACTTGTGGTGGACTTCACATGATCTTCATGAAAGCGTTCGGTCCACCACCACCACCATCTAGGTCTTGTTCTTGGGCACCCACTGGTACGTAGCCGATCTCTCAAGATCAATAATGCACTTAGGCACCCATATGCTCTTGACCTTCCTCTTCTTGTTTGGTGGTCCTAAAGCCTTAGCTTTCACCGTACCATCCTTGTTCCTAAAAAGCTTGAAATGTGTGTTCTCATGGAACAAGTTAGCATTAGGCAAAACAATGAAACTTCTCACCATGGGACAATCCTTGGTGGCATGGCCATCCTTGCAACACCTCTCACAATAGTAGTCATTGGTGAGAAGGGGTTTGATCCATGCGGGGATGGAATCACTCATCCGTATGATATTGATGGTGGTGGGATATGAGCCAAGTCCCCAGTGGGAGACATTGTTCATAAGGTTCCTCCCAAGAACTCCTTGTGGATGGCTCTACCACGTGTGAGCCTCTCAAAGCCATCCATCACCATCTTCCTCTCCTCTTTGAGCTTGTGATATTCCTCCATAACAAATGGCTCAAGAGAAGAAGCCTCAGAGACTTCATTTACTTGGTTCTTTCCAAGTATCTCCCTTTGGGTGGCTCTAAGCCTCTCAAAGCCTTCCATCATCATCTTCCTCTCTTCCTTGAGCTTGTGAAGTTCCTTCAAAATAAATGGCTCAAGAGAAGAAACCTCGACCGAGGTGGTTAGTTCATCACACATAGTAGGAACATCACTCTTAGATGAACTAGAGGAGGGAGAAGAAAGGTTCTCAATATTGATGGCCTCATAAGTAATCTCAAGGGCCTTGTACTTCTCATGAAGCTCTACATGATCACCCTTGAGTTTGTCATAACTCTTGTTTAGGGCCTCATGAGATGTGACAAGGTCCTTGAGCTCACTCTTAAGCTCACCAACACGATCCTTAGCCAACTTACACTCTTTTCTTACCATATCCAACATTTTGGATTTCTTGACGGCGATGTCGTAGGCTTGCTCAAGCATACTCCAAAGTTCGGCACATGAGAGCTCCTCATCATCGCTATCATCGTTGCTCTCATCCTCACTCTCCCCAAGTTGGCTTGTGGCCATGAGGCACATGGGAGGTGGAGGAAGAGCTCATGTAGGTGTGGTCTTGATAATGGCTAGGCCGTCCACTTCTTCATCACTTGAGGAAGAAGACTCGTCGCATGAGTTGTCTCTTGTCCACTCTCCATCAAGGGCCTTGCGAGAGAACTTCTTCTTGTAGTCTTGAGATTTGCCTTTGGCCTTGCTCTTGTCCTTGTTGAAGTGCATCTTCTTCTTGTGCTTGACCTTGGGGTCTTCTTCTTCATCTTTACTCGAATGTTGTGACTTGAATGCTTCTTTCTTGGGCTTTGGGCATTCTCGAACAAAGTGATTCTTTGAGCCACAATTGAAGCACTTGCCCCTTGACTTGGAAGCAAACTTATTCTTGAAGTTTTTCATCTTCTTCATGAGAAGAGCCAAGTCCTCAATCAAGTCACCTTCATCATCATCTTCTTCATCCTCCTCCTCAATGATCACCTTCTTCTTGTTCTTCTTTCTCTTGCTAGATTCTTGCTCGTCGGCCGGTAGAGCAAGGTTGGATGGTTGAGGATCATTTATCCCTAGCTGGTAGCTCTCGAAGGCGGTGATCTTGCCAAGTACATACTTCATGGTCTTGGTCTTGAGGTCACCTTGCAAGATGAAGGTGATGATGGACTCATACTTGGGGTCCTTGAATATCCTCAAGAATCTTCTTATCACCTCAACGGGGTTCATCTTGAAATCATCCCCAAGTGTATTGATCTCCTCCACTAGTACATGAAAACAAGAATAAACAGTGTTAGATCTCTCATGTGGCAATCTAGTGAAGTTATCATACTTGTTCTTCAGCATATAGTATCTTTCCTCTTTGACATCATTGGTGCTCTCATGGAGCCCCTGAATGTCAGTCCAGATACCGTGTGTTGTCGAACTAGCATCTAGCTAAGCAAAAATATCCTTAGAGATGCAAGAAAATAGAGCATTCTTGGCCTTAGCATTACACTTAATATAATCAGGCTCAAGTAGGTTCACATCCGCATCGGACTCGTGAGTGACCGTCCATATCTCTGGATCAAGGGACTGTATGTAGGCTTGCATGCAAGCCTTCCAATAAGCATAGTCCTCCCCATTGATTATGGGAACATTCCCCGCCTATCCTGGCATCCTTACTCAAGGCAGTGAAGCCTTAAAGATGAGCACTTGGCTCTGATACCACTTGTAAGGACCGAAGGCGTACCGAGAGGGGGGGGGGCTGAATCGGTAAGCTGCTCACGAATCCAATTACTTCAATTTCCACTACTTAAGTCTAACTAGAGCAGCAACCTAAACAATTCTAGTAGGCCAAGACCCTACACATGCTAGTGTTCATGATAAGATAAAGCGCGGAAGCCAAACACACTAGCCTATGCAAGCCACAAGTCACCCTAGTCACTAGAGCATGCAATTGCGGAATAGTAAAGAGAGGGTCAAGGAATGCTCATGATTTTTTCCCGAGGTCTCGGAAGGATGGCGCCTTCCCCTAATCCTCGTTGGACCACTCCCGCCTGAGTCCTGGTCCCTCCCGCCATATGGTGGAGTTCTCGCCCACGAGCCCACAATCACTCCTAGAGTGAAGACATGGTGTGCGTCACCGCTGCACAAAGCATAAGCTCGCCTCCCTCGAGAACTTGCTGGACTCCCCAAGCCGATACGGGCGCTCACTAGCGATGCCCCTTTCAACGGAGGGCTCAAACTATGTACAATCATGTGACGGCCTTCACAACTGATCATGATAGGCTCGATCACCGACACCTAACCGGTCTAGGTCTCATCATAGACCAAGAGTAACAATCTAGATCACACCCTCAAGGACACCCTAGCCTTAGATGTGCAAGATGCTCAAGTTACTCTCCACTAGCACTCTCAAGATATGCAATATCTCCTCCTAGTGCTCTCCTCTTTTGAAGGACCGAGAAGGCGACCAGAGGGGGGGGGGGTGAATGGGAGCCAATTAAAATTCTCCAAGAGAACTTGGCCTATATCCCAAAAACAACCCAAGCCAACCTCCATACCAATCACCAAGGCTACCCACACCAACTCATGATGTACTAGCCCTAGGAGTGATCTACCATAGCAAAGAAACATAGTGGAAACAACGAGAAACAGCAAGGACTCGAACAAGTCAAGAGACTCACCAAAAACCTGACCATGCTGCACCACTACCGGCAGTGCCGATCAGGGAAGACACCCTCTTCCTCCCACTATTTGGAAGAGCAAGAGATGTCTCTCACACACCCACTACTCTCCACTAAAACATGAAGACCTCTCCTAGCACTTTGAATACAACCCTAACACAAGGCTAATAGAAAGAGAGGCTCCTCTTCCACCAGCCCTACCTCTTTTTATATAGGTTTAGGGTCTATTGTTCACATGACCACTATACCATTGACCTACATAACACACCCACCTACCACTGGGGGCATAACCGTCCATCTTTTTCCTTGTCGCCCGAATGCCATCGAGCCCTTCACAACTTTGCTTGCCCTCAATGCAAGCTCGGTGATGATGCCACGTGCACCTCCAATCGCCTCCACTAGTTTTGAGGCCCAAACCGGGAAACCGCCTTGCACGCTTCTCAAAGTGTGACTTGTCGATGTCGATGCATGTCACCTTGTCCCGCGATCTTGACCACCGGCAAGTCTCTCCCGGTCCCTGTCCATCGGGCCCCCTTGTCACTTGTACTGGCATCCCGCTCGCCTTGACTTGGTCAACATGCCATCTTCATCACCACCACGGTTTTGAGGCTCATCCGTGAAACCGTCCGTGCTTCTTTCCTCTCCACATGTACGGTGTGGATCACCCTTGACTTCACTCGGCATCTCGATCGTCCGGCCCCAAGTCCCCTACTTGTGCCCGATCCTCTCACCGTTGACCGCCAAGTCGACTCTAGTGACCTACACATCATGAGACAAGCAAACACATTTCCCATCTGCTACAACATAACCAATACCTCCACTAACTCCGGTTAGTCATAACAATGATATGCAAACCCATGCAATCCCTGGATTCCCGTATTTCAACTCAAACACCAAATCCGCTCAAGTCAATTACTCATCACATATATTGTAAACCATGGCACATATCCACATGGTTTATCATCTTTTTCTCTTAGACCTTACCAAATACTCTCAGGTGTTCCACTGACCAAGAGAGGTCTCCAAGACCCCAAACTAGCCGTTGCCTCATGAAATCAGCTTCCGGGGCCATCTGACCGGACAGTCCGGTCACTGCCTGACCGGATAGTTCGGTCACTGCAGCATAGTGTACAGAACACTCTGACCCTACTGAAACCTATACTGACTGGACCGTCCAGTCAGTAGACCAGATCGTCCGGTCATTTCTCTCTCTAGTCCAGAAACATCCTACGTCGAAGCCTCCTCTCTGCCCTGTGTCATCCCTACTGACCGGACCGTCCAGCCTATACAGGATTTGCTACAGGCAGAATCCTTGCTCCTTGCTCTAAGTCCCGGACAACTCCCCATAGTGACCGTACAGTCCAGTCTCCACTGACCCCTCTGTCCGGTCTCTATGTCCAGAAGCCGAAACATATCTCCTCTCTTGACTTCGTTTCTCGGCTTCTCTGAACAGCTCCTTGGCCTCTCCACTATCACCTAGTGCCTGTGATTTCACCGAGCAACCTTGCACATCACCGACTAGACATGACCTAAGAGAATGACCTAAACCCCCTTGATAGTCCGGTTTTTCCTATGGACTCAAAGTCCTAACAACTAGATAAGTGTTCCAAACACTTGCACCATAGCTTGTTCTCCGCTTTGATCCATCTCCATCAACCCTTGGACTCCATCAAGTCTACAAGCCTCCATGCTTGTGGTCATTGTCATCAATCGTCAAGGCAACCATCATCCATATGATTTGTAATAGAGTTTAGAGATGATTCCTACATAGACAACACTCATGTAGATATTAGCCCACAATTTCATAGTTTCATCCATCACCAAAATATTCATACCTTGAGGATCCAATCATCAATGGTCATGAAGCTTACATGTGCCAGTATTTTTTAGACCGAACGGCATTGTAATATAACAGTAGGCACCGAACAACAACAGTGGAACATAGCAGAATCAAAAGAGAATTGAGAAGACTCAAAACAGTCAAGAAACATGCACAAGACAGACCTCTCTAGACTCCCATCAGCAGTGTCGGTTAGGTCCATTGACAGTACCGGTTGGGACCATCGGTAGTGCCAGTCACACCAATCGGCAGTGCCAGTCACACCAATCGGCAGTGCCGGTGCAGGGTTATCAGGACTCAGAAAAGGAGTGCATCGACAGTGCTGGTTGTTGCCATCGGCAGTGCTGGTGCGGGGTTCAGATTTGAATCACTGGAGCGCTGCTGTGAGTTCAGGCTATCAGCAGTGCCGGTCCAGCCATCGCCATTGCCGATCGACACATTCTACAACCAAAACTTTGCTCGAAACTTGGCAAGGAAATTACCAAAACCTATCCAAACGAACTCCAAAAATCACAAAACTTGGACAGAGTTGTCTCATGGTAGGACGTTCCTTCTCCAAGTGGAATCACACAAAAAGCTCAAGAATTCATCACGAATTTGAGGTTCTATCGAAAGCTCTAGGATTTGAATGTTCTTGAAGAAATCTACCAAATTGAAGGTGCTCTTGCCTAGGATTCAATCAAGGATCCATAGAGGAATTTTTAGGCATGTCCTAGCACCAAGATCCCTCAAGAAATTCGTACCAAAACCCACTCAAAAATGAGATAAAAAAATCTCCACAAAATAGCTCTGAAAATAGAGAAAAAGAGAAATTTAGGATTTCGGGAGAGAGGGAGATCTTGAGCACGAAAATAAATCTCATATCATGGAAACATGCTTACAAGATCCATAGGTACAAGGCTAGGAAGCCACCCTCTTCCTCCCACTATTTACAAGAGCAAGAGATGTCTCTCACACACCCTCTCCTCTCCCCTATTACATGAAGACCTCTCGTAGCACTTTGAATGAACATCTAAGGCAAGGCTAAGGGAAAGAGAGGCACCTCTTCCACCAGCCCTACCTCTCCTTATATAGGTCCAAGGTCTATTGTCCACATGACAACACTACCCTTGACCTACATAACACACCCACCTACCACCAGGGGCATAATCATCCATCTTTCGCCTCATCGCCCAAATGCCATCAGAGCCCTTCATGACTTTGCTTCGGCTCGAAGCAAGCTCCATGATGGTTGCTTGCCATCATTGTTGTAGCACTTAAGCTTTGCTGCTTGCCATCAGCGTTTGGTTTTGCTACTGCATCTGTGAAGTATTGTGTGATATTTATCATGCGTTCAGTCATTATGAGCTGGTATGCTACTGCATCTGTGAAGTATTGTGTGATATTTGGCTTAATCAACATGGTTAGTATTTTCTCAAGTTAAGCAGAATCACAGTGCCAACTGACACAATATTCGGGTTTGTTTGTGATGCCTAGTTACTATTTTCTCACACCCCTGCTGTGTTAAAACTTTTGTTGTGTTGGTTGCTTTCTTTGTTCAGCAGAGTTCATGTTGATTCCAAATTAGCATGCACTGCAATAAGATGCAATTAGATTCTATAGCCCAGTAGATCTGAAAGTGCTTTCATAGTACTCCAGAATCAAGTTAGGAGAAATCAAAAACATTTTAGAGATCTTCTATTAGTTACTCTTGAGTCTTGATTCTTGCTTTTATCTATGATAAAAATTGTATTCACCCTCTTATTCATCCTTTTTTTTCTCTAGAACAGCTTGGCCTGTTAGATTTTGTAACATAATGCACAACCTCTATGGTTATTTTGTTTTCGAGTGACTAAGAACAGTTATGTGATTAGCCCAAGTTCGCTTGAGACTTCAGTTAACTGATTTTTTTGCAGAGGTTCAAATCATTCTTTTAATCGATCTGAATTCAATGTTGTGCAGTTCAGGCTGCCTTGCTCTACTGGATGGCCAATGAAGTTCTGTACTGCACTTTTTTTTTACTATGGCATTGTTTCAGCAACACTTAAGCAGATGATCAATGAAGTTCTGGCAAGGGTATGTGTTCTGTTCACAGCTTTATGTCCTATAGAAAATGTATGTTATATCATTTCTCTGAGCACTATGATGTTAGCCTTAGCTTGGGTCATGGATGCGTTCTCCTGGTGTTTATTTTATGACATCATTGCAACTCAATTGTAGACTTAAATCAACTTTAAACTTAATGCTTCTAGACAAGTGTTTGCTTGAGGGAAACTTGTTGTGACCTTCTGATTCATCTTGTTTTTTTAGAAGAGTTTGGCTCTATCGGATTTTGTTATAGAATACACATTCTCTTTGGTTATTTTGTTCTGAGTTACTAAGGGCAACTATATTGTCTTAACCTCAGTCATGTATAATTTTTATTTATTGAAACATTGTGCTTTGTTCTGCCTGAAGGAGGAGATGCATACAATGGATAAACTATGTGAATTTTTATGCATATGAGATATATTCACTTCCTCTTTCTTTTTCTTTATTTTTTAGTTTTATCATTGGTGACGCTTCTTGCGGTGACACGTCACTAATGACTTCGACATTGGTGATGCATACTGGTCCATACACGTCACTAATGACTCCCACATTAGTGACACGTTTAGACTACAACGCGTCACTAATGTGGGAGTCATTAGTGACGTGTAAAATCCGCGTCACTAATGACTTTACATTAGTGACGTGATGTTAGTGACGCTTTAAAAACGCGTCACTAATGACTCTTATGAAGTGTCACTAAAAGCCTATTTTTACATAGTACGGTGTGGATCACCCTTCACTCCACCCGACATTATGATCGTCCGGTCCCAAGTTTCCTACTTGTGCCTGATCCTCTCGCCGTTGACCGCCAAGTCGACTCCAGTGGCCTACACATCATGAGACAAGCAAATACATTTCCCAACTCCTGCAATATTATCGCCGCCTCCACCAACTCCGGTTAGTCAAAACCATGACATGCACAAACTCATGCAATTCCAAGATTCCCGCATTTTAACTCAACACTAAATCCACTCAAGTCAATTACTCATCACATATATATTACAAACCATGACACATATCCACATGGTCTCTCATAATATAATTGTTGATATTTTTTATATGAAAGATCATATTTATATTATTGTTAGTGTTTCTTAGTGTACCATTTTATATATTATATGTAATAATTTTTCTATCATTTTTCACCGTATTATTATCATAAATATTTTGTTTACCTCTAATGTTAGCGATTTCTACATGTAGTATTATTTGAGTGCTATGTTGCAAAATTAAGTAAAATAACATTAAAAAAGTGCTCAAATATGAGAAGTATCATAATGAAGCCCAATTCACCATACAAAGAGGGATTCTCACAAATTCATGACATCTACAAAATACCACCACACCTACATTAAGCCCAACATGCAAGACCAAGGTCGTGACCCAATGTCTAAAGATTTCTAGAAGCTTTATTCGATAGGAAAAATCAATTCACACGGAATAGAAACAGTATTGCATTGCGACGCAATTTTAGACTTGAAAGCATGCTCTAATGAGAAACGTTAAAACACGAAAGTTGTAGATCTCATTGATGTTGTTCCAGAACATATATGGATCATATTATTTGGACTTCAGAGGTAGAAGATATGGACCCTGCACAGAGACCTGCACAAAGGAGTCCGAACCAAAACAAATATTTTGGTATTGTAAATTTGGAAACCAAAACGGTGGAATCCTGACTTCCATTGAATATCAAAGTTCTAGAATATTTTGAGGGCTATGTGATAGAGTCCAAGTTTGCCTCATCTGAACTCCGAACGAGGGATTTATTAATTTTTGAATTCGGTGCTTGATGTGCAAGGTACAAAACCGATTTGGATTCAATCTCTAACTTTGTCAGCATATGGCAGATTGTTTGATGGCGTGAATGTTTCCACCTAAATTAATAGGAGTAGAGATTTATTTTTTAATGTAACTAAGAACAGTAAAGTCCTGTTCTTTCACGTTCTAAAACTAAAAAAGGAAACCATGAAAGATGGAACCCAAATCAAACGCCAAACATGACAGCAGGTGGACATCAAATTTCCTTTGCACAGTACTTGCTGCCAATATGATAGCAGATGGATATCAAATTTCCTTTGTACAGTACTTGTTGCCAATAATATATTTTTTTAGATAATGGAAACAAGACTTTGCGGCCTTTTGCACTTTTGGTGCATACAACCTGTTCCAAAGAGCAAAACGTGCTGCCAATATATGCACCACAAAAAAATCAAATTAATACCCGGTAAAGAAACTTATAACAAAAATAAAAAATTGACGAAAATATGGCAGGTGCTCCACTCTTGCATTAAGATAGAGAGAGGAAGAACGATCCACAGCAATTATATTCAAATTTTCATTCATCTACATGATTTATATGCGCAGAATAATTTATTGTTGGCCTAAGGCGACCTTCTGGGCCAAGGGTGCAGACGCTGACGTCATGCTGCAGATTTTGAAGCCGTACAGGGAGAAGGTGGCCAACCTCACGCATGTCACGCGGAGGTTCTTGGAAAAGCCTATGTGGCGCCGGCCGTGCAGGGAGTTCTGGGTGGCACCCGTCGTGAGGGTAGACGGCGGGGCGGTGCCGGTAGTGCGGGGTGGATGCAGGGCACCGTAGTGCTGGGAGTGGTCTGGTTGACGCCGGCCGTGCGTGGAGACGGCGGGACGGCGCGATGCCGATGCACGGCCGAACCTGGTGCCTCGATGCGGAAGGACTAAAAATTATGACCTCAGTGGCATGTTACATAATTATATAAATATAGAGATAATTACATTACTACCCATGGTAATTACTACCAGTAATTACAAGTAGTAATATACACTGTAAAACTGCTCCAAGTGAAACGCCGCCTGCGTGCCACTTCTCCTCGCGTGGACCATATTCCTCCAGATCCTACACAACACCATCGACATCGCCTGTTCCTATTCGTCCACCATCTGCAGCGGTGGCTCCAACAGAACCAAATTTCAGCCCTCGTCCTCCTTGTCTGGTTTGTCTCCGCACACCACACTCTTTCTCCTGCTCGTGTCCTACGCCGTCTTGGCCATAGACACCGAATTCCATGCCGCTGTTCCCAACCTGGACCGTCTTCCTTCAGATCTTGCTGTGAAACAGCATTGACACGTACACGTCCCTCTTCTCCAGACATTTTTCCCCAAAATCACCAATAACTCCTCATTCACCAGCTTAATGATGCCGAGCTCACCAATAACTCCTTTCATCATCAATGCCTACCTTGTTGCGTGACTACATGAAATAACTCATCAATGCCTACCTTGTTGCGTGACTACATGAAACAACTGTATAGGCAAGGTGAAGCGGGCGAATCTGGATGAAACCATGTGCAGTTGGTCCCTTTCCTTGTAATAGCGGAGGAGAAGCTGCACATAGAGGCTAAGCAACAGGATTATCGCATTGGCGCCCGGACATCATCAACGCCATCATTGTCTCATGACGACTAGGGACGGAGCCACATATTGGGCCAGGGTGCTGGAGCCCTGCCGGGCTTAGCTGGTTTTCTAAGCTAATAAATATATGTAACTAGCAAAATATCCGTACGTTACCATGGGTCTTTATTAAAAAAATTTATGGTTAGAATGTTGTTTTAACTATAAAAAGTTTTCAATTAACCAATTTTTTTGTCTTGAGTATTTGCTCTATTTTTATTTTACTTTACCTTTTTTAGTTTTAAAAAGAATATTCATTATAATAACTTTGGAGTGAGTTATTATTGAAATTCTTGTTATTAGTTTCCATTCAAAATATGATGTTGATTAATTGTTGTTAGTATAAAATATCAAATTGAAATCAGAGTCCAATTTAATAAAAGATTAGAAAATTGTTCAAAAATAACTCAAACTGATTGGTGAATCATTATAGGATATAAACTGAATATGACAACATTACGGACACATCTAGACACGAAAAAAGTAGTCTAGATAACCTCACCTTAATTAATAAGTTGTAGAGATTTTTGGTCTAACGACCCATCAAAATCCAATAAAACTTTGACTAGTCCGTCAACTAACCTTTAGCTCAGCCCTAGCTGGAAGACCATACTGGCGCACCTCTGATCACAACCGACAGGATATGGCACCTCTCTACCTCAGGCGATTCCTTGCTACCATATGTTTTATACTCTCGAGGAAAATCCAAAGTTGAATACTTTTTGGAGCATTCAGAATACTCAAAGAAATATATAGGCTCACGCGCCATATTCTGCCTGAGCAAACTGACTATAAAATAGTAAACCACATTCCATCCATATGGATTAAAGTTTAAGTTCACAGACAACTAGTGGCTTCAACTTCAGAATTTTATAAACTTATAATATCACCACAAAACAACAAGTAATATTACTCCATTTTCCTTGGATTATGCTAAATCAGAGGATTGTAGAACTCTCCTTCCATACAAAGGACTTGTGACAGCAAGAAGGTTGCTATCCTCCCTCGAATATCATATAGTGCGTCCTGTGAGATATTGTCTACGCCTGTAAGTTGGAAGTTCTAATGGTACAAACCAAAATGAAACTCATGATGAGCAATGTTAACTTGTAAGCTACAAGAAATGATAATTTAGTACATGATGTCATACCTCAGGCGGACCTTTATAATTTATGAGTTCTTTGAGGTGGTGGCAAACATAGAAGCCACATTGTTTACTGCCTGAAGGTTGCTTGTGACACTAAATCCAGAAAAGAGAAACAAGTTTGTTATAATTATCAGTTCGAGATGCATTAAAATCGTATGTTGTGCAACATATTAAAGTAACCTATACTTACAGTTGTTTGGTCAATAGCGACCAACAAGTTTAATTAATATATGGTGTACAAAAAGAAATTGATTTTTTAGTGTACATATATTGGTGACAAGATATCATTAGCAAACAACATACAATTTTTGTTTAAGGCATTGAACATTGGTAGAATATTGGGACATACCTTAAATTTGAAATAATGATCAAGTTTCCTTTGCTTGGACTTCCCGACGTGACTAAGGTGCAAATCAAATGCCCTTGATACGATTTAATTGCAAAGGGATAAATCTCATGAGAATTACAATTAACAAAAAACAACACAAAATACGGATCAGTGCATACCTGTTGATTACTGATTTGATAGATGTCAAGTTCTCGACAATAGTGTTGGCAGAATCAAGGTACCACACGTTACCTAATTTTGGCACAATTACAATTAAGATCCAATGCCAGGTTGGGTTATAGGGAAATACGTAGAAGTCCCTATCGTCTCTGTAATGATCTAGTATCTTTGATATATGCTCCACAAGGGCATTTTCATTCTCTATAATGTCATTCCTTGTTTCTGGTCGAAGGGTGAATTTTTGAGGATCTATAATGGCGACACGAGGTCTTTCTAATCCCACCATTTCTCTCATTTCTTGAATCATGTGCCTGAAGTACATAATTGCGGAATCATCCATTTACATTTTTTATAAATAAATTATGAATCAAAGCCATAGTTAAAATGCACTTACAATGAAAAACATGTAAGCAGCCCGACATCGATGGCATCAAAAGTGAAGAGGTGGAACAAGTCTTCATACCTCAGTGAGATGTATCCCACATCATCATTCAAAAGATGTTTTTCTAAATATTTGAGACCGAGAGCCACAGAACTTCCGGTTCTCTTCCCATCAGTTTGATCCATGTACCACTTATGCAGTCTTTGACAAGACACTCCAGCTCTGTCTAATTCATCTTCTGCGATCAATGCCATTCCAAGCTTGTATCCACGCAGAGTATAGCTCCTACTCAGATCTTCCTCATTGGTACTATCATGCTCCATGAAATTGTTGCACCTTAACGATCTTGTGTTAGCAGATTTGTCTTTGCCTGAATCTGGTTGTTTGTCATTATCAGGATGAGATTGGAATGATTCAAGTATTCTCTTCGGCTCTGCAGGATGTGATATTCTATCAAATGAATCAAGCATCCAATTCATGTTATGTTTTTTTTTGCAGGGTAACAATTCATGTTATCAATGGTACATGTAAAAAAAAGAGATACATAGAAGGTAGTTAACGGAATTAGAATTCTTACGCCCTGTTTGGATCCACCCAGATTATAATAAACTGGTTTATATAATCTGAAGGGCCTCCAAACATGACAATTTCTTCTCTAGTTTTTAAAATCTACATCGCCAGATTATATAAATCCATAATCTACTCCACCCTAGCTAAAACCAGATTATGACCCATTTCATGCATTAGGTAGTTGAAAAAGCTGGGTTAAAGTTTTTATAATCTAGTCCCCAAACATCCCCACCTAGTTTTTATTCATAAATCAGTTTTTATAATCTATCTTCGTAAACCAGTTTGTTATAATCTCTACTCGATCAAAGAAGGCCCTTAAAAACACATAATATAACACAAGCATGCATGTTGTTTTCTATTTTCTTCCTGCAACCCATTTTTCAAAAATAAACTTTCTTATGCAATAATATATTTTAGGGTTGCCCCTCTCTTGTTCTTATAAAAATAAACAAGTACCACACACCTTCTCCTTGATTTGCTTCAGCATATTGTGTAGCGCCAATAACAGTTGTTCCTTGGTCCAAATTATTAGCATCTGACATGATTTTGTGTAGGTTAAGTAAAATCTAGAAAGTCTTAACTGATAAGAGCTAGCTGAACATCTTTCCTTACATAAAAATTATAAAACATTGTGTTAACTTTCCTCTTCTGCATACCATATAAAAATCACTAAAAGCTTTCAGTTCAAACATCATGACCACAGTTAATTTTTAAAAACTTACTCGATGATAGTTATCATAGTTTTCTGCTCTGCTACATCATTACTGCTAGATTTCAATTATGTTGGATAATGAACTATCTATTCCCTTGACCACTAAATATTTATTACATTAGTTTCAATAGTTGCATTTATTAGAATCATAATTCACATTTTAGATGTACAAATCCACTTGGATTTTTAGTTAAAGGAAGATTTATAACAGAATGATGTACCGTTGCCTTCCATGTCCAAAGGAACTAACTCCTGTGCAAATACAAATGAATAGATAATGTCAGTGTGAAATTAACATGGAAAGAACTTTATCACAGGTAATATTGAGAAATCCACATGATCGTAAAAAGTGATTAAATTTAAACTATCTCAAAAGCTTTACCTGTGCATTTTTTTGAGAACTCTCAGAATCTAGAATCTCAATAACTTGTTTTATGGATCGTATTCTACCATGATTTTTGTGAATGTGTGTCTGCAAAAAAGAAGACACGGTGAATATCACTTATTAGGAAAGGGGATTCTATTCAAAAAGCAAAATAAAAAGTTTTGTAGGTCTAACGAGAACAATTGATAATTAAAACTCAGACAATATAGTTGTCATGCTATCCAGAATTGGCTAATATTTGTGAAGCAGGAACTTAAACATACTCCCATTAATTTGAAAAATAGGGGGAACTGAAATTAGTCATTTTAGTTAGCATTATATCCAGAACCCTCTCTCTCTCTCTCTCTCTCTCTCTCTCTCTCTCTCTCTCTCTCTCTCTCTCTCCACAGGAAAACAGAACTGCATCACCAGTGTATGTGCTGGCCAGACATGTATACTAAAATCTGTTATGAGTGCACCTGGGCAGACATGTATCAAGGTTTGCAATAACTAAGAAGATGGGCTGAATGCAGCATAGCTGTGTACAATTACTTAAGAAGGAAGTGAAAAATCTATTTGCCAATTGGGCAAGACGTATATTATTTCCTTGGCTAAACCCCAAGTACCTGTATAAGAATTAAGCATGAAAAAGAAATATAAGCCAGTAATAGTACAAATGATTAATGGGATTTAAGCTCATAAATGTGAACGAATGTCATCTTTTGATGCTCCACGAAAGACTAAGCTTGCAGAAAAAGAAGATAAACATGATGGACAAAAGGAAAACTGGAGAGCAGAGAAAAATTCTTGACTCCAGGATTGTGAGTTGCGACCATGTGGTGCAACATGAACAGATTTATGATAACACCAGATAAGCTTAATCTTTTGACAAGTTATATATAGAGGGTTGTAGGGTAAGGGGTAAAAAAGGATGTGTGTATAAACTTGGAGGTAAACGCACATGCATGGGTTTAGATCTGCTTCTAGTCTCTAATGGACAACATTTTGTCAAATGATGGATATAGATTTTTCATTCATATAGGCCCTAAGGAATATTAAAAAGAGAGTCCCTTAAATCTTAGACATTGTTTTATTAGAAGGGTAACAGGAAATATGAATTTGATTCAAAGCTCAAAAACTACTGGTTAGTTTACTAAAGTGGGGGACCTAATAATATGCACTCTAACAAACATAAATATGGAGAAAAGCGCATGAGATTAAATACTTACAAAATAGGTTCCTTTAGTTCTCCTAAAATATTGGATAGTCCTCCATCCTCCTTTATATGCTGGATGATTTCTGATTTTGTTTGGGGTGGGAACCACATGTTCCCCTTCTTTAGCTGCGGTCATTGGGATAACAATGAGTGGTAAAGTCTCAATGGTTAGTTCCCTTCCAAGTACTCTGCAGTTTTTATCAACATTTATCAAATCTGGATTAGTATTAAACATTTCTTTCTCCATGTAAGAAGATTTTGGGGAGGAGTTAGCAGCGATGTTCAGCTGAAATCCTGTGAAATGAAAAGGGGAAGGTAAGAAAAATATGATAAATTAAAAAAAGAAAGATGAAATCATAACGAAGAATAATAGATATGCCAGCCGATTACTCCAGTGAACTGAAACAAAATTGACACTATAGGGCTAAATATGATGTGCCATTTGCATCTATAGCATTTCTTTCTGTAGGGATGAAACATATTAAAAGAGGAGAAAGTATTATCAGTAAATACATGTAGAACAATTGCTTTGATAGCACTTCTTTCTATCGAACTATTTTGAGAACATAACATTCCAAATTTTTGGCGTTCGATCTTTAATTTTGCTTTGTAGAAATTATTACTTCAGCACTCTCTAGATTCCAAATTTTGCTTTGTCTTTAATTTTGGCGTTCGATCTTCCATATGATGGCTCACATCATTCTAGGATGCAAAACACCACGGTCCAATAATACTACATCACCACAGAATCATCTACTAGCATGTTGCTCTTACCATGATAATCAGTCTGATATCCATGAAGAAAACATGCACATCCAACCTGAGTTGGATCACTCGGCTTAGCAAGGAAGAAGAGCATTATGTAAACCCATGAGATGTATAAGCTCTTGAGACATATCTATGGCAGTGAACTCTATCTCATCTTAGGGGCCCTGTTAGGGCTTGTTGTGATTCATATAGATCTAGGTACAAGCTAGTGTGAGATTGCACTCCATTAGATCAACCAAGCCACAGTTGAAAATAGATCTATCTAACTCAAAATTAGATCTAACATATCTATCAAACGACCTTAAAACATATCTAACACCTCCAGAAAGCAACATAAGCTAGCTTTAGAACAAGGGCAGTGTGCCTTGCAAAATCTACATCCTACCTCCTGTTGTTGTCCACCTCTCTTGATTTTCCAGAGGTGAGAGGTGAGATTCTGCGGTTGCTTGGGGAAGGGCGGGGGGAGGGTGGGAGGCAGTAGGACTAGTTTAACCCAGATCTGGGGGGGGGGGGGGGGGGGGAGGGGGGGAGGGGGGAGCTAGTAGGACTGGTTTAACCCAGATCTGGAGGGGGAGAGGGAGGGGGATTGTTTTTATTTATGGATATAGAAAGATAGACCACAAAGCATGATTTTCATTTATTATAGTAGTTTGTCTGCATTAATTATTGTAAGACTGCATCAATTAGTACCAGTCATAGAGATTGTCTCTTAGTATGCTATCATGGCTAACTACCACTGCTCCTACAGTCCATCCCAGCGTGACTCAATAAGAAGCTTAACAATCAAGGTTGTTGTCATCTATGCTTACATCACATGTTTATTTGTCTCATGTATATATGAGGTGTAAGCAGGCTGTTTGCACCTAATCTCAAATAAGGAAAAAATTTATTGTATCTTCCGATTACAATGGTGCCATTTCTTCGTACCCCATTTGCATTTTGAATAATATTTGTTACCTACCATTTGCATTTCCAATAATTCCATTTATACAATTATTCTTACCTACCATTTGCATTTTGAACAATATTTGTTACCAGCACCGTGACCAGACAGGCAAAATTAATGTCTACTCTTCACATATTTTTCTAGAGCGAGATTTCCATGTTCAGGAAGTATTCAATGCTTTCTATTGGTGGGGTGGGGACATTCCTTTTTTTCCTTATATTTCTAGTACAAGTTACGATGTGTTTGATTAAAACGTGTACCACCCTCGCAAAAAAAGAAGACTAAAATGTACTAGGAAAAAAACATCTCTATGGCAGTAGCAGTGCTACAAATCAAAGGCTCGTACAACACTGCTCTGATGCACGTCATGTGTCCGCTCTTTTCGGAGTCGCAGCAACAGAACCGAGCCAGCTAGCGAGCAAGGCCTGTGTGTCGGTGGTAGCACAACTTGGCTTGTACTCCTGGCCTAGAAAAAGTCAATTTTTAAGTTTGGTTAACTGTTTTTCTCTTCCCTCATACCGATGTCTTATACAAATGCTTGTCCCGCCGGCATCGTCGATGACCTTCAACCGAACCAGCCACTGCTTGAACCTGCTGCAACAATCCATGGTGAGCTCGGACAGCGCTACCCACAGTAGGGGATGGGGAGGAGCCTATGGGGATTCATCATGTCAGTCCAGTCGGACGGAAGATGTAGTCCGCCACCCGGACTCCTCGCTGACTGTGGGCCAGCCACACCCGAACCTTCTTCCTCCTCGTGCCACCACCATGGCGAGCCTACAGCACAGCCTCGACGTCAAAATTTTTATTGTACGTGGTTTGTACCCTCAATATCAATATTTCTCCTCTGACAATAGCATCCGCTTGCGAGCCATAGAATTTATCACGACGAAAGCAACAGGCGGCGGCGGAGGCGGCTGGGCATGCCGCCGGAGCCAGGATAGGCGATTGAAGATAGGAACAAATGCCGAGAGAGTTTAGCGCAACAGCATCGAGCAGCAGCGGAGGCAGCGGGGATGCCGCCGGAGCGGGGGGAGGCATTCGGAGGCGGGAGAAGCGGCCACGGTGCAAGGTTGAAGAAGGCGGGAGAAGAGGGGCAGACCTGCTGGTGTGTGCCATCGCAGGTGGTAAACATGTTCTGAAATTTAGAAAACGCATCCATGTGATTTACCTTTGCGTGTTGTTATTTTAATAATAGTAACGGTAGTTAATTTTCAAAATATATAAATATGTATTTTAGTAGTATTTTCATAATAGGGTGATTCGTAATTAAAAAAAAATGTTTATTTTGATCAAGTCTCTACTCTTTAATAATATAGGTGAGTCCGTCTATCCCGTATTTTGGTGTTGCTTTTTTGACGTCGACTTTTTAGCTTTTGGCATTGGTTTTCCACTGGAATACAATTCGGTTCCACATTTGAGTGAAAAGCGGGGAAAAAATGAGAGGGACTCCACTCTAATTCGAATCCAGTTACTTACTACATCATGGGAGCTGGGCCTAATCGCATCCCCGATGACCTTGTGATCACCCCTTTGCCAGCAGCAGTGAGGGTCTCTCATCGATGTTCACCTGGCTCGGTTGCTCAGCTTGTGATGTGATACAATGTGTTTTTGTTTTTCTTTGATAACATTCAATACCCTTACACCCTACAGCGTCTAGCTTTATCCTAGCTATGTCAGCCTGAGAAAATTAACTATTATACTGTCCATCGGACCCTCGTTAGATAACACGTAGTATTATATTTCACGCTTGTCCATGCCGAACACACCATCATGGATACCCGCCTTCTATTCCACTTCTTGCCTGTTAACAACGTTAGTGGAGACTGGCAGTGTTACAGACCACATGGCAAACAGTATGACACACAGCAAAGGGGTTGTTTCATGTAGTGCACGGCGGCACCTCGTGATGGCCGGCTCCGCCTGGTACTTCGTCAATAGCCTCTACAACGACTCCTTCAATTAATTGACAATCACACCATGAATGCAAGATGAATGGGTGAAGGTTTTGTTGTCTGGTGCGGCCTCTTCTACACGTACAACAAGAAGGATGAATCCTGGAACTCCATCGTCACAAGAACCGCAGAAGGATGAATCCTGGGCGTTACTGAATCTTAGAGATCTTTTATTATCAACATGAGTTCTTTAGTTGTCAACGTGATGGACCATAGCAATTGTTTTTCGTATGTGAGGGGTCATATCAATTGTATTTGGTAATTAACGTGAGGGTCATTTGCAATTCTTTTTTTTTACTGAATATGAGAGATCAATTAGAAAAAAACATAATTTTTAACTCTGCTGCCACTTTCTTAATCAAGTTGTTGTGCTACGGTACATACACCTACTACAAGGAGCCGTCATTCCTTATGTTATTCATATTTTGGAACTTTTTTCATTTTTATAATACACATGAATGAATGAACAAAGAAAAAGAAATTTGGAGTTTTTTACTTGGTTCATACTACGACTTCTTTGCTACGACTGTAGAGCTCTGGTCCTCCTCCGTTACTGGCATTGGTTCCTGTAGTAATTCTTTACCTTTATTGGCTGTGGAGCACCTATTTGTGAGGATATATGTCATGAGCTGTTCTTTCAAAATACTATATAGAAATAGCACCCCCACCCCCATTAGTAGCATAGCAAACTTTCATCTAAGGTGTCATTAACATCGAGAAGGCGTTAGCACAGCTCACGAAAATAATAATTGATGCAAGTGCATTGGTAGCCCTTATTGCTGCTCGCACGACTACGATGAGGTGTCACAGGTTTTAAAAACTAATGAATGTCTAGCATGACATCGGTAGGATCCTGACATGGTATATTACAGAATCCATAACTGTTCATGCAATTATTTTTTAATAACATGAGAGAACTAATTAGAGAAAATGTGGTTCTACACATAGACGTCCTTGCTCCTGCTAATGTGCTCATGCTCCCCCCCCCCTCCACCCCACCCCCCACTCCCATTACATGGAACTGTTGTTCTTAGGTTGTTCTTCTTTAATGAAGGAAGTGAGGGGGATTTTTTTTTTGAGTGATTATATACCATCTTCAAAATGAGATCTCAGTAAAAAATGAGAATTTATTCAATGGTGTATTAAGCAATAAGAAATTTATTTATACTATTTCTTTTATTTGAAAGTATATGTATTGCACATAGCTCAAATTGTTTGCATATGAAACATGGTATAGTAGTGATAGCATTTCTTTGGAAAACTAGCCGCACAAGTACGCGGGCTGTCATACTAGTTAACTATTATACTGAGACCCTCATTAGACAGCACATAGTATTATATTCCACGCTTCTCCATACCGAACACGCCATCATGGATACCCGCCTTCTATTCCAATTCTTGCCAGTTAACAGCATTAGTGGAGACGGGCAGTGTTATTGTGAGGACCTTGTCCGGGTCCCACTCATGTTTACCGTACCAATCCCAAGATCAGTAGTTGGTACCCACATACAAATGATACACAGTCATAATATGACCTTTAATAAGTCCATGCAGGGACAATACACTCATACAAGGTCTTGGTTACAAATAAAAGGGATCGATAGGCCAATCCTGACTAAGGAAAACATGAACAAAGGTTCAACAACTCTAAAGGCAAACAAGAGCGTAAGACGTGATCTACTTATCGGCTTCAACGAATTCTCCATCTTCACGCTGATTAAAATAAAATGAGGCAAGGGTGAGTACTTAAGGTACTCCGCAAGCGCTACCTCTAACAAGGGGTATATTCATGCATTTGGGAGAGTGGCCAAGGAATAAGATAAGGTTCAGAGTTTTGCGGAAAGTACGGATGCAGGGACTCACTATAGAACCAAAGGGGTCTTAAGGGAAGAAAACCGTTTTGCATCTTATAGTTGGTTGGACTTGAGGGAGATTCAACCGATCCCAACAGTTCCCATCTTTTAAGTTGGGGGACACATAGTCATAACAGCCCTGGCACACCTTGCCATCACCATTCACCAGAAAACACGGGTCTCACTACACCCACTCACGCATCAAGGCATTTCTAAGAGCCCAATGATTTGGTGTGTCATGACCAGTGACAACGGACATCCGAATAATTTAGGGTTAACTCTGCAGAGCTTAGTACGCTGTACCTACAGGCTATACACCCTTTGCAAGTAGGTGCACAATGCTCTCATTTTACCCAGGCACGCCCACAAGTCCACCACGAAGCTCAGGGATCCCATCACAACAAAGGCACACAGCCAACAATTTGCCAAGTACTGGACTTCTCATCACATCACCGCTCCGATCCTTGAGTCCATTTCTTCTTCGTCGGGTGATACTTCCTTGTTGCGTTACTTAGGATCCGTGTTAGTCCTGCCCACACAGGTTATGTGCTCGTACTAAAATACCACCAAGTTGAGGTCTTAGCTAGACGCTCCTAATCGGTAGGGCAGGCACTCGTCCATGACAGGTGGACCTACACCAGAGACACGATCACCAAGTACTATGCACCAGTACTAGCAGTCTCACCCGTAACCACTCTATCCCACCCACTTCACCATAACACCGTTGATTTATCACCCACCCGCTCCTACACACACACACCACCAAACACGCTTTCATCTATTTCATAAAACTTGATAGTGTAAAGGTATGGTGATAATCATCACGGGTCCTAAGCGTATACTAGTAAGGTAGCATTACTATTAGCAGAAATAATAATAACTTCCTAGGGTTATCAAGGCAGTGGGATATCAAATGCGGCCAATCAAGGATCTAACATTCATGCCCTATAGGGCGGTAAGAATGCTAGCTTTCACACAAGTGGGATTTAACTAAGCAACATAAAGTGGCAAGAAATAATGCATATAAGAAGTAGGCTCTAAGTTGGGTGTAGTTTTGCAATCATAGGTTCCATCATGATCAAGGAATAGGTAGATCTTGCCTCTAAGCGCTATCCGTCTTCACTATTCTTCGTGTTTCTGATCCTCTTGCTTTGTCGGTGGAGTCCAGGTCTTCAAGTCCTTCCGAGCAACTTGTGCTTCGAGCTTGCACGTAGATACCAGGTCTTCTGGTGCTTCCTAGGACTTCGTGTAGTCTAGCGCATATATCTACACCTTATAAATGAACTATCGTGAAGAAATAAAAATAACAAGAACAAACAAGATCCGAATAAACTCTAAATAATGAGCAAAGAAAACTTACTGTGAACTAGTATTTTGCACGTGCGGCACGCACATGCGCTGTCCTTGTTGCCAATCAATTTAGTAACATAATTTGTTATTATCACTTGAAAAATATAGTAGCATTTACTGTAAGAATCCAATTACAGAGTAAAACACATGCACTAGAGAGGATGCCGCTAACATTCAGGCTTCTGAACAAAAAGAAGTCACAACATAAGATGGCGAAGCTCCAAGCATAGATATAGAGAACGAAGCACCAATGGATAGAAACAAAACATCATCCTTTAATTACTTGACCTACTTGACCTGCGTGTTTTCCAACAAATATAAAAAATATAGGAACGCTATGAATCACCTCAACGTTCAACAAACAATGGTGTCATCATCATGGTCCATAGTTACTAGTAAATGGGACGCAGGAAATAATTAAAGAAACAAGATGTATTATTACATTAATACACTTAGCCAAATTTATCTATTTTTCAAAATCACAAATAGAGCTGTCCCTTATACCAATAAATGGGGACGTGCATGGGTAAAGTAAATAATTGATATGCTAACCTGATTCAATGTAATGCGAGAATCAGTTCCATTCCAAGTAATGAAAGCAACTAAAACTCAATGAACAGAAAGTTTACTTTTATCACATCATGAATAAAATATATAAGAATGTAAGATTACATGTAATTTTCATTAGTATGACTAAGTCATAGACATGATTAAAGATGGCAACGGACACCCGTTACCCGTGTGCCCATGGGCAAATACCCGAACGGGCGTGGATTTGAGCAATGGTTTATGCCCACGGGCGCGGGCACGGGCAGCGTTTGACACCCAATGGGCAAATCTTATCGGACATGATAAACCAATGCCCGCACCCGCATGCCCGTTTACCTGCTATACTAATCAATAATTATGAGTGGGACCTGCCCACATGGGACAGCCTTCCTATCTCCAACCCAAATAAAAAAAGAAACAAATCGAGCCTTATCTTCTTGTGGCTTGCAGGATGAGAGCTGAGAGCTCCATGGCCATGGGATCCCTCGATTTCTACTTGGCTCAGCACCATGTTGGTTCCGCACCTCTCAGCTCGTCATGCGTGCCAGGTTGGCCCTTCCCCTCTAATGTAAATATGGCTCGATCTTCTGAGAGGTAAGGGGATAAACTCGAATTTGGAGAACTCGGCATTGATGACCCAGCTTGAATCAGTCACGATCTAACCCCGCAACCGTTACACCAAGCACAACTTGATTGTTCCTGCAAGCGAAATCGAGAACACAAGCAAGAGATGATAGACACGTAATCTGAAATTGCAAATATGGATGAAGCAAATCACAAGAAAAGGTTCAAGCTCTGAACACAAAAGGACTAATCGCTACAGTGGTGTAGAATAAGAACAGGGGCCCTGGATTACTGTAAAAGGACTTGTCGCCACAGTTACAATAATTCGATCAAGTTTCTCTCTGGAAAACTGAACTAAACAAAACCCGAAACTAAAAGACGGTGGCTACTGAGTTTATGTAGGAAACAAAGACGTCCTAGGGTTGGGGGCAACCAGGGGGGGCGCCCACAACATGGGCTTAAGGCCCGACATGATACATGGCCAAGTTGGCCCAAAATAGGTGGCTCAGCACTTTGTCATGGTAACATATTATAACTTATAACCCTTCTGGAGCTAGGACCACAACCAAAATGACGGCGTCGTCGTCCCCTTTACAACGCATCAAAGAACGCCTCGTTTGGACGTCGGATGTGGGAGATATCATCAAAACCGTGAAGGGGTGTCGGCTGAATCCGAGACGAACGTGGCGATAGAGTTGGTAACGACTTGTAACTTGGGGAAGGCCATGATATGCGCGTATCCAGCATGGTGATGTCCTTATCACCCTCTCTGCTCGGTGTGCATCATGAGTGGCCTCTCCCATATCTACTCACGGCGCCGCCATAGCTGGCTCCTCCGGTCGATTCTTCGTGCTTGCGGTGCAGCCCTCCATCCCCTTCCCCGAGCTATGAACACCTCGCGCCACTCCGGCCTCCTCCCCCGCGGGCGACCTGCTAGTACCGCCTGCTCTTCCTCGCCGCCGTGTACGCCACGCACGATGGCTGCGGACACACGGGGCGGGCATGAACTATCTGCGGGCAACGGGCATGGGCAGTAGTTCTTACCCGCAGCGGGTAGCGGGTGCAGACACGGGCGCAGGATTTTGCCTGCCATTGTGGGCATGCCTCGCTACTATCCGCAGGCATGCCACCCGTTGCCATCTTTAGACATGATATTTTAATCTGTATATACCTTTCTCTTTTCTCCATCTCCAACACAAACCGGTAGTACATAGTAAGATGAATAATCGAATAATTAATGAGTCACTAATGCATAGTGTAGTTGTCAATGCAAAATACTAGCAATATTCAAATTTGAAGACAAAATTATATCCATCGAATTTTATGCTTGATTGGCCTGACTTTAAAGTCAATTTGCCATTTGCAAATGCTAATTATCCTTTGTGGTACTGAAAAAAAAGACAAAATTTGATGCATACTAGTGTGTGTTGCTCTTTCAGATTCCATAAAAGAAACATATTGGTAGCATGGAGTTATGCAGGTTAAATGTTTGAACCACATATTAGTGCTAGACACAAGTAAATGAACTGATGGTCATACCTGACCAAACTTCAGTTCAGATTCTGGAAACTTCATTTGCTTTGTCATTTGATTCAGGCGTATTTGTCCCAGCTCGTTTAATCACTTGATAATATTCTATTTATCAGAGGTAATGAAGATGGAGTGGCTAGCATGTCAGGACCCTGCACATTTGATGCGTCTCTAGCGTCAATGCACACCTACCTTGGTGGTAAATATTCATCCTAGTCGTAATAGTTAGTATCACCTTGATTGTAAAATTTAAAGCTCTCTTTATATATGCCTCAAGAGGTTGATGATTGTACACTTGCTTTTGTTTTGCTTCATGCTGCTGTTTGCTGACCAGTTAGATATTGCTTACCAGTCTTCCACGCCTATAGCACTGTATGTCTCAGTTATAAAAAAAACAAAAATAAAAACTTGACCAACCTAGGACGAACTAGGTGGTATTTAATTAAGAAGAAATAGGCACCCAAATTCACGTCAAAGAGGACTTGAACCTGGGTGGTTAGGGTGTATAGCCACACCCTTAACCAACTGAGCTAGGCTCAGTTCCTATATGTCTTAGTTATATGTTTGTAAGATAAATATTCTTGATCTATTACATGCAAAAACTTTGAAGATCACTCTTCTTTGCTTAGTATGGTTGTGAATAATTGAATATTAACATGCCAGTATGGTTAGTTAGTCTATTGTTTTACTTACAGTGTTGACTTTGTTGCAGACTTATGGAGACAGATAATTGCAAACCCGAGCATGGAAGATCATGTCAGAAAGCCAGACATATTGTCATTCCACATTGGAAGCAAATTTCCAGTCTCAGAATACCAGAGACAAAAATTGCTGGAGCTTGATGGAACTTCATATCGCCTACAGAAGGAAATTCAGATTCTCCAAGCCTTTAATCTTATTAAATGTAGGGACTGCCAGGTATGTTGTTTCCTTAGCGATAAGGTTTTTTATAATCAACTAGCTGAAAGATTTCTTATTTACTATATGATCCTGTAATATTAGCCTTTTATCCCTTCCCTTTTTTCTTCTATTCACCATAAGGCAGGTTTCACACCCGTTTTCAAGAAGTATATATAGAAGTCTACTTTACAATTTGCAAGGAAACGCTAGAAGTTTCATTGGTTTGGCTGGTGCATGCTACATGGCAGTTTTCAGTGGCATTGATGTCGACATCAAGTTCTCTTTGTATCCATATGGCAAATGTACTATTACTAGGAATTGTTGGATATCAGTGAACTGAATCTATAAACTGTTGTAATCTCAGTTTCTTATTAAACATATCCACTAGGGTTTGCAGTAGTCAATTCATGATTTTCTATGATTTGGGGGTAGTCGCTAGACGTGAATTGCTTGCAACTGGCATTTGCAATTGGTTGTTGGGATAGATTGGTGCCGTTTTGTCTGAATCTATTGGCTGATTGACTCGGTTTATTCAATTTCTTTGTGCATTGAAAGTAAATGTTAGTTCAGAGATTCATGCCCTGCAGATAATGAATGAAATTTTCAAGTAATCAGATTCACGAGGAACTCAATATACGCAAATTATAGTAATTTTAGATTATATATATGTCTAGCATAGGATGTTATCTGCAGGAAAACACCTATATGCACTCCAATTTGTCTGTGCTTGAACCCGAATTGATGTGTTCCTTTTTTAGCTCTCTTTCATATGCTTAATGATTCATAGGTTCTAGGTGATGCTTTCTTGAAGTATCTGGTTGGGTGCCACAACTTCATCTCATATCAAGTGCTTGATGATGGCCAGTTGATAAGGAGACGTTCTACTGTAGGTGAACAATTCAAATCTGTATGAGCAATCAATTAGAAGACATTTGCAAGTGAGTTGATTCCATTAATACTCCCAGTATTATTTTCTTCTAAGTGTGACATAGCAGCTATTATCATTGTTTTTAGATCAGTTTCAGTGTCCTCATCCTTGGGCTGCAAACAAGGTGGACCTGTTTCAGTTTCAGTGAACATAATGTCTCCTGTAATAGGCATAGTTCAATATCTTGTCTCCTGCTATCAGCAATTTCTCTGATGGATTTCATTTACTCATAAAAGTTCAGAGAGGTATGGATGCTTATGGTCTTTGTTTCTTAATCATCAGTGTTGTAGCACTTGAGCTTTGGTGCTTGCCATCATTGTTGTAGCACTTGAGCTTTGTTGCTTGCCATCAGCATTTGGTTTTGCTACTGCATCTGCGAAGTATTGTGTGATATTTATCATACGTTCAGTCATTATGAGCTCGTTTGCTACTGCATCTGTGAAGTATTGTGTGATATTTACCTTAATCAACAAGGGTTAGTATTTTCTCAAGTTAAGCAGAATCACAGTGCCAACTGACACAATATCCGGGTTTGTTTGTGATGCCTAGTTACTATTTTCTCACACCCTGCTGTGTTAAAACTTTTGTTGTGTTGGTTGCTTTCTTTGTTCAGCAGAGTTCATGTTGATTCCAAATTAGCATGCACTGCAATAAGATGCAATTAGATTCTATAGCCCAGTAGATCTGAAAGTGCTTTCATAGTACTCCAGAATCAAGTTACGAGAAATCAAAAACATTTCAGAGATCTTCTATTAGTTACTCTTGAGTCTTGATTCTTGCTTTTATCTATGATAAAAATTGTATTCACCCTCTTATTCATCCTTTTTTTTTCTCTAGAACAGCTTGGCCTGTTAGATTTTGTAACATAATGCACAACCTCTATGGTTATTTTGTTTTCGAGTGACTAAGAACAGTTATGTGCTTAGCCCAAGTTTGCTTGAGACTTCAGTTAGCTGATTTTTTTGCAGAGGTTCAAATCATTCTTTTAATCGATCTGAATTCAATGTTGTGCAGTTCAGGCTGCCTTGCTCTACTGGATGGCCAATGAAGTTCTGTTCTGCACTTTTTTTTTACTATGGCGTTGTTTCAGCAACACTTAAGCAGATGATCAATGAAGTTCTGGCAAGGGTATGTGTTCTGTTCACAGCTTTATGTCCTATAGAAAATGTATGTTATGTCACTTCTCTGAGCACTATGATGTTAGCCTTAGCTTGGGTCATGGATGCGTTCTTCTAGTGTTTATTTTATGACATCATTGCAACTCAATTGTAGACTTAAATCAACTTTAAACTTAATGCTTCTAGACAAGTGTTTGCTTGAGGGAAACTTGTTGTGACCTTCTGATTCATCTTGTTTTTTAAGAAGAGTTTGGCTCTATCGGATTTTGTAATAGAATACACATTCTCTTTGGTTATTTTGTTCTGAGTTACTAAAGGCAACTATATTTTCTTGACCTCAGTCATGTATAATTTTTATTTATTGAAACTTCAAAGAAACTTGTGCTTTGTTCTGCCCGAAGGAGGAGATGCATACAATGGATAAACTATGTGAATTTTTTATGCATATGAGATATATTCACTTCCTCTTTCTTTTTATTATTTTTTAGTTTTATCATTATTGACGCTTCTTGCGGTGACGCGTCACTAATGACTTTGACATTGGTGATGCATACTGGTCCATACACGTCACTAATGACTCCCACATTAGTGACACGTTTAGACTACAACGCGTCACTAATGTGGGAGTCATTTGTAACACATAAAATCCGCGTCACTAATGACTTTACATTAGTGATGTGATGTTAGTGACCCTTAAAAACGCGTCACTAATGTCTCTTATAAAGTGTCACTAAAAACCTATTTTTACATAGTGCGGTGTGGATCACCCTTAACTCCACCCGACATTCTGATCGTCCGGCCCCAAGTCCCCTACCTGTGCCCGATCCTCTCGCTGTTCACCGCCAAGTCGACTCTAGTGACCTATACATCATGAGACAAGCAAACATATTTTCCAACTCCTGCAATATTATCACTGCCTCCACTAACTCCGGTTAGTCAAAACCATGACGTGCAGAAACTCATGCAATCCCAAGATTGCCATATTTCAACTCAACACCAAATCCACTCAAGTCAATTACTCATCACATATATATTACAAACCATGATACATATCCACATGGTCTCTCATAATATAATTGTTGACATTTTTTACATGAAAGATCATATTTATATTATTGTTGGTGTTTCTTAGTGTACCATTTTATATGTTATATGTAACAATTTTTCTATTATTTTTCACCATATTCTTATCATAAATATTTTGTTTACCTCTAATATTAGCGATTTCTACATGCAGTGTCATTTGAGTGCTATGTTGTAAAATTATGTGAAATAACGTTAAAAAAGTGCTCAAATATGAGAAGTATCATAATGAAGCCCAATTTGCCATACAAAGAGGGATTCTCACAAACTCATGACGTCTACAAAACACCACCAGACCTACATGAAGCCCAACATGCAAGACCAAGGTCGTGACCCAATGCCTAAAGATTTCTAGAACTTTTATTCGATAGGAAAAATCAATTCACACGAAATAGAAACAACATTGCATTGCGACGTTATTTTAGACTTGAAAGCGTGCTCTAATGAGAAATGTTAAAACATGAAAGTTGTAGATCTCGTCGATGCAGTTTTGGAACATATATGGATCATATTATTTGGACTTCAGAGGTAGAAGATATGGGCCCTGCACAGAGACCTGCATAGAGGAGTCTGAACGAGAACAAATATTTTGGTATTGTAAATTTAGAAACCAAAACGGTGGAATCCTGACTTCCATTGATTATCAAAGTTCTAGAACATTTCGAGGGTTATGTGATAGAGTCCAAGTTTGCATCAAGAACTCAGGGATTTATTAATTTTTGAATTCGGTGCTTGATGTGAAAGGTACAAAACCAATTTGGATTCAATCTCTAACTTTGTCAGCATACGGCAGATTGTTTGATGGCGTGAAAATTTTCAACTAAATTAATAGGAGTAGAGATTTATTTTTTAATGTAACTGAGAACAGTAAAGTCCTGTTCTTTCACATTTTAAAAATAAAAAAGGAAACCATGGAAGATGGAACCCAAATCAAACGACAAACATGACAGCAGATGGACATCAAATTTCCTTTGCACAGTACTTGTTGCCAATAATATATTTTTTTAGATAATGGAAACAAGACTTTGCGACCTTTTGCACTTTTGATGCATACAACCTGTTCCAAAGATTATTACAATGTTTTGAGAGCAAAACGTGCTGCCAACATATGCACCACAAAAAAATCAAATTAATGCCCGGTAAAGAAACTTATAACAAAAATAAAAAATTGAGGAAAATATGGCAGGTGCTCCGCCCTTGCATTAAGATAGAGAGAGGAAGAACGATCCGCAGCAATTATATTCAAATTTTCATTCATCTACATGATTTATATGCGCAGAATAATTTATTGTTGGCCTAAGGAGACCTTCTGGGCCAAGGGTGCGGACGCTGATGTCATGCTGTAGATTTTGAACCCGTACAGGGAGAAGGTGGCCAACCTCACGCATGTCACGCGGAGGTTCTTGGAAAAGCCTATTTGGCGCCAGCCGTGCAGGGAGTTTTGGGTGGCATCCGTCATGCGGGGAGACGGCGGGGCGGTGTTGGCAGTGCGGGGTGGATGCAGGGCAGTGTGGTGCTGGGAGTGGTCTGGTCGACGCCGGCCGTGCGTGGAGACGGCGGGGCGGCGCAATGCCGATGCGCGGCCGAACCTGGTGCCTCGATGCAGAAGGACTAAAAATTACGACCTCAGTGGCATGTTACATAATTATATAAATATAGAGACAATTACATTACTACCCATGGTAATTACTACCAGTAACTATAAGTAGTAATATGCACTGTAAAACTGCTCCAAGTGAAACGCCGCCCGCGTGTCACTTCTCCTCGCATGAACCATATTCCTCCAGATCCTACACAACACCATCGACATCGCCTATTCCTAGTCGTCCACCATCTGCAGCGGTGGCTCCAACAGAACCAAATTTCAGCCCTCGTCCTCCTTGTCTGGTTTGTCTCCGCACACCACACTCTTTCTCTTGCTCGTGTCCTACGCCGTCTTGGCCATAGACACCGCATTCCATGCCGCTCTTCCTGACCTGGACCGTCTTCCTTTAGATCCTGCTGTGAAACAGCATTGACACGTACACGTCCCTCTTCTCTAGACATTTTTCCCCGAAATCACCAATAACTCCTCATTCACCAGCTTAATGATGCCGAGCTGACCAATAACTCCTTTCATCATCAATGCCTACCTTGTTGCGTGACTACATGAAACAACTCATCAATGCCTACCTTGTTGCGTGACTACATGAAACAACTGTATATGTAAGGTGAAGCGGGCGAATCTGGATGAAACCATGTGCAGTTGGTCCCTTTCCTTGTAATAACGGAGGAGAAGCTGCACATAGAGCCTAAGCAACAGGATTATCACATTGGCACCCGGACATCATCAACGCCATCATTGTCTCATGACGACTAGGGACGGAGCCACATATTGGGCCAGGGTGCTGGAGCCCTGCCGGGCTCAGCTAGTTTTCTAAGCTAATAAATATATGTAACTAGCAAAATACCTGTGCATTGTCATGGGTCTTTGTTAAAAAAATTTATGGTTAGAATGTTTTTTAACTATAAAAAGTTTTCAATTAATCAATTTTTTTGACTTGAGCATTTGCTCTATTTTTATTTTACTTTACCTTTTTTAGTTTTAAAAAGAATATTCATTAGTTTCCATCCAAAATATGATGTTGATTAATTGTTGTTAGTATGAAATATCGAATTGAAATCAGAGTCTAATTCAATAAAAGATTAGAAAATGGTTCAAAAACGACTCAAACTGATTGGTGAATCATTATAGGATACAAACTGCATACGACAACATTACGGACACATCTAGACACAAAAAAAGTAGTCTAGATGACCTCACCTCAATTAATAAGTTGTAGAGATTTTTGGTCTAACAACCCATCAAAATCCGATAAAATTTTGACTAGTCCGTCAACTAACCTTTAGCTCAGCCCTAGCTGGAAGACCATAAAATAGTAAACCACATTCCATCCATATGGATTAAAGTTTAAGTTCACAGACAACTAGTGGCTTCAACTTCAGTATTTTATAAACTTATAATATCATCACAAAACAACAAGTAATATTACTCCATTTTCCTTGGATTATGCTAAATCAGAGGATTGTAGAACTCTCCTTCCATACAAAGGACTTGTGACAGCAAGAAGGTTGCTATCCTCCCTCGAATATCATATAGTGCGTCCTATGAGATATTGTCTACGCCTGTAAGTTGGAAGTTCTAATGGTACAAACCAAAATGAAACTCATGATGAGCAATGTTAACTTGTAAGCTACAAGAAATGATAATTTAGTACATGAGGTCATACCTCAGGCGGACCTTTATAATTTATGAGTTCTTTGAGGTGGTGGCAAACATAGAAGCCACATTGTTTACTGCCTGAAGGTTGCTTGTGACACTAAATCCAGAAAAGAGAAACAAGTTTGTTATAATTATCAGTTCGAGATGCATTAAAATCGTATGTTATGCAACATATTAAAGTAACCTATACTTACAGTTGTTTGGTCAATAGCGACCAACAAGTTTAATTAATATATGGTGTACAAAAAGAAATTGATTTTTTAGTGTACATATATTGGTGACAAGATATCATTAGCAAACAACATACAATTTTTGTATAAGGCATTGAACATTGGTAGAATATTGGGACATACCTTAAATTTGAAATAATGATCAAGTTTCCTTTCCATGGACTTCCCAACGTGACTAAGGTGCAAATCAAATGCCCTTGATATGATTTAATTGCAAAGGGATAAATCTCATGAGAATTACAATTAACAAAAAACAACACAAAATATGGATCAGTGAATACCTGTTGATTACTGATTTGATAGATGTCAAGTTCTCGACAATAGTGTTGGCAGAATCAAGGTACCACACGTTACCTAATTTTGGCACAATTACAATTAAGATCCAATACCAGGTTGGGTTATAGGGAAATACATAGAAGTCCCTATCGTCTCTGTAATGATCTAGTATCTTTGATATATGCTCCACAAGGGCATTTTCATGTCATTCCTTGTTTCTAGTTGAAGGGTGAATTTTTGAGGATCTATAATGGCGACACGAGGTCTTTCTAATCCCACCATTTCTCTCATTTCTTGAATCATGTGCCTGAAGTACATAATTGCGGAATCATCCATTTACATTTTTTATAAATAAATTATGAATCAAAGCCATAGTTAAAATGCACTTACAATGAAAAACATGTAAGCAGCCCGACATCGATGGCATCAAAAGTGAAGAGGTGGAACAAGTCTTCATACCTCAGTGAGATGTATCCCACATCATCATTCAGAAGATGTTTTTCTAAATATTTGAGACCGAGAGCCACAGAACTTCCGGTTCTCTTCCCATCAGTTTGATCCATGTACCACTTATGCAGTCTTTGACAAGACACTCCAGCTCTGTCTAATTGGGCAAGACGTATATTATTTCCTTGGCTAAACCCCAAGTAATAGTACAATTGATTAATGGGATTTAAGCTCATAAATGTGAATGAATGTCATCTTTCGATGCTCCACGAAAGACTAAGCTTGCAGAAAAAGAAGATAAACATGATGGACAAAAGGAAAACTGGAGAGCAGAGAAAAATTCTTGACTCCAGAATTGTGAGTTGCGACCATGTGGTGCAACATGAATAGATTTATGATAACACCAGATAAGCTTAATCTTTTGAGAAGTTATATATAGAGGGTTGTAGGGTAAGGGGTAAAAAAGGATGTGTGTATAAACTTGGAGGTAAACGCACATGCATGGGTTTAGATCTGCTTCTAGTCTCTAATGGACAATATTTTGTCAAATGATGGATATAGATTTTTCATTCATATAGGCCCTAAGGAATATTAAAAAGAGAGTCCCTTAAATCTTAGACATTCTTTTATTAGAAGGGTAACAGGAAATATGAAATTGATTCAAAGCTCAAAAACTACTGGTTAGTTTACTAAATTGGGGGACCTAGTAATATGCACTCTAACAAACATAAATATGGAGAAAAGCGCATGAGATTAAATACTTACATAATAGGTTCCTTTAGTTCTCCTAAAATATTGGATAGTCCTCCATCCTCCTTTATATGCTGGATGATTTCTGATTTTGTTTGGGGTGGGAACCACATGTTGCCCTTCTTTAGCTGCGGTCATTGGGATAACAATGAGTGGTAGAGTCTCAATGGTTAGTTCCCTTCCAAGTACTCTGCAGTTTTTATCAACATTTATCAAATCTGGATTAGTATTAAACATTTCTTTCTCCATGTAAGAAGATTTTGGGGAGGAGTTAGCAGCGATGTTCAGCTGAAATCCTGTGAAATGAAAAGGGGAAGGTAAGAAAAATATGATAAATTAAATAAAAGAAAGATGAAATGATAACAAAGAATAATAGATATGCCAGCCGATTACTCCAGTGAACTGAAACAAAATTGACACTATAGGGCTAAAATATGATGTGCCATTTGCATCTATAGCATTTCATTCTGTAGGGATGAAACATATTAAAAGAGGAGAAAGTATTATCAGTAAATACATGTAGAACAATTGCTTTGATAGCACTTCTTTCTATCGAACTATTTTGAGAACATAACATTCTTTCCGAAGAAATTATTACTCAGCACTCTCTAGATTCCAAATTTTGCTTTGTCTTTAATTTTGGCGTTCGATCTTCCATATGACGGCTCACATCATTCTAGGATGCAAAACACCATGGTCCAATAATACTACATCACCACAGAATCATCTACTAGCATGTTGCTCTTACCATCATAATCAGTCTGATATCCATGAAGAAAACATGCACATCCAACCCAAGTTGGATCACTAGGCTTAGCAAGGAAGAAGAGCATTATGTAAACCCATGAGATGTATAAGCTCTTGAGACATATCTATGGCAGTGAACTCTATCTCGTCTTAGGGGTCCTGTTAGGGCTTGTTGTGATTCTTGTAGATCTAGGTACAAGGTAGTGTGAGATTGCACTCCATTAGATCAACCAAGCCACGGTTGAAAATAGATCTATCTAACTCAAAATTAGATCTAACATATCTGTCAAATGACCTTAAAACATATCTAACACCTCCAGAAAGCAACATAAGCTGGCTTTAGAACAAGGGCAGTGTGCCTTGCAAAATCTACATCCTACCTCCTGCTGTTGTCCACCTCTCTTGATTTTCCAGAGGTGAGAGGTGAGATTCTGCGGTTGCTTGGGGGAGGGCGGGGGGAGGGTGGGAGGCTGTAGGACTAGTTTAACCCAGATCTGGAGGGGGGAGGGGGGGATCTAGTAGGAATGGTTTAACCCAGATCTGGAGGGGGGAGAGGGAGGGGGATTGTTTTTATTTATGGATGTAGAAAGATAGATCATAAAGCATGATTTTCATTTATTATAGTAGTTTGTCTGCATTAATTATTGTAAGACTGCATTAATTAGTACCAGACATAGAGATTTTCTCTTAGTATGCTATCATGGCTAACTACCACTGCTCCTACAGTCCATTCCAGCGTGACTCAATAAGAAGCTTAACAATCAAGGTTGTTGTCATCTATGCTTACATCACATGTTTATTTGTCTTATGTATATATGAGGTGTAAGCAGGCTGTTTGCACCTAATCTCAAATAAGGAAAAAAATTTATTGTATCTTCCGATTACAATGGTGCCATTTCTTCGTACCCCATTTGCATTTTGAATAATATTTGTTACCTACCATTTGCATTTTGAACAATATTTGTTACCAGCACCGTGACCAGACAGGCAAAATTAATGTCTACTCTTCACACATTTTTCTACAGCGAGATTTCCATGTTCAGGAAGTATTCAATGCTTTCTATTGGTGGGGTGGAGACATTCCTTTTTTTCCTTATATTTCTAGTACAAGTTACGATGTGTTTGACTAAAACGTGTACCACCCTCGCAAAAAAAAAAGACTAAAACGTACTAGGAAAAAAACATCTCTACGGCAGTAGCAGTGCTACAAATCAAAGGCTCGTAGAACACTGCTCTGATGCACGTCATGTGTCCGCTCTTTTCGGAGTCGCAGCAACAGAACCGAGCCAGCTAGCGAGCAAGGCCTGTGTGTCGGTGGTAGCACAACTCGGCTTATACTCCTGGCCTAGAAAAAGTCAATTTTTAAGTTTGGTTAACTATTTTTCTCTTCCCTCATACCGATGTCTTATACAAATGGTTGTCCCGCCGGCATCGTCGATGACCTTCAACCGAACCAGCCACTGCTTGAACCTGCTGCAACAATCCATGGTGAGCTCAATCCATGGTGAGCTCGGACAGCGCTACCCACAGTAGGGGTTGGGGAGGAGCCTATCGGGATTCATCATGTCGGTCCAGTTGGACGAAAGATGTAGTCTGCCACCCGGACTCCTCCTTGCTGACTGTGGGCCAGCCACGCCCGAACCTTACACAGCCTCGATATCAAAAATTTTATTGTACGTGGTTTGTACCCTCAATATCAATATTTCTCCTCTGACAATAGCAACCGCTTGCGAGCCATAGAATTTATCACGACGACAGCAACAGGCAGCGGCGGAGGCAGCTGGGCATGCCGCCGGAGCCAGGATACGCGATTGAAGGCAGGAACAAAGGCGATTCATAATATGTATTTTAGTAGTATTTTCATAATAGGGTGATTCATAATTTAAAAAAAATTGTTTATTTTGATCAAGTCTCTACTCTTTAATAATATAGGTGAGTCCGTCTGTCCCGTATTTTAGTGTTGCTTTTTTGACGTCTGACTTTTTAGCTTTTGGCGTTGGTTTTCCACCGGAATACAATTCGGTTCCACATTTGAGTGAAAAGCGGGGAAAAAATGAGAGGGACTCCTTTCTAATTCGAATCCAGTTACTTACTACATCCTGGGAGCTGGGCCTAATCGCATCCCCGACGACCTTGTGATCACCCCTTTGTCAGCAGCAGTGAGGGTCTCTCATCGATGTTCACCTGGCTCGGTCGCTCAGCTTGTGGAACAAGATGTGATACAATGAGTTTTTATTTTTCTTTGATAACATTCAATACCCTTACACCCTACAGCGTCTAACTTTATCCTAGCCATGTCAGCCTGAGAAAATTAACTATTATACTGTCCATCGGATCCCTCATTAGAACAACTCGTAGTATTATATTTTACGCTTGTCCATGCCGAACACACCATCATGGATACCCGCCTTCTATTCCACTTCTTGCCTGTTAACAATGTTAGTGTAGACTGGCAGTGTCACAGACCACATGGCAAACAGTATGGCACACGGCAAAGGGGTTGTTTCCTGTAGTGCACGGCCGCACCTCGTGATGGCCGGTTCCGCCTGGTACTTCGTCAATAGCCTCTACAACGACTCCTTCAATTAATTGACAATCACACCATGAATGCAAGATGAATCGGTGAAGGTTTTGTTGTCTGGTGCGGCCTCTTCTACACGTACAACAAGAAGGATGAATCCTGGAACTCCATCGTCATAAGAACCGCAGAAGGATGAATCCTGGGCGTTACTGAATCTTAGAGATCTTTTATTATCAACATGAGTTCTTTAGTTGTCAACGTGATGGACCATAGCAATTGTTTTTGGTATGTGAGGGGTCATATCAATTGTATTTGGTAATTAACGTGAGGGTCATTTGCAATTCTTTTTTTTACTGAATATGAGAGATATAAATTAGAAAAAAACATAATTTTTAACTCTGCTGCCACTTTCTTAATCAAGTTGTTGTGCTACGGTACATACACCTACTACAAGGAGCCGTCGTTCCTTATGTTATTCATATTTTGGACCCTTTTTCATTTTTATAATACACATGAATGAATGAACAAAGAAAAAGAAATTTGGAGTTTTTTACTTGGTTCATACTACGACTTCTTTGCTACGACTGTAGAGCTCTGGTCCTCCTCCGTTACTGGCATTGGTTCCTGTAGTAATTCTTTACCTTTATTTCTGTGGCTGTGGAGCACCTTTTTGTCAGGATATATGTCATGAGCTGTTCTTCCAAAATACTATATAGAAATAGCAACCCCACCCCCATTAGTAGCATAGCAAACTTTCATCTAAGGTGTCATTAACATCGAGAAGGCGTTGGCACAGCTCACGAAAATAATAATTGATGCAAGTGCATTGGTAGCCCTTATTGTTGCTCGCACGACTACGATGAGGTATCATAGGTTTTAAAAACTAATGTCTAGCATGACATTGGTAGGACCCTGACATGGTATATTGCAAAATCCATAACTGTTCATGTAATTATTTTTTAATAACATGAGAGAACTAATTAGAGAAAATGTGGTTCTACACATAGATGTCCTTGCTCCTGCTAATGTGCTCATGCTCCCCCCCCCCCCCCCACCACCACCCCACCACCCACTCCCATTACATGGAATTGTTGTTCTTAGGTTGTTCTTCTTTAATGAAGGAAGTGAGGGGGATTTTTTTGAGTGATTATATACCATCTTCAAAATGAGAATTTATTCAATGGTGTATTAAGCAATAAGAAATTTATTTATACTATTTCTTTTATTTGAAAGTATATGTATTGCACATAGCTCAAATTGTTTGCATATGAAACATGGTATAGTAGTGATAGCATTTCTTTGGAAAACTAGCCGCGCAAGTACGCGGGCTGTCATACTAGTTAACTATTATATTGAGACCCTCATTAGACAGCACATAGTATTATATTCCACGCTTCTCCATATCGAACACGCCATCATGGATACCCGCCTTCTATTCCAATTCTTGCCCGTTAACAGCATTAGTGGAGACGGGCAGTGTTATTATGAGGACCTTGTCCGGGTCCCACTCGTGTTTACCGTACCAATCCCTGGATCAGTAGTTAGTACCCACATACAAATGATACACAGTCATAATATGACCTTTAATAAGTCCATGCAGGGACAATACACTCATACAAGGTCTTGGTTACAAACAAAAGGGATTGACCAGGCCAATCTGGACTAAGGAAAACATGAATAAAGGTTCAACAACTCCAAAGGCAAACTCGAGTGTAAGACGTGATCTACTCGTCGGCTTCAACAAATTGTCCATCTTCATGCTGATTAAAATAAAATGAGGCAAGGGTGAGTAGTTAAGGTACTCCGCAAGCGCTACCTCTAACAAGGGGTATATTCATGCATTTGGGAGAGTGGCCAAGGAATAAGATAAGGTTCAGAGTTTTGTGGAAAGCACGGATGCAGGGGCTCACTACAGAACCAAAGGGGTCTTGAGGGAAGAAAACCGTTTTGCATCTTATAGTTGGTTGGACCTGAGGGAGAGTCAATCGATCCCAACAGTTCCCATCTTTTAAGTTGGGCCTTCCGACACATAGTCATAACAGCCCTGGCACACCTTGCCATCACCATTCACCAGAAAACACGGGTCTCACTACACCCACTAACGCATTAAGGAATTTCTAAGAGCCCAATGATTTGATGTGTCATGACCAATGACAACGGACATCCGAATGATTTAAGGTTAACTCTGTAGAGCTTAGTACGCTGTACCCACAGGCTGTACACCCTTTGCAAGTAGGTGCACAATGCTCTCACTTCACCCAGGGATGCCCACAAGTCCACCACGAAGCTCAGGGATCCCATCACAACAAAGGCACACAGCCAACAATTTTGCCAAGTACTGGACTTATCATCACATCACTGCTCCGATCCCTCAGTTCGTGTCTCCTTCGTTGGGTGATACTTCCTTGCTGCGTTACTTAGGATCCGTGTTAGTCCTGCCCACACAGGTTATGTGGTTGTACATTCATACCTTATATAGATCGGTAAGAATGCTAGCTTTCACACAAGTGGGATTTAACTAAGAAACATAAAGTGTCAAGGAATAATGCATATAAGAAGTAGGCTCTAAGTTGGGTGCAGTTTTGTAATCATAGGTTCCATCATGATCAAGGAATAGGTAGATCTTGCCTCTAAGCGCTATCCGTCTTCACTATTCTTCGTGTTTCTGATCCTCTTGCTTTGTCGGTGGAGTCCAGGTCTTCAAGTCCTTCCGAGCAACTTGTGCTTCGAGCTTGCACGTAGATACCAGGTCTTCTGGTGCTTCCTAGGACTTCGTGTAGTCTAGCGCATATATCTACGCCTTATAAATGAACTATCGTGAAGAAATAAAAATAACAAGAACAAACAAGATCCAAATAAACTCTAAATAAATTGAGCAAAGAAAACTTACTGTGAACTAGTATTTTGCACGTGCGGCACGCACATGCGCTGTCCTTGTTGCCAATCAATTTAGTAACATAATTTATTATTATCACTTGAAAAATATAGTAGCATTTAGTGTAAGAATCCAATTACAGAGTAAAACACATGCACTTGAGAGGATGCCGCTAACATTCAGGCTTCTGAACAAAAAGAAGTCACAACATAAGATGGTGAAGCTCCAAGCATAGATATAGAGGACGAAGCACCACTGGATAGAAACAAAACATCATCCTTTAACTACTTGACCTACTTGACCTGCGTGTTTTCCAACAAATATAAAAAATATAGAAACGCTATGAATCACCTCAACGTTCAACAAACAATGGTGTCATCATCAAATGGTCCATAGTTACCAGTAAATGGGACGCAGGAAACAATTAAAGAAACAAGATGTATTATTACATCAATGCACTTAGCCAAATTTATCTATTTTTCAAAATCACAAATAGAGCTGTCCCTTATACCAATAAACAGGGACATGCATGGGTAAAGTAAATAATTGACATGCTAACCTGATATAATGTAATGCGAGAATCAGTTCCATTCCACGTAATGAAAGCAACTAAAACTCAATGAACAGAAAGTTTACTTTTATCACATCATGAATAAAATATATAAGAATGTAAGATTACATGTAGTTTTCATTAGTATGACTAAGTCATAGACATGATTAAAGATGGCAACGGATACCCATTACCCGCGTGCCCACGGGCAAATACCCGAATGAGCGCGGATTTGAGCAATGGTTTATGCACGCGGGCGTGGGCGCGGACAGCGTTTGAAACCCAATGGGCAAATCTTATCGGACATGATAAACCTATGCCCGCACCCGCATGCCTGTTTACCCGCTATACTAATCAGTAATTATGAGTGGGACCTGCCCAAATGGGGCAGCCTTCCTATCTCCAACCCAAATAAAAAAAGAAACAAATCGAGCCTTATCTTCTTGTGGCTTGTAGAACGAGAGCTGAGAGCTCCATGGCCATGGGATCCCTTGATTTCTGCTTGGCTCAGCACCATGTTGGTTCCGCACCTCTCAGCTCGTCATGCGTGCCAGGTTGGCCCTTCCCCTCTCTGCTCGGTGTGCATCATGGCTGGCCTCTCCCGTATCTACTCACGGCGCCGCCATAGCTGGCTCCTCCGGTTGATTCTTCGTGCTTGCGGTGCAGCCCTCCATCCCCTTCCCCGAGCTATGAACACCTCGCGCCACTCCGGCCTCCTCCCCCGCGGGCGACCTGCTAGTACCGCCTGCTCTTCCTCGCCGCCGTGCACGCCACGCGCGATGGCTGCGGACACACGGGGCGGGCATGAACTATCTGCGGGCAACGGGCATGGGCAGTAGTTCTTACCTGCAGCGGGTAGCGGGCACAGACACGGGCGCAGGATTTTGCCTGCCATTGCGGGCATGCCTCGCTACTATCCGCGGGCATGCCACCCGTTGCCATCTTTAGACATGATATTTTAATTTGTATATACCTTTCTCTTTTCTCCATCTCCAACACAAACCGGTAGTATATGAATGTCAAGCAAATGAGTGAAACTTGTAAAAAAATAAAACGGGCAGCATCTCAGGCTTCAAATCAGTCTCCGACAGTCTCTGATTGATGTCCCACGCTATAGAAAAGAAAACCTGCTTGACATTCATGTTTGTCTTTGCACTCTGCAGCAGAAATAAATAGTAGATTTTGGAACACAACAACTTTAAAGCACATGCAATATGCTTAAAAATAAAAAGCCTTGTCAAATTAATGGTTATTTTACAAGAAGGGAATATCCTGATAGAATTTGTGACTTCCACAAACCGTTTCAAGCTGGTAGCAGATTAGATAAATAGACATTTACGGTTCAAATCAAGGATCAGATATAAAAATTAAAGGAATTCTCATATACTACATTTTTATCCTATCCAACTAACAATGTGCATTTGCAAGTGCATGATGAACCTACATACGGAGCATAAATATGTATTCAACCCAACAATAAGTATAAATGGAAAGCTTCCACTCTGGTACAAACCATATTTTTGTACCTCAATGCAAGAGAATGGTACAGCGCAGCAGAAACCCATGAAAGATGAGGGCCAGTAGGCCCATTACTCCCAACAACTTTGGCCATAAGCCTAAATTCACTAACTACGTACTGAAGGAAATATATATTTGCAACGGACTAACCAAGTATCAATTATCCCACAAAAACTCTTATTTCAAGCAGATCATGATCATCTCTAAACCAGGGCAATCATAACGAAGACACCATATATGCTTTAATAAAGACATTAATGAAACATTTCAAGAACTGAATATATGAAAGAAAGTAATTCTAGATATTGATACTCAAACAATGAAATATCACGTAAAACCAACTGGCAACGCCATTCAACAAAATGTAGAACTGCAAAGTGAGGTCACATTCTTATGCTTTTGTCAATTTTAAATCCCAATATGACTGAAACCAGTATTCCCCAATCAAAAACTAAGAACAGAGAAGGTCTAGAAGTAGTGTGTTAACACATTAACCATAAACAAATTGCCAATTAAAATATTTTTTTTTGTAGATAACTTAAAAATTGATTTATCACAAAGAAGAGTGGGGGATACAAAGCCATGAATCAGCACTTCAAACCTAAAAGTCTTGCCAAGGGAAGAAATTCACCTGCTCGCTGTGGGCACACAAGGCCATGTATTTCCTTTAATTGGGTACAAGATTAACAGTAAAATAATATAGGTGTAGGTACTAATTTTCAGAACAGGAAATACAAAAGGATTTGATCTCTCACGTAATTGAAAACCTAGGAAGCACATCAAGTTATCACCACTTGGTAATATTCTAATAAGAGACTCTTGTTTAAATGTTTACTCCAAAAATCTCTGAAAATGTTGTCGGAGCTATATTACTCATGCCCAAAATTCAATGTGTAAGTGTCATAAAAAACAATTTTATTTAAGCAAAATCAACTCAAAAAGATACAGCTACAGTTACATGAAAGAAAATGATCTACAGACAGTTACAAGTTTTACACATCCGAATTATACAATATGAAAATGTATTTGTATATTATTGGAAACTGAGTACATAAAAAAGAAAACAAATGCAAAGAACACATTTTCATATATTGCAGAAATACATGCGTGAGCATACCAAAGGTTGCCATCTTGCTTTGTGGTACCCGCATCAGAACAGAAAGTGCAATCACCAAAAGTTCATAGCAAGAGAGTTCACTTGAAGTTTGGCCAGAGTTCAGAAGTTTCCACCTAGTGACCTCCAGCTTCAAATAAGCATTAAGGGAGAGCATCCTGAATATCTTGGTGCAAGTTATTATTCAAGAAAATGTTACCAAGATGTGAATGATATGAAACACTATTTTCAGTGTGGTAGTGTTCATCGAGCAACTGATGCCTTGAACCTTATGTTTTGGGATGCATCTGTAGACACCGGCAACACGAAACATGGTCAGCATCGAGCTTGATGACATTACTAACAGGCATGAAGAAACAACCTACTCTGGTAGTAACAAAAAAAAGTACCTGTAGATAAAGATAAATGTTTTGAAATTTGCCTTCAAGATGGTGCATAGTTAAACTGGGCACAAAAGAAAGATATGCAATTGATTTGCCAAAATGTGCAGAGGACAGACAGCTTGAAAACATTTCAGAGTTTCTCATATCATCTAATTGTACTGATAGGAATACTGGAATTATCAACTTCCACGCCGTCACTGAACAAAAGAAGAATAGACACCTCAGAAATAGAAACCCGTAATATTTTCTCAGTTGGTTGTTCTGTTAGGGAATGAGAAGTACAAAAGTTAGAAGTCACGTATTCTAAGAACTCTAACAATGCAAATGGGAAAAGGTAACATTAAAGCCAATTTTTGGTTTGATAATAGAATACATGTGACACTTTGTTCATGGGTTTTTTTTGAGATGATGCTTTGTTCATGCTTGTGTTACTAACCAATGGCTCTGTCAAGATGCTTAAGTAATGTCTCTTGCAATTCATCGTAAATCATAATACAAAAGTTTGTTGAAGAAAGGTCTCAAATTAACATAGTCATGGTATATATGCTAATTTTGAAGGTAGTATTTTTTCCTTTTCAAATAATTCAAGAAAAAGGGTAGAGGATCACTGAATGTAAAGGTTTGGTGCGCTTTCAGTCTATTGTAACAGAAAAAAAGGAAAATGTTTATCTAACAAAATAATTGTAATTGTTAACAATGAGTACCTGTGCATACGATCCCCTGGACCAAGATTGTCAACACGATCCCTGGTGCTAAAATTGGTGCAGAGGAGTGTGGGGAACTGGGGATCCAACTCATGGGAAACCGGAGCGAGAGAGACGCCCACTGCTGATTTCCACCTGTTCTCCAGACCCCATAGTGAGATTGACTTCTTCCTCACAAACATTTGGTGGTTCGTCATACAGGGGCATGTGATTAAGGCGAGGAGGGCTCCAACACTGGAACAAGCTGCGACTGATCGACGCCTAGATCCAGCCACCAGGAGGCCTCCGAGCTCGTGACTAATACATCCCAAAGGAAAATTACAGTGCAAATGAAACAAATTTAAATCGTCATACTATTCCATCACTAATATAACACAACTACAAGTACTGAGAGACAAGGGATTAGAGAGAGAGAGAGAGGGACCACATGGGATAATGGAATCCTGCCAGGATTGTATCCATGAATTTGCTCACACAGTTTGGATGCTCACCATGGTTGTCGGGTCTTCTCAGAAATTTGAGTTGCAGACAACGGAGATCAACGACTACGACCGTACCACTGCTGCAGCAACATCTCGCCTTGCATCCAAAACATGTAGCCGCCGGCTTCTTTCATGAAGCCTCGTCTGGATCGTCCGCGCCGCAAGCTCCTAAGAGAAGGAGTCTGCCTCCTCGCCTGGATCCACCAGTGTTGCCCCTGCCACGGGTCGCCCCATGCAACCAGCGGCCAGGCCACCTCGCCTCGCTCGCGTGCAGATGCCGCCGCCGCTTGGCCTTTGTGCACCAGCTGTCTGGTCTGTGATCTCCATTATGATAAGATGTGAGAGAAAGGAAAGAGACGAGGGTGCGTCATTTGGGAGGAGAGACGAGATTTTTGGAAAGAAACACAACAAATCAGGGAAGGAAATAAAGGTTGTGAACCAATCACATGAGGAAGAAGGAAACTTGATGTCGGGTATCTGCGGGCGGGTACCCTCGATGCTACGTAAAAAAAAGTCAGCCAAAATAGGAGGAAACGAACTGGAAAACATGTAAATTCCGTGACGATCATCATGGTTGGCCCACAGGATGGATTAATGAGGCTAATCAAATGGTTAAGAATAAAAATGCGATTAAGATCAAAGGCTGAGATTAGAAGGGGTAGATTGACTCAGGGTATATGATTTTTCTATGGATGTTTAGCCTTTATAGTAGAGAAACAGCATAGGTTTGGGCTAGAAACGGCTTATGAGGGTTTGGACAGAGGTTATGGGCAGTACTACTAGGTACTACATACTAAGACGAACCCGTGAGCGAAAGAATCACCCCACTACAAGGTTTTAGGTCTGTCGCAAGGCCCTGTATATGGGTATTTTTGTTGTGATAATAAACTATTGCAACGATGTCGTGTTGTTGGGAGGCGTCACAAGTAGTAGCGCTGCGATAGCACATTGCATCGATTTTTTGTATCGTTACGATAGCTGTGGCTTGTTGCAACGCCATGTGGCATTGCGTATATGTGATATGGCAACGTCGGCAGCGTTGCAGTAGGATGGATTTGCAACTATGCGCATTGTTGCTATAATGGCTATTACATCAACGTTGCATAGTTGCAAATATGCAATATTGCAATGCTCTTGAGGTGTAGCGAATGCCGCAATTGCTACGCAGGTGCTCGTCGCGATATCTGACCCAAACTGCAACAACCTCCTCCACGTTGCTATAAGTTGAGTGTATCGCAACGAAACGAATAGCAATTGCCACGTAGGTGCTCATCGCGATATCTGACCCAAACTGCAACAACCTCCTCCGTGTTGCTATAAATAGAGGGTATCACATCAATATATCAGCCATTGCAATCTGACCCAAACTGTAACAATCTCCTCCGCGTTGCTATAGATAGAGGGTATCATATCAATATATCAGCCGTTGCAATCTGCGTTCAATGTATCACAATGAAATGAATAGTGTACATCAATCCAATATTATTGATGCGATTGTATCCATAGAAATCTAATATTATTAGTTACATCAATTCAGTATTCACTCATACAACCCATTCAAATCCAGAACTGCAATTGTATCCGTAGAAATTTCTGCATGCCAAAATGGTAACAATGAAGGGAGACACTAAGGTTGCTTCACACCCAGGCAATCCTGAACCTTGTATATCATCCCGCCAAATCTCAATGTTCCTGCCCAAATAAGAGACATATAGGATTTCTAGTGAGATGAGAATTACAGCTTGTGGAGCTATATAGAAATGCATTGATAAAAATTAAGGCAATTATGAATGAAGATCTATTTCCAGTTTTTACATGCATGCTGATTCCTTTTGCCTCCTCGCGTTCTACTTAGAACTATCAGCTCATTTCGAGATATGGAATTTTTTGATAGTTCATGATCACAATATTCCTTCCCCAAATTCTTTAACAGATGGGTAGGTTTTGGTTTGCGAGCTAGAACATTTTCTTTTCATGTTGTGATAATGCTTCTTGTCTTAATATGATATAAAGACGTTGGAATATTGTTAGCAATAATCCAAGCACCACATCATCATGATTCCCATACTTGTTCAAAACCATTACCTACTCCAACTCGAGTGTTTGAATGTTATGCACTGGTGTTGCATCAATGTTGTCCTCAGTGTTCCTAGCTTCAGGTTCTGTTGTATTACAGCTTATTACATTGTTCGTCATTTCATTGGTCTCCTCTGTAATTATGCCTTCAGTGGTCCTGTTCGTCCCTTCATTGGTCTCCTCTGCAATTATGCCTTCAATGGTCCCTAATGCAATATTGGTTTCATTGGTAGCAGCCTGCTAATTACAAAACAGAGAACAAATTATGTAATATGACAAATTTAAAAGCAGTCGAGATTTTGACGATAATCTATGTGAGCAATTTCAGAAACCAAGGGGTAATTAAAAAAAGTTAACAGTAAAAGATCTAGTTAAAGCTACTGTCAAGTTCAGGTTGCATAATGGGAAACTAGCCAGCGCAAAGGTGCGCTAGACAGTAAATCTATCGTTACACCGATCGGCGTAGGGGTTGAGCCGATCGGCACACTATTGAATCTAAGCCAAGTGCGCCAGATACCTTGTAAGCCTATGCTGTTAAGTGAGTAACCAGATATCTACTAGTGAGATCATAACCAGAAAGTCTAATTAAATAGCATCATAATGGGTAATTACATGGATCAATGAAAACCTATAATGAATAAGACCACCCTGCTTTTTGAGCGGCTCCCGATTTATCGCTGTCAAGAGGAAACCCTTAATCACGCGAGTATCTTACCCTACTCAACTATACAATAGTGTTGCGTAGGCTTTGTGCTGTCACCGCTAAACCACACTACTAGCATCATCAAGCAACCATAATCAATACAATATCCGAATACTATCCTAATCACTACGATTAAGATAATATCTACTTACTTAGGCTAGAACTAAGCAATTGGAATAAGCACATGCATGATTATAGAATCAAGATAGACAAATCACCAAAACCATCATCAACATATTCAATCATCCTTGAGATACGTAGACTAAGATTCATCCCCATCGAGATGGCCTACCGTGACGGATCAACTCTTAACACCAATGGTTCTTGAAACTCAACTAGAGATCTATTCTAACGGGGCAAGCCCCGGTGGCTCTAACTCACGGATTTGTTGTCCCTTTGTCGCCCTCTATCTGCCTTTGGTTGCGGCCAGGATTTACAAGTATTTATAGGGGTTCTACTCGTAAAGGACTCAGTTTCTAGCAAATATGGCGGTTGCGCCAATCGACGTAGGATTGCGCTGATTGGCGCAAGCCGTGTCTTCTCTGGTTTCTTCTCTGAGTCGGTTCCTTTGTCTTCCACAGCTACCATATGGGCCTTTTCCTTCAAGATAAAGTCTTGTACTGCACGTTGACATCTTGAAGTTCCATAAATCTTCTAGGCAAATATCTTCAAGAGTCTTACGCAGATAAACATCTATAATCATGTGGAATGAGTCTCAGTCACTTCTGTGGGCCAAAACACCCTTGCACCGACCGGCTCATGGACTGCGCCAATCGGCGCACTGGGCTTATTCAGTGCTTTTTGTTGGCTCTGGATTCATGTCCTCTCCAGCATCACTTTAATCACCAATTTTACCTATTTCTGCAATAAAGCTCCAAAACAATGCATATACAAACATATAGATAATATCGTAGGTAAATGGCCTAAATTAGTATCAATTATGCTCTAATTAGGGTAATATTCACATATAAATAGGGCACTTGGGGAGTGCCAACACACATAGAGCAGCCCATTAAGGCCCACAAGATCATTTTCTTATACACGTAGAGCAGCCCATTAAGGCCCACGAGCTCATTTGTTTGTACATTATGAACTATTACCGTTTGATCAGTCGATATTCATCATTGGAACAACTAAGTTTCACTGCAAAATATAAGAACGGTTGATTTAAAAAAATAAAAAAATACAAATCATTTAATTAAAAAATATAAAATATGAGAACAGTTGATTTGTATTGTTAGAACAATGCATGAAATTCAAAATTTCCAAATCATAATTTTAAAATTTTGAAAGAACATATGCGTGTAGGATCTTATTTTTTTTAATTCATTGTAAAAAAGTATAATGATTCAAGTGAATCCGATAATAGAGTTATGGTTTGAGAGAAAAATCTATTTGAAATTTGAACTAAACTTGAATTTTGTTTCTCCATTCACTGCATGACATGTGTTGCTCGTTTGTTCTTTATTCTAGCCCACACTCACCCCTGCAGTCCACTAGTGCTCTTCATGGGCCGTTCTCACCCTCTTGGGCCATTTTAGCACAAAATTAAAGTACGCTACATGGAAGCTCCACGTAGCGCGCGCTAGATGTAGGAAAACCGGAGCTTGGTAGTGGTGGAGCTAGGCCCAAGCTCTAGGTTGGGCCAAATGCTATCGGGCTGGTTTGGGTGGGCCAAAAGAAAAAATGCCAAAAACAGATGAAAAAAAATGTATCTTTCAGATTTGAGGGTGGGCATGAGAGTGTTAATTACCTCCGAATTGCAGTTTTGTGGAAATATTGTTGGGAACTCTTGCAACAATTTTTCTCGAAGTTTGGCCATGAGTCGCTCCTCCTCTTTTTCCTTGTCGGTAGCTTGCTTTGTAAGAAGCGCTTTTAGTTGCTCAAGCTCATGAGGTTGTTCTTGGACTCTTTTCTTAAGCAGTTGCTTTTTATTTAGATTACGCAGCATGTAACGTTGGCCAAGTAACCTGCTTGATTTGGCACCGGTTGTTTCCATGTACGATTGCTGGAGAAGAAGGGCCTCTTTACCACATGTAGATGTGTTGCTTCTTGCTTTGTCACAACCCAATTGAGATGATTCAGCTATATGCAATATCCTGGCTCCATTGCTCTGAGGAAAAGAAACAAATGTATGATATCAATGTACGTAATGTTGCGACAAAAAGTAAATTAGTTCACAAAGTTTATAGCACTCACATAAATACTTTCAGATGTCTCATTTGACCATTGTCCATGCTTTGTGTGAGTAGCCTTAAAGAGTTCCATAGGGCCTGGCTCAGCACTAGTTTCTATATCTCTCTATAAATGCAAGCGTACGCATCACTAATATATCAGATTAATGTGTTACAAGTAGAGAACAGTAATGACAATGTTTGCCATTTCCCAACTACACTGAGAGCAAGGCTTCGAACCCATCACATGCATATTTTTCATTTCCTTATGATTTGTAGAGTTCTGGTTGCTGATCTTCTGTGGAAAGTTAACAATTACAGTTAGGAAACTCAAACTACCACTGCAAAATATAGAAGATCAGGACTTTCCAATAGTTCAATATGCAGATGATACGCTCCTAATAATGGACAATACAGCACACTTTCATCCATGCCTACTTGGGACATGCATGGTTACATGGCTCCTAATCATAGTTGTACTAAATGTTAGCAATGACAGAATGGAGTTCCTGGCTAACACAGTTGGGTGTAATATGGGAAATTTGTCATTCACATACCTATGATTGCCACTATTTATCACAAAACCAAGATAGAGGATTTCATCCCACTTGTTCGAACAATTGAAAAAAAAAGAGACTCACAAGTTATTACCTTGGAGCATTTGGACTACAAGAAATAAACAATGTGTTACCTTGAACTTTGAAGTTCCAAAGTACTTGATTAAATAGTGCCACTCTACAATGACCAGGTCTTCAGGCTTATGCTTCATTCTGGCATCATAACTCTTGTATGCCTTACATGTAGTACTAAAACTGGATCTCCATCCTTTGTAGCACTCTTGCGCAACCTTCAATATCTTTTCCTTGGTATCTACAATGTGCTCCATGTCCCATGCTTCCTATTATTGTAAGCCACTCATGTTAATATATTGTCAACAACTGATAAATTGTACGATGTACTAGGAAATTAACATACCATAATGCTTTCTGTGATGAAATTCTTGATTTCTTCGCTTACATGTTTCCACTGTCCAACTCCAATTATTGAAGTCTTTTTCCTTGTAAACGTAACCACTTCATCCACAAATGCACGTCTATGTTTTCCACAGGGACCACCCAAAGTTGGTGAAAAATCAATTTGCATTTTCTCTACACTAGCCTTATATCTCCTGGCAAGTGCAGCTAGACCTTTCATGGTACCACGACCGACAATCTTGTCATTTCCTAATAATCATAAAACAAATGGCTATGAGATACAGTGTATGTACCAAACTACAAGGTTTCAGGGCTAATGCTATGACATTAATAATCATATATATATAACCTTTCGCCTTCTTCTTTATTCTCCTAGCATGAATTGGTCATTCTTTTCCTCTTGATCCACTGCAACCAGTGCCCTCACCATCTACTTGTGTAGGCTCCCTATAATTGTCATACACACTGAAACATTGCAAATACTGATGTCTTAGTTAAAGAAAAAACATGTTTACAGAACAAGAAGTCAGAATGAGAATAGAGTTACTTATGTCTCTCAGGAGGCCTTTCTCCTTCAGCCATGCAGTGTATGCTGCAATTGAACCATCCCGGTCTACATCGCAAAGACCTTCAAGATACCAATAATAGGACTACGTCAAATAGAAGAACAAATATAGTTTGCATGTAGTTTTGTGAAGTACAAAAAGAACATGTATACCTATATCAGATCCTTGCTTCTAAAGCTAATCTTTGTAAGCATCAACAATCTCGTCATCACCAAGACTATCATCATCATCATCCTCATCAGACTCAGACTCCTCACTCGTTTCAGGAGTGTAATGCTAACATCTCCATTAGTTGATTCATCATATGTTGTCAATAACATCCTAACTTTCTTCTCGGCACCGATGCAATCAATTAACTTTTCCAAATGAACTGGGAAATCAAATGCCTCGAGACTTGTTGAGCTATTTCCAGTTCTCTTCTTATAGTAGTAGTAGTTCCGCGCACTATAACCAAGCTTGTGTTTCAATGATATAAGGTCATCAAATGTCAGTAGATCCTCGTACAGTTGACCCTGGTAGGTTTGATGTTCCCTGTTTCTTCCCGTGCATTCGACTGCTAAAGCCCATGTTTCACCACTCAATGGGGGGGGGGGGGGGGGAGCTGCGCATGTGTACATAAATACTATCAATACGAGGGACATCTTGACGTCTAAGCAACACCGTGCAGCAACCAACCGTCTCTCCTTATCCGCCTCCAAAAGATTATGCGAAAAGGCGGCATCGGCTGTGTGTTTTCTTGTTTTGAGATGTCGCTGTGAGTTTTGAGTAGGTGGCTCGGGCCGAACCACATTAATTTTAAGTGGCTGAGTTGAATTAGTGACGCTGCTCAAGGTAACGCGTCACCCATATGTTTGGACCCGGACCCGAAAATTTCATTAAACTCGGCTCATAGCCTTCGCATCCGCCGCGTCCACACTGCTTTCTCTGCCCGCTCCCTTCCCTGCGCCCTTCTCTTGTCTTCTCTTCTCTTCTTTCGCCCTCTCTTCCTGATAACGCCCATCGACTTGAGCCCTTCCACGGCGGCCCTGCCTCTCCACCGACGCGTCAGCGTCGGATCCGCTGCTCCCCCAACGTGGCGACACGGCACCTCCTCTGCTCCCTTCTCGACTCCCTCCTCACGACAGCGGCGGGATCCCTCCCTTCTCCGACTCCCTCCCCTCAACGGCGGCCCTAAGTGCCCAAGGCCTCCATCAGATCTGACGCCGATGCACACGGTGAGCAATTCCTCCTCCTCTCCATTTCTTCGCCCTCGTTGGGTCTATTGCAGGTAGCTTGCCAGAGTCGTTGTTTGGGTCTATTGTGTCCAACTCTCTCAAGTGTTTCATCAGTTGTGCCAATTTGTTGGGTTTTTGTTTTTCCAGCAATCCTCAACTTCTGACCTCAATCCACATTTGCAATTTTGGTCAGATTTACATGTTGGACTCACATCATTGCATCTCAGTTCATATATGCATGAGCAGGTATAGATTGGATTAGACCACCAGATTTTTTTATGCTTGATTGGCCTGACAGATTGGATTATGTGGTCTTTGACAGTGTAGTTGTCAATGCAAAATACTAGCAATATTCAAATTTGAAGACAAAATTATATCCATCGAATTTTATGCTTGATTGGCCTGACTTTAAAGTCAATTTGCCATTTGCAAATGCTAATTATCCTTTGTGGTACTGGAAAAAAAAAGACAAAATTTGATGCATACTAGTGTGTGTTGCTCTTTCAGATTCCATAAAAGAAACATATTGGCAGCATGGAGTTATGCAGGTTAAATGTTTGAACCACATATTAGTGCTAGACACAAGTAAATGAACTGATGGTCATACCTGACCAAACTTCAGTTCAGATTCTAGAAACTTCATTTGCTTTGTCATTTGATTTAGGCGTATTTGTCCCAGCTCGTTTAATCACTTGATAATTTTCTATTTATCAGAGGTAATGAAGATGGAGTGGCCTGCACATTTGATGCGTCTCTAGCGTCAATGCAAACCTACCTTGGTGGTAAATATTCATCCTAGTCGTAATAGTTAGTATCACCTTGATTGTAAAATTTAAAGCTCTCTTTATATATGCCTCAAGAGGTTGATTGTACACTTGCTTTTGTTATGCTTCATACTGCTGTTTGCTGACCAGTTAGATATTGCTTACCAGTCTTCCACGCCTATGGCACTGTATATCTCAGTTATAAAAAAACAAAAAACTTGACCAACCTAGGAGGAACTAGGTGGTATTTAATTAAGAAGAAATAGGCACCCAAATTCACGCCAAAGAGGACTTGAACCTGGGAGGTCTGGGTGTACAGCCACACCCTTAACCAACTGAGCTAGGCTCAGTTCCTATATGTCTTAGTTATATGTTTGTAAGATAAATATTCTTGATCTATTACATGCAAAAACATTGAAGATCACTCTTCTTTGCTTAGTATGGTTGTGAATAATTGAATATTAACATGCCAGTATGGTTATTTAGTCTATTGTTTTACTTACAGTGTTGTCTTTGTTGCAGACTTATGGAGACAGATAATTGCAAACCAGAGCATGGAAGATCATGTCAGAAAGCCAGACATATTGTCATTCCACATTGGAAGCAAACTTCCAGTCTCAGAATACCAGAGACAAAAATTGCTGGAGCTTGATGGAACTTCATATCGCCTACAGAAGGAAATTCAGATTCTCCAGGCCTTTAATCTTATTAAATGCAGGGACTGCCAGGTATGTTGTTTCCTTAGAGATAAGTTTTTTTTATAATCAACTAGCTGAAAGATTTCTTATTTACTATATGATCCTGTAATATTAGCCTTTTAGCCCTTCCCTTTTTTCTTCTATTCACCATAAGACATGTTTCACACCTGTTTTCAAGAAGTATATATAGAAATCTACTTTACAATTTGCAAGGAAACGCTAGAAGTTTCATTGGTTTGGCTGGTGCATGCTACATGGCAGTTTTCAGTGGCATTGATGTCGACATCAAGTTCTCTTTGTATCCATATGGCAAATGTACTTTTACTAGGAATTGTTGGATATCAGCAAACTGAATCTATAAACTGTTGTAATCTCAGTTTCTTATTAAACATATCCACTAGGGTTTGCAGTGGTCAAATCATGATTTTCTATGATTTGGGGTAGTCGCTAGACGTGAATTGCTTGCAACTGGCATTTGCAATTGGTTGTTGGGATAGATTGGTGCTGTTTTGTCTGAATCTATTGGCTGATTGACTCGGTTTATTCAATTTCTTTGTGCATTGAAAGTAAATGTTGGTTCAGAGATTCATGCCCTGCAGATAATGAATGAAATTTTCAAGTAATCAGATTCACGAGGAACTCAATATGTGCAAATTATAGTAATTTTAGATTATATATATGTCTAGCATAGGATGTTATCTGCAGGAAAACACCTATATGCGCTCCAAATTGTCTGTGCTTGAACCCGAATTGATGTGTTCCTTTTTTAGCTCTCTTTCATATGCTTAATGATTCATAGGTTCTAGGTGATGCTTTCTTGAAGTATCTGGTTGGGTGCCACAACTTCATCTCATATCAAGCGCTTGATGATGGCCAGTTGATAAGGAGACGTTCTACTGTAGTGAACAATTCAAATCTGTATGAGCAATCAATTAGAAGACATTTGCAGGTGAGTTGATTCCATTAATACTCCCAGTATTATTTTCTCCTAAGTGTAACATAGCAGCTATTATCATTGTTTTTAGATCAGTTTCAGTGTGCTCATCCTTGGGCTGCAAACAAGGTGGACCTGTTTCAGTTTCAGTGAACATAATGTCTCTTGTAATAGGCATAGTTCAATATCTTGTCTCCTGCTATCAGCAATTGCTCTAATGGATTTCATTTACTCAGAAAAGTTCAGGGAGGTATGGATGTTTATGGTCTTTGTTTCTTAATCATCAGTGTTGTAGCACTTGAGCTTTGCTGCTTGCCATCATTGTTGTAGCACTTGAGCTTTGTTGCTTGCCATCAGCGTTTGGTTTTGCTACTGCATCTGCGAAGTATTGTGTGATATTTATCATGCGTTCAGTCATTATGAGCTGGTCTGCTACTGCATCTGCGAAGTATTATGTGATATTTATCATGCGCTGAGTCATTATGAGCTGGTCTGCTACTGCATCTGTGAAGTATTGTGTGATATTTGCCTTAATCAACATGGGTTAGTATTTTCTCAAGTTAAGCAGAATCACAGTGCCAACTGGCACAATATCCAGGTTTGTTTGTGATGCCTAGTTACTATTTTCTCACACCCCTGCTGTGTTAAAACTTTTTTTGTGTTGGTTGCTTTCTTTGTTCAGCAGAGTTCATGTTGATTCCAAATTAGCATGCACTGCAATAAGATGCAATTAGATTCTATAACTGTGGGATACTTGCTTTACGGGTATCCTCATACAAGGCTATGTCGGTGGCCGACCGGGTACTTCATCAACAAGGAAGCCGACTGACTCGGCTTGGAGTGCAAGATAAGAAAGATTAGGCTTGCCATATAGAATCCTTGTAGAGTACGACTAGGACTCTGTCTGAACCCCCCCAGCCGACCGGATATATAAGGCGGCAGGGTACCCACCATCAAAGGGGAGGCAATTAGACACAACTAGAGAGACATAACATCTCGTGACAATAAATACAATACAGAACACAGGACGTAGGGTTTTTACTCTCATTGAGAGGGCCCGAACCTGTATAATTTGGCGTCTTGTGTAACCATCGTAGTTCTAGGTCTCGACGTAACCCTATATATTTACTGCCGGTCTTGAGCATCGACAGTTGGCATGCCAGGTAGGGGATAAGGCTCGCTGGGATTCTCCGTTGACTACGATGGCCGAACTTCCCATCATCCAATACTCGCCGGACTTCAAGATCTCCTTTGGATCGCTCGACTTCACGGTCGGTGACAATGGAGTCCTAGGTCTGAACGACTATAGATCAGACTCGACTACAGCCAATCCCATGGCACAATCACCGAGTTCGTCTGACATTATCCCTGCATTGATCCCACTCGGATCCGAGCAGGAAGACTCTTCCTTCGGATGTGACTCAACGTCAGATCGGTCTTTTGATGAGGACATGGTCGGATCGACCTACTCATATCCCCATAGAGTCAACATGGTGGATATAGTAGATCCTGCTGCTGGAAACCAGGGTGAGGATCTAGATGCCGAAGAAGAAGGGAATCCAGTCGGTGGTCACCAAAATCAGCCGGTCGAAGGAGGCTGACAGGATGATAACCCGCCAGCTGATGAATTATCGATCGGTCATCGCCGTCAACCAAGAGGGTCGTGCGGATCACGTAATGCACGCCAACCGGATCTAGGCCCTGACCTTGAAGTGGATGGTGTTAAGCTCTACCACACCCCACAGAACAACATCACCGGGGCCAAGACATTGCTTGATACTTTAATGGTAGACGCCTACTATCAAACTCCTGCTATGCAGAAGGCGGTGGCTATGCTCAAGGCCGCAGCAGCGCAAGATGCTGCAAAGTCTCAGTCGGTCGCAAGTTCCAGCCATGCATCTCCTCAGGGTCGGCGTTGGCGTGAAGACCTGAGAAATTCTCTGAGCCTCCGTGATGGACGAGACACCATCAACTCTCACCACGAGGAGCACGCTCGGAACAATCGACGCTATGAGGAAGAATGGCGTGAACGAAGGGTGGATGCCCGACGGGAAGACTGATGGGACGATCGACGGGACAACCAACAGGACGATCGTCAGAATCCTCCTCCATGAAACAACCGCGACGACCGACGTCGACATGACGATCAGGATCGGCGTGATAATGATGGCAATCGACGGCGTCGTCATGATGAGGATGTCAGCCCACGCCACTGTCGTTGCCCAACTACATCCCCAGACCGGCAAAGGCGGTCACCAACGCTGACTGATGACAAGATCGATGGCATCAAGGCTTACGTCCCTCGGCTTCGCATTGCTTGATGGCCGAAAGGATTCAAGACGGTTCCCATCGAAAAATATGATGGACAAACCAACCCCCGAGAGTGGCTACAACTCTATAGCACGGCAATCCGGTCGGCTGGAGGTGATTCCTATGTAATGGCTAATTACCTTCCGGTCTGCTTAGATCCTGCTGTTCGGATATGGCTCACATCTCTACGTGAGGAGTCAGTCACATCTTGGGGAGACCTCAACAGGAAACTCATAGAATGTTTCCATGCAACTTGCAACCGACCGGGCAACCACTTCGACCTCACTCTGATTAAGCAGAAAGGAGACGAGCCTCTTCGCGACTACATCAAGCGATTTTGCGCTAAGAAGACTGAGATCCCCAACGTCCCCGATCAGCAAATCATTACTGCCTTCCTGGGTGGAATTCGCAGTGACGATCTGATCCGGGAAATCAGTCGGAGGAACCATGATCTCAAGCTCACCGGTCAAGAGTGCTTCGAGATTGCTGATAAGTATGCATCAGGTGAGTTTGCACTTGATGATATCCGAGGAAAGGGCAAGGAGAAGTGGTCGGACAAGCCTGAGTCCTCCAAGAAGGACAAGAAGAGTGAAGCTGACAATGCTGTCAACACAGTGGACCGGTTTTGGAAGAATCCTCGGATGAACCAGCCGTCTACTGATGAGTTGCTAAGTGGCCTTTGCCCTTGGCACCCCAAGGGAAACCACAAAGCAAAGGATTGCTATTATCTGAAGGGTTTTGCAACAGCTGCGCTCAAGGTGGCCAAAGATCCCCCGAGGTGCAACAACAGCACCAAAGACAAGCTCAAGGATGATGATGACAAAGATGATTCAGGAGAGTTCCAGGAGCCCCACAAAGAAGTAAACTTCATCTTCGGAGGCCCGGATGCCTATACATCCAAGCGCAAGTAAAAGTTAGAGCTTCGAGAGATTAACTCGGTGGAGCCAGCTACTCCTCAGTACATAAGGTGGTCTGAGATGCCAATCACCTTTGATCGGTCGGACCATCCAAAACATCTACCAAAACCAGGTCGCTACCCATTGGTGCTTACTACGACTATGAAGGAGGTGAAGTTCAACAGAGTACTCATCGATGGAGGAAGCAGTTTGGACCTAATCTTCACCAGGACTCTTCAAGAGCTCGGTCTGTCGATCAATGACCTCCAACCAAGTTCTTCACCCTTCCATGGGATTATGGCTGGCAAGACTTCAGTCCCAATTGCACAAATCAGTATGCCAGTCACCTTTGGCACCCGTGATAATTTTAGGACAGAGCGTATCCTCTTCCAGGTGGCAGACTTCGAGTCAGCATACCATGCTATCATCGGTCGACCGGCAATGGCTAGGTTTATAGCTGTTCCACACTATCCGTATCTCACCCTCAAGATGTCAGGCCCGAATGGAATAATCTCCCTCCACTCTGATCTTCGGAATTCTTTTGATTGCGATGTGCAGAGTTGTGAGATGGCTACTAAACAGTTGATGTTGTCAGGTCAAAAGGAGATCCAGAAGGCAGTCGGTATAGAGGAGCAGACTAGAACGGAGGTTCCGACAAAGAAACCTACCAAGGACAAGATCCAGACCGATGACATCCAAACCAAGGAGATTTCGCTCGATCCTGAGGACCCCGATAAGGTGCCTTATGCTGGGGTCAACCTTGATGAAAAATAGGAACTCGCGCTCACTCTTTTCCTCTAGGAAAATAGGGATATCTTTGCATGGAAACCATCTGACATGCCGGGAGTTCCTAGGGAAAAGATTGAGCACGTGTTAAGAGTACCTCTAGGGGCTACCCCCATTCGCCAAAGGCTTAGAAGATTTGCGCAAGACCGTAAGGACGCTATGAAGAAGGAGATAGTTAGATTGTTAGAAGCTAAGTTTATAAAGGAGGTGTATCATCCCGACTGGTTAGCAAATCCAGTCCTTGTACCTAAAAAGAATAAAGAGTGGAGGATGTGTGTTGATTATACCAATCTCAATAAGGTCTGCCCAAAAGACCCCTTCGCTCTTCCTTGTATTGATCAGATTGTAGATTCGATAGCCAGGTGTGAGCTTTTAAGCTTTCTGGATGCCTATTCGGGCTATCACCAGATCCCACTGAGAGTCGAAGATCAGATCAAGACTTCCTTTATAACACCCTTTGGCGCCTATTGCTATATCACGATGTCGTTCGGTCTGAAAAATGCTGGCGTGACTTACCAATGAGCTATTCAACGCTGCCTTGCCACTCAGATCGATCGGAACGCTGAAGCGTATGTTGACGACATCGTTGTCAAGACTCGAAAAGTCAAAGAACTTCTCTCTGACCTGGCAGAAACCTTTAACAATCTGAGACATTATTCAATGAAGTTGAATCCTAAAAAGTGTGTTTTTGGGGTTCCATCGGGAAAGTTACTCGGTTACATTGTTTCGAAACGAGGTATAGAGGCTAACCCAGATAAAATCAAGGCAATCCTTGATATGAAGCCGCCTAATTCTCAAAGGGACATTCAGAAGCTGACCGGATGCATGGCATCCTTGAGTCGCTTTTGGGGGTTAGGGGGTTACCACTCATCCGATTGCTTAAAAAGCAGGACGACTTTGTTTGGACTGAGGAGGCGCAGTCGGCACTGGATGAATTAAAGATTCATCTCAGCAGTATTCCAGTGTTGGTACCTCCGGAGCCAGGAGAAAAACTTCAGCTTTATATCTCGGCCACAACCCAGGTTGTGAGTACTGTTTTGATAGTCGACCGAGAAGAAGAGGGACACGTGCAAAAAGTATATCATCCGGTCTACTTTGTGAGCGAGGTTCTCAGCGCCTCTAAGACAAGGTACCAGCAGATCTTGAAGTTGTTATATGCATTATTGATCACCTCGAGGAAGTTGAAGCACTATTTCCAAGCTCATTCAATTGAAGTTCAAACTTCTTTTGCACTCGGGACGGTGTTACATAACCGAGAAGCAGAAGGAAAAATAGCCAAGTGGGCAGTCGAACTTGGTCAGTATACTATTATGTTTGCGCCTCGGTCGGCTATAAAGGGACAAGCGTTAGCTAAATTCGTTGCCGAGTGGACAGAGATTCAAAATCCTCCTACTGCCCAAGATATCGAGTACTGGAAAATGTACTTTGATGGTTCCCTTCAATTACAAGGGGCAGGCACGGGAGTTGTATTTATCTCGTCCTTCAAATCATGTTTCACGCGTCTAATATTGCTGCGGAATATGAAGCTCTCCTATATGGTCTGCGCATTGCTGTGTCACTCGGCATTAAGCGCATTGACATATTTGGTGATTCGGCCTTGGTCATTAATCAGGTCACCAAGGATTGGAATTGTGTAGATGATAACATGAGTGCTTATTGCCAAGAAGTGCGAAAACTCGAAGACAAGTTTGATGGATTGAAGTTCACACATGTTCTCCGAGATAATATCCAGGCGGCTGATGAGTTAGCCAAGATAGGATCATCTTGGTCTGTAGTACCGCCGGGTGTTTTCCTACATGTTCTGGATTCCCCAACAATTTCTCCTCGGTCAGATGTGTTGATGAGTATTGTTGCTGATCTTGTTGGCGATAACGTCTCCAAGTCCGACTGGCACGAACCACTCATTCAGTATTTGGATAAGGAAACGCTGCCCTCGGATCCTGATGAGCAGCAAAGATTGAAGATCCGATCTCGAGGATACTTGTTGGTGGGGGACCAACTTTACAAAAGGGGTGGTTCTAACATTTTGATGCGATGCATCTCAATTCCTGAAGGCCAGAAGTTGGTAGAAGAGATTCATTCGGGAATATGCGGCAATCACGCAGCTTCCAGGACTTTGGTCGGCAAAGCTTTCTGGCAAGGGTTTTATTGGCCCACGGCGGTTGAAGATGCACACCAAGTTGTTCGGAAGTGTGAGGGTTGTCAATTCTTCGCTCAACAAACACATGTGCCTTCACAGCAACTTCACATGATACCATTGACTTGGCCTTTTGCTGTTTGGGGGCTTGATATTGTCGGTCCTTTCAAGAAAGCGCCAGGCGGGTTCACTCATTTGTTTGTAGCTTTCGACAAATTCACCAAGTGGATTGAAGCGAAGCCGGTCGGCAAGATTACATCCAAGAAGGCGATCGAGTTTGTCAAAGATATATTCACTCGGTTTGGAGTTTCTCATGATATCATTACCGATAATGGCACTCAATTCACTTCAGTGGAGTTCCGACACTTTACGGATGAGATGGGAATAAAGATCCACTTTGCATCAGTGGCTCATCCGAAAAGCAATGGGCAGGTTGAACGGGCCAATGGTATGATTCTTCAAGGATTAAAGCTGCGGATATTTGACAGACTCAAACCTTATGTCGGTCGGTGGGTCAAAGAGTTGCCTTCAGTCCTTTGGAGGCTTCGGACAAACACCAGTCGGGCTACTGGACAATCACCTTTTTCATTGGTCTATGGCTCAGAAGCTATGTTGCCGACGGAGGTCAGTCTTGTCTCGGCACGAGTTCAAGCGTATGATGAAAAGCTTTCTGAGGAGAACCGAGAGATTGATTTGATTGCGGCAGAGGAGTTGCATGATCGCGCTCTGTTTTGGTTGGCACTCTACTAACAAGGCTTGCGTCGTTATTATGATAAGAACGTCCGCAGTCGCCACTTTCAAGTTGGAGACCTAGTGCTTCGCCGAGTGCAATCGACAAAGAATCAGCATAAGCTCTCTCCGAAGTGGGAAGGACCGTACATAGTGAAGGAAGTCACTCGCCCGGGGGCTTACCGACTGAAGTATGAAGACGGCAACGATATTCCAAACTCCTGGAACATAAATCAGCTATGTTGTTTCTATACTTAGCTATTATTTTATGTATTTATACATTATTTATGAATGAAACTTCGATCTTTTTTAATGAAAGATTTTCTGATGATTTTCATTCTATATTTGTCTCAATTCCTTAATTTATACTATTAAACAATCGAGCCAGGGGGCTAGCAATAATGTCCCATCTCGGTCTAACCATATTTTGGTTTTGGCCTATTTTTTGACCAACTTATTATCATGAGATCTTGAGTTTTGGTCTTTATTATTTTGGTCTTACGCTTATACATCATGGTTAAATATTTTGTGCTGCACATCAGACCACCACTACACTAAACCCAGAGCCAAAAGTGTGAGAGGTCATGTGTCGATTGGTCGATTCTGTTTGTTATGCGGTTACGGGTTACAACCTAATATGTTATGGCAGACCGATGCAATCTTTGTTTCTCTTGATAGAAACATGTCAATGATATCTTTGCCAAACTTCTAAAGCTATAAAAGCATAAGATTAGTTTATACACAAGTATCATTACTAAAACACTACTAATATTTTACACTATTACAGGATTATATCTCCTTTGAAGGAGAGGAAGAGTCAGCCCGAAGTTCGACCTCTAGAGTTGCTGGGGGAGTCGGCATGGTCGGATTGATTTCTATATTTTGGACCAAGGCCTGGGAAGTCTCTATCATGGAATCCAGGAGCAGCTGACATTGGTCGTCGGTCAGGTCGGGGTTAAAGCCCTCTTTGATTTTGTCCAATGGCAGAACAGGAGACCAGGATTGGCAAATCGCCAGCACTTGACTCCCGGCTTCGGTCGCCACTCACCGAGTGTTATGAGCAATGGCTTCCGATGCATGCTCCAACAAGTAGTCTAGAGAGTCACCGGTCTTCTCTACTCGGTTAGCATGAACATAGTTCATTGCTTGCCGAGCAGCATAAGATAGAGCTGCAAATGATAATTATTGGTCAGTATGATCAACAGAAGAATCAAGAAGAAGGAAGAAGTCAAAGGCTCACTGGCGAGTTTACATTTGAAGGATTTGGAGACAGTCTTAGCCTCCTCTATCTTCGCTTCAGTCCCCTTCAGCTCCTCCTATAGCCGAGTGATCTCGGTCTTCTGGTCTTCAACCAATTTGGAGAGGCTTTCCTTCTCAACCTTCAAGGCGTCAACGAACCTCTGCTGGTTGGAAGTCAACTTCTCCAGATCGGTGATTTTTTGATCGCGAGCTAAAAGTAAAACTTTTAGCGTTAGAGTGGTCAGCAGATTGCCTAAATATGGATGGTAGGAAAACTTACCAGCCAGATCTGCACGAACTTGGTCTAAGACCTTGTTTATCTCTTGTCGATCGGCTAACAGCTTCTTGTTTTCCTCTTGGGCCTTGGAGAGCTGCTGACCGGTGACTAGCAAGACAAATAAGAAGTTAGTCTAAAACAAAAAGACAAGAAGATTAGGCGACCAAGGACATACCGAAAGTTTTGGCTTCAAGATATTCCACTCTAGCCTGCTTTCGCTCCACAAGAGCATACACTTTCTGATATGCAGAAGTTAATGAGCTAAAAGATGAGAGCGAAGCAAGGTAAAAGTATAATGTTGAGTTACCTTGCTGGACTCCCGGTGTTGGTGCAAAATCTCCACATCCTCCACCTCAGGCCGATCAAGCATATCTACAGGAAGAGTACTTTTACCTTTGTCAAGAGGCAAAGAGACATTAGTTGGAGTGGTCTGAGGTAGAGGCTCGGGAGTAGAGGTAGGAACCATCTTTTCAAACGGTTTATCCACTTCGGTCGACGTGTTTGAAGACTTGCCAACTAAATGGGACACACCAGTCGGACGAGGTGGAAGCTCAGACTAAGTATCCTCAGATCCCTGAGCACTCTAAGAAACACTTGTCCGACTGCCAAGAAAAAAACATAGAAGGAAGAGATCAGGAAATGTTGAGATCAGCAATAAGGGACAAGGAGTATAGGGTTTAAAAATTAAACCTAGGAGCCTTCTTGAGCTTGATCCGGCATAGCCTCTTCTTTGAAGAATTCGACTGAAAATCAATCTCCTTCCTCTTTTGAGAGGGCAGGTCAGTCTTGCTAGTCTGCACCACCTCTTTCGTTGACCTCTGAGTTGGGCTCGGGGGCTCCGGTTGGTCTGAAGGTCGGTTGGAGGTTGCATGAGCAGGTTGACCAGCATCAGCGGCAGTTATTTCTTCATCGTCGTCCTGGTCCCCCACATATTGACGTTGGCGCGTGATAGTCCGCTTCTGGAGCTTGTCAGGGGAGGCCAGAGTAACAACGGGAGTGACGCTAACTGGCCGAGCGCCTGCGGAGGAACTTGAACCCCCAGTGCCGGTCAGTGGTGTCTTCTTGACATAATCAGGTCCCTCAGTATCGGTCTGAGGGAGCGGGGGATGAGATACATAAGTATCCAGCACCTGCATAAAGATCAAAACATTGACTACAACATCAAGATAGAATAACAAGGGATAGCTAAAGGCAGACTAAGGCTTACTCGGGCTCGCATTGTGCCCTTGTTATACGCCTTTTTGACCAAAGAATGGTCCTGAAGGATATCCCCTTCGAACATCTTCAACAAGCGTCTTCGGCAGAGTTCGCCATTCGGTGGATCCGGCACCTCCCTGGTCTCATCCTCATTAACATAGTCCCATGCCGGGTGGCATTGAAGCTTCAGGGGCTGAACTCGTCGGATGATAAAGCTTTTGGCAACTGTGATGCCATTGACGCCTTCAGCCTTCAGATTGGCATTTTTCTTGAGTAGAGCGACCACTTGAGGATCAGTCGAATCGGGCCTCTCTGTCCAATGCGCTTGGGGAATAGCCTTCGCACCAGTGAAGTCGGCAAGAATAGGGGGAGGGTTATCATAATAAAACCACTCATCCTTCTAATTCTTGTTTCTAGTCTTCAATGGGACATTGATGTAGGCCTCCTTCTTGTGTAACTGGACGCCGACTCCTCCTATGGCCACTTGGCTATCCTTAGTTGGCAGCGGTCGGAGGACAAACAGATGGCGGAAGATATCGAAATGGAGGAGAATGCCAAGAAAAGCTTCACACAAATATACGAAGATGGCAATATGAAGAATGGAGTTGGGATTAAGGTTGACAAGCTCAATCCCATAGAAAAAAAGGATCCCACACAAAAAACTGCAGCAGGGAACTCCAAATCCATGATCAAAGAATGAACGAAACACTACGATCTGCTGATGAATGGGGATGGGGCAGGATTCGTGAGGTACCTTCCAGTCGATCCGAGCCTGCTCTGGAAGGACGCCATCCACCACCATCTTGTTCATATCAGCCTGTGAAAGGCTGCTCTTCGAGAACTCCCGAAGTTGCTCTGGGATGTCGACCTCCGACAAGGACGACGCAGCGGCAGCGGCGGTGGAAGAAGCTGGAATTGAAATGGAAGTTCTCTTGCGATCCATCGCAAACAGGATTGGACACGGTGGAAGAGTTTGAGAAACTTCGCCAAAGCTCGGGGGCTAAACGCGGTGGGATCTGTGGCGACCGGAAGCGAGAAAGCTAACCCTAGCCAGAAAAACAAGAGGAGTCATGAGAGCAGAGAAGGCGCAAGGAATATGAAGAGTTCGCGCGCAAATGCAGCGTGAACTGAGGGTCAACCTGCTGCAACCTTTTTATACCCTTGCCTTTTTGACCTAAGGGTCCCATGGGCCAGGGTGGGCCGTACTGTAGTGCGACCCTAATATTAACTTAAAGGTTAATTAAGGGCTTAAGCCCATTAGGGTTACAAACCCAGAAAAATGAGACTCGAGGGCTTCTTTGGTGAGAAGTACCCGAGAATTATTTTACCATATCTATGTGATTTGATGATCATGTGGCAAAGGACTTGATGGTCATATGGTTACAAGTTTAAAGGTTATGGTACTGACTAAAGTCAAATAACCAGAATAACAAATTTGGACTTAAACGGGTGATTGGAGTTAGGGAAAAGCTATATTATGACTAAAGTCATTTAGCTTAATACTGAATATGACTAGAGTCAAAAAAAATTCCGACCGACCCATCACTCGGAAATAATATGTGCCACTCGGCCGGTTTCATGATCGGTCGGCAAAGTGGTCACTTAGCAATAGGACCCAAGGGTTTGATAACCAAAGGTCTGAAAGATTCAAACTTGATGGTTTGAATATCTGTAAACAAATTAATAAGAGCTAATACAATTAGACTCTTGCATTATTTGTTAGTCTCCAAAGTATACAAGAGTCAGGGGCTAGACCTGATCCGGTGCACCTAACCGGTGTACCAGATCTATCAGAAACTTCGATAACGGGGTCTTCCTAATTTATGATCATTAGATCATTTGGAGAATTAAAGCTCAAAATCAGAAAGCACTCGGGGGCTGTTGTGGTATACTTGCTTTACGGGTATCCTCATACAAGGCTATCGGTGGCCGACCGGGTACTTCATCAACAAGAAAGCCGACTGACTCGGCTTAGAGTGCAAGACAAGAAAGATTAGGCTTGCCATATAGAATGCTTGTAGAGTACGACTAGGACTCTGCCTGACCCCCCCCCCCCCCTGCCGACCGGATATATAAGGCGGCAGGGTACCCCCCATCGAAGGGGAGGCAATTAGACACAACTAGAGAGACACAACATCTCGTGACAATCAATACAATACAAAACACAGGACGTAGGGTTTTTACTCTCATTGAGAGGGCCCAAACCTGTATAATTCAGCGTCTTTTATAACCATCGTAGTTCTTGGTCTCGACATAGCCCTATTTATTTACTGCCGGTCTTGAGCATCGACAATAGCCCAGTAGATCTGAAAGTGCTTTCATAGTACTCCAGAATCAAGTTACGAGAAATCAAAAACATTTCAGAGATCTTCTATTAGTTACTCTTGAGTCTTGATTCTTGCTTTTATCTATGATAAAAATTGTATTCACCCTCTTATTCATCCTTTTTTTTCTCTAGAACAGCTTGGCCTGTTAGATTTTGTAACATAATGCACAACCTCTATGGTTATTTTGTTTTCGAGTGACTAAGAACAATTATGTGCTTAGCCCAAGTTCGCTTGAGACTTCAGTTAACTGATTTTTTTGCAGAGGTTCAAATCATTCTTTTGATCGATCTGAATTCAATGTTGTGCAGTTCAGGCTGCCTTGCTCTACTGGATGGCCAATGAAGTTCTGTACTGCACTTTTTTTTTACTATGGCATTGTTTCAGCAACACTTAAGCAGATGATCAATGAAGTTCTGGCAGGGGTATGTGTTCTGTTCACAGCTTTATGTCCTATAGAAAATGTATGTTATGTCACTTCTCTTAGCACTATGATGTTAGCCTTAGCTTGGGTCATGGATGCGTTCTCCTGGTGTTTATTTTATGACATCATTGCAACTCAATTGTAGACTTAAATCAACTTTAAACTTAATGCTTCGAGACAAGTGTTTGCTTGAGGGAAACTTGTTGTGACCTTCTGATTCATCTTGTTTTTTTAGAAGAGTTTGGCTCTATCGGATTTTGTAATAGAATACACATTCTCTTTGGTTATTTTGTTCTGAGTTACTAAAGGCAACTATATTTTCTTGACCTCAGTCATGTATAATTTTTATTTATTGGAACTTTAAAGAAACTTGTGCTTTGTTCTGCCTGAAGGAGGAGATGCATACAATGGAGAAACTATGTGAATTTTTTATGCATATGAGATATATTCACTTCCTCTTTCTTTTTCTTTATTTTTTAGTTTTATCATTGGTGACGCTTCTTGCGGTGACACGTCACTAATGACTTCAACATTGGTGACACATATTGGTCCGTACGTGTCACTAATGACTCCCATATTAGTGACACGTCTAGACTACAACGCGTCACTAATGTGGGAGTCATTAGTGACGTGTAAAATCCGCGTCACTAATGACTTTACATTAGTGATGTGATGTTAGTGACGCTTTAAAAACGCGTCACTAATGACTCTTATGAAGTGTCACTAAAAGCCTATTTTTACATAGTGCGGTGTGGATCACCCTTCACTCCACCCGACATTATGATCGTCCGGCCCCAAGTTTCCTACTTGTGCCTGATCCTCTCGCCGTTGACCGCCAAGTCGACTCCAGTGGCCTACACATCATGAGACAAGCAAATACATTTCCCAACTCCTGCAATATTATCACTGCCTCCACCAACTCCGGTTAGTCAAAATCATGACATGCACAAACTCATGCAATTCCAAGATTCTCGCATTTCAAATCAACACCAAATCCACTCAAGCCAATTACTCATCATATATATATTACAAACCATGGCACATATCCACACGGTCTCTCACAATATAATTGTTGATATTTTTTATATAAAAGATCATATTTATATTATTGTTGATGTTTCTTAGTGTACCATTTTATATGTTATATGTAATAATTTTTCTATTATTTTTCACCGTATTTTTATCATAAATATTTTATTTACCTCAAATGTTAGCGATTCTACATGTAGTGTCATTTGAGTGCTATATTGCAAAATTAAGTGAAATAACATTAAAAAAGTGCTCAAATATGAGAAGTATCATAATGAAGCCTAATTCACCATACAAATAGGGATTCTCATGAACTCATGACGTCTACAAAACACTACCAGACCTACATGAAGCCCAACATGCAAGACCAAGATCATGACCCAATGCCTAAAGATTTCTAGAAGCTTTATTCGATAGGAAAAATCAATTCACACGGAATAGAAACAGTATTGCATTGCAACGTGATTTTGGACTTAAAAGCATGCTCTAATGAGAAATGTTAACACGAAAGTTGTAGATCTCGTCGATGTAGTTTCGGAACATATATGGATCATATTATTTGGACTTCAGAGGTAGAAGATATGGGCCCTGCACAGAGACCTGCACAGAGGAGTCCGAACCAGAACAAATATTTTGATATTGTAAATTTGGAAACCAAAACGATGGAATCCTGACTTCAATGATTGAATATCAAACTTCTAGAACATTTCGAGGGCTATGTGATAGAGTCCAAGTTTGCCTCATCTGAACTCCGAATGAGGGATTTATTATTTTTTGAATTCGGTGCTCGATGTGGAAGGTACGAAACCGATTTGAATTCAATCTCTAACTTTGTCAGTATACGGCAGATTATTTGATGGCGTGAATGTTTTCACCTAAATTAATAGGAGTAGAGATTTATTCTTTAATGTAACTGAGAACAGTAAAGTCCCGTTCTTTCACATTCTAACAATAAAAAAGGAAACCATGGAAGATGGAACCCAAATCAAACGCCAAACATGACAGCAGGTGGACATCAAATTTCCTTTGCACAGTACTTGCTGCCAATATGACAGCAGATGGACATCAAATTTCCTTTGCACAGTACTTGTTGCCAATAATATATTTTTTTAGATAATGGAAACAAGACTTTCCGGCCTTTTGCACTTTTGGTGCATACAACCTGTTCCAAAGATTATTACAATGTTTTGAGAGCAAAACGTGCTGCCAACATATGCACCACAAAAAAATCAAATTATTGCCTGGTAAAGAAACTTATAACAAAAATAAAAAAATAACGAAAATATGGCAGGTGCTCCGCCCTTGCATTAAGATAGAGAGAGGAAGAACGATCCGCAGCAATTATATTCAAATTTTCATTCATCTACATGATTTATATGCGCAGAATAATTTATTGTTGGCCTAAGGAGACCTTCTGGGCCAAGGGTGCGGACATTGACGTCATGCTGTAGATTTTGAAGCCGTACAGGGAGAAGGTGGCCAACCTCACGCATGTCACGCGGAGGTTCTTGGAAAAGCCTATGTGGCGCCGGCCGTGCAGGGAGTTCTGGGTGGCACCCGTCGTGCGGGGAGACGGTGGGGCAGTGCTGGCAGTGCGGGGTGGATGCAGGGCAGCGTGGTGCTGGGAGTGGTCTGGTCGACGCCGGCCGTGTGTGGAGACGGCGGGGCGGCACGATGCCGATGCGCGGCTGAACCTGGTGCCTCGATGCGGAAGGACTAAAAATTACGACCTCAGTGGCATGTTACATAATTATATAAATATAGAGACAATTACATTACTACCCATGATAATTACTACCAGTAATTACAAGTAGTAATATGCACTGTAAAACTGCTCCAAATGAAACACCGCCCGCGTGCCACTTCTCCTCGCGTGGACCATATTCCTCCAGATCCTACACAACACCATCGACATCGCCTGTTCCTAGTCGTCCACCATCTGCAGCGGTGGCTCCAACAGAACCAAATTTCAGCCCTCGTCCTCCTTGACTAGTTTGTCTCCGCACACCACACTCTTTCTCCTGCTCGTGTCCTACGCCGTCTCGGCCATAGACACCGCATTCCATGCCGCTCTTCCCGACCTGGACCGTCTTCCTTCAGATCCTGCTGTGAAACAGCATTGACACGTACACGTCCCTCTTCTCTAGACATTTTTCCCCGAAATCACCAATAACTCCTCATTCACCAGCTTAATGATGCCGAGCTCACCAATAACTCCTTTCATCATCAATGCCTACCTTGTTGCGTGACTACATGAAACAACTCATCAATGCCTACCTTGTTGCGTGACTACATGAAACAACTGTATAGGCAAGGTGAAGCGGGCGAATCTGGATGAAACCATGTGCAGTTGGTCCCTTTCCATGTAATAGCGAAGGAGAAGCTGCACATAGAGGCTAAGCAACAGGATTATCGCATTGGCGCCCGGACATCATCAACGCCATCATTGTCTCATGACGACTAGGGACGGGGCCACATATTGGGCCAGGGTGCTAGAGCCCTGCTGGGCTCAGCTGGTTTTCTAAGCTAATAAATATATGTAACTAGCAAAATACCCATGCGTTGCCACGGATCTTTGTTAAAAAAATTTATGGTTAGAATGTTTTTTAACTATAAAAAGTTTTCAATGAATCAATTTTTTTGACTTGAGCATTAGCTCTATTTTTATTTTACTTTACCTTTTCTAGTTTTAAGAAGAATATTCATTATAATAACTTTGGAGTGAGTTATTATTGAAATTCTTGTTATTAGTTTCCATCCAAAATATGATGTTGATTAATTGTTGTTAGTATGAAATATCGAATTGAAATCAGAATCCAATTCAATAAAAGATTAGAAAATAGTTCAAGAATGACTCAAACTGATTGGTGAATCATTATAGGATACAAACTGAATATGATAATGACAACATTATGAACATATCAAGACATGAAAAAGTAGTCTAGATGACCTCAACTCAATTAATAAGTTGTAGAGATTTTTGATCTAACAACCCATCAAAATCCGATAAAATTTTGACTAGTCCGTCAACTAACCTTTAGCTCAGCCCTAGCTGGAAGACCATACTGGCGCACCTCTGATCACAACCGACAGGATATGGCACCTCTCTACCTCAGGCGATTCCTTACTACCATATGTTTTATACTCTGGAGGAAAATCCAAAGTTGAATACTTTTTGGAGCATTCAGAATACTCAAAGAAATATATAGGCTCACGCGTCATATTCTGCCTGAGCAAACTGACCATAAAATAGTAAACCACATTCTATCCATATGGATTAAAGTTTAAGTTCACAGACAACTAGTGGCTTCAACTTCAGTATTTTAAAAACTTATAATATCACCACAAAACAACAAGTAATATTACTCCATTTTCCTTGGATTATGCTAAATCAGAGGATTGTAGAACTCTCCTTCCATACAAAGGACTTGTGACAGCAAGAAGGTTGCTATCCTCCCTCGAATATCATATAGTGCGTCCTGTGAGATATTGTCTACGCCTGGAAGTTGGAAGTTCTAATGGTACAAACCAAAATGAAACTCAGGATGAGCAATGTTAACTTGTAAGCTACAAGAAATGATAATTTAGTACATGATGTCATACCTCAGGCGGACCTTTATAATTTATGAGTTCTTTGAGGTGGTGGTAAACATAGAAGCCACATTGTTTACTGCCTGAAGGTTGCTTGTGACACTAAAACCAGAAAAGAGAAACATGTTGGTTATAATTATCAGTTCAAGATGCATTAAAATCGTATGTTGTGCAACATATTAAAGTAACCTATACTTATAGTTGTTTGGTCAATAGCGACCAACAAGTTTAATTAATATATGGTGTACAAAAAGAAATTGATTTTTTAGTGTACATATATTGGTGACAAGATATCATTAGCAAACAACATACAATTTTTGTATAAGGCATTGAACATTGGTAGAATATTGGGACATACCTTAAATTTGAAATAATGATCAAGTTTCCTTTCCTTGGACTTCCTGACGTGACTAAGGTGCAAATCAAATGCCCTTGATACGATTTAATTGCAAAGGGATAAATCTCATGAGAATTACAATTAACAAAAAACAACACAAAATATGGATCAGTGAATACCTGTTGATTACTGATTTGATAGATGTCAAGTTCTCGACAATAGTGTTGGCAGAATCAAGGTACCACACGTTACCTAATTTTGGCACAATTACAATTAAGATCCAATGCCAGGTTGGGTTATAGGGAAATACGTAGAAGTCCCTATCCTCTCTGTAATGATCTAGTATCTTTGATATATGCTCCACAAGGGCATTTTCATTCTCTATAATGTCATTCCTTGTTTCTGGTCGAAGGGTGAATTTTTGAGGATCTATAATGGCGACACGAGGTCTTTCTAATCCCACCATTTCTCTCATTTCTTGAATCATGTGCCTGAAGTACATAATTGCGGAATCATCCATTTACATTTTTTATAAATAAATTATGAATCAAAGCCATAGTTAAAATGCACTTACAATGAAAAACATGTAAGCAGCCCGACATCGATGGCATCAAAAGTGAAGAGGTCGAACAAGTCTTCATACCTCAGTGAGATGTATCCCACATCATCATTCTAAAGATGTTTTTCTAAATACTTGAGACCGAGAGCCACATAACTTCTGGATCTCTTCCCATCAGTTTGATCCATGTACCACTTATGCAGTCTTTGACAAGACACTCCAGCTCTGTCTAATTCATCTTCTGCTTTCAATGCCATTCCAAGCTTGTATCCACGTAGAGTATAGCTCCTACTCAGATCTTCCTCATTAGTACTATCATGCTCCATGAAATTGTTGCACCTTAACGATCTTGTGTTAGCAGATTTGTCTTTGCCTGAATCTGGTTGTTTGTTATTATCAGGATGAGATTGGAATGATTCAAGTATTCTCTTCGGCTCTGCAGGATGTGATATTCCATCAAATGAATCAAGCATCCAATTCATGTTGTGTTTCTTTTTGCAGGGTAACAATTCATGTTATCAATGGTACATGTAAAAAGAGATACATAGAAGGTAGTTAACGGAATTAGAATTCTTACGCCCTGTTTGGATCCACCCAGATTATAATAAACTAGTTTATATAATCTGAAGGGCCTCCAAACATGACAATTTCTTCTCCAGTTTTTAAAATCTACATCGCCAGATTATATAAATCCATAATCTACTCCACCCTAGCTAAAACCAGATTATGACCCATTTCATGCATTAGGTAGTTGAAAAAGCTGGATTACAGTTTTTATAATCTAGTCCCCAAACATCCCCACCTAGTTTTTATTCATAAATCAGTTTTTATAATCTATCTTCATAAACTAGTTTATTATAATCTCTACTTGATCAAAACAGACCCTTAAAAACACATAATATAACACAAGCATGCATGTTGTTTTCTATTTTCTTCCTGCAACACATTTTTCAAAAATAAACTTTCTTATGCAATAATATATTTTAGGGTTGCCCCTCTCTTGTTCTTATAAAAATAAACAAGTACCACACACCTTCTCCTTGATTTGCTTCAGCATATTGAGTAGCGCCAATAACAGTTGTTCCTTGGTCCAAATTCTTAGCATCTGACATGATTTTGTGTAGGTTAAGTAAAATCTAGAAAGTCTTAACTGATAAGAGCTAGCTGAACATCTGTCCTTACATAAAAAGTATAAAACATTGTGTTAACTTTCCTCTTCTGCATACCATATAAAAACCACTAAAAGCTTTCAGTTCAAACATCATGACCACAGTTAATTTTTAAAAACTTACTCGATGATAGTTATCATAGTTTTCTGCTCTGCTACATCATTACTGCTAGATTTCAATTATGTTGGATAATGAAGTATCTATTCCCTTGAACACTAAATATTTATTACATTAGTTTCAATAGTTGCATTTATTAGAATCATAATTCACATTTTAGATGTACAAATCCACTTGGATTTTTAGTTAAAGGAAGATTTATAACAGAATGATGTACCGTTGCCTTCCATGTCCATAGGAACTAACTCCTGTGCAAATACAAATGAATAGATAATGTCAGTGTGAAATTAACATGGAAAGAACTTTATCACAGGTAATATTGAAATCCACATGATCGTAAAAAGTGATTAAATTTAAACTATCTCAAAAGCTTTTCCTGTGCATTTTTTTGAGAACTCTCAGAATCTAGAATCTCAATAACTTGTTTTATGGATCGTATTCTACCATGATTTTTGTGAATGTGTGTCTGCAAAAAAGAAGACACGGTGAATATCACTTATTAGGAAAGGGATTCTATTCAAAAAGCAAAATAAAAAGTCTTGTAGGTCTAACGAGAACAATTGATAATTAAAACTCAGACAATACAGTTGTCATGCTATCCAGAATTGGCTAATATTTGTGAAGCAGGAACTTAAACATACTCCCATTAATTTGAAAAATAGGGGGAACTGAAATTAGTCATTTTAGTTAGCATTATATCCAGAACCCTCTCTCTCTCTCTCTCTCTCTCTCTCTCTCTCTCTCTCTCTCCACAGGAAAACAGAACTGCATCACCAGTGTATGTGCTGGCCAGACATGTATACTAAAATCTGTTATGAGTGCACCTGGGCAGACATGTATCAAGGTTTGCAATAACTAAGAAGATGGGCTGAATGAAGCATAGCTGTGTACAATTACTTTAGAAGGAAATGAAAAATCTATATGCCAATTGGGCAAGACGTATATTATTTCCTTGGCTAAACCCCAAGTACCTGTATAAGAATTAAGCACGAAAAAGAAATATAAGCCAGTAATAGTACAATTGATTAATGGGATTTAAGCTCATAAATGTGAATGAATGTCGTCTTTTGATGCTACACGAAAGACTAAGCTTGCAGAAAAAGAAGATAAACATGATGGACAAAAGGAAAACTGGAGAGCAGAGAAAAATTCTTGACACCAGGATTGTGAGTTGCGACCATGTGGTGCAACATGAACAGATTTATGATAACACCAGATAAGCTTAATCTTTTGAGAAGTTATATATAGAGGGTTGTAGGGTAAGGGGTAAAAAAGGATGTGTGTATAAACTTGGAGGTAAACGCACATGCATGGGTTTAGATCTGCTTCTAGTCTCTAATGGACAACATTTTGTCAAATGATGGATATAGATTTTTCATTCATATAGGCCCTAAGGAATATTAAAAAGAGAGTCCCTTAAATCTTAGACATTCTTTTATTAGAAGGGTAACAGGAAATATGAAATTGATTCAAAGCTCAAAAACTACTGGTTAGTTTACTAAAGTGGGGGACCTAATAATATGCACTCTAACAAACATAAATATGGAGAAAAGCGCATGAGATTAAATACTTACATAATAGGTTCCTTTAGTTCTCCTAAAATATTGGATAGTCCTCCATTCTCCTTTATATGCTGGATGATTTCTGATTTTGTTTGGGGTGGGAACCACATGTTCCCCTTCTTTAGCTGCGGTCATTGGGATAACAATGAGTGGTAGAGTCTCAATGGTTAGTTCCCTTCCAAGTACTCTGCAGTTTTTATCAACATTTATCAAATCCGGATTACTATTAAACATTTATTTCTCCATGTAAGAAGATTTTGGGGAGGAGTTAGCAGCGATGTTCAGCTGAAATCCTGTGAAATGAAAAGGGGAAGGTAAGAAAAATATGATAAATTAAAAAAAGAAAGATGAAATGATAATGAAGAATAATAGATATGCCAGCCGATTACTCCAGTGAACTGAAACAAAATTGACACTATAGGGCTAAAATATGATGTGCCATTTGCATCTATAGCATTTCTTTCTGTAGGGATGAAACATATTAAAAGAGTAGAAAGTATTATCAGTAAATACAAGTAGAACAATTGCTTTGATAGCACTTCTTTCTATCGAACTATTTTGAGAACATAACATTCTTTCCGAAGAAATTATTACTTCAGCACTCTCTAGATTCCAAATTTTGCTTTGTCTTTAATTTTGGCGTTCGATCTTCCATATGACGGCTCACATCATTCTAGGATGCAAAACACCACGGTCCAATAATACTACATCACCACAGAATCATCTACTAGCATGTTGCTCTTACCATCATAATCAGTCTGATATCCATGAAGAAAACATGCACATCCAACCCGAGTTGGATCACTAGGCTTAGCAAGGAAGAAGAGCTTTGTGTAAACCCATGAGATGTATAAGCTCTTGAGACATATCTATGGCAGTGAACTCTATCTCATCTTAGGGGCCCTGTTAGGGCTTGTTGTGATTCTTGTAGATCTAGGTACAAGCTGGTGTGAGATTGCACTCCATTAGATCAACCAAGCCACGGTTAAAAATAGATCTATCTAACTCAAAATTAGATCTAACATATCTATCAAACGACCTTAAAACATATCTAACACCTCCAGAAAGCAACATAAACTGGCTTTAGAACAAGGGCAGTGTGCCTTGCAAAATCTACATCCTACCTCCTGTTGTTGTCCACCTCTCTTGATTTTCCAGAGGTGAGAGGTGAGATTCTGCGGTTGCTTGGGGGAGGGCGGGGGGAGGGTGGGAGGCTGTAGGACTAGTTTAACCCAGATCTGGAGGGGGGAGAGGGGAGGTAGTAGGACTGGTTTAACCCAGATCTGGAGGGGGGAGAGGGAGGGGGATTGTTTTTATTTATGGATGTAGAAAGATAGACCACAAAGCATGATTTTCATTTATTATAGTAGTTTGTCTACATTAATTATTGTAAGACTATATTAATTAGTACCAGACATAGAGATTTTCTCTTAGTATGCTATCATGGCTAACTACCACTGCTCCTACAGTCCATCCCAGCGTGACTCAATAAAAGGTTAACAATTAAGGTTGTTGTCATCTATGGTTACATCACATATTTGTTTGCCTCATGTGTATATGAGGTGTAAGAAGGTTGTTTGCACCTAATCTCAAATAAGGAAAAAAATTTGTTGTATCTTCTGATTACAATGGTGCCATTTCTTGGTACCCCATTTGCATTTTGAATAATATTTGTTACCTACCCTTTGCATTTCCAATAATTCCATTTATACAATTATTCTTATCTACCATTTGCATTTTGAACAATATTTGTTACCAGCACCGAGACCAGACAGGCAAAATTAATGTCTACTCTTCACATATGTTTCTACAGCGAGATTTCCATGTTTAGGAAGTATTCAATGCTTTCTATTGGTGGGGTGGGGACATTCCTTTTTTTCCTTATATTTCTAGTACAAGTTACGATGTGTTTGACTAAAATGTGTACCACCCTCGCAAAAAAAGAAGACTAAAACGTACTAGGAAAAAGACATCTCTACGGCTGTAGCAGTGCTACAAATCAAAGGCTCGTACAACACTGCTCTGATGCACGTCATGTGTCCACTCTTTTCGGAGTCGTAGCAACAGAACCGAGCCAGCTAGCGAGCAAGGCCTGTGTGTCGGTGGTAGCACAACTCGGCTTATACTCCTGGCCTAGAAAAAGTCAATTTTTAAGTTTGGTTAACTGTTTTTCTCTTCCCTTATACCGATGTCTTATACAAATGCTTGTCCCGCCGGCATCGTCGATGACCTTCAACCAAACCAGCCATTGCTTGAACCTGCTGCAACAATCCATGGTGAGCTCAGACAGCGCTACCCACAGTAGGGGTTGGGGAGGAGCCTATCGGGATTCATCAAGTCGGTCCAGTCGGACGGAAGATGTAGTCCGCCACCCGGACTCCTCCTTGCTGACTGTGGGCCAGCCACGCCTGAACCTTCTTCCTCAAAAATTTTATTGTACGTGGTTTGTACCCTCAATATCAATATTTCTCCTCTGACAATAGCAACCGCTTGCAAGCCATAGAATTTATCACGACGACAGCAACAGGCGGCGGCAGAGGCGGCTGGGCATGCCGCCAGAGCGGGGATAGGTGATTGAAGGCAGAAACAAATGCCGAGAGAGTTTAGCGCGATAGCATCGAGCAGCAGCGGAGGTAGCGGGGATGCCGCCAGAGTGGGGGGAGGTGTTCAGAGGCGGGGAGAAGCGGCCACGGTGCAAGGTTCAAGAAGGCGGGAGAAGAGGGGCAGACCTGCTGGTGTGTGCCATCGCAGGTGGTAAACATGTTCTGAAATTTAGAAAACGCATCCATGTGATTTGCCTTTGCGTGTTGTTATTTTAATAATAGTAACGGTAGTTAATTTTCAAAATATATAAATATGTATTTTAGTAGTATTTTCATAATAGGGTGATTCATAATTTTAAAAAAAATTGTTTATTTTGATCAAGTCTCTACTCTTTAATAATATAGGTGAGTCCGTCTGTCCTGTATTTTGGTGTTGCTTTTTTGACGTCGACTTTTTAGCTTTTAGCGTTGGTTTTCCACCGGAATACAATTCGGTTCCACATTTGAGTGAAAAGCGGGGAAAAAATGAGAGGGACTCCTCTCTAATTCGAATTCAGTTACTTACTACATCATGGGAGCTGGGCCTAATCACATCCCCGACGACCTTGTGATCACCCCTTTGCCAGCAGCAGTGAGGGTCTCTCATTGATGTTCACCTGGCTCGGTCGCTCAGCTTGTGTAACAAGATGTGATACAATGAGTTTTTATTTTTCTTTGATAACATTCAATACCCTTACACCCTACAGCGTCTAGCTTTATCCTAGCCATATCAGCCTGAGAAAATTAACTATTATACTGTCCATCGGACCCTTATTAGACAACACGTAGTATTATATTTCATGCTTGTCCATGCCGAACACACCATCATGGATACCCGCCTTCTATTCCACTTCTTGCCCGTTAACAACGTTAGTGGAGACTGGCAGTGTCACAGACCATATGGCAAACAGTATGGCACACGATAAAGGGGTTGTTTCCTGTAGTGCACGGTGGCACCTCGTGATGGCCGGCTCCGCCTGGTACTCGTCAATAGCCTCTACAACGACTCCTTCAATTAATTGACAATCACACCATGAATGCAAGATGAATCGGTGAAGGTTTTGTTGTCTGGTGCGGTCTCCTTCTACACGTACAATAAGAAGGATGAATCCTGGAACTCCATCGTCACAAGAACCACAGAAGGATGAATCCTGAGCTTTACTGAATCTTAGAGATCTTTTATTATCAACATGAGTTCTTTAGTTGTCAACGTGATGGACCATAGCAATTGTTTTTCGTATGTGAGGGGTCATATCAATTGTATTTGGTAATTAACGTGAGGGTCATTTGCAATTCTTTTTTTTTACTGAATATGAGAGATCAATTAGAAAAAAAACATAATTTTTAACTCTGCTGCCACTTTCTTAATCAAGTTGTTGTGCTACGGTACATACACCTACTACAAGGAGCCGTCATTCCTTATGTTATTCATATTTTGGACCTTTTTCATTTTTATAATACACATGAATGAATGAACAAAGAAAAAGAAATTGGGAGTTTTTTACTTGGTTCATACTACGACTTCTTTGCTACGACTGTAGAGCTCTGGTCCTCCTCCGTTACTGGCATTGGTTCCTGTAGTAATTCTTTACCTTTATTTATGTGGCTGTGGAGCACCTGTTTGTGAGGATATATGTCATGAGCTGTTCTTCCAAAATACTAAATAGAAATAGCACCCCCACCCCCATTAGTAGCATAGCAAACTTTCATCTAAGGTGTCATTAACATCAGATGGCGTTGGCACAGCTCACGAAAATAATAATTGATGCAAGTGCATTGGTAGCCCTTATTGCTGCTCGCACGACTACGATGAGGTGTCATAGGCTTTAAAAACTAATGTCTAGCATGACATCGGTAGAACCCTGACATGGTATATTGCAAAATCTATAATTGTTCATGCAATTATTTTTTAATAACATGAGAGAACTAATTAGAGAAAATGTGGTTCTACACATAGACGTCCTTGCTCCCGCTAATGTGCTCATGCTCCCCCCCCCCCTCCACTCCCCCCCCCCCCCCACTCCCATTACATGGAACTGTTGTCCTTAGGTTGTTCTTCTTTAATGAAGGAAGTGAGGGGGATTTTTTGTTTTTTTTAGTGATTATATACCATCGTCAAAATGAATATCTCAGTAAAAAATGAGAATTTATTCAATGGTGTTCTTTTATTTGAAAGTATATGTATTGCACATAGCTCAAATTGTTTGCATATGAAACATGGTATAGGAGTGATAGCATTTCTTTGAAAAACTAGCCGCGCAAGTACGCGGGCTGACATACTAGTTAACTATTATACTGAGACCCTCATTAGACAGCACATAGTATTATATTCCACGCTTCTCCATACCGAACACGCCATCATGGATACCCGCCTTCTATTCCACTTCTTGCCTATTAACAGCATTAGTGGAGACGGGCAGTGTTATTGTGAGGACCCTGTCCGGGTCCCACTCGTGTTTACCATACCAATCCCTGGATCAGTAGTTGGTACCCACATACAAATGATACACAGTCATAATACAAACTTTAATAAGTCCATGCAGGGACAATACACTCATACAAGGTCTTGGTTACAAATAAAAGGGATTGACTAGGCCAATCCGGACTAAGGAAAACATGAACAAAGCTTCAACAACTCCAAAGGCAAACTCGAGCGTAAGACGTGATCTACTCGTCGGCTTCAATGAATTCTCCATCTTCATGCTGATTAAAATAAAATGAGGCAAGGGTGAGTACTTAAGGTACTCCGCAAGCGCTACCTCTAACAAGGGGTATATTCATGCATTTGGGAGAGTGGCCAAGGAATAAGATAAGGTTCAGAGTTTTGCGGAAAGCACAGATACAGGGGCTCACTATAGAACCAAAGGGGTCTTGAGGGAAGAAAACCGTTTTGCATCTTATAGTTGGTTGGACCTGAGGGAGATTCAATCGATCCCAACAGTTCCCATCTTTTAAGTTGGGCCTTCCGACACACAGTCATAACAGCCCTAGCACACCTTGCCATCACCATTCACCAGAAAACACGGGTCTCACTACACCTACTCACGCATCAAGGAATTTCTAAGAGCCCAATGATTTGGTGTGTCATGACCAGTGACTACGGACATCCGAATGATTTAGGGTTAACTCTGTAGAGCTTAGTACGCTGTACCCACAGGCTATACACCCTTTGCAAGTAGGTGCACAATGCTCTCACTTTACCCAGGCATGCCCACAAGTCCACCACGAAGCTCAGGGATCCCATCACAACAAAGGCACACAGCCAACAATTTTGCCAAGTACTGGACTTATCATCACATCACCGCTCTGATCCCTGAGTCCGTTTCTCCTTCGTTGGGTGATACTTCCTTGTTGCGTTACATAGGATCCGTGTTAGTCCTGCCCACACAGGTTATGTGGTCATACTGAAATACCACCAAGTTGAGGTCTTAGCTATCCGCTCCTAATCGGTAGGGCAAGCACTTGTCCATGACAGGTGGACCTACACCGGAGACATGATCACCAAGTACTCTGCACCAGTACTAGCAGTCTCACCCGTAACCACTCTATCCCACCCACTTCCCCATAACACCGTTGATTTATCACCCACCCGCTCCTACACACACACCACCAAACACGCTTTCACCTATTTCGTAAAACTTGATAGTGTAAAGGCACGATGATAATCATCATGGGTCCTAAGCGTATACTAGCAAGGTAGCGTTACTATTAGCAGAATTAATAATAACTTCCTAAGGTTATCAAGGCAATGGGATATCAAATGCGGCCAATCAAGGATCTAACATTCATACCTTATATAGGGCGGTAAGAATGCTAGCTTTCACACAAGTGGGATTTAACTAAGCAACATAAAGTGACAAGGAATAATGCATATAAGAAGTAGTATCTAAGTTGGGTGCAGTTTTGCAATCATAGGTTCCATCATGATCAAGGAATAGGTAGATCTTGCCTCAAAGCGCTGTGCGTCTTCACTATTCTTCGTGTTTCTGATCCTCTTGCTTTGTCGGTGGAGTCCAGGTCTTCAAGTCCTTCCGAGCAACTTGTGCTTCGAGCTTGCACGTAGATACCAGGTCTTCTGGTGCTTCCTAGGACTTCGTGTAGTCTAGCGCATATATCTACGCCTTAAAAATAAACTATCGCAAAGAAATAAAAATAACAAGAACAAACAAGATCCAAATAAACTCCAAATAAATCGAGCAAAGAAAACTTACTGTGAACTTGTATTTTGCACGTGCGGCACGCACATGCTGTCCTTGTTGCCAATCAACTTAGTAACATAATTTGTTATTATCACTTGAAAAATATAGTAGCATTTAGTGTAAGAATCCAATTACAGAGTAAAACACATGCACTTGAGAGGATGCCGCTAACATTCAGGCTTCTGAACAAAAAGAAGTCACAACATAAGATGGTGAAGCTCCAAGCATAGATATAGAGGATGAAGGACCACTGGATAGAAACAAAACATCATCCTTTAACTACTTGACCTACTTGACCTGCGTGTTTTCCAACAAATATAAAAAATATAGAAACGCTATGAATCACCTCAACGTTCAACAAACAATGGTGTCATTGCCAAATGGTCCATAGTTACCAGTAAATGGGACGCAGGAAACAATTAAAGAAACAAGATGTATTATTACATTAATGCACTTAGCCAAATTTATCTATTTTTCAAAATCACAAATAGAGCTGTCCATTATACCAATAAATGGGGACGTGCGTGGGTAAAGTAAATAATTGACATGCTAACCTGATTCAATATAATGCGAGAATCAGTTCCATTCCAAGTAATGAAAGCAACTAAAACTCAATGAACAGAAAGTTTACTTTTATCACATCATGAATAAAATATATAAGAATGTAAGATTACATGTAATTTTCATTAGTTTGACTAAGTCATAGACATGATATTTTAATCTGTATATACCTTTCTCTTTTCTCCATCTCCAACACAAATCGGTAGTATATAGTAAGATGAATAATCGAATAATTAATGAGTCACTAATGCATAGTGTACATCTCAAAAGTGAGCATGATGATCAGAAAACTACTTTAATCTTTGATTTTCAATATTATGTGCAAGAGCAATTCCATGCAATAGCGCAAATGATCATCATCTTAAATTTCTTTATCGCTGTCACCAGTCTTGTTTCCCTTACCAACGGTGGCCAGCAACTTTCATTGGCAGGCCCTTGATGCCAAGACCTTGCTTCCGAGAGGTGGCTTTATCCTGAGCCATATATTAGTATAAATAAACATCTAATTACAACATCTGGTGGGATTCATAAATGTTAGAAAAATCTCAGTTCAGTGAAAAAACTGATGGACAAATATATCAGCTTCAATGTGATATCATACATTCATCAGTATAAACAACATTTAGATTAAGAAAAATAGGTGAAGTGCAATGAAGTGAAATGTATAAATGGACAATATGCTCCGAGCAGTAATTCAAAAGCCTGGAAGGTTACATCTTAAGTATGCTTAACATTAAAAGATCATCCATCCACAACCATTAATGCGAGGAACAAGAGCAGGGTATCCAAAACTATCAGTCATTTTTCAGAATAGTCATTGTGCACTATTAAGATGTAAAAAATGAACCGGTGCCATTTATTCCCGATGTTATCGGATGACTAATAGTAATTCTTGAGTATAGAGAAATAGTAATTGGCAAAAGAAAAAAATAAGTAACCAATGCCCATTACTACTTATTTCAAAAATGAGAAATATCAGATCAAGTTTCTTTATTGATTATTGTAACACTGAGGCAAGACAGTAGTTTATCTAAACTATAATAATTAGGATATAAAAACTAAATCCCAATTCGTAGAAAAAAAATTATATCCTAGATGTAACATGCAAAATCAAACCAGCACATAGTTGTAGCGTGCACGTCATTATTAAAATCAGAGCTAGCATGCAATAAGAAAGCAAATGAGTGAAACTTGTAAAAAATAAAATGGGCAGCATCTCAGGCTTCAAATCAGTCTCCGACAGTCTCTGATTGATGTCCCACGCTATAGAGAAGAAAACCTGCTTGACATTCATTTTTGTCTTTGCACTCTGCAGCAGAAATAAATTGTAGATTTTGGAACACAACAACTGTAAAGCACATGCAATATGCTTAAAAATAAAAAGCCTTGTCAAATTAATGGTTATTTTACAAGAAGGGAATATCCTGATAGAATTTGTGACTTCCACTAACCGTTTCAAGCTGGTAGCAGATTAGATAAATAGACATTTATAGTTCAAATCAAGGGTCAGATATAAAAATTAAAGGAATTCTCATATACTATATTTTTATCCTATCCAACTAACAATGCGCATTTGCAAGTGCATGACGAAGCTACATACGGAGCATAAATATGTATTCAACCCAACCATAAGTATAAATGGAAAGCTTCCACTCTGGTACAAGCCATATTTTTGTACCTCAATGCAAGAGAATGGTACAGCGCAGCAGAAACCCATGAAAGATGAGGGCCAGTAGGCCCATTACTCCCAACAACTTTGGCCATAAGCCTAAATTCACTAACTACGTACTGAAGGAAATATATATTTGCAACGGACTGACCAAGTATCAATTATCCCACAAAAACTCTTATTTCAAGCAGATCATGATCATCTCTAAACCAGGGCAATCATAATGAAGACACCATATATGCTTTAATAAAGACATTAATGAAACATTTTGAGAACTGAATATATGAAAGAAAGTAATTCTAGATATTGATACTCAAACAATGAAATATCACATAAAACCAACTGGCACCGCCATTCAACAAAATGTAGAACTGCAAAGTGAGGTCACATTCTTATGCTTTTGTCAATTTTAAATCCCAATATGACTGAAACCAGTATTCCCCAATCAAAAACTAAGAACAAAGAAGGTCTAGAAGTAGAGTGTGTTAACACATTAACCATAAACAAATTGCCAATTAAAATATTTTTTTGTAGATAACTTAAAAATTGATTTATCACAAAGAAGAGTGGGGGATACAAAGCCATGAATCAGTAATTCAAACCTAAAAGTCTTGCCAAGGGAAGACATTCACCTGTTCGCTGTGGGCACACAAGGCCATGTATTTCCTTTAATTGGGTACAAGATTAAAATTAAAATAATATAGATGTCGGTACTAATTTTCAGAACAGGAAATACAAAAGGATTTGATCTCTCACGTAATTAAAAACCTAGGAAGCACATCAAGTTATCACCACTTGATAATATTCTAATAAGGGACTCTTGTTTAAATGTTTACTCCAAAAATCTCTGAAAATGTTGTCGGAGCTATATTACTCATGCCCAAAATTCAATGTGTAAGTGTCATAAAAAACAATTTTATTTAAGCAAAATCAACTCAAAAAGATACAACTACAGTTACATGAAAGAAAATGATCTACAGACAGTTACAAGTTTTACACATCCGAATTATACAATATGAAAATGTATTTGTATATTATTGGAAACTGAGTACATAAAAAAGAAAACAAATGCAAAGAACACATTTTCATATATTGCAGAAATACATGCGTGAGCATACCAAAGGTTGCCATCTTGCTTTGTGGTACCCGCATCAGAACAGAAAGTGCAATCACCAAAAGTTCATAGCAAGAGAGTTCACTTGAAGTTTGGCCAGAGTTCAGAAGTTTCCACCTAGTGACCTCCAGCTTCAAATAAGCATTAAGAGAGACACCACATGGGATAATGGAATCCTGCCAGGATTGTATCCATGAATTTGCTCACACAGTTTGGATGCTCACCATTGTTGTCGGGTTTTCTCAGAAATTTGAGTTGCAGACAACGGAGATCAACAACTGCGACCCTACCACTGCTGCAGCAACATCTCGCCTTGCATCCAAAACATGTAGCCGCCGGCTTCTTTCGTGAAGCCTCGTCTGGATCGTCCGCGCCGCAAGCTCCTTAGAGAAGGAGTCTGCCTCCTCGCCTGGATCCACCAGTGTTGCCCCTACCGTGGGTCGCCCCACGCAGCCAGCGGCCGGGCCACCTCGCCTCGCTCGCGTGCAGATGCCGCCGCCGCTTGGCCTTTGTGCACCAACTGTCTGGCCTATGATCTCCATTATGATAAGATGTGAGAGAAAGGAAAGAGACGAGGGTGCGTCATTTGGGAGGAGAGACAGATTTTTGGAAAGAAACACAACAAATCAGGGGAGGAAATAAAAGCTGCAAACCAATCACGTGAGAAAGAAGGAAACTTGATGTCGGGTATCTGCGGGCGGGTACCCTCGATGCTACATGAAAAAAGTCAGCCAAAATAGGAGGAAACAAACTGGAAAACATGTAAACTCCGATGGCCCATAGGATGGATTAATGAGGCTAATCAAATGATTAAGAATAAAAATGTGATTAAGATCAAAGGCTGAGATTAGAGGGGTAGATTGACTCAGGGTATATGATTTTCCTATGGATGTTTAGCCTTTATAATAGAGATACATCTTCACGTAGCTGCCTTAGCTCAAAATTATAGTACAGAGAATATCTTTTATCCCTATTTTAGTATAATCCAACAAGGCTACAAGTATTGGTTAACATTTTTTATATTAAGTTTAGATTAACAGAGCAGTCAAGCACTTGTGATACTATCCTTTTTCTTCACTTAATTATTTTTATCCTAATATTTTATTAATAAGAAATTTATCTGGAAGACACTAACAAAACGTGGCCTTATCCAGAACACATCAAACAATTCGAATTTAGTTGATATATATCACGATTCTAGAAAAAATTGTCTCAGACACACTATGATCATTTAATTATTATTTTCAATTTTGCTATCTCACTATATAAAATATGTTAGAATTTAAAACTTGGCACAAATATACATGGTTCTATTCTTTATCAATAAAAAATAGAGCTAGAATTTTCTTGACTCTTTTTATTATTTACTCATTGTTTTAATATTTAATTTATCGAGCAAGTCATTTGAACAATTGAAACAAATTTAACTCTATTTTATAATGATAGAGAATGCAACAACTTATATTTGTGCAAAGTTTTAATTTCTAATATATTTTATATATCAAGATAAAAAATTTGAAAATAAAAGTTAAATGATCATAGTGTTTTAGACGAATTTTCCTAGAATTTTAGTGTCTATCAGCTAAATTCGATTTGTTTGATGTGTTTAGGACAAAACCATGTTTTGTTTGTGTGTTCCAAATAAATTTTACTTTAATATATTCCAACTATAAACTACTTGTCTTTATTAATAATAAATGATAATAAACAAAGATAATATGAATGTAAAGTGGGAAATATATTTAGCATCTACCCGACGCAACTGGGCGAACACCATACATTCTAGTTATAATAACTAATGGTGTATCTATAACAACCCCTTAATTAATTACAACTTGGCACTGATTATAACTAGCTCAATTAGCAACTCCCAAATAATGCTTTAATTTTATTTTTTTTTTGCAAGGGTAGCAAACCATGATTTGTATCAGTAGCGCATTCCGTGAAAGGCACGCCGGTCAGCAGGAGCCAAAAAAAACTCCCCGAGCTCCTTGTTGCCGACGCCATTACGGTAAAGTTCCCGGCCTCCGCGGTGATGTCAAGCCCATGGAACCCCAATAAGTTCACCCTCCTACTCGTGTTCGCGCCGGGACCGGCGGTGTTGTTGTACTTATAGCTTCGCGTAGAACAGCGTGCTCAGGTGGCGGGGTTGACGTTGACAAGCGTGTCCATCTCAGTTGGAACCGAGGATCGACGACGACAAACAACCACATATAAGAACAAGTGTTTGATGTACTTCCATCTACACGAAAATAGATCCCTCTCAAAATAGCTACACAAATTTTTTGAAGCAAGCCTCCGAAAGCCAGCAGTATGAGAGTAGCAGCCAAAGTCTCCTCCTCAACAATTTCCTAATAGTTTTCAACAAACCCAGGATTTGAGGCCGCCATCGTCGGATTTGGGTGGTGTGATGAGATGGAGGATTGGGGATCGATGAGGCAGGACAGGGAAGTTTCTCACCGTGCGAGATGCGGAGATGCGCCGGGGTTGGAGATTTTTTTTTTATTTGCCATAGGTCTCACACATACATGTATATCTAGTCATACCATTATGGAGTTGGGCATTTGCTATTGTCAACTGTTGTGGATTCCATCTATATTTACCACCTAGTAAATATACATTGTTGATGTCCTAAGACTATATATATGTAGCATTATTGTATCTGTCCTAAGTAGTACGTCCATGATCGGTTAGCATGGTTTGAATAACCGGATTAACCGGCCGGCTCGGCTCGGTGAAAAACCGACCGGTTAACTAGATTGCTACAGTATTAGGCCTGGTTTTTTCCGGCTAACCGGTCGGTTAGCACGACCCAATTAACCGGAATAACCGGCCAGTTTCTATCGGTTATTCAAACCATGTCGGTTAGAGGTAGGTGCCCTCGGGGAACGCGGTGTTCTATTCAGTTGTCAATACTGAATCGTTTTGCTGGTAATAGAAATCGCACATTTGAAGCCAGTTTATGCTGGAACTAGTTGACTGCGAAACCTGTTTTTTGTTCCTGGATTTTTCGCTTCTTGTGACACACATACACAAGGTAGCTACTTCTGTCAGTTGAACGAACAATGTGTTTTATGGCCAAATAATATTAATTAATTTGTTCCTGGTATTCAGCAACACATTAATAAACATTTTTAACTTGGACAGAGCAATGAGATGTAAACTTGACTGATCTTTCTGTCTTTTTCGAGGTCTTTTTAATTAACAAGATGAGGTCCAAGCTAGATTTTTAATTAACAAGATGAGGTCTTGAGCTCGTGTTTCTGAAAAAAAAAAAAGCCCCCTGCGTCATACGTTACCTACGAGACCTGAGACCACTGATGTCCGATGCACAGAGAGACCCTGCTTCCTTGAATTGAGCCTGTGGGAAGGAGGCGAAACGTCTTTGACTGGCCGTGCTATGGCTGTCTCGCTTAACAATGGGACTGGGGTCCTCGCGCACAGTAGTACACCAAGAAAATTAAGCCGACCGACGCTCCGTCCACAACTGACAGCACCAGGAGGTCGACGGCACTGCTTGCCTCCGTGCAGAGACTTGACTCGCGGCCAGTGTATTGATCGAGTCCGCCGCTACACTACACCCGCGGAATAAACAAAGATGTGTTATGTGTAAGCGCGCAGCGAGTTAGAAAGTGGCAACATCCCAGTGTTTTGGGCAGAGCAGGTGAGAGACACAGCAACCAGCCTGCGAACCAAGGCGGTTTCGTGTCGCAGCTTTGCTGATGTCCACGTCGTCGCCGTCCTCGTCCTTCACGTACTGGTGGCGGTGGCTCGTTCACAGATGGCCGTGGCTGCTGATGCTGAGACGACCAACCTGACCGCGGGAGCCAAGTTGACGCCGACGGGCTACATCAGCAGCCCGTCGGGCACCTTCGCCTTCGGCTTCCGCGCGCTGGACTCGGACCCGACCAAGTTCCTCCTCGCCACGTGGTTCCGTTCCGGCAACGGCGACTCCTCCCCAGCGCCGCCGCAGTCCGTGGTGTGGTTCGCGAAGCAGTCGCCCTCCGGCGCCACGCCGTTGGCCACGGCTCGGTCCGCGCTCAGCGTCACGTCCGAGGGCGCGCTCGTGCTGGCTGACGATGGCCGGTTGCTCTGGAACGCCTCCTCGACGAAGCAGCAGCAGGCAGGCTCCGTCGTCCTCGCGCTTGCCGACTCCGGCAACGTCAGGCTAGTCACCAACGACGGCACCACGGTGTGGGAGAGCTTCTGGTACCCGACGGACACGCTCCTTCCCGGGCAGTCCCTGACCCTGGACGACCGGTCGCAGGGGAAGCTCTTCTCCAAGCGCGCTGACGCGGAGTTACACCACGGGCCGGTTCAGCATGGGCATCCAGGCAGACGGCAACGTCGTCCTCTACGCGGACCTCCCGTCCGGCAACAACTCCAACAACGCATACTGGCAAGCGCACAGCCAGAGCCCCGACGGCATCAACACGACCGTCACGGCGTCACCTTTGTGGGAACCCAGGAATACACACACACTTTTGAGCGAGCTTGAAGATCAATAATGGCGACACAACGCCCACGGCGACGCATTTTCTCAACTCAACTGACAACAGAGGAGCACGGCGACTTATAAAGGCCAGGAACATGTCAAGGAGCACCGACTCCACTACCCGGTCATATCTCGCACGATCCGCATGACCCGAGCCTCGTCATGCATGAGCATCCCTCATACAAACAACTCGGCCACAACACGTGCTCGTCGAGCCACGCATGCCAACTACCTCCGGCTAAATCGCACAGCACTCCTGCACGCCTACACCGTCTAACAAACTCGACACGCCCGCTGCAGCGCAACTGCATAATCTGGACTCAACCTGGTGCTGCAACTAATCTGCTAACACCCCAACTAACCTATGACTGAGCCAGAACAATTACCTCGTCACGTTCTGGGACTCCAACTCACACCGCAGCTAGCCTGCATGAACACACACTCGACGAACATGATCATGTCAAGATTATTGCTAACAACCTTCGACGACCGTGGCCGCCTCAACTACACCCTCCGCAATGGCACCGTCAATAGCCTGATCACGCTGGGGGACGGACCCGGCGACGCGTATACGTACGCCAGGATGGACCTGGACGGCATCATCCGCACCTACGCCCGGTCCAAGAACCACACGACCTGGTGGTCCGTTTCGAGGTTAGTTCTTCCCCATCGGGTACAGCTACACGGACCCGCAGCACGGCGACAGCGGCTGCACGCCGTCGTTCCAGCAGCAGAGCTGCGGCGGCAAGGAGAGCAAGAACAACAACAACTCTGACAACGAGTTCGCGCTCGTGGAGCTGCAGAACGTCACCTGGGACATCTCCATGTCCTTCAAGAAGCTGTCGTGGGTCACAGAGGACCAGTGCCCTTGGCCACCGCCGTTGAGCAACGACCGCCGTGGCCGTGGCGCGCGGAGGCGGGGCTCGCCATCGCCCGCGGGCTGGAGTATCTCCACGACGGGTGCAGCGGGCCGATCATTCACTGCGACATCAAGCCGGACAACATCTTGCTTGACGGCCGCGGCGTCTCGAGGATCACCGACTTCGGCATCTCCAAGCTGCTGGGGAGCCACTAGGTGCATGCCACCGTCACCAACGTAAGGGGAACCAGCGGGTACATCGCACCGAAGTGGCTCCGTGGTGGAGACGCCCGCGTGGACACCAGACGTGTACAGCTTCGGCGTCGTGCTGCTGGAGATGATATGCTGCCGAAAGTGCCAGGAGCCAGTGGAGCCACCTCACGGAGAAGGTGCGGACGACAAGGACGAGACGGTCATGGAAGATCTGGAGAGGGTGGAGCGGTTCGCGCGCGTGGCGTTGTGGTGCATCGAGCCTAACCTGGCACTGCGCCCGACCATACACCAACTCTCATAGCTACACCGTTATGTTGTCATCCTCCACCTTCCAACAAGGGAAGGAAGCCTTTAAGGATGAGAGGGCCGCCTAACAGGATGGGGACTAAGAGTGGGACAAGCACTCAGACCATTGCGGACCTGACATCGATCTCCCTTGAAGCTGACGAAGACACCTGTAGAACATCCCATCTTCACGAGCCACCATCTGACGCCCTATATGGGGGAGGAACCCCACAAAGGAGGGAGGCCCAGCGAGCATGGATGTACACGACATATGATTTGATGGCACTATCAACAAGGAGCTCGACAATGAAGTAGGGGCGCCGACAACAACCGCTTGTCGAACCAAAGTGAAGATCAGGCTAGAACTGAAAGTCAGGTCCAAAGGACAAGGAGAGAAGGGTCACAAAGATACAATAAATCTCGAAAACTTACCAACTAATGGAGCCAAACTGAGGACGACGAACAAACATAGCTCAGCTGCGAAGATCATCGATGGATCACAGGCCACAACAACCAACACGACCACCATGGTCGCGCTAAGAGTCACCACCAGTGATCAACAGATTATTCGGCGAGACCATCACGTCGAACATGAGTCATAGCAGGCCAACCACTGTAGTAGAGGGATGGGCGATTTTAAGAGGTAGGAGGGCCCACAATGGTGCCTCCAAGGAGAGGAGCGGGACCCATGGGCGTCGCCGCCATTGGCACCAACAGGAGACCATTGGGCGTATGACAAACACAGTACATATGGCGACCATTGGGGCGCCTCCGCCGCCACTCTCTTTGCTTGTGGTGGCGGCTGAAGGTGGCTAATTGGGCGGGAGTGGTTGGCTGGGCGGGGGAGTCGCCCCTCCTATCGCCAAGGGAAACGACACGGAGGGGTACCGGGCCTTTTAACTGCACTGATTTTTAATTTAGGCCTGTACCAACCTTTTACACTTCTTCTTTATTCTCGTGTCGAATTTCGAAGTGCCAACTAAAATGGAAGGGAGGGAGTAACTGTTGTTTTGACTTCACTTTGATAGCTTCATCCAGGTGACATGACCTCCGGGGCACTATATGAAGGATGAAAAGAGTAATATAGAATTAGGACTCAAAAAAAAACTCAAGGGTGATATATATACATCCAAGACAAGTATTGAAAATGTATATATCTATTACCTCAAAGAATTTTCTGTTGAAGTCACCCCTCACAACATATTGCAATCCTTCTAGTTATACATCCCCGGCGGCCGGTGCTTAACTGCTTAATTATGGCCTGCTGCCGCGACTTCTGTCAAGACGCCGGCCGGCTGCGTCATGCGTGTTTGTTGGCTTGGTCCTATGAGACCGAGAGACCCTGGAACCGTCGTGAATCAACAGGGAAACGTCTTTGTTGGCGGCTTGGTCCTCTCGCTGTCTCGCTTTACTCTGGTACTGTCCTCGTACAGTACGCGAAGGAAAGCGTCGACAACTCAGCAGGTTGACGACGACGGCACTGCTCGCCGCCCAGTGCAGAGACTTGACTCGCGGCGTGTTGGACTTGGACGCCACTTCCGCACGAGACGCGTATGTGTTCCGGCGGCTGCAGCACGGCGCGGCCCGCGGAATAAACATAGACCGCAGCGAGCTAGAAACTGCCAAGAGGCTCGATCGATCCCAGTGCTATGGGCAGCTGAAGCAACCGCCATCCTGCTGGTGGTGGTGGCTCGTTCGCAAGTTGCCGTGGCGGCCGGCACGAGCAGCCTGACATTGCTAGAAACTCCTGTTTCATGTGGGTGTCATGGTTCATCTGGAAGAGGCAGAACGTCAGGGTTTTTTATGCGAAAATCTCCATGCCAGCCTGGATGTTGTCTTCTTCATCATCCCAGATGTAAGTGAAGCTCTGGCATTTGGCAAGCTGCATTGAGCCACCAAATTAAACTGTCGAAGTTTCGGTCATGTTAGTTGTCATCGAGTCCCAGTCGTGTTCGGCCTAAGCGCTTACACGTACCGATTGGTTTTTTTAGACCTTTTATTGAAAAAACTAGCAAGGTGACCCGCAGCTAGTCTGTTGTGGTCAAATATATAAAAATTAATAAGTATAACTGATTGAATTTAGTTATATATTATATCATATTATTATTTTTATTTCATATCTATTGTGAAAATTGACCACTGCATAAACTCATCATATTTTTTCTTTTTAGCATCCTTAAGTCATCAATACAATTGATTAATTTGGTAAAACAATATTGAGTTGTGCTTAAAGGTTATATTATACAAATGTAATCCAATATTTAGGCATAATCAATTACTTATTATGCAAAACTCGTGTACATCAACATATATAGTACTATACATCCCTTTTTGGTTATTGCTCACTCTCTTTAGCCAAGAGTTGTTTCCGCCACGTGTTGTCATTTTCTTACTCTCCACGCCTGCTTATCGTGCCACACGTTTTATTGTCACAACGACTCCTTATTTTTGCATGGCCTTCTCATTGCCCCCATTACCAAGCATCAGCTCTCTCGACACCTCCTAACACCACTTAGTTCATCCTCACTCTAACATGTTGTCCTTCATGATATAGATCCCCTCTTTGTCACCACACATCAGCTTTCTTGCCTACTCGTTGTACCACTCGATTGGTGCTGATCTAGGAGGGGCCTTGGATGCCATCAAGCCATTGTGTCCCACTGGTGGGCAAGAAATTGGAAGACCTCCCATCGCCACCACCTTTATGTTGTTAGATGCATTACCGCCTTCTTGATCATCGTTGCTTTCCTTCGGTGCCGAGCCCAGATGCCTTTGTCAAGTCATCCTCTTCGTGGAAGTGCATACAAATCCACCCTCTATGTTGCCTGATCATGTCCTTATTTTTGCATGGCCTTCTCATTGCCCCCATTACTAAGCATCATCTCTCTCGACAGCTCATAACACCACTTAGTTCATCCTCACTCTAGCATGTTGTCCTTCATGATATAGATCCCCTCTTTGTCACCCCCCTGTCCCTTTTGCCTAGAGCTATTGCCACCACACACCAGTTTCATGATATAAATCACCGCCTTCTTGATCATTGTTGCTTTCCTCGGTGCTGAGCCTAGATGCCTTTGTCGAGTCATCCTCTTCGTGGAAGTGCATACAAATCCACCCTCTATGTTGCCTAGTCATGTCCAGTTTTTCACCCACAAAGAACCACTTCTATCATGCTTTGTCTCTCTCACCTGATCATGGTTCCAATTGGTTGCTCATCGCCCCAACTAATTCATAACCTTCTTCGCCCCCCCCCCCCCAGTTTCATATGTTCTCTCTCTCTCTCTCTCTCTCTCTCTCTCTCTCTCTCTCTCTCTCATGATCGTGGCCCCAATTAATAGATAACCTCTTATTACCTCTCTTGACCAGGAGTCAATGCCATCGCCCATTGGTTCTCTCACGGTCTCACCTTCTCACCATGTCACTTGATTGGCCACTGCCTAAATCTACTATTATGCTCAATCAACCTCTTGTGCCACCGCCTTGCCTACTTGTTGGTTTCCCTCCAACTCCTTTCTTGTCTGATCACCTTTTTGTCACCCCTATGGCCCAAGGCCCCCTTCCATCTGATTGGTTGTCGGCTCAACTCATTGTCTACTTGGCACCCTCTCGCATATTGTCTGCTGCACATAAGGGTTGCCCGAGCCTATTTATGGGCATGACCATCACATCACTCAGCTGGTCGTGTTATCCAACTCACATGTTTATCATCACGTAAGTTTTTTTTTCCTTTGCCACTTTCTGACTGAAGTACTTGCTCTATGTGTGTGGTATGATATATGAAGCATGGTTATTATTAATATTACAACCCAAGACATTGAGTTACGTCTATATAATCTCTATGGTAAGCTAGGTGATTTCACACCTAAGCTATTAGATTGACGTATAACATTGCCTCTCACGTCTAACTAAATATTTGATCATATATCTAACATGGATTCTGGAGTTTAATCTAAACCCTCGTATATTTATTTCTTTTCTAAATAATTGTTTCAATTAATTATTCTAAATTTTATTTTTCTCTTTCTGACTCATTGGTTTGGTCTAGACCATTCAATCTTCATAAAATCCAATGATTAATAGTTGTCCCTTTTTTTTGAAACCAACGGGAAAGTGATATCAGGGTGGGTGGGGAAATTAGATTTCTTTTACATTTTTATTAGTCTGAATTTATATATTTATTAATTTATTTTTATTATTTTAATTAGAGTTGGATATGGATTGTTTGTTTTATCTAGACCAAAAAGGGAATCGAATTGGAACCACAGAAGCCAATAGCAAGGAGCAAGAAGAGCGGCGGGGGGGGGGGGGGGGGGGTTGAGGAAATCAGATTTGTTTTTCCTATTTTTTGTTATTCTGAATTTTTATATTAATTAGTTTTTTAATTGGAATTGGACATTAACTCTTTAATTTCATCTAGACCTTTAAATCTTCATAAAATCCAATGATCCATGCCTTCTCTTTTTTTTAAATTAACGTGGTAATTTTATAGACTTGAGAGCGAATGTGAAGACTTCTTTTGACTTTCAAATAAGAAGATAATAGATAACACGCAAAGCTTTTGCATGTTTGCAAAATAAAAGATGTATATGTGGCTGATCTTTCTATTTTACTGTCTGAGTTTTTCCATGTCCAAGGTATGTTTCTGAAATTCTGTGAGGCTTGAACGTTTCAGTCCTATTTTACTATGCAAGTTTAGAAGCTAAAGTTAAATGCATAATTTACTCAGCTGAAGAAAACATGTGATTTTTGTGGTTTTGGCAAAAACCAATATGGGCTGGTTAGCAAAATCAAACGTTTTTTTAATAAAACCGACCTGTTAGTGTGTATTAAAAAATAGTTTTAGTTTGGTTTTCTAGTTTTGTAGGATCTAGGATACCGACTAAAGGGGAGTGAATAGGCGGTTTCTGATAATTTATAACCTGCAAAAATTAAAAGCAGAAATAATACAATAATAATACTAGCAGGAAATAAAGGCAACACCTATGTTGAGGACTAAGGTTTGCAAGTCTAGGTGATATACATCATTGTGATCTCTAGAAATGTAAAAACAAGTAAATGAACAAGGGAGAGAGACAAAATTTTATTCTATGGTCTCGGTGACTTGCTGATCACCCCTAATCCATGTTGAGGTGGATTCAAACCTTTGACTTGCTTCTCTATCAAGTGTACACTTCTCCAACGAGAAAGGCTCACACAAGAGTAACTTGATCTTAAGCCAAATCAATCCTTGAACCTCTCCAAACCTCGGTTTACTAAAGTTACCCTTTGCCACTCCGACAAGGCGAGTACAAGACCTCTTACAAGAGCACTGGGCCTCCTTCACACTCTTCTTGAAGAGCTCACGGTTTCCATGCCACCAAGCCGACTAGGAGGCAACAACCTCCAAGAGTAACAAGTTGACGTTGCTTGCTTGATGAACAACTAGTGCCACAAAGCTTGAATCACTCAAGGACACGCACTAGAATCTCACACACTTGCAACAGATCAATGGAAGCTTTCCTGAGAGAGGAGAAGGCTCAAATAGCTCAACAATATATCTCAGGGTGTCAAGAGAGCTAAAATGGACGAGAGGAGTGGGTATATATAGCCAAGGTATCAAAAACTAGTCGTTACAACTTTCTACGCGCCTGGCGGTCAGACCGTGGCTCCCTGGTGTCAGACCACCAGCATCCCAACGATTAGGTTGACCAAAGGTTCAAACCTCTGATAGGCTCACGGTCAGACCCGACGCACCCGACGGTCAGATCGTGCGAGGCTGGCGGTCAGACCGACCTCTCCTAGCGATCAGACCGCCACAAGGGTGAAAAACTCAGACCTTACTGGACATTTGCGGTCAGACCGCCAGCAGATCACGGTCACACATCCAGCAGGTCGTGGTCAGACCGCCTCTTGGCCCCGGTCAGACCGCCATCACAATCGATAGGATTTCTCAAGGAAGTTTTTGTGGGGGTTTTTTCATCAATGATTTTCAATGAGTGTTGGACTTTTTTCAATAAGGATATTCAAGGGAATTTTGGAGTTTTCAAAAAGATTTTGCAACGAATATTTAGAGGTGTACTTTAACAAGGAGATTGGATAAATGAATTCTTACAAAGTGGCAACTAAATATTTATCAAGTTACTAGAGCATCGACCCTTCTTAATAGTTCGGCAACTATACTATCAATCCGGTCATTTTCTCCTCTAATCACCTTATGACCGGTAAAATAGAAAACCTATATTTATACCTTTGCCTTGTGCCGTCTTGTTTATATTCATTGAAATATGTCCATATGAATTGATCATGTTTGAAATATAATAAGCCACAGTTCTTCATTAATTATCAAAACCCTTAAATTAGGGCCTAGATACTTCAGGTTTCTTGTTTAGTTTTCAATAATAAGAAAAAAAACAAATTTTGTATCTTTCAATCAACCCGAAAGTTTTTAGTCAATAGTTTGCTACTTTGTATTTTATTTTTTCTGTTATAAAATTATCTATATAATAATTGTAAACCATTGGATCTAGCAAGTCACTAAAAAAAGCCGTTGTATCGATTTTGTGAACATGGGACAGAGAATACAAGGAGCTTTTTTCGGTTTGGCTCCATATGGTTGTGATAATCCGGACTAGTATTTTCTTGCTGCTGATTGATATATCTAATTTTACCGCTACTTAGTGTGTGTTTGTGCCTACACAAATGCTATTTTCTTTAATGAAAAAGGATGTTTTACATAGATACTTTTTTCATTCTTAAATTGTGGTTGTTAGAATACTAATTTTAGGACAAGTTTAACGATAATAATTTAAAACGGATAGAGAATACGTGCTAACGACCAAATTAAACAACAGAGAGTATACTCTACTTTGCATCATCCAGCACCGCAACTACGACCAAATTGCTGTAAAAAAAAACTACGACCAAATTGAAGGCAGCGCTAAACGCCAAAATTACAAGCGCAGACGGCACCTCAGCAAGTACAGCACCAACCAGAAAACGAAAGGAAAAACAATTTATCCTTTGGGTTTTGCTTCGAGTTGTCCCTGCTGCCGCGACTTATGAAAAAACGCCGGCCGGCGCCGCCTGCGTCATGCGTGACCTCGTCTTGGACTGGCCGCGGCAGGGCCGTGCTCTCGCCGCTGTCTCGCTAGAGCCGTATCGTATGCGAAGGAAATCGTCCACGACCCAGGAGGTTGACGCCCTCCATGTCCGTGTACAGAGACTTGACTCTGGGTGTGCGTGTCGTTCGACGTACGTCAGTTCCGGACCAGACACTTTTCTGGTGGCCCGCAAAGACGCGTAACCACAGCGGGCTAGTAGAAACTGGCAGGGGGCTCGATCAATCCCCCAGTGTTATGCATTCGGAAGTGACACACGAAGCAACCAGCATGATGCGCGCGACCATGGCGATGTGCTGCTGCCTGGCCGATTTCCGCCTCGTTGCCGTTCTTCACCTACTGGTGGTGGTGGCTCGTTCGCAAGTGGCCGTGGCGACCAACAACCTGACCTCGGGAGACACGCTGACACCGCCAAGCTACATCACCAGCCCGTCGGGCGTCTTCGCCTTCGGGTTCCGCGCGCTGGACTCGGACCCGACCAAGTTCCTCCTCGCCACGTGGTTCCGTTCCGGCAGCGGTAACTTCTCCCCGGCGCCCCCGCCGCAGTCCGTGGTGTGGTTCGCGAAGCAATCTCCCTCGGGGGCCACTCCGTTGTCCACGACGGAGTCCGTGCTGAGCGTCACGTCCGACGGCGTGCTCGCGCTCACCGACGCCGGTAACCGACCGCTCTGGAACGCCTCCTCGACGAAGCAGCAGCAGGGCTCCGTCGTCCTCGCGCTCGCCGACTCCGGCAACCTCCGGCTACTCGGCGACGACGGCGTCACCGTGCTGTGGGAGAGCTTCTGGTACCCGACGGACACGCTGCTGCCCGGTCAGTCGTTGACCCTCGACGACCGGTCGCAGGGGAAGCTCTTCTCCAAGCGCGCGGACGCCGAGTTCACCGCCACGGGCCGGTTCAGCATGGGCATCCAGGCGGACGGAAACGTCGTGCTCTACGTGGACCTCCCCTCCGGCAACAACTCCAACAACGCGTACTGGCAGGCGTACAGCAACAGCCCCGACGGCAGCAACACGACGGTCACCTTCGACGACCGTGGCCGACTCAGCTACACCCTCCACAACGGCACCGTGCACAGCCTCATCACCACGAGCTCCTCCGCTCCCGGCGCTTACTTCCAGTTCGCCAGGATGGACCCAGACGGCGTCGTCCGCATCTACGCCCGATCCAGGAACAACAACAACAGCAGCAGCTCGAGTTGGCTTGTTTCTGGCGCGTTCCCCGACGACGGGTGCAACAAGAGGACGTCGGGTTTGCAGGGCATGTGCGGCCCCGGGTCTTTCTGCGTCGAGACTACCGACCGTCTCCAGTGCGAGTGCCCGACCGGGTACAACTACACCGACACGCAGCACAACGACAGCGGCTGCGCGCCGGCGTTCGAGCCGCAGACCTGCGACGGGGAGAAGGATGGCGGGTCGTTCGCGCTCGTGGAGCTGCAGAACGTCACCTGGGAGGCCTCGATATACTACAAGAAGCTGTCTTCGGTCACGGAGGACGAGTGCCGTGCCAACTGCCTCGCCGACTGCTTCTGCGCGGCCGCGCTGGTGTCCAACTCCGAGTGCGTGGAGCTGGCGGCGCTCACCAACGGAAGGCGGGCGAAAGACGTCACGACCAGGGCGCTGATCAAGGTCCGGTCTTCGCCGCGGACAATACGAACCACCACCAGAAGCAGTCCCTACAAAATCCTCACGGTTTGTTTGGCCGCTCTCTTGGCGATCACCGTCGGCGGGCTTCTCGCACAGCGCTACTACCTCATCAGGAACAGGAAGAACAGGGGAGGAGAGACCCAGCGGCTGCTGAGCGTGAGAGCCTTCACCTGGAAAGAGCTCCACCAAGCCACCAACGGGTTCGAGAAGCTGCTGGGCAAAGGGAGCTTTGGCGAGGTGTACCAGGGGACGATCCGGTCCTCCCCGCATCCGCGCCTCGTCGCGGTAAAGAAGCTCCTCGACGCGAACGCGTACACCGACACGGAGTTCGCCAACGAGGTGCAGTGTGTCGGGCAGATCCACCACCGCAACTTGGTGCGCATGCTCGGCTACTGCAAGGAAGGCAGGCACCGGATGCTGGTCTTCGAGTTCATGCCGGGCGGCTCGCTCCGCGCCGCCCTCTTCGACGACGACGTCGAGCGGCGGCCGCCGTGGCCGTGGCGCGCCGAGGCGGCGCTCGCCATCGCCCGCGGCCTCGAGTACCTCCACGACGGGTGCAGCGTGCCGATCATCCACTGCGACATCAAGCCCGACAACATCCTGCTCGACGGCCGCGGCGTCCCGAGAATCACCGATTTCGGCATCTCCAAGCTGCTGGGGAGCCACCAGGTGCACGCCACGGTCACCAACGTCAGAGGGACCAGAGGGTACATCGCGCCGGAGTGGCTCCGCGGCGACGCGCGCGTGGACACCAGGGCAGACGTGTACAGCTTCGGCGTCGTGCTGCTGGAGATGATATGCTGCCGGAGGTGCCAGGAGCCGGTGGCGGGCGCGGATCATGACAATGACGAGACGGTCACGCTGTTCGGGTGGGCGGCGCAGCTGGTGAGCGCACGGAGGACGGACCTGATGCTGCTCGACATCGTCGACGCCGCGGAGGATCTGGAGAGGGTGGAGCGCTTCGCGCGCGTGGCGTTGTGGTGCATCGAGCCTAACCCGGCGTTGCGCCCGACCATGCACCAGGTGGTGCACATGCTGGAGACCAGCGATCAGGTTCAGCTTCAGGAGATACCAGACCCTCCCGGCTGTTACATGGAATCCTCGCCGTTACTTCCTAGTCCGATGAATAAATAAGATGGCACGGTAACAAAATTAGTGATGAGATTTGCCTTGACAGCTTTAACATAGTAGTAGTACACGTTAAATATGTGAGTCGCATGGTTCGCAAAAAAAAAAAAGGTTCGCAAAAAAAAAAATGTGAGTTGCATGAACACTCAATGAATATATTCATGCGTTGTAGCAGGGCCAAATAATCACACAATTTTTTTCTTTTTATTTGTCGATCAAGAGGCAATCAAGATGCCATTCATATTCTGAGCAGAGCAATAAGACAACTCATCTACTTTTGTGCCGGTGCAACTCTGGAGTTCGAGTGTTTGACCACAGTGACGCTGACACAGCGGTATCCCTAGTTGTCAACAGTATAGAGCTAGGCACTATATGAATGAAGGGTGGAAAGAGTTATATAGAATTAGTATTCACCAATGAGTTACATAAACATTTCAACACGTTTGTGCCACTGCAGTAAAAAGTGCAACCGTCACCCAATAAGTACTGTTGTTAGTAAACTTTTTTCGTAGTTAAGGGCGATTAGCTTTTCCTGATATTCAGAGCATCTCCAACAAGGATGTAGCTCGAGTGATCCCGTCTGCCTGTTCCTGTAGGCCCTGAACTCGAATGCGACAAAGACGTACCACGCGTAAGCAAGCTCTAACATCTAATCATCTAAGAAAAAAAAAATCTAACCTCTAATGCTCGGTCGACTATGCTCCCTGCACGTTCATTCATCCTCGACTCCTCGTCCTTCCCAACTCAAGATGGGCATATCCGCATGAACGTTGCTACATGTACGAATAAAATATGTACGAAGCTGCTACGAGGGCGTCCTCGCCATCCTGGCTGCCCGTGACTCTGTGAGTCTCCAATATGGTGGGTTTGTTAGATTCGCAGGATCGTTAGTCTAAGGCTAATTTTAATGGAAGTTTTATTTTGATGTTTTTAATAGTGTCATGTTATCTTTTTTAGTTTAAAATCATAATAAAATTATCCCTCCAATGTATAGTTTTATTTTGGTGTGTCATAACACTTGCTTTTATATGATTTTATTAGTTTTCTAAAGAACAAAATAAAATTACTTCTCTCCAATGCTAGTTTTATGATATTTCAATTTTTTTAAATCGTGTAGACCTAGTTTTATCTAAATGAAACTCTTCTCATCTCTCTCTTTATAAATTTCTTGTCATATTATTAAATTTGCTTATGTGATATCTCATTTAATAAAAATAAAACTCTCATTGAAAATAGCCTAACAGTTAAACCACTACTCCAGACAGGAGCCGAGAGTTTACCTTCGTCTTAAGGTACCATCTGTTCTATTCTTAATCTGCTCTTGCTTCTCTTCTTTATGATCGCCACTTCCCAGTGCTTGTAGTGCCTGTACGGGCACAGTAGCTTAGTTGATGTCAGAAACCACCTGTCTCCCTTTAGGTCTTGCTCTCCTATTTATATTAATGGTATATTGGGAGACATACTCCGGTGTATACTAGGACCTCCAATTAAGATCCCCAAAACCAAATTGACTTTGGTGACGGCTAGTCAGCCAAGTTCAGCTAGTGATCACAGACTGTGTGTGTTCATATTTGGTTATACCAAACATTTTTTTTTTGCAAGAGTGTTTATACCAACATTCTCCCCTTTGATACCAACATTCCCCTCCCCCTTGATCATCAGATGAACTTAATAAGTTCACTTTTCAATTTTGTTTACATACTTAAATCTGAATCGACGTTCTAATAATTACATTTTAACAATACACACTATTTTATCATGCTCATATGTGTGTATTTTTTACTCTTATTTTGTTAAGATGTCATCCGATGATCGATTCTTCGACTACCCCCTCATTCGTGAGGTGGAAATGTTACAAGATGTATTAGAAAACATAATCTGATGGACAAAACTAATTAGATGATGTGGTTGCATCTTCTAAAGATATGTAGATACCAACATTTAATAAAAACAGAGTTAAAATTTTTAGAAAAATGTTGGCATAAAATCTCTAAGAAGTTGGCATAGTAAATTTATGAAAATTTAATTTTAAAAAAAATAAAAAAAATTCATATTAAATATCATTTCATAGAATTAATTCTAAACAACAGAGTAGTTCAAACGGTTTTGAAAACAAACTTCCTGTTGAGGAGAAAAAATAAATTTAATGTTTTGAAATCGATTCTTTTTCTCCCACCTCCCACCCGGTCTTAATAAGAAGTTAAGAACACGACACATGGCTCTGATCAATCTAAAGCTAACTATATGATTTCCCGATCGACTAGGCATGCTTAGTGCTGTCCAAAAATCCGTGGTCCATGGGCCGGCCCAAAACACGTAAAAAAAGCCTGGCCCGGCATATAATAATTTTATGCCGAGCCGGCCCGACACGAGACAACGGGCCGTGCTTGGGCTGATGGGGCAGCCCGACGAGTGGCACGGGCACAGCCCCGATTAACCAGCGACCCAATAAAAGCCTTACACGACATAAGGTTTATAATAGCAGGCCAAATCTTCATCAGACCGGCCTAGCCGCCCATAGGCCATAGCTGACTTACCTGTTGACCTAGGTCACTCCAAGTGTGAGTCACTCACACACGTCTTCTCCTCTGGTTCTCGCCTGCTCGCGCCGTCGTGTCACCCGCTTCCGCCACTACGTCGCCCGCTCGCGCCACCGCGTCTCCCGCTTTTGCCGTCCGCCCGCTTCCGCCGCTGCGCCACCTGCTCGTGTTGCCCACCCGCTCCCACCATCGCGACGCCCACTCCGGCCACCGCAATGCCCGCTCCGACCGTCGTGACGCCCGCCTGCTCCGCCCTTGTGCCCTGACTATACCTGGCCAACGGGCCGTGCCGGGCCGGCCTGACATGAGCCTGTCACGGGCCGGGCCGTAGGCTTAACGGGCCAGCACGACCCGTCTGCTTAATAGGCCATGCCGTGCCGGCCCGACGGGCATGTGACCAAGCCCAAGCACGGCACGGCTCATCTTACACGGGCCGGGCTGTAGGCTTAACGGGCCGTGCTGTGCCGACCCGACGGGCCTGTGACCAAGGCCAAGCACGGCACGGCTTGTCTTATACGGGCCGGCCCATCGGCCCAATGGGCTATTTGGGCCGAGCTAGCCCGAAGCCCGATTAGTTTTTATATGCGTGATTTTTTCTCCAAAATTTAAATATTTATATATAATAATATTTTCTATCAATAAATTTGAACTAAAAAAATTGATTTTTAATATAAATATTAAAATATTAATCATTTTATTTGACGGGCCATGCCATACGGGTTAAACGGGTAACACTAAATGGGTCGTGCTCGGGACAGCCCGATGGGCCTGTGGCTAGGCCCAGACACGGCCCGTCAAGCATCGTGCCAGGCCATGCTCGGGCTAGACCAAAATAGACGGGCCTCGTATCAGCCATTTAACCCGACCCACTTGACCAGGTATAGCCGTGACCGTGCAGGCGGTCCAGTTAGACAGCACTAGGCGTGCTTGACCTGACACAAACGGTCTATCGGGCCAACAGGCCGATCCTATCCATTTTAAACTGGTACACGACCCGTTAGCCAGACGGCTCGTGCCAGCCCGCAATGGGTTTGGCCTATGACAGGCTAGTGCTGTGCCGACCTGGCCCGTTGGCCCAGTATACAAACACCTGCCATCTCTAGTTTTACATCCATACAAACAATATGTTGACTCAAAGCTTGGTCTTTTAAGTGTGTGTTAGTTTAACTGTTTCCTTTGCAAATAATAAGAATATATTTTTATATAGTACAATACTTTCGTGTGAAAACTTTCTCAAACGTGATACAACACGTGAATCTAATTTGACACCATTCATGGTGCTCTTATACACCACTAATTATTGTTTTGTATATCACCTCTGTACGTATCTAGCTATCGTTTGCAACAGATAGAATAATAACCATTGCTGCATTTATAACAGCCATTTTAACTATAACTTGGCGCTGATGACTAGACCAATTAGCAATTAGAAGCAAACCATGTGTGATTTCTATCAGTTGATTAGAGCCCACTGGTGAAAGGCACGCCGGTCTGTGGCAGCCAAAAGTCCCCGAGCACCATGTTGCCGACGGTGAAATTCCCGGCCTCCGCGGCGCTGTCGAGCACGTGGAACCCCGGCCAGCTCACCCTTGCGGTCGTGTTTGCCCCCGGGCCGGTGTTGTTGTACTCGGCGTAGAAGAGCGTGCTGAGCGCGAAGTCCCCGTCCCACGGCATCCATCCCGCGGGGCTGACGAGCGCGTCCATCTCCGACTGCATGATCACCGTGCGGGAGTAGAGCTTCCACGGCCGGCCGAGGTAGGTTGTCACGGGGAAAGCCGTGTTGTTTGCGAGGTCGGGCGCGGCGGCGATGGTGCAGCCCTGGATGGTGGTGCCCGTGTTCTGGTTCGGGTCCGTGCGGCCCTGCGCGGTGACCGTGTTGCTCTGCCCGGCCATGGGGAGCCGCGAGTAGAGCGTGCAGTCCTGGAACACGACGGCCGCGTTGCCGAACACGTAGTCGACGGTGCCGTAGATGTCGCAGGCGCGGTAGAACTGGCGGAGGGAGTGCGTGTACAGCGTGTCCTGGTACGCCTCGAAGCTGCACTGGTAGAAGGTTGATAGGTCAGCGCCGGAACGGAGCGCCACCGCCTGGTGCTTCGCCGGGCCGGCCGTGTTCCGGAACGTCATGTTCACCGCCACGAATCCTGTCCCAAGAACGGCTGCATGCAAGGGGGGAATGCAAGTTAGGTATTGATTTGGTGACATTATGAGACCGAATAATGGCATATGGCCAACATTTGCAGTCACAAATCCGAAGAGAGAAAGCGAGAATACTCTACTACTGGGTTCCAGTGCTTTCATACGCAGACACCACGAACGATTCATTTAATACCAGTCTATGTATTTTGTTAATGAAAGTATCTTGGCCTGTCATGTCATGTCAGTTATCATGCCAATGATTTCCGGAGCAGTAAGGTAAATTTCAACTCATTTCGGAATAATCAACTCATGTTGACTTTGAAAACGCTTAATTCCTGCCAGTTAGTTAATTCTATATATAAGATGACGGAGCAGAAATGAACCCGCCGGTGCCAAACTAAATTTCCGAGCAAAAGCAACAGCGTACCATGATGACGTACGCATGCGGCTAAAATGGAGAACTCAACGAAGAAGGTGGCTGATGAGAAAATCAACTGCGTATACGACGAATGGTTATGGCTAAAATAGAGAGAGAACTCACCGAAGGTGGCCGAGTTAAAAGTCGTCCATCCGTCGACGACGCTCCGGTTGCCGGTGATCACGGTCTGCCCGATGCCGTCTCCGACCATCATGACGTACCTCTTGTTCTTGGGCACCACCACGTTCTCCTCGTACACGCCCGCGGCCACGCGTATCACGAAGTAGCCGGTGCTCCCGTCCAGCTTGTTCGGCGCCGCGTCCACCGCGTCGCCGACGGTCGTGTAGTTCCCGGCGCCGCTCTGGTCCACCGTCACCGACCCGACCACTGGCACCGTCGCGGCCGCCCCCTCCAGCGCCATCCTGCGCACCATCTCGTCGTCGGTGGCGTCGAACAGCCCCCTCCTCCCGTGCCCATGGCGCGGCGGCTTCTTCTCTCCCTTGAGCTTCTTGGTGCCGCCGCCGCCGGGTTTGGACGACGGAGGAACCCAGGCTCTGGTGAAGAGCGAGAGGGAGACGCTGTAGAGCTTGGTGCTGTTGACCATGGGCACGGCGAGGCCGTTGCGCACGGACCAGGCCGAGGCAGCGGCTTGCAGCCCATCGGCGCAGGTCTGCTGGTTGGTCAGGATCGCTGACAGCAGCGTCTGCACGTCCTCGGCCTGAGGGTCCAGAAGCGCCTTGTTGCTCGACGTGTTCAGGGTGGCGCCCGCGGCGGAGAGGAAGTCGATGTTGAGCCCCGAGAGGAGCTGGCAGTCCTGCAGCGCGCCGATGGCCTCCGCGGAGAGGCCGCTGCGGCGGGCGAGGTAGCGGTTGACGAGGCCCAGGAACTTGTTGGCGTTGGCCAGGGACTTGGCCACGGAGAACCGGCCGTACGTCTAGAGGTTGTTGGTACCGTTCGCCGGGAGCACGGTGCGGCAGAAGGTGGGGTCGGTTGTCTCGTTACACGCCGTCGATGGTGGTACCGGCGTTGTGGGAGCTGGGTCGGAGCGGGCAATAGTGACGAACAAGGAGAGTACCAGGATGGCAGACAGAGCGGTGGTCGTGGTGGTGTGGAAGATCGCCATGTTTGGTTAGTGGCAACCTAGCTTGCTAATAAATGAGTGTGTTAAGGTACTTGTGCTTGAAGATGGAGCCATGGATCGCGGCATGCTTTTATAGGGTGGATGGGAGGGCTTCATGGTAATTTTGAGAAGTTGGTGGCAGGTCAACACATGGTTTGACTTGAGAGGTCCATGTGGCTTGTTCATAGGAACGCATATGCGCGATGATGGTGACCGAGGAAAACCAGCCGAACGTCAAACATTCGAGCTGGCGGATGGGTTGCATGGGGAAGGCGACATTTGTTTGTGACTTTGAGTTGGGTTGGCTGGGTTCAAATAGTTGCTCTACTTTTAGGGATTACTGCGTACCAAAATCATACATATAACTGTTTGTAAACACGCAATTGCATGGTTACTTCCGGTATGTATAGTATTAGTTCGGTCAGTAGCCATTTCTGTTGCTCAAGTTTCCGCATTCTCAAAAGGTTAATTTCTTCTCAACAGAGAATGGGCAAATAAATTTGCTTTTCAGATTATCTCGTCCATTGGATGAGAGTTGATGCGCCACACAAGATTGACAAAAGCATGCAATGTCATCATCTATTTTACTTCCACCTCTCTCAAAACAATTCCAATTAATGTTCATTCATTGCACGTACAGGAAAAAGACGTCATATATAGACAAGGGTCAGAAGTATATTTGATCTTCCATGGATAGAGCCATTAGGCTGTGGCCTACGTCAAAAACCACTCAAAACACATTTGGTAGCTTCTTAATTCTCGTGATGCGCCATGGCGGCGCCACCGTTCGTCGGAGCGCCACAAGGTCTATCGAGCGTACTGCGGGCAGCGGATGTGACAGCCACGAGATCAACCAAATAAAAACGAAGTTTCGATTCTGTGGTGCCCCGTGTTTCATACAGTTAGGCAACCACTGGCTAAGCAGTGGTTGATGCCTAATGGATTTAGTAGCACGTAGACGATTGACGTGATTATATTAATTCTTGTGTCCTATCGGTGTCTTGTTAATTAAGGATACTTGCTAGGTATGTGATGCCGCTATTTGATAACTTACGTTATTTAATTTGTTTCCAGATATACAGTTGCGTTAGTAAGTAGTTTAAGTTATTCATAGATTTTGATGTGTATACGCGCGCCTTACAATTTTTTTATGTTGTACACCATAGTGGAAGGAGAGGTTAGCTTATTTTTTATATGAAAGTTTGGCAACAAACAATTTTTGTAGATCAAGCCATATTAATGTCCTGTTTGGTATGGCTCATGTTTATATAAAAAACAACTTTGACTCTGGATTATCTTATCTGGCTTATCGAGTCAAAGCATTTGACGAAGCAGCTTATCCAAATAGTTTATATGAAGGATGAGCTACAAAAAAAAAAAAAAATTGGTACAACACAAATCTAAAAACTGTCTCATATATAGCTGCTTATGGTCATAAGGTGATTTGGCTTCAACCTATTTAGCAGACTTTATGCCATAAGTTGTTCTATAAGTTGTATCAAACAAACCCTAACAAAAACGTGTTGGTTGGCAGCTATAACAATATTGTTTTCAAATGCATAACACATAAAAAATGTAAGGTGGCCCTTTGGCGTGTTAGTAGCATTATTTTCGGAGGCCTACCTCTTAGCGACCATGCATAGTGCGCAAGAGTAAAGACGTTAATCCGTTCATAGATCCTACTGGAAGCTAGTTGACTATGTTTTAATAAACTAAGTTGATGTCCAGTCATCAGTGAATCGTGTCGTCTTTTTTAGAAATCTGAATTTGGAGAACCTATTAGAATTGTGCATTTTCTACGCAACATGTTGATGCCAACACATGAATGCTGAAGTTATCCTTACTACGAGAGTTTCAGTACAGAGACAGCCGGTTTGAAAATAAATATTGAATTAGGTATAAAAATGGCAGTCAAAATTTTGAGAATGTTTTCATGACCAATAATTTGATATTGTTGTGTATATGAATTTAACTGAAAACATCCTCATATTAAACTTTTTGTTAATTTACGATCAAAATTTGATTTGTTAAATTTTTATACTATAAACCTAAAATGCCATTATTAAAAATTTATGCACTGCATCTGCATGCACGCAAGGTAAACTCATATTTTGTTCCTGAAAAAGTAAAGTCATGCGCTCCAATTTTCTTCCTTATAACGCGCATGTCTCACGCGGAGCCTGGGCTCATGGAAACATTCAACACTTGCAAAGAGATCCATTGGATCTACCTGTCACTCAACTTGCATGTCCATGGCAGAGCTCACGACGACAAATCTGCTCCGATCCAATATGCAAATAATAACCTAATCCACACACCACGTTTAGGGTCAGAAACAAGTGGAGAAACGAGCCAATGTTTGCACCCGATTTGGCATTCTAATTCTAATAAAGCCAGCCGGGGGCCTTTGACAGGCCGCTGCCCAACCAAACCAAACAGCGGTGCGACGTGCATGCTGCCGGACTGGGAGACCTGGCGATGGACGCGTCAAGTTTGGCAGATCAGTCAAATGGCGTCCTCGTCTCTGCGAGCTTGGAAGCATTGCAGACATGTTGAGCCATCGGTCGGGGTGGATGACTTGACCGGATGGAGAGGTAGAGCGCATGATTAATATATACTGGTCCTGATTTGCCTTTGAAAACAAGTCTGAATTCGAGCGCGAGTTAGTTATCAGCTGGAGGGCGGTCCTGTGCGTGGCACGCCGCCAGTTAAATTTGGTAATGACCCATGATGCTGCTGCAATCTGTCTAGGGCTCTAGCTCCTAGGAGGAGCTTAGCGCCTTAGCGTGTAGAGGATGATGCTTCTGAACCTACCAGCGTGGACTGACTGGAGGCATGGGCCGCAATGGCTCTCCAACGAGACGACGTCGTGGACAATATGGCCCTGAACGATGACGGAAGCCCAGTACCTCTTGCCTTGTTAGGCGTTTCTCGCTGTTCATCTCATGCCCAGTCCTCCAGCCCAGCAACCGAGCACCGACACCTCACGATTCCATCGAGGAACAGGCTGCAACAAGTTGTCCGCGGGCACCGTCCCGTACTCTGCCACTCTGGTTTGCAGTGGTCGCCCTGCCGCCTGGCGGTCACTTCGGTGGGGTGCGTCGGCACATGCTCCTCCAACCGGAGCTGGTTCTTCATTACCGCCGTCGAGCCTTATCCTACAGACAGTGGTTCACTGGTATGGGGTGAGAAGAACCATGATGCTGTCTCGCAAAAGATGTACTCGGAGCATATTTTCAGAGTCATCTGAGTGCGTGCTCTCGGCTAGTTTGGTTTGGACTTTGTGTGCCTGCAGTGGAGAGCGCTGCCTGGCAGGGTATAAACCAGACAAGCCTGGAGACAATTAATAGAGAATCACCAGAGAGGATCATTATCTCGAATTAAGAAAGGAAAACAGTGTGCCCTTGTGCACCACCAGGAAAGATATAGCAAGACAAATCTTGCATATGCTAAACACTTTTTTTTTGGGTCTATGATTCCAAAATCTTTGTTTGTACAACACTAGGCGTCCTACATACAAGGATCTGTGCCCGACGCATGGGCCGCCGTATGCCCTTTAACGATGGAGATCGAACGGTAGAAATATTATAGGCTTATGCGGCTCGGTTGGAAACATGGATACTGTTGGATAAATTAGCATTTTTAGTTTTATATTAATTTAGAAATAAATCATAAGTATGATTAATAAATTATATAATGAATTAGACAAGTCTACGCAAGATCTAGATAGGTCTATAAAGTCAGACAAAAATACAACATCTACCATACTAATAATATTCATCATAGACAAACAGTCTACAAAAGTTAGTATGCAAGACATGGTTTGAGATGAGAGTATGTACGTTTCCTTCTAGACTGGGTAGAGAAGGCGACGACATGCAACACCGTCACGTTGTTGGCGACGACGGCTGAGACCGACTTGACGACGAGGAAGACGAGCCGTGGTGATGAGCTTGACGAAGACAAGGAAGCGATAGAGCAGTCGCGTAGAGCGCTTCCCAAAAATCTTATTCGTCCTCTCCTGGTGCAGGATCACAGAGGACGACGGTTCCGGAGACCTGCTCTTTCGTTCGCCGGTGCACGCCGATAATCGGGATGGAGAAGACTTGGCGGTGTAACAGTAGCGAGAGGCAAAACCCTAGACGGTTGCGTTATATGATTTGCGGCAGTACCCGTACGTATTTATAGGGAGGAACCGCTAGGGTCGGACGTCCCGCAACTGAATCGGTTACCATATTAATACGTCGGTTTCTATAATTAAATATATAAAATACGCAGCAAAAAGAAAGTGCAAAAGGAAGCCGCGCCACCGCAAGGCAAGGAACCAAATTTCGGCGGACCATTCATGTAGGTGATGCGCGACCGCGCCCATCGCCCACGCCCCACCCCGGTGAGGCGAGGCGAGCGAGTGCGCACGTGTGTTCTTCCTTCCTCCCACGCACACACTTGCAAGAGATGGTAGAGCAAACAACTTTATAAGTTGGACTTCCTCCACCTCCACTAGCAATATGGGGCTAAACCTTTGCACTCCCACCACTCATGAATGGGCCTTTGAGATTTTTAGGAATTATTGTTATTATTAATGGGCCAAGCCTATATAATTACAACAATCCCCCACCAGATCTCAAAGTCCCAGCTAGACTTTGCCTTACTTCACTGTTGTTTAATATACCAGTGTTTTCAGTGGAGACTGTTAAGTTGAATTTCCACCTAGAACAATAAGCTACACTCATTCATAACTTGAACAATGGACTACGCCTTGAATTGCAAGTTTTGTACAAACAAGTTTCATTTACTGTCATAACTGATACTAGACCTCCAGTAGGCTTCTCCGCGGGTGGAGCATATAGGTCATACTCCCTTGGTCTTTCATGAGCTTAATAAAGATCACCTAAATCTCATAGATTGCGACCTTACAACAATCGGGCTCATATAGGAGTCTTCATTCAAGAATGTTTTGTAGGACATCATCTTCGCTATTTAAAGCCAACTGAATACATTAAGGCAACAACCAACCTGCCATACAGATATCGAGAGTAATGCATCGCTTCTCGAGTGGTTCTAAAAAGGTTACTCTCATGCTAACCAATAGCTTGTTCTTTCCAGGTCCTACTTCACGGGATCTCCGATCACATAGGTTGGGTTACCACTATGGAATAGCACATATGGGTCTCATATCTATCTCCTTCGATGCACTGTCTATCACATTTCGTGATAGCCCCTTGGTGAATTGATCTGCCAGGTTCTCACCAGTTGAAATATATTCTACTGATATGACTCTGGAGCTTCTCATTTTCCTGACAGACTTCAAACGTCTCTTAATATGTCTTGATGACTTCATATTGTCCTTAGAATTGTTCACTTTGGCTATCACGGTTTGATTGTCATAATTCATGAGGATTGCCGGCACATGTTTCTCGACAATAGGCAAGTCCATCAAGAGCTCACGTAGCCAATCGGCCTCAACTATAGTTGTATCTAGTGCGGTAAGCTCTGCTTCCATAGTAGACCTCGTTAAGATGGTCTGTTTGCATGATCTCCATGAAACAACAGCACCACCAAGAGTAAATGCATATCTACTCGTGGCATACAGATCATCAGCATCAGATATCCAATTAGAATCACTATAGCCCTTTAGTACTGCTGAATATCCAGAATAATGAATTCCATAATCCATAGTACCAACTAAATAGTGCATTACCCGCTCAAGCGCATGCCAATGATCATCTCCCGGACAAGAAGTAAACTGGCTTAGTTTGCTCACAGCAAATGAGATGTCAGGCCTAGTAGCACTAGCTAAATACATAAGTGATCCAATTATCTGAGAATATCTTAATTGGTCTATGCCAATTCTCTTATTCTTTTGAAGAATCAAGCTGGGATCATAAGGTGTTGGAGAAGACTTGCTATCCTTGTAACCAAAACGGTTCAAGAGCTTCTCAACATAATGAGATTGCGTAAGAGTAATCCCATTCTCTCCTTTGATTAGCTTGATGTTCAAGATAACATCAGCCTCACCCAGATCCTTCATATCAATGCTTTGGTACAGAAAAGTCTTGACCTCATTGATCACATCAAGATTTGTTCCAAAGATGAGTATGTCATCAACATGCACGCACAGTATAACTCCCTGACCCCCACCATGGCGGTAGTACATACATTTATCAGCCTCATTAATTGAAAAGACTGCTGCTAGAAGTGTTGAATCAAATTTCTCATGCCACTGCTTAGAAGCTTGTTTCAGACCATACAAAGACTTCAACAACTTACACACCTTGTCTTCTTGACCCTTTATTACAAATCCATCTGGCTGATCCATATAGATTTCCTCATCCAACTCTCCATTAAGGAAAGTTGTCTTAACATTCATCTGATGAACGATAAGACCATGTGAGGCAGCCAGAGCAAGTAATACATGAATAGTGGTCAATCTAGCAACAGGTGAATAAGTGTCAAAGAAGTCTTCGCCTTCTTTCTGAGTATAAACCTTAGCCACAAGCCGAGCCTTATACTTGTCAATAGTACCATCAGCCTCAAGCTTTTTCTTGAACACCCATTTATAACCCACAGGTTTACAACCATATGGTCTATCGACAACTTCCCAAGTTCTATTAGAAAGAATAGAGTCCATCTCACTATGGACAGCTTATTTCCAATCATCGGCATCAGGAGATGCATATGCCTCTGAAATAGTTCTAGGAGTGTCATCCACAAGATAAATAGTGAAATCATCACCAAAAGACTTTGCAGTCCTTTGTCTCTTGCTCCTCCTAGGAGCTTCACTATCAATCTCCTCATGGATTGGTTCAAGTGTTTGTTCAGCATGATCAGAAAATGCACTAGGTTCAGGAGTAGTTTCAGCAATTGTATCAGAAGATAATCTAGACATGCTATGTAAATCTTTCATAGAAAATATGTTCTCAAAGAAAGTAACATCACGAGACTCCATTATTGAATTAACATGAACATCAGGCACCTCTGATTTAACCACTAAAAATCTATAGGCAATGCTATGATGAGCATATCCAAGAAAAATACAATTCACAGTTTTAGGTCCCAACTTACGCTTCTTGTTAATTGGCATGTTAACTTTGGCCAAACAACCCCATGTGCGTAAGTAAGAGAGCGATGGCTTTCTACCAATCCGTTCCTCATATAGAGTATTCTTCTTATTCTTCATGGGAACTCTATTTAGGACATGACATAATGTCAATAAAGCCTCCCCCCACCATGCCTTAGATAATCTAGCCGTGTCTGACATAGAATTAACCAAGTCAGTCAAGGTGTGATTCTTTCTTTCGGCAACCCCGTTTGATTGGGACGAATAGGGAGGCATCCTCTCATGTACCAAACCATGTTCTGTACAGAATAAGTCAAACTCATTTGAGAAATACTCGCCACCATGATCGGACCTAATTCTTTTGATCTTTTTTTCTAGTTGAGTTTCAACTTCAGCCTTATAAATTTTAAAGTAGTTTAGAGCCTTATCTTTTGTTTTTAACAAATAAACATAGCAATATCTAGTCGCATCATCAATCAAAGTCATGAAATATCTTTTTCCACCCTCAGTCAATATACCATTCATTTCACAAGATCTGAATATATAAGTTCTAATGGTGCAAAGTGTCTCTCCTCTGCAGCCTTGTGAGGCTTTTGAGGTTGTTTAGATTGCACACAACTTGAGCACTTAGAACCTTTGACAATGGAAAAATTCGGAATTAAATTCAAGCTGGACAGTCAAGACATGAAACCAAAATTTAGATACCATAAGCGTGAATACCAAACACTAGCATCACTCTCATTAACACCATCACAAATATAGTTCACAGACTTATTGCAATAATCTGAAAAGGAAAAGTGGAACAAGCCTCCGCACTCATAGCCTTTACCAATAAATTGTCCACTCTTAGACACAATAACTTTATTCGACTCTAGCACTCCCTTAAAACCATCCCTACACAAAAGAGAGCCACTAACGAGATTCTTCTTGATAGAAGGGACATGTTGTACGTTCTTCAATTGGACAATCTTCCCCGAAGTGAACTTCAGCTCGACCGTGCCAACACCATGGACAGAAGCATGTGACCCATTCCCCATTAGGACGGAGGAATCCCGGGCGACCTGGTAAGAAGTAAACAAAGAGGCATCAACACAAACATGAACATTAGCACCAGTATCAAGCCACCAACAAGTAGATTAAAATACAGAAAAAACATATGGTAAATTACCATACCCACTATTTTCTCCAGCACTGGTCACCATGTTTGCAGACTTCTGCTGTAGAGGCTTCCTTGCTTTGTGTTCTGGACACTTCTTTGCCCAATGCTCATTAGAACCACAAACAAAGCATGCTCCCATCTCCTTATTCTTCTTCTTGAAGGTAGTGGTCTACTTAGGCTTATTGTTCTTGCCCTTGACCTTACCACCACTGCCATGAGACTATTGTGGTTGATGCACTATATTGGCAATAGTGTTTCTCTCATTGACTTTAGAACGTCCATCCTTCTCACAAGCTTTCTCCTCAACATCAAGAGACGCGATCAAATCTGAGATAGATATGTTCGTCTTCTTGTGTTTAAGAGTAGTGGCGAAATCCCTCCAAGTTGGAGGCAATTTGACAATAATGCCCCCAGCCACAAGCTTCTTAGGTACAACGATCTTAAGCAACTCGAGTTCCTTCACTATGCACTATATCTCATGATTCTGCGTGACGATAGATTTGTCATCTACCATCTTAAAATCATGGTACTGCTCAATGACATATAATTCAGTGCCAACATCTGAACCATCAAAGTCAGCGATCAGAGCGTCCCACATATCCTTAACGACTGTATGATGGATGTAGACGTCCTGAAGACGATCTACCAAAACTCCAATAACAGAACCCAAGAATATTGTGTTGGCTTCACTGTAGGCCTTTTCCTGATCTGCAGTGAGATCGCCTTCAGCTTTGCCAGTGGACACCCAGAACACATTCATGATAGTGCATCAAGAATATTGTGTTGGCTTCACCGTAGGACTTTCACTTGCCATCTTTTGAAGTGCACGCTAGTAAATTTCTCTAGCCTCAGTGCATCAACAAATCCAGCCATAAAACTAAAGTGCCTACAATAAGGTTTTTGGATTATTGGATAAATTAGCACTTTTAGTTTTATATTAATCCAGATATAAATCATAAGTATGATTAATAGATTACATAATTAACTAGGCAAGTCTATGCAAGATCTAGATAGGTCTATAAAGCCAGATAAAAATACAACATCTACTATACTAGCAACATCCGTCATAGGCAAACAGGCTACGAAAGCTAGTATGGAAGACATGGTTTAAGATGAGAGTACGTACATTTCCTTCTGGACTGGGTAGAGAAGGCGGCGACGACGTGCAGCACCGTCACATTATTGGCGACAACGGTTAAGATCGACTTGATGATGAGGAAGACGAGCCATGGCAACAAGCTTGACGAAGACGAGAAAGCGATCGAGCAGTCGCGCAGAGCGCTTCCCAAAAATCTTATTCGCCCTCTCCTGGTGCAGGATCACAGAGGATGATGGTTCCGGAGACCTGTTCTCCCGTTCGTCGGTGCATACTGACAATTGGGATGGAGAAGACTTGGCGGCGCAATAGTAGCGAGAGGCAAAATCCTAGGCGGTTGCGTTATATGATTTACAGCAGTACCCGTACGTATTTATAGGGAGGAACCACTAGGGTTGGGCGTCCCGCAATCGAGTCAGTTACCATATTAATATGTTAGTTTTCATAATTAAATATATGGAATACGCAGCAAAAAGAAAGTGCAAAAGGAAGCCGCGCCCCCACAAGGTAAGGGACCGAATTTCAGCGGACCATTCACGCAGGTGATGCACGACCGCGCCTATCGCCCACGCCCCGCCCCGCCCCGCCCGGCCTGGTGAGGCGAGGCGAGCGAGCGTGCACGTGTGTTCTTCCTTCCTCCCATCCACACACTTGCAAGAGATGCTAGAGCAAACAACCTTATAAGTTGGACTCCCGCCACCTCCACTTGTAATGTGAGACTAAACTTTTGCACTCCCACCACTCATGAATGGGCCTTTGAGATTTTCAGGAATTATTGTTATTATTAATGGGCCAAGCCCATATAATTCCAACAGATACTGGGTGTCGTCTAGAGGGGTAAATCTGGTGAGCAAAGCACCGAGCGATGAACCAAACGATTGCAATGTCGGCCGCGGAGGCAAGAATGAAGCTGAGGCGATAAAAATCCACTACTCCGCAACCACCTCCATAAATGTGTGAGTGGAGTCAAGGGAGAGAGCCATCGAACTGGTGCTCAACACATGGTCGCCAAACATCGCCTGCTTTTTGATTGAGGTCCGAGAAAATCCAGCCTGTGCACCCTTCAATGATGGAAATTGAAAGGTGGAAATCTTTTATGCTTACACGGCTCAGTTGAAAATAAGGATACTGGGTGTCATCTAGAGGAGTAAATCTGGCAAGTAGAGTATCTAGTGATGAACTAAGCAATTGCAATGCCGACTGCAGGGAATGAAGCCGAGGTAGTAAAAATCCACCACACCCAACCACCATCGTAAATGCACCGGGGGAGGTGTGGGTGAGCGCTGACCGTGCTTGATGCATGGTCCGCTGTATGCCGCCTGCTTTTTCACCGAGGAAACGAGAAAACCTAGCCCGTGCGCCCTTCGATGATGGAGATGGACCGATGGAAATTTTTTATGTTTACGTGGGCTTGGTTGGGAGTGCAGGTACCAGGCGCCATCTAGAGGGGTAAATAATTCTGGGAGGGGCAGGTTACATGAAAGTGAATCATTTATTCAAATGGGCCATCCACAAAGTTGGTGGTGGGGAGCAACAAAGTTCTGAAAAGACATGTGGCTTGGGGATGATGTTCTTTTGAGAGTCAGCTACCACGACCTATATGCAATTAGCAGTGACCCAGAGGTAGGGTTTAAATAACCGAATTAACCAGCCGACTCGAGTCAGTGGAAAATCGACCGCTTAACTGGGTTAATCGGCCGATTAACCATTTGTTCGTCAACTATAAAGAATTTGTTATGAAATGAATGAGCAAACCAGCAGAACCAAGAAATGGGAGGATGGGGTTTAAGTTGAATTATTTAACCTTGCCCTCCTAGCGAGACAAGCGTGGAGATTGGCGGCTAACCGGCCGGCCAAGGTAACGGTCCGGACTAGTTATGCAGTTAACCGGGATAATCGACTGGTTAACCATAGTTATTTAAACCCTGCCCAGAGGTACATGTGACCGACTCATCGAACTGATGGAGGATGGTGTGGTTCATACAGTTGCCGAAGAGCATTCTCACAAGAACTCCATGCCATAAGGGAAAATATTGGGTGCAAACCTGATTTTCAGTGGAAACGTGCAAACCGAAGCGTATGTCGTCGGATCTCGAAGATGCGGTCTGGATGGAATGGTAACATTTTGTTTATAACCCCTTGCAGCGACTCAGAACATATTCCTGGTGGTGGTGGGGGTTCATTGCAAATTTCATGGGGATTCAGCTACTATATCCATATCGTACCTTCAAGATCCGACATACACTCCAGTTTGCACGTTTTCACTGAAAATCGGGTTTGCACCCAATATTTTTCCATGTTATAAAACGCAAGTCTGTAAGTATATACTCTACCTTCTTTTATGTTTTGGATTTTTTTTATATGTGCAACATGGATGATGCTTGATGTGTAAAGAGGATTATAACATGGATAGTCACCACAGTTTCATGTTAAGTATATATAGGAACCGGTTACAAGAGATTGCGTTACAATTAGAGATAGAGTTAGATATAAACTATAGTTCAAACTATACTAGCTTAGAGATAAAGCACGTATCTCCTAAGAGATAGAACCGTGGTGTCAATTCTCTCCAACATCCTCCCTCAATCTTAACCTATCAAGATTAAGATTGCGCACAAAGAACTGCATCTTGCGAACTAACAATGGCTTAGTAAAACCATCAGCTAAGTCATCCTCTGAAGCGATGAACCGAATATCCAGCTTCTTGCTAGCCACTCTTTCTCTTACAAAATGGTAATCCACTTCAACATGTTTCATTCTCGCATGAAAAACTGGATTGGCTATCAAATGCTATTCTCGGTTGAGGAATCCCTAGCTCACAAAGTACTACTTGAATCCAGATAACCTCTACAGTAGCATCTGCCAAAGCTTTATATTCAACCTCCGTACTAGAGCGTAAAACTGTCCTTTGTTTACGTGCACTCCATGACACTAGATTAGATCCAAAAAATATTGCAAAACCACCTGTGGATTTTCTATCATCCACACTTCCAGCCCAGTCTGCATCAGAGAAAGCACTAACTAATGTGGACTTATTCCTGACAAACTTCAAGCCTAATTGAGACGTACCCTTTAAATATCGTAGGATTCTCTTTACCGCACTCCAGTGAAGAGTTGTTGGTGCATGAAAAAACTGACAAACTTTGTTAACTGAATAGGATATATCAGGCTGAGTTAGCGTTAAGTATTGTAGTGCCCCAACAATACTACGATACCGTGTACTATCATCAGACCCAAGTGGAGTGCCTCCTTCTAATGATAATTTAGCAATAGTAGACAATGGTGTGGTAATTGGCTTACACTTATGAAGATTCGCCCTCTTCAACAAATCTGTTGTGTATTTCTCTTGTGTCAAAAGTAAACCACCATTAGATAACTTATTCACTTCAATTCCTAAAAAATAGTACAAGTCACCAAGATCCTTGAGTGTAAATTCCTCCCTGAGATCTTGCAAAAGAGAAGAAACAGAAGTAGAACATGAACTTGCAACTATAATATCATCCACGTAGACCAATAAAAACATTGACACGCCCTTGCTATGATAAATAAAAAGAGAAGTATCAGCTTTAGATGCTTTGAACCCCAACTGTTGAAGCTTCATGCTCAACCTAGAGTACCAAGCTCTAGGTGCCTGTTTTAATCCATACAAGGCTTTGTCTAGCTTGCAGACTGCATTGGGATATTTTGAATCTTCATAACCATGCGGTTGTCGCATGAATACATCTTCTTCCAAAAAACCATGCAAGAAAGCATTTTGTACATTCAATTGTTGGAGACACCAATTATGTGACACAGCATGTGACAACACCAATCAGATTGTAGCTGGTTTAATAACAGGACTAAAAGTATCCGCATAATCAATGCCATACCTTTATTTGAAACCTTTTGTCACCAACCTTGCTTTATATCTTTCCACTGAACCATCTTGTTTCCTCTTGATCTTATAGACCCACTTACAGTCAATGACATTGTTAGTCTCTTTCGGAGAAACTAAATGCCATGTTCTATTTCGCATTAGTGCCTGATATTCCTCATCCATAGCCCGTCGCCAGTGCTTATGCTCCAAAGCTTCATGCAAATATTCTGGTTCCCTGTGGACATCAGACATGCATAACGAATAGTCCCATTAGTATAAGTTTTTGGCTTCTGAATATTATTCTGTGATCTAGTGACGGGGCGAGGGGCAACAACATCAGCAACACTGGACACAACTGTCTGCGTTGGAACCTGCGTTGGCACAGGGACTACAGAAGATTCTGCTGCTGGACTCGACATCGTGTTATGTACTGATCTGTACTCTGAAGAGGATGCAGGTAAACTTGTCGTAGGCAATTGCTCAGATGAATCCCCCTCGTGCTCCACACGCTGATCATCTATGGCCATCGAATCAGCATGAGGAGAAGCATCTCCTCTACCTACCAACATATTTTCTTCAACCACTTCATTAGTAGAGTTAGCACCATTATTCATATCAGCCAATTATACATTAGTACTTCTGCATGGATTTAACAAAGTAGGATGAAGGAGAAGAATCTCAGAGCGTAGTAAAGCCCCAGCATTGTCATGGAGTTCAATGAAGGGAAAAACAGATTCATCAAAAACAACATCCCTAGAGATGTAAACACGCCCAAATTTTGAATCTAAACATTTATACCCTTTGTGCTGATCACTATAACCAAGGAATACACATCTCATAGATCAAAACGAGAGCTTATGAGTATTATACGGTCTCAAGTTGGGCCAACATGCACAATCAAAGACACGAAGTAAAGAATAATCAGGTTTCTTATTAAACAGACGTTCCATGGGTGTTTGCATATCAATAACGCGAGATCGCGAGATGGAAGGCGATTGATCAAGAAAACAGCAGTTAAGTAAGCCTCATCCCAGGATTTCAGCGGCATAGATGCATGAGATAGGAGAGAGAGCCCTACCTCAACAATATGTCTATGCTTACGTTCAGCTGATCTATTTTGTTGATGAGTATGAGGACAAGAAACTAGATGGGAGATTCCAATACGAGTGAAAAAAGAGTTCAATTTTTGGTATTCTCCCCCCCCCCCCCCCCCCCACCCAGTCAGTTTGCATGGCAATTATCTTTCTATTCAGTAATCGCTCAACATGTTGTTGGAAAATACGAAACTTCTCAAAAATTTCAGACTTATGCTTAAGAAGATAAATCCAAGTAAACTTAGAATAATCATCAATGAAGCTGACATAATAATTCTTCTTTCCAACAGAATTAGGGGCTGGACCCCAGACATCCGAGAAAATAAGTTCTAAGGGAGCTTCTGACACGCTAGATGACTTGGGAAACGGGATTTGATGACTCTTAGTTTGTTGACAAGCATTACAAACTTCACTACTTGACTCTTTAGAAAAACTCAAATTATTGCTAGGTAGAACCTTCTGAACTATGGCATGTGAGGGATGCCCTAATCTACCATGCCATCGTGAAGTAGATGGCTTGGTGACACTGAGAACACATCTTGATGATGACTGCTCCAAGGAAGGAAGAGGGTAGAGTCCTCTTCTACATGGGCCGTGTAGGATGACTCTCTTCGTTACACGATCCTTAATTTCAAAAGAGAAAGGATGAAATTCAACTGACACATTATTATCACTTGTAAGACGATGTATGGAAAATAAATTCTTTGCAGTGCTTGGAACATGCAAGATCTGATTAAGATAAATAGTACGTGAGGGAGTACGTATTGTAGAATTACCGATATGAGTAATGTGCATACCTGACCCATTTGCAGCTTGAACTTGATCCTGCCCGTGATACTTCTCCCTCGTAGTTGACATGATCTGTAGCTGTGGAGTCAGCATACCATGCTGTATCGACGCCATATGAAGGCGACATAGTAGCTGTTTGCAGATCTCTCCTCCTGAATTTTGCGGTCAAAACGATACCGGCACCTAAGGGCAACATGCCCATCTTTGCCGCAGATCTGACACTGCTTGTTTGAGGGTGGTCTCGGATCACCACGACCTCCACCGCCGCGACCAAAACCCCCTATGTTGTTGCCATCAGTGCGGCCACCACGATAATTGCCGCGGCTGTTGTTCTGTCTTCCACGATTGTAGTTGGGGCGCCCTCCTCGTGACGCCGTGTTAATAGATGGTTGATGATGCCCGTTCTGTAGCTCGAGTCTTGATTCCGCAGCCAGGAATTGTGCATAGACATCACTGATCGAGATTGGATCTGTCTTTGAGCTGATGTTCTCAATGAACGAGATGTAGTCATAATCAAGCCCACCTAGAAGATAGGCGATGAAATCTTCATCTTCAGTCAGCTTCCCAGCAGCCGACATCTCATCTGCGTAGCCCTTCATCTTGCTGAAGTAGGCTGTCGCTGTCATATCTCCTTTACGCGTGCTCCACAGCCGAGCACGGAGTTGCAGCGTCCTAGCTCTTGACTGCGAAGCGAACATGGAGTTAATCGCCTTCCAAGTCTCCGTCGCAGTGGTACACATGGCCACCTGACCAAGCACCTCTCGCGAGAGAGATGCGTTCAAGAAACCCAGGACCTGTTGATCTTGTGCAACCCATGCCCAGTACGCGGGATTCTCCACAGTTTCTATTTCCTTCTCCTTCATTGAGGAGATGATTTTTGCCGGCTCCTTGCTTGTGCCATCAAGATAGCCGAAGAGTTGTGCCCCTTTGATCACAGGCACAACCTGAGCTTTCCAGAGAAGGAAGTTATCCCTGGTTAGGTTCTCCGAGATCGTCTGACCAAGGCACGATGATGATGATGAGCTAGACATGGTAAAGACGTGATCTAGGAGACTTATGCTCTGATTACCATGTAAAGAGAATTATAACGTGGATAGTCACCACGGTTTCATGTTAAGTATATATAGGAACCGGTTACAAGAGATTGAGTTACAATTACAGATAGAGTTAGAGATAAACTACAGTTCAAACAATACTAGCTTAGAGATAAAGCACGTATCTCCTAAGAGATAGAACCGTGGTGTCAATTCTCTCCAACATGATGCATAAGTACGCTTACTTTATCTATCTCTTTTTGAGAAAGCAAATACAAATTCGTGCAAAACATAGAGTCGACCCTACAACAGAGAGTACTCGTGATCCTCGAGTCCTTAAAAATGATTGTGTTGCGATCTATAGCGACGACAAATACAACAGGCCGACAGCGCGATTTGAACCTGCTCAGACGCGGCACCTGCTCGACCTTGGATTGGATGGACCTCTTCTTTTTCAGTAACTTTATTTTTCATCCATCGTCCTTTTTCATCTGCAACAACCGCCAGGTTATGTATGATTGCAGAAACAAAGAAGCACGCGCGAGGTTGGCAAACCAAAAGCTATAGAAATAATGGTACCCATTGATCGGTCAATGTCAATTACTAGTTTATTTACTGCTCCCGTACATGAGAACTTTTGTTGTGCACTGTCAGCTTGTACAAGTGCAACTACACTTAGGCGGTAGGTCTGCTGGGCTGCCTTGAAAATCGCTGCTGAAAGCTCACTCACTCCATCGCCAATAACCATGGAGCTCCTCTTCTTCTACGCGACATGCCTCATCCTGGCCGTCTCCTCCGTGCACCTCCTCGGCCTCTTCGCCGACCGACGCCGCAACCTTCCCCCGGGCCCTCTGCCTCTCCCGGTCGTCGGCAACCTCCTCTCCATGGGCGCCCAACCGCACCGCTCCCTCGCGCGCCTCGCGGCCCGCCACGGCCCGGTCATGACCCTCCGCCTGGGCACGGTCACCACGGTCGTGGCCTCCTCGGCCGACGCCGCACGCGACGTGCTGCAGCGGCACGATGCGGCATTCTCGGGCCGGTTCCTCTTCGACGGCACCCACGCGTTCGCGCACTATGCGCACTCCATGGTCTGGCTCCCGGCCACCAGCCCGCGGTGGCGCGCGCTCCGCAAGGTCTGCTCCGGCGAGCTCTTCGCGCCGCACCGGCTCGACGTGAACGGGTCGCTCCGGCAGGAGAAGGTGCAGGAGCTGGTCTCCCACGTGGAGCGGCTGGCAAGCGAGGGCACGCCAGTCCGGGTCGGCCGCCTGGCGTTCACGGCCGCGCTGAACCTGCTGTCCTCCACCATTTTCTCCACTGATCTTGCCGACCTCGACGACACACGCGTCGAGCCTGGGGAATTCAAGGCCGTGCTCGCGGAGCTCAACTACACCGTGGGTTTGCCCAACGTGTCGGACTTCTTTCCGGAAGTGGCGTGGCTTGATCCCCAAGGGCTGAGGCGGCGCATCGAGGGCTTGTTTCGGCAGCTGCACGCCATGATCAACGACCAGATCGAGCGACGCATAAAGGAGCGCGCCGTGGCCGGGGAGTCGTCCACCCAGAAGAACTTCCTGGACGTGCTGCTCGACTACCGCAACGTTGATGATGGCAGGGGCTTCCAGCGCCAGACGATCCTCTCGCTGCTCTCGGTATCCATCTTTTTTACTTTTTTTTATTTACTATTTCTCAGCTGCAGTGCAGTTGCAACTCACATCTAGATCCAGCCAGTAGCCACCGACACGAAGATATGCATTTGATTTTTTTTCTTTCTTCATACGTATACAGGACTTGTTCAGTGCCGGGACGGATACAAGTTCAGCGACGGTAGAATGGGCGATAGCCGAACTGCTCCTGAACCCCTCATCCATGGCAAGAGCTCGCGACGAGCTCCACCAAGTGATGGGATCCAAACCGGTGATCGAGGAGTCGGACATTGGCCAGCTCAAATACCTCCAAGCCATCGTGAAGGAGACTTTCCGGCTCCACCCTCCGGCGCCGTTCCTGCTGCCGCACCTCGCCGACACGACGTTGCAGGTCCGGGGCTATACGGTGCCCAAGGGCGCACGCCTTCTAGTCAACGTGTGGGCCATCGGGCACGATGCTAATGTGTGGCCGGAGCCGGAAAAGTTCATGCCGGAGAGGTTCTTGGAGAAGGAAGTGGACTTCCGGGGCCGGGACTTCGTGCTCATCCCGTTCGGGTCCGGGAGGAGGATGTGCCCGGGGGCGCCGCTGGCCGTTCGCATGGTTCAGCTCATGCTCGCCTCCTTGCTGCACCGTTTTCACTGGAGGCTTCTAACGGACGTGGAGAAGAACGGGCTCGACATGACTGAAAGGCTTGGGCTCAACTTGTCCATGGCTACGCCACTGCAGGCTATAGCAACACCAGTTTAAAGCGTCACACATATTGTGCACTCACGGCTTATGGTGGCAAACACTATCTATCTTCATCCTTAAAATAATAGGTCAAGTGGTCACAGTGTTGTTACAACCACCGCGCGCACTACCGATCATACTTTAGGGTAGCTCTGTGTGTGGGTAGTTCTGGTAGTAGCTTGTGTGCTGTCTACTATAAGGCAAATCTTACAATGTTGTAATGGCATTCAAAATGTTGGTTTCCTAAAAAAAAATATTGATATGAACTAGCCAACCTAGCCATGAATTCCTTATTTTGCCATTGAAAGTTCTAGTTGTTCTTTTCTTGTCACCAAACAAATGAAATTCTCTATTTGTCATTGATTTAGTTTTTCTTTTAATCAATGCCATGCCTTCAAATACATTACGGCAAAATCAAGCCACTATCGCCAAACAAATTAAGGAACAACTATAATTGAAAACTCTCCCGCATATTTGATTGACTAGTCTTGATATCTTGTTGTAAAAAACAACTAAGATGATTTTCTTTTGTAATTTTATAATGTATCTTGGTTCAATATAATCAAATAAATAATCCACCCCATTAAAAACTCAATCCTACCATAAAGGGCGAACACTTTGATTTATCACAATTAATATAGGACTTTGCATTTATTCGTATTAGTTATTTTTTTTATGCAATTGCAGGAATCAAATATGATTGTTTATCTTGGGTCATTACTCTCATAATGACAAAAAGTATATAATTTATAAATTTATATATGGCCATTTGTGACATTTTTTCTAGTAACAATAATATATACTTTTAAAACTAGTGTTATTTTAGTCTATGAATAATTTTAAAAATTATTTCAGCCTTTGTTTTATTGTGATAGTTGTGGATGATTTTTTATTCTTTGAGAACAAACGGGCACGCAATGAAAATGAAGAATTGCTCACCTGAGAGGAAACCTATCAGAATAAGTATCTCTTGGGTTGTCCTATAATCGGCAGACCATTTATAACACCTTTAATCACGGTTGAGATGAAGAAGAAAAGCAAGAGAGATTGGAAAAGTAGGGCAAAGGGATTAAAAGGTAAAAAGATAAAAGATAAATTGATGATTGGAGTTAGATGCACTCAATCAGCCACAACCCTTTATATTTATAGGATGGGAGGACTTGTTCTTGCAAATTCCGAGTCAACATACAAATTTTAGTTCGGACTATGCCAAATTCGGTATAACCGAGATTTAGTTTTCTGAAATCTTCTAAATATCATAACTTTTACATCCAAAGTCCAAATTAGGTAAATTATACATACTTTTGACTATCTTGGCGAGATCTATGCATTATAAGTGTCAAACTTGCCTTTCGAGAACTTTAAATCGATCTAACCAGTTTTGAAACTAGTTAGATCTGTGTGACCAACTCGTCAGACTTTGATCAATCTGGTTGTCAACACAAACAAGTGGAGAAACTTGCAAAGTACATATATCCCAACCCAAACAGCGGTGGAACATGCATGCTGCTGTATTGTGCCGTTTGGCAGATCTGTGAATGATTTCCTCGTTTCTGTGAGCTGAGAAGTATTCCAGACAAGTTCAAGTGATCAGCAGGGGTAGATGACTTGACCAGGATGGAGAGGCAAAGCGCAGGAGTGACTTGTCATGCTTTGGCTTAGAAAACAGTGTGTGAATTTGAGCATGAGTTAGGGGTGTTTGGATCCACCTTATTAAACTTTAACACCCATGTTTTACCTATTTTTAACAAAAAAAAAGCATCCAAATACTCCTATTAAAAGGGATGTGTTAAAGTTTAACACCCTCAAAATCTTTACCTGGTTTTGAGGTGATAAAACTTGTTAAAAGGTACACATCTTGAGAAAAATTTAGTAAAACTTGTTAAACTTTAATATGGATCTAAACAAATGGATGTTAAATTTTAACACCTTATTTTTCAAATTATTAAACTTTAACACCTTATTAAAGTTTAACAAAGTAGATACAAACAGGTCCTTAGTTGGACACACAGGCCTCCAGGCTTAGAAAACGCAGTGTGAATTCGTGGCACGCTGCCCCCTGTCAGTTAGGGTGTGTTTGGTATAGCTTTTGCTTATACTTTAAATTACTTATACTTATGCTTATGTATCAAAAGTACTTATTCAGCTTATCTAGCTTATTGAAGCATAAGCAATCTAACCGTTTGGCAAAAATGCTTATGCTTATGTTTATCCTATGGAAATATGAGGATATGTGCTCCATAAGCTGGAAAAGCAAGGTTTTGGTTGCTTTGCCTCTCTAGTACAAAATGTCAAAATACTTATGGTTACTTATGATAATAAGTGCTTCAAGGTCTAGGGTGTTTGGTACAACTTATTGCTTATCACATCATAAGCTATTCAATAAACTAGACTATAAGTTATATCAAACACACCCTTAATTTGGTAACGACGCATGGTGATCTTCCTGCTCTCTAGTCCAGAAGATTATTGCTTCTAAACGTACCTACGTGGACGTAATGTGTACTTAGCATGGGCCGCAAGCGAATTGTTCAGGCGTGTAAATTGCAAGGTGAGATAGTGGCCCAGAAGTCCAGAACGACGACGGAAGCCCAGTTGCCTCTCACCCAGGTCGCCTTGTTGGACGTTTGTCTGGTCCAGCCTAGCCCAGCAACCTTGCACCGACGCACCCACACACCTCGCGAAGATACGAACTCGAGGAACAGCACGTGTTGCCCATTCGCGTCTCCAACTCTACCTCTGCTCTGTACGTACATGTCACATTCACAACCGTGGTAGTCCTTTCCGGTGGGTGCGACGGTACATGCTCCGTGCTCCCCCAACCAGAGACAAAACTCGGAAGACCCTCCGCAGAACTTCGACCCCACATTGCTCGAGCGTCAATCATTGGTGGCGCATGCAGTAACCTCACATTCCAGGCAAAGCCCCTCCGCAGCCTTGGACCCCTCCTCCTACCGTGCTTCATTGGTACCGGATGAGAAGACGGATGATATCCTCTAAGTTTCGCAGAAGCTGTATTGAGCAAACATTCGGAGTTAACTCGGTGGGGCTCTTTCATTGCTAGGGAATAGGATCCGCCGCACGACAGGCCAGTTACTCCTGCACAGTAGAGACAGCCGAATGCATGAACCGAGCGAGAATCATGGGGTCATTTCCTGGAAAATCAATCAAGAAACAAAATAGTGTCCCCGTGCAGCAGTAGGAAGGATAGATTCATGTCCTCAAAAATCTTTCACGTCGCATCGAGTCCAGTCAGATGGGCCTGTCGCGAACTCGCGATCAAGCCAGTCTGGTGATCGGGAAAGACATCTTATGCAGCCTGGCAGTCCAAACAAAATATCGGATTCGGACATCTAGTTATCTCCCTTTGGATCATCAAATCCAGCTGCTTCGACGCTTAACAACGATCGAGCTTGATCGCGCGGGCCAATACATTTGCCTTTGTCCGCTGGTAACATGCCAACATCCAAACCTGATTCACGTTACAAACAGTGCTCCAACCTGCAACTGCACGCTTCTCGAGTGTGGATAGATCTGGTCCTTCCTGAAGTAAGCTCCCGATGGATACACATGTGTTCCTGCCAAGTTGCTTAACCTAGGGCCACCAAGTCTTCCAAAGGGGTTCACCCGATATGGTCCGGGTTTGTAGGCAGACCGGCGATGCCCGATGGGAGCCACCAGATACAGGAGTGCTAAAAGTCAATGTTGATGGTGCTTTTGACCAGTCCACTGGAGCGGCTGGACTTGGGGTCATCATTCGTGGTCACTGGGGTAGCCGTTACTTACAGCTACGCGGGCGTCATTTCACTGCAGGGATGCAGAGGAAGCTAAAGCCTTGGCTTCCCTGCATCAGCATCCCTGGACGGGTTACGCTTTAGAGAACGCTGGCCAGGCAACGCGGTGGTACTAGAATCTGATTGCTCCACGTACGGTCGTCGCCAAGCTGGTAGAGGAGGGCATTAATAGATCGATGGTGTCCCCTTATACAAGATTTCAAGCTGGAGCGTACAAGGGCTGAGTTCTGGTGGTGTCTAAGATAGGGAGAAGTCAGAATAAGATTGTGCATGTGTTAGCGCAGGAAGCTAAACGTTTAGGTCACAATCGTGTTTCTTTTTCAGTTATTCTAGTTTGTATTCAAGACCTGCTTCTGCAAGAAACTGTGTCAGAGTCTGGTCTATAATGACATTACTTAATCTTTAATGAAGTTTTACCTTCCGAAAAAAAGGACCACCAAGTCCAAGGAGTCTTTTTTGCCGTAAAAAGGCAAGCACAATGTTTAGGCTTGAAGGTACGATCTCAGTTATGCGCTCATAGTTACTAGATAGATATACTACTACAAAACAAGTTTTTAGCAACGGATCGTGAACGGTCTTAGTAACGGACATTGTATTCACCACTAATAACAAAATATTACTGATAATCAGTTTTTTTTTGTGTGTGTGATAGGCCACTAGTCGTCACTAAGATTGTTCTTAGTTACAGAATATAAGGTGTGATAAGGACGAGTACCGCCCATTACTACTGCACCTCCCGGTGATAGAAAAAAAAAGAGAGCCCACATCAAAAGGTGATCGGCGCCACCCAAACTGAAAGATAAAGCCGCTGCAATCTTGTTGGCGGCTTTTGCCATCTTCCTAGGCCGGGCCTCCGTAGCAGTTGCATTGGCGGTCGCCCATGCCCAAACCAGTGGTGCCACCTCTGCCGCCACGAAGGCCGTCATATTCGATGGTAGCATCAGGCACAGGCACAACCGCTGCCGCCACCGCCTTGGCCACAGTCACTCCTGCCCTTGTCATGGCCTCCATGATGAGCAGATTTGTCGTCGTCTCCCTCTTTGCTGCCAAGGCAGAACAAGTAAGGGTGGCAGCACCGTCGCCACCGAAGTCGTCGTCGTGGTGGTGCTTCATGGAGCGTAAGCTACCAAATCTCCAGTCGCCTCCGCATTGCACTTCTTCCTGTAGGCCATCTCGATCAGTATGGACTGACAAGCGAAGGTCCGGGCCCCAAGAAGGCGGCCATGCCTGTAGTGCCAATGGTGAAGAAGGGGAACTGGAGAGGGAGGCGAGGTACTAGTGATGGCGGAAGAGGTACGGAAGAGTGCGGATAGCCCCCCCCCCCACCCCCCTTTCCCACAACCCTTCTTTTATAGGAGGTGATACAACTCAATGGTAGGCCACAGTTACGGCCTGCCGCTAAGTTGTACCGCATCTGATAGTGGCGGGCGCAAATGTGTCCGACACTAAATTACACCATTTAGTGACACGCATGTCTCTCTCGGCCTATTTTAATAGCAGGCAATAAAACGGCTGCTATTAATCAACAAAATGCAGTCATTACTGAAAATAATTTTTGTAGTAGTGAGATCTACCCTCTGGATAAACCAATAATCAATGGTGTTGTTAAGAGAAAATGCTAACAGAAGTGCACAAACTTTTTGGATTGAACTCTCGTTCAGTACATACGTAGGGACTAGTTGATTTTCCCACTGACACTGGCTTTTGTTGTGATTGGCGTGGCTTGCAATTTTTACTCCTTTCATTCAACAATATATGTATTTTTTATTTTGATCAAACTTATTTTTTAACTTTGATAAATGATATTTCTAAAATATATAAATTTTAATTATAATAAGTTGATTTTATAACGTATCTGTTAAGTTACTATACACCAATTAGTAACATCTAAAAACCATATGAACAGTTCAAGGAATTTATCATACATGTATAACAAACCCTCATGGATATTGGAACTTATTTACAAATTAACTATGATTTATCATACATGTATAACAACTAATCCATTTTAATTTTGACTTCCATCTCAATGATACTAACTATTTGGTGCCTACCTCCATCATCAAGATAAGAACACCACTATCACGTCAAGTTAATTAGTAGGCACTTCAAACCTTTAAAGGTATCAATATATATCACTTTTGGTGAATCACACTACTGACAACACTGGAAAAAGAGCATTGACGGACTTCCCTGGCTGCTGCCGTGATAAATGTTCCTGGCCCTAGCTATTACTGTGTTAAATGTTCCCTCCCCCACCTGCTCTTTGCTGGCTACTCATAATTGGACGTGCGCCAAATTATACCGATATGGTAGCCTCTGTTGCTTTGTGTTTAATGCGTGAATGAACATTGTTTATTAAGCTTCTATTACGTGCCATCGTGATGATCTGCCCATCGTGTTAATATGTAACGGGAACGTTATGGTACTTTGTCAGCACTAACCTTAAAGCACACACGTTGGTGTTTCCCCGGGTGGGCATAGGCCCCTGTGAGCACGAAAGTATTTTCCTTTGTCTAAGAGAGTGATTGCACGTCTAAGGGGTATGGAGTATGTTCACATTTTCCATAGCATTGCACGTAGCGGACGGCACACCTTCTAGGACCAAAACATGGAGATTTTTCATCATGCATGCATCACCGATTGTTATCTCTTATCTTACATGATACATATATACTCACGCTGACCAAACCATGCCCCATGGTTCTTATTGTCATCGATGTGTGGTTTTCACAAGCGGTATAGATCTTCACGGCGTGAAGTGATTGTATCTGCTTAAACTCATGGACAAACTTAGGTTGCGGTAGTGTTGGAGGGACACAATCTCAACAATCAGCTGTGTAATGATAGCCTAACATTGCTAAGGAATGGTACACCACTCGAAAGCCTATTAAACACTAGGGAGGACTGAGGCAAGGAGATCCATGATCGCAAATGTTATTCATACTTGTAATATAGATTATATAGATGACGCTGATAAGTTACTATGCACCGATCAATTGCACCAAAAAACCTAAGTCCTCCTGTGAAGCACCTTTGAGACAAAAAAGTGAAAATAGGAGCGACGTAGCGGAATATGTGTTCACCAGGATTTAAACTCAAGACCTTAGGCTCGATGCTATGACAAGTTAATATGCACCAACCAGTTGCATCTAAAAAGCTAAACTAATAGAAAATGATAGACATTTCACTTAGGGTTTAACAGATGTAAACCTTTGTTTATTAACCTAAAAAACAAGCTATTTTTGGGCTTCTTTGGAATGAAGCATATTTGAAGGAAAAACACAGGAATCGTATCGGTGAGGACTCTTGCACTCTTCGTCCCTTTGGATTGTAGGAATCAATCGCTAGAAAAATGAAGGAGAAGATTTTCTATGACATTCGTTTCACTGAGAAAATGAAATAAATAATATATCATCCAGTTATACTTCTTTTACTTTTCTTTGCATCGAATCGAGGACAATTGCCTGCTAAACATAACATGGGCAAACATCATTGCATTCGAGCACACAAATTAAAGAAAACAAAGTATATTGAATCTCTTCCTTTGGTAGCTCAAGCTAAAATCGAGCTTGTGAGGCATTCCTATAACATGTCAGGACCAGGACGTTGAATAAGGCATTCTATCTGTATTTCCCTGAGAGATCACAACTATCTCTTACATATTTGAGGTGCGGTTGTTATATTATTTACGCTGTCACTATGTTAAAAGAAACTCAAGTGCTACCAAACATTGCATAAGTGGAAAGCATCTAAGACAAAATTAAGGGAAGTTTGTAAGAAAAACCAGTCACTGAAGACCTGCTTGGCATAATTAACTACTAGAGGTTTTACCTAAGGATGAAATTTTACTCGGGAAAGGTCATAAACAGTAGTGAAAGGATGTCGCTACTGATTTTCATTAGGAAAGATTCCGTGGTGGATCCAGAGTAGTCAATGAGAGAGTATTTATTGGCTAGTACGCACAAATGGTTATAAGTAAAAATATAGATGTGACTTGCTTCGAGTGACACGGTATCATAGTTGTATTTTTTATTTCTTTATTTGCATATAATTGTAATTTTCTTAGCAAGTGACATTACATTTATTATTTTATACTTCACGCTTGCAAGGAGAGAGAAATAGATAAATAGAAGAACACTCTTCCTAGTTTCATGCAAAATCATCTAACAACAAATAAAAAGTTCATATCTGAATCAAGAATTTTTTGTAACTATGATGTCATTGTTAACTTCTGTTGCATCTTTGAATATTCAAAGACAAGCTGATATAAATTCATTTTAATATATTAGGGTGTTTTCTTATTTTCAGAACAAAATAATATATTAATCTTGTTACAACATTGTTGTTTTACAAAGTCCATTGATTTGTTTAGACTCACACGGAATTAATAATGTGAACGCAACTTCATAGAACGAAACTAAGACTTTTAAAATAAAAGAAAATAGGGGGACCAAACTTGCTAAATTAAAAAAAAAAAAGCAAGAACTCATCCGAATCTTAAAGCTTTAGGTTACAATTTTGGATTTTTTCCGATCATATAGGGGCAAATATTGATCGAATCTTAAAGGTCTGGGTTAAGAATCTTGACTTTCTTGGCATATAGGGGCATGCCCCCCCCCCCCCCCCCCCCCCCCCTCCTAATTTGAATTTCAGACACAAAAACATCATATCTTATTTTATTTTTGCATACTTTAACAAGATTGCATGTTAAAGATGCTAAACACATATGCTCTCATGTCTAATCATATATCCATGAAACCAATTTAATGCATAACCCTCACTCGGTTCGTCATGGCAAAAAAAAAAGGTCGCAAGGAGAGAGCTCGAGGCTGCGGATCTTAGGGCACCCACTACGCTATTAATGACATCGCCTATATAAGGCCACGCCAGCAATTTCATCTGACGTGGAGGGGAGTAAATGAAGATAGAGAACGATGTCGTTGCTTCGCGAGAGGATGGCAGGAGCTCATGCTCCGAGGCAAACAACGGCTTCATCGATGGCAGCACAAACCAACATTATTGTTTCTGGGTCGAGTGAGGAACGACAAACCAACTTCCCTTGCTGCGCCTCTCGCCGGTGCCCGGCCTTTGCCTTGCCTCATCCTGACTACTGAGCTGAGCGGGAGGTGCCCATCTCAGCATCTTCATCTTCCTCGACTCCATGTACCTGCAGCGCAAGCAACGTTGAGCATCGTACGAGCTACCGTGAGCAAATTTGGAGAAAAGACGATGGCTGAAGCTTGAAGGTGCTTGCCTGCCCATGCATCTGGATGAAATAATTCGAGGCAGGCATGCCATGGCCATTTGTGAGAACGTGAGACCAGAGGACAAGGATGACTAGTTTTGTGAGTTGGTCCCTCCTATTCTTCATAAAAGTTCTTCTCCAAGATAGTTTGAAATAATGGTCCGTAAAGCTTGCAGAAACAATACAAAAATAAAATAGAAAACTACATTTCAATTATTCATATAAAATTGTATTTTGAAAAACTATCTAAATCATGCATTCATACAAGCAACAAATGATCTACAAAGATAAAATATGCACTTGATCATCTTGATTTATGGTTTTTATATATGACTTAAATAGTACATAGATAGTTTAAAAGACATCCACTGTGTAAGCCGTCTGTTTCATTGTCTATGTTACATAATCGAGGTATTCATAGACAACCACTACCACAAAACGGGTCTGTCGCGGTCTGAGCCGCGGCTACAGAGTCTAGGGGGCCTGTCGCGATCTGAGCCGCCGCTACAGAACCCCTAATAGCGGTGTCAACCGCCGTTATTTAGGGCATAATAGCGGTGGTTGAAAATGCCAACCGCCGCTATAAAATGCCCAGCCTATAAATACTGCATTCCGACAGCTCCTCTGTTCACTCGAACAGTGGCGGCCCAAAAATTTGGGCAAATCATGAAAATCAAGCAGTGAAGGTTTTAAGTTCATTTTTTTTTGTAGAAATTTGATCTTTGAGGTGAGGGGAACTCATCCCATTGGTTTTTTTTGTGTTCTTATTTTGAAATCAAGTAGAATTTTAGGGTTTAAGTTTGTTAGGTTTTTATCAAATTTTAGCTAAATTCGTTTGATTTGAATGATTCTACTTCGATATAGTTGAAGTTTATGAAGGCATACATCATCTCTTTTCACCACTACAAAAAAAATTATTATATCTAGCTTGTTTTATTTTAAATGAAAATCTAGATCTAGTTTAGTTTTTAGAAGAGAGAGAAGGTAGTATTAGGGCAAGAGGGATGCTAATTATTTTATTATTTATTGATAAAAATTAGATAATATATAAAATAATTTGATATTTGTTTTATTTTACCTTGCATAATATTTCTCACTTAATGTATATTATATTTTAATGTTTAAATATTTAGTGAATATTAAATTTTTTTGTTACACATAATTAATTAATTAATTTCTAATATTTTGGATAGATTGTGATAAAAGTTAAATAATATATAAAATAATTTGATGCTTTTTTGATTTTATCTTACATAATATTTTTCACTTGATGTATATTATATTTCAATGTTCATATATTTAATAAGTATTTAAATTTTGTGTTATTAATTAATTTTTGGGTTTACGTTCAAGGTCGTTCGCGATGGATAGATCTTGGATGTACGAGACACCTAAATCGGATCCAATATTTTTACGAGAAGTTTCTAAATTCATCGAAGCGGCCGCAGTACATGCTCGACATGAACGGACGACTGATATATGTTGTCCGTGTTTTGATTGCAAGAATGAGAAGCTATGGAATGATATAGAAGTAATAAAGTCGCACTTGATGCGGAGGGGTTTTGTTGAGGGGTACACGAGATGGATAAAACATGGTGAGAACAGTGAGGTTGATATGAAATTTGATTAGCATATTGAAGTTGAAGTCGAGGCTGTCAATTCACCTCATGCAGATGCGATGGATTTGCCTGGTGAAGCTGATTTTGATATTGAGGAGTTGTTGTGTCACATTGAGCCACAGGTGTTGACCAATGCCGGTACAACTAAAGGGCTTGATAATTTTCATAGAATAGAGAAGGTATCAAAGGTTCCATTATATGATGAATCTAAGGGATGTGGTAAAGAGTTCACCGTGTTATGTACTGTACTTGAGATGATGAAGCTGAAGACCATGCATGGTTGGTCGGATGCTAGTTTCATGGATTTGTTTGAACTTATTTCCGATGCGTTGCCGAAGCCCAACTTATTGCCAAGGACAACATACCTTGCTAAGAAGCTGATTTCCCCACTTTTGTTGGGCGTTCAAAAAATTCACGTGTGTCCAAATCATTGCATATTGTATCGAAAGGAGCATCAGGACGCTGTGAGATGCCCAAGGTGCAAACACAATCGTTACAAGAGGAGCAACGATTGTGACACCGATGGAGGCATAAAGAATACAACTAAGGGGAGAAAGAAAAAAAAAGGAGTTCTATCATCGATGACAGTGGTCATGTGGTACTTACCTGTGGTTGATCGCATTAGATGCTAGTTCGCCAACCCTAGGGATGTGGCAATGATGACATGGCATGCACGCGAGGGAGACGATAAGCTCAGGCATCCCGCAGATGGAACACATTGGAAAAAGTTCAATGAGGATCATCGAGACTTCTCTAACGAGAAAAGGAACCTATGGTTTGCATTGAGTACAGACGAGATGAAACCATTCGGTCAAATGAGGAATCTGTATAGCACTTGGCCAGTGATACCAGCAATGTACAACATTCCACCATGGTTATGCCATAAGCGTAAGTACCTACTACTGACCACTCTTATATCTAGGCCTAAAGAACCTGGTAATGACATAGACGTGTTCTTAGTACCATTGTTTGAAGACCTGCAGAAACTATGATTGGAGGGGGTCCGTATATGGGATGAATATCTAAGAGAGTATTCTGCAAGTGCCTCAGTGGGATTAAAGTACCGACGGGTTTCTCATCGAATGTCAAGAATCTTGTAAACATGGAAGAGTTAAAGATAAGTGGGTACAACACTCATGATTGCCATATAATGCTTTCGGTGTTTCTCCCTATTGCTATCAGAGCTGTTAAATCACCATGGCTGAAGTTGGCTATAACTCGCCTTTGCTACTTCTTTAATGCGGTATCGAAGAAGGTCATAACTGAAGACGAGTTAAATGACCTACGGACCCACATGAAAGAAACAATGTGCATACTTGAGATGGTCTTCCCTCCATCCTTTTTTGATACGATGGAACACTTCATGATTCATATTGTTGACCAGATCTCTGCATTGGGCCCTGTCTACCTACATCAGATGTTTCCATTTGAGAGGTTCATGTATGTATTGAAACGCTATGTACGTACTCGTTCACATCTAGAGAGTTCTATGATCGAGGGCTACACAACTAAGAAGATCATCGAATGTTGCTCAGATTACATTAATAATGGTAGCAGATCAATTGGTCTCCCCGTGTCTCATCATGAGGGTAGATTATCTAGAAAAGGGACGAAAGGACGTAGATCGTTCATTGACAATATATTTTAGCGTATTGCAACAGACGCAGATTGTGGGATCATACTTTGAGAAACATCTGTTAGAGCTCCGCCAGGACAACAAGGATGCGATGGATAAATGGATCATAGACGAGCACAAGCGCTCATTCACATCATGGTTTAGGTCCCTAAACCTTCCAAGTGGCGAGTCTGTGGAAGAGAAAATGTTGAGAAAGTTAGCTAACCGCCCAAGAAGAACCGTGGTTACCTTTCAGGCATACGACATCAATGGTTTTACCTTCTACACCCAACAGAAGGATAAGAAGAGCAAGTGTTAAAACAGCGGTATATGAGTAGAAGCCATTGACGAAGAGTACTAGGCGACCTCGTATTACGGGTACATTGAGGAAATATGAGAACTAGACTACGGTGCAAATTTACAGGTTCCCATATTTAAATGCAAATGGGTGAAGCACCCTAATGGCATCGAGGTGAATGAATATGGTTTCATAATTGTTAACCTTAACAATGTTGGTCACAAAGATGACCCTTGGATACTTGCCAAGACCGTGGAACATGTGTTTTATATAATTGATCCAAAGGACAAATAGAAATATATTGTTTTTCTAGGTAAACAAAGAATCATTAGAGTGGAGAATATGGAGGATCAAGATGACTACAATCAATATAACGAGGTGCTATGTTTCATAGATCCGAAAAATTTTAAAGTCTTGGAAGCAAGACTCTCCTTTATTGACGGAATGCCCTACATGCACACTGATCACTACCAAGGAAAAGTCGTTCAAGGATAACTCAAGCATCATGTAATTTTATTTTGTTAAGTACCTTTTATTATTTTAACCTTGTATATGTACTATGTAATTTATGCTTATTTGAATATAAATATTCTGTAACTTATTTTGTTAAGCATCATGTAGTTTGAAGTTTTAGGGGCTAAAAGATAAATATTAGGACTAACTATAATTAATAAAAAGTATAGGGTTGTTTCTACAAAATTTTAGGACCTAACATTAATTTTTATTAAGTATAGGGGCCTAATTGTGAAAAGACAGGACTAAAACATAATTAATAATGAACTCAAGGGTTCTTTTGTAAAATTCCAGGGCTAATATATAATTTATAAAAAAATCAAGGGAATAAAATGAATAATACAGTTTATAAAAAATGAATAACTTTATGTTAAAAAATGACAACTTTGTAGCGGCGGCTCACAAAACCAACCGCCGCTATTCCTTTTTAGCGGCGGTTGGCTATATGAACCGTCGCTAAAGTGGCCACCCCCATATAAGCAGGGTAGCGGCGGGGACCAAACCCTAACTTTTGGCGCTATTCTTTGACGCCGACAGGCTGCCCGACTTCCACCTCCCCTCCTCTCCGAGCACCGCCGCCGACCACCGCTGTGCCCCTCGTCCTTCCCCGAGTGCCTCGACGGTCGCCGCATGGGCCCCGTCGTCCTTCCCTAAGCACCGGCACCGCGGGCCCCCTCCTCGTCCCCGAGCACCGTTGCTGTGGGCCCCCTCCTCATCCCCGAGCACCGCCGCCACTGGCCCCCTCCTCCATCCTCGAGCGCATCGACGGTCGCCGTGGGCCCCCTCCTCGTCCCCGAGCGCCACCGCCGCGGCCCCCTCCTCCTCCCCGATGCCTCCGCGAGCGTCGCCGTTTGTGCTCTCCGACACCTCCCCAAGCACGCCGCGTCGTGCCCTCCTCCCCGACGCCTCTGCACCAGGTGCGCCCGGCCCGTTCCGCTCTCCCTCTCCCCCTCCTCCCCGAGCTTCGCCACCACTAGCACGAGCCCCCTCCTCCCCGAGCTCTATGTGTGCCTCCCTCCTTCTCTGAGTGCCGCCGCGTCGACGGCTGCCCTCCTCCCCGAGCTTCGCCACCGCAGGCACGGGCCCCCTACTCCCCGAGCTCCATCACCGTAGGCACGGGCCCCCTCCTCTGCCGACCTCTGCCTTCTCTCTGGTAAGAGCCACACCCTCCTCTTCCTCCCCTCTCCCCTCCTCTCTAATGCCCCTATCTCACTATTTTTCATAGATGCTACCTATATATGTTAAATGCTTACTATGATCTTGTGCTCTTGTCCTCACGTGCTCTGTGCTCTTGTGCTCTGTGCTCGATGCTACCTTCTTCAAGTGTGCTCTTGTGCTCTGTGCTGCCATATGTCTTTGCTTCTATATTAGATGCTCACTGTGCTCTAACATGATATCAGTCACCCCTTATGCTCTTGTGCTCATGTGCTCTGTGCTCTAACTGATAACATGATATCAGTAATAATTCTAAGAAATAGCCTAGTATGAACTATTAGCAATTGATTTGATCCACATTTTTCTTGGATTATAAACTGTTAGCAATTGACTTGATCCACATTGATTACTTCTGCTTTGTATCTATGAAACTGGATTTCTATAGATTGTATAGTATCATATGCTCACTTGCTGCCATATATGCTATTTGTTTTCAGCATTGGGACTAAATGGTAACATCTGAAAATGCTCACTATTTGATGCCATATGTCTTTGCTGCCATAAAATTATTTTTCTGCCATCTAATGTGTGCTATATGCTATATGCTTGTTGCCATATGCCATACTTCATGCTTGCTGTTATATGCCATTTCTGCCATTTAATGTGTGCTATATGCTATATGCTTGCTGTCATATGCCATACTTCATGCTTGCTGCCATATGCTATATGCTTGCTGCTATATTTCATGCTTGTGTGCTATATAAAAAGTCTAGAGAGAATGCTTGTGCACCAGGTGCACACAAGCATTCTCTCTAGGCTTTTTATTCAGTAAATTACATATAAAAAGTCTAGAGAGAATGTTTGTGTGTACTGGGTGCCATAGTCTCTTTGTACTTATTATTTACTTGTGGCCATATATATGCCATATTACTTACTGCCCTATAGTCTCTTTGTACTTATTATTTACTTCTATTCTTCTCCTAGTCTCTCTGTACTACTTATCTATTCTACGTAGGTGATCGATGCTCAATGATGAAAGGGGGCTAAGTGAGGCTAGTGTGGCGATATGGACCATATCCTAGGATATTGGATACATGCTGCTGTACAGGTCAAGGATCTTAGAGCGTTGGAAGGCCGTTGATTCGGCAACCCACACTGAGAGCAAATTTTGATTTTTCTATTCTTATCCTTGTCTCTCTGTACTACTTATCTATTCTACGTAGGCAATCGACCCATGCTTAATGATGAAAGCGGGCTAAGTGAGGCTAGTCCAGCGACATGGACCATATCCTAGGATATCGGATATATGTTGTTGTACGAGTCAAGGATCTTAGAGTGTTGGAAGGCCGTTGATTCAGCAACCCGCACTGAGAGCAAATTTTGATTTTTCTATTATTTTCTTTTGTTTTCTTTGTCTCTATGCTCAATGATGAAATGTGCATACTCCTTGTTTTCTAACTTAGTCATCATATCTAACATTAGCTGTCAAAGTCTTCTTGTCATGACGAACAATATGCCCTCTCAAGAGGAAGACACCTCAAGGCGCACTCACAAGCGAGGTCGTCTTCAGACGATGAAGGAGCAAGCGAACATTGGGAAGAACAAGAAGATCTGCATCCTCCACTACCAAACGAACGTCGATTGGGGAGCCCGGATCCTAATTTCGTGCCTCAAGATGAGGTATCTTGTCAAAGATAATTCTCTCACTTGTTCAACTAATTTGTAAACTAAAATCTACTACTTATATCCTAGGGCCCCTGACGAAGTGCCCGTCGGCTATTTGCAGCTGAGGTTGTGACAGATGAGGCCCTCGAGCAGCAAGTGGAAGAGGTGCCTGCCCAAGTTGCCACACAGAAACGCAAGCGCAGTCAGTGCTCCACGAACAAGGCAGAGGGCATCTACGAGGTTACTACACTAGACCCCAAAGATGGAGAACCGATTGAACCCGTTGGTGTCTACGCCAAATGGCGGACCCGTTGCGGCAAAGTGGTGAGGGACCATTGCAAAATCACGTGGCAAGATTGGCGCCAAGTCCCAGATGGCAGAAAAGATGATATGTGGGATGATGTCACGGCAACCATCCGGTTCCAGCCAGCAGATCTCAAGAGAGCCAAGAAGGCCACAATGTCCACTCTCAATCACATCTTTCGAGATTACAAGTCCAAGCTCAACTGCCAATACGTCAAGAAAAATCGAACCCCATTCGACAAGCATGAAAATATTAGTCAGCGGGAATAGGATGAGTTTGTTGAGCAAAAGACGAGCAGTGCTTCGAAGGAGCTCAGTGAAAAGATGGTTGAGCTAAACAAGCGAAACAAGTTCAAGGCACGGTTAGGTTCAGGCGGATATAAAAAGAAGATTCCAATTTGGAGAGAGCAGGAATCCAAGCTCCGCACGGAAGGAAAACCTGATCCATTGCTAAATACCAATGAGCATACTAGGAACTTGGTGTATGGTCGCTCTGAGTTAACCGAAGAAGGAGAGATCATTGTGAAGGATTACGCGACAAGTGAAGTCATGCAAGCCTTGAAAGGCCCCATCGCGGCGCAGATGGAGGCTGGTCTGTTTACATCGGAGTATCACAAGGATGAGCTAGCGAAGGCTATTGGGACCAAAGAACATGGTGGTTGGGAACGAGGAGTGTCATCATCGGCAACATGGAAAGAAGGTTTTTCTGAAACATCCTCACACCTCTACAAGAAGCATACATCGCATAAGAAAGAGCAAGAAGATAAAGCCAAGGAGGATTGGAGGCGACAGCTTCTTATGTTTGCTATCGACAAAGAAAGCGGTCATTTGGACCCCAACCTGTAGGCTGTGGTGGATGCCTTCTTACGTGGTTTGTCCACATCCATGCAGCCATCCGTCTCCACGCAACCATCTATCTCTGCTCAACCATCAGTCTCCATACAATCAGAAATGGAGGACGTCACTGAGGATACTCCTTGTGAGTTCCATGTGCCATTTGGTTACAAGGGCAAGACGATGAAGGTTGCATCGGGCACGGCATTTCCAGGAGAGACGATCCATAACAGGGATATCCCTCCAGGTTACGTGCGTGTCACCGTGTCAGAAATAGTACCTGGCTATGAGGACAACAAGATCGAATGCCCGATACCTGAGGTGGGTATAGAAACTCTCCAAAATGCCCTCGGCTCTTTAATTATTTGGAAACATCATGAAGTTGTCCTCTCACCACGAGTTTCTCCACCCCCGTTGTCTGGGCACGGGTCCTTTCATGCGAGTCAGCCAGCCAATACAGGTGGACAGCTGTCTCCTATGTCTGCGGCAGCCTCGGGAAACAAGTCTCAATCTCCTCATGCGGAAGCCGACTCGACTCACAGTCCTATAATCTATAGTGACAACGAGCCTCTTCTGCAGAGTGTTTAGCCTCGGGAAACAATTCAAGTTGAGCCTCCGTCAATAGCTGCTGCGGCGGTTCAAGTTCAGGCTCCGGTAATCAAAGTCCAGCCTACACAAGTTGTCGTCAAGGCTTCGATAATCCCAAAGACGATTATCAGTTTTGACAAAGAGCCAAAGGACCCAAAAGCAAGAAATGATATTGATAAGTACTTGGTTGGATTGAAAAACAACTAGCAAGCACCGGTAAGCTCATCATCCAAGAACAAAATCCTCGGGATAAAGTGTCATACGACAATCACATTTTGGATAATCCTACGGACGATGTGGACTACCCGACATTCAAATTGGGTAAGCCCCTTATATCAAACAACATGTACAAGAACCTATCGTGGGAGATGCGAAAGTTGCATGACTGGTACATGATGGCATCGAAGGAAGAGGTCACCGCAATCACTTGTAGGATTCCAACTGAGGTGTTCAATGAAGAGGATGATGAACAAACCTTAGGCCTATTTTGGGAGGATGTCCACTTAATGTTTCGCCTAGGCAGGACGGACATCACCTTCATCACCTTGTGGTGCATGTAAGTTTCACGTTCGATCTACTTCAAATTTCAAGCACAATTCAATATATTACCTTATATCTTTTTTTGTAGCATGAACTTTTTTTATCAAAGAAAGAAGGTTGATAGAAAAGATTGGAAGGTGGCCTACGTCAACCCGAACCGCATCAACCAAAGCAGTATAAACCCAACGGTAAATCCGGATCACTATACGGATAAGACACCGATAGAGATAGGTGAAATGAAGGCGGTCATGAGAAATGAAGCAAGGACTCGGGTTATAAATTATTTATACGAGTGCTTCCTGAAGTGGCAAGATATCTATCATATGTTGAAGTTAAATCCAATCATAGGTAACTTGTTGTCAACATTCTTCTAGCGATCATTGGATTTGTTTTATGATAATTCCCCAAAATGGGTACCTTCTCGTGCTGGATAGTCTCGACTATGACAAGAAGTTGTACAACGACATGGTGGAAGTCATAGATAGGTAACAAATTACTTTATGTGTATATGAATTGATAATGTTAATATCATCTAATGATGCTTTTGTCGACCGTTTAGTGCTTACGAAAAATATGTCATAGCGGGAGGGAAATATCATCCAAGATGGAAAAAGAAGATGTACTTCTGTCATCAGCTTTGGGTAAGATTTATATGCATCACATACATGTCTTTATCATAGTATCCATCATATAAAGTGTAACTAACTTGTGTTCTCTACTGCATAGTGCTTTAAGAAACAAAAAGGTAGTGTGCATTGCGGCTACTACACGTGTGTGTTCGCATCTAGATCTTCATCTTACCTAGATCATATCGTTGAGGAGTCTAATGAAGAGGTAAGTTTATTTTATTTATGTCCATTTTACTTGACTCGAATAGTGAAGTTTTGAGATCTTATATTAATATAATCTACTCATGTGACACAAAGGGCCATAAGAGAAAAGGCACAATAGACTGCAAAGATGAAGAGGAACGCCGAGATCAGAAAGGGTATAATTCCTCAATCACCCATTCACTTGAGTACAAATAACATGTATCTAGTTACAGCTTCTCTTTGTCATTTTATGTTAAGAGAGGTAATTAGTCCAGAAGGGAAGTGCTTTGACTCAAATAGTGAACTAGCAATAAAACATAGGTCCCTTTGTGAGTGGGCTGGTTCAAGAGCACCATATGAGCCTAATATATCGAAAAAAGATGATGACTATATATTAGGGTTCATATAAAATATTTTGTAAGCTCGATTGAATATTTTGATGATAATGTTGTATATATTATATGATGAGATGTAAATATTTGTGATGAGATGTTGTAAATATCTGTGATAAGATTTGTAAAATTTCGTGTATGCAGAATTTGTGATTTCTGTATATTTGCTAAATTTTATTTTATTTTTAGAAAATAACAAGTATCGACGGTTGATATTGTCAACTGCCGCTACTAATAGCCAATTATAGCGGCGGTTAAAAATATCAACCACCGCTACTGATGGCTGACAATACCAGCGGTTGACATCTTCAACCGCCACTACTAATATATCTGCAGCGACAGTTTGTATGGGCGACAGACCAACCGTCGCTATAAACACATATTTATAACGGCGTTTGCGTAACGGTGGGGTGGCCTGTCCGTTGCTATAGACCCTTTTCAACCGCCGCTATAGTGCATTTTTATTATAGTGAACAGTCATCTAAACCACTGTAGATGCTCTAAGCATCTAGTCAGCCCAATAATCGATCGTTACCGTTGGTAGGATGGACCCAATGCTCTATTTAGTAAGGATAGGTTTTGAAAAACCTCCTCTAATTATTTACTATTTGATATGTTAAATATTATCTTAAACAATCTGAATTATAGAACCGAAGAGAGTATTTTATTAAGAGTAGAGAAGAGAAGTTTGCTTTCAGAATGCAGACAGCAGCGGCACCCCAGTATGTACGTGGCCACCTAGGTTTAAATTTTATTATAAAAGATCCAAAGATTTACAATCGGAACATTAAATAAGCAGAGGAGTATTTTTTTAATAGGATATTGTGGTTCCCAACCCCTTGCTCTATATAGCAACAACGCATAAACCCCCCTCCTGCAGCAGTAGCGTTGTGTTGCTCTCGCCGCAGCTCCAGTAGACACAGGTGCTAGCTATTACACGGAGACGGGCACAATGCCACCCTTAGCCAGGAAATCCAAGCCTCTCCTTGTCCTCCTCATTGTCGCCTTCATAAACATAGCCGCCGCCGATGAAACCGTCCCTTTCTACCCCTCCGCGGAGGCCGCCGCCGCGGCGCACTGCGGCGGCACGCTGTACACTGACCTGTGCCTGTCGACGCTGGCCGACATCCCGGACCTCCACAAGAAGCCCCTCCCGGAGGTGATTGCCACCACCGTCAACCGCACCGAGACCATCGTCGCCGCGACGCAGGCCAACTGCTCCTCCTACATGCACAGGAAGTCCCTGACCTCCACCGACCGCGTCGCCATCGCCGACTGCATGGAGCTCCTGTCCACCACCATGGACGAGCTCGACGCCACCATTTCCGACCTCCACTCGTCCAGTGCCGGCTCCTCCGCGTCGCAGGCCGCCAAGCACCTGACCGCGGACCACGTGATGACCGTGCTGTCGGCGGCCATGACCAACCAGGACACCTGCCTGGACGGCCTCGCGTACGAGAACGGCGGGCAGGCGCGGCGGTACATGGAGCCGAAGCTGCATCACGTGTCTCGCATGGTCAGCAACTCGCTGGCCATGGCCAAGAAGCTGCCCGGCGCCACCTCCTCCTCCTCGTTGACGACGCAGCCGCGGCAGCCGTTCACGGGGTACGGGCAGATGGTGAACGGGTTCCCGCGGTGGGTGCGGCCCGGGGACCGGCGGCTGCTGCAGGCGCCGGCGTCGGGCGTGACGGCCGACGCGGTGGTGGCCAAGGACGGCAGCGGGCAGTTCACGACGGTGTCGGCGGCGGTGGCGGCGGCGCCGGCCGGCTCCAAGAAGCGGTACGTGATCTACATCAAGGCCGGGGCGTACATGGAGAACGTGGAGGTGGACAAGAAGCACACCAACCTCATGTTCATCGGCGACGGAATCGGCAAGACCGTCATCAAGGCCAGTCGCAACGTCGTCGACGGCTCCACCACATTCCGGTCGGCCACAGTCGGTTAGTGTGCTTGCTCTGTTTTCTTCTTCTTCTTCTTGGTAGACATGCTAATCACTTGCACTGCATCGTCGTGCATTAACCCACTTCATCAATCGATCGAATTTACGCGCGCCATTGCGAAATTAGTCGAATATTTATAGCCTTGATGTTGCTTAGTTGGGAAATTTTCCGTAGCAGAGTTGCCGGAACGCTTCCCCTGCATTTCCTCTGATCGACGACGGTGACAGCAGAGAGACGAGAAGATGTTCGTAGCCCTCTGTTTCGTGAAAACTGAAACACCATTCATTCCTATTCCTACTCCTCTGTTTTACTATTTTAGATAACTACCGGATCGAAGGACACACCTCTGAATGTTGAACAAGCCGAGTCACGTTGAACATATAAGGAAAGTACAGATATAGCTTGTTCGACCATTAGGAAAGCGTGTGTCGGCACGTACGCTCCGTGGGACACAAATTCTAATCCGAGCATTAGGAAGGAAACCAGAGCACGAGAGCATTCACATTTCGGCCGCATCGTAGCACAGTGCCAAGTGGATGGACGTATACCTCGCTCACGCACGTATGTCTGTGTCGGCACGGCGTTTTTCGGCTTGTCGTTTGCTATAAACAGTATCAGGCCACCACACATGATCCATCAGTGCCCTCTTCCCCTCTAACTAAAATATGCTAGTAGGTCCGTTTTGGTAGGTCCTTCGCAGTTTTTTTTTATTTTGTTTATTTACAAAAGAAAAAAACAAGCACTCCTACTTATGTACTAGATCTTGGTAATAATAACATGTTGTTGATCACTCACACTATATGGCTAAGCTGGCGATCATGCACAGTGTAGATTGATCTTGGTAACACCTTGTGGGTGGTGCATACTGACGACGGCATGCGAATTCGATCCAGATCACTCTGCGCGCATATGCATGTCATTCCACGCGGCTGTTGGTCGGTGGATCACAGGTCGCCGATGGAGCTCTCGTCCGAAGCGTCCGTGATCTCGGATGCTGCTGGCTCCCTTCCTGCTTAATTTGTACAGTCATCAGTGTGTCCGGATGCGTCCATCCTGGCGATCTGATCACGAATTAAAGTCGGCCACTGCATGCATGAAGTAGATGGATAGATGTCGATCGCACCTCCCATGGCCATGTGTCCTGTTACTGTCAGATCATATCATGGATTGACGGACGCATTGCATTTTTTCTTTTCTCTGATAAGTGGGACGCATTGCATTGACGAGCAGGCATGCTTGAGTGACCAGCAGAGAGAAAGAAACGAAGTAAATCGGCATCAGTCTCGTCGATTTGCAGTATACTTACTACTTCCTCTATTCAGTATTAGATATTATTTTGGAGTTGGATACGGAAAATAAAGAAAAGTAAAAAAGTGGATGCACTGAAAACGAGAAGGAGAGAGATAGAGATAGAGATGTAGTAAAAAGAAATAATATTGTATTAGAAAGAAAGAAATATGTATTAAAAAGTAAGAATGACATATAATTATAAAAAAGTTGAAAACCTGAGAATAACATGAAAATATAAACAGAGAGAGTACGTAGCAAAACCGTAGAGAAGCTGACGAATATCAATCGATCTATGTGTTGTATTTACACACGCTAACTGCCGCGCACTGATCAACGAACCGGTCATTGTACACGCGAATCTGCTGAGCTGAGCTCCAAGGAGGTGCGGTAGTTGCGTGCAGCTAGGGGTCAGCACACTGTGGATCGTGGTAGGGGACCTCGAAACCGCGTTTTTCATCGTTGGGGATGGTCGGATAGACATGGCACGGGGAGCCACATATGCATATAGCAGCCCCTTGCCCGGTCGCCGCTCTACAGGCTAGAGGAAATCTAGCTGGCCAATTATGCCATCCTCCGGCCGGTCGGACGTCCAGTACCAGCACCACACTATCACAACACTGTTTGTACAAATGCTGCCATCACTAGCCAACCACCACGTACAAATATATTCCTAACTACTAGTGGTACTACAATTCACAAGATCTTACTAATACTAGTACTATATACTGTACCAGCACCACACTATCACTACGAGTATGTAGTAAGTTTATTACTACTAATCAGATCAACTTGGGCCTGAGCATAGATTATTTAGTACTGTATACAGTACTGCTCTGCAGAAAGTAATGTGACATGAAGCCGAGGTATCAGTACAAATAATTGAGGTTTAATTATGCTAGAGCCAGAGAGAGCAGATATATGCCTGCTTGCGAGACAAAACGGAGCGCCGCCCGTGACCTATGCTGCTCAGTTCTTTCCCTTGCAAAACAGGACATACTGTACAGCATGTGTGCGCACCCACAGTTACTGCGCTCGATCAGAATGAACAGAGAACAGGTATCCGTAAGTAAGTATGTTTGCGCTCCCTGATTCTAATCTACGAATCTATCAGCATATAGTATAGCCAACAAAGCTGGTGTTTTCTTTTGCTAGATTTGTCCCGTTGTCGTATACATACACGGACGTCGGTGCTTGGCATGTCGTTGGTACCATGGAATGGTAACGTGGTATCCGACTAGGATGGGGCCGTGGCTGCGGCGTCCTGTGCGTGCCTGTCCGCATCCTCGCGTCACTCTCGAGTGCATGTGGGCGCTGCTTTCTATGCAGCGTCCGTCCATCCGTCGCCTTCGCACTCCTGTGCAAGGGCGCCCCGCCGTAACCAACTATCGCTACCACGACAGCACTGGATCAAATCCCTGCCAGCAGTGACTCGTCCAGGAAAAAAGAATTGATACTAGAAAAATAAAACCAAATAAAGGCTTGTGCATTCTTTTAGACAACAAATAAACGTTTGTCCTTTGGGATCATTTTTACCGTGCGTGTACCAGTCGTTGCAGTGCGCAGTTTGTTGGAATTTCAAAATGGAACGCGTGATCCGAATTTCTTAATGGTTAAGGCAACCAGTGAAGATTGTGCATGTGTCTGCCAAAGAAAGGCCACTGGTTGATCCCCACTCATAACAAACCGGAGTAGCAGGCTAACACTATAGTTTTTCATTATTTTATATGTAGTCTTTAAGCAATGAGCATTGGCATCAGAAATTCAGGTTCTGTTGTGAGGACACGGAAATTCAGCTATGACTATGAGCATCAGAAACCAAAACAGGCCGATTATCTATCCTCCACTCCTGACTCCTCCAGTGTAGTTGCACGAACAGGGCTACATTTTGTTTACTGGCCCAAGATGAGTGATCATCATTCTAATAATCATCATCAACCTTGCATGCAGCTGTGGTGGGCAACAACTTCTTGGCGCGCGACCTGACGATCGAGAACGGCGCGGGTCCGTCGAAGCACCAGGCGGTAGCTCTCCGCGTGGGCGCGGACCTGTCGGCGTTCTACCGGTGCAGCTTCGTGGGGTACCAGGACACGCTGTACGTGCACTCCCTCCGGCAGTTCTTCCGCGACTGCGACATCTACGGCACCATCGACTTCATCTTCGGCAACGCGGCCGTCGTGTTCCAGAACTGCAACCTGTACGCGCGCAAGCCGCTGGACAACCAGAGCAACATCTTCACGGCGCAGGGGAGGGAGGACCCCAACCAGAACACGGGCATCTCCATCCAGAAATGCAAGGTGGCGGCGGCCTCCGACCTCGCCGCCGGGGCCGGGAAGACCAAGACATACCTGGGCCGGCCGTGGAAGCAGTACTCGCGCACCGTGTACTTGCAGTCGGAGCTGGACTCGCTGATCGACCCGGCCGGGTGGCTCGAGTGGAGCGGCAACTTCGCGCTCGACACGCTCTACTACGGAGAGTACATGAACACGGGCGCTGGCGCGGGCACATCGGCCCGGGTCAAGTGGAAGGGGTACCGCGTGATCACCAGTGCCGCCGAGGCCAGCACGTTCACGGTGGGCAACTTCATCGACGGCGACGTGTGGCTTGCCGGCACGTCCATCCCCTTCACCACCGGCTTGTGAGCTGGTCATGCATCACGGGCCACGGCCAGATGAATGGAAAAGAAATAATTGAACGGGCGGCGTCCGGAGGTGAAATCAATGCACCGATTACAGGTCGTTTCATTATTCATGATGTCCTCCTCGTAGTTGGATTCTTTTTGTTCTTGGTCCCCAATTGTACCACCATCTTTATTATACGATATATGTCCAACGAACGTTACTCCGTATAAATACATTAAAAATATACACGTACTGTACGGGCGTACTCCCTTTTTCTTTCTTTCCAGCTGTTCACGGTGCGAATGTTTCCCGTCGATTGGTACCAAATAAGTTGGAGAGTGCAGCAGCGTCAGTCACGGACAGTGCAAGCGCTTCTCAGTCAGTTGATCGGTGGTACGTGGATCATTCACTGCTGCTTCCACCGTTGATCAGGTGGTTTTTTTTTCTCTAATACGCATAATAAGTAGGAGAGCTATGCATCATTTCATTAAGAAGAGAAAAGGATCACACGGTTGGTCTGGGCTCTGTGCAGGGCTTAATCATGATCAAGAAACGGGCCGAGCGACAAACGGATGTCTTCTGTTCTGCCGGTGATTCTCGCGCATCCACATGATCCACCCGCAGTAGCGGCTCAAAAGTTTTCCATCTGTAATTCCAATAATAAGTAGTACTGCACAGATTCGACTTCTGTCAAATTTACTAGAGTGCCGTCTGTATTTAAGGTAGGTTTCTCATTTGAAGTTCAATAAAAATAACCAAACTAAGTTCTAATAGGTACTGTCAAATTGACCCGCATGCACACATTATTCCTCAAACGTTGGCTACTACAACATGAACAAACTGTTAAAGATAGAAGTCTATCTCTATTTGGAGTAGAACTCTTCTCTGATTACTTGGGAGCTACGTCTCCAAGGTATACGTGATCATTGTAATTCTGTGTTAATTCAATCCTATATATACAACATAACCGTGACCCTATTGGGGTGTCCGGTACCAATCCAATCATGGCAACGGAGCCAAGGTTTTTTCTTTGACGATGTCTTCCTCGCCTACCTCCTCCACCACCTCCGCCGCCATGACAAGCTCCTCCTCTGCTACTTCCTTTGCCCCTATCCCCATCCACCATGCCGTGACAATCAAGCTCAACAAAACCAATTACCTGCTATGGCGTGCCCAGCTCCTCCCTTATCTCCGGAGTGTGAAGCTCATGGGCTACCTCAGACGGCACCCTTGCTGCTCCCGTGAAGCTAGTCGCATCGTCGACTGCCGACGGCACCGATATGGTGCCTAACCCCGCATATGACCGGTGGTATGATCAGGACCAGCAAGTCCTCACTGGCCTGCACTCCTCCATGACTAAAGATATTATTGTTTAAGATGTCGTCTCCACGACGACCGCCAATGAAGCCTGGGACACCCTTCATCGCATGTTCTCCTCATCTACACGTGCGTGATCAGTTCAGGTGCGCGTTGAACTCGCGACCATAAAGAAGAATGACCTCCCTGCTACGGATTATTTTCGCAAGATCAAGGCCTTAGCATCTGAACTTGCTGCAGTTGATGCCCCCCCCCCTACGCGATGATGAGATCATTGCCTATCTCCTGGCGGGTCTTGGACCAACATATGATCCGTTCGTCACATCAATGACCACCAAGTCGGAGTCCCTCACGTTGGATGATGTCTATGCCTATCTCATGTCCTTTGAGGCATGACAACTCAAGTATCAGGAGGAAGCTCGTGTCCACATTGGCACTACAACCAACTTCACTGGCCGTGGCAGTCAGCAGTTTCCTCGTGGCCGCGGTGGTGCACATGGTCGTGGCGCCCCTTCTCTCAATCGTGGCCATGGTGGGCCATCTCCTGGTCAATCTCGTGGGCAGCCTTTGTCGCATGTCCCTGATCGAGCTCAACGACCACAGTGTCAGATCTGTAGACTTAGAAGCCACACGACAATCAAGTGCTGGTATCGCATGGATGAAACCTATCAGGAGGGACCACCGTACGCCGGCATGGCTGCAACCTCTTCATACACAGTTGATCCCAACTGGTATAGCGATACATGAGTTACTGATCACATTACCAGTGATCTAGATCGTCTTGCCGAGCAATACCATGGTGGTGAAATGGTGCAAGTCAGCAATGGCGCAGGTTTGCAAATTATGCATATTGGTTCTTGTTCTATTAATACTACTACTTGTCCTCTTGCACTACATAATGTTCTTCATGTTCCTGAAATTTCAAAACATCTTTTGTGTGTCAATAAATTATCTCATGATAATGATGTTTTGTTTGAATTTCATCCATCTCATTTTTCTTAAAAAGGACCGTGCAACAACGCAGCTACTCCTGGGAGGAAAAGCTAAGTCTGGTCTTTATCCCATTAAGCCTTCAGATGTCACGGTGCTCAGCCAAGCTCATGTCAGTGTCAAGGTGCGGCCAAGCCAGTGGCATTCCCGTTTTGGCCATCCCTCTATCCAAAAATCAAGTCAATTTTGAGTCTTCATCAGCTTCCTTGTGTCAAAGAGTCCAGTTCTTCAATTTGTAATGCATGTCAATTAGCTAAAAGTCATCAACTTCCTTATAATAGTGTTGTTCATCGGTCTACTTCTCCACTAGAACTTATTTTTTTCTGATATTTGGGGTCCCGCCCCTATATCTGTTGATGGTTATAAGTATTGATGACTTTAGTAAATTTATTTGGATTTACTTAATCCGTGATAGAACTGAAGCCCAACGCATCTTTGTCCAATTCCAAACTCATGTAGAACGGCTCCTTGACACAAAGATCAAAAGGGTGCAATCTGATTGGGATGGGGAATATCATAAAATGCATAACCAATTTTTCCAGTCTCTAGGCATTGCTCATCAAGTTTCATGTCCCCACACCCATCAACAGAATGGTTTTGCTGAGCGTAAACATCGTCATATAGTTGAAACCGGTCTTGCTCTTTTAACTCATGCTGGAATGCCTATTAAAATTTGGGATGAAGTCTTCTTAACAACAACATACCTCATTAACAGATTGCCTACCCGCGTCATTGACAATTTGTGTCCTCTTGACCGCCTGTTTTAGGCTCCTCCAAATTATAACATGCTTCGTATCTTTGGCTGTGCTTGCTGGCCGCACCTTCGGCCATATAATCAACATAAGCTTTCATTTTGATCCAAACCTTGTGTTTTTCTTGGCTATAGTGCACTACATAAGGGACATAAATGCTTAGATATGGAGTCGGGCGAAGTTTATGTCTCACGGGATGTCATTTTTGATGAGTCTCCTTTTCCCTTCTCTATAACTTCTTCATCCAACATTGAGCCTACCACATCACATAGTAGCAGTATTGATTTGGACATTAATCCTATGCATAGTATGTTGCCTGTTCCAGTTGTGGCTGCAGGTTCGATGGACGCAACAGATCCCAGTGCAAGTGCATCAACTTCGGGATTGGCACCGTCAGCTCCTGTTGATCCTATAGAGTCGCCGTGACTTACTGCTTCGTCCGCTACAGCATCTCTAGTTCCGGAGACTCTAGACTCGTCCCAGGCGACGCTGGATGAAGTTGTGCCATCTACTGCTTCGCAACCGCTAGCCATTGTGCAACCGGTTGAGGTCATCTCAATGGATCAACCAGTGAATCCTCCGCCGCCTGCTCAAGATTCTGGCCATTAGTATGGCACTCGCCTTCGCAACAATATTCGACAACCAAAAATTCGTATTGATGGTACGGTAACTTATTCTATTGTTCGCACATCTGATGATGAACCTACTTCACATATTGTTGCTATGGCCAATCCCCTGTGGTATGCAGCGATGCAGACGGAGTTTCATGCATTGATGAAGAAAAAAAAGCGCGACTAGTTGCCAAAGGGTTCAAACAACAATTTGGTGTTGATTATGATAATATTTTCAGCCCAGTGGTTAAACCGACTACTATTTGAGTTTTGTTATCCCTTGTTGTTTCTCATGGATGGTCACTTTGACAAATTGACATTCATAATGCATTTTTACATGGTAGCCTTGATGAAGATGTTTACATGCGGCAACCTCCTAGATTTGTGGATGCTAATTATCCGCACCATATCTGCAAATTGGATAAGTCTTTGTATGGTCTTAAACAGGCTCCACATGCTTGGTTTCTCGCTTGAGCAGTACTCTTGTACAGTTGAGATTTCAAGCATCAAAGGCTGATGTTTCACTATTTATCTTTCACAAATGAGGTATTCAGATGTACGTTCTCATTTATGTGGATGTCATTATTATTATTAGCTCTTCATCATTGGCTACGGTTCGTCTTCTTTCTCAACTTAAAGTTGATTTTGCTGTAAAAGACCTTGGCCTACTTGGCTATTTTCTTGGTATAGAAGTCCATCATACTTCGATGGGCCTGGTCCTTACTCAACAGAAATATATTCAGGATTTACTCAAGCGCACCAACATGTAGTCGCCCAATGGGGTTTCTACTCCTATGCTGCCTAGTGACAAGTTAACACTTCATGCTGGTGATTGTCTCTCTTTGAATGATGCTACACGGTATGGTAGCGTTGTGGGTGCACTTCAATATCTAGCTTTAACACGACCAGACATATTGTTCTCTGTTAATCGTGTTTGTCAGTTCATGTCTGCGCCTACATCCGTTCATTGGGCGGCTGTCAAACGAATCTTACGATATCTTCATGCGACGGCACATCTTGGGCTTTGTATCACTAAGTCTAGTTCTTCACTATTGAGTGTCTTCTCTGATGCAAATTGGGCAAGAAATCCTGATGATTGACGTAGTACAGGGGGCTACGCAATCTATTTTGGAGGGAACCTGGTATCTTGGAGCTCACGTAAGCAACCAACAGTGTCCCAATCAAGTACTGAAGCCGAATACAAAGCTGTTGCCAATGCTACTGCAGAACTCATATGGATTCAAGTCTTGTTGAGGGAACTTGGCATTGCTCAACTTCGTGCGTCGAGTTTATGGTATGATAACATTGGTGCGACTTATATGTCTGCTAATCCCATATTTCATCAACACACTAAGCATGTGGAGGTTGACTATCATTTTGTTTGTCAACATGTTGCGTCTCGACAGTTGGAAGTCAGGTTTATTTCCTCCAAAGATCAGATTGCTGACATCATGACGAAACCACTACCAGTGACTTCCTTTGATCGGCTTCGGGGCAATCTAAACTTAGTGTCATACCGTCCAGATTGAAGGGGGCGGGGGGGGGGGTGTTAAAGATAGAAGTCTATCTCTATTTGGAGTAGGACTCTTCTCTGATTACTTTGGAGCTACATCTCCAAGGTATACGTGATCATGTGGATCACAGTTATAATTCTGTGTTGATTCAATCCTATATTTACAACATGACCGAGACACTATTGGGGTGTCCGGTACCAGTCCAATCTACACAAATGTGGACCGTAACTACATCCAAGATGAACACAATACGCTAATTTATGAACAACAAACATGGACCGTAAATCCGTAATGCATGACGACCGAGATGAACTGAACACAATATCTTTTGAGCACTTTTAAGGTAGACCGTGATACCGGCTGGGGAGAGGAATCATGGAGGTAATCCAACCGTCCATATCTGAGGGCATTACTTGTAATTATCTAGTTATTTGCAAAACTAATTACTCATTATCCTTCTGCCAATTAATTAGATTAGTATATGCTTAATATAGTATTAATAATTTTATATGTGAGGAGGTGTGCGTATGGCGGCACACCGTGGAAGGTCTTCCGCCGCCGTCGCTCTTGCCGCTACTTTCTAATAGAAATTCACTGTTATCCATGGTTCGATCACCATGTTAGGGTGTGAATTAGAACAAATCAGCATAATTACTCAGTTCTATTGTTAGCCGCTGCCGGTGGTGTCAATGATGAGGTCGGCAACATATCTCCTGATGATGCCACTGCTGGATCGTTGCGGGCAAACTCCATGTCGCCACCTGCGCAATGCAATTCTTGTTGTCTCTACGAATTGACAGCAAAATCCTGAGCTCTCTCTCCTAGATCTCACTAGTGGATAATGACTTCGTTGATCTGCCAATGATAGGTGCAAATCCTAGGGAACAAGATTGGAGAGAGATGTGAAATGTTACTAATCGAATAATGAAACAAAATAATCACTAAGATTTTGATCATATTAAAGGTTATGTTGTTCTTTTTTTAATTTTACCCATATGATATATATGATACCTCTAAATGATACTTATGATACATGTGGATCAAAGGGGTATCATATTATAAATCTGAGCCATCGGATGAAGAAAATGAATGGCATGCATTTATTTGGGTCTACTGTAAAACTTCTCTATCTTTTATCTGAAGAAGAACGAACATGGACCTTAACGACAATGGATTATCCAAAATAAACTCAACCAGAACACTAGCTAGTACAACACGCAGATCAGGCACTGGAAGCACCAGCCACGAATAGATTCTCCCTGGTTAGCTTGACAAAGGTATGCATAACAGCGACCGCCTGATCCATGCTTCTGCCGTATGGGGAAGGCGTGGATGTGTGCATCCAGTTGTCGTAGCCTGAGAAGGCGTGCCAATGTCCGCTTCCGTTGGTGAAGCCAGTGATGGAGGCGTCGTAGGTTGTCAGGGCGATCGTAGTCGGGACGCGACCACCCTCGATGTCGAGGGTGATCATCTGCCTTTCCGGAAATGCTCTCGGTTGATGCTGTTCTCCCATCGAACCGAGGCTGCTTCTTGCAAGAGCCAACACAGAATATCTGAAGAAGATTAGCAAACCCTTCATGGTTGTGAACTGTGTCGAAGCTTGGAGGAAGTGTGAAGCCAAGGTCCGGTCTAGCGAGTATATACGCAGAGGCAACTGCATCAGTATGTACAAGAGCTAAATGGAGCAGCAGTTGGAGAACGCAAGAAGCGCCACCACACGAGGAAGGAGTGGGGCATGTACGTCCTCTTAATTGAGCATTTTTATGATGCATATTACTACCAATAATTATTGGTACTAATTAAAATCTGACGGTCTAGATTAATTGCCCTTCCATCACTAGTACAACCAGTAAATTAGGATAGTTTTGAATTTACTAGGGTATTGCCCTTCTATCACTAGTACAACTACAACCAGTAAATTAGGATAGTATTGAATTTGCTAAGGTAATATTGGAAAAGATTAAATGACAGGGCTGTAAATATTTTTATTAATTCGCACAAAATATTTCCTTGTCCCATTTCTCTGCTTCTGCTAGGGTTCTTCCTGGTGGCAGCGGCAGCGAGTCGTCTGGAGATGCGACACTCTGCTGTGTGTGAGTCGCGGCTTCCGCATGGACCCAACACGGCAGAGATCCGGCGTTGGTCAGTGGAGTGTGGGTGTCAGGTCACCCACTGAAGAAAAATTCTTTTAGATTAATGAACGCTTTCTTTTAGATTAATGAACGCAAGCATCAATCCTTTCCTTCGAGTCAAATAGTGTGAATATTTTGACCCTGTTGACCACACAATGCTAACAAAACTATGAGGTACAAGCCTGCATTCATCTGGTCCTGGGTATGATGGGGAAGGTATATTGACTGGTGACTAAGTATGACAAGAAATTTGGGAGTGGTTCAAGGATGGCGATGTAGGTGCTGAAAAATCAACCGAGTCAATATTCACTGATCTACTGTACCGTTGCCTCACAGATGTGTTCTTTGGCAGGTTAACACTGCATTGTTTATTGTTCAGGTGCAGAACAAGAAATCTATCTGAAATCCTAAGTGCATTATGCAGAGCTTCAGCTACCCCGGGTTCCCAACAAATGTGATGTTTCAGGGCACAGTGGGTTTTATTTTGGTTGTTAGCAGATATTTGCATGCTCCGCATTATTTACACTTACACTCTAGCGCAGATGAATAGCATCATGTTAGAACTAGGTGAGAATCATCACAAACTGTCCTAAAAAAAGTGCAATTTTATTCAGATGATATACCAATAGTAAACACATACGATTAGGACCTGCTGAAGGACTCAGATGTGATCAGAGACCTCATCAGCTCCTGGTTGATAAAGGGGCCGGACCAACTACCTCCATTGCAACCACACACCTCTGGAGCTCTGGTCTAGGTCATCAACAATGAACTTTGCCAATACTTTTATGGGAATTCTGGTCCATGGTCCAGAATTCTCAGTTTCATGGTCGTGAACTGGGTCAGCATAACCTTATGAATGCTTATCTGTTCTATCTCTGGTCAGACCAATTGCCATTGGCGCCAACTGTAATCTCACTCAGCTGTACAGAGTATGGACATTGGCACAAGCTAGTTATTATTGCCAATATTTTCATAGTGGTCTCTTCTCCTCTTGTTAAGAAGTCGTTTCTTGAGTGCTACCACCTGTTGATGATGAGCTGTATCTGTGTCACACGTCGCGATGTAGCTTACGTACGGAGGAATACGTGAGTGCCACACTAGGACATCAAACCGTGTCTCCCCTGCGAGGGGAAGGGAGCTGCCGGTGAGCAGCTCCGGCATCGTGACCTTGGGCAGCTCGCTCCGTGCCACGCCGGTCAATTTGCGTCCGTTGTAGAACAAGCAAGGAGTACCCGGTGTGTCCTTCACCGGTTGGCAGAGATAGCATACTGCATCGAACCCGTCGCTAGTGACATCGAGCTGCAGCATTGTCGCCTCGGCATACACCTTGTGCACGCGGCGCCATGAGCGTGCGCTCAGGTCGGTGCCCAGCGATGTGGCGACGATGTTGGCGGCACGGAATGGTGCGAGGTCACCCATGCCATCGTCGCACATCTCCATGGCGATGCGTAAGAGGTCCGGGCGCTCGTCAGGGTCCGCGGCCCCAAAGGCAAGCGCCCTAAAAAAGTACCAAAGCTCCTCCTGGCGCGGTGGGTGTAGCCTGAGCGGCGGGCGGTGCCCAGCCTGGAGTGCGCCTCTGTCCTGCAGATGATTATGATCTTTCTCCCTCTGCTGTGCGCGTGATCGCGAATGGCTGAGTGGAACCTTCTCCATGATTCCTTGGCGTCCGTTTTGCCATCAACGATGTCAATCACAATCAACGACCTTGCAGTGAATTCAAACGAGCCCCAAAGATTCCCATGGCTGTCTACATCGAGCTCGTCACTACGGAGACGATGGATCTCGGTGAAGCGCTCCCGCACTCTCTCATCAAGGCAGACGTGTTCTACCAAGGTCCGCTTCCCGACATCAGGAGGGCCGATGATAGGGAGGACATCCAGCTCTTGAGAAGGCTTCAACAAGAAGCCGATGACTTCTTCCTTCTCCATCTGCCGCCCAAACATGCACCTCTCCACAAACAGGTAGGCACTGTATGGCTGCTTGGTAATAAGCCGAGGGCAGCTGTTCAGAAGCACGACGATCTCCCTCATGTCACCCAGCGCAGCTTCCAGCGTTTCCACCATGACGGGTAGAACATCAAAGGTATCCCCGCTCGGAGCAGGCCTTGTCGTCTGCGATAGAGATCTGCTCACCATGGCGCGCGATCTCCTGCTCCTGCTGGGATCGGTGGCTCGCCACCTGACGGCGTCGAGTGCGTAGCCGGCTCGACACAGCTCTTGTCTCAGCTTGTTGAGCTGCAGCAGCATCGCTCGGTTGTTGATCTGCCGCCCCTCGGCTTCCTCAACGATGACGCGAGCTCGCACCAGCGTTCGCTGCAGCCTGACGGCGGTGTCCGTGGCACCGCGCTCCTGATACTTCTTGATGAGGAAGGAGAACAGTCGGCCAACAAGGTCGCTCGCCACCACGGGCAGTAGGATGTCCATGGCTTGTGTTGTGCTCCCTCACCCGTGGAATCTGGCTCAGTGATCTTACATGTTGTCTAGCACAAGGTAGAGTCCAAAATATATAGTGCGTTTGGCGTGCTATTAGGAGTGTCTGTGCCTAATTCCGCCTTGACTTTGACTTATCCCAAGACGTTAGAGAATCTTCAATTTTATTCGAGCATTTTCTCTTAGTGGAGGCCACCGTATCCTACACGCGCTACCAATTCCACCACCACTGCGGCTGGGTGGACTTGTGGGGCAAAACCATACTGTACTCATTACTCATGCATGAGATGCTTTTTTTTAAATAGGGAATATGTATTAATATTCTAGCTTCTATATCGATGAATACATATGGTTGTCCATTATTACAAGAAAGGGAAACAAAAAAGTGGTGAATCGCAACACTTGATTCATATCCAATTCCAAAAAGAATAAAAGGCTTGTCATGACAAAAGCTTCCACTAGATGTGATTCTATTGATAAAACACCATCCATTACAAGCATAAATTTGCATCATTGCAGATTCAAGGACACGGCACACCGATTGAATGCGCTCTTTCTCTTCCTCGTTCTGCAACAAGGCCCAAAAACGGATCCAATACATTCCTCTGAAGAGTACCTGCATGGAAGAAAAAGCTTGGCCATTGTTAAAAATCACATCATTTCGACTTAATCAAATTGCCCAACAAAAGGCAGCAACTCCTACTAGAGATTGATACATAATATTCTTGTTCATCCCATGTAACCAACCATTAAACATATGATTAATATTCAAAGGTGGAGGGAGTTTAAAAGAAATTTGTATGATTCTCCAAACAAGTTTCGCATTAGAGCAATCGAAGAAGAGGTGCTGAATTGTTTCCTCACAGTCATAGAAACAACATTTTAGACTCCCTTTCCATTGCCTTTTTGCTAGATTCTCCTTAGTAAGAGTTACCCCCTTGATCAAATACCACATGAGAATTTTAATTTTTAAGGGCAATTTTAGTTTCCAAATCAAGTGACGTTGTGGTTGAATGTTGTTATCAGCCAAAACTCCATACATAGAGCGAACTGAAAAGATATTGTTTTGACTCGCACCCCACATAAATATATCAATTCAGTCAATTCTATGAACATCACCCTAGCAACTAGTTGTCGCCAGGCTAGAAGGTTTTCGCCCACAAGAGATCGCCTAAATGAAACATTTAAAGCTGTTGAGTGTAGCACAACATTCACCGTATCACTTTATTTTCTAACCAAATTATAAAGATTGGGATATTGATTCTTAAAGGCAACATCACCAAACCAAAAATGGTGAATCTCCTAGAATCTAACCTGAGTACCATCACCTACATTGAACTTACCCAGTCTAAAAAATTCTTGTTTGACCTTCATAAGGCCCAACCAAAAATGAGAATCTCCAGGAGCATGTTCACCCTTTGTGATAGTCTTATTCCTCAAGTATTTGTTTCTAAGAATCGTCTATCATATACCATCGCCATTGATTAGTTTAAACAACCATTTACTCAGTATACACCTATTCTGAAGGTCAAGGTTCAAGATGCCTAACCCACCCCGATCCTTAGGCGTGCAAAGAATACTCCAGTTAGTAAGTCTATATTTCTTTTTATGTTCATCACTTTGCCAGAAGAATCTAGATCTATAGAAATCAAGCTTCTTTAGAACTTCTCTAGGTATCTCAAAGAATGACATCATAAAGATGGGTAGACTACTAAGAACAGAGTTAATTAGAACTAAATGCCCTTCAGCCGAGAGCATCTTACCTTTCCAACAACTAAGTCTTTTCTGAAACCTCTCCTCTACCTCTTTCTAGTCAGAGTTCCTCAACTTCCTATGATGCATGGGGATGCCTAGATATCTGAAAGGATAAGAACCTGTTTCACAGCCAAAAATCTGTGATAGTTCTCCCTCCTTGTCTTTTGCCTCCCCAAAGTAAAATATTTCACTTCTATGAAAGTTGATTTCAGGCCTGAGAGTTGTTCAAAAGCACAAAGTAACAACTTCATATTCCTGGCCTGATCAAGATCATCTTCCATAAAGATAATTGTATCATCAGCGTATTGTAAATTGAGAGGCCATCCTCTACAAGGTGAGGGACTACGCCTGAGAACTGTCCCTCCTCTTTGGCCCTTGTAATGAGAATGGCCAACATATCAACAACTATATTAAAAAGAATAGGAGATAGAGGATCCCCCTGTCTAACTCCTTTTCTGGTTTAAAAAAAATGACCCACATCATTGTTAACTTTAATCCCAACACTCCCCTTGGTCATAACTTTATGTATCCAAGAACACCATACAGGTGAGAAGACTTTCATTTTTAACACTTATTGAAGAAACGGTCATTTAACCTTATCATAGTCCTTCTCAAAGTCTAGTTTTAGGATGACCCCATTCTTTTTTTTCCTATGAAGCTCATGGATTGTTTCGTGAAGGATCACTACTCCTTCCATAATGTACCGTCCAGGCAAAAAAGCTGTTTGAGAGGGTCTGATGACCTTATGGGCAATCAACGTAATTCTATTGGTGAGCACTTTAGTAAAAATTTTAAAGCTAACATTAAGAAGGCAAATGGGCCTATATTGCTGGATTTTAGTGGCTTCAGTTTTCTTTGGCAATAGTGTGATGACACCAAAATTAAGACTAAAGATGTCTAACGTTCCTTTATGAAATTCATTAAAAAGTTGTAACAGGTCCGTTTTAATAGTATCAACAAAAAAAACTGATAAAATTCCATTTTAATAGCAAAATTATTGTTAGCTGGAGCTCCAAAAAGAGATTTGTAATAATTAGTAATATAGTTCTTCAGGTTTTGCTGGCCTACGATAATTCCTTCCTCCTGCTCTAGCTGAAAAATGCATGTCTTACGATGTCTACCATTAGCAAGTAATTGAAAATACTTTGTGTTGGCATCCCCTTGTAATAACCTCTTTGCTTTGGATCTCTGGAACCAATATAATTCCTCCTCTCTAAGCAATTTAGTTAATTGGGTTGTCAAACTATGTTTGTAATCCAATTCAAGTAGAGAGAGCATCAAAGTCTCCGCTTTTCTATCTAAAGCATCAAGTTGATTAAGAAGGAACTTCTTCTTACTCTTATTTTCCCCTACTAGATTTCTAGCCCAACCTTGCAAGTATCTTCTGACCGATCTAATTTTATTTTGCCACTTAATCAACGGGGTCTCCCCCCTATTCGACTCATTCCAGACCTTTGCTACCTGGTCATAAAAGCTCTCATGGGTGAACCAGCTCAATTCAGATTTGAATGTTTGAGTGTCTCCTCTATGAGAGGCCTCTCGAGTATCTAACAACAAAGGTGTGTGATCAGAAATATCTCATGACAAAGCCTCTACTGTGGATAGCGGGAATTTTTGTTCCCAATCCGTGGTCACTAGGATCCAATCAAGTTTCTCGTAAGTGGGTGTTTCCGCCGAGCTAGCCCAAGTAAATTTGCGATCGGAAAGCTCTAATTCCCTTAGGTTAAGAGATTCAATACACGCATTAAAAGGATAGGCCATCTACTCTCAAATCTATTGTTACTCTTTTCTGAGGGATTTCTAATAATGTTAAAGTCACCTCCTACTAGAAGCGGTTTTGTTATCGCCGAGCAAGATCGCACAAACTCAGCAAGAAAGCTATCTTTGTGTTCCGGCTGTGCTGCCCCATAGACTGCCATAAGAACCCATTGAATGCCGTCATCCTTATTTTTAACATGCAATTTGACAAAGAACTCACCATCTTCTAGATTTTCAATATCAAACGACAATTGATTAACCCCTACTAGAATTCCCCTAGACCTACCCTTCGGTGGAATCTAATGCAAAAAAAATTCTTTCGCCCCACAAAAGGAATTGAGATCATCATCAATAAAATTCCTCCTATGAGTTTCTAGAATTGCAATGAAATCCAACTGTTTTTCAATTGAAACATCAAAAAGAAAAGAAAACTTAGCCAAGTCTCTAAGACCTCTGCTATTCCAGAAAAATCCTCTCATTAGAATAATATTTTTTTTTAGCAGACTGCCTTTTACGAGTTGGTTTTACTAGTGTTGGTTTCGTATTATTATTATTATGGTGAACAGTCTAAATGTGATTAGAATAATCGACACTGTCATTTTCCATAATTTCACCAACTAAGTCACCACAAAGATGAGCGATAGTTGTGACCTCTAATTCATAGTCATCTTCCTCTTCTAAAATGGAATGGCTAACCTGACCAGTTTTTAACAAAGGACACTTAATCCTATCCTTCTCTACATCTTTAATAAGCAAAACAGAAGATTTACTGGCTGAATCCTCTAAACCAATAGAGACGCCAATATTCTGGATATTTTTTGTTACATGCTTGTCTGAAAAAGAAAGGAAGGATTTGTTACATGTCATACCGTCAGTGTGTTCCAAATTCTTTTTGCCGACCAGCCTAGCGGCCCTCTGTATCGAGTCTTCGTCAACCGAAGACTCTCTCCTCCTGCTCCTCTTGTCAGGGGTGGCGAAGAAGCCGCATTTAGCATCTAGTAGAGGGGTACAAAACTTCTCCTTAGAAGCCGTAGTTGCCTGACCACCCGTGACTCCCCCACTCTTCTTGATTTCTGCCAAGGCTCTATGAAGCAAAGGACCAAGCATCTTAGAGTGGTTAGAGGGAGAAACAGAGGAACCAACATAAAGAGGGAAGGCCTCCAACCCCATCGAACCAACAGAGGATAGCGTGCCCAGAGCATCACTCCTCTGTACTCCTGCCTCCTTGACATCACAGCCAGTCGCCTGGTTAGGGGCCACTACCCCCACAGGCGTCGCCTCACCAAGCATCGCCGTGCCCGATTGGAGACCAGCGAGGGGTAACGGAGCCCACAACTCAGACAACCCAAGCTACTCACAGCCGCCTCATGCTGCACCGAGGGAGCAAGTGCGCCATCCGAAGCGATAGGAGCAGGGGAGGCATCCGGCTGGATCACGATCCTAGCATCCGAGAGAGGGAAAGTGGTCAGCGATGCCTTCGCTAGCGCACCTGTCCTAACGGAAGACAATGAAGATTGGCCCCTGATGATGGGCCCTGCATCACCCCGCATGCTCTTGGGCCACACTCCCCGGCAGCAAGGTGTTCGCCTACACGTTGTCAAGACAATCACAACACCAGTCACCGTCACCGAATCCCCTTCGTCTTCCACCTCATCAAGAAGGTCGTCATCATCAAGATCCTCCATCTCACCATCGTCTGCCCGACCATCTTCGTCCATGCGATCAGCACCCTTATTACTATCCAAAGCATTAGGTAAGTTAGAACCCAATGCTCCTTTTCCCTCCTCTTTGTTGTGGTTACCCTTATCATTCCCGTCTTTGTCACCTCTTTTATCTTCGTCCTCACCAAAATCAGAATTGGTCTGGGTTCCACTAACTGGTTGCGGAGGTTGTTGAAAAGGCTCAACTAAAAATTTCAGCTCGAAGTACCTTTTACCAATAACAACTGCCATATGAGATGGCACAGCAGTTGGGTCTAGGACACCTACACATAATCGGCCAAACTTGCTCCGTCTAGTAGAGATCATGTCCACTTTTTGAGTCACACCAAACATGGTGCCAATTGCCCATAATACTTCATATTTCCTCAACACCCTAGGCAAATTGGTCACTCGCATCCACACAGATGGAATTTCTTGACCCATATCCTGTTCTTCCTCAAACTACTCAAACTTTAGAAACATGTCGTTTTTCAAGTCTGCTGACCCAAAATTGACAGTGCGCAAAAGCTCCTCCTTTGAAGGGAAAATGGTCGTCCAGGTATTGGGTGCATGAAGCTGAACATCCCAATCAAAACTACCTGGGATTAGCCTTTGGAGATGTCCAACTAGCTGCTCCTCAGACAAATGACCGCCAACAACCTTAATAAGAGTAACTGAAGTATCCTTCTTACTCACTGGAATAGGACCATGAGCAATGTAAAAGAAGCCAAGGTCATTTACACCAAAACCAACCAACTGAGCGAACGGTTTGTTCTTCTTCAAAGGGCACTTAGTAGCTACATGGTCGTCAACCTCACAAATCTGACAAAAGAGCACTTCAGTACAGTCTGCCATTGCATGACCCCTTGCACAACACCTATGACAATAGAGTTTCTGCTTCTTCGTAGGCTTGCCATCGGTTGAAGCACTTGCAGCTGCTACTTGCTTGCCTTTAGCCTTATTTGCTGCCACGCCTTTTTCACTCACTTGGGCTTCAACCAGAGAAGCACTTGTAACTGATGTATCTCTATCATGCATGAGATGCTAATCAGTGCACGATCGAGAGCTTTTTTTTTTAGGCCAAGGCATGGGAACTTTATTCATCAAGAGATAGGTTACAATCCTTAGTCGTGATCTCCACAAGCCAGCTAGGAGTATCACCGACCCAGGAACAAACACGGTTATGATAGAAATCGTGCCTCTGCTGCACACTGCACACTTTTAGTACATCACGTAAAGAATCATACTGTCGTGCCTCTGCTGCCAACACCATCCCAGTACTATCTTGGAGAACAGCGCCACCTCCTTTCGTATGATCTGACCCATCTGTGTTCACTTTTTAACCCACTCATTTCCCAGCAATCTCTATCTTGCTTTGTTCTCAATTGTGGGTGAGGCTTGGCCTGTGTCCATACACATGAGCTCCTCCACCATACTCGCTACATGTCTCACTGCCATCTTGGATTCCCATGGCGTTCTACCATGTTGACGGCCATTCCTCCCGGTCCATAGCGACCAAGCTCCACAGATGATAAATGTTGCTTCCTCTGCTTTACAAACCCTGTCTATAAGAAGATTCATTGTCCAAGTAAGAGGATGTAATAGTGGCAGTTTAATTCCCTTGATCTCCCTCATTGATTTTCAAAAAGCTTTAGCATAAGAACACTGAACCATCACATGAAAGAGGTCTTCCTCGTTGTAGCCACAATCTTCACGAAACCTTTCCTTGGCAATATGTCTTTTCTTAAGTTCAGACTTAGATGCCATGAAATTATTTACCGTTTTCCACCAGAATATACGAACCTTAGGTGGAATCGGTGATTTCCATAAGGTTTTCCACCATTCACCAGATCAGATGGGCCCATTCCATTATCTTGCTAGTTTTCTATCTCCATTTGTTCATATTTTTCGCCTTGGTGTGGTACCTTATGAAACTGTTAGTATTGCCTTGCAAGAAATAAGTGGAGAGAAATGGACACCAGAAAATGATGGAAAAATCCAAGGGAAAGTACGGCCTTCTCTTCCTTTTTAGATTATGAGTAAAGCATAAACCACACCTCCCTTTGTCGTCTGTCTATCACTTGCACTTCAAGTCCACCTCGTCCTACTCTGCTCAGTCACCTCCCTCATCATCTCTTCTGCCCCTCCACCCCTGTCTGCCTTCTCCTACCCCCCATTGTGCTATAAATCACTACACGCTTGCAAGCGAAGGCATACGCTCACATGCAACCAATCATCTATCCTTTTCTCTTGGGTTGTTAGATGCATACTTGGTTATGTAAGACAAATGTAGTAGAATATAACAACAAGCTATGTTTATGGTGCTCTTATATATATATATATATGTGTGTGTGTGTGTGTGTGTGTGTGTGTGTGTAGAGCTCATACTCCTTGTATAGCACTTGAGAGGCGGTTCTGAGGCGGTTATGGGATGTTATCTTTGGCGAAATGGCCTCCACCGCCTTTAGAAGGCCGGTAACTGCCGCCACTCAGAAGCCCACCCAAGTTGGGCTCACTCCTAGGTCAGTCGACTAGGAGGCCAAGTCAGCCAACCAGGAAGTGGGCCCCCTTGGAGTGTGCTTCCTAAGGGTGCCTTCCATGTGGGTCCTAATCAGTGCTAAGTTGGTGTTGTCCCATGTTGTGCAAGGAATCCTGTGTATCCATGTGTGCAATCCTTGTGTTGGCTCCTTATTGGCCGGTTTGGTATTTTCTTGGATTAATCACTTGGATTTTTCTGTAATTCGTGGATAATTCACATACACTCAAATATTCACCAACACTTGTAGAATTCATTAGTAATAAACTATTATCACTATGTTGGTTAATTATTTTAGCATTTTTATGCTGGTAATTGATGATTGATTTTGGTACTTAAGAACCGTCAACGTTGACCCAATCATATATTGTTAATGGCTGTTGTTGTGCAAAGAATAACCAATTGACATTCCATAGAAAAAAACATTTCAAGTAATATAGAAGCAACTCATATAAATCTTTAGTTGATTCAGTTGCAAAAGGAATTATTCAGGCCTCATCCACAGGGCAAAGAATTTTCTTACCAGGTTCACACACTTGGTGTTTATGCTACTATTACCAAAACTATCAGGATTGTGTGGCCATTTGTCGTAGGTTTGGATATCCAGATCTATTCATCGCCTTTACTTGCAATATAATGCTCTTTCACTGGAAATTGAAGAAGCCCTTTCATTGGCACCACAACAACACTTGTGTGATTGACCTAAAATTTTTTATTGAGTTTTTGAGATGAAAATAAAATTATTGGTTGATGACATAGGAAAAACATAATTCTTTGGTCCCATACTTGGAGGTATTTTTCTCATCGTTCTTTGTCATATCATATTCTACTATTACTTTTCTTTTAAATTGCGCTTTGCTTATACTATGTAAGCTTCATGACCATTGATGATGGAATCCCCGAGGTATGGATGTTTTGGTAATAGATGACAACTATGAAATTGTGGATTAATATCTACACGAGTGTTGTCTATGTAGGAACCTTCATTAAATCTCTACTACAAATCATATGGATGATGGTTACCTTGGCGATTGATGACAATACCATAAGAATGGAGGCTTGATGAGCTTGATGGAGTCCAAGGGTTGATGAAGATGGATCAAAGTGGAGAATAAGCTATGGTGCAAGTGTTGGGTACACTTGTCTAGTTGTTAGGGCTTTGAGTCCATAGGAAAAACCAGACTATCAAGGGGGTCTAGGTCATTCTCTTAGGTCATGTCTAGTCGGTGATGTGCAAGGTTGCTCGATGAAATCACAGGCACTAGTTGACAGTGGAGAAGCCAAGGAGCTGTTCGGAGAAGCTAGGAAACGAAGTCAAGCAAGGACGAGGAGTTTTAGCTTTGGATTGAAGTGACCGGACAGAGGGGTCAATGGTGACCGGACTGTACGGTCACTTAGAGGTTTTGTTCGGAGGCTATAGCGAAGAAGCGAGGAAACTGCCAGAGTCAGGACTCATAGAGACCGGACAATATGGTCTAGTGATTGGACGGTCCGATCACTATGAAGTGCTCTGGGCAGCGAGGAAGCTGTTTGCGTGAAATGTTTGTGGACTGGACAGAGAAACGGACCAGACGGTCTGATCAACTGACCGTACAGTCCGGTCAGCAGAAGTTCAGCACAGGGGTCAGAGCCGTTGGAGCTCGAGTTGCAGTGACCGGACTGTACGGTCAGTAGGACTAGAAAGCTGATTTCGTGGAGCAACGATTAGTTTGAGGTTGGGAGCCTATATAATTTCGTTGCTGGGGTCTTTGTGACCCCTCTTGGCCAGTGGAATATCTGAGAGCATTTGATAAGGTCCAAGAGGAAGAGAAGAGAGCACTAGGAGGAGATATTGCATATCTTGAGAGTGCTAGTGGTGAGTAACTTGAGCATCTTGCACATCTAAGGCTAGTGTGTCCATGAGGGTGTGATAAATATTGTTACTCTTGGTCTATAGTGAGACCTAGACCGGTTAGGTGTTGGTGATCGAGTCTATCGTGATTGGTTGTGAAGGCCGTCACACGCTTGTACATGGTTTGAACCCGCCGTTGAAAGGAGCATCGCTAGTGAGCGCCCTTGTTGGCTCGGGGAGTCCGGCAAGTTCTCGAGGGAGGCGAGCTTGTTCTTTGGTAGCAGCGGTGACGCGCACCGTGTCTTCACTCCGGGAGTGATTGTGGGCTCATGGGCGAGAACTTCACTTGGTGGTGGGAGGGACCGGGACTCCAGTGGGAGTGGTCCAACGAGGAGTAGGGGAAGGCGCCACCTCGAGAAAAAATCATGAGCATTCCTTGACCCTCTCTTTACTATTCCACAATTGTGTGCTCTAGTAACTAGGTTGAATTGTGGCTTGCATAGACTAGTGTGTTTGGCTTCCGCGCTTGCTTTTATCATGAACACTAGCATGTGTAGGGTCTTGGCCTACTAGAACTATTTAGGTTGCAACGCTTGTTAGACTCAAGTAGTGTGAATTAAATTATTTGGTTTCATGAGCGGCTTATCGATTCAACCCCCCCCCCCCCCCCCCCCCCCCCCCCCCCCCCCGCCTGGCATGCCTTCGGTCCTTACATACTATCTGTTGCACAATTGTCTACACAGTTGAGTTCTAGAAGTGAGGTCTTTCACATGTTCATCTAACTCTACGGCTTAAAAAGGACAAGCCTCTTGATGTTGATCGAATAGACACATTCATATGGGTCCAGTTACCTGATCCATCAATTGACTTGATAGGTCATGAAGCTGGTTAGAGGTCCATGATGCATCTTCCTCTTGCATGGTTGATGGGAAATGCAGCAAGTTCTACCCAAAGGATTTTTGTGAGAAAACAATTGTGCTTCCAAAAGGTCATGTTAGGTATGCTCCCTCAAAAAACAATATCTCCATGAAAAAGAATGGGATTCGCATGGATAATACATTTGTGGTGCCCCATAATGTTGACCTATTAGTCAAGTATCAGCTCACATAAATGTTGAGAGAGTGAATCATGATGGTATGGAGAAGTACCTATTCAATTGTACAAACAGAAGCCCGGATTGTGCTAAAGCAGGAATCCATAGAAAAAGATGTGGTTCCGATAGCTCTGCTGAAGTTTTTGATGAAATAAAGGAGTACTTGGATGCTAGGTGTGTGAGTGTTGGTTGTTTATATGCATCCACTTATATACCGCAAGTGTACGATGTACATTATAGATTTTTCCCTTAGAGTATTCTTAGGTTTATATTGAATCCACAGATACCAGCAAGAGAACTATGTTTAGGGTTTTCTACATCATCTAATGAATCAATCCTAGCATGAAGTACTTTTTGCACATATGAGAGCATTGATGATGAAAGCATTGTTGATGAGAGCTTGGGGGGGGGGGGGGGGGTAGTGCCAATCGACGCACTAATGTGCCAATTTGCACAGAGGCTTTTAAGTGGAAGCTATTTATATTAGCATGAGGGGTTAAAGGAAACTGTTTAGAAGCATATACATACACCAAAGAGAAACACCTAAAGTTAGCATGCATACATCTAGTGTTCGGTCAAAGGATGTGTCGATCGGTGCCAAAGCAGCAGTGATATGACATTTATAATCCTAGCTTACTTGGCTTTTTAAACAATTGGTGAACATCAAAGATCGGTAAGAGAATGATGTTTTCCATGAGCCCTATCAAGACCAATCACCTTAATCGATCTACCACCTCTCACTCTACTTAATCTTCTAGACATACACATCTAGTGTCTCAAGCAATTATGTCGCATACAAGATTCAGAGTACTATCCTAATCACCATGATCAAGATAGCATATAAATACTTAGAATATGTACTAAGCATTAGAACAAGCACATGTAAGACCATAAAATTTAGATGAACACAACTGCAACCAAAGATAGAATTAAGACAGACACATCAATCACTAGGGATGTGCCGATCGACACGGAAATCGTGCCTATCAGCACCTCCTTAGTACACCGGTAATGACACCTAAATACATGGATCTAATTCTTCTTAGCTCTGGTGTAGCGCAACCACGCAGAGCGGCTACCCGACTAGACTACATGTCTCAGTTTGGTGGCTCTTCAACTCCGTCGGCCTCTGGACGATGTGCAGCGGCTTCAAGGATTCCTAGCGGTGTTCCCACATCAACTCTCCTCCCTTGGGGTGTCATATGATGTATATATAGCCTCTGAACACGTTCTCCTTTACTTGTCCACGAAGTTAGCTCTTAGAGATTGAATCCAAGTCGATTTCGTACCTTCCATATCAAGCACCAACTTCCAAAAATCATAAATCCCATGTTCGGAGTCCAAATAAGGCATACTCGAACATTCTACAACTTTGGTATTCATTTGAAGTCCTGATTCAGCCATTTTGGTTCCCAAATATGCGACGCAAAAACATATGTTCTGATTCGGACTCCTCTGCGTAGGTCTCCTTGCAAGGACCATATCTCCTAGATACGGAGTGAAAATAATAAGATCCATATATGTTCTAGAAAGCATTCGAGGATGTCTATAACTTTGGTAGTCAAACATTTTCTATTAGAGCACGTCTTGAGCTCCAAAAGTGTGTCACAATACAGTGTTGTTTCTGGACTGCGCAAATTGATCTTCCCTTTCAGATAAACCTTCTAGAAATCTTTAGGCATTGGGCCATGATCTTGGGCTTGCATGTTGGGCTCCATGAACGTCCTGGGGTGTCTTGTAGGCGATATGGGCTTGTGGGAAGCCCTCCTTGCACGCCGAGTCGGGCTTCATATCAGTACTTCTCATATTTAGTGTCAATTCACCTAATTCTGCAACATAGGGAAATCGTCAACATTAGAGACAAAAACACATAATTATGATGAGAATATGGAACAATATGGTAGGAAAATGACTGCTTTTGACGTATAAAATGGGTAGCTAGAAAGTGTGGCGGTTAGTCCAGTTTGATATCCATTATACTAATCCGTTTACAGAGCGGCTTCCTATGCATCTTCCACTAGAAAACAATATTGTATATATTGAGGAAGACTATCTTGGCCAAGTCATTAAGAATCCAACTAATCTGGTAACAAAACTGACAGCATGGTTAGATGCCAATAGGGTGCATATAGTTGCTCGTGACTTCACTTATGTTAAATTTCCTGAACACTAGACTTGGCATGATGATGCCAAATTTTGGGTTAAACACCACAATAATTGTCCAAAAGTTGGCCGCATCGCTAATGTTGCCCCTAACCAAGGAGAAAATTTCTATCTTTGTATGTTGCTTCATGTGACGAAAGGAGCAATAGGCTTTGCAGATCTTTGCACTATTGGCCGAGACCGATACCCAACATTTTGTGTTGCATGTGAGGCGATGGGCCTACTAGGTGATCATAAAGAATGGTTTGGAGCCATGCCTGATGCAGCACATTCGGCTATGTCGTATCAATTGCGACAACTCTTCGTCACAATGCTACTTTTTTGCTAGGTCATAAACCCAGAGAGATTGTTCCATGATTATGCGCACCTATTGGGTGATGATATAACATATCAAGCCAAGCAACTAACTCCAGGGCTCCCTTCAGAATTAATTGCAGATCGTATCAAATCCTATATCTTGGATGAATTATTACAAATTACTCAGAGATGTTGGATATAGCCTAAGCCACTTTCAGTTACCACAGCCACACCATCATTCATCCTAGGTTCTAACAAATAGACTTATATGGAAGAGCTTTCTTACAACTCTAATGTTTTGTTGGCTGAATTAAATGATCACATCAATCAGCTAAACTCAGGCCAAAAGAATATTTATGATGCTATACAACATTCTGTCCTAAGCGGTTGTGGGTGTACCTTCTTTATTTATGGATATGGAGGAGAAGGCAAAAAAATTCTTTGGAATACTTTACTCATTAGTATTAGAAGCCAAGGTAAAAGAGCCCTAGCAGTTGCATCTTCTAGCATTGCAGCTTTGTTACTTCCTGGCGGTCGAACGCCTATTGGCGCTCACTATGACTACCTTTTAGTGTCAAATTCTCTTAATATATCAATGATGATTTATCATATTATATTAATTATCACCACTAATCATGATGTTTTGCTTCTTAAGTGTCTTTTTGTGTTTTTGTGTCATTTCAGGTAAAATATAACATATAATGCATGTGGGGCAAATTATCCATCAATGACGGGTCGAAACCTTAGCCCACGGCACCTCAATCACTCTCCGGACATCTATGAAGCCCATCACATAATGCCTAAATTCAATTGCTTGGTTTCCAAGTCTTTTAGAAGGCTCACCTAAAATATTCCCAAAATCTGAGATTTTCACAGAGTCTAGAACAACAATATTTTGCGATGATGATTCGTAGTTCAAAACAGTCTCAAATGAGAAAAATTTGACTAAAAAAGTTATAAATCTCGTCAAGAGCTTTCTGAAACATATATGGATGACCCTATTTGGATTTCAGACATTGGAGATATGAGACCCGCAATACGTGCAGAGGAGTCCGAATCAGGACAGAATATATTACAACACATTTTTGGATACAAATAAGAAGTTTCCTAAAGATCAAATGAATACCAAAGTTGTAGAACATTTTGAGAGCGGCACGATAGAGTGCAAGTTTGCTTCGTTTGGTGTATGGAATAAGGAGATATGAATTTTGGAAGGTAGAGCTGCAAAAAAGTAAGTCTGGGCCGAGTTATAACCGACCCAGGTTTGTTTTCTTTTGCTAGATTTCGTGTTTAGGTCTGTGAAGGATGCCTTCAGATGCCTCCCCACTATATATAAGTCCCAATGGGTGCCCCCTCTGTACCAATTGTCAGTTAATCAAAGTATTTTGAGTTCAGAGCCAAAACCTACGATGTTACGCCGTCGATTTCACCATGTAGCTTAGTTGTCTAGATTTTCTCTAGTTGGCTAATTGGAGGAGCTAGATAGGATTCTAAGATGACTTTATCCATGTGATGAAGCTCTAATTAGGCTCTAGTTAGTCTATGAATTCAATTAGACCAAGATTTAAGAGACGGATATTATCATCGTCATGGCAAGTGATGGAGGTGATGTTCTATGCGTTATATCAGTTGATCTATCTCTTGTTCATGCTTGATTTCAATCTTGTCTCCCTCTTATGTCTTTCTACTTGTTGGAAGACCACTTACATCATCGTGGTGATCGGCACGACCCTTGTGCTGATCGGCATAACATTAGGAGCAATAGGTAGGTGCGTTGTTTATCTTATCGGTGTTATTTAGCTATTAGCCGCCATCATAAAAGGATCGTACCAAAAACTTAATAATGATGCAATGCTAATAGATTCTCGATGTAGTGCCTCTTCCTTTGCCTTATTAGTCACCACCGTGACAAGGTCGCAGCAAATAGCTTTGGTGCATAGGTGCGAGATTAGAGGTGACTGATAGATTGATTTTCTTCATTGGACTATAGATTAGATCAGCATTTGCTATGAACTACAACTTGTACTAATAGTGTGTGCTTCATTCATATCTAGCTAAGACTCGTTAGCTTCGTTTTTGGTTTTAGAATTCAACTCTCTTTTCCTTGTTTTGCTTTTTGTGCCGATTGGTATGACTCCCATGCCAATTGATACAACAAAAAATTTCCTAAACTTTCTTTTGTTCTCATTCATATGCAATCGTGCTTAAATGCTAGGAATGGATTATGATGCATGCTCTCACAAAGGAATGGATCAACACAATGGCTGCGATGTATGTTCTCACGATGATCCAATGAGTCCTATTTAATGTCCATTTGTGCTAATTAACTGGCAACGGATGTGGCCAACATACGGTGATTAGACATGAATAGGGATGAAAATGGGACGGATAATATACGACTGTCTGACAATTCGATCACCGAGAAAATAAATATGGGCAAATATGGGATACACTAATAGTCATCCGACACTTTTTGTGTCCGAATTTGAGTCCGAGAAAAACTAGCGGGATAGGATATGAGATAAGTTGTATCCGTCCGATATCCGAGATTTATATAATTTGATTTGATTTAAATAATTTAGACATTAAAAATATTAAAAATCTAGAAATTTAATGTATATAGGTAAATAAATTGACTTGTTTTCATATATTAGCTATTGTTATATTCATTCTCACTCTAACTATATATCTATCATATAATCTTTCATATATATGATTCTTATAATAGTATCCGTGTCTGAATCCGACTCTGAAATAAGAATATAGGATGGGGTATGGGATTATGAAATAATTATCCGACATTATCCGTTTCGACTCCGGATCCGAGAAAAAAAGATGTAAGATAGGATATGGGATAAGCTATATCCACCCGTATCCGATCCGATTTCACCCCTAGACATGAAAGTGGCGCGGGTCATGTCGCTAACCCGCTGGGCTGACCCGTGTCTCACGATCCCACATAACGCCGTAAATCAGCCCGCATAACTAAAGTGGTGCCGCAACTGAACCCACTTCTGGTCTTGCCTAGAGAGGGGAGTGGAGATCGTACCGGCAAGCATACAACAGACAAGCGAGACCTAGCGTCGCCGCCACCAGAGGCCCCTATAGGCCGCCACCATTTGGTCCCCCTCCTCCTTCTCCTCCGGTATCCACACCGGTGGCGAGGAGGAGCGGGGATCCACCCTTCTTTCTAGTTTAGTTGCCTTTTCTTAGTTTGAGTCCTAGGTTAGGGTTGAGATTTTCTCTATGTCGAGTTATTCGGCATTGAGAATTTGTTTCCTCCTTTTTCTCACCGGTCACGTCGAGAATAAAGGGTGAATTTGGTCTCTCCATGGCGGCATCAAGGAAGATGATGGCGGCGGCGATGTCGTCAACAACTTTTGTGTCTTGGCGGCATGGAGTTTTAGGTTTCCGGACAGCGACATCAAGGCGGAGATGACGGTTCCTTCTCCGTTTTGTCGTGGTTAGTTCTAACCACGATGAAGGGCTTGTGAGATCAGGATCAATGTTTTTTCTTCTTCTTCAGTGGCAGAAGGAAGAAGGAAGACACGAAAAAAAGAGGATTATGCTCAATTCTACCTACAGGAATGTTGGATGTCGTTTTCTGTGCACCTGTTCTCAGTCTGTTTGCTAAGTATTTCCCTATGTGGTCATCTATTTGAATCTTTATACAGGTTTAGGATTGAGTTTTGAAGCTAGATACTGAGTGCACTTAGTTGTAATATCTCTATATTTCAGAGTGCTTGTAACATGAAGATGTACTCAGTCATTATTTAATATAATCTTTTTTTATCTTAAAAAAAACTGAACCCACTTCTGCCGACGGCACTGCAATAGCCCGCAAGAACCCGCCGGCGTCGGGGATGGCGATGACTGGCTCTAGCGGTGGGCGGCGGCGCACGCCCCGTGTCACGTGGCAAGCATGTGGGTGATCACGTGATCCCCTGGTTGGAGCTTGGACCTCCTCTCGTGGTTGATTCCCGCGATGGCGCGCTGACCTCCCCGGCTCGCGGCGAGGCACCGACCGAAGGTGGTGAAGGGCAGGTTAACGGGGTTCAACACACTGCCCTGAGCCACATGCATTTTTGGCTAGCACTGCATTTACACGCGATGTCACATTTTCTTCTTTTTTGACTGAACAATGATCTTGGTAGCATTCCCTTCGTTCTCTGTTATATATTATCTATTTAGCAAAAGGCTAAAGATTCACTCTCTCCATTTCAACTCGACAGTTAGTTCCATGATAATGCTCGACTCATGTCGATACTAACATCAGCAGTGGATCATAGGGCTACCCATGATCCTTGTTTATCGGTAAAGGCATGCACGAGACCGAGAGTCGATGGACACACAAGACGCAAGGTTTAGACAGATTCAGGCCTCCCGAAGGATAATAACCCTATGTCATGTGTTCTGTGGTGTATTATACGGTATGATCTGGTGTCAATGAGAGAGCCCCTGCCCCTCCTTATATATCCGGGGGACAGGATTACATGGCAAGTCTCTTAGTCGGTTACAACATGATTTTCGACTAGGATTCTATCTCTAACTTCCTATCTCTAGTATTGACTTGTCGTACTCCAAGTAATAATCCGAGTAGTTATCTTCATGGGATTTATCTTTATTAGACCCCAGCCTACTCGGCAATATATCCGAGTGGTGAGGTATCTCTAATATATATATCCCACAGTAGCCCCCGAGAGATTTGTAAGTTATTTGTTGATCTTCAATTGATTGACTAATGCTTCACCATAAATATGATTAGCTTTTTTATGTACAACAACAAACTTGTAAAGGTCTCCAAGAATCTTCAAAAAGGATTATGCGTCAAATAATATCTATATGCGGGGAAAAAATCCACCTACTAGGTGTAGGCATAGCCCCCGGCTCAGAAGGTATTTAGATCACAAAATATCTTGTGAGTCAAAAATAATAACACCGTATATAAATCTGGATCTACCACTTTTCCCGATTGATTCGATGAGGAGTTTTAATACGTAGCCCCCCCAAGATTGGTTCTACCACTCCCCTCAACTAACAAAAGGAACCATTGGTACTAATAAATCCAAGTGATACTTGATAAGATATATCAAGTATAGCAGTCATCAAAATATCCGGGTGATACTTGATCTAAAATAATAAGTATAAGAGCCATCAAAAATATCCAAGCAATACTTGATTAAATATAACAAGTATAGCGCCCCCGGGCGTGATTCTGTGTGAAAAATAACAACTCTTGCAGGGCTCTCTAATATTGAGTAAGATCATAAGTAACCAATACCGAGTGATCCAATAATATAGTCGAATGATATAACAACTCGAGACAAGAAGGTCGAGTGATCCAATAATAAAGCTGAATGATCCAATAACTCGGGATAACAAAACCGAGTGATGTCAATAAAATAGCTCCAGTTGATATAGCTACTATAATCCATGAAAATAATGTATTCAATAAATAATACATTAATAAAACAAATAATATATTCGATAAGTAATACATATATAAAACAAACAATGTACTCAAAAGATAATACATTGATAAAACCAACAATGTATTTAATAGGTAGTACACTGATAAATCAAATAATGTATTCAATATGTGATACATATATAAAATAATAATATTGATCCATTGCCAGAAATACAATAGATGCTTGGGTTGTATTAGGTGATTAAGTACTGTATGAACTCGAGTCTAACTCTCACAACCAGTAAATATCAGGTACCAATACTACTAAACGACTTCCTTAACATTCAACATGAAGCATGGAGACTAAGAACTCACTCGGATGAACATGTGAGTTAAGGTAAAAAGCCGCCTCGGTCCTCAACAAACGATATGAATTATGGAGACTAAGAACTCACTTGATGAAACATATGCGAGTTAAGGTAATACCGAGAGTCTAATGCATCAAGATTATGCAGAAAGAAATCATCACTAAATTAAAGAACCTATGGACTTTAATTAGATGAATAAAACTAAAATTATAAAAATACTTAGCTGCTTAATATCCATCGAGCTAAAGATGAGCCCCTGACATAACAGCTCAAAAGGTTCGAGGGATCAAAATTCCAGAAACCATGAGTAGTTGATCATGGCCGAGTGATCCAATGACTCGGCGCTCCATGGCCGAGTGATCCATTGACTCGGTGCTCTATGACTGAATGATATCAATGAGATAACTGTAATACAAGAACATAAATAATATAGTTATATATAAAATTAATATAAAGCATTAATGAAACAATATTTTTAATATCTAAGTCTGTTGGATTTCTGTTATTCATCTAAGGCTTATATTTGCTTAGAGTACTGATCATTCAACCAACAGACATAAAAAACAAACAAGGTTCATTAGAAGAACGATGTGCATGATGATTTTGACAAATGACATGAGCCATAGAGCTAGACTGACCAATTTGGGTAATGGGAGTGAGACGGGCAACTAAGCAAAACAGTTGAACTCCTCCTAATACCAAATATGTACCGTTAAAACTCATTCAGTCAAACATGTACGAGTCAAAATCAACCGAGAAAAATTGAAAAATTATTGACCAATATTGTCAAGGCAAAAGGATGAATCTAAAAGAAACTCAAAACTATCACTATAAGATGAAGAACCTACGGCCTTCAAATTGAGTTGATATGAATAAAATAAAAAACTATAAAGTTTATTTAGCTTTGTGATAGTAGACGAATTGTAGACGAGCCATATGCAAGCCATAGACAAGCCCCCGACCATGCAGCTTGATTGTCGATGCGAGTAATCCAATCACCGTATTGCCTCGCCGAGTGATTAATTGAGTCATCAAATAGCTAAGTTATCAGAACATCAAAGTGTCGAGTCATTGGTTGAATAGTTACATCATCGGTTGAGTGGCCAAGTCAACCCCCAAGTCTCCAACAAGACCCAAAGTATGAACTCTATGTCACACACGTCCATGCAAAAGAAACCATGAAACATGATGAGATTTAAATAACCAGACCAATTGATATAATGTATAAATAATAAAATAATATAGAAGATTAAAAATAAACAGGAAACATCCCTGATGTGTACTCAATTCGAATTCCTTCAATTTTGGAGCAACTTGATAAGACGATCGTGTTGATTGGCTAATCACGTGCAGTGGCACACATCGGCCGCCGTGATTCACGCCGAGTCGCCGATTAGCCGTGTTGTCGAGTCAACGAGTGGCTTTGAATGCTTAAGTGACTCAAAGCGTCACCAGTATGCTTATGCCTTCAACTGTGTAGATGAGTTATTGTGTCGCCGAGTTGCTGACCCATCAGCCGAGCGGACAACCGGCCTCGCCATCTTGATCACCCACCTTTTTCATAGCAACAAGCACCTGATTTATATTAACAAACACCATACAACCAACAACGGCATAGATGATCAACTCGTACATACATGCTAAAAAAGTATGTCACATAATAAGTATCCAGTTTACTAATTGATATGAATTGATTAACATATAGAGAATAAATAAATAGGGAACAAAAATAAAAAAGAAGAAAAAAATTCCTGATATGTGCATGTGGGATTCTGTGACTCGAAAATGAGCCACTGAGCACACCGCTGGGTCATCGAACCAGAGGTCTGAGTCACCATGAAGCCATTGACCGAGTTGTCATGGCGTCAAGTGATGAACCAGCTATATGGCCAAGTCATATTGGTAAAAAAAAAATTATAAAATTTACTTAGCTTTTCCATAATAAATGAGTTGAAGACGAGCCTCCGAGCTTGCTAGCTAGATCATCAAGCCAGCGATCGAGTCGTCGAATAACTCATTGTCCAATCCTCGAATCGCAAGTCGCTGAATTCCCATGCCGAGTGATTGGTCACCACACCGAGTGATTGGTCAAGTTAACCAAGGCATCAAATTGGCCGAGTTACTGAGCTATTTTGTTTCCCAGTCGTCGAGTCATTGCCTCGTTGGATAGTTAACTCGACGGGTTGCCAAGTGCACTGATATTTGTGGCTGATGAAAATCTCCAGGAGACAATCAGGCGCGATTGTGATCTGGAAGCACGCAGCACTGGCCAACTTTGAGAACATCCGTGTCGCAGATCGGTCTCTTATGATGGACACGAGAAGTATAACAACTCGTATATGCAAAAGGATCAATCATGTGATGAGTATTTCATTAATCAGAATGATTAGTGTATATGAAATATAATAATATGGAAAAAAAATAAAGAGAAAGACCGAGCTCTCCCTGGTGGGCACGTGAATGTGTTTTTCGCAGGAAGCCGAATATTGGACTCGACTTGGCCTCCGTGTACACTAATCTGTCAACTGCTTGATCAGCTTAAGGATGAACTTGCCGACTTTATGTGCAATACAATCGTCATGTCCAGTGATTTCGCATGATCCAACAGCATCACACGACATGCTGGCACTCCATATCAGTGCGTGCAATCATGCACGCAATCTGTCCGATCTTCTGCAACATCGCAAGACGACGACACCGGCATGCATGCAGCCTCACGATAGCAATGTCGAGGAAGGCTTATGCATGGCAACACATGATTAGTTTCCCACTAAATAGATTGATTTGGATATATGGAATAAAACAGTGCAGAAACAATAAAAAAAGGAAATATTTAGCCTTCCTTGATTTAGACGGCTCGGATCAGATTAGCTTCTGAATACATGTGCTAATACTCGACATCTTTAACTCGCCGAGTTATTGGTCAACTCCTTCGCTTGCTTCAATGAGATCGTACCATATCCAAGTCAATCTGATCGACCTTCCATGCCTCTATTAACGACATGGATCTTGGTGCGGACTAGTTGTCTGGCATTGCCGCACAACTTATCACCCGTGAATACAAGAACGACGATGAAACCGACTGCCGAGTTGCCGATATTGATCGCCCTGAGCTGATATTGATCACGATCTTGAACCACCAGTCAAGCACCGTGTCTCCATGTAATATAATTCATTTGTGCAAAACAAGTCCATAAGCACTACGTGATGAGTTCTCGGCTAAGCCAAATTGATTAGCAAATAAGAAATAAAATAATCTGGAAAGAATGAAGAAAGAAAAAGAAACTTCCCCCTGCGCACATGCAGGCCTCATCATGTTTCGTATACAAGCAGAACTTGACGAAACGTCGACTACTTGATAAACTGGCCGACTCGTATATGCCCGGCCCGCAGCTATGCACAATCATGTCGCATCGAGCCTGCAGCGCCACAACATGCACATGCCTGCCATCCGATGCAGCGACGCGAAACACACGCCTTAAGGCGGCCGCAGACCATCACACGACACAACACAACTGAAACTTCAAGAAAAAAGTCATCAAACTCGACAACCCAATCTCAACGCCAGCTCCTTCCTGATGCACCAACTGTGGATACTAATATCAGCAGTGCATTATAGGGCTATCTATGATCTTTGTTTATCAGTAAAGGCATGCACGGGACCGAGAGTCGATGGACACACAAGACACAAGGTTTAGATAGGTTCAGACCTCCCAAAGAATAACAACCCTACGTTCTATGTTTTATGGTGTATTATGCGGTATGATAGTGTTAATAAGAGAGCCCCTATCCCTCCTTATATATCCGAGGGACAGGGTTACATGGCAAGTCTCCTAGTCGGTTACAATATGATTTCCGACTAGAATTCTATCTCTAACTTTCTATCTCTAGTATTAACTTATCATGTACACCAAGTAATAATATGAGGAGTTATCTTTATGGGCTTTATTTTTATTAAACTCTGACCCACTCGGCAATATATGCGAGTGATAAGGTATCCCTAATATATATGTCCCACAATTCATATCTGTTATATATTATCAATTTAGCAAAAAGCTAAGATTCACTCTCTCCATTTCAACTTAACAGCTAGTTCCACGACAATGTTTGACTCTCTTTTTTTTGAAAGACCCGGACATTGTCCGGCATTACATTAATAAGAAGAAATTATAGTTTTTACATGTGCAAGCTGCACAATTTCACCCATCCTTTGACAGACAGACTGGCCACCAAGACAGCAACATAAGTCTGGACTTATAGGATTTTACAAATTGATTTGGTCGGTCTTTCTCCTGTTCATTTCTCTAGGCCAGGTTACTCTGTTAATTATTGTTAGTTCAAATTAAATACTTTGGTCTTTTTACACTACAACAAAAGTGTATTGTAGGAGCGGGGCAAAACCTACTGTAGCGGCGGGTGGGCTACCCTGCCGCTACGCAAACGCCGCTAAAAAAAAGAAGCTTTAGCGGCAGATATCCTGATGATGGAATTAACAGTCGCTGGTAAAAAATTAGTAGTGACGAGTGATTTGTTCTGAGAATTCCAGAAACTTGAGTAGTTGCAACGGGTCATCTCGCTTTCACAATTTATTTTTACATGTACCATATTTGTGCATTAGTGTTGTACTCAAGGGACTGAACAATGATCTTGGTAGCATTCTTTTCGTTCTCTGTTATATAGTATTATATATTTAGCAAAAAGCTAAAGATTCACTCTCTCCATCTCAACGAGTTATTTTCCTCAGCACCATTAGTAAATGGCGCCTTCTCTCCAACGCCATTACAAAACAGATCTTTTCCCCAATACTATTCATTACTTCTTCCCACTCTCCACAATACCAAAAGACTCTTCGGTATAATTTTCTTTACCGTTTTACCCCTCCCACTCTTCAACTCCAACCGAGAGTCAAACCAGGCAGGGACGAGCGGATTTCGTGTGACGGCCGGCGGCGGGCAGATCTCGTGCGCTGGTCCACGGGCGCGCAGCAGGAGGCGGGAGGCGGCGCGGGTTGGTAGGAGGCGAGAGGCGGCGCACTTGCGGGGCCGACGGTCGGCGGCAGGCAGCACGAGCATGGGACCGGCGGCAATGGCGCAAGCGCGGGGCAAGGCAGCGCGGGCGCAAGCGCAACGTGGGGCCGGTGGTAGCAGCACGGGGCCAATGAAGCGGGCGCAAGCTCATCGCGGGTGTCATGACATTTTTTCCCCTTTTTTCAGCATTTTTCTCATTTTTTGCAGAATTTTTCCCTATTTTTTCATTTTTCAGATTTTTTTTCCTGTGTTTTTCATTTTTTGGATTGTGCTGAGGAAAATAACCCGAATAAAGAGAGGGTGAAATAGAGAGAGGGGTAAAACAGGAAGAAAATTTGAAGCTGTTTGATGTTTCGGTATTGGGGAAAGTGGGATATAGTCATGAGCGGTATTGAGGATAAAGTCTCTTTACTAATGGTGTTGGAAGATGGTGCCCTTTAGTAGTGGTGCTGAGGAAATAAGCCCCCATCTCAACTCGACAATTAGTTTCATGACAATGTTCGACTCATCTCTGTTATATATTATCCATTTAGCAAAAGCAAAAGATTCACTCTCTTCATTTCAACTGGACAGATAGTTCCACAACAATGTTTGACTCATCATGCAAGTTATTTTCTATCAGTAAAGAGACTGACATAAAATAGGCGTGGCACTGTACATAGAACACAACTACCTCAACATCAAGCATGCTTTGCAATGTCTGTTCGCCCAACATGCAGCTCTAACTGGTAAACATGGATTCTTCAACACCAGCTTCATATTGGTCCCATGATTCATTGTCTCCGCCCAGAACAGACCCGAGTCGCCATGTGACAAGGCCTTGCATCATCCGTTTCGTGTAGCACCGCCACACCACCGGGGCCTCACCGCAGTGGAGGTTGATGTCGTACGGCAAGACTTTCCCCTCGGCGTTACTGTTTGCAACACTTTTTTTTTCTTCCATGGCTCTTTCTGTTCAAGACCTCCTTGCCCCAAGATATTCCGAGTTGGTTTCACTCTGTAACTTGTTTAGCTAGTGCTCTGTTTTGTCCTATCTAGTTCTGAAGATTCTTACCACGCAGGAAAAAAGCATGTTGCTGGTGTTTTACAGCTAGACAAAATGGCACCAAGGTGAAAAGGCGTGAGTGGGAGTAAAAATGAAGGAGTTGGTTGTGAAAAGGCAGGATTTGAAGAACGAAGAACATGTCCTCCATTCTCACAATGCTTCTTCTTCCCATTCCATACCATTTTTACTGACCTCGTTTTGCACACTGACACTGTCATTCTATTTCCCTATTTTCTAGTCATCAAGGTGTGGAGTATGGCCGATACTTCTTTTGAATCAGTAGGACCCTTTTAGAAGGTCACAACAAGGCCTTGGCTCGCTGCTACATATGCTCCATTAAAGTCAAGTTATTGCAATAAGATTGTTGCTGACTATCTTGGGATTGTTCTTAGACTGTAAACTCATAATTAAGAGTTATGGGTCTTAATGTTTATCATCCCAGCGGTTACCTTAATATTTGGGATCCTCAATGTGACATTGTAATAGGGAAGGATAATTAAGGTGCGTTTAACACTGCTTATTGAATACTCCCTCCTTCCATGAATATAGTGCGCATTTGTCAAAATGAGTTTTCTAGCTTTATAATGCGTATTTCTGTTGATCTCCTCGACTCATGTGCTTGACTGTTGGACTACCTATGGGAGTAATTAGTCATGCAAAAACTTGAGCATACAATAAATTCATCCCGCACATAACCAGGGAGCCAGACAACCTCCTGCATACGCTGACCTGCGGGCCCCATAGATGGGGCATTGCATGAGGGTGCTATTACTCGGGAGTCGTAAGAGAAAAAATGAAGCATCATGATATTAATTAAATGAAGAGAAGTGTTTTTTGAGACACTAATTGCTGCTACTTGGTCTTTGTGTCTGTGGCAAATGTGCACAATATTCATGGAAGAAGGGAGTAGTTTATTGGAAGTGCTTATGCTCAATAAGCAGTTTGGACAGTTAAACAGCAAAATAGAGAAGTGCTTATAAGGTATAAACACTTTACCATTTTATACTATCCATAAGCACTTTAGGCAAAGCAGCAAAAAGTAGCTTATAGTGCTTATGGTGGTTCTTTGTCTCAGCATAAGTAGCTTCACAAAAATATGTTAACCAGTTTTACCAAACAGGTTGACTGCTTATACTACAAGCATTGTAAGCAATTTTGAGAGAATAAGCACTTTGAGTATAAGCAGTGTCAAACGCACCCTTAGGTTTTATGCTTTGCCTAGAGTTTGGAAGATATTGGAGGCTTGCGAGAATATTTCTTCATTGATTGATTCCTTCATTCCAAATGACTGACGTGTCTCTTTTTATATAGAGGTATATCCATCCCTAATCCTAACTAATCTAACTTGAGGGCTAAGTAAAGGTGGCACTACAGTAATTTGCGCTGCTATAGTAATACGGCCCAAAAACCTATCCATAACATCTCCTCCCTCTTTCGAAGATAGCTCGCCCCCTCGAGCTCTTGGTGAAGGCCATGACTGCAAATCTTGATATCCCCATAACAATAGGATATATTACCTTTGGTGCTACTGCACAAACATCATCAGCCTGTTTGCAACAATAGTCGAAGGTAAAAGAAGTGAGTCTATTGTGTTGCTTGATATTGATGAATTTGCTAATTTTATTAGGGACCAATAGGGAGTAGTGACGCCTCTCTTGCTTTTATATTGGATGATTGTAGGATGAGTGCAAGGATAGTATGCGTATTTTCACCGTGCTCCATACAATCAGAGGCACGCTATATATCGACGACTTGGAGATAGTCGTAATGGTGCAACAGTAAACTTCTTCTTTGTCTTTTTTCTCTGCAAGGGTACTGTTGGGGCAACCAAGAACAGAGAGGAAGAAGGGGTAGCCACCTCTAGCACCATAGCAGCAGTTTGAACCACCACCGTTGCACATTCGACCTTCTTCTCTTTTACTACGAGCACAACCATAACCGGTTGGGACAACAGTGTTGCACGGTTGGTGTCTTCCTTCTTTGCTTCTAATCGTACCGTAAATAGATTGATCAGTTCTGTAAGGTTCATATCAAAGTATGATTTGGTGGTAAATTGGCAACATAAGTCATGGGAATAGATCCTTGGCAATCTAATACCAGATATAATGGGGAAGAATAAGTAGGTCTTATGCTTTGCCTAGAGCTTAAAAGATATTGGAGGATTGAGAGAATATTTCTTTATTGATTGATTCCTTGATTCTAAAAGATTGTCGTGTCTCTTTTATATAGAGGTAAAATCGATCCTAATACTAACTAACCTAATTTGAGGGCTAACTAAGGGTTGTGCAACAGTAACCGTGCTGCTATTTGTGCTGCTACAGTAACACGGCCCAAAACCTGTCCATGACAGACAGATTGTTTTTTTTATTTCAGCGATGGTAAGTGCTTAGTCCTCTGACATCAGGTGGTTTGCATCGTAGTACATCTCATTTTGCCCCGTCATATGTTTTTTTTATATGCAATTTCAGGATACAACACCAGGTCCCATGTCTTTGTTTGTTCCATGAAGAGCAAATATCCTATTAACTATAGCAGAATGGCTTTTCCGTTTAATCGGTTGGTTTTAGCCCAGGTGAAAACCAACTCGGTTTGGTTTTGTGAACCTTGCATGGAGGTGCCTTGGCTTATTTCTTCATTTTATCTTTCTTGGATGGATTTCCTGTTGGCCCCATCATGCAGTTGGATTTCTTCTTGTCCAACTGTAGAAGCCTTAAATTTTAATATAAATAGATCAATTACAATACTGATAATTCGAAATATGAACATTAAAGAGACTTACATTGTTACTTGTATGACTCTTTTAACCACCACCCACTGGACATGAATGTCTTGACAAGTCTTAAGAAAACATTAGTTGTAAAATTAGTACTAATTTGCTGCTAGGTGCTACCACTCGTTTACTTGACAATAGATATCAATTACTAGTAAGTGAGTAAGAAACAGGGAAAAATCTGCTGCAAAATAGTGAATTTATGAAATTTACATCTACGAAATGATCGACTACAACTTATAACTTACAAGATCAAATACCTAACTGGATTGGTTTACAAAGTGATACAGATTCCTCCAGCATCGGGCCATAGTATGATCATCCTTGAATCCTCTATATGAAAAAGATGAATCAACGTGAACCTAGAGCCTTAACAAGTCCAGCGCAAACGAGATCGGCTGGTTTTGCCTTCAGAAATTGGGGAGAGGGCATCTAGCGGCGTCGAGCATTTGTGGGTACATCTCTAAAAACGTCCCAAAAAAAAGACTCCAAAAAATGTTTTTAGTAAGAGCCAAAAAAATTATTAGGGTAATTTTTCTTATATTTTTCAACAGTTCTCTCTAAGAGTGAATCAAAAAAAATAACTGGGTCACCTCAATATACGACATTGATTATTTTGGATATACAAGGATTGAGGCACCCAATCTTCTCCTTATTTTTAGCTACAAATGAAATGAATTTAGAGGAAGAATAAATCTGTGAGTTGTTTTGGCAAGCTATTGGAGTTTGTTTTTTAGATTCAATACTATTAATTTGATTTAGGGAGAGTTTATGAGACTCTTTTTGAGATGCCCTGCGGATCCGACGAGTTTACGTCGTTGTAAGACTAGAAGGGCCAGGCCCATCCGCCCATGCAGTATTGCACACGTAAATTGAGTAAACTAGGCCTAGACAGTGTGTTTTGATTTAATAGCTGTAAAATTTCAGGTCAGGCTGCGCCAAATTTGCACGAGATGTCATGGCCCAACCGGTGTACCCTGTAGATCTGCTCATTGTGCAAGACCCACTATGTCAAGTAGGATCAAACCATCTTGTAAATCATCTGAGGAGGAAACACAAACAGTTTTGAAAGTTCAATGAGTCATCTTATCCGGTTTTATAATCCAGAGACAAAAATCAAACTAAGAGAGTCGAAATTGAATTGGGCGCAATTAACGTGCAACAGATTGTGCGTTAAATGTGTGTGACCTGCCTTGCAGGGTGCCACATACGACCTCATCATCCCAACCATTGGCGCCTCGTCTATCTCCACTTCCCGCGCCTGCTCCCTCACCACTAGGCCTATCCGTCGCCCTCCAACCGCCCACAGCTCCAGCGGCGCCTCCCATCACTGGGAACCTTCTAAAACCATCAGAATGGAGCGCCGCGTCTACAGCAACCCGAACTTGAAACATCACCTGTGTTCCACCTCCGACAACGTGGCAGCGTCCTTGCTGCCGTGTCGCGCCGCCCACCCAACAGTCATGCTCCATCACCAATCTCGTCAGGTGCCGCCGCTATCACCGGCGTTAAACGCCACCGGTAACGTGGCGACGCCCTCCTCCGTCCACCCATGCCTGCGCTCCGCCAACATTGTTAGTTTAAGGTAGCCCGCCGATCGCCACCGCGTTGCATCGCTCGTCCAACGCCAGCTCACCCACCTCCTCTCCTCGCGCATATTATATGGGCCTGGGCCACAAGTGGTCACGCACTACGGACGGAGCATGCGCGATAGAGTTTTCCAGTTGAATTTTCCTAAATTAATATAGTTTGATGGAGGATGGGCTATTACCCAATTGTTTCCATAGAAACTGGCTGGGCCGATTTTAGGCTCTTCACGGGTTAGCAAGGCCCAGACTTCGTTCTGTGTGGAACTTGAACCAGACGAAAGCTAGTGCGTGCGTGCACCTTGCGCCGCTCAAAGAAAAAGGTGCTGCTTACCTTGTGGCTTAATGGCCGGCGGTGATCGCTGCACGGTTCCCTCGGCTGGTCAGTGATTTCTGCGGCGGGGCTAATAAGTTTCCCGTCGCTAGTGTCCGTCTTCCCGTTTCCAAGCTTCAAGCAAGAACACGTTCCGGTCTTCCGGGCCTGTTTTCCTGTAAAAACAAAAGAAAAATCGCCTTGTTGCATTGAAAACCTAAAACTTGACCATACTTGGCAATGGCCACCCTCGGCTGCCGCGATGGCGCGAAGACGAGCTTTTGGATGAAAGCCCGAAACTCATACACGACCATACGCAGAGGCGGCATCTTTGTTAACTCGTGTTTCCATGCGCCGAAACGAGCATTAAAAAAAAAACACTTGTACTACTGCTGGGACTCATTTGCCTGGGAGTGGCGATACCCTTTGCCTGAACTGCCAATGTCTCGCGATGTCCATGTGAACGAGGCCAGCTCTCGGGGCACGCGGCCGCGGCAGAGAAAAGTAATGGCTGTTCCGAAACCGAAAAAGGGTAACGACAATTAATATACGGAGGGAATACAGTCTCGCCGGTCTTTAAAAGCCGCGCGGGAGTGGCGCCTATAATGTGGCACAGGAGCCAGTAGGGAAGAGTGAGAGAGGCAAGAGCTCGAGAGCTGAGGAGTCAAGGCAGTGACCGAGCGGAGCGGCCGGTCAAGTCCAGTCCAGTAGGCGAAGAAGAAGAGATTCTTCTGTGCTCTGGTGGTGGTGGCCAATGGCTCGCGTCCGCTGCCTCTCCGTCCTCGCGCTCCTGCTCGCTGCCGCGCTTCAGCTGCCCGGCGACGCCATTGCCTCGCGCGGGCACAAGGGCCCCGCGCCGCACAACTACAGGGAAGCGCTCACCAAGTCCATCCTCTTTTTCGAGGGCCAGCGGTCGGGAAAGCTGCCGCCGTCACAGCGTGTTACGTGGCGCCGGGACTCGGGCCTCTCCGACGGCGCCGCCGCAAAGGCAAGAACGAGACCAGCGCCTCTGCATTTTGATTTTTAACAACCTCTCTGCATTGCTCTGAGCTTCTGACGAACGACATTGTTTTGCAGGTGGACTTGGTTGGAGGGTACCACGACGCCGGCGACAACGTCAAGTTCGGGTTCCCGATGGCGTTCAGCATGACGATGCTGGCGTGGAGCGTGGTGGAGTTCGGCGGGCTCATGAAGGGGGAGCTGCAGCACGCACGGGAGGCCGTCCGCTGGGGCGCCGACTACCTGCTTAAGGCCACGGCGCACCCGGACACCGTCTACGTCCAGGTAAAACACTACAACTGTTTCACCATTATTAGCTCCTGTGCTTAGTTCTTGACACAATGTCCTCCCCCATGGGAAAACGAAAGGAGTAGTACTGGTTAGCAACGTGGGATATGGCATTTTCCGAGTTCGTTAGCTTGCTGTCAAACGCAGCCGTTATGTTTAGTGCTTTTCTGTGCACCATTTTCTTCTTGCTGGTCAAACTCAGGCCGTGCTCCTTCACACTCCACATCCATGCTTAGATCTTGCAAGGCAACGATAGAGTACAAGGCCGTGCTCAGAAAGTTCCCTTCATTTATGCACCCGAGCCTTGGCATGTCGTCGCGCAGTTCACACCACCATGTGGTTTGTGGTGGACCAATGCCGCTCGCAACAAGCAGTGTGGGGCGCCTGCTTCGCCCATTACGTGTGTGCGTATACCGAGCTTCATGTCTTTTCGTTGTCTGGTCTTCATTTCGTATCATAGGTTGGTGACGCGACCAAGGACCACGCGTGCTGGGAACGCCCGGAGGACATGGACACGCCCCGGACCGTGATAAAAGTGGACGCCAGCAACCCCGGTTCTGACGTGGCCGCAGAGACGGCCGCCGCGCTCGCCGCCGCATCCCTCGTCTTCCGCAAGGCCGACCCGGCCTATGCGAGCCGCCTCCTCGCCAGGGCCAAGAGGGTAAAAGACCTCCTCCTCTGTTCTTCTATTCCACTCCTCTGTTCTGTTTCTTTGGTGGTGCTCTGCTTTATGCAACCATAAAAAAAAACTCTGTTTCTGTCTCACTAGGTGTTTGAGTTTGCTGACAAGCACAGGGGCACCTACAGCAGCCGGCTCTCGTCATACGTCTGCCCATACTACTGCTCCTACTCTGGATACCAGGTAAGCAAAGAGGATAGAATTGTTTATATTCTCGCGCTTCCATTGGCTACAAGTAAGAACTTAAGTATGTAGACTACAAAAAGCAACTCACAAATGTGTAAAAAACCAAAAAAAAAAAAAAACAGGACGAGCTTCTTTGGGGCGCTGCGTGGCTCCACCGCGCGACCAAGAGCCCGATGTACCTGAGCTACATCCAGACGAACGGGCAGATCCTTGGCGCGGACGAGTCGGACAACACGTTCGGTTGGGACAACAAGCACGCGGGCGCACGGGTGCTCATCTCCAAGTCGTTCCTGGTGCAGCGTCTGGGCGCCATGCACGAGTACAAGGGCCACGCCGACGGGTTCATCTGCTCCATGGTGCCCGGCACGCCCACGGACCAGACCCAGTTCACCCGGGCGGGGCTCCTGTACAAGCTCAGCGACAGCAACATGCAGTACGTCACCTCCAGCGCCTTCCTCCTCCTCACCTACGCGAAGTACCTCGCCTTCGCCAAGCAGACCGTCACGTGCGGCGGCGCCGTCGTCACGCCGCAGCGACTGCGCAGCATCGCAAGGAAGCAGGTGGATTACCTACTCGGCAGTAACCCGATGGGGATGTCGTACATGGTCGGGTACGGGAACAAGTACCCGAAACGGATCCACCACCGCGCGGCGTCGCTGCCGTCCGTGGCCGCGCACCCGGGCAAGATCGGATGCTCGCAGGGGTTCACCGCGCTGTATTCGAATGCTCCGAACCCGAATGTGCACGTCGGCGCCGTCGTGGGAGGGCCCAACGAGCAGGACCAGTTCCCCGACCAGAGGAACGACCACGAGCACTCCGAGCCGGCCACCTACATCAACGCGCCGCTCGTCGGAGCGCTCGCGTGCCTCGCGCACTCCTACGGCCAGCTCTAGGACTCTACTAGGAGCTTTTATTCGTCCTATCATACCTTCATCATCAGAGATCATCGTTGGATTAGAGGAGTTATTAATCGTGGTTTAATTGGGAACCCCAGTGCAAGAAGGGGCACTTGCGGGTCTTAATTGTGTTGTTGTTGCTCGCGTGACGCCGCCGGCGCACGTATGTATCGGGGAAGCAGAATGCGTTTCCCACATTATATTGTACTCTCGTGGTTGCAACTCGCAACTGTTCAACTGCATCAAGCAGAGCCACTAGTATTATGATTCTACAATCTCTGATCGTTGCATATCTTCTATATTAAAGAGCAAAAGAACCGGAAGCAAATACAGCGCATGATGCTGAACCGGCCGAGAATATCCTCAACCATTTTAGCAAAACGACAACTTCTCAAGCATGCATGAACAGTGCGTAAGTCCTGTCCAGTGTAAGCATGGAGTACCGTTCATCCGAAAACTGCATGGATCAATGTGATCACTGTCGTCGCTGTGTTCGTTAGGCTTGGGGATGGTCGCACGGCACGAGTCCTCGGTCCATTGTACTGAACGTAAACAATGTTTTTGATTGGCTCTTTCGGTATGGGTCCTCGGGCTTCGCGTGACTCACATGGCGGTGGCTCACCGTGCACAAGGTAACGAACTATCCCCAACCCCCACTGCTGTTAATGAACTCCCTCTACAAAAGGACTCCGAGCATTGCAAATAGGATTTTCATGGAATCTTTGTCATTTTAGTACGTTGAAGTCCTTATTTTTAATAGGAACTAATGTGATGTCAAAATAAGCAAAAATGTACTCACTATACTCCCTTCAATTTCTAATTGTTATCCTTGTGTCAACTTAATAATTAGCTCAAAAATGAACTAAATATACCGTCCGATCCAACGTCATCAATTAAAAATTGCAATGAATTCTTTCTAATTAATTCAAGGTTACTGATATTTTTTCTCTAGTGTTTTCTTAGCTAGTACAATAATTTTGATCGCAACTTGCAATATATAGTTTATGAACAGAACCAGAAAGACAGTATCTGGTAGTAAGATTGTCATATATATATATAGGACTTCCCAGCGTGCAGTGACTTTATAATTTGCACACTGCATCCTAGTGATTGTATCCTGACAACATTGACTATGGGAGTTGAGTTCAAGTGATTCGTATGCAGACAGTACTGTAGAAAACAATATGGACCAAATGGCGGGTCATCTCTATATACAGTAATGCGTCAAGAATGTAGACTAGTGCCTACATTATTATGTGGTCTTGTTAGGGGTGAAATCGGTTCGGATACGGACGGATATGGCTTATCTCATATCCCATCTTGTATCTTTTTTCTTGGATCCGGAGACAGAACGGATAGTATCGGATAATTATTTCTTGATCTTATACCCGTCCTATATTCTTATTTCGGAGCCAGATTCAGACACGGATATTATTATAAGTTTCATATGGATAAAACATTATATGATAGATATATAGTCAAAGTGAGAATGAAGATAACAATAGCTAATATATGAAAACAAGACAATTTGTTTATCTATATACATTAAATTTCTAGAGTTTTAAACATTTTTTATGTCTCAAGTATTTCAATTAAATCAAATTATATAAATCTAGATTTCGGACAGATACGGCTTATCCTATATTCTATCCCACTATTTTTTTCTCGGACTCGGATTCAGACACGGATAATATCGCATGACTATTAGTGCTTCCTATATTTGACCATATTTATTTTCTTAATGAGTAGATCATCGGATGGTCGGATATTATCCGTCCCATTTTCATCCCTAGTTTTAACTCTTAAGTGAAACGGCAAACCACTTTCTCTTAAAAGCGTACAACAACTCCCGTTGTGATAAATGGTGAATGAGCTACAAAATATCTCATACCAAATCTGAAGCACGGCTCTCCAAAAGCAGCCCGTTGTATTCTACTGGCATTGAAATTTAAATACTACCAAAAGTGCGACAGCCACAACAGTGGGTGCCGGTATCTTGATATTGTGCTCTCTCCATTTGGCAGTAATTTACTTCTATGTGCGGCAGATTCCGAGCCCCGTCAAACTGGAGTATTTTACCCTAAGATAATCTCTGAGGGGGTTCAGCTGTGAAAAGAGGGATCACATGCTAGATGGTGATTTCAATGATGCCCACGCAGCATCCGTGCGTAAACAAGTGAATAAATGGCACCTGCGGCTCAGTCACGGCGCGAGCCCGAGTGTTCATCCGCATCGGAGAATGGGATGTGCATCACAGTCAAGTAGGGCGACTCTTCATCCATGTTAATTAACTAACGAGATGTGTCGTACTACTGTGTAAATAATTAAATAACGAGAATAAGGCTGTATATCCCTTTAATAAAAAAATACAACTTTGAACGGTGTACAATGTGCCCAACCTTCCCGCCAACTTCTTCAGTAGTTTGTTCCACCCAAACAAAAATGGGGTAACTGCGGGGAGAGCAGAAAGAGAGTGGTCAGCGGTGTGTTTGACCGGAGCACGTTGCTCACCTCGTAACCCGGCACAGGCACGCCGGGCCTCCTCGCATACGAACGAGAACGAAAGCTGGCCGCTTGACAAAGCACGAACTGCACGCTATTAGTCTTAATCCGTCAATACAGTAGTGATTAGCGTGCTACCACAGTGAGAATCTATCCGGTAGCATCAAATGGCAGCCTTTCTTTGTTCCTGAATACTTGTACTATCTTGACGGCTCCTGCAAAATGGACAAGATTTGCGTTGAACTAGACTATAAACTCCAAGGAGCAGCTATAATATGTGAAATCATCACAACGTACGATCTGCACCAAGCTTGCCACTGGTATACATGGAGTAGCACTGTCCATTTGTGCTGCTGAGTGCTGCGTGAGCTGACTGATGAAGACTGAGGCTCATAACATGCACCAAGTGTGTTAGGATCAGGGCATTTAGCTGCGTGCAGTTGCCATTTTTTTACAGGCCTGCGGTTGTGCCGGTGCCCATTTGTAAAGCTGCAACCCTTTACAGAAACGGCCAAGCTGCGGCACCAGTTCATCGCAGAAAAAAAGAGCTGGCCCAGCGAGGAGCACCCATCAAGCAGCTGAACCATGACGAACTCTGGATCCTAGTCCTCTGCCCCATACTAGGACGATGGATTATTGTGAAGGAAGATAAGAAAGTGATGATTACCACTTAACATGCCCATGATCACTATCAGCATCTGCTTGTCTATATATGTAAATCGTCGATCGAGTACGTATAGGAACGCGACCTGGGTGCGGCATGTGACGAGCTGACGAATCTGAGTTGTATCAGTCACTTGATTCCATGCACGCTTTATCCACTCCACATGTGTTCGATCGGCCATCCAGCCAACCATTGCCAGCATGGGTGTCTGCGCTTTGGCCTTTGGTAAAGGGGCCGCCGGCAGTGCAAGCGATGATGCAGTATGTGCAGCAGTCACCGATAGGACGATGAAGGTTTCGATGATGGCCATCGATGCTTGCTTGCATGGGACTTGTTCACTGACAACGGAGTTCAGCCAAAGTTATCGATTATTTTTGTTCTGTACTTTGTAGTGTGTACGTGTCGACCATGTCGCGTATGCAAGGTAACGATTTGGGTCATGAGATCCGGATGCGCACGCGTACATTTTCCATCACAACAATAGCCGATGGGTGATCGATTGGTAACTGGTTGTATTTACACTACCAGTATAGTAGTCCACTAGCAGTCCTACTTGACATCATTTTGTCAATCTAGAGGCGCCCCTACCCACGTCATGTGAGATGTTTTCTTCGCCCATTCTGGCTGCCATGCTGTCGTCGCTCCTTTTGAGGAACATCGAGCCTGCCGGGTGCGCGCGTGGTGTCAGCGGCCTCGTCGCTCTCATCTCGTTCCATTCGGCTGACGCGCGACACGAGCTCCATGACCCGCAGCAACTATCTGTGATGACTGATGACGCTCAACAGTGGGCCTGGATGAAACAGCCGCCAGCCGCAGCCAACGAGCCAATACACACAAAGCCGGGCCAGCCGCCAGGAGCAGTGGCAGCGGCCAGCGAGGAGCATGTGTGCGAGGCGACGGAGAACGTGGCCGCGTGCAGCGTGTTCACTTAACTTTGTTCTTCCACGGCAAATATTTGTAGTTCAGCCAAAGGGTACGTTCTCGGGTCCAGCGCACTGCCGGAGCATCGAGCGTAAGCTAGCGACTACTAGAAAGAAAGACGTCGCCACAAGACATTCTGGCCCCAACAGCTCATTACCGATTCTTTTAACTCATCTAATAATTAAGTGATGAGCAACTGGAAACTGGTCGGCCGTTATGGAGTAGAGTAGTACTAACATCCATCCCAACCGATTAATTGTCGGACAAGACACTAGCTAGTGGCCGTCGTTATGGTGTGATTTGTTTCTAAAATAATATACTACTTAAAGGGCACTACAGTATTTGTATTTCAAAAGACAATAATATACTGCATCTTTAGCTTACTACCCATAATAGCCTTGAAATAGAAATAAACTTTTACTTGTCATTAATGGGAAATGAGATGTGTTATCATTAGATATTTATGTCAAAGTGATCATCTATATAGCTGAATAAAGGGCACTATAGTATTTGTGGTGAACAATGATATATTTTAATACCATCATTTTGGCAATTAACATATTTATCATAAACACTATTTTATTTTATTTTATCCATACTAAGTCTCAAGTTACAAACTCAATGTAAGTGCTTTAATTATTCTTCTGGCAAGTGTGAGTGTTGCCTATACTAAGACTTATATAGTGACTTATGATCTTTTAGTCCAGTTTCTATAGATATTTATGGGGTAGGCGTATTAGACCATTCAAAAAAATTAGCGTAGGGGTGCATGTGTAATTATGTCTTAGATATAAATAAAAATATTGAAGAGCAAAAAATATGAGATAAATTTGAAGAGCCCTGCGGCAGACCAGACCGACCTACGGAAGGCTTGATGTAGATAGGCCAATTGAGCCCATGAACGTGCACGTATTGCAGCCCACATAGGACATGTTTTCAACCAGTAGCTACGGCCTACAAAATTGAATCACAAATTTCAAATTATGGATTAATTTATTATTTCAAAATATATGTTTAAATATATTTAAAAAAATGTGTTTCAACATTTGTCAATATTTTCATAAATCCATGTCAAATTTTTAAAAACTAAATCCCAAAAATGTTGACATAGAACATATAAAATATTGGCACAATATAAAGAAATATTAACACAATGCATATGAAATATCTATAAAAATTTATTTTTTTAAAAAAATGAAAAATATTTATATTGGATCTCCTTTTGTAGTATTAATTTTAAGGAACACACTTGTTCAAACAGAATGAAAAATGGAGTTATAAATGAAGACAAAAATATATTTAAAATTTCCACCTTGATTCGTTTTTCACCCAATCAAATCACAACGTGACACATGGCGGTGATCTATGTGACGGCTTTTGGTACATATAGGAAAAACCCCTCTTACATCATGGAGTGGACCGTGGACGCCTCAATGTTTATCCGTTGGGCCAAGCAACAGGCCCAGATTTCTTTTTCTTTTTTTTTCTGGAGGTGAACTGGCCCACATTTCATTTCATCGGGAGAAAAAAAAAACCATGTATATTGTCCGATGTCTCGACGTTCGACGATAATGACACGGATCCGGTCTACAAACAACTGCCGTGCCCGCATCGTATGCGGATCCATCGGCATGCTCGAATCGGAGTGGGATTTGTTCATACCGTCCCGAGGATAAAACGGTGCGCGGCCCTGCGCACAGGATTGCTTAATTACACAGCGAACCAAGATTCCCAAGTCGCGAGCTATCGGGCATGGCAGCGCCGTCGAGCGACGGCCTGTCGCGTTCGTGGGCCAACGACCTCCCCGTCGAGATGATCGACACCGTGGTGAAACATATGGACGTGTTCAGCGCGACCCGGCTCGCCGCCGTCTGCAAGTCGTGGGAGAGGGCCGTCGAAACGGACCCCACGCTGCCGTTTGGTAGGCCGTGCCTGCTGATAACGAGGGAGTTGGACGACAACGGATGCTACGACGAGTACGCGGCAGACTCGGTTGAGCTGATGGATCTCACTTGCTACACCCCATGGGACATCCCGCCGCGGGCGCTCCTCTGGGGCGCGGAGGATCAGCTGTGGATCGGAGGCAAGGACGACTGGCTCGCCACCGTCGACGACTGCGGCAACGCGTGGCTCGTCAACCCGTACACCGGCCACCAAATCGACCTGCCGGGTATCAGCACCGTCGTCCCCGACGCCGCCAAGACCCGGGACACGTTCAAAAGGATCATCGTTTGCCAGACGCCGCACGACGCTGCCGGCAGCGGCTACCTTGTCATCGCGGCGGTGTCTAGTTTTTTGGCGATCGCGAGAGGCGGCGACGAGACCTGGACCGCGTTGAGGAATCCCGACGGGTATCGCAGCTGGTTCCGCGGCTACAGTGACGCCGTCGTGCACAAGGGTAAGGTGTTCGCCGTCGACCATTCTGGCACCGTATACGCCTGGGACATACGTGCCGGTACTGCAAGCCCCGACGCCGAGCCGGAGCTGACCGATCGGCCCAACGTCGACGACCTTCTTCACAAGTTCGATTGCAGCTGGAGGCTTGCCGAATCGGCCGAAGGTCGCCGGCTCCTTCTCGTTTGCATCTACGCCAAGGAAATCGAGTGCCGCAAGACAAACGGTTACTGCCGCGACAGGGCCAGGTTCGCCTACAGTGCGTACCAAGTCGAGGGCGTTCGCTTGTACGAGCGAGGCGTGGACAAAGCCACCGGTTCATCAGGTGGGGATGACGACGGGTGGAGTGCCGTCACCAGCCTCGGAGACAACTCGCTGTTCCTCGGCCCGAACTACCCATTCTTGGCTCCTATCGACGAGCGGGAGGACTCGCCAGGCTATTACCAACTCCGGCCCAACTGCGTTTGTGTCACCCACAACCAGTTACTGCGGAGAGAAACTTCAGAGTGTGACATGCACATGTTCGATCTGGGGGCTGAGGGGAACCGCTACAGGTCATCCAAGCTCTACTCTAACCGCTTCGACAGATACCAGACGCCTATGTGGTTCAGACCGGTACTCAGGAATTATGATGTGGTGTAAATTTCATTAATCTGTACTAATTGAAGACATATTAAAGTCATATACAATTGATTTAAATAAATATATATAGTTGCAATGGTTTGTTTTATGAAGCAATTCTCACTACCACAGAATCACGATTTAGTGACGGGTATCTAACCCCTATAGAGACGTAAATTGAAGTCTCAATTTTTATGACACTAAATCTAACCCCTATAGAGATGGGAATTTAGACGTTACTAAATTCGCATATACAGAGACGTAAGACATCCCCGTCCCTAAATCTTTATAGGGACAAAAAATATCCCTGTCTCTATAGGGATTCTGAAGAAATAAAAAAAAAGGACGAGCCTAGCCCGGCTCGGCCGAGCCCAAGATCCCCTCGAGGCTGCCTGAGGAGTGGGGAGGAGCGCGAGCCCCGCCAGATCCGCTCGAGGCCGCCTGAGGGGTGGGGAGGAGCCTGTCGGAGTGAGGGGAGCGTGTAGTGGAGGGGGGACGGGGGTCGTCGAGGTTGCCGGATCCGCCGTGGAGGGGGGGGGGGGGTCGCCGGAGTGCGCGGTGGAGGAGGGGTCACCGAGATCGAGGCAGAGGAGCCCGACGAGCGCGGCATCCCCTGGATCCGGCAATCCTGAGTCCGCCGCCGCCTGGATGACCGAGGGATAGGGAGGAGCCTGATGAGCGTGGCGACGGCGGGGGAGGGGAGGGGTGACCGCCGCGGTGGAGGGAGAGAAGGGGAGGCGTGCCGGAGAGAAGGGAGAAGAGAGAGGGTGGCGGCACACGTCTGTGGAAGGGGAGAGAAGGGAGAAGAGAGAGGCGAGGCGGGTGGTGCGAGTGGAGGAGGGGGAAGGGAGTGGAAGGCGAGTTAGGGTTTAGTTCATTTTATACCTGGCGGTGGATTAGGGTTAGAAGAAAAAAAATATGGCTGAGAGGATTCGAACCTAGGCCTCTTCTCCAACACTCATGGTCCTTACCAACACACCACAGAGTGACTTGTTTTTAGTCACTATATGGTTATGTAATAGAGACGGGGAACAAAAAACACGTCACTACAACAAAACCCCGTCTCTATAATTTCATTCTTTAAGGACAAGGTTATTAAAACCAGTCGCTGCTATAAAACCCCATTACTAAATGTTTAGAGCTTTCGAGACATATTTTTTATACACGTCACTAAAGCTTTTACTATAGATTGGTTTTTACTATAATTACCCTTCAACCAAATAAGAGTGACGCGTTTCTAGAAATCGGTCTCTATAAGTGATTTAGTGACATTACATTTATAGCCGTCTCTAAATACATGTTACTAAATCCCTGTTTTGTGGTAGTGTCTAGCGGGGAAAGTTTATTTTCAAGCTTTATGAATGGTAGAGAGGAAGTTGTAAAGATCAATCAAAGTTGGATAGTTTATTTTTAAGAATATATATATCATTCATTCTGTCCACCTTTTCATTTTTACTCTTCGGGTTTAAACTTATTCATTTCATTTTACACTTAAGAATTAGTCTTCTTAAATGTCCAATGGTCATCCATCAATTCTTCTTATCTTAATATATAGTATATGTGTATCTCTCCTACCTATACTAGAAAACAATTAGTCACTTCTTTCTCTTGTGTGAACTTATTATTGCATCATTAGACTTTTTATTTATAGTTTCTTAGATTTTTTGAATAAAGAATTACTACATTACAAATTAATTCTAACATTGCAATATAAATACAATGTATGTCAGGTCTGTTTGCTCGTCACATGACATTATTTTATTTATGAACTCTTAAATAAGTAAAAGAAAAGAGACATAAATAAGTCATTGCTAATAGCTAGATATTTGGATGAAATTTTCATAAACTTACGTTTTGTTGTATCATCCACAAACAACATTTTGGATATGGTATGAAGGGATATATGCAAGTACATTGAATAGAAACAATTATTTAAATTGCTTGGTGTCTTCCGGATACAAAGAGAAATATTTGACAACATTGTGATGTGCCCTCAAACATATATTCTCACCATAATATCACTATACTATTTCATACAATATTTATTCTCATTTTTTAATGAGAGCGTGTCACTCAAAAAACGATATTGTGCAACATTCCAAAATCATAATCACAATATTTTATTACACTGATTTCTTATGCCTTGCAATTAGTTAAATCTGCCAATGGAGTATTTATTGACAAGTCAGAAGCTTGTGGTGTCCGATATTTTGTATTAGTCAGCCGTCGCCTGTCTGGCAACTAATGGGAGATGGAGCGAGCATTTGGATAGGAAGTCGTACTAAGTACAACTTTTGACGACCAACGTAAATGCACGCCACCTGTCCCTGTTAGATCTTAACAGGGGATCCCTTGACTCTGCACGTGACACCAGAAAACGAGCCACAAACGTTTTGGAAGAGTGCCGGCGCCAAAACGAGCCGCTTAAATACAGAAAAATGGCGTAATCACCGGCGGGGGTTCACACCGACCACGGTGATCGTGCTCGTGGTCCTCATCGGCCCCTTCTTCTCCAACTACATCAACCGCTGCGCCCCACTGTGCTCGCTGCTGCCTCGCCGGACGTCTCACACCGTCAGACGGATCACCACGACGCCAAAGGACTCGCTGTTCCTCGCCGCACGCGCGATCTCGACAAGAGCTCGTCGAGCCGTTCTCCACCTCGGTCTATGGCGACGTGAAGGCATGCCACTCGAGGCTCGAGTATGCGGTCTGCCTCGCTGAGTTTGAGAACCGTGACGAGCTGCACGTAGTTATCGCGTTCTGCCACGTGTCCCACTCCGACTGCATTGACCCCTGGCTCGCCGTCACACTCATCATGTGCCCGCTCAGCCGCTCTGCCGCGCTGCCGCGGCCTCGTAGAGCTATGATCCGCCGGCGGTGCTTGAGGTGGAGGAAGACGACGACAAGTATTGCCTCGTCATTCACGAAGGCAGCAGAGACGCCGAAGGCTGGGGCAGCCGGATCTTGCAATCCACGGCAGCCGCTGGAGGAATGGCGCACCGGCTCAATTTTTTTTTTTTTGAGCTGCGCACCGGCTCAATTTCGTTATGACTTGAAGCGGTTCTGTGTTTCTGTTATGCAAAGCAAAGTCGACCTGAGCCGTTCCTACGAAAATCTTGGACGCCGGATGGATTGCCTGTAGAGTACACGTGTAGTCGGATACGCCCGAAGAGGAAATAAAAGGCCATACATGGGTGCGCACGTATCGAACTCACATACCACGCATACCCTACCAACATCCATCTCTCTCGCGATGGCGGCGCGATGGAGCAACCGAGCGCGGCCGTGGGCCGATCTCCCAGAGGGGGTCGTGGACGCCGTGGTGGATCACCTGGACTTGTTCAGCGCGACCCGCCTCACCAGCGTGTGCACGTCGTGGGCGAAGGCCGTCACCGGGAACGCCTCCCTTCCCTTTGGTAGGCCGTGCCTGCTCATGACACCCGTCCGAGAACGACTACAACCTCCTCCAAGCCAACAACGTCGACAGCGGTGATGATGACGACGGCGACAAGGAATGCACGTTCCAGCTTCTGGAGCACTCGCGGGGGAAGGAGCTCTCGTTCCCGGCTTTCATCGGCGCCATGAGCGGCCGATGGTGGGTCGGCGGCAAGGACGACTGGCTCGCCACCGTTGACACGTACTGCAACCCGGAGCTCCTGAACCCGTACACCGGCCGCCGAATCAGCCTGCCCTCAATCACAACGATCCCTGACGTCGAAATCGGGGAAGAATGTCTCGTCAAATTCGAAGACGGCGACTACTGTTTCTGCCGGATCGTCGTGTGCGAGACGCCGTCCGCTACTGGAGGAGGATACCTCGCCGTCGCGATGGTCGACGTGTTTATTTTGGCGGTCACGAGAGCCGGCGACGAGAGCTGGACGCCCTTGAAGACGCCGCGCGGGCCTTGCGCCGAAGCATACAGGGACCTCGTCCTTCACAAGGGCAAGGTCGTCGCTGTCACTTGGTCCGGCGACATATACGCCTGGGACATGCGCGCCGGCGCCGAGCCGGAGCCGATACGGCCGCCGCACATCGACTACGACGAGAACCAAGGATGCCAGTGGAACCTGGCGGAGTCGGCTGACGGGCAGCGCCTCCTCCTCGTAGCCGCCCCGTACCAGGAGCCCGATTCTGAAGACGCCGAGCAGTTGTACTTGTACGAGCGGGACGTTGACGACGCCGGTGCGGGCTGGAACGCCGTCACCTCCCTCGGCGACTGCTCTCTGTTCCTTGGACCCAACTTTCCCTTCATGGCACGCATTGCTCATCATGCGGATCGGGAGTTGCTCCGGCCCAATTGTGTCTACTCCACAGATAACCACTTGTTTGACTACCGATGGGCAGACTACTACGACTTTGCCGAGTTCGATTTGGAAGATAAGATCTACAAACAGTACAGGAACCGGAAGTTTTACGAAAATCACTGCGATGATAACATACAGACACCGATCTGGTTTAGACCCACCCTCAAGAATTATCCCTTAGCAACACAGGAGTCTGCCAAATGATACTTGTCAGGTATTCGGGATATGTAATCAAACAAACAATCAAGTGTTTCCATCATGAACTACCAAATGTAGCAGAGAAAAGTTGGATCAAGATTAGTAGCCAATATTCCGTGAACGAATGCAATTCAAATAATTAATTTATTCATGAACTACCAAATATAAATGTTTCAAATTTTGAACAAGTACACATTCTGCCGGTTGGAAAGCGCATGAACCTAAATCGTGCTACTGTCACCATGTTGGTAGTACACATGAGTACTCACTCTTACGAATACACACACATACTATCCTTATAAGCGTTTTTAAAAGAATCTACTCTTTTTATAAGGCCATGCAATATTGGTTGTATGAATTTAAAATGTCAAGCACTAGCCAATGGGTATGAATTTACTTGCTGCTCCAGAAGCACACAGACCTGCATTTCGTTAGTAGAGAAGAATGTGAAGTTGTCCTGATACTGCACTAAAGATATTCTTGAGCCAGGACCCTGAACTTGTCTCTGACCTGCACAGTAAATGCACCGAATCATCATTTTCTTCCCAGCAGAGCAAATCAGTAGCAACAACTAACTATCCCTACAAAGATACAATTGTATATTGTATTTATGAGTGTAAAAGAAAAAAATTGTTCGCAGCCCTGCACCCCACGGACCAAGCAATAATTAACATAAAAAATGGCGCTCAATAATTAACATAGCAATAATTAACTATATGTTGCTATAGCTATGTTAAACTGAAGGTTCATGAGTTGCAAAGGCTTGTATGAATGCATTCCTGATTAAAAGTGAAATGCAACTCAGAGTACTTAACTTCAGTACAATGGCACACTGCTTACCAAAGATCATTACTTTACTGATAATACCATTTTTCTTTTCAGCTGGAAGTAATGGGACATTCTACTATTCATGAATCAGTGATCTAATCAACTGAGTTCTTGCCAGAAGAAAATAACTTATTGAAGTTAGATACTAAACCATAAAACTATAATCGATCCAACAATTGGTATATTCAGAAGTGACAATTTCATCTACTTAGTCTGTTTCCACAGCCATTTTCCACGATAAGCGTAAAGATTTACACAATATACTAAGTAGCAACTGTGAAAGTGCTCCCAAACAATAGTTCTTACCTGCAAACTCCAATCTAAAATGTAAACGCTAGCCTCTGTACACCACGGGCACCACAGCAGCGTCCAGCTCCATGGATTCAACCGCTCCGTGTCCGACGTGGCCCAGGTTTTATCTCCCTTGTGTTCTGTAGACAATTATATAGCTTTTGTAAGCAAAATAGGACAGGAACATTTATACAGCTCTTGTACGCAAAACAAGACTAATTTGTCAAGATTAGACTACTAAGGGAGGTGACTTGGTAGTGTTATGGGTGATTTTGTGTAGCAGCAGAAGCAAAAGATTAGATTTATTCATTACCCTACCGTGTAATCAAGAGTGTACTCACTTGTGTGCAAAATCCGTTGGAACTTCATTTTCCTGCAAATAAGGAAGTACCACAACAACTATGACGATGCTAGTAACTTTTTTTTTTAATGAAAGGACTTTCATATTCATTATTAATCTCATCAAAGTGGATTAACAGGAACACCTACTTATGAAAAAATTGAATGAGTGATACAGGGAATAGTAAATGCAGGTGTTGGATAAATTAGCACTTTTAGTTTTATATTAATCTAGAAATAAATCATAAGTATGATTAACAGATTGCATAATGAACTAGACAAATCTACACAAAATCTAGACAGGTCTATTAGGCCAGATAAAAGCATAACATCTACCATACTAGCAACATCCATCATAGATAAATAGACTACGAAAGCTAGTATGAAAGACATGGTGTGAGATGAGAGTACGTACGTTTCCTTCTGGACTGGGTAGAGGAGGCAGCGACGACGTGCAGTACTGTCACATTGTTGACGACGGCGGATGAGACCGACTCGACGGCGAGGAAGACGAGCTGTTGTGACGAGCTTGACGAAGACGAGGAAGCGATCGAGCAGTCGCGCAGAACGCTTCCCAAAAATCTTATTCGCCCTCTCCCGGTGCAGGATCACAGAGAACGACGGTTCCGGAGACCTGCTCTCCCGTTCGCCGGTGTACGCCGACAATTGGGATGGAGAAGACTTGACGGCGTAACAGTAGCAAGAGGCAAAATCCTAAGCGATTGCGTGATGTGATTTGCGGCGGTACCCGTACGTATTTATAGGGGGGAACCGTTAGGGTTGGGCGTTCCGCAACCGAGTTGGTTACTATATTAATATGTCGGTTTTTATGATTAAATATATGGAATACGCAGCAAAAAGAAAGTGCAAAAGGAAGCCGCGCCTCGGCAAGGCAAGGGATCGAATTTTCGCGGACCATTCATGTAGGTGATGCGTGGTCGCGCCCATCGCCCACGTCCCGCCCCGCCTGGCAAGGCGAGGCGAGACGAGGCGAGCGAGCACGCGCGTGTGTTCTTTCTTTCTCCCATCCACATACTTGCAAGAGATGCTAGAGCAACCAACCTTATAAGTTAGACTCCATCCACCTCCACTAGCAATGTGGGACTAAACCTTTGCACTCTCACCACTCATGAATGGGCCTTTGAGATTTTCAGGAATTATTGTTATTATTAATGGGCCAAGCCCATATAATTCCAACAATCCCCCACCAGATCTTAAAGTCTCAACTAGACTTTACCTCACTCCACTGTTGTTTAATATACCAGTATTTTCAGTGGAGACTGTTAAGTTGAACTTCCACCTAGAACAATAAGCTACACTCATTCACAACTTGAACAATGGACTACGCCTTGAATTGCAAGTTTTGAGCAAACAAGTTTCACTTACTTTTATAACTGATACTAGACCTCCAGTAGCCTTCTCCGTGGGTAGAGCATATAGTTCGTATACTCCGTTGGTCTTTTATGAGCTTAATAGAGATCACCCAAATCTCACAGATTGTGACCTTACAACAATCAGGCTCATATAGGTGTATTCATTTAAGAATGTTCTGTAGGATAACATCTTCGCTATTTAAAGCTAACTGAATATATTAAGGCAACAACCAACCTGCCATACAGATATTGAGAGTAATGCATCGCTTCTCAAGTGGGTCATAAAAAGGTTACTCTCATGCTAATCAATAGCTTGTTCTTCCCAGGTCCTACTTCACGGGATCTCCGACCACATAGGTTGGGTTACCACTGTGAAATAGCACATATGGGTCTCATACCCATCTCCTTCGATGCACTGTCTATCATATTACGTGACAGCCCCTTGGTGAATTGATCTGCCAGGTTCTCACCAGTTGAAATATATTCTACTGATATGACTCCGGAGTTTCTCATTTTCCTGACAGACTTCAAACATCTCTTAATATATCTTGATGACTTCATATTGTCTTTAGAATTGTTCACTTTGACTATGACAGTTTGATTGTCACAATTCATGAGGATTACCGGTACAAGTTTCTCGACAATAGGCAAGTCCATCAAGAGCTCACGTAGCCAATCGGCCTCAACTGTAGCTGTATCTAGTGCGGTAAACTCAGCTTCCATGGTAGACCTTATTAAGATAGTCTGTTTGCATGATCTCCATAAAACAGCAGCACCACCAAGAGTAAATGCATATCCACTCATGACATATAGCTCATCAACATCAGATATCCAATTGGAATCACTATAGCCCTCTAGTACTACTGGATATCCAGAATAATGAATTCCATAATCCATAGTATCAACTAAATAGTGCATTACCCGCTCAAGCGCACGCCAATGATCATCTCCCGGACAAGAAGTAAATCGGCTTAGTTTGCTCACAACAAACGAGATGTCAAGCCTAGTAGCACTAGCTAAATACATAAGTGATCCAATTATCTGAGAATATCTTAATTGGTCTCTGCCAATTCTCTTATTCTTTCGAAGGATCAAGCTGGGGTCATAAGGTGTTAGAGAAGACTTGCTATCCTTGTAACCAAAACGGTTCAAGAGCTTCTCAATATAATGATATTGCGTAAGAGTAATCCCATTTTCTCCTTGGATTAGCTTGATGTTCAAGATAACATCAGCATCACTCAGATCCTTCATATCAAAGCTTTGGCACAGAAAAGTCTTGACCTCATTGATCACGTCAAGATTTGTTCCAAAGATGAGTATGTCATCAACATACAAGCACAGTATAACTCCCTGACCCCCACCATGGCGGTAGTACACACATTTATCAGCCTCATTGACTGAAAAGACTGCTGCTAGAAGTGTTGAATCAAATTTCTCATGCCACTGCTTAGGAGCTTGTTTCAGACCATACAAAGACTTTAACAACTTACACACCTTGTCTTCCTGACCCTTTATTACAAATCCATCTGGCTGATCTATTTAGATTTCCTTATCCAACTCTCCATTAAGGAAAGCTGTCTTAATGTCCATCTGATGAACGATAAGACCATGTGAGGCAGCCAGAGCAAGTAATACACGAATAGTGGTTAATCTAGCAACAGGTGAATAAGTGTCAAAGAAGTCTTCACCTTCTATCTGAGTATAACCCTTAGCCACAAGCCGAGCCTTATACTTGTCAATAGTACCATCAGGCTTAAGCTTTTTCTTGAACACCCATTTGCAACCCATAGGGTTGCAACCATATGGTCTATCGACAACTTCCCAAGTTCCATTAGAAAGAATAGAGTCCATCTCACTATGGACAACTTCTTTCCAGTCATCTGCATCAGGAGATGCATATACCTCTGAAATGGTTTTAGAAGTGTCATCCACAAGATAAATAGTGAAATCATCACCAAAAGACTTTACAGTCCTTTGTCTCTTGCTCCTCCTAGGAGCTTCACTGTCAATCTCCTCATGGATTGGTTCAAGTGTTTGTTCAGCATGATCAGAAAATGCACTAGGTTCAGGAGTAGTTTCAGTAATCACATCAGAACATAATCTAGACATGCTATGTAAATCTTTTATAGGAAATATGTTCTCAAAGAAAGTAACATCACGAGACTCCATTAATGAATTAACATGAACATCGGGCACCTCTGATTTAACCACTAAAAATCTATAGGCAATGCTATGATGAGCATGTCCAAGAAAGATACAATCCATAGTTTTAGGTCCCAACTTACGCTTCTTGTTAATTGGCACGTTAACTTTGACCAAACAACCCCATATGCGTGAGTAAGAGAGTGATGGCTTTCTACCAATCCATTCCTCATATGGAGTCTTCTTCTTATTCTTCATGGGAACTCTATTTAGGACATGACATGATGTCAATAAAGCCTCCCCCCACCATGCCTTAGATAATCCAGCCGTGTCTAACATGGAATTAACCAAGTTAGTTAAGGTGCGATTCTTTCTTTTGGCAATCCCGTTTGATTGGGGCGAATAGGGAGGCGTCCTCTCATGTATCAAACCATGTTCCGCACAGAATAAATCAAACTCATTTGAGAAATACTCGCCACCATGATCGGACCTAATTCTTTTGATCTTTTTCTCTAGTTGAGTTTCAACTTTAGCCTTATAAATTTTAAAGTAGTTTAGAGCCTCATCTTTCGTTTTAAAGAAATAAACATAGCAATATCTAGTCGCATTATCAATCAAAGTCATGAAATATCTTTTTCCACCCTCAGTCAATACCATTCATTTCACAAAGATCTGAATGTATAAGTTCTAGTGATGCCAAGTGTCTCTCCTCTGCAGCCTTGTGAGGCTTTTGAGGTTGTTTAGATTGCACACAACTTGAGCACTTAGAACCTTTGACAATGGAAAAATTCGGAATTAAATACAAGCTGGACAGTCGAGACATAGAACCAAAATTTAGATGACATAAACGTGAATGCGGAAATATAGTTCACAGACTTATTACAAGCTGAACACTAGCATCACTCTCATTAACACCATCACAAATATAGTTCACAGACTTATTACAATAATCTGAAAGGAAAAAGCGGAACAAGCCTCCGCACTCATAGCCTTTACCAATAAATTGTCCACTCTTAGACACGACAACCTTATTCGACTCTAGCACTACCTTAAAACCATCCCTACACAAAAGGGAGCCACTAACGAGATTCTTCTTGATAGAAGGGACATACTGTACATTCTTTAATTGAATAATCTTCCCCAAAGTGAACTTCAGCTCGACCATGCCAACACCATGAACAGAAGCATGTGACCCATTCCCCATTAGGACGGAGGAATCCCGGGTGACCTGGTAAGAAGTAAACAAAGAGGCATCAGCACAAACATGAACATTAGCACCAGTATCAAGCCACCAACAAGTAGATTGAAATACAGAAAAAACATATGGTAAATTACCATACCCACTATTTTCTCTAGCACTGTTCACCATGTTCGCAGACTTCTGCTGTGGAGGCTTCCTTCCTTTGCGTTCTGGACACTTTTTTGCCCAATGCTCATTAGAACCACAATCAAAGCATGCTCCCTTCTCCTTGTTCTTCTTCTTGAAGGTAGTGGTCTGCTTAGGCTTATTGTTCTTGCCCTTGCCCTTACCACCACTGCCATAAGACTGTTGTGGTTGATGCACCATATTGGCAATAGTGTTTCCCTCGTTAACTTTAGAACATCCATCCTTCTCACGAGCTTTCTCCTCAACATCAAGAGATGCGATCAAATCTGAGACAGATATGTCCGTCCTCTTGTGTTTAAGAGTAGTGGCAAAATCCCTCCAAGTTGGAGGCAATTTGGCAATAATACCCCCAGCCACAAGCTTCTCAGGTACGACGATCTTAAGCAATTCCAGTTCCTTCACTATGCACTGTATCTCATGAGCCTGCACGACGACAGATTTGCCATCTACCATCTTAAAATCATGGTACTGCTCAATGACATACAGTTTAACGCCAGCATTTGAACCACCATAGTCAGCGATCAGAGCGTCCTACATATCCTTTGCGACTATATCATAGATGTAGACGTCCTGAGAACGATCTACCAAAACTCCAATAACAACGCCCAAGAATATCGTGTTGGCTTCACTGTAGGCCTCTTCCTGATCTGTAGTGAGGTCGCCTTCAGGTTTGCCAGTGGACACCCAGAACACATTCATGGCAGTAAGCCACAGAGTGACTTTCACTTGCCATCTTTTGAAGTGCACGCCAGTGAATTTCTCTGGCCTCAGTGCATTGACAAATCCATCCATAAAACTAAAGTGCCTACAATAAGGTTTTTGGATTGTTGGATAAATTAGCACTTTTAGTTTTATATTAATCCAAAAATAAATCATAAGTATGATTAACATATTGCATAATGAACTAGACAAGTCTACGCAAAATCTAGACAGGTCTATTAGGCCAGACAAAAGCATAGCATTTACCATACGAGGCGAGCGAGCGCGCGCGTGTGTTCTTTCTTCCTCCCATCCACACACTTGCAAGAGAAGCTAGAGCAACCAACCTTATAAGTTGGACTCCATCCACCTCCACTAGCAATGTGGGACTAAACCTTTGCACTCCCACCACTCATGAATGGGCCTTTGAGATTTTTCAAGAATTATTGTTATTATTAATGGGCCAAGCCCATATTATTCCAACACCAGGTATGTAACCTAAACAAACTTAGGTTAAACAAAATCATATGCTATGCATTTTAGGAGGGAAATAGAAAAGAGAAAAAGGAAAGGTTGCAACATTGTCCAGGATAGATGGTTGCTTACTCTTGATGAAAGCTCACTAGCTTTGTAAAATCATGTGAATCTTGCAAGTCTGTAAAACATTCCATTGCGACTCAATTACATCAACCTGAATCGTAAGACATACAAGTATTATCAACTTGAATTGTAAGACATACAAGTATTTGGTTAGGGTGGCAAAAGTGAATAAACCATAGAACAATAGAGCCTCGCAGCAACTATGGGCAAATGAACTATTTGCCTACCTATGTCAATTAACTGGAAATAACTCTGTTAGAAGACATGTTGTAGCCTTTAGGGACTATAAACAGGAATTTGCTACTGCTTGCATCCTGCAGGCAAGAATAATTGCATAAACATTTGCAGAAGCAATTGGGATTTGACAACCATTTCTGAAGAATTCCTTGGCAACACACCAAACCCAACTCACTAACCACCCAACACCGACACACAGATCCCATTTCTGGGTCTAAGCTTCATGACCATTGATGGTTGGATCCCCAAGGTATGAATGTTTTGGTGATAGATGACAACTATGAAATTGTGGACTAACATCTACACGGGCGTTGTCTATGCAGAAATCATCTCTCAACTCTACTACAAATCATATGGATGATGGTTTCCTTGGCGATTGAAGACAATGACCGCAAGCATGGAGGCTTGATGAGCTTGATAGAGTCCAAGGGTTGTTGGAGATGGATCAAAACTAAGGACAAGCTATGGAGCAAGTGTTTGGAACATTTGACTAGTTGTTAGAGCTTTGAGTCCATAGAAAAAACCGGACTATCAAGGGGGTCTAGGTCATTTCTCTTAGGTCATGTCTAGTCGATGATGTGCATGGATGCTCAGGGAAATCATAGACACTAGATGACAGTGGAGAAGCCAAGGAGTTGTTCGAAGAAGCCAGAAAACAAAGTCAAGCGAGGACGAGGAGTTTTAGCTTCTGGATGAAGTGACCGGATAGAGGGGTCAGTGGAGATCGGACTGTACGGTCACTAGGAGAAGTGGTATGGAACTTTCGGAGGGCAGCAAGGATTCTGCATGTGTTGGAAGTTGTAGTGACCGGATGGTCCGGTCTACAGGCCTGACGGTCTGGTCTGTATGGCTTCACACAGGGCAGAGGTGAAGCAGCGCCGAAATGTTTCTGGACTGGAGAGAGAAACGAGCCAGAAGCCTGCCAAATAATACTTGTCCGGTATTCAGCATATGTAATGAAACAAACAATCAAGTGTTTCCATCATGAATGAACTACTAAATATAGTAGAGAAAAGTTGGATCAAGATTAGTAGCCAGTATCCTAGGAACGAATGCAGTTCAAATAATTAATTTATTCATGAGCTACCAAATATTAATGTTCAAATTTTGAACAAGTACACATTCTAACGGTTCGAAAGCGCATGAACCTAAATCGTGCTACTGTCACCATGTTGGTAGTACGCATGAGGACTCATCCTTACCAACACACGCACACACATACTACTCTTATGAGTGCTTTTAAAAAACTAACTTAATAAGAATATCGTAAGGGCGAGGAGCTCCTACGGTGGAGGGGTGAGCTTGAACTATGACAACTGCGTGAATTTCCGGGGAAGGGGGCAGGAGGGAGGTGAGCTGCGGCAACGGCGTCGCTCTCCTCGCCCAGTCGATCCATCAAGTAGGGTTAGCGGGCTAATGCCCGCTACCATGCTAAGTGCTACAAAACTAAAAAAAGTCGTCAACGGTCCATATACCGCCGCTGATGCCCTAGAACCCTAACCCAAAATATGGTAGGACAGAGAAGAAGAAGAAGAAGCCATCGTCAAGTTAGGGCCATCACCACCGGAGGTAGCAAGGCCCTCACGATGACATCGTGGAGGAGGTCCACAACCGTCGCCGCTACTGCGCCCCCCGCGGGTACGGCGACTGACCCCGCACCACCGCCAAATGAGCCACCGTCGTCTTTGGCCAGCTGGATCCAGCGGCACGGCGACCTAGATCTAACAGCAGCATGAGGCGGTGGAGGTGCCACACGACAAAGAGGAAGCAGCAGAGGAGAGGAGGCGGTGGCGGTGGTGGCGGCGGTGGCGGAAGAGGAGACGGTGTGGTGCGGCACGCGGCTGAGGAGGCGTTGCGGTGCGGCGCACGACGGAGGAGGCGGTGCGGTGTGGCGCGCGGCAGAGGAGGCGGTGCAGCTAGAGTTTTGGCTAGGGTAGTGTTGTAGTGCGACGTCTTTTATAACAGAGCGGAGGTGGCTGTGGCGGGCCTGAATGTCAGGCCCGTAGCTAAATTGGCCCGTAGGCCATAGCCACAGGCCTGACCTTACCCGCCATAGTTGTTCGCGAGGTAGTGGCGGCCTCTATCTTCATAGATGCCCGGTGTAAGCGAGCCTAGCCTCGGAGGGACGGGATGTTATAATTGGTATCAGAGCCGACCCCTGCGGTTTCATGAGCGCGTGGGATCACAATTACACAGGCATGATATGCATGGCTGGTGTGGGCTTGGAGTGGTCACACAGCATGGCACATGCGCTAGCACTGGGCACACAGACGTGACCAAGAGGGGAAGTTCCTAGCCTAGGGTTGACCGACGAGGACGTCGGTCTTCTAAGGGGGTGAGAGTGTGATATTCTGGCTCAGGACTTAATAGGATTTATAGAATACTCATACCAAGAAGTTGTTACTTTTTTCTGGGAGCTCATTCCTAAAGAACTTTAAGGTTAAGCGTGCTTGGCCTGGAGCAATTTAGGGATGGGTGATCGACCGAAAAGTCACTCCCAGGTGCGCACGAGTGAGGACAAAGTGTGTAGAAAAGATATGTGTTAGTCTATGAGGGCAGTCTTGAGGTTCTAGAGAGTTGCCAGGTGGAACCGGGCCTAGCCTCGGAGGGGCGAGACGTTACAAGTGGCGGACAACACAGTAAGCCCCTGCTTAGTTGCGGCCCATTATTGTGCCCGTTGCTGAGTATGGCACAGTCCAAAACTATTTCATGTTGGGCCGGCCCAGCATGAGGCTTTGTGCCATGCTTGGGCTGAGGCCTTGGCCTGACGGCCGGCATGGCACAACTCATTTAGCGCCTGGCCCGGTAAAACCCGACAACAGCCCAGCATAGGAAGGCGGCCCAGCACGGCCCAAGTATCCCATGTATAAAACCATTCCTCCCCTCTCTTCCGAACCCTAACCCTCATTTCTTTTCCCCTCTCGCGCTGCACTGCACCTCAGCCGCCTCTCCGCACCTCCGGCCAGATCCGTCCCCTCTCTGCCTCTCCTACCAGATCCATCCCCTCATCTCTTCCATTTCTCGTTGGATCCATCCCCTCATTTGCTTGATGGCCTTCCTCTATGGCTAGATCTGTCACATCATTCTTTGCGGGATCCGACGATAGTCTATGTCGCGGTCACAAGGGCCGTGTCTCCTCTTTGGGTCGTCGTAGTGGGAGGCATCGACGGCCACTCCATCGAGCGTGGCGGTGACTCCAACGTCGGGTACCCCTTCCCAAGACATGGCGGCAGATCTGAGGCCAAGTGGTGCAACATCATCGAGGCCGAGCACTATGACATCTTCGAGGCCGGATATGCCTCCTCCTAGGATGCTGATGCCGACACCGACGCCTAAACCTTCTTCTACGACACAAGCAATCGTGGCACGAAGAGGGGTAGGAAGAGGACGTTCAAAGCTTGGGATGACATAAATCCAGTATAGAATGAGGTAAATGGTGTCCTTGTCATTTACACTGCTATCTGTCACCATTGCAAGTATCAATTAACTGCACGCTCAAATAAGGGCACTGGTCACTTGCTTAGACACTAGGCTACTTGTTTATCTAAGATTGAGCACATTGCTAAAACCTAGTCTATGCTTTCGTTCAATCCTAATGGTTATGTTCGTTCATAGGAGTATGATTCTACTGTTGCTCGCTTAGAATTATGTCGTTTGATTGTTGCTTTGGATCTGCCTCTGGGGTTCGGTGGCACGGATTCCTTTGAGTGATACATTAAGCGTGCCCATAATCCCCGATTCTCTGGTGTTTCTAGGCAAACTACTACTAGGGATTTTGTCAAGTTATTCAATGAATGTCGTTCTGAACTTATTGAAGTTTTGCAAACTATTGTCTCTTCTGTTTCCCTTACTTCTGACATTTGTTGTGGCAAAGCTAAAGAAGACTATCTTTTTGTTGTTGCTCATTTTGTCAATTCTGAATAGGTGCTTGAGAAAAGGGTTCTTGGTATGAGACTTATTGATGTTTACCATTCTGGTGAAAACATTGCTGAATGTATTCATGCTGTGATTTCAAAGTTTGGTTTGCCTGATAGAGTTTTTGCTGTTACACTTGACAAAGCTTCTGCTAATACTAATGCTATGAACATCTTGACACCTAAGTTTTCTGGTTATGTTGGTTCTTTATTACATCAAAGGTGTGCATGTCATATCATAAATCTAATTGTTACATCTGGTTTGAAACGTTTGAAGCCTATTGTTGAATCTTTCAGAACTACGATTTCATTTTTGAACTCTTCCAATGCTCGCATTCCTGCATAGAAAACATATTGCTTGGCAATTGGTGTTGCACCTAGAAAGTTCAATTTAGATATGGATATGAGGTGGAATTCCACCTTTCTTATGCTGAAGCACCTTCTTCCACATATGGGTGCATTTTCTGTCTTTATCAATAGCCAATATTAGCAGATGACTGGTGAGCCTTTGCTCAGCCTAGATGACTGGTATGTTGCTGATCAAGTTGTTATTTTTCTTGAACAATTTTATGACTCAACTGTTACACTCTCTGATGTTTACTACCCTACATCTAATCTGATTATGCATCAGCTTATTGAGATTTTCGGTCACTTGAATAACTTTGAGAATGACAGACTACTCAGACATGTTGTTGTTCCTATGAAGGATAAGTATCTCAAGTACTGGGAGGAAATTCCTATCTTATATGCATTGGCATTTGTTCTTGATCCTAGAGGCAAGATGAAAGGCCTTAATAATGCCTTGAAGCTTCTTTCTGATAATATAAAATATGACTATTCTGATTATTTCACTCTTGTTCGTACTACAGTGACTAACCTTTTTGGCACATATGAGAGTAAGTTTGGTGTAGTTAGGCTACAGAGGCCATCTCCTCTAGCAACCAATGGGAAAAAGAAAACCTCTTGGGGTAAGATTTATGCTTCTAATGATACTGATTCTGGTGAGTCTACTCAAGTGCATTCTAGTCCATTTTTTTTCTCAATTGTCTGAATTGGCAATCTATCTTGATAGTGATCCAATAACAGTGTATAATGATAACGAGTTTGATGTTCTAGGATGGTGGCTTGAGCATAAACATACCTATCCTATCTTATCTTTTTTGGCTAAAAATGTGCTAACTGTTCCTGTTTCAACCATTAGCTCGGAGTCTATTTTCAGTCTTTGTGGCAGGTTGCTTGAGGAGAGGAGGAGATGCTTGACTAGTGAATGGTGGACATTTTGACCTGCTTGAAAGACTGGCAGCTGGGAGAGGATCGAATGCAGCAAAGTGTTGAGAAACACCATTTGGAGTTTGAAGTGTCATACAATCTTTAGGATCCATCCCCCAAAGACCTGGACATAGATGCTATTGATGTTGTTTCTGTTGATGGTGATGGAGTGGGTACTTAGGATGTATGGTGTAAATTTGGTTCAGTAAATTGTAACTTTCATAATAAACTTATAAGCTGGGTTGTACTCTTTTTTTTCTTAGGCCAAGGGTTTTTAATGAGATAGCCAGCTAAGAACAACTCAATGTAACTTATAAATAAGTTTCCTATGGCCAAATTTGTGTCTTGCTTTTTTGGTTTCTGATATTTTCTGGGTCAATTTCTGAAGTCTTCCTCTAGAATCTCGTCAAATCTGATGTATTTTGAAATTTGGGCTACTAAGACTTAACGGGCCTTGTCGGGCTGTCATGCTTACGGGCTAATTGGCTCGGCACGGCATGAATAATCAATTTCGTGTCGTGATGTGGGCTGTTGACCTAGCCTATGGGCTGGCATGGCACGGTGCCATGCCGGCCCGATATTAGATGGGCCGTGCTTTGTTGGGCCCGTGCCGGGCCATGCTGGACGACCCATTTGGACACCATTAGTCTACACATATGTCAGGTTCAATTCTATAATATACCTACTATTTTTTATATTATATACTTATTGGAGTTTTTTATTCGACATGTTATTTGCAGCGGTTGAAACTTTAGGTCGTATTGACTTGCCAACTCAGTTGAGGCCATGCCACATATTTAAACAAAGATGACATGACACAATAAACATGCGTTGATGTCCTTAATCTTGTTGAAAAGCAGGGAGCATTGAGGAGGCTGATTTGGCTGGACTCGGCTAAACTGGCAAGCCGAAACATGCACAACAATTTGAAGTGTTGTAAATGCCACAGGAGTATGCATTATGTATAAGTAAAGAAAAGTAGTGATTTTATGAAAGTACAACTAGAAGTACTGATGATTTCATGATAAGTATTTGGTGATTTTCTGACTATTAAGTCAAACTATTGGTGAATTTACGAAATTAACTCTTTTCTCAATGGTCTAAGGCTTCTTCACAAATGTTGAAACCTGTTGGCCGTCCGCTGTTTTCTTTTGTATTCCTACCGGTGCTTCTTCCATCATTCATTCTTTTGTTGTACAGATGCTCGTAATGCATTGCACGTAACGTCACGCCCTGTGGAGGAGCCAGCAGTCATCCAACCAAAAGTATTTTAAAATTACATACATGGAGAAAAAAAATGGATTGTGCATGCATTTGGTACACCAGTTCAACTATGTTTCTTCTTTTAAACAAAAAGCAAAGGTCACCATTTACCAAAGAGGATTCTATCGAGCTGACGTACATATCTAGAGCAAATCCAAACAGTTAAAAACGTGATTTAAATGTCTGACGGTGATTCTAATAGCGTCATCCGATCCCCTGATGTCGTCATCTTGGGTCACAGCTACGAATTCAAATAACATTGTTATGTTAGAACTAATTAATCTTAGAACTCAGGATCAACTAGTCAATTAAGATCACATCTAGTAAAACTAAAACTGATGCGGAATAGGTGGTTTGATCTGTTACCGGCGCTGGCATTGGTGTCCATCGGCGTCGGTGCATAGGTGGCAGAGTCGATGACGAGGGCATTATTGGGGATGTAGTGCAGACGCTCCTTCAGGGTCTTCTTGCGAGGGCGGAGACCTTCGGAACGGTAGCGGCGATGCCCCTTAGCTGGACGTCGGTCTTTCGTGACTTCCAGTGCCCTCAACGATCGGTTGGGTGGACTAAAATTGGACGAATCGTCCTGGGAGCGACCCCTCCTTTTTATAGCACTGTAGCCATAGGGTCGGGTCCGTTTCTATCTCTAACTTGCCTCACGATCAAAGCACAAAAACGGAAATATATCTGTTGGCCAGAACCGAAATCCACAGGGGATTAAGTTCCCTATTTTCGGATCTATTGTTGACCTGCCGGTCAACATAAACTAAACCAACATTCTCCCCCTGATTAAAAGGTCAACAACTTAAACTTATTCTTAACTTAATCTCTTTCTCAGAAAATCAGCAAGTACCAGACTAATGCGTCATCATCAGCACCACAGTATAGTGGGACAACATTACCCATAATCTCACTGAGAAACCTTGTTAGAACTGTTACTCTTAGTTGGGAAAATAAATGGCCCTAAAATAAGTACTGATAAAAAGGTATTTACCAGGCCCATGGCTAGGACATGCTTCTAAAAGAGGATTGGTGGTAAACCTTTTATGAGCGGATCCGCTATATTATCCTTAATACTTATATGCTTAATCTTTAGCGTATTGTCCTGATTTCTTTCTTTCACGACACAACACTTAAGGTCTATGTGCTTAGAAGCACCACTTAATTTATTATTTGCATAAAAGAAAACTGTAGATTGATTATCGTAGTATATTGTGATAGGTCTCAAGATACTATCAATAACTCTTAATCCCGGAATAAAACTTTTAAGCCATACTACCTGTCCCGTAGCATGATAACATAACATAAATTCTGCTTGTATCTTAGATTCAGTAGTTACACTCTGCTTGCAACTTTTCCATGAAATTGCTCCCCCTGCTAACGTGAAGACATATCTAGAAGTTGACTTCCTTTCATCTTCATCACCAGCAAAGTCAGCATCAGTGTAACACTCAATCTCAAGATTATTTGATCTCTTATATGTGAGCATGTAATCCTTGGTGCCTTGGCAATATCTTAATGCCATCTTGACACCTACCCACTGAGCCCATCCTACATTAGACTGATATCTGCTAAGTACTCCGATCACAAATGCCAAGTCTGGACTCATACAAACTTGTGCATACATTAAACTTCCAATAGCTGATGCATAGGAAACGTTCTCCATTTTCTTTCTTTCTAAGTCATTCTTAGGGTACTGACTTCCATTTAACTTATCGCCCTTTTGAATTAGAGCAGGTGATGTGTTGCACTTATCTAAGTTATATCTCTTAAGCATTTTCTTAATATAATCTTTCTGAGATAATCCTAGTATTCCTTGGGCTCTATCTTGGTGTATCTCAATGCCAAGTACATACGAGGCTTCACCGAGATCCTTCATATCAAAGTGAGATGACAAAAAAAATTTAGTCTCATACAACATATTCTTATGGTTGCATGCTAATAGTATGTCATCCATATACAGTACTAGAATTATCAATTTTCCACCCTTTTCCTTAATGTAGATGCATTTATCTGCATCATTCTCCCTAAATCCGAATCTCTTAATGACTTCATCAAATTTAAGGTTCCACTGTCTGGACGCTTGCTTAAGTCTATAAATGGATTTTCTTAATCTACATCCCATATGTTCCTTACCCTTAATAGCAAAACCTTCCGGTTGAGCCATTTAAATAGTCTCATCTAAGTTTCCATTTAGTAATACAGTCTTAACATCCATCTGGTATAATTCCATATCAAAATGAGCTACAAGTGCCATGACTATTCTTAAAGAATCTTTTGTAGACACAGGAGAAAAAGTTTCATTATAATCAACCCCTTCTTTCTGTGTAAACCCTTTAGCTACGAGTCTTGCTTTGAATCTTTCTATCTTCCCTTTGGAATCACGTTTAGTCTTGTAGACCCATTTACAACCTACTGTTTTGAATCCATTAGGAATTTCTACTAAATCCCAAACCTGATTAGAACTCATAGACTTAAGCTCTTCTTCCATGACTTCAATCCATTTAGTGGAATTCTCACTTTCAACTGCCTCTCTAAAATTTGCAGGGTCATTTATTTTCCCGACATCATACTGATCCTCACTTAAATATAACACATAAATGTCAGGAATTGCCCGTCTCCTTTTCCGATGTGAACGTCTTAATGGTTCGTTCGCAGCTGGTTCAGGATCAAGCTAAGGTTGTTCTTCTGGCACAGGTTCCTCCTAAGCTAGAGCCTGTGCATCAGTATCTGGTGCATGAGCCTCAGCAGGCGGCGCCTATTCCTGAGTGGCTGCCATAGTGCTGCTTGGTTGAGGAATGATTGGCAGTACAAACTGATATACCTTCGTAGGCTCTAGGAAATCCGGAGTTGGAAGATCAACCCGTAATTCTTCGAGACTTATATCCTTCTTAGCAGAACTTCCATAGGATCCTGAATCCTCTAGAAACACAGCCTGTCTTGTTTCAACAAACTTAGTAGAGCGATCAAGACAGTAGAATCGGTATCCCTTTGACTTATCTAGGTATCCGATAAAATGATAGCTCATTGTCTTAGAATCCAGTTTCTTATGTTGTGGATCATATAAATTAGTGACGGTTTCCTCCCATTCCACAATTCAAACGGTGTCTTGGGAACTGACTTAGATGGAACCCGATTAAGAATTTGAGCAGCTATTTTTAATGCTTCCATCCACAGCTCAACAGGCAAATTAGAATGACTGAGAATGCTACACACCATATCTAATAACGTGCGATTACGTCGCTCAGCAACTCCATTTTGTTGTGGTTCTCCTAGCATGGAGTACTACGCTCTTATGCCATTTTCTTCTAAATACTTAGCAAACGGTCCCTTAATTTGACCATGTGTTGTATGTTTCCCGTAATATTCTCCCCCACGATATGATCTTACTATTTTAATGGAAGCATTATGTTGTTTCTCAACTTTCAACTTATAAATCTTAAAAATTTCTAGCGCATCTGAATGCTTCTTAATAGGGTAAATATATCCATAACGGGAATAATCATCAGTAAATGTTATAAAAGAATCATAGCCATCTATAGATGTTACTGAGAGCGAGCCACAAATATCTGTGTGTATTATCTTTAACACACCCGTACTTCTAGTAGCTCCTTTCTTAATTGTCTTAGTGTATTTTCCTTTAATGTAGTCAATGCACTGCTCTAAATCGGAGAAGTCTAATTGATAGAGTATTTCATCTTTAATGAAACATTCTATTCTCCCCCTCGAAATGTGGCCGAGGTGACAATGCCACAATTTCGAAGAAGTCTCATTATCATGCTTACGCTTATGTGAAATACTAGCAACATTCATCACAAAATCATCAAGAGAGAGCATGTAAAGCTTACCTTGCCTAACTGCAAGACTGATATTTATTGAATTAAACTTAATAACACACTTATTGTTACCAAACTCACAAACATGTCCTGAATCATCTAAGGCTGATACAGAAATTAAATTTCTCTTTAAACTAGGAACATAAAGAACATCCTCTAAATTAAGCTGGAAGCCACCCGACAACTCTAAGTGGAAGCTCCCAACACTTTCAACTTGGACGACATTCCCATCAGCTACTCTTAGGCTTCACTCCCCCCTTCTTATAGTGGCGAACGAAATACCTGTAATGAATTAGAGATGTGCACAGTGGCACCTGAGTCAATCCACCAAGTATTAGGAGAAAAATCCGCTAAGAATAACTCATCAATAAAAGAAACAACATCAAACTTATCACTACCTTGCTCCTTCAACCACTCCTTAAAGCCTGGACAAGCCTTCTGAAGGTGCTTGGGTGAGCCACAGAAAGAGCATGACTTACCACCCTTAGGCTGGTGGTTCTTGAATTTGATGTTGTTCTTGGGTCCATTCTTGTTTCCATTGTTCTTCTTCTTCCTTTGGCCTTGCTTGTTGCTGCTTGCCTCATGCTGATTCTTAGAAGGATTGTTGAGATTGAGGTTTCCAACCATGTTCACAACATTCTCCTTCATCTTCTTAGTTTTCAGCCTCTCTTCTTCTTCTTCAATATAGTAACTTATAAGATCAGTGATAGACCAAGTGTTCTTGTTGGTGTTGTAGCTGATCTTGAATGGAGCATACTGAGGCGGGAGTGAGGTCAAGATAAAATGAACAAGGAAACCATCAGCGATCTCCATCCTCATGTCTTTAAGCTTATTGGCCATGTCACACATATGAAGAATGTGCTCCCTTATGCCAGTCTGACCATTATACTAACAACACATCAACTTCATGATGAGTGTAGTAGCATAAGTCTTAGAGGAGATCTTAAAGTTCTCCTCAATCATGGCCAGTAGCTCCCTAGCAGTCAGATCAACTCCAGCTGCACTCTTAGTGGAGATGGCACCCTTAATACTAGGACTTATGGTTTGAAGAATAACCATGGTAGCCATCCGATCAGATCTCTCCCACTTCTCAAAAGTGGGAGAAGGTGCAGCTCCATCAGTAGGAGGGGTAGGCTTATCCACCCTCAGTGCAACATCGAGATCATTCCATGCCAAGCATGTGATGACATTACCCTTCTAGTCCGGATAGTTCACTCCATTGAGCGGCTCGATGTTGTTGAGGTAGGAGGCAACAACATTGACGTTACTCACTGAAAAGCAAAGCAAGAAAACTTAACTTTGTAATCAGATACAATGAAATGCAAATTAATGCATGAAAATAACCCTACGGTGGTTTGATTATAATCATATAATTAAATTTTAATTTTCATCACCGATGGAAAAACAAACGAAATTCATCTTAATGCTCATGATTAAACAACGATGGTCAGAAATAATCACAAGTTTACCCTAAATAAACTTCTCGGTGGTTCCATTTATTTAGAGGCATCTGAAAATATATTGGTGGATTTAATACTTAAATTAATATATAAATGCTTAAAACACCAACAATATAATAATTAAGCTTAAAAAGAATATTACTTAACAAAAACTGAAAATTAATTAAGCAGTTAACTAAAAAAGACTTAAAATTTAATAATAAAATAAATTAAAATTCAGCCTCTAACTTAAGCTGATTTGGCCCAGACGCAGCCCAAAGCGCGCGCGGCCTAGCTAATGCATGTGGCCCAGCGAAGCGGCCCAACCGCGCATGCGGTCCAGCAGCGCAGCACGGCGGCTCGGCGCAGCAGCGGCTTGGCTCGGCGCGAACGGCGGCACCGGCTCGCGATCGGCTCAGCACAATGGACCGAGTCAATCGACGGGCAGGCCGTCAAATTGGTCCACGCGCGACGACTGAGCCATCCGTCCAGATGGACGGCTCAGCATGACCACGGCTGCCTTAAAAGGGGTGAAATCGGCCGGGGTGAAAACCCTAGCTCATTTCACTCCCTCACTATCTTCTCTCTCTCTCTCTCTCTCTCTCTCTCTCTCTCTCTCTCTCTCTCTCTCTCTCTCTCTCTCTCTCGCCTCCACTCGCTCTCCCCTTCTCCCCCCCCCACCACACGTCGGCGAGTTCAAGGAGGAAGACGACGCCCACCGGCCGCCGCGGCGCCATGGGGAGGTGCTCGCTGGTGCACGCATGTGAGAGATCGCGTGTGGTTCCATCGAGCTTCTCCGTCGTGGCGCCCTTTAAGGCGAGCCCGTTGGTAACCGAGAGGCGATGCAGCAATGGCGACACCGGCGCGAGGCTAGCGACAGCGTGCGGCGTGCTGATGTCGCGCGACAGGATCTGAGGCTGGTGAGTGGCGCACATGGCGAGGTCTGACGCCGTGCGGCCTTGCCGGCGAGTGGGGAGATGGTGGCGCCACCGATCGCGCGTGCCTGATCTGAGTACGCGACAGCGGTGACGGCAATGGAGAGGTAAGTTCTGAACTTAGGGTTAGGGTTCTTAGATTTAGGGTTAGGGTTAGGGTTAGGGTTGCATGTGTGTGTTTGATTCGGTGTTTTTGCAATCCCCTTCCCCTTTTTTGATCTAACTGTGACATGGCATAAATTACTCTTAACCGAAACCCTAGCATGTGAAATCTCAGACTAAAACATGATAATTAACTTACTGGTCTAATAGTTCTAGGCATGTAAACAATACTGATCTACTCAAAACATAGCTTAAACATGACTAGAAAAAAAATTAGTATCACCTCTGATCTAATCTAACCGAACCATGCTGACTTAGGATAGTGGATCTAATCAACTAGGTTTAGGCTAACTGATACCAATTGTTAGAACTAATTAATCTTAGAACTCAGGATCAACTAGTCAATTAAGATTACATCTAGTAAAACTAAAACTGATGCGAAATAGGTGGTTCGATCTGTTACCGGCGCTGGCGTTGATGTCCATCGGCGTCGGTGCAGAGGTGGCAGAGTCGATGACGAGGACGTCGTCGAGGATGTAGCGCAGACGCTCCTTGAGGGTCTTCTTACAAGGGCAGAGACCTAAGGGGTAGTAGCGGCGTTAATGTACTTTGCTTGTTGAGAACTCTCTCTCATAGAGTGGCAGAGACCAATAAGTTGCTGGATATCCCAAGGTACTAATCAGAACCTGACTCTGTTCTCCCCGCCGAGTCGGGGTCACGAGTCATACTTTGAAAATTTCGTTTGGTTGGTTTTTTTTTTGGTAGAAACTCGTGAAAGTGTATGAAATAGTGGTGTCAGTTCTATCGATTAACCCTACCAAATAATGCTGGTTTTCAGTTGCAGAACCTGAAACACTGTTTCTTGCAAATACATAGAGGCAAGGCCTAGTAGGAACATGACACTAGATATAGGGTAACATATGGTAATAATTAATCAGAAATAATTTGTGTATTTTTAGACAAGTTTCAGTGCAAATTTTTACTGAGCGGTTTCCAAAAATACAATATCATATAAAGATATTTAAAATAATATTCTCAATGCAAAGTTTTATGTTGTAGTTTCATAGGCTACAATATCCTTTAAATGTTGCATCTAAATGGTCAATGATAGTCTATAAAATATAGAGAGATAAAACAAATTATTTTTAGTGGAAATTTTATTCTAGTTTTGTAATTACGGTAATCGTGTGTACCAGTTTTCATTCCCATAAACCAACTCTGTGTCATCATAAATTTCATGTCACATCACTATTTTAATTGTTTATGTGATATATTATTTAATAAATTTTAAATTCATATAAAACTTGGATTGAGATTGATCTTACATATAATCAGAACATTAAGTTTTTTTATTAGGATAATAAGAACATAAAGTTTCTTCGAAGCAGTACATGGACAACAGGCAAAACGCGTAGCGAAACTTGGAGAAGTTGCTCGTGTCTCATGACCCCCGCAACTCAATGCGGTCCAGCTCCGGAGCAACTGGGCTCCAGAACCACCCACCCCAGCCCAGTCCCAGGTCATCGGTCGGGCCGGGCCCCGACGCCCACAACTCCGACCTGTATAAGTACACCGTCGGCGGCTTCTATACCGCGCAACCCAATCCAACGTCCGCAGAAACACAAACAGCACACACACCCTGTTTCAGTTCCACTCCGACTCTTCTTTTACCAATCAAACAGAACAAGATCACTTCCCTTCCTACGTCCTAGATACTCGAGGAATCCATGTGCGGCGGTGCAATCATCTACGACTACATCCCGGCACGGCGCCGGGTGTCCGCCGCTGACTTCTGGCCCGAGGAGGCCGAGGAATCCGACCACCATCACCATGATCCCCGCACGCCCGAGAAAGGTACGCGTCTCTGCTCTTTCATCAAGCTCTGTTCCCTTGTGATTCGTTCTTCGTCCAAGACTCTGACATAATCTGCTCCTGATTTGATTTCAAGCAGCTTCGCGTCCCAAGGGTCGTCGTGAGCGCAAGAACCAGTACCGCGGCATCCGGCAGCGTCCCTGGGGCAAGTGGGCGGCGGAGATCCGCGACCCGGTGAAGGGCGTCCGCGTGTGGCTGGGGACCTACCCCACCGCCGAGGCCGCCGCGCGCGCATACGACCGTGCCGCACGCCGCATCAGGGGCGCCAAGGCCAAGGTCAACTTCCCCAACGACGCCGCCGCTCCGGCGCCTGCTGCCACTGCTCCTCAGGCCCCAGCAGCGGCGCCCAAGGTGGAGCCGCCGGAACCGTCCGCGGAGGTCAAGGAGCTGTCCGAGGAGCTGATGGCGTACGAGAACTACATGAACTTCCTCGGCATCCCCTACATGGAGGGCGGTAACGCGGCCGCGCCTGCCGCTGCTGTCGCTGCCGCCGTCGAGGAGCCGCCCGCGCCGGTGCCGGTTTCCGGGCTCTGGAGCTTCGAGGACTATTACCAGCCGTCCCTTTCGCTCTTCACTGAATAATGATAACCATTGTGTTAGTTTTTTGTAATTTCTTCCTGCTGCTGGTGGACGCAGTAACCGGTGGCGTGGAGCTTCTTGTCTTGTGTTTTTTCCCTTGGTCCATCCATTGTTGTTTAATGTGTAACCAGTGTTTGTTTTGTGAACTTGCAACAACCTCAGTTTTACAATTAACTTGACCATGTTCCGCTTCTGCAAAATTCCGCTCCTCTCCAGGCAAACTACTGTCGTCGAGATGGACCGTATATGTTGCTGATCAGATTCCATGCATAGATCATTGGGCGTCTGTTCTAGTTAACCTTGTCATTTCAGTGCTTACGCAGTTGGAAGATTCAGACTTTGTTCTTTCCACTGACGCGGCAGAAAACGGGCTAAAAACCTTCCCGATGGGAAACAGAGCAAAAGATCAGCAGAGAAACTGTGTACTCCGACCAGGTAGGTGGGAAGACGGGCTACTAGTATTTCTGGACCGTACGATCAAACTTCAACGGGGAAAGATTCGTCACCGACTCGCCGCTCCCGCGCTCTCGCCGCCGCCGTTTCACCGCCAGTTGTTTTGCGGCCGTGTTGTACAAGTTTCACCGGTGAGCGGCGGCGGTCGTACACGGGAATATAGTACAGTACAGTGCCAGCCCGTTTCCGGATCGAGATGCTTGGAGTAGACGGCAACCGCTTACCATGGGCTTCCCATTCAGGCGGCGGCCGCTTGTTTTGGGCCGCAACGGCGCACACGGAAACCTGAGGGGCCTACCCACCTACCTTCCGCCGCCTGCCTGCCGGTCACACCAACGAAGTCCAGTCCAAGTTGTCGTTGGAGATGTTTTGTTTGTTGTTTTTCTATTTTGCGGCATGGAAAATGCAGTAATGTAGTCAATGACCAGTACTGGCGCTCCGCTTCTTAATTTCCTCTCTCTCTCTTTTTTCCTTTTTCGTTTTCAATAGTAATAAGTGAGTTTTTCATCTACCATTCAGTGAGAGAGCATTTCTGAAATACAATCACACGGTATCATTTGTATAAAGTATAAATATCTGTATAGTGCCAAATAAAAGTCTATACTTCTTTCTTTTTCGAAGGAACAAATACCTCTTTCAACCTAGAGCATATAAAAGGATATTGCCAAAAAAGAAAGAGGAATGAATAGGCAATTTTAAAAAATTCTACGAAATTCACTAAACAAATCATCAGACACCAGAATTTTCAGTACTGCACCGGATATCGGAAATTCCGGTACACGGTTAGAACTTCCGGTAATAGGAATAAATCTGTGGAAAAATAACCTTAAGAAATCACAGGCAAAGATAATTCAAAAGAAACGCAACAAATAAAAAGACTAGGTATTTAAGATGCGCTAGGACAAGTAAGCAATTAGATCGGTACGGTAATAATAAAGACAAAACTAGTAAGAACCCTACAACATACAAAGGCACACAACAAGTAAATAAAAAAGATAAAATAATGATTTTAATCTGAAGTTCCAACACACAAGGAACACTACGTCTACGTTGAGAGGTCCACAAAGAAACGGATCTCTTTCAACAATTTTCTTGCTCAAGCGACCACCAAGATCAAGCTCAAGCTTTCAACTATCAAATCCCTTTTGAGATGGATAATACAAACTTTTCGAGGTGTTACCACATAAGTTGGGAGCTCTACCGGCATCTCTAACCATTTAGGAGTTAAGACTCCAAGAGTAGTATAGGTGCTCTCAATCCCTTGCAATCAAGCTCTCACTTAAACCCTAGCTTAAGGTGTTTGATTTGCTTTGAATGGAGTGTTTGTGAGAGGAGTGTAGCTCAAAGGGGGTGTTCTTCACAGTGTGCAAGAGAGAGTTAGTGAAGGGGTATGAGGGTTATTTATATGGTAGCTCTCAGAAAGGATTGTTGTGGCACTGGACGCCCCGTACAGTACCGAAAGATCTGTTGGTTAGGTTAGGTCTTGATTCAGAAGATCATCGGAACTTCCAATAAAATACTGTAACTTTCCAATGAATATAAATATTCTGTTGGTTAGGTTAGGTCTTAATTAGACCAGTCTTAATGCTAGTTTCATTTGTATTAAATGAGCTGTCACATCAGCAAAATAGATGACATGGCAAAGCAATTAAGATGAAAGAGAGAAAATGAGTTTTATTCTCAATGGGCCTTTCATTCATATTTAATTAGGTGCCACATAAAAAAAAAGGGTGACATGGCAACACATTTAATATGAAAGAAAGGAAAATCCTTTCATCCTAGTGAAAGACCGTTACACTTTTTCCAAGTCAATGAAAGGCTGATGAAAGATGCATTGAGGGCTCTTTCTTTCATTCTCCAAGTGGTTACACAATTTGTATGACTCATTTGATGTCATATCATACAATAATTTAATGTTCAGCAAACATATAAAATTGTGAAATGAAAGGAGCTATTGAGAGAGACACATTCATTCTCCTGTAAAAAACTAAAAAGCTGATGTGGCAGTCTTGGTAACAGTGAAATGAAAGTCCCCATTGAGAATGACCTTAGGATGAAATTTATTTGGCACTATTTCATAGGTATGAAACTCAACTGAAACCACGATTGAACGCATAAAGTTTTATCCTAATATATTTTGACCAATCCGAATGCAATAAATTTAATATTATGGCTTGTCTATAAAATAGTGAAATAAAACTGTGCATTGAAAGTGAATATTGGGAGCTCTACAACACAAAGGGACACCACATTATATTATAGACAGACAAGTCTAGAGTCACTATGGTTACCTTCTATTAATCTCTAGTTGGTATTGGTTATTAGCTAGGTTCAATGTCAATATATAGAATTTTATAATGCCATTGAGAGTTAGACCTTCAAGATAGTAATGTATCGTGTATCTTCATTAAAACAATTTTTTATAAGTATGTCTATTTGATTATAAGTTTCTTTCATTGGTGAATTTGATGATGATATCGGTAGACGAGCAAGACATGAGAGCTCGTCTTGCTTCTTGGGTCTAGCATAAATGGGTTCTCCTTCTTCAACTTAATTCCAATTCTTTCGTGATCTGTTTGTACTCATTATGGCTTATGTGAGGAGGGATTGCTTCCTTCCTATGTACGTCCAATGTGAAACGGGATTCTAACTTAGGTTTGGGTTTGAATATGGCGTGGATTGAGCGGCTAGACGGGGTTTAACTCAATCCGTGAGTAGGTTACACGTGTATGATTTCCCCCAATTGCTAAACGAGCCCCAGAATGGTCGTGTGACCTGAGTATATGCCTAGATCATCTCGAGGTAGGAGTCGTCTCGATCTTTGTGTAGACACAATCTTAGACCCGCAGCTCCACTTTCTGCTCATCAAGGTTTCCGAAAGGATCAGCCTAGCTATATGTTGTCATGCTTCATTTTTGTTGAATATTTAAGATATGAAAATTTACCTTGAAGATCTCATAAGCCATAATGAGTACAAATAAAGACAAAAGTATGAAAATTGAGCTTTAAGACTTTCATGAAAATTCATTATTTCAATAGAGAAAAATATATAATTGCTCTAATATTTTAGAACCTTTTGAATTGTTCCGGTAAGGAAACTCAATCATTCCAACAATAAATATCAATTGTTCTAGTAGTCAATATCAAATGTTTCGATCATGAAAATCAAATGTTCCAGCCATTCAACAAACGCCCTTCTTTGCCTGCTGTCTATTGTATGCGAAGGAACATCAATCAATTTTATGCACACGTTAAAATGAAGTGAAAGTTTGAAACCACAATACAAGGGACGTTTTCATATATCTTTGTTTAAACGATTACAATCATGCCTTGTTGATTTCCAATTAATAATCTTTCTTACATCGATCTCCATTTCAGAACAATAAAAAAGCATGAAATTCTCCTATTGACTTCTTTTCCTTTGAACTGGTACGTGTACACGTTCCAGCTCAATACCGCAATTGGTGTCCGGTCAGCGCGGCGTACAAGACAATGTTCCAGGTATCCGGGACGCCGGCGACGCACCAGTGGGTGCAGTCGGCGCCGTTGCTGTTGCCGTCGTACTTTGTGGTGTGCCCGTCCTTCCTCAGCTGCGACATGAAGGTGATATCCAGCAAGTACACCGGCTTTGCCATGCCCGCCAGGACTCTCCTCACGACCGAGTCCTGCGGGTTCAGCTGCCCGTGATACACTGCCGTGTTATTCAGCGGCCGCGTCTCGCCCATGCACGTCTTGCCCGGCGCCCCCCATTCCTGGCCGCTAGACACGGTTGCCACAGTGTTATTAGCGCAAGGCGCACATCGACTCGCCGCAGACTCAAGTGCTTGAGAATTGTAGCCAAATAAATGTGAGCTTGTTGCTATGTGATGAGCAGTAACAACTTAGCAAGTTGCGCAGAAAATTTCTTACTAGCGGTGCGAAGGAGAGAACCCCTGGAAGAAGACTTTGGTGCTGGTTTTGGCGAGGTTGGCATCAACCCATCTTGCCCAGGTTTGCAGGCCCTTGGAGAAGGCCTGGGTCCGGTCCATGTCCGGCACAGTCGTGTTGCCATCCTGGACGTAGTCCCAGCTGCTGCAAGAAACACACAAAATGCGACTTCAGACACGCCCACAAGGCCGAGTCAAAGAACAGGACCCGTTTATTTTTTGTTTCCAAGAGACCAAGAGGAGTGTTCCTACATCTTGCTCCCCCACCAACGCCACGAGCCGAAGACGAGCACGTCAGCGCCGCGCCACTTCTTGCGCCCTTCGTCCACAGCATCGAGCTTGAGGATACGCCCGGTCTTCTCGTTTACAATGTCAACCAGGTAGTGCGACAAGTAGTATATCAGAGTCACACTGTAGTCCTGCATAGACCATTTATCACATTACAGATTCTCTGTTTGTATACATATCCTTCACATTATGTTCCGAAATTAGTCTGCGAGAAGCCATTTTGGCTTGGAATCCATGTCCGTTGCGATATCTTTCACAAATCCTACGTACTATGCCATTTTGGGCTTTGCTCGATTGTTGTATACTGAAATTCACATGTATTAATTTAAGAATATGGATTGAGTGAAATCACATGTATCACTTAATCTGTGTATTAATCCGGACTCGGAAAGCTATATTTTGTTCCATGTATTGAAGGTATGAAATAAAAGATTGGAATGAGCTAGGTTATGTACCCATGTCAGGTCAGTCCCAACACCGTACCTGTTCTATGCCAGATCAGAATTTAAACCTTGTCTGATCATCCATGTGATTTGGACTGCAATTCATATCATTCCAAGCCTAAACAAATAAGATTTAGATTGGAATCCACAGTCGTTCTTCGACCTCCACATGGCGATCTCCTTCCCATGGTCGTTCTTCCACCTCCACATCCACATGGCCACCTCCTTCTCCGCGCCTGGTTCATCTCTAAATTAAAATTTCCCTATTCCCCTTGCACCCAATGGTTGAGAGATATATATCACTCCCCTCTGTCGCCGTATACGACACTAAGATTATTATAACTGTATATATATCTACTTCCTCCATTCTAAAATTGTTATTGCTATTAATTTTTTTATAAACTTTAATCATTCGTCTTATTTAAAAAATTATCATAAATATATAAAATTATTGATTATATTATAAGTTTATCTAGTAATGAAACTAATCATAAAAAAATATATGATAATTTTTAAAATATTTTGAATAAAACGAACAGTCAAAGATAATAAAAAAAGTCAATAGCGACAACAATTTTAGAACGGAGGAAGTACTGTTAATAACACCCACTGTTGGTCGTTTGATTTCCCATAAAGTGCACATGCATGGTCGTCACCGATCACCTGGTTCAACAAATAATTTCCTCTCTCGATCCCTTCCACCGATGGAGTCACATTACCGCATCAACACCTATCACGATCTGACACACCGACACATTTAGAATGCGTCGCGGCACGTGCGGTGATCGCGCATCTCACGCAAATGTCTCCATCACTAGAAGCTTAATTAAGGCGCAGATTCCAACCTCATGGGAGCGACCAATGTGTTCAATATAGAAACGCGCTGAAGCTTAGGTGGGTACGCGCTCTACCCCGATTCACCGACGATCAACAATCCTAATAAACGATAAAAAAAAAAAGGAAACCCGGAAGGCACGCCACCGACAACGACGAAGCTTGTACATTGTACAGGGCATCATGTACAATCGATCACGAACAACGGCATGATGCGCAGGGGAAGGAGCTAGAAGGAGCCGCGGCACGGACGTCACGTACGTACCTCGAAGCGGACCGTGATGGAGGGGCTCTCATCCTCGGACGACCACGACGCGGTGGTCCGGGTGCCGGGTGCGGCGGCATGGAGCATGCATAGCAGCGACTCGTACTGGTTCACCACCAGCGAGTCGCCCACGAACACCACCTTCTCCCCGCGCCACATCCGCAGCAGCGCGAGCCCGTCGAACCTGTAAGAACGCAAGCACGCGGCAAACCAAATCACTCAAGGAAGCAAGCGAGCAAGTGGGCCGCCAAAACGTTGGGCATTATTGTTGCAGGGGCACAGCAATGCAAGCAGAGCAGAACCTGGGCAGGGAGCACGGCGGGTTGGGCCGCCACCGGTACTTGAGGTACGCCGCGTCGGGACGGCCGGACTTGCGGCAGTCGAACTCCTTGCGGACGAAGGGGCACCGCGACGAGTCGTACAGCGGGTACGACGAGTCCAGGACCCAGCTGCCCGTGAACACGTCGCATGACGAGGAGCCGGCCGCCCGACGCTGCTGCCCGTGCTTCAGGGAAGTGATGGTAGTCTTTGCGGCCCTGGCATTGCAGGTGGCCAGGAGCACGGCCACGACGGCAGCGAACAGCGTGCCCCGCCGCGCTCTCATTTTTCCGGCCAAGACGACGGAGGTGTGCAGGCCACCACACCGAAGCGGCAGAGGGTGCAGTACTGGCGTCTTGTCAAGGTTGGGTCTCTTGTATATTATTATTCAGAGGTCCTCCGATCCAAACAGCAGCTCTTCTCCTGACGACGGAGGCTTCTCGTACTGATTTTTCAATTTTGGCTTGTTGGCTTATGCCTAATTATACAGTCTCTTCTCCTAAAATTGGATTTCTACATTATTATTCCAGAAGGTGCTGCACGGGCACCTTTTTGCATCACGCATGCAGAATTTTTTTTCCCCTCCTATTCCGAGGTACATCTTGTGGACTAGCCAATTTGAGAGTAGAATCAAACATCTAATGTATTGTGGACTAGCAAGATACTCCTTTTCGAGGCGAATTCCATCAAACCTTCAAAAGATTTCTATTGTGGCACACACGCTCACAACATTTATTAATAGCTTCTCACGCTTTATTTCAAATGTGCAGAGTCATATCTACAAGATGCAATCCACCATTAGCAGGTGTGAAGCAACGTTGACTAATTATTTGTATACAAATAGCGATGTGCATATCCGACTAACTCCCTTTAACCCGAAGGATTCCACAGACTGAAGTGTGAGAAGTCGACAATGCCGTGTTTCATCTCATAGTTACATCTTACTGGATCACCTCATGTGCAGCAAGAGCAGCTCCGGCTTCTCCACAAGGCTCTTCCACTCGTTGCAGAATCTTGCAACCGTGGCCCCATCAACAACGCGGTGATCGGCGCCAATGGTAATCTGCATGACATAAAATCGGAAGTCGCCGTAAGTGTAAGCAAAGGAACGCATATATGAAACTGGTGCTGTGAAATTCATACGTTGATTATGGAGGAAGGGTAAACGTTTCCGTCATCATCAAAGCGTGGAAGTTTCTGAATCCGTCCAAGGGCGATGATGGCAACTTCAGGAAGGTTCAGAAGTGGAGAGCCAAACTTGCCACCAATCGTTCCGATGTTGCTCAGAGTTATGGTGCCACCTGCAATATCTGCACTGCTTAGCCTGTTGTGTGATGCCATCTCATGCAACCTTGCCAATTCCTTTGTAATCTGTTGCAATTACAGGTCAAGATGGTTAGAAGTTTGACAGAAAAGCACAAAACAGATAAGTGAAGATGTGTCTGCCCCATTCTTACATTTTATAATCACAGTACAACTGCACAGTTTTTTTCAGATCAAATAACAGAAGCGCCATATTTTACAGAGGACTAGCCAGCTGAATGTTCCAACTTGTTTCAACAACAGGAATCTCCAGAACTTAGAACCCAAGGTCATTTCTGAGATGACAAGTTTATTTCAGAGACCATTTCAATCTAGTATATTTTATCATCTTGATGAAACTTGGGAATGCTATCCAATCTAGCCGCTCTATGTTGGGCTATTTGGAGATGCCGTAATGATGTTATATTCAACAAAACCAGATACTCCTCATTTATGAAGGCTGCAGTTCTAGGCGTAGCTGCAACATGATGACAAAACAAAGGAGTTGTTCACGCGGGCAAGCTCATCTTTGTAGGTCATCGCCTTAGAGGAGGCCAATCATGGAGGGAAACACAATAATAGATTGGCTTAGATTTTTATCCTTTTGTTTTGTTCTCCTGGTTGGTCAGCATGATGGCTGATTTCTTGTAATAATTTGGAGAGTGTGTATGTTTGTAGAGGCCGGATTGTTATCAATTTTCTAAAAAGAATTACTCATAAAGCAACAAAAATTCCATGAATTGAAGCAGAAAAAAGTACTTGGTGCTAAGCTCAAATATTGAAAGTGACCTCACCTTCTTAATATTTGGTATGACTAATCCACTTTACTTCAGAGACTATTCTAATCCATATGTTATTGTCTCAAACTTGGGAGTGACATAAAAAATTCAAGTGGCAAAATTTCATCAGCTCAGAGAGAAGAAAAATAGTTGGTGCTAACCTCCAATATTGAAAGTGATTGCACTGTCTTGACATTTGGTACGACTAATCCATGTGCTGTTGCCATGGCTACCCCTATGTTGTGAGATCCTACAAAAGTAATCAACCAGTTGTCACTAACTAAAGCACAAAAAATGCCTTTCAGGCCGATTATGACAAACGTGTTTTCAGAATGGTTTGTCAAGCATGAAAACTTCAAAGATTGAATACCTTTTAGTACAACCTCAGTGGTTTCTTCAATGAAAGAGCTGTTCATCAAAGGATATTTACTCAGTGCCATAGAAAGAGATTTTATGAGGAATGGAAGGAAGGTGTGCTTAATATTATGATCTTTATTCTCATTTTGAAATGAGGCCTTGAGTTTTACAAGGGCATCACAATTTATTTCCTCAAGGTAGTGGAAATGTGGAACTTTTGCAGCCAAGCTCATTGATTTGACCATGGATCTCTGGTATCCCCTGCAGAAAGAAGTCAGATTTAATTTAGAGGCTATATGGCATTGCATGATAGTAACCATAACAAAGCAGACATCATAGCAACTTCTATAGTACCTGAGAGAAATTTTCTTATCCTCGTAGCAATGTATATCGAGTACAGATTTCCCTTCCTGCGTTAACTCAACGTGCTCAGTGTTCTCTTCCAAAACAGATGCTGATTCTTTGCAGAGACCCCTACTGACAGCATAATTCAACACATCTTCTTTCAAAACCCGACCATCTTGTCCAGTTCCTTGAATCTCATTCATGTTAAGCCCATACTGCTTCGCTAGATGCCTAACAGCAGGTGTTGAGAGTGTTCCACTGGGACAACTGGTTTCACTTGAAGGGTGAATAGGATCCACTCCAAGTGGCTTATCAGGCTGTAGTGCTATTTTATCGTGGGATACAACTTGGCTGTCACCCACAATCATATTCAGTAAAGTTTCACCAACCTAAAATAGACATAAGTAAATTAGGTAACAAGTTAGTGGAAATACAAATACATATTGACAGGGGTAAGGGTAAGTTGTGGGAAAAAAAGGACTTATCAACCTAAGGAGCTTACATTATGTCTAGTTCGCAAAATTTATAAAAGAGCACACTTGAGTTTGGGCATGCCAGTAAGATGGAGAAAGTTGAACTCACAAACTTAGTACCTTCACTATATCCCCAGGACCAAAAAGAATCTGATGTACTTTTCCCTTGAAACGGCTTGTTATTTCAATAGTTGCTTTGTCACTCTGTACTTCACAGAGTGGCTGGAATTCATCTACTTGGTCACCCTGCAAAACAAACAAGTTCCAAAACTTAACTCAGTTACACAAAGACCTAAGAGCATGAATACAAAATCTTTTATGGATTAAAAAAAATGACACATCAAACAGAAAGCTAATTCGGATTAAAAATATCATTCCACAAGTTCAAACTGTTCGCAGAAATATTTAAGGTCTCTAATAGTATAAAGTATCCATACCAATGTTCAAGATCTTGAGCAACATAAATTCAATTTTTTTTTTGAGTAATAACATAAATTCAAATTCAGTAGGACTTGTAATGCAATGATAATAACCTCTCTCAAGAGCTAGAACTTATCTTTGGATCATGCTTAGTTTCTAAAATACTAAAATTCATTACACAGGCATGTCATCAGGAAATTTAATCCATGCTGCAGATGAATCAGGCTCAGTGCATATTGCGAGGTGCATTCAAAAAGCTTGTGAGTTTCCCAACAAAAGGTGTTTAATTACTGTACTTTGTTTAGTATATCACAATAAAATATTTAGAAAAAACTTTTTTTTTATCATTCAAACCGGTAGTGGGGGAACCCAAACATTTGTACTAGTACTGAACTGGTTAAAGAATAAACTAGATTAATTCAAAAAGAGTCCCTTATTATCTCATATGACCGAGCTCTGCACTCATGGCCTCTAACATGCATATCATTTCAAATGGGAGGAGCCAAAAGGCCGCCCTGACTCCACAAATAGTTTTCTCTGTAGAGATAAATAAAATTTCTCATAGACACCATAATTTAGCGCAGAACAGAGGAACATGTTGTAACACCACGTCACAGGTCAGACTAACTGGTTTACAGGTACCACAAGTGCGCAGACCTTCAGTGCATACTCGTGTAAGAATTTCCCAAAGCTCAGACTCAGACTAACTGGTTTACAGGTAAACAACGCACTCACCTCTGAGACGAACCAGCGCAGCAGCTCGCACTCGGCGATGCCTTCCCCGGTCTGCGCCAAGGGCACCTCCACCAGCTCAGCCGCTGGCTCCGGCGCGGCGGAGGCCTCGCTCCCCAACCACCTCCTCCCGTCCCCCGCGCCATGCGCCTGCACGGCCACGAATCACATTTCAAAACGCTTGCGCGCGCACCGCGACGCGGACGAGAGGGCAGGGGGGAGTGCCGGCGGACTTACGTCGCCGAGGAGGATCCGCACCGTCGACGGCAACGACGCGGCGGCAGGGGACCAGAGCCGGAGGAGCCGCCGGAGCAGTGGCGAGGACGAGGATGCGGCGGGGCCCACCAGCGGAGGCGGCGGTGAGGTGCGCGGGGGCGGAGCTCCGACGACGGGCCGTAGCAGGCGGCGGGAGCGGGATGCGACGCGAGCGCAGGCCATTGGTGCGGTGGAGGCGCTCGTCTCCTCGCGTCTCCCGCTTGATGGCTACTACTAGTAGTAGCAGTACTCTGATGATCTACTAGGAGCTAGCTGGACTTGGGATTGGTTGGCGTGGTGGTGGTTGGACTGTTCGGCGCTGGCGACTAATGGGAGGAGGAAGAGTAGTACGGGACTCTGCTTCGATCGCGAGCTGTGCCAGTGCAGGGCAGTGCAGGGCAGGGCAGCAGCCCCGCAAATCCGCAATGGAGTAGGGACTCTTCCGAGCTCGGAGGACGTGGAAAGCATGGGTCAAACACCAACCGAGCTGGCATTCTCGGCGTCCCGCGGCTATTTTAGCTTATCCTCTATGACTACTGCGCCTTTTTTTTCCATCAGAAATGGAAGTATCCTCGTTCTACATTTACGAAAAGAAAAGGTTAATAAGAGCATCTCCAAGAGAGTACTATAAATTCTCTTTAAAATAAATTAATAGAATTTAATAAAAAAATATTCTCTACAATTTCCCTAAATTATTTCTAAATTTGTTTCTCCCCTAAACTTATCTCACTTGTAACTATAAATAGGAAAAGAATTAGGGCCTCAGATTCTACTTCTCCTTTCCAAAAACTCCCAATGACACGTTTCTGCCACGATTTCTTTTTAAGAACTTACTGAACTAGTTTAATTTAAATAGAGTTTTAGTCTATTTTTAGTGAAATTATTAGAGAAGGATAGAAAATTTGGTACCATAATTTTTTGGACTTTCCAAAAAAAGAGTTTTGAGAGTAATTTTTTAGAGAGCTCTTGAGATGCTCTAAGACCATAATTGGTACAAACGAAGTCACGATGAATCTCGTAACCGACAGTATCAGCACTCAATCTATAAATACACATGATTTTACAGTGTACAGATTGGACTCTCAACATATCCAAGCTTGTGAGGAATCTCGCATCACAACCGATGCCATCTAGAATAATTCTGGAGCTGGACCTCTCTTTAACAATCACGCTATGAGTAGTGTATGTTATTAGTGAATAGTGATAATAAACATGCTATATAAACACCGATACGCATATTTGCATTTGCCATCCAAGTGGTGGTTAGACGGCTCCATTAATTTCATGGACAGAATTAGAGAGCAACTCCATGAGAATAGTAAAAAAAAGATTATAAAATCAAATTAAATATAGCTATCATTTAGTAAAAAATATATCTCTAACAGATTGTCTAACTCACTCTTTAAGTCTGATGGCTCTCTATTTCAAAGTTCCTACTAGCTACTTTTGTAAATCCAGTGTTGCTAGTTAGTCTTGTTGTCAATTTTACAAAGAATATTTGATTAGAGTAGTTTTTATGGTGTTTTATTTTAAATACTAGCTAAATCAAGAAGTTTAGAATATATTTTTAACTAAGCTCTTGAAGTTGCACTTACTGTAGCTCTCAAGATTCCTATGTAACCAAGGATTTACACAAAACATAGAATTACAATACAATAATGATAGAAATGAGATGTTCAAAACACAAGTGTTCGCAAGAAAAAGACACTTGAATGTTGGTGGAAATAAGACAGACTGAAGAGAAAAGAGAGATAGTACAATGGATTTCAGCAAAATATACAGTTTTTGAACTAACTAAATTTCAAAATTTGGGTGGAATTGGAAGCAAAGAATTTAGCATCGCCATTTTTTTTGTTCCAAATAACTGTTATAGGAAGAAAATTGATCCGAATCCTCCACATTTCCTATTAAAATTCCGTAATCCAAACGAACTCTTGGTTGTCCCATAGTGTTGTCACGTGATTCATGGGCGTGATATGCTCTAAGAAAAAGATAAACATGTGATTCATGGTCTGATAGTGCTGTCACGTGATTCTAGGAAAAGAAGAGTCAAACATTAGTAGAATGCATCAACCTTGATATGAACATAACGGTCACAAAAATCCTACACCGTACCTAATATTCCTGTCTTTGTAAAAATGACGAACATAAAAGGCATTGACTTAAAATTGTCATACTTTATTTTCTCTTGAGAAAACTGCAACCATGTTCCAATCTGCTAGAACTCGTAGCTAACTGCAAAGATTATCTTCAGAGAATTCAAATGTGACCAATTAATGATCAAACTAATAATTAACAAAGTATTATCATATTAGTTGACCCAATCTAGCTTGCATAAGTTAATAGACTTAATTATTAAAAATCCAACTATCTTATTGCTGAAATTATATGGGCTTGGCCCATGTAATTTTATAATATTTTTCTAGAAAATCTTGAAGACACATTCATAAGTGGTGGAAGTGTAAAGGTTTAGTTCCTTATTACTAGTGGAGGTGGAGAGAGACCAACTTATAAGGTTGATTGCTCTAGTATCTCTTGCAAGTGTGTGACTAAGAGAAATGAAGAACATGCCCGTGCTCGCTTCGCCTCACCGGGTGGGGCGTGGGAATGCATCACCTGTTTGAATCGTGAATGCCCGTACTTTTCTCTTTCAGATTATTGCAATAAGTTTGTGAACTAATGGTGTTAATAAGAGTGATATTAGTGTTTGACATTCACATTTATTTCATCTAAATTTTGTTTATATGTCTTGACTTTGTAATTTGAATTTAATTCCAATTTTCTTCGTTGTCAAAGTTTTAAGTGCTCAAGTTATGTGTAATCTAAGCAACCTCGAAAGTCTAACAAGTCTGTAAAGAGATACTTGGCACCGTTAGAACTTATACATTCAGATCTTTGTGAAATAAATGATATATTAATTGAGAGTGGAAAAAAATACTTTATGACTTAATTGATGATGCGTTTATATATTGTTATGTTTATTTGTTGAAAACAAAAGATGCAACTCGAACTACTACAAAATTTATAAGGCTGAATTAAAAGTTAACTAGAGAAAAAGATCAAAAGAATTATATCCGATTATTATGGAGAGTATTTATCTAATGATTTTGACTTATTCTGTGTAGAACATGATATTATATATGAGAGGACGCCTCCCTATTTACCCCAATCAAATAGGTTTGTTAAAAAAAAAAAGAATTACACCATAACTGACTTGGTTAATTCTATGTTGGACACAACCAGATTGTCTAAAGCATGATGAGAGGATGCTTTATTGATATCATATCATGTCCTAAATAGAGTTTTCATAAAGAATAAGGAGAAGACGACATATGAGGTATGGATTGGCAGAAAGCCATTGCTATCTTACTTACACACATGAGGTTGTTTCGTTAAAATTAACGTGTCAATTAACAAGAAGCGTAAGTTGGAATTTTAGAACGTGGATTGTATCCTTCTTGGATATGCTCATCATAACATTGCCTATAGATTTTAAGTGGTTAAATTAGAGGTGATTGATATTTATATTAATTTATTAACGGAGTCTTATGATGTTACTTTCTTTGAAAACATATTTTTATAAAAAATTTATAAAGCATGTCTAGATTATCTTTAGGTGTGATTGCTGATATAACTCCTAAACCAAGTGTATTTTCTAATCATACTAAATAAACACTTGTGCCAATCCTTAAGGTGATTGATAATTAAGCCCCTAGGAGGAGCAACAGACAAAGCACGACAAAGTCTTTTGGTGATGAACTATTCTACACCACATCCACAACAACAAGGGCGCCCCAGGCAACCCAACCACCCACCTCCCGATCGAGCGTGCTAGCCAACCGTTATGGGTGGACAACACCTCCCCACCGAACCCGATAAGGCCTTCTTCGGTTTCAGCGGATCGTGCAGGAATGAGGTCTAATCCAGCCGGAACAAAATGACTCAGAATAAAATCTTTTTTTTCGAAAATTTATTGTTCGGTTATGGGTTGGGCGGAATGAAGACCAACTCGTTTTGGTTATTTTCTGTGACCAAGGCCCGGAATGAAACTTTACCTCCTAAAATCCGGATTTATTCTCTCTCTTGTTGAGTAAATCAGCCGAATTTACTTAATCTAGATCTAAAATTATTCTTGGGCCAGATTCATTCTCTGGTAATCGAACAAGACCCAAAAAAGCCCAGATCCCCTGTCGGCACGCTTTCTCCTCTTCGTCGAGGGAGTGACGACCCTGCCCTACCGCATAACGTCCGGGAGCACCTCGATCGTGCATCGTCCTCGTCACAGCGGCAGCGTAGACCCTGCCCCCACTGCAGTCCGTCTCCGTCAGAGGAGTCCCCTGCCTCGCCTGTGTCAATCGGCCTCGAGGTGCCTTTGTCCTTTTCCTTTCCTTGTCAATCCGTAGCAAGAGGCGCGATTTCGCAGCCTCATCCTTCAATTCATGTGATTCAAATCTGCTAGCCTCCTTTGACTTTGGTCATCTTCCTTATTGCCACTCCCACGGTGGCCTCTACAGTGGCCCTGAAAGGCAATCTGCTGCTTGTGTGCATCCCCAAGGCAGTGGCGACCAGCGATGACCTCATTGATCTAAGCACACCCGTCCTCGAGCAGATTCATGAAGCCAGAGTGAGCTTTTGCAGTCTGCACGTCGTCGTTGTGATGAGTCTCTACACTCTGCACTACCAAGCACATCAGGAAGGCAAGGTATATACCTTCCTGTGACAAATTACTGAAGAATTTTGTTCAATAACTTACTTGTTTTCAGACGCCAGTGAATGTGCTCTTAAGAGTATCGAAGTGTGATAGATTAATCGTTTCTGTGGTATATGTGACTTGCTGTGTTACTAGAAAAAATTGAGTCTCATATATGTTTATCAGAATCACTGAATATCTCTGTCTAAATTATTGTGATAGAAATGGGTTGCTTTGTTGTATAACAAATTGAAGTCCCCTCGGCAACTTCCTGAACTTTCTTGAAACAACCATATGAATAACTACAATTAATAGCATCTCATGTTGATGTATGTAGAGATTTGTAAAATTACTGCATGTCTACATGTTAACAGCATTATGACGCTTGGCAACTCTAGGATCCTCAATCTGTATGATCTTTTCATTTTGCAGTGTGCTGAATCTAAAAAAATATGGCGGTTAGAGATCCTGCATCTTAATCCAGCCAAAGCTAATTCACAGCAGTTCTATAGAGTCTCCCATAGTTGTCCTTGATTCGAGGAGCAGTCCACAAGCTACCTCGATATGCCATGGAGCGCTCGTAAACACCTACCACACTCATTCTTGCAATACCTCTGGCATTTAGCCCACTATGCCATGGGACATTCAAACCAGGAGCTAGATAATGAACATGTGCGATGCCAAAAACAAAGAGTCCATATGCAATACATGACGATTGATGAGGCTAAATCAATGTACGCCTACTATTGCAAACTTGCAGATAGGAATGTGTGTGACATTCTTTGTATATGGAAAAGAAAAGTTGCATATGCAAAAATAGTTCTCTCGTAGACAGTATATACCTATAGAAAAAGTGGTTGATTTGAATGCACTGGTTCAAGAAATTATATTGCATGAATAGTTTTTTTCTGGATCCTATGTAATTTGTCTTGAGCTACAGTTATGTTGAAAATGTGTAGTGATTTCAGTGGTACAAAATAAGCCCAATGAAACAAGAGAAAAAAAAATGCATGACCTGCTGTATTGTGATTTGCAAAATGATAAGAGTAAACAATGCAAGCAGATTTGCTCTTTCTTCATAAAGTCCTTTGCACACTAAATTACTGATTCCATGGTGCAATAAATACTAAATTCTCCAACTTTTTTGTACACTAAATTCTCAACATTTTTATACACTAACTTTTTTACCAAGTGAAGTTCTCACACACGAGCCCGCAATCACTCCCGGAGTGAAGACACAGTTGCGTCATTACTACCACAAAGGCATAAGCTCGCCTCCCTCGAGAATTTGCCGGACTCCCCGAGTCAACATGAGCACTCACTAGCGACACCCCTTCCAACGGCGGGCTCAAACTGTATATAAACGTGTGATGATCTTCACAACCAATCACGATAGGCTTGATCACTGACACCTAACCGGTCTAGATCTCACCATAGACCAAGAGTAATAGCCTAGATCACACCCCCAAGGACACCCTAGCCTTAGATGTGTAAGATGTTCTTGTTACTCTCACTAGCACTCTCAAGATATCTAATATTTTCTCCTAGTGCTCCTCTCTTCTCCTCTTGGCTATTACCAAATGCTCCTAGCAATCCAAATGGCCAAGAGAGGTCTCCAAGACCCCAACAACGAAGTTATATAGACTTCCAACCCCAAACTCGCCGTTGCTCTATGAAATCACCTTTCTGGACCCCAATGACTGGATTGTCCGGTCACTACTAGACCAGACCATCCGGTCTCTCTGGAACGGTTCCCAGAACCATTTGTTGCCCTGTCCCAAGCGATCTCCATGTACTGACCAGACCATTCGGTCTCTCCAAATACTGTGCATTCCAGAGGGCTTCCAAACTGCTTCCTCTCTGTTCTGAGCCTCACCCCTACTGACCATATAGTCCGGTCTCTAGGGTTTTCAGACTTGACAAATTCCTCGCAAACTCCTCTCTGATCCTGTAGTGACCATACAATCCAGTCTCCACTGACCCCTCTGTCCAGTCACTACATCCAAAAGCTAAAACTCCTTGTTCTCGCTTGACTTCATTTCCAGGCTTCTTCCAACATCTCCTTGGCTTCTCCACTATCACCTAGTGTCTGTGATTTCACTGAGCATACATGCACATCATCGACTAGTCGTGATCTAAGAGACATGACCTAGACCCCCTTAATAGTCCAGCTTTTCCTATGTGCTCTAGGCCCTAACAACTAGATAAGTGTTCTAAACACTTGCTCTATAGCTTGTCCTTAGCCTTGATCCATCTCCATCGACCCTTGGACTCCATCAAGCTCATCAAGCTCCATGCTTGTGGTACTTGTCATCCATCGCCAAGGCAGTCGTCAACAATCATCATAAGTTAGATAAGGTTTCCTACACGAACAATACTCATGTAGACATTAGTCATATTTCATGTTTGTCATTCATCATCAAAACATTCATACCTTAGGGTGACCTCACTAGTCATGATCCTTACATGTGAGGGGCAACGATTCAAATAAATTTACATCCTACAGGAGAAACTTGTTTACACGATCCATACGCGCTTCATGGAAGCCATATGAAGCAACCTTTCGCTATGGTACCACATGGTCTTTCGGGTCTAGACTCCCGCGAGAAGGGTCACCCAACACGATGCATCCCGTAATTCCATCCATGGGTAGATTGCTCCCTACTTTCAGCCCTAGTTCTACCAAAGAAAAGAGAAGACTATCTTTCGACCAAGTAGTAGTCGTAGCTATATCAGTTTACTGGGCCCATAAACTCCAGCATGCAAATAGTACGTTAAAACTTTATCCCATGGGTCGGACACGACACAGGCCTTAAGTGACTCAAATGGGGCTACCTCCTTAAAGACAAGTTGTCCTTTATTTTCCACCTAGTTGCCTATTCGGTCTCCATTGTTATCCCATTCAAGCCTTTTCATAACCATTTCACAGTGAGATATGACTCAACTACGAGTGGTCTTTTCACCACTTGCTGACTCATCGCCCTAGTTAAGCAGAGCCACTAACGTCCTGAAGCTATCCATAGGTAAGGAAGCCTACTGCAATACTAGGGTTTCAAATAACTTCTATAAACTTAATGCACAGACAAACCTACATCACCCTATCTAGTGATAAAATAAAAATGATGAAAACTGGTAGGATGCACTGGGGTTTGCCTTGAGCCTGTTCCTGGTTAGCGGGAGCACCCCTTGCCCTTCTGGCTGCTCTGCATCGGCCTCCACATGGGTCAGCTCGTGATCTATATGATGCGAATAATGATGAATGTGAGGGAAGATTCATGACAGTCCTCAACAAACATGTTCACGCAATAATGTGATATGTAAAAGTGAAAGGGTGAACTAAATTACACCAAGCAGGGCAGGGAACATGAAATGATCATACTGTTGTTTCCAGCATGTGAGGGAGCGGGGGGGGGGGGGGAGGAGGTTATTGGCATGCAGGACATAATGTCATCATGCCACTATATAGCTAAAGAAAATATTAAGCTTAGAAGACAAATACTTATTTTAGAATGGTTCTGGAAGTCAATTGCACATGGGTGATTTACTGTAAATAGGACATATCAGGGGTGATTTATTTGCCAAGTTTCACTTTCATGCATTCAACCCTAAATTTTAAATAATTAAAAAGGCAAAAGGCAAAATAATTAATTGTGACTAAATTACAGAGCACTAGAACTTGTGCTTTTACAGGGAGGTCCAGCATGTCAAAGTCTGATTACTCACCAAGTGTCATGAATTTATTGGCCTCATAGATTTTGTTACTATTTTATTAGTGTTTTACACACTTATTTTAGTTCTGATAAAATTACTAACATGCAACATGTTTTTGCATTTTTCTACAATAGTACAAGTCTAGTGAATTCCATGGAATTTTTTCTTGCCTAACAATTCGTAGTATATATTTGGTTATGCAGTTTTGAAGTATTAATAGTTTCCTGGAAAAGATTTAAACTGAGAAAAAGCCCAAGCAAAAAGGGGTCCTCAGGCCAGATTTGACCCGAGCGTAGTCCAGGCCCAAAGGCCATTTGGCCTAGCGGCCAATCGGCCGAGCTAACAACCATGGTGCGGGCGCGCGGTGTGCAGGCGGCGGCGCGATAGTGGTGGCGACCCAGGGCGACGGTGAAGATGCACACGCCTAGGTGAGAACCCATAGAGCAGAACGGGTTCACGACACGCGTAAGAAGGGCAATGTGGCTCACTGAGCTTGGCCGACGATGAGTGGTGGCGGTGACGGTGGTCGGCAAGGGCATTCCGGCTGCAGATTTGCATGAGCGCGAGCCAAGTGAGGCCGAAGAGGCGAGTTGCGTCAGGCACAATGTGCCTGTGCGATTATTTGACCGTAGACTCACCAGAGAGGATGAAATCAACGGCGAGGTACCCGCCGGGTGTGGGGAAGACGAGCCAGATTGGTGGCCACCAAGTGCGGGAGAGGCGGGGCGGCTTCATATGCAGGTCTGGGACATCGAGGCGAAGCTCTGGTTAGCCCCGCGATGTGCCTGTGGCGGTGGAGTTGCCGGGCACGGCGACACGGCCCAACACAACAATGGTGGCATGAGTGTTGGTGAGAGTGAGAGCAATAGAGAGAAGAGAGAAATGGAGAGGCGTTCAGATAGGGGAGGGGAGGCAGAAGGGATTTCAGAATGTGGTGAGGGCGTCAATCCACGTGGATAGCGCCTACCCGGTCAACGGCGCCCACGCGGCATACCGGCAGGCGGGGGAGTGGGCGGCGCGCCGGGTGTGTTTCTCCAATGCCAATGACAGGTGGGTCCCATGCCCCTTTGATTTTTTTTTCAAACTTTGCAAACTGCTAGTTCTTGTTCTTTTCTTAGGGTTTAATCCAAGACTGATCAGGAAAAATAAAAAACATGGGTACACTAACCACGATGTGTAGAAAACTAAGAAAATAAGTTTGGGCTTTGGATTATGTTGAAAATTAAATATCAATGTTTCAAAGTGTGACTATTTTTGGACTTTGAGCATTATTTAGGGCATTAAATGATGGAATAAAATTCTGATAAATTCCTTAAAATTTTTAATTAATCTTGACGTTCAACATATATATTTGGTAGGTATGACTTATGTTGTAATTGTTGGAATTGTAGCTCAAGTGAGATTCAAATTTGCTTAAATTGAATTCAAATTTGATCAATTTTAGTTCAAACTTTTGTTTTAAGCTCTTGTGATTTCTAAAGTGTTGTTCTTGGAACTTCATGACACCATAGGTGTCACAAGCAAGGCGGTAGTCCTCAAGCTAGAGGCTAAGGTTCATTTCCCCCGCATCCTTGGTGACCGTCGTTGGTGAAAGAAAATGTTGAGGGAACGTCGCTCCCTGGATATGCGAACTGAAAACCCATGGGCCCGGGGGGTTGGGGCTCCTGCTCATGTCCTCTTCATCATCGTACTGTCTGTTGACATTTCCAATGTCGCACCAGGAATATTACTATCCCCGGTAACAACACCAGAAATGCTTATTGTCATTTCTTTACGACATTACTAAGTTACCTTAGCAACGAAGCCAGAAATGTTTGTTTCTAACCTATAACGAATGCAGAGAGTCCGCAAGTGCATGGAAAATACCGTTGTAGCATTTCACTCAGAAGTTTTCAGGGTATCGTATTTGTTTTATCCCAAAGTAAGGCATATAATTGATCAAAGTAATTACCATATTTCTAGACATTGCACATTGGATTATAAGACAAAGTTCTCATAGGGGTAAGGGTAATGATAAACATGGCAGGGGACACACAAATAACATACTCAAGTTAGGTAAACATTAGTCCACAGGAGAAGGACAAAGAAAGAGTTAAGTTCCTATGCTGCTTTTATATAGTTATATAGTCTACATTATATTCTATTATACAGATACTAAGACAATGCAAGACAATCAGATCATTACACCCCGGGCATCCGATTTTCCCCTGCATCCATAGTATGATTCCGGCCAAGAGCCTATTGCATAGCCGAATGTGGGGGATTTCAAAGGACAGATAGGACTATCACCACCTACTGCCTACCCCTAGCAATCCGTGGGCTACACGATAAATAATATATTCTATTGATCTAAGCACCACACTTACATCTCTAGAATAATACCCCTAATCCCTTAAGTGATGGATCACAAAAGGAGTAATCTCATTTAAGTGAACACTAAGCACATGGAAATGATCTAAGTCAAACATTAGTCATGCATCATTATAACTATATAAGTAAAGACTATTGTAAAGGCTTATATCTAACATGGTAATATAGTATAACTACATTACTAAAATGCAAGCATAATAGCCATATACATGAATATATTATGTAATCAAACAAGAAACACATGATCAAAGCATAACTATATAGAAAAACTAAATATATTAAATAGAATATAGTCTTACAAAAGGAGAAAGATACAAGTGCCATACCACAACTCCAAGGAAGACTTGGGAACTGAAGAAGACTCTATTCTAAGCCTAACTCCACTAAAACTAAAGGGAATCATAAAATGGTAAAGAAAGTAATGCTTCTTGGTGTGTGCTTTGGAGTGAGGCCTCTCCCTTCTATTTATACTACTCCAAGTTGGTTCCTAGAGTCGGTAACCATCGCCAAACATGCACAACTGACATTGGGGAGTCACCAGGAGCCAACATGTGGGAGACATGCAACAGGGGTGCCACTCCCTGTTCGGACGAACACCCCTGTTCGGCCGAACATGGGGGGAGTCCCCTCGGGTGCTGCCGCCTCTGGTGGCTTGCCAGGTGGGTCCCATTGCCCAGTGACACTATAAAGTCAGATGTTAAGTTGGTTTGCTTCTGTAAGTGGGCCAGTCAATCCGTGAGAGTCTCAGTTGGCGAGCTCTGATTAGTGGAAGTTGTGTTCTTCGCCACATGGGTGTGTTTCTTCCTCCATTTCATTATTTCTCCTGCATGTCAGTGTTTCTCCAAGCAATAGTGGATATTTATTAATTCTAACTAAAATGCATGGTGGGGATGTTGAATCTTCCTTTATTTTGAGTAATATTGATGGTCGGAAATGGTATTTAGCGACTGTCAACAAACTCCCCCAAGTTTAACCTTTGCTTGTCCCGATGCAAAGATAGAACTGTAGGTTGTTGATCAGGAGTTGCTACAATATTTTATATTCCCCCATAGTACCAAGTGCACAACAAAATACTCTACCTATAGTTGAATAAGTTGGCATTTGGTAACTCACCCTTTTTACCTTAGTCCCTACGGGGCTTTTGGCATCTCTTCATCTTGGCTGGTTGAAAGACAGAACAATCTTTTGTAGGACACCATTCTCTCATCCCCATGTTCCACTTTTCATCCGGAGTTTTTAAAATGATTTTGGCAAATAAAACTAAGTTCCTCCAATGATTCACTCGATCGCTCAATGTGTGTAAATCCTTACCAAGGCATTGAAGTTGCCTCATTTTGTTCCTACCTGTAAATAAGGCTTATGTGGAGCTCTGGGTTGGAATAATTGAGACATACTTGTAACACATATATTGCTAAACCAAAAGACTTAACCCAAGGAGAAACAAGTCATACAATCTGATCAAGATTTGCATGTGTGTGGAATGTGGTGGAATGATGACGGAATGGTGGATACTCCTATTTGAGTAGACTCTCTCTTTCTTGAACAAGCATTTGGGCATGGCTATTTCTTTTTTTTCATCATGCTTAAGATTGAGAGCAAGTATTTATTCTATTTTTGATAGCCATCCCTTCTATGCAACCAATTGAGAGAGAGTCACAATATGATATTCATGAAGCATTTATTTTGCTAACTTCTAGGGTAGAAGTTAATCATATGGTGGTGGATGCAATGGAATGATATTGCTATCTCCTAGTGTAGGAGCATTAGCAAATCATGGTGGATGTGTTCGTGAACCTTGATCATAAAAGCATGAAATGGATCTCACAAAGGTTGCAAGCATTTTGATAAAGCTCAATGTGAAAACAAGCAGCATATGTGGAAGGTTTTGCAATGAAGTACAACATATCATTTTGGAAGAAAAAAAATCTCCGGATGTTAAGCTTACTTTTGGGACAAGATCATAGCAGCCCTATTCTAACCATATCATGTCTCACAACAACCTAGACTTAAATCATGCACTTTTGCAACCCACAAGTATTGAAGTTCAAGGCAAACATATTTAGCCAACAAACTCAGAAATGGGAGAGTACTAAGTTGTAAATGAGGGACTATGGAAAGATATAAAACAGAGCAACCATTCATCATCTCAACATGAAGGCATGAACAACCCTAGCATGCATGACAACCTATTATTTTTTATTTTTAGTTTTGCAAATTTTATTTTGTTTTATGTAGGTAATTCTAAAAAAAGAAAGAAAGGAAAGATACAAGTCACCTTTGCGGGGGTGCTCCCCCAAGCTTGCTCTTGCTCATGGATGTTGGTTAGGATCAAATCCTCTCCAACGATAGTAAGCTGCCGTATAGTCATGGTGCTCTTATAGCTGCTCTTGGAGGTGACAAAACTGGTCGTCACTGTGTTGTTACCATTCTTTGGTGGTCTGGGTGTGAGTAGCAAGGGTGTTTTGCATTTACCCTGTTCTCACATCCAGATCGTCCATCCTCCTTGTAAGGTCCCTCAATTCTGAACCATAGTCAAAATGACCAAAGCTCAAAAAAGAGTGACGTCTATCATGATGTTGAGATGTCCCGATCGACTCGGGGCCATGTCCCCATTGTGCACTACTAGCTTGCTACCAAGACAAACCTCCGATCTCATATTGTTGCGGTATGAACGTCCAAGCGGGGTCGCTAGACTGTTCTGAGCCCGTAGTGTAATCATGGACTGGTGGTGTAGTTCTGGTGCGCTAGTGGTGGCATGCTTCGTGCTTCTTGTACGTCGATTGCCGGACCTTCTAGGCATTCCTTCTCTCTGCAGCTGTTTGGTTAGTTCCCAATAACTATACAAATGATATCCCGGGTTAGGAAGCAGGATTTCATTTGTACAATCGGGGTAATAAAAGATAATAGAACCATCGGGACCCTTCTTTAAATTGTGACCCTCCTCAAGAAACTTGTAATCTATCATGGGACGGGGCTCAGAAAGATAATCAAAACTAGTATTATATTGGTTAAAGCCCCGACCCCTGCAGCAATCCGGGTCACTAAAGGAGTGCATTCAATGGGTCTTGATCCTTTAATATAATCTAACCATTGACTAAGCATAGCTTCAATAGGAGCAATAGGTATTTTAGCCACCTATGCCACAATTGTAGAGTTGGGCTGTGAATGTCACTAGTCCTAAGACATTCACAAGAAAACTCCCCCGAAATTCTTTGCCAAAAAGACCCCTTTTCAAAACCTATGGTTGCACCCTCCAAGTTAGTGTTGCAAAAACTTCTAAACATAAGAATAATGCTAATTTCTTTCCAGAAGAGACGGTATTCCTTCCCGAACAAACAAAAAAGTACCTCGTCACAATCTTTTAGCAAGGTGCACAAAAACTGGATAGTGAGGAGGCGTAAACCCCCTCAATGATGTGTGCAAATTCGGTCCAACCTAATGCTTTACAAATAGAAAGGAACTCAGAGTCCATACCTATAGTGGAGAGTAGGTCGTCGTCATACGTCCTGGTGTGGATGAAGCTGCGGCTGCGTAGGCGATGGTAGACATGTCTCTCCCATTCATCCAGCAGATCGAGGTCGGTGTCTGCGAGAAGAACGTGTGGCTCATACTCCTCCATGTTTTCCTCAACGGGCGTGTACCTTGTTGGTTCATCCTTGATAGAGAAGTTTGTGCTCGAGTTGCTATGTGAACAACGTGAACTCAAACACGTCACCCGCTGCATCAATGCCTTAGCCTTCTTCATCTGCACTACTTAAGCAAAAACACAAGAACAACTCAAACACGGGTTATGGGTTAGCAAATAAAATCTTCGGGCCATGTTGATCTTGCCATGCTTTGCAAAGGTCTCGAACAATCCAAAAACAAAGGAAACAAAAAAGGGAAATATTTTAGGTGGTTTTTGGAATGACAACTTTGGAGAAACAATGTGAGAGCTCAAAAGAAATGAGTGAAGGAGGGAGTGAATGAGAAGTTGACTTGGAATGGTAAAGCACTCTCCCTTGGGCACTCAATTTATAGGGAAAATCTCAAACGGTCTAAAATGGCTACTAGGGGGCCAAATCCAACCGTTGGTAAAAGGCCAAGGTTGGTGGGGCCCACACCCCTTCGGTCAAACATGGGTGTTCGGCCGACCAAGGGTGGGTCCCACTGGTCCTGCGCTTTGGCCCATAACTCCCTAACAACTACATTTTCTCAGCTGCAGGGGTTAGGTCCAAAGTTTTGACAGAATTTTGCTCGGAAAAATGTTTTCTCAAAGTTGGAAACTGAAAACTGAATTTTGTATTTTTGTCAAAAAAAAAAGAAAAGGGTTGCAATAAATTCCAACATGCATGTGTGAAATCCAAATATGCAAATGCAAAGATAGATTTGAAAGAATCCAAAAGTTTGAAAAAATTCAAATGTGTAAAAATTAAGGAAATGAAATATGAGATAAGTACCAATTTACCTTTGGCAAGGGCTCACCAATTTTTAAAGTCCGAAGAGCATGAGTTTTCTCCATCGCGTTTAGCTTGATGTCATTATGTCTGGTCCTAGAGAAGTGGACGCGGATGGCTGTACTTCCTTCACTCGCCATACCTTCTTCATCTTTGATGCGGTCGGTGGCTTCTTGGATTCAATAGGGTGTGTCTTTTCCCATAGTCCTGGCCTCGCCGTAGGTGGGTTCTTCTTCTCGAAACGGCACGACGTATCTTTGGCCATGATCTTCTTGATGTAGAGAATGAGGCTATCGTTCTTTGGGGTATCACTTCGACCGCTTTGATATTCTTTGGGTTTGGCCCGTACTTGATCTTGATCATTGAACATTACTTTCTCCTTGGCCAAAAATCAAACTTCTCTTCCTTTCCATTGATGATGAAACAGATTTCTTTGGCCCCAACATCAATGTGTGCATTTGTGGTGCTTAGAAATGGGCACCCATGAATGAGCGGTGTTTCCTTCTCAACATCTATGTTGAGAACCACAAAATCCACGGGGATGAAGCAATCCTAGATCTTCACTAGAACGTCTTCTGCAATTCCCACTGGATAGCAGACCGATGAATTGGCCAGCTAAAGTTGCATCGGTGTAGGAGATAGAGCTGTGTAGGTCAGCTTGTCAAAGACCGCCTTGGGCATCATGCTAACACTTGCACCAATGTTGCACAAGGCTTGGTCAAATTTCTGCGCCCTGATCGAGCAAGTGATCATGGGGCACCCCGAGTCTTTCTTCTTTTTAGGAAGCTGGTTGAGTATAGCTGCCCTACACTCTTTTGTCAACTTCACAACTTCTGTGGTGGGCATCGGACGCTTGTTGCTGAGGATGTCCTTGAGGTAGCGAGCATAAGTTGGCACTTGCATCGCATCCAACAAGGGCACATTGATGTGGATGCTCTAGATTACTTCAAAAAAGTGGGCGAATTGCTCATCCACAGTTGGATTCCTATTGTAGCGGGGAAATGGCATAACGGTGGTGTCAAAGAACTCATGTGGAGCCATCTTCCCATCGTGTACTACTTCATCTTTGTCAGAGGGTCCTTCTTTCTCCTTGTCCTTGTCCTTCCCTGTAGAGTTAGGATATGGCGGGTCCCGAGTGGTCTTACCCCCTCTCGTGGTCACTGCATTAATATTCTCAACAGGAGACTCGGGTTGTCTCAGAATCTTCCCTGACTCTAAGGGAGAAACAGTGGCAGACAAGCTTTAAAGGAGGGTTAAGAATTGTAAGAGTTGAAATTGTTACCTCCTTGGTAATATGGGCGTGGTTGATTCCACCCATTGCCTCCTTGTGGACGATAGCCATTGTTATTGTTGTTGTTCATGTATAGCACGTCCTCACGAGTCTCAGGGCAGTCATTGCCCGAGTGATCTGTGTTGCCACAGACCTCGCACGTCATACGAGTGTCCAAGGCGTTGATGGTGCCGACTTCAAACCCTTTGGCTTGTTTGTCTATCTTTTTCATGAGGAGGACCATTTTAGTGGCTAGCATGTCCATTTCCTTAACAGTGTGCATGCCTCGCTGGTGTGAGTGAAGATGATCTTCACTCCATCCTTGGTTGGAAACCATCTTCTCAATAAGTTCTTTAGCCTTTTCAACGGTCAGTGAGAAGAAGGCTCCTCCCGTAGCAGCATCAATATGATCATGAGCAGACGGAGTCAACCCGTTGTAGAAGTTCTGGATGATAAGCCATTCATCCATCCCGTGATGAGGACAGGCAACAATATATTTTTGCAAGCTCTCCCAAGCCTCGAAGATTGAATCCTTGGACTCCTACTGAAACCTTGAAATTCTCCCATGAAGGGCATTGGTTTTGCCTAACGGGAAGAACTTGGCGAGGAACACGGCTGAACACTTTTCCTAGGTACCCACAATATCCTTGTTCACATAGAACCACTTTTTTGCCCTCCGCAGAAGGGAAAATGGAAATAGGCGAAGGCGAATGGCATCTTGAGAGACGTCCTTCATCTGGAAGGTGCTGCAAATCTCTAGAAATTGTTGCAGAAGGGTGTTGGTGTCCTCATTGGCCTTCCCACAGAATGGGCTGGCTTGCACCATGGTAACGAGACCCGTCTTGATCTCAAAATTCGCATCTCCCGTGACTTTGGGTGCAACAGGAATGTTGGACAACGAGGGAGCGGAGAAATTATGAAGAGTCTTCTAGGCCATGACCTTGAAGCTTGATGGTGCGGATATGACTGGTTCACTTGTAGACACGAACTTCTGAGGAGGGACGAGATATGAACATACCTTCTCAAGAGTTGTTCGGGATCTTCAAGGTAATTTTCAGGCAAGGTTAAGCCGGTCATGCACTACCCTGTTTTCACACAAAAAGGAGAACACATACAATTTTAGCCAATTTGGGCGAATGTCAAATAATTGCATATGCAAGAATAGAATATGGGTAATTTTTTTGATCAATTGCCTTCCCCGGCAATGGCGCCAGAAATTCTTGTTGACACTTCCAACATCGCACCAAGAATATTACTATCCCCGGCAACGGCGCCAGAAATGCTTGTTGACATTTCTTAACGTTGTTAGTAAGTTGTCGTGGCAACGAAGCCAGAAATGTTTGTTGGTAATCTATAACGAATGCAGAGAGTCCGAAAGCGCACGGAGAATACCATTGTAGCATTTCACCTAGAAGTATTCAGGGTAAGGAAGGGATATGATTGATCAGAGTAATTACCATATTTCTAGACATTGCATATTGAATTATAAGACAAAGTCCTCATAGGGGTAAGAGTAATGATAAACATGGTAGTGGACACATAGATAGCATACTCAAGTTAGGTAAATATTAGTCTAGTGGAGAAGGACAAAGAAAGAGTTAAGTTCCTATGTTGCTTTAATATAGTGATCTAAGAACCACGCTTACATCTCTACAACAATAGCCCAAATCCCTTAAGTGATGTATCAGAAAAGGAGTATTCACATTTAAGTGAACTCTAAGCACGTGGAAATGATCTAAGTCAAACATTAGTCATGCATCATTATAATAATATAAGTAGAGACTATCGTAAGGGCTTATGTCTAACGTGGTAATATAGTATAACTACATTACTAACATGCAAGCATAATAACCACAAACATGAATAGATTACATAATCAAACAAGAAACACATGATCCAAGCATAACTATATAGAAAGACTAAATATATTAAATAGAACAAAGTCTTACAAAAGGAGAAAGATACAAGAGTCATACCAAAACTTCAAGGAAGACTTGGGAACAGAAGAAGACTCTATTCTAAGTCTAACTCCACTAAAACTAAAAGGAATCACGAAATGGTAAAGAGAGTAATGCTTCTTGGTGCGTGCTTTGGAGTGAGATCTCTCCCTTCTATTTATACTACCCAAAGTCGGTTCCTAGAGTCGGTAACCGCCGCCAAACATGCACAACCGACATTGGGGAGTCACCAGGAGCCAACATGTGGCAGCCATGCACCAGTGGGGCCATTCCCTGTTCGGCTGAACACCCCTGTTCGGCTGAACATGGTGGGAGTCCCCTCGGGTGCTACCACCTCTAGTGGCCTGCCAGGTGGGTCCCACTGCCTAATGACACTGTAAGGTCAGTTGTTAAGTCAGTGTGCTTCTGTAAGTGGGCCAGTCAATCCATGAGAGTCCCATATGGCGAGCTCTAACTGGTGGAAGTTGTGTTTCTTCGCTACATGGGTGTGTTTCCTCCTCCATTTTGTTATTTCTCCTGCATGTCAGTGTTTATCCAAGAAATAGTGGATATTTATTAATTCTAACTAAAATGCATGGCGGGAATGTTGATCCTCCTTTATTCTGAGTAATATTGATGGTCGGAAATGGTATTTAGCGACCATCAACAAACTCCCCCAAGTTGAACCTTTGCTCGTCCTGATGCAAAGATAGAACGGTAGGTTGTTAATCAGGAGTTGCTACAATGTTTTATATTCCCCTAGAGTACCAAGTGCACAACAAAATACTCTACCTATAGTTGAATAAGTTGGCATTTGGTAACTCATCCTTTTTACCTTAGTCCCAATGGGGCTTTTCGCTTCTCTTCATCTTGCATGGTTGAAAGACAGAACGATCTTTTGTAGGACACCATTCTCTCATCCCCGTGTTCCACTTTTCATCCGGAGTTTTTCAAATGATTTTGGAAAATAAAACTAAGTTCCTCCAATGATTCACTCAATCGCTCAATGTGTGTAAATCCTTACCAAGGCATTGAAGTTGCCTCTTTTTGTTCCTACCTCTAAATAAGGCTTATGTGGAGCTCTGAGTAGGAATAATTGAGACATACTTGTAACACATATATTGCTAAACCAAAAGACTCAACCCAAGGAGAAACAAGTCATACAATCTGATCAAGATATGCATGTGTGTGGAATGTGGTGGAATGATGAAGGAATGGTGGATACTCCTATTTGAGTAGACTCTCTCTCTCTCTCTCTCTCTCTCTCTCTCTCTCTCTCTCTCTTGAACAAGCATTTGGGCATGGCTATTTCTTTTATTTTTTTGTCATGCTCAAGATTGAGAGCAAGTATTTATTCTATTTTTGATAGCCATGCCTTCTATGCAACCAACTGAGAGATAGTCATAATATGATATTCATGGAGATTTATTTTGCTAACTTCTAGGATAGAAGTTAAGCATATGGTGGTGGATACCATGGAATGATATTGCTATCTCCCAGTGTAGGAGCATTAGCAAATGATGGTGGATGTGTTTGTGAATCTTGATCATAAAAGCATGAAATGGATCTCACAAAGGTTGCAAGCATTTTGATAAAGCTCAATGTGAAAACAAGCAACATGTGTGGAAGGTTTTGGAATGAAGTACAACATATGGCTGAGGTAGGAATTTTCATCATTGACAACTGAAGAATATTCTATTCTTAGCCTAACTCTACTAAAACTAAAGGGAATCACAAAATGGTAAAGAGAGTAATGCTTCTTGGTTTGTGCTTTGGAGTGAGGCCTCTCCCTTGTATTTATACTTCCCAAAGTCGGTTCCTGGAGTTGGTAACCACTGCTAAACGTGCACAACCAACATTGGGGAGTCACCAAGAGCCAACATGTCGCAGCCATGCACCAAGGGGCCACTCCCCGTTCGGTCGAACAAGGGGGGGGGGGGAGTCCCCTCGGGTGCTACCGCCTCTGGTGGCCTGCCAGGTGGGTCCCACTGCCCAGTGACACTGTAAGGTCCGTTGTTAAGTCGGTTTACTTCTATAAGTGGGCAGTCAATCCATGAGAGTCCTAGTTGGCGAGCTTTGGTTGGTGGAAGTTATGTTTCTTCACCACAAGGGTGTGTTTCCTCCTGCATTTTGTTATTTCTCCTGCATGTCAGTGTTTCTCCAAGCAATAGTGGATATTTATTAATTCTAACTAAAATGCATGGTGGAAATGTTGATCCTCCTTTATTATGAGTAATATTGATGGTCGGAAATGGTATTTAGCGACCATCAACACTGCCTGCCACGAGGGGGGTGGTGGGCTCGCTTCTTCTTCACCTTGTTCTCTTGGAACCGATGCGCACTCAGAGTGGAATTCATGTCACGCGCACTCCCTAGCTATGAGTTTTGTTATAACCAGCAGGCTAGTTTTGTTATATCGAGGTCTAGCATGAGCCCCAAGTTCTTCCTCCTATCTGTCGTGTGGTGGTGGTTTTCTAGCTTGACTGAGCAGCGCATTGCTGTGACCTTTCGACTTCTAGCTTCACGGCTCGTGCCAACAACGCAGTGACTTAGCTTTGAGGATGCTGCATCGTAGGTGTGGCGGGATCCAAGAGCGTTTGAAATAGTGCCACTGCTGCGGCAATGTTCTAACCTCCTCGAGCAAACTGTGGGATCTCGGGGTCATCATTGATGATGCGCTGGTAGATGTCTCAAGCTGTTGCCCGGGCACACCCGCCAGAGTTCTTGGTTGATCGTGGCCTTCTTGATTGCCAGCTAGCACTGGGCTTCCTCGATCTCCTGCCCTTAGGCTAGTAGCCGCTCTTAGGCTACGTCAGGTGGTAGCCTGGCTTGTGGCTCACCAGTTGAGTTCCCAGGCCTGTTGGCTGTCGGGTATCCAAGTTGTGTGGTGTGTGTTGGGTTGTTGCCTGCTCGCTTGTTGATAGGCACAAGTTGTACGATGAGGCATTCTCTCGTGGTGATATCAGCGCTATGATGGGTCGTCGGACCCGATGTCATGCATGTGGCATTGGTTAGGCCATGTTAGAAACCTTCCCGGGGATACTCCTTAGAAGCTTTAGGCAGAGTAGGCTTCCTCCGCCGAGGTAGCCTTGGATATTTGAGAAAGCAAATAAGGCGCAGAGGAGGTCATCCTTGGATGACACCGGACCCAAGAATGAGTCCAAACGGTTCCACAGCTGGTGGCTGTGGTTGTTGCGCTGCCGTGGGTCACGAGGGTTTCCTGGGCTTGTGTGCTCGTGTTGCATGGTTGGCGTCACCATAGCGATGGTGCCTGGGGCAGTCGAAGTGCGTTGGGGCACCAAATCATTGACGAGCTCTGTGTCCCGTCAGCTGCAATGACAAAGTCTAGCGTGTTGGTCATATCCACTGGTCGCCATCGCGGCGTCACCTCGGAGGCGACATGGGTGACCGGGGGTTGTGGGGAATGCTGGTGCTTCCACGAGTAGTAGCGTCTGCATGGCCGTGGGCATGAACTCTAGGCCCCCAAAATGCACGGTGGTGCCGGGAGCCAAGAAGACGACGTGGTGAGCCATTCAAGACTTATGGAAGTGTCAGACGAAACATACAATTTATTCTTCCTGGCACGTTGTTGGTCATAACTATGCACTCACTTATATACGGCAAGAGGATGGCGTATGATTGTAGCACTTTTGTCCCTTGAATTGAGTATTCCAAGGTTTTTTGAATCTACAAGGACCTTAGGGATAATTAAACAAAGTTAACAGTAAAAGATCTAATCAAAACTACTATCGAGTTCAGGTTGCATGAGGGGAGACTGGACAACACAAAGGTGCGCCAGACAATAAATCTGTCATTGCGCCAATCGGCGCAGGCATTGAGCCAATCGGCACACTGGTGAATCTAAGCCAAAGTGCGCCAGATACCTTGTAAGCCTATGCTGTTAAGTGAGTAGCCAAATATCTACTAGTGAGATCATAATCAGAAAGTCTAATTAAATAGCATCATAATGGGTAATTACATGGATCAATGAAAACCTATAATGAATAAGACCACCCTGCTTTCCGAGTGTCTTCCGATTTATCACTGCCGAGAGGAAACCCTTAATCGCGCGAGTATCTTACCCTACTCAACTATCCAATAGTGTTGCGTAGGCTTAGTGCTGTCATCGCTAATCCACACTACTAGCATCATCAAGCAACCATAACCAATATAATGTCTGAATACTATCCTAATCACCATGATCAAGATAATATCTACTTACTTAGCCTAGAACTAAGCAATTGGAATAAGAACATGCATGATTATAGAATCAAGATAGACAAATCACGAAAACCATCATCAACATATTCAATCATCCTTGAGATACATAGAGTAAGATTCATCCCCGTCGAGATGGCCTACCTTGACGGATCAACTCTTAACACCAATGGTTCTTGAAACTCAACTAGAGATCTATTCTAACAGGGCAAGCCCCGATGGCTCTAACTCACGGATCTGTTGTCCCTCTATCACCTCTGTCCGCCTCTGGTTGCGGCCAGAGTTTACAAGTATTTATAAGGGTTCTACTCGTAAAAGACTCGGTTTCTAGCAAATAAGGCGGTTGCTCCGATCGGCACAGGATTGCGCCGATCGGTGCAAGCCGTGTCTTCTTTGGTTTCTTGTCCGAGTCGGTTTCTCTGTCTTTCACAGCTGTCATGTGGGCCTTTTTCTTCGAGATAAAGTCTTGTACTACACGTCGAGATCTTGAAGTTCCATAAATCTTCTAGATAAATATCTTCATGTGTCTTGCGCAGATAAACTTCTATAAACATGTGGAATGGGCCTCGATCACTTCTGTAGGCCAAAACACCCTTGCGCCGATCGGCTCATGGACTGCGTTGATCGGCGCACTGGACTTCTTCAGTGCTTTTTGTCGGTTGGATTCCTGTCCTCTCCAGCATCACTTTAATCACCAATTTTACCTGTTTCTGCAATAAAGCTCTAAAACAATGCATATACAAATATATAGATAATATCATAGGTAAATGGCCTAAATTAGTATTAATTATGCTCTAATTAGAGCAATATTCACATATAAAAAGGGCACTTGGGAAGTGCCAACACGCGCCAACTGTCGGTGCTTCGATCACCAACTAGTAGATTTGTTCACAAGGTTGTGCGTTTTGAGGAGCGTGCTCCAAGTCTCAATGGGTGTGTGTGTGTATGTGTGCATATAGTGTTTTGATATGATGTCATTGATGATCTTTTTTAAGGACCAAGATGGCCTCCACTTTTATAGCTCAAGGGGTTAGGCCCATGTACACTTAGAGAGAGAGAGAGAGAGAGAGAGAGAGAGAGAGAGAGAGAGAAGGGAGTTACTAAGCCTTTGATGGGTGGCGTGGTGGTCGGTCGTTGCTGGCCCCACTAGCCTAGCCTTTGTGTCGATATATGTTGTAGGGTCAGACATGTCCCCCTTATTCCGTTGATGGGTTGAGTCCCGTTGTCACAATTGCAGAGGTTGTTAGCATGTCGTGTTGATCTTCATCGGCTCAGCAGGGATTACGTCATGGCACTATGCCATTCCGTCGAACAGGGTAATGATGCTAATAGGGGTAGGATTGCAGTTGGATTTGACCCCGTGGATACTGTTTCCGCACACTCGTCATGGCATCTAAGGCATGTGTTTGGCGGATAGCCTTTGGAATGGATTCATACATATCATGGTTGTCTCACATGTCTTTCCTCTGCCACTCCCCCGTTATGCAGTGATGTGGTGCCTCATCCCATCTATCTGTGGCTTGGACCACTGACAGGGTAGGCCGGGCAGCGGACAGTGTTAGAGTTACTATACGCTCTCACGCACGTTTTATCATTATGGGCGGTGGGTGATGGATCTGATCCATGGGACACCCAACCTCAACCACGGGGGTCGAGCGAGGTGGGCCGGTCGGCCCCACTCTTGGAGGTTGAGCGAGGCGAATATGGTTCACCCCGCCCACGGAGGTCGAGCGAGGTGAGTCAAACTTGACTCTTGCTCTGCCGGTCGAGCGAGCGACATGAACGACTATGTCAAGGTGGGGTCGTTTGGGCCGAGATTTCTCCAGGCCTACTGTGGGGTCTTGGTGCAGGCATTTTTAGTATGTCATCAATTACTGCCACTATGCATCGCTAATATTTACCCCCGACATTGGACTTGTGGAGGGTGTTTCATTGATTTCTTATCCTTCTTTCCTATAGGAATTCTTGCTCCTTTGTATAGGGTCTCTTGATGGCTGGGTGCTATCTGGAATTGGAGAGCGGGTTGCTGGTTTCATGGTACATCATGTCATTGATCCTAAAGCAGAGTTCCATCCTCCTGGTGTGACTTGTGACTGAGATGTGTTTGAATTTCTGTAATATGGTTTGTGTGGTGCTTAAGATGAGATTTAGATGTCTTCGAACTTCAAGTAATGTGTGGTGCACGGCACATGATATTGTGCTTAATTCTGTGGTTCTCCACTGTAAGATGTTAGATTATGGAATGTGATTCATTATGCTTTGAATGACTCTTCTGTGGCCCAATGTAATGCATGTGTATTGTCGTGCTCCTCTGATGTAGTTTAGACGTCTCTAATGATATGGTATGAACCATGGTAGATATACCATAAACCGTCGTTGTTGTTTTTCAGTGGAGAGGGAATTAGAGACGGGGAAGGGAGGCACGTCTCTTTAAAAGGCAGAGACAGGGACACAAACACGTCTGTTACAGCTAGTGACGGGTTGCATAAAGCCGTCACTAGATGTACTAGGGACGGTTGAGAGGAAATGTGTCACTGCTGAAGTAGTGACACGCTCTGTGCCATTGTCACTGATAAACAGGGACGTTGTTGTAGAAACTATCGCTATAGCTATCGGGGACGGGCTCTATGTCGCTGTGTCAAAACTAGTAGACGGTGTTACTGGATGTCTGTAATATACTTACACAACAGTCGTTAAAACTTAGAGACGGGTATGGGAACCTGTTCTTATATCTCACTACAGACCGCATCAGTAACCGTCATTGGCTATGACTTGTTAGCGAAGATGGGAACCTCGTCTCTACAGGCTATGATTTATAGACGAAAAAACTGAGATGGGGCACATCTCCATGTTTATTGTGCCTAGAACCCGTCTCAGTTGACCCAATCTGACGTAGTGATGGAAAGGCCAACAGCCATGGACACTTGCCGAGATGGCCAACTGAAATATGCATAATATTAATGGACAGATTGGTTTGTCAAATCTCTACTCTTATTATTTGTGGTGGAAACGTTCATACCATGAAAAATCCTGCCGTACGCTCCGTTTTATAATTCAAAGTCGGTTTCGACTCCAGCTTAGAGACTCCAGGAAAAAAAATATTATATCTCAACTCTCAATCACAGTTGGACTTCCGCCAAACTCTAATTCACAATATATCTACTATGTGGTCGTTGTTAACTCTGTTTTTGTTTACGTAATGGACGCAGAGTCTATTGGGTTGTTCATTGCGATCAATCTGCCTCGCCGGACGCCTCTCTGTCCACGGCAAGTTGCTCCATGCACGGACAAAGCTCAAGGTTGGTGCCTTGGCCAACCTATTCGTGGCTTGCCTATTAAATTTATGATTTAGTTACTACCGAAGTATTTTATTTGCGCCATGACTAACGAGTTCGTCGGTTCCATTTTTTGAAGATGCGGGAGGAAGAAGATGACCTCACTGTTTTTTGGGTTTCATTTAGATTGTGGGCTGTGAGGGTTGAGGCATAGGAGTTTGGTGGCTGTGTGAGTTCTAATTTAATCTGAGATGCAACTTAATCTAACTTAAGCATAGCAGATTAACAAACTCTTACCGGGATTACTAGTCTAGCATATAGATCATACCTAGATTATCTAAAACTGATGTTTAATTTATAAACTTAATGCTTACCAGTAGTATTCTTCTCCTTTGATGAACGTCTGATATAGTGTAGATGAGGTAGAAGAGCTGCAGGACGCGTGGATGTCAATGTAGGAGAAGTGACACCGAGCTTCCACACCTTTCAGCACCCTTCTTGATCGGTTAGGTCAGAGTAGAAAACAGCCTGACGGCTTAACTCGTGAATAAACTCACGATTAGGGAAACTTAGGGGTCTCCCTTTAGTTATATAGTGCTGTAGACGTGGCGCCAGACTGTTTGTCTCCCAATCAAAGACAACTAATTAGGGGTTTAGACAAATTCAGATTGGGCCTTAGAGGCCCAATTAGACCTGACCGAGATCAATTCCAACATTCTCCCCCTTGACCGAAGGTCAATATAATATTCACTTTATTGATCATATGTAGATGGATATATATAGATCAATAATCTCCCACTTAATCGAACAATCTTAATCTAAAACTTAAACTTATGTTCGCTTCATGTTCACACTCAATAACATAGTAAAACCTAGCCAATGTGCCATCAGCAGACATTACAGACATACCGGGACTTCATTAACTAAAGTCACTATAATACCTTGATAGAACACTTATTAACTTATTTTTGGGAGTTTATTTATTCGGCCTCATCTAGAATCATATTTTAGGTTAATCATCAAATCCATAATAATTTCGCAAAAATAGGATAAGAGATAAGACCCCGAATAGTCATATAGCTAGCTATTTTCTTATACATGACTTGATCCTGGGACACTTCTTTCATAACATAATAATATAGTTGTCAATGGGCTTGACACCATCAACTCTATGTCACTTCTTGAAAGGAATACTGTAATCAAATACAGTAACATTGAATTTAATCAATACAAATTTAATAATAATTATACCGGAATATATTTTATATGCCTGTCTGAAATAAAACATGCCATACAAAATTAGCATTAATAATACTAATCTTGTTTTAGAGCTTTCTGCAGAATCGCTCACATCTATAAGAGTGAAGGATATAAAACTTAATTGTGCATATTTATATCCACACACTCTCACAAAATCTTATCTAAATAGAACTTAATTAAATAAGCATGTTATTCGGTGTTGTAATTTTTTAAAACACCTTTCCCAGTGGATCTCCTCTGGACTAAGACTAACAAAAAGTTATCAAGCATTTTGGCTTGTTATGCTAAGTCAATTTCTTATATGACTTAGTATATAGCTTCATCAGAAGCATTAGGAACGTCTTCCTATTTATCTTATACTTAACTATGTATTTAAGATATTATTTGCAATATAATGCAAATAAAATAGGCATATTTGTGTATGCATTCACAAATTTGTCACTTTAGAATCTCGCTTATCTTTTGTACTCCAATGACAATCCTAATACTCACTTTGGTCCTATCTTCGTGTACTACTCCCCCAAAACCTAGGAAAGCATCACGAGATGTAACTTATGATATGATGAAGACTTTTCTCCTTTCTTGGAACACATACTTATTTCTATTAGCTTACAGAGAAAGAATTCACCTTAGAGTACCAGGATAATAAATAATCCACCTTAACTTTACAAAATAAATCATGGTTGCCCATAAAACATACAAACTTCTGTGAAGTTATGAATTTAGGATCTTAGTTTTCCTTTGGAATCACTCAAAACTTATAGACCCATTATAACCTACTGTTTTGATTCCATTAGAAAATTGCTTTGAATGAACTATACTTATGTTCAAAATTCACAGACTTCATATGGTTCTAATTTTAGAAATAACTGAGGATCTTCTACTTTTGTGCCCAAAATACTTATTATTAATCATTACATATCTCTGTTATAGATCTATAATTTAATGTAAATCCTCAATAGAGTTAGGAAAAGAATAGAGGAATCCTTACGGCACACAATGTATATATATATGAGAAAATCATATATGTATATGTCTTAAATCATCAATATAGAAAACTTATCCTATATCTCATTAAGATTCTCTTCTCCCTATTTCCTTCCTTTGTGAGCTCCCATTGAATTCTCAATAAACAGAATATTAAAAGTGTCGGCCCATAAACTTATCTAAAAATAATTTGCAATGGTAGCTCTCTTATCCTGGCACGACATTTAGCCACTAATCAATTTTCTTTACTAATATGATTAATATTCACAAAATAGCAGTGGCTAGTATCATGAATATGGTCATACTTCAATCATCTCTGATTCCATTGTACTAATCCACAACAGCGGTGGCCAGAAATGGATAGCACAACAAAAAATCTGTGAAAATTATACCGTACCCAGCGATGGCTAGAATAAGGAATAAAATCACAATGACTTATTTGAGACAATTGGCAATAGTACAATAAGATGCACATAAAAACATGAATTTTAACCCTACGGTGGTCTGATTAAAATCATGCAATAAGCTTCAACTTGCATCACCGGTGGGGAAAACAAGCGAAACTTAACTTAAAACTCATAACTAAAACAATGATGGTCAGAATTAATTACAAGTGTACTCTAAATAAACTTCTCGTTGGTTCCATTCAAATAGAGGCACCTAAGTGTACTTAGTGGATAATCATGTCTACCATGATAAAACTGCTCTTGAACTTACTCTTATTTCACAGTGGCGGGATTAGGAATTCAACAAGTACTAAATCAATATGTTATCAGTAGCATAACGACATACTGAGACAACATTGCTCATTGTATTACTGAGAAAATCTTATGCTTAACATTATGCTTAAAAAAAAACTTATACTTAATTTTGTCCATGAACTTATGGACAATGAATTATCACAGAGAGAATTATTACCTTATTAAAAAAAAATTATGAGATCAATTCTCAATTAACAAGAGTAATTCTTAATATATCTTCTTAAATGGAGCATATTATTGATGAGGCATTCTATTCTCCCCTTGGAATTTATGGCCTAAACGTGAGTGTGCCACATATTCGACAAGGTCTCATCACTTAACTTATAATATCTTATTCTTATATACTTAAAATAATTATAATAAAATTATGAAATTTGCTTGTGGGAAAGCAAGAGAATAATAATAACTTAAACTTGATGATATAAGAGATAACTTCAAAATAAAAAAAATAACATACTCATGAAACACTGATATATTGAAACAAAAGTTTCACTAAGGTACATTGAATTGAATGATATCAAGCTAAATGTTGAATCCATGAAACAATTCTAAATAAAGTTGCTAACAATATGAACTTCAACTTATTTTCCATCTACTAAAATTAAGAATAACTCCCCTGATCTCATGGATTTCTCAGTGATTCGTTAATGTAATGCTCCACGCATGAGTCAGAAAGATTCATTCTAAGGTCCTTAAGCATATAAGGTAAGTCCCACATGCTACTAATGTGCTTGACTAATTCACTTAGCTCATCATAACATGAGGTAGTAAATTACAGAAGCACTTATGTAACTTTTCTATTATGAAAACAATTCCATAGCGGTCTTGTCATCATCATCATGAAATGCTCCACTTATACCATCTGAGATCTAGCACTTGATTATTCTTGGCAAAACCATTATCCTCAAAGTTCTCAATGCCAGAAATGAGAGGAAATTACTTGACCTCATGAAGCACATAATCAAGCTCCAGAAACTTGAGAATGTATGGTACCTTAGTTTTCCATGAAGAAAAACAATGCCATTAAAAGGGTTTAATGGTCTTCATGTAAGCTAATTAGACCAAATAATAATATTTAATCTATTTCATAATCTTATGAAATAATCATAGGTAAGAACCCAAATTATCTTAATGGTGCAAGTACTTATTGCAACAATAATGCGAATAATGCATTTCACATTAATCTTAAGGCATAACTGATGGTGATGGAAAAAATAAATAAACATAAATCTGGAACTTAAAGATTCAACACTCAAAACTTAGTTATTTAGTGCATAAATATGATGACAAAATAAAATAGCACTTAAAAAAAATTATTAGAATTTAATAGATCAAAAAGTTGATATTGTTAGTGAAATAATTTAAATAATTCAAAAATATAATTTAAAAGTCATATTCTCAAATAATAACTTAATCATGGTGAGAAAATGTCATCTATACTAGGTATTAACTTAATGATGAAATAATTCCCATCCATGTTAAAATGGCAGAGAAAAGCTTATTTTGATCATTAAATTTCAAACATAATTTGGGAGCAATCTCCTAAACTTAGAATTTTGGCAAAACATTTAATGAATAAATTAATCTTAAACTTATTACTTAATTATAAAGCTCATGAAAATCCAATTTAATTAGAAAAATAAATTCTAATAAGATTTAATATATTGGATGACCACAAATTCTCAAAATAACAGCGGAAGCTTATTTTATAGCAAAATAATTGCTATGAAATTATTCTAAGAATTTATCTTAAAATAATTTTCCAATCAATAATTAGAAAATTATGCCAAAATAGACTTAGAGAATTAAGAGAAAATTTACTTCAACATAAAACTTGAAATTGCTACTTATGAAATTTGCAGCAAAAACTTATCACATAAAATAATTTATAACTTATTTTCTTAATTATCTAATCTTAAATTAGAAAAGAAAAGTTGTGCAAATGGCAAATTTGCACGTGGCCCAACGTGGCCCAGCCCAGCACGACGGCCCAGCATGCGACTAGCTGGCGTGGCCCAGCAGCGACGCGACCTAGGTAGCGCTAATGCGCGCGGCTCGGCTCAGCGTGGCTCAGGCTCGGTTGGGTGTGGCAGCGGCTCGACGCGAACGATGGCTCCGGCTCGTGGTCGGCTCAGCACAATGGGCTGAGTCAACCGACCGACAGGCCGTCAATTCGGCCCAGGCGCGCGCACTGCCCCCTTCCCCTGGTTCGATCTGAGCCGTTTGAGCGAGGGCGAGAGGATCAGACGGCTAGGATCGGCGGGGTTCGGTATAAAAGGCCGGCCAAAACTCTAATCCCCTCATTCCTCACTTTCTCTCGCCGCAGCTCACTCTCTCTTCTCTCTCTCGTCTCCACTCGCTCCCGCACGCAGGCGAAACGGCCGGCCAGCCGCCGTGGCTCCATGGGGAGTTGCTCGCCGGTGCGCACGTGCGAGAGATCGCGCGCGGCTCCGTCGAGCTCCTCTGCCGTGGTGTCCTAAAGGCGAGGCCCTTCGTCGCTTTGATCTAAGGCGACGACGACTGAGAGGCGGCACGGCAACGGCGACACCGTCGCGAGGCCGGTGACGGCGATGCCACCGAGAGGCCAGGCGTGCCGGCATGCGCGTGGGCAGGTCTGATGCCGCGCGGGTTGCACGCAGGGCAAGGTCTGATGTCATACGGGCCTCATCGGCGTCTGGGGAAGGGTGGCGCCGCCGTTCGTCGTGCGGGATCTAACTGCGCGGCGCGGAGTCGATGACACGAGTGAGTCCTCTGAACTTAGGATTAGGGTTAGGGTTCTTAGATCTAGGGTTAGGGTTAGGGATGTGCGTGTGTTATCTAATTCGGTGTTTTCGCAAATCACTTACCCTTTTCTGATCTAATCGTGACATGACCGAAACCCCAGCTTATGCAACTTAAATTGAAACCCAGTCATGATTATCGGAAAAACAAGATACTTAGGCTTTAAACCATGATGTGAATCGTATAAAAACTTACTGATCTACTACATCTAGACATGAATCCGAAACTGATCTAATAAAACACTACTTAATCATGACTAGAGCAACGTTAATTACCTCTATTAGGACTAGGTCAACTTAATTAACTTAAAACGTGATTAGATCTAGTATAATCACGAACTGTTAATTCTTAATCTCAATACTAGGAGATCTAATTGACTAGTTTATGGCTCTGATACCAAATATGAGTTCTAATTTAATCTGAGATGGAATTTAATCTAACTTAGGCATAGCAGATTAACAAACTCTTACCAGGATCGCTAGTCTAGCATATAGATCATACCTAGATTATCTAAAACTGATGTTTAATTTATGAACTTAATGCTTATCAGTAGTATTCATCCCCTTTGTTGAACGCCTGATATAGTGTAGATGAGGTAGAAGAGCTGGAGGACGCCTGGATATCGATGTAGGAGAAGGGACACCGAGCTTCCACACCTTCCAGCACCCTTCTTGATCGGTTAGGTCAGAGTAGAAAATAGGCTGACGGCTTAGCTCGTGAATAAACTAACGGTTAGGAAAACCTAGAGATCTCCCTTTAGTTATATAGTGCTGTAGACGTGGGGCCGGGCTCTTAGATGGGCTGAGTTTATCTCCCAATCAAAGACAACTAATTAGGGGTTTAGACAAATTTGGATTGAACCTTAGAGCCCCAATTAAACCTGACCGAGGTCAATTCCAACATGCTGGGGTTTGCTTGTGCGTCATGGTTCATGGAGGTGGGGTCCATGGAGCTGTTGTCAAGCAAGCTCAAGTGTTTGGATCCAAATCCAAAAGGACTTGCGTAGTTCAGTCAAAAAAACCCGAGACTCCCAACTACAAATCAATCCAGGAATAATACATACGTAGTTCCAGTAAAAAAAAGTACAAATTAATCTAAATAACACGCTAGCTTCGGCAGTGTTTATTTCATCTTCATCTTGATTCGAGAGACAAACAAACGTTGAATTGTCCAGTCGAATAATCCAGTTCGTACTGCAGGCTATGGAGACTTCTTTTAAATTTTATTCTTTGCAGATGCCGAAGTACTCAACTAGGACTACGTCGTCGGCGACGTCCAGTGAGACCCTGGCTTCTTCTGCCGGAGTCTTGCATTCATCGCTGTAGCAGTCGCCACTAGAGTTTTGCTTTCTTGTTGCCGTAGTTGTCAGACTTTATCGTTATCATAATCATTGGAGCCTTGCTTGGAGGAAGCTGCAGATGAGACCTCCACAACCCGGGACGACGATCCTCATTGTGGGCTCGGCTGGCCTAGAATAATGCTTCCTTATTTGAATGATTAGGCATCTTGACTTATGCTATGGTTTTATAGTAACTAAATCTTGCGCATGTATTTTTAGTTATAGTGGTGTAGTAATTTGTTATGTTCGTAGCAATGCACGGGCACCTTGCTAGTACACATAATAAATATGAACAAAGGGAGTATGATTTAATAATTTAATTGATATAAAATATAGTATAATTAAGAAATATTATATTTTTAAATTTTTATAATAAAATATAAAGACTAACCACAATGCACGGGTAGGTTGACTAGTTATTATTCATGTCACAAATTCAATTGACGTTGGCATGATTTCTCCATGTTGCAAACGACCTTATTGGATACCACGCTTCCGTATAACGGACCGCAAGATCACTCTAATCCATGCGTGGACGGACTTGAAAATAGGTCTCAGCCGTGCAAGACTAGAAAACTGTACTGGTTGTCCCCTTTGTTTGCGTTCGTGCACAAATGAGGAACAGATAGGATACTGAAAATGACACACCTCCATTTCTTCAAGGAAAATTAAGAAGGTCATTGACGAAGGAATCCAAACTTTTAGAAAATAAACTGTAAGGAACATTATTTCAATCTGCTGCACCAAACAAAACAGTGAATCAGGCTGCAGCCGGGACTGATTTCTTCCAACTTGAAACGAAGCAGTGTTGCGCAAGACTCAATATTGGCGGCTCCGCGAAAGGGCCGTGCAGCCATGAGTCGGCGATTGCCCTGTAGGCTGCTTCCGTGAGGTGGACGCCGTCCCAGTACACCCGACTGGACGGGTCCGCGCACGCAATCGCGCCCGGATTTCCGCATTCAGCTGTGACGTTGTAGTTGTACCTGCCGCCTGCCCCGCAGCACGCCACCAGCGTCGAGCTGCTGTGAAATCCTGCACCATAAGTTTCGACGCGCAATTCCTCACTTCGATCGGTTTCAAAGTTTCAAACGAATGCGAAAGAAAGGGACAGGGACATGTGATTTCATCTCACCCAAATTTGCCGGTGTCCGCAGAAAGTTGCGGATAGGCTTGTAGTAGTCGGCGAACACGATTTTTGTGTACGGGTACTTGTTCCGGAGTGCCTGGATCTTGCTCTGGAGAAAGTCGTCGTGGTAGCGAGCCAGGTCGTTGTACTTCTTGAGGCACCCCAAGTGGTCGTAGTCTGACCTCTCTGGGCTGGCAAACAGGGTCAGCCTAATCGGGGTGCAACCTGATGCAGCGATCCCCGGAACGATGATGTTCTTAGCGCCGTGCTGGATAAGCCTCTGCGTTTGGTAAGGAACGCAAGATGTAGCTCAGAGCAGGAGGTAGGCACGCGCAGTTTCGTAACCATGAGCGTCGGAACATTAATCCATTCTTCTTTTTTTTTTTGTGTTGCGACGAGTCTAGAAGTGAAATCATGTACCTCTACGCCATCGCCGATGGCCTTGACAACGGTAGGGACGTAGCTTTTCGTTTGGTTCACAGTCCTGTTGGCAGCCAGGATGAAGCTGTAGTCGTTCCCTCCGAACTCTCCCATGAAGAACAGAGACTTGCTTAGGTAATCGTTGCATCCTGCAAAAAGCATGTTCATGTTCTAATTTCATAACACGTATACTGATACTCCCAATATCACCGTGTCGTTCAGGAAAGGAGTGTGTTTTCCCTTGCCTTGGGTGGTGTTGCAGAGCGATGGCTTAAGATCCTCAAACCATCCCAGCTGGACACTGAGGGAACGGTTAAACGGAGGGACAGTGGTGATATTCTCCTGCCGAAAGAAGGCGAGGTCGAGAGCCGTCGCCCCTATGACTGCAAAATTTGCACCCTGGCTGAAGTCTTGCCCTTTGGCCAAGTATGGTGGCACAAAGGGGAAGCCAAAAGCATCCGCTGCATGCATTCCATGAAAAAAAAATAAACAGGAGGTGCAAGAACAAAAATATACTAACACTTACTTTTGCGGTTTGTATTGAAACGTAAGAACAACCTCGTTCAAATTTTTAGGTTAATATTAGCTCTTTGATGCATGCATGCATACCGACGAAATCTAGGACAAGGCGGCCGTCGGTGGCCCGGCCGGTAGCCTGGTTGAAGAACGTCTCGCCGTAGGGTGTGTTGTTGAAAGGAATGAACGGCATGAATGGCGCGGCCAGACGGATGAAGTTTCCGGTGTCGGCATACGAGTTGCCGAAGCTGAATATGGAGGTAAAATGCTTGTGTGGGTGGATGGCGGATATGGCAGGGAGAAGGTACGGAACGAGGAAGAGAAGGAGCACGGTGATGTTATTCTTCATAGCTGCAGAAACGTGGAGCGGCCCTTTTGGACTTGATATGCTATTGTTTCCTGTGTAGCAATGATCAATCAACTAGTTTATATAGAAAGAAAATGATTAGACAACTGAACTAATTCCTATCGGTACTTCTATGGGGAAAAAGTTTCCTGCAAACCGTCCGCAAAGGTTGAGTTTGCGAACGCGATGCCGATTGCCTCCACATGTAGATCGGATGGTGGGCTTGGAATCGCTCCACAAGCAGCTTGGCTCAGCTCCTCCATACGAACAGATAGAGAGAAGGACGAGCCACCGAACGAGCCGCAACTAATCAGCCACCTAAAAACGATTAATAATCCAGATCGATCGGCCAGCTGCGCCAAAATATTGCTTGAGGCACTATAAAGCAATTAAACATGGTTACTACATATTTTCTTGATCTGACATACCACTAAAATATTAAAAAAAAAATAAAATGTTAAACACCATTAGCTCTGTATCAGAAATCTTATTAGCAAGTATATAGAAATTGGCTCTATAACAGAAATCTTATTAGCAAGTATATAGAAATTGGCTCTATAACAGAAATTTTATTAGCAAGTATACAGAATGCGTAAGCAGACGAAAGCCGCCAGCTTACAATCAAAATGGTTGTATCCTGCTACAAATAACTATTGTCATTCACACTTGAGCAAATGCACAAAGATGAGCTAGTTAAATTCATGGTTGCACTACGATAATTGCCATGACAATTTCAGGTACCCAGAGAAGAGAAAAGCTTGCCGTCGTCGTCCACGGCCGGGAGGAAGAGGGCGCTCGCCATCGTCTTCCACAGAAGGGATGGGTTGACCGCCGTGGTGCCGTGGCTGTGTGAGAGAGGAAACGAAGACGAAGAGCAAGTAGCGCCCACGGCTCGTTCGATCTGGATTGTTAATCGTTTTTAGGTGACTGATTAGCTGCGGCTCGTCCTTGTCGTCTCTCTATCTGTTCGGATGGAGGAGCCGAGCCGAGCTGATTGTGGAGCGATTCCAATCCCACCCTCCGATCTCCACATGGAGGCAATCGACATCGGGTTCGCAAACTCAACCTTTGCGGACGGTTCGCGCCAAACATTTTTCCCTTCTATGAAATTAGCTCTTGCTCTCAAGGCACTATCACAAAAAAGGGGCTAAAAGCCGATGTAGCGGTGGACAATATAAACCGCCGCTACAGAAGTATTTATAGCGGTGGATGACATCTTCACCTACCGCTACCTCTCAACTCCAAAAATAAACAAAAAAAAAGAGCAAGAGCCCGTCAGCCCACTCGTAGCCCATGCCCGGATCCACAGCCTCATTGCTGCCCGGCGAAGAGGGCGGCCACATCCACCGCCTTGGGGCCGTCTGGCATAGAGGGCGGCCAGACCAACTGATGTCCCACCTCGTGCTGCCCTCCTTCGGCTGTCATCGCGTCGTCGAAGCCACCCCGGGGCCGGATCTAGAAGGGAGGAGGAGAGGAGGCGGCGGCGCGACCGAGGGAAGAGAAGGCGGCAGCAATGGCGGAGGAGGATAAGGGGAGGCGTTAGCGAGGGAGGCTGAGAAGAGGCGGCATTGGCAGGGGATGTAGAGGGCGCCAACTGGGTAGGAGGAGAAGGGGTGGCGCCGGTGGTCTTCTTGAAGGAGGGGGACACACCGATGGGATTGGAGGCATAGGAGGATTGACGGCATTGACGGGGGAGGAGGAGGGCGGTGCCAATGTAAGGATGTCTCCCGCCACCCCTCCCGACCATCAAGCCCCTGGCCCATCGGCGTCCTGGCCCAAGACGCCGCCGACAATGAGCGAGGCTGCCGTCTGAGCATGTGCTTCTGATGCGTTCACACTTGAGTCCAATGGGATCTTTAAGAATGGGGGGGGGGGGGGGGATTGCTGATGACATGGTGGGCCTTGTCCTTCTTCTGTATGGGCATGTGCCTTCCCCCTTGCTCACGTGATTGCACAGATAAAAAGCCCCAACACCGCCGGGCAGTAGCGATTTTGTAACAGCGGTTGATACCGTGGTCCTGTTAGAAATAATTTTTAGATGCGGGTGTCAATGTGAACCGCCCCTACAAATATTCTATAGTTGTTGCAGCGGCCTTTTTTCATACAATCCGCTACGTGTTTTTTGTCGTCGACGCTCTAGTGATGTTTTGTGGTAGTGAGGGGGCAAGAGTCTTAAAAAAAAGTAAGGACTGGTTTGGATGTGATAATTTTAAAATCACAGTATCTCTCTTAGCTACAGCTTTCCAGAGTAGCCTACAAAACATCACTGTATTTTAATATCGCAGTATTCTAGAGATTTGAGAAAATCATGATGTGTTTGTTGTTATTTTACTACAAAAATCATTTATAGTAGCGATACCGAAAACAAATCTATAGTGGATCTTTTATGGACCATGACTGAAAACGTTCTAGAACCTAGGGACCGCAACTGGAAATAAATTTTTAGTCGTGGTATCGTTACCGGTTACCGGCCACTACTAACTAGTCGGTGGCAGTTTCATGCATGTGGTGGCAGCGATTGCAGCGGTGGTGGACGAGGGTCACGGCGAGGCGGAGCAGTGGTGGAGCACAATGGAGGGGCGGGCGGTGCGTCACGGCGGCGAGGGCGCCACCGCGACACCGGTCGGTGGCTATCACCGGCGGGGTTAAGAGGTTCGGTTTGCCGGGGGCTAATTCATTCTGACGGACCCTAGAAGGTTTTGGGGTGGGGCAGCATCCGGCATGGCGGCGGACGGTGCTCGGCACCGCCGGAGCCGTGGGCGGTGGGCTGGGCTCACGGCGGGGGAGCGTGTGGTGTCAATAGGCAGACATGGCGGAGCACAAGCGTGGGACGTCGGATGGACGCGATGACGCTACGGTCAGAACAGGGGACGAGCATGCATGGCGGGCGGGGTCTCGCGCTCTGCTAACGCGCGCCTCCCCCTTTGATGATGGCCTATTACTAAGAAGCACACCTATCTATAAGATGGCTGATATCTCTTCCAACCGCCTCTCTCTTCGCCACCTCTCCTATCTTAGGGTTAGAGTTATCCCCTCCTCAATGCCGCCATCTCTTCCCACCCACCGCTCCCTCCGCCACCTGTCTTGTCCTCCTCTATGATGCAAAATCACCCCACGACCATGAATTGCGGTCGTCGTCGTCGCTATACCTCGGTAGCGAGGGTGTTGATATTTGAGGAAACCGGATAGTTGGACAAACCATCTGATATCTCACTTGAATTTTGAGCACCCATAAATTATTTTGTTGTAAATAACCACTCACCTACTAATTTTTATCGTATAAATCATCCCAATTTGCACATGTTTAATTGATTCAATCTATTTTTGTTTATTTGGAGCAGCTAACGGTATTCTTATCAAACTTAGAAAATTTGAAAATTAAAGTCAACTAGAGTTTGAATTGTGTCACACATAGTTTGAGATTTGGATACATTTTCTCAAACGATAAGATGAATTACTCATTTAAAAAATTTAATAATGTTAAACTTAGACTTTTTGAATTTATGTTGATTAAAAATAGGAAATCAATTAAACATATGTCAAGTGAGATAATTTCTGTAATAAAATAAAGTATGAATGGAGATTTGTAAAAAAAAAGACTTATGATATAAATCTCAAACTCTAAGTGACATATAAGGTGGTTTATGCAATTCACCCACAAATATGGGATAACTCAATGAGGGGTATATTTGTCCATATAGCAAAAATTAATTGGACTAGCTGAAAATGGACAAATAAGGGACATGGGTTCAAAATCTGGAGATGCAAGAGAAGAGAGGTTGAACAAGGACAAATGAGGGAGACCCTTTTAAAACAGGGACAAATAAATAGGGTGTGATCCATGGAAAGGTCACACACTACATCATTTTTGAGTTCCTTTACATCAGACGGATTTACTGGATTAATATCACTCACTGTCATGCAGACCACTGATGGTTCTCCAAAAGACTTTCCGGTCGTTACAGAATTTCGAAACCGTGGATTGATAAAAATCTAAGTGATTAGAACCAACAGTAAGCTCGAGGTCATATTTAGAATGGGAGGTCATCTATAGTGCAAGCTAAGCAATTCATTTGTAATTTCGGTGAAGGGTGGACTGCAATACTCGTACATTGATTGTGGACGAAGAATAAATTTTTTTTCTGGATCATCAAAGGGAGGAAGTTTCTCAAACTATTTGAGAGCAAACTATGGCAACCTCAGGCAGGTTCACAAGTGGAGAGCCAAAGTTTCCACCAAAATTCATCTGTAGTGCTTAGTGTGGTGGCATCTCATGTAATTGTGCCAATCATGGTCAACAAGATTGTAAATGAGGCAGTTAAAACAAAAACTCTAAAGTTGCAACTGGATTCTCTTAAATTTCCTGGTCTCAAATGTATCAGGCATAGGTTTTACAGTGGATCGTTCACTAGCACAAGTAAATTAAATTTACTATGTTGCACAGCCGCAACTAAGCTTTTCAAAGTATGGATAGGCAGAAGTCAGTATACAATCTTTACTATCCTAAATAGCCCTGAGGATAGGACGGATTAATCCAGATCGGAACAGGCCAGTTAAGACAAGAATTGCTATCTAGAAATAGTTGAGTGAGGCTTCCATCCATCATGTTGAATACAACTACTTGATGTGAACCAAATTTGTCGCAGTCGCAGTAAATGGTGGCCATGTCATCCTCTGTCATGTAAATACAGTTTGGAGTTAGCACGGGGTCGTCACTCGCTAGAAGAAAGAATGGGGTGTTGAAACCAATGAACAGTACATAGTCCCGCAAGTTGTGTCTCAACAAGCTTTTGCTCTTCCAGATCCACCGTGTACACCTTGTGCCTCGCAGTCCAACGGCCGTCGTTCCCAATAGTCCTGTCACAATGACCATACCTCCATACCTGAAGGATGTCACCCCATGGAGCTTGAACAATGTACCTATCGTTGTCTACCAAAGAGGTTATCGGCCTCAATATGGACTTTACAACAGGAACAGGTCCATTGAGATCAATGGTGTGCAGTTCACCAGTCTGTCGAATGCCACGGAACAATCGGTCAGAGTCATTGTAGAAGAAGCCATTATACTGACAGCAACGCTGATCCACATCGATCCATGTCCAGTTTTCGTCCCCAACCCTCGCATAGGAGACAGTGGCGTATCTAGGAATCGAAGCTAGGGTGGTCCAAAAAAGAAAAATTGTTCCATATCACAAATTTAAAGTACCAAGTCATAATAGAAATAACATCCCGCAATAAATATCTTACATAGATATCAAAATAAACAATTAAGAGAAAATTACAAACTACTAGCCTAGTAGTTCAGGCCTACGCCTTTTAATGGCCAAGAAAGAATCAATTATATCCTCCTCCTTTATATTAAGGAAAACATCTCGTTGTTCAATGAAAGTGAGCAAACAATCATCTAACAGTGTATTACTCATCCTATTTCTCAACTTGTTCTTGACAAAATTTATAGCTGAAAATGCTCTTTCAACACTTGCTGTTGCCACCGGTAGAATTAATACCAACTTGAGAAGTAAATATACCAAATCATATACATTGTGCCTATTTGTTTCAACAAGTTTAACCGAGAGCTCAACAATATTGGATAGGCCTTGAAAGCTAGCTTCTCTTCTCATATCATCAATATAGTTATCAAGTTGCATTTCAAGTCTCAACAAGTCTGAATTTGAGAAATCATCAGGATAAAATTCAGCAAGCCTACACACCTTTTGAGCATCAAATGAAGAGAAAGAATTTGAAGGATTCAAGACAGCCATACAAATAAGCAACTCCATATTCACCTCGTCAAACCGAGTATCAAGCTCTAGAATAATCCGATCAATAATACCAATATATACTTCTCTTCTAAAGTGATCATCATTTGTTTGATTTGAAGAATACCGAGCCGATCTTCCAAAAGGTACATAATTATCATCCATTGTAAGAACTTGGATGCCATGTTTGTTGCAAAACAATGTTACCTTTTGAAGAAATGGAACCCATCTATCGGACCTCAATTATTGCATTCTTTTCTTTGCCACACTAACAAGTGACATTGCATTAAGAATATCTTGATCTCTTCTTTGCAAGCACAATGACAAATCATTTGTGTAACCAAAAATTGTGAGCATCAAGTGAGCACTAAAAATAAAATCAAATGATTCCAACACCCAAGTCATCGCATGTATTTTAGGCCAATCTTTCCTTTGTGCAGTATCATTTTCAAGACTTATGAGTACATCACGGATGGCTGGATACATACTAATCATGTTGACAATAGTTTTGTAATGAGAGCCCCACCTAGTGTCACCGGGTCTAGCTAACCCAATCTCTTGATTTAATCCCTTTCTATTGTATAAGTCACCACACTCAATTGCTTTCAAGATGTTCTGAAGATTTGCATTTTTAAGCATATCATGACGCTTACAAGAATCCCAATAATGTTAAGCAAGAGAGATACATGATCAAAAAACCACACACAATCATTATTCTCTTTGGCAACTGCAACGAGAACAAGTTGAAGTTGATGTGCAAAACAATGGACATAATAGGCTAAAGGTGACTCTTGCATGATCAATATTTTTAGCCCTTTAATCTCTTCTTTCATGTTGCTAGCTCCATCATAGCCTTGTCCATGAATTTGAGTTAAATTTAATCGGTTGCCTATAAGTAAAGATTGGATTGCTTCCTTGAGTGATAAGGAAGTAGTATCATCTACATGCACAAGTCCAAGAAAGTGTTCACATGGCCTTCCCAATTTATCAACATATGGCAAGCAAATAGCTAGTTGTTGTTTATGTGACATATCACTTGCCTCATCAGCTAGAATAGCATAGTGCTCATCACCAAGTTCTTCAAGAATCTTATTTCTAGTCTCCATAGCACAACACTGAATAATTTCATGTTGTATAGTTGGGCAAGTCAAGGTACAATTACCTGGAGCATTGTTCAACACATACTTGTCCACCTCTTCATTATTTGATGCAAGCCATTTCAAGAGTTCAAGAAAATTCCCTCTATTTTTAGAATCTTCAGTTTCACCATGCCCACGAAAAGCCAATCCTTGATGCAAAAGAAACCTCAAACATCTAAGTGAGTAAGTCAGTCGGATCTTGTATAGTCGTAACTCCTCACTACTTACTTCATGAATTTGATTATCAATGGCTGCACTTGGATTCAAATACAAGGTGTATCTCTCTTGAGCTGCATTATGCACACTACCTACACCACCAACATGTTAGTCTGCTACTCTCAGTGCTAGAGTGCTAGTCTCCTACATATTAAAATCTAAGTATCTAACTGAAGTCTGAAGGAATGTACCAGGCTACCAGCAGCAGTTGTAGTAGACCCGTAGCCCCGCACCCGCCGCCTGGCGCCCTGGCCACCGCTCGTGTGCCGCGCTTGCCGCGCGCCAGCCAGTACAGTAGCGCTCGCCGCTCGCACGGCCACACCGCGCACCTAGCTCGTCGCCTTGCTGAGTCGCCTGGCGCGCGCGTCGCTGCCGCCGGCCATCAGCCACCTCCCGTCGCCAGTGCGTGTCGCTCCCGTCGATCGCGCGCCGCCTGCCGTCGCCCGCGCGCGCCGCTCCCGTCGGCCATCGCCCGCCTAGGGTTTACTGGCGGCTGGAGTCGCCGAGTCGGGAGCGGTGGTCGCCTGATCGATGGAGTCTGGGCGCCTGGTTCGGAAGTCGGGCTCGGGCGGGTGGCGGCCTCCCTGCCTCGCTTCGTGGGCTGGAGCATCGAGCCTGGCAGGTGGCGGCCTCCTTTGCTTCGTGAGCTGGGCCGTAAGGTCCATGGGTCCGCCAAATCTTAGGGTGGGCCGTGGCCCACCCATGCCACCCTCTAAATACGCCACTGATAGGAGATGTGATACCCCGGCATGTGTAGGATCATGACAATGCAGTTTCCACTGGACGGATCGGCCGACATGACGACCCTCACGTAGAAGTAGAAGCGACCTTCCTCCAGGGTGAGGTAGTCTGGCTCAGCCTGTGTGTTACATTCCCGGGTTGCAAGATCCAGGTCTAGAAGATCGTATCCCTCGAGAACTCCATCCGCGTTATAGCGACCTCGCACGTTCTTGATGGTGAAGGGCAGCGGGAGCGCAATCTGATCACCATTGATCGGGTTGACAAGGATGAGCTCTGAACGCTCGTTGGCAGTAGCGAGCCAGCCATGAGAAGAGCCCACAAGAAAGCGGCTGCGGAGAGGTGGGTCGGGGAGCGCAACGTGGCGGAGCTGCCCTGTGGAGAGTCGGCGTAGCGTGGCTTCGTTGGGGCCGCGGTCGCGGTCGGCGTACAGCAGACAAGGGCTCTGGTTCCTGCCACGGGAGCCAAGCCGGCACGCAACCAGATGATGTTCTCGCCAGGATCGGCAGACGGCGCCCGCGGTCAAGAGATCCATGACGTCCAGCGACGCGAATACGCTGACGAGGAGATCGGCCGGAAACTGACACCAATCTGGGCAAGGGGACGAAGCTGCTGGAACTGACAACAGTGCCAACTCCATCGACGATTCTTCTAGTCCATCCATCGACGATCCTTCTAGTTCATCCATCGACGATGCTGTTCGATCAGAGACACAGGGAGAGGAGTTAATAAATAGTAGTTTGTCGCACGAGCGCTACGGAGAGATGAAGTCCTGATCTTATACTAGGGTGATTGCATGCCTTTCCTTTTTATTTTCGTTGTGTAAATGTAATACGTGCTACGTTGGTTTATTTATTTATTGAGCGGAATACGCTTCGTTGGTTGAAGCTGCCTGCAACACAAGTCGACCGGGGAGTAATTATTAACACTATATTTGATGCAACGGCTTCAACAAGTTCAATGCAAGCATCTTTATTGAAGACACCTAGTTAAAGGAACATGGTAATAAACTCAAATAAGCAGCTAAAAACACGAAAAAAAAGGAGGAAACAAGAAGTCGATCGTGAACCATCCAAAAAGTTGATATTTCCATTATAGTTATAGAGTACTGTCACCTGTCAGTCCTCCAAAAAGAGAGCGAAAAAAGGGGGAAACTGCATTATACAGATTCGAACCTACTTCATTCGCAAAAAAAGAAATGAAAGAGAAGAGGCCCTTGATTTAGCCAAAAAAAAAAAGAAAGAAAGAGAAGAAGCCCTTGATTTATTAGCACAACCAAACGGCTAAAGAAGAAATCCTACAAACCAACAATCCGAGGAAATGAGGAAGGTAGAGCAGCTGTACCACGCCAGAGTTGCCTTTGCGACTTGGGACCTGAGCGCCGAACGCTCTTGGGAATCAGGGCTGGGAACTCGATCACTTGAAGTTGTGGAACCGTGGCAGAGCATGCTTGGAGGCGAGAGGACTCGGATGAAGCACGCCCCTTACCAGGCCATCTATCAAGTTCAATCGAACGAGTATATATATTCTAACGGCCATGCAAATTCATGATGTTATTACTTTGAGATTGAATTTGCACAAAAGAAATTCCAAGGATAAAATCAAGTTTTTAACTGAATATTTAAGTACACCACAAACTTATTTAATTGAGGCACATTGGATTCATCAAAATAGATTATGAAGCGCAAAGAGGAAAATTAAATAAGCCGTTATTGTGAGCTATATTGAATATGGATATTCCCTTTCGAAAGAAAATGATAGTACAAAAGATCAGTCACAAGGATCTCCGGAGCATAGACAGCATACTATCGGTAATATCTCGCCAGAAATCTCCAACACCAACGGTCAGAGTAAACTTGACATCTGTAACATAGATATAGCCTCTGCGTCTCTAAGCGACACCAATGTGTAGGCAAACAGTTACATTGGTCTTAAGTCTCCATATAACCATGTTGCAAATTCTGTATCGTTACTTGGTTGATTCCACTTACTCGAGCCGTTCCATCTGCCAAGGGGGGGAAAATGGTCAGTATGATCCAGGCTGCACAAAGTAACCTAGATGCATTATGTTCCACCTTTTTGCCCTTCTATGATAATCTCCAGTACTAGTAAATATAACATTGCAACATTTATTATTAACTATTTATTTGCTGTAATTCTTGCATATGCTCCCAAGTCCACTTGCTGTGATATAGTTACAACTCAGTCATAATATTCATATTCAGAGAAGGAAAAAGATGAGTTGTAAGCAGAGGGAGAGGCAAGTACCTTCCATAGGCCGTCATTCAGGTAGTGCATATTGTCGACTCCAATTCCTTTGTTGATGGTCTTTCTACATATTCAAGACATATGTTAGTAGCTGTGACTATATGAGATGATTGTTGATGGGAGCTAAAATCTGTAAGCTAATTTTTATTCAATGCTTTAGAAGACATCAATATAGTATGGCCAGTGACATTGAGAAACCAGCAAAAGTACATATTCAATAACTTGAAACACATTAGGACTAGAAGTAATGAAAACTCAAAACCAGAGTGATGAAAGAGCTTGCAAGGTTCAGTCACACTTCAGAAGAATATAGAACTTAACAATTCTTCAGGCGAACTTACATGTCCTTTGCTGACATCTTTGTAAATCCAATTGCCAATGCATGTTGCTTGCCTTCAGCCATTATGGCCTTACAAAACAGATTTGAGCAGATAAGATATGAGCGGTTGTATGCAAGTTCATGGGAGGAAGAAGATTGTTAAGAAAATAACATCAAGTATGATTCATCAAATCAACCATATAAGCAATGTTCCTTACTATAGACAATGCTTCCTTTTTTTCCTCAAAAATTACTATGGACAATATAAGTTTCTTTTTTGACAGGGAACGATATACACTAATTTGCATACTGCAGAAACATACCAAAAATATACAAATGTTGTTGCAAACAATGGCTGCCTACTGAAGAAGACAGTTTAGAAAAAGCCGTTTACCACTGGTGTTTCTGTCTCTACATCTTCATCCAAGACACCACCCGGTGATGTCAATCCAGGACACATTATATTTGCACCAGACAGCACAAATTTGATAGCACCTCTATCCACTTGGAATTTCTTCATGATATCAGGATCTGATCAAATGTAAGCATAATTTCTGTTACAAACGTTACACCATAGGTAAACTTTAAGAATAATGGTATCCTAACAGATACCATGACCAATTAAGAAAGATTGAGCCCTGAAACTTCACACACGACATCATATCATGCTAAAATGTGTATAAGCCTATAAGGATGGCAAGCCACAAAAATTGAAAGGGAGAATTACACTGGTGAAGAAGACGGAGGGTTGGCATGTAAGGACCATCACGGATATTGAAAAACAGTGGGACATTATTCACCACCACAAGATTCAGATGATTTTGGCTGCAGCAAAGAAAGAAACATTGTGATCAGCGCAATATGAAGGAATGACATAATCTGGTAGATGTAAGAGTTGATTTATTTGAAATTGTTGTGCCAAAAAGTAGAAGGCTACAAGTTGCTTTACAAATTCTGAACTTGAAAGAAATATTAATAAGGAGGGATTGTAAAAATACGATTTTGGATATTTCACTATTATGGTACAATCATACTGTCTGGCCAGCACAAGTAAAAGAAAGAAAAACTACTGACCATTTAACAACAATCATAGGTGACTTCTTTGGAAGCAAGTCATCTAGCAAAGGTTCAAGGCTAGGGTACTGCAATGAAGTTAATTAGTAAGCTAAACAGAACATTTTGGAACTGAAGTGAAAACGGAAATAAAGACCCAAGAAGATTCTTTGTAATAACACAACCTCATCAGCAATACTTTGCCGAATCTTTCTCTGTACAGAGGCCTTAACTTGATTCTGCCCTGATATATCTTCTGAAGTGAATCTGGAGATAAAAAATGAACAAGTTTGTGTTAACGTGCCAAACAGCTGAACTTGCAGAGAGTATAATAATCTTCCAGGTCATGAATCATTCTGCAGCAGCAGAAAATGCATTTAGTTTAACCAAAACCATGTGTGAGGACACTAATTTAAAATATGTTCCTTACATAATTTTCAGTTTTAGAACAATATTCATGGGGACTATGCACAACAAAGACATCTATACAGATGATTGATAGTGGGCAGTAACCCAACCCACCCACACATACATTTAAGCATCCATCAAACATTATATACTCATAACAATCTGGAACAAATTTTTGCACGAAAACAAGGTCATGGGATGTCTAAAAGTTGATTTTGCACAAGAACTGCAAGTTAGTAACGAATTGTTCAATGCATAAAATTTTATAAACTACCAATGACACTATATTATTCATAAGAACCTTGTTCCTGACCAAACTTAAACATTAATAGATCTACACCTCTATATTTTGACCAACCATTAGCATAAATTAGTACCCAAAAAAAAGTTCAACCTACCGGCAGACACATAGATTTTATAAATATGTGACAAATATTTGACATGCATCCAATTCATTTTGGACTTGGACAGTTTAGCCTAAAGGATTTCTGTAGGATCCTTACATCCCTTCAGAAGAAAACAAGGAGTGTGGTATAAAACTAACAAATATTGCCACAGAGACTGATGATCGAAGCAATTACGCAATAGGAAATATCATTTGAGACAACAAAGAAGCAAAAAATGGGCACATAAGAGGATTCCAGACTAACATATTATGAAACTCATATTGTTGTATCACACGAAGATCAGATTGCTCAAAAGGTCAAAAGAGTTATCAAGTTATCGCAGAGCAAATTTACTAGTGCCTATGCTAAAGAAAATTGTGGTTGCTACAGTACATCATCTGCAAATTTATCCATTTCATTTATGAGGCACTGATATTGTTCCTCCCAACAAAAAAATCTGATAAAAGCATAGAAACATAGAAGGTGGTATCAAAACTAGCAATTGAGTGAAAGGAAATAACAGTTCCACTGAAGGCAACAAAGCGACTCGAATCATGTTCTGTCGACGAAAATAAGAAAAGCAAAGAAGTTATTTAGTATGTGCTGGTTTGTGCCCATGCTATCCTTGCAAAATCTGGCTAGATCCAAGAATTTATAAGAAGAAAAGTGAAATGTTATTCATGCTGTGTTGTTTCGTGCCAAGGATATCCTTGCAAAATACAACTAGATCCAAGAATTTAGCATACATTTGGAAATACCCTGTCATGTGAACTTCTTGCTAATTCTTGGTAAAATGTGTAAAAACAGAATCCAGATAAACTTCGGCAATCCACATTTCAGTAGGGCTAGTACAGACATAAACCAGCCACGTCCTTTCAATTAAAGCTACTTAACAATTTGGAAATTTCAAATGCCTTCAAAAATATCTTAATTAAGTCATGCGACGAGCAAACAGGCAATTCAAAACATCTTTAAATGGAAAAAACAATTGCTTAATTAAAGGGTTGCCACAGAAAGAAAAGATTACATTGTCATTTGAAAAATGGCATTCCAAGGCAGAACACACCAGCATGGTATGAGTTGTAAAAGAGGCCCAGTAGCCAAGGCATGAGAGCTACATGCATGCATGTACAAGAGCATGGCGACAGCATGATAAGCACGAAAATACGGTGGTAATAGATGTTAGAAAACATAGAAGTCTACTTTATTATGAACTAAACGAAAATAAAATGCCACACAGAACAGCATGCTTGAAAGATCCACTAGTGAAGCTTCACGAGGCAAACGAGTCTGAGTGCTCTGAATCCAAAGTATATCATGCGACTTCACTCCAATCAGATCTATAATAAAAGGAAACCATGCTCTTCAACTAGTTGTCTAACGAACATGTGGTGTCAATCTTCCAAATCAAGCTAAGATGCCTTTGCTACAAAGTACTTCTGAAATTCATCACTACAGCTGCAGCTTTGCCACCATATACTAAATTCTCGAGGAATAGTACGTATCAAATTTAACCACAGAATCATGGACCATATGCACAGCAGTAACAGAGCAAGCACAGCAAACTAGCCCTCTTATCAATATTGCCCCGTAGAATACTCGATGCAACATTGAACAAGGTATAGCAACAACACAAACGGATCAAGAACTGTACATCCATTACGGCAAATGCTACGCCTTGATTTCCCAAATAGACACACTGGCCTTGAACAAAAATCAAAGCGGGCCATAGGGAATGGCAGCCTATATGGATATTTGATCCTAGACCCAAACAAAAAGGAATCGAATCAGCCAAGCTCAGCAGGCGGCCAGTTCGCTGCGAACGAAAATCTTATGCATCCATCGACGCAGCCAAAATTTCACGAATAATCCAGGCATATCGGTCTCGGCACGCGCGATAATGCAACACAGATCGGCGAATACAGGCACACAGAAAGCAGTCGGAAACCACAGTCGGAATCACTGAACGGGAAATTTGACGCGGTACGGGAAATAAAGAGATGAAGAGCAGTAGGAACTCACTTCTTGAACATGGTGGAGATCCCTGCGTCTTTCCACTCTCCACCGTCGTTCCTGCTCGGGCGTGGGGGACGGGAGCAGGGGAGTAGGGCTAGTAGATGCGGCCGACGGAGGCAGGGCAGCAATGGGATCTGGATTTCGGGTATGCAATGGGCCTAGTCCTTTGTGGACCGGCCACAAGCTGTCAGCCGAGCCCAAGTGAAGGAGCGCTCGGCCTCATTAGAGTCCACCCAGAACTGGATCGTTAATGGGCGTATTATTTTGTGGCAGAGTGGTTACGGCCAGAATTAGGCCCACTGCTGAAGCAAATGGACAGTACTGATTAGGCCCACTGTTGAAGCAAAACGACGGTACTAAAATTCCTCGGGTAATTCAAATCAACAGCGATAATAATCTCTACTCCTTAATAAAACAGATATGATATTTCATTTTCGTTGATTTTTATGTTTTATTTTTTTATGGAACTATCCTGCACCTCCACCATTCTCTGAAATCAATTATACACTTTATCTGTAATAACTGTGTCGTTGCGGTGAGGGGTTCGAGATCCACTGCCTCATGGCGTCTACGCTCGCTGGGAAACTCGACGCCGACGTCCGGCTCGTGCGCGAGCACGACCTCGCGTTCCACGCCGTGGATGAATGCGCCTCGGACGAGTTCATGGACTATGTCATCTACGTCATCAAGCGGTCGAGGCCGTCACGGGCGATTGCGCCCGGCGCCAGCGTCCTTCTGAACACCTGCCACGCGTCGATGTCGTCGCTTACAACGTGGCCTCCGACGGGAAGAAGTTGTTCCCCATCAGGTCGTTGAACCCACTGCTCCTCGACACGGGTGCGTTGAAGCAAAGCGAGATGCAGCACGAATGCCTGGAGTGGTTGTACCAGCAGCCGCTAGCGTCGGTGATGTACGTATCGTTCGGCACCACGTCGACGCTGTCGGCGGAGCAGGTTGTGGACCTCGGCTCGGCGCTGTGCGACAGCAAGCAGCGGTTCATCTGGGTGCTGCGCAACGGAAGGAAGGGGACTAGTGGTCACCAGGTGGGTGCCATAGCTGGAGATCCAGGCGCACAATGCCACATCGGCATTCATGAGCCATTGCGGGTGGAACTCAGACCATGGAGAGCCTTAGCCACGGGAAGCCCATCCTTGCCTGGCCCATGCACTGTGACCAACCGTGGGACGCCGAGCTGGTATGCTAGTGTGCAACTATTCTAATATTTAAGCTAAATTTTAGTATTTTTTGGATGGTTAAAGTTTAGTCTTTCTTTTAGCTCATGTTCTTTTTTAGAGCTAAAAATCATTCACTTCTTTAGAGTTAAAATTTGGACTAAAATTTAGTTTTAATCTTTTAACCTATAAAAACAAACAGTCTCACCTCAAGGTCGGAATGCTCGTGCAACCCTGAGAGAAGTACAATAAGGTGGTGTCGGCGGCTACGATCAGACATGCCATCGAGGACGTTATGCTTCTAAAAAAGGAATTGGCAATGTAACAACGAGCAAAGATGGATTTCATTTAGATGAATCCGCAGCTCATCGTGAAAAGACTTGAATGACTTTATTGCTTATGTTACGAGATCTCTATTACTTATTCATTTAGGTGAATCCACCTGTTCTCTTAGTTTTTTGTGTTGTAAATAGTCAAATTAGAATCCACTTCGATCGGAATCGTGGTGTCGCTTATCGATCACGCGGTTTTGTGCTCTTCGTACTGTCTTGCTTACTACCGCTCTCTCCACTCAAATATTCGGCCTCCGTATCCTAACTCTCAATAGTAAAAATAAAGAAAGAGAAAACTTAATTTGCAATCGGCGCCTCAAACTCTGCCTCCACTCGAAGCTCACGCCAGCGAGTAGCAGAAGGACAGGTGATGGCGGTGGCCTCCTATAAGCTCACACCAACAGTGGCGGCGGTGCTCTCCACGGAACGATGACTCTACGAACGCTTGCCTTCCTTCTCCTTTTTACTGGGGCCCTCTGCTTTGTCCGCGACAACGAAGTTGGCTGTCCGATGGATTTGCTTGACGCCACCTCACCAGCCGCGTGTCAAACCCCTTCGTTCATCGCATCATGCCGTCTCATGGCCAAACAACTCTTCAGCGCACGATTTACTGCTGATGTGTCATCTTCTCTTGTTGTACTCCGAACTAATCGTTCTGTCCCATTTGTTCATGCAGATGCAGGACAACGACAAATTGGCCATGCTGAACAGCCTCCCAGCCAAGCGTCTCTATTCCACTCCTCTAGTCCTGTTCGTGATGGTTTTGGTGGTGGCTTGGTACGGTACAGCCGGCATGGGAGAACAGTGCAATGAGAATGCCGACAGTGGAGCACTTGCAGTGGGAGCGGGGTTACATGTCCACCGTGCTGCAGATTGACACGTACGTGAGTTGTTAGATTGTTTGGCCTTGCATCCAGTATCTATTGACGTGTCCCTGGCAGCTTGGGACTAACTCAACATTAAACTTGATAGTTAACCCTATGTGTTTCATTCAGGCTCAGATTGACCTGATTCTTCTTCCTAGATTCATCTAAAATCCATATATGTCCATTGCTATCATTATCTTAATTTTAATAATCCGTTTAAAATTTACTTTCTATTTATTTATGCTTGGTTTTTTTAGGAGAAGCCATTCGGCTATCTTTATTAATTTGAGAAAACCATTACATGAGATAGCCTAGGATGAAGCTAGGTGGATCATCGGCCCAATTATAGCAGCTCTTTGAGCTAAAGCTTTCTTTTGCTAAATAATGAGCTACTTCATTTTCTTCCCTATTACAGTGTTGAATGGAAATCTCAAGAAATTCCAGCCACAAGGTGTGACGTCCTCCCGCCATCTTACATTGTGTTCACCACCTCCATGCTGTCTGATTGAATGATTATGTGATTACATCCACCTGTTCGCCCAATAGGAGTCCTTCTCTTAGGGCACATGCTTCTGCCATTGAAGCATCAACCACGTGTTCCAAGTACTTATAAGAAGCAGCAATATATTCTCCATTAGAGCCCCTAATGACCGCTCCCGTAGCTCCTGTACCAGAATCCTCATCATACGCAGCATCCACATTGACACAGAGCTTTCACTCCAGGGGTTTCTGCCATCCCTCCCAGGTCTTAGCACCCTTCTTCTCAGCCATTTTATAGTTACAAGTTAGACGGCAATTGACATAGCCGATTTATGCTTGTTTGTTTGTTACTCAGTCATGCGTAATTAGTCAATATGTTTTCCCATCAGCCATTTTATAGTTACAAGTTAGACGGCAATTGACATAGCTGATTTATCCTTGTTTGTTTGTTACTCAGTCATGCCTAATTAGTCAATATGTTTTCCCATTTGAACGTATTACTCATATATATTCTATAAACATGTCCCGTTGAAGCCATTTTATTGCATGCTATATGTAATTGTTAGATATGTAATATAGTAGTACTAAGAATAATATATAAATTGTCTTTCGCTATGTTACAAAACTGTCAATCAATCAATATCTATAAATATATGGGTGTCTATAGTATGACATCTGTGTTTTTGCTTTTTTTTAATTCATAACAATGCACGGGCATTTTTTTTCAGAAGTAATGGTGTATAAACTTCGTCAAAACATGTCCATTATAAAAAATTACACCAAATACAGCATCACATCACGTGTGCGGCGGAGCGCACCTTACAAGCTTATTAGTGGGTCAAATGTTTCCTACGTTTCAGTACACCATGTCTATTATAAAAAATACACCAAATACAACATCACATCACGTGTTCATTTTTATTAACGTTTGTCTTGTGCGTTGGTCCATTGCAAATATGTATAGGACTCAATCAGTATCTGCTTCCAACCCAAACGAAGACGACCAAACACAACAGTAGCAGAACACTGACTAGCAACCATGTAAATGGCCACGGCCTCGATACCGGGCCACTGACTTGCTGCGAGACCTCAGCAGCGGCCGGAGGGTTATCGTCGTTGTTGTTGGAAAACCATGGCAGTTCGAGCGCGTCAGCCGCCGTGAGCCGCTTCCTGGGATTGCACGTAAGGAGTCCTCGCAGGACTCTGAATCCGTCGTCGGATAGGACCTCAGGGGGGACCAGCTTGCGCAGCCTGTAGTTATTGTTCTGCTGCTTCTTCCCTACTCTTGGCCGTCGGGCTCTCCATTCCCGCACCTTTTTAGCAAGCTCAAGGTCATGAGGCTTCATACGCTGCATGGCTCTCTTGTCCGGAATGCCGAGCACGTCGAATATACTGTAGAGCTGAGCTCCCTTGGACTCGTCATGCCAAATCGGCTGAAACAGCGCCCAGCCCGTGAGGAGCTCCGCCATCAAGCGACCAATCGACCACGAGTGGAGGAGCTCACTCTCGTATGCGCCTCGTTGTTGGAGCAGCAATTCGGGTGCCCAGTCGTCCCTACCCAGGATTTCGAATGGGACGTCCGTCTCGGAGACGCACGTCGCCTGGCCAAAGCCCCCGATCTTGAAGACGTCGCCGCCCGCGGCGACGAGGACGTTCTCGGAAACTATGCCGCGGTGGACGATGCCGAGTTCGTGCATCGCCTTGGCCCCGCTCAGGATCTGCCGCATCATGTGGCGGACCTCGTGCTCCGGGAATGGCTTGTGGCGGCGCTGGCACGCCAGAACGTCGGACAGGCTTGGGCCGAGGTGTTCCATCAGGAGGCGGTACTCCTCGGTGTCTGGTTCTTTGCAGACGGCGTGGAGGCGGACGATAGAAGGGTGGCCGCGGCAGGCCGCCATGAAGCACGCCTGACGCAGCACGCGGAGGTTATAGATGACCATGGCCGGGTCGTCGTCCAATACTCCGTGCAGCAGCGGGTCGAGGGTCTTCATGGCGAAGGTCTTGCCGCTTGTACGGTGCTGCACTTTGGTAACCATCTCGCTGATGTCTGTCCAGACCAGATGCAAGAACTGCGAGGTGCTGACAGGGCTCATGGATTTCCTCGTTTTGGTGGTCCTCCTGGCGTTGCCCAGATTGTGCAGCGCGACGAAGATGCACGCCATGCTGACGCGCCGAAGCTCCATATCTGTTCCTGGCTCTGCAAGACCTCGGATCTTTTCGCAGAGGGCGGGGAGTAGCGCGCTGACGCTGGCCATGGTCGACGGCACGTCCTCCACACACTTCGACGGCTCGCGGTGTCGGGTTTTTTTTGTGGTAACAACCTACGATATCGATGAAGCGAGGGTCCAAAGATATAGCAGGCGGGCAGCAAACAGTGTTCCGATCCAACTTCCTATTCCGACTCCATCATGGAGGCTGAGAGAGCACAAGTCGACTCGGAAATAAATTACTACGCGTTATAATCTATCTATCCGCGAAAGAGAAGACACGTCGTCGCAACGGATACCACGATGGCCGAGGAGCGATTCGTGAACACGTGAAAATGTGCAATAACCAGTTGCACGTGACACAGAACGAAAAAGCTAGCCTAGGCTCATGACGGACTTGACACCAGTCCAATTCAAATAGGAGCCCGACAGACGTCGTAGCTTGATTATGCCGCATAGCCACTCCAAATATGGACTCGGTCTCTTTTTTCAAAATGAAATAGTCGAGTCCAAAGCAAATAGTATAGTTTATTATGAACTAGTTTTTTTAAAACAAAAGAAGTACACAATAATATAACTGTGAATAAGATACAAGTGTGACAAGAAATTTCGTGAATGTGGGTTGTAATGTGTCCTTTTAGAGAACACATAAAGGATGGAGATTAAGGTTTATTAGAGCATCTCCAGTGAGATATGTAAAAATGGGTTCTCAAATCTAATTTTGCAAGGCTACTTACAAAATTTGCAAGCCCAATTTTGCAGGTCACTCTAGTGGGAGTCTCTATATTAGCTCTTACATTGTATGAGACCCATTTGTCAGATATAAAATATCCACCCCTTTGTTTGAATCGGGAATTTCCCGTCTCCGCTGCTCACCACCGCCCGACACCACCGCCTTGGTTCCCACTGACACCCTCCTCCCCTCAATTGTCGGCGCCCTGGCCTGCCGTCTCCTTGGCCCACCACATCGACTTTCCTTGTCGTTGACCCAGTCTGCCATCGCCCCTCACCCACGTCGCCCTGGCTCGTCGGCCACGGCGCTGCTACTCCGCCGGCACCACTGCTCTGCCATTGCGTGCCTGGAGCTCGTCCATCGTGAAGCTGCTCCTCCGCCCTGCCTGGTCGCCCTCTACGCCACTGGTCGCCCTTGCCTTGTTGCTCCCTGCTGTCGCTGGTGAACCCCTGCGTCGCCTTCACAACAGCAAAAAAGGCCTGTAGCGGCGGTTGGAAAGCTCCTATACCGGCGGGCAGGCCACCCCGCCACTACGCAAACGCAGCTACAAATAAGTGTTTGTAATGGTGGATGGTCTGACATCGAAACCAACCGCCACTACAGACAACTTTATAGCGGCGGTTGAAGTTGTCAACCGCCGCTACTGCACGAGCACAGTAGCGGTGGTTGATATCTTCAACCGCCGCTACTTTTATTTCTGAAAAAAAATTTCAATATATATATATAGAAATCACAACATAGTAAATTTATAACATGTTATTACAAAAATTTACAACATATTATCACAGAATATGTACAACATCTCAAAATGTTCATGCATTACAAAATGTCTTATATGAACCCTAATGCATAATCATCATCTTTCTTCGACACATTGGGCTCATATGGTGCTCTTAAACCAGCTCATTCACAAAGGGACCTATGGTTTGTTGCTAGTTTACTATTTGAATGAAAACACTTCTCTTCTAGACTAATTACCTCTCTCAAAAGAAAATAATAAACATAAGCTACAACTAGATACATGTTACTTGTACTCAAATGAACGTGTTCTTTAGGAATCATACCCTTTCTGATCTCATCGTTCTTCTTCATCTTTGCAGCCCATTATGCCTTTTCCCTTATGTCTCTATGTGTCACATGAGTAGAGTATGTTAATATAAGATCTTAAAAATACACTATAAAATAAAGTAAAATGAACATAAACAAAATAAACTTACCTCTAAATCGGACTCTCAATTATATGGTCAAGGTAAGTTGACGAGCTAGACGCGAACACATACGTGTAATAGCCACAATGCACACTTCCTTTTACTTGCTTATAGCACTATATAGTAGAGAACACAAGTTAGTTACACTTTATATGATGGATAGTACGATAAAGACATGTATGTGATGCATATAAATCTTACCCAAAACTTATGACGGAAGTACACCTTCTTTTTTCATCTTGGATGACATTTTCCTCCCTCTTTGACATAGTTCTGTAAGCACTAAATGATTGACAAAAGCATATCATTGGATGATATTAACTTTATTAAATCATATACACATAGACTAGTTTGTTACCTATCTATGAGTTTCACAATATCGTTGTATAACTTGTTGTCATAGTCCAGACTGTCCAACACCAGAAGATACCCATTTTTGAGAATTATCATAAAACAGATCCAATGATCGCTACAAGAATGTTGACAACAAGTTACTTACGATTGGATTTAACTTTAACATATGATAGATGACGAAGGCAGTAGTGGTCCAACTTACTTGAAGTTGTAGGGGGCCAAAATGCATTTTTTATCTTACCACTTCAGGTAGCACTTGCATAAATAATTTATATCCCTAGTCCATGCTTCATTTCTCAGGACTGCCTGCATTGCAGCTATCTCCTCCGGTGTCTTATCCGGGTAGTTTTCTGGATTTACCATCGGGTTTATCATACTTTGGTTGATTCGGTTCGGGTTGATATAGGCCACCTTCCAATCTTTTCTATCGACCCTCTTTCTTTGGAAAAAAAGAGTTCATGCTACAAAAAAATAAGAGAATATATTGAATTATGCTTGAAATAAGAAGTAGATCGAATGCGAAACTTACATGCACCACAAGGTGACGAAGGTGACGTCCATCTTGCCTAGGTGAAACATTTCGTGGACATCATCCCAAAATAGGCCTAAGGTTTGTTCATCGCCTTCTTCATTGAACACCTCATTTGAAATCCAACAAGTGAGTGTGGTGACCCCTTCCTTTGACGCCATCATGTACGAGTCGTGAAACTTCCGCATCTTCCACGGGAGGTTCTTGTACATGTTCATATAAGGGGTTTACCGAATATGAATTTTGGGTAGTCCAAATTATCCGCAGGATTGTCAAAAATATGATCATCGTACGACAATCTATCCCGAGGATCTTGTTCTTGCAGGACAAGCTTACCGGTGCTTGCTAGACATTTTTTCAATCCAGCCAAGTACTTATCAACATTATTTTTTGCTTTTGGGTCCTTTGTCTCTTTGTCAAAACCGGTAATCATCTTTGGGATTATCGGAGCCTTGACGACAACTGGCGCAGGCTGTACTTGGATTACCGGAGCCTGAACTTCAACCTTTGTAGCAGCTGTTGATAGAGGCTTGACTTGAATTGCCGTAGGCTGGACTTGAATGGCAGAGCCTTGATGACAACATGCGAAGGCTCGAGTTGAACAATCTACGGAAGAGACTCGTTGTCGCTATAGATTATAGGACTGTGAGTGGAGCTGGCTTCCGCATGAGGAGATTGGGGTTTGTTTCCCGAGGCTACCACAGACATAGGAGATGGTTGTCCACCTATAATGATTGGCTGGCAGACATGAAAGGACCCATGCCTAGATAACAGGGGTGGAGAAACTCGTTTAGAGAGTACAACAACACAATGTTTCCAAATAATGAAAGAGTCGAGCGCATCTTGGAGAGTTTCTATACATGCCTCAGGTATCGGGCATTCAATCTCGTTGTCCTCATAGCCAATTACTATTTTTGACATGGTGACACACACGTAACCTGGGGGATATCCTTGTTATGGAGCATCTCTCCTAGAAATGCCATGCCGGATGCAACCTTTATTGTCTTCCCCTTGTAACCAAATGGCACATGCAACTCGCAAGGAGTATCCTCAGAGATGTCCTCTATTTCTGATTGCATGGAGACTGATGGTTGTGTGGAGATGGATGGTTGCGTGGATGTGGACAAACCACGTAAGAAGGCATCCATCACAGCCTACAAGTTGGGGTCCAAACGACTGCTTTCTTTGTCGATAGCAAACATAAGAAGTTGCCGCCTCCAGTCCTCCTTGGCTTTATCTTCTTGCTCTTTCTTGTGCAATGTATGCTTCTTGTATAGGTGTGAGGATGTTTCAGAGAAACCTTCTTTCCATGTTGCCGATGATGACACTCCTCATACCCGACCACCATGTTCTTTGGTCCTAATAGCCTTCGCTAGCTCATCCTTGTGATACTCCGGTGCAAACAGACCAACCTCCGTCTACATCGTGATGGGACCTTTCAAGGCTTGCACGACTTCAACTATTGCAGGATCCTTCACAATAATCTCTCCTTCATCGTTTAACTCGGAGTGACCATATACCCAATTCTTGGTACGCTCATTGGTGTTTGGCAAAGGATCATGTTTTCCTTCTGTGTGGAGCTTGGCTTCCCTCTCTCTCCAAATTGGAATCTTCTTTTTGTATCCACCCAGACCTAACCATGGCTTGTACTTGTCCCGCTTGTTCAGCTCAACCATCTTTTCACTGAGCTCCTTCGAAGCATTGCTCGTCTTCTGCTCAACAAACTCATCCCATTCCCGCTGACTGATATTTCCATGCTTGTCGAATGGGGTTCGATTTTTATTGACGTATTGGCAGTTGAGCTTGGACGTGTAATCTCTAAGATGTGATTGAGAGTGGACATCGTGGCCTTCTCGGCTCTCTTGAGATCTACTGGCTGGAACCGGAATGTTGCTGTTACATCAGCCCACATATCATCTTTTCTGGCATCCAGGACTTGGCGCCAATTTTGCCTCGTGATTTTGCGATGGTCCCTCACCACTTTGCCGCAACGGTTCCGCCATTTGGCGTTGACACCAGCGGGTTCAATCGGTTCTCCATCTTTCGGGTCTAGTGTAGTGTACCTCGTAGATGCCCTTTGCCTTGTTCACAGAGCGTTGACCGCGCTTGCGTTTGTGTGTGGACAATTGGCCATGCACCTCTTCCACTTGCTACTCGAGGGCCTCATCTATCGTAGCCGCTACTGCAAATAACCGACGGGCACTTCATCGAGGCCCTAGAATATAAGTAGTAGATTTTAGTTGATATAATCTTTGTACCAAATAAGAAAACTATCTCTGACAAGATACCTCCTCTTCAGACACGTAATCTGGGTCCGGGTTCCCCAATCGGTGTTCCTTAGGTGATGGAGGATACGGATCCTCTGGTTCTTCCCAGTGTTCGCTTGATCCTTCATCGTCTGAAGATGACCTCGCTTGTGAGGGCGCCTTGAGGACGTCTTCCTCTTGAGAGGGCATATTGTCCGCCATGACAAGAAGACTTTGACACCTTATGTTAGATATGACGACTAGTTTAGAAAACAAGGAGTATACACATTTCAACAAATCAAAAAATTAAAAAAAATGCCCAAACTCATTGTGTGCATAGCCATTGAGTTTAGACACTCAACTTAAAGTAGAGCAAGTACATGAGAGATAGAGCACAGAGCACAGAGCAAAATTGAGAGGCCACCAAGGAAAGAGCACAGAGGATAGAGCAAAAGGGTTCGGCTCAAGGCTGTGGAGGTGGTTCAGCATAGAGCACATGAGCACAGAGCACACACACACACACATACACACACACACACAGGGTGCAAATGTAGCCGAAGACTGACACAAATAGAAATACCAAAATGTAGCCGATAGACTGGAGGCAAGGGACAGTAAGAGCAAACCTCCAATAGATAATTATACAAATCAAACCCAAGCAGCTCCATGGGACAAGTAAACAAGCTAGAGAGGTACTCGATCCAAGCAAGCATGTTTCAGACAAGAAACATCGCACCTAGTAAGCTACAATAGAAACAAACAAAGCAACTAGACATGGATGGTTAACCTAATTAGGTATAATAGAGACTGTTTATGCTCAGCTAGAACAAGCAGCAAAGCGACAGTTGCATGTTGGAACAAAGAGACAACTAATCGATCCAATCAAGCGGGTTTCAGAGAAGAAACATCACACCTGGTCGTCGACAGGAAGGAGGGCATCGGAGAGAGGGAGGGAGGAGGAGGGGCAATTACCAGAGCCCGACGTGGCGGCTTGAGGAATAGATGGGGAGCCCAATGTGGCGGCGCTCGAGGATGAGGGGGGCCCATGGCGGCGGTGCTCAGGGACAGAGGAGGGGGCCCATGTGCTCGTCATCGATAAGGGGGAGGAGGCGGAGGTGCTCGTGGATGACCGGAGTTTGGCGACGGTTCGAGGATGAGGAGGGGAGCCCGACGCGGCGGCTTGAGGAAGAGGAGGGGAGCCCGATGGGCGGTGCTCAGGGACGAGGAGGGGTCCCATGGTGGCGTGCTTGGGGATAGAGGAGGGGGCCCGTGCGGTCGTCGTCTATGAGGGGGAGGACGTGACAACGCTCGGGGATGACCGGAGACCGTCACGACGGTTCGAGGACGAGGAGGGGAGCCCGACGTAGCGGTGCTCAAGAAAGAGGAGGGGCCCGCACGGTGGCCGTTGATAAGGAGGCGGCGGACGGAGGGACGAGGAGGCGGGCGCGCGGTCGGGAGAGGAGGCGGCGTGGTTGGGGACTTGGGTAGCATGATGGCTTCTTCTTCTCCACCGTGGTTAGGGTTTGGGCCCCGCGTGCCTGTGTTTATATAAAGGCGGGGCTCTTTAGTGGTGGCTCACGAAGCCAACCACCGCTAAAGATGATTAGCGGCGGTTGGTGTTGTGAACCGTCGCTAAAGAGCAGCCCCTGGTATTTTTTTAAAAGAACTCCTCAGTTCATTATTATTTATATTTATGTCCTATCATTTTAGACTTAGGCCCTTGTACTTAATAAAAATTATGTTTAGCCCCTTAGGTTTCTATATAAGAATCCTATACTTAAAGAGCAGCCCGTGGTATATTTTAAGAGAATCCCTGAGTTCATTATTAGTTATATTTTAGTCCTGTCATTTTACATTTAGTCCCCTGTACTTAATAAAAATTATGTTTAGCCCCTAGGATTTTATATAAGAACCCTATACTTTTTATTAATTACATTTCAGTCCTAATATTTTTACACTTTAATTCTTATCATTTTATAAAATTACAAATAGGTCCCTAGAAGTAAAAAAATTGTTACATAGAAGTAAAAAAAAATTTGCACTCTTATTTTTTAAAAAATTTCTGATCACATCTTAAATTTTTTTTCTTGCACTCTTTATACTCCAATAAACATAAATTACATAGAACATGATATAAGGTTTGAATAATAAAAGATACTTAATAAAATAAAATTACATGATGCTTGAGTTATCCTTGAACGACTTTTCCTTAGTGATCGGTGTACATGTAGGGCTTCCACCGGCAAAGGAGAGTCTTGCTTCTAAGAGTTTAAATTTTTTCGGATCTTTGAAACATGGCAACTCGTCATATTGATTGTAGTCATCTCGATCCTCCACATTCTCCACTCCAGCGATTCTTTGTTTACCTAGAATAACAATGTATTTATTTTCGTCCTTTGGATCAAGTACATAAAACACATGTTCCATGGTCTTGGCAAGTATCCAAGGATCATCTTTGTGACCACCATTGTTAAGATCAACAATTGTGAAACCATATTCATCTACCTCGATGCCATTAGGGTGCTTCACCCATTTGCATTTAAATATAGGAACCTGTAAATTTGCATCGTAGTCTAGCTCTCATATTTCCTCAATGCACCCATAATACGATGTCGTCTGGTCCTCTTTGTCAATGGCTTCTACTCGAACACCGCTGTTTTGACACTTGCTTTTCTTATCCTTTTGTTGGGTGTAGAAGGTAAACCATTGATGTCGTATGCCTGAAAGGTAACCACGGTTCTTCTCGGGTGGTTAGCTAACTTTCTCAACATTTTCTCTTCCACGAACTCGCCACTTGGAAGGTCTAGGGAGCTAAACCATGATGTGAAAGAGCATTTGTGGTCATCTACGATCCATTTATCTGTAACATCCTTGTTGTTTCGGCAGAGCTCTAACAAATGTTTCTCAAAATACGGTCCCACAATCTACGTCTGTTGCAATACGCTGAAATGTGCTTGGTCCACTCGTTTGAAGTCACGATCGATGAACGATCTATGTCCTTTCGTACCTTTTCCAGATAATCTACCCTCACGACGAGACAAGGGAGACCAATTGATCTGCTACCATCATTAATGTAATCTGAGCAACATTCGATGATCTCCTCAGTTGTGTAGCCCTCAATCATAGAACCCTCTGGATGTGAATGAGTACATACATAGCGTTTCAATACATACATGAACCTCTCAAACACAAACATCTGATGCAGGTAGATGGGGCCCAATGCAGAGATCTGGTCAACAATATGAATCATGAAGTGTTCCATCGTATCGAAAAAGGATGGAGGGAAGACCATCTCAAGTATGCATATTGTTTCCTTCATGTGGGTCCGTAGGTCATTTAACTCATCTTCAATTATCACCTTCTTCGATACCGCGTTAAAGAAGTAGCTAACGCAAGTTACAACCAACTTCAGCCATGGCGAGTTAACAACTCTGATAGCAACAGGGAGAAACACCGAAAGCATTATGTGGCAATCGTGAGTGTTGTACCCACTTATCTTTAACTCTTCCATGTTTACAAGATTCTTGATATTCGATGAGAAACCCGTCGGTACTTTAATCTCATTGAGGCACTTACAGAATGTTGTTTTCTCCTTAATCGTAAGTGTGTAGGCTATCGGGGGAGAAAGTACTTTCCATTTGCTCTTTCTTGTGGATGGAGCTCTGGTCTTATTTCCATCACTACAAGATCTCTATGTGTGCTGAGTCCATCCATTGTCTTACCATGGTGGTCGAGTATAAGTCCGCTACTACTATCAAATACACCCTTCCCAATATGCATCCAGTCGAAGGCATGATTCACTTCCAATTCTTTCCAATAACTGAAATATACACAAAAAATGGATTTCTTCTTAAATGGCCGAAGACCTTTTGACTTTTTGACTCCCTTCATTGTCTTTCCAAAAACAACACTGATGTTTTTAACAATGTCAAACACGACCCTGCCAGTCCAACGTTGAGGTTCTATGTCGTTCTCAACTTTGCCATCAAAGTATCTAACCATCACACGATTCCTGTCTTTTGCTGTTAAGAATCGGTGGTTTCGCATATACACTAGCTTCTGGGATGGTAGAAGGTACACATGGGATGTATCATCAATGCATACAAAATATGGCGCCTTTCCTTTGACCAGCCCCGATAGCGCCCTTAGTACCGGGGAATCACTTACCGTGCAAAAAATAATTGCTCTGAGCATTAAGTATTCTCTTAGATACTCATCCCATATACGGACCCCCTGCAATCACAGTTTCTATAGGTCTTCGAACAATGGTACTAAGAACACATCTATGTCATTACTAGGTTCTTTGGACCCAGATATAAAACTGGTCAGTAGTAGGTACTTACGCTTTTGGCATAACCATGGTGGAATGTTGTACACTGCTAGTATCACTGGCCAAGTGCTATGCGGATTTCTCATTTGGCCGAATGGGTTCATCCCGTCTATACTCAATACAAACCGTAGGTTCCTTTTCTCATTAGAGAAGTCTTGATGATCCTCATTGAACTTTTTCTGCTGTGTTCCATCTGCGGGATGCCTGAGCTTATTGTCCCCCTTGCGGGCATGCCATGTTATCATTGCCTCATCCCTAGGGTTGGCGAACGAGCGTTTGACGCGATTGACCACGGGTAAGTACCACATGACTAAGGCTAGAACCTTACTATCATCACTGTCATTGATGATAAAACCTCTTTTCTTCTTTCTCCCCTTTGTTGTATTCTTCACACCACCATCGGTGTCACAATCGCTGTTCCTCTTGTAATGACTGCGTTTGCACCTTGGGCATCTCACAACGTCCTGATGCTCCTTTCGATACAATATGCAATTGTTTGGACACATGTGAATTTTTTTGCACGCCTAATGAAAGTGGGGAAATCAACTTCTAAGCAAGGTATGTTGTCCTTGGCAGCAAATCGGGCTTCGGTAGCGTATCAGAAATAAGTTCCAACAAATCCATGAAACTAGCGTCCGACCAGCCATGCATGGCTTTCAGCTTCATCAGCTCAAGTACAGTACGCAACACGGTGAACTCTTTATCACATTCCTTAGATTCATCATATAATGGATCCTTTGATGCCTTCTCTATTCTATGAAAATTGTCAAGCCCTTTAGTTGTACCGGCATTGATCAACACCTGCAGCTCAATATGACATAACAACTCCTCAACATCAAAATCAGCTTCACCAGGCGACTCCATCACATCAGCACAAGGCGAATTGACAACCTCAACTTCAGTTTCAATATGCTCATCAAATTCCATATCGACCACACTGTTCTCACCATGTTTTGTCCATCTCGTGTACCCATTAACAAAACCCCTCCACACCAAGTGTGAGTCGATTATTTCTATATCATTCCACAACTTCTGATTCTTGGAATCAAAACACGGACAATATATATCGGTCATCCGTTCATGTTGAGCATGTTGTGCGGCCCCTTTGATGAATTTGGAGACTTCGCATAAAAATATTGGACCCGGTCTTGGTGCCTCGTACATCCAAGATCTATCCACCGCGAACGATCTTGAATGAGAACCAAATAAATATTTTAAATTAATTAATTTATTATGTGTAACAAAAAATTAAACATTCATTATATATATACATATATATATTGAATAATAAATACATAAAGTGAGAAATATTATGCAAGGTAAAATAAAAAAGCATCAAATTATTCTATATATTATTTAACTTTTATCGAGAAATAATGAAAATGAATATCCCTCTTGCCCTAACACTCTCTCTCTCTTCTAGTAACCAAACTAGATCTAGATTGCCATTGACAAAAAAGAAGCTAGATATAGTAATTTTTTGTGTAGTGATGAAAATAGATGATGTATGCCCTCATAAATTTCAACTACAACCCAATAGAACCATACAAATCAAACAAATTTAGCTAAATTTTAATAAAAACCTAACAAACTTGAAATGCAAAAATTCAACTTGATTTCAAAATAATAGCACAAAAAATGTATGAGATGAGTTCCCCTTACCTCAGAGAGCCAGTTTCTGCAAAAAAAAAAGAACTCAAAACCTTCTCCCCTTGATTTTTGTGATTTGCATAAATTTTTGGGCCGCCACTGTTCGAGTGAAACAGGGGAGCTGTCGGAGCGCGCTTATATAGGTCAGCCACTTTATAGTGGCGCTATTATGCGCTCAATAGCGGCGGTTGCCATTTTCAACCGCCGCTATAAAGATGCAACATTTGTAGCAGTGGATGATAATGCTAACCGCCGCTACAAATGGTTCTATAGTGGCGGTTTGAATCGTGGCAGGCCCCCAGGGCTCTTTAGTGGTGGCTCACTTCATTTTGCGCTGCTACGTGGTTTTTGGAGACGCTGCTATAGAGCTGTTTTGTGGTAGTGCTTACCGTTTGGAGGTGATTCAAGCTGACGCCAACGTCGCCAGAGGATCTTGACACCGCAAACCAGCGTCTCAAGAACTGACCAATTTCCTAGAGCTTCTTCTTTACTCTTTAGGTACATCGGTGCTTCGTTCTTGGGGATTTAGTTTAGCGCTTGTGCCTCTTGCATATTTGAACAGAACTTTGCACAGTTTGTCGTCTTCAAACCAACACAAAGAAGTGAACTCACGAAATCAACTAGGTTTCCCCAACCAGATATTGCTGAAGGAAGTTGCAGTTGGGGTGGCAACTCTATTCGGCACTGCCTCAATGAAGTTAAATTGTGTTAACAGATGAGGCATTGTCTCAGGTTGACAGTAACACAATGGGCAGCTGGTGTTTGCATGGCCAATTGCGCTTGGTCGTATGCAACATTGTTTACAGGAAAAACAATATTCAGAGTATATTGTTTGAACACTGGAGCTATATCCAACTTTCTTTACAGTTAAAAATATTCAGGTTATAACCAAAATCTGACAGTACTGTTCTTTGCCCTACAACAAGGTTCAGTAAAGTTGTTCTTTGCCCTACTACACCTCTCAATAACATAAATTCCTGATGTCAGATATTCATTCAGTAGGGCTGCATCGGCTGACTCTACTGGCTTTTTATAAATATACCTAATCTAGGAGCATCATTAGCAGTAGAAACTGCTGCATCAGCTGACTCTGCTATAGAGAACTTCAGGAAATCAGTACCCTTACTAAAACATATTGGTTCGTGCATTGAAGTAATTGTATACCGACAATGTTTCTCATCCTCTTTCTATGGCAGATATTGTTAACGTCTAGAAGTAGCTTTCGTCAATGGTGGCAGGATGAAGACGATGAATCAGATACTGACGATCTCTTGATCATTGCTGGTCTACTTGAGGGCTCGAGGAGAGAGAAGCACAAAAAGAAGTTTCGGTCGGGGAGGAGTTGGCACCGTCGATCGGGGAGGACATGGCGCCATCGGCTGGGGATGAATGGGCACCATTCATAGGGGAGGAGTAGGAGCTATCAGCCGAGGAGCCGATGGCATGAAGCTGCTCCTCCGCGGCTTTGCCGCGGGAGGTGCCGTCCATTGGGACTCGTGCGGGCTGCCGGAGATGCCGCGAGCCACTAACATAGAGGTGGGGAAGAAAAGGTTTGAGCTAGCGCCATCGACAGTCGATCCAGCGCCGTCCAACCCAAAATCAGCCTCCTTCTGCTCCGTACCTGAAGATGCAGCGTCGACCATCTCCGGCTGACTGGTGGCGGGCACGGGGGCGACCAACAGCAGGGATGGGGCGTGGCGAAGGGAGCGGTTCTTGGGTCGAGGCGCACGAGAGAAGAAATGCAAAAAAAAAAAGGGAAAACAAAAAATGAAGTAGGAACCATGTTTGGGAGGGGATGGGATACTTCCATTGCTGGGGGTCTAGGATCAAAATTTGGGAGGGCATAAAAAATGAGAGCCCATTTTGGAGTCCCACTGGACTTGGTTTTTGGACTTTGACTCCTAAATTTTAGAGTAGGGACTTGTTTAGGAGGTTCCACTGGAGATGCTCTTATCATGCATGTGATATGATAGTTATTAGTGGTCACACGGATGGACGATCAGAAACCTTGGATGCATAGATCTCGTCGAAACGATTCCATTTGACTACTCATATGCATATTTTGGTTAACATAGGAATTATATTGGATTGACCATTTTGCCCGTGGATTGTTCTTCTAGGTTTCCCGGTCATATACGTTGAAGGTCCTCTTGATTTTCCATCCGAGCGACAGTTTAAAAAATCAAATTTGGTGATCAAGCATATATGAGAAGGGAGTAGCCATATTATTTTGAGCACTCATATGTTCTTTTGCTAAAATTTCATTCAATTCACTAGGCTTGAATAATCACATTGTTGAGAATTGTCATGGAGCCAGTTTGGTATTGTTGATGGTTATTTTTGTGTTGTATGAGCCCGCAGATATTAGATAGTATAGGGGAAACTCCGTCTAAATTTCCCACAATTTATTTACTTAGTAGTAACCTCTAGGTAGGGTGATACGTGAGGCATTACAGTTGGTACTCAGAGCCAAGGTTGTATTTCCTTGTTATATTATTAGGTGCTAAATATTTTTTTTTAAAAAAAAACTTAACTTAGGTCTATTATTTAAATTTGACACACTGATGCACTATAGGATTGGTTGCATGGGCATATTCTGCATTTTGTTTTGCTGTTTGATTTTCTATGTTTGCTTATTTAAATTATTATAATGCATTGTTAATTGTATTCTTGTTGATATTACAAATTATTAGAGCTATGCTACCGAGAAGGAGTACACGCAATGCTACACGTGGGAGATTTCGACGGAGTTTCCCCTATACTATCTAATATCTGGGGGCTCATACAACATAAAAATAACCATCAACAATACCAAACCAGCTCCATGACAATTCTCAACAATGTGATTATTCAAGCCTAGTGAATTAAATGAATATCTAGCAAAAGAACATATGAGTGCTCAAAATGACATGGCTACTCCCTTCCCATATATGCTTAATCACCAAATTTGACTTTTTGAACTATTGCTGAGATGGAAAAGCAAGAGGGCCTTCAAAGTATATGACTGGGAAAGCTAGAAGAACAATCGATGGCCCAAAATTGCTCAAGTCAACATAATTCCTATGTTAACCAAAATGTGCATACGAGTAGTCAAATGGAATCATTTTGACGAGATCTACGCATCCACGGTCTCCGATCGTCCATCCGAGCGACAGTTAAAAAAGTCAAATTTTGGTCAACTCCGGGAGTCTTTTGATTAACTACTTATTTTGTGTTAAATATTTGGATATTACATTCTTGTACCAAGTAATCCCATTTATGATGCTATTAGATTATGCTTCGTGTTTACGATCTTAGCTAGCAGATTATCTGGTTAAACTCACTAAACAATTTTCTTTAAGCCACTCTACAACTTAAAAAGCTTTCTCTAAAAAAAAGCCTTCATGCCGATCGACACGCTTTGTGCGCCGATCAGGCACACCTTCAGTCCACCGACAAAACAACCTCATCTTTAGAAGCTTAATTAATTTTTTATTAATTACTTTCCTTGATTTCCCCTGGTTTCTGGGGATTCGATTAAACCTTAGAATACTCTAAGGAAAAACATGCTACACCTATAAACCATCCTCTTACGTTATATAAGTAGGTGCGTAACTACGACCAACAAGCAGCTACAAGAAGATGAATAAGTTGAAATCCAAAAATGAACCCGAAGAAGGAATGTGCCAACCAGCACCACTACTTGCATCGATCGACAGTCCCTCATTGTCCCTGTTATTGGGTTTCTCTCATGCAAATCAGCGAAATCTTAAGCATGTGGGAGGCACACGTTGGACATCAAGTCATTTAAAGGCGGTAACATCTCTTTGCTTCTTCTCTTCTCTAATCTCCTTCTCTTCTTATCCTTGCAAGTACCATTTGCTGTCAACTTGGGTTTTGCTTATTTTTATGGTGTGGTACCCTTCTTAGTTTGTTCATGTGAAAGGTTGTTTATAATTTGCCACTTAGAACATAGAATGGACAATGACATATCCTTAACAGCTACCTTAAGGTGGCCAATGTCATTACTCTATCTAGGGCAGCATGTTTGTATGAACACCATATTTTGCTTGTGCTTTAACTTCAAGTAATTCATGATTATGACGAGAAACTTTGCTAGAGAAATGATGAAAGTTGCTATTGTTGTTGGAAATTATTTGATTCGTTCCATATAATTGTCCCCGCTAAACTTTGAATTTAAACTGAAATTAAGCACCAACTATATTATTCTATTTAGTTAAGTGGAAGGTGACAGATGATATGATAAAAACCTCATATGATGGTGCTGTTCATTTGAACCATGCTTTGCTCTCGAAAAAGAAAACTCCAACATAGCTAGAGTATCTAATAATTTTTGGAAAACTATAATGTCTTAATATCTCTAATCCTTGCAAATACTGCTCTGTTGCAACATGTAATATGGTAAATATACTACACTTATATGATAAACATGTAGATTGCAAGATGTAATTTGGTGAGTTGGTTCAGGTTTGTGTTCTTTTGGTATGAGACTTGGAAGCTGGCCATTTCATTGGCATAACCTCCACTTGTTTGCTAGCCTTTCTCATATTCTACATTGCCTATTTTACTCTAGAATATGTGCATACTTCACTGGATATTCCCACATGTAAATCCATATTTCTTTTGGTGTTGTCCGTTCATTGTCCACGACCTATGATATGAGTTTCTCGTTGAGCCATTGCACTACTCCTATGGCCCCATGCACAAATTCTCAAGATATCATGCTCAAGACAAAGCTTTTCATCACCAAAAACCTTTCAAGGCTTTTTAAGGTACAAAGGACCAATATGAGGCAAAAATAGAGAAAAGTTGGGGCGGTGCCAACCGGCACCAAGTGCAAAATCAGTAAAATCCCTCTGTTATCTCTAGAAATCAAGTATAGGTGCTTTAGATGGTTAGGAGAAGAAATAAAGGATTTGGCTAGTGTTTTTTTTATTTTACAACTTCCTATATGCTTGAGACGAGCATTGTTTAAGCATGTCGGAGTTGGATCATCATCTACACTCTGATGCACTAGCTAATAGACTTCAAGATTATTGATGGAAGATCAAGTTTATAGTGTTATATCAAGTTGCAAGAGTGGACTTCATAGAAGATTGTACATAAAACCATCATTTGGCTGAAACACCATCCTTGCAACCGTGTGCAATCCGATGTTGAGAACTTCATTTGTGTCTTGAGATCATCATTTGCCATTTGCACATGTCCACCTTTCTAAAATCATGTGTAAACCTTTCTTTCATCATGTTGTTCTAATGGTCTTTTTGACAAGTCTCTGCAAAACCAAGTAGAACTATCTCTTTAGTTGACAATATTCTAAGTTACATCATTTTGCTAGTTGTTTTCCTACCAAGCTACACATAAAGCCTTCTGCTAACTATTTGTAGATAGGATCACTTCTAGTTGTTTGGCTTGTGAGATTTGTGAGATGAGTATTGCCTTGATTCTTTGCAAGAGAGTGTTTTGTTTGGATGTTGAGACTAATGTTTTGACATTTTTGAGAAACTTCATGATATTAAGGCTTAGTTGAGGAGTAATCTGATTTGAGAGTTGAATCTACTTTATTTCATCATTGTGGTTGGTTCTAAGTCGGAATCTATCCCCCACTAGTATTTTTGAGTAGAGGAATTGATGCAACATAAACTTTTTAACTACACTCATAAAGCAGGTTGGATATGCATGTGCTTTGATGAATACAAGTAAAGGTGACATGATTGCAATGCTCATCATTTCTCAAGAGGGTAAAGTATTTATTTACTCAAGGACGAGCAAAGGTTTAGGCATGGGGGAGTTGTTGGCATCATGTCAATGCAGACTTTATATGCCAATAGCCTTCATATTCTCACTATATTCTCATCATATGTGTGTATTATTACCCCTAACCTTGATGAATTCCACATGTAGTGTTGTTTGAGTGCTATATTGTAGAATTAGGTGAAATGACACTATAAAGGCTTAAGGATGAGACATACCAACATGAAGCCAGAGTCGCATGCAAGGAGGGATTCCCATTAGTCCATGATGCATACAAGGCACTACTGGGCGTACATGGAACCCAAGATGCAAGCCCAAGGTCATGGCCCAATGCCTAAGGATTTCTAGAAGGTTTATCCGGAAGGAAAGATCATTTCACGTAGCCTAGAAATAGCACTTCACTGCCACATAGTTTTGGAAATCAAAACGTGATCTTTGGGAAATATTTGAGTATGAAAGTTGTAGATCTCATTGAGAGCTTTTTGGAACATATATGGATTATGTTATTTGAACTCTGGAGCCAGCAAATATGGGCCCACAAGGAGACCGACACAGAGGAGTCTGAATCAGGACAAATATTTTGACATCACATATTTGGGAACCAAGACGGCCGAATCTAGTGATCCAATGAATCCCACAGTCGTAGATATTTTCGAGGGCTATGCGATAGAATCTGAACATGTCATATTTGGGCAATGCGATGGATTTATTATTTATGGAAGTCGGTGCTTGATATGGAAGGTACAAAACCGACTTAGATTTGATCTCTAAGAGCTAACTTTGTGGCCAGGCAAGGGAGGACTACATAAACATCAAGTGACGCCCAAACAAAAAGTGTTGGACATTGGAAGATCTAGGGAAACACCTCACACTCTCAAGATGCCATCCGGAGTTAAAAGCCACCACATAGAACAATGTAGTCTAGGCTAGTTAGCATGCCAACATAGCCTCTATGCGCGGTTGGCTATGCCAGAGTTCTTGAGACTCCCTTGATGTTCATGAAGGTATGTAATTGATGGTGAGAATCATGTCATGTTAGAATTCCTTGTCTTTAATCGAATTACTTTGTTCTATGCAATGCTTGTTCTTTAGTTCTAGACACTTAGTAAGAATAGCCCTGTGGTGAAAGTTTGTTGTTATGGATCGATTATATACTGCAAGAAACCAGTGGGGAGCAACTAGCCCCCGCCATGATAGGGCTAGGGTGAAGGAAACCACCATGTCTTGTAGAATCCTCGAGTAGCTTGTGTAAGCTAAGACCTTGCTTTGATGTGATTACCTTATAACTAGAACTGCTAGACTCATATAGGTTGAACTCTTAGATTGGATCTTGGTGAATATTAATTTATCCTTTTACATGTCATGGTGCCGATCGGCACAACCCTTATCTTCCTTACTACTCGTGTATCTGCAATAGTACATTATGCTAGAATTATTCTATTAGACAAAATAGTGAACCCCAATTGTGTCCTCTTGCTGATCCCTGTGGGTTTGATATTAAACCTTAGAATACTCTAAGGGAAGAGCTACAATATACACCATACACTTGCGGTATATAAATTAGGTGCGTGTAAACGACCAACACTTCCCTAACTTCCCTTCATCATCAATGTCCATTGGGATGCCTATCAGAGAAACAATTTAGAATTTGACTGGTACACCACCTCAAGTCCCTGCATAGTGATCTTGATGTAGCCTCCACCCCAAATCTTCCCACATAAGCACTCCATATTTTTGGTTTGCCATGGAGATAAATCAGTCGATGCAACATTGTCGGTTTCATCGGCCGAGACCACCTCCACACAATCATCAACCCACTGAATCAAAGACTGGTGCATAGTCGCTGGAACATAACAATTCACATGAATCAAGTCCCTTCCTAATAACAGGTTGTAGGTCCCATGTCCATCAATGACAAAGAAAGTAACTAACAATGTCTTACTATCGATAGTGAGCTCAACATTCAACAATCCCCTGGCATCTGCAGTGCGACCACCATAATCCCTCAAAATCATATTAGTGTTGATCAAATCATTATTTGTCTTGCCTAGTTTCTTGATCAAACATCACCTATAAAAATTTTACTTGAGAATAGTGATTGGCATGATATTAGCTACACCTTCACCACCGACCATCATCTTGCTCATCAACATCCCATTGACAAATCCTCTCATGTACAATGCCTTTAGGTGTCAATGCTTGGACTCATCTGGTTTATCAAAAACTATTTGCTATGCATCAAAGACCAACTGAGGACGCATCTCTTCATCAACAAATATATCTTCCTATTCAACAATCATGAACTCCTAAGGTAAAACAAGCACCATACCCACAACCGCTCCAAGTAGTTGAATCTGTTATTGCACTTTAGGTCTCCACTCCTTCTTTGGTGACTGATCATCATCTTCTTTGTCATAATATTATCGACCAACCCTAAACTCATGGCAGAGCATTCTTTGAACCCTCCGCTTCTGGCTCCTAGTAAACATACCAGATGGACACCGCTGTAGATTCTGCTCTTGTTCTCGCTTTGCTTCTTCTATCTTAGCTTGTAATTCCCCGTCAACTTCCTAATCAAACATCACATCTTTGGCATCCCTTTTTGGTCCAAACCAATCGTGAACAGAAACTCAGGGTTGTTCCTTAATCGGCCTGGTTGTTGACATTCTATGCTCAAACGACTAAAGTTGACGCTGGTATCTCCTTGGAAGCTCTTGGTACATATGATCAGCTTGTCGACTACAACCTTGACATCCATCAATAGATGGGAGTTTCATTCCATTGTACCAGCTATCGATCCGCACTAGGGATGTCCATTGGAAAAAATGACATCCCTAGTGCGGATCAAACTACAACTCTTTATATTCTCTATCTTGCTTATACTGATACCTATCAATGTAAGCTATTGAATTGCCAATACCAGCCATGTTAACAATCATAGGGAACATATGCTCATCGATCTTCATAGTCCCGTTGCTAAAGTTGATCTTTCCTTTGCTTGATAGCCGACTTGATGTGGCGCTTGAATACCTTGCACTCATTGGTGTGGTGCGATGCAGAGTTGTGTCACTTGCAATACTTTCTCTTCTTCAGTTCTCCTATCAGTAGGACATGATTTGGTGATAGCTGAATGTGCTTCTCCTGCAATACGAAATCAATAATCTTGTCAGCCTTGGTTACATCAACGTCGTACTTGTCCTCTAGTTCATCTTGTTTAACCGAAGGGCACAACAACACATTTCTATTACTAGTCCACTCAGCCACAACAAAGTTCTCAACCTCATCCTCAGGCTCTGACTGATAACCATTGTTACTAACCGTTGCTTGCCTGGAGTGTGCCCCCGAGCAATGTTCTCTTGAATCACACCTTTTGAACCAGTTGTGCAAGACTTTTGAACTCTGCAGAAGCAAACATTTCCCTGAAAGGAGTGACCAGCCCTTTAAAAAACCATACTGACCAGCTATGTGTCTGTTAGTTACAAATTAAAACACTTGTTGTGCACATCCCTGAACCTCTACACATAGTCATGTACCAATTCTCTAGCCCTCTGCCTGATAGCCACAAGGTCAGTGATACTCATCTCCTTCACTTCAACAAACAAGTACCTATGAAATTTCAGCTCTAGATTGTACCAACTCAGAATCGAATTGGGAACCAAAGAGGCGAGCCACAAGCAAGTTGATCTAGACAAAAACAATGGGAACAACCTAACCCACAGAGCGTCAATGGATGCAACTTCTCCACATTGTACCGAAAATCTACTCACATGCTAAGTTGTGGTGGTGTTATCCTGTATCGGCTTGGCAAAGGTACCAAATCAAAGTTGGTTGGGTACGACAGCCGATATGTATAAGTCGGCTGCTTGAGCTTCAAACCAAACTGATCCCTCATTATTTTTGTTATCTTGACTGCCCAATCATCGGTCCCAGTAATGGTATTTATAATATTTGGAACTAGACCTGATGACGGTGTAGTAGCGGCTTGTTGCGCTCCACAATTAGCTACCATGTGACCGCTTTCCAATTCCTCTAGCAATGCCGCAAATGACGGAATCCTGAACATATGAGGTTCTAGATTACGGCCAGTGTTGTAGGAGACATTAGGAGTTGTTGATCCATCCTGTCTATAGTGCTGCAGATGTGTCTGGGGTGACATTCTCTTATGCAATATTAGCCTATTGTAATTACAAGGAGACTCTCCTGTTGGCGCATTCACAGTATTGGCTGGTGTTGGTGCTGTAGTAGACATCATTGGAATTGAACCAGTTCCTTCCATAGGTGCTGACGTGCTAGGACTCGCCTGTTGTTGAGGGCCTGTTGTTGTTCCAGCAGATGGATGCAGAATATTACCCTTGACATGAAAGTATATTAGTCCACAAACTAGGTCTTCATACACGCACCCATCCACAATCTCGAGGATCAGGGCTCTTAAGGTATTAACCAGTACAAGGGGCAGATTAATTAGCGCTTGATGGATGGCAATATGACTCATATTTTTCAGCTTCTCTTCCTGAATGTCTGTCATAGTGGCCGATGGTTGCTCTCCAATCTCCCACGCCACCACTAGTGGTGTTTCTGGTAGTGCTCCTTTCTGGAGAAAGGAAACAACTCTTGCCTTGCTAAACTTGTCGAGTAATGAAACTCAGTACTGCATCTATCATCTCTTTCTGCTCTTATAACAGATCATTGAAATCAACAGGAAGCATGATTTCTTTTATTACTTCTGAACTTCCAATTGGGTTCTTTGGCTCTCCGATTTCTGACATGGTTATAAATTGAACTCGGTGGGGTCTCACCGGGCATGCCAAAAAGCGTGTTGATGTAAAATTCTACACGCATGACTTGGGAGATCTGTTTAACTCTAATACAAGATCAAAGCAAACCGTGGCGTGCTAGTCAGGTGCAAATTGACAAAGAAAGCAAATGGTCAAATTCCATGGGTCACCGGCCCCAGACAGGCTGATTCAAAGCCGATAGTCACGAGATGTGAAAAACAACCGATGAATAGTGGCTAAAATAAGCAATTATAAATTCAATCGGCTGATAATATTGATGTATCAACATTCTTAATGAAAATAGTAAATAGCGCAAATTGATAGAGACGATACACAGAGTTGATACGAAGCAAGTCGGTATGGGCAAAGTCAATGTCGATAAAAGTATTAAACAAGCACACAACTATGCCGATTTAGTGATGGGATAATGATTTTCATAAAAGGGTTCGATAAGCAACCAGATAACTTATGATACAATTTAAGAATGAAGATGTTGATCGAACCGTGGTAAAGAATCGGCTAAACACCCTGATAGAACAAGATCAACTTGATCGTAACTAAGTTATTTCCAACTCTATCAACTTTGGAGGAGATCAGAAGTCGATGTAGCCCTACAGATCTGACTAGATCAGAATTAATTGAGACAATACATAAGATAAAATTTGATAGAAACAAAATCTAACTTAATCACATATCTAATTGATGAAGTGACTTGGATAACAGATCTAAACCAAGACTATCTAATCATGCAAATTGCTACAACAGATCAGACCGAACCACGACAGTATGCAACAACGAGCCGATGAAATGGCTCTAATCAAGCTCTAATTATTGGGTAACTAACAGTCACATAAATTGTATTAGAATATCAACTTAATGAGAGAGTACTAACCAAAGTCAATGGAATTACCGAAAGTGATGAATCTGAGTCTTTCACCGAGATCAGAGCCAATGCAACCTACCCGAGATGAAAACTCGTCGAAAAGAAAAAAAAGGACAGTGATGCACTGAATTGTATTGGATGTGTGTTGTTCTTTTTATACAAACTCTATTACATATTTATAGCCCCGTATAAAAGGTTTTGACCCAAGTTGCCTGGGACTCTTCAGATTCTTAACAAAACTAGATTTTATTCCTAAATAGAATCCTATCTATAAGGAAATAAAATAAAACTAACCCTAAGGGGTCTATTTTCCTTGCTTTACCCCTTCACCTTCTTCAACAGTGATGCTTTGATTCGTCATAGATTCCCACAAGTATCCGATAAGTAGGCCCATAGCTAAAAAACATTGTAACAATGATTGTATCCATCATTAGGAGCATTACAAAACACTGACATGTGGAACCGTACACTAAACAATGTCTGAAAATGGTTCCCATATGCACTAAGTAGGGCCACATCACCCTACTGTAGCATCTGTGACAGTCACCCTTCATCAAGAATGGACAAAGATATCTGACATGTGAGACCTACATGCACTGACTCAATAGATGGGATGTTTAGTGATGGTTTGTTTCATCACAACACGACCAAAAGTGATGAAGTTTACATTAGTGATAAATTTTTCGGTCACTACTGCCTGAGAAACCCTGATTGGTGGGTCCGCTTGGTGCTGACTCAACGTTACGTGCATTAGCGACATTTTGTTTCATCACAAAAGATTGAAAAAGTACTGACAATGGAGGCCTAAATACTGTTTGCGCTAGAAAAGCATCATTTTTAGGACCTTTTATTGACGGATCTGACATAGTTGCCAAAATTCCATAACTAAATGGCCAAAATGGCCTTTAGTGATAAAAATCTGTCAATAATTAACAACAGGACATAGCTTCGTTACTAAATTTGTCACTTATTGTATAATTTCTTGTAGTGTAGATGCATGCATTATGTATGTTTCACATCATGTAGAACGTCATCAAATGTTTGCTAAGTCAGAGGAAATAGTCAAATCTTCCTGTCAAGAGTAAGAAGGAATCAATTGTTCTTGCAATGTTTAGCGCTTGCATGTTTGAATATGAGGACCATGTAAAGTTTGAAGAATCTTCTCAAAGGATAAGAGGAAAGGTACATAAACAAACTTGGCTTGAATATCTATAAGGTTAGAGAAAAGTGGGTCGAATGCTATATGATAGATGTTTAAATTTTGATAATGTGTTGCACACAACTAAGAGAGATCTTAAACATTGACTTGAAGCACAATCTCAAATCAGATTTGAATATCTTCTGTTTTCCAAGCATTTTGAAAGGGCAGTACAAGGAAAATGAGAAAATGAGCTGAATTCACAATTTGAGAGTTGGTGGACAAGTTGTGTAAGGAATGTTGTTGAAAATCCAATGTTTGAAGCCTCTTAGCGCTTGAAGTTCCTGTCATACAAAATTTTCAATTTAGCCACTGAAGCAGCGACCTCAAAAGAGTGTTGTATTTCAATTGAAAATGCACTTGATGGCTTTAAGAAGCAAAATGAAAACCAAAAGAATAATGCACAGAGTAAGCAAATATCAAAGGCACTACTAAGCGCAGCATGACTAAAGAAAGAAAACTGATCAAAAATGAACTTTTCATAGGAAAAAAACTTGGTTCGACAAGGAACACAAGAGAAGTAAGACAGGATCTTCTGAAGTTTGGACAACACAAGATCTGTCTACAGTGCATTCCTCTCATACTGAGAGAATATCCTTTTATTTGACATTTGTGTTCTTGATAATTTCAAAATGGTCTAATACTTTTATTACACATTCAAATTATTTCTGTGGTGGAGCAACAAAACTTTGAGGGCCAAACTGTACAAAATCATTAGCTGCAGAGAACGCTTGTGGGAGCAGTTAGAATGATTTTCAAGGCTCTGAGTGCATCAGAAGCTACACTAAACTCTTGATGGTATTTTTATTGTGCACTTCTCCATAGTTAGCATATTCAGTAAAGCCTCTAGATATTTCACGAGCTAACAAATCCTCTTACCGATGTAGATTGGAGCACAAGACACATATTCTGAAGATATATCGTGATTATTTTAATAGAAGTTAATTTAAAGCTAGATAATTTACAAATACCATGCTTGACACATTTATCATTCTATCTTAGCATCAAAAGTAAAATGTCATCGTCCTCATTTCTGATAGTTATCTTCAGAAGTGAGAAGTGCTTAGGTTTGTTTTAAGCTCAATTTGTATTGTATTCCTTTCTTCACACACGGTTAAATTTCGTTGAGGATGGATACGCACCAGGTGAGCAGATCTCTCTGTTTTGGCACTAAAAAATGATTAGGTGAATGATTTCACAGCAAAACAAGCCTGATTAATAGAAAGATTAATTGTTGGATGGAAAAGAAGAAAAAGATTAAAGCCCAGCTTCCATCAAAGGCCTAGCAGATCCGTTCAGCTGAAAGAAGAAGGCACATCAAGGTGTGCCATGCCGGCATTGGAGCCATCTAACCAGTACAACTCGCCCGATTGGTATCTATTTCTGCAATCTTTTCCATTGTGTACCTAGATCTATAATTTTGTACTATAATAAATTTATTTAAAAAAACACAAGGCTCAGATGAATGCCAAATGGAAGAGTACGACGCGCTTCTTTTATGGAATGAAAGACGATTTCTTCACATCACTATTGCAAGTCGCTATTATTAAGGTGCGACATATATATCCATGTGTAAATAAGAAGGGAAGGGCCAGATTTGATGGATCACATGCATGTGAACAGAAACACCAGGATTCTCATTCGCTATTCCTTTCTGTAGCCATCATTCTATTACTGGTGCAATATTGTTGATGGCGAAGAAAAATGACAGGGCAGCGACGCAAATCCGCTGACGCTTCTTGCCATTTACGCGTTATTGGAATTGTAGGCGTCACCCATGAGTACACTTAAACCAGAGATCGATCCAGATGTATCATGCTGGGAATCAATCAGTCCATTCCAGATTGAGGCATGTGTGTTCGGTCCTTGCTTTATTTAGTGGTTGGTTTGTTCATTTGTGTGGATGCTAAAAATTGTTGTAAAATGCTATTGGACCAGGTCCATCTTCTAGAAAGAAGGCCTCCTGGCCCATGTGGGCTGCTTTATCGAATTTGAGTCCAACACGAAGTAGGGTTCCGCCCTTATAAATAGTTGAGGAGACACCCTCTTGTATTTCGCCAGAAATTGAGAAATAAAGAATTTCGACTCCTCTATTCTTGTAATTTTATTTTTCGTTCTCTGTCGTGATCTACGTGTCGTGCGATCTACCGATAACTCAACACGTTATCAGCACGCTCTACTCACGCCGGCGACAAGTTTCTGCCTCCAGTGACATTCAATCGGCGACCTACGAATCATGGAGTACAATAACTATGGGTGAGGAGCTCCGTCTCGTAGACAGCGGCACTACCGCCACCGTTCTAAGGGACACTAGTTATTTCCAAACACTTTAAAAGTATGACAGAAATATAACTACTGTCATTGGCAATGACACTAGAATTGTTGGCACAGGCAGGGCCACAATTGTCCTACCGAACGGAACGCGACTAGTAATCCATGAAGCATTACTTTATCCTGAGTCTACTCGGACATTGTTAAGCTTCAAGGATATTCGTGCAAATAGTTTTCATGTAGAAACCAATGATGATGAATACAAAGAATGTCTCATTATGACCAAGAAGTATGGAGATCAAAAGACTATTGTTGAAAATTTCCCATCCATCAAAGAAAACATGTACTACACTTATGTTAAATCACATAAAGAGTTTGCTGCGTTCAAGACCATTTTTAGCAACCAAGAAGCCTATCAAACATGGCACGATAGACTTAGTCATCCTGGCCTCAATATGATGCAAAGAATCACGAAGAATTTGAAAGGTCACAACTTAAAGACCAAAGATTTCCCAAATCAAGAAGATTTTTTATGCATTGCATGTGCAAAAGGGAAGCTAATCACTCGACCCTCAAAGCTTAAGATTCAAGCAGAATCGATGGCATTCCTTGAACGAATTCAAGGTGATATATGTGGACCAATTAGTCCCATGTCAGGACCTTTTCGGTACTTCATGGTGTTAATAGACGCTTCCTCGAAGTGGAGCCATGTATGTCTATTATTTACTAGAAATCACGCGTTTGCACGGTTGACAACTCAGATCATATAATTAAAAACTAATTTCCCGCATCATAGAATCCAATCCATCAGGATGGATAATGCCGGTGAATTTACCTTGAAGGTATTTAATGACTATTGTATGAGTATGGGCATCAAAGTGGAACTCTGTACCACACGTGCATACACAAAATGGTCTTATAGAATCATTGATTAAGAGGATCAAGTTGATAGCACGACCATTATTGCAGAATTGCTTATTGCCTACCTCTTGTTGGGGGCACGTAGTGTTGCACACAGCAACATTAATTCAATTGAGGCCATCTGCTACACATGAAGAATCACCATTACCAATGGTGCGTGGTACAATACCAAATGTTTCCCACTTACGGAGATTTGGATGTGCTGTATACGTCCCAATTCCTCCGCTTCAGCGAACTTCAATGGGTGCACAACAGAAACTCGGAGTTTACGTTGGCTTTGAAAGCGCATCCATAACCAAGTATTTAGAGCCATCCACTAGAGATTTGCATACGACTCGCTTCGCTGATTGTATTTTTAATGAAGAACATTTCCCGACATTAGGGGGAGGAAAGTATCTCTCTAGGGATGAATGCCGCAAAATAGAATGGGAAACTAAAGGAATCCAAGGAATGGATCCTCGCACTAAAGAAACTGAACTCGAAGTTCAGAATATTCTCCACTTATAGAGGGTTGCTAATGAGCTGCCAGAAGCTTTCACCAACACAAGAGACATTGTGAAGTCTCATATACCGGCTGCTAATGCACCTGAAAGAATAGAAATCCCATTTGAAGAGGATGACTATATGGAATTTCAGACTCCTTCCTCAATGGCAAAGAATTCTAGGAAGAGGGGGAGTGAGCTGATTATAAGGGCACCAAAGAAGCCTAGAGTACAAGCTAAAGATAAAGCTCCTAGGAGACGTCCTGCGGAGAAGAAACTTAAGCAAACTACCCAAAAGAAGAATATAGAAGGTGAAAGCAAATCACACGAAGTGGTGAGACTTGAAGAAGAAAACCCAAGTGAGAATGTGCGCACATTTGATACTAACGAAGGGTTACCGGAAATTCCTGATCTAAACACACCTCTGAGTGATGTGGATCAAGAAAATGAAAGAATAGAAGAAATCTCAACGAATTATGTTGAGACGGGAGTAGTATATAATAGAAAGACAATTAATATCTACTCATACTTTGCCAATACGATTGCAACACAGATTGACTTGGAATCTGAACCAAAGTCAATGAAGGAATGCAAGAAGCGTCCTGACTGGCCAAAGTGGAAAGAAGCAATCTGTGCAGAGTTAAACTCGCTAAAGAAAAGAGAAGTGTTTAGCAATGTAAGCCTTACACCAAAAGGTATCTTTCCAGTGGGTCACAAATGGGTGTTTGTCAGGAAGAGAAATGCACAAAATGAAGTGACTAGATGCAAGGTGAGACTCGTAGCTCAAGGTTTCACGCATAGACCAGGAATTGACTACGAAGAAACTTACTCTCCCGTAATGGATGGAATTACTTTCTGGTATTTGATCTCATTGGCAGTGAATATGAATTTGCAAATGCGACTTATGGATGTCGTAACTACATACCTATATAGAACATTAGATACAGAAATCTATATGAAAGTTCTAGAAGGAATCAAAGTCCCAAATGAAGAAGAACGCAAATTATATAGTGTCAAACTTTAGAAGTCACTATATGGTTTAAAGCAATCTGGGAGAATGGTATAATAAACTCAGTAACTTTTTACTGGAGAAAGGATTCTTGAAGAATGATAATTGTCCTTGTGTATTTATTAAGAAATTAGAGAAAGGTTATTGCATAATCTCTATTTATGTTGATGATTTGAATATCATTGGCACCACACAGGACGTCAAAGATGCATGTTCTTACCTAAAGACTGAATTTAAGATGAAGGATTTGGGTAAGACTGCATATTGTTTAGGCTTACAGCTTAAATATACCCATGAAGGGATACTATTGCATCAATCAAACTATATCAAGAAGGTATTAAAAAGATTTAATATGAAAGATGCATACCCACTCAGATCCCCTATGGTTGTGAGATCACTCAATGCAGAGGAAGATCCATTTAGACCAAAGGAGGAAGGTGAGAAATTATTGGGACCTTAATTCCCATATCTCAGTACCATTGGAGCATTGATGTACCTTGTAAATGGTACGAGGCCCGATATAGCCTTTGCTGTGAATCTACTTGCAAGATACAGCTCGGCACCAACTATGCAACATTGAAATGGTATTAAGCAAGTCCTTACATATTTGAGAGAAACTGAAGATTTCGGATTATTTTTCAAGAAGAATGCAGAAGTAACCCTGGTGGGGTATACTGATGCTGGATACTTGTCCGATCCACACAAATCAATCTCGCAGACTGGATATGTGTTCTTATTTAGTGGAACGGCAATCTCGTGGAAGTCAACAAAGCATACGATCATTGCTACATCAATGAATTACTCTGAGATCATTGCATTATTTAAAGCTGCTAAGGAATGCACCTGGCTCAGGAGGATGTCAAGTCATATACTGGATACTTGTGGAGTGATGCATACTCCATCCCCTATAATTATCTATGAAGATAATAAAGCTTGTATTGCATAAATACAATCGGGATATATAAAGTCGAACAGGACTAAACATATGTTACCTAAATTCTTCCACACGCATGAATTGCAAGAGAAGGGAGAGATTTTGGTAACTCATGTCCGCTCTTGTGATAATCTTGCATATATGTTCACAAAGGCATTACCAGCCAGCACTCTTGAAAAGTGTCGACATGGTATTGACATGAGAAGACTTAAAGAAGTGCTTGGAACAGGGGGAGAACTTCCTTAAGTACATCACGTCCCGAATTAAAGAAATCATCTCGAAGATGATTCATATCGTTCATGAAGATCGATAAGCATTAATCATGAAGATTAAAACATTATACTCTTTTTTTCTTATGAGTTTTTCATATAAAGTTTTTCTCATTAAGGTTTTTGATGAGGCAATGCGTGCAATACAAGTGACGGTAATATGTGCTCCTTTCTCCATTTTTCTCACTGGGTTTTTAATGAGTTTTTAAGAGGCATATTTATCGTGATAAAGAGCTCAAGGGGGAGTATTGTAAAATGCTATTGGACCAGGTCCATATTCTAGAAAGAAGGCCTCCTGGCCCATGTGGGCTGCTTTATCGAATTTGGGCCCAACACGAAGTAGGGTTCCGCCCTTATAAATAATTGAGAAGACACCCTATTGTATTTTGCAAATTGAGAAATAAAGAATTTTGACTCCTCTATTCTTGTAATTTTATTTTTTGTTCTCTATTGTGATCTACGTACCATGCGATCCGTCGATAACTCAATAAAAATAACATATTTTAGGATGGAGCAAAACAGTTTATCTGTGCTGTTTTGCTGTCCTCGCCTCGTGTAATTCAAGGATGCAGTTGAGTCTATTTTGTACTCACACACTTTGAGTAATAACGAAACAGTACCCACCTTTGTTTCAATAAAAGCTATGGCCATCGTTATTACATCATTTTGGCCTAAATCATATTATATGGAAATACTATTACTAAATCTTCGATCATGATTATCAAAAATCTGCATCACCATCGTCTCTGGCTTCGGACATGGGACTTTATTATTTCCTGCTCTTCGTCATACTTCTGCATTTGACTCTGTTTGGATCACTCTCAGTTTTTAAGAAACCAATTTATAAATCAGTTTCTTAAAAACTGGTTTATAAAAAAAACTACATATTGATGTTTGGATCCTAATTTTTAAAAACTGACATTAGATGGTCTAATTCAGATTATGAGTTTTTTAAAAACTCATAAACCAATTTTTAAAAACTAATAAAAAAAACTAGCCTGTTTGGAGAACCTCCAGTTTCTAAAAGCTGGTTTCTTAAAAACTGGAGTTATCCAAACAGGTCCTAAGAAGAGTCATCTATAGACCATTTGTATATAGAAGATAAAGTTTTCTTATAGTTAATGATCCATATTCAAGCGAGAGGCTAGGTAAAAGAGTTTTTCTCTTTAAAACTTGTTTTCCACGACCCTGTGAACATACGTAGTCATTAGACAGAGCTACAAAGGGACGAAACACAAATAATATTGACATCTTTATACAGTCCAGGCGAACAACTTACAAAGAAACGCATGACTAGCACTGACATCCCAGATAGACACCCATCCATCAGTACTAGATATTTTGCTCATTGCTCACTACTGAAACCGGCTCTTTGCTGAGTGTCCAGTAGTTTGCCGAGTGCATAACAAAAAATACTCGATAAAAAATCTTAACACTTGATAAAGACAAAAATACTCGACAAACTTGCTTATTTATTGAGTGTTTTCTTTGCACTAGGCAAGTTACTTGTTTTGTCAAGTGTTTTTTTTTTCTGCACTCGGTAAAGTTGTCTGTTTGCCGAGTGTTTTTTTCTGCACTCAGCAAATTTGTGAATAATGTTACTACCTCTATGTTGGATGAAGAAATGACCTAAATAAAAATTGTAGATAGTCAGAAGTTATATAACTTTACAGTTAAATACTTTTTAACTAGGAAAGCTACCCGTGCATTTGCGCGTCTAGATTTGTATGTTTATGTTAGACATCATATATGTGAATCTATTGCTTATTTACTATTTCAATATTAAAAGGGCTTTAAAGTTTTGTGAGTACGCATATGTCAAATTTGTTACAATTCAGTGGGGAATTTTAACATTGCACGTGTTGGATTTCTAGAATTTTAATATTATTAGAGTTTTTCCAGAAATATGAAATATAGCTGAGATATTATCCAAAAATAGCTAATATATACCATTATAATTTACAGTAACACTATCAGAATATGTTATATTTGTCCATGCTCATGTTTCAACTGATATTAAATAAATTGTACCTTGTATATACCAATAAAGTAATAAAAATGCCCAATTAAATATTAGTAACTAATTAAGTAAAAAACAATTTTGATAACTAATTTGAGTTTTGTTTATATGTTTTTGTTATTTATAGAAAATATTACATGCACCAATTTGTGGCAGCAAGAGAAGCGATAGTAGTTGTAACAGGGGAATTGAGTTTTATAAAAAGAAATGTATCTGAAGATATTGGCAAATGGGTTGGTTTCGCACTACTTTTTTACATATCCAGTTAGCTATGTGGTTATGTTATTATTAGTATCTGAAGGGTGAGGAGGTAATTTTATTTGTTAGCATATATAGAAGGATATAGAAGGGATATTTAACTTCCATGTAAATGAATCAGGTAATTTTATTTATTAGTATCATTCTATTTACATGATTTTCTAAGATTTACTTAGCTTTAATTATTTAATTAAGTTATAGACACTCTTCCTTGGCCAGGGAGGAAAGCACATACGTTCGTAGCCATCAACATGTATATGATAGTGAGAACGAACTGAGATTTTGTTGTAAACCTTAAGATATATGTATCCCATTACTCTATCATGGCAAATTTTCTTTTATTTTCATTGTGTTCTTCATTATTTTCTCCGTGGAATCTAACATTTCTCTTGTTTCTAAAAAAACATAGCCTTCTCAACAATGGTGGACACCGTAAAAGATCTTATCGTTGCTCTGTTGGGTCAGATTTTTAAGAGTTTAAAATTTGAATGGCCAACTGTTTTGTTCATTTTGCCTTATAATACCAAAAGTTTTAATAATACCAAAAAAAATTGTTATAGTAAAACTTGATGACAATTTTTTCCTTGATAATGTATTTTTACTATAGCTAACTATGTTAAAATTAGATTAGAATACATTCACTCCTTTGAACAAATTACTAGGAGAGTAAAAACTGTTGTCCGCATCAAGTGACACCTAAAAAATATCAAAGATGTTGTAGTTATTATTTTATTCACATTATTTATTAAGCTACTATGTATCAATCAGTTGCATCAAAAAATTTAAGCCGACATAAAAGATGAGGAATTCACTTATACTACAACACTTGTCCTTGTATAAGACTCCCTCACTTATACTTCAATATTAAGAGTCAGCTGTAACTTATTTAATAAATCATACGTTCAAGGATTCAACAAACTCAAGACCTTTGAACGTGATACCATTTTAAGCTACTATACATTGACATGTTGCACCTAAAAGATTAAACTGATAAGAAAGTGTGGACAATTCACTTATACTTCAACATTATTCTTGTGTTTTTGTATGTTTAGTAGAATATCCAAATACAAATACAAATTAAAGGAAACAATTGTCATATCCTCATGTTTGAAAATATGAACATGAGAGAGAGAGAGAGAGAGAGAAAGAACAACAATAGAAATAAAAGAGTGATAACCGATTAACAAGTGTGGTAGTGACTGCTGATCTTCAGCTTGGTGCGCGTACTGACAAAATTTAAAAAATTGGAACTCCGTCTAAAATTATTTTGGTTTGCATCAAGTTCTTCTGCAGAATTAGCGTACATCTAGCTTATCGGCATGGACCTTTACCATTGTAGTCTCTAGATACAATAAACACAGAGAGGGTGGAGGAAGGAGAAGAAATGGGTTCGGTGACATATCATGGCAATTAGAGAAAGGCTGTTAACACTCTCCAACATCCATTCCCATTATTAATTGCTTAGGACCAAAGACATAAACGGTCTAACTTTTGTAGATAGCCATAGAAAACAAATGGCGAGAATTCCTGTCTACGTGATCATGCAATTATACTATATATTTAGATGACATTGCGGCTTCAACGCTAAGAAACCATCGAAGAGCTAGTTATAACGAAACTTTAGAGAAACTACAGGGGAAAGAAAATTTCACATCGTTTGATCAGGTGCATTACATATCTTGCAAGTAATTAAGAGCTTCTTAGTAATTTTTGTATTTGGGCCGCGACCTTGTGATCTTTTGCAGCTGGAATTAGATCGATCTTGAAATTTAGTCACCAAGAACAAACAGTTGACCTGCTAGACAATAGGGTAGTAGCATGCATCTCTATCGATTTTTTGCAGCTGGAATTAGATCAATCTTGAAATTTAGTCAGCAAGAACAAACAGTTGACAACTGGCTGCAGAATACAGAAATATCTCTTTTGTATAAGAGATCAATAGAGTAGTATTACGTGTGGAGAATATAAAGTACGTACTTTCCAGCAGTATTTAACTAGTGGACATTAATCTAGCTAAACCGACAGTTAACTACTATCCTTTGCACAGCTCAGCGTCTGTAGTCAACTACTGAAACCCCGATCGATCTGTAAGGCAGGAGCAGTGCCATTGTTTTTTGAAAAACTCATGTGTTCAACAAGGAGTCTGCCTCAACGTGTTCACATGTTCTTATATACCAGTGCTCAGCATCATTGATGCTGATACATCAGTAGTAACATTTACTACGGATGGTGAATGATTGGATCCATGACCGGCAGGCACAGCTAATTATAGCAGTAAACTGCACTGATCGTCTCTTTCATATACTATATACGAGTTCTTGATATATACACCTTGGTTCTCGTCCTTCCGTCGCTCCAGCCATCATATAACAGTGCACAGCTGACTGGATCGGACGTCCTGTCTCTATCTTACCATTTTCCGTTCTTCCGTGAGCTTGTGACCTTTGCCCACCAGCTTCAATGGATTCCGCTCTCTTTGTCATTAGCGTCATAGGTATGTACAGTGCTCTCTCTCTCGTCTCTCTCTCTCTCTCGTCTCTCTCTCTCTCTCTCTCTCTCTCTCTCTCTCTCTCTGTGTGTGTGTGTGTGTGTGTGTGTGTATTAACCATCTTGATCTCCTTTAATTTCTTGCAGGCAACATAATCTCAGTTATGGTCTTCTTATCTCCGATGTAAGTGTCTTCACAGTTTCCAGTCTCGTTCATTGCAAAACCAATACTTCTCCTACACACGGGTACAATTTGCAGCAAGACATTCTGGAGGATCATGCAGAAGGGGTCAACAGAGGAGTTCGAGCCGGCGCCATACGTGTTCACGCTACTCAACGCGTTGCTGTGGCTCTACTACGGCGTCACCAAGCCTGATGGCTTCCTCATCGCTACGGTCAACGGATTTGGGGCCTTCATGGAGGCACTATACATCGTGCTCTTCCTCGTCTATGCTGCCGATCACGCCACAAGGGTAAGAGATTCATCAATCCTTCGCGTGTGTAGTAAATACCGTGATGTTATTATTCCTAGACGATCCTTAAATAACTTAGTTTCAACCTTCTCCAAAATTAAATGTTTATATAAGTTGGGTCACACATCCTATATATAGATTTCTGAAACTTGACCTTTAATTTCTCATAATTCATAACATTTTTCATTCGGTTTCTACTTTCATAAATCGGAATCCTTATTAATCTTTCTCTTTTTATAGCGCTGCTGAGTGCTGACTGAAGTAGTAAACAAATATAGTATTATAAATGGCTGTCATTAGTAAGATGCACTATCGTGCTCTTCCTCGTCTACGCCACAGATCATGCCACATGGGTAACACATCCATCACTCTCTCAACACACGTATGGAAACCTCCACGATGTTCTTTTTTTTTTCAGAAGACCGTAATAGTTACTTAGTTCCACCTCGTTCAAAATGTTGAGTCGCACTCTACTGCTTTCTGAAGCTTGGCCCTACTCATAATTTTATTTTATTTTTGAATTTGACACCTGCTGTGTTATCAAAGAGAATTGTATATGATATTTTTCGTTTCTGTAGGTTAAAACTGCAAAGCTGGCCGCAGCATTGAACATTGGTGGTTTCGGAGTCGTGTTCGTGGTAGCGACATTTGCCATTAGTGAATTAGACTTGAGAATCATGGTGATCGGAATGATATGTGTGTGCCTCAATGTGCTCATGTATGCGTCTCCCCTTGCTGCCACGGTAATGTTCATTTTTGTCTCACAAACAACTTATAAACTAATTAATCTCCTTTGTTTTTCCATACCCCATACCTTAGGCTCAGTTGTATTGTCGTGGATTTTGGAAGGCACTTTATTTTTTTTACTGATTCAAGAGATCTTTCATGAATCATCTCAATTTTATAACAACAACACTCAAATTTTACTTGTAACTAAAAGTGTCCATTCCTTAGAAAATAAAGAGTACTAGCCGAGTATGTATTCATACAACTGCTAGCTACTGCGTGTTGACGTTACAGTTGCAGCTACTATTTGCTACAGTGCCGTTTTTCAGTTTGATATGTACCATTTTACCCTGCTAGTGGAATTTTGCCTGAGAATATGTAAATGCCTGACAAACAGAAAACCGTCATCACCACGAGGAGTGTGGAATTCGTGCCATTCTTATTGTCCTTCTTCCTCTTCCTCAATGGAGGCGTCTGGGCCGCCTATGCTGCACTTGACCAAGACATCTTCCTTGGGGTATGTATTCCGCATAATATATACGATCAATTAATCACTTGCCTTGGTCTTCTAATCCCACCTTGATTTTTGAAATCTGTAAAGATCCCGAATGGTATAGGCTTCTTCCTGGGCAGCATCCAACTGGTCATCTACGCTATCTACATGAATAGCAAGGCCTCTCAAAGCAGTAAAGGATTAGCAGATGATGACTTGCAGCCTCTTTTAGCTTAACGCCAAGAATGGCCGGGGATGGGTCAGCCGGTCAGCCATGTTTGATATCTGCTGGGGTGCGTGTTACATTGCTTAAATGCTGTGAAACTTAAAAAAATGTACCAACAAGCAGTTTCTTTATTAGTGATTGCTAATTTTTATTTCATGAATGAGTAGAGCAGTGCATAATGTTCAGCCTGCCCTACTCTGAACAGATGACTAAAGCAAACAGATTCCCCGCCAACGAATTGAAGGAAGAACATCTTATTTCACCAAGCTGTGGGGCCCAACCTTGACTGTCTTAGAAACTAGTATTGTTGATCTCTTGATACATTGTACTATATATATATTCGACCACCCAGAGAGAATTTCTCTGTTGTTGATTCTCAAAAACATCAAAAGCTGAAAAATCACATTTTGAGAAAATGAACTAAAAGCTGAAAAGCTCACCAATAGTTGTTCTTCTGATTTTGTTGTGTAGAGAAGCTAAATATATTATAAAAATGAATTGTTAAACCAAACAAAAATAAAGCAAAATTTAAAAACAGCTACAGTCAAAGGCTCTATCTCAAACAAACAAGCCTTAGGGTAAGCTTGAAGGAATAATACCCTAGCTCAGACTCGCATGTTAGTGCCTCACATGGATGTACTTTCAAGTGAGATAGATCTTTGCAAGTAAGAGTGTCGTTATTAACTCGCATGGGACGGAGAATGAGGAAACGCAAGAAACTTGTCCTAATGAATCACGGCCGAACTCCTAATAGTACACCCTAGCTTAAACATTACACGGCGTTATGTTCATTAGCACATTCTTTGCTTTGTTAATAAGACATGATACAGCAATGAGCTAGTCCTAATTTTTTAGGAAAGTATAGAGGCGTAATCCTAATCAACAAACTAGATGAGCTAGCTGAGCATAGAATTTAAAATAGATCGGACGACCAGCACGACAAACAAACTAGGACAACCGACACTAGTATCTATCAAGACACAAGTCTTCCTTAGAGGCAACAATAATACGTACATCGAACAGAGCAGAAAAGCAAGGCATACTTGTCCTTTACGCCTCACTAGCTCTTTCTGTCGACTCGGCAATCATAATTCATATCCCGATCCGAATTCAAAAATCACGTGAGTCCCCGAGATGTTCGCTTGTACTATACTATGCGTCAACAGTGATGCAACCCTAGTATCTTTACGGGAAAAAGAAACATGGCACTGCGGCCAAACGCATTATAGGGTTTGGCTTCCAGGCTTCCAGCACATCGAAAAACAGACCAAACATGCACGACGTGTCAGCAATTAGTACCTAGAGTAGTAGAGTCTAGTTCTTTCACAAGAGCTAGTTAAGCGACTACAAAATTGGTTTCCAGTTGACGGCGGCCCATAAGCAGCCGTAGCACTACTGTAAATCGGCGTTTTCAGTTGCGGTCCTAACGCCCACTACTAACTTGGTAGCTATATACATTTAGATAAAAAAAAAGCAGTAGTAGCGGGATGGTCCCTTTTTTTTAGGTCAAGCAGGATGGCCCTTCTAACTGGCATAAAAAAAGAAACAAAAGCCCCCACCTAGTCGTCGTCAACCGCCATCATCGCCACCGTTGTCCCATAGATCTACGCGGTGACACATCCATCTGAGCCAGGCAAGATCCAGCGCCATCATTATCATTGTTGTAAAAAATGGTTAGATCAGACGACACCTGTCAAATCCCACCCTTGCGCTCATATTCTTTGCCCTCATCGTCATCACGATCGATAGGGGCCGTGCAGCGAACACTTGCACCTTACCAAGGTAGACGATCGATGAGTTGACGAGCCGGGTAATGGTCGTGGCGGTGGAGAGAGAAGGACAAAAGGTAGAGGGAGAGGAGGAGGACGAGAGAGCCGGCAGATAGAGGTGGGGGGAGAGTAGGTGACAGTGGGGAGGAGCAAACCCTAACCCTAAGAAGAGAAGAGGGTGAGAGAGACACATTGCACTCTCTCCCTGCCTATTTATGGACATGCACTTTTCAGCGGTGGACCACCTTCAGTGCTTGCTACTAAGTGTCCTGCTACTGAAAAAATGCCCAATTGATTGGTAGTGGGCCTCAGCAGGACATTAAAAAATATATTTCTAGTTGTACTCCCATATTCTGGACCATTTTAGTCACAATCAGTAAAATATCTACCATTGACCAGTTTTGACGTATTGTCACTACTAACTGTTTTGGTAGTAGTGTTAAGTTCCCTCCTTAGTTAGTTTCTTACACATAGGATAAATGCTACATGGTCTACTTAGAGTCAGTGTGGTGTCCTTGTTGGAGATGCTTGTGTATAATATATACACTAACAATTAACAATAGGGAATGGACACTTTTATTGCTTAGCTACAGCAGACAAATCTAGAAGATATTGCTGCTTAGGTAAAGCTCTTGGAAATATTTCTATGATTCTATCTTTCTCTTCAATTTCTGCAATGCATCCAAACTCTTCGTAGGACGTGTTTCTTACTTTATATTTTTTTTTTTTGCATTTCAACTACTGTAGAATTGCAATAGACATCAAAATTCAATCATGTGTTTTTCTATTGTTAAGTTTATAAATACTTTATTCCAAAGGGGTCTAAGAAAAGAAACAAATGTCTAGCAATAGCAAGCTTCATGAAATGGAAATGAAGGAAGAAAACATTTATGTTGCTACATTTTTGTTTCTTTCTCGTGCTTCTTTGATCTCATAAGTTAATTCTCGACTAGGAGGATGGCCCGTGCTAATAGCGCGCAGCTAGTACTAAACAAACATATGTTTTAGTCTATTTTTGTTTTTAGAACGCCTTTATTGAGACTCCAAAATAGGGTTTGTACTCGAAATTTAGGGTCAGGCAACAAAAGAAATGAAATATTCTTCAACAGCATCCGTACTTATTATAATTGGTTTTTATTTTTGTGTATTCTATATATGAAACCATATGAAAATCAAAATACTATTTCTAGTTATTTTTCTGATGTAGGATCTTCTTTTTTGTATTTTAATTTGACTTTCATGGATGAGATAACATTAGGGGAACTACTTGTAAATTGATTAAGAAAGCATGGATATTCAATTTCTTAATAAAACATTGCTGCTGCATATCCTTTCCTTCTCTTTTTAGATGTTCATGGGTGTCGTTTATCCATATTCATATTGGTCAGTTGGAATGCCACAATCCTCTTCTTCCTGTCCTATTTACCTATCTATCAATGTAGTGTCAAAAACTTCAATCTTTGTCTAATTTTGAGTTCTTGATCTTTTCCATCACCAGGGAAAGTTACATCTCCTTGTAGTTGGACCATGTCCACCGCTTCCTAGTAGTCATCATGTTTCGTTCCCATGATGCCATGCTTAACTTGTTGGATTAGCAGCGGTATGTAGGACTGTTTTTTGCCAGGATCTAAATCTCTTAGTTTGGTTTTGATTTTGTTCTAGTCTATCAACTTATGCACATGCATGGGCTAAAAACATTTATGGGTGTACTATCAAATATGTCTTTGAATGTATGCTTATGTTCAATATTTGTTATTTTAACAGAGTAAAACTTCATTCCTTTATAATCAACCATTTGCAGGTGCAAGAATTATTTTGTCTTTTTACTATTGGAAACATACTATCTCATACTACCTCTATGTAGAAAATTATTTTTTTAAATCGCAATGCATAATTTCAATGTAGTTTGAAATCTTCAAATTCATATACATTACTTTGTATATTATTTAAATGGAAATTTCTATCTTGATTTAATTTTAACAAAAATTACATTAAACACCAAAACTATAGAACTCCCACCTAATGTAAAAAGGCCAAGGTGGATGTGCATGGAAGTCTATATGATGAATTGATGCATGAAAAGTTCGTTCTCTTATTAAATCTGGAACATTATTGTATTTTGATTATGAGAATTATGGAATCCTAATTTATAAACATATCAATTTATTTTCTAAAATTTATAGTTATACACATCTGTTACTTCTCAATTATACAAATTGATGACAGACAAAACACAGATGTGACTCTTCAATGCAAGCAATTGTAGTTTTTTGGTATGAAATAGTAATGGCCACATTGTGCAGAGGTTGTGCATTTTGTTTTTGTCTCCTTTATTGATGCACCAATGTGTATCAGGATTTACAGATCAATGGTATGTCATTGGAGGAAGGTAAAAGATTTTTTATTTTTTGAGGAAAGAAACTAACGTTCCTGATTAGAGATTCTCTTACGTCCGTAATGGAAAAGAAACTAAGGTTTAGCAAAGCTTTAGCCGGATTTTTTTTTTCATAAAATTTGTTTGTACTGCACTACTTTTCAAAGTCCAATAGGACTCTCTTACGTGCAGTTTAAAAATAGGGTAGTTGTTTTGTTTCATTACCAAATTAAACATGCATATTTAATTTCTATTTCTATTCCATATTCTGTAATTTATATGCTTATACGACACATACATTATTTGGCTTCATCTAGGGCGGTTGACTCTTTATAACCTCCAACAAATTATATTTTCTCTTTCTGATTAATATGGTAATTTTATGATCTTGAGAGCGAACGTGTGGCTCATTTGACCTTCAATTAAATAGATAATTGATTGATTAATATTTCAATAATTTTCCTTAGCTGGCCATGTTGACCTCCATTTTCCAGCAACCACGGGTCTGCATTGTCAGGGGGGGGGGGGGCATTTTGTAGTTATGATAGTTGTCACATTCAGTTTTATCAATTCTACTCCTTCCAAGGACTTTTTCTTGAATGTTTCAAACATATCTATCCATTGGTATTTATTTTCTAATGTGTGGCGTGTAGTTGCTTGCTCATGGCTATGCTCGAACTCTTTATATCTAATAATCTAACACATCTTTGGTTTCGTTTACACAAGGATAAGTATATCTTGTAAGCAACCTCTGTTTGCATATTATCAAGTCATGGTTTGGGTTGTACTCATTGTCCTGTATCTTTAGTTTAATTACAAGGTGTTCTAGCATTGTAAACTCTCTCAAAGCCTCATATTTGGTCCCCATATTGGTGCTAATGTTTAAGAACCGCAAAAAAATGCATAGCGCTCCGGTGTTTTCGGAAAACAAATCTCCACGTCGCTCAAAGCCGGACGGGACTGCATACAGGGAAAGCCGTAGGTTCAGTAGAGGGCGCGCGACGACGATAATAATACCTTCCTGGCACAGGCCATAACGTCGTGACAGGGAAAACTTCAACAAGTGCCTTTCTTGTCGTGACAGCAGTTACTTCACTTGCTTCATATTTAGAATATTCTTCTTTTACTCATAGCTGCTTGGTTTTAATAAAAGAGAAATTTTACAACTGGACACTATTTAATTGTGATATTTATTGTTGGACACTGAGATAAGTTTGATTTGCTGCTAGACACTAAGAGACAACTAGACATAGTGTCCTGCAGCAAATAAAATTTAATAGAATGCATGTCCATATACTATTAGGCTGACTCCAACAAGGGCATGCAAATCTATTTTTACCTATCTAAATGCTACTGTACATGATACATCCTTCTCCAACAGAGAAGGCAAAGTGAAGATGCATTTTGTATCGGAGGAGAGAGGCAAGCCAAAATTGCAATCCCCCTCTCCTCTTATGCATTTGCTCGGCGCTCTTCTCTCCTCCCGCGCGAGACGATGACCTGGTCGGGGTTGACCCCAATGGAGAGCTGGAGGATGGCGAGCAGCTTGAACTCTGGCGACGGCTTGGGTCCGAAGGTGGAGGAGGGGCACTCACATCGGGCTACTTCTGCATGGACCGAGAACCATGCCCGGTCGAGGTGCTTCCCGCAGGTGGCCTCCGTTCCACGTGGTGGCGCACTCGCTCCCTGCCACTTCCATCTCGTCGTGGTGGCGGATGAGCTGCCGAGGGAGAGCGGGCGGGTGGCCGACGGCGCGAGCGGGCGGAAGACCGGCTAAGGCGAGCGGAGCGTGAGGGGCGGTGGCGGCCGCGCGTAGGTCAAGCTCGAGGGCACATGGGCAGATCTCGGCAGGAGGAGCTCGGCGGCGTGGATGTGGACCTCAGCAGGAGGAGCGCGGTGCCACCGAGCGCGACCTGGTGCACATTGGGGCGAGTGGGGATGTGTCCTACGGCGGAGCTCGCAGCACGGAGACGGAGGCGCCCTGGCGGAGGAGGGGGGAGGCGGCTTGAGCTCACGCTAGGGCGCGTCACACGGGGAGGCGGCAAGTTGCGGGACGGCCTTGCGCGAGGAGGCGGGGCCGTCGACACAGGTGGGAGGCGGGGAGGCGGGACCAATGCACGGGGAGGCGGTGAGCTGCGGGGCGGCAAGAGGCGAGGCCGATGCGTGAGGCCAGAGGCGATTTGCAATCGGTGTTTTGCCTCTTATTGTTGGAGAACACCCAATTTGCAATGGGGAATGGCTACTATAGACATGATGCAATTGGTGTTTTGGCTCTCCAAAATAGCTATTGTTGTTGGAGTCAGTCTTAGTATGTCTTTACAAATATAATATATTTATTCCAGTACTAATATTTAAGAAATCTTTTTAGAAAAAAGAATATATTGTCAATACTCCGGCAAGTTCTACATATCACATCAGGCTATGTCGCTTGTCACCTATATTGAGCTGATCAATCTATTTAGCGTTGCTTTGCAAATGTCTTCATGCGTTACACGAGGATAAGACCCGTTTGCATGCACGTCATATACTCCCTCCAGTCTTTTATTTGTTGACGCACATTGGAGTACACCGGTAGAGTGCTATATGGATGAATGCGTTTATATACGTACTCATCTCTCGATACATTTGCATCTCTCTCTCTCTCTCTCTCTCTCTCTCTCAGCTGTGTGCCGAGTGCCGAGCTCTCAAGTAACAATGGATTCCACTCTGTTCACCATCGGCATAATTGGTACGGACATCATCCATGTTCTATTCATGTTCCGTCTGTTAACTGTAAGGTTGTAACTTCTCTCTACTTCTCTTTGTTTTCAGGCAACATAATATCAGTTTTGGTATTCGTCTCTCCCATGTAAGCGGTTAAACTTACAGTTAGCTTGCAATCCGTTCATATGAGGCAGAAGGCAGAGGCAGGGAGCTTATACCGTCCTCTTCCTTTTCATTGCAGAAAGACGTTCTGCAGGATTGTGAGGAGAGGCTCGACAGAGGAGTTTGAACCTTCACCGTACGTGTTCACGCTCCTCAATGCGCTGCTGTGGGTCTACTATGGTCTCACCAAGCCGGATGGCTTCCTTGTCGCCACAGTCAATGGCTTTGGGGCCGTCATGGAAGCCATCTATGTCGTTCTCTTCATTGCCTACGCCGTCGATCATTCCACAAGGGTGAAATGAGCTTACAATAACTAAAATGTTGTTCCTATATTCATCAACGCTCTTCGTAGCTATTCAAACTACAAAGTGACGGCAGCTTAGTGTGAATACGTTTGAATTTGATGTTTGTATCAAACTCTATTGCTTTGATACAATCTATTACATTCTAAGAGGCTGTATTCTTGGACATGTAGAAAAGATTGCCAATACCTCTCTTTTTATTTATTTTTTTTATCTCTCATGCAGGTCAAAACCGTGAAGCTGGCAGTAGCGGCGGACATCGTTGCCTTCGGAGTTGTGTTTTTGGCCACATCACTTGCCATCAGTGCGTTGGGCCTAAGGATAATGGTCATTGGAACGATGTGCATGTGCCTTAACATAGTCATGTACGGTTCTCCCCTCGCCGCTACGGTAAGGTTTTCTTTAGCATAAACGAAAGAAATAAGTAATACCTGTATACCTCTGATTATTGTAGGTTCTTCCTGTTACATTGTTGTGAATTTGAATCTGATATCCTACAAATACCCGTAAGAAATTCAGCACTGAATTTTTTCGGGGTGTGCATCCACCAGACACTAGCTCGTTTTCTCTCCGTATGGCCTTACAGCCTTTTGCAGAAAGAAATCTCAAGAAAAGGACTTTTTTAACCAGCCAAGTTATTAAGATATATAAATAGTTTATAATGATTTTTTCATGATATTTTGAGAAGATTTACACACTTCTTGAAGGAGCATTGCTATATATAAATCGTTTCAGTGGCGATTTACTTGGTTTCTAAACCATTAGACCTTCTTGAAAGTAAGCGATATGAATAATTTTCTACAAGCCGCAACGTTGTCGTGACGTATTGGTGAGCTTTGCACTTTGTTATACGGTATCTCTGTTTCTTGAAAATAGTATGATTTTTTATGAATCCAGCTAATATACGTGCAACATAACACCTACTAAAAATGTTGACACAAATAAATTATATCGTAAGTTCGTCTGTTACTGAAAAATCGGATTTAGAATTCTCCTACCTATAAGATATTTTGTTGCAAAGGGTTATCTCGGTACTCAACCATGCATCCACACAATTATATACCGGTAGATGGATAAGATACTGATTAGTTATGTGCTGACAATTATCTGCACTACGAGAAACAGCATGCAAAACCCCAAAAGCACTCGGTAAATTGTTTGCGGACTGCCACTCTCCGCAAACATCACTCGGCATTGATTTTGACGGCAAACAGATCTTTACCATGTATCAAAAAGCACTCGGCAAAGACTAATGTAAACTAAAAAAATAGTAAAAAATGTTTTTTTAATGAGAGGAGGCCTCCACCAGCCACGCCCGCCCATTCTTTTATGAATAATGTTACCATCATCATGCCGAATAAAGAAATAATCAAAATAAAGGTGTATATCTTGAGAAGTTATATAATTTTATAGTTGAATTTTTTTTAATTTGAATTAATTTACTGTTTCAAAATATTATTTGAATTTCTCTTTGTCGTGTGTTTTTTCTCCAACACTTGACAAAGATCTTGTTTGCAAAGTGCCAAAAAAAAAATACTTGACAAACAAGCAAGTTTTTCGAGTATGAAAAAAGACACTCAACAAACAAGCAAGTTTACCAAGTATTTTGTTTTTATCGAGTGTTAGAGGATTCTTTGCCGAGTGTTTTCTGTATGCCGAGTATTTTTTATGTGGCGCTCGATAAAGTGTTGTTTGCCGAGTCCGATAAAATGCACTCACCAAACAGCCGGTTTCCGGTAGTGCTGCCCACTAGTCTTAAATCGCTAACTACGTGCTGACAATTATCTGCCCACCAGTCTTATTAAATGATATATTTACATCATCGAAATAATTGGTGTATATGTACATAACCCTAAACAATGGGTGTATATACATGTATTAGATGTTCTACAACTAGCACTGATATGATATCTTCACGATCTGGAACAGGCTAGTGCATGTGCGTAAACCTCATTGCTTGAATTAATTGAATCACGTGTCATATATAGTACAGTACAGTAGTAGTCTATGCTAAGATGCTAACCAGATTCCACGCTATTTGGCGAAACGGTGTATTATATGGCTATACAATTAATACGGTAGTACTATTGGGCCATGGATTTTCTTTTTTGCGAGTTGGAGCACGGCTTTATTAATCTGAAATTTCCGCATTGCTGTACCTTGGGGTTCGTTAGATCCTAATCCATCAAATGTATAGTCACCACGCAATTGGATGTACGTACACGTATGAATCGATCACATAACCCCATATATATAATTGCGTGGACCCTAATAACGTCGTTGTCTCTACTTGAAATTTACATTTACTTATGGTCGGCCATGCATGTAGTACGCAATACCATCAACAAAAGAATTTGGTCCTAAACTATCGTCTGGTATGTCTGAAAACAGAAAACGGTGATCACCACCAAGAGCGTGGAGTACATGCCGTTCTTTTTATCCTTCTTCCTCTTTCTAAACGGAGGTGTATGGGCAACATATGCCGTGCTAGATAGAGACATCTTCCTCGGGGTAAGTGTGTAGGTTCATAAGCTATTTGATTCCTCAGAATAATTTATCTTCTCCATTTCCACCTGTACCAATTACCGAGCTCTTTGTTTTATAAATCTCTGCAGATCCCAAACGGGATAGGCTTCTTCTTGGGCACCATCCAGCTGATCATATATGCAATGTACATGAATAACAGTAAACAAACAACAGGTGATGCATCGCAGGGTTCAGCACCTCTTCTCGCCTAGAGCACTGAAACATGGCTTGGGAGATGCTGAGGAGCGCGAGATTCCATAAGCAGCAAGCTTAATAGTGGCCCCACGGGCAATGTAAATAAAACTTCACAAGTGTACCTCTCAACAAATATCATAACTATGATTAAATTGTACATGGAATGAGCATGTAAATTCTTTGATGTACTCAGTTGTTTATAAACTTTTACGATGCACAACATTGGTTCAATTCAGTTTTGGAGTTTTAATTCAGCACCAAAAAATTTTTCAGAGAAAAGGGGCACTGTTCATGATGGACATGGTGAGCTCAAATAGTGGGTTGTAACCCTCCAGAGTGAATTTTGTGGTTGTTTCTTGTAAGACTAGTCAACCTACCCGCCGTATTTGAGCGGTTAGTCTATTTATATCTTGTTATAAAAATTAATAAATATAATATCTCATAATTAAATTGTACCTCTTATATCAATCAAATTATTAAATCATAACATCATAAAGGATAATATTTTCTTTTCTCTTAATAATATGAAAATTGTCCAAATTTATATTCATTTATTTTATTTAAACATATATACGGGTATTTTAAATACTTGTTCATAGTGATAATAGAAAATATCTCTGTTGAAAAATTTGGCCTCAAGGGTTCGTTCTTTCACTTACTCAAAACCAATGTATCGTATCAACCATCAAACTCTATTAGTTGAAATGTTCAACATGAATCCTTATAGCTATTTCGCACGCATGACTAAACCTACTTCAGCATGAGCACCTATCATACATTATGTTGCATTCGAGACGCTGACTTCTAATGCTCATGTCTCTTGTGACTTTACTAACCTTTTGGTTGTCGTCTCTAACACGATCGAAGTGCCACCATATTCCTAGCTAGTGCTACTCCCTCATTTCTGCTTATTCTGACACCAGTGAAAGATTATAAGTTTGAATATCTCTATTGAAAAACATGGCCCAAGGCTTCCTTCTATCACTTATTCAGAACCAATGTATCATATCTACTCCTCTATAGCGTCAAACTCTACCAACTAAAACATTCAACATGACCCATGATAGCTATGTGGCACACATGTTGACACCTACTTCAGCATGAGCAATTGGCATAGTAAGTTGCACTCGACGTACTAACTTCTGATGCCCATGTCTCTTGTGACTATGTTGACCTTTTGGTTACCATCTCTAGCGTGAATTAAGTTCTATCTATCATTTCTCTTTTATATCCTGGCTAATCATGAGCATCGTGAAGTGACATGTCTGTTAAGTAGGGATCCATCTATCATTTCTTTCTTGATCATGACAAGTTGATTGGATTGCATAACAGTGTGCAATAGTATATATGTCAGGTGGTAGACTGATCCAAGAAAATGAAAGGTGTGTTTGTGTGGATGACACAACCACTTGTATCCATGATGATCCAAGGACAATGGAGTTGTCCCTCGTCCGCTATAACCACAGCAATATATGGATGACCCATCAGACATGATTAGCAAAGAACCAAGGATGGCAGTTGCATGTTGATGGGAAAGTGACCTATAATTTTGACAAAGGTAACTAATGGCAAACACAATTCATGATAACATGAAGGTAACAGAGTTGTTTCTACTCGCTATGATGATAATAGAATCTTTAATCCATAGTGGTTTAGTGGCCATGATCTGTCATGACCTCTAATTGTGACGATCCTAATGATAAACGCCATCGATCCAGCATACAAAAACAATGACAATATGGAATAAAATCATCCAGGGATACCGCCAAGAGGCCAAATATGGTGTGGAATTATTCAATCTACAAAATCATCCAAGGATCAAAAGAACCAAATTAGGCTTTAGGGTAGAGAGGATATCCTAGGGCAAAAGACTCTAAGTTAGGCAAATTCCGCACTCCTACGGGTTTACTTTGGCCGTCGGATTACCTTGTTACATAGACGATACCGGCCAAGAGGCTATGATGTATCTGGATGTGGAGGGATGCTACTGTCAAATAGGGTTGTCACTATACACACGACCCCCTCTCTTCTGTAGGATACCTGATAAAGGATGGTGACACCAAACCTTAACACCACGTCTAAAGTTGTACAAAGTACTCTACCCACAGCTACTAGAATAGAGCAATCTTATAAAAATAAACTGAGCTCATAAACTAATAAGAGGCAAAGCTTACTTCACATGAGAATGATTCTAATCAGGACATCACTTCTATGGATGCACACAACACTCCTCCAATTTTAAACTTGCAAGGTCCAATAACTAGAGCTTGTGCACAATGAATTAATTTAGAGGTGTGCACGTTCTATGTTCTTTGTTATATGTCACTTTTAAGAATGGTTTACTATCTAATGATTATATTATGATTAAGAACCATGGAGAGGACTAGAAGATGATAAGAGAAGGACTTGAGGTCGTGGAGGATCAGCAAGGACGTGGAGGCCCAATTAAAACCGACTTCAAGTCTGTTTCGGGGCCCAGGATCAGTCCACACTAAAATGGACTTCCAGGATGCATGTAGACTCGGTTTTGGACATTCTACATATGCACAGAAAGATAAGGAGACTACCTTTCCAATGCCACCATTCTCATGGAAAAATGCATAAGGAGTCAACAGGAATCGTCAAAACAAGAGAGGGTCTAGAATCTGTCCCGGTGTTGTGTCACATGTTTTTGGCCTTTAGCCTTTGTATCCAGTTGATGCCAATTAGGGACACGTCTAGAGGGTCTTGCACGATCCTAGGATCTTCATAAACATCCACCGCCACTTCATTAGGTTTTGGGTTTTGCTTAGATTAATTATGTTGATAAATAGTATCACTATTCATCGATTTGTGAGACCCCAACTTTGTGAGATTCATAATACATCTGCAATTGTGTTGTATTCTTCTTTGTTCTTGCTTGTTGATTCACATGCAAATATTAGCCTTCTTGGCGAGGTCAATCGTTCTTTAACGGTTGATAACCAGAGGAGACGTTGTACTACGATTGTGGGGTTCTGAACGTGTTGTTTAGAAGCCGGATCGATTTGTGTTTCACCTCTGCCAAAATCAAGATTACCAGAACCATTTAGAAGATCGAGAACTCTTTTCACATCAGGTTCTACATCAAAGGTGTATCATGCCTGATCACTATGATGGGCAAACAACCATAGAGGTACAAGAGTGGGAGTAGAATGTCGTATGGACAACATCTATCCAAGAGCGTAGAGGCACATATGTGGAGGAGAAGGTTAATTCTAAGTGATTTTTCCCCCACATTATCTTTCTACTCACTCTCTCCCTATCTTAAATATTTACAAGTGGAGCACTAAGCCTAGGAGTGCGGCTCTTCTTGTAATTCCTAAGGGGATGCTTTGTGGAGAGACTCCCCTCCCCCTCCTTATATATAGGGGTACAGAAACAGTTGGAGGACAAGGAATATTTGGTGGCCACCAGAAAGCGGCAAAGGAGCCTAAGGAGGGCGGGAGAGATCTCTCGTAAAAGTTGGGCGATGAAGCTGACAAAGTCATCTCGGCTGAGCTAATCAACTCGGTCGTTCTGGGCTTGGCCCAGGTACCCTGGTGTTTGGTCAGTTGCTTCCTTGGTAGGCCTTGTTCCCCTTTTCCTAGATGATCTCATATTTATTGTCTCCTGGAAATTGGGCTTTTGCATTTGTTTTGCCCTTGGATCTTTAGTTATTTCTAGAGTTTGGGTCATTCTTCGTAGTTTCCCATATTTTGACCCAATATTCACCTACATGCTCAAATACACCAACACTTGTGGAAAAGATTAGTTTATAACCCTATCTCTATATTGGTGGGTTGATTTTTACCAATTTTATGCATGAAATGCCCCCTTTGTTATTTCAGGTGATATTTTTTTGTTCATTGATTGCTAGAGAAATGTTGCCTTTTACATTTGTCTGGTGCTCTGAAAAGAAAGAAAAAGAAGCAAGAGGATCTGTTTATTGAATCACAAAAAGGTGCTATACATAAGTTCTTTCCTACTATTGTTGTTGATGTGAACCGTGGGTCAGATGATATTAGAACAAAAGAACAATAGCTGTAACTGATGGTGCATGCTAATGCTAATGAAAATGAAAATTTAGATTCAGCAAATAATGAAACTGATGATGTGAGAGAACGTGAACATTTGCAGCATTCATCTATGATCCTAGGATGTGGGATAGCCTTGACAACAATGCAAGATATATTCTAGTTGAAAAAGGTCTTGTGAGGGAGTACAATTTGGAATTCCCTAGAGATAATAATAATAGAGATTTCTCATATGCTTACTACTCTAGGAAGTTAAACATGAGTTGGCTGACAGAAAATGGTTGGTTTATTCGGAGCATGTGGATAAAGTTTGTTGTTTTTTCTGCAAATTGTTCAAAGTAAATCAGAGTGAATGTTTACTAGCATCTGATGGTTTGAATGACTCAAAGCATCTTAGTGGGAGACTCAAAACACATGAGAATAGTGTTGAGCATATAACAAACATGAATGCATGGTCGCTTAGATTGAGGCTTAACAAGAGTCAAACCAATGATGATGATTTGCAAAGGGCAATTGCAAAGGAAACAATGTTGGAGACAGGTTTTAGTGAGAAAAGTTTATGCTGTGAAGTTTCTTGGCAAATATAATTTAGCTTTTCGAGGAACAAATGAGAATTTATCAAGATAACAATGGTAATTTTATGGGCACCATTGAAATGATTGTGGAATTCAATCTTGTGATGCAAGATCATATTAGGCGCATTCAGAATAATGAAATTCACCATCATTATCTTGGTCACAATATCCAGAATGAGCTAATTTCTCTCATTGGTGCTCTTGTGCAAAGTTATATATTAAAGATTATCAAGGAGGTCAAATATTTTTTCTGAATATTGGACTATACCCCAGATGTTAGCCATGAAGAACAAATGACTTTAATTGTTCGTTGTGTCAACATAACAAGTAATACTCCAAATGTAGAAGAGTTCTTTTTGAAGTTCTTGAAGGTTGATGACACATCAGGACTAGGGCTTTTCAATGAATTGATTGACGCACTAGCTCGCTTGATTTGAATGTCGCTGGTGTTAGAGATCAAGGTTATGATAATGGTTTAAATATGAAGGGAAAACACCAAGGTGTTCAGAAGTGTTTGCTTGAAGTTAATCCAAGAGCATTATATATGCCTTGTGTGTGTCATAGCATAAATCTTACACTTTGTGACATGGCATAATCTTGCAGCAAGGTCATTTCATTCTTCGGTATTATTCAACGTATATATGCATTGTTTTCATGTTCTACTAAAAGATGGAAGATTCTGTTTAACCATGTTACACACTTTACTATAAAATCTTTGTCTAATACTTGCTGGGAGAGTCGCATAAAAAGTGTTCAGGCTATTAGATTTCAAGCTCCTCAAATACGATCAGCATTGAAGGAATTGGAAAGAACATCTACTGATAATGCTAAAGCTGTAAGTGATGCCAAAAATTTTGTCCCTGCACTTGAGAATTTTGAATTTTTAGTTGCTATGGTAATATGGCATGACATTTTATTTTCTATAAATATGGTGAGTAATAAGTTGCAGTCTAAGATTATGTGCATGGATATTACTCTCAAGCAAATCCAAGGTGTGATCTCATATTTTAAAACCTACAGAAATGAAGGTTTCACTTCCAGTATAAATATAGCAAAGTCCATTTCTTCTGACATGGGTATAGAGCCCATATTTCCTACAAAATGCCATGCTACCAGAAAGAAACATTTTGATGAAAGTACTAGCAATGAAGATGAAGGGAGACAATCAACCGAAGAATTTTTTAGGGCTAATTATTTTCTAGTGATCATTAACATGGCAATTGCTTCATTGACTAGCCGATTTGAGCAACTGAAAGAATTTGAAATGGTGTTTGGCTTCTTGTTTAACTCAAGAAATTTGAAGTCCTTAGATAACGATGATCTTAAAAATTGCTTTTGTAGAAACTTTTACTCATGGAAGCTCGTCCAATGTCGAGATGAATGATTTCTTTTCAGAGCTGAAGGTGTTGCAAATGACCTTGCCTGATGGTTTAATGTCATCACATGAGATTCTTCAGTTTGTTATAGATGCAGAATGCTACCCAAATGTCTCAATTTCCTATCGAATCCTCTTAACTGTACCTATGACAGTGGCAACAGCTGAAAGAAGTTTCTTAAAATTAAAATTATTGAAAAATTATTTGAGATCAACTATGTAACAAGAAAGATTAAATGGGTTAGCTATATGCAGTATTGAGAAGAATGTGTTGAACAACACTGATCTTGATACTGTCATTAATGATTTCACGTCAAGAAATGCTCTAAGTAGTTGTTTTTAAGATCGACTAGTTGCAAGGTTGATTTGCAAGGGTATCTTTTGTTATTTGACCATATCAGCTCCATATTTAAGGACTTTGTTGTAATATAAGACGTACTTGTGAAGAACAAAAAGTCAGTCTAGAAGATAATTCTGATTATGTCTTAATGTTAAATATTTTACCAATCATATATACATACACATTTTGTGAATCAACCATATATTTTTCCTAGCCTAAGGGGCCCAAGCATTGAGCTCGCCCTAGGGCCGTTGAAAATGTAGAGCCGGCACTGAAAGGAGGGTGGGAGAGATCTCTCACAAAAGTTGGGTGACGAAGCTGACAAAGTCAACCCGGGTTAGCTAGCAAACTCGATCGTTCTAGGCTTGGCCTAGGTACCTTGGTGTTTGATCGATTGCTTCTGGTAGGCTTTGTTCCCTTTTCTGGATGATCTCACATTTAGTGTTTCCTGGAAATTGGGCTTTTGCATTTGTTTTTTCCTTGGCTCTTGAACTGTTTCCGGAGTTTGATCATTCTTCATAGTTTCCCATATATTGGCCCAATATTCACCTACATGCTCAAATATACCTACATTTGTGGAAAAGAATAATTTATAACCCTATGTCTATGTTGGTGGGTTGATTTTTACCAAGTTTATGCATGGAATTGACAGTAAAATATCGACGATAAGGATCGTCCTACCAATGTCTCCTCTAGCGGCAAACTATTGTTGACGAAGGACCAGTGGTTGGCTTGCTTCAAGGAGCACCAGGCTCGCAAGGGCAATTCTACGCCTGCAAAGAATGGCAGACGCCACCAGCTTCGTGGAAGAAGTCAAGTGGAGGAGGAAATGGAAGCGGATCTGGAGGTGGCGGATCAAGCGGTGGCGGTGGAAATCAGGGATCATGTTTTGATGAACTGGTTGAACTACACGTCTAGCTGGCAGGACCCATGAGGCAGACTCACAAACCGCGTATGTATAAGAGACATGGCTGACAATAGGGGTGAAAGCGGTATGGATAATTTCCGAAACCGATCCGATTCGAATCCAATTTTTGAGGATGTGGGGGAGCATTTGAGGTTTTTTAGCGGATATGGATAATCCAAATCCGATGACATGAGGATATAGGATAGGATATGGTACTGACAAAATCCGATAGATACGGATAATCCGATAATTTGAAGTGGATTATCCGAAGCTTATAAGAGGATTATCCGATAATTGTGTCGGTCCAAAATATATAATATCTAGTGATAGTGATGATGAGGCTTGAAGTGGTCATAGGGCAAAGAAAAATCATGATATGTCTAATGTTTGGTTTAGACGTTTTATTTTGTTTTTCATACTTGCATGAGTTTTCAAATATAGAACAGATATATATTTTATTTGCTATGAGTAATCACTTAAAAGATTGGGTTGTGTGTTTTGGTTGTTCTTTTTGGTGGTTGTTGTGATCATACATATATACTGTAAATTATTAATCAGCATATATTTCTCTACATGAAGAGGTATCATCCGATAATTTAAAATCCGCTTCTGATCTGCCTCCGGTCCAAATCCGTACCATCCCTGACATCCGAAAATATTCGTATTCACATCCGCATCCGCGTATTATCCGCTCCGCCCCGAATCCAACAAAAAAATGTGGAGTAGGATATGGGGAGGGTATTACCCGATCCGATCTGATCCGATCCGTTTTCATCCCTAGCTAACGGTATGATCAGAGCATGTTGTAGGCAAGGCTTGTGTGCGATGAAGATTGTCTACAACTACATCGATATCAATTTCAAGCCCCAATAAACAAATTCTAGCAAAAAAAAATATGTCCTTCAACCACTGTCTACATGACTGAAATCTGATAATAGAAGGAATCAATTTTTCAACCCACTATATCCATCGTCAAACTGATTTGAACATGGGTTACAACAAAAACACTGAACGTTACTGCATATAGCCACTTGACACAAGCCTCAATCGACCAGCCAAGGCCGCCTCCCTCGCGTCTTCATCGGCTCCAATTAGGAAATCCATGTGTAGACCAAGGCCAAGGCAGGTTGAGGCTGACAACAAACGGTGTGGGTAGAACCCACGCCAAACCCAGCCTCACTCCCTTGGCGACGGCCTCACGATCTTGACAGCAAGGGCGAGATTTGACACATAGATCAAATTCAGAAACAAGATCAAACAGAGCTTGGCAAAACCATGCATGATGGCGGCGCCAATGGCGGGCACATCTGAGACACCACTTATAGTGGTTGGTTCTTGACGGGGATTGAGGAAATAGTTTGAAGAACCGCGGGGAACCTCATTGTAGGCATGCTCGACGATGGTCCGAGAGGCCTCCGTGAAGGCAGATTTAAGTGGTTTAGGCCGAAGCTCAAAATGTTTGTGGCGATAGCACGGCGGCACGACAACGTATTCCAATCTCTTCAGTCGATGTGGCGGCTTGAGTTAGAGGAGAGTCAATGGCGTTATGTGAGGATAGAACGTCAAAGACATGCGCACTTCGCAAGCGCTAGGGTTGTAAATTGTTGGTCGACCACGGTGTTCCAGTGTTATGATCCTTCAGTAGTCCACGTGTGGGGCACAAAAAATAGATAACACGTGGACGTGTTCTGTAGGAGTGGAATAAGCTGTATGGTGGGGTTATTGTGCTGATGCAGATGACACCACCGTAAATAAATAGTAATAAGCCAATCTTAATGGACTCTTTCATCACATTTTTTTTAAAAGTGCCACATCAGATTTTACCTTTTGTTCTATGAAATAAAATTGCATCTCTCAATATCTAGTTTCAAATCAGGTTCTATAGGTTTGTCAAAATATTAAGTGTTGCTATGGTCATTAGTGTTTGGCTGGATTGGTTGGGATGAAAGAAAAGGCTCTCAGTCCGCTTTCATTTGGATTTCACTTTGTTGTAAAGGGTGCCCATAGACTTTTATGGAGATGAAAGTCATTTACTCTCTTTTATAATAAATTTCTTGTTATGTTATTATATTGTTTATAGTCATCTAATTAAATTGAAATGAAAGGACCATTAAAACTGGCCTATGTAAAAATAAAATAGAGATAGTAGAGAAGATAAAGACACATTCCTTCCCTGCTTGAAGTTGTGTCATCTTGGCGTCGGAAATTCTAACATAGACTAGTATATCGGCTAAATGCGCGGCTAGTATTGATAATCTGAAAAAAAAATTAGATTTGTCACGTCAAAACATAACATCAAAAAAATATATAAATTCAGATCGCATAAAAATTTATGATTCAGTCACCTGGCAGGATGTTTTCCATCTGTAGCATTGCATCTTATTGTCACACTCCTTTTACGATCTCAACTGAGATGCCAGCATCGTATGACGCAGCTCGTCGACCCACATATATAGCTCAGTTAGTCATCACAAACACCTTCACATGAGGGAGCTCCACTGCCGCCACCTGATTGGTGCCTTCTGGAAGTGGCAACAACAAAAATATCGAGATCTGGGAGATTATATAGCTGATTTGTGGCTGTGGTGAGCCTCCTTTATCTACCATGGCAGACATAATTTTAGGAGATATATGAATAAATCTCATAACATTTGCTTTCCTTATTAATATATATATTCAACACAATCTCAGATGTCTCTTTATTAATTACCTCTGCATATATGAACTCTGCCCTCAATCAGTTCGCAATGACAAAGGAGGCTTCAATATTTCAGCCCCATAAATAAACAAATTTGCTCCGTTACTTGCAAGTTAGCTGACCATGAAGTTTTTTTTTATATTGTTGTTTAGCATACATACAACGTCATTGGCAACCCATGATTTAATTAACATAGTTAGTTCCCAGCTATTTTAATTGCTACATCTGTCGCAAAAACTTTTACCTCTTTCTTTTTCAACGAACTTATGGCCTATTAAAGTAGGAAAAGCAACTACAGCTCCAGACAGATAGGTATTGTCGTATTGATAATGCGCGGTGCCGGGCCACTACAGCTTTTCTGAAGTTTAGAACGTACACACATACAGGCTGGTAAAGTCATTGGTTCTGCTGAAAATTATCTGCATCTGCCGGAGTTCTGGCAACGATGTTGGCTAGTACTGAGTGTTGTATCTGTGTGGCTATGAACAAACTACAAATCAATGGTACGCAGATAACCGTGGACTCGACCTAATTTGCAATTGCTAACTTAAGACCAGTTAACAATGATCAGATTCAAAGCCGATTACATCTGTCTTTGCTTCCAAGTGTCGCGTAGTATTAATCTCTCCTATTACATTGTTGGGATAATATCACAAAACACCAGGTGCATGCATGGTAACTCAAAACCACAGATTTTGGAGGGTTTTTTTTTTTTGTTACAAAACCACAGGTACTTCAACAACGTAGCACCAAACACCGGAGATTTTGTTGATGTTCCTCACGTGAACCATGCTGATGATGAGAATTTTGTGTCCATCCTTACCCTAATCCCAGCCCAAAAACAAATCTTCTGATTTTTTGTTGAGATAATCAGGATTCAGGAGCGGGAGATCCCAATTAGGAACAGACATAACAATTGGATAAACCATCTCCCAAATCGCTAACACCTAGAACCAACATGGAGCTACGGAAATCAAATTCCAGCCAAATTGACAAAAGCGCACCTGTTGTTGAATCGTCTGCAGATGTGTCGATTCCTTTTCCCCATGGCTTGTCATCCATGGTGCGCTCGGCCATGCCCATCTCTTGTTTCTGGCATTCATGCTCTAATCTTCTGGCAAAAGACGATGCAAGCACGAGGCCAGGCAACAAACACATGTGCGGATGGTACATTAAGCTGTTGTATATTATGTTAATTAATGATAGGTAATTCTAGAAAGATATATAGGGGTACTCTCGTAAAAAATTGTAATGGCAATGGTGGATAATTTTTCTTTCTTTTTTTCAATTAACGTGATAATTTCTATACCTTGAGAGCGAACGTGATGACTAATTTTATTGATCAAATATATATATATAATAGATTAATATAGAAAAAACACATATAGAATGTGACCAGGGGCCAGATCTGGGGGCAGGCAAGTGGAGCGCGCGCTCCAGGCTCCCCGAGACTTTGGGGCCCCATCCAAGGTATATATGTATGCTTATATATGTTTCACGCGGACAGGCCTGTGGCCTGGTGGGAGGGCGCCCGGATGGCTGCCTCCCGGTTGGGGGTATGAACCCCCGATCCTGCACTCCACTGTAGCTGCGCACAGTACTGTTGCGTACAGTGCTTTGCACTGTAGCTATATGATAATATAGCGCGCACAGTATAAAAAAATCTCCCTCTCCCCCCCCCCCCCCCCCCCCCCCCCCCGCCCCCAGTCAAAGCATAGGTAAAGACTCGCGCTACAGCTCATACGCCAGCTGAGTCACTATATATGGTTGGGGGGAGGGTTTGGGGATTTTCTCGACCTACGTAAGGGGTTCTTCTCCTTAAAAAAAGCCGTTGTGGGGGGCTTCTTCCCCCGGCAGATCGAGTTTATATATATATATATATATATATATATATATATATATATATATTATAATTGTTTCACTGTCACACGATTACCCGGTAAAATTCTAGCGCCTTCTTAGTTTCTAGTGCAAACTGAAAAATGATGGTTTTTTATTCCACCGTCTGTTGGATTGTGGCGTGGTCTGTAGGCTCTAGAGCTACTTTGTCTCATCAACGCAATAGGCATCACGCATATGCAAAGTTGTAAGGATGCATCGTTTCTCTGTATCAAAGAACCATAGCTCAACACATCTGAACACGAGCCCGTTGTCGTGCTTCACTTCCTCTTGCTGCCAAACATTCTTTTCACTCGACTGATTGCACATAGGATCAAATTAAGGACAAAGGTAACATGTCCTTTGTCTAACAATTTCAGTTAATGGCTTCAGCTTTAGAAACTAGAACAAATATTAAGACTATATACGTAAGTGTATGATATGATCTATATTCATGGTCTTAAGTTGTTCTCTCTAATAATAATTCATTATACATGTTTGAAAAAAATTCTGTCAAGAAAATACATGCTAAGCAAAATTTAGGTGCTTACTTATTAAAGGGCCCCGGTTTTTCTTTCGGCCCTGGGCCCCTAAAATATCAGAACCGGCCCTATGTGACCCATGATTCTTGAAAACTGACGTGCTGGAGGCCTAACAATCTTCCTTCCTCCAGAGTCCAGAGTGAAACAACAGGTAATGATTGATGAACCATGCATTTTTGTAGAATGCAGGTGAAGTATTCGGCAACATAAAAAACTGAAATGAGAAGATCACATATTAGATAAAAAAATCCAGAGAGAGAGAGAGATAGAGATTTGTAATGCAAGATCATCCAAGAAAGAGAGTAACAATTACATTTATAAAACGTCATATAGCAGGGGGCACTACACGCTAGTGTGTGATTTAAAGGGCACTAATCTGTTGGCTATTCTTTTCCTTTTGCATGAAGACGGTAGTGGGAGGGAGACTGATCGATAGGGTGGCTCAAGTTTCACATTTTGGGCAATGATGGTCTTAATGCTGTTAACACCAACCGTTTAATAGGTAATGGATGGTTCAGTTACTATAATATATATTATTAATGGGCCATGTCAGGGATGAGTGTGCGCTGGATTATGTATTGAATAGAGAAAAATTGATCGGAAGGATGATCTAACGGTTTGAAACAATTGATTCCTAAGCAATCGGACGGTTGAGATAATAGTGATGATGTGGTTGCATCAGAGAAGAGAGAAATAGCATTTAGTGATTTTTAGTGGGTTGTATCTTCTAAAGATATGTAGATTAGTTTCCATGCACAGAGACCGGTACACTTGTTGAACAATGACGTTGACAACTAGACATGGACTTCTCACTCGTGAAGCTGCAAAGTTGGTTTTGTGGTATTCAGGCCCATTATATTGGACATTCTGAAATCGGATCCCTGATGTAGCCCAGCCTGCTTCTTTGCCCTGTGGCAGAATTTGGCCCAAGCTCCATCATTCCATCAAAGGGTCGTAATAACGACAAAGATTAGTCAGTAGAGATTCAGACCGGCATCAATCATTTTTTTTCCCACAGTTTCAGCTCAGAAGAAAGTCCTTCTTATATATACTTCGTGCCCTGATAGTGTTCTGACCCGCCTTAACTGACCGTGCAATCTAGTTTGTAATTGCTTTACAAAAAAAAATCAGTATTGGAAGTGTGGTATCCATCCATGGATGCTCTGATTAGGTTTATGAACTGCCAAAACGCTGCAGAAACAGAAATGAAAATAAGGTACAATATATATCAACTTGGTATAACAAGTCATGTACCACGAAAACATCACGAAGAAGATACCGCAGCTCAGGACCAAATATGCGGCAAAATATGACATGGAGCCTCAAAGGTACACCACCACCCTCCCTCACTCACGTTTCAGGAGAACACATTTTATACTTCGTCCCCTCATAGTTCTGGCCCATGTGTCCTTAATTTGACCATATAATTAAAAGTTGGTCGAACATACGTGTCCTTAATTTAATAGCTTGCTCTGATTAGTTTTATTGTTCTTATTATGGTGCCCTTCAAAGTTTTTTGAACTGCTGAATTCGCTAGTGAAACTCTTCGCAAAAGAAAACAAAACAAAAAACGTTTTAGAGACAAAAATGGAAAGAAAACATATACTGCAATAGCCACTTCATATAATTAGTCCTACTAGCAAAGTATGCGTGCGTTGCTACGAACTTTAAAAAATAAAACACTCTTTATAATTTAAATATAAATTATTTACACAATATAATTATTAGATATATATAATATTACTGACATTTTTTACATGAAAGGTTATATTTGTATTATTGTCGGTGTTTCTTAGTATATTATTTTATATGTCAAAAGTAACAATTTTATCAATATTTTTTACCATATTCTAGAAGCTTTATCTGGAAGGAAAAATTAATTTATGGAGTCGTAGAAATAGCACTGTATTGCAACACGATTTTGAAATTGAATACTTGCTCTAATGAAAAAAGTTAAAATATGAAAGTTATAGATCTCGTTGAGACCTTTTCGAAACATATATGAATCATGTTATTTGGACTATGGAGCTAGGAGATATAAGCCCCGCACAGAGACCTGCGTGGAGGAGTCCGAATCAGAATAAATATTTTTGCATTGCATATTTGGAAATTAAAAACTATGGGATCTAGACTTCTATTGAATATCAAAGTTGTAAAACTTTTCGAAAGGTACGAGATAGAGTCCGAGTTTACCTCATTTGAGCTCCGGACATGGGAGTTATGATTTTTGAAATTCGGTAATTGATATAGAAGATACGAAATCGATTTGAATTCAATCTTTAACTTTGTGGACACGAAATGAACGATCATATCTCAATTAATAGATTGTAGAGATACCACGAAAACAACAAGAAGAAGCTACCGCAGCTCAGGGACAAATATTATGTTGCTATATATGACGTGCAACCTCAAAGGCACACCGCCACCCTCTATATCAGGAGAGGCTCTGGGCCAAAGGAGCCTAGCGATCGATCAACGACCAACCTGCACGAATCGTGAAGCAATAAGAACACGCGGATCGATCAGTTGGTTGCCTGCGCCAGCAGCTTGGCGCGCAGCTCCGCCGGGTCGACCTCCTTGGCGCCTCCGGCCGGCCGGTAGTACCCGGTTACCGGGTCCGGCACCCACGCCGTCTTCTCCTCGTTGGCGGCCGCTGCGGTGTTCACGCCCTTCTTGCCCATCACCCGGTTGGCCACCTTGTCCTCTGCCCTGCGCCCCGCTCCCTTGACTATGGCGGCAGCCACAGAGTAGCCCCTCCTGCTCGTCCATCATCACGTTACCAAAGATATCGTCAGAACAAACAAATCTAGTAGAAACAGAACAAAATCGAGGTTTCAACCATAATATCACGGCAGAATTTCGGCGCTGACCTCTGTGCTAGGAGGCTGACACAGCTTGATGCAACCCTCTCCATGGATTCAGGCCTGAATCGATGCTCGGATCGGCTCTCTTCCCCTCTCTGAGCTCTTGCTGTTCTTTCTCTTGTTTGTTGTGAGACGTGAGCAGAAATGTTGCAGGGTGGCTTCTTATATAGACACCAGTGGTAAGGTGGAGAGACAATCAGACCGAGGAAAGAGGCTGGAGACGCAAGGGGCCAAATGATGATGGCCACGGGATCAACGAAGGCTGTTGGAACATGTCCAAGGGGCAACGCCAGGTGGCCATACAAAACCAAGAGCTGACTCGCCACGTGTTCCCCCCACAGCCAGAGCCGCACACGCTTCGACTTTTTCTGACATGCGGGGCCCTGCCGGCTGGTAGGTCATCACGGAGGGTTTGGATTGCCGGAGTTTGTGGGTGCGAACGCGTGATGGCGATGTTCGTTTCGGGAGCTGGCCGACTGAGTGGAGAAGAGAGAAAGATACGATTTTGTGCGTGAATGATGATGCTGATGGCGTCCTCCTGCTTAAAGAATCGATGGCGTTTCGGTAGGGACATGGACATTGAGGCTTCTTTTTTCCGCGTGTGGATCTCCTCCGCACCTCACACTTTCGATGATTGAGGGCGAGAGAGAAAGAAGTGGCTGCTAGCTAGTAGGAATCCGAAATGTGGACTACATTTGGGGAGTTCAATTTCAGCAAAGCATGTTGAATGCAACACGACTGAAAGCAAGATTTTTCCAATCACTTTCTCAGTTCGTGGGATTCATATCTACAACGCAAATTTGTTTGTCAATACTGTACTGTTTTGATTCTGAATATGAGGAAAGATTGCAAATCATATGCAACGATATTGACCACCATATTCCTTCAACGACAAACTGATCAACCACACATCGTGGAGCCTGCCACAGAAGATCGGATGCCCAGACCGAAAACCGTGGCGGCCAAGTTGCGCTGGCGCTGGATTCCGTGAACCTTGGCCATGCATGCGTTGCGTTGACCTGATCGACCCTCGTGAAACCACCTTTCCAAAGCTACCAAGCTGAGCACGTTAGCGTCTCCTCGCACCTTACCTTCTCTTCGCCGAAGTTTACTTTTTCTGTCCTGCTGCAGCTTGCATTGTTGCCTAATGTTGTGGCCAACCTCTAAAGATTCTACGCGCCAACACGGATCGCATGAATGGACACAAACGCCGACAAGGATGGCATGCAGGCCCATTCGGTGCCGCCGAACGTTCGGTATGTAGCGCACTAGAATATTTGCTGATCCAAAATCAATCTGTATGTCTCGAGACAGCCTTTTTTTGTTCCTGGGCGTCATTATTCAAGCAATTAGGTGGATAGGAGGGCTGCTTTTTCGCTTGATCATACGCGTCATGTGTTGCCAACAAAACCAAAAGTGCTATAACTCTATGTGTTAAAAGGCCGGAACTCGTTTTCTTTTTTCAAAAAATGTGTGCCCAATTTTACTTAGGCATGTATCGCTATAGAGATGCGATGACTGCGACATACCACATGCATAATATATCGTCGAATTGATGGTTACCGAAAGCATGCTTGCATTGGTTTGGAGTTGTTTCTGTTCTAGGAATACGAGCGAAAGGGAGAACATGCATGACAGCTGCTATATATGACGTAGTCGGGCGAGACCTAATTGCAATTGGATTCAGACGCTGATGTCAAATTGAGAAATTGAGTTGTAAACACTCCCAAGTTGCACAAGACGTGCTCAAAATTCATTTTGCCTCTTCCTGTGTCTGCCCTCTGCTCAGAAACAATATGATTACGAGTGTTCTTTTTGACTAACTGAAGAAAAAGTTGAAGTGTTCTTCTGGCCAGCCGTATATATTTTATAGGAATACAATGCAATTACGGAGTACGCAAAAGATCCATCCAAAGAGAGGGGTTGTTGGCGCCTGGAGGCAAATATATCCATCTGCTTCTGTACCATTGTGTAGTGTTTGCTACTATATGAGCTGCACGATTACGGCACGTACGAAAGCAGATTCCATAACCTTGCTTTTATACAAAAGTTGACTAACATGATCTGGATATTGTTGGAGAGATGCCTAAGAGACATTACGGATTTGATTCGTATATGAGGGTCATACGAATATTGATCCGTGTGAGATTAGTCTACTAATGGGTTAATTTATCGAGGTCCATTAGAAGGATCTATATAAGTGGGGGCGGGGCAAGGGATACGAGAACCCACCAGTCCATAACCCTAGCCGCTGCGCTCATCTCTTTCTCGCCCACAACCCTAACCGTGTTGCCGATGCTAGCATGCCGCACACGGTGTTCCAACCCCATACGTGTGAATACCGTGAGGAGGCGCTGTTGTTGCTGCGATGTCGAACGTCTGAACTAGGAGGAGATGCTTGACGTGATCGACTACTTCCTCTACACCGACACGCGACTATGTTGGATGAGTTGCTCCAACATTCGCTTCCGCTCCGCCTGCGCGTCTAGTGGTAACAATCCATGATCCCCTCCTTACAAGGTTTTCTGATTGAACGGTAGAAATTATTATATGCTATCGTAACCTACCCGTTCCCTAACAGTGGCATCAGAGTCGACCTTGTGTAGTTTGTGATCTGGATCTTGTGCATATAGTTGATATGCTGATGTATTAGATGAGATCTATTACATATTCTTGTGTACGGGTTGATTAGATCAATGGTGATAGGGAGGTTCACAAGGTAATGGGTGGATAGCGATACATGTATCATTGATTTATTTGTGTTCCTTCTCCGTGCATGCGCGACTTATCCCTACCGGCTGGAATCACCATCGGGACTAACTGCGTGCGCCAGTAAAGGAGCCAATAGTATCATGATCATGTACCGCAGTCTACTCATGAAAACCTAATACGAAACTGAGGTATTATGAATGACTCAAAATCGGGCAAATATGATTTTCCTGATAGGATTTTCATTGTGATTTCATAGATACGATCTGTGAAATCCTGTGAGGTTTTAGAACGCTGCCCTGAGACCCACGGGGGGCGGCTCCCCCTCGACCCCTCGTCCGCTGATACGCCTAGATTGTTACACCCCTTTTTGGCCACACGTTAGCATTCGTTTCCAGCCTAACTTATTTTTGCAGAGAATATTATGAATGGTATGGCCCAAAAGATGCATGCAATGTATGTATGTGATTTGCATGGCCTGCGTACCATGATTGTTACAGCTGGGTTGAGACTATCATATTATTGTATAACGGCCTGCGTGTCGACCCGTGATGCTTCATATTCTCATGTAATTTATTACTAGCTATTAGTTATAGTAGCTAAGTGTTAATTCATGGAGGCCTCAAGCATGATGGTTGAAGGGACGCGAGACATGACGATGACAATGGAGATGGAGATCACCAATTGAAAGGGGCCATGCTATTTCACAGTTAATATAATTATCTATGATGATGTTCCTGTCATCCTATTCTTTCATGTGTTTTTATATTGGATATGATTAACATGCTAGAATAGGTTCCCTCAAAAAAAATTATGTGCCCTTCCAAGAGCTACACCTATTAAAATTATGATCGTTGTATGGTAGGTCTGTCAAAGTAGAATACCTCAACTATCTTAATTATTAGGGTAAATATCAGACATTTTTATATGCATAGTGTTGGTTTAATTAACAAAGCTATCAAAACGGTTTTGGGTTTTGGGGCATGGTGTTAGCGCTGGGGCATGTGATGTCACCCAACAAACAAGAGTCACATAGGAATATGATTAGCAAAGTGTTGCTTACCTATGTCACTAGATTTCTAGCGGTGATGCCAAATCTCACTAGGATCTAAGTTGAATATGGATCTTGAACCACTATATGTCGTTTTGAGGGAAAACGGTTCCAAGCATATAGTGGAATAATGAACTTTTGTTAAAATGTTTAATAAAAATTTTACATTTACATAGTGCTTATATTTACATATTTTCTGTTGTAGATTATGGCACCAACCGCTAGTAACACTTTCAATTTACGCTCAATTCTTGAAAAAGAAAAGCTTAGTGGAACAAACTTTATTGATTAGTATCGCAACTTGAGAATTGTTCTCAAGCAAGAGAAAAAGGAATATGTTCTAGAGGTTCCCTATCCTGATGATCTGCCAGAAAATGCTACTGCCGCTCAGAAAAGGGAGTATGAGAAGCATATCAATAATGCAATTGATGTTAGTTGTCTCATGCTTACCACTATGTCTTCTGAGCTTCAGAAGCAATATGAGAACGTGGATGCCCACAATATGATTGAGGGACTCCATGGCATGTTTGAGAACCAAGCAAGTTCTGAGAGGTACAATATCTCAAAGTCCTTGTTTGTGTGCAGGCTAGCTGAAAATGGTTCTATCAGTCCTCATGTGATCAAGATGATTGGTTACATTAAGAATTTGGAGAAACTTGGTGCTGCTCTACACCCTGATTTGGCCACAGATGTGATTCTCCAGCCGCTTCCCGCGAGCTATGAGCCTTTCATTTTGAACTTTCAAATGAATAGCGTGGAGACACTTCTAATTTAGGTATCAATGTTATTGAAGTTAATAATGTTGCTACACGTCCTTATGATTCATGGATATTTGATACCGGATCGATGATTCATACTTGCAAATCGTTGCAAGGGCTTAAAGAAGCAAGAAAATGTGCAAAGGGCGAGGTGGATGCTTGTGTCGGCAATGGTGCAAAGGTTTGCATTGGCCATCAGAACTTATCCACTTTCATTACCATCAGGATTAGTTTTGGAGTTAAATAATTGTTATTACATTCCTGCCTTAGGTAAAAACATTATTTCTTCAAAGTGTTTGGAGGAACATGATGGTTATGAGGTCATAATAAGGAACAAGTATTGTTCCATTTATTTGAATGATATTGTCTATGGTAATTTCTCATTGGTGAATGGATTATATTAGTTAGATCTTGAGAATAAGCCTATTTATAACATTGATGCGAAAAGGCTCAAACATAATAATTTGAATCCCACATATACTTGGCATTGTCGTTTAGGTCATATAAACGAGAAGCGCATAAAGAAGCTCCATATAGATGGTCTTCTAAGTTCTTTTGATTTTGAATCAATTGACACATGTGAGTCTTGTTTACTTGGCAAAATGACTAAGTCGCCTTTCACAGGAAATAATGAGAGGGCGAGTGAACTATTGGGACTTGTACATATGAATGTATGTGGACCAATGAGTTGCACGGCCAGAGATGGTTTTCGGTACTTCATAACTTTTACCGACAACTTTAGTAGATATGGTTACATCTACTTAATGAGGCATAAGTCTGAATCCTTTGAAAAGTTCAAAGAATTTCAAAATAAAGTACAAAATCAATTGGGCAAGACTATTAAACTCCTATGATCTGATCATGGTAGTGAATATTTGAGCCATGAATTTGGTGAACATCTAAAGCAATGTGGAATTGTTCCACAACGGACACCGCCAGGAACGCCCCAATGAAATGGAGTATCCGAACGGAGGAACCAAACCTTGTTAGATATGGTTAGGTCTATGATGAGCCAAAGTGATCTTCCATTGTCCTTCTGGGGATACGCTCTAGAAATTGCCGCTTTCACACTTAATAGGGTTCCATCTAAATCCGTAGAAAGGACACCATATGAGATATGGACTGGGAAGCATCCTGGTTCGTCTTTTCTTAAGATTTGGGGATGTGAGGCTTATGTAAAACGTATGACGTCCGATAAGCTTTCTTTCAAGTCTGATAAATGCTTCTTTGTAGGATACCCTAGGAAAACCAAAGGTTATTATTTCTACAATCGGGAAGAGGGCAAAGTATTTGTCGCTCGTAATGGTGTTTTTTTTAGAGAAAGAGTTTTTCTCTAAAAGGGTAAGTGGAAGAATGGTGCAACTTGAAGAAATTTAAGAAGCTCCAGAAAATATTTCTTCTTCACTATATCACAATTGGATGAACAATTTGTTGTTGAACCAATTGTTGAAACACTAGCCCCGCGTAGGTCAGAAAGGGCACGTCGCGCTCCTGAAAAGTTCACGCTTCTAACCACGGGGCAGCGCAACATATTATTGTTAGACAATGATGAGCCTAAGACTTACAGTGAAGCAATAATGGGACCGGACTCTGAGAAATGGCTTGGAGCCATGAGATCCGAATTAGAATCCATGAGAGAAAATCAAGTTTGGAACTTGATAGATCCGCCTGATGGTGTAAAAACCATTAAGTGTAAATGGGTTTTTAAGAAAAAGATAGACATGGATAGAAATATTCACATCTATAAGGCACGATTGGTGGCGAAAGGTTTTAAACAAATTCAAGGGGTTGATTATGATGAGACCTTCTCGCCCGTCGCTATGCTAAAGTCTATACGGATCCTTCTAGCAATTGCCGCATTTTATGATTATGAGATATGGCAAATGGATGTCAAAACGGCTTTCCTTAATAGAAACCTAAGTGAGGATGTGTACATGACACAGCCTAAAGGTTTTGTCGATCCACAAAATACTAGGAAGATATGCAAGCTTCAAAAGTCCATTGTGGACTAAAGCAAGCATCTCGAAGTTAGAATCTTCGCTTTGATGAGGTAGTCAAACGGTTTGGCTTCATTAAAAACGAAGAAGAGCCTTGTGTTTATAAAAAGGCTAGTGGGAGCGCGCTTGTCTTTCTGGTCCTTTATGTGGATGACATATTGCTGATCGGTAATAATATTCCATTGCTTGAAACTGTTAAGACTTCTTTGAGAAAGAGTTTCTCTATGAAGGACTTAGGAGAGGCAGCTTACATTTTGAGCATTAAGATCTATAGAGATAGATCGAAAAGGCTAATTGGATTATGCCAAGACACGTACATCGACAAGGTATTGAAACGATTCAATATGCAAGATTCCAAGAAAGGTTTCTTGCCCATGTCGCATGGCATTACTGTTAGCAAGACTCAGTGTCCTTCGACACCTGATGAGATAGAGAAGATGAGAGCGATCCCGTATGCTTCGGCTATCGGATCCATCATGTATGCCATGATATGTACGCGCCCAGATGTAGCTTTTGCTCTAAGCGCTGCAAGCAGGTTCCAATCAAATCCAGGAGAAACTCACTGGATGGCTAGAAAGAATATCCTAAAGTACTTGAGAAGAACTATGGGTATGTTCCTAGTCTATGGAGGTGAGGAAGAGCTCGTTATAAATGGTTACACTGATGCTACCTTCCAAACCAATAAAGACGATTCGAGATCGCAATCTGGATATGTGTTTTGCCTCAATGGAGGCGCGGTGAGCTGGAAGAGTTCCAAGCAAGATACGGTTGCTGATTCAATAATGGAGGCTGAGTACCTTGCCACTTCAGAAGCTGCAAAGGAAGTTGTTTGGATCAGAAAATTTGTTTCTGAGTTGGGTGTGGTTCCTAGTGCATCCAGTCCAATGGATCTCTATTATGACAATAGTGGTGCCATTACACAAGTCAAGGAGCCTAGAGCGCATCAAAAGAACAAACACGTACTACAGTGTTATCACCTCATCCAGGACATTGTCGCTCGAGGTGATGTAAAGATATGCAAGGTGCACACGGATTCAAACATCGTTGATCTGTTGACAAAGCCTCTCTCTCAGCCCAAGCATGAGGCACATATGAGATCCATGGGTATTAGATATCTGCATGATTAATGTATGAGAGATTGTGTAATATCTATGTTTATATGTGATTGAATAAAAGTATTATTCTGTTCCATGGATAATAATTATTGCATTGATTGACAAGTACGTGACTTGTTTGTGAAACTCATTGTTTTTTATAATATTATCCTAAATGAACCCTAGTTCCTTATCATTATGTGGGACAATAATGATTCATGGACTAGCACATATATTGGTTGATAATCAAGTTTCACAGATCATTGATATGGAGATATCAAATCAATAATATGGACGCATGTTGGAGAATATGATGTTGGATTGACCCACTAAAAGACTCTGCTAAGATGTTATATTTGTGCCATCGGTCATTGTCTTGAATAATGTACCTTCGGGATCCTTAGACTTGAGATCGTCATTGATCTCCAGAATGCGTAGTAGCACACTTAGGGTTACCAAACGCTACTCCGTAACTTGGTAGTCCTAAAGGTAGCTTTCGGGTATGTTATGAAACATGTCATGGGGTGTGAGCGGTCAAGATGGAATTTGCCCCTCCTAATAACAGGAAAGATATCTCTAGATCCCTCGAGTTAGATAGATTTGGAAGTGCATGGCCATGCCAATGTGATTAAAAGTTAATTACAATGATTAAGAGTTAGTCATGATGAATCCACTAGACGTTCGAGTGAATGGTCGAGCTATTACAGAGACGGCACGTATCTCGCCTTGAGCTTGACTGATATCGTGAGGCAAAGGGATCGCTGAATGCGTATGTCAAAGGTTCAGCCGATATGATCTTTATGTGTACACGAGAATCAGTATGTGCTGCTAGGTGCCGCTATTGATTTATGATTTGAAAAGGCGTTTTCACATCATTGTTGTGTACATGTGAACCTAATGGGTCACACACTTAACGGGTTATAACATCGCTTACCTATGTGATTGTCTCTAGTGCAAGTGGGAGATTGTTGGAGAGATGTCCAAGAGACATTATGGATTTGATCCGTATGTGAGGGTCATACGGATATTGATCCGTGTGGGACTAGTCCACTAATAGGCCAACTTGTTGAGGCCCATTAGAAGAGTCTATATAAGTGGAGGCGGGGCAAGGGGTACGAGAACCCACCAGTCCATAACCCTAGCCGCCGCGCTCATCTCTCTCTCGCCCATAACCCTAACCGTGTTGCCGATGCTAGCACGCCGCGCACGATGTTCCAACCCCGTACGTGTGGATACCGCGAGGAGGCGCTGCTGTTGCTGCGGTGCCGAACGGCTGGACTAGGAGGAGACGCTTGACGTGATCGATTACTTCCTCTACACCGACGTGCAACTACGTTGGATGAGCTGCTCCAACATTCGCTTTCCGCTCCGCCTACGTATCTAGTGGTAACGATCCATGATCCCCTCCTTACAGGGTTTTATGATTGAACGGTAGAAATTATTATATGCTATCATAGCCTACCCGCTCCCTAACAGATATGCACGGAATTTCTAAGACCCAGAGTTCACACTCGGCTGGGCCGTATTTTGAGTAGATCCCACTCATCCATTAACCTATTTAGGTTTTTGTTCTCGCTTCGTATAAAAGAGCTAACCCAAGATTGATGGTGGTGTATAACCTAGCCTTATATGTTAGTCTTCTTTCCACTAGACTAGCAAGGTGGTATTAAATTTCTATCCCCTCATGCAAACATTCTCCTCTTGGACACGTCCGTGTCTAATGCCAGATCACATGTATGCTATATCCGGGCTTACATGCATCATGCACCATATGTGGGGACCTCATGATCACCACTCGTACTGTGTCTATGAGGGTCAACTTTGATACCACTTGTAAGGACCCAGGGTACACACTCAGCTAGGACCGACTCGTATTTGAGTGGACCTCACACACCTATCAATCTATTTATACTTTTGTCCTTGTTTCGTGTAAAAAAGTTAACTTAAGGTTGGTGATGGTACTAAATTTTCACCTCCTTATGCACACAAGTGCTTATGAGGCACTATAGACTTAATCTCAATAGATAGGGATGTTACAGAACTGTCGCTTGCAATTGCAAAATAAAATTTGCGTGGTGCATGCATCAGGTTCTTTGCCATTTTAATTCTATTTTTAATGCAAATATACTCTGAGTCTCAGAGCGTGATAGGGTAGGGGTGTCACATACAAATAGGACATCTTTATTTTCTAAAATATCACTAGCTAGCTAGACTAGAGAATGTTTAGATCAGGTTGAAATAACCAGAGAAGCCGGCCAGCTTGGTTCAGTCTAACCGGCCGGTTAACCGGAGAAACTGACCGGTTAACTGTTTGCTACAGTACCAAGTCCGGTTTTGCTGGGTTAACCGGTCGGGACCGATTATCCGGTTAACCGGAATAACCATCCGGTTTTCTCCGGTTATGAAAACCCTGGTTTAGATAGCCACTTCATCCTGTTATTGATCGCGTATTTCTATTTAGGATTATATCCTAGCCTCCATGTCAAAGTGAAAGCAATATTCATGACAGGCAATGTTTAGAAGACGTTGATTAGGCCAAGTAATTAAAAGACTCAGATACGTACTTCTGTACGTATGAGAGGACGGACAAAAACTGGACAAAGTGCATGTACTTTAGATGTACGTCAGGACATCTTTCTCACAGCTGCATTCACATAATTCATGTATTACTTAATAGCCAAGTTCACGGATTGACTTTGAGCAAGGCCAAAATGTCAGCGCTGTTCTACCCAGTGACGTATACAGTGTATGTTCTTCACGTCCCTGATGATCTAGTATCTTATCATCGGTCACAAAGAAAAGGAACAAAACCAAAGTCAAACCATGAACCAAACCTTGTGTTGTTAAAAAAAAAGGTATTCCTTTACTCTACCCATATGATCTGTCAAGAGATGACAAGATTCCTTTTTTTGTAAGTAAAGGTGACGAACATATTATATTGTTGTCTAGGTAAAGATGACAAAAGAAAAAATTGTGGGTGCAGAATTTCTTACCAGCTCAATGGTCATAAGTAACACAACAGCTTGCTAATCGCTCGCAAAACTATATCGTCCAGGTAATATAATGATTGCACTTCTTTGAGGATTTTTATAATTTGCGTGCTATATGATTCCCCGGCCGCCTGAGACATACTATCCTTCCACGAATTTAGGTGAACAAGATGCGGTAGTTGGAACTTGGCAGATTAGGAATTGTAAAAAACTTGATCTACCGGCGGAAGAAGCCCCTCCGACAATATTTTGTTAAGGAGAAGAGCTCCTCATGCAGGCTGAAAAAATCTCCAAGCCTTCTCCCAACCATATACAGGGACTCAGCTGACCGTATGAGATATGACACGAGTTTTACTAATGCTTTGATCGGGGAGAGCGAAGAGATTTTTTTTAGGACAAACCTCCGCATAATGCACCGAGCCAATTCCAGGAATGAAACTCGAGCGGGCGAGCTGGCATCCCGGCGCTCAACCACCGTTGGCTCGTTCGCCAGATTATGAATTGTAAAAGTGATCTTGGACGTGAATACTGCATGCAAGTTCCAACTGCACGGCAGAAAGGTACCAGAAACGAATAAAAGATGGAGCAGACATATATACCCATGAAAAATCATTGTGCATCATTGCCATATCCATGATTGGATCGTTACTTGGTCTAATAATCAATATATGCACATGGACACATGGCTATTCGTCGGTCGCGGAGTAAGCAGCGGATGCCATTGGTTAGGTAACCGAAATACCTTGGATGCGGCCCAAAAGTTTTTCTTTTATAAAAGATGGGGCCTAAAAGTTGAGCGTCCGTTGAGTTTTATTGTAGAGAACAGAATATCAGGACTAGTAACCATGAATCCATGATGAGTTGACAAGAAAAGCATATGCATATTAGCCTACCTCAATTTACTTAGGGTAAAAGGTTTTGTTGTTGTTGTAATGAGGTTTATCGAACTTTTTTTCTTGAGGGGATATCAATTCAACAATTGATACAAGAAACCCAAAATATATCAATATATTCACCACAGCTGGGTAATCTCGATTTAAACCGTGCAAAAGATATAGGTTAATTGAGACCCCTACAATAGTAACCATGAATCCGTGATGAGTTGACAAGAAAAGCATATATGCATATATTGTTCTAATAGATGTTCGCAATGTCGAACTGTTTTTTGAGGTGATATCAATTCAACAGTTGATACAAGAAACCCAAAATATATCAATATATTCACCACAGCTGGGTAATCTCGATTTAAACCATGTAAAAGATATAGATTAATTGAGACCCCTACAATTTGAAGTGGAGGTTGCTAATTTTTAGCTGACTAAAAGTTTAAATGAATAACTTTTAATTACCGCTTTGAGACATTGAATTTAGATCAATAACTATAATTATTATACAAATAATTTTATAAAAAATCAAAATACAAAGTAACTTTGAGTCGATTAAAAGGTAGAAAATAGAATTTGAATTGGTTTCCTGACTGCTGAGTGGATTTATAGTGGGCTGCGATGTCTGGGCTACATTTTGAGCGCGCAAAAGAAATTCAGTATAAATAAATTTGGCCCAAATCACCAATCGCAGGACCAGCAGAACCTCCACTTGATCCGCTTGGGCCGGGCCTTACCAACGTAAGGAATTGCCAAACAGCAAACTCATTTTATCGATTTCCTCGTGATGCTGACGATTAGATCAGATGAGCGGTGTTCTCAACAACAACAACAACAACAAAAAGATCAGATGAGCGCGACTCTCCTTCCTGTTATGGTTCTCATTTTCTTGGAGTCGTTTCATGTTATATGTGTGCCGCGAGCGGCGAGCTCTCAGCCTACAAAATTTGAATGTTACTAGATTATGCTACGTGTGATATATTATTTAATATTATTCTTCTCTCCTTATTTCGGAGATGTGGGCGAAAGGACATTCTTTTGAGTTCACCAATATCGTCAGGCAGTTAGACCAACATGTGTTTAGCGGTTGGAAGTTAGGAGTAGAAGTGTTTTTTTTTAAAAAAAAAAGGTTGTAATAAGAATGAAAAGGCTATGTATATTAGGGGCTGGAATTAATATATCCTTTTTAAAAAAAGATTTGATATTTGTTGTCAACCATATTCATGAGTGTGCCTCTATATAAGACTTACGATAAAAATGTTCAAAATAAATAAAGACAATTAGCAAAAAAAGGTAAATTGTAAAACTTATATCATTAGTTGAAAGGTTATTGAAGTAATCTCTAAAAAAAGTGGAATTAAATTTTATATGTTAAAGAAATGTTATAAAATTAAGGTGGATAAGAAAGTGCACCTACTTATTAGATTTTGGTTGTCATGAAAAAAGTCTACTCCATTTTGAGGCCTCACGAATTCTAAAATCTAGATTCCTAAAATCTCAGTGGTTCAAGATAAGAATACTAAAAATAGCCATTGTTTTTCTGCTATAGTGTTCTATAACAATAATTTGTAAGTGCTTTCACGAAAAAAATAATTTGTTAGTGTCTCTGAAGCAAAATACGAAGTTGTAATTTTCTAGAGACAAAGCCATATTTTTTAGTGTCCCACAGACACAAACATCCTATAGAAAGAGCAGTAAATGAGTAGTCACGGCATGTCACAAGTTAGATGAAGAAAAACAAAAGAAAAAGGGTGGATCCAGTTGAGATTCTTAAAATATAATTTTATCTAGAGATTTTAAAATCCAGATTCTAAACAAAATCTGGATGTTGATGTTTGCATACCAGATCAGATTATTAAAATTTGAAGGACAGTGGATCTTTTGACATATAAAATCTGATTTTAGTCAGGTATAATCAGATTATGAGATTCTTGAAATTAGGGGTCTAGATTTTAGAGTCCAAAAAAAAAATCTATCCTATTTGAAAGTCTCACGGATTTTAAAATATGAATTCTTAAAATCTCAAATTTTTTTTAAAAAATATTTAAGCCGGTGTGTAGTACTTTTTAGACTGGTCTTCAAAGTTTACATGGTGGTAGGTTGTGTTGGTATAGCAACATCAGGGTTACATAACCAGTGAAAACCAGTCGGTTAATCAGAAAACTGATCCGGATCGGTTGCACCAATCAACCGATAGTTGAGAGAAACTGAAACTATGTCCTATAGTAAAATGCATGGTTAAGGTTGGTTTTTTCAATTAACCGACCGTTTGTCCACCGGTTCGTAACCGGATCGGTTTTTCACTTGTGTGAACCTTGGGAGCACGCAAAAATCGGTGGTGCTTCATGGACGCTTGTTTGCATGCTTGCAACAGCATGAAGTCTGTTTGAGAGAGATAAAATATGAGTTTCAGACATGACACTTTTCATTTATATATGTGTGAATACAGAGGGAGTGAGCGAGTGACAGATAAAATTTTGCAGCAAATTTCGCCCTACGGTGCCTCGTCAATGGACACGCGTACACCCTATACAAAGCATATAGGGATGTTGGTTTTTCAATTTATAAATCGTGGCCAACCCAAAAAACTATATGAAATGAACTAATTTTTTTCCTCACCTTCATAAATCACTTATGCAAATGTATTAAGGTGTTGGCTCATGACTACTCAATAAATACCCACCTGCATCTCTGAGCCCACGGCCACTGCGTAATGAGCTCCCCAATACTAACTAAACCCCACTAATCCACTTACCTAATTGCCTTTGACTAACTATATCCATAGGAATTACATGTGGTTTATATGTCCGGGTCAGGGCCCGCCTGCAGCGCCCTGCACCAGCAACCGAGCCGAGAACATAAACGCACACGGGGACGATCCTCCCGTGTTTGCCCCACCACACCCCAGCCGCGTCGGACTCTTCCTTCCTTCCCCCGTGTAAATTGCAGCGCCTTCCGCGTCCGCGTCTGAATCCAACGCGACTAGAGAGGAGAGACACGCGCGGCAGGTCGGCAGGCAGCTCGTCCCCCTCCCTCTTCCATTATTTCCTTCCCGTGCGCCCCGGCCCCGACTTTCCAATCTCATCAAAATTCATTCAAGACGCCTACCCCCGCCTCCTCGCCTCACGTTTGGCCCCGTCACGCCAGCCGCCGCCGGTTCTCCTGCCCTGCATTGCCAACCGTCTCGGCCCTCCTCCCATCTCAGCGTCCCGGCGCTCGGCATGGAGGTCGAATACCATGAGGTGAGCGCTTCCTTCCGGATCTTCTCCTCGCATTGCGGATTTGGGGTGGTGGCCGATTGGGTTGTTGGCCGCCTCCTTCCTAATCTCCTTCCCCGTGCCCGGATTGTGATTTCCGTTCCCTGTTCTCTGTTTTTCTCGCATAACAGGAGTACGTAAGGAACTCGAGAGGCGTGCAGCTCTTCACCTGCGGCTGGCTGCCCGCCGGCACGTCGCCCAAGGCCCTCGTCTTCCTCTGCCACGGTACGTCGTATATATACTGTACAATACTTATATAAACGCGGCGCCATTGCCGACCCTTTTGCTTCTTCCCGTGCTCATTTTGTGTTGTACTGTTACTGTACTTTCAGGCTACGGCATGGAGTGCAGCGGCTTCATGAAAGGTAACCCCCACCTCACTTATCTCGTGTCCTACGCTACTTTCCTCTCGGTGGTATGAACTTTCCCGTTTGTTCCTGAAATGTTGGAGGGAAAGAAAACGCATATACTGGATAATCTTTTCAAAATAAACAAATTGTTTGTACAAAAGTTTTGCTCAAACTGTAGCCACGCATAGTATTCTCTGCTCCATAGGCATTGATGAGCCCACATGCTTGGGTTCACCGTTTCTGGCACCCCATTGGCTGCTCTATGGTCAGAGTAGGGTAGATGCTTGCCCATGGTAAACCATGCCCTCCTGTAGCGTAGTCACCGACAGCTAGTACTCAAAACAGGTTCACTGGTGCTAAAAGTTCACTTCTCCTTGATCGTTGTTAAACAGTAGTACTATGTCGTTACCAACGACTGCTGTTGTGTTTTCTAGTTTTCGTTCAGGGACCCTCTCGTGTTTGGTTTCACTCAGTATGATGTGGTACTTTATTTCCCATCTAATAACTCCGCCAGCACTTAGCTCAGAGTTAGCAGCTGTATTTAGTCGTGACAAGATGGCATCATGTTTCTGAAAAAATAAACAGTCCGTGGATGAGCTTATTAAGCACTAAGCAGTTGCACGGGTGGGAGTATACGTCAAGCGGGGACTGCTGTTAGCTGAAAGGGAAAACGAGCAGTTACTATAGGATTTGTAGGGCTCTGCTAAGTGCTGGCTCTGTCCCTCCGCATTGAACGCCGTCCCGGGCCGGTCTCCATTGAAGGCACCTAACAGCCTTCTTTGTCGCTGCCTCTCTGTTAACAGACTCCCCACTGGTAACCATGTACCGTCCTCATGGTAACAGTGGTGTAGGTCCTTGCAAAAGAAAAAGTCTTTCTAACATTATTGTCAGTCTTCAAAGTCTAGTTGCATGAACCTGGGAGGTGCGGAAGAAACGTGCGAGGACTAGTCACCAGTAAATAAGGTTCATTGGGTGCAGCGAGGGTCTTTCATTATCCCGGCTTAGTTCCTTCCTTGATGTACACCGTTAGCTGAAGTTGTTTACCGAAACAGTATAACTGAAAGTAACGTATTGTTGACATGGGAGGACATCTTGTAACTTTCGCTTACTGCGCCGCCCTGATCTAGCCTTTAGATGCGCGCCTTTCGTCGCTTTCCCCATATGGTTGCAGTAGTAGTTGATGATGATGAGCTGAGCCACCAACCTACGCGACCGGAACCGTATAGAGCAGTCGTTCTCAAGATACAGACCCAGTACCTACGTTATGTTCCTTTCTCGCTCTGATGAGTCCCTTTCTAGAGACGGGCAGCTGCCGCCGCCGGCGGTGGTGAAGAGGGGGCACCACGATGGGTGAACTGCCCGACCAACCGCCGGGAAGAAGGTTTAATTAATTAGTCTCTGATGGGATCGCGTCATCGATGACCAGCTACTTGCTTAATTGGTCCTGGCGTCGCGTAGGATTCCTATAATCGGATGAAACTGCCGGGTTGTCGCGTCATAACGAGATGAGGGCAGGCACCGCTACGGGAAGAGCTTCGCTGTCCAAGCAAGGAGGAACGGGGCTGTACTTGGCTACCGTTTTTCGCGGCCTGTACCGGCGCCACATGAGGCTGGATCGGTTGGGGTTGTATGAATCCAAAATTGATTGCGAGAGAGCACGCTGGGAGAGCGGCGTTCAATTAGGCTGTTTAGGACGTGGGCGAGCTTCTAGAAGCTCAGCAGTGTGATTGCGATCAATGGGACAGGTCCGGGTTGATGGCCACGAGCCCACGAGACTTAAATTTGTACGTGTCGTGAGGTGGAAGGGGCAGATTGTTGTGTGGGCAGCCATCGAGAATGCGTCCAGGGTTTAGTTCGTACCTGTCCCACTTTTCGTAGCATTAGTAGTTTTTTGTCCATTGAGAATGCAGTGTGGCCTCTTGTATAATTAGAGTAAATGATATTTTTTTATAAGGTTAGTTTCTTGAAAAACGGTGTTTTTATTCTCGTAAGTAACGTTCCTTTCTGTTGCTATAGATAGCTACCCAAATTTCTTTACATGAAGGTAGAACAAGGACTTTAACATCGGGTGATACATTGCTCAGCTTGAATATTGATGTTGATGCATACGTGAAAATTTGCAGAGTGCGGGGTGCGTCTGGCGGCGGCCGGGTATGGCGTGTTTGGGATGGACTACGAGGGCCACGGAAAGTCCATGGGCGCCCGCTGCTACATCCGCAGCTTCCGCCGTCTCGTCGATGACTGCTACTGCTTCTTCAAGTCCGTCAGCGGTGAGCAATTGCAATTCTGTGCGTTGATGCCATCGTGCACGCACACCGTTCCTGTTTAGTATACTGTTTACCTTCTGAAACTGTTGATCGCTCATCTGCTTCCACTGTTCCTGGATGCAGAGCTTGAGGAGTACCGGAACAAGAGCCGATTCCTCTACGGCGAGTCCATGGGCGGCGCCGTCGCGCTAATGCTGCACCAGAAGGACCCCGCGTTCTGGGACGGCGCCGTCCTCGTCGCGCCAATGTGCAAGGTTGGTATTGGTTTAAACAGGCTAACCTGAACCTTTTGCCATGTACCCATGTCTGAAACTGAAAAACTGATGGTGCATTGCTCTGTTTCGATGGTGAACCAAAAAAATAAAATAAAATCAGATATCGGAGAACGTGAAGCCGCATCCGTTGGTGATCACCCTCCTGACGCAGGTAGAGGACGTGATCCCCAAGTGGAAGATCGTGCCAACCAAGGACGTCATCGACGCCGCTTTCAAGGACCCCGTCAAGCGCGAAAAGGTACGTAAGCAAGGACAAACTTGTTGTCACGCTTTCAGTTTTGCCATCGTATCACTCATATCTTTTTTTTTTTTGAGGGATCGTATCACTCATATCAGCAAATATGTTTTTCTTTGCAAAAACAAATGTGCAAATTACGACTGGTCAAAGCAAAAGACCGGATAGATAACGCAAAGCAAGCAAAACAGAGTAATTTGTTGTTTACATTCGCGGGTGAGCGCTCTAGGCCCATCTATCAGACGGCCATCAAGCGGACGGACGTCCGGCCGGCGGGGGGCGAGGCGCGCGAGTGCGTCCAGCGATCTATCTGGGACTAACTGCTTCCGCTAATAACAGTGCGGGATTAAATCCCACCTCGGTAATCCGTGCGGAAATCGCGCGCATGAAAAACGCCCATTCGTGGTCCCACTCGCCGGGCCTGGTGGCGCAGGCCTGTTACTCCAACTTATTCGGAGGGTAGAGTTGGCAATGGACTACGGGCATCTCGGCTCCCCACGTCGGGGGGCCCTGAGCCCAGTCCTTTGGAGGGGGTTTGACTGTGCCGTTTGAGCCCAAGGTCCAGACCCGTACGCCCGGACACACCCACTAACCTAACAAATAAGTGTGCGCAATGTCATCCATCTGAGGGCTGCGGGCGTCGCGGGGTTAGTGGGTGGGGGGTAAGGATCTTTTCTATGGTCCGGGGCACAAGTGGCGCGGGATTCTCTGTCCCCGGCACGAAAAAGGCCTTTCTTTCTGGTCAGTGCCGGGCTTTCCCGTAGGTCTGGGGTTTGTCCCCTCCTGCGGGAGGCCTTGGGTTCGCGCACTTTCAGACCCTCCTTGCCAACTCTTTTTTGCCCTTTTTTATGTCAACCTTTCACTTGGAGGTTTGTTGGTGTTTCAGTAATCGCATTGTCATGCAGATCAACTTGGAGGTTTATTGGTGTTATGCAAAATGATCCTTATACTTCTGAGTTCTTATTTCGGCTCTAAAATTTTCAATGCTGATATAGTAGTGCTTAATGTTGCCATGGCAAGCAGATTAGGAGAAACAATCTCATCTACCAGGACAAGCCACGGCTCAAGACGGCACTGGAGATGCTCAGGACCAGCATGTACATAGAAGACAGCCTGTCCCAGGTATATTGTCTGAACCTGTTTTCCGAATCTCAATCTCAGCGCTGGCTCTGCCTCTTCTCTGTTCAACTGCGATTTTCTGACGAAACATCTTTTCTGCGCAGGTGAAGCTGCCGTTCTTCGTCTTGCACGGCGAGGCCGACACCGTAACGGACCCGGAGGTCAGCCGCGCGCTGTACGAACGGGCCGCCAGTACTGACAAGACGATCAAGCTCTACCCGGGGATGTGGCATGGCCTCACAGCCGGCGAGCCCGACGAGAATGTGGAGGCCATCTTCTGCGACATCGTCGCCTGGCTCAACGAGCGCAGCCGCAGTTGGACGCAGGAGGACCGCCTCAGGAAGCTCCTGGCAGTCCCTGGTGGAAAGTTCATCGACGGTGAGAAGAACGGTGAAGCACCTGTGCACGGGCGTCAACGGCGGCCACGCGGTGGCTTGCTCTGCGGACTTGCTGGACGGACGCATCACCATGCAGAAATGTGAAGATAGAACTGGCAGACCTGATCGGATGTGCACATTCAACTGCAGTGAATAAGGAAGTGGTGATGCGTGACATGTATGTATGTAATATAGAAGGCTTGTCAAGTGATGTGAGACAAATCGTTCCCTTCCCTCCTTTGACCATTGCACTGAACTGAACATTTACTCAATAAGCAAATATCTTGCTTTGTTATAGTTCTGCTGAAACATCATTTCAATCTTCATAACGCTACGACATTACATTATTAACATCTGAGGTTATATTTTGGCTGTGCCATTACACAAATGTTATAAGCATTACAACCGAAAGAACCAAAATGAAAAGAACAGAGTTACAGTAGTGCCAAGATATTTTAGTAACAACAATCTAATATTACCCTAAGCGTTACATAAGAAGCCAAGACCTTTTTGTCCGTATAGTATAGAGCAGCTAAAGCGCGTGCCACCAAAATCATCCATGTCTTATGCTCTCTCTTCCCATTTTTTTTACCAAACAGCCATACAAATTAAACGAATGTGTCCCTTTGATAAGATTAGGAGAGGCCACCGGCTGCCTAAGAGGATTCTTCCTGGTCCCCAAAGACACGTTTGCGGAAGTCAGTAACCATGAGGGGAAGGCCCTCACGCAGGGGAACCTTGGGCTCCCAGCCAAGAAGCTCCTTGGCACGGCTGATATCAGGCTTGCGCTTGTGTGGATCGTCAGCGGTATTTTCACGGAACTCAATGCGTGCTTCAGGATCAATGGTGTCCTGGACCACCTTAGCCAGTTCCAGCATGGTGAACTCGCCCGGATTACCCAAGTTGAATGGTCCAATGTGCTCTCCTTCCATAAGCTTCATCAGCCCTTCCACCTGTCACAAGCATCACCTCAGTATGGTAAGATGTAGTATGCTACCTATACTAAACTACTCCCTCCGTTCTTAAATTGTTGTCACCATTGACTTTTTTATTTAACTTTGACTATTTGTCTTATTCAAAATATTATTTCAAATATAAAAAAATTTAAGTTATGTTTCAATTTCCTTTGATGATAAAACAAACTATGACAACATATATAATATTTTCAAAAATAATTTGAATAAAACAAATGGTCAAAGTTAACTAAAAAAGTCAACGACAACAACAATTTAAAAACGGAGGGAGTAATTATTAACAATTATCAACATCAACCACTGTTTCTGACAATTAGATGTCTCAGTAAGAAACCACTAACACAGATCTTTAGAAGATTAGCTATTATGCACTTCATCTCAGATCAATAAGACACATATAGTATGAATCATTTATAGAAATACTGATACTGTGCAGATGGTAGCTCTCTAGTATGCTGATTGCTAAAGAAGCTATACAAATAAGTCAAGCCACTCAAATGACAGAAAAGTAGTTCTCAAATCATTGTGAGAAATGATAGAGGGACTAACCAAATCAGAGACATACTGAAAGCTCCTAGTTTGCTTTCCATCACCATACACAGTCAAAGGCTCCTTCCTCAGCGCCTGAAAACCCATATTTGCAGGAGGCAAAATTTACTATCTTAGTATCAACAAAACGTAACTATGTATAAATTCAGGTGCCAAAAGAGGAATATGTAATCAGATTGCTACCTGAGCAACAAAGTTGCTGACAACACGACCATCATCGATGCACATCCGAGGACCGTATGTGTTAAAGATCCGAGCAATTCTTACCTAAATAGAAACACGGTACAACAGAAACCCGATGTCAGCAAAACGTTAGTCTGAAAAGTTTTTCATGACAGGCAGCTTGAGTGGCATTTAAACCTCAAGGTTTGCACCACGATGGTAATCCATGGTCAGAGTTTCAGCTGTGCGCTTGCCCTCATCATAGCAGCTTCTGACACCTAATAGTCAAACATACATTTGCATCAGAAAACCTCTCAGAAAACTAATGGAAACGTACAACACGCAAAATCAAACAGTATAAAACGAAACATGAAAGGACTACTAGGAAGACGGTGCTAATTATTCCAGTCAAAATCAACTTGTTTTTTTTGCTTCTATTGTATCACTTGTTCCGGTCAAAATTAGCTTAGCTGACCTTTATGATTTCTTTCTCTTCGTCCTGTATTAGGTAGGGATCCACTTAGAGGATTTCATGCTGGCAACCAATTCTACCAACCCAAAGTGTCCATATACACATGAAAGACCAAACAAAATAGGATTCCATGATGGCAAACCTAGCAATTTCAACTTCAATCAAACATCCCTATACACAACAGTTCCAACGAGCAATAGTTTTACAGTCAACTTTCAGATAATAATGCAATCTATTAAAGTCTTATTTGGCGATTTTGTTTCTGAAGAAAAAATGTTTTGTAAGAAACTTAAACTAGAGCATAATTCCTTGGATTTCTGTTTAACTCCAAGCGTGTACACAATAGAATGACAAAAAAATGAATGCAGAATGAAGATATTCCAGTATAATTTATTACTACTGCCCCATGATAAACTCAACTCCCTTTTTTCTAATGGAAGCGTCGCATAGGGAAATTCCTAAAACAGGATATCAAAGACGAGTAATTACCAATGGGATTGACATTGCCCCAGTAAGTCTCCACCTGAGGGTGTTGGAGGGGATCACCATAGACCTCACTGGTGCTGGTGAGAAGAAACCTTGCCCCAATCCTCTTGGCCAGTCCAAGCATGTTCAGCGTCCCAACAACATTCGTCTTGTGCCATCTCAAAAGTTAAGGTTCACGAGTAACATTTTGAAAAGATAGAGCAAGCACATATATCAAAAGACTTTTTTGTTTAGGTTTTGATTTGGCAGCCAAGCACTCAGGATTAACTAAGCACTAGTACTAGTAGGTGGAAAACGAGACATATGGAAATAAAGTTAAGTGAAAGATACGCAGCATGGATAAGAAAAGGTCAGCTGTCTCTATGGAATTAGCTACTAGATTCCAAACTTGGGCTTCACTAAGCACTAGCATTAGTAGGTGGAAACTGAGAAACATGGCAATAAAGTTAAGTGAAAGATACACAACACTTATAAGAAAAGGTCAGCTATCTCTATGAAATTTGCGAGTAGATTCAAAACTTTGACAAAATAAATTATACAGCACAACTAAGTACGAAGGTAGCTTTGACCTTTACTCCTATTACAAGCTAGAATAAGGTGAAGCAATCGTTTTGATCCAAACAACAATTAACAGGGGCTACAAAGCACAACTCCCAATATCACCAGATCCAAAGAGCCTTTTCTAGATCAATCCAATCATATCATTTTGTATGTTCAGAATACTAGTTTGGAAATGAAGGGAGAATATGAAACAGCCGATGACACATTTCTTAGCGGAGATCAATATTACCTCACAACTACACATAAACACACTAGATACTCTAATGCTCTATTCTTATAGACCACTCATTTGTGGGACATAATAATCTAATTAACTAAAAAAACAATGACATTCAGAAGAAAAATTAACAATGAGAGCAACCACAGTGATCAATATCAATCATCACAAGGGAAAAAATAAAATCAAACCTGAAAAGCATTCAGATTCAGAGTTAGCAAGTGAGTAAGGATATGATGGTCTTGATGGGGTTGTACTTGTAGTGCACGGGGCTGGCGGGGCAGGCGAGATGGTAGATCTGGTCGACCTCGAGCAGGATTGGCTCGACAACGTCGTGGCGGATCACCTCGAAATTGGGATTCCGGAGATGGTGCGCTACGTTCTCCTTGCGCCCCGTGAAAAAGTTGTCAACCACGATCACGCTGTCCCCGCGCTCCACCAGCCGGTCCACCAGATGGCTCCCAACGAACCCGGCGCCGCCCGTCACGAGCACGCGCAGCGCGCGCCGCTTCAGGCCCAGGGGCACCTTCCCGCCGACAGAATCGGGCAGCGGCCGGTACCGGCCAGAGGCCACGGCGAGGTGGTTGAATCCTCCCGACGCGGCGGGGTAATACGACGGGGGTGAAGCGGAGGAAGAGAAGGCGAATAGGGCGGCGGCGAAGAGCATGCCGGCGAGGGCGAAGAGGGGGCGGTGCTCCGCGGTGGCGTAGCGGGCAGAGCGAGTGAGCCACGAGAGCTTCTTGGAGGGCTTCGGGGAGTACTCCCCGCCGTTGGAGGCGGACCCGGGAGCTGCCCCGCCGCGAAAAGTCAGCTCCGACGCCATCTCCGGCGAAGGGCCAGTGTCCAGATGCAAATTTCAGCTCGGGATTGTGAGGATCTAGGGACCTGTCTGTAAATTTGGAGCCGACTCAGCGACGAAGAAACGGTTTTCCTCTGATGGCCTTTATATGCCGCGATGGTGAATGAATTTTACGTTGAAATTATTCGTGGCATCGGATTGGTAATGGACGGTTGATACGGTAGCTTTACTGGTGCTGCAAGGCAGCTCGTGGACCTTGACCTCCGAACTTCTTTTCTTTTCGAGACTTCATCCTCGCGGCAAAATAGATATTTATTTCAAAAAAAAGTTTTGGTGATTCAAGTGGGTTTTAATAAAGTTCAGGCAAATGACAACAAAGATTCAAGAATAGAAATGAGGTTCACGCAAAATTCATTTAAATTTCAGGCAAGTTTCACAAACGTTCAAAACTGAAATACAATCACATCGATCTAACCGTTAGTGATGATGTTTCTTTTTTGAAACCGTTAGTGATGATGTTTCTTTTATGAAACCATTAGTGATGCTTGGCAGGATAGTAGTCAATGCAAAACTCTTACTCAGCGCTATATTTAAATCTTATATACATTTCGTGTGATTTTTACATAGAATATTGCTAATGGAGAAAGCATTTAATCTAGTTGTGTCATGAATGCATCTTGTGATACACCAATTTCGGTGGTTATTTGGTTTATGGCAACGTGGCAAGATTCTCACGTGCAGTTAATGAAATGTGTTATAAGACTCTCTCCATAAAATTTTATATGATAATAAAATCTTTTGGATTAGTTTTGTAAAAATTATGGCAAATCATGAAAACCAAATATAACAAAGCAAGTTCTTTTTTACTCCAAACTTTGCACAATCAAAGTAGAATGTACAATCTCCAGATTTATTTTGTTGACAGTTCCGTTTCTGACAAATTAAGGAAGTGAAGAAATTACTATCTTGCCTCGATGCGCCTCGCGCGGTTGCCGCGAGCTCCCGCATTCTCAGTCCTTCCCCATTGTTGGAGTACGTAGTTCTGGTGAAAGGAAGCAGTAGTGAAGATGGAAAACGAGTCGGAGTCAACATTTAAAAGCAGTCTCTAAATCAAGTAAGACGTTAAGAATGAAAAAGTCGGTCCTATCGAATATTAAGGTATTAATTAGAAGTACTAATAATAGATTACTAACAAAGTCCTATCTGTAACTCGCCCTTTAAGTAATGAGATAAATTTTTAAAACTAATTAGACTATGATTAGATAATATGATACTATAATAAATATCTATTAATAATGATTTAATTAAATTTAATAGATTTATCTCATAAATTAACATCCAACTGTATAATTAATTTAATATTTAATTTATATTTAATTATTATATTTAATATTTAAAAGATTAATATGATAACACTAAAATTTAGAAAAAAAAATGAACACATCCGGAGAGTAGATAAGATATGTGATGCCGGGTTGTAACCGCCATCATTTGTGACGTACGTATAATTTAATTAGACTATAGAAAAGTGCATCAGTAATCGTCACAGTGTGTTATTATTATTATAATACACCTATATATGACTGATTTAGATGGAAAGATAGCATGACACGTCTCCAATCAAGCTCAGTGATCCTTGGCGTTTCCCATGGGATTGCCGTCGAACCGGTTGATCCTGAAATGCCCAAGCTCGATGCCGGCCGCCTCCGCGGTCCTGCCCTTTCCGTCGATGGCCATCTCAGCCAGGATGGTGCCCACCGCGGGACCCATCTTGAACCCGTGGCCGGAGAACCCGGCCCCGACCACCACGTCCTCCCCGAACTCCCCTCCAATGAAGTCGATCACGAAGTCCTTATCCGGCGTCATCGAGTACATGCACGGCTGCCTTACCACGGGCCCGCCCGCGGTATCGACGTGGTCCGGCATGACCTCCTCGATCCACCGGGCCACGCGCTGGGCCACTTCGTCGTCGGAGGCGGCCCAGTCGCGGCGGTCCGGGTCGCACGGCGGCCCGCCGTCGTAGTTGATCTTGACGAGGCCCGGTAGCTCCAGCGCCGGCGTGCCGTACAAGTGCGGGTCCCCGTAGCACGAGAACGTCGGGAACCCGGAGTCCGCCGCGAGGTCGCGCTCCTTGCCGGGCTTGATCCGCCAGTACATGACCGTGGTGTGCAGCGGCTGGACGGGGAGGTCCACGCCGGAGACTGACCTCACCAGCTTGCTCGTCCACGCGCCGACTGTCACGACGCACTTGGCCGCGCGGAACTCCTCGCCGGAGCTCGTCCTCACCACGACGCCTCCTCCCTGCTCACCTGCCGGTCGTCGCTTCCTTATTATGTCGACGACCTCGGTGTTGTCCGTGACCACGGCGCCCTTCTTGGCGGCGAGCGCCTGGAACATGGCCACGGCCTTGGTCGCGTTCAGCACGCCGCCGCCGCGCTCGCTCACGGCGGCGACCCACCCGTCGCCCGGCGGCACACGGAACGCGCCGCCCCACCTCTGTGTCAGATCTGCCACTTCCTCCGCGCCGGCGGCGTTCTTGATGGTTGACATGAGAGCGGTGTTGCCGCGCGGGCCCAGGGAGAGCTGCGGCGCGGGCGTGAGCACGCGGCACCCGGACTCGGCCTCGGCGTCGTGCCAGAGGCGCCGGGCCAGCGAAACCATGGGCGGGTACTGTGGTTTCGGGTAGGCGTCGCGGATGGTGCGCGACGCGCCGTGCGAGGAGCCCAGGTGGTGGAGCAGGTCGAAGCGCTCCAGGAGCAGGACGCGCGCGCCGCGGGACGACGCCGCGTGCGCCGCGCAGCTGCCCATGATGCCTGCGCCCACCACGATCACGTCGAAGACGGAACGGTGGCCGCGCCCGCTGGTGGCTGTAGCCGTAGTTGGTGCGGTGGCCATGGCGCCAACACTTTGGTTTCTAACTTTCTATGATGATGGGCTCTTTCGATGTGGATATACTGTAGTATAGATCGATGAAGCGAGCAGAGGAGTGATGTGCTTCTGCTTTTTATAGATGAACAAGCTTTCACTTTGTGAGTTGGTGCGTGCACCGTAACTTTGGCATGACTGTAATAATAGTTTACAGCATGTGGGTTTAAAACTTGTTTGATGCCGTTTCAAAGTTTCATTCATTTCTTTTTTCAAAAGGCAAGACTAAAAATATACATGTCATACGGAATTGATACGGTTAAGTGGCATTTCCAGGCAACTTCTGAGAGAACAGATACAACCAACTTAGAACACTTGGTGGCTATGATGGCTTTCGATGAAGTGAGCAGATCCGTGCTTGCCTCTGCTTTTTATAGATGATGATGAAGATTTCACTTGTGAGTTGGTGTGTTTGTGTGCAGTGTAACTTTAGCATGACCGTAATAATTTAAAGCGGTCCCTTGAAAACAACTCGAAGAAAATGCATATGTAGCATGTGCCCTTAAGCCTCGTTTGATGCCGTTTCAAAGTTTCACTCGTTTTATTTCTTTTTAAGTTTGGACATATAAACAGAAACCATTTTATGGAACGTAGTCAATGGAGCTTAAGATGTTATAAGTTGTTAACCATGGCCTTCAAACAGACTGCTAATCTGCTATCATATCAGTACATCCATATGCAACCAGCGTAATAACCATATCAGATTCCTTTTTTTTTTAGAATTTGATATAATAACAAAAAAAAAACATCATTTGTATTACTTCTAGGAACAAACGATCCCGCCATCTCATTCACAAGCATGCCTCGCTACGACTACGAGGTAGAATCTAGTAGTACATACGAGGAAGGCGCCAAGATTAAGAACGCACGAGGTGAACAAGGCCAAATCCTTCCAACATGCCAGAATCAAATATATTAGTCACATGATTGTCTGGTCCATGAATGCATATATTGTTGCATCATTAGTCTTTTTGCGTGCATAGGTCATTGCTTACGAGGAGATCAATAAAGCAAACCTTATCGTCATGAAAGATTCATGATATTGCTGGCTTAGTACTAGTGAAGTGTTATCTTGCTTGGTGCATATCGTCTTAATTGCAATATGAACCGGTTGTATCCTCCCCCCATAGTTTTGGCTTCTACATAAGTACACAGTCTTTGCATTATTATAAAATCTTAGCCTCGACCATATATGGGATAATTTCAGATATATACCATATGTGCAGTTTTTTATATGAGCGGCTGTAGCCTTAATTCCTGTTTCTTTATGAGTTGTCTGGCTAAGATTATAACTATACTAGCAAAGTGTCCGTACGTTGTTACGGACTTAAAAAATAAAACACTCTTTATAACTTAAATATAAATTATTTATATAATAAAATTATTAGATATATACAATATTATTTACATTTTTTATATAAAAGATCATATTTATATTATTATTGATGTGTCTTAGTATACCATTTTATATATCAAAAATAATATTTTTTTCACCATTTTTTACCATATTCTAAAACTGTTATCTGAAAGGAAAAATCAATTTACACAGTCTATAAAATAGCACTGCATTGCAACATGATTTTGAACTTGAAACCTTACTACAATGGAAAACATTAAAACACGAAAGTTGTAAATCTCGTCAATACCTTTTCGAAACATATGTGGATAATATTATTTGGACTTCAGAGCTAGAAGATATGGGTCCCGCACAGAGACCTACGCAGAGAAGTCCGAATCAGAATAAATACTTTTGCATCGCATATTTGAAAATCTAAACGGCAGGATCTGTACTTCTATTGAATACCAAAGTTGTAAAACTTTTCGAGGGCTACAATATAGAGTCCGAGTTTGCTTAATTTGAGCTCCGGATAAGAGAGTTATGATTTTTAAAATTTAATACTTAATATAAAAGGTATAAAACCGATTTAGATTCAATCTCTAACTTATGAACACGAAATGAACGACCACACCTCAATGTCTTATTAAAGTCCGACGACTACAACTAGGGCATGATGAGTCGTGCCTCCTACAAGCAAATCCTACTACGGAGCACATCATAATGCGGACAGGCATGTGGCCTGGTGATGAAATCATGAAAGCCGCATGAATGCGCTCAAATAATCGACGGGAACCCTGTTACGCACAAGCCTCCAACGGAGGCAGCCGTGACCGTACATATATTTCTAAAAAAAAGAAGAGAAGACCAGAGCCTGATGCTTCCGAAAACTGATACATTGCCGCTGGGTGAATCACTGGGGAACTTGGCAGAAAGAATTGATGCCACAACAGCTTCCAGATTCAGTACCTGGCTATGATCGGTCTGACCCACTGGGCATCCTCATCCGCATATTTCTTGACTTGGACATCCTGGATTCTACTCCAATGACAGCAACCCTAACACAGCTACTCTATGCAGACTAACCCAACATGAAGCTCTACCGTTACAGTTCTATCCATCTTTCGGCATTTAGCCGCTTTGTCGTGGATCCTGCCGCGGATGGCTTACCACAGCCGACGAGGAACATGCCAGGTTGCTATACCACGTGAGGAGCTCATGACAACTACCATCTTATGAACTGGATCTGCAAAACCAGGATTGCGGCATGCAGATTGAACCAGATGATCTTACCCTGCAGGAAGGCCGCTCCTATTCTATTTGAGGGTCACCATGTCTGCCGATCCCTCAAGTGAAAACTGTATCGTCATGATCCTACACATACCCAAATCATACCAAATTTTTGCAAGGGCGGGGGACGCACAATGGACATGGATTTCTGTAGATAAACGCTGTTGTGACTACAATGACGTTTTTTACAATGTCTCTGATGGCTTGTTCTACACAATTCGAGAGCGTGGCGAAGTACACACCATTGAGCTCAGTAGACCTTCGACTACGATGACGGTAATATTAAAGCCCATCACAAGAGGAAAAAAAATTAGGAAGGGATAGTTTGCTATCCGATAAGTATCTCTTTATTTTGAACGAAATTCTGAATACTTAGTTGGAAATTTAGTGTCCAGGCCAAGTCTTGTAAACTCTCGTCTGCCTAAGTTTTTTGTTGGCTCGTTCACCTGCGAGGTTTCGATCAGGCTACTATATGTGTTTAGTGGTAACTCGTAGATACTAACATCCAAGAATGATGTTCTTAAAAAGGCTTATTGAGATAAAGAACTTGCAAGAACACCTCTTGTTCATTGTCTCAACACCTCATTCTTCCTTCAAGCTAGGGACTATCTTTTTTTTTTTTTGAAAGGAAATAACATTTCCATTAACCAGTATGTGCCGCAGCATCGCGGACAACCAACTTTGAATATAATCAGGAACACTATCTAGAATTGGATGGTGTTATCATCACACAACGCACCCAGGATTGCCAAATTATGAGCTACTTCATTACATTGTCGGGGAACATGAGTAACCACCCAATCACAAAATTCCTCACACAGCACGTCCTTCAATTCAGCTACAAGCCCAGCCGATGTGCTTAGATCAAAATCAGTCTGAGTAGACAGCCTGCTTTACCATCAACGCATCCGTTTCCAGGATAATTCTGCCAATGCCCAGCAATACCGCTGCCCTGGCTCCCTGAATACAAGCCTGCAGTATGAAAGGCTTCATTGCAGTTTTGTAATGGTCCTCGACCAGCTATTATAGTGTCCCCATCATGATCCCGAATAATGAACCCCCAACTCCCAGTATGGCTCTCATGGACAAAGGACCCATTACAGTTCACTTTTAAAACTTCAGAGGGCGGCCTTGACCAATGCTGTTTCTAACTAACATGATCATTATTTCGCTGCACGGGTAGCTTCAAAAGACTTGCATAATACAATTGTACAACATGTACTAATCTCTCAACCTGTTGTTGTGGTTACGAGTCCAAAACAAACATGTAATGGGCTAGCCGAGGGCTAGTCGCACAGGCTTGCTAGGCCGAAGGCCCCTCGGTCTAGCTTTTGGGAAGGGTGAACAAGGCGGAGTAATAGCACAATACCGGAGGGCCTGGAGTTGCGTCCTTTGGATTGCGAGCTTATATTATATGGTCCGCTCCATACAAGAAAGTTTAGATCGTAGAGAGATCTCTCCCCGCGGTCAGAGCTGTAGGTGAGCATTTATAGATACATGCTCACCTGCCCCCCGGGCGTGTTTACATATTTGCCCCGAGTTTTACATACACATCTTACTGATTGACCTAAGGGTATTCTTGTACTTCAATCTTCATCCGGTACACGCCCCCGGTGGTCACTCTCTGATTCCTGCGCCTGGGGCCCGCTGCGCCGTACGGCCTTCGGCCGTACCAGCCTTCGGGCGCCTATTGGGCCGAAGACCCTTTGGGCTGTTGGTTCACCTGGGTCTTGTTGCTTGCTGACGGGCTGCTTTCTGGCCTTGGGGAGACTAATGGGTGGGCTTTCCCCCAACAGTAGTCTCTCATGGGTGAGATTCGCCTTCGGCAGGACCAAAACCATGATCATGCGAAATGACAACCCCTAGTCCCCCCTCCTTTTTGGGCCTGCCCGGAGGCCATCCTTCTTTGAGGACCTGAAACTGGCGACCATCACTTTATTCAACGAGGTCAATTAATCAACAAGAATGAGGCACGCTAATAGCGGTCACCGTGATGTTTGCCATCAGCCCGAACGACCTTTGGATCTCATGTCCTCGTTAACCGCGCCGTGCAACATCCATCAAAACGTGAAACCCTAATTGTCCACTTTCACTTCTAGCTTTCCACTGCCTGTGAAACCCTAATCGCACGCTTGCGACTCCTTCTCACTCACCGCTCACGACGAGGTCTCCCGCACCAAAGAGCCTTCGGCATCAACCCTCAATACTGTTCGATCCCGGCCCTCGGCAAGATATGGGTCCTCGAAAAGCAAAGCCCACACCGGGTTCTGAGCCAAAGTGCATCAACGATAAGAAGGCCGGAAGCTCATACCTGGGGCCAAGCTCTATGACCAACGAGAAGTTGGACACCTGGGCTGCGGAACCGAAGCTATGGTTTGAGAGGTCACGAGCTATAGCGTCGAAGGAAGGCGAAACCGTGCCCCTACCTTGCCCTGGTATGATTGTGGTATTCGAATGGTTCTTCGAAGCAGGGCTCCTGTTCCCGTGCTCTAGATTCGTTGGAGATGTCTTCGGTCTCTTCGGCCTCGAGATACAGCAGGTCCTACCGAATACCATCATCCGGCTAGCCTGCTTCGAATGGGCGTTCAGGATGGAGGGCACCGAGCCGCATTTGGCCTCCCAACGAGAACGCCCTTGTCCCGGGGACCCCAGCAAGGTGTCCAACTATTTGTCTATCACCCTCTGGCCGCGCCACGAACAAGACGTGTCTGCAAAGGGATCAAGGCAGCACTAGGGGAAATAGATCTTTTCTGGTTGGTTTTACTACAACATGGGCACCGAAAGCAACCTGCGTAGCCGGAACGCGGAGATCTTGTATATACCAAAGCCCGTGATCCCAGAGAACAGCGCACTGACCACTCGGGTTCAGCTATTGTCCCGAATCGCCGGACGGCTGAGCATGCGTGACTTGGTGGAAGAGTTCTACGCCACGGGCATTGATCCTCTTTGGGCCGACTGGTATGTGCGATTCATCACCCAAGACCCCGTAAGCGAGAACCTGTAGTTCGCCAGAGAGCTGCTATTGAAGATCAACTTCATCGAGATAGAGCAGCAGGCGAACCATTACCTTGGCCCTTTAATCCAAAAGGAATGACAACTGCTAGGGGAGATGGGCCGCCGGAGCCGAACCAACCGCATTGTGCAGCTGTACAATGCGGACATTGTGTTGCCGCCGCGCGAGCCGCATAACACCGAGGGTCAACAGCCTGGAGGCGAGGTAGATGAGGACGCGGAGGAGGAGGTGGAGGAGGAGGGGGGGGGGGGAGGTTGCCACATCGGCTGTGCCGCGAAGGCAGGTGAAAGTTGTCATCAAGTGGCCTGCGACTCGGAGGGGGGATGCAGAGGTTGTCGTGCCGCCATTGCGGCAGTCAAGGCAAGGGATGAAGCGGTCTCTAAGCATGAGGGGAAGCGTGCGACCGGACGAGAATGTTTTTGTCCGAAGGAAGAAGAAGAAGCACTCTAAAATAGCCTCGGCTGCATGCTCGCCTGTGCCGGAGAAAACTAAATGGCGGCGCCTCCGAATGCAATACAACGAGACCCCCGAGCGGCTGCCATAGATGACACGGTAATACAAAACATCGGACAACAAGATAGGGGTCGTAGCCCCTTGGCATTTAAACATTGCCAACCTTCTGTGCCACCAGCCCGCAGGCAGCAACCTACCGAGACACAAGCTGACCCGCTTTGAAACAAAAAGGTGTGTGACGTAGCTCGACCGACTTCTCGGGGCATAGCCCGGAACAACCTCTTAGGACGCAACCCGAACGGCTCCTCGGGACCCCGCCCGGAACAACCTCTTAAGACGCAGCTCGAACGGCTCCTTGGGACCCCGCCCGGAATAACACTAATTGGGCTAAGCATTGCGCCAGAAGGATACATGCTCAACACCACCAACTTTGTTACACCAAAACAAACACTGTTACTATCAAACTGATCTTTGGTCTGTTACACGTAAAACCGCTTCAAGGCATCAACATTGTAGGTATGTAGCATCGGAGAACCATCCAACTCCAGCAAATGATAGGCCCCCAACCTGTTTGAGCGATCTATGATGAAGGGACCCAGCCACTTGCTTCATAGCTTGCCAACGCTGATCGGGTTAGGATTGCGTCGAAGGACCATATCACCTGGTGCAAATTCCCTTGGATGAAATTTGCGATTGTACATTTTTTCGAAGGACGTGATATATTTGTACAGGTTAGCGACTGCTTGCATGCGCACTTCCTCCAACATGTCCTTTGCCACATCGTCTTCATTGATGTGAGGCCTTAGTGTGCGCAATGACCCATCATGTATTTCCTCCGCGTGACCACCTCGACACCATACAATAGCCGAAAAGGTGAAAAACCAGTGGATCTTGTAGCGGTTGTCCTGATGGACCAGAGAACGTTTGGCAGCACCTCAACCCATTTGCCCTTTGGCAAGCCGACCAACGAACGAGAGATCCCGGAGAATAGATTACCATTCATTCGCTCGACAGCACCATTGGCCCTTGGGTTAATGACAGAGACTTCACATTTCTTGACCCCCAGACTAAGGCAATACTCCCTGAACTCTAGACCCTCGAGCTGTTTGCCATTATCCACAGTTAGCTCTAGCGGAACCCAAAGCGACAGACCATATTCTTCCAAAAAAACTTCTTGACATTTCCAGCTGTAATTTGAACCAGCGGTTCGGCCTTCACCCACTTGGAGAAGTAACCTATAGCCACCACAACAAACCGATAGCCCCCCCGGAGCTGTGGGCAGCGGCCCCACAATATCGATTCTCCATCGGGCGAGTGACCAAATTGGAGGGATTGGCTGCAGGACCATGGCGGGCAGGAGAGATTGACGGCCCATCCACTGACAACCAGCGCATATCCTGACCAGGTCTTCGGCATCTCGTACTGCAGTAGGCTATTAAAATCCTTGGCAAAATGCTTTGGTGACCAATGCCCGTGGAGCCAGGTGTGACGAACACAGCCCCTCATGGATTTCATGCAACAAGTTCTGCCCCTCGGACCGGCTAAGACAATGAACCAAAGGAGCACAGACCCCCCCCCCTTATATAGGACATCATCGACAATAGTGTACCCCCGGCAATGATGCAAGATCCTTTGCTGCTCCTCTTTGTCATCAGAGACATAGCGGCCTTCGATACATGCCCAAATAGGGGCTCACGAATGATCTGCCGTGATGGCCAGAACCCTTCGGCTTCTTGCCTTCAATGACATTGCTGATTCATTCATAATCTCATGAAGCACATTACTAACCACCGGACGCTACCCGGTCGTAGCCTTAGCCAATGCATCTGCTTCCTCATTGTCAGTGCGATGAATATTACGAACCTCGAAGCCCAAGAAGTACTTATCCATCTCCCTCACCTTACTGATATATCGAGCCATCTCCGGATCCCTAGCCTGATAATCTTTTGCCAACTAAGCCGAAGCCAACTATGAATCATAGTAAATAACCAAATGTCTAGCCCTGAGGGCCCGGGCTTGCCAAAGGCCCAATAATATGCCCTCGTACTCGGTCGCATTGTTCATGGTTTGGAAAGCCAATTTAGCAAAAAAACGCATGGTTTGCCCTCTGGGTGATGTAATAACTGCAGCACATCCCGCCCTGGAGGCTCCCCAGGCACCATCAGTGTACACTGTCTAGATTGGGTCTTCGGGAACAGCCTTGGCCAGCTATTCAGCTTCACCATGAGGAGTCGATTCAGCCACGAACTCCGCCAGCACTCCAGACTTGATGGCTTTATGAGCAACAAAGGTGATGTTATATTGAGCCAACTCAGGTGCCCATTTTAACACGGTACTGGAAGCCTTATCGTTTGCCAACACATCTCACAACGGATATCTGGTAGGTATGGTGATAGCATGATCATCAAAGTATTGTTGGAGCTTGCGCGAGGCTATGACCACATCATACAACATCTTGTCCACAACAGTGTAATAGCAGCGTGATACTGACAAAGTCTCAGATACATAGTACATCGGCAACTGCTAAAATGCATCATCACCCTTTGATGCTTCGTAGACCAACACAACACTCACTGCCTTCGGCGCCTCAGCGATATACAGGAGCAAAGGAGCCTTCGGCGGTGGAGGCTTGAGGGTAGTGAGTTTGACAGGATATTTCTTGAGCGCCTCAAACGCTAGTTGTTGTTCTTCACCCCATGTAAATGCCCGAGGGCCTCAGAGTGCCTCAAAGAAAGGCAAACTCTTCTCAACCAGTCTGGAGATGAACCTGCTCAACGCTACAATAGGACCTATGAATTTCTGGAACTCCCGAATAGAGGACGGAGGCTACATGTCCATGATTGCCTTGATCTTAACCGGGTTCGGATTAATGCCCTCCTTTGACACCATGTAACCCAACAACTTGCACGAACACACCCCAAACATGCATTTTGCCGGATTCAACCGCATACCAACTCGCCGAAGGTTTACAAATGTTTCTGCCAAATCTGTCACATGGTCCCCTTCTTCAACACTTTTGACAACTATGTCATCAATGTAGACTGCCACGTTGTGGCCCATCTATGTACCAAGTGTAGCTTTAATAGTGCAAGAGAATGTTGCCCCGGCATTCTTCAGACTGAATGATATTCGATTGTAACAATACGCCCCCCCTGGTATCTGAAAGGCTGTCAAAGGGTGATCTTCGGTAGCCAGCCACACCTGATGAAACCCTGAGTAGCCATCCAGAAAGCTCATCAGTGCACACCCTACTGTGGCATCCACCAACTGGTCTATACGAGCCAGCGGAAAATCATCCTTCGGACAATGCTTGTTCAATGTTGTAAAATCGATGCACATACGCCACTGGCCATTTGGTTTTTTAACCAGCACGGGGTTTGCCAGCCATGTTGTTCTGTCGATAGGCCGGACTACATCTGAATCCAGTAACTTCTGCACTTCAGCTCTCAAGATGCTAGCCTTTTCCTCGGTCCAGACTCTAATTCGCTATTTGACCGGACGAGCCTTCGAGTCAATATCCAGCCAATGCTTAGCAATGGATCTGTCAATATCGGGGAGGTCTTTTGGCGACCATGCAAAGACATCTGCATTGTTCCTCAAGAACTGCATCAGCTGCACCTCCACCCCCTCCGATAACTCTTTACCAATCAACATTGTTCCATCCGGCTGATCGGCACATAGGACAACCTCTTTGGTGCCCTCAACTGATGTGGCCTTCGACAGCCACTTGGAGGCTGCCGGTGGTTCCACCGCAGGGCCCTTGCTCTGGAAATCTGCAGCTATAACATGTATATGATGTTGCCTAGGTGATGACCCAAACTCTAGCCTTTGGGCCTTGGCTTGATCTCCATACACTGTGATAACACTCTCCGGTCTGGGCATTTTCATGCATAAGTAGCCATGATGAAGTACAGCCAGTAACTTGTTGATGACCCTCCGGCCCAACAAGGCATTGTAGGAATAGTTCATCTCTACAACATCAAATCGAATATCCTCCGTCCGGTGCCCCCCCCCCAGCTCGGAGTACGACACCGTGAGCACGATACTGCCTATCGCATGAATAGGCTCACCCCCGAACCCTTGCAACGGGACCGAAGAGGCCTGCAGGTTAGATCTGTTGTGTCCCATCTTTTCAATAGTGCTCCACAGGATAACATCAGCTGAACTCCCCCCCCCCCCCCGTCAATCAAGACTTTACGTACATCGAAGCCATTTAATATCATGGCAATAGTTGGAACTATGCGTGCACCCCGGACCAAGAAACGCGTAGTATAAAAGCTGATCCGGCCAAGGTTGCCTTGGACCCGGACGCTGTGGAGCTGGTTGAGGGCACCTAGGCGCTGACCCCGGGGACCCCCCGTGCTGGACATTGAAAACCTAGTGCCGAGTGAAGCTGCGACCTGCTCCCCCTGAATTTGGACACCAGGCTCATGTATTCATTCCCTACCCTCGCCCCATCATTACTCCAGAGTGTGCCTTCTGACGCTCTTCCTCCTCATCCTCTTCCACCCGTACCTGCCCTTCCAGGATGCTCAATAGTTGATCTAAAGTTTGGGGTTGCTTCACCCAAATAGCACTCCTGGCCGCTCCCATCCGGAGTCCCTTGGCAACAAATTCAATCATCGTGGCTTCATGAATGTCTGACACTTGGCATTTCAAATATATGAACCTCCGAGTATATATAGCCAACGTTTCACCTTATCTTTGCACGCATGCTACCAAATCCTGGACACCCACCGGCCTAGCATGATTCCCCTAGAAGTGCACCGATACTCCCTCCTTGAGTTGTCCCATGACCGAATTCTTCTCGGTGCTAGCTTAGCATACCAAGTTCCCGCTATCCCCTTCAATGCCAACGGAAAAGCTTTGGCCTTTACTGCATCGTTGCCTCCGGCTGATTCGACAGCTGTCTCGTATCTCATCAAAAAACTCTCTCGGATTGGAGGTCCCTGCAAACATTGGAAGCTTGATCGAAGCCAACCTCACAGGTCATTGCACCGCCTGGAGCTCGGCTGCCAGAGGAGACTTAGGATCTGCTGGTTGCACCGGGTGAAGGCTTCTGGTCGAGTGTGCCCTTGCCCCTTCTTCACGGAATTCCTCATACACTAGAGCCCGATTTTCTGGGATCCCGCCTTTCCGAAGGACCTCCAGCTGCCTGCTCAGTTGCTCCTGCCGCCTCTTAGCCGCTTCAATTCTCTAGGCATAGTCAGCCTCTTGCTACGCAAGATTTTGCAGAGCCTGAGCACACAGTATCTGCTCTTCGGCTACTCTTTGCTGCCTCTCGACCTCCTGTTCCATCAGCCTCACATTCTCCTCCTCTCGCAACGCATCTTCCTGCTACTTTCTGATACGCTCCTCGGCTACCCGACTTGTGTATTCTGCCTCCTATCGAGTGAGCTGCCCTTCGCGTTTCTCCCTCAGCAACAGCTTCTTCCCCACCTTCATTAACCTTGTCAGACGCCTCCTCAACAAATCCTTTGGCTTCTTCCTCCTGAACCGGGCGCACTCCGGCTACTGCTGACATCTCCGCTCGTGCAACTTCCACTGTCGCCCTGCTTCGCGTGGTTGCCTGCCGCGACAGACCCAAAGCAGGCAATCTCTTGCCTCCGGCCATGCTACACGCTTTAATGTTCAACTCCCCATGGACGGCGCCAGCTGTTGTGGTTACGAGTCCAGAACAAACATGTATAGGCTAGCCGAGGGCTAGCCGCACAGGCTTGCTAGGCCGAAGGCCGGTCTAGCTTTTGGGAAGGGTGAACAAGGCGGAGTAATAGCACAATGCAAGATGGCCTGGAGTTGCGCCCTTCGGACTGCGAGCTTATATTATATGGTCTACTCCATACAAGAAAGTTCAGATCGTAGAGAGATCTCTCCCTGCGGTCAGAGCTGTAGGTGAGCATTTATAGTGTAAGGACCGAAGGCGTACCGAGAGGGGAGGGGGGGGGGGGAGGGGGTGAATCGGTAAGCCGCTCATGAATCCAAATACTTCAATTCCGCTACTTAAGTCTAACTAGATAAGAAACCTAAACAAGTCTAGTAGGACAAGACCCTACACATGCTAGTGTTCATGATAAGATAAAGTGCGGAAGCCAATCACACTAGCCTATGCAAGCCACAAATCACCCTACTCACTAGAGCACACAAATGCGGAATAGTAAAGAGAGGGTCAAGGAATGCTCATGATTTTTTCCCAAGGTCTCAGAAGGATGACACCTTCCCCTAATCCTCGTTGGACCACTCCCGCCGGAGTCCCAGTTCCTCCCGCCACCAAATGGAGTTCTCACCCATGAGCCCGCAATCGCTCCTCGAGTGAAGACACGGTGTGCGTCACCGCTGCACAAAGCACAAGCTTGCCTCCCTCAAGAACATGCCGGACTCTCTGAGCTGACACGGGTACTCACTAGCGATGCCCCTTTCAACGGCGGGCTCAAAAACCGTGTACAAACGTGTGACGGCCTTCACAACCGATCACGATAGGCTCGATCACCAACACCTAACCGGTCTAGGTCTCACCATAGACCAAGGGTAACAATCTAGATCACACCCTCAAGGACACCCTAGCCTTAGATGTGTAAGATGCTCAAGCTACTCTCCACTAGCACTCTCAAGATATGCAATATCTCCTCCTAGTGCTCTCCTCTTTTCTTCTTGGACCTTACCAAATGCTCTCAAGTATTCCACTGGCCAAGAGAGGTCTCCAAGACCCCAGCAACGAAGTTATATAGGCTCCTAACCTCAAACTAGTTGTTGTTCCATGAAAATGCCTTTATGGACACATTGATTGGACTGTCTAGTCACTGCCTGACCGACCGCCCGGTCATTCTATAACGACTCTCCTCAGCCGTTGGCCTCCTCTGTCTAGACAAATTCCTGTACTGACTGGACTGTCCGGTCACTGGACCGGACCGTCGGATCCACTTTCTCTCTCCATTCCAGGAGCCTCTATGAAATGCACCTCTTCTGGCTTTCCTGCACTCCTACTGACCGGACCATCCGGCCAGCAGACCGGACCGTCCGGTCTATATGGAGTCTCCTGGTGACAAAACTCCTGCTCCTCACGCTAAGTCCTGGACAACTCCCATAGTGACCGTACCATCCGGTCTCCACTGACCCCTCTGTCCAGTCTCTATGTCCAGAAGCTGAAACTTGTCGTCCTCGCTTGACATCGTTTCCCGACTTCTCCGAATAGCTCCTTAGCTTCTCCACTGTCACCTAGTGCGTGTGATTTCACCGAGCAACCTTGCATATTACCGACTAGACATGACCTAAGAGAATGACCTAGACCCCCTTGATAGTATGGTTTTTCCTATGGACTCAAAGCCCTAACAACTAATCAAGTGTTCCAAACACTTGCACTATAGCTTGTCCTCTGCTTTGATGCATCTTCATCAACCCTTGGACTCCATCAAGTTCATAAGCCTCCATGCTTGCGGTCTTTGTCATCCATCGCCAAGGCAACCATCATCCGTATGATTTATAATAGGGTTAAGAGATGATTCCTACATATACAACACTCATGTAGATATTAGCCCACAATTTCATAGTTGTCATCTATCACCAAAATCTCCATACCATGGGGATCCAACCATCAATGATTATGAAGCTTACAATCTTCCCCTTTTTGGTGATTGATGACAATCGCTACTTAATTTAAAAACTTCAATAAATAACCGGGCTAAACAAGCTACACAAAGATCGAGAGAAACCATAACAACATATGAGAGAAATGCATAAGGTCCTACTCAATCAAGCATCATCTAGAGAAATAAGGAAAAGAGTGAAGAGCATACTCTAGATGAAAACTGCATGCATGTCATGACAAAATGCTGAATGAAAGCATAAGGACATGCAATACAAGGCATAAATGATGAAATGCAACAAGTTAGCATGGGAATGCATAAGAATTAAGAATAGGCATTCATCATCATGATATCATACACAGACATACAAGATAATCAATAAATACAAGCACTGCAAAAGAACAGGAAATAAACCAAGTGAGATCAAAATGAGTCAAACACAAGCGAATTAAATCCATGACTCATCACAATCCACGAATATCGAATAACTCCTCAAAAAGAAGAACCAAATGATCTATCTCCCAAAAACCTCATAGCTCCCCCTAGATACAAGCTACTCTCGATCGCAACAAGATCACACTCCCACCCCCCCCTAGATCTAGTATCGTCTCCCCCTTTAGCAACAAGCACCAAAAAGCCAAAAAGACGGGAAAAGATGAACATCTAAGTGCTCGTGGTCGAAGGAAGTGGTGCAGCAACGTCCTCTGTAGGCTCTGCAAGACTGCTCCTGAGGTGGATCCTGCTGTGCTCCCTGAGCCTGTGTCGCCTGAGCATCTAGCTGCTGAAAGAAGCCAAGGTCTACAGGCGACTCAGACCCGCTGTCCTGTGCTCCTGGAGTGACCGTGACAGTCTCCTGAGCTAAAGTCTGGAGTAGTAAGAGGTCTGCCATGTCCTACTGAGACAAACCTCCACGGACAAGATCCTCTGCTGCCTAAGGGGTAAGAGTAGTAACAGTGGCAGTAAGAGGTGGAGTTGAAGCTGTAGCTGTCTCTGAGGCGGTCTGGGAGTCTACACGAGTAGTGTGCACAATGTCTGAGAACAGACTCCTAACAGGTACGTGCTGAAAGCTAGAGTGTCCTACCATCTGCGAGCTCGAGGAGTGTGACGGTGAGACAAACAACGCAGACACAAAGAAGGCTGACACGGGAGAGAGCTGTGCTGAAGAGAAAGTCTGTCCTGCTCCCCCTATCGGTAAGACATCTGAGAGTGATAGTCCACTGGACTGTGCTATCATCAAGGCTATGAAGGGTCCTGGCTGAGTCTGCAGCTGCTGGAACTGAGAAAACACTGAAGGTCCTAGCTGCTGACCAGCCAACCTCCGAGTAAGCTCCGTCATATGAGTCACCAGAGCGGAGACAAGTGCCATCTGCTGACGCTGAAGATCTGCCCGACCTCTGATGAGCTCCATCATCTGATGCCTGTCCTCTGACACACTCTATATAAACTCACCCAGCCGTCCTGCTAGTGCTGCCACTGTGACAGTGTCCTCAGACTGCGAACCCGTCGGCTGGGGAGGTGCTCCTATGTTGGCTGACTCAGGAATCATCGTCTCTGGCTGAGCTGCCTGCTCGTGATCTTTCGGTGACTCCTGCTCCTCCTCTCCTATGTGCTGGCTAGAGGTAGACTAGGATCCCCTGGGGACTCTAGGTGAGTAGCTGGTGGTCATTTTAGGGAAAGCGTCGTACTGCTCCTCCGTCAGTAGGCCCATCCTCCTCAAGAGATAACAGATGTAGGGCCCGTAGACCAAGTGTCGTCCTCCAAACCTCTCAGAAATGACCTCCTCCATCTCTCCAATGAGAAGGTCCGCCAAGTCGAATGTCTGCTCCTCAAGATGGCTGCTACAGAGCACTAGTGTAAGAGCGTGAACTCCTCTCTGTAGCCAGACCTGGGTATGATAGTCCTGGTGACTATCGCTCTCACCACCTTGGCCTCTGCAGTGAGTCTTGCAGGGCCTCTCTCAAAACCTAGAGTGTGGGGAGGTGGGAAAGCAATCGACACAAGGTCATTTGAAGGTAGCTTCCCTCCCTGAGGTCTGTGGGGTGGCTCCAGTGTACCATAGGCACTCCTATAAAGCTAGAAGTCTGAAGCCAGGAGTCCTAGGTGGGAGATCAGGTCCTCCCTGGTGACATGGTGTGGCTGCCCTCTGAACAGGAACCAGATCTCTGAGAGGTCTCTGGCAACCCACAGCGTCACGTAGAAGTCAAGGACCACGTCCTCTCTGAACCTAAGTGGAGCAGTGACTAGCTCTGCTAGTCCTAGCAGGTACGTGAAGTACTGCTCCATGTCTGTGCCTGTGACCCTCCTCATGGCTTGGTAGGTGGTGTACTGCTGCGGTACAAGCACCCTGTCTCTCGTCCTCAAGGCTACATAATGTCTCAACCCCTCTCCTATCCTCCTCTAGAGAACTGTCTAGTACCTCTCTCTAGCAGCGGGGTCTTGGGGAACTAGAACCCACTGCTAGAAGGACACAAACCGAAGTACCTTAAGATCCTTTACAGAAACCTTGAGGATATCTGTCTCTCCGGCTGCCTGAACCAGTCTTTGTAGCCTCCTCGTGCACACCTTATAGGTGCACCTCAGGTCTCCTGCCCGGTGAGCTATCCTCTGGGGAACAGTCTGCTCTGCCTCCTCCTCTAACTCCTCCTCAACAAGCTCCTCAAACTCTGACTCTGAGGTCTCCTACTCTGACTCCTCGTGCTCAAACTCCTCCTTCTGTTGCCTGGAGGATCCCTGATCCACAGTTCTCGACAATCTCCCCTGACGGGAAACCGGAGTACGCTGCAACCACGGTGGTGGCACCACTCCAACAGCCAGGGGTGCTGTCCTCTGCCTGGTGCTCCTCCTTAGACCCTGTGCCTCACGAGGCTGCTCTAGGATCAGACGTGACCCCGGAGTCCTCCGTGACTAATCCATGGCATCTAGGTACCTGGCCACTCTCCTGGCTCTCTCTAACTTTGGATCCAGTCTCGGTCTCTTCTTGGTCTTGGGATTCTCATGTATCTTTCCCTTGCCCTTGTCCTATCCTGACCCTACCATGTCTGCCTGCTGACTGTACTGCTATCACTGCATGCACATAGGTGTAGATGGGATAAGCAGAGATCCTAATACATCTATAAGCAAAGGACCGCTAGGAAAGAATGCGCAATATAAATCCTAGCACTGAATAAAGGACATGATCACTAGACAATTATGCAAAGTAACAATAGTGATCATCGACTATATGTGGCTGGTGTGAATTATCTAGTGTGCAGTTAAATAATAGGCAATTAATCTAATAGCATACTAATCAGGAGACAAATCCTAGAATTGCAATTAACAGATAATCAATGGAATTAATTGCATCTTGGTTGAGCCAACTAATTAATTAATGCAACTAATGGTGAGAATTTATCTAATTGCATCAATTAACTAAATTGCTCGAAATTAGGGCATATAATGATGAATAGAAGATTGAGCACAATACCCTGAGGAAATCAAGGTCAGAGATGAGAAGACACGCAACCGATCATCGCGGAACGCCAATGGACAGCCGGCAATGGAAAGATGAAAGATTGAGTCTTTCACCCTAGCAACTTGCAACGGGGGGGGGGGGGGGGGGAGAAGCTAGAGCTGCTAGTTGCTTCTCGTGCACGCAGGAAGAGCAGAGGCGGCTCGGCGGCGCGAAGGTGGCGGCAGCGATGCTGGAGGCGCACAGCAGCGAGGCGAGGCAGCGTGGCAAGAAGGGCGGCGGCAGTAGCGAGAGCGAGCGCGAGAGGGGGGAGCATGGGTGCGGCGAGGCGGGTGAGCACGGCGGCATGCGAGGGCGAGCGGCGGCGACGGCTTGGGTCGACGAAGGTGGAGACGATGGCGTTGGGTACGTGCTCTCGGCGCTGGAGTCGAACTAGGAACCGACCAAAATACCTTTGACCAATTTTGACCTAGGTCAAAAGGCACATGGACAGCCGAGATCAATCAATGAGTAGATCAACGGCTCAGATTAGGAAGCATACCGCTCGATCAACCCAAGTGACCGGACGGTCCGGTGTGATCTGGGTCTGCTAGCAATCCATATAGACCGGACGGTCCGGTCACTTGGACCGTACTGTCCGGTCTCTATGACCAGACTCCCAGAACCCTGTGCCTGAGGGCATTGACCGGACTGTACGGTCCGAAGATCGGACTGTACGGTCAGTACTAAATTTTCGCCGAATCAAGGAATTTCTCCATTTTCCAAGTGCCCTCGCTAAACACACAAATAAACACTGCACTTGGAATATAGAGGGAACTCTCAAACACTCTTTTTCAAATAGTGGCACTCTATGGCCTCATAGTTTTCGCAAATGCCAAATGAAAGATCGAGCAAATAGGAACCAAGGCAAATAAGAACCAAAGGGTATGTATGAGCCTTAGTCCATGAACCGTGCGAGTAGATTTAACCTCGGAGTTCATAAGAGCTTGCTCAATGTGCATGAAGCATAATCCTTTCCTTTGGTCACACTTATAGAGATGTAATCTCATATAGAGCATGAGGCACAAGTATCTCCAAGTATGACAAACCTCCTTTGTGTTTCCTATATGATAAATGCAACAAGCAATTTACATATGCAATGAAAGTAAACATGCCATGTGAATGCAAGCAATGTTAAAGACATAACACAAAGGAAACCTAACAATGTCAAGTTTGAACCCCTCCCAAGCTTACTCACTATAAGCCATGCCCTTGCCTTGAGAGAAGTCAAACCACCATCTCAAGCACTCCCCCTTGCTTATGGCTATCTTGGATGGGTTAGACATTGACTAATTTTTATGTGTTTTCTTTTAGTTATTTACACATGCATGGATGCAAAGCATACTAGTCACAAAGGAGTCCTAATTACCATACAATGCTAGAGAAAGAAAAACACACTACAACTATAAAGAACATACACAGTTACCTCCCTCATGAGTAGATAGGTCGTTGAGGTCCATGTCACTTGTGGTGGACTTCACATGATCTTCATAAAAGCGCTCGGTCCACCACCACCACCATCTCAATCTCTCAAGATCAACGATGCACTTAGGCACCCATATGCTCTTGGCTTTCCTCTTCTTGTTTGGTGGTCCCAAGGCCTTAGCTTTCACCTTGCCATCCTTGTTCCTAAAAAGCTTGAAATGTGTGTTCTCATAGAACAAGTTAGTGTTAGGCAAAACAATGGAACTTCTCACCATGGGACAATCCTTGGTGGCGTGGCCATCCTTGCAACACCTCTCGCAATAGTAGTCGTCAGCGAGAAGGGGTTTGATCCCTGTGAGGATGGAATCACTCGTCCCTATGATGTCGATGGCGGCGGGATATGAGCCAAGTCCCCGGAGGGAGACATTGTTCACAAGGTTCCTTCCAAGAATCTCCTTGTGGATGGCTCTACCTCATGTGAGCCTCTCAAAGCCGTCCATCACCGTCTTCCTCTCTTCCTTGAGCATGTGATATTCTTCCAACATGAATGGCTCAAGAGAAGAAGTCTTGGAGACTTCATTTACTTGGTTCTTCCCAAGTATCTCCCTATGGGTGGCTCTAAGTCTCTCAAGGCCTACCATCAACATCTCCCTTTCTTCCTTGAGCTTGTGGAGTTCCTTCAAAACAAATGGCTCAAGAGAAGAAACCTTGACCAAGGTGGTTAGTTCATCACACATAGTAGATGCATCACTCTTTGATGAACTAGAGAAGAGAGAGGGAAGGTTCTCAACATTGATGGACTCATAAGTGATCTCGAGGGCCTTGTACTTCTCATGAAGCTCTACATGATCACCCTTGAGTTTGTCATAACTCTTGTTTAGGGCCTCAAGAGATGTAACAAGGTCCTTGAGCTCACTCTCAAGCTCACCAACACGGTCCATAGCCAACTTACACTCTTTTCTTACCAAATCCAACATTTTGGATTTCTTGACGGCGATGTCGCGAGCTTGCTCAAGCATACTCCAAAGCTCGGCACATGAGCTCCTCATCATCGCTATCATCGCTTCTCTCATCCTCACTCTCCCCAAGTTGGCTGATGGCCATGAGGCACGTGGGAGGTGGAGGAAGAGCTCGTGTAGGTGTGGTATTGATCATGGCTAGGCCGGCCACTTCTTCATCACTTGAGGAAGAGGACTCATCACTTGAGTTGTCGCTTGTCCACTCTCCAACAAGGGCCTTGTGAGAGAACATCTTCTTGTAGTCTTGAGCTTTGCCTTTACCTTTGTTCTTGTCCTTGTTGAAGAACATCTTTGTTGTGGTTACAAGTCCAGAACAAACAATTAATGGGCTAGCCGAGGGCTGGATTGACCAAAGGTCCCTCGGACAAGCTAAGCCGGGAAGGAACGAAGCCAAGCTACAATGCTAGTGCCGAAGGGCTCATACTGGTGCCCTTCGGCTAATGAACCTTGTATTTATCTGGTCAGAAACGTACAGGAAGGTTCTGGTGGCAGAGGCCCATCCCGTCCCGCTCAGAGGTGCAGGTGAGCATTTATAGATCTACGCTCACCTATCCTCCGGGCATGTTTACAGATTTGCCCCGGACCTTACATTACACATCTTACTAGACCTAAGGGTATTCTAGTACTTCAATCTTCCTCTGGTACATGACCCCGGCTATCATCCTCTAGTGTCTTTGCCCAGGGCCCGCCACGCAGTACGGCCTTCGGCCGTAGCGGCCTTCGGACGCCTGCTGGGCCGAAGCCTTCTAGGCCGGGCCTTCGGACGCCTGCTGGGCCGCAAGTCCAGCTGGACCTTGCTTATTATTGCTGGGCTATCTTCTAGGCTTGGGGAGACTATGGGGTGGGCATTCCCCCAACAGTAGCCCCTCATGGGTGAGATCCGCCTTCGGCAGGACCAAAACCGTGATCATGCAAAATGACCACCCCTAGTCTCCCCCTTTTTTGGGCCTGTCCGAAGGCCATTCTTTCCTTCGGTTACCTGCACTTGGCCCACGCGATCGTATTCAAAAAAGTTAGTGAGTTGTCAGAAGCGAAGCGTGCTACCGGAGGCAACATGTTATTTTGTCCAGAACCCAAACTGCCTTCGGGCTCCCGGCCCTTAGCCGTCGGACCGTGTAGCACTCCTGAAGATGCAACAAACGTGTTGTCATAAATGCAGTCCATGCGTCGCTCTTGCTCATAAATGCGCCCAACATGGTTACTCAGTGCAGTTCCCGGGTGAGCGCGCTGTCATAAATTTGGCCCCTGCACCACGCGTCGGCCATTGGATTGGCGAGTGCACGATCGGACGCGGGCAATCATTATGCGCCACACGCCCTGCTGGCTATATAAGCCAGTCCCTCACCCCCTCTCTTGTCACTTTCACTCTAATTTCTCGATTGCTCTGTGAAAACCGAGTGCTTTTGCGAGTAACCCTTCGCTATATCATACCTACTATAAGCGCGCTCACACCGGAGGCTGCTTATTCTTCATTCTTCAGACCAGCCAACTACACCCTTCGGCGAGCGATGGGCCCTCGGAAAGCTAAGCCCCCGCTCGGATCTGAGCCGAATTGTGTTAACGATAAGAAGGCTGGGAGTCCTTACCTGGGACCAAGTACCGTCATTGAAGCGCTACTGGACACATGGGCTGCCGAACCAAAACGATGGTTTGAGAGGTCCCGTGCGTCGGCGCCGAAGGACGGCGAAACCATACCCCAGCCTCGCCCGAGCACAATAGTGGTCTTTGAGCGATTCTTCGAGGCTGGGCTCCGGTTCCCCTGCTCCCCGTTTGTCGGCGATGTTCTGGCCTTCTACAGGCTTGAAATCCAGCAGGTGTGGCCGAACACCATTGCCCGGCTGGCCTGCTTTGAATGGGCTTTCCGAATGGAGGGCTCCGAGCCACACGCCGGTGCCTTTGCTGCAACACACTTGGCGTTTTAGCAAGAGCACCCGTGCCCTGAAGACCCTACGTTGCTGTCTAACTACCTAACCATCACCCTTCGGTCGTGCCGTGAACGCGACGTGCCCGCGAAGGGGTCAAGGCAGCACTGGGGGGAAGCAGATCGCCTCCGGCTAGTTCTACTACGACATGGGTCCCGATAGCAATCTTCGCAGTCGGAATGCCGAGATCATTTACACACCAAAGCCCGAGGTTCTGGAGGATAGCCTTTTCAGCAGCCGCATCCGACTATTATCCCGCATGGCCAAGCGAGTGAGCATGCAGGATTTGGTGGAGGAATTCTGCGCCGCCGGCATCAACCCCCTTCGGGCCGACTGGCACGTGCAATTCATCACCCAGGACCCCATAAGTGGGGCCTTGCAATTTAACCGCGAGCGACTCCCGAAGATCAATTTTGCCGAGATAGAGCAGCGAGCCATCCACTATCTCGGCCCTCTGATTCAGAAGGAATGGGAGCTGCTTGGGGAGATGGGACGCCGTGGGCAGACCAACCGCATTGTGCAGCTATACAATGTGGAAGTCGTTCTGCCCCCCCCCCCCCCCCGCGGGAGCCACACCGGGCCGAAGCTCGGCAAACCGGAGGCAAGGCGGCTAAGGGCCCGATGATGAGGAGGAAGAAGAAGAGATAGAGGAGGAAGGAGAGGAGGAAGCCGCCCCTGCTATGCCGCAAAGGCAAGTAAAGGTGGTTTTCAAGCGCCCTGCAACCTAGAAGGGTGACACCGAAGGCGCGACCTCCACTCCGTGGCGCACGAAGCAAGCGGCGCAGCGCCCCAGGGGTATGAGGGGTAGCCTTTGGCTCGGCGAGGATACCTCCGGTCGAGGGGGGCAGACTAAGAAGCGTTCTGGGGCTGCCGAAGGCGCATCCTCGCCCGCCCCGCAGCCACCCAAGCGCCGCCGCCTCCGCAAAAAATACGGGGGAACCGTCATGAGACCGGCGACCCCGAGCGAAACGGCGGCCGTTGAGGACGTGGTGGCCACCTTTCCGAACCCAACACCACCGGCGTCGCCGCACCTGAGAACGACGGACTCCGACAATCTGCTGAACGTATTGGTAGACATCATTCCCGATAGATCCGGGGAGCGGCCAGAGGGGGGTTCCGAAGGCTTTGCATCACCTCTGCCCCAGTCCCCTGGTATTCTGATGCCATCTCTGGATTTCGGTGCTGACAGCCCTTCGACCTGTACAGGTATCCAAGGCTGCTAAATTATTCATTGACTTTTTAAGCATTGTGATCTAACGTTCTAATAACCCGCTTTGTTATCTTCTACAGAGCAACAGGATGGTGGCGCCAAGGATGCTGCCGGCTCTCGCCAGACCGAAGAAGCGAGGGTCAGCGCACGCTCTAGCTCTGAATCCGGTGGCGAGAGCTCTGGACCGGCTAGTTCCAGCAGCAGCTCGACCGAAGGAAACAAGGCCTTTGGGGAGGAGGAAGAGGTGGAAGGGGAGGAGCAGCACGCTGAAGACATCCGCAGTGATGAAGAGGAAGAAGAAGAGGAGCGAGTCCTGATGCACACCCGGAGAGCCAGACGCGGCAAAGGTTTCATGGGTGTCCTTCCTTCGGGTGTGCAGCCGGGTGATGTCGGGACATCTCTTCGGGCAAGCGACTTCAGCGGCCGCGCCGAAGCCGCCACAACACTGGGGTATGCGTCACAGATGCTGGACCTCTGTGACAGCGAAAAGGCGCTCGAGGACATCGACATGACGACTGCTATCAGCTACTTGTCTCGCTTAACCGCGCAGGTATGCGACATTCTAAGTTTTAACGCGTTCGGTCAAAAATACTATTATTAGTTTGTAACTCTTCGTGTATTGGCGCAGACTACGTTGCTGTCTCGTCACCTCGAGACGAAACTGTCCCCAGAGGCCACCCTTGCGGAGCTGAAGAAACAACTGGCTGAATGCCAAACACAAGCCCAGCTAACTGCCGGCGACCTGAAGGAAGCCCAAGACACACTTATGGAGGCTGAAAGGAAAGTGCAGTAGGTCACCGAGGAGGCGAAGAAGAGTGCCGAGGACCTAGGGAAGCGATTGGAGGTTCTGTAGAAAGACAACCAGGCACTGAGAGCCGAGAATGTGGATCTGCATAATGACAATCAAAGGCTATCCAGAGCTCTAGAACAGGCCTCCGTGTATATCGAAGAATCTGAGCGAATGAGCCGAGGCCTGTTCGACTTAATCTCACAGCTGCGCCTCTTCTTCGCTGGAATGGGACTCGCCTCCCGGGAGCCAGGGCATGCCGAAGGGGAGGGTATGAAAAGCATCACCTGGCTGAGCAAGGGCCTTGAATGTGCAAGAGATGGTGTTCGGTCATACGGCACCATCTGCGCCCGGATAGGCTGGACAGCGGCTTACTCTACCGTGGAATCACTGGCCGCGCCTCGACGCTTGGAGATTCGTGAGTCTACGCGCCAACTGCTATCTCAGTGCCAGGGTGACCGTGTCATGTACAGCCAACTGCAGTAACGACTAAGCCCCCTTGGTAACATCTTGGGGCGGGAGTTCTTGCAGTCCCTCGACAACGACCTTGCCGTAGGCCTTGCTCGTGAGGCAGCTGCTCGCCTGGCTGCATCCGCCTCCATCGGTAATACCCCGGTTTCCGGTGGACGAAGGGAAACCGGCCCGCCGACTGGTGGTGCGGACGGCAGCACCAACACAGCCCTTGGCGCTCTAGGCCACGACGGCAGTTCACCTGCTGCTGTCGCCACCTCTGCTGTTTCAGGCTCCGGCACCGAAGAGCCCCTCGACCCCGAGGCACCTTCCACAGCCGCTCCGGAGACCCAGGTGTGAGTTCGTCCTTATCTAAGTCCACCGCACCGTCTAGGTTAGCTAGCGCTTCATGGGTTGTGATTTTTGTATGGCAATCGTAAGCATCTAGCGCTCCGATGGCTCTCTCCTTGTAACTTAGGCATCTTTCGGAATAAAACTTAGTTCATTATTCAGCTAAATTGCCCATAGCACTTTCCCTAAGATTGTGTTTGTTACTTTTCTCTAGAACACACCCCCCGAGGATGCCTCCGCGGTTCCGCTGGACGCCACGGTATTGGACATAGCTCCAGTATCTATCAAAGTGCCGGGGGTTGGGGAAGCCCCTGGCGATTACCTGATTCGTGGTGTGAACTAGCGGCGTTGGAAGCATGAGCACCCTGAAGGGAATTTTACAGAATTCCTGTCTTCCATCGATGAAGAGAATGAGCGCATTAAAGCGGCCTGCCTGCGCGTTTCCCCGGAAGTGCTACTTCGTCGGCGCATGCGCTGTGACGCCCGAAGGACGAGCGGCAGCACTGTGACCGAGCCCCTTATTTTGTTGCCAGCACCGAAGGCAGAGCCAATCGAGATTTCTAGTGGCAGCTCTAGTTCGTCTCATGGCGATGCTTCATCTAGCAGTTCGTCTGACCAGGACCTGGAGGCTCTCTGGCAAGCGGCGCAGACACCCTTCGGCCGCTTGCAAATTATTGCCGACTTGGAACAGCGCCGATGGAGCATAGCGCAAGGCCGTCACCGGATTGAAGAATCAAGCACCACACTTAGTGATTTGGCCGAGAAGCACCGCGAGTTATCAGAAATGCTCAACGAACTGAGGCGGTTGCCTTGAAGAGATGTATCTAGCTCAGGGACCTTGAGCCCCTTAGCGTGTTGGGCCTTCGGGCAGTTGTATCTCTAATGCCCTCGGGCTCTAGTAAAACCTCACGCCTTCGGCCAGATCTTGTATCCTCCTGCCCTCGGGCTTGTGTTGTATTAAAGAAAATGGTATACCAGTTAATATTCAAACTTACACGGAAATGTGCAACCATGGCAAATTATACACTAATTACTATTCTAGTTGCCGAAGGCCTCGTCAGGCCTTGGCAAACTTCGAACCATAGCTGTTCGGCATCGGACCCGTGTAGCACCCAGCTTTCCGAACTTGTCTTTCCGGAGCATCGGACCGTAGTTGTTCGGCATCGAATCATGGTTGTTCAGTTAGTGGCCGTAGTTGCCGTTTAAAAATGACAGGAATTAACTAAAGTAGCATCACCTTACCTCATTGAGCACATAATGTTTTCATATGCTTGCTCTACTGACCTGTCGAACATTGAACCGAACTGCACGCCCCCACCGGCAGCTGCGGACGTAGAGAAGAGCAATCGGGACGTAGTCCGATGAACTCCACGGGACGTAACCTGGCACGACTTTTTGAGACGTAGCCCGAATGGCTCCTCGGGACATATCCCAGAATGACCTTTCAAGACGCAGTCCGAATGGCTCCTCGGGACATATCCCGGAATGACCTTTTAAGACGCAGCCTGAATGGCTCCTGGGGACATATCCCGGAATGATCTTTTAAGACGCAGCCCGAACGGCTCCTCGGGACATATCCCGGAACACCCTAACTAGGCGACGCATGACACTGGGAACATATCTGCTCTATTCCAGCTTTAGATACACCAAACCAGTTATGACAACTATGGTAATGACCAGCTGCTCCTTACACGTAGAAACGCTTCAAAGCATCAGCATTGTAGGTGTGTTGCATTGGGGAGCCGTGCAATTCCAATAGATGGTAGGCCCCCGGCCTGTTTTATCGGTCTACAATGAAGGGACCCAGCCACTTGCTGCACAGCTTGCCGACGCTGATTGGGTTGGGGTTGCGCCGAAGGACAAGATCACCTGGTGCAAACTCGCTCGCGTGAACCTTGCGATTGTATGTCTTCTTGAAGGATGCGATGTATTTGTGAAGGTTGATGACTGCTTGCATGCGTACTTCTTCCAACATGTCCTTTGCCACATCATCTTCATTGGCATGAGGCCTGATTGTGCACAGTGATCCGGTCCGAATCTCCTCCGACGTGACCGCTTCTGCACCATACAACAGCCGAAAGGGAGAGAAACCAGTGGAGCTTGTAACAGTTGTTCTAATGGACCAGAGAACATTCGGCATCACTTCGACCCATTTTCCCTTCGGCAAGCCAGTTAGAGAACGAGAAATCCTAGAGAACAAGTTACCATTCATTCGTTCCACCGCTCCATTGGCCCTCGGATTAATGACGAAAACTTCACACTTCTTGACCCCCAGGCTAAGGCAGTATTCTTTGAACTCGAGCCCCTCAAACTGCTTACCATTGTCCACGGTGAGCTCCAACGGAACCCCAAAGCAATAGACCACATTTTTCTAGAAAAATTTCCTAATGTTTCTAGCTGTTATCTGAACCAGTGGCTCGGCCTCCACCTATTTGGAAAAATAATCTATAGCTACCACAGCAAACCAATAGCCCCCCGGAGCAGTAGGTAATGGTCCAACAATATCGATCTCCCAACGGGCGAGGGGCCAAATCGGAGGAATTGGTTGCAGGGCTGTGGCCGGTAGGTGAGATTGTCAGCCCATCCACTGACACCCCGCACACACCCGAACTAGGTCTTTGGCATCACGAACAACTGTAGGCCAATAGAAACCCTGGCGAAAAGCTTTAGCCACCAAGGCCCTCGGAGCCATATGTGAGGAACACAACCCCTCGTGGATTTCCTGTATCAACTTCTGTCCCTCCGACCGGCTCAGACAACGCAGTAGAGGAGCGCAAACACCCCCCTTGTACAGAATGTTATCAACAATAGTGTATCCCCGACACCAATGCAATATTCTCTGCCGCTCCTCCTTGTCATCCGTAACATATCGTCCTTCAAGACATGCTCGAATGGGAGCCCTCCAATCTTCGGCCGTGATGGCCAACACCCTTTGACCTTTTACCTCCGGCGCAGTTGCTGATTCATTCATAACCTCATGAAGCACATCACCAGCCACCGGATGCTGTCCGGCCGCAGCCTTGGCCAATGCATCTGCTTCTCCATTATTAGTGCGGCGGACATTACAAACCTCAAAGCCCAAGAAGTACTTATCCATCTCTCTTACCTTACTGATGTACCGAGCCATCTCCGGATCTCTAGCCTGATACCCTTTTGCCTGCTGGGTTGAGGCCAATTGAGAATCGCAGTAGATGACCAACCTCCTAGCCCCCAAGGCTCGAGCTTGCCGAAGGTCCAACAATATGCCTTTGTACTCCGCGGCATTGTTTGTTGTTTGGAAAGCCAACATGGCCGAGAACCGCATGGTTTGCCCCCCGGGAGATGTTATGACTGCGGCACACCCTGCTCCGGAGGCCCCCCAAGCACCATCAGTGTGAACTGTCCAAATTGGATCCTCCGGCATATCCTGAGCTAGATCTTCAGCTTCACCGTGAGGGGTCAATTCGGCCACAAATTCCGCCAACACTCCAGATTTGATGGCCTTGCGAGCAATGAAGGTGATGTTATATTGAGCCAACTCAGCTGCCCATTTAAACATCGCGCTAGAGGCCTTGCTATTTGCCAACACATCCCACAACGGATATCTGGTAGGTATGGTAATAGGGTGATCATCGAAGTACTGCCGCAACTTACGTGAAGCCATGACCACAGCATACAACATCTTGTCCACCACAGTGTAATTACATCGTGATGCCGTTAGCGTTTTTGACACATAATACATTGGCAACTGCTAAAAAGTATCATTGCCCTTCGGTGCTTCATAGACCAAAACCGCACTTACTGCCTTCGGCGCCGCAACAATATATACCAATAGAGGAGCCTTCGGCAGGGGCGGTTTGAGAGTGGTGAGTTCAACGAGGTACTTTTTGAGCGCCTCGAATGCCAACTGTTGCTCCTCGCCCCATGTGAATGCCCGGGGACCGCGAAGCACTTCAAAGAAAGGTAAGCTCTTTTCAGCCAATCGAGAGATAAACGTGCTCAACGCCACAACACGGCCGGTGAATTTCTGCAACTCCCGAATAGATGCCGGAGGCTACATATCCATGATTGCCTTGATTTTGACCAGGTTCGGATTAATTCCCTCCTTCGACACCAGATACCCCAGTAACTTTCCAAAACGGACCCTGAACATGCACTTCGCCGGGTTTAGTCACATCCCTACCCTCCGCAAGTTGGCAAATGTCTATGGCAGGTCTTTCACATGATCCGCCTCTTTGATGCTCTTGACAACAATATTGTCAATATAAGTTGCCGCATTGCGGCCTATCTGTGTCCCCAACGTAGCTTTAACAGTACGCGAGAAAGTAGCCCCGGCATTCTTCAGCTCGAAGGACATTCAGTTGTAACAATAAGTCCCCCCTGGTATCTGAAATGCTGTCAAAGGTTGATCCTTTGTAGCCAACCAGACTTGATGAAACCCTGAGTAACCATCCAGAAAACTCATCAACGCACAACCTGCCGTTTCATTCACCAACTGGTCTATGCGAGCTAGCGGGAAGTCATCCTTTGGGCAATGTGTGTTCAGCGTTGTGAAGTCAATGCACATGCGCCACTGGCCATTTGGTTTCTTGACCAACACAGGGTTCACGAGCCAGGTAGTTCTGTCAATGGGCTGAACGACATTTGAATCCAGCAATTTCTGCACCTCGGCCCTTAAGATGCTAACCTTCTCCTCTGTCCAAACTCTGATTCGCTGCTTGACCGGACGCAACTTTGGGTCGACGTCCAACCAGTGCTCAGCAATTGACCTGTCGATACCGGGGAGATCTTTAGGTGACCATACGAAGACATCTGTATTGTTTCTTAAGAACTGCATCAGCTGTGCCTCCACATCTTGTGATAACTCCCTGCCAATCAGAACCATTTCATCCAGTCGATCGGCACACAGCACGACTTCTTTGGTGCCTTCGACCGGAGTGACCTTGGGTACCCACTTGGGTGCTGCCGGTGGTTCCACTGAAAGACTCTTGTCCTGACACTCTTCGGCTATAACATGCATGTGATGCTTTCCCGGTGATGACCCAAACTCGAGCCTCCGGGCCTCAACTTGATCCCCATACACCATGATGACACCCTCTGGTCCGGGCATCTTCATACATAGGTATCCATGGTGAAGCACTGCCAGGAATTTATTGATAACCCTCCTGCCCAAGAGAGCATTATAAGGATAGTTCATCTCCACCACGTCAAACCGAATGTCCTCCGTCCGGTGTCCCCCTAAGCCGGAGAACGACACTTTCAGCACAATACTGCCTATTGCATGAATGGGTTCTCCCCCAAACTCTTGTTGCAGAACTGAAGAAGCCTGCAGGTCGGACCTGCCATACCCCATTTTTTCAAGAGTACTCCAGAGAATGACATCGGCCGAACTCCCTCCATCAAGCAAGACTTTGCGTACATCGAAACCATTGATATTGACCGCCATTACGAAGGCATCGTCATGTGGAAATATCATCGGCCTCAAATCAGCCGCTGAAAAAGAAATCGGCATGTCCATCCAACGAGTAACCCCGACCGGAGGGTATGCAGCCACATGATTCACGTGCCGCAAGTACTCCCGGCGCTACCTCTTAGAGGGGAATTCATGCCCCGAGCCACCAGTGATAGCAAAGATCGTGCCCCGAGATGCCCCTGGATTCTGAATGTGCTGTATGGGTGGCGCTCTTTCGGGATGGTCGTCCGGCTTCAGCTGTGGTGGAAGCGGTAATTGCTCCGTCGAAGGAGCCGAAAGTGCGAGCTGGGGCGGAGGGGGTGGTAACGCAACTACTTGCGGCGGTGGGGCGGGATGGTGGTACTGCGGAAATGGTGCCTGGTGAAAATGCGGGGGAGGGGGATAGAAGGCAGCGGCATGTGTGTATTGAGTGTGCATCACCGGCTTAGTTTGCTCAGCCTCTCGCCGCACTCTAGCATCGGACAGTGCTTTGATATCGGGGCAGTAATTGGAGTTGTGGCTGCACCCTGGGCCATGAAATGCGTAGTAAAAAAGTTGACCCGGTCGGGGCTGCCTCGGTCCCGGACATGGCGGCGGCGGCCGTGGGCATCTGGGTGTTGACTCCGAAGGCCCCCCCCCCCTTGCTGTACATTTAAGACCTCACGCTGTGTAAAGTTGCAGCCTACTCCACCTTGACTCGGACGCCAACCTCCGATATTCAGATTTTGCCCCCGCCCCATCATCGCACCCGAGTGCACCTTTCGACGCTCTTCCTCTTCGTCCTCCTCTACCCGTACCTGTCTTTCCAAGATGCTCAGCAACTGATCCAGAGTCTGGGGTTGCTTTATCCGGATAGCGCTTCTGGCTGCTCCCATCCGGAGCCCCTTTGCGACAGACTCGATCACCGTGGCGTCATGTATGTCGGATACCTGGCATTTCAAGTTGAACCTCCGAGTATAGTTGGCCAGCATTTCACCATCTCTCTGCACACAAGCAACCAGATCCCGAGCTCCCACAGGCTTGATATGATTTCCCCTAAAGTGCATCGAGACTCCCTCTTTAAGTTGCGCCCATGACCAAATGCTCCCCGGCGACAGCTTAACGTAACAGGTACCTGCTATTCCTTCCAATGCTAATGGGAAAGCCTTTGCCTTTACTACATCATTCCCTCCGGCTGACTCCACAGTCGTCTCATACCTCATGAAAAACTCTTTAGCATCTGAAGTCCCTGCAAACATTGGAAGCTTGACTGAAACCAATCTTGCGGGCCACTGCACCGCCTGTAATGGCTGCCAAGGGAGAATTGGGATCCGCTGGCTGCGCTAGATGAAGGCTTCCAGTGGAATGTGCCCTCAGCCCTTCTTCATGAAATTCCTCATACCCTGGAGCCTGCTCCAAAGGATCTCCAACTGTCTGCTCAGCTGCTCCTGCCGCCTCTTGGCCGCTTCAATTCTCTGGTTGTAAGCAGCCTTCTGCTGCGCTAGATTTTGTAGAGCCTGTGCCCGCAGCATCTATTCTTTGGCTACCCTTTTCTGCCTTTCAACTTCCTGTTCCATCAACCTTACGTTCTCCTCCTCCCGTACTACATCCTCTTGCTGCTTCCTGATACGCTCCTTCGCTATCTGACTAGCATATTCTGCCTCCTCCTGTGTGAGCTGCACACCGGCCGTCTCTCCCTCGGCCACAATTCTTGTCCACCTTTGTTGACCTCGTCGGATGCCTCTTCACCAAGGCCTTCAGCTCCTTCCCGAAGCGGGCGCGCCCCAGCCGCGGTCGATGTTTCCGGGCGGACGACCTCCACCGCCGCCCTACTCTGGGTTGTTGCCTGCTACGGCAAGCCCGAAGCGGGTGGTCTCTTTCCCCCTGCCATGCCTACGTGCTTTGTTGTTCCCTCCCCATGGACGGCGCCAGCTGTTGTGGTTAGAAGTCCAGAACAAACAATTAATGGGCTAGCCGAGGGCTGGATTGACCGAAGGTCCCTCGGACAAGCTAAGCCGGGAAGGAACGAAGCCAAGCTACAACGCTAGTGCCGAAGGGCTCATACTGGTGCCCTTTGACTAACGAACTTTGTATTTATCTGGTCAGAAACGTACAGGAAGGTTCTGGTGGCAGAGGCCCATCCCATCCCGCTCAGAGGTGCAGGTGAGCATTTATAGATCTGCGCTCACCTACCCTCCGGGCATGTTTATAGATTTTCCCCGAACCATACATTACACATCTTACTACTTGACCTAAGGGTATTCTCAATCTTTCTCTCGTACACGCCCCCCGATTGTCATCCTCTAGCGTCTGCGCTCGGGGCCCGCCACGCCGTACGGCCTTCGGACGCCTGCTGGGCCGAAGCCTTCTGGGCCGGGCCTTCGGATGCCTGCTGGGCCGAAGCCTTCTGGGCTGCCAGTCTAGCTGGACCTTGCTTTTTATTGTTGGGCTGTCTTCTGGGCTTGGGGAGACTATAGGGTGGGCATTCCCCCAACAATCTTCTTCTTGTGCTTGGCCTTGGGGTCTTCCTCTTCTTCTTCACTTGAATCTTATGACTTGAATGCTTCTTTCTTGGGCTTTCGGCACTCTCGGACAAAGTGATTCTTTGAGCCACAATTGAAGCACTTGCCCCTTGACTTGGAAGCAAACTTGTTCTCGAAGTTCTTCATCTTCCTCATGAGAAGAGCCAAGTCTTCAGTCAAGTCACCCTCATCATCATCTTCCTCAATGATCACCTTCTTCTTGTTCTTCTTGCTCTTGCTAGATTCTTGCTTGTCAGCCGGTAGAGCAAGATTGGATGGTTGAGGATCATCCAACCCTAATTGGTAGCTCTCAAAGGTGGTGATCTTGCCAAGTACATCCTTCATGGTCTTGGTCTTGAGGTCACCTTGCAAGATGAAGGTGATGATGGACTCATACTTGAGGTCCTTGAATAGCCTCAAGAATCTTCTTATCACCTCAACAGGCTTCATCTTGAAATCATCCCCAAGTGCATTGATCTCCTCCACTAGTATATAAAAACAAGAATAAACAATGTTAGCTCTCTCATGTGGCAATCTAGTAAAGTTATCATACTTATTCTTCAGCACATAGTATCTTTCCTCTTTGACATCATTGGTGCCCTCATAAAGCCCCTGAATGTCAGTCCAGATACCATGTGCTGAGGAACTAGCATCTAGCTGAGCAAAAACATCCTTAGAGATGCAAGCAAACAAAGCATTCTTGGCCTTAGCATTACACTTAATGTAGTCAGGCTCAAGTAGGTTCACATTCGTATCGGACTCATGAGTGACCGACCATATCTCCGGATCAAGGGACTGAAGGTAGGCTTGCATGCGAGCCTTCCAATAAGCATAGTCCTCACCATTGAAAATGGGAACACTCCCCGTACTACAAGAAAATCACCTTAGCGCAACGCCCCAAAAATGTTGCAAAAAGGTCATTTGCGTTGCAATATCAATAGATGGCAACCTTTTTCAATCTTTGGGAGGCGTTGCTAATTCCTCCGATGCAATAGCCTATTACATCACCATTATAAGGAGCTGCAATTAATGTTGTCTGTTGCAATGAGGGGCGGTGTTGAGAAAGGATGTAAATGCAATGACCATGAGTGTTGCATGGTTGGTGCTGGCAACCAAGATCGTTATTGCTATTTATCTTTATTGCAACAACATATGATAGTTGCAAGCAACCATGATTGCAACGCATAGGTACTTTTGCAAATACAATATAATGCAACAAGACACAGTAGTTGCAAGCAAGCATGATTGCAGCGCATGGGTACTGTTGCAAGTATATTATAATGCAACGATATATGATAGTGACAATTTCATTCATGATATTGCAATATACTCAGAGAAATCCCAACCAATTTTTTGTTGTTGCTATACACTTAAAGAGTATCACAACACAATGGAGGTTGTTGGAATATGAGCATAGGATATCGCAACGACTAATGAATCGTCACTATATACCAAGAAGATATAGGCACGGATTATAAGCCATCGCAATATGTTTAATAGATTTCGCAACAATGTACGAGTCATTGCTACATACCAAAAAGATATGGCAACAAATGTTAGTCGTGGCTATATTCTTACAGGAAATCTCAATGGAGTTAGAGTGGTTGCAATTTTTGTATCAGGTAATTGCAACACAATAATTGTGGTTGCTATATGATTATATTGCATTAATTGTAATTCATTGTAATAGCAAGGTGTAGCATCAGATTATGGCCGACGCAATGGGGAAAAGGTAATTGCAACACAATTAATTTGTGGTTTTTACAACCATATTATATTGCTAATGCAACAGAAGAATATATTCCAAAATAGAAACTGATCCAATATTACAGATAATACTAATGATATCAAATCCATCATTCATGCTTACAACCAAACATTATTGTTGCCACACTAGAATGTTCCATCACTCACAAAAATAAAAATTCTAGACAACCTAAAAAAACTCAATCACTTGATCTTAATCGTTATGACACCAGAATTTTGAAGACCTCTCTTGTATCACCAAAAGAATGTAGTTCTGCACATGTAGTAGAAAGATTGTAAATTGACAAGACTTTTGTGATTTAATTAGGAGGCCATAAACAAACAATCATGTCATTTACGTCATAACCTTTAGGGACTACTAAGATATCTTTAGTATTAGTTCGCCACTGGAGCTTCCATTTCCTACACATGATCAAAAACAAAGTTTGTGGTGACAAGAGATAATTACAGTTAATTATTAGCAAAGTGCATGTGCATTGCTACGGGTTTTCAAAATTTATAATAAAATTTAAGCATATATATATCATTGTAAAATTAATTTCAACCTACAAAAGAGAATCTGTGTATTCTTCTTTATATTTTTGATCTAAACACTAAACAAAACAATTATCCCATAGAAGGTCCAAAACCCATGTGGACTCATCAGTCTTATCTATTGGCATAAAAAGCTTACTGACATATATGTATACATAAAAAGTTACCATACATCTAATGTACAGTGTATATAAACTTCAGTTCACAATCAAACAAATAAGTATAATTCATTACAAAAATATCATGTTTAAAAAACCGTGATAAGAATTACTCATATCTTGATTATGGTCCTTGCTTTGTTACTCTCATTAGTCAAGTAAGATAAACTAATAATCTAATAAAAACTTAATCAAAACTCCGCTGTTTTTGGCCATCTGTCCACATACATCTTAGTTTAATTTATGGACAACTTAAAACTACACATGATAGCACCAGAGTTTTTAGAACCAGGGGTCAACGTCTTCTCAAAATCATCATCACTAGCGCCATATCTGATGGAGAACAACAAGAGTAGCAACACTTCTGACAGTTATTTGGACGCATGTAATCATTCAAGCCTGGGTCTATGACTGACTTGTGAACTAGATAATTGGTCTAATTAAGAACAAAACATCAAAACTTCACTGTGCAAAAAATCCATAAAAATGTGTAATGCTCAACTTCGCAATGCAGCTCTATATTCTAAAAGTAGCAATTTGGGATTTAAACCAAAACCTGAGTTTGTTTGCACCTAAAATTGTTTTGGAATCAAGAACATAGAGGGCTTATGTACAAGCCTTATGGGCGTGACATCATTCAACCAGTTTTACAAGACTTACAATCTACTGGTCTAGCAACAGCTTAAATTCAATATGGAACTGTTTGTACCTGTTGTTTTTTCTTCCGTCCTCTCGTTTTAGCACCCGCTAAAAGATGTTCTCTACTTATGTATGTTGGTGCTGCACCGCCATTTCCTGCTTTGTCGCTGAACAGATTCTTTGAAATTTTTGAAGGTCTTGGACTGCTACTTGGTGGAATATTTCATTTCTCTACAGTGATAATGCTTCTTGGCTCAATCTATGAGAACCTATGTGGATATATGCCATGGTTTACTATATTTCTGATGAGTAATTGACTTGAGCGGATTTGGTGTTTGAGTTGAAAAGCGGGAATCCAGGGATTGCATGGGTTTGCATATCATGGTTATGACTAACCGGAGTTGTTGGAGATATTGGTGATGTTGCAGGAGATGAGAAATATGTTTGCTTGTCTCATGATGTGTAGGTCACTGGAGTCGACTTGGGGTCAACGGCGAGAGGATCGGGCACAAGTAGGGGACTTGGGGCCAGATGATCAGGATGCCGGGTGAAGTCAAGGGTGATCCACACCGTACACGTGGAGAGGCAAGAAGCACGGACGGTTTCGCGGTTGAGCCTCAAAACCGTTGTGGTGATGAAGACGGCGTGTTCACCAAGTCAAGGCGAATGGGATACCGATGCAAGTGACAAGGGGGCCCGATGGACATGGACTGGGAGAGACTTGCCGGTGGTCAGGATCGCGGGACAAGGTGACATGCGTCGATATCGAGAATTCGCTCTTTGAGAAGCATGCAAGGTGGTTTCTCGGTTTGGGCCTCAAAACCGGTGGCGGTGGTTGGTGGTGCACGTGGCACCATCATGGAGCTTGCTTCGAGATGAAGCAAAGACGTGAAACGTCTGATGGCATTCGGGCGATGAGGTGAAAGATGGACGGTTATGCCCCCGGTGGTAGGTGGGTGTGTTATGTAGGTCAAGGGTAGAGTGGTCATGTGGACAATAGACCCTAGGCCTATATAAGGAGAGGTGTGGCTAGTGGGAGAGGTGCCTCTCTTCCATTAGCCTTGTGTTAGGACTCTATTCAAAGTGCTAGGAGAGGACTTCATATTTGAGAGGAGAGTAGTGGGTGTGTGAGAGACATCTCTTGCTCTTCCAAATAGTGGCAGGAAGAGAGTGGCTTCCTAGCCTTGTACCTATGGATCTTGTAAGCACCTTTCTATGATATGAGAACTATTTTCGTGCTCAAGATTTCCCTCTTCACTTGAATCCTAAAATTCCCTTTTTCCTATTTTCGGAAGCATTTTTGTGGTGATTTTCGATCTCACTTTTGGACGAGTTTTTGTCCCGGATTTCTTGAGAAACTTGTTTCTAGGATGAGCTAGGATAATCCTATATGGATCCTTGATGGAATTATTGGCTCTAGCACCTTCGATTTGAAGGATTTCTCAAGTTTCCCCTTTTTGGTGTTGTTGGCACGAGATCTGAAATTAGTGATGATTTCTTGAGAAAATTGAGTTGATCTCCTAGGATTAGGGTCGTGATGTGATGAGGATTCACTAGTCCAAAAATCTCATCATTTGGAGTTTGTTTGATTGAGTTTTGGAGAAGATTTGAGAAGATCCCGAGAGATTTTCTGTTCTGTCGGGGGTCGATCGGCACTGCCGATGACCAGGACCGGCACTACCGATTGGTCCAGTTTGTAGGTTCCAGTGCGATAGCATGCCACACCGGCACTGCTGATGACGCGCACCGACACTGCCGATGCCCACCGGCACTGCTGATGGCAGGGATCGGCACTGCCGATGGGAGTTCAGTTCTAAACTATTGAGGATTGCTTCTTCCCTTTTTGTTTCCGCTGTGTTTCTTTGGTGTGGTTGATCACTCCTAGGGCTAGTACACCACAAGTTGATGTGTGTAGTCTTGGTGATCGATTTGAAGGTTGGCTTGGGTTGTTTTTGGGATATAGGCCAAGTTCTCTTGGAGAATTTTATTTGGCTCCCATTCACCCCCCTCTGGTCGCCTTCTTGGTCCTTCAGTTGGTAACAGAGTCGGTTTGATCACTAGTTGACCTTCACCGACTTTGTGATCCGAAGGCGACATGAAGAAGCGTGCTGTCAAGCTGTGGATGTTCGATGGAGAGGACTTCCCCTACTGGAAGTCTCGGACCAAGGCGTATCTGCTAAGTCAAGGACGTGCAATTTGGGAGATTGTTGATCAGGAGTTTGCTATACCACAAGACCTGAACACTGCTTCTACAGGTGAGTTAGTCAGGTATGAGAACAACTCCAAAGCTGTCAATATTCTGCTTTCTGCACTTAGTAGGAGCGAACATGATAGGGTTGCACACCTTGACACTGCTCATACTATTTGGGATAAGCTCTGCACTTACCATGAGGGTACCAACCAGGTCAAGTCTATGCGTAAGGATTCTTACAATAAACAGTACCAAACCTTTGCACAGAAATCGGGCGAGTCACTAGATGACACTTTTCGTAGGTTTGAGGCAATTGTGTGCAACTTGCGGGCTTGTGGTACCCTTGTGTACAATGACAATGATAGAGGTAAGCAACTGTTGTACTCACTTGATGAAAATGTTTGGGGGGTTAAAATTGCTGCTCTAGAAGAAACTACTGAATTCAATACCCTAAACTATGAGCAACTGTATAGCAAGCTGAAATCTCATGAACTGTCTAGGAAATCTCGTCCTAATTTTGCTATTCCTGCTTCTAGCATAGCTTTGCTCTCTAGTTCTCAGAAGGGTGATCACAGTTGTGCTTCTCATGGAACTAACCCCTCACTTGACAAGTCTTCCTTGGAGTTTGCTTTGTCTTCTCTTGTTGCAGCTTCCGATGAACAGATGGAGTGCATTCCTGATGAGGAGTTGTCCTTGCTCACAAGGAAGTTCAGGAAGTTCTACAACAACCGGAAGGAGAGAAGAGGAGGTGGTTCAAGAACCTGCTTCGAGTGCGGTAACCCGGGACACTTCATTGTTGATTGTCCCAAGAAGAAGAAGAAGGCCGGGTACCGCGACAACAACACTGAAGACTTCAAGCAGAAGAAGAACTGCTTCTACAAGAAGGGCAAGAACTCCAAGAAGTTTGCCAAGGCCATTGCACGCGCCTGCGTTGCCGCCTTGAGCGATGTCGACCTCACATCAAGTGAGGGTCTTTCAAGCTCGGAGGAGGAGGTTGAAAAGCCACGAGTCAAGAGGAAGGATGACTTCACTGGGCTTTGCTTCATGGCAAAGAACAACCATGACACTGACTCTGGATCCGACTCCGACACAAGCGAGGTACCTCCCACTCTCGATGAGCTCTCTTCTGAACTTGATCATTTGCGTGATGTTCTGCTCATGCAAGATGATAAGCTTCGTAGTGCTGTTCGTGAGGGTAGAGAGCTTAAGTCTAAGTTGGAGAGTGCTGATTTTGAAATTGCTTCGCTTAGGTCCAAGCTTGCTCGTGAGGACATTGTTGTTGAGTGTGAGTCTTGTCAAGTTGTGATGAGTGATCTTGCACAGAGGGAGAGTGTGCATGCTAAAGTTGCCAGTCAGCTTGAGAGTGCCCTCAGGGAGCTTGATGAGTTCAAAGCTAGACCAACTCTTTTGGGTGCATGTCAGAAGTGCCCCAAGCTCACAGATGAGTTGGAAGCTCAGTCCCTCAAAGTCAAAGAGCTCGAGTCCAAGTTGCTTCATGAGACTTGTTCTAAGGTCCTTCCACCACCTTGTGAGGTGTGTGTCTCTCTTAAGGACAAGCTTGTAATCACTAGGGAGGAAAACAAAGCCCTAGTTCAGGAAAATGACTATCTTGTGTCTAGGCTCTAGAGAACCCTAGTGAGTGAAGAGAAGATTGAGAGTGATTTGGCAAGAGTGAAGGAGAGTGTTTCTAGATCAACCTATAACGTGGGTTTGGGATTTGAGAGGTGTGACAAGGAGAGTGAGAATGTGGGTAAGTTTGTACCTAGATCCAGCTACAAGGATGAGGAAAACACCATTAAACCCACTGACACATACTATCCACCCAATCCAAAACCCTCCTTCAATCCAAAGCAAACAGAGAAGCCAAAACCCAACCCTGCAATGCAAACCAAGCCTAATCCTAAGGGTGTCTACATTTGCATGTTTTGTGGTCGCAAGGGCCACTTGGATGAATTCTGTTTTAGGCGTAAGAGAATTGAGAGGAAGCAAGCTGAGTTGACTAGGGATGCTTTTTATGATGATTTTGTTGACTTTCAGCCTCGCTCTTTTTCTCGTGCCTATTATGGACAGGGTCATTCCTCATATGACTTTGATTCACAAAACAGAGGCTTTGCGCAGTAGCGCTTTGGTGCCTCATGTTTTCCCCATCATGGTGAGCATCACTCACGTGGATTTGGCTTTCACACAGATGATTTCTATCCTCACAACTCAAGGTTTGAGTCAAGACGCTTTGACAGGCCACGTTTTCCCCATCATGGTTCTCGTCCCATGCGTTCGAATGATAAAGTGCAAAGAACTATGATGACTACTACCGGTCGTATGGTTAAGTGCTGGATTCCCAAACGCTTTTTGACTAACCCTAGCACTAAGCCATCGACTTTCACTTCTCGTTCTTTGTAGGCAGCAGGTGGAGGCTTGGAGAACAAGTGGTTGATGGATTCCGGGTGTTCGCGCCACATGACCAGAAATGCAAAGTGGTTCTCCAGCCTCACTCCCTTAAAGCATCGGGAATATGTGACCTTTGGAGATGACAAGAGAGGAAGAGTGAAGGGAAGGGGCGCGGTAAAGGTAAATGAGAACTTCACTCTCAGTGATGTTGGTTTGGTTGAGTTTCTCAAGTACAATCTCCTCTCTGTCTCTCAGCTTCTTGATGTTGGTTTGGAAGTGCGCTTTAAGTCGAATGCTTCTTGTGTTCTTGATTCGAGTGGTTCCTTGGTTTGTGGGATTTCTCGCATTGGCAGAGTTTTTTCAGGCTGATTTTTCTGGTTCTTCTGGTTCTCACAAGTGCTTGTTTGCTCAATCTTCTTCTGAGCTCTGGAAATGGCATAGGAGACTGGGTCACAGGAGCTTTGACTTGTTATGTCGCTTGAGTGGCCTAGGTTTGATCCGAGGATTGCCTAAGCTCAAATTTGATAAGGATTTGGTTTGTGCTCCTTGTCGTCATGGGAAAATGATTGCCGCTTCTCATCCACCAATCAATTTGGTGATGACTGAACGCCCTAGAGAGTTGCTTCATATGGACACTGTTGGTCCTTCACAGGTTTGTTCGGCGGGTGGGAAGTGGTATGTTCTTGTGATTGTTGACGACTACTCTCGCTACTCTTGGGTCTACTTTCTTGAGAGCAAGGATGAAGTGTTTCATCACTTTCGGAGCTTAGCTTTGAGGTTGTTCAAGGAACTCCCTGGTGCATTATGAGCAGTTCGCAGTGATAATGGCACCGAGTTCAAGAACTCCTCCTTTGATGCTTTCTGTCTTGAGCATGGTATTGAGCATCAGTTTTCAGCACCTCGGGTTCCCCAGCAGAACGGTATGGTTGAAAGAAAGAACAAAACCTTAGTGGAGATGGCCCGGACAATGCTCGATGAGCATAGGACTCCGAGGCGGTTCTGGGCTGAGGCCATTAGCACTGCTTGCTATGTTTCCAATCGGATTTTCTTGCGCTCAATTCTTAATGTGACTTCTTATGAGCTGCATTTTGGGAGAAAGCCCTCTGTTTCTCATTTGCGTGCCTTTGGTTGCAAGTGCTTTATTCTCAAGCGTGGCAATCTTGATAAGTTTGAGTCAAGGTCTTCTGATGGAATCTTTCTTAGTTACTCTCTTCATGGTCATTCCTACAGAGTTTTGAATTTGGAGACTAACACCATCGTAGAATCCTGCGATGTGACCTTTGATGAATCAAACTCTTGTGCAAGGAATGTGATTGAGTCTGCAGGTGACAAGGAGATCAAGGAGAGCATCTTTGTAGAAGAGGACCTACAGGGCTTGGATGATGATAATGATGAGTCATTCCATCCCACATCCGAGCTTGTTCCTGCTGCTACTACTACTCCAGCAGAGGGTCCAGAAGCTTCTACATCGACTTCAGCAGCTGTCGAGCAAGCTCCAGCTGTGGTTGATAGGGAGGTACACTCTAAGAGAGAGGCTCCTCACCACATTCAGCGTCAACATCCACCTTAATAGATGATCAGTAATCTCTACGAGAGTACAACAAGGTCAAGGTTTGCACATCTTGCTTGCTTTACCAATTCTCTCTTTGTTGCAACCTTTAAACCCCGGATGTTGGACACGCACTATCTGATGAACATTGGGTTAATGCCATGCATGAGGAGTTGGAAAACTTTGAGAGAAACAAAGACTGGACCCTTGTAGAGCCTCCCAAAAATGTCAATGTCATCGGAACCAAGTGGGTGTTCAAAAACAAACATGGGGAGGATGGTGAGGTTGTGAGAAACAAGGCTAGGCTAGTTGCTCAAGGTTTTAGCCAAGTGGAGGGCTTAGATTATGGTGAAACCTTTGCTCCTGTTGCTTGCATAGAAGCCATTAGGATCTTGCTTGCATTTGCTGCCTCCAAGGGCATTAGACTCTATCAAATGGATGTCAAGAGTGCTTTCTTAAATGGTTTCATAGAGGAAGAAGTGTATGTGAGGCAACCCCCTGGCTTTGAGCACCACAAATACCCAAACCGTGTGTACAAGCTTCAGAAGGTTTTGTACGGGCTAAAGCAAGCACCTAGGGCATGGTATGCTAGGCTTAAGACCTTGCTAGAGCGTGGGTATGTCATGGGGTGTGTTGATAAAACCTTGTTCACTCTCAAGCATGGCAATGACTTTCTAATGGTTCAGATTTACGTGGATGATATCATCTTTGGTGGTTCCTCTCATGCTCTTGTGTCCAGGTTTCAGGAAGCTATGGAGAGTAAAGTTCAAATGTCGATGATGGGAGAGCTCACCTTCTTTCTTGGGCTTCAAATCAAGCAGTGCAAGCAAGGCACTTTCATACATCAAGCCAAGTACACGAAGGATCTCCTGAAGAAGTTCGACATGGTCAATGTGAAGTCGTTGTCTACACCAATGTCCACTACAACGGCTCTTGACCCTGATGAAGACTGTGAAGCGGTGGATCAAAGGGAGTACAGGAGCATGATTGGCTCTCTCTTGTACCTGACAGCGATAAGACCCGACATACACTTTGCGGTGTGTCTTTGTGCTCGCTTTCAAGCTTCTCCAAGGGTGACTCATCGCAAGGCTGTCAAGCGCATCTTCAGGTATCTCAAATATACCCCTGAGTTCGGTCTTTGGTACTCTGCATCTTCATCTCTTGATCTCATTGGGTATTCGGATGCGGACTTTGCTAGGTGTAGAATTGATAGGAAGAGCACTTCTGGTACTTGCCATTTCTTGGGTACTTCTTTGATCTGTTGGTCTTCTCGTAAGCAGTCAAGTGTTGCCCAATCCGCCACAGAGGCTGAATATGTAGCTGCTGTTAGCTGCTGCTCACAAATCCTATGGATTGTATCTACCATGAGAGACTATGGGTTGACTTTTAAGGGTGTTCCACTCATGTGTGATAACTCCAGTGCCATATGCTTAGCCAAAAACCTAGTCCAACATGGTAAGGTCAAACACATCAATGTGCAATTCCACTTCCTGAGAGACAATGTTGAGAAGGGGATGTTGAGCTCCAATACATTGATACCAAAAACCAACTAGCTGATATCCTCACCAAGCCCCTAGATGCTTCGAGACATGCTTTTCATTGGGGGGAACTTGGTGTTTGTCATCCCTATGGCATCATTTGAGGGGGAGTTGATTTTCTCTTGTATATATGTATCTTACCATTTTCGTATTGCATCTCATATGTAATATATGCATTGGTAGATGAGCTTTGATTCTTATGCTTTCTTTGCATTTCTCTTTGCTATGATTGAGCTTGAGCTAAGTTGTGTGGATGTGATGGTAATCTCTCATGCTTAGATTTTCTAGATGGCTTGTTATAAACTCTTGTGAGCAACTTGCTAATCTTAAAGGTAAACTGAGCTTCTTGTGAACCTTATGATCTAATCTTGCTAAAACTTGCTCACCATGTGTATAATTGCTTTTATCCTTGTTGAAACTTGCGTTGAGGCTAGTCTAGAGGATGTCTTGGCTTTGGCACCTTGTGTTTGCGAAATGGAAGGCTTTGAAAATGTTTAACTCATGATGAAACATTGTGGGAACGTGTGTTCCTTTTGCCGCAAAGGCATGCTCTTTTGTCTTGTGCATAATCTTGAAAAATCTGCTAAGTGCTTTGATCAAGAACTACTCAATAATGCTAAATCCAAACATTGTGACTTGAAGCCTCGGGGTGTTTGTCGTACCCAGTCGTGCGACCCTCCGCATGGATAAGAGGACACATGAGGATAAACTATAATCACTTGATCAACTGAGTCTCTGTTTCATATGTGAGCATTTGTAGAGCTCATTTTCTGCGAGTGCTTGTTGCCCTTGTTGAGATTGAAACTGGCTAGATTCTTATGATTCACTTGGTGCTTGTTTTGCCTTGGATGAGAGTACTTACACATGTGGTGGCAGATTTTCTCATGATGAGCAAAATTTGATTCTATCTAAGCTAGTCAATCTTTCTACTTAGCCTGTATAGCTCATGGTGTTTATGCCTTGCTATCTATTTTTGATCTTTGCATGATTGGGAGCTATTGCCTTTACACTTCATGGCACTATAGTTATGGTTAGCAAAGTTAAATGCTTATTTGCATAATTGTTGAAGCTCCTTAGGTTTGCATTTTCATGCATTGCATGTTTGCTTGTTCATTTGCCTCTTTGATGAGTTCATTGCCAAAGGAGGAGAAAATTTTGGGGTCATGCACAAATAATACTAAGAAACTCATATGACCTATTTTGCCTACATGAGACCTACCACAACTTGAGGGGGAGCATATCATGATCTTGAGCGGTTTCTTGCACTTTTCACATTCTTTGCGTCTCAAGTCGCTTTCTTTGCCAACTCTTGGTTTTGTGATCCCTACTTGCTAGATGGCTTGTTTTCACCTTTTCTTTGGGTTTGGCCATTTGGATGAGCTTATTCGGCTTCGCATTTCAATCTCTAAATCTTTGTGCATTTGGTGTTGTCAATGTACTCATCAATGGGAAGATTGAGAAACCATGTGGATATATGCCATGGTTTGCTATATTTATGATGAGTAATTGACTTGAGCGGATTTGGTGTTTGAGTTGAAATGCGGGAATCCAGGGATTGCATGGGTTTACATATCATGGTTATGACTAACCAGAGTTGGTGGAGATATTGGTGATATTGCAGGAGATGGGAAATGTGTTTACTTGTCTCATGATGTGTAGGTCACTGGAGTCGACTTGGGGTCAACGGCGAGAGGATCGGGCACAAGTAGGGGACTTGGGGCCAGACGATCGGGATGCCGGGTGAAGTCAAGGGTGATCCACACCATACACGTGGAGAGGCAAGAAGCACAGACGGTTTCGCGGTTGAGCCTCAAAACCGTGCTGGTGATGAAGACGGTGTGTTGACCAAGTGAAGGCGAACGGGATGCCGGTGCAAGTGACAAGGGGGCCCGATGGACAGGGACTGGGAGAGACTTGCCGGTGGTCAGGATCGTGGGACAAGGTGACATGCGTCAACATCGAGAAGTCATACTTTGAGAAGCGTGCAAGGCGGTTTCCCGGTTTGGGCCTCAAAACTGGTGGCGGTAGTTGGTGGTGCACGTGGTACCATCACGGAGCTTGCTTCGAGATGAAGCAAAGACATGAAACGTCCGATGGCATTCGGGTGATGAGGTGAAAGATGGACGGTTATGCCCCCGGTGGTAGGTGGGTGTATTATGTAGGTTAAGTGTAGAGTGGTCATGTAGACAATAGACCCTAGGCCTATATAAGAAGAGGTGTGGCTAGTGGGAGAGGTGCCTCTCTTCCATTAGCCTTGTGTTAGGACTCTATTCAAAGTGCTAGGAGAGGACTTCATGTTTGAGAGGAGAGTAGTGGGTGTGTGAGAGACATCTCTTGCTCTTCCAAATAGTGGGAGGAAGAGGGTGGCTTCCTAGCCTTGTACCTATGGATCTTGTAAGCACCTTTCTATGATATGAGAAGTATTTTCGTGCTCAAGATTTCCCTCTTCACTTGAATCCCGAAATTCCCTTTTTCCTATTTTCGGAAGCATTTTCGTGGTGATTTTCGATCTCACTTTTGGACGAGTTTTTGGCCCAGATTTCTTGAGAAACTTGTTGCTAGGATGAGCTAGGATAATCCTATATGGATCCTTGATGGAATTATTGGCTCTAGCACCTTCGATTTGAAGGATTTCTCAAGTTTTCCCTTTTTGGTGTTCTTGGCACGAGATCCGAAATTAGTGATGATTTCTTGAGCCAATTGAGTTGATCTCCTAGGATTAGGGTCGTGATGTGATGAGGATTCACTGATCTAAAAATTGCATCATTTGGAGTTCGTTTGATTGAGTTTTGGAGAAGATTTGAGAAGATCCCGAGAGATTTTCTGTTCTGTCGAGGGTCGACCGGCACTGCCGATGACCAGGACCGGCACTGCCGGTTGGTTCAGTTTGTAGGTTCTAGTGCGACAGCATCCCGCACCAGCACTGCCGATAGGTGGGATCGACACTGCCGATGATGCACACCGGCACTGCCGATGGCAGGGATCGGCACTACCGATGGGAGTTCAGTTCTGAACTGTTGATGATTGCTTCTTCCCTTTTTGTTTCCACTGTGTTTCTTTGGTGTGGTTGATCACTCCTAGGGCTAGTACACCACAAGTTGGTGTGTGTAGTCTTGGTGATCGATTTGGAGGTTGGCTTGGGTTATTTTTCGATTATAGGCCAAGTTCTCTTGGAGAATTTTATTTGGCTCCCATTCACCCCCCCCCCTCTGGTCGCCTTCTCGGTCTTTCAATCTAGATTATAGAGTTATTTGTACAATATTAGCTTCAATTTTTTAGCTCAAACCAATCTTAAAGTTCCAGAATGGTCGATGAAGTTTGTTACCTGATTTGGTGTTTCTTCCCTCTGCATTAGTGTTGCATCAGTGTTATCTTCAGTGCTAGCAACTTGACGTTCTGTTGTATTGTTGAGCTCAATGGTCCTATCCTCATCCAATGTTGTATTATTGTTGATTAGAGGGCTCACAAGGTCATCTTGTGGTGCTTCATCAGTTTCAATGCTAGGCTGCGCATGTATACCAAAAAAAGCAACTAAATGAGCAATCCTATATTGTTACTAGAATCCAAAACATCAGAATAGTAATATTTTGTAACATAAAACTAACAGCAGTGTACTCATGGAGAATAGATTATTTAGAACAGTACTAATGTCTATCATTATCAAATAGTTAAACTTGCAAAACTTCTGATATTATTACCTCATGGACGGGTGCATTGTTTTGGTTCTGTGCTAACATTGCTTTGACATTCTGCATCACTGATTGTGCAATTGATGCTTCAAGTTTTTTCTCTTGTTCGTTTTCAGCAACTCTCTTTGCAAGTAGTTCTTTTAATCTCTGAATTTCACATGCCTGTTCCTCAACTCTCTCCTGCAGTAGTTGGTTCTTATTTGGATTTGACAAATAACCATGCCCACGTGACTTGGTTGACTTGGCTCCTGTTATTTCCTTGTATGTTGCCTGGAAAATAATGTTTTCTTTAGAAACTCCAGATGTTATGCTTGGTGAGGCTTCATCACCCAACTCATCTGAATTTGTCATTGACAATTTCCTGGTAGCACTCAGCTGAGTGATAAAATGAATAGTATAAATTAGTAAAGTACATATATTGTGACAAAAAAAAACCTATAACATATAAGCAAATTTAAAATGAAAATACTCACGTAGATACTTTGGGACATCTCATTTGACCATTTTCCCTGTTTAGTGTGACTAATCTTAAACAGTTCCATTGGTCCTGGTTCAGCTCCAGTTCCTATGTCCCTCTACGATTGCAATAGTGAATGTCAACAATGTGTTATTGTCTAATGTATAAGGAGGTGATAAAATAATGCAACAAATATTCACCTTTTCCCAGCTACACTGAGAGAAAGGTTTAGAACCCATGCAATGCATGGTTTTCATCTGTTGATGATTGATAGAGTTCTGACTGCCAATCTCCTGCAATTTGTGAACAAGAAAATTTCATTAATTAATGATTGTTAATAAGTAACTGTAGTGCAGGCATAAACCCAAAAACAATGATGCTAAATTTTTTTAAAAGGGCAAGATAAGATATTGATTGTTAAAATTCGCATAAATACTCAAGTGGCCAGGATTTAGTAATATATTGATCAAAACAATGAGGAACTATGTATCTGTTACATATCATTTTACATGCTAAGTTAGTTGTGGCACAACCATTATGATGCATGCATGGCCAAATTTCACAAATACATTTATCTTGCATGTTCATATCTGAATAGGTTATAAATGATTACATTTGCATTGTAACTTGTAGTTAAAAGTGATTATATGATATAAGCTCATAAATCATGATTAATAATATACCGTAGAATGACACCAGCATGTATACTATATGTGTGACAGTTATTGGAGGAAATAAAACATTATTGTTAAGTAATAGAATTCTGCAGTTAGTGACCAAGAAAAACTTATATTAATTAATGTATATTAATAAGTAATAATGAGAGAGCTTCAGTTATTAAAATTTTCAGAACAGTGGAATACCTTGAACTTCTGGGTTCCAAAGTACTCGCACAGGTAGTGCCACTCCACAAGGTCTAGCTCTTCTGGCTTATGTCTCATTCTCGCATCGTAACTATCGTGTGCCCTATAGGTAGCACTCAAGGCTGACCGCCACCCTTTGTAGCGTTCTTTGGCAATCTTCCGTATCAATTTCCTGGAAGCGTCATTGTCCTCCATTTCCCATCCACTCTGTTGGAAATAAAAGCATATAGGTATAATGTGAGTAAGAGATTACTATTGCATAGCAGGTTGCAACTATAAAATATGCCCAACTCATTAACATACCAATATAGAATCTGCAATCATTATCTTCACTTCCTGAGCGACTTGTTTCCAATATTTAACTCCAATGAGGGGTGCATACAACCTTGTCATCCAAACAATTTCATCTATAAATATACGTCTATTATCTCCACAGGGACCACCATAATTTTCTGAAAATTCAATTTTCAGTTTCTCTGTGCGAGTTGAATGTAGCAGTTTCAATCTCTTGGCCATTGCAACAAGCGCTTTCATTGTACCACGACCACCCTTCTTCCCAGCTAGTTTCAATCATAGTAGTAGAAATCTACATTAAATATGTGCAATACAGAGTGAAATTTCAAACTTTATAGAGCTTTGCACACCTGCAGTCTTCTTCTTATTTTTTCTAGCATGTGTCGGCTATTGTATATCTTGCGACGCGGTTCTACCATTGCTCTCATCAGGTCGTGGCATATGCTCAGACTCTTTTTTATAATACACTGATCAAAATGGAAGACACATGCACTTAGTGTATTCATAATTTTCATCACTTATAGAGAAAATAATTTAAAGGTAAAAAGGATTTACTAATTCCATTCTGATAGCCTTTCTCCATTAACCATTATGTGTAAGTTGTAATTGTTTCTTCTCTAGTAATATCGCTTAGGTCTGTGAGTACTGTTGTAGTATATAATAGTGTAGTAGAAATAGCATATGAACCTGCATCTGGGCCTTTCGCTGCAAGCCAATCTTTGTAGGCATCAACGGGTTCACCCATGCCATCCTCATCATCGTCATCGCCACCATCATCATCATCACCAGACTCGTACTCATTAATCCTAAGTTTTTTTAGGGGTGTAATGTTGACATGTAGATCTGTTTCTTGCTTCTTAGATAGTATATACCTCAACTTCCTTTCACAACCCATGGTTTCAACAATATTCTCTGCATCTTTGCTGGAATCAATTTCCTCAAGAGTTCCAATATCAAAGCCATTTCTCTTTACGTAGTACATGTAGTCCCGCATATTATACCCAAACTTATCTTTGAAACTTGTCAAGGCCATATACGATATATGAGCTCTATCAATAGTAGCATGAACCATGTGTTGGAACTCTCCATCAGCTCCATTGCATTGGACTGTTATGCTCCAGCTCTCACCAGAATGTGGAGGTCTATAATAATATAATAGATGGATTAGTAAAATTAACTAAAAATCATAGGATTAAGGGAAAATAGAGGATAACATATGGATTATTAAAATTCACATAGCTACTAAAGTGACATTGATTAATAATTTTTTATCATTATAATATTAAACATTGTGCGTTCTCTCAAATTCTACAACTCCACGCCAGCAGAAACATATTACTCATTTGATTAGAAATCAATGGTAAAGATAGACATGTGTGTTCAAGGGTACATGCTTTATTCCAGAATTATTGCTTTACATGAAAAAAGCATCCAGCATGTGCAACTGGAGATAGATGGTGCATGGTTTAATATGGACTGTCTAAGAGCTACAAAGACAATGATGAGTAAAGCAGGCTAACATAACAAAATAAGACAAGAACCTACAATTGTGTCTATAGATGTGTATTCATTCTGGTGTTAATGAAATTGAATCAACTCTCCCTTCAAAATGAATTCTTTCTTACTAGATCAATTATTTGAAATATACCAAGTCCATATGAATCTGTACTTATCATTGTAACCTTCTACTTTTTTTTCAAAAACCATCTCTATCATCCCTCCTTATTATTTATGCACAACACATTTTCCATAACAACAATTAAAACAATTACTTTTTATTAGCCATCAAAATAAATAAGTTTATTGAATCGGAGCACCATTTTATCATGTGTCTGTACATGAGGCTAAAATCAAAACTATGGAAACCATCAATCAAAACTAATAAGATGTCTCACTTTTTTTCATTGTGTAATAAAAAGGGGAGCACTTGACCAAACATATTTTCCAAAAGCAGATAATTTACAAACAGATAATTTACCACTATATAAGTGTGTTGAACTCTAGGTTGTCGAAGATTATTTGTCAGGCAAATTGACATCTCGGGCCTTAAATCATCATCTAATAATGTCTAAGTGGTCAAAGGTTATTTAGCAGGATACAAAATAATTTTCAGATAATCACATATGACAGAACCTATTCATTTAATACGTATGACAGGATCTATCAAGAAAACAAGAAAAGGGAAAATCCCATGAAGATGCTCGTGCCTATAGCTAGAACTAAAAATCAATACATGTCGGTGTTACAGAAAACACACAAATCTCCGAATATTGCAAAGAGTGGTTACAGAAGCCTCTAATGGATTCGTAACATAGGACATATAATACTGCAGGTCATATTGAAGAAACCATGAAACTAGTGCTTTCGTGTGGATTAGAGTAGGCACAGAACACAAACCAGTAAACCAATAAAAAAAGGAGGCACACATCATACGAAACTAATAATTGATGGATCAAGTAAATCTTGCACTGGATGAGTGCTTTCGTCATTGATTGAATCCCGACCTCGCCCTGCTCGACTACTGGATTGGGACATGGATGCAGTGCGTGGATGACTGTTTTTGTCACCACCTTGAAGATGGATGCAGCCAGCCCCGCCTTGATCGCCTCATGATCGTTGGAGCAGCAGCCGTCGCCGCCTTGAAAATGGATGGAGGCAGCCCCGCCCTGATCCCCTCACGATCGTCGGAGCCGCAGCCGTCGCCGCCGAGGTCGCCCTGTTGTGGAACCGCTGTTTTGATTGAAAAAACAGAAACCCTAGGAGTGGTTTGGGCACAGGGGGTAAAAGGGCGCAGGCGGGCTTTTTTTTCATCTACCAAAACTGGCGGGATATGGAGTTCTTTTTCCCAATCCAATGCGTATTCAGGTCAATCTCAACCTCCTTGCTTCCGTGGTTGAAAGGTGGTATTTGCTAGTGGACCAAAAAGAGTATTAATATTTTCACGTGTCTTAAAATTTGACCACTTATAGTCGTTTACAAAATTCTATTAAGCATTATTTTAGAATATCCATATTTTTTTTATAAAAAATCTATGAAGCACTATTATCTTTTACAAAGAGTATCAATATTTATCATAAAATCCAGTAATCAGATGTCTTAAAATTTGACCACCTGTAATCATTCAAAAAAATCTATTAATCATTTAAAAATTTGATTTGTAGAATTTCTATTAAAAATATTTAATACTCTTTTAAAAATATTTAATAATTATTTATTTACTAAAAATGTTGATTATATGGTCAAATATGTTAAAAGTGCATAAGGATATTTTGGTCATTTGTAAAACATTATCTTTTCTAAATGTAAGAATAAACATAGTCTAATTATTAGAGTGCCCATTAAACAGTTGACAAAGTTTAATAGTGTCCTAGAGCAAATACAATATTGAGTAGTGTCTACTAACAAATGCCAACATTCAATAGTGTCTCCTAGCAAATTTGCCCAAAATTGAATGCATGTCACATTTTTGGATATATGTGGGACACAACAAATATTCATGTCACGTACATATCAAGAAGAAACAAGTAGAAACATGCATTTTCTTGATGAGCTAACATTGTAGTCCACACGAACATAACAACCACTTGTGTTTTTTTGATAATTCACCATTGATGCATTTTTGGAATAGACATTCAAAACCTATATCATCTATAGTTAATGGTGACATGAACTTGTAACAATTTATAGAAGGCGATGATCGTGGTGCCATTGAAAAGCAACAACTTGTAGAAGTGAAATTACATCCAACGGCAATAAAGTGTTCCTAAGTTCGGCACAAGATAGGGATCCAATTTATCAACAATAATGAGCCAGCACATGATATAGTTTCATGAACGTAGAATGGATTTACGAGAATATCGCCCAAAAATAGGGAATTGGCAAAAACCTTCATAAACTAGCTCTGCACGAAGTGCAGTGACCTGGTCGCTGACAGCGAGTGCGTTCCAGAGGTCTAGAGTCTGAAATGCAGATCAATTCAAAAGATATGAAACAGCAAAGCAGTACAGTTTCAAAAACCAACAAAAAAAGAAAAACTTTCACGGGTCCTCCCGATTCGGCACGGATCGGGGTCCTCTGAGGTGAAGAACTAAATTCTGGGTACTGTAGCATTTGATGCACTAGTGCTGGGGTTCTCTGAATTAATACTGTAGCAAACACTGTGTAGATGTATTGTCTTTAGAATTTTTTCTGTTTGCATGTTTACTGTACCGTCAGATTTGATCCGTTGATCTCAGATCAGAAGGCTGAAACTTCATCAAATTCCCACTACAGTGTCTTCTCTGAATTTTGTTCTTTAATTCAGAGGACCCTGATGCATTCGGCATGCACTCCATTCTCTTGTTTTCAGTGCCCCCCCCCCCCCCCACTCCCTTTTTCCTCTCACTCACCCAAAAACCGCCACCACTGCCATTGCTGAGCCCGACGAGCTCAGGCTCCGCTGCCACACTGCCCCCTGACCCAAATCAGCCGACTCATTCGATGCGCAACGAGCTCCTATCCCACCTCCACACCCAACGCCGACTGGCGAAACGTAGTCGTCGACATGCATTAATCCAAAAACGGGTGACACCTTGCCGGAGCTCTGTGCCACCGGCTGGCTCGATAAGTTTCACCCCCCCCCCCCCCCCCGCCCCCGTGCGGGACTCGCGCTTACTCTTCCCTAGCTAGGAAAAAATAATAATAAATGCTTTAATGATTAAACAACATGGAAATTACATAAATTGATAGAAACACAAATTCTTACAATGTTGTAAAAAAATGTACTTAATTCTGTCAAATTCTTCAATGTTTAAAATTTCATTTGGAATCGTAATTGAAATAAACAAGATGAAGAACCCCCGCCTCCGTGTGCTGTTGCCTCCCTCTGCGGCCCCACTGGTCATTGCCCGGGGTCAAAAAGCCAACCCCCGCCTCCCATGCAAAATCCCAACCGGTGCTCTTCCTCACCAAAACGTTGCATCAGAGAATCTAATCGATCCCCCTTCGCCTCCCCTCTCCTGGTCGCCCGTTTGATCCAATCGAGAGAGGAGCCACCATGGGTCGCCGCGGTCGCCGCATCCACTCCTCCCGGCTGCAGCTGCGTGACCCATTTGGCCGCTTTGTCGCAACCCCATCTCCTGGCGGCACCGAAGTCATATGCGCCACCGCAGGCCCCTCCTCGGTCAAGCGCCCTCGTCGGAGCTCCGCCGGGCACGAAGGCTCTTCCTCCAGCAAGCGCCCCCTCCAGAGCCCTAGGACCTCAGCCATGGACACGGGACCGAGCCGCCGGGACTCCATCAGGGCCGATGGTCCCTCGTCGTCCAAGGGGCGGAGAAGCCCAAACCTGCCCGGAGGGATCATCTTCATTGACAGCGAATCCGACAGCGAGTCTGACAACATGAACAAGGTGACTCTCATACTCCCTCTGCATTTCATCAAATACTCAGTAATCTGGTTGCAGACCATGGAAAAAAACATTGGGTAGAGTAGATAAGTTATTATACTGCTACGTGATGAACTTCTTAGTGACAGGCAACATTAGAGCAGCGCAGGGCAATCTGTTTGTTTGTATATTTGTCAATTTATTTCTGCACAGGATGGCAGGAATGACCTCCATGTTGGTCTGGAATACTAGCTACATTAGATCAAATTTTAACAATGTATCAAATAACTTTTTGTCACAGTTTCCATCATGCACACACATTGTTGGGGTCGTGAAATAGACAATCAAACTTCGATTATTCAACTCTTGTACACACATTATTGTGGAATAGCAAATCAAACTTCTGATAACAGCTTATTCAAAAAAAAATATATGAGCCATCATACCTTTATATGCTTAAAAAGGAAATTTCAAACATTTCAAATTTTTGGAGTAGAAGCAGGAGCCACACTCCCTTGTGTGATCACTTTCCTAATTTGCTACTGTCTACCAACATATGGAAAAATTATAAAAAAACATAAAGTTTGGGCAATAAAAAAATGGATAGGCCACCAGTTACTGCATCTTACAATTTGGCTACTTTAATCCCTTCAATTATGGATAGGTCATCAATTGTATCATTTTAGCTAACAAACTTTAGTGGACTGAATCTCAGATTTCAGAGTTGTTCATTCTAGCATCATTGTGGAGTGCAATGATTTTTAAAGAAAAGCTAGTGGAGTACAAGCATATTCATATAAAATTATAATTATTTAGATATTTGAATGTTGTAGAATGTATCAAGTTCAGGTGTGGGTTCCAGAATGATGGGCCATAGCAGTTTTAGGTGGTCTTAGGTAATCAATTACATGGTAGAAGCAGTTAGTCCTTGCTTTGTGCCTGTCTTTCAACACTAATCTTTAATATCGTATATTTGTAGAAATTATTCCTATCTATTCATAGTTAAATACATCGTGATAGTAATACGTGGATATGTGCAATTTACTTTTTAATATTTTAGAGCTTTTGATAACAACAAAATTGAACATGTTGCAAATGGAACAAACCAATATCTGTATCAACCTTTTTTTTCAATGTTGTACGAAAATAGACCCATCTGATCTATGATGAAGCTTAGCATGTGCATTGTTACCATGCCTAATTAAGAGCCAATGTCCATCAGAAAACTGTTGTTAGAAAATAAATATCTTGTCATTGGGGTTTGTTTTATTTCTGGAATTGATAAGTTGTACATGTAATGAGTTTCGGTCATGTCTCTGCCTCTTTTGCTTAAGGAAGCTACGAATGGAGCTCTTTTTTTTTAAAAAAAGAGACTGCACATGTTAGCTTCAGTAGGTAGCTTACTAAAATCAATTTAATATCATAATCGAAACTGGTTCTATGGATAGAAACATAATAGCCCTTTACTATAGATTCATTGTCGGGAGGATAGCTGCTTTTTATTAAAATCAATTTAATTTCATCATGATATTATCTCCTTGGAACTGTTTGTATTCATTAGTGGATCTGATACCTCTAGAAACACCTGTAATTTTACATTGCAGCTAGCTCCAGTTAGGAAGAAAATAAAGGAAGCTTCTGCCGCGGTGAAAGGAAAGCAAGCTTGGCAGGGAAAAAGGGAAGAAACCTGCAGGACATTGTTGCACCTTGCATGAGTCCAGGGCTAGGGAGAAAGGGACTCAAGCTGCAGGCTGGCACAAACGGAAGCAAGCTGCAACTCTGGTGAGCAACATGTCCTCCTCCCTGCTGTTTTGTGCTTAGTGGATGAAAGCTGATTCCGGTTCTTAGTAGTTGATTCTAACAAGTACTTATATGCTGATGTAATTACTCTATTACTGTATAAATCATAGAGTACCAGCAATGTGATTAGCTTCCAGAGACATTGCTTAAGTAGTACGGCGATGTAGTGGTAGTTGCTTAACATATGTAGTAATGTTGTCTCTCATTTTGATGCTGGGTGATGAAGTGCTTTGACAAGTGCAAGAACTGAGTATAGTGCTGCCAATTATAATGGATCATCTATGTATAGCTTTAGTACTTTGTTCTGCATTAATATTTATAACCATCTTTGCATGGCTGCTGTGTTAATATCTAACGCACTTTACAGGAAAAACAAGCGACCTTCCGGTTCCGCAAAATAGTAGTAACTATAAGGTACACGGATGACTCTGATGACGAAACCAAGGCGAAGGTTCTGACCAAAAACAAGGTAGTCTCCATAAACTTAGCTTGTACTCACTAATTCCATTACCCAACCTGTACATAACCCCATCGTCTCATGTCAACTGATTGCAAAAGTGGAGGAGTTGCGGGTTGCTCTTAAGTGGTGGTCCAAGTATGCCAGTGGTTCCGATGACAGTGATGCCTGAGACATTGCTTAAGTCTTAGGGTGATGAAGTGGTTCGTTAAGTATTTAGTAGTTGCTTAGGTCGTAGGGTGATGAAGTGCAGCCTGTCATTTTGGTGCTGGGTTTGATTTGGTTTGACAAGTACTGTATGTAGTCACTGCACCTATTAAGGACCTATCATGTATGGATCTGTCTATGAAGTTGTGTAGTCAGTTGACCTATATCTATCTATTAAGTTATCTATGATGGACTTCAAATCACCTTATCTGCGATGGACATGAAATCTGCTTATTTTGAGGTTCATTTCCAATAACACAAAAACAAAAGTCATAATAATCAAGTTTTTTCTAACCAAATAGGCATAATAATCATAAGCAAATAATTTGAACAACAAAGTCAGAGTGTCCTAACCCCACAACTTTAATCTCATTGCACCAAAAGAACAAGTACAAAAAGTTTTCATTTGAAACACACTAGTTCAAATAGTAAAAATTACATAGAAAAATCGTCATCTTCGTCATCGTCCATCGTTGCGGGAGCAACGACTCCGTCGGCAGTGTAGGTGTTTTCAGATTTCTCATCGTCCTCATCTAGAATGTCGTCATCATCCACTTCAGGCATGGCTGCAGTGCGTGCCTCTTCTAGTACGGAAGCATCACAACTTACTCCTTCCATGTCATTCCTACTCCAAGTTGTCAAATCCGGGGGTTGGTCTTCAATGTTCATATGTTCGACTCCTACTATAACATAGTCCACATCCGTATCAACAACTGCAACATCATTAGAGACCTCTCCTTCTGGCATGGCAAATAAGTTATTCTGAGGACACTACTCCAATTATTTTTCTTTGTACATTTCACATAACATACTTGCACAGCCTGTGTCGCCATGATATAAGGCTCATCTGAATAGCGCAATCATGTAGTATCAATATCAACAATCCCATACTGATCTTTACTGTACCCTCTGGATTTGTTCCTAGTTGGTGCCGGCACATCATACCAATCACACTCAAACAACGTCACTTCCTTTGCATTTGGGAAATCGAGAACAATTATTTTTTTAATCACAACGTACCATTCCATGCCATCGCCCTCCACAACGACACCACTATTCCTTATGGTTAAATTTTTCTCTGCACTTGCTGTCCGGAAGTGAAATCCATTGATAGAGCACCTGTTATAGACACGATGTCGAGGATCTGGACCGCGTGCTAGAGAATATAACATATCATTTGCTTTTCTCTCCTCTTGTAGTTTGCTGATCTACACGCATAATTATTTGCAAAACAAATGTTAGCTATATATTTGTATATGAGAAATACACTTTTCATAATATGTGTAGCTCACTTTACGCTGAAACCACGATACAAAGTGTTCCTTGTGTCTTTTTTCAACATTTCGCACGCTGCTTCTCTTCAATTCCTCCATATGCTCACTGCAACGAAAAATACATACCACCTTATCAATATCTAATTAGGACATAATTAAATATAAAATAGTAGATTTAAAATTTATAGCTTACTCTTTCTATGGAATTGCCTCATCACAGTTTGACACTATGTAGTGCCTCATCCTTCTCAAGTTAAAAGGAGACGCGGTATCAATCTTGGCAGGTTTCCTTTCTTTATCAAAGTCCCTGCTAGCAAATATACTAAGACCAGAAGGTGGCTCACTAGCAGCGCTTGACTCTTGACGCTCTGGCCGATTAAGCTTTGTATTAATATTATCAAAGAACCAAGAACGGAATGTAAGACATTCCTCTGAGATATACCCCTCTGCTATTGAACCTTCTGGGCATGCTTTGTTCCTTACATAGCCTTTTAGTGTACGTAGGTATCTCTCAACTGGATACATCCATCTATATGAAATAGGGCCTCCAAGTTTAGCCTCCCAAGCAATATGAACTGGTAAGTGCATCATAATATCAAAAAAATGCTAGAGGGAATATCATCTCAAGGCGACAAAGGGTTTGTCCAATTGATTTGCTGAGTTTCTCAATTTCGATAACCTGAAGCTCTTTTGAACATATTGAGTTAAAAAACTACTGAGCTCAATCAAAGGGCTTGCTACCTCTTCCGACAAAATGTGGCGTACAACCAAGGGTAAAAGCTTTTGTAATATAACATGATAGTCATGACTTTTAAGTCCTGTAAGGTTGCAACCAGCCACATCAACACATCTCCTGATATTTGAGGCATAACCATCTGGCATCTTAACATCTTGTAGAAAATTGCACAAAAGTTCCTTCTCATTTTTCCTAATGTGTACAATGCTGGTGGCAATGTGTATTTACCTTTCTCTTTAACTAGATGTTGATCCTCCCTTATCCCAAGTTCCTGGAGATCAAGTCGCGCCTTCTCGCTATCCTTAGATTTACTTGCTAAACCAAGTAGAGTAGCCAGCAAGCTCTCACATATATTCTTCTCAATATGCATAACATCTAGATTATGATGTATAAGCAATGATTCCCAATAGGGAAGCTAAAAAAATACTCTTCTTCCTCCAGTTGTGCCATCTGGTATCTTCATCACGCTGCTTCCTCTTTCCTAAAGTAGTTTTCCCAAAAGTGACTTGCTCAAAACTTTGGTACTGCTGCAATACTTGTTCTCCAGTGAGAGGCACTGGAGCCTCCCTCCTTTCAACCATGTTATTGAAGCTGGCCTTGTTTCTTCGCCACCTATGGTCCAAAGATAGAAAACGGCGATGCCCCATGTAACAATGCTTTTTACCATGTTTTAACCACAAGTAATCTATATCCTTGTGACAATAAGGACAAGCAAACTTGCCTTTTGTGCTCCAACCAGATAACATAGCATATGCAAGAAAATCATTTATTGTCCACATCAGAATTGCACGTAGTGTAAAATTTTATTTCACCTTTGCATCCCATGTTACAACTCCATTAATCCAGAGATCCTTTAGTTCATCGATCAGAGGCTGCAAATACACATTAATGTTCTGTCCTGGAGATTTTTTTCCCTGGAATTAGCGTCGACATTATCCAATAAGACTGTTTCATACACAACCAAGGAGGCAAGTTGTAAGGAATTAGGATGACTAGCCATGTAGTGTAATTAACATTTAACATTCCAAAGGGATTGAAACCATCTGATGCAAGTCCTAGGCGTACATTCCGTGGATCATATGCAAACTATTCATGAAACTTCTCATCTATGTGCTTCCATGCCATCAAGTTGGCTGGGTGCCGCACTTTGCCATCTTCAACCAATTCTTCTTTGTGCCAAAACATATGTGACGATGTGGTCTCATTCATATATAATCTTTGTAGTCGAGGAATAAGTGGAAAATACATTAGTATTTTTTGAGGAAATAACTTCTTCTTACCATTGTCAGTCGTCCACTGATCAAGCCCCTCAGAATCTGAGTTTTTCCACCTACTCTCCCCACATGTTGGACAATAGTTCATCTTCTCATAATTTCCACAAAATAACACACAATCATTCATGCAAGCATGGATCTTTTGATAGTCCAGGCCAAGGTCTCTTACTACCTTTCGAACTTGTACCAAGGTATTTGGGACACAATGTCCTTTAGGGAGCAACAAACTAAACAACTGAAGTATTTACTCCATGCCATTATTGCTAATACCACACATGACTTTAATCTGAAACAACCTCACAATGAAAGAAACTTTTGTAGCCTCCTTGCATCTAGGATATAATTCTTTCCGTGCTTCTTCCATTAACTTGAAAAAATTCTTTGCTGACTCATTTGGCTGCTCATCATCAGTACCAGTAATTTCTCCGTGTATAGCCCCACGAATAAGCGATGAAACTAAATTCTTCATAGAGCCATCATCAGCAGCATTACCTTCACCAAAATCATGATCAACGTCATCCACAACCATAGGTTGTGTTTGTGCTTGACACCGACGTCTGTTATTTATGAACTGCCGATCAAAACCTCTACGAAGCAAGTGCAATGCAAACTCATCTCTTGTTCTATGTGTCATGCAATGACAGTCGCGACATGGACATGATGCACTGTCTCTAGTATACTTTCCTTTAAAAGTTTTCTCCATGAATTTCTCAAATCCTTCCTGTCATTTATCATGAGACTGAGGCAACAACATCCAACTATCATATACACCATCATCCATTGGACAAAATCAACCAAAACACCAGTCGTTGCTGGACACCAAATTTTTATAACTCCTAACAATGGCAAAAGGGTGCTCGATCAGTACTAAAATTGGCCAATATTTAGTAACTAATATAAATACATGTATAAACTGATGAGCTCAATTTTTATGCACAGGAGCAACGATATAGACCTTGATGAACAATTCTTCCTTCGAGAGTGATGCTGACCCAAATATATGAACAAAATCAACCAAAACACCAGGCTGCTGGACACCAAATTTTTGTAACTCCTAACAATGGCAAAAGGGTGCTTGATCAGTACTAAAATAGGCTAATATTTAGTAACTAACATAAATACATGTATAAACTGATGAGCTCAAATTTCATGCACACGAGCCATGATATATACCTTGACGATCAATTCTTCTTGCCAATGATGCTGATCGAGATATATCGACGAGTCACAGGGAATGCGTAGCCTACCAAAATAGCGCAATAATAATGGTATAGTTACAATTGCATTACACATAAATAGTTGAACAAAAATTTGCCGTGTCTCCCAAATTCATCTAGTTCACTACTACATGGTTCATTGATCACAAACAATATAAAAAAACAAAAAGTTCAAAGTACAATAATTAATTAATGTGACATTACTGCAACCGAACACACATGATCAATTAATGTGACCTAACATAATTTGGACACTCTCCAGCCCTGGTCAATAAATATCATGAAGACACAAACTACAGTAATTAAAAATGCATGCAGAATCGATGATGCACCATGATCCACGAATATACCTCTTACGATAACCAATTCTTCTAACCGTCCACCGTTTAGATCTTGTTCTGGGATGCATGACGGACGATGGAAGACAAGGGTGTTGGAGATCGTGTGTACTAGGGCTACACGAATAGTCTTGTGTTGACGAGACAACACGCCAAAGTGTTGCCGCCGTGCGCGTGAATGCAAGGTCAGTGCACTGCCTTGATTCTCCGGTGATGGAACGAGGACTGCAGGAGGGCACAATGTGTGAGCCTGGCCTTCGGGTCGGTAGGGAGGGCGCGGCGTGTGTGAGACTGGACTGCAGGAAGGGCGTGGCATGCGTCGGCTCGACCTTCGACTGCTGCTCGACAACCCACAACGCGAGAAGTCTCGAGGTGATCTCCTAACTTACTTCGTGCCGGCCGCCAGGAGTCAGGACATCTGGAGTCTGGACTTCTCCTCGTACTGGCACGAGGCCTCAACTTCCAATCAACCAGGCAACATGCGGCCCACCCCAACATATGCGTGTTGATTTGAAAACATAAACATCTCCGATCCCTGCGCTGTAGACCCCCCCGTCACGAACAAAACTCAGAGTATGTCTCTCCTGTTTACTCCTAATCTAATCATGCATGGCATTGGACCCACTATGTTACGAAAATAAGCATGCATGGCATCTTCTAATCTAAGCAATCACGATCTCTCTCTCTTGATTTTTTTAATCTAAGCATATGCATGACATTGGTTTGACTACGTGAAAAATTGGTTAGATTATTCTAATCTAAGCATGCACGTCTCTCTCTCTCTCTTCACGTGCACTTAGCTTATTTTGACTATGTTATGAAAATAAGTATATTATAGTTAATCGTACTAGTCTGTTTTCAACATATCTAGGGAATAAAATATTTGACTATCAGTTTTGGATTTTGTCTATTATGAAAAAATATATTGTATTTTTTCTAATGCCTATACTATTATTATATTGTATATATAGTAACGACGCAATAGTGTTGCAACTGGATCTTTCATGGTTGTGATAACTAAAACTTATCACGATGAGTCTAGTTTGCATTATTGTGATTTCTCGGATGTCTTTGCAACAACCTCACCTTGCGTTGCAATTTTTGAGTTTTTATTGCAATATTTCAATTTTTTGTTGCAATACCATTGACTATTTTACAACACCCAGAAGTACAAATAACAACAATATATATTTGTTGCAAGATGGACCACTTACAACCATATCAATAAAGCGTTGCAATATATTTGTTGTAATTACAACGCAAAAATATGTTCGTTGCAAAAACAATGACTCTTTTGCAACACAAGTAAACACTAGTAACAACAATATATATCCGTTGCAACATGGACCACTTGCAACCATGTCACAAAAGCATTGCAATACCTTTGTTGTAATTACAACGTATAAAATAAAGCATGGCAATAATATTGACCCTCTTGAAACACACAGAATGACTAGTAACAACAATATATATTTGTTACGACATGGACCACTTGCAATAATGTCCAAAAAGCGTTGCGATACCATCGTCATAATTACAACACATAAATATTAGTTGCGATATATTTAACTTATTGCAACATCCACAATTTCAATCACAACACTAACAAATTGGTGGCGATATGTGGACCTAAGGCAACTAGAAGTGACTAATGTAACAATAGACCCCATATATTGCAACACAAGTCACGTTGTTGCACCAATAATCCGTGGCATTACCCTGGTTTTCTTGTAGTGCCGCCTGTCCCGGCATCCTTACTCAAGGCGATGAAGCCTCAAAGATGAGCACTTGGCTCTGATACCACTTGTAAGGACCGAAGGCGTACTGAAAGGGGGGGTGAATCGGTAAGCCGCTCACGAATCCAAATACTTCAATTCTGCTACTTAAGTCTAACAAGATAAGCAACCTAAACAAGTCTTGATGTAAATATGGCCCGATCTTCCGAGAGGTAAGGGGATAAACTCGAATTTGGGGAACTCGGCATCGACGACCCGGCTTGAATCAGACAAGATCCAACCCGCAACCATTACACCAAGCACAACTTGATTGTTCCTGCAAGCAAAATCGAGAACACAAGCAAGAGAGGATAAACACGCAATCTGAAATTACAAATATGAATGAAGCAAATCACAAGAAAAGGTTCAAGCTCTAAACACAAAAGAACTAATCGCCACAGTGGTGTAGAACAAGAACATGGGCCCTGGATTACTGTAAAAGGACTTGTCGCCACAGTTACAATAATTCGATCAAGTTTCTCTCTGGAAAACTGAACTAAACAAAACCGAAACTAAAAGACGGCGGCTACTGAGTTTATGTAGGAAACAAAGACGTCCTAGGGTTGGGGGTGACCAGGGGGGGCGCCCACAACATGGGCTTAAGGCCCGACACGATACATGGCCAAGTTGGCCCAAAATAGGTGGCACAGCATATTGTCATGGTCACATATTATGACTCACGACCCTTCTGGAGCTAGAACCAGAACCAAAACTACGGCGTCGTCGTCCTCTTTCCAACGCATCAAAGAACGCCTCGTTTGGACATCGGATGTGGGAGATATCATCAAAACCGTGAAGGGCTGTCGGCTGAATCCGAGACGAACGCGGCGACCGAATTGGCGATGACTTGTAACTTGGGGAAGGCCATGATATGCGCGTATCCAGCATGGTGATGTCCTCATCAAGTCTAGTAGGCCAAGACCCTACACATGCTAGTGTTCATGATAAGATAAAGTGTGGAAGCCAATCACACTAGCCTATGCAAGTCACAAATCACCCTACTCACTAGAGCACACAAATGCGGAAGAGTAAAGAGAGGGTCAAGGAATGCTCATGATTTTTTCCTGAGGTCTCAGAAGGATGGCGCCTTCCCCTAATCCTCGTTGGACAACTCCAGTCAGAGTCCCGGTCCCTCCCACCACCAAGTGGAGTTCTCGTCCACGAGCCCGCAATCACTCCTCGAGTGAAGACACGGTGTGCGTCACCACTGCACAAAGCACAAGCTCACCTCCCTCGAGAACTTGCCAGACTCCCCGAGCCGACACAGGCGCTCACTAGTGATGCCCCTTTCAATGGCGGGCTCAAACCATGTACAAACGTATGACGGCCTTCACAACCGATCATGATAGGCTCGATCACCGACACCTAACCGGTCTAGGTCTCACCATAGACCAAGAGTAACAATCCAGATCACACCCTCAAGGACACCCTAGCCTTAGATGTGCAATATGCTCAAGCTACTCTCCACTAGCACTCTCAAGATATGCAATATCTCTTCCTAGTGCTCTCCTCTTTTCCTCTTGGACCTTACCAAATGCTCTCAGGTATTCTACTGGCCAAGAGAGGTCTCCAAGACCCCAGCAACGAAGTTATATAGGCTCTCAACCTCAAACTAGTTGTTGCTCCACGAAAATGCCTTTCTGGACACACTGACCGAACTGTCCGGTCACTGCCTGACTGGACCGTTCGGTCATTCTGCAACGGCTCTCCTCAGCCGTTGGCATCCTCTGTCCAGGCAAATTGTTGTACTGACCGGACTGTCCGGTCACTGGACCGGACCGTCCGATCCACTTTCTCTCTCCATTCCAGGAGCCTCCATGAAGTGCACCTCTTGTCCTTTCCTGCACTCCTACTGACCGGACCGTCCGGTCAGCAGACTGGACCATTTGATTTGTATGGAGTCTCCTGCTGACAGAACTTCTGCTCCTCACGCTAAGTCCTGGACAACTCCCATAGTGACCGTACAGTCCAATCTCCACTGACCCCTCTGTCCGGTCTCTATGTCTAGAATCTGAAACTTGTCATCCTCACTTGACTTTATTTCTCGGCTTCTCCAAACAGCTCCTTGGCTTCTCCACTGTCACCTAGTGCCTGTGATTTCATCGAGCAACCTTGCACATCACCGACTAGACACGACCTAAGAGAATGACCTAGACCCCCTTGATAGTCCGGTTTTTCCTATGGACTCAAAGCCCTAACAACTAGTCAAGTGTTCCAAACACTTGCACCATAGCTTGTCCTCCGCTTTGATCCATCTTCATCAACCCTTGGACTCCATCAAGTTCACAAGCTTCCATGCTTATGGTCATTGTCATCCATCGCCAAGGCAACCATCATCCATATGATTTATAATAGAGTTAAGAGATGATTCCTACATATACAACACTTGTGTAGATATTAGCCCACAATTTCATATTGTCATCTATCACCAAAACATCCATACCACGAGGATCCAACCATCAATGGTCATGAAGCTTACATATAGATACATGCTCACCTGCCCCCCGGGCATGTTTTCATATTTGCCCTGAGCATTACATTACACCTCTCACTGATTGACCTAAGGGTATTCTAGTACTTCAATCTTCATCCGGTACACGCCCCCGGTGGTCACTCTCTGATTCCTATGCCTGGGGTCCGCTGCGCCGTACGGCCTTCGGCCATACCAGCCTTCGGGCACCTATTGGGTCGAAGGCCCTTTGGGCCATTGGTCCACCTGGGTCTTGTTGCTTGCTGACGGGCTGCTTTCTGGCCTTGGGGAGACTAAGGGGTGGACTTTCCCCCAACACCTGTCTTCTTCTCTCGCCCTCCCTTACTTTGTTCCTCTCATCCCACCACACATCCACAACAAAACAATCACTTTTACTTGGGTATTGATCGACCTAGCCAGTATGGCTTCGACATATTCCTTAGCACTAGACAGGTCCAGCAGTTGTATCCTGATGCCTTCTATATTTAGTAATAACCATGCCTCCTTCACCACTTTGCATTTCAGAAAAAGGTGCCCTCCATCTTCATGGACATGACCACACATGACACAATTTGTGTTGATATCCATACCTCTTCTCACAAGATTTCCCCTAACTGCAACAATATTATGGACTGGGTGCCAAACAAACTATTTAATTTTATTTGGAACCGATAGCTTCCAAATCTTCTTCCATAATAATGATTCTGCCTCCCCCGCAACCCCTGACGCCATGATACGACTATTCTGATCTCTTAGCATGATGTCCCGTTTCAACGTGTATGCTGACATAATGGAGAACAATCCCTTCTTGTCATAGTGCCAAGCCATAGTGTCTTCCATGTCAAAATATGTTGGTGTAGCTAGGATGACAGCAGCATCCTTGTAAGCTTCATGACCATTGATGATTGGATCCCTGTGGTATGGATGTTTTGATGATAGATAACAACTATGAAATTGTGGGCTAACATCTACATGAGTGTTGTCTATGTAGGAATCATCGTCTCTTAACTCTATTGCAAATCATATGAGTGATGGCATCCTTGGCGATGGATGACAATGACCACAAGCATGGAGGCTTGTGATCTTGATGGAGTTCAAGGGTTGATGGAGATGGATCAAAGCGGAGAACAAGCTATGGTGCAAGTCTTTGGAACACCTGACTAGTTGTTAGGGCTTTGAGTTCATAGGAAAAACCGGACTATCAAGGGGGTCTAGGTCATTCTCTTAGGTCATGTCTAGTCGGTGATGTGCAAGGTTGCTCAGTGAAATCACAGGCACTAGGTGACAGTGGAGAAGCCAAGGAACTGCTCGGAGAAGCCGGGAAACGAAGTCAAGCGAGGACGAGAAGTTTTAGCTTCAGGACAGAGGGACTGGACAGTTGGTCAGGGAGTGACCGGACTGTACGGTCAATAGAGGAGAGGACAGCCTAGAGGAGAAGTCCAGCGAGGAATCTGTCTGTGCGAGGGACCATAGAGACCGAACGGTCCGGTCTTCAGACCAGACGGTCCGATCTATACGGGTGAAGCACAGGGCAGAGAGGAAGTAGTCTCTGGAGTCCGATGAGGAAGTCCGATGTGTCAGACTTGTCTGATGATTGGACAGATTGGACGGCCCTTGAGTTTGTCATAACTCTTGTTTATGGCCTCATGAGAAGTACAAGGCCCTCGAGATCACTTATGAGGCCATCTACATTGAGAACCTTGCCTCTCCCTCCTCTAGTTCATCAAAGAGTGATGCTTCTACTATGTGTGATGAACTAACCACCTCGGTCGAGGTTTCTTCTCTTGAGCCATTTGTTTTAGAGGACTATCACAAGCTCAAGGAAGAGAGGAAGACGGTGATGGACGTCTTTGAGAGTCTCACACGAGGTAAAGCCATCCACAAGGAGATTCTTGGGAGGAACCTTGTGAACAATGTCTCCCTCCGGGACTTGGCTCATATCCCGCCGCCATCGACATCATAGGGATGAGTGATTCCATCCCCGCATGGATCAAACCCCTTCTCGCCGATGACTACTATTGCGAGAGGTGTTGCAAGGATGGCCACGCCATCAAGGATTGTCCCATGGTGAGAAGTTCCATTGTTTTGCCTAACGCTAACTTGTTCTATGAGAACACACATTTCAAGCTTTTTAGGAACAAGGATGGCAAGGTGAAAGCTAAGGGCTTGGGACCACCAAACAAGAAGAGGAAGGTCAAGAGCATATGGGTGCCTAAGTGCATCATTGATTTTGAGAGATCGGCTACGTACAAGTGGGTGCCCAAGAACAAGACCTGGATGGTGGCGGTGGTGGACCGAGCACTTTCATGAAGATCATGTGAAGTCCACCACAAGTGACATGGACCTCAACGACCTATCTACTTATAAGGGAGGTAACCGTGTATGTTCTTTGTAGTTGTAGTGTGTTTTTCTTTCTCTAGTATTGCATGGTAATTAGGACTCCTTTGTGACTAGTCTGCTTTGCATCCATGCATGTGTAAATAACTAAAAGAAAAACACATAAAAATTAGTCAATGTCTAACCCATCCAAGATAGCTATAAGCAAGGGGGAGTGCTTGAGATGGTGGTTTGACTTCTCTCAAGGCAAGGGCATGGCTTATAGTGAGTAAGCTTGGGAGGGGTTCAAACTTGACATTGTTAGGTTTCCTTTGTGTTATGTTTTTAACATTGCTTGCATTCACATGGCATGTTTTCATTGCATATGTAAATTGCTTGTTGCATGTATCATATAGGAAACACAAAGGAGGCTTGTCATACTTGGAGATACTTGTGCCTCATGCTCTATATGAGATTACATCTCCATAAGTGTGACCAAAGGAAAGGATTTTGATTCATGCACATTGAGCAAGGAAACTCCAAGGTTAAATCTACTCGCGCGGTTCATGGACTAAGGCTCATACATAACCTTTGGTTCTTATTTGCCTTGGTTCCTATTTGCTCGATCTTTCATTTTGCATTTGCGAGAACTATGAGGCCATAGAGTGCCACTATTTGAAAAAGAGTGTTTGAGATTTCCCTCTATATTCCAAGTGTGGTGTTTATTTGTGTGTTTAGCGAGGGCACTTGGGATTTGGAGAATTTCCTTGACTCAGCAAAATCCTGGTAGTGACCGTACGGTCCGGTCTGAGCAGCAATGCACAGTGCTTCGGGGAGAAGAATGGAGACCGGATAGAACCCTTCTTAAGATCGGACTATCCAGTCTGCCCATGTTCTGGTCTCTAGAATTCTGATTTTTTAGAATCCCCAAAGTGGCCGGACAGTCCGGTCTAGTGAGCGGACGGTCCGGTCACTACGGTTGCTCGCACAGGGCATCTCCTGATCTGAGCCATTGATCGTGTTGTGATGGATCTTGGCTGTTCCTTATCTATTTGACTTAGGTCAAAATCCCTTTGGTCCTTTCCTCGTTCCACATCGATGCCGAGAACACGTCCCGAACTCGCCGCCGCCTCCGCTGACATTGCCGCCTGCGTCGCCACGCAACTCCCTCGTTGCTGACCCATCGTCGCATGCCCTTAGTAGTGCCGCCGCCACGCTGCTCCCGTGTCGCACTCGCTCGTGCCGTCGCTCGCCCCACGCCACCGCGCACCCGCACGGCTCCAGAGCCGCCGCACGCCACCGCCTCGTCCTACCGAACCGCTGCCGTGCAGCTTCATTGAGCCGTCGTCGAGCAGCATCAGCCGCACTGCCTCTACCACCTCCCGCACGCGCAAGCTATAGGAACTTCACCTCACTCGCCTTCCCCCATTGCTGGCAAGACCAAAATCCCATCTTTTTGACGATCGAAGAGTTTTCACGGTGATCTTTGATCTCGGTGTGTCGACTTTCCCCAAGGTATTGTGCCATTCACTCCTTTCATCAATTGATGCCCTAAATTCGAGCAATTTCCTTAATTGATGCAATTAGATGTAATTCCTCATTAGTTGCATTAATTAGGTATTTAGGCTCAACCTAGATGCAATTAAATTCATGCTTATCTGTTAATTGTAATTCTAGGGTTTGTCTCCTGTTTAGTTTGCAGTTAGATTAATTGCCTATTATTTGACTGCACACTAGATGACTCGCACCAGCCACATCATGTCGATGATCACTGTTGATGTATTCTTTCCTAGCGGTGCTTTGCTTGTAGATGTATTGGGACTCTATGCTTATCCCATCTACACCTGTGTACGTGCAGTGACAGCAGTAGCAGTCAGACATGGCAGGGTCAGGATAGGAGAAGGGTAAGGGAAAGATGCCTGAGAAGCCCAAGACCAAGAAGAGACCGAAACTGGATCCAGAGTTAGAGAGAGCTAGGAGAGTGGCCAGGCACCTAGATGCCATGGATCAGTCACGGAGGACTCCGGGGTCACATCTGATCCTAGAGCAGCCTCATGAGGCACAGGGTCTAAGGAGGAGCACCAGGCAGAAGACTGCACCTCTAGCAATCGGAGTTGTGCCACCGCCGTGGCCGCAGCGTACTCCGGTTTCCCCTCAGGGGAGATCATCGAGAACTACGGATCAGGGATCCTCCAGGCACCAGGAGGAGGAGTCTGAGGAGGAGGAGACTAGAGAGGAGGAGACCTCAGAGTCAGAGTCTGAGGAGCTGGTTGAGGAGGAGGAGTCAGAGGAGGAGGCAGAGCAGACTGTTCCCCAGAGGACAGCTCACCGAGCAGGAGACCCGAGGTGCATTTGTGAGGTGTGCACGAGGAGGCTGCAGAGACTTGTTCAGGTAGCCGGAGAGCCGAATATCCTCAAGGTTCCTGCAAAGGACCTTAAGGTACTTTGGTTCGTGTCTTTCGAGCAGTGGGTGCCAGTGCCCCGAGACACCGCTACTGGAGGGAGGTACTGGACGGTGCTCCAGAGGAGGATAGGAGAGGGATTGAGATGTTGTGTCTCGAAGCTTGACATCGGCAGTAAAATGTATAGGGCTACGTCGAGACTAAGAACTATGATGGTAACACAAGACACCGAATTATACAGGTTCGGGCCCTCTTGATGAGAGTAAAAACCCTACGTCCTCTGATCTGTGTATTGTATTGATATTGCGATACTTCTGAACTTGTCCCTTGATAAGGGGTACCCCGTCGCCATATATATCCGATCGGTAGGGGGTACATGAAGAGTCCTAGTCGTAACTCACAAGGATTTACACAGAAAGTCTATCTCTTCATGCCTTGCGCTAGAAGCCGAGTCGGTCGACTTCCTTGTTGATGAGGTACCCGGTCGGCTACCGACTTAGTATTGTATGAGGATACCCATAAGGCAAGTATCCCACAGCAGCCCCCGAGTGCTTCCTGATTTTGAGCTTTAGTTCTTAGAATGATCTTCAATGTAAATCATAAATTAGGAAGACCTCTTTATCGAAGTTCCTGATAGATCTGGTGCACCGGTCAGGTGCACCTGATTAGGTGTAGCCCCCGACTCTTGTATAATTTGGAGACTAACAAATAATGCAAGAGTCTAATTATATTAGCTCTTATTATTTTATATGTATTTTACTCAAACCATCAAGCCTGAGTTTAACAGACCTCTGGTCATCAAACCAGTAAGCCAACTTACAAAGCTTCAGCCTTGCCAACCGATTATCAAAAGGTTCGAGTGATATACACTATGTCTGAGTGACTGGTCGGTTTGAATTTTATGATATCAATCATATTCAATTCATGTGAACCAATATGACATCAACCATATAATGGTACTAAGCTAAATGACATCAATCATAATATTGTCTTTTCCTAATAATTAGTCACCTTGATTACCCATAAGTCCAATTTTGACAATTTGGTTATTGACTTCAATCAATACCATAACCTTTGAACTTATACCCATACGACCATCAAGTCCTTTGCTACATGATCATCAAGTCATATAGATATGGTTATATATTTTTCAAATGCTTCTCATCAAAGAAGCCCCCGAGCTTTATTTCTCAAGGTTTTAGACCCTAATCATGATTAAGGTCCTTGATTAATCTTTGCTTAAGCAAAAAATCACCATCACTGTATGGCCCACCCTGGCCCATGGGACCCTTAGGTCAAAAAACGGGAGTATAAAAGGCAGCGTCGAGTTAACTCTCAGTCCACGCTGTATTTGCACACGAACTCTTCGTCTTCCTCGTGCCTCCTCTGTTCTCAGCGACTCCTCAACTTTCCAGCTAGGGTTAGCGCTTTCACTTCCAGCCACCGCAGATCTCATCGTGCTTAGCCCCCAAGCCTCTGCTAGGGTTCAACATCTGATCCGCCATGCCCAAACCAATCATCGTCGTGGGCTGCAAGAAAGTTTCCACCTTGATTCCTGCCACTTCTACCACCGCCACCGCATCCTCCTTGTCGGAGATCAACATTTCGGAGCAACTTCGGAGTTCTCGAAGAGCAACCTCTCCCAGGTCGACATGAACCAGATGGTGATCGACGACATTCTTCCAGAACAAGTGCGTATCGACTGGAAGGTACCCCGTGAATCTTGCCCCATCCCTATTCATAAACAAATAGTTGTATTCCGCCCGTTCTTCGAGCATGGTTTTGGAGTCCCCTGTTGCAGCTTCTTGCGCGGGCTACTTTTCTTTTATGGGATTGAGCTTGTCAACCTCAATCCCAATTCTATTCTTCACATCACCATCTTCGTGCACATGTGCGAAGCATTTCTGGGCATCCTTCCCCACTTCAATTTATTTCGCCACCTGTTTGTCCTCTGTCCGCTACCAACCAAGGACAATCAAGTAGCTATAGGCGGCGTTGGCTTCCAGTTGTGCAAGAAGGACGCCTACATGAATGTGCCATTGAAGACCGAGAACAGGAACTGGAAGGATGAGTGGTTCTGTTGTGACAACCCTCCCCCTGTTCTTGCCTACTTCACCGGTGCCAAGGCAATTCCTCTGGCACAATGGACGGAGAAGCCTGATCCGACCAACCCTCAGGTGGTCACTCTACTGAAGAAGATAGCCGACTTGAAGGCTAAAGGCATTGATGGAATTACCGTCGCCAAAAGCTTCATAGTATGCAGAGTGCAGCCCCTGAAGCTATAAAGTCACCCGGCATGGAACTATGTGAATAATGACGAAACCAGGGAGGTGCCTGACCCACCGAATGGTGAACTCCGTAAGAAACGCCTATCAAAAATGTTTGAAGGGGATATCCTTCAGGATGACTCACTGATCAAGAAGGCGTATAACATGGGCACTATGCGGGCCCGAGTAAGCCTCAGTCTGCTTTGAGCAATCCTTTATTTTCTTGTCTTGATGCCCTGCTCGATATTTTGATTCTTGTGCAGGTTCTGGATACTTATATATCCCATCCTCCACTCCCTCCGACCGATTCTGAGGGACCAGATTATGTCGAGAAGACGCAGCAGACCGGCACTGGAGGCTCGAGCTCTTCTGCAGGTGCTCGTGCTGATCCGGTTACCACCCTGCCTCCCCCCAGTCGGCTAGTAAAGCAGACCGTTGGGCACCAACGGTAATACACAGGGGATCAGGATGATGATGAAGAATTGCCATCTGTTGACGCTGGTCATCACACCCCTACTCCCTCCGACCGACCTTCAAGCCAGTCGGAACCCCCGAGCCGAACTTAGAGTGACGCTGGGGTGATGGATCAGACCAACAAGGTAGGAAATTCTGCCCAGAAGAGGAAGGAGACTGATTCTCAGTCAACTTCTTCGAAGAAGGGGTTGTGCCGAATCAAGCTCAAAAAGGCTCCTAGGTTATAACCTTATACTCCTTGCCTCTTATTGCCATCCATAACACATTTTAATCACTTCCATCTTTGTTTTGATAGTAGTCGGACGAGTGATTCTCAGAGTGCCCAAGAGTCAGAAGCCACTCGGTCTGGACCTCCTCCTCGTCCAACTGATCTGCCCAAGTCGGTTGGCAAGTCATCAAACACGCCGACCGAGGTGGATAAGCCAACTGACAAGGCAATTCCTGCCTCCATTCCGGCGTCTGTACCCCAACCTGCTCCTGCCGTCGTCCCTTCACCTCTTGACAAAGGTAAGGCAGCATTATCTGCAGATTTACTCGGTCGGCCCAAAGTGGAGGACGTGGAAATTATGCACCAACATCGAGAAGCTAGCAAGATACTTCAATACTCTACTTTTGCTTTGTCTTAATCTTGCCTTTAAGCTTAACCCCTTTTTGTATACAGAAAATGTATGCTCTCGTAGAGAGGAAACAGGCTAGGGTAGAATACCTTGAAGCCAAAACTTTTGGTATGTCCTAAACTCTTTGGTCTTTAAATCTTTAAGTAAGACTAACACTTTGCGGGTGTTTTGCTAGTCACCGATCAGCAGCTTGCCAAAGCACAAAAGGAAATTGAAAAGCTGCAGACCGATCGAAGAGAGACGACCAAGGCCTTAGACCAAGGCCGTGTAGATTTAGCTGGTAAGATCACTCACCACCTGTGCTTAAATAATAAACTAATCACTCTAGCGTTAAAAGTTCAAATATTTGTCTTTCGCTCGTGATCAGAAGATCGCCGATCTAGAGAAGCTAACTTCCAATCAGCAAAGGTTTGCCAACGCCTTGAATGCTAAGAAGGAAAACCTCTCCAAATCGGTTGAGGACCAGAAGGCCGAGATCACTCGGCTGCAGAAGGAGCTGAAGGAAGTTGACGGCAAGATAGAGGAGGCTAAGAGCACCTCAAAATCAAATGTAAACTTGCCAGTAAGCCCTTCATTATTTCTCATATCTGCTTGATTCCTCTTTTGATCATACTGACAAAAAATTATCATTCGCAGCTCTATCTTACGCCGCTCAAAAGGCAATGGATTATGTTCATGCCGACCGAGTGGAGCAGTCTGGCCATTCCTTGGAGTACTTGCTGGAGCATGCATCCGAGGCTATTGCTCATAACACTCGCCGAGTGGCGACCGAGGCCGGGAGTCAGGTTCTGGCAATTTGCCAATCTTGGTCTCTTGCTCTGCCATTTGACAAGATCATGGAGGGCTTCAACCCAGACTTGTCTAACGACCAATGCCAGCTGTCTTGGATTCCATGCTGGAGACTTCTCGAGCTTTGGTCAACAACATAGAGATCAATCCGACTGTGCCTACTCCTCCAGCAACTCCTGAGGTTGAGCTACGAGCTGAATCTTCCTCTCCTTCAAAGGAGCTGTAAATCCTGTAATATTAGAGATCATTAGCAATATCTATGTAATGAAACAATATTACCTGTATGTAAACTAGTTTCATGCTTATCATCTTTAAAATATTGATAAAAATGTCATAAGTATGTTTCTGTCATTGAGAAATTCAAATTATATCGGTATGCCATAACATTTTAGGTTGTGACTCATAACCGCGTAACAAGCAGAGTCGACCAATCAACACATGACCTCTCGCACTTTAGCTCTGGGTTTGGTGTAGTGGTAGTCTGATGTGCAGTATAAAGTATATAACCATAATGTACCGACGTTAGACCAAGAAAATGAAGACCGTATTCAAAGAGAAGAAATTGGTCAGAAAGTAGTCCAAAACCAAAATACAGTTAGACTGAGGTGGGACATTATTTCTAGCCCCCTGGCTCGATTGTTTAATAAAATAAATTAAGGAATCGAGACAATATAGAATGAAAATCATCAAAAAATCTTTCATCAAAAAGACCAAAGTTTCATTCATGAATAATGTATAAGTATACAGAAGAATAATTAAGTATAGAAACGATGTAGCTGATTTATGTTCCAGGAATTTGGTATATCATCGCCGTCTTCATACATCAGTAGGTAAGCCCCCGGGCGAGTGACTTCCTTCACAACATATGGTACTTTCCACTTTGGAGAAAGCTTATGTTGGTTCTTCATTGACTGCACTTGGCGAAGCACTAAATCTCCAAATTGGAAGTGGCGATTACATACATTTTTATCATAATATCGACATAAGCCTTGTTGGTAAAGTGTCGACCAAAACAGAGCACGATCACGCAACTCCTCTGCTATAATCAAATCAATCTCTCGATTCTCCTCAGAAAGTTGTTCATCATATGCCTGAACCTGTGCCGAAACAAGGCTGACTTCGATCGGCAACATAGCCTCTGAGCCGTAGACTAATGAGAAAGGTGACTGACCAGTTGCCCGACTGGTGTTTGTGCGAAGCCCCCAAAGAATTGAAGGCAATTCTTTAACCCACTGACCGGCACAAGGCTTAAGCCTGTCGAATATCCATGGTTTCAATCCTTGAAGAATCATACCATTGGCCCGTTCGACCTGCCCATTGCTTTGAGGATGATCCACTAATGCAAAGTGGATTTTTATTCCCATCTCATCGGCAAAGTCACGAAATTTCACTGATGTGAATTGAGTGCCATTATCGGTGATGATATCATGAGGAACCCCAAACCAAGTGAAGACATCCTTGACGAACTCGATAGCCTTCTTCGATGTAATCTTGCTGACCAGCTTTGCTTCAATCCACTTGGTGAATTTATCAATAGCAACAAACAGAAAAGTGAACCCGCCTGGCGCCTTCTTGAAAGGACCGACAATATCGAGCCCCCAGATAGCAAAGGGCCAAGTCAAAGGTATCATCTAAAGTTGCTATGAAGGCACATGCGTTTGTTGAGCGAAGAATTGACAACCTTCACATGTCCGAATGACCCGGTGTGCATCTTCAATCATCGTGGGCCAATAAAACCCTTGCCGGAAAGCTTTGCCGACCAAAGTCTTGGAAGCTGCATGATTGCCGCATATCCCGGAATGAATTTTTTCTACCTACTTCTGGCCTTCTGGTATCGAGATGCATCTCATCAAGATGTTTGAACCTCCTCTTTTGTAGAGTTGGTCTCCCACCAACAAATATCCTCGACATCGAGTCTCCAACCTTCATTGCTCATTAGGATCTGAAGGCAGCGTTCCCTTGTCCAAATATTGGATGAGCGGGTCGCGCCAATCGGTCTCCATGTTGTCATCACCAACGAGATTAGAAACAATACTCATTAATACATCCGACCGAGGAGAAATCATGGGGGCCAATTTTGGCCAATTCATCAGCCGCTTGGTTATTGTCTCGAAGAACATGCGTGAACTTCAATCCATCGAATTTGTCTTCGATCTTCCTTACTACTTGACAGTAAGCACTCATATTGTCATCCACACAGTTCCAATCCTTAGTGACCTGATTAATAACCAAAGCCGAGTCACCAAAGACATCAAGGCGCTTGATGCCGAGTGACGCAGCAATGCGCAGACCATGTAGAAGGGCTTCATACTCCGCAGCGTTGATAGACATGCAAAACATCACTTGAAGGACATATCGAAGCTTCTCTCCAGTGGGTGAGATAAACACGATTCCCGCACCAGCTCCTTGTAATTGAATAGACCCATCGAAGTACATTTTCCAATACTCGATGTCTTATGCAGTAGGTGGGTTTTGAATCTCTATCCACTCGGCAACGAAATCAGCTAACGCTTGTCCCTTTATAGCCAACCGAGGCGCCAACATAATGGTATATTGACCAAGTGCGACTGCCCACTTGGCGATTTTTCCTTCGGCTTCTCGATTGTGCAGCACTGTGCTGAGTGCGAAGGAGGTCTGGACTTCGATTGGATGAGCTTGAAAATAATGCTTCAACTTCCTGGAGATGACCAACAATGCATACAACAACTTCAAGATCTGCTGATATTTTACCTTAGAGGCGCCAAGGACCTCACTCACAAAATAGACCGGGTGTTGCACTTTTTGTATGTCTCTCTTCTTCTCGGTCGACTGTTAAAACAGTACTCACAACCTGAGTTGTGGCCGATATGTAAAGTTGAAGGTTTTCTTCTGGCTCCGGAGGCACCAATATTGGAATCCTCCTGAGGTAAACCTTCAACTTGTCCAATGCCAAATGCGCCTCTTCAGTCCAAACGAAGTCCTCCTAATTTTTAAGCAGTCGGAAAAGTGGTAACCCTCTAACCCCTAGTCGAGAAATAAAGCGACTCAAGGACGCCATGCATCCGGTCAGCTTCTGTACATCCCTTTGAGAATTAGGTGGCCCCATACAAAGGATCGCCTTGATTTTATCCGGGTTGGCCTCTATACCTCGTTTCAAAACGATGTAACCGAGTAGCTTTCCCGAAGGAACCCCAAAACCACACTTCTTAGGATTCAGCTTTATTGAATAATGCCTCAGATTGTCAAAGGTTTCTGCCAGGTCAGAAATAAGACCTTCGACGTTCCGGGTCTTGACGATGATGTCATCAACATATGCTTCTGCGTTCCGACCGATCTGAGTAGCAAGGCAGCGTTGAATACCTCGTTGGTAAGTTGCGCCAGCGTTCTTCAGACCGAAAGGCATTGTGATAAAGCAATAGGCATCGAAGGGTGTTATAAAGGAAGTTTTAATCTGATCTTTGATCTTCAGTGGGATGTGGTGATAGCCTGAATATGCATCCAGAAAGCTCAAGAGCTCACACCCGGCTGTCGAGTCTACAATCTGATCAATACGAGGAAGAGCGAAGGGGTCTTTAGGGCAGACCTTGTTGAGATCAGTATAATCAACACACATCCTCCATTATTTATTCTTCTTGGGTACAAGGACTGGATTTGCTAACCAGTCGGGATGATACACCTCCTTTATAAACTTAGCATCTAATAGTCTAACTATCTCCTTCTTCAAGGCGTCCTTGCGATCTCGTGCGAATCTTCTAAGCCTCTGGCGAATGGGGGTAGCCCCAGGGGGTACCCTTAACTTGTGCTCAATCTTTTCCCTAGGAACTCCCGGCATGTCAGATGGTTTACATGCAAAGATGTCCCTATTTTCCTAGAGGAAAAGAGTGAGTGCGCGTTCCTATTTCTTATCAAGATTGGCCCCAGCATAAGTTACCTTATCGGGGTCCTCAGGATCGAGCATGATTTCCTCGCTTTGGATGTCATTGGTTTGAATCTTGTCTTTGGTAGGCTTCTTGGTTGGAACCACCGCTCCAGTCTGCTCCTCCGTGCCGACTGTCTGCTGGATCTCCTTCTAGTCAGACATCATCAACTATTTATTGGCCATCTCACAACTCTGTACATTGCAATCAAAATAATTCCAAAGATCAGAGTGGAGGGAGATTATTCCGTTCGGGCCTGGCATCTTGAGGGTGAGATATGGATAATGCGGGATAGCCATGAATTTAGCCATAGCCGATCGACCGATGATAGCATGATATGCTGAGTCAAAATCCGCCACCTGGAAGAGAATGCACTCGGTCCTGAAATTCTCACGGGTCCTGAAGGTGACGAGCAGACTGATCTGTCCAATAGGAACTGAAGTCTTGCCAAGTACAATCCCGTGGAAAGGTGAGGAACTCGGCTGAAGATCATTGATCGACAGACCGAGCTCTCTGAGAGTCTTGGTGAAGATTAAGTCCAAACTGCTTCCTCCATCAATGAGTACTTTTTTGAACTTTACCTCCTTCATGGTAGCAGCAAGCACTAGCGGGTATCGACCTGGCTTCAGGACGTGCTTGGGATGATCCGACCGATCAAAGGTGATTGGCATCTCAGACCACCTCATGAACTGAGGCGCAGCCGGCTCCACCGAGTTGATCTCCCAAAGTTCCAGCTTATGCTTGCGCTTGGACATGTAGGCATCTGGGCCACCGAAGATGAAGTTGACTTCCTTACGGGACTCCTGGAACTCTCCTGAGTCATCCTTGTTGCCATCGTCATTGGTCTTATCTTTGCTATTGCGCCTCGGGGGATCTTTAGCCACCTTGAGCGCAGCCATTGCAAAACCCTTCAGTCGATAGCAATCCTTTGCTTTGTGGTTTCCCTTTGGGTGCCAAAGGCATGGGCCACTCAGCAGTTCGTCTGTGGACGGTTGGCTTGTTCGAGGGTTCTTCTGAAGTTGGTCCACCATGTGAACCATATTATCAGGCTTCCTCTTCTTGTCCTTCTTGGAGGACTCGGGCTTGTCCGACCGCTTCTGTTTGCCTTTTCCCCGGATGTCGTCCAATGCCGACTCACCAGACACAAACTTGTAAGCGATCTCGAAGCACTCTTGAGCGGTCAGCTTGAGGTCATGATTCCTCCGACCGATCTCACGAACCAAATCATCGCTACAGATCTCTCCTTGGAAGGCGGCAATGATTTGTTGGTCCGGGACATTGGGGATCTCAGTCTTCTTAGCGCAAAATCACTTGATGTAGTCACGAAGAGGTTCGTCGGTCTTCTGCTTGATCCGATTGAGGTTGAAGTGGTTGCCCGGTCGATTGCAGATAGCTTGAAAACTTTCTATGAGCTTCCTGTTGAGGTCTCCCCAGGATGTGATTGACTCCTCTGGAAGAGATGTGAGTCATATCCGAACAGTTGGATTCAGGCAGACCGAGAGGTAATTATCCATTACATAGGAATCACCTCCAGCCGATCGAATCGCCGTGCTGTAAAGCTGCAGCCACTCTCAGGGATTGGTCTGACCATCGTATTTTTTTTATGGGGACCGGCTTGAATCCTTTTGGCCATCGAGTTATACGAAGCCTAGGGATGTAAGCTTTGATGCCACCGATCTCATCGTCGGTCGGTGTCATCGACCGCCTATGCCAGTCTGGAGACGGAGTTGCACAGCGGCCGTGTTGCGGACCAATATCATCATGATGACAACAACGCCGAAGGTTGTTATCATCGTTATCACGTTGATCCCGATTGTCACATTGATGATTGTCATCGCGGTTATGCCTTGGAGGAGGATCTTGATGGTCCTCTCGTCGATTGTCCCGTCGGTCCTCCCGTCGGTCGTCCGTTCTCCAATCACGGCATTCTTCCTCATAGCGTCGGTTATCTCAAGCGCGTTCTTCATAGTGAGAGTTGATGGTATCTCGTCCATCACGGAGGCTAAGAGAATTTCTCAGATCTTCACGCCTATGCCGACCTCTGTTGGTGGTTCCTATGTACCCATTTTATATGCCAATAACCACCAACATCGTACCATATTCTCATCATAATTATGTGTTTTACCTCTAATATTAACGATTTCCATATGTAGTGTCGTTTTAGTGCTTTATTGCAGAAACAGGTGAAAAGACGACAAAATGACTCTTATATGAGAAGTACCGACATGAAGCCCGACTCGCCATACAAGGAGGGCTTCCCACTAGACCATGAAGCTTACAAGACACACCTGGACGTCCATGAGGTCCAATGTGCAAACCCAAGGTCGTGGCTCAATGCCTAAGGATTTCTAGAAGTTTTATCCGGAAGGAAAGTTCAATTGGCGGAGTCCAGAAACAGCACTATATTGTCACGTGATTTCGGAACCCAAGACGTGGTCAAATGGGAAACCTCAGAATAACAAAGTTGAGAATCTCGTCGAGTGCTTTCTGAAACATATATTATTTACATTTATTAGACTACAGAGTTGGGAGATATGGGTCCTGCAATGCAGGCTGCATAGAGGAATCTGAATCAGGACAGATATTTTGGTATTGCAATTTTGGGTATCTAAACATCCAAATCTGAGGATCCACATAATACCAAAGTTGTAGATATTTTCGAGGGCTACGCGATAGAGTTTGGGTTTGCCTCATTTGGACTACGAAAGCATCAGTTATGATTAAAGTAATTCGGCGCAGTTTATGAAAGGTACGAAACCGACTTGGATTCAATCTCTATAAGCTAAACTTGGAGGCCAAGCAAGGGTGGACGTGAGCAGAGGCTATATAATCACCCATATGATGTCCAACACGAGAAGAGAGGGGAGAATTAGGCTATAGGAGCCGCTGCACATCGCCAGGAGGCCGCCGGAGTTAAAGAGCCACCAAATTAAAGAGATGTAGTCTAGTCGGATAGGGACCCTGCATGGTGCACTACACCGGAGCTAGGAGAAGTAGAGCCATCTACCTTAGGAGTCGTCAACGATGCATCATGGCTGCATCGATCGGTGCACCAGTTGCGCCGATCGGCACGTCCCTGACGGTGATGAATATCGGTACAGTTATCAATTCATGTTATCTATCTTGATTCTATCCTTGGCTGCAATTTGTGTTCCTCTGGATTGATTGATCTTACATGTGCTTATTTAATTGCTTAGAGGTACATCTAAGTATTTAGATGCTCTCTTAATCGTGGTGATTAGGCTAGTATCCGGATCTTGTATGAATCATGATTGCTTGATGATGCTATGGTGTGGTTTAATTGTGACAGAGTTAAGCTTGCGCAACACTTTTAGATAGTCAAGTAGGGTTAAGATACTCGCGTGATTAAGGGTTTCCTCTCGGCAGCGATAACTCGGGAGCCGCTCGGAAATCAGGGTGGTCTTGCTCATCTTCGATGTTTACCGATTGTTTAAAGTGGCAAGTAAGCTAGGATTAAGCTGATAACGACTACTGCTTCAGTGCCGATCGGCACACCAGTTACACCGATTGGCACAACCTTTCTCCGACCGCTAGATGCATATAGGCTAACTCCAGGTGATACTCCTTGGTCGATGTGTATGCCCCTACTGCCCAAGCTTTCGATCAGGCACGCTTTGGATCAGGCACGCTTTGCGACGATCGGCGTACCATTAGGATTATAGTCTTGTTTTTTTGCTAACATTGTGATACTAACTCCATGAAAGAAGTACTGTTGAACGAGGACAGTCGAAGCAAACGAGGTGAAAATAGCCGCATATACAAGAAGGAGCATTGAGACAGCACATCAAGGCTGGAGATGGAGGTGACGAGAGGCACAACCGTCTGTGCCGATCAGCGCATCCTCGTGTCGATCGGCACACCCTACTGCCCCTGCTATCGCCCTTCTCTCGTGCAATCCAGCAAGATTTTAAGCATGGGGAAGGCACAAGCTGAGCTTCAATCGATTAATATGCGATAACATCCCTTTGATTCTTCACTTCTCCTAATCTTATTTTCTTCTCAAACATGTACTTGTTGTTTGCTTTAAACTTAGGAATTTTCTCTCGTTTTCTTTTTGTGATACCCTTATCATTTGGTTCATGCGAAAGGTTATTTGTAACTTAGAACATAGAATGGACAATGACATATCCCTAATAGCTACCTTAGGATGACCAAATATCATTAATTTATCTAGGGAAGCTTGCCTGTATCATCACCGTTGTCTTATAATGCTTTTACGATGAATAAATGCATAACTATGATGAGGATCTTTGCTAGAGATATGATGAAAGTTGCTATTGTTATTGGAACTTGCATGATTCATTGCACATAATTATCCACCGCTTAATTTTCAACTAAGCACCAATTATATGGACTCTATTTATTGACAGATGTTTTGATAAAGACCCCATATGGTTGAATTGTTCTTCATGACAATATGCTTTGCTCTCTAAGAAGAAAACTCCAACATAGCTAGTGAACTTAATAATTTTTGGAAAACTGTTACATGTGGTCTCTAACCCTTGCAAATTTTGCTCTCTTGTATTGATCATACCTACCAAAGCCAAATCTGCTACACTTATATGATAAACCTGTAGATTGCAACATGTAATTTGGTGAGTCGTTTCAAGTTTGTGTTCTTTTGATATGAGACTTAGAAGTTGGCCATTTTGTTTGCGTAACTATCACTTGTTTGCTAGCCTCTTCATATTTAGCAATGCTCGTTGAATATTCCCACCTGTAAACCCATATTTCTTTTGGTGATGTCCTTTCCTTATCCACAACCTATGATATGAGTTTCTCCTCGAGCCGTTGCACTATTTATATGATTTTATGCATAAATTATCAAGACCTCTTGCTGAAGACGATGATTTTCATCAATAAACACCTCTGAAAACTCTCTGAAATGCAAAGCATCAATAGAAGGAGAAGACAAGGCAGAATCATATGTGTGCCGATCGGCGCAGGTGTCGTGCCAATTGGCGCAAGGAATAAAAAGCGCTCTGTTATCTCCAGAAATTAATTATATGTGTTCCAGATGGTCGAAGAGAAGATATTAAGGATTTAGCTAGTGCTTATCTTTTGTCACTCCCTTTGCTCGAGGACGAGCAACGTTTAAGCAAGGGGGGATGGACGTCATTCATCATTCCGAAGCACTAGCTAATGGACTTCAAATATTGTTGAAGGAAGATCAAAGATGTTTCAAGTTATATCAAGTTGCAAGAGAGGAATTCACAAGATTTGTGCATAAACCATTATTCTTCAAGTAAGTGCATTCAAATTGGCTGAAACTCTATCACTCCAACCATGTGCAATCCGATTTTGAGAACTTCATTTGTGTCTTGAGATCATTTTTTGCCTTTTGCACATGTCCACCTTTCAAAAGCGTGTGTTTTTCCTCTTCTTCATAATGTTTTCCAATGGCCTTTTTGACAAGTCTTTGTAAAACCAATTAGAACTATCTCTTGATTTGACAATACTCTGAGTTACATTGTTGCTAGTTGTTTTCCTACCAAGCTACACATAAAGCCTTCCACCAAATATTTGTAGATATGATCACTTCTAGTTGTTTGGCTTATGAGATTTGTAAAATGAGTGTTGCCTTGATTCTTTGCAAGAGAGCGTTTTTGTTTAGATATATAAGACTAAATTTTTGGAAAAACTTTATCATTTAAGGTCTAGTTTGAGGAGCAATCTGATTTGAGAGTTGAAGCTACTTTATTTGATCATTGTGGTCGGATCTTAGTCATTTTCTATTCCCCACTAGTATCTTTGAGTAGTAGAATTGGTGTAACATAAAAAATTTTGTGCTACACTTTTAAAGCGGGTTAGATATGTATGTGCCTTGATGAATGTGAGTGAATATAATATGATTGCAATGCTGATCTCTCCTTGAGGGTGATTTATTTGCTCAAGGACGAGCAAAGGTTTAAGCATGGGGGAACTGTTGGTGGTTCCTATGTACCCGTTTTATATGTCTATAACCACCAACATCGTACCATATTCTCATCATAATCATGTGTTTTACCTCTAATATTGATGATTTCCATATGTAGTGTCGTTTTAGTGCTTTATTGCAGAAACAGGTGAAAAGACGACAAAATGACTCTTATATGAGAAGTACCGACATGAAGCCCAACTTGCCATACAAGGAGGGTTTCCCACTGGACCATGAAGCTTACAAGACATACCTGGACGTCCATGAGGTCCAATGTGCAAACCCAAGGTCGTGGCCTAATGCCTAAGGATTTCTAGAAGGTTTATCCGGAAGGAAAGTTCAATTCATGGAGTCCAGAAACAGCACTGTATTTTCACGTGATTTTGGAACCCAACACTTGGTCAAATGGGAAACCTCAGAATACCAAAGTTGAAGACCTCGTCGAATGCTTTCCGAAACAGATATTATTTACATTTATTGGACTCCGGAGCTGGGAGATATGGGCCCCGCAAGGCAGGCTGCACAGAGGAATCTGAATCAGAACAGATATTTTCATATCGCAATTTTGGGTATCTAAACGTCCGAATCTGAGAATCCAAATAATACCAAAGTTGTAGATATTTTTGAGAGCTACGCGATAGAGGCTGGGTTTGTCTCATTTGGGCTCCCGAAGCATCAGTTATGATTAAAATAAGTTGGTACAGTTTATGGAAGATACGAAACCAACTTGAATTCAATCTCTATGAGCTAAACTTGGACGCCAAGCAAGGGAGGACATGACCAGATGCTATATAATCACCCATATGATGTCCGACACGAGAAGAGAGGGAAGAATTAGGCTATAGGAGCCGCTGCACATCGCCAGGAGGGCGCCGGAGTTGTAGAACCACCAAATTGAAGAGATGTAGTCTAGTCGGGTAGGGACCCTGCGTGGTGCACTACACCAGAGCAAGGAGAAGTAGAGCCATGTACCTTAGGAGTCATCAACGATGCATCATGGCTGCGCCGATCGGCGTGTCCCTGACGGTGATGAATATCGGTACAGTTATTAATTCATGTTATCTATCTTGATTCTATCCTTGGCTACAATTTATGTTCGTCTAGATTGATTGATCTTACATGCACTTATTTAATTGCTTAGAGGTACATCTAAGTATTTAGATGCTCTCTTAATCATGGTAATTAGGCTAATATCCAGATCTTGTATGAATCATGATTGATTGATGATGCTAGGGTATGGTTTAGTTGTGATAGAGCTAAACTTACGCAACACTTTTAGATAGTCAAGTAGGGTTAAGATACTCGCGTGATTAAGGGTTTCCTCTCGGCAGCGACAAATCGGGAGCCGCTCGGAAAGTATGGTGGTCTTGCTCATCTTCGATGTTTCCAGATTGTTTAAAGTGCCAAGTAAGCTAGGATTAAGATGATAACGACTACTGCTTCAGTGCCGATCGGCACACCAGTTGCATTGATCGGCACAGCCTTTCTCCGACCGCTAGATGCATATAGGCTAACTCCAGGTGATACTCCTTGGTCGATGTGTATGCTCCTACTCCCCAAGCTTTGGATCAGGCACACTTTGGCTTAGGTAAGACTTCACGTCGATCGGCGCATTAGTTGAGCCGATCGGCGCAACCTCCAATTTCCATCTTTTTTTTCATGCTCACGTATGTGCAATATGTACTTCATGATAGGATTGATTTGTTAGACAAAATAGTAAACTCTAAACACGGTTCTCTTCTGATCCCTGTGGATTCAATTAAACCTTGGAATACTCTAAGGGAAAAAGTGCTATGATGTACACCGTCCTCTTGCGGTATATAAGCGGGTGTGTAGTAATGACCAACAACCTCGCGAAGATACGTGACTAGAGCTTGTGACCGACTGAGATTTTGCGGCCTCTTGAGCCACAGCGGCCTTAAGCATAGCCAGCGCCTTCTGCATCACAGGGGTCTGATAATTCGCGTCGACCATTAGAGTGTCGAGCAAGGTTTTGGCCATTGTGATGTTATTCTGAGGAGTGTGGTAGACCTTGACGCCATCCACTTCGAGTTCTGGACCAAGATCCAGTCGGCGTGCATTGCGTGAACCGCGTGACCCTCTTGGTCGACGGCGGTGTTCGACCAATGAGTCATCAGCTAGAGGGTCCTCCTCCTATTGACCTCCTTCAGCTAGTTGATTCGAGTGGCCATCAACGGGGTTGCCTTCATGTTCATCATCTTGGTCTCCATCCACGGGATCTGCTATATCTACCATGTTGACAGCTGGGGATATGGGAAAGCGGATCCGACCGGGTCCTCATCAAAAGGCCGATCCGATTTTGAATCATTCCTGAAGGAAGGATCTTCTTCCTCAGATCCAAGTGGAACCAATGCGGGGATCATGCCAGACGAACTCAATGATCGCACCATAGAAACGGCTGCAGCCGAGACGGATCTGTGGTTCTCCAGACCTAGGGCTCTGTTGTCACCGACTGTGAAGTCGAGTGATCCAAAGGAGATCTTGAAGTCCGGTGAGTACTGGATGATGGGAATTTCGGCCATCGTAGTCGATGGAGTATCCCGGTGAGCCTTGTCTCCTTCCTGGCGCACCAACTATCGAAGCTTGAGATCGGCAGTAATATGTATAGGGTTACGTCGAGACTAAGAACTACGATGGTAACATAAGACGCCGAGTTATATAGGTTTGGGCCCTCTCGATGAGAGTAAAAACCCTACGTCCTGTATTCTGTGTATTGTATTGATATTGCAATACTTGTGAACTTGTCCCTTGATGAGGGGTAACCTGCCGCCTTATATATCCGGTCGGCAGGGGGGTACATGAAGAGTCCTAGTCATAACTCACAAGGATTTACATAGAAAGTACATCTCTTCATGCCTTGCACTAGAAGCCAAGTCGGTCGGCTTCCTTGTTGATGAGGTACCCGGTCGGCTACCGACTTAGTATTATATGAGGATACCCGTAACGCAAGTATCCCACACTGTGTAGCCTTAAGGACGAGAGACAGGGTGCTTGTACTGCAGCAGTACACCACCTACCAGGCCATGAGGAGGGCCACAGGCACAGACATGAAGCAGTACTTCTCGTTCCTACCAGGACTAGCTGAGCTAGTGTTGGTCGTTACTACGCATCCACTTATATACCGCAAGAGGACGGTGTATATTGTAGCACTTTTTCCCTTAGAGTATTCCAAGGTTTAATCGAATCCACAGGGATCCGAAGAGAACCGTGTTTAGAGTTTACTATTTCATCTAGAAAATCAATCCTATCATGAACTACATATTGCACATACGTGAGCATGAAAAGAAGATGGAAATTGGAGGTTGCACCGATCGGCTCAACTGGTGCGACGATCGGCGTGAAGTCATACCTGAGCCAAAGTATGCCTGATCCAAAGCTTGGGGAGTAGGAGCATACACATCGACCAAGGAGTATCACCTGGAGTTAGCCTATATGCATCTCTGAACCAGTAGTCGTTATCATCTTAATCCTAGCTTACTTGGCACTTTAAACAATCGGTAAACATCGAAGATGAGTAAGACCACCCTGCTTTCCGAACGGCTCCCGATTTATCGCTGCCGAGAGGAAACTCTTAATCACGTGAGTATCTTAACCTTACTTGACTATCTAAAAGTGTTGCGCAAGCTTAGCTCTATCACAACTAAACCACACCCTAGCATCATCAAGCAATCATGATTCATACAAGATTCGGATACTAGCCTAATCACCATGATTAAGAGAGCATCTAAATACTTAGATGTACCTCTAAGCAATTAAATAAGCGCATGTAAGATCAATCAATCTAGACGGACACAAATTGTAGCCAAGGATAGAATCAAGATACATAACATGAATTGATAATTATACCAATATTTATCACCGTCAGGGATGCGCCGATCGGCGCAACTAGTGAACTGATAGGTGCAGCCATGATGCATCGTTGACGACTCCTAAGGTACATGGCTCTACTTCTCCTAGCTCCGGTGTAGTGCACCATGCAGGGTCCCTACCCGATTAGACTACATCTCTTTAATTTGGTGACTCTTTAACTCCGGCGGCCTCCTGGTGATGTGCAGCGGCTTCTATAGCCTAATTTTCCCCTGTTGTCTCATCGTGCCCCCAGCCTTGGACGTCATATGGGTGTTTATATAGCCTCTGGTCACGTCCTCCCTTGCTTGGCCTCCAAGTTTAGCTCATAGAGATTGAATCCAAGTCGGTTTCGTACCTTCCATAAACTACGCCGAATTACTTAATCATAACTGATGCTTGCATAGTCCAAATGAGGCAAACCCAGACTCTATTGCGTAGCCCTCGAAAATATCTACAACTTTAGTATCATTTGTATCCTCAGATTCGGACGTTTAGATACCCAAAATTGCGATACCAAAATATCTGTCCTGATTCAGATTCCTCTATGCAGCCTGCATTGCGGGGCTCATATCTCTTAGCTCTGGAGTCCAATAAATGTAAATAATATATTTTTCGGAAAGCACTCAACGAGATCTTCAACTTTGGTATTCTGAGGTTTCCTATTTGACCAGGTATTGGGCTCTGAAATCACGTGACAATACAGTACTGTTTTAGGCATTGGGTCACGACCTTGGACATGCACATTGGACCTTATGGACGTCCAGGTGTGTCTTGTAAGCTTCATGGGTTAGTGGGAATCCCTCTTTGTATGGCGAGTTGGGCTTCATGTTGGTACTTCTCATATAAGAGTCATTTTGTCGTCTTTTCACTTGTTTCTGCAATAAAGCACTAAAACAACACTACATATGGAAATTGTCAATATTAGAGGTAAAACACATGATTATGATGATAATATGGTCGATGTTGGTGGTTATTGGCATATAAAACGGGTACATAGGAACCACCAACAGTTCCCCCATGCTTAAACCTTTGTTCGTCCTCGAGCAAATAAATCACCCTCAAGAAAAGATCAGCGTTGCAATCATATTATCTTCACTCACATTCATCAAGGCACATGCATATCTAACCCGCTTTAAAAGTGTAGCACAAAAATTTTTATGTTACACCAATTCTACTACTCAAAGATACTAGTGGGGAATAGAAAATGACTAAGATCCGACCACAATGATCAAATAAAGTAGCTTTAACTCTTAAATCAGATTGCTCCTCAAACTAGGCCTTAAATGATAAAGTTTTTCCAAAAATTTAGTCTCATTTATCCAAACAAAAATGCTCTCTTGCAAAGAATCAAGGCGACACTCATTTTACAAATCTCGCAAGCCAAACAACTAGAAGAGATTGTATCTACAAATATTTGGTGGAAGGCTTTATATGTAGCTTGGTAGGAATTCAACTAGCAACAATGTAACTCAGAGTATTGTCAAATCAAGAGATAGTTCTAATTGGTTTTACAAAGACTTGTCAAAAAGGCCATTGAAAAACATTATGAAGAAGAGGGAAAACACACGCTTTTGAAAGGTGGACATGTGCAAAAGGCAAAAAATGATCTCAAGACACAAATGAAGTTCTCGAAATTGGATTGCACAAGGTTGGAGTGATAGAGTTTCAGCCAATTTGAATGCACTTACTTGAAGAATAATGGTTTATGCATAAATCATCGTCTTCAGCAAGAGGTCTTGATAATTTGTGCATAAAATCATATAAATAGTGCAACGGCTCGAGGAGAAACTCATATCATAGGTTGTGGATAAGGAAAGGACATCACCAAAAGAAATATGGGTTTACAGGTGGGAATATTCAACGAGCATTGCTAAATATGAAGAGGCTAGCAAACAAGTGATAGTTACGCAAACAAAATGGCCAACTTCTAAGTCTCATATCAAAAGAACACAAACTTGAAACGACTCACCAAATTACATGTTGCAATCTACAGGTTTATCATATAAGTGTAGCAGATTTGGCTTTGGTAGGTATGATCAATACAAGAGAGCAAAATTTGCAAGGGTTAGAGACCACATGTAACAGTTTTCCAAAAATTATTAAGTTCACTAGCTATGTTGGAGTTTTCTTCTTAGAGAGCAAAGCATATTGTCATGAAGAACAATTCAACCATATGGGGTCTTTATCAAAACATCTGTCAATAAATAGAGTCCATATAATTGGTGCTTAGTTGAAAATTAAGCGGTGGATAATTATGTGCAATGAATCATGCAAGTTCCAATAACAATAGCAACTTTCATCATATCTCTAGCAAAGATCCTCATCATAGTTATGCATTTATTCATCGTAAAAGCATTATAAGACAACGGTGATGATACAGGCAAGCTTCCCTAGATAAATTAATGATATTTGGTCATCCTAAGGTAGCTATTAGGGATATGTCATTGTCCATTCTATGTTCTAAGTGACAAATTACAAATAACCTTTCGCATGAACAAAATAAAAAGGGTATCACAAAAAGAAAAAGAGAGAAAATTCCCAAGTTAAAAGCAGACAGCTAGTACAGGTTTGAGAAGAAAATAAGATTAGGAGAAGTGAAGAATCAAAGGGATGTTATCGCATTTTAATCGATTGAAGCTCAGCTTCTGCCTCCCCCATGCTTAAAATTTTGCTGGATTGCACGAGAGAAGGGCGATAGCAGGGGTAGCGAGGGTGCGCCAATCGACACGAGGATGCGCCGATCGGCGCAGACGGTTGTGCCTCTCGTCACCTCCATCTCTAGCCTTGATGTGCTGTCCCAATGCCCCCTCTTGTATATGCGGCTATTGTCACCTCGTTTCCTTCGACTGTCCTTGTTCAAGAGTACTTCTTTCATTCCTGCAAAACATTGAAATGCACATACTACCCCCGATATGATGGTCGGGGATAGAACAATATCTACCGTCTAGCAACAACCTCAAAAGTTCAACTTGTGGCATTTTAATTCTAGTAGCAAAAAGAAATCAAAATCCTAATGGGTGTACTTGTGTGCACAAGTGTGGATGCATGGAGTTAGTGTCACAATGTTAGCAAAGAAACAAGACTATAATCAATGTTGTTCCACAATTTCATCTAAACACCACGTTCACATAAAATTGCTAAATGAATGTGTCAAGTACACGATTATTGGATCAAAATGCTTTCTTCATTTAGTCTTGAAGCAAAGCAAACGAGCATGTTAGCAACAAAGGTTAGCGGTGTGGAAGCTAAACTAGAACAATATTTACACCTAGCTCTAAGCATCATGCTTACAACTAGATTGCTAGCAATCTAAACGAAATTCATTAATAACCAAAGTCTAAACACCATGTTTATTTGACTTAGCTATCGCAAAACCCTGTTGGACTAGAGAGATAGCACAATGAAAAAGATTAGCAACCAACCAATTCAAATGATACAAAACAGAGCAAGGCAAATGAACTATCCAATGTTGTTCAACAAATAAGTATAAACACCACATTTACACCTAAATTTGCTAAGGATATTATGCACAAGCCAATTAAGTGCTAATTATCAAGTTCAAACCAAGCTATTATGAGTGGGAAGGTGAATATGAACATGCAAAGTTAGAGGTTTGGACAAATCAAAACAAAAACATGTTAGGCTGTAGTGAAGGAATGCTTGGAAAAGCATTTGGGTGTTTTGCCGATCGGCAATGAATATGTGCCGATCCACGCATTTGGAATTGGCTATAGAATTTGATGGAAAATGAAGGGTGGGAGGCTTAGATGGGCTAAAGTTAGATGGTTAAATGCATGCAGGCAAAAACATCATGCAAAAATAAAAACAAAAACAAAGCAAGTGCTCACAAATATGCATGCAGTGGATGATTTTCACAAATGAAACACAAAATGATGGTGGCGGAGGTCTAAAAATAAAAAGTTAATCTAGAACTAATTTGCCACAAGTGAATCAATTGAGTTGGGTTATTCTCACGATGCAAAAATTCTAGGTTGCCCTCCTAGTAGCACTAGTCAATCCAAACAAAATAAAAAGAAACACAAAAATGCGGGTTGCTTCCCGAAAAGCGCTTCAACTAGAGTCATGTAGCTAGACTTCTTACATACCTTGTTGTCGCGAAGCCATGGTTCCATATAGTTTGTACTTATGCAATCTTCATTGTGGTTCGCTCATTGCCCGTTTTCATTGTGTTGCATAATGCTCAATGTGTCTATTGTGATATAATGCTCTGGAGTCTTCAATCTTGTTCAACTTCTAATCATTTGCTTGTAGGAGAATTGCTTGAGCTATCCTTGTTGTCATCTTCATCTCCAATTTTGTCATTGATAATATGCAGATCCTCTTCTCTCTAAATTTTGCCTTACCAACAGGATAGAACAGGGCCAAAGACCTCTACCATCTTGTAGGTTGCAAAATTATCTTTCCATAGGTGCTCATACACTTCAAATGGACACGGTATATGGGATTTATGATGTTTTTGCTCCAGGGCTACGTGCTGTTAACAGATTGCACAGCGTCCAATGATGTGCTCATAAATCCTTGTAGAAAAATCCAAATCTAGCATTGTTTGTTGCGTTGGAAAGAAGACTTGAAGCTCTATTTAGATATAAGATTTTTATCCAATGGTCAGCACAGGAAGTATACAGAATTACTAATGATTTCAGCTTCTTGCTTCATTTTCTGGAGAATCTTGATGACTTCGTCTTTTAAGCATTGGAGCATATGTCGGCTTGTCCTTTGATATGTCAATCTTGATCTTTATTGCACCAGCAAGTATTGATGATAAAGAGTGGATGCAACTTCTCAATTCTTGTCCAATGATCTATCAAGTCGACGTTGAAGAAATTCGAAGAAATCTGTTGTTGCTTCTCTGAACCAACGTCTTGTTTCGGATATTGCGCCGCGACCAGAAGGAATTAGAGGCTGAAACCTGTGCCATTGCGTCGGGTATCAAATTATCTTTCCAAGCAGTGATCATGCGTCCCAATCGGACTCCGTATGAGGGAGATATGGCCTTTTTCTAAAGGTATGTCAGGCTGTCTCATGATGAATCCGAATTGAATTCAAACTTTCCAAATATAAAAACTCCGTGTTTGGAATGACTTGAATCCATGTCAATCACCAAAAGGAAGCCTCTTAAATGTCTGGAAACCCATATATCACGTGGATATAGGACTTTAATTTCATATTTGGCTCAAACTTCCAATTGTTTGCAACTCTCGCGAGATATTCAAACAGCCTGTACAGCGTTTCTTGTTCTAGCCATAAATCCTTGTAGGAAACTCCAAGCGATGTGAGGTTTAAACCATTGGCAACTAGACTTGATGCTATTCCACAATATCAAATTTGTAGATCTTTCAATCCTCTGTAGAATTTCGTACACTATCTTTTGGTCAGTGGACAGCATATCTACTCATGATCAAGAATGTATTCATCGTGTCTTCATTCTTTGCAATTGAAATTCTTGATCTTCATGATTCTTTTCTCCCATTATTTGTTGTTGTGAACAAGATAGAATCCTTGCAAAGCATTAGTTAAAAAATTGACACGAGAAGCGTACCTCCCCTTTCATGGAGTGGTGAGGTGTCGATCGGCACAAGCAAGTCTTGTATGGACATGGACTCCATAGCAGATGATGGGCTATTAACAGAGTTAGCACCTACTATTACGAAGCAACAGAGTCGATGAAGAGCGAGGTCGTCAGCGTCGGCATCGATGCGGCGCTGATTGGCGCAAGCAGCTATGTCGCCATGCTCCAGTCGAGGTTGTGTGCCTAGCTTTGTTCCTGATTTTCAATGGACACACAAACAAAGAAAAACAGGGTATGTGCAATAAAAAGATAAAGGATTAATTTGGTAAACTAGATAGATCCCCCTAAACAGGTTCGAGTTGCCGATCCCTGGCAACGGCGCCAGAAAAGGATGCTTGTTGGTCGTTATTACGCACCCACTTATATACCGCAAGAGGACGGTGTACATTGTAGTACTTTTTCCCTTAGAGTATTCCAAGGTTTAATCGAATCCATAGGGATCAAAAGAGAAGCGTGTTTAGAGTTTACTATTTTGTCTAGCAAACCAATCCTATCATGAAGTACATATTGCACATACGTGAGCATGAAAAGAAGATGAAAATTGGAGGTTGCGCCGATCGGCTCAACTGGTGTGCCGATCGGCGCGAAGTCTTACCTGAGCCAAAGTGTGCCTGATCCAAAGCTTGGGGAGTAGGAGCATACACGTCGACCAAGGAGTATCACCTAGAGTTTGCCTATATGCATCTAGCGGTCAGAGAAAGGATGTGCCGATCGGCGCAATTGGTGTGCCGATCGGCACTGAAGCAGTAGTCGTTATCATCTTAATCCTAACTTACTTGGCACTTTAAACAATCGGTAAACATTGAAGATGAGCAAGACCACCCTGCTTTCCGAGCGGCTCCCGATTTAGCGTTGCCGAGAGGAAACCCTTAATCACGCGAGTATCTTAACCCTACTTGACTATCTAAAGTGTTGCGCAAGCTTAGCTCTATCACAACTAAACCACACCCTAGCATCATCAAGCAATCATGATTCATACAAGATCCGAATACTAGCCTAATCACCACGATTAAGAGAGCATCTAAATATTTAGATGTACCTCTAAGAAATTAAATAAGCACATGTAAGATCAATCAATCCAGACAAACACAAATTGCAGCCAAGGATAGAATCAAGATAGATAACATGAATTGATAACTGTACCGATAATCATCACCGTCAGGGACGCGTCGGTCGATGCAACTGGTGCACCGATCGGTGCAGCCATGATGCATCGTTGACGACTTATAAGGTAGATGGCTCTACTTCTCCTAGCTTCGGTGTAGTGCACTACGCAGGGTCCCTACCCGACTAGACTACATCTCTTCAATTTGGTGGCTCTTCAACTCCGGCGGCCTCTTGGCGATGTGCAGCGGCTCCTATAGCCTAATTCTCCCATGTTGCCTCATCATGCCCCCAGCCTTGGACATCATATGGGTGTTTATATAGCCTCTGGTCATGTCCTCCCTTGCTTGGCCTCCAAGTTTAGCTCATAGAGATTAAATCCAAGTCGGTTTCGTACCTTTCATAAATTGTGCTAACTTACTTTAATCATAACTAATGTTTGCAGAGTCCAAATGAGGCAAACCCAGCTTCTATCGCATAGACCTCGAAAAGATCTACAACTTTGGTATTATTTGGATCCTCAGATTCGGATGTTTAGATACCCAAAATTGCGATACCAAAATATCTGTCCTGATTCGGATTCCTCTGTGCAGCCTGCCTTGCCGGGCCCATATCTCCCAGCTCCGTAGTCCAATAAATGTAAATAATATATGTTTCAGAAAGCTCTCGATGAGATCTTCAACTTTGGTACTCTGAGGTTTCCCATTTGACCATGTCTTGGGCTCCTAAATCGCGTGACAATACAGTGCTATTTCTGGACTCCGCGAATTGAACTTTCCTTCCGGATAAACCTTCTAGAAATCATTAGACATTAGGCCACGACCTTGGCTTGCACATTGGACCTTATGGACATCCAGGTGTGTCTTGTAAGCTTCATGGGCTAGTGGGAAGCCCTCCTTGTATGATGAGTCGGGCTTCATTTCGGTACTTCTCATATAAGAGTCATTTTGTCGTCTTTTCACCTGTTTCTGCAATAAAGCACTAAAACGACACTACATATGGAAATTGTCAATATTAGAGGTAAAACTCATAATTATGATGAGAATATGGTACAATGTTGGTGGTTATTGGCATATAAAATGGGTATATAGGAACCACCAACAGCTAATCACTGCTCCACTCAGGTTCAGGGAGGACGTGGTCCTTGACTTCTATGCGACATTGTGGGTTGCCAGAGACTGCTCAGAGTTCTGGTTCCTATTCAGAGGGTAGCCACACCGTGTCACTAGGGAGGACCTGATCTCCCGCCTAGGACTTCTGGCCTCAGACTTCTAGCTTCACAGGAGTGCCTACGGTACACTGGAGCCACCCCGCAGACCTCAGGGAGGGAAGCTGCCTTCAGACGACCTCGTGTTGATTGCTTTCCCACCTCCCCACACTCCATGTTTTGAGAGAAGCCCTACAAGACTCACTGCAGAGGCCAAGGTGGTGAGAGTGATAGTCACCAGGACTATCATACCTCGGTCTGGCTACAGAGAGGAGTTCACACTTTTACACCAGTGGGCTATAGCAGCTATCTTAAGGAGGCAGACTTTCGACTTGGCGGACCTTCTCATTGGAGAGATGGAGGAGATCATTTCTGAGAGGGTTGGAGGACGTCACTTGGTCTACGGGCCCTACATCTGTTATCTTTTGAGGAGGATGGGCCTAGTGACGGAGTAGCAGTACGACATTTTCCCTGAGGTGACCACCAGCTACTCACCTAGAGTTCCCAGGAGATCCCAGTCTACCTCCAGCCAGCACATAGGAGAGGAGGAGCAGGAGTCACCGGTACTACACGAGCAGGTAGCTTAGCCAGAGACGGTGATTCCTAAGTCAGCCGGCACAAGAGCACCTCCCCAGCCAATGGGTTCGCGGTCTGAGGACACTGTCACAGTGACATCACTAGTAGGACAGTTGGGAGAGTTTATGCAGAGTGTGTTAGAGGACAGACATCAGATGATGGAGCTCATTAGAGGACAAGCAGATCTTCAGTGTCAGCAGATGGCTCTTGTCTCCGCTCTAGTGACTCAGATGGCGAAGCTTACTCAGAGACAGGCCGGTCAGTAGCCAGGACCTTTAGTGTTTCCTCAGTCTTAGCAGCTGCAGACTCAGCCAGGACCCTTCACAGCTTTGATGACAGCACAATCCAGCGGACTATCACTCTCAGGGGTCTTACCGACAGGGGGAGAAGGACAAACTTTCTCTTCAGCACAGCTCTCTCCCGTGTCAGCCTTCTCTGTGTCTACGTTGTTCGTCTCATCATCACACTCTTCGATCTCACAGATGGCAGGACACTCCAGCTTACAGCACGTATCGGTCAGGAGTCTGTTCTCAGACATTGTGCACACTACTCATACAGACTCCCAGACCGCCCCAGAGACAGCTACAGCTTCAGCTCCACCTCTTACTGTCACTGTTACCACACTTACTCCTCATGCAGTAGAGGACCTTGTCCATGGAGGCTTCTCTCAGCAGGATGTGGTAGACCTTGTACTACTCCAGACTTCAGCTCAGGAGACTGCCACGGTCACTACAGTAGCATAGGACAGCAGGTCTGAGTCTCATATAGACCTTGGTTTCTTTGAGCAGCTAGATGCTCAGGCGGCGCAGGCTCAGGGAGCACAACAGGATCCACCTCAAGAGCAGCCAAGAGCAGAGCCCACAAAGGATGTCGCTGCACCACTTCCTTCGACCACGAGCACTTAGATGTTCATCTTTTCCCGCCTTTTTGGCTTTTTAGTGCTTGTTGCCAAAGGGGGAGAAGATACTAGGTCTAGGGGGAGTGGGAGTGTGATCTTGTTACGATCAAGAGTAGCTTGTATCTAGGAGGAGCTACGAGGTTTTTGGGCGATAGATCATTTGGTTCTTATTTTAAGGAGTTATTCGTTGTTCATGGATTGTGATGAGTCATGGATTTCATTCGCCTGTGTTTGACTCATTTTGATCTCACTTGGTTTATTTCCTTTTCATATGCAGTGCTTGTATTTATTGATTATCCTGTATGCATGTGTATGATATCATGATGATGATGCTTATTCTTAATTCTTATGCATTGCCATGCTAACTTGTTGCATCTCATCATTTATGTCTTGCATTGCATGTCCTTATGCTTTCATTAAATATATTGCCATGACATGCATGCATGTTTCATCTAGAGTATGTTCTTCACTCTTTTCCTGATATCTCTAGATGATGCTTGATTGAGTAGGACCTTATACGTTTCTCTCATATGTTGTTATGGTTCCTCTCGATCTTTGTGTAGCTTGCTTAGCCCGGTTATTCATTGAAGTTTTTCAATTAAGTAGTGGTTGTCATCAATCACCAAAAAGGGGGAGATTGTAAGCTTCATGACCATTGATGATTGGATCCCCGTGGTATGGATGTTTTGGTGATAGATGATAACTATGAAATTGTGGGCTAACATCTACATGAGTGTTGTCTATGTAGGAATCATCGTCTCTTAACTCTATTGCAAATCATATGAGTGATGACATCCTTGGCGATGGATGACAATGACCACAAGCATGGAGGCTTGTGATCTTGATGGAGTCCAAGGGTTGATGGAGATGGATCAAAGCAGAGAATAAGCTATGGTGCAAGTGTTTGGAACACTTGACTAGTTGTTAGGACTTTGACTTCATAGGAAAAAACGGACTATCAAGGAGGTCTAGGTCATTCTCTTAGGTCATGTCTAGTCGGTGATGTGCAAGGTTGCTCGGTGAAATCACAGGCACTAGGTGACAGTGGAGAAGCCAAGGAGCTGTTCGGAGAAGCCGGGAAACAAAGTCAAGTGAGGACGAAAAGTTTCAGCTTCAGGACACAGAGACCGGACAGTCGGTCAGGGAGTGACCGGACTGTACGGTCAACAGAGGAGAGGAGAAGTCCAATGAGGAATCTGTCTGTGCGAGGGACCATAGAGACCAGACGGTCCGGTCTTTAGACCGGACAGTCTGGTCTGTACAGGTGAAGCACGGGGTAGAGAGGAAGTCTCTAGAGTCCGATGAGGAAGTCCGATGCATCGGACTTGTCCGACGATTGGACAGACCAGACGGTTTGGTCTGGTAACCGGACAGTCCAATCAGCAAGAGTTCAGCATAGGGGCAGAGAGCCGTTGGAGCTCATGTTGCAGAGATTGGACTGTCTGGTCAGGCAGTGACCGGACTGCCCGGTTAGTAGGCCCAGAAAGCTGAATTCATGGAGCAATGGCTAGTTTGAGGTTGAGAACCTATATAACTTCGTTGCTGGGGACTTGGAGACAACTCCTGGCCAGTGGAATACCTTAGAGCATTTGGTAAGGTCCAAGAGGAAAAGAGGAGAGCACTAGGAGGAGATATTGCATATCTTGAGAGTGTTAGGGAAGAGTAGCTTGATAGGTATCGGTGATCGAGCCTATCGTGAGCGGTTATGAAGGTCGTCACACGTTTGTACACGGTTTGAGCCCGCCGTTGAAAGGGGCATCGCTAGTGAGTGCCCGTGTCAGCTCGGGGAGTCTGGCAAGTTCTTGAGGGAGGTGAGCTTGTGCTTTGTGCAGCGGTGACGCACACCGTATCTTAACTCGAGGAGTGATTGCGGGCTCGTGGGTGAGAACTCCACTTGGTGGCGGGAGGGACCGGGACTCTGGCGGGAGTGGTCCAACGAGGATTAGGGGAAGGCGCCATCCTTCCGAGACCTCGGGAAAAATCATGAGCATTCCTTGACCCTCTCTTTACTATTCCGCATTTGTGTGCTCTAGTGAGTAGGGTGACTTGTGGCTTGCATAGGCTAGTGTGATTGGCTTCCGCACTTTATCTTTATCTTATCATGAACACTAGCATGTGTAGGGTCTTGGCCTACTAGACTTGTTTAGGTTGCTTATCTTGTTAGATTTGAGTAGCGGAATTGAAGATTTGGATTCGTGAGCGACTTACCGATTCACCCCCCCCCCCCTCCCCTCCTCCCCGCTCGGTACACCTTCGGTCCTTACAACCCTCCTCCCAAAACACATCTTTGACAAGCTATATATCCCACTTACCACTATTTGGATCAATAAGTTCACTAACCCGTGTAAGGATAGTACCTCGTCTTGGAGTGAAAGGCCTCCTTGTCGTCGATCTTGGAACCCATGGGTCAGTCCACATATTCAGAGTTTCGCCTGTACCAACCCTCCAGATGATGCCTTCCTTTTGTAGTTCGAACCCCTTCAGTATACTCCTCCATGAATATGACATATTCTGTCTTGGTATCGGCTGCATACAACTTGTATTGGGGAAATACCTAGCTTTGAGTAACCTTGCACACAAAGATGTTGGATTTGACACCAGCCTCCAAGCCTGCTTTGCTAACATCGCGATGTTAAAAGCGTGAATGTCACGAAAACATAGTCCCCCTTCTGCCTTTGGTGCCGTGAGCTTCTCCCAACTAATCCAGTGCATGCCATTATTGGTATCTTGCTTACTCCACCAGTACCTTGCTATCATTGTACTCATTTGATCACATAAAGTTTTTGTAATATCGAAGCACCCCATAGCAAAGGTAGGAATAGTCTGTGCCACTGCTTTTATCAATATTTCATTCCCAGCTTTTGACAATAACCTCTCTTTCTGCCCTTGAATGCGCTGCCACACCCGATCCTTCAAATATTCAAATGTTTTTGATATTGACCTGCCAACATACATCGGAAGGCCGAGATATCTTTCATTTGCCATCTCCGTTGACACACCAAGAACCTGCCTCACTTCCCTTCTTCTTTGTTCTTTTGTGTTTGTGCTGAACATAATAGTTGATTTACTTCTATTTATCATTTGTCTGGAGCAGCTCTCATAGACATCAAGTATTCTCTATAGTTCAGTAGCATTCTCCCTATCTGCACGAATTAGGATCAAACTATCATCAGCAAACAAAAGGTGAGAGATACTAGGAGCTCCCCGGAAAATGTGTACACCTTCAATCAAGCCATCCTCCTCCGCCTTGGCAAGCAAAGATGAAAACCCCTCTGCACACAATAAGAACAGGTACGGCGATAATGGATCACCCTGCCTCAATCCCCTTTCTAGAATAAACATTTCAGATAACACCCCATTCACCTTAACTCTGTATTTGATAGTAGATATATACTCCATAATCATATTAACCCATTCATCCTAGAAACCGAGTTTAATCATAATATCCCTCAAAAAGAGCATTCAACTCTGTCATAAGCTTTGCTCATATCGAGCTTTATCGCTGCATACCCCACTACGCCCCGTCTCTTGCTCCTCATGTAGTGCGTAAGCTCATAAGCCACCAGAATATTATCAGAAATAAGTCTCCCCGGTACAAACGCACTTGAAATGATCTCATCCAGAATTGACTTCAACCTATTTGCTAGCACTTTAGACACAATTTTATATAAAACATTAGACAAGATAATGGGTCTCAAATCAGTCACTCTCTCTGGATTCTTTACCTTCGAAATTAGAGTAATAGTCATTTCATTCCAAGTGCTAGGAATTTTGCGCCTGTTTAGTGCAGTCAAGACTTTGCCAATCACTTGATCTCCAATCAACTCCCAATATCGCTTGTAAAAACCAGCCGGGTGCCTTCAGATCACCAATAGAGTCCTGTGCCGCTTTATTTCTTCCACTATAAATTTCCAGGATAGGTGCTCATTCATCTCGTGCTGCGTGACCTGACCTGTACGTCATCCAGAAAGGTAGCTCTATCCCCCTCTGCCATGGTCTTGAAAAGCTGGGAAAAATAATTAATAATTAGTTCTTGCTTATCTTCCTCCTCCGCCCAGCTGCCATCTTCCTTTTTCAACTTTCCCAATCTATTTGCTTTTCTCCTTTCTTTACACTGGGCATGGAAGAACCCAGTGTTGCGATCACCCTTCTCAAGCCACTTCGTATGAGCCATTTGTCTCCAGTATGTGTCCACTTGATCCTCCAATCTTTCCATCTTGAACCGTAACACTGCCTCCCGCCTCACGGTAATGTTGCTGATTGGAGCCCTCCTACAAGCTTCAAGTTCTTTTTTAATCTTCTTCTTCCATTTCTCCGTATCGCCTAGGACATTATTGCTCTAGCTTTGTAAACTTGTAGCCACTTTCACCATGCGACTATGAGCTGACCCATCTCCCTCCAATCCTGCTGCTTCCCATGACTACCTTGTCGTAGTTCTCCTCCTCCAGCCAACAAGCATCAAACATGAATGGTTTATTGCCCTGCACCTGGACACGTTCCGGCCGTGCCCTATTAATGATAATAGGCCTATGATCAGAGTACCGGTGATCTCCGTTTAGCACTCAATACGCCAGGAACCTGTTCCTCCACCCATCATTGGCCACGACGTGGTCAAGTCGCTCACGGATATACCCCTCCCTCCTTTGATTCTGATTTCTCCATGTAAACACATCACCATCAAAACCAAGATCCTGTAGGCCGCAGAGCTCGAGTGCTGTTTTGAAAGAATCCATACACGCTTGAGATCTAGCTCTCCCTCCTTCCTTCTCATATGCATACAGGATCTCATTAAAATCCCCTTGTAAATAACCAAGGCAGCGAGCCCTGCCCTTTTATATCACGTAACACCCGCCAAGTTTGATGCTTTAGATTTTCATGTGGTTCCCCGTAAACACCAGTGAACCGCCACTTAAATCCATCTCCTTCCATGACCTCCATGTCACTGTGGTACTTCGATTTATTTCAATGCGCCACATCAACCCCTCTCCTCCACAATACTGCAATCCCCCTTCCTCCTTGTCCTTCACAACTCGCTGCTATCATATTGATGAGTCCCAACTTTCACCTAAACATCTCCATTCTCTTCTCATCTAACTTTGTTTCCGACAAGAACAGGATGTCGGCATCCTCTGACTTCTGGAGCTCCAGAAGTCCCCGAACTGCCGGTCGGTTTCCCAACCCCTAGCGGTTCCAGGCTATAAGCTTCATTTCTTCTTGCAGGGCTGTACCGACAGCCCCGCCTCATTTTATGTTGACACTAAACTGCATCTATGTCACCAATTTGGTCCATGCAAGGTGGTTGCAATTCCTAGCTCTGTTGGCCTCTTCCGCTTTGGATTACACCATCTTATTCTCAAAGATAAACTGTTCATATCACTTTCAGATCAATACTAGGTTTGTTCTTGCATCTGCCTATCCGTTAATAGAATAAAGAGATATGGTGGATGAGGTCTAGTGGCAAACAACGCGAGGTAGTGTCTTTACCAGCGGGGTTTGAACCCCTGTCTCGCACCTGCCTGGCTGCCTCCAGAAGGCTGCCCGTGGTGGGTTTTCTAAAAGAAAAGAGAGATATGTCATTATTTTTTAAAAAAATAAAAATATTTTTGTTTGAAAAATATTTGATTCATGGGTTAGTAGTGGTTAGTTTCAAGCTAATGCCATTTTTATTTAATCTACTTTTGCCAGTTACATCACGTGGACACTCGAGATGTATATTATCAAATCCAATTCTTTTTTTTTTGGAAAAAAGATATGCTTTTTTTCAGAATAACCCATTGTTGTGGCGATGTTATGTTTAATTTGTATACTACCTCCGGATATTTTTTCTCTTGTTGTTAGGACAATATATTATATTCTGATATTATTTGCATCATGATGAGAAATAACTGGTCAATCGGTATTTTGTTACGGCCGGAGGCAACCGGATGTTCATTGATGCCATCGTTTAAGAATAATCTAACAAATTGGTAACTTATTTGGCAGCCACATTTTGTGTAATGGCTCGGATGATTGGGATGTTGGACGTCTTGGGTTATTTCCGTCTGGTGTCTAGTGTTCTCATCTTAACACGGATCAATCATGACATTTTTCATGTAAGATGGCTTGATTTAGACTTTTTTTTTTTGGAACTCGGCTTGATTTAGACTTGAGATCGTTGCCAAAGGGACGGTCAATTTGATCACATGGAACATGTTTCACAGCATAATATCAGAGTGTAACAGAATTGACGGCAATGGTTGATAAGGCAGGAAAGTTTGAAGCAATGGTTGATTAGGAAATTCAATTATTTCTTCAGTGGCTAATAACAAACACAAGGTTTTTTGGATGGATGATAAGGAATTTCCCATATCTCAAAATGCAGTTTCATATCTACAAAGCCGGAATGTCAACGTCAAAGAATACTAATGGCGACTTTAGAACTATTTGTAAGCTGAATACTCTCAGTTCACTATGATGTGATCAAAAGGAAGAACATCAAACCAGAAGTCATGCCAACGACACATAGAACTTCAAATTTCCTTTCCACATGCATAATTCTTCAGAATCCTTACGGAAAAACGAATAGAAATTACAAAATAACTGGAAATTACTGTACACAGTCCACTACATCAGTAACTAGTTTGATTGCTCTACAGACGCACACCACAACAAAGCAGGATCTGTATCTGCTGGGGAACTGCCGCTGGTATTTTAGTATGCTACAACATATCTTTCTTTAGACATGCCCTCATAAATAACTTTTCACTTCAAGGAATCTAACATCCTCACATCATGCTTCTTACGCCTGCAGCGGTGATGACTTTTCTGCTCCCCAAACTTATTATCATTGATTCCCATTTTACTCATATCTGCAATTGGCAAATAAAAACAATGGTCAGAAAAGCTTCCTAGAAGCACATACATCTTTTAAGTTTCAACAAAGCAATGATAATAAATCACAGCAAGGAACCAATACCAGGGTAACATTTTCACCATGGCACAACAAATTTTAGCAACAAAGACTAATTTGAATCCATAAAAAGTCTGGCCATACATTCAAGATGGTGCAAGCTCAAACAAAGTAACAGCAAGCCATGATGCCAGAGCAGTTTAAACACAAGATAATCTTCCGCAAAAGACAATAATTTCTACCTTTGGCAACATTTCAATAGAGTTTTTCAAAACAGCGCTAAATCATAAGTTAGTCATATTGATATAGGACACATATTTGATGCAATGCCATTAGTTCAGACATAATGTCAAAAATATTCAGTGCAATTACAGTATTTTTCTAATACTAAAAACAACTGGTTTTCATGACTCAACAAATTCCACATGACGATAACAGTTTGCTGTTATTGTTGACTAGTTCCTGCCTATCTATTCTATTACTAGCATAAAAGATAATAATAACCCACAAAGTGGAATCATGCTTCCAGGAGGCATGTGCCACCACAAAAAATTTCCATCAATGACAACTACAAAGACCAAAGCAACCTAGGTCTGACCCAAATATGTCATTACATCTTACTAAATTTAAAGAATTTTTACCGCTAGGGGAAAGACTGACTGCATGGATTTTCATTCGGGAGTTGCTAATTTTCAGCTGACTAAAAGTTTGGACAACTTTCAGTCACCACTTTGAGCCATTAGATCTAGATCCAATGGTTTATAATTATTATACAAATAATCCTACAAAAAAAAAATCAAAACTTAAAGTAACAAACCATTGATTGAAAGCTTTCAATCAACTGAAAGCTAGGAAACATGTTTTCATTAAGAAGAAGCCCCAGCTAAACTGGCCAAGGAAACCCCCAAACCCCGACATCACCCTGTAAGGCTGCACTGTAACCTGGACCGGCAACCAATACCACTGCCAGCACCGTTACCACAGGCCGGTGCCCTGATTGGGTGGGTGGGTGGGGGTGGTGGCACGATGAGGGCTTTATTTTTTGGCGCAAACCAGGATTTGAACCTTGGCTGTCTAACAGCACTGCTCAGTGACTAACCGCCACACTACTCCTGTCTTGATTACACCTTGTGAATTCAAACATTATTATGTCTAGCATCAGGATTTGGCTGATACAAGGAGTTGACAGCAGTGGGGTGATTCAACAGTCTTTTGTATCATCTACCAACTTTGAATTGTGCTTTCATTTTATTCTGTTAACACAGAAGAATTAGAGCAGTTAGATGGAAAAATTAAATATTGTTTTGCATTACTGAGTGACATGATGCAGGGACAATGTGATAGTCAGAAAATATCTTGGCTCGTAATTTTAGAAAACGAAGATACTAAACATCAAGATTCTTTCAGAAGCGGGCTGAAAAAGTCTGTTTTTGCCTGTGTTTCTAACCTAAAATTGAGTTATAATTACCCTGCCTAGTCTGGATTTACCATAACAAGAGTTCATACACTCATGAAGTAACACATGCCTGGGCAGTGTGTTATGTATCAATGTATTAGCTGGTCTGTGGCCAGCTGTGAGCAGTAGCTTATGTATCAATGTATCAGTCCTTTTATAGCTCATCAAAATGATTCGTGCTGTTTTGCAGGGCTTCTCTTATAATAACAACTAAACTAGAACTAGATTGAATAATATAATATCGGGAAAAGAGATATTAAGAATGCCTCCTATGATGAACACATAATAGAGTTTGTAATTTGATCCAAAGGCTATCCATCAAATTCATCTTTTAATAAAGATATCCATATATGGAACTTTGGGGATTTGTCATCCATTCATCATCGGTTGGCGATGAGGTAATTGATGTTTGAATGGCACATGGTCCTATGGCCACATGTCAACTAGAAAAAGAAAACAATGGAGAAACCAAGAAAGTGACAGTCAGGAGGAAATTCACAATCCTCTCTACTAAAAGGTGAACAGAGATGAGTATCACAGTTGATAGGACCTAAGCTACTATGGCACATGGGCCCTAAAGTTGCATGTGTTTGCTAAGTAATATCGAAAGAAAGGTAGTTCTACAAGTAAAAAAGACTAAATAAGTAAATATAGTATAATAAATATTTCCCATCAAATTTGATGGATTATGAAGTAGCCAAACAAAAATAGTTTATATTAAATTCTAGATACTATATCCAAATGATGATTAAGAAACAGAGCCAAGTGTTCAGAAACCATCATGTTTAGGGACCAAAAGTAAGGAAATCATGCAAGTTTCTTTAATTGTTTAAAAATCTACCATCAGTTTCCCCAGTAAAACATCCTTACAGTGTGCACATGCCATATTAAACAGGAAATTCTATTTGCAAATACCATGTAATAGTTCCATTCATGGATCTCATGGAAACATACAGAACAAAAGAAGCCTAGTGCAATAGACATACAGTTATACCCACAAAGTTTGGTTCGTAAAAAAAACAAACAAATCATCTCAGACAACAAGGCTGTACATGCTAGATCATTTCTCATATACCACTAAAAAAAATCATAAAATGTATTGCTAAACAAGTTAATTTTCACTAAAAACTTTTTGACTCAACTAATCTGCTACTCCCTCTGGTTGATATACTTGCGTATTTCGTACTGTACAACCTTTCCTACCGTCATTATTATCAACAAGAGGGAGTCAAAATTACAAATCCTAGCAAGAACTATAGCACGATCTAACCAACAAAAGCACCAGATTCTTAGCTAAGAGACGACCATCATGAACCACAAAGTTTGGAAATCAAGAATAGAAGAGCTGAGCAACCAGAATCTAAAGCATGAAATGACCAAGGTGCCAGAATCTCAATTCACAAAGTTAACAAACTTGCTGTTCTAACAGAGGAGTTGATTTCAACGAACTTCAGATTGTAACGGTGCCACAATGCCAGTAGCTCAGATCTATGATGGATCAAGGAGATTAAGAGCTAAATCATTGACTATACAAGGAATCAAACTCAAGGACGCTCATCACCTCCAATCATCCCGCCCCAGAACAGCTGCTGCTTCCCATCGTCGTCCTCCTCGTCGATCTCATCGCCGTACCCAAGCTCCACGTCACCCCGGTATCCGGGCTCGCTCCCATACCCAGACTCAGCAGCAGCCGCCTCCGCCACCGCGCCAATCACAGCAGCCCCCGCGGCAGCAGCACCGACGGGCGCCGGGCTGAATTCCGGCGCCATCGGGACATCCCTCATCCGCACCTCCCCCACATCCGACGCCCACATCTCCCCGCTCGAGTCCGTGGCGCCTCCGCCTCCAGCCCCGCACGTGAAATGGAAATCCGAGCACGTGCCAGATCTCCGGCGGTCGCTGCTGCGGCCGGACACCGACCGCGAGCCCGCACCGCGGCGCCGGCGCTTGCAGAGCCCAAGCCACCGAAAGGATCCGCCGCTGCCGCCCCCGAGGGGGCGGCTGACGGGGTCTCTGCGTCAGGGAGGAGGGCGGAGGAAAGGGGAGCGGTGGAGCGATCGGAGAGGCAGGGCTTCTTCTGAAATGGGTGCCAGGAGGCGACGGCCTCAGCGAGGAGGAGGTGCGGCGGGTGGTGCCGGGGCGGCGGGGCGCGCGGGGTCATCGGCGCTGGCGGGGGCGATGCATCGGGGCTACGACTTGGGTTGGGGATCGGACATGAGAGCGATTTCATTTTGCTGGGAAAGGGGAGCAGGAGGATTTTTTATTTTTAAATTGTACATTAGATATTATTATTGTTGCGTTTTTATAATCAAACTGCACGAATCTAGAAGCGCCCACGTCCACTGCCGCCAGCATAAATCGCCGCCCCCGTTTCATTTCGCAAGGCTGCTGGCTGCTCCTTCTATTCCGCGGCGTCGCCACGTCTTTCAGAATCGCGAAGCTTCTCGAGCCCTCTTTCCTTCTCCGCTCCTCCGCGCGGCAGGTGCGCCCCGCCTGATCCCAACTACTACTTCCCCCGGAATTATTCTCCGTTTCCTTTGATTTGTTTGATCGCCGTAGCCATCCGTCCGTTCCTTTCACCGTGCTCCGCCGCTCCCCAAGTTGTGTAAGCGATCGAGCCTTATGTTCTCTCCGTTAAATTCGTTGTGGATTGCGGTTTTATTTGCTACGCGGTGCGGTACCATATTGTAGGTCTTCTAATCTGGGTTCTTCGTCCTATGCGCAACGCAAGATCAACCTGGCTAGCGTGATGTTAACTGCCCACTTCAAGTTTTAACTCTTCAGCGCATTTTTCATAACAAAACCAAAATTGTTATAATTCCTGTGCAGCTGTACTTCCCAAGTCTTTTCAGTGTACTTTGAAAGACTAAGCATGGTAGCGTATACATGGTGTTCTAATTTCCATTGACATGAGGCAATAATTACTTGTAAATCAATATCCTTTAGGCTCTGTTAAGTTTGCAGAATTGAGACGAGATGGACAAATTGAATTGGGGTTCAATTCAGTTGTTTTGTTTGGTAAGCAAAGAAATCGTGGAACCAAAAAACGGATGAAATCAATTCCACATGTCGTTTGTTACCGAATTGAAAATATTTAAATTGTTGCATCAGTATGTGGTAGTGGCTAGCAGGCTTAAACGAAAATAAGAAGTAGAGGGTGGGAAGGCGATCAGAGGCTTGAGCCTCGGCATTGAGTGGTTCAATGCTTATCTGTTCCAAAATAATGAAAGAATTGGGCTCAAACAAGTCCAATTCAGATCGGAGTTTATCCAAACATTGGTATTCAATTGACCCAATTCCAAGGCAATGATTTCTGCCCCAATTCAGAGAACCAAATACTTAGGTGACACTAGGAAGTGGGACCTATTTCTACATTGGTTCCCCCACAAAGTAAAAGGGTGTGAAAAAATGTGTCTCACTTGAACTTGTTTATTTTTCCTTGAAACAACACTGTGTTCTTGAACCGAAGCATTTCTGACAAATCTCAGCACACTAGTTTTTTTTTTTTGACGCGAAAACAGTAGGAGAGGCTCCCACTGCAATTTATTAAAAAAAACTGCAAACTGTACAGAGAGGCCAAAAGACCAAGGAATATATACAAAACAAAAGAAACAGAGCTAGGAGGGGGAAGAAAGAACTAAAGAATCCAGCCAGGACAGGAGGTTATCTCTGTGTAAAGGAGAAAATCTATGTGATTGTAGTCTAATTTCTTCTTGGAAAGCTTCCCACCAGGATTGAAGTGATGGGAGTATGCTATCAAAAATCAATTTATTCCGCTGCTTTCATATATGCCATGCTGCAATGATGAAAGTTTCCATGAAGTATGGTACTTGTCCTTGCCTTTTTGCTGCCTGAATCATTTGGAAGAATTCCTTGCTTGTGTCCCAGGAGATGCCAATCTGGTTCCAACAGTTGACACTATAGGTGCATTCAAAGAAGAGATGAAATGTCGTTTCTTCTGGTGCATGGGTGCAGAGTTGACAGTTATAGTTGTTATTCTGAATTGGGCATCTTTTCCTTCGAAGGATATTCCTTGTGTTCAATCGGTCCATAAAGAGTAGCCAGATGAAAACTTTCCCTTTCTTGGAGCACTTCGTTTTCCAGATCCATTTGAATGGTGATGGTGGCTTGAGTGCTACGAATGGTATGAGGTAGAATTTAGCAGTGGTGTAAGTCTTGGATCCCCACTTTCCCTTTCTTGGAGCACTTCATTTTCCAGATCCATTTGAATGGTGATGGTGGCTTGAGTGCTATGAATGGTATGAGGTAGAATTTAGCAGTGGTGTAAGTCTTGGATCCCCAGATATAGTGCCATTCATCCTTTTGCCGTTGTTCTGTGTGCTGTAGCTGTTGCATCATACCGGTTAACACTTGCAGTTCACTGAAGGCTTCTTCACTTAGAGGCAAGTGGAAGTTTGCCGAGATTGAAGGATTGGCTATGTATGCAGCAACTGAGATTTTTTGATTTTTCACATAGGAGTTTAGCCTGGGTAGTTCTTCTTTGAGATTGTGGTTGTTCCATACATCATGCCATAGCATTACTGTAGAGCCATCGCCCACGTTGCAAGTTGCAATTCCCCTGAAGTGGTCGCTGAATGACATGATATCTTTCCACCAGAAGGAGCATTTTACTGTTGCCTCGTGTGGAACTATTCCTGATGCATAGTGTGTGTGCCATACCAGATTTACCCAGGGGATCTCCTTCTTGTTATAAAATTTATCCATGTGCTTCAAAAGGAGCGCTTCATTCTGCAATCTAATGTTTTTGATACCCAGTCCACCCTTGTGCTTCGGGATTGTGCATTTGTGCCATGCTACTAGTGCTTTTCCTCTTGCATCCATCTGTTTACCTCTCCAGACAGCACCTCTTGATAATTTGTCTATATGTTCAAGCACTGTGACGTGTAATTTAAGGGTGCACATGGCATATACTGGTATGGATCTGATAGCTGAGTTAACATAAGTGATTCTTCCTGAAAGTGAGAGCAAGGTGCTTGTTGCAGAAAGTTTCCTTTCGATTTTGCTTATGATTGGTGCATGATCTTCTATTGTTGGTTTTGTTGTGCCCAGAGGCAGTCCTAAATAAGTGAAGGGGAGGGAACCTGTGACACACCCAAATGTTGTTGCCAGTGTTGCTAGCTGCTCTTGGTTTATGTTGATGGACACCATGCAAGACTTTGAGAAGTTCACTTTGAGACCAGTGGAGACTGTGAAGGAGTGCAGGATGGCTTTCAGATTGAATACTTGTCTCTGTGATGCCTTCATGATCAGAATTGTATCATCAGCGTACTGGATTATTGGAAAGTCTTGTTCATTGGTGTTTGATATTGGGATTGTTAATAGTCCCAAGCTACATGCTCTATTAACAATTACTTGAAGAAGTTCTGCGGCTAGCACAAATAACAAGGGCGATAGAGGGTCTCCTTGCCTGACTCCCCTTTTGCATGTAAGGTAATTTCCTGGGACTCCATTTAGCAGAATTGATGTGGATGCTGAGCTCAGTATATTTTTGACCCATCCAACCCACTTGTTGTCGAATCCTAAGTGCTGAAGCATCTGTGTTATTGCTGAGTGCTCCACCGTGTCAAAAGCTTTTTCAAAGTCTAGCTTTAGAATTATAAGTTGCTCTTTTGATTGATGGCAGAGGTGAAGGTACTCATAAGCCCATGCTAAGCAGTCTTGAATTGATCTGGTCTTGATGAAGCCGTACTGATTTTTATGAATCAGAGGTATAATCACTCGCTGCAGTCTATTTGCCATCAGTTTTATAAGAAGTTTGAGAACTGAATTTAGCAAGGAAATGGGGCGAAAGTCATTGACCGTAGCAGGGTTATTTGTCTTTGGAATCAATGTGATGAAAGAGCAGTTGATTGATTGCAAGTCTAGCGATCCTTCATAGAATTCATGACACAGTTGATAGAAATCCTCCTTTATGATGTGCCAGCATTTTTTGAGGAAGAGACCATTAAATCTGTCTGGCCCTGGGGACTTGTCAGTGGGATTTGCCTGATCACATCATCTATTTCTTGCTGGGTGAAGTTGTTACTGAGTTGTTGCAAATTCCTATGCCTGGTGATTAATTCTGAGAGATTAAAGAGCATTGTCGGTTGTTCGGTTGTGCCCATTCTCAGCTTGTATGCTTTGAGTAACATTGCTGCTTTCTCATCATGCCCAGTTAGCACCCTGCCTTCCTCATCTTGGATTTGAGTTATTGTGTTGGTTCTATATCTTTCTGTAGCTGCCGCATGAAAAAATTTGGTATCTTCATCTCCCAGTTTAACCCATCTTACAGTGTATCTCTTCCTCCAGTATTTGTTTTGGTATTTTAATAATGTCAAAATGTGTTTTTTGAGTATTTCCCTGAAGTTTCTTTCTTGGGTAAATAGAGGCCTCTGGTCTTCAAGTTTATCTAGTGATGCAAGAACTTCATTACACTGTTTGATGAGTTTCGCCAGCTTCGCTATATTTTTGCTCCATTTTGTAAGTGCCCGTCTAAGATTCTTGAACTTTGCCACTATTCTTGCTGCAATGTTCTGACCTTGAACTGGGATGCTCCAGGTGTTTTGCACAACTTCAAAGAAGCCTGGATGGTCTACCCAGAAGTTTTCAAATCTGAATATTTTGGATTTTGGAATTTTCGTACCAATCTGAATGTTGCATGGAATGTGGTCTGATGTTGGTTTGGTCATGGGAAGCATTACTGTATTCGGGTAATCCAATGCCCAGTTTACTGAAGTGAAGCACCAATCTAGCTGGACTATGAGGGGGTCCTGTTGCATATTACTCCATGTATATTGCCTGCCTTTGAGTGGAATCTCCATTAGACCTAGGTCATTTATTGTTTGGTTGAATAATAGAATGTCAGGCATATTTCCTCCTCCCCTGTTTCTGTTATGCATTGACCTGTAAAAATTAAAATCCCCCATTATAATCCAGTTTTCATCGTCTTCAATTTCCATGCTGCTTAGCCACTGGATGAACTTTGTTCTCTCTGGGTCATTGCATGGGCCATAAACGGTTGTGAGCGTCCATGCTTCTGCATTGTGATTTGAAGTTAACCTTACTGTCACTGCATATTTGAGGTTGTGGATCACTTGTCCTGTGAAGATGTTGCCTGCCCATCCGATTAAAATTCCCCTGGATTGCCCTTGTGAAGGTTGGAAAACGAACTGATTGAATCTTTTTGGGGCCCATTTCCTAATGGTGGAGTGATCAATGTGTTGCATTTTTGTTTCCTGTAAGCAGTATACTGCGCACCCACTCTCATCTATTTTAGACTGAACTGCTCTTCTCTTGTCTTCTGCATTCAATCCTCTGATATTCCAATTCAATATATTCCAATTTCTATTTTGCTGAACCATGGTACTGGTACTGTGAATTTGCTGTCTTTGGTTTGTGTTATCCATATGAAACCGGTGTAACTGAGCGACTAGCTTGGGCCTCACAGAGACTAGCTGTTTTGATTGGTTTGTTGTTACTTGCTGGGCTACTGGTGACGTTTGACAGACATTGCCACGGCACTTGGCTTAGTGCTGCGTTTACTGACGATAAGCAGCCGATGTCGGGTTCTTGTTGCCATAACATGAGTAGGAATGCGGTTATGCCCAGGTAGCAAATAAACAGACGATCAGTAGTTTCATTCTTAATAGCTGTTATTGTAACAACTCATTGCCAATAACTGGCTCATTAAGTTCATCAAAAGCTACCACCTCAAGTTTAGCAAAAGCAACAGCATCAGATCCAGCAGGACTAGTAGGATAAACTAAAGAAGTACAAAATGCGAAGATACAATAGCAGAATGTATGGGGCAGCATACACCCTCTCTGCCTTTCTCTGGAATCCTCAGCTGTATTATCCATCAAACTGCTGGGGGGTATTGTTTGAGTTGCCTGCTTCTTCTGGGGTAGTCTTCATGCTATTCTTCGCGTCCATCAGCAACTCCACAGTCACCTCCTCAGGAGATAACCCACATTTCTCCAACGCCACTTGTTGGATGGCCTGTATTGGGATTTCAGGGAAGGGAGCAGGGGTATCCTCAATGTCTTTGGTTGTTGGGAATTTGGCTGGGCCAACAAAGAACGCATTGGCAGAGTGCGGGTTGAAACCAGCAATGTTCGAGACAATCTGTAGACTCACACGGTGGCTGTTGCTGCGCAGTGTATCACTAAGTGTGCTCTGTAGTGGTGAATTCCTACGACCCTCTGTCACTTCGTTCATCCTTGGGCTTCTTCGAAGTCCTTTGGTTGAGATTGGGGTACTTGGCTTGATTGTAGCCTTCTTCTTCTTGCCTTTATTCTTTCTCTGGTAGGTTTTCTCTATGATTTTGTTCTGAACGTATTTTAGCATGTTGAACCTTTTCCTATGATAAACTATGTCTTTTTTCTTGTCCCTTCTGCTAGAAAACTCTTTGCCTTGCTTGATGGACAACCATGTGTAGGATGAGTTGTTTTCTGCCTCTCTAGCTTCAACCTCTGTTGACAGTGGCAGTTGAGTGCTACCACTAACCTGAACAGGCAGTTCCTGTTGGAGTTGTTCAGAAGAATGGCTTGCAATTGGCTGCTGTATCATTCTCCTAAGTTCATGATTGATAATGAACTCAGGTTGTTTGTGTGACGCAGCTTGATGTGTTAAGGGAACGATTTGCCAGTTGCTGTAATCAGTTACTGCTTTGTTCAACTCATAGCTGTTTGTCTGATGACTGCCACTTGACCCCTGGACATTGTTTGGAGTTTCTTCTGCCGGTGCTTGATTTTGCTGTGAGTCTGGTTGCTGCTGGTTTTAGTTTTCTGCAACGCCTTGGGCTGGCTGATCTATATCCATGTCCTGCTGACCATGCTGCTGTTGATCCTCAATTGGTTCTTCATTGCCACTCATTGCAGGTAGAAAATCAGGCCACTGAAATTCCTCATTGGCTAGGTGATCTGCAAGCTGAGCACCATTGGGATATCCAAGTTGGATTTCTACTTCAGGCCCAGCTCCTCTCATGACCACGTTTTGGACTGAAGCAGAGGAGACACCAGACTGTTGATCTTGATCAGGGCCCTGTGCAGCTGGTGCTGCATTAGCTGCTTGTTCCCATTCAGGCCACCCTTGATTCTGGGCTATCTGCTGATCTAGCAAATCATTGAACTGTTGTGCTTGCTGCATATTTGCTTGAAGCTGAATGTCATCAAAGGGGTGAGGGTCACCATTATCTGGAGGAGGGAGATCCTCATCTCCTGGGTGGATGTCTAGCATTTCATTGTTCAGCACATAGACTGGTACAGTCCAGGATCGTCTTTGCCTCCCCATTCGAACCCAATCCTGAGAACTAGACTTCGAGGAACCGTCATAACACTGTCATACATACATTCAATGAGCACCCTAGATTTATCCATGGGGTTATCAATCCACTGGAGAACTCTAGCAAAACCCGAAGTAGCCACCTCAATGTATCTATTTTCCATGTAATCTAGGGGGAAACCTAGCAGAACAATCCAGCCTTTTCTATTGTAAGGGCAATCCCTGTAATTGAGACCATGATCATGCCTAAGGAAGCGCACTATAAAACCATCCACTACATGAGGGTTGCCTGCCATTAGCTGTTCTCTGTGAAGGGGGCTGCGCAACTGAAACAGACCCACACCATGAGGATGCTGACTGAAGGAGCGGACAGATAGGTGTACCTCTTGCTCAATGTATTCCCGGATGGTGTGCATGAGGTTGGAAAGCTGTTGAGGCTGGAGTTGAGCATCAGTGACCGCAATCGTGAACTCCTCATGTCGGCGGCGAACTGGCCCAGGGAGGTTGGCGTAGATACGTTGCAGCCGGTCGGGACCTCCGTCTTGGATTTCCAACCCCTGCGGGATGAACCGCGTGGGGTTGACGGCGAAGTTGGCCATTGCTGGCAAGGCCTCTGCTTCAGCGACAATGGGAGCCGGAGAGGAAGCGTTAGGGTTTGCAAGGCCTTGTGTTTTCGAATGAGAGGAATCCGAAGGGGCACTAGTGTTGCTCGGTGTGTTGGCTCGGTTTGGCTCGATGCTGGCGCGAGGGCCAAAGCTAGCTGAGTTAAAGTCCCAGTTTTCAGGCCTTAATTTCTTCTGCCAAACCCATTTTTTCTGGGACCTCAGTTTAAGGCAGTTTCGAGCAATATGACCATAGCTAAAGCAAGCTTTGCATCTAATGTCATTTCCGCAGTCTCTGACTAGGTGGGCCAAGCTCAAGCATCTGAAACAGCAACGAGGGGGGTACCATTGAGAGTTGACTCCATGATTCTTTTCTTCATTAACCTTGAATGTATCCTTTGCATGGATACCTGACCAGTGTGGTTCTCTTGTTGACTGAGCCAGGTCAGCAGACTTCCTTGCTTCAGACCTTGTGTCATCAGCCTGCAAGGTATTCGGCCTATGGGCTTTGCCTTCAGCGGCTGGAACAGTGGGCTCTTGGGTACTGTTGAATTTTTGAACTTTGCCAGATTGCGACGCCATTGCTGTGGGCTTGAGGATTGAACTCAACGAGGAAGAAGAACCAAGCTGAGGCAGCGAACAGGAAAAAGCACCAAACTGGATTTCCCTAACCATTGGGGCTGGCTCTGATTTTTTCTTTGGTGAGAGTTGGTTCAAAGGATTGGCAAATGAAACCCTCTTAACAGAACTCTTCTTCCTTTTGTGGGTTACCAGAGTCCACTGATCTTCAAGTTTCTCCCAAATGGGTTTTTCTTTTTGCCAATCCGAGTCCCCATCTCTCCAAAGATGAAAATACACATCAAAGTGTTTGGTTGTCACACGGTGTAAGCCTTTAACAAGAAAACCAACTGCTTTCGAAGCAACAGAGAAGCGAAAGTGCCTCTCAGAGGCAAACTGAACATGAAAACTAGTCGGAGAACCACCCAGAACAGCGTGTAAGGCGTGACTGACTGAGTTTTCGTCGAGGCGAAAGGTGTAGCGACGGAAAGCCGCTAGCATGAAGAAGCTTCCTATAGGCAACGCTTTAGGGAAGTGGACTTGCGTACCGATCCTTGCTGCAACGTCCTCTTCGAACTTCCTTCCATGGGAGACGTCCCAATCGCTTTGCAGGTCTGGAAGACGACTTCCAGCCATGACGGGACTTGCAAGAGCTGGCGAAGGGTTTTGCGATTTTGCGAGGAGGTTGTAGGGGAGGCTGGGGAGAGAAGGTCACGGGGTGGGTGGTGAGGGGGTAGGCAATGAGCGAATGCGAGAAGAGCCTAACCGGCGAGGTTAGGGACGACGGCGAGGACGGCGGCTAGCTGGAGCAGGGGGCTGGAGCGGAGGAGGGGGCGGGAGCGTGGGGGAGCCATTGGAAAAACCTAGAATGTTCAGCACACTAGTTGTCTTCCATAGTCCACCATGCTCCCTCCTACTCAGCCGCGCGTTGCTGCATATGTGCGTGTGCGTGTTTAACGGCGTGTTTTCGCGTCAATAGAAACACTAATTTTCCTTCTTTGCTAGGGATTGGCAATAAAAACACAGAAGAGAAGAAATGGTCGCTTTGCTGCTTGTTTTCATGCAAATTCTTTGGTTTTTCCGGTCTAATGCTAATGCTACTGTTATGTTGTTCCCTAGGGGACAATACAATTTGAGAAACAGAATACCTTCTTCAATATCTATTTTCTCATAAAGTTAAACAGCATCCTCCATCTATTTTTCTGTCTCTGTCTTACTCGACCATTGACTGCAGGAAATAATGAGCAGGCGCAACAGCCGCACCATATATGTAGGCAACCTCCCTGGGGATATCCGTGAGAGGGAGGTTGAGGATCTCTTCTACAAGGTGTGTGCTATTATGCTAGTTGTTAATGGTTTACTTGTATCATTGTCACACTTATCTTTTTGGCAATCAAGTGTGAGGTCAGTTCAGGGCATATACTGAATACTTGGTCCAGTCAGTTAATATAAAACATTGTCTGCCTTTAAGGTGTCAATGTAGGGCTTTGTGGTTTTATGTTTAGTTGTTTCCGCTAGCATGTTTGTATGGATGGTTGTCCTAGTCTCTATAAAGTGATGTTCATGATTTTTACAGTGATAACTTGCAATGTGTTTTTTTTTTGCTATGATACACATTAACTATAGTTTTAATCATCTGTTAATCCAAATTTTGAAAAAGACATGATTCGCAATGTATGAAAACTCTTGATGATTTACATATTGCATTGAAATACTTCTCTGATCTTACAGTGGAAACGGGGAAAATGTACCAGTTCATTGTAGGATCCTTGTATTTGATGAACTTTGTATGGCAGTATGCATGCGCTTTCTTAATCATCAAGCTATACCTGTGCAGTATGGCCGAATTTTGGATATTGACTTGAAGATTCCTCCAAGACCTCCTGGCTATGCTTTTGTTGAGGTAGGGATATTTAGTTACTGTAGCATCCTTTAATATACTGAAATTTTATGATAACAGCTTCATTTTCTGGTATTGAATACATTTCTATTAGGTCGTGTTTTAAATATTAAAAATGTAAAACAAATTCACTTCTAGACCTTTTTACATAGCCAAACAATAACAAGGTGATGCTTTTGCAGTTTGAAGATCCCCGTGATGCTGATGATGCAATTTATGGTCGTGATGGGTATAACTTTGATGGTTACAAGCTGCGGGTACGTCAATGAATATCTGTTTTTTGTTTTTACTGATTGTCCCAGGTGATAGGTTTGCTTTGATTTTTATTATAATATGGATTAAAAAGTAACTTTTGTCACTCAGGTGGAATTAGCTCATGGTGGAAGAGGTCAATCTTACTCATATGATCGTTCAAGCAGCTACAGCAGCGGACGTCGTGGAGGTGTTTCTAGACGTTCCGATTACCGTGGTTAGTACTGTCTCTTCTGCCCAATTGTTTTGTAATGCATTATAGAGATATAATTTTTTTTTATTTAACTCTGCAGTTTTGGTCACTGGTTTACCTTCATCAGCATCATGGCAAGATCTGAAGGTACCACTTTTGTACCCAAATTTCTAAATACCTTTGCTGGAAGAAGCTCATTTTACTACAACATTCAGGACCATATGCGGCGTGCTGGTGATGTCTGTTTCTCTGGTGTATATCGTGAGGCAGGAGGTCAGTGATTGATATTCCTGATTCCTTTTGTTGCCATTTAATGTCAGCATCTACCATAAAGCTGTGTTGATTACTAATTCTGTTATGTGATTTCATTTCCTCTTTATAGTTTGATATCACACTGTTATAAATTGATAATTGATAACAATTTTTCATTGTTTTCCTTTTTTGCTGCAGAAACTATTGGAATTGTGGACTACACAAACTATGATGACATGAAATATGCGGTAGGTTTATGATGCCCTATTATTTATTTGTTTATTGAATTAGTTTCTTCAACTATTTTATCTCATAGGATATGTAGGTTTGTTGAATAGAGCACTTCAAACCAATAAACAAAAGAGACATAAGACATCAGAATGGCTCTTCGCTCTCGCCCTCGCTCCTGCACCCGCTCTGCTCCCTCCCCCACCGCTCCCCTCGCTGTCGCTCTGTAGTTGAGCCACACTAATGGTGTGGTGGCTTAACATAGTACACGGTGTACGAAGATGCCATGGCTTGTGCGGGCCCGGGCAACCTCCTGGAGTTGAAGGAAGACGAGCAGCTGGCGGAGCTCGTGAGCTCATGGAATTTTCAGCCTGGCAAGAAGTTTCAGGCAACCATTCTCTCGAGGTTCAGATCCTCCGTTCATCATCCTTCCTCTTCTCTGCATGGTGCTTTTCACTTGCGGTTTTCCGGAGGTTCACTTTCCGGCTCAAGGAATCTTCCGTTAGTCTTGCTTTGCTTGCTTGTCTGGGTGGTGCTCCAGCTGGTTTTCATGTCACCTATTTGCAAGATAGGCACTACTGTTTCTCGGTAGCCAACAAACAAGTTGGTTTCTCAATTTGTGCTCTCAAAAGGTTCATCTCTGAACATTTTGACGTCTACTTTCATCTTTGGAGAGAGGGCGGGGATACTTGGAGTAGGGAAAGTAGACGTTGGGAACAAGAAGAGGATGATAGCTGGACTCTTGTCACTCGTCGCCATTGTTCTTCCAAAAACAATGGTAAAAAGGTTTCATTTGCCCCAAAGCTGGTTCAAGATTCACCGCTAAAGAAATCTTCTCCCCGTGAGGAAGGTCTTTCAATTCAGTTTGGTAGCTTTGTGTGCAAAGTTCAGAAGGATGCTCCTCTAAATTCCGAGTGGAAATTTGGTTCTTTGTCTTCCCAAATTGCTGAGTTGCAAACATCTAGCTCCTGCTCAAATCGCAGCGTTGAGGTTCAAACTCAACCTCTGGTTCAAACAGCATTCATGCGTATCAAGGAAAATCTGAATATGCCTCGAAGTCTGTCCAAGGAGGTCAATACGGTTACAGCTGGCCTTGACCAACACTCTCCTTCAAATGCTCTCTCTTGCTACCGTTGCCTTGCTCCGGGCCACTTTGTCAGGGACTGTAAAGAAAGAATTAGGTGCTGGTTTTGCTACAACTATGGACACAAAAAAAGAGAATGCACTAAATGGCAGTCGTGTCATGGTACAATATGGGTTGCCAAGCCCAGTACTGTGGCTGATGTGGAAGGCGTGGGGGAGCCTCTCGAGCCGTGTGCAGCTGCAGCTGATGAGACAGGTTTCTACCCGGCATTAACGCTCTCCATTCACCTGCCTCCCTCATCCCGTGCATTCCCTCTGCCTCCCTCATTCCATTCACCTGCCTGCAGTGACGCTTTGCCTTCTCCTACTCTGTCTCTCCCTTGTGAGGTCCGCAACCCGAACCCAGTCTCTGAGCAAACTACCCTCACCCCGGCGGCTGCCTCATCATCCATGGCAAAATTTGCCATCAACCCAACTCGCTTCATCCCCTCATGGATTGTTTCTTGAAGATGGAGGTCCATTGCGGGAGGCAAGAACAACTGCCAATCTCTCTGGAGGAGTGCACAAGAGGCACGAAGAGTACGCCATTGCTATCACGAATGAGCATCTTTCATGGCACTAGAAGATTCACCTCATGCACTAAATCCGCGAGTATATTGAGATCAAGGTACGGAAAGACGTTCTGCACTGCTCCTCTCATCCTTTTGGGATAGCGATCTTTCGTCTTCGAGATGCTTGCCAAAGGGACACTTTGGTTGTTACTGGCCTGCACTTCATTGACAATAGAGAGATCACGTTTGTTAGGCATGATGAAACACCTCTTAACACTAGGCGCGTTGTGTTCACTAGAAAAGGATGGATTATGTTGCTTGGGTATCCTCTAGATCTTAGGGATGCTTCCTTCATCAAGCAGGCTGTAGCACCTTTCGCACAAGTCTATCACTGGAACACTGAAGATCGTAGTCTTGCACGAGTCCTGGTCAAATGCATCATAGAGGGTCCTTTGAAAGTTCCTCGCAGCTTGGTTATCAAGACTGGAAGAGAACTTGATGGGGAGGGTCGCTCCTGGACCATCCCGGTCTACATGTTCAACTCTGAAATTCTGGGTGCTGCACCGGCTGATGAGGAGGATCCTCCACAGCACAATGGGAATCCTCACCCATTTCAGGGCCCTGTGGTTCCAGGTGAGCAACACATGGTAGAGCAGCTAGCAGATCACTTCATACAAAACATGGAAGTTGCTGATCAACCAATGCAAGTGGACCTGCCAGACCAAGCTTCTAATGCCGACTCTGTCACCCAAGAACTGATGCTGCATCCTGAAGAGCTTGTTCAAGGCCCTGCTCCTACTGCGGAAGTTCAGATAAACCCCATTCAGCCAACAGATCAGATAGGATCAGCCCAACTCAACATGGTCTCATCTCAGCCCACAGTTGTCAGCCACTCTGCAGGGGTTCAACTGATGGTTCCCAATCAACAGCAACAGATGATAACTCTTGTTCCGGGGCAGCAATTCAATCACAGACAGTTTCTAGCAGGCATTACTCAGGGCACCATAGCTAGCACCATTGTCAATAATCTTCAGAGAATTCTGAACTCAAGCTTCATTCAGGCCCAATACCACACAGGGAGGACTGGCAGTAGCTCAATGGTTCATCTCACCCTATCGGTTGCAGGCCTGACCACCACCATCTCTCTTCCTGGGATGATTACCACACAACAGAATGCCTCAACATCCAGGGACATAGTCATGCAACAAGAGCCAGCTCACAATATCAATCAGAGGGAAAGCTCAAATGCAGTCTGCACAGCTAACAATCAGATCATCACCAGAGTCTATCAAAGAAGGAGAGTCAAGGTTAAATGCACCACAACTGATAAGGATGCCCAGAACGCCCCCATCTTCTTGGCTGACTCCTCGGGACCAGCAAGGCAGACACCGCCAGCAAAAAGGAAAGCAGAGACTCCAATCTCTACTGCTAACCTGAGAAGGACCCAGAGAAAGAAAGTGCTTAATGATGGCTTCAAAGCCTCATCTGGCCCTGTCACCAGAAGCAAAGCAAAGGTTGCTAAAGGTCCTAGCACCAGAAGCAAGACCATACATTCTTCTGATGGTGGCAACTGCAAAATGCGGACTCCATCCTTCGGAGGTGTCCATGGAGCTGCTCCTCGTGGATAAGGCTATGCAGCAGGAGGGCAGTCAGCAACGTCAGATGGTTGTCCATGGATCAGTCATACAGTAGGGTAGATATTGTCAGGGTATGCCCTGATTCAAGGTCCTGTAATCTTGGAACCTGGTATTTTGCATGGCAGGGTGGTATTTTGTGTTCCATAGATGATGGAATGATGGGCTGGTTTAGGCTTAAACAATGGATAGCTTTTGACTGGGTTTGGCAGCAAGTAAATTGTTATAGGGAACTAAGGCCTAAAGTTACTCTTAAGAATGTCTCTACTGGTTTCTATCATACTCCTTTTGGTTTGTGCAGCTCTGGTAATAATTTGCAGTATGCCTCTGTTTGGGTTCTTTCTTGCCTGTCTCTTGCCTTTGGTGAGAGGACTGAATTGCAAACTTATCTTGGTTTTAATGGATAGCACAAACAACAGACAATGGACAGTGCTAAACTGGAACATCCGAGGACTCAATGCCGATGATAAATGTAATGCAGTGCGAAACAAAATAGAAGAAAGTGCATGCTCTATTTTCTGTATTCAAGAAACCAAGCGTGAACACATTGACATGCAATATTTCAAAAAATTGGCTCCCAAGCACTTCAATAAATTTGCCTTCTCACCGTCAAATGGTGCATCTGGTGGCATTCTGGTTGGGTGGTGTAGCTCCATCTTCAATGGCACAGTACAATGTCTCAAAATTTGCGGTGCTTATCAAATTTACCTCCACTCATAATGGGGATTCCTGGACTCTAGGAGCAATTTATGGTCCTTGTCATGGCCAAGATAAACAACTTTTTGTTGATTGGCTACATAATCTCAACATTCCAGATGATGAGAACTGGATGCTTATAGGGGACTTCAATTTATATCAATCCACTGAAGATAGGAATAAGGCTGGTGGTAACATGGCGGACATTATTCTTTTCAATGATATAATTAGCAATTTCGGGCTACAAGAAATACCTCTTAAGGGAAGGAATTTCACATGGAGTAACATGCAGGATGATCCTCTCTTGCAGCAGCTGGATTGGTGTTTTACTTCAACCAATTGGATTCTAGATTTTCCTAATACTCTACTTCTACCTCTGTCGAGACCAACTTCAGATCATATTCCATCCATGGCACAAATTGGTACATCAATTCCAAAGGCTCAGGTCTTCAGATTCGAGAACCACTGGATTGAACAACCGGGTTTCTTAGAGCTAGTTGAGCAAGTATGGAATACAGAAGTACGAGCAACAAGCACGGTAACAAAGATCACTGCTAAATTCAAACTTCTTCGGAGAGTGCTTAAAAGATGGGGTCACAGCCTCTCACAGCTAACGGCACTGATTAAGCAGTGTGATGGGGTGCTTATGATCCTAGATTCCTTGGAGGAAAACAGGCCACTATACTTACAAGAAAGTAATTTTTGAGAAATTGTAAAGCAACACTTTCTCAAGCTTCTAAAGTGTAAAAAAGAATACTGGAAGAAAAGGTACACGGTGAGATGGACAAAACTGGGAGATGAGGGAACTCACTTTTTTCATGTTGCGGCAACAGAGCGCTGGATTTGCCAGATGGCCGAACTATCTCTTCTCATCATGAAAAGGCTACAGCACTATGGGAGGAGTACAAAGACAGACTAGGGCAAACGGTTGCTCCTCAGATGAACTACAGTTTGCCAGACCTTATTGTTTCACATGACCTACATTATCTGGCGCAACCATTCACTGCCAAAGACATTGATGATGTGATCAGAAACATGCCTGCAGACAAAGCACCTGGGCCCGATGGATTTAATGTATACTTTATCAAAAAATGTAAGGACAGATATTCATCAACTCTGCCTTGAATTCTTTGCTGGAGAAGTGGATCTTACAGCGATCAACAACTCCTGCAATGCATCATCAGCAAGGCTCATGATCTGGGGCTGCTACAAATGCCACTCCCATCAAGAGATGAGGCTGGTTTTCCAGTAATACAATATGCGGATGACACACTTTTAATCCTGAAGGCTTCTCAATGTGATCTTTGGTGCCTTAAAGGGTTACTAGAAAGTTTCTCTCTCTCAACTGGCCTTCGAGTAAACTACTCCAAATCATGTCTTATTCCTCTCAATATGACTCAAGAAAAGGCAGCTAATATGGCAGAAGTTTTTGGATGCAGCATTGGAACCATGCCCTTTACATATCTCGGTTTACCTATAGGATCCACCAAACCCAGAGTTGAACATTATGGACCTATTATGAACAGAACAAAAAGAAAGCTTACATCAATCTCATCAATGCTTACTCAAGCTGGGAAACTCCAACTAGTCAATGCAGTCCTCTTATCCCTGCCCACATTTGCTATGTGTACTGTTCAAGTTCCAGTGACAGTACTTGAGTACTTTGATAGAGCAAGAAGGCACTGCATGTGGAGAAATTCAGAGAGCAATGCCAAAAGCAAGCCCCTGGTGGCCTGGAAAAAATGCACTAGACCGAAAATGAAAGGAGGATTGGGAATCATCAATTTCAGAACACTGCAGCTAAAGCATCTAGACAAGTTTTTCAATCAAAAAGATATACCCTGGGTCAAGTTAATATGGAACACATACTATTCTAATGGCCAGCTCCCGCAAACTGCCAGGGCTAAAGGATCATTTTGGTGGAAGGATGTGCTTAAACTAGAGGACTTGCTAAATGCAAGGTGGGGAATGGAAAAAAGTAATGTTCTGGAGCGACATCTGGAATGACTCACTGCTGCAACATGAGCTACCAAGGCTATTTTCATATGCTAAAAACAAAAGCATATCAGTAGCCCAATTCCTATTGGCAGAAGACCACCTAGCACACTTTCATCTGCCCCTTTCACCTCAGGCGCACCAGGAGTTCACAATTCTGCAGACTCGAATTCAACAACTGCCGGTACAAGAGAGTCAGAATAATGACATCTGGCAATATCAATGGGGACCAACTTACACTTCCTCAAAATTTTACCACTTCTCATTCAGGCACCTACAACCACCCAGCCCATTCCTCTGGCTGTGGAAATCTAAATGCAATAATAAGCTCAGAGTATTCACTTGGCTACTTCTAATGGATAGACTCAATACAAGGAACATAATGCGTAGGAAAAACTACAACATTGAGGGGAATAATTACAACTGTGTCTTATGCCAACAGCAGCGGGAAGAGACAGCCTTCCATCTCCTTTTTGCCTGTCCCTTTAGTCAAGAATGCTGGAGCTTTCTTAACATCAACTGGCACTTAAATCTGGACTTCTACTCAATGATGCACGAGGCAAAGGCGGAAACTAACCATCAATTCTTCATGGAAATATTTACAATCGCTGCTTGGCAAATATGGAAACGACGAAATGATCTTATTTTCAACATAAACAATCTATCATTCAATAGCTGGAAAGCTCAATTTCTAAAGGAAGGAACTCTTCAAGCGCACCGAATTACACAACCAAATAAACAGCAATTCATAGATCTTCTTTCACAGCTTTAGTTCATTGTATAGCTTCTTTCTCTTTTTTCTCTACATCCGCTCTGCGGGGTTGTAAAGATGTGCAGTGCTCCCTTGACCTTTTATTTTATATATAAAAATACCACAACAGTGGTTTTCCCTGCTGTACATATTAAAAAAAAAATAGAGCACTTCAATCAGACACGCTCTTCCCTGCTAGAAATGGTTTATTTCTATTCACGTGGACTTTGCCATCCTGCAGATTAGGAAGCTTGATGACTCACAGTTCAGGAATGCATTTTCACGGGCGTACATCAGGGTATGAGTATTTGTGTTTTCCTTAAACTAGTTTTGAAGCTGTTAAGATGCCTTGTGCATGACATTTTACTGCAAAAATATCAAATTTTCTACTATAGGTGAGAGAGTATGATGCTAGATTACAAAGCAGAAGCCGTAGCCGATCACTATCAAGAAGCCCCGGTTATAGCAGAAGTCCAAAGTAAGTTTAAACTTGCTCATCTTTTATATCTAAGTCTGTATATTCAAACTTGCTCTCTTTTGACATCTAAGTCTTATGGGGCCATTCATTCTGATTCTTTGTTCATTTCTTTAGATCTATTTCTCGTTCACCCTCACCTTTGGATGGAAGGTATGTGAGTCTATGATGGAAACATATATTTGTGGGATCCTAATTGCTCATAAAGAATTAATGAAACAATCACATCTTGTCATTGGTTCTATCCTGTTGTAGGACCATAGCGATTTTGAGATATACCAAAACCTAACTACTGTCATGAATGTCACTTAACAGATAAATGATGAGTGCTGCATCAACTTGCTTATTTCATATTGTCTGATATGCATCCAGTCGATGGAGTACTGTGTAGATCTTAGAGCCTACCTCTTACAAACATGTGCAGCTCTAGATATATGATTTACCCCAAGATTCTTGACAATGGTTCTCTAAAGTTTAAACTCTACCACAAACCATCATAGAAGTCCTTAAATGGTGAAGTTGGGAGTGTTGTATCCTTCAGAAGCATGGCAAGTTGGATTGAGGAACTGGGTTGAGTTCGCGATGAGATATGAAAGAAAACTGACAGTACCAGAATTTACCATCTTCCAAAACCATGGATTCCCCCTTATGTTGATGTAGATACATGCATATCACTTGTTTCTTATATAGCATGATATCATCTTTTAGTTCTTCGTGATGATGAGCTAACTTTAGTCAGTGTCTTAATTTTTCAATTTTGTACATTACTGACCATTGTGTACCTTATTTCTCAGACTAATTTATGGACATGCGCATATTATTTTTCCTACTTTGTCTTGTATGAAGCCGAAAATTGCTTTGATTTTGGAATGTGTCCTCTGCTTGTGATGTGTCAATCTCTCTTTAAATTAGAATGACTGAAATTTCAGTGATTAGACGACAAAGCTTGCTTGCTAACATGCACTCCTCAAGATTTGCTTTTGTTTTTCCTAGATCTGGCCATGCGGCGATCTGGGGATTGCATTCATAGAATATTGGTGTCTTGAGAATCAGAAAGGGCATTGGATAGTAGAGCTGGATTGTGATGCATGTATGGCAAGTGGGCAACAGCCACTCAACCAGTCCTAGGAGCGAGATAGGACTGACAGTAAGAATATGTGAAGTGCATCTTGTGGTATTATAAAAATGACTGTCAATGATATGCATTTAATTTTCACGAAATCTATATGAGAATTCATAAGTTTGTAAAATTTTCCATTTAATTGAAAGTTTCCATTCCGTGTAAAAATAGAAACAAAATCCAAATGTTATGGTGCGTGATAAGCATTTTCTTCTATATCTGCATACTATGTTTCAGTTTTAGTTAAACAACACTACCTGAGCGCCTTATAATATGAATAATATCACTTTTTTGGGAAGCAGACAAAAAAATATTTTTAGGCACAATCATTAAAATGCATACTAAGCTCTGTATTCTCCCTCGTAAATTATTTTTACATCTGTTATTACCACCTTACGTATCTCATGAGCTGGTTAGTTTTGTTAGCATTTTTGTTTTTGTCATAATACTTCCAACTCAGCATTATAAGTAACGGATTTTCTGGGACCTTCTACAGATCACCATCAAGATCCAAGTCCCCTGTTTCTTCTTCTGTAAGTATTACAAGCTCATCATGAGTCAGTTCAACCTTGCAATCGCTTTTTCAGTGCAGTTAATTTTAACTCTTTTGCAGGCTTCTCGTGGAAGATCTGTTAGCAGAAGCCCTAGGAGGAGCAGAAGCGTATCCCACTCACGATCTCCTGTAATTACAAAACATTCAAATAATAATTTGTATTATGATACTAAGAAATTCATGATTATCTGACATTTTTGTTGGCAGGTGAGATCTTACTGAACATGGAAACACTAGATGCAGTGAGTGATTATCCCCAGTCAGAAACAACATGAAAATATGGGTTGCTATTCTGAATGTACACTGCTGCGGTTGCTCTCCTCGTGTTGGGATGATGCCTCATATTTATTAGTATATTAAGTATTATATTGTGAGATGAAGGGTAATGCGTAGCATGCTGCTGTATGCTGAAGTAGTGTGTTCTGTAAGTCTGGTTTCATTACACGAGTCTGTATCTTGTGCTGGCTTATCGTACCTAATTATGTGCTCGGTGTAATCTACCATTTGGTGACTGGTATGCCAGATGTTGGCATTCTAAATTGAGCGTATGGTAAGTAGTCTGGGCCTTTCATGCTTGGTTGCATATTTGGGTGCTATTTTAGTCGATATTAAGATTTGATTGTTCTATTCCTAGCGGTAAAATTGTCAAATGTTATAGACGATTTGCTTGGCTCGCAGCCGCTTAAATTATAATTTTATTTTTTATTGGTATGTAACCGCAAATCGTAAGTGCAAAATGTTTAAACCTTTGTTTAGACGAAATGTTTATAGACTTGGCGAAGAAAGCCAAGATAAGAAGGATTGGAACTTTATGACGAGAGTCTACTTTAACGAGCTAATGGTTCATTTAAGCTAATGATAGCAATAATTTGACCAAAACAATAGTTTTGGACCTTCTTTCGAAGATTCAAGCAGCAAGTATTTCCTGCATTCTTAAATTGATGTTAGGAATAATATGTCTAGTTAAATATTGCATTAAAATTATTGTTCTAGTGATAACAATTTGAAAAGAGTATTATTAATGTACAGTTGTATATGTATATATATATCCTGAATTTCAATGTAGAGGAATTGTCATTTTAGCCGAAATTTTGATCCACCATAGATGATAGAGATTTGGGGCCCTTTTGGTTGTGCTTCTCTATAAAACAGATTCTCTACAAAATGGATTTTTCATAAAACAGATTCTTAATAAAAAAATGGATTCTCTACTAGAAGCACTTTTTAAGATGTTTGGTAAAACGGATTTTGATGGCTCTTGAAATAGAATAAGAAGGAACAAATGCCCATGATAAATTTGATAAATTTGAAAAAATATGAATATCTAACAATCGGACCAATACGTGTGATTTGCTCAAAAAAAAAAACTATGAGCATATGGACGTGTGATGCACCTATTTTTCACTAGCTATACAATTGTGTTACAATTTACTCAAGCATGTCCAAAAGTCAACCATTTAAAAATACCAAAAATAATAAATCTACATCAAGAGAAAGAAAATAAGATATTACACCATTTTCTCTTTATAATTTACACTTGCAGAATAAATTTGCATCTTCTTTTGAATATCAAAATACGAACGGATACAAGCAAACAATGTGACTTGTGCAGCCAATCACACATGAGCATAGTATTTAGTGCTACTGCCGAAAGAGCTAGTACGATGTACTCAGCACATTATTTGTTCCTGCATGAACGAGAAAGGAAGTTCTGAAAAAAAAAACAAGGCCGCTGCCGTAGTTCACTTGTGGTTGGGGAGCAGCGCTGCAGCTTGGCTGCTCTTTTTTTTTTGTCGAGTCGATGCGTCGTGGTGGAGGATCGATCGGGAGAGAGAACAGAGGAGCGGTGGCAGTGCTCGTAATTTCCATCAAGTTCAAGGTCAAACTGAAAACTATGTCTAACATTGAGGGGTGGGAGCCGTCGGGAGCTACCAAAACGGTGCTTTCGGCTCCTAGTTCTACGGTGAGAAGCGCTTCTGCTGCATAGGAGCTGAATCTGTTTTGAAAAATTGGTGTTTGACTGGATTCTCTAGTGTAGGAGCAGAATCTGTTGTAGAATCATTTTGAAGAGTCCTGCCAAACAGGCTCTTGGTTGATCACCATTTCCATGTGGAGATTCAGTCACACGTGTGTCTTGTCCCAAATGAGCCCTTAGGGAAAGGATTAAACGAACAAGTCCTAAAATGTTCTGGTTTTCTCACACTAAATATACCATAAAACTAGTATAATGCAAGAATACTTTTACAGTAGACTTAAATAAATATATATCATCTATTTTCTCTATCCAACAATCCAGATCTTCAATATAATACCTCTTCAACCCACTAGTATCTAGTATCATGAGTATCATAGCGAAATATCATAAATATCATATGTGTTTTATTGGAAATAAAGTATTACTATATATTTGTAAATTTAAATATTTTTAAAGATGAAAAAATTAAGAATTACTTTTTTGTGTGTGAACTGTAGCGGTGATGAGGCGATGAGGGCACGTGGCTGGTGCCCCTCATCGTTGATGGTCGTCATGGATCTGAGACCTTACCTTGTTGCTCCGGCAGCTCGTGTTCATGTCCGTCGATAGCATTTATGACATGTTGATCTGGAACTGTGGCTGGGCGATGATGAGTTAACCGGTGCCACGAACATTACAGCGGCAACAGTGACCCGATCGAGGAAAGCATCTGACTACTAGGTAGCGGACGACGGAGTTGAGTATCTAAACAGAAACAACGGGCTCCGGCCTGACGGGATAGCAACGGCAGCGAGATCCAGACGTCGTATGGCGGCGCCAGTGTTAGCAGATCATGAAAGATTAATTACATAGACCTGTTTACCCATAAATGCCAATTAAACTTGAAGGGTAATTACAATTTTATCTAATTAAATGGATGGTTAGATTTTATATCTGATACCTTTAATTTAAAAGTATCGTGATCCATTGTAAATGTGCTCATGCATTATAACATCCCAGAATCCACAAACACCCTAGGATGTTACTAAATTCATACAATTAAATAGCTGAATAAAGAAATAGATATTTCGACAACATCTCTTTTGTAAATACAAGTATCACGGAAGCATAAGCACATAGATAAATAATACTAAAGAAACACCACACTAGAATTATCAAGAGCATCCTAGCAAAATTATATAACTGAACCAAAAGCAAAGTTTTATCATCCAACAAACATTAAGCATTAACCTCAAGACTATATTATCCAAAATTTCATTATTAAGACTAGAGCCAAAAGTCTAATAAGCGATGAAGTGGGTGATGTGCAGCTAATCCCTCTTCCCATCGTAGCAATCATCAAACACCTGGACAGAGTAGAGCAAGGGTGAGATAAAAATCTCAGCAAGCAAATCTGTTTTGTCAAGCTATTTAAACCACAAATTTAATTAAGCAGCGATTTAAAGATATCAATATGACAAAGCCAATACTTCATTATAAACCACAATAATAATAATTGATTAAAAAAAGGCTTCCAAAAGCATAAAAGATCACTTCACTTCTACCATAACATATATATGTTATTAACTTCCATGAATGCATATGAATGCAATGTCATGACCACTTTTACATCGCACCCCTCCTTGGACAACGTACGATGTGTACCGGTACAGTCGCAACCATAAGATTGCAAAACTTCAATGCAAATGAGATGAGATGCTCATGATATGCCTCATATGTCTCATAATAAGAGAATGAACTTCAACTTCATTATAATAGCGGAACAATAATAATTCTCAAGTGAATAAGAGCGACAATAGATAGATAAACCTCCATGTCATATTCAGATTATAATTAATTGGTATGGTTCTGAATATTAAGGTGTAGGTGATAAAAATAACAAGACAAAATGGTAGCAAACCACAGCTACATTCACTTGCCTCTGACGAAGAAGCAAAAGCACTAGGCACGATCCGAAGCACTACTACCTATTTCAAACAATATACATAGCGTTCCTACGCCGAAATCCACAATCGTCAAAAATAACGATTGGCCAAACAGCAGCAGTATTGCTTGTCTTTTTCATAACATTAAAATTATAACAGAAACAATAGCAAATAAATACTTCACAAACATCTACATTAAACAAGCTATAACTTTGGTATTTATTCTCAAATTTAATTTCGACATTTACTATTTCTAAACGGCTCAACAAATTGACTGTCAGAACCTGTCAAACAGCAGCACGACACTTTAGAAAATCATATCTCCCAAACTATTGAGCCAAATCAAGCATGCAAGCACTCTATAGAAAGATGATATATAGTACTACAAAATACTCCACATAGTGCTGTACTAATTCGGCCTCTAAAGTACATTAAATAGCCACTCAAAACAGGTCATAGTATAGAAACGGTACAGTTTCAGACTGAATTTCGTGAATGACAGAACATTCAGATGACCATAACTCCTGTTATGCTCAACGAAAAATTGCATATAAATATGAATTGGAAAGATCTTTCAATTCTCTACAAATTTCGTTATATTGACCTAGTCAGATTCAGCATCTAAATGACCCGCCTCAAAAGAAAACAAAAGATCAAAACATGGTTGTGCAACTGACGGAACAGAACGCCTAGAACTTTCTCCAAAACCAGGCAGAACCACAGGGCAAACAAAAGAATAGATCAATTCAGACCTTATCCAAGACAATCGAAAACTTTTCCTTGTTCTATCTTCCCCTTCGCAATTTAACTCTACTTTCCCTGCTGTCTTCCCTCTCCTCTGCCGTGCAGTAGAACAGAATCAAGGAGCAGCACCAAAACGTGAAGAGGAATCAAAGGAATTGAGATGGAAACTGCTCACTTCATGTGATTGCAACAGGAGACCGAGAGCCCCTGCATAGGTTCACCAGCAGCGGCAACCAGGACCTGTGGCGGCGCTCGATGGGAAGAGAGATCGGTATTGCTGGAGTTGGAAAAAAAGAAAAGGGCAGAGCAACAAAGCCGGATGGGCTGGGCCGCAGTTAAGCTCACTCCAATTTTACGTTTGCAATTAGGCTTTAAGGCACACGAAACCCAACCTAACAGTTAGTATTTATTTGTTTTTCTATTTGTCCTTTTCTTAATGTTTTTTTTAATTTAGGGGGTTACATGCATGTTGCCAACTATCATAGTACAGAATTTGTGGGCAAATATAGCCACTAATTTGTAGGGGTTAAGCCGAATGAATGGAGAAAGCAAGACAATATTAGATAAATTAGTACTTTTAGTTTTATATTAATTCAGAAATAAATCATAAGTATGATTAACAGATTGTATAATAAACTAGACAAGTCTACGCAAAATCTAGACAGGTCTATTAGGCCAGATAAAAGCATAGCATCTACCATACTAGCTTTCGTAGAAATAAATCATAAGTATGATTAACAGATTGTATAATGAACTAGACAAGTCTACGTAAAATCTAGACAAGTCTATTAGGTCAGATAAAAGCATAGCATCTACCATACAAGCAACATTCATCATAGATAAATAGACTACGAAAACTAGTATGGAAGACATGATGTGAGATGAGAGTACGTACGTTTCCTTCTGGACTGGGTAGAGGAGGCGGTGATAACGTGCAACACCGTCACGTTGTTGACGACGGCGGGTGAGACCGACTCGACGACGAGAAAGACGAGCCGTGGCGACGAGCTTGACGAAAAGGAGGAAGCGATCGAGCAGTCGCGCAGAGCGCTTCCCAAAAACCTTATTCGTCCTCTCCCGGTGCAGGATCACAGAGGACGATAGTTCCGGAGACCTGCTCTCCCGTTCGCCGGTGCACGCCGACAATCGGGATGGAGAAGACTTGGTGACGCAACAGTAGCGAGAGGCAAAACCCTAAGCAATTGCGTGATATGATTTGCGGCAGTACCCGTACGTATTTATAGGAGGGAACCGCTAGGGTTAGGCGTCCCGCAACCGAGTCGGTTACCATATTTGTTTTGATAATTAAATATATGGAATACGCAGTAAAAAGAAAGTGCAAAAGGAAGCCGCGCCCCCGTAAGGCAAGGGACCGAATTTCGGTGGACCATTCACGCAGGTGATGCGCGGCCGCGCCCATCACCCACGCCCCGGCCTGGCCCGGTGAGGCGAGGCGAGGTGAGCGAGCGCGCGCGTGTGTTCTTCCTTCCTCCCATCCACACACTTGCAAGAGATGCTAGAGCAACCAATCTTATAAGTTGGACTCCATCCACCTCCACTAGCAATGTGGGACTAAACCTTTGCACTCTCACCACTCATGAATGGGTTTTTGAGATTTTCAAAAATTATTGTTATTATTAATGGACCAAACCCATATATAATTCCAACAATCCCCCACCAGATCTCAAAGTCCCGGATAGACTTTGCCTCACCCCACTGTTATTTAATATACTAGTGTTTTCAGTGGAGACTGTTAAGTTAAACTTCCACCTAAAACAATAAGCTACACTCATTCATAACTTGAATAATGGACTACGCCTTGAATTACAAGTTTTGTGCAAACAAGTTTCATTTACTGTCATAACTGATACTAGACCTCCAGTAGGCTTCTCCGCGGGTGGAGCATATAGGTCATACTCCCTTGGTCTTTCATGAGCTTAATAGAGATCACCCAAATCTCACAGATTGCGACCTTACAACAATCAGGCTCATATAGGTGTATTCATTCAAGAATATTCTGTAGGACAATATCTTCGTAATTTAAAGCCAACTGAATACATTAAGGCAACAATCAACCTGCCATACAGATATTGAGAGTAATGCATCATTTCTCGAGTGGATCACAAAAAGGTTACTCTCATGCTAACCAATAGCTTGTTCTTCCCAGGTCCTACTTCACGGGATCTCCGATCACATAGGTTGGGTTACCACTATGGAATAGCACATATGGGTCTCATACCCATCTCCTTTGATGCATTGTCTATCATATTACGTGACAGTCCCTTGGTGAATTGATCTGCCAGGTTCTCACCAGTTGAAATATATTCTACTGATATGACTCCGGAGTTTCTCATTTTCATGACAGACTTCAAACGTCTCTTAATATGTCTTGATGACTTCATATTATCTTTAGAATTGTTCACTTTGACTATCACAGTTTGATTGTCATAATTCATGAGGATTGCCGGTACAGGTTTCTTGACAATAGGCAAGTCCATCAAGAGCTCACGTAGCCAATCGACCTCAACTGTAGCTATATCTAGTGCGGTAAGCTCAGCTTCCATGGTAGACCTCGTTAAGATGGTCTGTTTGTATGATCTCCATGAAACAGCAGCACCACCAAGAGTAAATGCATATCCACTCATGGCATACAGCTCATCAGCATCATATATGCAATTGGAATCACTATAGCCCTCCAGTACTGCTGGATATCCAGAATAATGAATTCCATAATCCATAGTACCAACTAAATAGTGCATTACCTGCTCAAGCGCACGCCAATGATCATCTCCCGGACAAGAAGTAAACCAGCTTAGTTTGCTCACAGCAAACGAGATGTCAGGCCTAGTAGCACTAGCTAAATACATAAGTGATCCAATTATCTGAGAATATCTTAATTGGTCTCTGCCAATTCTCTTATTCTTTCGAAGGATCAAGCTAGGATCATAAGGTGTTGGAGAAAACTTGCTATCCTTGTAACCAAAACAGTTCAAAAGCTTCTCAACATAATGAGATTGCGTAAGAGTAATCCCATTCTCTCCTTTGATTAGCTTGATGTTCAAGATAACATCAGCCTCACCCAGATCCTTCATATCAAAGCTTTGGCACAGAAAAGTCATGACCTCATTGATCACGTCAAGATTTGTTCTAAAGATGAGTATGTCATCAACATACAAGCACAGTATAACTCCCTGACCCCCACCATGGCGGTAGTACACACATTTATCAGCCTCATTGACTGAAAAGCCTGCTGCTAGAAGTGTTGAATCAAATTTCTCATGCCACTGCTTAGGAGCTTGTTTTAGACCATACAAAGACTTTAACAACTTACACACCTTGTCTTCCTGACCCTTTATTACAAATCCATCTGACTGATCCATATAGATTTCCTCATCTAACTCTCCATTAAGGAAAGCTATCTTAACGTCCATCTGATGAACGATAAGACCATGTGAGGCAGCCAGAGCAAGTAATACATGAATAGTGGTCAATCTAGCAATAGGTGAATAAGTGTCAAAGAAGTCTTCGCCTTCTTTCTAAGTATAACCATTAGTCACAAGCCGAGTCTTATACTTATCAATAGTACCATCATGCTTAAGCTTTTTCTTGAACACCCATTTGCAACCTACAGGTTTGCAACCATATGGTCTATCGACAACTTCTCAAGTTCCATTAGAAAGAATAGAGTCCATCTCACTATGGACAGCTTCTTTCCAGTCATCTGCATCAAGAGATGCATATGCCTCTGAAATGGTTCTAGGAGTGTCATCTATAAGATAAACAGTGAAATCATCACCAAAAGACTTTGCAGTCCTTTGTCTCTTGCTCCTCCTAGGAGCTTCACTGTCAATCTCCTCATGGATTGGTTCAAGTGTTTGTTCAGCATGATCAGAAAATGCACTAGGTTCAGGAGTACTTTCAGCAATCACATCAGAAGATAATCTAGATATGCTATGTAAATCTTTCATAGGAAATATGTTCTCAAAGAAAGTAATATCATGAGACTCCATTAATGAATTAACATGAACATCAGACACCTCTGATTTAACAACTAAAAATCTATAGGCAATGCTATGATGAGCATATCCAAGAAAGATACAATCGACAGTTTTAGGTTCCAACTTACGCTTCTTGTTAAGTGACACGTTAACTTTGGCCAAACAACCCCATGTGCGTAAGTAAGAGAGTGACGGCTTTCTATCAATCCATTCCTCATATAGAGTCTTCTCCTTATTCTTCATGGGAACTCTATTTAAGACATGACATGATGTCAATAAAGCCTCCCCCCACCATACCTTAGATAATTCAGCCGTGTCTAACATGGAATTAACCAAGTCAGTTAAGGTACGATTCTTTCTTTCGGCAACCCCGTTTGATTGGGGCGAATAGGGAGACGTCCTCTCATGTATCAAACCATGTTCCGCACAGAATCAAACTCATTTGAGAAATACTCGCCACCACGATCGGACCTAATTCTTTTGATCTTTTTCTCTAGTTGAGTTTCAACTTCAGCCTTATAAATTTTAAAGTAGTTTAGAGCCTCATCTTTTGTTTTTAATAAATAAACATAGCAATATCTAGTCGCATCATCAATCAAAGTTATGAAATATCTTTTTCCACCCTCAGTCAATATACCATTCATTTCACAAAGGTCTGAATGTATAAGTTCTAGTGGTGCCAAGTGTGTATCCTCTGCAGCCTTGTGAGGCTTTCGAGGTTGTTTAGATTGCACACAACTTTAGCACTTAGAACCTTTGACAATGGAAAAATTCGGAATTAAATTCAAACTGGACAGTCGAGACATAGAACCAAAATTTAGATGACATAAACGTGAATGCCAAACACTAGCATCACTCTCATTAACACCATCACAAATATAGTTCATAGACTTATTGCAATAGTCTGAAAGGGAAAAGCGGAACAAGCCTCCGCACTCATAGCCTTTACCAATAAATTGTCCACTCTTAGACACGACAACTTTATTCGACTCTAGCACTACCTTAAAACCATCCCTGCACAAAAGAGAGCCACTTACGAGATTCTTCTTGATAGAAGGGACATGTTGTACGTTCTTTAATTGGACAATCTTCCGCGAAGTGAACTTTAGCTCGACCGTGCCAACACCATGAACAGAAGCATGTGACCCATTCCCCATTAGAACGGAGGAATCCCGGGCGACCTGGTAAGAAGTAAACAAAGAGGCATCAGCACAAACATGAACATTAGCACCAGTATCAAGCCACCAACAAGTAGATTGAAATACAGAAAAAACATATGGTAAATTATCATACTCACTATTTTCTCCAGCACTGGTCATCATGTTCGTAGATTTCTGCTGTGGAGGCTTCCTTCCTTTGCATTCTGGACACTTCTTTGCCCAATGCTCATTAGAACCGCAAACAAAGCATACTCCCTTCTTCTTGTTCTTCTTCTTGAAGGTAGTGGTCTGCTTAGGCTTATTGTTCTTGCCCTTGCCCTTACCACCATTGCCATGAGACTGTTGTGGCTGATGCACCATATTGGCAATAGTGTTTCCCTCGTTAACTTTAGAACGTTCATCGTTCTCACGAGCTTTCTCCTCAACATCAAGAGACGCGATCAAATCTGAGACAGATATGTTTGTCCTCTTGTGTTTAAGAGTAGTGGCAAAATCCCTCCAAGTTGGAGGCAATTTGGCAATAATACCCTCAGCCACAAGCTTCTCAGGTACGACGATCTTAAGCAATTCAAGTTTCTCCACTATGCACTATATCTCATGAGCCTGCGCGACGACAGATTTGCCATCTACCATCTTAAAATCATGGTACTGCTCAATGACATACAGTTCAGCGTCAGCATCTGAACCACCATAGTCAGTGATCAGAGCGTCCCACATATCCTTTGCGACTGTATGATGGATGTAGACGTCCTGAAGACGATCTACCAAAACTCCAATAACAGCGCCCAAGAATATTGTGTTGGCTTCACTGTAGGCCTTTTCCTGATCTGCAGTGAGATCACCTTTAGGTTTGTCAGTGGACACCCAGAACATATTCATGGCAGTAAGCCATAGAGTGACTTTCACTTGCCATCTTTTGAAGTGCACGCCAGTGAATTTCTCTGGCCTCAGTGCATCAACAAATCCAGCCATAAAACTAAAGTGCCTACAATAAGGTTTTTGAAATGTTGGATAAATTAGCACTTTTAGTTCTATATTAATCCAGAAATAAATTATAAGTATGATTAACAGATTACATAATGAACTAGACAAGTCTACGCAAAATCTAGATAGGTCTATTAGGCCAGACAAAAGCATAGCATCTACCATACTAGCAACATCCATCATAAACAAATAGACTACAAAAGCTAGTATGGAAGATATGGTGTGAGATGAGAGTACGTACGTTTCCTTCTGGACTGGGTAGAGGAGGCGACGACGACGTGCAGCACCGTCATGTTGTTGACGACGGCGGGTGAGACCGACTCGACGACGAGGAAGACGAGCCGTGGCGACGAGCTTGACGAAGACGAGGAAGCGATCGGGCAGTCATGCAGAGCGCTTCCCAAAAACCTTATTCACCCTCTCCCGGTGCAGGATCATAGAGAACGACGGTTTCGGAGACCTGCTCTCCCGTTCGCTGGTGCACGCCGACAATCGGGATGGAGAAGACTTGGCAGCGTAACAGTAACGAGAGGAAAAACCCTAAGCAATTACGTGATATGATTTACGGCGGTACCCGTACGTATTTATAGGCGGGAACCGCTAGGGTTGGGCGTCCCGTAACCGAGTCGGTTACCATATTAATACGTTGGTTTACAACAACAACAACAACAACAACAACAAAGCCTTTTTATCCCAAGCAAGTTAGGGTAGGCTAGAGATGAAACCCATGAGAACCTAAAAAAGAAGAGACAAAGAAACAAAAGCCAAAAGAAAGAGAAGAGAAAAAAAAAGAAAGAAAGAAAAGAGAGAGAGAAAAAGAAAAAAGGGCAAAAACAAAAAGAACAAAAGCCAAAAACGAGTAAACAAGAAGGAAGGAAAAAAAGATCATGGTTCCGGCACGTCTATTGCTAGTCTCCAAGCGCTCCTATCCATAGCTAGCTCCTTAGGGATATCACACGCCTTCAGGTCTCTCTTAACCGACTCGTCCCAAGTCAAGTTAGGTCGGCCTCTACCTCTCTTAACATTAGCATCTCTCTTTAGAACCCCACTACGTACCGACGCCTCCGGAGGTCTCCGTTGGACATGTCCGAACCATCTCAACCGATGTTGAACCAATTTCTCCTCGATAGGTGCCACTCCTATCCTGTCCCGGATATCTTCATTCCGTATTCGGTCTCTTCTTGTATGCCCGCAAAACCAACACAACATACGCATCTCTGCTACACTTAGTTGTTGAACATGTCATCTTTTCGTAGGCTAGCACTCAGCACCGTATAACATCGCCGGACGAATTGCCGTCCTATAGAATTTACCTTTTAGCTTTTGTGGCACCCTCTTGTCGCATAAGACGCCGGATACTTGACGCCATTTCAACCAGCCGGCTGAAATTCTATGCCTAACATCTTCATCGATGTCACCGTCCTTTTGCAACATTGATCCTAAATAATTAAATATATCCATAATTAAATATATAAAACATAATTAAATGTATCCTATATTAATACGTTGGTTTCCATAATTAAAAAGAAGCCGTGCCCCCGCAAGGCAAGGGACCGAATTTTGGCGGACCATTCACGCAGGTGATGCGCGACCGCGCACATCGCCCGCGTCATCACCCACGCCCCGGCCCGGCCCGGCGAGGCGAGGCGAGGCGAGGCGAGCGAGCGCGCACGTGTGTTCTTCCTTACTCCCATCCACACACTTGCAAGAGATGCTAGAGCAACCAACCTTATAAGTTGGACTCCATCCACCTCTATTAGCAATGTGGGACTAAACCTTTACACTCTCACCACTCATGAATGGGCTTTTGAGATTTTCAGGAATTATTGTTATTATTAATGGGCCAAGCCCATATATAATTCCAACAGACAATATGGATTTGTTGGGGTAATTTTTTGTGAAGTCCATGATGAGGTTGGTTTCAAGGTCCCTTGAGAGCATCTTGGGAGTTTTTCTTTTAAGGGCAGAGCCATTTTAAGCTTCAGCTCCTAGTTCAAATGTTCAATTCGTGTTGTTTGACTTCTTGTATGGTTTTAACCCACTCAAATCAATGAGTGTAAAACGCACTATCAAACTTCCAATAAGATTAGTTGCACCCCATATTCTTCGACTCTAAATATATTTTTTGGTGTAGCTTTGGGGAGTTATTTTGGTTTGGACATGAATGATACGCAGGAACTGGTTGAGACAACTGTAACAAATGTGCCATTATACTTGACTATCAGGAACCATGGCCTTGGGGGGTTTTTTTTGAATGGAAAAGAACTTCCATTAACTAAATTGCTTTACAGCCAGTTCCTGAATATAGTATATCATGTTCTCAAAAATTAGATCAGCACCCCCAAGAGCAGCAATGACATGTGCTTACCTCATTACATTGGTGTGATTGAAAAGAAGTAATACTGAAGTAAACAAATCATAATATAGCAGCTCCCTGAGCTCTACAATCAAACCCCCACACGAGCATGAATCATGTGAATATGTTTCAACCGCTTCCTTCACCATCATGGCGTCAGTCTACAGCAGATTGTTCCAATACCTACCCTTCAAGCAGCATGCTATGACCTCGGCATGAAAAGGATCAAGAGCAAAGTCTTACCACACATACCATATTATCATAACCGTCTCAGATTATAAAAACTCTATCCATCATTGTTCAAGGTATCGAAGTCCTCTGTTCTGGCTTCTTCCATCTTTACAAATTGTTCGAAATTTTCTCGTACCCCGCAAAGAACTTTATAATCTAATGTAGAATACATCTTAATAATGTGTCACATTCTGTTAGTAGTTTCCTCAAAAAAACAATTCTGGTAGTAGTAGTTCTTCTTTCTCCCTCTTTTCGTTCCTGTTTCTTTCGTCCCACCAAGTTCCACAACAAGGAGATCACTTTAGTTTGGATATCACTCTTTATTCTCATATTTTCTCACATAAATAGCAATCAGAAATGCTGCTCTGTTGATTGAATTTTAGAAGTATAGCGGTGCTGCTCTGCTGCCGGCCATAACAAGGGTGCTGTTCATGTGCTAAGCTCTTGTTGTCTTCCTGTTTTTCCTATTTACATTTGCTTTCTGCCGCACAAATGTAAATTGAAGATGTGATGCACCAACTGAATCCGAATCAGATTGTTGCATTTTTCAGCGACACATTTTCATGTGTGAAGTTTTTTTTTTGTACCTTGTGCAGATTGGCCTGAAAAATTAACCTTGTTCAGATAAAATTGGAGAGGTGATGGCAATGTAAATTGGGTATGTTGATGTTGTCTCTTGAGCTCCAACATGAAGGGTAGGAACATTAAACACCAATGTCTATTAATCTTTTGCTGGGAAGAAATGATAGCAGTTCAGTTGACATGTCATGAATTTTTTTTTCTCAAAAACACAGGAGAGTTGCGCTTCTTTGTATTAAGAAGAAAGAACGGGACAAGAACCTGGTACAACACACACCACCCACCCTTAAAGTTTTTGAGTTACATTCACGCCGTTGTCTACTTACAACATGACCCATTGGAGCCTTCCTAGTCTACCAGCATCGGGGCGGCCAAGAGGGACAGCCCACGCGCCCCTGCTAACATCCACCATGTGTGTTCTTCACCAGCTAAAATTAAAGCTCCAACCAAGTTTGGTACTTGTCCATCAAAGACACAACGGTTACGGTGCATCCAGAGAGACCAAGCTCCCAGCACAACGGGAGAATTGAAGTCATCCTGAACCAGACCTGCTGCTGCCATGTTAAGTTTCTCCCACCATGCATCAAAGGCGACCTCGTCCGGTTGGGGCGCAAAAACCTGCAACCTGACCTGACGTAGTAGGTGGAACCAAAACTGTCTGGCAAAACACATTGAACCAACAAGTGATCTATGGATTCTTCAGCTTGGTCACAAAGTGGACAAACCTCTGGATGTGGCAGTCCGTGTCTTGCAAGCCTATCCGCCATCCAACACCACTTGTGTGCTACTAACCACAGGAAAAAATGACACTTAAGAGGAGCCCAAGAATGCCAAATTCTCTCCCACGGTCCAAATAAAGTCGCACCCCCGAATAAGCTCATGTATGCTGATTTGGCTGAGTATTTGCCGCTAGGAGAAAGTCTCCAAATGTGAGTGTCTTCAATCTCTGGCTGCAAGACTATGTCCTGTATCAAATCCCATAACTGCAAGTATTCCAAAATGACCCCCACAGTAAGGGCTCCTGTGATGTCCGAGATCCATGTACGATCAGTGAGAGCTTGCTGCACGGTGCGAGTTTTTCTCCTTCTTCCCGAGACTGCCGCTACTAGACGGGGTGCCAGTTCTACAATGCTGTTGCCATGCAACCACCGATCTGTCCAAAATAGAGTATGTGATCCATTTCCTACTTCAGAAGCCATGGCGGTCGAGAAGAAGGCTCTAACCTGGCCAGGCACCTGCACCGGTAAAGTCGACCATGGCTTCTGCGGCTCAGTTTTCTGTAACCATAACCACCGGATCCTCAGTGCCCAACTCAGATTTTGCAAGTTTGAATGGCCAGGCCGCCCAATTCAAAGGGGCGACACACTGTTCTTTCCATATCTATCCTCTATAATTTATATCATGAAAATTAGTAAAACATTTATCAAAATGTATATAGTTAAGGACTTTTCTAAAATAAAAACAAATATTAAAGAGAATAGTGATACACACCCACATCTTAAGTCATGGTCATCTAATCCTCACATCATGTAGGCTATCTACCTCTCTACAAAGTGAAATTTTCACATATAGATGTTAAACATGTACTATATATACCATATGTTTTGCATTGGGATTAGTGAAATATATATGGTCCCCATATATACTTGATCATATAATCTTTGATATGTAATATATATAATATGAATCTCGACACAATATAGATGGTATAGATAATACATGTTAAACATATTATATGTGGTGATAACTTTCTCTACCTCTCTACCTACACATGCAGCCTAGGCTGAAAAAACAGATAACTAAACACCAGCTCACTTTGGCTAGGCCTAAACCGAACCAAGCTGTCAAACACGCACGCCTACAATTACGGACATGAGCGGAGCCAGGGGGTAGTCTATATAGGCCTAGGACTACCCCAGGTTTCTGGTAACTGAAGTAATTAGGCACTATAGTATATTATTTAATACTATTTTTATATTATATGTCTATCTGAAAATTGTTTTTACACTATATGCCTACCTAATAAAATTATCCTGACTTCGTCACTGATTACGGATATTATCTCTACTGGACATGTATCATACCTTCAATAAATTTAGGCACAGACAGGCAATCAAACACACTCACACTAAATCGTTGCGTGTCTCTGCCATTGAGTTCTAAATTTTGAGGTAATATAAATACTTGTATTAAAAGTATCTCATTTAAGTTCCTTTAAATTTCTAGTTCAGTTTTTAATTTTAAAAAATTGATCCCATTTTGCTTTTCATGTTGGATTTGTTTCTTACCAGAAACTCCTAGCGTTTCGCTCAAACACAGTTGCTTGCTACTGCATTTATTACGGATCAACTGGAATTTTGCCACGACTAAGGACGTCGGTCCCAAAAAAGCCACGACCGAGCGACTCTTCCCCAAAACGCCATCAGCGACCTCTGTTTCGCACCAACTGCACGCCATCTTAGACCTTTTACCCCCATGTTCTTTTATTTTTTCGCCTGAAAACACATAGAAATGGACCATTATACCTTGCCTTCTTCCCAGGCATAACCGAAGCTGTTGCTCGTGGAAAAAACGAAAGAAAAGAACGGGACAGAAGAGATAGGTGGCGACCGGCAACCCTAACCCTAGCACAGCCTGAGGCGGCGGCGGCAGCAACAGTTGCCTTCCTCGTGCGGGGCGCAGGCGCAGGCGCGGGCACGGCTTTCCCGGGCGGGCGCGCGGTGCGGCTCGCAGGTGCTCACCGCGGGCGGGCGCGCAGGCTCTCCGAGCGGGCAGGTACGGGTGTTGCTTCGTCGTGCGGGCGCGGGCGTGGCGTCCCCGAGTGAGCACACAGTCGGTCGGCGTGCGCGTGTACGACTTCCTCGGGCGCACGGGTTGGGCTCGGCATCTTAGGCAACGTCGGCAATGGAGACCTCCAGCACCGCCATGGGTACGCTGGATCCGGTGAAGTTGGTTTGAACGACAGCTGCACGGGAGGGTGAGTTCGATTTGGGTCTTCGAAATTTATGTGTTCTGTATAGATTGGCTAGGGTGCTAATTAATTAATATTGCCATTTGTAGGAATGATTTAGAGTCCCAGATTGATATTAGTTTTAGAGACCCTGGTTACATAGCTTATCTCGATGATGATTCTGAATTGAATTTGATGCTAAAGATCATATAGTTCAAGTAAAAGATGTTAGTTACTATACAATGTCAGAACTTACATGTGACTTAGCAAGTAAAACTAAATGGGGGGCACGACAAGAACCTGCATTTTGGTACTGGAACATTGAGGATAAGGGATTGCAGCATGTTGTTACAGATGCTGATTTGAAGTTGGTATTTGAGAAATTTAAGTCTAGCAAGAAAGTATCTTTTGTAGTGGAGTTTATTTTAAACCTGCTTATAAGAGTAGCATCACACTAGAACAAAAGATGGATAAACTGCCTGTTAGGAGGAATGCAGCTCTTGAAGAAAGTAGTGGATCTGAATCTGATGAAGTAGTGAATCTGATGAAGAAAGTGGTGTGTGGCAAATGACTGGAAAGTCACGTCCTCACGCTTTGGCTTTCATTCAGATGTTTCCAGATGTTGACATGGCTTCTTATGTCCATGAGTACTATAGTGTGGACAGATTCAAGGCAGCATACAGTGGTTTCCTTCCATATATGACTGGAAAATTACAATGGCCGAAAGTAAACGTGGGCTTTAAGTTGGTTGCACCACCATTGAGAAGAACTGTAGGTAGACAAAGAAAGAATAGGTTCAAAGCTAGCCATGAACCGGGGGGCAAGAAAACAACAAAGATGTCCCAAATGTGGAGAATTTGGACATCGTGCAAGCGGAAACTGTCCTATGAATGACCCAAAGAAGAGGTGACTTGACTCTCATTTCTTTTCATTTATACTGTTGTACATGTGCTTAAATGTTGACCACTAATGTCTTTATTTGCATGTAGGAAGAGAAAAACTGAACCAAAACAAAAGCCGGAAAGGCCAAAGACTGCCCTAGCTGAAACCATCTCCTTGAGCTCCATCACTTGACGACTTGTTACTTTGGTTCATGGAGATGTTAATGCTACCACATCTACCTCTACAAGTTTAGCGACGAGGCTGTTGGTGCTTCCTGTGGAAGAAAGCGACTTGGCTACTAAATAAACTGTTGTTATCGTTCTACTATTCTTGTTGCTTGAACTACTGTAAACGATGGCTGCTACAACTTTGTTAATTGTTGGACACTTTGTTATGCTGTTACATGGCTGCTACTATTCTTGTTGCTGGAATTATCTATTTTATGTGAATTATGTTGCTGGAATGATCTATATGAGCAAAGGTCATGTCGAAATTCTTTATTTTTGGCCTCCATTGTGAAACTAATATGTGAAAAAACAGATGTATTTTTAGTTGTATGAAAACTATTTTGATAATTTATTTCAGTTTTCGGTATTTACTAATAATAAAAATGGCTGTTACAATATTGCCAACTGAGCCGGTTAAAAAAAACAGCAGCAACAGCTTCGGTTGTGTCTGGGAAGAAGGCAAGGGTATAATGGTCTCCCATGTGTTTTTAGATGAAAAAATAAAAGAAAATAAGGTAAAAGGTCAAGATGGCGTGTAGCTGGATGAAACAGAGGTTGCTGATGATATTTTAGAGCGATCGGGGTCCTCTGAATTGGTGTCTTCAATTCAGAGAAGTTGTCCTCTGCATTAGCCAGCATCTGAGCCACACATCGGTAAATCAAGCGCTACTATTTGAGTATTTGTTGTCACTTCTTCCATTAAAAGAATCAGCAAGGTCCCACATATACTTTGTTCTTCCTCTGTTCTCTCCGATGAAAGTTTGTTTGTGCAGCAACGAGCAAAGTTCCTAAGTCTATATCTGATGTCTTCGTACTACATCCTAGCTTGCTCGTCTTCTCCCTAAGACCTTCATGCTCCAAGTGATATATAGCTCTGCTCGACTTGTCAGCCATGGCGAGCTCAACTGCCGCAAGACTTGGCTAGGGGCATCATGAGTGAGCTCGGTAGTGATTTCGAAGCTTGCCCACAAGATGGACCAAATCGACGGCACAAAATGACAGACGGACAAATCACCGCCCCATAACTCCCCAATGGCAGCGCCATGACAAAGTATCAGTGGCGGGCCCATGATTTGAGCTTTGGATATTCAAAATTTAGAATAGTCAAAAAAAAAAATTACAGTCTAATTTTTTTTCATAGCCTAATTTTTTTTAATAGCCTAAATTATGTATCTGTAATGCATGATTAAGTGCAAACACATAGATCAACATATCAAATTAACAATAAGTGAAATAAATAGGAAAAGAAGAAGAGAGCTTACAATTACAACTTGACTTTACGATTCTTAATGCTTTGAAAATAAGTGATGATGTCCTTATTTTTGGCTTGTAAGAAGAATTCTCTTTCAATAAAGGTGATCAAGCAACCATTTAAATACTTCTGTCCCATCTTGCTTCTTAGCTTGTTTTTGATAAAATTCATTATAGAAAATACTCTCTTAACACCAGCAGTTGCAACAAGGAGGATAAGCACCAATTTGAGGAGCTTATAAGCAATATCATACCAAGGAACAGAGAGAATAAGGAGTTATGCACCAATTTGAGAAGCTTATAAGCAGCTACAAGTTATAACAAAGAGAATAAGAACCAAATTGAGAATCTTATAAACAATGTCATACCTAGAAATCTTTCCTTCTTTAACTAGCATCATAGACAACTCTGACAGACTTTTCAAAATTTTGAAATTTTCATCACTTCTCACATCCTTGATATAAAGTTATAGTTGAAAAGGAAGTTGGTTCATTTCTTTAAATTTAAAGTCATGAGGATAAAACCGAGCAAGCTTAACCAACTTATCAACATCAAAGGCAGAAAATGAATTGGTTGGACTCAATGCAACTATGCATCTAAGTAGCTCAGTATTTACTTCATCAAACCTATTATTAAGCTCTTGAACTTGCCTATCAATAACATCCAAAAACATATCAGCATGAAACCGGTGGTAATTAATGGCACCTCTATAGAACTGTCTTGATCTTTGTATAGGAATGTACTTGTCATTCATGTCAACAACTTTAACTTTATATTTCTCACAAAAAGAAGTGACCTTATTAAGAAATTCCTGCCATCCAGAATCATCTCTCAAAACATTTAGTTCAACTTTTGTCAATTCAAGAAGATCCATTGCATTTACAATGTCTTACTCCCTCCTTTGCAAAGCATTGCATAAGTCACTTGTGTATCCAAATATTTCATTCATCAAGTGCAGTAAGAAAACAAACTCAAAAGACTTAAATACTGTCAGCATAGTTTGAGCTCCATTAGCCTCAGCGCCTTTACTTTCATTGCCAATTCTAAAGAGAACTTTTTGGATAGACGGGTACAAAGACATCACATGCATGACAATTCTATAGTAAGATCCCCAACGGGTCTCATCTGTCCTTGCAAAGCCCATCTCTTGATTTACACATTGACCAGTTTCAATTTCACCCAATTTTAATGCTTCAATCATATATTCAGCTTGAGCTATGCGAAGCATGCGAATCTTTTTACAAGACATCCCTAGAACATTCAACAAATATGACAGTTGCCCAAAGAACCAATCACAATATGTATTCTTCTTAGCAACTGCTACAAGGGTTACTTGAAGTTGATGAGCAAAGCAATGAACATAATAAGCAGAAGGAGACTCATCCATTATTAGTTTCTTCAAGCCAGAAACATGACCCTTCATGTTACTAGCGCCATCATACCCTTGACCACATACCTTGGATAAAGGCAAGTGATACTTCATAAGCAAGGACTGTATTGCTTCTTTAAGAGTCAATGATGTAGTATCTTCAACTTGAACAAGGCCAAGAAATCGCTCAACTGGTTGTCCCTTTTTATTAACAAAATATAAATAAAGGGCTAATTGTTCCCTTTGATATGCATCACTTGACTCATCAGCAAGAATTGCAAAACACTCATCACCAAGTTCCTCTATGATAAATTTGGTTGTTTCATGAGCACAAGCAGAATGAGTTATTTCTAAATCTTGTGGTCTATCATCTGACAGTTTTTTGAGCATTCTCTAGTACAACACTATTTACCTCTTCAAAGTTTCCTGCCAGCCATGCTAAAAGTTCCCGAAAATTCCCTTTATTCAACGAATCCTTTGATTCATCATGACCATAAAAAGCCAACCCTTGACGTAAAATATATCTTATGCACTTAAGTGACCATGTCAAGCAAGCTAGATACTTAGCCTTGTAATCTTTAGTGTTTGATGCAGCTGAATCAAGGATTAAAGATTTAGGTTTCATGAATAAGGTATATTTCTCTTCAGCTTCACTATGAGCACTATTACGAATTCTAGCTTTCATATTCCAATTTCGGAACCCTTCATCAACAAAAGCATCTCCACCAGCATATTTATAACTATCTTTAAACAAATAGCAATAAAAGCAAATGCAGCATCCTTTTGCACACTATACTCAAGCCATTTGAATTCATCAAACCACTTAGGGAGGAAGCGACACATACCTCCACACTTATGTTGTGAAAAATTCTCCTTCTTCATGCGTGGTCGACATGGTCCGATTGCAATATATGCTCTTCTAACTGAATCTTGATCATTGACAGGATAACTTGATATTGGAGCTCACTTTGGGCACAAAACCCAGACCCAAATCCCGAACCCGACAAAACCCGAGACCGAACCCGATTAGCCCGAGACCCAAAACCCGAAGCATTTTCTCGGGTCAGTAATCTCAAAGCTCGATCCAATATTGGGCTATTTCGGGTCTCCACCTCTGGTACCCGAACAGCCCGAAATACCCGTAATATGAGCAGCCCACCTGAATTCAGCCCAACCCAACATGACTTGAGTACCCAAAGTCCGAACATACCAATCCAAATTCCAAAGTTCCAGAACCCTACAGTTTTTTGATATTTATGCTCCTATTTTCTGTTCTATATTGCTGTTAAGTTACAATATTTTTGCTAAAAAAAATGTTAAAATCTGGTGTAGTATTGTAGTTATTGAGGAATCGGGTACACCGGGTACACCCGAAATTTCGGGACCAACCTCGGGTGTCATTTCCTAGAACTCAATTCCTTCAAAATCCGATTAGCCCAACCCAAAGTTTTGGGTTTACCCGGACGCTCGCTATGAATTGGAGCCTTCAATCTAGGATCATGTTCAATGTGGTATTAATCAGAATTATCATCATCACTGCATTCAGATTCATCTACTGGTATAGAGTCATCATCTTGTGCAATTGGGGTCTCTTCTATTATTGGAGTCTCTGTTGTGTTTGTTCCACTGTCACTCTAATCTTGGAACACCACTGAGAAACCATGTGGATATGTGCCATGGTTTACTATATTTATGATGAGTAATTGATTTGAGCGGATTTGGTGTTTGAGTTGAAATGCGGGAATCCAGGGATTGCATGGGTTTGCAAATCATGGTTATGACTAACCGGAGTTGGTGGAGATATTGGTGGTATTGTAGGAGATGGGAAATGTGTTTGCTTGTCTCATGATGTGTAGGTCACTGGAGTCGACTTGGCAGTCAACGGCGAGAGGATCGGGCACAAGTAGGGGACTTGGGGCCAGACAATCGGGATGCCGGGTGAAGTCAAGGGTGATCCACACCGTACACATGGAGAGGCAAGAAGCACGGATGGTTTCACGGTTGAGCCTCAAAACCGTGGTGGTGATGAAGACGGTGTGTTGACCAAGTCAAGGCGAACGGGATGCCGGTGCAAGTGACAAGGGGGCCCGATGGACAGGGACTGGGAGAGACTTGACGATGGTCAGGATCGCGGGACAAGGTGATACGCATCGACATCGAGAAATCATGCTTTGAGAAGCGTGCAAGGTGGTTTCCCGGTTTGGGCCTCAAAACCAGTGGTGATGGTTGGTGGTGCACGTGGCACCATCATGGAGCTTGCTTTGAGATGAAGCAAAGACGTGAAGCGTCCGATGGTATTCGGGCGATGAGGAAAAAGATGGATGGTTATGCCCCCGGTGGTAGGTGGGTGTGTTTTGTAGGTCAAGGGTAGAGTGGTCATATGGACAATAGACCCTAGGCCTATATAAGGAGAGGTGTGGCTAGTGGGAGAGGTGCCTCTCTTCCCATTAGCCTTGTGTTAGGACTCAATTCAAAGTGCTAGGAGAGGACTTTATGTTTGAGAGGAGAGTAGTGGGTGTGTGAGAGACATCTCTTGCTCTTCCAAATAGTGGAAGGAAGAGGGTGGCTTCCTAGCCTTGTACCTATGAATCTTGTAAGCACCTTTCTATGATATGAGAAGTATTTTCGTGCTCAAGAATTCCCTCTTCTCTTTTTCCTATTTTTGGACCTATTTTCGTGGTGATTTTCGATCTCACTTTTGGACAAGTTTTTGGCCCGGATTTCTTAAGAAACTTGTTGCTAGGATGAGCTAGAACAATCCTCTATAGATCCTTGATCGAATCAATAGCTCTAGCTCCTTCGATTTGAAGGATTTCTCAAGTTTCCCCTTTTTGGTGTTCTTGGCACAAGATCTGAAATTCGTGATGATTACTTGAGGCAATTGAGTTGATCTCCTAGGAATAGGGTCGTGATGTGATGAGGATTCATTGGTCCAAAAATCACATCATTTGGAGTTCGTTTGATTGAGTTTTGGAGAAGATTTGAGAAGATCTCGAGAGTTTTTCTGTTCTGTCGGGGGTCGACCGGCACTGTCGATGACCAGAACCGGCACTATCGATTGGTCTAGTCTGTAGGTTCCAGTGTGACAGCATCCTGCACCGGCACTACCGATAGGTGGGACCGGCACTGCCGATGACACGCACTGGCACTGCCGATGCTGACCGGCACTGCCGATGGCAGGGATTGGCACTGCCGATGAGTGCTCAGTTGTGGACTATTGAGCATTTCATCTTCCCTTTTTGTTTCCGCTGTGTTTCTTTGGTGCGGTTGATCACTACTAGGGCTAGTACACCACAAGTTGGTGTGTGTAGTCTTGGTGATCGATTTAGAGGTTGGCTTGAGTTGTTTTTGGGATATAGGCCAAGTTCTCTTGGAGAATTTTATTTGGCTCCCATTCACCCCCTCTCTGGTCGCCTTCTCAGTCCTTTAATTGGTATCAGAGCCAGTTTGATCACTAGTTGACCTTCACTAGCTTTGTGATCCAAAGGCGACATAGAGAAGCGTGCTGTCAAGTTATGGATGTTTGATGGAAAGGACTTCCCCTACTGGAAGTCATGGACCAAGGCGTATCTGCTGAGTCAAGGACGTGCAATTTGGGAGGTTGTTGAGCAGGTGTATGCTATACCACAAGACCTGAACACTGCATCTGCAGGTGAGTTAGTCGGGTATGAGAACAACTCCAAAGCTGTGAATATTCTGCTCTCTGCACTTGGTAGGAGTGAACATGATAGGGTTACACACCTTGACACTGCTCATGCTATTTGGGATAAGCTGTGCACTTACTATGAGGGTACCAACCAGGTCAAGTCTATGCGTAAGGATTCTTATAATAGACAGTACCAAACCTTTGCACAGAAACCGGGCGAGTCACTAGATGACACTTTTCGTAGGTTTGAGGCAATTGTGTGCAACTTGCGTGCTTGTGGTACCCTTGTGTGCAATGACAATGATAGAGCTAAGCAACTGCTGTACTCACTTGATGAAAATGTTTGGGGGGTTAAAATTGCTGCTCTAGAAGAAACTACTGAATTCAATACCCTGAACTGTGAGCAACTGTATAGCAAGCTGAAATCTCATGAACTGTCTAGGAAATCTCATCCTAATCTTGCTATTCCTACTTCTAGCATGGCTTTGCTTTCTAGTTCTCAGAAGGGTGATCACAGTTGTGCTTCTTATGGAACTAACCCCTCGCTTGACAAGTCTTCCTTGGAGTTTGCTTTGTCTTCTCTTGTTGCAGGTTCCGATGAACAGATGGAGTGCATTCCTGATAAGGAGTTGTCCTTACTCACAAGGAAGTTCAGGAAGTTCTACAACAACCGGAAGGAGAGAAGAGGAGGTGGTTCAAGAACCTGCTTCGAGTGCGGTGACCCGGGACACTTTATTGCTGATTGTCCCAAGAAGAAGAAGAAGGCCGGGTACCGCAACAACAACACTGAAGACTTCAAGCAGAAGAAGAACCGCTTCTACAAGAAGGGCAAGAACTCCAAGAAGTTCGCTAAGGCCATTGCATGCGCCTGCGTTGCCGCCTTGAGCGATGTTGACCTCACATCAAGCGAAGGCTTTACAAGCTCGGAGGAGGAGGTTGAAAAACCACGAGTCAAGAGGAAGGATGACTTCATCGGACTTTGCTTCATGGCAAAGAACGACCACGACACTGAATCTGGATCCGACTCCGACACAAGCGAGGTACCTCCTACTCTTGATGAGCTCTCTTCTGAACTTGATCATTTGCGTGATGTTCTGCTCATGCAAGATGATAAGCTTCACAGTGCTGTTCATGAGAGTAGAGAGCTTAAGTCTAAGTTGGAGAGTGCTGATTTTGAAATTGCTTCGCTTAGGTCCAAGCTTGCTCGTGAGGATATTATTGTTGAGTGTGAGTCTTGTCAAGTTGCGATGAGTGATCTTGCACAGAGGGAGAGTGTGCATGCTCAAGTTGCCAGTCAGCTTGAGAGTGCCCTCAAGGAGCTTGATGAGTTCAAAGCTAGACCAACTCTTTTGGGTGCATGTCAGATGTGCCCCAAGCTCACAGATGAGTTGGAAGCTCAATCCCTCAAAGTTAAAGAGCTTGAGTCCAAGTTGCTTTATGAGACTCTCTCTAAGGTCCTTCCACCACCCTGTGAGGTGTGTGTCTCTCTTAAGGACAAGCTTGTCATCACTAGGGAGGAAAACAAAGCCCTAGTTCAGGAAAATGACTATCTTGTGTCTAGGCTCCAGAGAACCCTAGTGAGTGAAGAGAAGATTGAGAGTGATTTGGTAAGAGTGAAGGAGAGTGCTTCTAGATCAACCTATAACTTGGGTTTGGGATTTGAGAGGTGTGACAAGGAGAGTGAGAATGTGGGTAAGTTTGTACCTAGCTTCAGCTACAAGGATGAGGAAAACACCATCAAACCCACTAACACATACTATCCACCCAATCCCAAACCCTCCTTCAACCCAAAGCAAATAGAGAAGCCAAAACCCAAACCTGCAATACAAACCAAGCCTAGTCCTAAAGGTGTCTACATTTGCATGTTTTATGGTCACAAGAGCCACTTGGATGAATTCTGTTATAGGCATAAGAGGATTGAGAGGAAGTAAGCTGAGTTGACTAGGGATGCTTTTTATGATAATTTTGTTGACTTTCAGCCTCGCTCTTTTTCTCGTGCCTATCGTGGACAGGGTCATTTCTCATATGGCTTTGATTCACGAAACAGAGGCTTTGCGCAGCAGCGCTTTGGTGCCCCACGTTTTCCCCATCATGGTGAGCGTCACTCGTGTGGATTTGGCTTTCACGCAGATGATTTCTATCCTCACAACTCAAGGTTTGAGTTGAGACGCTTTGACAGGCCATATTTTCCCCATCGTGGTTCTTGTCCCATGCGTTCGAATGATAAAGTGCAAAGAACTGTGATGACTACTACCGGTCGTATGGTTAAGTGCTTGATTCCCAAATGCTTTTTGACTAATCCCAGCACTGAGCCATCGACTTTCACTTCTCGTTCTTTATAGGCAGCAGGTGGAGGCTTAGAGAACAAGTGGTTGATGGATTCCGGGTGTCCGCGCCACATGACCGGAAATGCAAAGTGGTTCTCCAGCCTCACTCCCATGAAGTGTCGGGAGTATGTGACCTTTGGAGATGACAAGAGAGGAAGAGTGAAGGGAAGGGGTGCAGTAAAGGTAAATGAGAACTTCACTCTCAATGATGTTGGTTTGGTTGAGTTTCTCAAGTACAATCTCCTCTCTATCTCTCAGCTTCTTGATGTTGGTTTGGAAGTGCGTTTTAAGTCGAATGCTTCTTGTGTTCTTGATTCGAGTGGTTCCTTGGTTTGTGGGATTTCTCGCATTGGCAGAGTTTTTCAGGCTGATTTTGCTGGTTCACCTGGTTCTCACAAGTGCTTGTTTGCTCAATCTTCTTCTGAGCTCTGGAAATGGCATAGGAGACTGGGTCACATGAGCTTTGACTTGTTATGTCGCTTGAGTGGCCTAGGTTTGATCCGAGGATTGCCAAAGCTCAAATTTGATAAGGATTTGGTTTGTGCTCCTTGTTGTCATGGGAAAATGATTGTCGCTTCTCATCCACCAATCAATTTGGTGATGACTGAACGCCCTGGAGAGTTGCTTCATATGGACACTGTTGGTCCATCTCGGGTTCGTTCGGCGGGTAGGAAGTGGTATGTCCTTGTGATTGTTTATGACTATTCTCGCTACTCTTAGGTCTACTTTCTTGAGAGCAAGGATGAAGAGTTTTATCACTTAAGGAGCTTAGCTTTGAGGTTGTTCAAAGAACTCCCTGGTGCATTATGAGCAATTCATAGTGATAATGGCACCGAGTTCAAAAACTCCTCCTTTGATGCTTCCTGTCTTGAGTATGGTATTGAGCATCAGTTTTCAACACCTCGGGTTCCCCAGCAGAACGGTGTGGTTGAAAGAAAGAACAGAACCTTAGTGGAGATGGCCCGGACGATGCTCGATGAGCATAGGACTCCGAGGCAGTTCTGGGCTGAGGCCATTAGCACTGCTTGCTATGTTTCCAATTGGATTTTCTTGCTCTCAATTCTTAATGTGACTTCTTATGAGCTGCGTTTTGGGAGAAAACCCTCGGTTTCTCATTTGCGTGCCTTTGGTTGCAAGTGCTTTATTCTCAAGCATGGCAATCTTGATAAGTTTGAGTCGAGATCTTCCGATGGCATCTTTCTTGGTTACTCTCTTCATGGTCATTCCTACAAAGTTTTGAATTTGGAGACTAACACCATCGTAGAATCCTGCAATGTAACCTTTGATGAATCAAACTCTTGTGCAAGGAATGTGATTGAGTCTGCAGGTGACAAGGAGATGAAGAAGAGCATCTTTGTAGAAGAGGACCTACAGGGCTTTGATGATGATGATGATGATGATTCGCTTCATCTCTCATCTGGGCTTGTTCCTGCTGCTACCACTACTCCAGCAAAGGGTCCAGAAGCTTCTACATCGACTTCAGCAGCTGTCAAGCAAGCTCTAGCTGTGATTGAGGGGGAGGTACACTCTGAGAGAGAGGCTCCTCACCACATTCAGCGTCGACATCCATCTTAACAGATGATCGGTAATCTCTATGAGAGGACAACAAGGTCAAGGTCTGCACATCTAGCTTGCTTTACCAATTCTCTCTTTGTTGCAACCTTTGAACCCCGGGATGTTGGACACACACTATCTGATGAACATTGGGTTAATGCCATACATGAGGAGTTGGAAAACTTTGAGAGAAACAAAGTCTGGACCCTTGTAGAGTCTCCCAAAAATGTCAATGTCATAGGAACCAAGTGGATGTTCCAAAACAAACATGGGGAGGATGGTGAGGTTGTGAGAAACAAGGCTAGGCTAGTTGCTAAAGGTTTTAGCCAAGTGGAGGTCTTAGATTATGGTGAAACCTTTGCTCCTGTTGCTCGCATAGAAGCCATTAGGATCTTGCTTGCATTTGCTACCTCCAAGGGCATTAGACTCTATCAAATGGATATCAAGAGTGCTTTCCTAAATGGTTTCATAGAGGAAGAAGTGTATGTGAAGCAACCCCCTGGCTTTGAGCACCACAAATATCCAAACCGTGTGTACAAGCTTCAGAAGGCTTTGTACGGGCTAAAGCAAGCACCTAGGGTATGGTATGCTAGGCTTAAGACCTTCTTACTAGAGCGTGGGTATGTCATGGGGTGTGTTGATAAAACCTTGTTCACTCTAAAGCACGGCAATGACTTTCTAATGGTTCAGATTTACGTGGATGATATCATCTTTGGTGGTTCCTATCATGCTCTTGTGTCTAAGTTTCAGGAAGCTATGGAAAGTGAATTTCGGATGTCGATGATGGGAGAGCTCACCTTCTTTCTTGGGCTTCAAATCAAGCAGTGCAAGCAAGGCACTTTTATACATCAAGCCAAGTACACGAAGGAGCTCCTGAAGAAGTTCGACATGGTCAATATGAAGCCGTTGTCTACACCAATGTCCACTACAACGGCTCTTGACCCTGATGAAAACTATGAAGCGGTGGATCAAAGGGAGTACAGGAGCATGATTGGCTCCCTCTTGTACCTGACAGTGACAAGACCCGACATACACTTTGCGGTGTGTCTTTGTGCTCGCTTTCAAGCTTCCCCAAGGGTGACTCACCGCAAGGCTGTCAAGCGCATCTTCAAGTATCTCAAATACACCCTTGAGTTTGGTCTTTGGTACTCTGCATCTTCATCTCTTGATCTCATTGGGTATTCAGATGCGGACTTTGCTGGGTGTAGAATTGATAGGAAGAGCACTTCTGGTACTTGCCATTTCTTGGCTACTTTTTTGATCTGTTAGTCTTCTCGTAAGCAGTCGAGTGTTACCCAATCCACCACAGAGGCTGAGTATGTAGCTGCTGCTCACAAATCCTATGGATTGTATCTACCATGAGAGACTATGGGTTAACTTTTAAGAGTGTTCCACTCATGTATGATAACTCCAGTGCCATATGCTTAGCCAAAAACCCAGTCCAACATGGTAAGGTCAAACACATTAATGTTTCCACTTCCTGAGAGACAATGTTGAGAAGGGGGATATTGAGCTCATATACATTGATACCAAAAACCAACTAGCTGATATTCTCACCAAGCCCCTAGATGCTTCGAGACATGCTTTTCTTCGGGGGGAACTTGGTGTTTGTCATCCCTATGGCATCATTTGAGGGGGAGTTGGTTTTCTCTTGTATATATGTATCTTACGATTTTCGCATTGCATCTCATATGTAATATATGCATTGGTAGATGAGCTTTGATTCTTATGCTTCCTTGCATTTTTCATTGCTATGATTGAGCTTGAGCTAAGTTGTGTGGATGTGATGGTAATCTCTTATGCTTAGATTTTCTAGATGGCCTATTATAAACTCATGTGAGCAACTTGCTAATCTTAAAGGTAAACTGAGCTTCTTGTGAACCTTATGATCTAATCTTGCTAAAACTTACTCACCATGTGTATAATTGCTTTTATCCTTGTTGAAACTTGCACTGAGGCTAGTCTAGAGGATGTCTTGGCTTTGGCACCTTGTGTTTGTGAAATGGAAGACTTTGCAAATGTTTAGCTCATGATAAAATATTGTGGGAACGTGTGTTCCTTTTGCCGCAAAGGCATGCTCTTTTGTCTTGTGCATAATCTTGAAAAATCTGCTAAGTGCTTTGATCAAGAACTACTCAATAATGCTAAATCCAAACATTGTGACTTGAAGCCTCGGGGTGTTTGCCGTACCCAGTCGTGCGACCCTCCGCATGGATAAGAGGACACATGAGGATAAAATATAATCACTTGATCAACTGAGTCTCTGCTTCATATGTGAGCGTTTGTAGAGCTCATTTTCCGCGAGTGCTTGTTGCCCTTGTTGAGATTGAAACTGGCTAGATTCTTATGATTCACTTGGTGCTTGTTTTGCCTTGGATGAGAGTACTTACACATGTGGTGGTGGATTTTCTCATGATAAGCAAAATTTAATTCTATCTAAGCTAGTCAATCTTTCTACTTAGCCTGTATAGCTCATGGTGTTTATGTCTTGCTATCTATTTTTGATCTTTGCATGATTGGGAGCTATTGCCTTTACACTTCATGGCACTATGGTTATGGTTAGCAAAGTTAAATGCTTGTTTGCATAATTGTTGAAGCTCCTTAGGTTTGCATTTTTATGCATTGCATGTTTGCTTATTCTTTTGCCTCTTTGATGAGTTCATTGTCAAAGGGGGAGAAAATTTTGGGGTCATGCACAAATAATGCTAAGAAACTCATATGATCCGTTTTGCACTACATGAGACCTACCACAACTTGAGGGGGAGCATATCATGATCTTGAGTGGTTTCTTGCGCTTTTAACATTCTTTGTGTCTCAAGTCGCTTTCTTTGCCAACTCTTGGTTTTGTGATCCCTACTTGCTAGATGGCTTGTTTTCACCTTTTCTTTGGGTTTGGCCATTTGGATGTGCTTATTCGGCTTCGCATTTCAATCTCTAATCTTTGTGCATTTGGTGTTGTCAGTGTACTCATCAAGGGGGAGATTGAGAAACCTTATGGATATGTGCCATGGTTTACTATATTTGTGATGAGTAATTGACTTGAGCGGATTTGGTGTTTGAGTTAAAATGCGGGAATCCAGGGATTGCATGTGTTTGCATATCATGGTTATGACTAATCGGAGTTGGTGGAGATATTGGTGGCATTGCAGGAGATGGGAAATGTGTTTGCTTGTCTTATGATGTGTAGGTCACTGGAGTCGACTTGGCAGTCAACGGTGAGAGGATCGGGCACAAGTAGGGGACTTGGGGCTAGATGATCGGGATGCCGGGTGAAGTCAAGGGTGATCCACACCGTACACGTGGAGAGGCAAGAAGCACGGACGGTTTCGCGGTTGAGCCTCAAAACCATGGTGGTGATGAAGACGGCGTGTTGACCAAGTCAAGGTGAACGGGATGCCGGTGCAAGTGACAAGGGGGTCCGATGGACAGGGACTGGGAGAGACTTGCCGGTGGTCAGGATCGCGGGACAAGATGACACGTGTCGACATCGAGAAGTCACACTTTGAGAAGCGTGCAAGGCGGTTTCCCGATTTGGGCCTTAAAACCGGTGGCGGTGGTTGGTGGTGCACGTGGCACCATCACGGAGCTTGCTTTGAGATGAAGCAAAGTCGTGAAGCGTCCGATGGCATTCGAGCGATGAGGAAAAAGATGGACGGTTATGCCCCCGGTGGTAGGTGGGTGTGTTATGTAGGTCAAGAGTACAGTGGTCATGTGGACAATAGACCCTAGGCCTATATAAGGAGAGGTGTGACTAGTGGGAGAGGTGCCTCTCTTCCCATTAGTGTTGTGTTAGGACTCAATTCAAAGTGCTAGGAGAGGACTTCATGTTTGAGAGGAGAGTAGTAGGTGTGTGAGAGACATCTCTTGCTCTTTCAAATAGTGAGAGGAAGAGGGTAGCTTCCTAGCCTTGTACCTATGAATCTTGTAAGCACCTTTCTATGATATGAGAAGTATTTTCGTGCTCAAGATTTCCCTCTTCATTTGAATCCCGAAATTCTATTTTTCCTATTTTCGGACCTATTTTCGTGGTGATTTTCGATCTCACTTTTGGACAAGTTTTTGGCCCGGATTTCTTGAGAAACTTGTTGCTAGGATGAGCTAGAACAATCCTCTATGGATCCTTGATCGAATCAATAGCTCTAGCTCCTTCGATTTGAAGGATTTCTCAAGTTTCCCCTTTTTGGTGTTCTTGGCACAAGATCTGAAATTTGTGATGATTACTTGAGCCAACTGAGTTGATCTCCTAGGATTAGGGTCGTGATGTGATGAGGATTCATTGGTCCAAAAATCGCATCATTTGGAGTTCGTTTGATTGAGTTTTGGAGAAGATTTGAGAAGATACCGAGAGTTTTTCTGTTCTGTCAAGGGTCGACCGGCACTGCCGATGACCAGGACCGGCACTGCCGATTGGTCTAGTCTGTAGGTTCCAGTGCGACAGCATCCCACACCGGCACTGCCGATAGGTGGGACCGGCACTGCCAATGACGCATACCGGCACTGCCGATGGCAGGGATCGGCACTGCCGATGAGTGCTCAGTTCTAGACTGTTGAGCATTTCGTCTTCCCTTTTTGTTTCCGCTGTGTTTCTTTGGTGTGGTTGATCACTTCTAAGGCTAGTACACCACAAGTTGGTGTGTGTAGTCTTGGTGATCAATTTAGAAGTTGGTTTGGGTTGTTTTTGGGATATAGGCTAAGTTCTCTTGGAGAATTTTATTTGGCTCCCATTCACCCCCCCTTTGGTCGCCTTCTCGGTCCTTCAACCACCATCTGCATCTGGCTTTCATTTGAAGATGGTTGTGTAACACTTTCACTCACCGGCTAGACCGGTTTAGAATATTTCTTCTTCGCGGCAGCTCTTGCTATGAATTCTCTCAAATCGGTAGTGTCATTATTCTTCCTCTTCATGATTCACACCTAAAATTTAAATCATACCAAATTACAAGTATCAACCACAACTATTCGAACAAAATAGAAATTAATCATACAAACAATTCAAGAGCTTAATCATTAAAAAAATTAAAATCATACCAAATTTAGTAGTCCGCAGGGGTGGTTTGTCGAGCGCGTTGGCGGACGGCGGGTGCGGGCAGCCGGCGGCGTTGGTTGGGCAAGTGACAGTATTGGTGAGTGGGCGACTGGGCATCGGCTGGGTGAGTCAGGGGCGACTAGGCGTGGGCGCGTGGCCACAACCGAAGATGTGGGCGCAGGGCGCGTACCGTGGAGCCGGCGAGGGAGCAGGGAGGACGCGCGCACGCGGGATCTGAGAGCCCGGGAGGCAGGCAGGGGCAAGGGTGACGAGCAGTCCTGGCGGCGGTCGGCGGGGAAGTTGGGGAGTCCTGGGGGAGGACGCGCGTGCAGGATCCGAGAGCCCGGGAGGCAGGCCGTACGATGGGCAATCCTGGCGGCGGCCGGCGGGGACATTGGGGAGTCCTGGTGCGGCGGGAGCGAGCCGGAAGGCCGAGCGGTGGTGGCGGCCGACGGGGGGGTCGACGGTCCTGGTGGCGGCAGTATGGAGTCGGGCACAGGGCACCTCACGAGGGACCTCCACAGACCTCAATTTGGATGGGCCTTTGTTGGGCCGGCAAGGAGAGGGAAACGGAGTCCTGACAGCGGCAGTATAGAGTCAGGCACAATCTAGAAACATTGGTAATATCTTTTCTTTTTTTTTTTTGATAGAAATATAGAAAACATATTATATATATGAATTTTTTTTGTTAAAATAATCTGTATTCAACTGAATACAGTTGACTCATGGTGGGTCCGCCCTTGCAAAGGACAACGATGAGGGGCGTCACGGCAGGCATAGGAGGTTAGCAATGGATATTGGATAGTCGCATCAGCACAGCAAGGTTGAGCCCCGATGATCCATGGCCTCTTCGATGGAATCGATCAGGGTGGGAGTGGTATGTGGAAGAGAGAATGAGCAGCCAGAGCTGCTGGTCCTTTGCGATTTTTTACTGTGAGTGAGCAGAGGCAGCGAAGTCTTGCCGTCTCCAACGGTGGCATCGGCCTCCGGACCTAGTCTCATGTTGTGGCTGTGCTTTAAATGCTCCTCACACAGAGCACTGACGTGCTTGCTTGGAAGAGATTGATGGCCGTCTATGAGAGCGGCAAAATTAACGAGGAGACGGGGACTCAGGGAGACGAGTGAGAAACAACCTGTGTGTCTTTTTGATTTTTTAAATGAAAAGCTGCAAATTCGCTCAACCCTTGATCTGATTATGAATGATCTGGATGCTAGCTAATGCATAGAAATAATTCTCTGAATTTATTGAAGTAATTCAAAGGACCCCGAACCATTTTAGAGAAGGGTACCTCTATTTTAGAATGGACGTCCTTAGTCTGTGACCAAATTCCAATTGGCCTCATTTATTACGAGCATCCAGACCCCCTCTCTCCTCTTCCCCAAGCAACGACAACTCTCGTCGGCGGAGTCGTGCGACGGTGCGAGTTTAATAGCGAGTTGCGCTCAATCCCTCCCGGCCTCTGACTAGATTGACGTCCAGGTCCTCACTCGTTCCGTCTAATCTCACCCATCCTTGCCGTGCTCCAGGGTTCGCGTTGTGTGGCGCTGTGCTGCTAGTCTCGATGGCCGAGCCGGCGAAGCCCGAGGTGACTGAGGCGGCCAAGATGGACCTGCTCGAGGACGACGAGGAGTTCGAGGAGTTCGAGATTGACCAAGGTAATATTTCCGCATAGGTTCCTTGCACTTCCCACTTTCTCTCTTCTCCTCGATGCCTTTTGTGATGCGTAGTTGTACCCTCAGATCTAGGCTTGCTGGTATATAATATAACTGATTGGTGAGATCTAGTTGGTCTTCCTGGTAGGCTTAATCATCTTTGATCGATCTAGGGTTTTGATTTAACGTAAGCTGTTACAGAATTAACAATGGATAAGATAAACTTGATTGAAAAACAAAGGAGCAGATACGATCTACATAACTCAAGCAAAAGCCAAACTACCAACATGTTAATTACCGGAAAAACTAGACTGACCGAGGTAGAAAACTGCACAGCATAAAGAGGAAAACCGGACGAGAAACAGAAGCGGACTTACAGTGAATCCCGCTAGGAAGAAAGTTTGAGGCCGCTTAGTCGTCGAATAGGAAGAAGTTGCCGATGTGGAAGGGCAGCGAACAGTCGTGACGATGCACTTCCCAGAAACCTGATCGCCGGCACCCGTGCAGGTCTTGAAATCACCGGTGTTGGTTCAGAGACACTGCTCTCCCCGATCCGCTGCACGGCGGATGAGGGACGGCGAGACTTGATGGCGGCAACGCAAAAATATGAGAGAAGTGAGATTTGTTTTCGTGTGTGTTCCTCTCGTCTCTAGGATGTCTCCTTATATGCACAAGAGGGGAACACAAAATTAAAACGCATCGATCTGCCATGATATCAGGAACCGCCCCCTGAAATTTCTCAATGTTAATAGGAGCCTTAATTTGTGAGAAATTACTCCTAATTAACGTGGCAGTCAAGGTGCTGGTAAAAGAAATCCCATTGATTGAGTAGCAAAATTAATCTGCTGTAGTAGAACCCTCACGACACGAACGTGCAACATCGCAAGTCACAATTCACCCGAAACACGCGATGTGTATATGCGCGTGTGTGTTTTACAACAGTCTGTGTTCTATTTTGCTTCACTCATGTTGGAAAGCATCCAACATCCCACCTTATATCTTGGGATACATTCACCTAGATAGACAAGGTGGTACAAAAGAATTCACCCAGCCATCTCTTACACACCACCGTGGCTTTCCTATTTAATTTGGGCCTCTCCAAATGCTGCCACATGGGCTGACTTTGTGGCCTAAATTCCAACATAAGCGTGCTGGTAGATAACAACAGTTTGGTTCAATATGGGGAGGATTATTGGATTAACCTCCGTGGTTCAATGCCAGATAAGGCACCTAAACTTTTATACTGTCTTGTGAGTGTAAATCGTACAAAGTAGCTTTGCAGAACATGTGATTAGCTTATGGCTCTATAATTTGGGTATCGGATGCATGAATTGTGGTGCCAAGCACCAATTAATGGTATTCGATACTTGCAATCTGGGGTCTCTATTGATTGATGATTTTTGGGATTACACAATGTGAGATAACAGACATGTGTTTTCATAGGTTTTGTGGATTTATATGTCTATAACAAATTACCAAATTCATCTACCAATTACTCCTTTGCAGCCACACGTCAATGTCATTTTGAACATATGGATTCCTGACTTGCAAACATAACATGGCCCTATGAAAACAAGGGCCATCAATTTCCGTTCTAGTAGTTGAAAACATAACAGGGTCAATTTCCGCAAGTCACAGGAGAACATTTTTTCACGATGTACCTACACACATCATTTTCATATGTCAGATAGAACTAATGGTCGACTGCACATTGAACACATCGTAGGACAATTTTGATTTTAACTTGAAGGAGGACATTAAAAATAACTAAAAATAAGTATTGACTTGCATCTGCTTCTGTGTTTTGTACTTTTGTATTTGTTACTGAACTCATAAGAGTAATTGCACTGCTGATACAAGAACATGTAGGGTGGGTGCAAGTTAGTCATATAACTAGTCAGCTGGTCAAACGCATTGCAAAACTTGCTATAACAATTAGCAGCAATGCAGAAGCAGCCAACTAGGTTAACCAACCAGATGTGTGGTTGCCGTTATGGCTTGCGTGCTTTCTCTGCACCTTACAATGTAGTGGCTACAGCTTCCATGTCAACACAAATCTAATCTGTATTAGTTCTTTTGTACTTTTAAAGGTTCAATTTCCAGATTGATGCAAAGGCTAATTAGAGCATCTCCAACAGTCTTTCTATTTTATTAGCTAAATTTACAGATTTTTCAGCATTTAAAAATAGAAATCCTTTTAAAACAACGGGGTATTCCAACAGACTCTCTAAATACTGACTCTGTATATTCAAAACTGCCCACGTCAGCATCGTTCTTTTTTCTTGCAGCCGATCTTGCCTGCGCTGTATGTTCTACTTTGCCGCCGGCATGTTCCTGCCTGCGCATGCTTTTGTTTCCGCTAGAGCGATCAAGAGGCTAGCGCCTCCTGATGCTACCTACACAGGTGTTTGTTGCCTCCTGTAGAGCAAGCGCAGGTTTCTGATGCCGCTTGGTTTCTACAAAGCGATCAACAAGCTAGATTATTTCACTGTATGACTGAAACCTCAGGACACCGACTTTGCATAGCGTGAAGGAAAACTGGGTAGAAGACCTCCTTTTGAGCATGACAGTAACCAATCAGTTAAATTGAGCATACTCAATTGGGCATGTGAAATAACTGGAAGTTAATACATTGTTTGAAGAATCGATCAGTACATGGCAAAATCATGTCACTAACCACAACCATATTATGTTTAGGCATATTCAATAGGGCATATTGTACTATGAACAGGTAACATGCATCAACAAGAAATTATGCTAGTAAACTTGAGTACCAACTGAGCCTCTGACTATGCTAGTATTCACATTGTACATCTATCTTCTCTTAGGAATTTCATCGAGCATATAATAGGCCATGCAATTGGTAAACAAAGACCATAGTACTTAAGTAATCTACTCCACGTCGACCTGACCTGCATCTGCAAGGAATCCATGCGGCGGCGGAGAACCAACGAAGCCAGTAGGAGGAAGAACTTGATGACGCAGCAAATCAACACCACCATTCTCCATCTGATTGGCATGTGTTGAATCCTCGTCACCACCACAACCGTGACTTTGTTGGCCATTAAAAACGTCAGAGGAGACTACTGCAGATTTGGGTGACGGGAAGTAACCCTGGGCGCATGAGCGCGATCCTGGGCGCGCGTGAGGAGGGTAATCAAGGCGCAAGAGTTTGATTTCGGTGCGAATGCAGGGCGATGGCGAGCGGGCGCGGCTAGGCAACCTGGCGAGCAAGAGATGCGGGATGCAGGGTGACTAAATTTGGAGGCTTGGATACAAAGTCTGTTGGAAACCAATTTTGGGGCCTATTAGCCATATTCAGAGAAGAAAAGAAATAGAAGAGCTGTTGGATATGCTTTTACAATAGAAAAAAAGGAGCCAGGAAATAGTTTGATTTAGGTCTTAGGGGTTGTTTTCACATTCTTCCATTTAGAAAGAAGAGCAATGGCCAAGCCGATCTACCACAAAATATAATAAGTATCCCTTAGCACTAGGTGGCTTGTTTCCTGTGTCTTGTCATGGCAAGGACACTTTTAACAGGCGTCGGGCTCCATCAAACAAAAATCCTTATCTTCTGGGAAACCTAAATTCTAAACCAAAGAGGTGAACTGGTTGGCACTCTGCACTCTTCTACTTCAGTTGCTACCCCTGTCCTGTGGTATAGATAAATGCAATTAACTAGTTATGCAGCCCACCCTCCTACCTCAAATTGAAAACCGACTATGTCATTTGTGTGCTGCCTCTTGCAAGAGATGTAAGTGTCTTTGATCTTCCCCTCGTCCATGATCTTGGTGTGGATGATAGCTCTTCAAAAATAGCCTCCCCCATTGGTGGGTTGTGATAGATAGCTCGGGCATCCACACTTGTCCCTCCCGTGAACGTGCAAGAGTCGATGATGGTTGCCATTGTGGCACCATAAGTCTATTGGGTTAGCTCATTATTGTGCTTATTTATGTACCAATAAAAAACACTAAAGCAAATTATGTGACTTATTTGAGCGTGTGTCAAGTTCTGTGATTAATTTGCACCCTCCAGACAAGTTCACATATCCACCAACCACCATGCAATTTACTCAATTCATAATGTATTCTTACAATCTGACATGTCTCCTAATCAAGGTGCTTGGTTTTACCCTTTAGTTTAAGGGACACAATATTTTATTTCTGCCTTGTCATGTTAGTAGTTTTTTGTTTTTCATGGAGCCATTTTTTTTTAACCATTTGGACATGTTTGGTTTGTTTATATTCTCATAGCTATTTAGGCATCAACTTAAATGTAGACTGATCACATTTTTTCTTGTGTCTTAATTTGTTCCGTACACAACTATGAAAATGGTGCTGATAGTTAGATTATTCAAGTGCTGACAGTTAGATTTTTCAAACTGATATATATAAATAAAAATAAGTATCACATATACAAATAAATGCAGTTTGATGTATTTGTTCCAAAATTATGATCCATCAGCCTGACACCATCTTCTGAAATTACAGAGTGGGACGAAAAGGAAGAAGGCAATGAAGCAGTTCAGCAATGGGAGGATGACTGGGATGACGATGACGTCAATGACGATTTCTCCCTGCAGCTGAGGAAAGAGCTGGAGAGCAACTCGTCAAAGAATTAGCATTGGTGTCTATTGCCACTTTCCAGGAAACTGCTACGGTTATCCGTTTTCAGCTGATGTAGCATTTACCAAAATTGATCATTCTGCTTCTGTCGTGGTATTTAATCTTTTTAACACACTATCTGAGTTCGTATCCTCTTACATTGCAAAGCAATGTCACCGTGTGACATTGCACCTCTCTGCGCCATCCATCTAATTACACCTATACTAACCTAAGGATACATGCCATTCCTTTTTAATATGCTAAAGAGTTTTCTGATGTTCCGAAGGAGAAATATAATCCATTTTTATTCATATTCATCATGTCTTGAACCTGTCGATGAAGATTGGCAATATTATGTCGGCATCCTGAACAATAGTTTAGAGCAGGGGGGACGTGGTGAGGAACCACTAGGTTGCCTTTGTGCCGCTACCCAAAGTGGAACGCCAGACCCCGAGGCTAGCTGCTGCTATGGGGATCTCTTTGGCGGTGGTTAGAAATGTCAATCGCTGCTAAAGATGATTATTGTTTATTGTGCGGTTGATAATGTCAATCACTATTATAGAATATCCTTTAACGGCGGTTGTCATTACTAATCGTGTTGAAAAATTGTCACCAATCGTGTTGAAAAATTGTCTGGACTATAAAATTCATGTTCGCATATCTTCCACTCTCACTTGAACAATGACGGTTCGAAAATTTAGTCATATCATCAAAATTAAGGAAGGAAGGTTTTGAGTTTATTTTTTTTACAGACTTTTATGTATAAGGTAAGGGGAACTCATTCTGTATGTTTTTTTTTAATTTTTGAATCAAGTTGAATTATGAGTTTTAAGTTTGTTAGGTTTTCATCAATTTTTAGCTTAATTTTTTTGATTTGTATGGTTCTAGTAGGTTGGAGTTGAAGTTATGAAAGCATACATCATCTATTTTCATTTGTTACTATTTACTTAAGTATTAGCGGTGATTGACATCTTCAACCACCGCTAAAAAAGAATTTATAGCGGCGGTTTGTTTTCTTCTTAAGTTATCCGCCGTTACAACCTCTGATGACGTTACGGCGGACAGGTCTGCCCACTGCTAAAGTGTTTATTCAACTGCATCTACAGTCCAGTTTTGTGGTAGTGATTGAGGCAGATGCATGCATGATGGAATTTGAATATATTTTTTTGGACTAACGAATTTGAATTGCCACTCATTTTGTTTTCTTCTTATCACTGTCCGTCCTGTTCTTTAGCTGGGTCGTCGCAGCCGATGCATTTGGATCCTTTTTTAACTTCAAATGCTGAGATTGACTTTCACTGGGTGGTCATTGCTCAAATGGACTAATATAGATCGAATTCCCTGATCTTAATTTGAATTTGTAAATTGAATGACAAACACTCATGAGTCAAGATCTAATAGCATTTGTAACACGGGCATACACATCACCGTATTGAATATTTTGCACCATGATCGTGACTGCTTCAAAACAATAGTTGGATTGGATCCACCAATCCAGACTGATGTCATTGTTTTGCTAGCAGTTAGTAAATAATTGTCACATTTGGGTCTAATGATGCTAGTATTTTGACAAAACAGCCTTGACCAACTGGCGATAAGCATCAATTGAGGGATGATAATGAGGCAGCAGCAGCCGTCACACTGCGTGAAGACAGCGGACTGTAGTAGTGTACACACGCATCAGTAGACTACGGAGTGAAACCATCCAATATGAAAAACCAAAGGTAATTACTCATTACCAAGATAAGAATAGCAAGACTCGATCAGAGGTTGACGTCAAGTGGCATGGACATGTCAACGGCGCCGCGGCGGGTTGCCGGCGTCCGTCCGCGCCACCGCTTGACGGCCGGCGGGCGGCGCGAGGTGATGGGACCACGCCATCCTCCCGTGGGACAAGATCCCGACGAGGTTCTCGGGGACGTTTGCGTCCACGCGGGTTGGTTCGCCGCGGCCTCCTGTGGCGACCTGGAGGTCCGTGTCCATGGAGGGCGTCCCGTAGGCTCGATTTCTCGGTTATTCATCGGTTACTCGTCCCTCCAGCCCATGCCGGAACTCAGCAGGTACTTTCCCTAGCTCCTAGTGATTCTGCCGCCTAGCTGTTCATGTCATTGACCAATCCATTCAATTTGCTTCTTTCGTTGTTCGAACTGGATGTACTGTGACGTGAAGCAAGGAGGCTTCAATCTCTCTCCTGGACAGCATCGAAAAACTTCTTGACCCCCTCGCTAGGGACCTATTCCCGGATGACACACATCGGCGCAACAAATACATGGCCTCCGCAAGGCAGCTCATCCAGCTCCGACTTCAGCAGCAGCTGCAGCCCGACCTGGCGTCTAAGGAAATCCATGACCGTGTCGACTCACTCCTCAACCAGGCCATGTCTTCCCTCGCCATGGAATTCTGCCAGCTCCGGATCTGGAGACTTGACGCGCGGGGGGGCCTCGGCATCTCTCCTGCATCCATCTGGGAGTCCATCAGCCGCGGCTGCGGCAGTGGTTCTGGTTCAACGGCCTCCTGGCCCAGCTCGTCGTCCGGTTCTTTCACTGCCACTAGCGGCAGCTCAAATGATGACAGCTTTAACATGTATCAATCGGCTCTTTCTCTTTGTGAGGACATATCCGTCCGAAGTAGAAAATCATCATCACACGCCAGCTTCATCGACTTCAAATCATTATCTGTCCTCGACGTCATTGCGGGCGTCATTATCAAGGGAGGATATGAACACATGCTCCGAAGAGCAATGGACCGACACTCGACTCAACTTGCAAGGTAACGTGTGGGTGGTGTATTTTTCTATATAGTTTGCTACTGGTCGTCATTCATCCACCACATTTTAACTCAAAATTAGAGCTACGACACTATGCATGCTTGACCAGCAGATGCATGTTTGTTGCCTTAGAAATGCTTCATCATTGGCTTGCGTTAGGGAATTATTACTACATATCTCTGGCATGATTGCAGCGATGAACTCCAGCTTTGATATCCAGTTATTCACAAAGCCGAACTGCACTCACCATGGAGATATACTTTCCTCTATTGAGAAATGTAATCATTTTTAGGTTTTTCAGTTAATCATCTTTAACTTTGATGGTTAACAAAAAAATATCAAATGAATATTACTAGATTTTTCTATGAAACCAACCATCATAATATGCAATTTTCTATTTAAATGATTATCCTTATAAAAATTATTAGTCAAATTTTAAAAAACTTTGACTTCCATCAAACCTTAAAATACTTATAATTTGGGATGGGTGGAGTCTCATTAAGAAATTAGCTTCAAAAGTAGACGTCTTTTTTCAAGAGACTGCTTCTACAACTAGAAGTCAGGACACAGCCTGGATTGTCTTTTGATATGTTATTGTATTTAAAATGTCAAGTCACACTATTTTAGATACCACCAATGTAGCTTTCTTGTAATATGAAAGTTGAAGGTGTCCTACTTAAGATTTATTACTTACAATCCTATTTTGACAAATGTCGAACAGTTATGTTGAAATTCTTGACGTCGATAACATTTTGGTTGGTCACATGGAGGAACCTAAAGAAATCCTACTGAGGGTCTGGACATCAGCAATGCATGCCATCGTTGGTTTGCTCAGGGAGATGCAAAGACAGTTGAATGGACTAAATTTTGGCTCTTTTAACATATTTAAAGAGGATTATTTCTTGGCAATTGCAAAGGTATCTGTCATGAAGTTGTTTAAGTTAGTTAGTTCGATATGCATTCAGGAGATCCCACAACTTGGTCGATCAAGCAAAGAAACCTATGAAATGATTAAGTTTGATATGTCCAAAATGGTAATTGTGGTGATGTTATGCCAGGCACTGAATTATATTATGCCAACAATTTTAGCATTGTTCTCAGGGCAAATTAAAGAATCCATTCTGGTGGAGGGTGAAAGGCTGAGCCATGGATTGTCAGATATGTTTGCCAAGCTATTTGTCGAGATAAATGATCTGACGAGATCACAATGTTTGGCCATCACTGACATTGGTGTCCATCGTGCTACGAGGCATATCATGAATCATATGCGATTGCTTGTCCAACAAAAGAACACCGTCCATCTGATACTAAAGGGTGGTTTTAATGTATTTGGTGGCATGGTTGTGGAGCTGGTCTCGTCTTTGGAGTTCATGCTGGATATGAACTCCAGAAGTTTGCGACTTCAAGGGCAGCAGGAGATGTTTCTTTTGAACAATGTACACTTCATGCTTCAGGAAGCGAAGAAAAACACAGATTTGGTAGTAATCCTAGGAGAAGCCTGGTTACTGCAGCACCATGACCTTGTCAACCGGCTCATTTCAGGCTATGTGGATGCTTCTTGGGGACCGGTTGTGTCATCATTTGAAAGGAGAACCCGGGTACCGGTGATCTTGTGGCCCCATCAGTTGTTTGATAAGTTCAGTTCATCTTTCGAGATGACCTACAGCGTGCAAAAGTCTTGGAAAGTAACCGACCCTTTGATCCGAAAAATGGTGCGTGAGGCAGTTTGTCGAAAGGTTATACCACTGTACCAAATGCATATGGAGAACTACTCAAACAAGAAGATGTCCATGAGGTACAACTCTGAGCAATTGGAGTCTCAATTGCTTGAATTGTTCGAGGGGTAAACTTTGGATGTGGATTTATCATCTATGTGGTCACCCCTTCTCTCGGTTTTAGGCTAGGCCTGAAGAGAGGGAACTGAAATCGACATGCATGAATCTGCGTAGTGAATACAGTTAGTTGTAGAGGGAGAAATGCCAGTGTGCAAATTCTGGTTGTGTTGTTGCTCCTACAAAAGCTTCCCTAACAATGCCTTAGTTTGCTAAGAAGTATGCCACTCTCGTACATATAATGTCAACTAAAGGCGAATCCTAGTTAATTTGCTCCAACAGTTTCATGGTCTCATAAACTTTGCTATGCTGTCCATCTACATGTATGATCTTTTTGAAACTTGTAGATAATGAATCAAATATATAACTTTTTTATGTAAAATATATAACCTTTTTTTGCTTATTCATATCATCATATGTTCTTTTCTAGGACAGTTATATGCTAACAGTAGGATGAATAAAAGCATGAGTAAACTAAAATATCAAACCTAATGACAAATCAATAGAGAAGCCATGAAACTATAATTTTACCTTGAACTGCCACTGTTTGATATGAATCAATAATTAACACATTACAGAGCAACGTATTGTACGAATATTGAAAAACAATGTCACGCCTTTGGGAGCAATAGAGACAGAAAGGCCACAAGGATGATGATTAATTTCGTACCCCTGCAACCTTGCAAACTAGTTGATTTTGTTATCCACAAGGTGTTCGGACTCTAGAGCAGTGATGAGACAACGGATGGCACCGGCGCAATGCCACACAAGGAAAGTGTGCCGTGACAGTTTTCAAATCAATCTGTATCTTCAAGCTCTATTCCAGCGCCAACGTGCACTCCTTTTCATTTCAGCTACTAGATATCATCCATGCTAATATTACCTTCTATGACTTCAATGCACAAGCCTACTGACTTCCTCGAAGATATAGCCTCTGCAAGCTGTGATCTAGCTTTTTCATGGCGGCGCAAATTTGAGAAATGAGAACTGTACTCAGTACAGCCCACCTCACCTGTGAATGCGCTTTCTTCTGGGTGAAACCCAATTCTTAAGAAATTCATCAAGCTATAAACGAAAATAGCCCACAAAGCAATTCATCAAAGCTACAAACAAAAATAGCCCACAAAAAGTATTATGTTATGGATGTCTAGTAATCAGCGAGAAGTAAGTTTTGCTTACACACCTTATTGATGTCAGCTAATCCTCCTTCTGCGATTCCATACAAAAGATATTCGGTTGCTACTCCAGCTAGTCTTATGCATGAAAACTTGTTCAACATCTGCAGGTAGAGACAATTCACAATGACAGGAAAAGTAATGATGATAGTGCCATAATCTACACTTAGCACATGTACTAACTACTAAAGAGCCATTTATAAAAATATTTTGAAAACATTATGTGTTATGATGTGGTAGACACTACAGTTTGCAGTGTAAAGATTTTAAGTGTCGTTTGAGTTGCTAAAACAATATTATCTATCTAAATTTAGTAAATTTTAGTTCTTCATCCTCCAACACTACTTTCCTTTTTCTTTTTTCTCGAGCAGAAGAGGTGAGTATCATTATATTGAAGAAGAAAGAGAGTAGGAAACCCTTACTAACACACCAACACTACTTCATAGGAAAGTAATCTGACAAAGGTCCTGCGAATACCCTAGGGTTTACCTTTCCTCTGGCGGCGGCAGCGACGCCGACAGAGTCCACACTTTTACATATGATCCTAGGTCAATTCAACGTCATTTTCATCTCTAGGATTGGGAGGGTAACCTCTCGACCTAGATCATCACCTAACCCTATGCACAAGCGGCATGGAGGGTCGTCAGGGAGATCACTTCACGATGGAGGGAGAAGACCGTGCGGATGGAGAAGTGGGGGCTGTACCAACTTTGGAGGAACGATTGGCATCCCTAGATTTGATCGGAGAGGAAGAAGAGGAGCTAGATTTCTCGGAGGAGCTATAGGATCTGGTAAAGGAGGTGCGTTGGTTAGCCCTGTTTAGGGTTCATACCACAAATATCTTTAGCCATGTAGCGCTGCTGAGCGCCATGCACATCGCGTGGTCAACAGCGAAGGATGTGAATTTCACAGTGAAGGGAGAGAATATGTTCTTGGCTCAATTCCAATACTTGGGCGATTGGAACCGAGTGATGGAGGGTGGTCCATGGCTGTTTCAGGGGGCTCCAGTGGTCCTCGAAGAGTACAACGACTTTAGTAATATACACAACTACAAGCTGAAAAAGATCCTGGTTTGGTCATGCATTCAGGGTATCCTAGAGGGGCTGATGAAGAAGAAGGAGTTAGCGGAAAAGGTGGCTGGGAAAGTGAGTGGTCCACCGATTATGGTGATTGTTGATGAAGGCAAGATAAACCCTACAACATATCTAAGGGCTCGGGTTTTCCTTGACTTGGAGAAGCTGCTGGTGAGTGTGATCACGATCATGCTAAAGGAGACAAATAAGTATCTGGTTCAATATGAAAAGCCCCCAATATTCTGCTATGTTTGTGGGATTATGGGACATGAGCTAATGGAATGCGGGGATGGAGTTCATGATGTGCCTAAGTGTGGTTAGGGTGATTGGCTTATGGTGAAATTTGGCTCAGATTGGTGCTCGAGGGACAAATACAGGAGGAGGCAGGAGTGGAACTCGAGGTAGAGGCCAAGGCAGGGGATGTGGGGATGTGAACACTAACTCAAAGATGGAGGAGGCTGATTTGGCAGATGAGGAGGATGACCCGATCAACTCTGATGGCTCTCGCAGGAGGAGTGGAAAGGGGTTGGTTTTGCAAAGGGGAAAGGTCTTGGCCACTGCAAACCTACTAGAGAATGGGGTCCATTAATGGAGCAGGAAAAGAAACACCCAAGAAAGGAGTTTGGAGATGCACCAAAGAGGAAGCAACTTGATCTATCGGCGTTCTCCCTCGAGGAGGGTCACTGGGTGCAATGAAAATCCTAGCTTGGAACTGTCGTGGGCTAGGTAGTGCCCCGGTAGTTCGTGCGCTTCTGGAGGTCCAGAGGCTAGGTGAAACCGGATGTGGTTTTCCTGTCTGAATCACATTTGGATAAAGCTAAGGCAGAAAGGTGAAACAATGGGTGGGTTGCGACCATTTGATCATTCATGAAAGCGATGGTTGCAGCATAGGTCTTCTTCTCCTCTAGAGGAAGGAGATTAATGTTAGTTTGAATGAGATGTCAAAGAATTTCATTGATGTTATAGTCAATGATGGTAGGGAGTGGATGCTGACTGGGATATATGGTGAACCTAGCTGGGATCTTAAGAGTGTGACATGGGATGCTCTCCGATCCATGCATGGTTGGTTGAGCCTACCATGGATCGCCCTTAGGGGATTTCAATGAGGTTCCATATAACTATGAGAAGGAGGGTGGTCCCTCGAGAACCCAACAACAGCTTCAGGCGTTCCATGATGCGTGCATGGACTACGAGTTGTCGGACATGGGGTTTGAGGGGGATGTGTTTACTTGGCAAAGAGGAAAGATCTGGGAGAGGTTGGACCGGGGGGTGGTGAATGGTGCACGATGCTCACTATCCCCGAGGTAAAATTGATCAATGATGGGATGACAAAATCAGATCATAGGCCATTGGTAGTTGATACAGAACCTATGGGAGTTGATGTGAGAGAGGATGGCCAGGGGAGAAGGTGCTTTGAGGCATTGTGGCTCAAGGAAGAGACAGTGGAGGAGATAGTGAAGACTGCATGGGAGTGGGCTGCGGTGAGGGGAGAGGGCTCGGCTTTCATGCAAAAAGCAGCGGACATGCACAACTCACTTCATAAGTGGGATAGAGAGGTGCTCAAGTCACCTAAGCAGAGGATGAAAAAGCTCCAAAAAGACGTCGAGAGATTGCGGCAGGGTCCTATGACAGATGACAGCTTGGCAAGGTAGAAGGATGTGTTACTCAGGATTGAGCTACTTCTCAAGCAAGAGGAATCATCTGGATCCAAAGAGCGAGGGAAAATTGGTTGAAGCATGGCAATCGTAATACGAATTTCTTTCATAATTTTTCTACGAGTCGCAAGAGGAAAAACTATATCAAGTACCTAATTCACGAATAGGGGGTAAAGAAGGAGGACAAGGATGGGATGTGTGCGCTCATACAAGGGTACATCATGCAGCTCTTCTCGTCCAAGGTGCAGGAAGTCGACCCGTCCGTTTTCTCAGATGTTCGCAGGAAATTCACGGTGGAGATGAACACTGAGCTATTGGCCCCATACATGTTTGAGGAAGTTAAAAATGCGCTTTTCAATATTGGGGACCTGAACGCGCGTCGGGCTTGGACAGTCTGCATGCAGTGTTCTACAAAAGGTTTTGGAACATGTTGGGTGATGAGTTGGTAAAGGAGGTGCTAGAGGCGGTTAACTTGAAAAAGATTCCAGAAGGCTGGAATAACACAACAATTGTCCTATCAAAGCTGGAACTCCCTGAGAAGGTATCATAATTCCGCCCAATTATCCTGTGCAATGTTGTTAATAAAGTTATATCAAAACTGTTGGCGAATAGACTGAAGAACATTCTACCCGAGGTGATTGACATTCATCAAAGTGCTTTTTGTACCTGGAAGGCTAACTTCAGATAATATCCTACTGTCTTATTAATGTGTCCATGCCATCAAAAGGAAGAAGGGGAAAAGGGGGTTGTGTGTGGTAAAGCTTGATATGCATAAGGCTTAGGACCGGGTAGAGTGGTGCTATCTTGAGAAAATCATGCTAAAACCGGGGTTTGATGTGGCTTGGGTGCAGACCATTATGGCTTGTGTAAAGTTAGTAAATTATAATGTGAGATTCAACACGGTGGAGACCGAGTTGTTCTCAACGACTAGGAATTTGAGGCAGGGTGACCCTCTCTCGCCTTACCTATTCCTGCTGGTAGTGCAAGGTCTCTCGTGTATGCTATGAGGTACAAAGGAAAGAGGGGAGGTCGAAGGTATTAAGGTGTGTCATACGGCTCCGGTCATCTCTAACATTCTTTTCGCTGATGAATCACTCATCTTGATGCACGCGGATAAAAGGAAGGAATGCAGAGAACTTGAAACAGATCTTAGACCAATATTGTGCTAGCATGGGACAAAAGTTAAGTGAAGCAAAATTTAGCATCTATTTCAGCAAGAACACACCGGTGGATGCCAAGGTAGAGGTTTGCCAAATTCTCAACATCGTGATAGAATCACTGAATGATAAATATTTGGGGCTTCCAATCCTTGTCATGGTAGATAGGAGTGATTGTTTCAAGCAGCTGGTGGATCGAGTTAGGGCAACAATCAATAGGTGGAAGGAAAAGATGTTGAGCACAGTAGGGAAGGAAGTGCTGATCAAATATATCGCTCAAGTTGTGTTTGTGTTTGTGATGATGGTGTTTAAAGTATCTCAAAACATTTGTAAAGGAATATCGGATGCAATCTCACAATACTGGTAGGGTGATAATGATGAACACGGAAAGATGCATTGGAAGGCATGGTGGAAACTCCGTATACTAAAGAGCCGAGGTGGAATGGGTTTTCATGATCTGCAGTGTTTCAATATGGCGATGCTAGTAAAACAGGTGTGGCAGTTGCTTAGTGAGCCATATTCATTATGTGCAAGAGTATTGATAGCCAAATATTGCCTGGATGAGATGCTATTAGAATCAAAACAAAAGAGTGAGAGTTCTTCTACCTGGCAAAGTATTTTATCTGGCCTGGAGTGCCTTAAGCAAGATTGTATATTGTGGGTTGGATATGAAACCCAAATAAAGATATGGGAGGACTCGTGGATCCCCTCAAGTCATAATCTCAAGGTCCAGGTGCCAAGGGGGAACAACCTGGTCACTATGGTGGATGAATTAATAGACCCAATCAATGGCCAATGGAATGAAGATCTTGTGCGCTCCCTTTTCTTGTCAGTGGATGCAAACAAAAGTTTACAAATCCTGATTTTGGCAGGAAGGGAGGACCTAGTTGCGTGGCACTACAACCACAATGGCCTCTTCTTGGTCCGGTCAGGGTACCATAGGCAATGGGAGATCAGATTCAGCAGTAGAGAAGTAACATTTGACTATGGCAACAACATGGAAATGTCGAGGTGTGGAAACAACTGTGGAAGTTGGACGTCCTTGGCAAGGTGAAAATATTTGGATGGCAAGCTCTTCATGGCATCATCCCTTGTCGGGGTATTCTGGCGAATAGACACATTGGTAACACAGGGGTGTGCCCAATGTGCCCATCAGGTTGTGAAGATATTATGCACTCAATGTTTACTTGTGATAGAGCTAAGGATGTATGGAAAGTGACTGGGGTGGAAAACATGATTCAGGACATGTTGCATATCGATCGGTCGGGATCGATGGTCTTGGCCGAGATGATCAAACACAACAAACATGTGCCATCACTGGAGGTTTGTCTTGCAAAACTTATATTGACAGGAGGATGTTATTTGTGGTGGGAGCAAAGACAGGCGATGCACGGAGGAACAATACAACACACCTCAAGAATAAGTGTCTCCATTGTTGCCTTGACCAAGAACCATAGGATGTCGATGAAGCAGTCCACAAAACTGAGGCAAGGATGGCAAAACCCCCCTGAGGGCTTGATTATGGTAAATGTGGATGCATCTTTCTCTGTTGACCTGGGAAGTGGAAGTACGTGGGCGGTGATCAGAGATTCCACAGGTGGCGTCATTGGGGCTGTAAGCAAGTATATACCTTATCTTGTGGATGCCCCAATGGCAGAAGCATTTGCATTAAAGAGGGCTTGGAATTGGCGCAAAGCGTTGGGTGCAACCGGATCATTGTCCAATCAGACTGCATGGATGTGGTGAATACGATGAAAGAAGGAGGCTTCTCGGCAACTTCAGCAGCAGCAGTGTATGATGCATGCACACGGCTATGGAGGGATTTCAATGATATATTGATATAACACTGTAATCGTGAGGCTGATGAGGTTGCGCATGAACTTGCTGCTATAGCTTTCTCTAGTAAAGTAGATTCTAGATGGGTGGATGAACCACAGAGTTTCATTGTAGCCAATCTGGCACAGGATGTAACCACCCAATCAGTTGAACAAATGGACAATTGGCAAAGTTTCAAAAAAAAAAAACACCAACACTACTTTTCACCATGTAATTTTTAGACATATGTAATTCCTTGTCGTGGTCTGTAACACAGGAACAAGCGTGAATGTTTTCTATAATTCCTACATGTTTCATTTAAACAAATCAGGTGTGTGTGGAGAATTCTACCGTTTTCCCCTTCTTTAATACAATGATACACAAATCTTCTGCATGTTCCAGAAAAAAAATCATTTAGTTCCTGCTTCAGTGATGGTAATTTAGCAGCATATCCTTATAGACTGGTTGTAGCTCCTATACTGATGCAGTGGATCCAGAACCAGAATAGATACAATCAATGAATAACATTCTATAATATATACAGCCTGCTATTTTTTAAAAAGAAGGAAAGTTTTAGTAATCCTGACCGTGGAAGATAGCTTGCCTGCATTGATCTGGAAATAAAGGATAACAATCAAGCTCAAACATATATAAAGCCTTCATTCCAGGGAAAAATGACTGATGATAGGAAATTAGCAGAAAATTTGTAAACAAAGAAAGAAAAGGACTTGTTGTGCCTGGAACTTGATTTTGTCAAACTAACAGAGGTCACTTGGAAAACATACTTAGCCTGAAAATAATTGGCACGTTGCTAAATCAAACAAGAAGAAATTTCTTAACATAATTTTTGTACACTCAGTATGGATCCATTTAACATTCATTGTAGTGAATAGCATATTTAGCAGAACTTCATGGTTATCCAAAAGACTAAAGATAAACAACTTTAAGATAATAGAACTAACCTCCTCAAGGAATTCGAAGTCAACAAAAGCTGTTCCAGCTTGAACATTTTAGAGATCCTTGTTTTATAAGTTGTATCCAAGCTTGTAATTGTGTATCCTTTTGGAATCACCGCAAGCAAGTATGCTATCAAGAAATGACCAGCTTCGTGCTTCACATTATTCACATATAGGATATCAGTTTTGGTAAGGGATATGGAAGTAATTGCTCAAATAGGTGATAATGGGCCTTTTTCTGTCATGTTTGATGGAAAAGCCAGCAACAGAACATGATCTTTTTTGGTAGCTTCGTGCTTAAATGTGTTATAATTCACACCTCATATTATTTCAATTTTACTACCAAAGCAGATTCAAAGTATGGTATGACCACTTGTCAGAAGCTTTGTTAATGAATGTGAAACAGGAGTACTCAAATTGATCCAGTCAAATATGTGTTGTAACATTGAAAAATCTATCCTTGAAAAAAATTCTCTTGTTAAATTTTAGAAACCTTCAATGCCACATTGGTGGGACCTGAGGGTCGACCCATGGAATAATAGCCAGCGAAGATGGGGTTTGGATCGTGGAGGTTGGTTCTTCAACAGCAGCTCCAGAGATCGCCGTATCGACTTCAAGTGAGTCGATTGTCGCTAGAACTATGTGGTCAGAGTTATGGTCTGATATCGTCATGCTGCTGGATCGACCAACTGGGCTACTGATGATTTCCTGCAGATTAATAAATAAAGTGATAGTGAGGAAAACAGGGCATAGTTTGAGGTTAAATACTTGTCTTACCGTGGCGACCAAAGCTGATCTGGTGATAGCTGGGCTTGGAGGGTTCATTGGCTCTATCTCTTGGACATCATCCGAGGAGTCTGATGGTATCATCTGCATAACTCCAAAGAGTGAGTTTGATAAATGTTTCGGTATAATGATTTCATTAAGGAAAATTGTGCTACCTGATGAGCTTGGGCCAAACCAGTGATGATTCTCTTGTCACTTCTTTAAGTACAGCCGGAATAGGTGAGGTGACTTGGAGGAGTATATAAGTGTGGATGGTTATATGATTGCAAGGATTGGCTAGCAAGTTGTGAAATATGATGACTTACTTGAGGCCATGGAGCTTGAGTCAATGCAGGAAGAGTCGATGGGTCGTCCGTGGCTACTCGTGCGCGCTTTTGTTGTTCAGCAGCTCTAGTTGATCGAGTAGTCGGGCCATCTTTCCTCTTCAACACTTGTTTTCTCACCGCCTGCCTTATAGCCCCTTGTTTTTTCATGCCTCGACCGCTGAGGAGTTGGCTGGGAGTGGGTGCGTCACAACTGATGTTTGGGTTGTTTGCTATGTATGTATACTCAATCGGCTGGCCATTGTCACTGGTTGTTGGCGGTTCAATGTCATTACCCTGGAAAAGACTGAAGTAGGGTTAGTTTAAAAAATCATTGTGAAAAGGAGGAAATTAGAGTGGAAAAGGTGAGAAGCATACATTTTCTTCGGCACTAAGGAGATAGCAGGCTAAGCCGTTGCGGAAAAGATGTTTTCTCCATTCTCTCCACCAGGTGATGAACAAGTCTGATGTGGAGGGAGACAAAGCAATATCAGCAAAATTGCCCTTGGAAGCTCGTCGGCCATGTCATAGGTCTTCTGATACTCATAATGGCTCTGGAGTTCCTGCCTTGCTCGTAATCGGTCGATAAAGAATGTGCCGATAGGAGCTAAGTTGGCGACTGATGATTGGTGGGTTGTAGAACTCGTAAGACCAATGCATGTGTTGTCCTCCATGGAAATTAACGGACAAAATTCCCGAACTGATGAAGGCCACAAAAATCTTGGTTGACTCGGCATCGGCTACGGGGTTGTCAGGCGGAAGCTGACGGGGCAAATTGTGAGTCCTTGTATGGATACCATATATGTCGATGACGATGGATCCCATTGTGGAAGAGCTTGAAGTAAGCATTGAAATTTTCCAAGGAAAGCTTGCAGCCCAAAGATACTATGGCAACTTGCCCGAGTGATGTGCATCGGACCAGTGGGATGTCATCAGTTTCAGCTTCGTTGGTCGATAGGAAAGAGTTGCTCGGGAAGGGGTCCAGTTCCATGGCTTCGGCACAGTATACATTGAGCCACAGTTGTATGCACCACCATGGGCCACTCGAGCCGACAGGTTGTCCAAGTTGAATATTAACAGCAGTTCGATGAAGGAGTTGGTAAACTGATCCCAAGAGGAATCGTCCTAAAGGGAAGTCTTTACCATCGGCCAGCATTTCAGCTATGCCTTGAAAGTTGGTGGTTGGATTCCATGAAGAACCACAGAAGATGAAATGTTCCAGCCAGAGGTTCAGGAAGGTAATGAGTTCTCTATGATTGACTGATCCTTTATTCTGATGTTTTGTGATATAGCCACTCCAGCCACTGACGTTCTTAGTGGTAAGTTTGTGCTACAAGTGCTTTGTGTTGGTCTGGATGCTGAAGGGATCCAGGTAGGTTGTAATATTCAGAGAAGTCAACATTACGACATCCATGAGAGAAGGGGACATCGGTCCATGGCCAAATAGAGAAGCATTGAGAGCATCAGACTAGAAATGAGAAGCAATGGCCATTAGCGGTTCATTTTTATCCATGTTGGCCAGTGATAAAGTAATGGCTTGATCAATTTGGGCATCAAGGAGTGTTGGCGCGCGAGCGACTATTACTCGACAATACCAGTTCCTCCAACCCTTTATTGGTGATGGCTAGGATCTGAATGTGGATTTCCTGTCATCGATAGGAACTATTCTAGTTTTGAATGGGATTCAGTTGGTTTCAGAGTTGACGAATTCTGTGGGATCTGGATCACCGCAAGGACCTAGGAAAAAAGGATTGGCTTGAACAGAGGAAGGAATACAGATCTGGTTCTTGAGTTCCTAACAAAAGGGATGAGGTCGATCTACCATCAAATAAAGCAGTGCACGAATGGCATATAAATTAGGGATAGCAAAAATATATGATTACATCTATGTGTGCTATGGAGATGCGTGAAGAGCTATGAGCAGTGGGAATATTTCTATAGTAATTTTGAATGGTGAATTGTAAAGCAAGAATAGTGTTGTATGGATCTAAAGAAGATCATGAACCCTAAGGGCATAAGAGAGTCGGGAAAAAAGAAAGTTTACCTCAGGCACATGATGTGGAGTCGCCATCAGAGCAGCAGTTGAGGTCGTGGGTACTGGTCACTAGGTCAAGACGGCTCCAAGGAAAAACATCGGCGAAGCAGGAGAGAGAAAGAAGAAAGGCTTGAACTTGGGTGAAAATGAAGGGGAGGAAGAAGAAGTTTTTATGAGGATGGGGCGCCGGTAGGTCGTGGTTAATGCGCACAGTAAATAAGGTAAAATCCAGAGCACGAAGATTCGTGTCCCGGACTCGAGGGGCATGTGTTGGCACTAGAATTTTGACCAGGGCCCAGTTGTTAGTGGCTCGAGGTCAGGATCCACTGAAATAGGGAAGTCAGACAGTCGAAGCTTGTAAAGTGGACCTGTTAGGGTTTGTTTATTATTTTTCCTTTTTAGATAGATTTGGTCTTAGGAATGATATCTAGTCGGTTAGATTAGGAAGTCGAAGAGTCCAGAAAAAATAACACAGGTTCAATACAACTCGGCGCATCGTCACCCTTTTCCTTTTCAATGAATTCTCATCTCAAGTGGGCTGCATTGGCTTTGATCTCGGCGAGAGGCTTGGATTCGTCACTTTTGGTAATCTCATCGACTTCGACTAGTACTTTCTCATTAATTTGATATTCTAGTTGTAATCATTGTCATTGCTAGTTATCCGATAACTAGATCTATTTCTAGTGTATCTTATCAACTCATCACTGCAATACTGTATTGGTTATGTCTGATCTATTGCGGTTATCAGTTGATTTCATAGCTTTGATCTAGATTCGTTATTTGAGTCACTTTATTGATTTTACCTACAATTAGATTAAATCTAGTTTTATTAGTTTTGTCATAAGTACTATCTCGATTAAGTTCGATGTACTTGGACCAAAAAGGCTGCATCAACCTTTGAACTCTTACTGAGTCGATAGAACTAGGTTTGGTTCGGTTATAGGTATAGCCGTAGGTATAGCCGATACAGTTCTATTGAAGCGTTTAGCCGATAGGTTATTAGGTTCAATTGACTTTGTTGTGCTTTACTTAGATCTTTGATCTATTTGATAGGTTATCGACCATTTATTTAGGTGACTTAGATCTGTTTAAATAAGGCATATTTGCAATACTAGCTACCAAATCTATCGACTTCACCTTATTAGCTGAGCGTTTGGATCTGTTTCATTAAGGCATATTTGCAATACTAGTTATCGGATCTATCGACTTAGCATTTGTCGGCATTGGTTTTTGTAGTCTTTATATTTATTCATCAAAGCTTGTCAATAAGCCGATAAAAACAATTGAGTAGATTTTTTTTCATTTATTACAATTGATAACCATTGACTGGTTTTCACTCATAGTGACTATCGGTTTTATCGGCTTGTCTAGGGCCAGCGACCCAGGGAATTTAACCATTTGTTTTCTTTGTCGGTTGCAGGGAAAATCGACTGGCACACCCCGAGTTAAGCAGATCTTCTAGGTCACACATGTGCAATTTTTGAGTCAACTACATGGAAGGACAAGCTTTGACATAAGACATGGAAGGACAAGCTTCAAAGTGGCAAAAAAGGGACCTCTGAACTGGTATCTAAAGAACAACCTAATGTGGTATCTTAAGTAGTATGTTAAAATACATATTTGTTAACCTAGTAGATCACACATGAGGCACACAACTCCTATGCAAGCTAGTAATCAAAGAACATGTAGAAGCACATAACAAGTTAGCAAAGAAGCCTACTCATGCAAAGGTACTAGATCATCAAGTACAAGATAAGCACACAAGTATGAGTAGCACAATACATACTAGGGTGATCGATCAAGCCAAAGCAACTTCCATACATGCTAGTGATCAAGTGAAAGCTAAGCACAACTAGCAAGTAAAGGAACTTATTCATGCAAGTCTACAAGGTAATCAACTAGAGCAAGGTAAGCACACAAGCATGAATAGCACGGTATGTAAATACAAAATGTAAAGACATCAAAGTAAGGAGTAGAGTAAGAGATGGCTGATAATTTTTTTCCCGAGGTCTCGGACAGATGGCGCCTTCCCCTACTCCTTGTTGGACCACTCCCGTCGGAGTTCCGATCCCTCCCGCCACCAATATGGAGGTCTCGTCCATGAGCCCGCAATCACCCCCGGAGTGAAGACACGGTGCGCGTCACCGCTGCCACCAAGGCACACGCTCACCTCCCTTGAGAACTTGCCAAACTCCCCGAGCCAACGTGGGCGCTCACTAGCGATGCCCCTTTCACCGACGGGCTCAAACCGGGTACAAACATGTGACGGCCTTCACAACCGATCATGATAAGCTCGATCACCGACACCTAATCAGTCTAGGTCTCACCATAGACCAAGAGAGTAACAACCTAGATCACACCCTCAAGGACACCGTAGCCTTAGATATGCATCAACGCTCAAGTTACTCTCACTAGCACTCTCAAGATATGCAATATCTCCTCCTAGTGCACTCTTCTTTTCCTCTTGGCTCTCACCAAATGCTCCAAGCAATTCCACTAGCCAAGAGAGGTCTCCAAGACCCCAGCAACAAAGTTATATAAGCTTCTAACCTCCAACTAGCCGTTGCTCCATGAGATCACCTTTCTGGACGCACTGACCGGATTTTCCGGTCACTGCCTGACCGGACCGTCCGGACACTTCTATAATGGCTCCCAGAGCCATAGGCACTTCTGTCCTGGCTTATCTCCTGTACTGACCGGACCGTCCGGTCAGCTGACCAGACCATCCGCTCACTCTGTGTCCTGTGCATTCCAGAGAGCTCCAGTTTGCTTCCTCTCTGTCCCGAGCCTTAGCCCTACTGACCAGACCATCCGGTCACAAGACCGTACCATCCAGTCTCTAGGGTTTCCAGACTTGACAGATTCCTCGCAGACTCCTCTCTGATCTCCTAGTGACCGTATAGTCCGGTCCCCACTGATCCCTCTGTCCGGTCACTATGTCCAAAAGCTGAAACTCCTCGTCCTCACTTGACTTCATTTCCCGGCTTCTCTGAACATCTCCTTGGCTTCTCCGCTGTCACCTAGTGCCTGTGATTTCACTGAGCATCCATGCACATCACCAACTAGACATGATATAAGATAAATGACCTAAACCCCCTTGATAGTCGGGTTTTTCCTATGGACTCAAAGCCCTAACAACTAGACAAGTGTTTCCAACACTTGCTCCATAGCTTGTCCTTAGCTTTGATCTATCTCCATCATCCCTTGAACTTCATCAAGCTCACAAGCCTCCATGCTTACGGTCATTGTCATCAATTGCCAAGGCCGCCATCAATAATCATTATAGAGTAGAAAAGGTTTCCTACACAAACAACACTCATGTAGGCATTAGTCACATTTCATGTTTGTCATTCATCATAAAAATATCATACCTTGGGGTGGCCTCAATGGTCATGATCCTTACAATCTCCCCCTTTTTGGTGATGGATGACAACCACTACTTGTGATGATCCAAAACGGACGAGCAACAAGGAACCAAAGGAAACGAAAGGAATGAAAGGATTACCTTGGTCCTTACCTTGGAAGTAGTCTCCCTCATGGAATGTGCTAGGTGTTGAGGGAGAACTACCCAATTGTGTAGCGCACTTGATATCTATCTTGAGTTGAATTTTGCACCCGTCTTGGTGTCGTGGTTGATGATCTTGTCAAAATAGACATGCACCAAGAACGTAGATGATCATGTCAGTGTAGATGTTCATTGTTGTTGTAGACATACACCATTTTCTTGATCATCTTCATTTGATCTTCATCTTCTCCTCTTTATCACTTCATAGCTTCCTTGTATCTTCTTGTTCTTCTCCATCTTTCCTTCTCTTGATCTTTGACTTGGCTCTTGGATTGGCTTTTGGATCTTCTCTTCATGTTCTTCTCCCCCTTTGTGTTATTGATCTTGACTTGGTCAGATCGACTTGGGTCTTTGATCTTCATGTTCCTTCTTCCCCTTTGTCACCTATCACCAAAAACCAAAGACAAAACACAAGAGAACCAAGGAGCAAATGATAAAAAGTAAGAGTTAGGAAACTCCCCCTTTCAAGGTACTCCACCTTGGTCATGATGGTGTTCTACCATAGCTCCCCCTACACACACGACTCAACAAAATATTTCCTCTAGGATGCAATGGTTAGTCATTAGTGTGTTAGGAATGCATGAGTCACTTGTCTTTGAGCCGTGCAAGTAGATTTAAACTCGGAGCTCGTTTGAACATTACTCAATGGGCATGAAGCACAAAGATCACTATGTGATCATCTAGAGGGTCATATACTTATACATTGTAAATAAGCAACTCCCCCTAGAAACATGCTTGGAAGCATGTAAGATATCATGATGAAATATGCATGAACGCGAAGAGTGCAAATGCAAATGCAACAAGTATACAAATGCATGATGTGATGCTAAAGAAAGAGAGAAAAGGGCTACAAACCAAAGTGCCAACGACGAGTTGTTCCCTTCTCGAGCTTACTCACAATGGACCATTCTTCAAAGCATTGGGTACACCATGAACCACCATCCCAAGCTTAACCCATGTCCATTGCTATCTCAAGGAGGTCCGAAGTTGACCTACGAGCAAAGAGAAACAAACACAAAACAAATGCACAAACAACAAACAAAGCAACAAGGCTATACATATTTACAAGAGATAAGCTTTAGGGTTACTCATGTGAAGTTTGAAAGGTCGAGAACATTGAGTTCTTCCCTTAGCTTGTTGAAGGTCTTCTCGTCGAGTGGCTTGGTGAAGATATCCTTCAATTGTTCATTAGTCCACACACTCACCAACTCAATATCTGTCTTCTCAACATGGTCTCTTATGAAGTGATGCTTGACTTAAATATGCTTTGCATGACCATGATCTCCAGTTTTGGGAGCCATTTTGATTGCCGCTTCACTATCACAATATAATGGCATTTGAGTGAAGTTGAGGCCATAATCCGAGAGAGTTTGCCTCATGTAGAGAAGTTGTGCACAACAAGATCCCGCTGCCATATACTCCGCTTTGGTTGTAGATAGAGCCACTGAGTTTTTCTTCTTTGAGCTCCAAGATATAAGAGATCTTCCAAGAAATTGGCAACCTCCCGATGTGCTCTTTCTCTTCACTTTGCATTCTGCGAAGTCTGAATCCGAATACCCAAGTAACTCAAAACTTGTTCCTCTAGGATACCATAATCCTATGGTAGGTGTGTTCTTGAGGTATCTATGAATGCTCTTCACGGACTTCAAGTGTGACTCCTTTGGATTTGCTTGATAGCGTGCATATAAGTACACACCAAACATGATGTCCAGGCTTGGGGCGGTGAGGTAGAGAAAAGAACCAATCATTGATCTATAGAGCTTGGGGTTCACAGATTTTCCCTTCACATCATCATCCAACGGTTTGCTTGTCGCCATAGGTGTATGCAAAGACTTGCAATTTTCCATGTTGAATCAGTTGAGAAGGTCCTTGGTATACTTCTCTTGATAGATGAAGTTTCCCTCTCTAAATTGCTTGACTTAAAAACCAAGGAACACATGCAGCTCTCTAATCATTGACATTTGGAATTCCCTTGCCATCATTTCCCGGAATTCTTCATTGAACTTCTCATTGGTTGATCCATAAATGATATCATCCACATAGATTTGGCACACAAAGAGATCCTTCCCAACATACCTTGTGAGCAAGGTGCTATCAATACTTCAAATTTTGAAGCCAATCTTGAGAAGGAAGTTTCTCAAATGTTCATACCATGTCTTTGGTGCTTGCTTGAGGCCATAGAGAGCTTTATTCAACTTGTACACATGTCTTGGATGCTTAGGGTCCTCAAACCCTGGAGGTTGTTCCACATAGACTTTATCATTGATCTCTATATTCAAGAATGCACTCTTCACATCCATTTGATAGAGGTTGAAGCCATTATGTGATGCATAGGCAAGTAGGATCTGAATTGTTTCAAGATGAGCCACAAGATCAAATATTTCATCACAGTCAATACCCGCCACTTGAGAATATCCCTTAGCCACTAGACGAGCCTTGTTCTTGACAGTTGCGCCTTTCTCATCTTGCTTGTTCTTGAAGACCCACTTAGTGCCAATGACATTGTGATTCTTGGGCCTCTCAACCAATTTTCATACTTTGCACCTCTTGAAGTTGTTCAACTTCTCTTGCATACCCATTACCCACTTGTGATCATCCATAGCTTCATCAATGGTAGTGGGCTCAATCATAGAGACGAATGAGAAGTTCTCAATTGCAACATTTGCCTCATCATCATTTATTCACTCATATAGTTGGGTTTGTATTGAATCCTCCTTGTCCTAACTCCTTGAGATGGACTCCCAATGATCAAGTCATGTGAATGATCCTTATTGATAGCTTTGGGTCTAGGAAGAAGTTCTTTTTGAGTGGGAGGAGGTCTAGATGAAGTATCTTGTGCATCATGGATTGCTTGCTTTCTTGAGATATGAGTGTCTTGGATTCATAGTAAGGTAGGGGTCACCCATATGCTTTCTTATCTTGGAACTAGAGCTTAGAGTGGATGAGGAAGTATCATGTGAAGAGCTTGGAGAAGTGGCTCGAGATGAAGTATGTGGGGAGGTTTATGGCTCACTTCTCACTTGGGTTTCTTCTTGGGTAGGTCGATGCACTCTCAATGAATTTATGTAGGAGCTAGGAGGTGTGTTAGAGGCATCTTGGGTTGGTTCTTGTACCTTGGAGGAGGAGGTTGGTTGAGGTGGTGAAGTAGAGGGTTCACCAATATCATCATCATTGGCCTCGTGGGGTAAAACCTCACCCTGAACATGTTTCTCAAAACTTCCCTCATAGGTTCATCTCCAATGTTCACTTCATGGAATTCATCTCCCTTATGAGAGCCATTTGACTCATCAAATTGCACATCATAGGATTCTTCCACACAACCTATGGCTGAGTTATAGACCCTATATGCCTTAGAAGTTTCTGAGTATCCAACAAGAATGCCTTCATCAGTTCTGCTCTCAAACTTCTCGGGCTTCCTCCTGAGAATGTAGCAAGTGCAGCCAAAGACCCAAAAATAGGAAACATTCAGTTTCCGTCCAACCAATTGCTCATAGGGTGTCTTCTTCAATAGCCAGTGGAGATATACATGGTTGGAAGTGTAACAAGCCGTGTTGATTGCCTCAGCCCAAAACCTTTCATGAGTTCCATACTCATCTAGCATAGCACGTGCAACGGTGATGAGTGTCTTGTTCTTCCTCTCTACTACTCCATTCTGCTCACTTATGCTTGATCCTCTTTTGTCACAATATTCCTTCACTGTTGTGTTCTTGAACTCCGTCCCATTATCACTCCTTATCTTCACAATATTAGCCTTGAATTCATTCTTGGATCTCCTTGCAAACTTTTTGAAGATATCACTAGCTTGAGACTTGTCCACAAGAAAGAAGGTATGAGATTTATATAATATTGGGGAGGATGATAGAGGCCAGTGACGTGCTCAAGCACATATCTCACTTGTGAGTGGAGCACGAGTATCATCTCCATTGCTCTCTCAATTGGGAGCTCATGCCTTCTATCGACTACCTGCTTAATTAAGAAACCTCCTTTTAGGAGTTCTAATTAGTTGGAGGATCTTGTCAATCACTTCAATTGATGCTATCTTTTGAAGGCCTCTGAATGAGTTTATCCTACACACAAGATCATAAATCCTCAAGAAAGTCTCACAAAGGTCCTCATTCAAATTTCTCACAACTTCATCAAATTGAAAGAAGAACTCCTGTTGTTGAGCTCGATGCATGTGCCAGAGTCGATGTTGTTATGGAGGTAGTGGTGGAGGCGCCAGATTGATCATCTTAAATGACTGTGCTAGCAATGTTGTTGGCTCTCCCCCTACACCAATGCGTGCTCCACCCGAAGTGCTTGGAGTAGAACTTGGAATGACACTTGGGGAGAGCTTGATGAAGCGCCTGATGAAGAGCTTGATGTAGGTCTTGATCCGAAGGGGTTATAGAAGCTGTTGCAAGGCAATCTTATGAAGGGATCAAAGAAGTTTGAGCTTGAAGCTACTTCTTTCCCTTTTCTTGAGGATGCTCCATTGTTTTCCTTGGAAGTCTTCTCCCCAGTCCAGCTTGCGGTGATCTTCTCATCATCAAAGAGCAACCCAATCACATCCTCGACGGAGAGACCCTTCTCCATGATGAGATCAAGGGTGATGTAGAGGAGCTTGTTGCTAAGGAGCAAGGTAAGGATCTTCTCGACTATCACAATCTTGGGAAGCTCGAAAGTAGTTGCTCCAATCTTGTCTGCAATACCTAGCAAGTGAATAAGAGAGTCAAGTAAGTCCTCATTCTCAATAACACGAAAAGCAAAGAACTTCTCAACAAATATATCACTAGCATGACCAATAAAAGACTCACAAACATCATCATCACTAGTCATACAAGAAGAGCAAGCCAGATCAAGAGAACCAACATCATCAATCATCACATTACTCACACTAGTAGAGCAACCTATCAAATTATCACTAGTAGAATCTAGACACTCACTAGAACTAGGCATATCCACACAATCATCATCATATACACAATCATCGGTAAAGGTATTGGCAAAGTCTACAAGTGTGTCCATCAACTCATTCGGAATCATGGCATTTAGGTAGTTTTTCAAGCGATCCTTCTATGAACCATGACCCAACCCCGAATGGGATGACATCCCAACTCAATACGGTCACTACTCAAGACGATTAAGCCCTATGATAAGCACTTGGCTCTGATACCACTTGAAAGGATTGAGTGACCGAGAGGGGGGGGGGGTGAATCGGGAACTCAAACTATGTACCTATTTTGCCAATTCCTAAAACCGACCACTCGAAACAACTACTACACAATTCTAGTGGTGATCACACTAACAAGATAATCCTATGAAAGGAAAGACAATCTAAGCATACTAGTGGATCACACACGAGGCACACAATTCCTATGCAAGCTAGTAATCAAAGAATACGTGGAAGCGCACAACAAGCTAGCAAAGGAGTCTACTCATGCAAAGCTATTAAATCATCAAGAACATGGAAGGTACACAAGCATGAGTAGCACAATACATACTAGAGTGATCAAACAAGCCAACGCAACTCCTATACATGCTAGTGATCAAGTGTAAGCTAAGCACAACTAGCAAGTAGAGAAGCCTATTCATGCAAGTCTACAAGCAATCAACTAGAGCATGATAAGCATACAAGCATGAATAGCATGGTATGTAAATGCGGAAAGTAATGTATCAAAGTACAAAGTAGAGTAAGAGATGGCTCATGATTTTTTTCCCGAGGTCTTGGAAGGATGGCGCCTTCCTCTACTCCTCGTTGGACCACTCCCGCCGGAGTCTTGGTCCCTCCAGCCAGCAATATGGAGGTCTCTCCCATGAGCCCGCAATCACTCCTGGAGTGAAGACACGGTGCACGTCACCGCTGCCACTAAGGCACAAGCTCACCTCCCTCGAGAACTTGCCGGACTCCCCGAGTCGACACGGGCGCTCACTAGCAATACCCCTTTCACCGGCGGGCTCAAACCGTGTACAAACGTGTGACAACCTTCACAACCGATCACCATAGGCTCGATCATCGACACCTAACTAGTCTAGATGTCACCATAGACCAAGAGTAACAACCTAGATCACACCCTCAAGGACACCTAGCCTTTGATGTGCAAGACCACTCCACGTTACTCTCGCTAGGACTCTCAAGATATGCAATATCTCCTCCTAGTGCTCTCCTCTTTTCCTCTTGGACCTTATCAAATCCTCTCAGATATTTCACTGGCCAAGAGAGGTCTCCAAGATCCCAGCAACGAATTTATATAGGCTTCTAACCTCTAACTAGCCATTTCTCCACAAAATTAGCTTTCTGAGCCTACTGACCAGACTGTCTGGTCATTGCCTGACCGGACCGTCCAATCACTACAAACCTGAGCACCAATGACTCTGCCTCTCTGCTGACCTCTACTGACCGGACCGTCCGGTCAGTTGACCAGATCGTCCGGTCCATTTCTCTCTCCAGTCTAGACACATTTTAGCACTTACTTCCTCGCTGCCTAGAGTCACTTGTACAAACCATACCGTTCGGTCTCTACAACCTTTAACTATGGTAGTCTCTTCGCTTCTTGTTGTAAGTCCTAGACAACATCACCTAGTGACCGTACAGTTCGGTCACCATTGACCCCTCTATCCGGTTACTATGTCCAAAAAGCTGAAACTTGTCATCTTCGCAACACTTGCTCCATAGCTTTTCCTTAGCTTTGATCCATCTTCATCAACCCTTGGACTCCATCAAGCTCACAAGCCTCCATGCTTGCGGTCGTTGTCGTCAATCTCCAAGGCAACCATCAACAATCATCATAGAGTAGAAGAGGTTTCCTACACAAATAACACTCATGTAGATATTAGTCACATTTCATGTTTGTCATTCATCACCAAAACATTCATACCTTGGGCTGACCTCAATGGTCATGATCCTTACAGTTTTCCCCATTTTTTTAATTCTCCTCCCCTTCTTATTTCGGCATCCACCCTGACGCCCACAGCGCCTCCGCACTGCCATGTCGTGCAAGTCTCCACGCCCCCTGACAGATCGACACGCTCCTCCCTGCAAGCTCGAAGCCACCCCCCCCCCCCCCCTCGCATGCCGCCTCGCCCTACGGGCCTCGTCCTACGCCTGCCGCGCCTCGTGCTGGGGTGCCTCCAGATCTCGCCCTAAAGCTCCACGCTGATGCTGGAACCCATGCAGTTGGACTTCGCTACTAGCGCTAGAACATGCGACGCCATCAGATCTCACTAGAGCTCATCGGTGGCACCCTAACCCTAACCCTAAAAGGTTACACAACATGTGCAATGTTGAGTAAAAAGAAAAAAATGGTAGAAAAATTTAGTCAACCATCAGAAAAAGATAGGTTAATATTTACAAAATATTGACAAAAATAACAAATGTTGGAAAAATCTGAACAACAAACTGAAATGTTGGTCAAACATTTGTGCGAAATGTTAAGCACAAGACCAAAATGTTAGGTCAATATTTGATGGAAATGTTGACAAAAAACAAAAAAATGTTGGGGAAAAATCAGATTTGAATAAAATTGTTGAGTCAATAAATACATTGTTCGAATATATTAACTTAATATTTCTAAAATGAACATGTCCAGAAATGAAAACCTGTCTAAAAATAGATTGTCTGCTAGAATTAGTTCTTACAATTGACAGCTAATTAGTCATCCCGCAAGCTAACCGGCTCCGCCCTCAATGTCGGCTCACTCACCTCTCCAACATCACTGGTGAGAGATTTTAGCTACTTTAGCATTTAATAGAGATGGCTTCTCCTAAACAACACTGATATCATCAGCTTCTTCCAAATAGCACTAATAAGATTGTCATACCTCTATAATAGCATTATTTCATTATTCAAATCATTTTTCTTTTATTTTCTATTTTCTGGCATGTGAAATGACCGTTTTGCCCCTCTCTGTTCTAAACACCCTCACGTTGATTTTTTTTCTCTGGTATCTCTCCCGTCTCTCTTCCATCAATCCAACACAACGAATAGGAGGACCACTCGACCGGCGGCGTACATCCAGGCAGGCAAGTTGGTCAAACATTTCAAGCTTTTGAGTCTAAAACTTCACCTTTTACGAGCACATCTGAAATGTTCAAGCATTTTTATATAATTCTCACATCTGGTGTCAGCCTGACAGCCACAGTTACTCAAACATCGTGATTACATTTTATGCACAGTACAGAATTCAATCTTTATGTCCATGTTCGAGCAATTCTTAATCCATGGTAATCACTTTTGAAACTGCTTGGCAATGCGGCCGTCAGGTCCCTGCCTAACTCTTGTACAGCTTTTAGCTTTCTCAAACTTTCTTCTAAAGCAAAAGGATCTTTACCTCACAGGTAAGGTGTCTGAGTAGCACCTCCTAGCTTACACGTTCGATTTTCAGTGGGAACAAATTTGTGATCTGGATTAAAAAAAATTCTCTCACCTCTCTTCGTACCAAAGCATTTGGTTAAAGGCTTGCCTTTATAAGCAACGGCGCCCATGGTGACCCTGGTCTAGGTTCTCATAAGGCTGATGGCCCTAATATAAGAGGGGGGGAGAGGAAGGGGTTCGATGGTTTTCTTGATCTACGTGAGAGAATCTTCTCCTTAAATGTAATGGCCGGGGTGCCGTCATATCTCTCGCAGGTCAAGGTTTTCAAACTTTTTTCTAAACCCCAGATCCTCTGGAAAATGCATAGTTTATGTGATTTAAATTGCAAATGCTGCTGCTGGTGATACAGAGCTAGATAGATAATCTTTGGAGAAAATTCCCTGTATGGCCTCTAAAAAGATGACCCTTTCTTCTATGGTTCTCCAAAAATGAAATTTCCCTATAAGTCCAAGAATCATCTTTTCCTTCCTTATATATATGGCCTTGCCGTGAGATATAGGACTTAATAATGTTAACTCCGATGTAAAAAGACTGTTTTATCCCTAAAATCAAATGAACTTATTTTGTTTGGAAAAAGATATTGGAAGTAATTATTTTCTGATTGTGTTATATATTGTGTTAGACAAGCCAAAATTTAAAAACAAGACGAAATACATTTTTCCAAATATATAATACAACCAGAAAATAATTACTTTCAGCGGAATATTTTTTCCCCCAAAAAAATAAGTTTTTTGATTTCAGGGATAAAACGGTCTTTTTACATCGGACTTGACGGTGTTAAGTCCTATATCTCACGGCAAGGCTATACAAAGAATTGAAAGATGATTCTTGACCTCATAGAGAAATTTCATTTTCAGATGGCCATATAAGGAAGGGCCTTCTTTTTGGAGGTCATACAAAGAATTTTCTCTAATCTGTGCCCTGAGAGTTGGGATTGAAATTGCAAATGTTGCTGCCTGCTGCTGGTGATTCAAATTGCAAATTGTAGTCTGTAATATGCCTTTTATAAAATCTATGAAAGTGTTGAACCCTGAAATGTTAACTCCGATGTAAAAAGACTGTTTTATCCCTGAAATCAAATGAACTTATTTTTTAAAAAAACGATATTCCGCTGGAAGTAATTATTTTCTGATTGTGTTATATATTGTGTTAGACAAGCCAAAATTTAAAAACAAGATGAAATACATTTTTCCAATATATAATACAATCAGAAAATAATTACTTCCAGCAGAATATTTTTTCCCCAAAAAAATAAGTTCCTTTGATTTTAGGGATAAAACGGTCTTTTTACATCGGACTTAACGGTGTTAAGTCCTATATCTCACGACAAGGCTATACAAAGAATTGAAAGATGGTTCTTGGCCTCATAGAGAAATTTCATTTTCACAGGATCATATAAGGAAGGGCCTTCTTTTTGGAGGTCATACAGAGAATTTTCTCTAATCTGTGCCCTGGGAGCTGGGATTGAAATTGCAAATGCTGCTGCCTGCTGCTGGTGATTCAAATTGCAAATTGTAGTCTGTAATATGCCTTTTATAAAATCTATGAAAGTGTTGAACTGCGGAGGGCCGTGGCTTACAAGTTAGTCATATGACAAGCTAAGATGATCACACCTGATTAATCTACTATAATCTGTACAGCAGAATATCCTACTAGCTAAGAGCCTCAACAACAAGTCTTATCTCTATCATCTATCCCAACATACATCAGAAACATCCTAACACATATCTTAACAGCTTTATGCGAAAGGGCCTTTACCTCACTGGTAAGGTGCCTGAGTAGCACCTCCCAGGTCCCAGGTTCAACTTCCAATGGGAACGAATTTATGATCTGGGTTAAAAAAACCTCCTCGCCTTTTCCCGTACCAAAGCATTTTAAGGTCTCGCCTCTGGAAGCAACGGTGCCTATGGTGACCTTGGCCCAGGTTCTCACAAGGCTGGTGGCCCCAATGTAAGGGGAGGAAGGGGGTTCGAAGGTTTTCTTGATCTACGTAAGAGGATCTTCTTTTTAAATATAATATCCGGGGATCGTCATACCCCCTGCAGGTCAAGTTTTTTTTAACAGCTTTCTGTTGGCATATTATCAGAAGATACCAACTGAACATTGATACTTTGATTTAAATAAAAAAAAAGGACCCTTCAGCTTGAACTTGATGGTAAGAGTCGAGTTTCACAAAGTTCTAATATTTGGTATTCCTTGACTTGTCTGCTCTAGCTTCCACTCTAAGCTACCTCAGCCAATTTTTTCACCTAGTGAAATAAGACATATATAGAGAAAGAAATATATATCAAAAAGGACACTATATATATATATATATATATATATATATATATATATATATATATATATATATTGGAATTATATATGGGCTTGGCCCATTAATAATAACAATAATTTCTGAAAATCTCAAAGGCCCATTCATGAGTGGTGGGAGTACAAAGGTTTAGTCCCACATTGCTAGTGGAGGTGGATGGAGTCCAACTTATAATGTTGGTTGCTCTAGCATCTCTTGCAAGTGTGTGGATGGGAGGAAGGAAGAATACACGCGCGCGCTCGCGCGCCTCGCCACGCCTCACCGGGCCGGGCCGGGCTGGGGCATGGGCGATGGGCGTGGCCATGCATCACCTGCGTGAATGGTCCGTCGAAATTTGATCCCTTGCCTTGCGGGGGCGCAGCTTCCTTTTGCACTTTCTTTTTTATATGTATTCTATATATTTAATTATAGAAACCGACGTATTAATATGGTAACCGACTCGGTTGCGGGACGCCCAACCCTAGCGGTTCCCCCCCTATAAATACGTACGAGTACCGCCGCAAATCATATCACGCAATTGCTTAGGGTTTTGCCTCTCGCTACTGTTGCGCCACTAAGTCTTCTCCATCTCGATTGTCGGCGTGCACCAGCGAACGGGAGAGCAGGTCTCCGGAACCGTCGTCGTCTGTGATACTACACCGGGAGAGGGCGAATAAGGTTTTTGGGAAGCGCTCTGCGCGACTGCTCGGTCGCTTCCTCGTCTTCGTCCAGCTCATCGCCATGGCTCGTCTTCCTCGTCGTCGAGTCGATCTCACCCGCCGTCGTCAACAACGTGACGGTGCTGCACATCGTCGTCGCCTCCTCTACCCAGCCCAGAAGGAAACGTATGTACTCTCATCTCACACCATGTCTTCCATACTAGCTTTCATAGTCTATTTGTTTATGATGGATGTTGCTAGTATGGTAGATGCTATGCTTTTATCTGGCCTAATAGACCTGTCTAGATTTTATGTAGACTTGTCTAGTTTATTATGCAACATGTTAATCGTACTTATAATTTATTTCTGGATTAATATAAAACTAAAAGTGCTAATTTATCTAATAATCCAAAAACCTAATTGTAAGCACTTTAGTTTTATGGCTGGATTTATCCAAAGTCTGTGAACTATATTTGTGATGGTGTTAATGAGAGTGATGCTAGTGTTTGGCATTCACGTTTATGTCATCTAAATTTTGGTTCTATGTCTCGACTTTCTAGCTTGAATTTAATTCCGAATTTTTCAATTGTCAAAGGTTCTAAGTGCTCAAGTTGTGTGCAATCTAAGCAACCTTGAAAGCCTCACAAGGCTGCAGAGGAGAGACACTTAGCATCACTAGAACTTATACATTCAGATCTCTGTGAAATGAATGGTATATTGACTGAGGGTGAAAAAAGATATTTCATGACTTTGATTGATGATGCGACTAGATTTTGCTATGTTTATTTGTTAAAAACTAAAGATGAGGCTCTAAACTACTTTAAAATTTATAAGGCTAAAGTTGAAACTCAACTAGAGAAAAAGATCAAAAGAATTAGGTCCGATCGTGGTGGCGAGTATTTCTCAAATGAGTTTGATTTATTCTGTGCGGAACATGGTTTGATACATGAGAGGACGCCTCCCTATTCGCCCCAATCAAATGGGGTTGCCGAAAGAAAGAATCACACCTTAACTGACTTGGTTAATTCCATGTTAGATACGGCTGGATTATCGAAGGCATGGTGGGAAGAGGCTTTATTGACATCATGTCATATCCTAAATAGAGTTCCCATGAAGAATAAGGAGAAGACTCCATATGAGGAATGGATTGGTAGAAAGCCATCGCTCTCTTACTTACGCACATGGGGTTGTTTGGCCAAAGTTAACGTGCCAATTAACAAGAAGCGTAAGTTGGGACCTAAAACTGTGGATTGTATCTTTCTTGGATATGCTCATCATAGCATTGCCTATAGATTTTTAGTGGTTAAATCAGAGGTGCCTGATATTCATGTTAATTCATTAATGGAGTCTCGTGATATTACTTTCTTTGAGAACATATTTCCTATGAAAGATTTACATAGCATGTCTAGATTATCTTCTGATGTGATTGCTAAAACTACTTCTGAACCTAGTGCATTTTCTGATCATGCTGAACAAACACTTGAACCAATCCATGAGGAGATTGATAGTAAAGCTCCTAGGAGGAGCAAGAGACAAAGGACTACAAAGTGTTTTGGTGATGATTTTACTGTTTATCTTACGGATAACACTCCTAGAACCATTTCAGAGGCATATGCATCTCCTGATGCAGATGACTGGAAAGAAGTTGTCCATAGTGAGATGGACTCTATTCTTTCTAATGGAACTTGGGAAGTTGTTGATAGACCATATGGTTGCAAACCTGTGGGTTGCAAATGGGTGTTTAAGAAAAAGCTTAAGCTTGATGGTACTATTGACAAGTATAAGGCTCGGCTTGTGGCCAAGGGTTACACCCAGAAAGAAGGCGAAGACTTCTTTAACACTTATTCACCTGTTGCCTGATTGACCACAATTCACGTATTACTTGCTCTGGCTGTCTCACATGGTCTTATCGTTTATCAGATGGACGTTAAGATAGCTTTCCTTAATGGAGAGTTGGATGAGGAAATCTACATGGATCAGCCTGATGGGTTTGTAATAAAGGGTCAAGAAGACAAGGTGTGTAAGTTGTTAAAGTCTTTGTATGGTCTGAAACAAGCTCCTAAGCAGTGGCATGAGAAATTTGATTCAACACTTTTAGCAGCAGGCTTTTCAGTCAATGAGGCTGATAAATGTGTATACTACCGCCATGGTGGGGGTCAGGGAGTTATACTGTGCTTGTATGTTGATGACATACTCATCTTTGGAACAAATCTTGACGTGATCAATGAGGTCAAGACTTTTCTGTGCCAAAGTTTTGATATGAAGGATCTAGGTGAGGCTGATGTTATCTTGAACATCAAGCTAATCAAAGGAGAGAATGGGATTACTCTTACGCAATCTCATTATGTTGAGAAGCTCTTGAACCGTTTTGGTTACAAGGACAGCAAGCCTTCTCCAACACCTTATGATCCTAGCTTGATCCTTCGAAAGAATAAGAGAATTGGTCAAGACCAATTAAGATATTCTCAGATTATTGGATCACTTATGTATTTAGCGAGTGCTACTAGGCCTGACATCTCGTTTGTTGTGAGCAAACTGAGCCGGTTTACTTTTTGTCCGTGAGATGATCATTGGCGTGCGCTTGAGCGGGTAATGCACTACGTAGTTGGTACTATGGATTATGAAATTTATTATTCTGGATATCCAGCAGTACTAGAGGGCTATAGTAATTCCAATTGGATATCTGATGCTGACGAGCTGTATGCCATGAGTGGATATGCATTTACTCTTGGTGGTGCTGCTGTTTCATGAGATTATGTAAACAGACCATCTTAACAAGGTCTACCATGGAAGCAGAACTTACCGCACTGGATACAGCTACAGTTGAGGCCGATTGGCTACGTGAGCTCTTGATGGACTTGCCAATTATCGAGAAACCTGTGCCGGCAATCCTCATGAATTGTGACAATCAAACTGTGATAGTCAAAGTGAACAATTCTAAGGACAATATAAAATCATCAAGACATATTAAGAGACGTTTGAAGTCTGTCAGGAAAATGAGAAACTCCAGAGTCATATCAATAGAATATATTTCAACTGGTGAGAACCTGGCAGATCAATTCACCAAGGGGCTGTCACGTAATGTGATAGACAGTGCATCAAAGGAGATGGGTATGAGACCCATATGTGCTATTCCATAGTGGTAACCCAACCTATGTGATCGGAGATCCCGTGAAGTAGGACTTGGGAAGAACAAGCTATTGGTTAGCAAGAGAGTAACCTTTTATGACCCACTCGAGAAGCGATGCATTACTCTCGATATCTGTATGGCAGGTTGGTTGTTGCCTTAATATATTTAATTGGCTATAAATAGCAAAGATGTTGTCCTACAGAACATTCTTGAATGAATACACCTATATGAGCCCGATTGTTGTAAGGTCGCAATCTGTGAGATTTGGGCGATCTCTATTAAGCTCATAAAAGACCAAGGGGGTATGACCAATATGCTCCACCCGCGGAGAAGTCTACTGGAGGTCTAGTATCAGTTATGACAGTAAGTGAAACTTATTTGCACAAAACTTGCAATTCAAGACGTAGTCCATTGTTCAAGTTGTGAATGAGTGTAGCTTATTATTCTAGGTGGAAGTTCAACTTAACAGTCTCCACTGAAAATACTGGTATATTAAACAACAGTAGGGTGAGGCAAAGTCTAGCTGGGACTTTGAGATCTGGTGGGGGATTGTTGGAATTATATATGGGCTTGGCCCATTAATAATAACAATAATTCCTGAAAATCTCAAAGGCCCATTTATGAGTGGTGGGAGTGCAAAGGTTTAGTCCCACATTGCTAGTGGAGGTGGATGGAGTCCAACTTATAAGGTTGGTTGCTCTAGCATCTCTTGCAAGTGTGTGGATGGGAGGAAGGAAGAACACACGCGCGCGCTTGCTCGCCTCGCCTCGCCGGGCCGGGCCGGGCCGGGCGGGGCGGGGCGTGGGCGATGGGCGCGGCCGCGCATCACCTGCGTGAATGGTCCGCCGAAATTTGGTCCCTTGCCTTACGGGGGCGCGGCTTCCTTTTGCACTTTCTTTTTGCTGCATATTCCATATATTTAATTATGGAAACCGACGTATTAATATGGTAACCGACTCGGTTGCGGGACGCCCAACTCTAGCGGTTCCCCCCTATAAATACGTACGGGTACCGCCGCAAATCATATCACGCAATCGCTTAGGGTTTTGCCTCTCGCTACTGTTACGTCGCCAAGTCTTCTCCATCTTGATTGTCGGCGTGCACCGGCGAACGGGAGAGCAGGTCTCCGAAACCGTCGTCCTTTGTGATCCTGCACCGGGAGAGGGCGAATAAGGTTTTTGGGAAGCGCTCTGCGCGACTGCTCGATCGCTTCCTCGTTTTCGTCAAGCTCGTCGCCACGGCTCGTCTTTCTCGTCGTCGAGTCGGTCTCACCCGCCGTCGTCAACAACGTGACGGTGCTGCACGTCATCGCCGCCTCCTCTACCCAGTCCAGAAGGAAACATACGTACTCTCATCTCACACCATGTCTTCCATACTAGCTTTCGTAGTCTATTTGTCTATGATGGATGTTGCTAGTATGGTAGATGCTATGTTTTTGTCTGGCCTAATAGACCTGTCTAGATTTTGCGTAGACTTGTCTAGTTCATTATGCAATATGTTAATCATACTTATGATTTATTTCTGAATTAATATAAAACTAAAAGTACTAATTTATCCAACAATATATATAAAGGTAACTCCAGCAATAGCGGTAGAGAGAGTGAATTTGGGTCACATTTTTTTGCCACATTTAGTCTTGTTGGATGCTGAGCATTTGATCTCTACTAATACCTAAAATTTGACCATAAGAAGACAGATTTGTTGGCTTTTCCTTAACATTGCAGAAAAGCTCATACATGTGTTATCTTAGCAGTGTCCCCTTTTAAAGAAGCACTGCAGAAAGCTTCAAGTGTATGAGAAATTAGAGAAGCATAGCTAACTCCCTATGATTTATGGATCAAACAAGCTACGATTGTAAGCATAAAAGTTGTACCAGAACTGCTCCGACGGGAATGGGCTTCATATCTCTTTCACCATTAAAATTTCCTGGTCTTCCATGTTGTATGACACTAGGACGGGTGGCGCGCTTCGCCGCGCCCGTTTAGATTTTTTTTGTTTGATCATATGCATCACAGTCTATTTAGTGTGCCAGTTGCTAACGCGGTGTGTTAAAGGCAATCATGGTAATTACTGTTGTGGCGGTAGGATATGCTAACGCAGCGTGATAACGGCTCTTTGTATAGAACTGGTGGAAGGTGAGACTTTGAGCTAGTACGATACAGGTGGATCATGTATAGATTGGGTGATAACATCCAGGTCATATTGTGAAACAGAGTTGGTAACACAGTAGACACAAAGCAGTCTATTTACATACTGCCATCTTTCAAAGGGGTTCCAAAATAGGACGCACTGACTGATAGCACAGGTGCTAGGTTTATAATATGCCAATGGTATATATGGCATTCGCAAACTACTTGCTAACCGCACAGACAGATGCTGGTCTATTGTTTTGCAGCAAAGAGTACATAAACATAGGCTGATTAGCAGCATATCTACATGGAGTAAACGGTAAAAGCAGAAGTCTTGTAGCGGTGATCCTTCCGTGTCACAACAAAAGAAGATTTGGCTTGCTGGGTGTCCATCCTGTGCATGGGAAGAAGCAGTTATTCTGTTTTAGTAAACAAAGTGGCAACAATAATATAATCTTTTCTTGTATAGTATGGAGACGACAATAAAAAACACAAAGAACAAAGTTTACCTATTTTTCTTCATCAGAGGCAGGAAGGTCAAGTTTGCGTCGGACAGGTCGTTTGATAGCCTATAGTGGTTTAGGATTTTACCCGGTATGATCATCGGCATCATCATCTTCTAACTCAGATGGTGGTCGCTTATGTTCTAAGAGAGCAGCACTGGTGACCTTCTGTGTCACAATGTTTCGAAATAATTAATATAGAGTTTACAGCAAAGACACGTCTTTTGTATATGAAGGCAGTGGATGACCTCATAGTTTACCTGCGGAGTGGATGTGCCTGATAAAATCTTAGCTGATGTAGGTGCAACCAAAACCTGCGCAATGATGTTTGCATGAATTATCTATGGAACTGAATATAGCTTTGATATACTGTGTTTTGTGGCAGTGTAGGTTGCTCTAATTTACCTCATCTGAAATAGGTGTGTCGAGTGATGGTGGCGGCGTTGCTCCTGATGCAGATGGCTGCGCATCAAACATTTCTCAGTTTGTATAAGATTTAAAAGCAGCAGGTAAAAAATAATAGTTGAAGTTCACAAGGTGATGCACCTTAACATTCGGAGTTGTTTCAACGGTGGTCATTGTGGCAGTCATTTTTGGAGACTGTAAATAAATTAATCAGGCTCAGCTATTTTTAGTCAAGAATAACCATGGACAAACTGGATTCTATAAATACAGGTGTATAGCTAGGCATGGCATAGTTAAAGCTTTTTTACCTCGGTTGTTGTAGCGGAGTCACTTGGTAACTGGCTTGTTCCTTCTGATCCAGACACCTACATAGAAATGTAATAAAAGTTTTTAGAGGCGTATAACACTTGGTAACTGGCTTGTTCCTTCTGATCCAGACACCTACATAGAAATGTAATAAAAGTTTTTAGAGGCGTATAACAGCCTCTATGACCAAGGACTATTGTGAGAAAAAAAAATCTATTGGAAGACTAACCACGGGTGGTTTAGGTTGTATTGCAGATTCAGTATTTGAAACTGGATAAGTAGCAGAGGTGGTCTGTACTGATCCTTCAGTGACTGCAGCAACAAATGGAGCTTGGTATTCTACTTGTTGTTGCGCCACAACGGCGGTCATTGTGGCAGTCATGTTTGGAGACTGTAAATAATTTATCGGGCTCAGCTATTTGTAGTCAGAAATAACCATGGACAAACTGGATTCTGTAAATACAGGTGTATAGCTAGGCATGGCATAGTTAAAGCTATTTTACCTCGGTTGTTATAGCGGAGTCACTTGGTAATTGCCTTGTTCCTTCTGATCCATGCACCTACATAGAAATGTAATAAAAGTTTTTAGAGGCATGTAACAGTCTCTATGACCAAGGACTATTGTGAGGAAAAAATCTGTTGGAAGACTTACTACAGTTGGTTCAGGCTGTATTGGAGGTTCAGTATTTGAAGCACGATGAGTAACATAAGTAGTCTGTACTGGTCCTTCAGTGATTGCAGGAAGAATTGGAGCTTGGTGTTCTACTTGTTGTTGTGCTATATAAATAAGCAGAGATATGTATCAATGAAACAGTTTGGTCATTGGTGTAATGAAAAATTGAACGAAACATGGAACTTGAATATTTTACCAGGTTGCGGCGGAGGTAATGCAAGGTTGGGCACTCCCAGGACGCTGTCCACCTGATAGGTTATAGCAACCCTCTGAAGAGAAGCAGGCGAAACACTGACGCGCGTGCACGGCGGCCATGACCCTGGTAGGCACGGCCATCACGGGCACAGGCACCACGAACACCATGTCGACCACCGGCATACAGAACACGTGGAGATAAAGCAGAGGAAGCCGAAGCAGCAGAAGAACCAACCTGGGCCACGATGGCAGGAGATGTCTTCCTGGCAGGCATAACAAATGCGTGGCCACTATGATAACCAACTGGAGTGAGCAAAAAACAGGAAGGTAACAGAGAACGGAGCACCATGAGGCGAAACCGGGAATCAAAACAAAGAGGCATGAGAGTAGTAAAGGCACACTAATCAGCAAGGAAGTATAAAAACGCAAAGGAGAAAAAGCAAGGAAAAGCAGAAAATGAATAGCGACCAAGGGAAAATAGGATTTATAAAACAATCTGGAAACCGAAACAATGCAGCTACACTATGGTCGAAGAGATGGGCAGCGCAACAACAAACAGCGGAAGCAAGCAAGAATAGATAACGACACCAGAGAGGAAGAGGGAACGCGAACGGAAGGAAAAGAACCTGATAAAGCAACATATGGGACCAACAGAGAAACGAAAGAAACACGGAATAGAGTATGGCAGTGAAAAAAAAACCGAAAGCAACATAGACAACGACAGTGGGAAGGCGGAGCACACAGGGAGGCAACATAGAAAACAGGTACATGAGTTACAATAGTTAACAAAGCCACAATAGGTAACAGTTTAGTAGATATCCATAGCATAATATGTATCAGGAGAAAGCAGAACATAGCACAAGGAGGTAGCAGGCACCACCGAACGAACAAACAGTACGGAGAGGAGGAAGAAACTGATAGGGGGAATAGAACAGTGCCAGGAAAAGGGAAGAACCATATACCTGTAAAAACGAAGCAAGCTGGAGGCCCTCACACAGGAAGCATTCGGGGAAGGAAGGAATCCACAATGGATCTCACCAGGCAGGACTCCAATGGGGACAACAGCTGCACCTGCGCAGGAAGAAGGAGAAACATCAATAGATGGAGGAGAACACATGATAGGGAAAAGGGAACACAACAAGGAATAATCGGGGGAAAAGGAAGCATAGCAGGGAATAACTGAAGTACGGTAGCCAAAAAAAGGAACAGAATATGAGCAGGGCTGGGCTAACGGTGTCGGTAACCAAACCAACGGGAGGCATGGATTTAGGATAGGAAAGGCCAAGGAGCTTACCTCGGGCGCGGCAGGCTGATGAATCCATGAAACAGGAGCAGACGAACACAGACGAAGCGATGGCCGAACCAGCCGCACAGCGCCGGCACAACGCCGGGTCGATGGCAACGACAACCAGAAGCTATAAACAGGAGGTAGGAGTGAAACCAATCGAATACCCGTAGAATGATACAGAAGCGATGGACGTTGAACGGCAAGGTGTGCGGAAGAACCGAGGAACAGAGCGGAGGTTACCAGGGAGGTGAAGAGGCGCACAGAAAACGAAAGTGGAGAGGCCGGCGGAACGATGACGGACCACGGCATATATGGTAGAGCAGCGATGGGTTGAGGACAGGAAACAGAAACCGAAGCGGCAAACAATAACGCAAGGACATGGGGGACGGTCTCCGATCTGCAAATCTGTCCCTTTACACGGGGGACCCACCGCGAGTGAAGGGGCGACGTGGCAGGCTATATCTCAGGAGTAGTGAGAACGACACGCCGGATTTTCAACGCTGTAAACAGGACACGCGCAGGTTCACGACTGGCTGGAAACGGCAGAATAGCTCTCCGAGCTGTGATTTCTTCCGCGCTAGGGAAGGACATATGACCTTCCCAGGAATGCTGAAAACTAGCACACCATGCTGGCCAGTCTTCCCGGTTCCTCGGATGACATAGATTGGTGAAAGAGCAAGGTGGTCAATTATCTTCTGTTGACGGTAACGAGAGTATCCCATGTTGGCCATTCAATGTCAGGGTAGAGCTCTTTCATTCGACTGAGATTGACACGATAAAGAACTGACCACTCAGACTGGCCTTCCTGCATCTCCAGGATATCAAAGCAAGCAGCAATCTTTTCTCTCTTAGTGTAACCAATCATCTGCAGATGTCCACCAGACTCTCCAATGTAGGCACAAATCCAGCCCTTTTTCCTTGGAAGGCATTGGCAAATTTGCGAAAATATGTTTCTAGCACAGGTGGAAGCTACCCTCCCTTATCCGACAGCCATCATTGCTTTGAGATTAGTGTTAATCCAATCTATGTGGACATTATTATCCTAACCAGCTTGTAATTATTGTCTATAATTAGGTGTTGTCAATGCTTTGCTCTACCATAGTTCTGACAAGGATAGTTAGTTGGTAGTTGGCTGGTGGTTTGTTTCCATTCATTTCTTTTTTTTTTCTTCATTTTTCTAATGTAGTGTGATGGCAGTAATTGGTCGCCACGTCAAGAACGTGTATTGGTGTTGAACAAGCCGGCCGGCGTAGGTCTTTGTATGAACCATAATTATAATTTTTCATTATTAAGAAAAAGCACATTATAAAAAACTAGCGACTCTGCATGTCTCAGTTTAGTTGGCTGTTAGTTGGTACTACAAGACTTATCATATAGAAAACAATTTGCATCCTGGATCTGGGTTCACCAATTTTAAAATATCTATTTTGCATGTTTTTCTTTATTTGCATTGTCTCATTTCGTTTTTGTTATTGTGAATTCTATTTTGAAGAATGGAAAATTATGAGTTCTAAATTAGAAATTTTGAAAATGATAGTGTAACAGATTTAATGTTACATTGGTCATTTCTGTTATTTACAATTAAATTTATTTTTGTGTATGGCTGATGGTCATTGTCTCACATATATATTTTAGAAATGGTATCGTGTAATAGATTTCATGTCATCATTTTTAAGTTGTATTTTAAAAAAATAACAGATAATATTTGAAAACTCTCATATTTGGTTTGTGTACAACGTGGAGTCATTGTGTCATATTTTATAAATGGCATGATGTAACAGATTTCATGTCCTCATTTTTATGTGATAGTTGAAAAATGGCAGATGGTATTAGGGAACTTGTGTTTGGTTTGTGTACAACGATGATTCTAGTTTTGATGAATATGCCATCTTCTGATCAGAAACCAAATCTCATAATATTTGACGTAAAAAAACTCCAAATTCTATTTTTTTATTTTCGAAATTACAATAACAATTTTGTTTCTTCTTCCCTCTCTCATATATGCCTTAGGCCAGCTCCACTGGTTTGATAGCTATAATTTATAAACATTATGCAAAAGACTGAGCATCTTTATCTTGTCTGTATTTCCTGCAAATTGCAGGGTATTCAGTTCATGCATATGGGTGAATAGATAGAAAAAAGATATGTAAATCCCATGGCTTATCTATAGATCATTGTTGCTGCCACAAATATTTTCTTTCTCTTTCTTATTTCTTTTCATTTCTTTTGTCATCAAATACTGCAAAAGCTAGCAATAGTCAGACCGTTATGGAGGCCCCTACAAACCATGTCCAATTCAATTCCATCAGAGATCTGCATGCACGCATTTGGCAGTGTGCTTGTAGTAATTTCAGTTTGACTATCACGTGCGCTGCCATCTTAATTTCACTGTTAATACTCCACGTCAGATGGATTAACAAATCCACGCTCAACAGGACACGCGAATCTCCAGGCCTCTCCTCCGCAGATGCGCTTTCACATCCGTCTGATAAAGGGGCGGTAGCTCGCCTCCGCACGAGAAAATTCGGGTTGGGCAAATTTGTCAGATATTTTCTTCGATAACAAATCGGAGCAACGAATGTCCCAGATTCCATATTCCGGAGCCGCTCCAGAAGACACCACGCAAAGATCGGAGCTCCACGAATAGGCCGGCAGAGTGATTCCGATGGACAGCCATCCGCCAGGATCGTGTCTCAGAAGAGTAGACATGAACGTTGTACTCGCCGGCAAGGGCAATGACCTTTTAATGGCGCGATTTGGACGGATCGAAGAGTGGACTCGAAGGCAAGGTTGACACAAAGGGCTGGCGGTTGGAAAATTGGGACCATCTTCTTGGTCAGCGCGTTGCAGACGTAGGAAATTGAGCCGCACCTTAGACCAGTCTTATTAGGATTTTCATTTACATTTAATTAGTTATTATATTAGCAAAAATAATGATATGGTAGGAAATTTATTATAAAAGTCATGAAAGGCTATGTATATTTTTTTCAACAAAAATAAAAGTCAAATAAAAGTACATTGAGGCTATTTTCTTTCATCCCAACCAACTACAATCAATTATTGAAAAACACCTAGCAACAATTTAATGTTTTGAAGCATATAAAACTGTAATATGAAACTAAGCACTTAGAAATATAGTCTCATTTTATAGCTATCTCTGACTGCATCTGCAGAGCCGGTGCCGGGGATAAAGGAGAGGTCGGGGGCGAGAAGGTCACTGGCGGCCTCAGGATCAGCGGCCGCTTCCTCATCCGCCTCGATTCGAAGCGGGAAGTAGTCGCGTGTGACCCCCGTGAAGAACCCGAGAATAGGGCGGCCGTGCGAGAAGCTGGCGTGCAGGAAGTGGTGGTCCGTCGTGACAGAGTGCCACTGCTGACAGACGAGCCGCGCGCGGGCGACCAGCCTGGGAGGCAGCAAGGCGAGGATGCCGGCGACGAGGTCGTCGGGGAGCCGGGAGAAGTGGTCCCTTCCAGGCATTTCGGCGAATAAAGCAGCTGCTGCAAGAGCAGGAATGAGAGAAGGAAGGGGAGGTGCACATCGATTGCTCCGATGGAGGTGAGCTTACCTTCAAGGAACGAGAAGGCTCTGGCGCCGGCCGCCGCTTTTTTGTCGCGCGGCGGAAGATCACCCACGAAGAACGCTCCGCCCGCGTCACCGTCGTAGTACCATCGACGGCTTCGCCGCTATCTCAATTCTCAAGAGCTCGCGTCTGGCAATCAAATCGATGGGAAGGGTCCAAAGGGAAACGGGAGTCAAAGAATGTACAGGGTAGGGGTTGACTTCTGTTTCCGCTCCGGTCAATTCACTCTTTGGCACTCGAAGTTCATCCACAGAACACCTTCACCTTCCACGAACGCGCTCTTCAAAAAAATGCCCTATGTGCCTCTACGGCTCGATGTTTTCTGGTTGTTATGCTGCAAGCGAAACATTTTCTTAAAGTTTTACTATCATAAGCAATACGAAGTAGGTCAGATATAATCCAAATTGCTATCAATAGGAAAACTAGACCGCACTTTCTGAAACTTCACAAGCTTTACACCGCCAAGAAACTGAAACTTAATGCTTCAAGCAGAATAAGACGTTTCCAAGCTTTTATATCAAACTGGTATGTTTTAGAGCACAACATGAAATGTTTAAGCTTTGAGTCATATAATTCTCACATCTGATGTCAAGTGACTGGCCGCAATTCCTCAAACACCGGGATTACATTTGAGAATTCAATCTTTTATGCCAAAAGCTTCAAGGTAATCGTTGTGAGTATTGTAATCCTAATACCAACAGATACAGTCTGTTATTTTGCCAAAAGACTCCGACTTGAATTCTTTGATAAGAGTCAATTTTCACAAAGTTCTCATATTTGGTATTCCTTGAATTTTGTCTTCCTTCTTAAGCTACATTTGAACATTTTAGAATCAAGTGAATTGATACATCTCTACCTCTCTCTACGTATATATAAAAAGAAACTTACACAAAATAGATACCGCATACAGATAAAATTAAGAGGGTCTGATTCTCTAGCACATACCGTCTCCATTCTTAAATTGAACCCACAGAAAGATAGGAATTACATGAGGGTTCTTCAGACATCAAAATTAACATGGCAGAACACAAGATAGATACTACATGGAAGATCAGAAAAAAGTACACTCCATAGCAGAACACACGATGGACTGTGGAACTCAAATCACAGTGGCAACCATGGTTTGTTCCATATTGGGAACTTTGAATTTTCAGACAGGAAGGGACTCAAGCACCAGTAATAAACTTAAGGAGATGGAAAAGGGAACTCAGTTGTAAAAAAAGGCAACCTTTAGCAATGGTCTTAGTCTGAAAACGGTAGTTATAGCACCGGTAGCAGAAAGTACGTTGGAATTACATTGTTTCCATGCTTTAACTGGAATTAGTCTTGTCAGCTGCTGGGGATTTGCACTCTGCTAACACCTCTATTTGATCACGACAAACAACATTTTAAGTCAGTATTGCCTTATCATCGCACATAAGCTGATAAGCATATTATCTTAGCAGTGTGTTCCACATTAAAGAAGCAAAGCAGACCGCAGAGGCTTAAACTAACTTAGCACACACCAAAACCTAATATTTACACAACAAATAAACTAGGACTGTAAGCATAAAAACTATACCAAAATGTCCAACGGGCATGGGGTCGCTATCTCTTTAACCATTGAGATTTCCTGGTCCTCCATGTTATATGACATGATCTTCCCAGGAATGCTGAAAATTAGCACACCATGCTTGCCAGTCTTCCCAACTCCTCGAATGACATAGATTGGTGAAAGAGCAAGGCGGTCAATTATTTTGTGCTGATGGTGCCGAGTATCCCATGTTGGCCATTCAATGTCGGGGCACAGTTCTTTCACTCGGTTAAGGTCAAGACAATACAGAACTGACCACTCAGACTTATTTTCTTGCATCTCTAGAACATCAAAGCAAGCAGTGATCTGATCCTTCTTTGTGTAACCAATCATCTGAAGATGAACACCAGACTCTCCAATATACGCACAAATCCAGTCTTTTTTCCTTGATGGCATTGGCATCTTTGCAACATGTTCCTCTTCAATAATAAAGCGGACCAAGGAGTGTTCCACTATCCATACTACTGAACCATTCCAGAATACACCGCGGAAGACGTAGTGGCCCTGGAATAGGCCAGCAGATTGATCTGAATGTATCGCCATCCACCAAGACCGTGTCTCAGAAGAGTAGACATGAATGCTGTACATGTCCGCAAGTGCAATGATCTTGTAATGGCGTGACTTGGACGGGTCGAAGGCAAGGCTGACCCAAAGCGAGGGCGGGGCCTCTCTCGGTTGGACAATTGGGACGAGCTTCTTTGTCAGCGGGTTGCAGACATAGTAAATTGATCGGCACCAGAGGAGGAGCAACCCATTGCAAGAACCTAGGACATCCAAGATGCATCTGCCGGGATCTGCAGAGCCAGCGCCGGGGATAAAGGAGAGGTCAAGGGCGAGTCGGTCTCCGAAGGTCGGTTCCTCATCCGCCGAAATGCTGAGGGGGAAGTACTCGGTTGGAGTGAACCTGAATATGTGATTGGAGAATAACCCGGCGACGGGGTGGCCGTGGCCGGCGTGCCGCCGCGAGAAGCTGGCGCGCAAGAAATGGTGGTCCGTGGTGAGGGCGTGCCACCACCTGCAGACGAGCCGGGCTCGGGCGACCTCCCTGGGAGGAAGCAAGGAGAGGATGCCGGCGACGAGGTCGTCGGGGAGCCGCGAGAGGTGCTCCCCTCTAGGACTAGGAGGCATCGACCCCACAATCTACCAGCTGCAAGTCTGCAAAAACACAGGAATAGGGATGAAACGAGGAAGGGGACAGGCGCACATCGATTGCTCCGGGGGAGGGAGCTTATACCTGTTAGATTCGACACGGGAAGGCGCCGGCCACCGCTTGTAGAACTCCGCCGCACGACGGAAGACCACCCACGAAGAAATTTCCGCCGGCCGCCGCTACAACATTTCAGTTGGAAACTCACACTGCTCAGGCTTAGGGGTCGATGGCGACGGCGAAGGTAGTGAGCAGGCCAGACCATCGCTGCCTGAATTTGAGCTGTGAATTAGGCCCATATCAAAGGCATTTTCTAGTCGGCTGCAGCCTGCACCTGCGCCAACAAAACCCATCTCTCCCGGAAGCCATTGGTCCAAGAATTTGCCTCGCTATAGAAATACCCCAAAAAAAAAAAACGTTCTATGTACAAAATGCCATTGTCGCACATAACACATTTTTTTTAAAAAAAAATGATATATCAAACTGCTCGGTGGCTTCAGCTGCGACACACTACGAATTCACCCTTTGCACGTCTAACGCATAGTGAAACTTACATATTTCATTGTTTCAAACAATCTGAAATTTCTAATTTTTCAGTCATAATGCGCGCCCACAAGAACAACATTTTAAAATGGGACAAATCACATCAGACGTTCAGCACCACAATTACGCAGAGTATAGAAAACTAGTCTTTATATGGGCGTTCACTCTTGAAGCTGCGGTTTCATGGAAATATGGATCTTTTGGTGCCCGGCTAACTCTTGTACAGATGAGCTTCTTCACACTTCTGAAAATCAAACCCTCTGGAATCTGAATAATTTCTGTGATTGAAGATGCACATGTTTTTACTGATATAAATGTTAGACATGTCAGAACTGATAGTCTGCAAAGTAAGACCAAGTGAATGTCATCTATTATTTTAACAGTCGAGTGTTGCTTCCACTTATCCGTTGTGCTGATTGCTGAATGGTTATGTGACAATCAACAAACTGGAACAGAGTTACATGCCAAACACGAGCAGAAGGAATATCTCTGGTCCTGTAATTGCTTCTGAGCATAATGATCTGTACTTTGATGGTGCTGCTCGACTTTCAGTTTATGGTACTCCAAAAAGAGAACAATTGCACATTCTGGTTCTGACAAGAGTAGAGGCTGTCAACAGTCAACATTGCAAACAGATTTGGTACCACAACGAGAGTGGCGCATCAACCAAAATATTATACAGACGCATCCAGAGCTTCAAACAGTGATCAACAGAGTAATTAAAAAAAAAACAGTGATCAACAGTAAGGCTGCATTCATGTGGAAAATTACTAAATTACCATGAAGTTGACACAGGGAGATAAAGCTTAGCAAGGTTCCGATTTTACAAATGACTAAAGTAGCATTGCCCATGTAATTAACAATATTTACAAATTACACATGCTTGGATTCTAAACATAAAAGTTCCACCTAAATCAGTCCTTGAACAAGTGAAATCTACCGGTTGTGACACTGATCTTCCCAGGTGTGCTGAAAAATGTAAATCAGGCAACCAACACATTGCCACATCGGTTGCTCTAATGTTACTACTCCTTCCTTCAGGTAGTATCAACACAATTGCCAACGCCCTTCCACCAACATCCATCGTTGCCTTCCTGCTATTGTCATTTTACAGTGCCAGAAACTTCAACCATGACCGTGCCTGCCGATACTACCTTCCTGATCATTTCTGAGATGTTTCCTTGGCAGAATAACTTGCAGCGTAGTTCAGTAGATCTGCATCCCCTTGGTTGGCAATCTTATCAATGATTTACGATGCCCCAAATATAAAAATTTTCGGTAAGAAGCCTGAAAGATTGTGATTTCACATCCATGTTCTACAGCTGAGAGCTTAAGGTCAATCAAAATTCCTGCAAGCCCTTTCATCGATCATCACCAGGTTATTGCTGAGCACCACTGATTTTAACATAATAAGGCAAGAGAACATCTGGGGATCATGGTCCCCAAAGTTGACTGACTGGCTGAGACTGCAAGATAAGGCCATAATCAACAGTAGAATATGGACATGCGTTTTCAAAGTTGAGCTGGCAAAAAGGCAACTGTTGTCTTCAATAATTCGTTCCCACGTATTGTTGGCTGTTGGGAATTATAACTCGCTTCTTTATAACACACAAAACAAAATATAAGCATATAAGCATAGCAACGTAGTTGGTCTACAACGCATTACAGAGGCTTCATCATTATGAGCAACTAGCTTTACATTGTGAATTACAATACAACTCACAATGTTTACAAATCAAATAGGCTAGGACTGTAGGCATAGAAGTTATACCAAAATTGCTCCAACAGGTATGCTGGTGGCACTTTCCTCGGGCTCGTTACCTCTTGAACCATTGAAATTTTCTGGTCCTTCATGTTGTATGACATGATCTTCCCTGGAATGCTGAAAATGAGCACACCGTTCTGCCCACTCTTCCCGGTTCCTCGAATGACATAGATTGGTGACAGAGCAAGGTACTCAATTATCTTGTGCTCATGGTACCGAGTATCCCATGTTGGCCATTCAATGTTCGGGTACAGTTCTTTCACTTGACTGAGATCGACATGATAAAGAACCGACCACTCAGACTGATCTTCCTGCATCTCTAGGATATCAAAGCGAGCAGCAAACTTTTCCTTCTTTGTGTAACCAATCATCTGAAGATGGCCACCAGACTCTCCAACGTAGGCACAAATCCAGCCCTTTTCCTTCCTTGGCATTGGCAAATTTGTCAGATATTCTCCTTCAACAACAAAACGGATTAAAGAATGTCCCACATTCCATATTATGGAGCCATTCCAGAAGACACCGCGGAAGGATCGGAGCCCCACAAATAGGCTGGCTGAGTGATCCCCATGGACAGCCATCTTCCAGGACCGTGTCTCGGATGAGTAGACATGGATACTGTAGATGACCCCAAGCGCGACAAGCTTGAAATGTGGTGACTTGGTAGGTTCAAAGGCGATGTTGAGATTATGACAAAACTGAGTGGGTACGCAAAGGGGGGCTAATTTCTTGGTCAGTGGGTTGCAGACGTATACAGTCCCTCTGAAACCGGGTGGCCAGCAGATGAGCGCGAGCAACCCGTTGCAAGAACTGGTGACATGGATGCTCCATGGATTTGTCGACGTCTCTGGGATGAAGGAGAGATCAGGGTAGGGATGGTCCCCATCATTCTCGGCATCGCGGTCGAGGGGGAAGTAGTAGTTCGCGACGCAGATCTGGTCGTTGTGGAAGAACCCGGCGACGGGACGGCCGGCGTGCCGCGACAGCGTGAAGCTCGTGCGGACGAAGTGGTGGTCCGTCGTGAGGAGGTGCCACCGCCTGCAGACGAGCCGCGCGCGGGCGACATGCTTGGGAGGCAGGAGGACGAGGATTCCGGCGACGAGGTCGTCGTGGAGCCGGGAGAAGGGGTCCGTACCAGGCATCTCCACGAATCTAGCAGCTGCAAGGACTCAGGAACATCGATTTCTCTTGGGGACAGGAACAGGAGAGGGGCTTATCGATGTTTCTTGGGGACGGGAGCTTACTTGATAGGGACAAGAAGGCTCCCGGCGCTGGCGTGTGGCGGAAGCCGCCAGAACACCACGGCACAGCCTCGTGGACGACCCGATTGCCGCCGGAGAGATCAAGAGCCGGACCAGGAGGCCGCCGCCGCCGTACGGCTATCGCCGCCCCTATTAACCAAACATTTCAAGAACTCAAATGGCAGAAAAGCCTTCAGGAAGTTGAGATTTCTTTTAAATCACTCTTCGGTTAACAGAAGGAGATGCAGATGCAGTAGACTTCCGGCTCCATCAATCCATATTTTGTGGTGAAAATATTTTTAGATTTAGATGACATTTTGTTATCCTTATATTTTCTTTTATTATTATTATTAAAAAAACAGAACCACTAAACTAGGCTGTACAAGCCTAAAAGCAAAAGAAAACAACCCATTAGTCAGCCCATACAGAAAAAGTGACTCATTAAAGAGCATGAGGCACAGGCTGACAGGCCAGCCCACGAAACTAATCATCTTCCACTTTTGATTACGTCGAAACCCATGACTAGTGCTGACCGAGGGACGAAAAGACCCATTTAATTTTGGGTCGGTATAGATCAAAATTAGTCCATGTGCCCAGGAATCAACTAGTGATGGCCAAATGGGCTGGGCCTTTAGGGCCGGCACGACGCCCACAAAAAAAAAGCACGGTCCAGATCTGGCACGGCTCGAAACAATTATTGGCCGGGCCGGCCCGGCACTACCCATCATGCCGTGCCTAGGCCGAGGGGTGGGCACGGCGGGTGGTACGACCCGACACGCCTAAGCGTTGTCTCGGCTAAGCACGTTGGGCCGCATGTTAGCCGATATACCATGGCCCGACCCACATAAAGCCTGTCGGCTAATATAAAAGAACGGCCTCCACCATCCCAACTAAACCCTAGGTCATTTTGCTCCCCCCCCCCTCCCCCGCGCCGCGCCGCAGCCTCGTGCCCTCGTCCTCCTCGCCATACTCCTCACCCTCCTCCTCGCCCTACTCGCGTCACCGTCGCGCCACGATCTGGTGCTAGATCTGGTCCGGCTCAGGCTAGATCCGTAGCCATGCCGCTGGATCCGAGCGACCAGGCGCTGTGGCGGGCGGAGAACCTCCTATTCGGCAATGGGTCGACGCCGAGCTCGAGGCCTCCGAGGCCTACGGCGGGCGGCTCTTCACCGGCAGGCACGTCTGCACCGGTCGGCGCGGAGGAGGGCACGTCTGCACCGGCTACGGCTACGGATTCCAGTGCACCGGCTACAGCGATAGATTCTAGTGCTCCTGCTTCGGCGACACCGGGGAGTACCGGGAGCACGGGCCGGAAGAGAGGACAGAAGTGTACATCAGACGTTTGGGATGACTTCGATCCGATCTACAATGAGGTAAATGGCGTCAAGGTAAAGGTCAAAGCTAAGTGTCATCACTGTAAGAGTATTCTCTCTGCTGTTGGCTCTGGAGGCACTGGTCTGGAGGCTCTGAACGTACTGCTAGGGTTCAAGGTGTGCTTCAGTTTAATCCAGATGGCTCTGTTCGTTCTTGGAAATATAGTGCTGAGGTTGCTCGTCTAGAACTGTGTAGGTTGATTATTTCTTTAGATCTGCCTATTTGCTTTGGTGAATCTGATGCATTTGAGCGTTACATTAAAATTGCACATAATCCTAGGTTTGCTGGTGTCTCTAGATAGACAACAACTAGAGACTTTGTTAAGTTCTATAATGATCGTCGTGGTTCTTTGATGCAAACCTTGCAGTCTACTGTTTCTTCTGTTGCATTGACATCTGATATATGGTCTAGTAAAGCTAAGGAAGATTATCTTAGTGTGGTTGCTCATTATTTAATGCTGATTGGATTTTAGAGAAAAGGGTTCTTGCTATGAGGCTCATTGATATTTCTTATTCTGGTGTGAACATTGTTGAAAGAATTGAGCAAGTTATTGCTAAGTATGGTTTGTCTGATAGAATTTTTTCTATTACACTTGACAATGCATCTTCTAATGCTAATGCTATGGATGAGCTAACTCCTAAATTTTCTGGTTATGTTGGTCCTCTTCTGCTGCATCAAAGATGTGCATGCCACATCATCAATTTGATTGTCAAGTGTGGTTTGAAATGTTTGAAACCTGTTGTTGAGAATTTTAGAACTGATATCTCTTTATTGAATTCTTCTAATCAAAGAATTACTGCATATAAATCATATTATTCTGTAATGGGTGCCACTCCTAGAAAGTTTTGCTGGATATGGATGTAAGGTGGAATTTCACATTCCTTATGCTCAAACACCTTCTTCCTCATAGGTCCACTTTCTCTATTTTCATCAATGGACAATACCAGTCCCTTCATGGGCAAGCATTGCTTGCTCCAGAGGACTGGTATATTGCTGAAAGGGTTTCTGATTTTCTTGGACTGTTCTATGATTCTACTATTACACTTTCTGGTGTTTATTACCCCACTGCTCCTTTGATGTTGCATCAGTTGCTTGATATTAGTACACATTTGTATAAGTATGAGGGTGACAAATTTTTATGGCAGGTAGTTGTTCCTATGAAGGTAAAGTACATGAAATATTGGGGTCAAATCCCTTTTCTGTACTCATTTGCTTTTGTGTTAGATCCTAGAGCCAAGATGAGAGACTTCAATAGTGTTTTGAGGCTTCTTTCTGACTTTACTTCAGTTGACTACTCTACCTATTTCAGTACTGTGAGAATAGAACTAACTAAGCTTTTTGTTAAGTATGAGAACAAATTTGCTATAGTGCGTTTGCAGACAACCCACATCTTCAAGTACAGGTAAGAGAAAAACAAACTGGGGTAAGATCTTTGCTACTTCTGATAATGTTGATGCTGATGTTGATACATGTGAGCCAAGCGCTTTGCCATCTTCTTCTACCTATTCTCAAGTTTCAGAGTTGCAGTTATACTTAGATAGTGATCCTGTTGCACCTGATGATGACCTTGATAGTATAAATTGGTGGCATAAACATAAACAAACATATCCTGTACTGTCAATAATGGCTAAAGATATTATGACTGTGCCTATTTCAACTATTAGTTCGGAATCTGTCTTTAGTCTTTGTGGCAGGGTGCTTGAGGAGAGAAGACGACGCTTGACTAGTGACATGGTGGAAATCATCACTTGCCTGAAGGATTGGCAACTTGGCGATGATCGAATGCAAGAACTGGTTGAGGTGTCCCACAAATCACTTGAAGAATGCTTTGAGAACCTCAACCTGGATGGTGAGGATGGGGGTGTTAGGGTGCCTGAGTAGTGAGTAGTGAAGTTGTGATGACATTTTGAGAGCTGATGGGATCATTTTGTATTTTGTAATGTAGGTGTCATAAACTTGTGACTGATGATGAACACTTATAATTTGAGCTGGGTTGTACTCTTTTTTCCCTTAGGTCAAAGGGTTTTTAACGAGGCAGCCATCAAACAGCTCAATGACTCACTGAATCAATGTTAATATAATTTGTTCTTTTTGGCCAATCTGATGTGTGTTGATCTTTTTTTTATGATTTCTGATTTGAAAATTTATGAATTTTGAAATATGTTGATATTTGTACAGATTTTGACTTTAATTCTGAAGTGTTTGAGCCAATTTTTGAATTTTCAGGTCAAACGTGCCTAACGGGATTTCGTGCCTAACGGGCTAAGCGTGCCTGTTGGGCTGGCCCGGCACTCGAAATGCAACACGTGCCGTGCTATGGGCCGAGGGGTCGGCCCATGGGCCAGCACGGCACGACACTAATGCAATTACGTGTCGTGCCAGCCCGAAATAGATATGGGTCGTGCCTTTTCAGGTCTGGGCCGTGCCATGCCGGGCGGCCCATTTGGCCATCACTAGAATCAACCCACGGCACAAATTGGAGAAATCGTGTCGGTCAGCTCGTTTGGCCCGCTAGAACAACTACCCCTTAACCCTTTAGCAGTCCATTTATAATTAAAGTGGTGATTATGGAGCAGAAATTGGTGGCAGTGAGATTCGAACTCGAGACCTCCAATATTCAACACAGTTTCGTTTCCTTACCATCATATAACTGTGTCGTTTTTATTTAGTGCTGAATTATTTGTTTACTTTAAATATCATTAAAAGGGTCATGCCATGCTAGCCCGTTGTGACACCCAGGTGTCTCATTTGCCTAACAAGCTTGAATAGCACAAATTATAGTTAAGAGTAGCATGAAATAATCAGATCTCACTTAATTTTTAATTAATTCTAGACAATTCAAAAACCCTGCAACCAAGATATATAAGCAACTTAAAATTTTCAATATAACTTATGCCAAATAAATTCATAATCAGATTGATAATAATAAAATAGAATTTAATGAATTTAATGAGCATTTTACCATATGTGAAAATACCCCAATTAATTAACTAAAACATAGAAACCGTTCACAATAGGGAAATAATTATAAAATAATTATAAATCCTCTGGTAAATTGGGCCCCACCAGAGCACCACAAATATCCCAAAGGACTTATGTGCAAAATCTCAATTCATTTGGAGGTTCCTAGCTATTTGTTTTAGATTTACCTTTGACCAAGGGCTTATTTGTAAAGATCTTGAAAGATCGGGGGGTTCAGAGCAAAATCTCCTCTGCTTCTTCCCCATTGGCGCAGATCGCCTTCTCCCTCGCGACGCCTCTCCCCGACGCGCATGCCAGCCTCCTCCGCACGCCACCATCTCGCCTCAGAACCCCGCGCGGCTACAGCGTCGCCTGCCCCCTCTGCCTCGCCCCGTCCTGTCCCCTCAGCCGTCACGCTCGCCAACGGCCTTCTTCCCCCGCCTTGCATGTTAGCCATGCCGATCGGCAAACTTCAATTCCGAGCGCCCTTCCCGCGCCCAGACCCCAATCACCCGCTGACCTTGCGCGGCATCAAAGGGCACCAGTGAGCCTCCACAGAACCGCGCTGCTCCCTTTAACCCAACTCTCTCTGCCCTCTCTCATTTTCTCCTCTCTGCCCTCTGTCCAGCCGCCATTATTGAGCCCAAGTTCGAGCTCAAAATTTGCTACTGCCCCGTGCCTTCCAAACCAGAACCCGTAGCAAACCCCTACGTCTAGACCCCCTCCTACCTCCCCGCACCTTGCTTGGCCTCTTCCTCGTGCTCACTGTTTGAATCGAAAAAAGAACCGAGAAAACTCCCGTTCGAGCTCCACCGGCGCCGACTCTAAATTCGTCCAAGCTGGTGAGCCCCACCCCTTATCCCCCCTCTATTTTCGTGTGCAAGGTCGCCGACATTCCCATTTTTTCCCCACCGCTGCCATGTTCCCGGCCGACTGACGCCGCCTCCATGGTGAGCTCTAGGTTCTGGCCCTCCTCGTCAAACTCCAACTCAATGCCACTCTTCTCCGTGCCTCCGTGAAGCTTGAGGTGAAGACAGAGCTCGATTTGCTGCATCCTAGCTCAAACGCGACGCCGCCGAAGACCTTCGCTCCGCCGCCTCTCGACGACGACCTATCTCCGGTGAGCTCCTGTCCCCGCGACCTACACCCACCTGTTCGCCTTGCTGTGCTTACCACTCCCGCACGCTCGCGATAGCTTTCATCGCGCATAGATGCCGACGACGAGTTTTGACCAACTCTGGCGAAGCCCCAGCATCGCTGACCCTATGCCGACTGGCGCTGATTGGCAGCCGAGCTGGATCCAACGTCTCCGCTGATGTGTTGCCTACGTGGCATCCCCTAAACCCGAAAATACCAGAAATTACCAAAAAATGCTAGAACTTTGAAAACTCATAGTAAATCAAATATAAATCCAATGATGCCCAAGTAAATTTTGTTAGATTTATCTTGAAGAGCTCTATTTTACTAAAATGATAAATCATTGTCTCTATACATGCATTTTCATTAATACATTAAATTATCAAAACACTAAATAACTCACCAGAAATTCTAGGAACAAAATTTAATCCTAATTTTTGGCATGCTTAGTAAAAACATGATTATCTACCATCATAATTTTTTGCTTGGTAAAATATGAATTATTTTAGGCTCTAAAAATTAATTAGTGTGTTTGCTTAGATTAATTCTAGTAAATAATTTATAAATATTTTGCCATGCCACTTGGTATAAAAATCACTCATATATGCATCTATCCACAGTAAATCACACATGTCCAGAAACATAAATTTACTATACAAATTAATTTAATTGCTCATATCACCATTTCACCCTAATTAATTGCATAAAGAATAATTTACACATAAATTCTTAATATCAACTTCACTCCTCTAAAGCATATGGCTTCGAGAACATAATAATAATATTGTTGATATTAAAACACTAATGTGCTTGCATACATCGTATCGTTGCATTAAACGGTATTTTGACAATACCATTAACATATTTTACATCATATAGGTAACGACAACCAGGAGCCCGAAGAGGATTTTCAGAAGGATATTGACCCTCAAGTGCAAGAAGTGGTAGTTGCTAACACTAACGTTGATCCAGACAAACCCTGATTTGCATTCGCCTTTTTATAAAATTTTGCTAATTTATAATATTACTAGTGTCTATGATGATTATTGCATTAGGTCATAGGAGTTGATTGAAACCCACTTTGCATGATACCCAAATGACCTATGCTACTGTTTTTAGGTAGTATCGGTACTGTGTTACTATGCTTAGTAATTATTAGTCTCGGTAGATATTATTACTAAGAAAAGACTTGACCACTGGAATGGAACTTAATAAAAGAAGTTTACTTTGATGCTATGATCGGGCAGGGATGATGCATGTGTAGTTTTACAGCAACACATGGGTGTTGACTGCGGTAGCCCTGCCTTGTCAAACCTAGGACATGTCCGTGGTCGGTCCCTTGATCAAGTATTGAACAATACCGAATGCATGCTAGTTTATGGACACTAGTAAACCGATGTAGCATTAAAGGTCACTCGCATTAAGGATAGTTAAGGTGCGTTGGTTATTGACCCTCCTGCTGCTGGAGTGGACGGTTCATACCATGAAGTACTGTTGGCAGAACGGCATGCCCACTCGATGTCACCACACCCGGTCTGAGGTGTAAGTTCTTTTCTTGCGAAAGGTTGCCGTATACGACCTTAATTGGTGCGTATATGTCGTGTATTTCAGGTTTTTTCCAGCTGGTGTAAATTAATTGTAATTGTTGTCCCTTGCAGTAATGAGTACCACTTGGTCACCGCGTCAATCACGTAGTTTCACATGATACTTGAAAATTGATTATGATGCTTATTGTTGATGTTACCATTATTGCGCTTATGTTATACTTACTTTATGTATTATTTATTACCTTATGATGCTTGACTAAAGTTACCTTTCTACATCATTTAATTAAGTTGAGAAATTAAAACTTGATAGAACTAATAGGTTGCTTAGTGCGAGTGCTTTCAAATAAGCCACCTATTAGAGCCATGTATGTCTAGGTGTTCGACGGGTAAGTCTTGCTAAGTAATTAGTACTCAAGCTTTGTGGCGCTGTTATTTTTTAGGTAATAAAGAAATAGAATTGCCTGTAGATGTGATGCCTTGGGACATGCAAGTTCCTGAGGATTGGACTGCCCACTGGAAGTCCGACTTGCCACCACAGTGATGTTGTGTGCTGCTAGAGTGATGGTTCTTAGGACATAAATCATTACTATGTTGTATCATCGAGCTCGTAGTTCTTATCATTATTGCTTCCGCTGTTTTCAAAATATTATGAACTTGTATTATTCTGTTGTATTTTGATCATCGTAATAATATAATATTTAACTTAAATTTAGACCAATATTATATTATTAAGTGTCTATGTTATCAGCATCTTCGGGATCTCAATCCTCCGTGAAGAGGAGCCACACCCGTGGGCTCAAGTGACAGTTCAAACACAATATATAGCCTTGTGTCGGGTTTTTTTATGTGCTTTGGGCTAGCCCATAGGCCATGGGCTCGAGTGATGGACCAAGCACAATACGTGATCTATGTGCTGGCTGATACTAAGTATATGGTGCATGCATATCGGGTTTCAGTCAAGAAGAATAAACCAGCTCCCTTGTAGGAGGTGAGCAATGTAAAGTGACATAATGGACGTACGACAAAGCTTAGCAGATCAACGGACGCGGAAACAAGTGATAAAAGCAGACGGCATATACGGTAGATAGGGTGAACACCCGAGTCTACTGCGTGTTGCTCGTTTGATGTGCGTCATGGCGTGGCGTGCGTGTCACACTCCAACAACAACCACCATTTCTCAGATGTACCTTTTCTTCGAAGGCTTCATATATAGGAATTGAATCCCAGCAAGTATCTTGTGCTGTGTGCCGCGCACCAGCTGATCTGCAGGCTATAGATAGATGGCACGGGCACACTTGCTATATATCCCACACCACTGAAGACGAAGTACACAATCACTCCGCTTCTCACCGTCCTCCTGACACTGAACGTATACTCCCTTCGACCGAGAGTCCGAGAGAGGGAGGAGCCATGGGTTCCAAGATCATCCGGGCTGCTTCGTCCTCCCTCGTCGCGCTCGCGGTCCTCGCCTGCCTCCTCCGTCGTGGTGCGTCCGTCGAGTTCCACCGCAAGCTCCGGAGCTGGTCTACCGCCGGCGCGACGTGGTACGGCACCCCGCACCCCCAACGGCGCAGGGACCGACGGTACGTACAGTACAGAGCGTCGTGGACTCACTATTTCTCGTCCATGATCGCTGCCGGCGGCCCGTCCATCTTCGAGGGCGGCAAGGGCTGCGGCTCGTGCTACCAGGTGAAGTGCAGCGGCCAGCGCGTCGTGCTCCAGCAGCCCGGTGACGGTGGTCCTGACCGACCTGTGCCTCGCCGAGCCCGTGCACTTGGACCTCAGCGGCACGGCGTTCGGCGCCACGCCGACCAGCTCCGCGCCGCCGGCTACCTCAAGATCCACTACGTACACTCGATACGTGTAAGACATGATGCATCGCGTTGGTTTGCAGGGTGCCGTGTAACTGGCAGGGCGTGGATGTGGCGTTCAAGGTGGACGTCGGGTCGAACCCGTTCTACCTTGCGCTGCTAGTCGAGTACGAGTCCGGCGACAGCGACCTCCGCTCCGTCGAGCTCATGCAGACCGGCGCGACTGGCGGCTGGGCCCCGATGCAGCAGTCGTCCGGCTCACCTCCGGCGGCTCCGGCAAGACGCTCGTGGCCACCAACGTCATCCCCGCAGGGTGGAAGCCCGGGGACACATACCGCTCCGTCGTCAACTACTAGCTGAGGATGACGACGAGTTACGTGCGTACGCGCAAAAGTGTTGATTGACTCCCGATCGAGACGATTGCATCATCAGTTCGTTTCCCGTGTGTTACTTTTGTGAGTTTTTTAAGTACTTTGATCAGTTCAAAATGCGTTACTTTTGTGGGTACTCCCTAGCTACAAACTGTCCACAAAAATCCCTTGTATTAAGAATGACGCCATACACTCACGCGACAAATAACCTTTTGCCTGCTCTCCTCAGCTTTCGCTCTCCACCGTCCGTGCGCGAGAAGCGCCAAAGAAGAAATGTGGAGTGGTCTCCACTGCATCGCGTTTCCAGGACGAAGAGTCCACAGGAGTCAGAGAGCTCGCTCACGCCGATCGTCCGAGCCCCGTTCTGAAAATGCGGACCGACCAGACCGCCCACCACCGATCGTTGGCGCCAGAAGCGCTCGCGTCACTCGGGGCGCGCGGCCGTCGGTCCCCCGCGCCATGCTCCACGTGCGTCTCCGCTTCCGTGCCTCGCCCAAGCAATCGGGTCGTGGCTGTGAAGCAGCAGCAAGGCACACACGTAACACGTTACGCACGACGCAGCGATCGAAACGGCCACCCACCTCTGTCGCATCCCCGATCGACCTGTGTCTCTCTGTGTGTGTGTGTGTGTGTGCAGGCATGGTTGACCGATCGGCGGAGGCGATGTGAGCAACGTGGTTCGCTTCGATCCCGGTGCGTGTTCCGGTGCCTGGTGACCTTTGAGAAATTGGCGCGGTGCGTTGCCTAGCCTAGGCCGTGATCCCGACATGATCGATCGACGGCGAGCTGTATACCACCACCATCACTGGACTCGGTTCCTATGCAGTTGCACTTAAGCAGTCGCAGTGGCATCTGTCAAATCTGAAATCAACGGGTGAATCATCTGTCGAATCTGAAATATACCGGTCTATCTACTGTGCGAAAATAGTGTAGCAAACACATCGTACTAAAACTTGTACGCTGACCGAAGGAAAGCCGTGTCAACGAACCAACTTGTATTCCACTGCATTCAAATCGTCATTTTTTTTTCAAACAATTCAGGGGGAGAGTTCCCCCACCTACATTGATGTATTGCACGAAAGCACACAGTACAGTGGTCCATCACATATTGAGGCCTTGGCATACCAAGGAGAGAGTACATGAGTTGGACGAGGACCCAAAGGTAGAGATAAGAGTAAAGGTTACAGCTGGGTGAGACGCTGAGATACATACAGACTCCAAGTTATTACATCAGCTTTGTTGGAGCCAAATATGTTGCTCCATGGCTTTAGATCATGGACCGCAAGTCGAAGAATATCCTGCACCCTGGAGGCGACTGCGTCGAAGAGACGGTTGCCAGCATTTCAAATGCGCCAGAGGAAAATGAGCAAAACTGCAGGACAAACTGAGGAAGGGAGATGCCTAGGCGGCGTCGCAGTCCATGGATTATCAAGACTAGCGCCATGGACATCAACCCCTAGCGCTGTCCAAACTGCATTCGCAGCAGGAAAGCAAAATGAAGATGTGGTGATCTGTTTCAAGTACTGGTACATTGCTCACAGAGTATTTTAGTGGGCATTCGCAGCTGGGCAACAAAAGGTTGCTAAGATAGCTACCAATATACCTGGCCAAGTGGGCCAGGCTAAATAGGCCGGCACGAGGCCTACCTATTTTGGCTCAGCCCAAACACGACCCAGCATGATGCTTGATGAACCGTGCTTGGGCCTAGCCACAGGCACATCAGGCTGGCCCAAGCATAGCCCGTCTAGCCCGTGCAATAGCTTGTTTAGCTCATAAGACACGCCCGGTCCGTCATGGCCCGTCAAATAAAATGATTAATATTTCAATATTTACATTGAAAATCATATTTTTAGTTCAAATTTATTGATAGAAATTATTTTTGTCTATAAATATTTAAATTTTGGAGAAAAAATCACGCATATAAAATTTAATTAGGCTTCGGGCTAGCCCGGTCCGAATAGCCCGTCAGGCCAACCCAACCCATCTAAGACGAGTCGTGTCATGCTTGAGCTTGAGCACAGGGCCGTCGGCCCGACACAGCATGGCCCATTAAGTAGACGGCCCGTGCCGGCCCGTTAAGTGTGACATCCAGATGTCTTATTTCTTGCTTAGCACAAAATTACCAAAAATTTTGCACTCAAGTATGAGCATGAAATAATAGGAGCAAGTTAAAAATGGAATTTCCTTAAGCCAAAATAAAATCCTGCAAGCAAAAACTTTGAAGCAAATTAAATTTCTATAAATCACGGGCCAAATAAATACATCAGAATTATGGTAATCACAAAATAGAATTTTGGACCAAAAACCAGAATTTTATTTCACTAAGAAGTTAATCAATTAAATGGTTTAAACCTATAATTGATTCAATTTTAATTAATAATTCTAACTAAATTATTTCTTTTCTGGCCAAATATACTTCACAAATAAATTAACCTTATCTTAATTAACCCACAGTTCAAATTTCAGCTTAATTGGACTTAAGGAAGTATTTTAAATCAATTGAAACACAACTAGGGACTCCTTTGCAAGCTTTTCAAAAACCTGAGGACCTTTCTACAAAATTCGCTTGGCTTCTTCCTCCCGTCGCCTCCCGCGCGCGCGCCGCACGATTCCTCTGCCGCCGCTGCCACCTCGAAACTCGCCGCCGCACTCCCCCGCGCTCTCACTCGCCGCTGTCGCGTCATCGCTGCCGCCCAGCCGCTCGCTGCCGCCAAGCCGAGTTGCTTTGGCTCTGCCCGATGCCGCCAGGCCTGCCGCCGCGTCCTCGATTCCCGGCACACAGCCGCTCCCGCCCGCGCGTGACCGCCCCGTCCTCTCACTCCTGCTTCCTTTCTCACGCCCGCCGCTAGCTGCCGCTGCTCCGCGTCTCTTTCGCCTCTGCCCAACGCCCCACTGCCCTGCCGTGTCACTTCGCCTCGCCACTGCTCCCTCGATTCCCCGGCCAGCAGCTCCCTGTTTCCTCCGCAGACTGCTCCCGTCCGTGCGTGATCGCTCCGTCCTGTCACCCCTGCTCCCTTCCGCGCCGCACGCTGCTACCGGCCAAGATCATGAGTCGCTTTTTCCCCCCTGCCGTGCGCTGCCTCTGTTGCCGCTCCCGCGCTGCTCCCCGCGCGCCAACGGCTTCCTCTGGCACCACCAGTCTGTAAGCCCATGCGCAAACCCTTCGCGAGTCCTCTGCAAACCCATGCTGCTCAAACCTGACCCTGTCCGCCTATAAATTCCCCCCCCCCCCCCCCTCCCTCTCTCATTTTCCGCACCCGCTCCCACGCCATTACCAAGCTCTGAGCTCGAGTTCCATACCCGGCCATTGCTGCCTCTCGCCCTGAACTCAGAGCACTTTCAGCCGCGCCTCAACTCCCTCTACCTCCCCGAGCCATTCCAAGATCAGCCATGTCCTAAGTCCCACTTAATTTTGAAGAAACGCTGACGGTCCTATTTTTGATTGACCTCGGCCAAACGTTGAAATTCACCCTCTCCGGTGAGCCTCTCCTCTCCTTTTTGCTCGCAACGATGCTCAACGCCTCTACGAATCGAGCTAACGCCCCCTCTCTTTGTTCCACGACTTGAGGTGGTCGGAATCGAACTTTTCCCCTGCTGACCCCTTCTGCGCCGCCGTGTCCGAGCCGCCTCCACGGTGAGCCTACCTTCCGGTCATCACTGACGAGCGCCGACTAGATGTCGATCCCCGCCGTACCACTGTGATGCTGTAGGAGCCAGCCGCAGTCAATGTGCCGCCCCGAGTCCACGTCGCGACGTCGCCAGACTTCTGCCTTCCGTCGCCTCTCGTCGACGACCACTCTCCGGTGAGTTTTCCACCTCGCGAACCCATCCAATCCCTTCGCCTGGTCTCGCGCATCACGCCTACACCTTCGTGACGAGCTTTCCCCCACCGCAGCAGTCTGCGGCGAGTCCTCCGGCAAGCCTCGACCGCGCGCCGCCGCGCTCCAGCGAAGCTGACTGGCAACTGAGCTGGTGTCCAGTTGGCACTGATGTGTCAATTGTCTAAACCCAGAAAGTACCAGAAAACTGATGGAACTTTAAAAATGTATAGTAAATTCATTTTAAGTACAAATGACCTCAAATCAATTTTGTTAGTTTCATAATAATATGCTCTATTTTAGTAAAATAATAGCCAACTGCCTCTATTATTATATTTTAGTTAATTAAATAACTTGTGTAAACACTAATTAATTCCTTATTAATTCTGTACAAGCAATTTAATTCCAATGTTTTGCATGTACTGTTGATTCATACTAATACAGCACCCTGATTTTTGGCTAAGTCAAATCTGCAGTATTTAATATTCTATTAATTAAGTAATGTTTTAACTTTAATAAATGCTAGTAAATAAAATAAGACTGTCCAGAGGCTATAACTTGGTGAAAATGCACTTCATGTATGTCTCTGTTCATGATAAATCACTCGAGTCCAGAATCATTTTGTTACTATTTTAATTATTTAATTATTTTTAAGCTATATCAACCCTAATTAAATGATCCACACACATGAGATAATGAAAATCTAATTCGCTTCCTTAAAGTATATGGCTTCGAGAACTTGTTAATAAGGTTGTTAACATCAAAACACTAATACAATATGCATCCATTATTTTATTGCATTTATGATATCATTGCATGTAATGGTATTTCCACACTACCGTTAAACCCTTGGTCATCAATAGGTAACGACACTCAGGAGCAGGAGCCCGACGTCCCGCAGGACCAAGAGCCTGAAGACCAAGAGACTGTAGTAGCTAACACTTGCGTGGATCCAGACAAGCCTCGGTTTGCATTAGCCTCTTTATAAAGTTTTACTAGTTTATATCACTACTAGTGTCTATTGTTGCATTAGGTCATAGGAGTTGATTGGAACCCAATTTGCATATTTCTCAAATGACCTATGTTGCTTTTATTAGAAACTTGATAGGTTCGGTACAAAAATGCTATGCTTAGTAATTGATAGTTTTAATAGTTATACTTGCTATTGAATAAGACTTGATCACTAAAATGGAATTTATGTAAAAGAAGTTTATTTTGATGTATGGCTGGACAGGGAATTTGTATGTGTAGGTTTGCAGCAACATATGAGTGTTGGCTACGGTAGCCTTGTCTTGCCCACCCTAGGACCCGTCTGTAGTCGGTCCCTTGATCAAGTTTTGAACAGTACCGAATGCATGCTAGTTTCATGGGTACTAGTAAACCGATGTAGCATTAAAGATCGCTTATATCAAGGACGGTTAAGGTGCATTGGTCTTAGGACCCCTCGGCTGTGGGAGTGGGCGGTCCATAAGTACCGCTGACAGGACGACATGCCCACTCGATGTCACCACACCCGGGTCTGGATGTGGGTGGTTTTTCTTGTGAAAGGTTGCCATATACGATCTTAATTCGTACGTATGTGTCGTGTTATTCGGATTTTCCCAGCTGGTGTAAATCAATTGCAATTGTTGTCCCTCGCAGTAATGAGTACCGCTTGTTCACCGCGCCAATCACGTAGATGCACATGATATCATGGATATGGATTGGAATTGGTTATTACTGATATATTTTATTGTTCTATTGTTGCACTTATTTTATGTATTATTTTATTATCCTATTGTTGCAATTAAAGTTATATTCAGCACAACTCATTTAATCTGAAAATAAAACTTGATAGAACTAATAGGTTGCTTAGTGCGAGTCCCTTTTAAACAAGCCACCTATTAGAGCCAATGCATATCTAGGTTTTTGACGGGTAAGTTTTGCTGAGTAATTAGTACTCAGGCTTTATGCTTATGTGGTTTTCAGGTACTGAAAAGATAGAATTGTCTGTACATGTGTTGCCTTGGGACGTGCAAGTCCCTGAGGGTTGGACTGCCCACTGGGAGTCTGATCTGCCGCCGCAGTGATTGTGAGTGCTGCTAGGGTGTTGATTCTTCAGGCATAAATCATCACCATGCTGTATCGTCGAGCTCGTAGATTTTATCATTATTTCGCTTCCGCTGTTTTCAAAACTTCATGAACTTATAATTCCGCTGCACTTTAATGTAATAATTAAACTTAAATTGAATTATTATTGTATTATCAAGTGTCTGCGTTATCAGCACTTTCAGGACCTCGATCCTCCGGAAAGGGACGCCTCACTAAGTCTACGGCCCGGCACGGCTACGAAATTATACCAGCGTTGTATGACAAGTATTTTAGTGGGCATCCTGGACTCCTGGTGAGATTGAAGGCGATATCTTAAGGCTTCGTTTGGAACAAGGGATTTTCAAAAGAATTTTGAAGTAAGTTATTCTTCTATAAAGAAATTGAACCGTGGCGTTTGGAACCAAGGAAACGAGACTTCCTTCCCTCCGGAAAGGAATCAGACTTGGCATATTTCACAGCAACTGAAGCCTTCACTCCAACCTAAGAGAAATCTCACTCACACTCTCTCTTTCTCTCTCCAGCTCCTCACTCCTAGGCTGTAGCAATAGATTTTTCAATGGAAGCATGAAATTAAAAAGTAGAAAACATATCCTGGTTGAACCGTAGCTGTAGTAATTGATGGCCAAAAAAAAATGATATATAAAAAAGTTTTTTTTATCAGCACGCACCATCTTATTTATATTATTATATATGTAAAGGCTTTTCTTGTATTCCAAACACCAAGCTACCTCCTTTCTTTCATTTATCATTCATGTAGTTTTCTTACCTTTTTCATTCTTGTATTTTACTCATTCCTGCGTTTTTTTCCTGTTTATGTGTTTTTTGTTCCTGTATTCTAAACGAAGCCTAAGTGTGGGCGGCACCGGCACAGGCACAGGGTTTGCAGTAGTGATCGATGGGAGATCATCGGTTTCTTTTTTTCGAATTTTGGTAGGTCCGTTTTTCAAAAGCTTGGAAAACGTTTTTTCCTCATCACGACGCCCTCGCCCCTCCTCGCCAACGAACGGTCGCGTCCCCAGATTCTCGCCCATTTTCCCGATCGCGTCCATCCCAATAAGCCAACTCCTACAACCATTCCCCATCTCTCCGCCGCCACCAGAAAATCTTGGTCCCGCCTGCTGCCTCGTCCATGGCGGTCGAATTGTCCCCAGCGCAATATCTGCCACGCGCGACGACGAGGACGGCGTCGACGTGCACGGCGGCGACGACGCGGGGCACGCACGTGTTCAAGATCGCCGACTACAGCCTGCACAAGGGCCTCGGCCCCGGCAAGTTCATCCGGTCCGCCACGTTCCCCGTCGGCGGCTACGACTGGTGCGTCCGCTACTACCCCGACGGCGACGGGCGGCGCGAGGACGGCAGCAGAGGCGAGCTGGCCCTTCACCTCGAGCTCATGACCAAGAACTCCAAGGTCAGGGCGCAGTTCGAGTTCCTGCTCGTCGACCAGTCCACCACCGGGGAGCAGTCCTTCCTCATCACCCTCGATCGTCCCAGAGTCTTCAACGCCGTAGAAGCAGGCAAAAACGTCCTGGGTACAGGTATCATGAATTCTAGCGATCTGGAGCAGTCACCCTACTACCTGCGGGATGACTGTCTCGTGTTCCACTGTGACGTCATTGTCGTCAAGGAACCAATGGTGTCGGAGACGCCGGTTGCCTCTAAAGTCCAAGTGCCGCCCTCGTGCTTGCTGGATAACCTCCGGGAACTACTGGAGACGGGGGAAGGCGCGGACGTGATTTTCAAGGTTAAAGGGGAGGCCATCCCTGCACACAAGATCATCCTCGCGATGCAGTCACCCGTCTTCAAGGCCGAGCTCTACGGGCCGATGATGGGGAACACTGCTGATAGTGATAGGCAGGACATCATTACTGTTGAAGACATGGAGCCTGATGTTTTCAAGGCACTACGTACCTACATCTACACGGATTCGTTGCCATCCATGGACGACCTTGAAGGCGCCGATAAGGAAGAAATGGTGAAGCACTTGCTCGTGGCGGCGGACAGGTACGGCGGACAGGTACGGCATGGACAGGCACTTGCTTTGTCAGAGTCTGGATGTGGACCGTGTGGCTGCTACATTGGCTCTAGCCGATCAGCATCACTGCAACGGTCTCAAAGACGTTTGCATCGAGTTTATGAACTCTTCCAATCGGATGGATGACGTCGTGGCAACACAGGGTACAAGGACCTTAAAAGATCTTGTCCAGCTGTAGTGATTGATGTCCTTGAGAGGGCAACTAAGTCCAGGAAAATTTAGTAGGACCATTGTTTGCTTATGAATAGTTCTTAAATTTCATCCAGAGTTAGATTTGTTGAATTTCAATCAGTATGCCTTTTAGTGTAGACTGGTATGTTCTCTGTAAAATATATGTTTTCCATGTCATTCCGATCAGAAGGATGTCAATATGAAAGTCTGTGTAATTGCACTCTGTTCCATCCAGAAATCAATTGCCAAAGAGTTGAGTGCTCAGAGACATGGTATTTGTAAGAAATATACTCGATATCTTATAATCACTGTACCATATCAGACCAGGAATGGAATTTCCCCTTTGGATATCTTCATAAAAAAGGGTGTAACGTCAAAAGTATAGCCTGCTTTGACGTTTTTTCCCCTGAAACAACACTACTGTCGCCAGCATAAGAGTCAAACCAACCCTCTAGGAACAAAGTCCTTATCCAAGACTGAATTATTTCAGGAGCTAAGCAAGACTTCATTCACTTCTTCTCAGGTCAAAGAAAATCCGGTCACAATAGGTGCAATTGTCCTCTGTTCAAGGATTTATTTGTGAGTTCCTGTTTTTCAGTCTTCCATTTGTTTTCTGATTTCTTGAGGACAATCCGCTCGAACTTGAAGTAATGGAGGCTCAATTAGCAGATAGGGAATAATGCATAATTTTTTTGGGGACTTATCAGTGCATTATTGTGGACAAAGTAGCAACAATATTGACACTGATATTCCAACTAAGTAAAATATGCTTTTTAATTCTTCTGCATGTAATTATCAGAACAATTCTGCTTTACTGTGCTGTGCCACTGTGAAGGACAGCTGCTGACATTATATTCCTTGTTCATTACTGCTTACAACTTTTGTGCCTAGCTGACGCTGGTTCTTGGTTGCAGTTGTATATGAATGAGTTTGTTGATCTGCACTCGCACTTCACATTCAACAATCGCAAATAATTAAATTTCTTATTCTGATTCTTCTCTGACCGTGGTTTGCGTAAAGCCTTGCAAAATTGTCCCGCAACAGATGAATATTGTTTGACACTTTTTTGTGGAATTCACGTTTGCCAATAGTAAAGTGATGAGGTCCTGACAGGTGTTTGAGATGAAGAAGATGACAGCCAAAACTATCAAATTGCTTTGGGCACAAATTAAAACCCACACTGACACTTCACAAGATCTGCTGAAATTACAAATTCAATCACTCAACAGGGGTTCTTTTATCTATGTCTGAAGTCAAGCTCACAATTCCTCAAAACAATTTCTTGCTTTTTTTTCCCTCTTCTTTTCCAAACTCGAGAAAAAATATCTTTATATATAAATGTTTTATGAAGTAACATGTTTCATGCATGGCAAATCATCCTACAAAGCTCACACATTTTTTATAAGAAGAAAAATAATGGTTGAAAGTTAGCCCAGTATGTTTCTTCGCTAGTATTCAAATCTCTTTAAATTGCAGTGGATGCTAAATAACAAGCTAAAAGAGTTAGGAAAATCTCAAACGTCAAACTAAAGTCTACAATGAAGGACTTATATATGAATAATTGAAACAATCGGTTTTTGCCCACCTACAACATCGACGTCTTTACTAACAAACTTAGATATAAGAGTCAAGAACGAACATAGATATAAACATCTTAAAGTGTAAATCTTTATGAGCAGAGCAAAGTCATTTGTCAATGCTACTACTAATAAGAACATATATAGGCGCAAAGAAACACATAAGAAAATAAAACAAATGATATCCACCATATCTAGTGCTTGTAGTAGGCACGTTGATATTGGTTATGTTTTAGAAACAATAAACCGTCATACCAAAAAAGCTCATATCACTAGTGGTGTAACGTAACTATAGTAATCACAGCTACACTATTAATATGGTGTGCGACACTTTATTAAAAAGTACAACACTATTAATACATGGAAGGTTTTCACGCCAAGAGGAGAGAATGGAGCATATGCCTGCCTTTCAACAGCCAGCATGCTGGTATGTTTGACGTTAAAGTCGATTATTGGTCACATTTTAAAAAATAATAAATTATTCTGACAAAAAATTCGTGCACTAATAGTGTAACGTAACTATAGTAATCACAACTTCACTATTAATACGATGTAGAAAAAGAAAAACACTTCATTAAAACGGTACATAACCGACTACATGAGTGGAAAGTTTTCGCGTCAAGAGGAGACAATGGAGTAGAATGTCTATGTTTCAAAAACCAGGGTGGTGAAGTCGATAATTGGTCATGTTTTAGTAAAATAAACAGTCTGTTAAAAAACTCGTATTACTAAACATGTAACATAACTATATTAATTACAACTCCATTATTAGTACGGTGTGTGAAAAGAACAATATTTTTATTAAAATAATATATAACCGTTTATTAAGTGGAAGGTTTTTGTGCCAAAAAGAGGAAATGAAACATAATATCTGCCTTTCAATCGCCATCATGGTGGCCTTCACCCATGGCTACACAACGGATCCTGTGGGCAAGAAAGAACATGAGGAGCGTGTCAGATCCAATCTGGGCCGTCGATTGCCGCTGAGCTCGTTCGTTCACACGCGAAAAGGGAATGCGTTTATCGATCCAACGGTTGGCGCATCCGAAAACCAAAAGCGATGAGTGAGGGAGGCGTTCCTCGTGCGTCGCGTTGTTCTACGGAGGGGGAGGGAGGGAGAGGTGGTGGAGTGGAAACAGCTTGCCGAGGGGGCTGTATACAGCGCGTGACGCCATCGGAATTAACTGCCTTCCCCCGCTCTCTTCTTCCTCCTCTTTCTTTCTTCTTCCTCCAATCCAAAATAAAAGGGAGGGAGTCCCGAATCGACGGAATCGTCTTCCACTCACCCTCGCGATTGAGCTTTGAACCTCGATCGACCGCACCGCCGCAGAGCCTCCCCAATCCCGATTCCCTCGTCAATCACCGCCATGATGATCCACCCGGGCTGACGCCTGATTCTTCATCCTAAAGCTCCTCGGTAAGCAAACTCTTTGTCCCTCAGGCTGTTTCTCGCGGTGTAGACTACTTGGTTCCGTACGAGTTCCCCATACTGTTCTTGCGAGGTTCCTTTAGCTGCCTTTTCTCGCGGATTGTTTCGTCCCCTCGTCGCGTGTGGATTCCTTTGCTGCTACTCGAGTGTTCTCCGGGCGCGAACATCCCCTAGGGTTGTCGTCTGTGCAGGTTCTTTTTTTTAGGGGGAAGAATTTCGGGGATTCCTCTGGTCGGTCTTATTTACGCAATCTGCCCGTACCACAGAATTTTCTTGTGGTTTTTGCGGATTTCTTTTGACGGAATTCAGTTTCTCTTGCGGGCGCTTGGAGCATTCCGTTGCCAATTTCATCGATTACTGCGAATTTCCTTACTGCTGGTGGAAGTGATCCGTCCGTTTCGTCTACAGGTTTCTCTGGAGGAGATTTGGGGGAATTCCGGTGGGGGTTCCTGTGGCCGCGCGGGGCATCCACCGAGGGTAGCCATGGCTCCCGCTCCAGCTCCAGCTCCAGCCACGGGTCCTGCTGACTCTCCACCGGTGGTTGTTGGGGACGAGGGTGCCAAGGATCAGAACAAGATGGTGCTGTCGAAATCGGAGGACGTCTCCATGGGGGGCGTCCAGGACGACGGTGACCTTCCCGTCCCTTGCTCTGAGCCGGCAGGTGGCGCAGAGATGGCTCCTGAACCTGTGGAGGACAAGGGAGGGGATACCACGGAGTGCTCCAGCTCCTTTGGGGACACGTGCTCCGGATTTGGCGATGATGCAGATGGTGGAGAACCGGAAGTGAGTTCTCAAGCTCTGGTCCCTATTGATGATGACCGTGCCTCGCAGCATCCTAGGTGAGTCTTTTCCCTGAATGTTTCCTCTCTAATATTTACGCATTCCTGTTTTGTGATTCTGGTGCTTGAGGAAGACTGAATATGTGTAATACTGTTTTTACTGAAGTCTTGATATCCCCGCTCCCGCGCTTTTTGTGGGATAAAAAGGAAATTTGTGCAGGGTTCAACTGGTATACCTGTCACAGTTATTGCACCTTACCGTTAACGGAAGAAAGTGACAAGAATCAGGATCAATGCCGATAAAACGGACAGTATTGAATACCGTTACGCATATGTCGGCTTGCGTGCATGAAAATTCATAGTTGACACTCAGTCCATCAAAATGCGGCTGCTGATTGGCACATTTTGATCTTTATTTCAATTGCAAAATGACCAATGCTTGAAAAAAAAATTCCCGCTCCCACGCTTTTTGTGGGATAAAAAGGAAATTTGTGCTAGGGTTCAACTGGTATACTTGTATACCTGTCACAGTTATTGCACCTTACCGTTAACGGAAGAAAGTGACAAGAATCAGGATCAATGCCGATAAAACGGACAGAATTGAATCCCATTATGTATATGTCGGCTTGCGTGCATGAAAACTCATAGTTTTGACACGCTCGTCCATCAAAATGCGGCTGCTGATTGGCACATTTTGATCTTTATTTCAATTGCAAAATGATCAATGCTTGAATTTTTTTTCCTCAAGGAGCTGACTAGCTTTTGGTATGCCTAGGCACCGGTTTGACCTTACCCTGAGCTGCCTGGCCAGCCGCCTAGCCGCTCAGGTGGCCTGCTACCTAACCGCCGCCAATTATGCCCTAATCATGGTTAGTAGGTGTCATGCCATTTCCTGGCACTTCAGCTATGCCTAGCCTGATTTTTAAAGTACTGGGAATGTGAAACTCGGTTATACGATACTACTACTAATGATAGCAAAGATTCTTTGGGGTCGTCACATCTCAAGGTGGATTATATACCCCCTCCATCATACTTGGTTGCACCTGGAGGTGGGTATAGTTTCCTCTTGGTTTCAATGCACAAATCTTCCAAGGATAGGAAACATGTTGATTGGTAGCAACAGCCGGAAGGATATATATTATATGCCATAAGAAATGTCGTGTCACTATTGCAAAGTATGGCTACCAGTATCTGAAAAGCAATCACTAGACACTCGTGGCATCACTCTTCATCATTAACTATTAGAAAGTAAATTTCACAAGTGGTAGCTGATTTAGAAATCAGAAGAATTATTACCTTGTCTATTCCACCATGACTTCTGTAGCAGCCATCAATAGAGATCAAACACCAAAGTGACACATACAGCATTAATATGCATCTGGTTAGGGTCAGAGAGCGCTACGTTGGGTAAGAGATGCCATTTTGTTTTGTTTTAAAAGATTGACCTAGTGCTTAACTAAAAGGGAACCATCCTAATTTGCAAAAGGAATTCATAGCCCAGGATTCATCTGATGAATAGCGGTTGCATACTGATTGGAGCCAGAATTAATGGTGTTTGTGATTTGTTTTGTACATTCTACGAGTGATATTGTATATTATTATGTTTTATGAGCGTTGCCTTTCTCTGACATTGTGCACGCTTCCAATATCTTCTTGTTAATTCTGGTATGCATACATCAAAACTGCAAGCTATAAAAATGAACATGGAAACCTATAATGAGCTATTGTTATTATCAGTGTTTCCGAATGCTTGTTTACATATCATTTGAAGGATATATCTGGAGTATTACTGGAGCAAGAAGCTATCTATTGCATTTGTTTTCTCCCGTCACCCCAAATGACTTTCTAGACACCTGTAGTCCATATGGGGTGGGGAAATGCCAAAAGTTCTAGTTCTTAGCTCTTTCTTTCTCAGTCTTGTTTTCTTGTAAACTGAAAAATCTCTGTTTCGTTTGAAATGTAAGGGGGAAATCTTACATTGGAAAATGTACCAGATTCCTTTTATAATTTTGTTATATGGAATATTCTGTTATTCTGACACAGTTCATTTTATGTACATCCTGTAACATCTATTATCCTTCAGAAGGAAAAAGGTAACTGCTGAGTGGAGGAATGCTATTCGTCCAATTATGTGGAGATGTCACTGGCTAGAGTTGCGTATGAAGGATCTTTTATCACAAGTATCAAAGTATGACAGGGAACTTGCTCTAATCGAGAAGGAAAAAAGAACGCAACAGGAAGTAAGCAAATCAAATGGTTCTATGCCAGATGCAATGCTGATTTACAAAGATCATAGAAACAGTAGCATGGAGAGGAGAAAGAGGAAGAGACATGAAGATATTGCAGACACCTCATTGTACATCAAGAAGCACCCGATATTGTCACAATATAATGGTCTGACATCCATTTATGTTTTTTTTTGTAGGGATTGAGCCTCAATTTATTCATGCTTATATAGAATTTTGGACCAGGTTTAATTGTTTATGATAATTCTTTTTTTTATCCATTGTAGATAAGCAGAACAAGGGAGCTGAAACTGATGGTCTCTTGCTTGATGATGATGGTAGCCATCCAGGTATGGATATGCCCATATGGTATTACTATTCCTTGCAGATAAAGCACAAAGCATGTTGGTAACCTGTTAAGCAAAGCTACCACTGTACACATAGCTAGCTATATGGAAATTTCGTACTTGCTTTGTTAGCTAATTTTAGTCATTTTAAAAAATAGAATATTAATTTTATATTATAATCACTGCTTACATTCAAGGAGGAAGTTTGATGGTCATTCCTTTTTACTGGTCTCCTTATAAAAATAAATTTCATATTTTCAGCTCAAACTGTTGACCTTACATTCATCATTTCCGCTGCCTTTTTAGAATGAGCAAACATATATCAAATTAGCTTTATGTAATCTTTGGAAGAAATCCAAAATACGTAATGGAGCTTGCCATTTTGGACATCAGCAGCCTCCAGTACTCTTTGGCTTTTATTATTTGCATATATCTAATAAAAGTATTGTATTGAGAAATCTACTAATACCTGTTTATGTAAATCTTAATTTTACATGAATTCTAGTGGTCAAGCTTTCTTATATTTTTGTTACAAGCATTCTAAAATTGAATCTATTTGTGAGCGTATTTTTAAGTACCTGAAGTTTTAACAAAATCTCTTGATTGGTATGAAGTAAATAGGTACCATGTTCGTGTGTTGATTAGTATCCAGCATTTTCCTGATTCTCTGGTAGACCGCATCTAATAGTATCTATAAATTTTAGTATTAGTTTTGGCACTTCTGTTTAGATAAATCAATGAAGGATGTAGCGTAGAAATTCAGATTTTAGTTAAGGTAGCAATGTAGCAAATGCAATTCATCTTTATTGCCTGCCTAAGTAAGTTTTCCATCTCTGCTGCTAATAATGTATATGGTTTATTCCTAATACAGTTTATGGTGGTATCGCAGGTGGATTTGATACTAGTGGCTTGGTTGATGCTGAGGATTATGATCTGATTTTCGAGCAAGTATCTTTAAAAGATATCCTTTCAACAATTGATGGGGTCCAGTCTCAAGTTAATTTGCTGAAAGATCGTCTCAACAAGGCTCATCTTGAAGAAGATAATTTAGCATTTTCTGAGGACAACACCCATGCCAGGGTGCCCCGGAAAAGGCAGAGTACTCAGAAGTTTTGTGATACCTCTTATATGACATACCAAAATACCAAACCACAGAAATATCGGAATGCTAAACCACAGAAAAGGAAGAATCTAAACATTTTGTTGAAGGATGATGATGGACCAGCTCTTGACGTGAAACCTGGTATTCCAAACAGGGGTACTAATTATCCAATTGAAGATGCAAAAGGGAATAGTGAAGGAAAAAGTAGGGAGTGGAATCGCTCACAAGATAGAGCCATCACGATGGACCTACTCTTAGGTGTTGACAATTCCCTACAAAATGTTCATATGGGTGATTTGTGCAATGAAGTAAGTCATTGGTACTTGGCTTATTTTTATTCCTTTTCTAATTCTTTGGACTTTGTTTAGATTTGAGTTTACTCTCTTGGCATTACCGTTTGGTATTTAGCAACTCCTGCTTACTATCTAGAGAAATTAAAGCAAGCATTATATGGGATAGATAAAGTTCATGCAGGACAACAGGAGTGACTTTACTTTTCTGCTTTTTGATAGTAAATGTAGTATTAGATAAACAGCTAACATTGTTTCCCCCTCAGAACAAAGGACCTGCAATATTTCTTGGACATGGGAATTGGGGCCATTGTCAGAAGTTCAGCATGTTATACATTAGTGCAAGGATGCTTGTAAATTAGATCCATCCATAATCGATCCAGTGTGTCAGGATCCATATAAGACATGGCAAGTGTCAATTGCTGGTTATAAAAGTAAATACATCAGGGAGAAACCTGCCAGTATAATTCATTTTTTACTTTGGTTAGAAAATCTAGTATTAGTAATATAAGTGTATCGGTTTTTTTTTGCCATTTTTTATTTTGAAATATGCCATACTTAAAAAGTTGTGGGGATGTGGTAATGTCATGTTCTGTATTTCACAATTTAAAAACCTTTTCACTGATTCATAAACATGGGAAGACTGGTGAATGTGTCAGCTTATCAAACTATATATTTGCATTTACATTAGTTGATATCAATGTTGTTCTCTTTTTCATAGAATGCTGATGATATCCTCATAGACAATCAAACCGCCAATGAAGGCTGTCCTCAGTTTGAGAAGATCGAGCATCTGCCTTCTGAAACATCTTCCAGAGTGGAGAACGCTTCTGCACCCATGGAAGTGAAGAAGACTTCTGCACCCATGGCAGTGGATGGTATTTCTTCAGCGCTGAAAGTTGATAGCACTTCTGCTACGGTGGTCAACCAAGAATCATTACTTGAAAAGTCACCCATGTTGAAGCCTGTGAAGAAGCGGGGGTGGAAGCCCAGGGAGAGGAAGAACGTTTGGGGTTCTGCATCTTCATCCATGAACCACAGCAAAGGGGCCTCTGCGGCATCTGATTCAGAACTGAAATCCAATGGTGCACCCCCTTCTGCCAAGGAAGAAATTGAGAGCACAACACCCACTGCTCCAATGGATCCTGAAATCATGACCCCTTTAGCTGCTTGGAAGAAGCGCAAAGCTGGAAACAAATCTGCATCTGCAGAGGAGTATAAAGCTGGGAACTTAGCATCAAAGAACCAGAATACTGGGACGTCAGCTGGAAACAAATATGCTGCTGCAGAGGAGCATAAAGCGGGTAACGTAGCATCAAAGAAGCAGAATACTGGAAAGAAGCGAAAGTCTGAAAATTCATCCTCCCCGGCTGCAAAGAAGCAGAAAACAGAGAGCACCCCTTCCAAGCGGGGCACCCAGTCCCCTTCCAAGCTGATGGTTGAAAAGGCTGTGCTGGTGGCTGTAAATAGCAGGAGGAGCCAGAGGGTTCGGAAGCCGAAAGTTTACTGAAGCAGAGTAACCTGTTTGGTTCGTGATGTGTATGTATCAGCAATGTTGATTTGTATGTCGTCCCCTTTTATAGGAAGCAATCGATCGTCATATGTAAGTTAGTGTACAGATATCAGTCTGCTAGGTCAAGAGTCTCGAATGGTATGGTGGTTTAATCTTGCCCTTCTCCTTCCGGGCTGTCAAACCTGAAATGCTTTGTCGTCTTACTGAATGAAACAGAAAGTAAAAAGAAAGGAGAAAGTTCTTTAGTTACTCATGGTTCGATGATATGTTGCAGATGTGATTGCAATATTGCGAGCTGTGTATCTATCTCCGCGCTGCACAACCGTGCTGACTTTGACCTTTCCAGGAAAATAGATTGCGAGGTTTCAACCCTGCAAGATTGTCTGCTGCGATCATGGAAGGAACATAGAGGAATGAGAGCTGACAGTTTGTGCAATATCGCGAGCTGACAGTACGAGCAGTGCTATGACCCTAGCCATGTCATTGCCTGGCCATGTGAATTCTGAGCTGCAACCGTTCATCGATCCGGACCAGAGATTGGCCGCTTCGGGGCGTTTGCAACAATTGCAGTTTGCAGGACGTGATGAACGATCCAACCACTCTAGCAGTGACGACGGTACTAGGCCACTAAGGGTGCTAGATCGAAGGAAGGGACCCTCCTAACCACAGGAGTCTGGAGCTGGTAATTGACGCCAAACAGTCATGGGCCATGTACGTCTGCAGTAAGCATGGTGCTCGAGATGTTTCGGTTGTACTACTCTTGAAGTTGTGGGAACGAATGAGCATACTCCGTCGTATATGACTGAAGATGTACAGTATGTGGTCACTCTTGCAGTTGTGGGAACGAACGAATGGGCATACTGCAGGGACAAAGCTTTTTTGTGGCAATTAGGACAATGGTCCCCTAACTAAATTGAACAGTAAATTAGTACTGTTCATTGAGATTTTGTGATGTACTCCCTACATTCACATTTAGATGTCATTTTAGAGTTAGATACAAGAAATAAGTAGAAGTAAAAAGATGAGTATACTAAAAATGAGAAGGAGAGAGATAAAGATAGAATGTAGTAGAAAAATAAAATATTATATTGTAAAAAGAGAAAGGTGCATTCAAAAACAAGAATGATATATAATTAAAAAAGTTGAAAATCTTAAAATAATATATAAATGTAAATGGTTGAAGTATTAAAAGTAAGACCGGCCCCACTGACTCTTCACTCAAGCTTGGCCACTGACATTCTGTGTCCAAGTCATCTAGAAAATGCCGTTGGGTCAGAAGTGTCAAATGATAGCCATACAGCCCATACTTTCTAAAAGATCGAATGCTTGTTCCATCCATGGCGGATCTCTAGATACTAGAGAGAGCACACGTACGTACGCCGCGGAACACAACGCTTGTGGTACTACCTTCAGGATAGTTGCGTATCTTCATTTTTTTTAAAAAAATAGAACGGTTCCGAAAGAGGACAGACAACACGAACATAATGCATTGCAGACCCACTCACGTGACGTGACGTGCCTTGCCTGCTTGGTTTGGCACACGGCATTCGCTCTTCATTTTGCGCCCCAATTTCCTTTGCTGGTACTGATCCTTCACTGCGAGTAGTGACCCTGGTGCTCAGTACTGAGGTCCAGAGGAGAAAAGGCAGGTGAGTTATTTTTCATTGAATTTCGGCAAACTTTGGTGATGTGGCAATGTTTGCCTACCAACCAAACAGAGCCTGAATCAGGATCTCATACATTGCTCGTGTTTTTCGAAAAGAAACTGTCAAAGGATTGCAATGATGATAGAAAAGATTTAGTCTCCTTTGGGTGTTTCAGGGTTTTTTGTTTCAATAAAGGGATACATGGTGTGTTTGGTTGAGCTTTTTTTATTTTTGACTTTTTAGAAAATCTAAAAGTCCAATTAAAGAGGTTTATATTTTTAAAAAAGTTAAAGCCAAAAACAGTTTTTAGCTAGTTCATTTCTAAAAGCAGGTAGAGAGATGTGTTTTTGAGCTTTGGCTTTTACAAGTTTGGATTTTTCTTATTATATTTTTATAATTAATTATTTAGAAACATTTTCAATTTACAAAACTTTTCAAATTATCAAAAAAGTTAAAAATTTAAGAACTTTTTAAATTATTAAAAACTTTTTAAATTTAAAATGTTGCATTTTACAAAACTTTTAAATTTTTTATAAAAAACTTATTAAAAATGTTTTCAATTCTATTTTTTTGATTTTTAAAAAAACTTTTTAAGAAACTTTTTAAAATGCATGTAAATTTAAGCAAATTAAGATGAAGCTTTTAAATTACATGTAAATTGGAATGAATAACACATTATTTTATAGTTATAAGCTCACAGTAAATTTTTCACAGTTATTTTCACCAAACGACTTTCAGTTTTTTTATAGCTCATATCTCACAGCAGTTTTTTTCACTGAGCACAGCCCACAATAGCTTTTTTTATAATTATAACCAAACCAAACACACCCACAATATAGTCTAAACATGTACTAGTACTAACACAACAAGAAAATTCATATCAATGATGCATACTCTCTCTGTTTTTAAATTATTGTCGTCGTTGATTTTTTTAGTCAACTTTGACCATTCTCTTATTCAAAATATTATTTTCAATATGTAAAATTTTAAGTCACACTTTAATTTCTTTGATAATAAAATAAACTATAACAACATATATGATATACTTAAATTTTTTTAAATAATACGAATGATCAAAATTAACTAAAAAAGTCAATGACGATAATAATTTAAGAACGGAGAGAGTACAGTTGTATTCCCAAACAGAATTTCAGGCCCTTTAGTTCTGAAATAGAGTGTTTTCACCTTTTTTTGTCGTTGGAAACAATAAAATTATAGTTATCGTTTATGCATAATGCAACGAGTTGCCACCACATTTAAGTTTATGAAAAATGAAAGAGTTGTGTACTCAACCTCTTAGCTTCATATGGAAGCAGATCACTTCCACCACAGATACAACATCTCTTGCAGGTTATATGGAAGGGCCAATAAATTCAGCCACGATACAAGGCGTTTGCCTGGAGACTACTCCGACAGGCGATCCCAACAACCAACCGTATAGGCCAATATTCCCAGCACATATCTCAGTCCTGTGTCTGCTGTGGTCAACCTGAAACTGATGCCCATATCTTCTTCGACTGTGCCTTTACTCGGGCGATTTGGTATTTTGGCTCTAATGCCATTAGATCATACATGCTCCCACAAGGCCAAATTGGAGTACAGGATCAGCTGATAGCGCTGGTTGGAGCTGTGCCCACAACAGCAATGATCAACAGCCACTTGGTCCTATTGTGGTTTATATGGAGGGTGCGTAATGATCATTGCTTCAGCGTCAAAAATTGGTCTGTTTTGCAGGTACACCTAGCAACAAGAGCACAATGTACCTGCAACAAGAGCACAACTATAACAAGAGAAAAAAGAAGATCAAACCCAACACCATAGTACACCGTCGATGCCATAAACCCAGTCGCCTATGGTGCTCCTATGGCGGGGAGTTCGATGCCACATGGACGCGACATGCTGGCGACAACCCTCACCCATCGACAGGGTGGGCATTGTAGTACTTTTCTTCAATACCACAGACCCACCCAATCACTCGGGCGGTTCACATCCAAGCATCTACGAAAGGCTGCTCCTTTCCATTACAAGGTGAAGCTAAGGCTATCTTGCTAGCCTCCGACATTGCCAAAGCTCTTCACTATGACAACATCCTGTTCTGCTCCGACAACCAGGTGCTCACTTCCACTACCAACCAAGGGAACTTTCGACATGAACCAGGAGACTGAACATTAAGACCTCTGTTATATCAGTTTCGACAGAACACTCAAGGCATCAACTACAGAGTTTCTAAGATCAATAGACAAAAAAACATAACAACACATAATTTGGTGCGCAGCGCGATATCAGATGATGCATCAAACACTCCAATTCTCATTTGTAATTATTTAGCACACCACTCACAGTGCCCGATTTTAGAGGCATTGCAGCACTTCTCCTGGGGTTACTATACTCCAAAATCTGTAATCTGTCACTAATTAAATGGAGTACATATTTGAATTGTCAAAAAAAAAACCTCTCAACCTCTGTACTTATATAATAGTAAAACAATATGTGAATACGACATTGCACGTCATGTAAGACGAGCCGAAACTTCACCAAAATACACGACACAAGAAGCTTAGTAAAGAGAATAATTATTTCTTTATAAAATTTTTTCAGTCAATGATTTGTCACTTTATATTTTATTTTTTTTAAAAAATATATGTATAATAATTATAAATTATGAAATCTAGATCTTAATAGCTAACTCCTAGATGAGAAGCATTTCTAAGAATATGACCTTCTAGAAACTTGAACGGTTCCTGAGATATTTTTCATGTTCCTGTGCTGTTTTAGTTCGTGTGTACATTCCGTGGGGTGGGGCCCAACATCTGACGCCAAAACGAAACTGTTTGAGAGAAATTATGATACAAACGTTTCTTTCATCTTTGGTTTGTTGAAATACACATTTATCTGCACTGAGCTGTGGAGTCGTTGCCTATCTCTGTCGCTGTATTAATTTCCGTACTCGCCATGGGCTTCGCTGTGGGGGCGGATCGTCATGGCTCCTGATTTCTGACTTGAGCAGTTGGGAGGCCCAAATCATGAGGGGCATTGAATTCCATTTGCTCTAAAGCTTTTTGCATTGATGAAATACTACTCCGTGATTACAGATTGCCATTGCTAATGACGTTTTTGTCAAGCAAATTGAGCAAACAATAGTACAATACGCCTTGCCTTGGCGAGGCTGCGAGGGATTGGTCCAAGTATAACCGGGGCCTACGCTGTCACCTCTTGTTCAGTAGAGAGTCCAACGCCTTTCGCATCATCCCCTTGATTCCATCCATCCACCGATTTCTTGTCCCTTCTATAAACAGAGCAGATCGGGACAAGCCAAATCTGCTCCGCGCTGGTAGCAAGCGAGAGAAGCAGAGGAAGACGAAGAAGATGGTTCACCCGATTGCGGAGGCGGACGAGCACAGCCCCTTTGGGCATCTGACCCCGGAGGAGTACTACGCTCGTCACGGCGTCGCTCACTCCACCTCCAGCTTCGTCAACCCGCGGGGGCTCCGCATCTTCACCCAGCGCTGGACCCCGCTCCCTGGCGCCCCCGTGCTCGGCGCCGTCGCCGTGGTCCACGGCTTCACGGGCGAGTCGAGCTGGATGGTCCAGCTCACCGCCGTCCACCTCGCCGCCAACGGGTTCGCCGTCGGCGCGCTGGACCACCAGGGCCACGGCTTCTCCGAGGGCCTGCAGGGCCACATCCCCGACATCGGGCCCGTCCTCGACGACTGCGACGCCGCCTTCGCCGCCTTCCGCGCCGACCACCCGCCCCCGCTCCCCTTCTTCCTCTACGGCGAGTCCCTCGGCGGCGCCATCGCGCTGCTCCTCCACCTCCGCGGCAAGGACAAGGGCCTGTGGCGCGACGGCGCGGTCCTCAACGGCGCCATGTGCGGCGTGAGCCCGCGGTTCAAGCCGCCGTGGCCGCTCGAGCACCTGCTCTCGGCCGCCGCCGCGGTGGCCCCCACCTGGCGCGTCGCGTTCACACGGGGGAACATCCCCGAGCGGTCGTTCAAAGTGGAGTGGAAGCGGAAGCTGGCGCTGGCCAGCCCGCGCAGGACTACCGCGCCGCCCAGGGCCGCCACGGCGCTCGAGCTACTTCGCGTGTGCCGCGAGCTGCAGGGGAGGTTCGAGGAGGTGGACCTGCCGCTCCTCGTCGTGCACGGCGGCGAAGACACCGTCTGCGACCCGGCTTGCGTCGAGGAGCTGCACCGACGCGCGGGGAGCGAGGACAAGACGCTCCGCGTGTACCCTGGCATGTGGCACCAGATCGTCGGCGAGCCGGAGGAGAACGTCGAGAAGGTGTTCGACGAAATTATCACCTGGCTCAAGGACCGCGCCGCCAAGGCTATCGCCAAAGCTGGTGAGCAGCAGTAGTTCGGCCACGCGTCCTGCGTGCTGCCAGAGTGCCCACCATGGGCGTGGTCCATGGCGGGTTCTAGGCTTCCTACTCCATCTAGTACTAGTACCAGTCCACCAGCAATAAACTCTGCTCTTTAGTAGCTTGATTCAAGTATCTGAGATCTTATGGTCCCGGTCGACCATCTGCAACTGCTGTGTGTTGGAGTCTAGCACGATTCTTCAGTGAATGCACAAATTTCTGTCCTTTCTTGACTACGCTGTTCAATTGGTTGATTGGTGAGAGTCGGAGAAATAATGGAGTGACATTTGTTGTTTTGCACAAGTATCTTGTGACGAGAAAAACTTCTGGTGCTACGGAACAGAGGAGGAACAAGTCTCGTCTCTAGATGGTTCAGGAGCTGGCTTGCTGCGAGCTTGCAATGGATTTGCAGGACCAGGAGCATTGGAGATACACGGCTTGTTGGCACATATTGTACAAGCTCATATGGGTAAAGTATATCGGCATTGTTCTGTACTAGATATTTAAATTGGATTTCTCACACTTGACATCAGCTTCTCTATAGACTTGCAGTAAAATTGTGATAACTAAAGAGACAACTTTGTACAGACATTTGCAGCAGCTGCAGTGCTTATTATTGAAATGCAGCAGATATTCATGTCATATTTTTTGTGTGCTATGACCTCCACACTCCATCTCAAGCCTCAATCATCAGCCAGAACAATCTTTATCTGTGCATCTTCTAGAATAGGTTCACAGGTTTTCCGACATTGACAGACAGCAGGTAACATTGAGATGATTTTTGGTTAAGCAATTCAGACGTGATATAGTACTAATTTGAGATTGGTATTTTGCAACTCCATGATCTTTGCAGTGGCACTCACCTAAAAAATCTTTTTGAGATCTGATCTGTTGTACATTTAGTGCATTAATTCAGAGTTTCCATGTACTGTATTTAGCAGCTTTAGTTTTTGCTTTAAGCCTTGTACGTGATTTTTGCTTAGTGTGTTGTACCCCGTGATGTACATGAGTTTCAAAAATATCCAAATTATAAATGTAATAATTGGATTCCCAAAGATGCTTGTTTTTGCTCACATTTCTAAGTAGACACACACAAAAAAAAACAATAGTGTAAAATTGTTGAATATCATACTTAACTGCATGCAACTTAAAAAAAAGGGACACCTACTAATTTTTAATTGCAGGAAAACACATCCTATATACATGTCATTCAGTAATCACGCATTGCAAATTTACAATTGCATGCAAATTGCACTTAAATGCGAAGAGTAGTAAAAAAACTAGCTCTATTATAACGCTCAAGCAATCATTGTTTAGCCAACTTAGAGCATGATCATTATCTGCAATTGTTCTAAGACATTCTGGCCAAGTTCTGAGAAACAATTGCAAAAATCGCTACACAGCTTCAGCAAAGAGGAGAATGTACTTCCCCTTCCGAGAGCCGCCGAGCTCGCTCGCCATCGCCCCGTCCTGCGCCTGGGCTCCCAAATTCCGCGCGTCTTCTCCGAGTTCACGCGTGCGTTCCCGCGCGCGCTAAGGGTGGAGTCCCCGCGCCTGGCCAACTTCTCGATTCCCTGCCCCGACGCACCCTCGTAACGCCGCCGCCACAGCTCTAACAATCGTATTCTCCTTCCCATCCCAATCGTCCGGCACATGGTCACCGTGCCGCCGCCTGAGCCCCAGCTTCGTTTTCTGCTTCCCTTCCCCCAAATCGTCGCGCCATGTCGATTCATAAGCTTCTGTAATTGACCGTAACTTTATATTGATTGACCGTAAGAGTCTGTAAGAGTCAGCTGTGTGGAGATTCAACAGTTTCCGTCATCAACTTGCCAGTTCATCAAGGATGAGGTATTGATCTGTAGTATGGATTGACGAGCATGTAACATGCTGCCTAAGTGCCTAGTTTTGCTGCTCAACCAATGCTGGATCGGGAGATGCTGGGCCAAATCGGCCAAACAGTCCAGAATAATTCGCTTGCCCAAAGAAGAATGATGAGACAAATTAGCTGGCCCAAGCGATGGACGCAGAAAAAAGGCCCAATAGATGATATGACAATTTGAAAGGAAAAGTCTGATTTTGGTCCCTCAACTATTACGGTTGTACAGTTTTAATCCCTTATTTATAAAACCAGCCACTCAGAGTATCTAAACTCGTGAATCCATTCGATTTTCGTCCCTCGACGGTTTTGAAGGCGATTGCGGCTGATGTGGCATATGGGGACCCATCTGTGTGGGTGACACATCACCCTTTTTAATTTTTTTTCTTTTTTTTCGTTTTTCCCCTCTCTCCTTCTCTCACTCAAGCCGGCACCATGGCAGACCGAGCCACCTCATGTCGCTCGCCCGCCTCGACACCTCCTAGCCTGAGCCAAACACACCCACAGCATCGCCCACAACTCCTCTCCCTCCCTGCGAGCCGGCTCCCTCCTTCTCGCTGACATCGCCGCGAATCGGAGCTCCTTCTCTCCCAAAGCCAGCACTGTCGCCTTTCCTCTGATTTCTGCCACCATGGTGCGCAATACTTCAATTGCTTTCGCAGGCGTGCTCCCTAGCCCTAGGCACATGCAATGATCCGCCTTGTCCCCGGTCCATGTAGCCGTCACGCCGGAACGTAGAGCTTCACCGTTGTGTCCGCTCCGACTCCACCTCGGCCTGCCGCCGCTAGTCATCTCTGCATTACGCCGTGTCTCAGACCACGTGCCCGCTCTTCTCCGCATGCCGCGCATCTACCAGGGGACCCTTCCGCCTCCTGCGCCGATAGGAGGCGTCGTTGTCCCTGCCCTGCTCCACCATGACCCACGTCGGTTGCCGTCGCGACCCGCCTCCTCGTCGCGTCGCGCCTCCACGTGACGTCCCCTTTCTTCTCCGCGCATCGTGCCTCCACCGGACACCTCTGCCTCCCCCTGCACTGGAGGAAGCCTCGCCGGCCGAGCCCTGGCCCCGCCGCCTGTATGGCAGCGCGCGCATGCGCGGCGCCATGGCCAGATGCCTAGCTGGGTCTGTTAGGGTTTCATCGCTCAACGTGTCACCCAACAGGTGGGCCCTACATGCCATGTCAGTCAAAATAGCCTTCAAAATCATCAAGGGATGAAAACCAAATGGATTTACGAGTCAGGGACTCTAAGTGGCCGGTTTTGTAAATGAGGGATCAAAACCACACAACTGCAATAGTTGAGAGACCAAAATCAGACTTCTTCCAATTTAAAATGGTGTTGTCCAAATTGGCCGCCTGTAACGACACGGCCCAAGCACGGAAATGCCCTGTTTGTTACATTTTGGACAGGCACAAAATTCTTTTCGAGTTGTGCCATGCCACACGCCGTGCCCAGCCGTCGGCCCATGACATGACACAAAATGTGTTAGTTGTACCGGGCTAGCCCGTTAGGTCCGGGAGCATGCACAACTCACTAAGGCCCGCGAGCCCTGTGACAGGAGCGCCCGATGCGATGGTGGAGGGGAACTCGTCCTCGGCGTGGTGTTGCACTGGAGGGGGCTTTGCCCTTGGTGCCTCGCCGTCGGTGGAGGATCCCTCACCTTCGGTGGCCTCCGTGCGGCGTGGCGGCAGTGGGGGTGATGGGAAGGTGGCAGCGGCGATGAGGGTGATGAATAGGTGGCGGTGGGTAGTTGGCGAAGGGGACAAGAACAAGCTGCGGGAGGAGGACTGGCGGGGGTGATGGCTGACTAGCAACTATGAGGTCACAACGTGAGGGTAAGACAACGCGGGGGCAAGTGAGGAGGGGGCAGCGCGGAGCATGGCGAGTGAGGTGAAGAGGGTGAGGGCAAGGAAGGGGGAAGGGGTGCCACCGAAGCTTTTATACCTAGGGTTTGTAGCAGCCCATGCCTCATGGGCTGATAGCAGGCCGTGCCTTATGGGCTATTTTCATGCCTCATCGGGTTGAGGCTAAATAAGTCGTGGCCATGCTGCCTGTTGAGCTGCCCCCCTCGGCCCAAGCACGACCCGCAACCTCGGTCCGTGCCGCCTGGCATGCAATTAAATGGATATTTTTAGGAAACTTAAAAGAGTTTATGCAAATATGAAATTCAAAAAATAAACTAATAACAATTTAAAGCAAGCACATAGAAAAGAGACCACTAACAAAAAACATAAAGTACACACTCACATATGTGAAGAAGCTTGAGACTGAGAGCCCTGGTTCCTTCCATGTTCTAAGGACAGATGATCAGAAAATAGAGAGAATTAGTACCAACTAAGTAATTTGCAGAGTCTTTTTTTTTTCCAAGCTTTATAAAACAAACTGCCTAGTTTGAAAACACCAACAACAATACGGATAAAAGCAAAAGTTAAAAGAACTTTTAGCCATATAATACATTGACCACGGAATAAGGAGGAGAATTTGCACAACATACACATCCGCAAAGCTATTCTTTGCGTATGCATCACTAAGGTGACCAGTATACACGAAGAGAGAGTATGAATGCTTGAAATATGATATCATAACAATTGTAATGATCAGATGTATCAATATTATAACAGAATTTTGATTAAACAAAATTAAACTATATGCGGAATTCTCAAGTACCAGGAACAATTCAAAACAATAGACCATAAGAAAACATATCACACATCAACAAGGTAAATTAACAAACTAGATCAAATAAAAATATTATGTTAATGTTGGAACATTCATGTGCCGAATCTGAAACAATCATGTGTCAATGCTGAAATCATAAAAAAAAATCTAACAAACATTCATGTGCTGAAGCTGGAACAATCATGTGTTCATGCTGGAGCAATGAAAAACAATCTACAGAGCATTTATCTATTGAAGTTCGAACAATAATATGTTGATGCTGGAACAATTATGTGTTGAAGCTAGAACAATCAAGTGTTAACGCTGAAAATTAAAAAACAATCATAGAACAATCATGTGCTAAAGCTGAAACAATCATGTGCTAATCATAGAACAATCATGTGCTAAAGCTGGGAGGAGACAAAGAAGAGAAGAAGTCGGTGTGACTTGCCTGCTCAGAAAATACACTGGGCTATCCCAACTGACACGATGCCTCACCTGCACGCACTCCTAATCCGAAATACAGCCCCACCAACCAGCAACCTGGATTTCCACGCAAGGCCACAAGTCCATCGCCTCCGGCGATTGCCGAACCTTTGCCGCCTCTCCGTCTGTCTGCATCGCTTTTCAATGAGGAACCTGCCAGTTCGTGGCACCCCAGTGACCAACAACTGATTTTGAACTCGCCCAGGACTCGTCTTGCCTCGACTACCGGAAGCTTGTCGGAGGAGCTCCACATGCGCCAGTCCATGACAAGCCCACCTCCGCCGACAATGGTGGGTGACCGAAAATATGTTTCTAACACGGGGGAGCCCCTCCCTCATCCTACGACCATCTTTTCTTCGAGATCTGTGTTAACCCAGCCTAGATGGACATTATTATCCTAGTCAGCTTTTAATTAGTATCTATAAGAGCAAGTATAGTAACAGGCGTTACGCCCGCCTCGTCAGCTGAATTGCTGAGGTGGAAAGGAGAGAAAATGAAAAATCCCTTCTGCCGGCGAGTGCTCAAGCGCCGGGTGAAACACAAGATACGAGGTGCATGCGCCTACTTAGCACCGGTTCTTCGCCAGCTTGCCGATGATTAGAGCTTGAAAAGTGAAATGAGAGTGGGTCCAGATATTATTTATTGAACAGTTCAATAGCTAGCTAAGAGTTTGTTATTATATAGTAATCGGCTGATACTTTGCTGAGGTGGATAGTTTTTAGCCGATGAACCGCCTGAACCATTAGCCTTGCTCTAAATATCCTTGTTTGATAGCATCTTAGAGCAAGTATAATAAGATCTAGTCAACTGGCTAAAAGGTGTTCCATGTCATCAAAATCCTAGGTGGAGGAGTGAAAAAAAGAGAGAGAGCAAGAAGCTGGTGTTTCATCAGTCGCCGGCTCGGGATCAAGGCCCGAGGAGAAAAAAACGACATGCAACAAGGTGCCTGTGCAATGGCCGTTGATGGCCAATGGTTGAAGTACACATACAAGAATTAAATACCCAGGTCATTAATGCAAATCAATTAACAGGCAATAACATAGCCAGCTTGTTATACGGAGTAGGAGAAATCATCCGCTCCCAGCCAGCAGCTGGCTGTTTTATTAAACTTGCTCTAGTGTTTGTCAGGCTTTGAGCTTCCTAATTTATGACAAAGGTAGGTAGTTTGTAGTTGGTGGTTGCATGTTTCTCTCTGTTTTTTTTTCTCTTTTTTTTCTAATGTATCTAAATTATATCTTTCTTATTTCTTCCTTAATTCCGTTGATCAGTTATGCCCTTTCTTATGCCGAAATATTTGGAGAATCTCAAGTGTGAAATTTGCGTATAAATCTCACTTGGATTTCAGTGACAGTGAAACTTTTAGGATTCAATTCTCGTCCCATTTTGAAAACTCAGTTTGTTTTTTACAATTTCAGAACAATCCATCTCTGAGAAAACTTGAACATAATCCATTTTAAAAAATAATGGATTTTGTGACTCTTTTTTTCCAAAAAATAATTTATATCACAATTATATAAATAATTAAAAATCTAGGGATCCTAGAAATATTACCTTATTGTGCAATCACTAGGACTGAAAAATACCTATTTCGTATTTCATAGAGAATGAGATTTTTGAATTTTCTAGAGTACAAAAATATTACCGTATAACAATTATTTGAAAAATAAGATCTTGAATTACGGGTCATGCAAAGAAGAATGCAATTACTATGAGATTTAAGCATGGCAAGTTTTTTCAATGACATGCAGCAAACTCCGTGTCACGTTTTTCATATTGCAGAAAAATTGGCCAAGCTAGTATATTCTCTTGTTTATTTGTATGTAGAGAAATCGCACAACAGCATGACCAATTTCTTGACCAAACTGGAATCTGAACAGCCACCCGCATAGGAGGTGTGTGTGTGTGTGGGGGGGGGGGGGGGGGGGGGGGGGAGGGGAGGGGGGGGGGCAGGCAGGGCGGGCGGGCGCATAGTAAGATGGTAAACTTACCTATCAATTTTGTTTATAATTAAAAAATTTACCTCTTTATTTGTATAAAATACAATTTTAATCCCATCAATTAAGAACTAATTCTTTTTTGAAAAGAAAAGCAAGAAACTCGTTGTTCCTTTTGTGTTCCCCAAATTGCCCTCGTGTTGTAGGAGGTTAGCGTCGCACATTCTTTATTTGATCCTAGCCGTGACACACATTCTTTATTGTCTTATTTTTCCAGGTGAACGGTGGGTGGGAGGTTAGCTAACATTGGGCGGAGTGCGGAGAGCGTGCCGCTACGTGAATAATGACGGGGGCGCCGTGGTCCGCTTGATTTGAGGATGGTGCCGCCCCTGAATCATAGCGAATATTCACTTGTGACCGCCCCCTACATGACCCCAAACCAAACACTATCAAAAAAGTGGCAGCTCTCTTCTATTCCTCCTCGTACATGCAATCAAACACATTCTAAATCTAGAAGGCCCTCCCCATATAGTGGATGTATACATGTTGCATCCTAGCAGGCTAGCAGTTCATTCGTGGGCTAGCTTTATCCAACAATAATAAAAAAAGAATAGTTGAGCTCAGCAAAGTCCATTCGTAGAGCCAAGCCAAAGGTCTGCCTCTGCCCAGCCCCAGCCAACGGTCTATTCGTGGAGACAAACAAGAATACAAGAACAACCCACCCGCGTACAACTCCCTCCTCCAACCAACAACCCTCGGGAAGTGACTAAAATCATGTATACACGGTTGCGGAATTCACAGTGAAGGCAATTAGGTGATTGCGGCCTCGTGACCGGCTGAACACCACCGGTGGCCTTTTGGCCACGGTTGATCACTGCTGTGGATCGCCGTGGCCTCTCTCTCCCTACCCTGTGATCATGGCTTTTCTTCAATTCATGTTTTGTCTCTGGTCCTGAAGATCCCCGATCTTCAGAGGCCATGGAACTCGATAGTCTAGATCTCTTGCCTGGCCTTCAACTACAGGCTGAGATTTGGAAAAATGTTGGATTGGAGGTGAATTTCCAAGGTAAAAATGGGCATTCAGAATTCTTTTTGGTGGTGTCAATCGGAAGATGCACCTTTAGACTCTACGTAGACTCTTTGGCGCACCTTCTCCAGGCATCCCTGGGAGGTAATCATACTCTTTTCAGTGTTGTTAGACTTGATAGAGTGTTTTGATTCTCTGTTGCCTCCAAGCAGGTTGGTTTTTTCATATATAATCAACGATCCTATGAATATCAATTGTTCAAAATCCATTTTCATCTATGGGGAAATGGTGGTCCTCAAGTGGATCGTGAGTACAATCAATGGAATTGTGAAGAGGATTCAGAATGGACTTTGGTCTAGAGAAAAAAGAAAGCAGCGAAGCAAACCTATGCAGATGAAGTGAAGCCAAAGCCAAAGTTGAATTCAGTTCTCACGGGAGCAAACTCAATTCCTATTACAGATCAAAATACTTGCATTTCGATGAAATCTGTATTTGATCGTTTGCAATTTCCTCGCCAGTATGTGTTTGATCGTCTGGACTTTAAGCAGCAGGATCGATCTAAGCAATATCAAGAGAGGAATTTGAGACATCAATCTCAACAGAATGGGAGAAATTGGAATCATAGATCATGGATTGCAACAACGAAGAACAAGGCGCCTTTCCAGGATCGCAACAATGAAAGATTTCAAAATTCAAATAGGCTTACTGGTTTGCAATGGGTACCCAAGATAAAAGCCCAACCAACAAAGACAACCCAAACCTGTATTGTGAAGTGCATACCTCCAAGGCAATCGGCTAGTTTCCATAATTTCGCTAATGATCGCAATTGGAAAGATGATTGTGTTCAATCTTGGTTTCGTGTCATATCGCCACGGGCAGATAGGGCCAGCTCCAGTGGACTCAAACTCTATGAGTCTTGGGCTGATTTTTCAAGAGCAATCTTGGAAAAGAAGCAAATAGTGTCCGAACAGACAGTACCAGACTCTTTGACTTCTATACCTGAACATAATACGCGGCTAGAGCTCAGCAACAACCCTGCCTTGCAACACCTCTCCCCGAGGAGAACATCAGAGTTATCAACCCCAGCCGTAGACCACACACCTATCATTGGAGACGTCGCTGCCCCGGCAATGGCTTATCAGCGGGCCGACCCACATCCGTTCATGCCGGTAGGATTCCAACACATCAATGTGCAGAATCGTCAGCTGATGGTGAGAGCTGTTACATGGAGGCCTCTCCGTCGTCATGAAGATTGGACGATCGTCAACATCGAACCGTTTCCTCAGCATCCGGTAATCTTTGTGAATACTAGAGATGCAATTAGAGAGTTTTTGGAAATTCATAGAGATGTTAGGGTCAGAGATATTCAGAGAACCCACCTAGGCCAAGCTTTAGTCCGATTTGCCTCTGTTCTTGATAGGGCTAACCTAGTGAACATGGGCCCTCATCAGTTTGGTGATGTTCAACTCACTTTTCAGAGGCATGATCAGGGAAGAAATTTTAGAGCACTAAACTTCTATAGAGAATGTTGGCTGATGCTACTAGGTTTTTCCCTAGATTACTAGGCTCAAGGACATGTGGAACGAGCTATTGCTCCTTTTGGTAGACTGACTTTTTAGGAAGAGGATCTTGCAAATATGTCTAGACTAATGGTTAGAGCTAGAGTCACAGATTTAGTTGATGTACCACAGTTCATTGTCCTAACTGATGGAGAAGGCTTTCAAGGTTTTTCATGGACAATCCAAGTGGAAATAATGCAGCAGGAACTGATGGATGCTCTGCCTGAAGATGAAGATCCTATCCCTCCAGGAAATAATATTGATGGGATTGTCCCTTTTGACTTTTTTGGTCTGGGACAACAGGTTAATTGACATCAAATGCAAATACCAGTGCCACTACAACAAGAGCCTGAACTTGTTGTAGAATAGCCAGCTATGGAACCTGAACCTGCACCACAAGGCCCCGTTTTTTATTTGAATGGCCCAATCCCAGGTGAAGCAATGGAAGTGGATGGTGTGGCTGATTTCCCAAATCTTGTTGGGAAAATTGATCTTAATCAGGAGCCAGTCAATGAACACCCTGTACAACAAGAACCTGAAGTTCACATTGCAGATAACAATTGAGATTATGAGAATGATGCAGATGTGCTGGTGGATTTAGATCCCAATGTACTGCCGGAACCGGAACAACAAGTTCACTTGGATTTTCAAGCTTTGTGAGAGATGAACTTTCTTCCAATGGAAATTCAAGAAGATGAAATTCAATCTGATAATGAAAGTTCTGGTAACAATGCAGTGCAACAAGAGGATGAGTTAGTTGCTCCAGTGGGGAATAATGAAGCACCAAACTTATCTTTAATTACTAGAAATCAAGAAGCACAGGAGGGTGATGGAGAGCAACAATTTGATCATATACATCTTGGCATAGTTCAGTTAGTGGAAGAGTTTGACCCTGATCCAATCATAGATCTTACTGCTCTGGGAAGCATGACTTGGGCACCTAGGCAGAATGCTGATGGAATTAGATTGTGGGCTCAATATTTTGCACCTGCAGGTCATAGTAAGAGCTTTGAGATTCCACAATGTTGGGGTGATTTCTTCACACTTCTGCTGTTAAATCCGGCTAGGTTTGATTGGGCTAAATCTTTCATCACATCTAAAGCTTGGGAACTCATTCTAGCTCATTGCCCTAAAAAAATGGTCAATAGTTTATTCTGCCCTCTAAATGCCCTGTCAATGCTGCACCAAAATGTGTGATTGAAGATGTCACTAAAGACAACCAAGCAAACACAGAGGTTACTATCCCTGACCTGCAATCAGACAGTCCTCAGATTAACACAGATGAAGTGATGTCAACTGTTGCCTCACAGCCTTCAACACTTGAGTCTCAATTTGTTGCTACATCCTTGGCTGCCACTACTTCTACCTTACATCTGAAAAGAAAATCAAACAAAGCTGCCATTGTTGATACTGATCTTAGAAGAAGTGACAGGATCAGGAAAATCACGAAGGGTTTCAAAGGCAAAGCTTGCATGGACAGGCAATGCATATGCTGCTCTACACAGCCCCCAACTCTGTCATCTAAGGTAATCAGGAATCTGGGAGAAACATTGTGCGAGATTTCACCTGGGGTGATCTCTGAAGAAGCCTTGCTTAAAAAGCCGAAACCTACATCCAAGAAAAAAGTAGGAGATAAGAAGGACAAGGCAGATGAATCAATGAAGGATAACAATGATGATAAACCCAAGAAGAAGCCAAAGAAAATCTAGTACTCTGATCTGGGGGGTGTTCAGTCTTTTTTTATACGGGGCTCTCTGTGAACTTGATAATATGGAAACTCTACTTTCTATCCTGTTTGACAATATCTAAGGTGGAATGGCTGCTTTATTGTTCTGTTATGATGAATTGTTTAACCTGGTCCTCTCCAAGTCATTTACAGTATCCACATATTATGTATGTGGATCTCTGATTATGGAAAATTGTTGCTCAATGGATAGTCAAAATATCAGAAAATGGAACGTTCTATGCTGGAATGTGAGAGGGATTAATTCTGATGAAAAATGGACTGCAATAAGAAGTAAAATTAGTGAAGCAAATTGTGATATAGTCTATCTCCAGGAAACAAAAAGGGAGAATTTTGATGCATCCTATATTCGAAACTTCTGCCCACCACATTTGGATTGGTTTGAATTTGTGCCGTCTATTGGCGCCTCTGGGGTTACTATCATAATCTGGAAGGGAACTAAATTTACTGGACAGGTTTTCTTTGAAAATGATTTTGTTATGTGTGTTGAATTTATGTCATTGTACTCTAGGGCAAGGTGGTCTCTCGCAAATGTTTATGCACCTTGTACATCTGAAGGTAGAAGAGAATGTTTGCAATGGTTCTATAATTTTGATATAGAAGATGATGTAGATTGGTTGTGGATGGGGGACTTTAATCTCATTAGAAGGCCCACAGACAGAAACAAGCCTGGAGGAAATATTCAACTTATGATGGAATTCAATGCTGCAATCAGTAATCTTGCTTTGGAAGAGCTTCCACTCACAGGTGCCAGATACACATGGACTAATAAACAGGAACACCCTCTCCTTGAACGAATAGATTGGTTCTTGGCTAATCCATCTTGGATATTAAACTATCCTGGCTCTACTGTCAAAGCTCTCTCATGGGACACTCCAGATCATACTCCATGTTTAATTAGCATCTCAATTGAAATACCCAAAGCTAGAGTTTTTAGATTCAAAAACTACTGGTTGCCACATGAGGAGTTTATGCAAATCATGCAGCATGGATGGCATATACCAGTGGCAGAAATGGATAAAGCTAAAAGGATAGTTGCTAAATTTAAAAAATCTAAGAAGAGTCTTAAGAGCCTGGTAGAAACAACTATCAAACTTGGCAACCACCATTGCAAATAGCAAGTCATGCTTACTACTACTTGATACTCTGGAAGAATTCAGGGACCTCTCTTTGGAAGAATAGAATTTCAGAATAATCATTCAACAACACCTTGAGAATCTTCTGGCTCAGCAACTCACCAACTGGAGGCAGAGAGGTAAAATTAAGTGGGTAACCCTGATGATGAAAACACAAAATTTTTTCATGCTCATGCAACAATAATGCATAAAAGGAAAGCTATTACATCTCTGCGTGACAACCTAGGACAGGAAGTATTTTCTCATAAGGCCAAAGCAAACTTACTATGGGAAGCATACAAAGAAAGGTTAGCCACATCAGAATTTACCTCTATCCAATTTGATTTAAGTGAAATGCTAGAAACTATTGCTGATTTGGAGGAATTAGAGGGGCCATTCACAAAAGAAGAGATTGACAATATAGTAAAAAATCTGCCAAGTGATAAATCACCAGGTCCAGATGGCTTTAACACTGACTTCATGAGGAAATGCTGGCTAGTCATTGCCAAGGATTTTTATGATCTATGCAAAGCATTTTATGATAATACTCTGTGCATACAGAGCATTAATGGATCTTATATCACTTTGATACCTAAAGTGGACTCTCCAGCAATAGTTAATGACTATAGGCCAATATCTATCTTGAATTCTTCCATCAAGCTCATCACTAAGGTATTGGCTAACAGATTACAAAAGGTCATCCTCAAATTAGTTCATCAAAATCAATATGGATTTATCAAAACAAGGACCATACAGGATTGCTTATCATGGGCTTTTGAATATCTACATATATGTCATCAGTCCAAGAAAGAAATTGTTATATTGAAACTTGACTTCGAGAAAGCTTTCGATAAAATAGAACATGAGGTCATCTTCAAAATACTAGAACACAAGGGATTTGGGGCAAAATGGCAACAATGGATAAGAGCCATCCTTTCATCTGGAACTTCATCAGTGCTACTTAATGGTGTGCCAGGGAAATTTTTCCATTGCAAAAAGGGTGTAAGACAAGGTGACCCACTTTCTCCACTGCTTTTTTGTGTTAGCAGCAGACTTACTACAAAGCATTATCAATGAAGCAAAGAACAGAGGCCTACTTAATTTGCCTGTGAATGTGGGATACACTACTGACTTCCCAATTATTCAATATGCTAATGACACCATCCTCATAATGGAAGCATGTTCTCAACAACTATTTATTCTTAAGGCACCATTGAATATTTTTGCTTCATCAACTGGTTTAAAGGTTAACTTCAGCAAATCAAGTATAGTGCCAATTAATGTCACTGAGGAAAGAATGGATTTACTTGCTGCAACTTTTGGATGCCAAGTTGGAAAATTACCTTTTACATATTTAGGATTACCTTTGGGATTACACCAACCAAGTGTGCAGGATTGCCTGCCTTTGGTCTATAGAATACAAAATAGATTGGCATGCACAGCTATGATCCTATCACAAGGAGGGAAACTACAAATGGTTAACTTAGTCTTATCCTCTTTGCCCATCTACTACATGTGCAGTATAAAGATCCCAATTGAAGTATTAAACCAAATTGATAAGTATAGAAGGCACTGCTTATGGAGGGGTGCAGATATTAATGCAACAAAATCACCACTGACAGCGTGGAAAATGGTAACAAGACCCAAGAAAAAAGGTGGTTTAGGAGTCATAAAACTAAAAACCCAAAATGAAGCACTACTTATGAAGAATCTACATAAATTTTTTACTAGAGCATATCTGCCTTGGGTAAAATTAATTTGTCATGTTACTACACAAATGGAAGATTTCCTACTGAAAGAAGAGTTGGATCATTTTGGTGGAGGAGTGTTCTTAAGCTGCTTACAAAATATAAAGGATTTGCACAGGCCCATGTAGAAGATGGTTTAACCATCCAGTTTTGGCATGATCTCTGGAATGGCAAGATACTAAAATGAGAGTACCCACATTTATTCTCCTTTACTGTAAATGGCTCCATCACTTTGAACATGGTACTTAATCTTGAATCACTACATGATCTATTTCAACTGCCACTATCGGAGGAAGCATTCCATCAGTACTGTGATCTTGAAATCATTGTACAATCTGTCCAAAACATGGATACTCTGGACCAATGGACATATATATGGGGCAATGGCACTTTCTCATCTTCAAAAGCCTACAACCAGCTGCTGGGATTTCGTATAGTCCATTCAGTCTATAATTGGCTTTGGAATAGTTCCAATCAACTCAAGCACAAAGTCTTCTTTTGGCTACTTCTCAAAGACAGGTTAAATACAAGAGGACTGCTCAAAAGAAAAAACATGGTTTTGGATTCGTGCAATTGTGAGCTATGTATTTTACAAAAAGAAGAAACCCTACATCACCTATTCATTAACTGTAACTTTGCATATGCTTGCTGGGCTACAATTGGAGTGACTTATCCCAGGACATGGAGTGCAACAAGATTTATAAAACACATCAAAAGGAAGTTGAAGTGCCCCTTCTTCATGGAGATCATTATTACAATGTGTTGGTGCATTTGGAAACAAAGAAACAACTAGTTGTTCAATAACCAAGATCCCTCAGTTCTGCAGTGCAAAGCACATTTCAAAAAAGAATTTACTTTAGTTATGCTAAGAGCAAAATCAAAATATTTCCCAACAATTAGATCATGGCTAGACTCTCTTTCTTAGTGCTGATTCCTTTCCTTTGTCTTTTCATTTTGTTATTTTGCTCTGTAAAAACCTTTTTATTTAGTTTAATATATAATTAGTCAGCAGGGGCTCTTGTCCCTCCTGATTTGTCAAAAAAAAAAAAAGAATACAAGATACAACAGGATACAATATCTAGGAACTAAGTCAGGCCCAACTCAACTCGATCGTCTTGACATGATTTGTCTTGCTCGATCACTCTCTCTCGCACCTGCGTGTTGTATAAGGAAACCAGATTTGAGGAACTTCAGACATTTAAAAGTATATTTCAGTTCTTACTAAGCTCAATAATATTGAAGTCATTAGATGATACTCAATTACGAGATTGTTGTAATACATTTGGAAAGACATTTTCTTTAGATGGATCATCCGATGTCGAGGTAAATAATTTAATCTATGAGTTAACAGTTATGAAGTTAAGTTTATCCGAAAGAGAAATGACTACTATGCAGATTTTTTAGTACATCACGAAGATGGATTGTTATCCAAATATTTCTGTTGCATATCGGATCTTATTTACTGTGCTAGTGATAGTAGCATTGGCAGAAAGAAGCTTTTCAAAACTAAAATTATTGAAGAATTATTATTATTTAAGATTCACAATGTCTCAAGAACGGCTGAACAGTTTGACCACTCTATGCATTAAAAAGAAATTGTTAGATGAGATTGACATCGACACCATCATCAGTGACTTTGTATCTAGAAGTGTTAGAAGAATTTTTAAGGTAATACATATAGAAATTATTTACTTGAATATTGTTTGATAATTTCATTTATTTTACAAATAACAATATTTTTCTATATATAAGTAAAATTGTATTCTTAGATATATAGAGGGGCTGACTTCTTGATTGGCATGGGCTCCGAAATACTAAGGACCGGCCACTCCTGCTGTTTTCAGGAGTCGGGCGACACGTGTTTGGCGGGGTCAGAAATTGTCAGGAGCTTTGAATGGCTTGTGATCAACTCGCTCCTAATGATACCATGCTGGATGGATTAACCACTTGATGCCCTCGCACCTCCATCGGACAGAACCATCTCGCTTCCTCATGCGTGCGTGCATCGATAGCCGTCCAATAAGGGGTGGTAGGTACCTTTGCGTTAGAAAATCCGGGTTGGTGGGTGACATTGATAAAAATTTAGTAAAATACAACGTGCTTTGACAAGGAGTGGCGAGGGGAACTGGTCATAGACTTGTGCACGGTTGAGCAATTTGTGGACAAGAGAATTCCAGCTACAACTCAAGGAGGAGGGTGAATTCGGGCGGCGAACGTCGGCGCGCGTGGCTGCCGGCGTTTGGTGAAGAACAAGGTCGATCTCACGGTGATGTCTGTGACAGGGCATTAGCTTAGCTAGTAGTAGCCCAGGCATGGCGTTTGTCTTACCAGAGATCGAAAGAACAGGTTACCCGGCCTGCTGATGGCCTATTTTCAATGAAAATTCAGGTGAGAATATCTCCCCCTTTCCATTGAATGTAAAAAAAGGGTTTAATTGTAAAAACCATCTCATAAACTACTTAGAGTTTGAGATTCTCACCCATAAGTCATTTAGTTGTAAATTCCCACCCATCCAGTAAGTTTTGTTGCAAAAACACCGTAATGTGCACATGCTTAATAAATTTAACATGTTTTTGTTTATTTATAATAGCTAATAATGTTTTATGAAACATATAAAATTTTGAAAATGTAATCCTCATATTTTTCCTATAGAGAATATGCAACAAAAATATCAATTAAAGTTCGAATGGTGTTCAATAAAGTTTAAAATTTGGATACATTTTTATGAAAATAAGAGAAACTAAACTAACTAAAAATCTTTAACAATGTTAAACTTATTTACTTCAACTTATTTTTAAATTTATATCAATGAAAATATATAAAATTAATTAAGCATATGTTAACTGGGTGGTTTTTGCAACAAAACTCATTGGGTGGGTGGAAATTTGCAATAAAAAGGTTTATGTGTGGGAATCTGAAATTCTAAGTAGTTTATGGGATGGTTTATGCAATTAAGCCAAAAAAAAAAAACAGGTTACGGACTTGGTGCAGTCAAGGTGGACCCACCTTTGCTTACTTGGCATATTTTGGTTATGAAAAATAGGGATCTGTTGGAGATAGAAGTGATTTTGGTGTCCAATTTTCATTTAGAGTCTCAATACATGATTATTGGGAGTAATTTTTAGAGAACTATTGGAGATGCTCTTGTTGCATTATCCAAATGGGTGTAAGTTGTCAACTTAAGATGTTTCTTGTCAGTTCATATAATAAGAGAGATGCGTGCACATATATACTTGCATTTTGTCTTTAATTTTGTTCTTTATTTATCTTCATTTCATTGTGATGATAAATTCAATTCCCTTTATGTATGAATTAGCAAAGATATTTATACCCAGTTTAACAACAAAATTGGAACATATTATATTCTATTTTGAGATGTATAAAAAATGTATTTTTGAAAAGCACGAGTCTGATTTACAAAAGGTAATAAATTAACGGCTAAATTATTGGAACACAATAACAAATTGCAGTTTCATCCTACACACATCAATAAAGTAAAATTTAGCTATAACATACCACAATCTTGTGAAAATTTCGTCTATGTCACACTATGACCGTTTAAGAATTATTTATATTTTTTCTATTTTAGTATATAAAATATATTAGAATTTCAAACTTGACATAAATATACATTGTTGCATCCTCTATTATAAAAAAAAATAGAACTAGATTTTTTCTGATTGTTTGCATGCTTTGCTCAACAAATTAAATATTAAAATAATGGACAAACAATAGAAATAGTTGATAAAAAATCTAGCTCCATTTTTTATGTCAGATAATTTAACAATGTATGATTGTACCAAATTCAAATTCTAACATATTTATTTATAGAGATATGAAAGTTGAAAATACTCCCTCCATACTGCAAAAGAAAGTCATTTAGGACATGATTTATAATACCAAGGAGTGATTAATTAGGATGTATTTTCTCTCTATGTCCTTATTAAATATGTCTTGGAACTAACCCAAATAGTATATGCTCACCTAAGTGGTTACTGCTTATGAAGCAAAAGGACTCAATCTATAAGATTGCTGGTTCAATTTCTCACAACCACAATATTTTTCATTTTTAAGGAAACAACTTGCTTTTATAAAGTCAGTTATGTACCTAGAATGACTTCTTTTTGAAGTACGGAGGGAGTAACTATTAAACGATTATAGTGTGATACAAATGATTCTTTTTACAATCGTAATATGTTACAACTAAATCCAGTTTTGTTGGTGTGTTCATAACTGTAGTTTATTGGTGTGTTCCAGACAATTTGACATAAACTAACAGACAAGCAACATGTTCTATCTGCATGACCTTTTTGAAACAACGACAATACAACCCAAGTGAAAGCATATTCACTTGTAACATCCATCTTATCAAGGTTAGATATCCAATTGAAATCACTATGGCTTTCTAGTATCACATGATATCTAAAGGACTAATTGCATAATTGTTGATGACCAATTGACCACTAAATATAAAAATAGCTGTCAAATATCTAAAAAATCAAGAAGAACTAGCATTTCCTTTCCACATATTTTAGAACCTTGCTAATACGTCGGAGCAAAACCTATTAAAATGTTAAAGGTGGGGGCTAAAGCCTAAAGTATGAGTAACTATGGGTGTTAGTGGCAATTTTTTTTATCATAAGTGCCCTAACAATAATATAGGTGGGACTAAATTAAAAAATAGCGTGATAATGGGATCTCGTGGTGCTGACTGGTGGGATCAGGACATGATTTAGCATACCAATGACTCATTAATTAGAAGGTATTTTTCTATATGTCCTTTATTAAAGACATCTTAGAACTAACTCAATTAAAAATATATGCTCACCTGAGTGGTTGCTGTCGTGTAGCAAAGATGCTCAACCTATGATGTTACTGGTTCAATTCTCTACAACTATAATATTTTTTGCTTCTCGAGAAAATGAATTGCTTTTGTAAAATCAGCTATAGAGATAGAACAACTTCTTTTTGAAGTATGAAGGGAGTACTTACAACAAACGAAAACTTATAGAGTTAATTGCAAAAACCACCCCATAAGTGAGTTAGAGTTTGAGATTCCCACTCAAAAGTCATTTTGTTGTAAATTCCTACCCACCCATTGAGTTTTGTTGCAAAAACCACCCCAAGTTGCATATGTTTAATTTATTTAACATGTTTTTACTTATTTAGAGTAACCAATGATGTTCTTATACAAAATACAAAATTTGGAAATATAGTCTTCATATTTTTATAGAGAATATGTAGCAAAAATATCAATTAAAGTTTGAATGGTGTTGAATAATAAAGTTTAAAATTTGGATATGTTCTTTATAAAAATAAGAGGAATTAAACACACTAAAAATCTACGAAAGTGTTAAACTTATTTAACTTAGCTTCTTTTAAATTTATATCAATAAAACCATATGAAATCTATTAAACATGTGTCAACTAGGGTGGTTTTTTGTTACAAAATACGTTGGGTGAGTGGAGATTTGCCACAAAAAAGCTTATGGGTGGGAATCTCAAACTTTAAGTGATTTATAGGATGATTTATACAATTATCCCATAAATCACTTAAAGTTTTAATGATTGCTTTCGTCATAAATGTTACAAGAATACAGACATGTGGGTCCTTACATTTAAAATGCTTCAAAGTGAGACTGTTGCATCCTTGCCGGGATGCCACATCGCGGCATTGTCTGGTCATCTTAGAGTTAGTGATCTATACACCCTCAACAACTCTCGGCGATCTGCTGCCTGACATTCTTCTCCAGCAGGGCGCTGATCCAGCCAAGGTGTCTTCGATGGCGATCGCCGAACATTCTCATGACGGCGGTCTCCATCCACTGTCGGCACCTTTTCAAATTTCAGAAGCGCTACCAATCGCAGTGCATACTCAAATCACTGATCCCGATCCGGTTTTAGCGCTCGTTCAAAATTTAAATGCTGACGGGAATGGGCCTTATTCTCATTCTGACCTAAAAGGTCGACTAGCCCACGTCACCTGTTTTGACTTACTCCCTGGCGTGATCCGGCTTCGTTCCATCCTTTCCCGAACACCAAAACCTGGTATCTCCTACAAGGCGGCGCTCATGGCCCGCGGCGGATCCAAGGAGGCTAGGTCGATGGCGGGTGAGATGACTGGGCCACGTGGTTTCCAGCGGAGAGAAGAGGAGCGTCAACACTACCGCTCCCGCTTTGTCCCTCATCAAGATCGCTTTGTCAGAGGCAGGGGCTGTGATTGGGGTCATGAATATGATCCTTCTGATCGCAATTCTGGAGGTCGCGGTCACGGTAGAGGAAGGGGTGACGATCTTGGAGGCGGACGTGGTAGAGGAGGATGAGGCCAGGGTCATTAGGACCTTGGCGCAACTGGCAGCCGACGTCCTGCGGAAGGCACTACTGACCTTGGCGCAACCGGCGGCCAACGACTTGCGGAAGGCACTGCTGACCCAGGCAAGAAACGGTCGGCCGATCAAGTCCCGGAGCATTTAGCTGACAAAGGAAAGAAGCAGAGGGACGACTTATGCTGTGAAATATGTGAGGAGAATCATCTCACGTCGAACTGCCCAACGTATTTAGGCCCCAAGCCACATGCAGTTTTCTGTGGTGTGGATGGTGCCTCTGGTGGCTTCTTCTTGATTCCTCAGTTTGGAACTACTGGAAAGGCACCAAAGAAGGACAATGCTACTGCCTTCATTACTGTCAAAGAGGGAAATATTTCCCCTGAGCTGATTAAGAGTGAGTTGCACCGCCTGATCCCCGTCAAGTGGACATGGACAGTAGTACAACAGCAAGATGACGGTTTCCTAGTGCCCTTTCCTAGCAAGGTGGAGCTTGACAGAATGGTGGCAACCAAGTTCATCCATACTGTAGGCGGAGAAGGTATCATGATGATCATCAAATGGAAGCAAAAAATTGAGCCCCGTAAATACCTTCAGAAGGCCTGGGTCAATGTCTATGGTGTCCCATACGAAATAAGATCCTACTTGTCTCTATGGGCAGTAGGCACCATTATTGGAGCCATGCAGAAGGTGGATATGAAATATTTGAAGAAGACGGGGGTTGTCCGCATCCTTGTTGCAGTTGTCGACATCCAAGGAATTCCTGAGTCATCTGAAATTGCTGTGGGAGAGGGCCTGTATGACATTTTCTTCAAGATTGACAAGGTGTGCAAAGATGGTGTTTGGGGTGATTATATTGAAGACGATCATGATGATGACAATATGGATGAAGACGACCTCCTGGATGATGTTCCAAAGAACGGCAAGGACGCCACAACTACTGAACCGAAGGCATCGCAAGACAAGGGTGAACAAACAGAGCACGTACGGCTGGAAGATGCAGGTGTCAACAACACCTCTGGTCATTCTCACAATGAGGTGGTCGATCAAAAAATCCGTTCTATGATGGAAGAAGTGATAGACAGGGCATTTGATACAATAGTTCTTGAGGCTGCAGACCGGATAATAGCCGATAACTTCGCAAATGTTTCTGTGGGGTTTCCGTGCACTCATGATAGTGCAGGCCCGGATTTTGGCACGCAGGCGGCATTGACTTTTGGGACACAGCCTATACAAGACGTCTCCCTCTCAGGTGCCCAGGACATGGCCAGCATTGAGGGTGACTCGGTCGCTGATCTCGATGAGTATTCTCCTACTGTCACCCCTATGCGGAACATCGAGACTGTCCCTACGCCGACACCGCCTGCTCTGGAAAATGCCGCTGTTGTTGCTACACCTACGACTTCAATGATGATAGCTATCGACGCCCCAGCTCAGCGGGATTCTACAGAGTTCAACACTGGTACCGCTGCCCCTGGACTCCCGATCCAGGATGTTGCCTGCAGAACCAGTGCTACAACCCAGTTGGCGATGGCACAAGAACGAGCGGTAGAGACAGACAACGACACTCAGGCACTGGTGGGCACCCTGCAGCTGGACTCACTGCTTGTGTTTTCTCCTGAGTCACGGCTAGAAATGGGATCAGGCGTGTCATTGGAGTCCATTACTCCTCATGCCAATGATCTGCTTGATCGGAGACTTTCTCCACCCCGCGCAAGTATGCTTCACCGGGCGGCCTCGCTCCCAAATTTGTGGCGGTCTTCTATTGATCCTCCTCCTAGTGAAGAGGAAGTCTTCAACCAATCTGAAGCTGTTGAGGACTTTTATTTTCACTCACTGCCACGCCGTGTACTGCAGGATCTTTGCAAAAAGAACGGGGTACGTGCTAACCAGACCAATAAAGCTATGGCAGAGTCCCTCTTAGATCTTTCTCACAGTAGAGAGGGAGTTCTAGCGCAGGCGAAAGCAGCTCTGGACCGCAAGGATATGGTGTTCATGGTCCCTGAACCCGCATTGAAGCAGCATCGAGATCTGCAAAAGAAGGATGATGAAGATATGTTGATCAAGGCACAGAAGCTCACAGCAAAAAGAAATCTGGATGGAGGTACACGATCCTTCACTTCTTTACCTTCAAAGCAAGTTAGAACTCAGATTAGTAACATAGGGATTTCTTTTGGTAGCGTTGATAATGTTGTCTTAAGTTCTATTAACTCTCTCAAACGAACTGAAAGGGTTAGATTATCTAATAATGCTTCTATAACTAAACTCCCCTCACTTAATATTGATTCTACTGGGGATAGGGAGGGAATAGCAGATGACTTAGACTTCACCCTGAATCATGTTTGTCATGAACTCAACAATGACCTAGAAGATCATGCGTTTGATCACATACTCTATGATCTGAACGCGGTCCACACAAATAATAATTTTCATAGTTCTGGGAGGATTGCTCATCTTCCCAAACACTCTAAAATGCCAAGAAGAACGGTGGTCAAATGAAAGGGATTTTGGAATACCAGAGGTCTTGGTGACTTGGGTAAACACAATAGGATAAATTCTCTAGTCAAAGAACAACGCCTGGATTTTCTTGCTCTCTCTGAGTCAGGCGGAAAACATTTCTCTCATTCTTTCCTCAAACATCTCTCTGCTGGACAGGATTACCTTTGGCACACCATGTCGCCAAGAGGTAGGTCTGGTGGCATGATCCTTGGAGTGAACTTACAGACCTTCGACGTGGGAGCCATAGATGAGGGGGATTTTTACTCAAAATTTCTCCTCCGAAATAAAGAAGACGGATTCACATGGGCGCTTTATTCTATTTACGGGCCTGCACAAGAGGAGCACAAAACTCAGTTCCTCACTGAGTTTGCTCACATTTGTAGCACCGAAACCCACCCAATGATCATAGGGGGGGGGGGGGACTTCAACATCATGAGATTCCCTAAGGAAAAAAGCAATCACAACTTTTGCTCTCGCTAGCCCAACCTTTTCAATTCTATTATTGACACTCTAGAGCTACGAGAGATTGAGTTGTCAGGTCGACAATATACTTGGGTCAATGATAAGGATCCGCTGACTTTTGAGAAACTTGACCGCGTCCTTATGACCACTGAGTGGGAAGCTAAATACCCAAAGGTCACGGTTAATGCTCTAGAACGTGGCCATTCGGATCATACACCTCTATTGCTCAATACTAGAATAGGAAACATAGGGGGACACTATTAGTTTAAATTTGAATTGGGATGGCTAATCCGAGATGGTTTCCATGAAATGGTGACTAACATATGGAAGTAGGATCATGGTGGTTATACAGCTATCGAAAAATGGCAGAACAGAATTAAAGCCCTCCGCCAATACTTACGCGGGTGGGCAAAACACACATCCGACTCTATTAAGAAGGAAAAAAAGAAATTGATCTTGCTTATAGATGAGCTAGACAAAAAATCAGAAAATAATGCTCTCACTCCAAATGAGATAGCTCTCAAACATTACCTAAATGACAGACTTGCTCACATGCTACATGAGGAAGAACTCAGGTGGTACCAACAGGCAAAGGTGAAAGAGCTCCTTGAAGGAGACAATAATACTCAATACTTTCACCTTGTGGCCAATGGTAAATATAGAAAAACCAGAATATATCAGTTAGACTCGGGTGAGGGTGTCATAGTCGGAGATGCCAATTTAAAAAAATATATTACAAGATACTATAGAGGTCTTTTTGGAAAGCCAGAGGAAAATTCTATATCCCTGGATGAAACCAGGACCTTGGATATACCGCAAGTTACACCTGAGGAAAACAAAATTCTAATAGCTCCTTTTGAGACTGAGGAAGTCAAGAATGCTATTTTCCAAATGGAACATAATAAAGCCCCAGGACCGGACGGGTTCCCAGCTGAATTCTATCAAGTATTCTGGGAGGTCATAAAAGGGGACCTGATGGCACTATTTAGAGACTTTCATGAATCTCGTTTACCGGTATATAGACTCAATTTTGGAATTATCACCCTAATTCCAAAAAAGGGTGATGCGTCAAGGATACAGGAATACCGGCCCATATGCTTGCTCAATGTCAGCTTCAAAATCCTAACTAAAGTGGTCACCAACAGGATTGGATTGGTAACAAACAAAATTGTGCGTGATTCTCAGACCGCTTTCATGTCTGGTAGACACATAATGGAAGGTATCATAATACTACATGAAACCATTCATGAAATGCATCGAAAGCACAAAAATGGAGTAATCTTAAAACTTGATTTTGAGAAAGCCTACGACAAAGTTAAATGGTCTTTCCTCCAACAGACCATGAGGATGAAAGGATTTAGCAAAAAATGGTGTAACTGGATCCATAGTTTCATATCGGGTGGCCACGTGGGAATCAAAGTAAATGATGATATTGGTCCTTTCTTCCAAACTCAAAAAGGCCTACGGCAGGGTGATCCATTGTCCCCTATTCTTTTCAACTTGGTGGCTGATATGCTAGCAATTTTGATTGCAAGGGCCAAGGAGGATGGACAATTCAATGGGGTTGTGCCCGATCTAGTGGATGATGGTTTATCTATTCTACAGTATGCTGATGACACCATCATCTTCCTGGACCATGACATGCAAAAAGCAGTTAATATGAAGTTATTGCTCTGCGTGTTCGAACAACTCTCAGGACTGAAAATTAACTTTGATAAAAGTGAACTTTTCTGCTTCGGGGAGGCCAAAGACCTCGAGAACCGGTATACTACCTTGTTCGGTTGTAAAGTAGGCAAACTACCCTTCAAGTATCTAGGCATTCCCATGATTCACAGGAAACTTAGAAATAGTGAATGGGGGGACATCATAGAGAGGTTCCAGAAAAAACTCAACAAGTGGAAGGGGAAACTGATGTCCTCAGGAGGACGGCTAATCCTAGTAAATGTTGTGCTCAACAACCTTCCCATGTTCATGATGTCTTTCTTTGAGATTCCGGACGGGGTCTTAAAAAAATTAGACACTATCCGTTCCGAATTCTTTTGGGAGGGAGAAGGGCATAAGAAAAAATACCATCTTGCTAAATGGGAAATACTATGCCAACCAAAGGATCAAGGAGGACTTGGGATAACTAACCTCCGGGTAAAAAACTTTTGTCTTCTAAGCAAATGGATTTTCAGACTGCTAAATGAAGAGGGGGTTTGGCAGCGTTTGCTTCGGAGAATATACTTCTCTAATAAACCACTTACTCACATACAAAGGAAACCTGATGATTCGCATTTCTGGACAGGAATTCTAAAGGCCAGGGATGATTTTTTCAAATGGGGCACATTCCAAATTAAAGATGGAAGCCAGATTAGATTCTGGAAAGACACTTGGTTGGATAATACACCGCTTTGTGTCCAGTTTCCAAATTTATTTAGTATAGCAAGATGGAAAAATATTACGGTCAAAGATGTTCTACGCTCCATCCCTCTCAACCTCTCCTTTAGGAGGCCTATAATTGACAATAGACTTGTGGAGTGGAATAACATGACTTCAAAGCTAAGTATATTGCTCTTAGTGATGAATTAGATACTTTTAGATGGAACCTATATGATAATGGAATATTCTCTGTCCATTCTATGTACCAAGCCATGCTACTTTAGGAAAAATCAACCTTGCGCTACCTCTGAAAAATTAAACTCCCCTTGAAAATTAAAATATTCTTATGGTACCTTTACAAAGGAGTCACCCTAACGAAGGATAACCTTGCTAAGAAGAGATGAAAAGGTTCACAGAAGTGTTGTTTCTGTAACTCCAATGAAACAATACAACATCTTTTCTTCCAATATCACGTAGCCCAGAATTTGTGGCGCATTGTTTATATTGCCACCGGTATTCCCAAGCCGCATTCTACTCAACACATGGCTGGAACCTGGCTACGATCGAGGGGGGGGGGGGGGGGGCAAGGCAAATCAATTTATAATTATTGGTGTGGCCACCATGTTTTGGGCTCTATGGTTATGCCGAAATAATCTTGTTTTTAATAAAAAACCACACGTATCTCTTATGCAGGTTATTTTCAGGACTTCATACTGGATTCATTGTTGGAGGTTACTGCAGGAAGACAGAGACACCTTTTTAGCTACAGGCCACCTGTTGGAGGTGGTAGCCATGAACATCTTTGCAAAGAATGGTTGGCTATCACGACATAGATTATGCTACTAGTTTTCTTTTTGTTTGTTCCATGAGCGTATTATGCTGTAATAAAATGAACCTGAGCTGTATGCAACTCTTGCAAAAGGCCCGAACCTTGTATTCCATTTTCTAAAAAAAAAAACTACCGACACGTATGGCTGAAATCCGGTTTATGATGAAAAGCTGTCACTATTAATATCTTCATTTAGTGGCGAAACTGAAAGTAGCACTAAAGTTTCGTGATTGATCAACAAATTTCTTGTAGTGCATTCTAGTGCAGCCAACATTGTTCCAGTTGATTGAAATGAACGGGAAATGTTAGGCACCAAGTTAATTCCAGCAATACAATTGCATTGTGAGAGCATTTAAAGTAAGAAATATTATTACGTATTTTATATATAGTGAATTTATTTTGACTGCCTTTTCATGCAGGATCATATATAGAGAGGGACAATATAGCTGGAAGTGGATACATATAATAGGATACTAGCTTGCATTAATACAAAGCTTGGCCGATCACTTGAACCTTTCCAATTCTTTGAGGAAGGCATCAATGTGCTCTTTCTTGATGCAACGTGCTGATATTTTGATTCTATCCTTGTCCTTTATCGGTGGGCACAAAACACTGGACGGAACGGACCTCTGATTACCGGGCCACATCACACGAGCTGGCCTCCCGCTACCAAAGTCGACCGCGTCCAAGCCAATGTTGCGCCAGCTGGATACAATGAAAACGTTATATGTATCTGTCCCGTTTATTGGATTGGTCACACTGTCAGTGTTAGCTATCTCCAGGACCTTCTCCTTTGCACGTTTGATAGAGTTGACGATATCATTTATGTGACTATTTGCGACCTCGCCGCTTGTCGCGATAATTGCTTGCATGGTGAAGCAGTTACCATAGTAGCCGTCCTTTGCACCGACATGCTTGCGCATGCTAGATGCAAATAGAAGAGGCATAGGAGTGTCCGGATTGGACATGACTGCACGGGCTCGACACTGCCAAAGTATGGCCATGGCTGCTTCAAACAACGTGCAAGGTTGAACGTTGGATTGGTTTTTATCAAAGTCAGCTTTGATACGGTTAATCAAGGACGATGGAAAAGTGATGTCCAGGTAGTCCATCTCAACAGGACTGAGGCTCATTAACCACTTGTTTGATGAGGCCAACATTGGAGAGTCTTTAGCAAGTGAGTTGGCACACCTGATAGGAGTTGTGGAAGGCTGTGAAAACCCACGAGCTAGCTCACTGATGGCCTGCAAAAACTGCGCCATCCCCTCGCCATCAGCTATGACGTGGTTTGAAGTTGTCCCAATCACAAACCCACCACACGAGAACTCGGTCACCTGCATAGACAACAATGGCTCAGTGTGGAGATATCTCCCATGTGGGGTGTAGATTATTGCAAGGTCCTTTATCAGATCCATCGTTAATGGAGAGTCAACTAATTTGATTTCTGCCAAGGAACAGTTGGCCCTTGCAGCAACGAATTGGACACCCTCGTTGGTGCAAGAAATAGTGAGATCTTTGTCATTGGCTGCTTCGGAAAGTCGACCAGAAATTGGGTGATATTGGACAAGTGCTCGCGATAGAGCCCTTTTTATGCTCTCTGCTGGGTTGTGGATTGGATCTTCATACACAAGGAATGAAGTTATTGAATAACCCGCCACACTCTTATCAAATGATGAGATATCTATGGTTTTTGCCTCATGTGGTGGCTCAGATGGCCCAACCAGGACTGGTGATGACTTCGTGACTAAAACATTCATTGTTGGTTCCGTGTGTGATCTCTGGCCTCCTTGATTTGGCTTATATACCCGAACTTCGGTGTGGAGTACCCAGAGATTTAATGTTAGCGGTGGATGACAGATGTGTTGATTGATGCTTCAAAATTTTTTCTAGAAGAAATAATTGCTTTTCTATTTCCTACCTAATCAGGTTGATAATCCATACTATACTGTTAATTATTATTACCATGCAATTTATTTTGGACAAGTTCATGGAGTGAAGAAATTAAGTAGAGTAATGACTATGTTGTATATGAGTTATGGCCATAGTTAGGTTTGTTGCATTAATTATGATACCTCCGATACATGAACGAACAAGGTAAAAAGATCATTGATGAAGTTGTTGATGGACTGATTTCTTTGATTCAAGACAAGGATAGATGGACGTTTATTGTATCAGAGGGATTGCAGTACAAATTGAATGAAAAATATATAAAAGAGGCCACCATGAGATTACGTACATCTAAAGAACTACTATAAACAACAACAAAATTATCACCAACACAATCCTAGAAAAGTTCACTGTTCTAGATTAGATAACACTATGAAAGTTTCTTATTTACATGGATATTTCTTGAAATTTAGATTAAAACATGATTGTCATGTCATATTACATGACATATGTAAATCTTCCGTTTGGGCTAGGTTTACTACTGTGTACAATCAGTCCCAAAATTGGTATTTAATATGGGACAAAATATATTTGTCAATTGTACTTTAGATATGATCACACGTCCGAATAACCTTTTATGTATAACGAGAATACACGTGTAAGAGAGATGCGCTATGCACATGCATGGCTTTTCCCCTCTTTGACCATTTTTACACTGGGATTCGAAAAATCCTTACATAAAGAAACAGGAGTAGGAGGCAGGAAGAAACCAGATCCAACAATTAGGTATTACATCAATGAAACAAAACACTTTAATGGGATTCCTAAAATAATGATATAAAGGCATGACCCTACAGTACATATCAACTTAACAATGCTTTCCAACAGTTTTAGAAAGTTCTACACAAACTAGGACTTGGTACCAGCAACTTCGGTATATATATATACTTAAACCAAATAACTATAAAATTCTGGTCAATTGCAACTGAACTATGGGTACAACCTTGTTGACGTTGTAGTTATTAGACAAATCATCTTATATTTTTAAAAATCCATTTTAACACTATCAACAATTTGATACATTTTGAGTTCTGTCACAAATATTCATATTTTAGTAGCTATGCTCCATGTTTGAGTTCTTTGAAGCATTTTTCATGCGATTGCTTGTAATCAAATGGGTACACATTAAAATCAAATTATTAAAGGTTGAGAATTTAATATTTATGTAAACACCAAATTAATACCTTCTCTATCACGTACGGAACAAACACCACGCTTGCCTCAAGGTTCTGGTTCATTTCATTAACTAAACAGACACATGAAATCAAATGAAAGAATGCTTCAAAGCAAGAAGATCATGCAACAATCAACTTAAACAGATCAGCACTAGGTGAACCATAAACATCACACTATCGGCAGCCTTGGTGTTGATTTTTTTTTCAAAAGACAATTTTGTGAAATTTGTGGAAGATGTATTCCATGGAATTAAAGCTCAAAGGATGGACAGAATAGAGAATAAAGGTCATGCTGCACTACTTGGTTGCAAGTCACAAATCACGTGAGTATCCCCTAGAAAATTCATGTATTTTCTGGAGTAGTATGTCCAAAAAGCTATTACAAGTTTCAGATAAATTTCATTGCCATATGAATATGTACAAAACAATTATGATATTTTAATATTAGTGGTACACTTAAGACAATAAATACCAATTATCAAAGTAGTATATCTATGAGATATATTTATGAAAGTTTAAGACGTGTGCTTTTTAGATGAGTACTAGCAGTGACATAGTTAAAATCAAATAATCTATGAAAATACATGTGTACTCTGAAACATAAATAAAACTGAACAAGATGTGAAAAACATATGCCATTTTATAATGAACTAATGCTTGTGACTATGGGTGATGAGAGTCCATAATATATCAACTTTGTATACCACTAGAAATTTGTGGAAAAGGTGGATGATTTGTACCTTTTTCATTGCCATCATATAAACCATGTGTCTGGTAATGGAATACGCATGCACTTTTCCTTGGAAGGCTGGAAGCAACACTTTGAAAGCATCAATAACCCTTGTGATAAAAATGATTGTAATAGTGTGACTTGCATATGATAGTTTTCATACACACAACACTACTCTTCTGTTGGCATGCAATATATGAAAGTATTGACAGGGCGCAATTAATGTATGAAGGAAGATGTACTATGCGAAAGGTTGGCAAATGCAAATAAATGTGAAGCAAGATGTACATCATGGAATTTGAGCCCAAAGGTTGGATAAAGTTATCAATTCTCATCTCACTGGTCTCCATCATACCTGATAGCATTATTTGCATGTAGAACTCCATAAATTTGGTCGAGTTGGATTTTTCGTTTCCAATAACTAAAGACAACCAATATACAAGAGAGCACAAAACACTTTGAAATACTCCTTCTTTTGCACTGCATGCGATCAACCATATTATGGGATTAAGGTCAGATGATCTGCAATAACGTTTAACACTCATAAATTTTCCACAGCGGGTGGGCTGTTGATAAACTATGACACTTTGGTTTTATCGAATAAGAAGTGAGATCAATTATCGTTCAATCCAAAGTTAGGCAACACTATAGGCAAAATTAAACAATTAACGTTTGGTTTCTGACCAAACTGAAGTACACTTGGATTGTAGTCGTGCTAAAGTTTTTGAAAGTACTGATAGTATGACATGTATCCTTGTGCATGTTTTTATTTGTTTTTCTCTGTTAAAAGTATATAACATGGTCAAGCAGCTGGAGAGTTGATCACATGCGAGATGATTCTATGGCTCTCACAGGTGTACACTTGAAGATATTTAGTTCATGCCAATGAACATTGTATTGTTAAATAAAATCAGAAGAACGAATGCTACCAATCCATCTATGTGCTTTGTCAATCCAACTACAAAACCTCGCAAATTTTCACGGACTTGAAGCTCTAAGTATTAGAGCCTACTGCCTCATAACTGACGAACCTTATATATGTTGCTCTTGACTATTGCTGGCAGAACTGTTATTGTTTTCATTAATTATCTAAATTATTTTACGTAAATCATGTTTTATTTAACATAGTGGGAATGTATTTACAAGTTTCTGGTATGTTCCGATAAACTTAGTGGATAAAGATTTGACTGAATTAGTCAAACCGCAGTCTGAAACAACTAGATATCCACTATAAATTACAAAGAATTAAAGGGCAGTTTTCTTATCAGTCATCTGGAAATTATCAATTTCTTTATCAGTCATCAAACTTAATTTCGTTCTAATCGCCACTACCATCCATTTTGTTGCTTCATAGTGTTAAGTGGTAGCAGAAAAAGACACATTTGGCCTTATATCATTTTTTTTCCCAAAGTTTTTTTATTGGCCATTTTAGTTGGCAGTATGCTTTCAGTGGCCTTCCTTTTCATCTAGTCTAAGGCAACATTAGTATGGACTCCCAAATCAACAACCAAACAAATGGTTCCTGATGAACAAGCAAAACATACATGGTTTCACATCAATTGTTCGACGTCAACAAGCTGCACGCATGGTTCCGAGCAGCAATGGAAACACAAACCTAGCCAAACACGCCAATGAAACCATTTTTTCTGTTATCTTTTGGTTTCTGTTTGGATTTGCTTTCGGTCCTCATCAGCCGGAAATAGAACACCTAGACTCTGGAGGAACGCCAGGTCCTTGGACACATCGACACCACGTCCGGTGGAAATTTTCATTTGAAATCAAATGGCGGTAAACGTTATTCGCAAGTGTTGCAAGTGATGTTTTTCGATATTGTGATGGAGCGTTCGATGAAAAGACTTTCACCGGCCATCTGGGTGCAAGCAGGACCCTTTCATTTAATTTGCCGAGGTAAACTTTTTATTAACATTTTTGACATCCAAGTGAACAATAAAATTTCCATATAAAACTCATCTCCATGGGAGCATGTATGAAACAACTATGAATATTTCGAACATTTGGGGTAAATTTTAATAAAAATAAATATTAACTATGAACATTGTATTTCTCATGGCACATGACTAGAACCATAAGATATATTTGTCGAAATGAAGAGATGTCCTTTATTAGAAAGGATGCTGACATATAATAATCAAAGAAAATAATGTAGATGTTAATTCATTTCAAAAAGTAATATAAGCTGAGGAACTCAAGAACTTATGTACATGTTTTCACCACACGTCACCACACGTTTTGCATATACCTTGTAACGGGGGGACATTACTCCTCACGTTAATTGTCAGCGCCCCGGACATACCAACAAGGTCACTGCCTTGGGTTTTCGCAAAAAAAAAAAAAAAAGTGGTTGCTGCCCTGCTATCGGTTTCATAACAAATAATAAAGCATAAATCTGTGGAACTCCATTTTGGAGCAGGCAATGTAAAGGGCCAATGGGAGAGACGTATAGACGCCCTTCTGTGCTGTGTCCACATGACACCACCAATAAATTGCTGGCGGCGCTAATCACGAGGACACAGAGTTGCAAGGTGGGTTGGAGAGGGTTTAGAGGTTGTATGGGTTTTGAACCACTGGTTGTGTCAGCTAAAGATGATTATGTTTGGGTTCGCTAAATTTTTGGTTTGATGTTTTACTTTTTTGAGAGATTTTCTAGCCAGCCTATTTTTTGGATCATGTTTTACTTGTAAATGCATTAATGGATGTATAAGCAAGAAATTTTAACATCAATGATATCTTGAGATACAAAGACAATATTTTTTTTTTTCTCCCAATGGAGCAATATAAAATGTAACATTATATTCTACACATTTGTGCATTGCCGGATAATTAGGGGAAATATTTTGTAGAATAGATATATTTGGTGCAATCTGTGCAAAAAAGGAATCCAATCCTCAGTCCCGCATCCGACAGTCCAAGATTTTACCACTGGATCCACCAAACACGTAGTCGTTTAATCAAAGACCCCCCTACACGAAATCAATAAGCACCGAAATTTCCTTGCTTGATAGAGAGATCATCCTCCCCAATCCTGGTCTACCCGTGGAAGGCCAGCACGCCGCCATGAACGCTCTGATAGTGGAAGCTCGCCGCCAAAGAGGGTCCGTCCCAGACGGACTCCCATTCGTCATGCACCCACCACGAATTTGTTTCACATCGTGATTCTCAGTCACATCCACACTGTATTTTCGTAGTAACACATCCTCTATTATTGCAAGGTTGCGCACCACATCATCAGTGACTGACTTTTCACTAGAAAGTGAACAAAGTGAGGCATAAACGTCCTTCCTTCATTGACATTCACTGGACACTAGAATTTCTGTCAAACAGAGAGACCTTAGACCAGCAATGAATTGAGGCATCCCTAAGGCTTTATTTAGCTGCAACCAACCCGCCACTGAGATGCAGTAGCCCGGGTGTGCACTTCGCTTGCTAAACACCCATGTATGGAGTGGCAGCGCACCTTGTCAAGATCGTGCCAGCTGATGATCGAGCCCACTAGCTAGGAATCTGTCGTGTTTGTCTTTTGAGTACCGACGACGTCTAATGGTGGAAGTCCGGCTAGCGGTAGAAAACAAACTAGGGAGTCAGACAGGAGGAAAGAGGGGGTTTAGAAAAGCAGACCAATTTCATGCAGGGGGTTCCTTGAATAATCGATTAAATATGTTCGTGGATCCAGCGCTGAAATCTTGGAACGCAGGATGCGGAACTGATATTTGGATTCCTTTTCTCACAGATTGCACTAAATACTTACTTCATCCGTTCTAAAATTATTGCATTAAATACTTACTCCATCCGTTCCAAAATTATTATTGTCATTGACTTTTTTCGTTAATTTTGACCATTTGTCTTATTCAAAAATTTTAAAAAAATAATAATGTATTTTCTCATAATTTATTTTATCACTAAATAAAATTTAAATATAACTAATAACTTTTTATATTTGAACAAATATTTTAAATAAGACGAATGGTCAAAGATAACGAAAAAAATCAATGATGACAATAATTTTGGAATAAAAAGAGTATTTATTTGTTACAACAGAAGCGTTGTTTATTTGTGCATGCCCAAGTCATGGCTTGGTGGCGTAATAGAGGTGATCCGGTAACTTGGGCTCACCTACAACCTCAAGCGGCACATTGCGCGGCATAGTAAACCTGAGTCTCTCCTCCATGTCCACCTTCTCCGCCACTACGCCATCGGGGAGCCTCCACGCGAATGCATGCAACAGGTTGGCAAGGGTCAACGGAGCCATCTTCAACGCAAGGCCCATGCCGGGGCACATCCGGCGACCGGATCCGAAGGGCAGCAGCTCGAAGTCCTGCCCCTTCACGTCCACCTTGCTCTCCACGAATCTCTCCGGCCGGAACTCCTCTGGCGCTTCCCACACTGCAGGGTCACGTCCAATGGCCCAGGCGTTGATAGCCACACACGTTCCTGCTGGGATTCGGTAGCTGCCAATGGATGCGTCCTTGTGGCACCGCCGTGGCGATAGTAGTGGCGTGGCTGGGTGCAAGCGCATAGATTCCTTCATGACAGCCTGAATGAACGGGAGGCTCAAGGCGTCCTTCTCCGTTGGTAGGCGGTCTCGACCGACAACACGGTCAAGCTCTTCAGTGGCCTTAGCGAGGGACATGGGGTTCTTAAGAAGCTCTGAAAGGGCCCACTCGACGGTCACTGCCGTGGTGTCAGTTCCAGCTGCGATCATGTCCTACAAGAATGAATGAGCCAATGAATTTATATCACAATGGTGAATGGTGATGAATATGTCAGTGCACGTTGGAAACATGTAGTACCAGAACAAATCCTTTGATGCCATCACGTTTAATAGGAATCTCCAGGTTTGGATCGTCTGCTAGCAGCAGCAGTACGTCCACCATGTCCTTGGGCACAAAGCTCTCGCCTTCCTGCAGCCGCCGCGCGTCATGCTCGTTAAGCATGTGTTCCAGAAACGCATCCATCATCTTGCTAAGACTCTTTATCCTACCGATGTACCCCTGCAGGTCTAAGCAGTTAAGCCAGGGGATCACATCGCCGATGTTGAGAGAGCCTTTGAGAAGGAACATCTCTTCAACCATCCATGGGAACCCCTTCGACGATGCCATAGAGCTAGCCTCATCAACTCCGTACTTCTTGCTCATCATCATGCGCGAGATCACGTTCAGATTCAGCATCAGCAAGTGGTCCCTGAGCTGCACCGGACGCCTGTTGGATGATGAGGCAGCGTGCAGGTCGCGCAACATAGCTTGCACCTCCTCACGCCGGACATGTTCATGCAACTTTAGCTGCTTCTCGCTGAGGAGCTTTGTGTGCCACAGCTTGCGCGCTTGGCGCCAATAAGCGCCGTAGGGTGCCCAAAACATGTCCGAGTGGTTGTAGAACAGGTACCTGCCGATGGCGATCAAAGGCCGATCGATGAATGCCTCATCGTTGGTTTTCAGGATGAGCCTGGCGGCATTAGCAGATGAGGCCACAACGACACGGATGGAGCCTGTCCACATGGACATGAGCGAGCCATACTGCAACGAGAGCTCACGGAGGGACCGGTGCGTGAGCGGACCAAGCAGGTTCAAGTTACCAATGATCGGCCATGGCCTAGGACCAGGTGGGAGATTGTACTCGCATGCTCTTCGTCTATAGCGGATGACTATTATTACTAGGTAGAGCGTGGTGGCGAGTGCAACAGTGAAGGTAAAGAGCTCCATGGAAAACCACTGCATACTTAACGGATCTTGTTGTGGGTATATGTCTGCGTGGAGCCTTTATAAAGAATTCGATAGTGATTGTCAAATCTCAGTGGCAACTGAACATGAAACGTGGACAGTGGCGTGTCTCTGCTAAAAACATATGCATCGCGTTAACAGTATTCTCTACAACTTATTAATTAAGGTGAGGTCGTCTAGACCACTTTTTTCGTGTACATATGTGTCTGTAACATTGTCATATTCAGTTTATATCCTACAATGATTCATCGATCAATTTAAATCATTTTTTAACCATTTTCTAATCCTTTGTTTTGTTAGACTCCGATTTCAATTCCATATCTCATACTAAAAACAATTAATCATCTATTGCTTTAACATCACATTTTGGATGAAAACTAATAACAAGAATTTCAACAATAATTCACTCCAAAATTATTATTATGAATATTCTTTTTAAAACTCAAAAAGGTAAAGCAAAATAAAAATAGAGCAAATACTTAAGCCAAAAAATTGATTAATTAAAAACCTTTTACAGTTACAAAAAATCATTCTAACCATAAAAGTTTTTAACAAAGACCCGTGGTAATGCACGGGTATTTTGCTTATTTCAGTAAATATATATACTTTTGATTGATGGTTTCTCTATCTCTACTCCTTATTATATCTTCTTCTCAACTCATTATTTGTGGTGAAAACGTTCATGCCATCAAGATCCTGCCGTTCGCCTGTGAAAACTTCCGTAAGCAACATGTATACGTAGAGAAGAAATCGTTTGGAAAAATAGGAGGAATCCAGTTTGAAAACAAAAACGAAAAAACATTGATCCTCTCAACTCATTATTTAAGGTGAAAACATTCATGCCATCAAGATCCTGCCGTTCGCATGTGAAAACTTCTGTAAGCAACATATATACGTAGAGAAGAAATCGTTTGGAAAAACAGGCAGACTCCAGTTTGAATTTTTTTTTTGAAAAAACATTGATTCCTCTCAACTCATTATTTGTGGCGAAAATGTTCATTCCATCAAGATCCTGCCGTTCGTCTGTGAAAACTTCCGTAAGCAACATGTATACATAGAGAAGAAATCGTTTGGAAAAACAGGCGGAATCCAGTTTGAAAAAAAATGAAAAAACATTGATTCCTACTCTGATTCTAGACATTGGAAATCATTAACATGTAACTAGCAAAATACCCGTGCGTTGCCACGGGTCTTTGTTAAAAAATTTATGGTTAGAATATTTTTCTGTAACTATAAAAGGTTTTTAATTAATCAACTTTTTTTTGGCTTGAGCATTTGCTCTATTTTTATTTTGCTTTACCTTTTTGAGTTTTAAAAAGAATATTCATTATAATAATTTTGAAGTGACTTATTATTGAAATTCTTGTTATTAGTTTTCATCTAAAATATAATGTTAAAGTAATAGATGATTAATTGTTGTTAGTATGAAATATCAAATGATTAATTATTGTTAGTATAAAATATCGAATTGAAATTGGAGTCCAATTCAACAAAGGATTAGAAAATGGTTCAAAAATAACTCAAACTGATTGGTTAACCATTATAGAATACAAACTGAATACGACAATGTTATGGACACATCTGAATACAAAAAAGTGGTTTAGACAATATTACCTCAATTAACAAGTTGTCATTGTCAAATCTCAGTGGCAACTGAACATGAAAACGTGGATAGTGGCATGTCTCTGCTAAAAACATATGCATCACATTAACAGTATTCTCTACAACTTAATTAAGGTGAGGTCGTCTAGACCACTTTTTCATGTTCATATGTGTCTGTAATGTTGTCATATTTAGTTTATATCCTACAATGATTCATCGATCAATTTGAATCGTTTTTGAACCATTTTCTAATCCTTTATTTAATTGGACTCCGATTTTAATTCGATATTTCATACTAACAACAATTAATCATCTATTTCTTTAACATCACATTTTGGATGAAAACCAATAACAAGAATTCCAATAATAACTCACTCCAAAATTATTATAATGAATATTCTTTTTAAACTCAAAAAGGTAAAGCAAAATAAAAATAGAGCAAATGCTCAAGCCAAAAAAATTGATTAATTGAAAACCTTTTATAGTTACAAAAAACATTTTAACCATAAATTTTTTTAACAAAGACCCATGGCAACGCACGGGTATTTTGCTTGTTTAATAAATATATATACTTTTGATTGATGGTTTCTCTATCTCTACTCCTTATTATCTCTTCTTCTTAACTCATTATTTATGGTGAAAACGTTAATGCCATCAAGATCCTGTCGTTCGTCTGTGCAAACTTCCGTAAGCAACATGTATACATAGAGAAGAAATCGTTTAGAAAAATAGGCCCAATCGTTTGGAACGACAGGATCTTGATGGCATTAACGTTTTCACCATAAATAATGAGTTGAGAGGAATAAATGTTTTTTCAAAAAAAAAAATCAAACTGGATTCCGCCTGTTTTTCTAAATGATTTCTTCTCTACATATATATGTTGCTTACGAAAGTTTTCACATGCGAACGGTAGGATCTTTATGACATGAATGTTTTCACCATAAATAATGAGTTGAGAGGAATCAATGTTTTTTTGTTTTTTTTTTCAAACTGGATTCCTCCTATTTTTCCAAACGATTTCTTCTCTACGTATACATGTTGCTTACGGAAGTTTTCACATGCGAACGGCTAGATCTTGATGGCATGAACGTTTTCACCATAAATAATGAGTTAAGAAGAAGAGATAATAAGGAGTAGAGATAGAGAAACCATCAATCAAAAGTATATATATTTATTAAACAAGCAAAATACCCGTACGTTGCCATGGGTCTTTGTTCTAAACTTTTATGGTTAGAATGTTTTTTGTAACTGTAAAAGGTTTTCAATTAATTAAATTTTTTGGCTTGAGAATTTGCTCAATTTTTATTTTGCTTTACCTTTTTGAGTTTTAAAAAGAATATTCATTATAATAATTTTAAAGTGAGTTATTATTGAAATTTTTGTTATTAGTTTTCATTTAAAATATAATATTAAAGCAATAGATGATTAATTGTTGTTAGTATGAAATATCGAATGATTAATTATTGTTAGTATGAAATATCGAATTGAAATTGGAGTCCAATTCAACAAAGAATTAGAAAATGGCTTAAAAATGACTCAAACTGATTGGTGAATCATTATAAGATACAAACTGAATACGACAATATTACGAATATATCTGGACACAAAAAAAATGGTCTAGACGATCTCACCTTCATTAATAAGTTGTCATTGTCAAATCTCAATGGCAACTGACCATGAAAACGTGAACAGTGGCATGTCTCTACTAAAAACATATACATCATATTAACAGTATTCTCTACAACTTATTAATTGATGTATTCAACATGGACAGTGTCGTCGGCGTCGTTCAGTGTGAGACCCTGGCTTCTAAGGCTTCTGCTGATGCCCTTGCTTCATCATTGTAGCAGACAACCGTTGCCGAAGTCTAGCATTCATTCGTTGCAGCAGTCGTCACTAGAGCTTTGCTTTCTTGTTGCCATAGTTTGTCACCAGAGCTTTGCTTTCTTGTTGCCACAGTTGACGCACTTCATCAATATCGTAATCATCAAAGTGTTGTCTGGAGGAAGCTGTAGATGAGACCTCCACAAGCCGGGACGATAATCCTCGCCGTGGGAGCAGCTCAGCTGGTGCTGGAACAAATCTCTCTTATTTGAATGATCGAGCATTTTCACTTATGCTATGGTTATAACTAAATCTTGTGCATGTATCTTTAGTTATAGTTATGCCGTAATTTGTTTATGTCCATAGCAACGTGGGGCACCTTGCTAGTAATATTGAAGTGGCATGTCTCTGCTAGCAAAATATATTTTTTAGATAATAGAAAAAAGTTACGGCCTTTTGCATATTTTGCATATGATTACCATTTAATTATTATTACAAGGATAGAACACCGGCATACGAGTGATAAACATGCTCACAAAGGCAGAAAATATGCATCGAATAAATAAACAATTCTAATATTGAAGTGGAAAGCGAAAGGAGACTCTCTTCCAGTACAATAGCAGTTGGCAAAGAAGGGCACGTCTGGAGCATCACAAATCACAATTAGTTCGATGCGATGGCAAAATCCCCAGATATTCAGCTCCTCAACTTTGTAGTCCTTTCTCTCCTCTTACAAAAATTTATTAACTGGTGAACACCCAAGGTTTCAGAGACATACCCGCAACAGGGAACCACATCACGACGAACGTCCAGTCCGGAGGCTGGGACGCTGCGCAAGCAAGTCCGGCATCGACTGCATGTACTAGGTAGTGAGGCGCGCCCTGCCGCGCCTGGGATTCCTTGGTCAATTTTTTTTCCCAAGTGTTAGTGTGGTTGAATTGAGCTGAGCCACATGATATTTGTTTCGTGCTTTACCAGTGATCGAATATTAATAGTATGAGGTTTTCTATTTGTAGAACACTAATAATATGCAATGGTTAAATATGTACAATTACAATATATATTATATTACACAATAAGAATTTATAGTCGGATAGAAAGCACAAGGCTTATTTTGTGCCTGCATATTTTTTGTTTATAGGCAAATACATGGAACAGAAACTGATTTTGGGGAAAAAAATCGAGATTGGATGAAGCCGTAGAAACACCATGAAGAGATTAATAAAGGTAAAAAAAAGCAAAGAAACACTATAAGCAAAGTATACCTTCGTTTCTTTTTGACCTCACCTTACATATGTAATAGCTTGATCATGGACCCACTATATCTCTAGACCAGATTTAAAAGGCAAAATAAATGGACAGCAGATATAATCTTCACCAGGCTATACTCATCAAATATGATCTGACACCTCTTTCTTTTCTCTTATTTGTTTTTTCCTCTTTCTGCTCCACGACGTGCTTAGGCTGCCACGCTCCATGCATGCGCAGGATGTCGGCTACGTGTCCATCCTTTGTGCCAGGCGCAGGATGCAAGACGGCTTCTTCCTTCCTCTACCGCTCACTATCCTGTCTAATGGCTTTCCAGCAGAGACCGTAGCCATCCTCTCCGTTGCTTTCTCTCGCGCTCTCTCTCCCACACAAAAGCACATAAGCAATATCGCTGCTAGCATTCCTTGTTGCGCCATCTCTCTGGGCCAGCACCGAAGTAGGCGACTGGCCTCTATCTCCACTCTCTCATAGTTGCTCTTCTTTTCAATGTGCGAAGATCACGTTAATGGCTCCTTGGAGAAGGATAAGGTGGCGAAGCTGCAGGAATTGGTCTTCTCGCCCAATCGTTGTTTGTAGGCACGTCGTCCCACGTAAGCCCGCGAGCTCAGCGCTTGGGTCACCGTCGACGTGCCTCGGCGTTCGAGACCGCTGCCTAGGGCCGTGTGCCGCTCCAGGACGCTCAAGGGGCGAGCCCGTCAAGCATGTGAGGCTTCTTTGCAAGGTGGTGTCTTCGTGCTGACCGCTGAAGCAGTAAGGTCCAAGTTGTGTCATTTCATTTGAGCGCACACCGGCCTTGAGTCCAGTTGTTTTGCTGGAGCATACACAAGTCCGGCTTATGGTATGCAGCGAAGACGACGACGACCTACGGAGAAAATCAATCGCTGATGTGGCATGCGCTCCGCTATTCGGATCTATGGAGCGCGACCAAACAGCCTCGGACCATTGGATGGAGACTCCAGTACGATCCTTTGGCTCAGCGGCGTCCGGAGGTGACGTGGCAGCTTGGGATTGGACAAGGCGGCATCAGGCGCCACTGGGTAGCGAAGGCTATGCCCTTTAATGATATAGATATTGAGTTATATCTGTTACCACAACCTTCATTTTGTGCACGAGCTCGAGCGCGTGCCCGGAGTGGACGGCCACATAGTTAACCGGCGGTCGGCTCTGTGGTCACCGGGACAACCGTGTTGCCGTACAATACAAATCCGATGGAAGATGTGGATCACGTTTCCAGCTCCCACCTGAAGCGATTGACAAAATAAGTAGGAGACGCACCAGTTGGTGAGGCAAATATAACTCACCGCGGCGGTGACGAGCTCGTAGAAAGTGATGCACAGTTGCGTTTCTGGGTCAATGTCGCCCAGAGCAGCGCGATCATCCAGAAGCGATTTCCCAATCCAAGTGATACTCTAGTTTCTGGGTTATCGTCCTTGCAGTAAAAGATGATCAGAACAGCATTGAGGGCGGCGCCAGGGACACGCCCTGGAGCAGCGCGATCATGCTGCGCCTAGGGATGCAAGTTTTTTCCCATTGGATCCGTGAATCGGTCTAAAATTTTTAAAAATAAACTAACATTTTCTTCTATCTCATAAAATTAGTATAACAAATAAACTAGAGGTTGATCCACAACTATCCAATGGACTATAAACTTGCATCCCTAGCTGTGCTCACCCAGGCTCATGTTGAACTACGGTCCAATGTTTCAACTGACCTGGGTTCCCATGTGCACTTTTTTTGAATGAATAAATACTTAGTGTTGCACAAATAAATATCAAGTACTATACAACAACAACAATAACAACAAAGTCTTTTTATCCCAAACAAGTTGGGGTAGGATAGAGATGAAACCCATGGGAACCCAAAAAAGAAGAGAGAAAGAAACAAAAGCTAAAAGAAAGAGAGAGAGAAAAAAAAGGACAAAACAAAAAGAACAAAAGCCAAAAACGAGTAAGCAAGAAGGAAGGAAAAAAGATCACGGTTCCAACACGTTTATTGCTAGTCTTCAAGCGCTCCTATCCATAGCTAACTCCTTAGGGATATCCCACGCCTTCAGGTCTCTCTTAACCGACTCGTCCCAAGTCAAGTTAGGTCGACCTCTACCTCTCTTAACATTAGCATCTCTCTTTAGAACCCACTACGTACCGGCGCCTCCGGAGGTCTCCGTTGGACATGTCCGAACCATCTCAACCGATGTTGAGCCAATTTCTCCTCGATAGGTGCCACTCCTATCCTGTCCCGGATATCTTTTACTGTATTTTAATGAAATAAATATGATACAGAATATCTTTATCCCAAAAGTAGTACTTATATTTGTTACCAGAACCGAATTGTTGATGGGTCACATGACAAAAACAGAGGTTTTTTGATAACCTCCATACTATTGTAGCTCAAGTGATGCATACGGACGACATCTTCTACCGGGCCTTGAGGTCAATCTCAATGCTAGTTTTATTTATATTAAATAAGTTGTCATATCAGTAAAATAGATGACGTGATAAAGCAATTAAGATAAAAGAGAAGAAATAAGTTTTTATTAGAATGAAACTCATTTGAAATTATCATTAAGAGCATAAAATTTCATCCTAACATATTTTAACCAATCTCATTATAAGAAATTTAATGCTATGACTTATCAATGAAATCTAAAATGAAATTATGCATTGAGAATGAGTATTTTATCTATTAAACTAAAATTTTAAATTTGATGTTGCACACTTAAAAATTGTAAGATAAAACTATATATTAAAACTGGCTTAATGGCTCAACTGATTAGGCCTCTTTTTGGCCCAAATGTTGTTCGTACTCAGCCTTGTAGAGTCCAATCCAACATTTAGAGATGCTACTACGTTTAAGGAATTTCGTCTTGGATTTTGGAAATAAAAATAAGTGGATTACTCGTGCCTTGTGTAGAATATTGGTAGAGTAGGGCTAACACATAAAACAAGTTTCAAATTTAATCATGTGCAATGTATGTTGCGTGCATGCCATAGCCATGGGCATAGACCTTGTAGAGAGTGATCCATGATGGATTCTACTCCATTTAGGTAGGCGTGTTTGACATAGCTCTAGAGCTGAACTCTAGTTAAGAGCAGCTCATAGCAAGTTAAACACCCTAACTCCAACAATTTTTAGAATTTTACTCCAGAAATCAATGAAAAGAATGTAGATTAGAATTTTCGAATAAATTACTCACAATTACTACTGATTACATAATAATAGTTCATTTCTTTTCCTTCCTTCCACACCGGCCTTCGCAGCCCTCCCTCACGCTCCATTGTCGTCCGCGTCCCAACCCTAGCCGCCACCCACGCTCGCCCTGCATCGGTCGAAACTGGAGCTCGGCGCCAGATCCCCACTCGGTCTATCGGATCTGCGCCCAGCCCACGGTCATTCTCCTTTGACTCACCCTGCGTCGCCTCCGCCCTGCCCTGCTTCAGCACCCCCCAGCTAAACGGCTGATGTTGACTGCTACGTGAAGCCCAATGCCGTCTGCCACCTGCATTAATTTGTTTTCCTCTGTTTTGTTTTCTTTTTTAGATTTTCATTAGATTTTCATTCGTTGATTCGGTGGGAATTGATACAGAAGAAAAGAAGAATTGCTTATTGTTTGCCAGGGATAAAAATGTCCATTGATATAGATTTTTTGGTAGGCAAAAGAAATGGACGAGAAACATGTCCAGCTTGTTCGAAACTTATTTTCTTTGACAAATCTAGTTTATCCTTGTAACATAAGTTGAAAAATAATTATGTTTCAATCATTATTCTAAATAGCATAGAATCAAACAAACCAAGTACAAGAATGTCAATTCAGTTTTAAAACTCTCTTTTCAGGAGCTACTATAATAATGATCTTGTGAAACAGCTACACAAATAACTCTGACTCTATAGTAGAGCAGCTCCGGAACAGAGTTTTAGAACGAAGCCATGTCTAACACACCCTTAGTAGTACAGATCCAAAAATAATAAAACTATGCTGATTGCAACTGTTGGCTCGAGTGTCTAGCATGATTTTTAAATGAATCAACAAATTTCTGTCCGTTTCTTTACTGGACTGCGGTTGAAGGGGTTGATTGATGAAAATTGGAGAGATAATGAAGTCGCATTTGTTGTTTTCTGACTGCAACTAAATCTTGTGACAGTACTGGTAGCTGGAAGCTCATCAGACGCATGAATGTTGATGTTCTATCAGTAACACTTTCTTTTCTTTTCTTCCATCAAAATTTGTGTTACAAACTATTATTTATTTCAAAGAACCTCAAACTTTTAAGAGGGCCGCTGTTTAAAGAGAGGGAATTCCTTATTTACCGTTCAAATATAGAGTGGCTCCCTATGTGGCATCAAGATTTTAACATCTCCTTATCTGATATCATATTTTGAATTTCATGCCAGTCGTACCACTTTATCAATAATTTTAATGTCCACTTTGTTAAATTTAACTGAAATTTACACATTTATGTATGCTACAAGCTTCAGTATAAGTTCCTTTCATGCTGTTATGGTCAGGGATTAAAATCTCGGTTGGATCCCGGCCGGTTTTCACGGTTTTTGGGAATCCCGGTCCGGGCTGGTTTCATCGCGAGACTGGGATTCCGGTGAATTCCGACCCTATTTACTGTAGTAATTCGGGATCCCGGTCGGGAAGTCCGGAATCCCGGTCCGGTTTTGTCGGGAAAAAAGTCCCGCTACAGTCCGAGATTTCAATCCCTGGTTATGATAATGAATATAAGTCCCAAGATTGTTTTCATGCATTATGATTATAAGTTACCGTGGTAATCCGCAAAAAAAGGAGTTACAGTGGTAACCTGAAAAAAAGGAGTTACAGTACTATGCTATGTACTAAGGGGCTGTTTGGCCAGGCTTCTTCTCCAACTCCGCTCGTTGCTTCTCTAAATTTTGTGCCAAATACAATGCTTCTTCACCAGTTTCTCCGAAAAATACGGGAGGAGCCGTGATCCGAATCCATGTGAAGCAAAGAGCGGTGAAAGGATAGGTTCTCTGGCTCCTTTTCCATCCACGTCAGCGTCATCCAGAATTACCCTTGCTCATGCATGTTGTCAACCAATAAGAGGACAAAAGAAAGATTAAAAAATACTTGTTGAGAGGATCAATGGACATGATACTAATTATTGTTTTTATCCCAACGTTAGTGTCATCTAAAAATACCTCTACATATTATTATTTTTATGGTAATACTAATTATTGGTTAATTTTTAATATCTTTATTTATTATTTTTATTAAAAATTAAAATGATAAAACATAAACACGTGTAAAATAAAGCATCATGTCCAGGGTACTATTGACAATTACCTTTTTCATTCACTTATATAATTAAAAGAAGCTGTAGAAGAAGCTGTTTTGCCAAATGATTTCAGTCACAGCTACATCCACAGCCAGCACAATTAGGCTTTTAGAGAAGTCACAGCCATAGCCGAAACCGGCACAGCCAAAGTCCTACCAAACAAGCCTAATATAAGACGCACGCTAGGACACGCCGTTAGTAAACATCGATGGTTCTGGAATAGTTTTTTGACCATACCACAACATCCACGTCTTTTACTATTGTAAAATGTTTATTGAGTAGATCCACTTTCTAAAACAAGGCCTCTTGATTCATGTGGACATCTTATCAAATTTAAGTCTAACCTAAAATAGGGTTTTCTCTTATAAATAGTTGAAAAGACACCTCTTTATAATTCTTCTAAAATTACTAAATAATAAATTTCATCTTTACTATACTTGTTGCTCTTAGTTTTCATTCTCAGTCGTGATCTATGTGCCTATAATCAGTCAATAACTCAACATTTCCAAGCCCCACAGAAATTGTGACATAAAATGTATCGAAAATAAGTTTGACATTGCAAGACCGTCAGACCTGTACTTCTCGTGGATTAGATTGCACAAGAATAATTACCCCAGTTCACCACATAATTTACCTCTGTTCGGGTGAGAGGGTGCCGGAGAGCCATTCGGCGGCGATCATCTCTTGGGAGACGAGGAAAACGCGCTTGAGCTTCTTTTTGTCCCCGGTGGCGGTGGCGTAGTTGGCGAGCACGTGGAGTGCGTCCCTCCCAAGGAGCAGCTTCTGTAGGTTGTCGTGCCCGTCCAACAAATCTCTGTAGCTCCCTGTGAGTTGTAGCCAGGTTCACCCAGTCAATATCAGCCCGCTCCCGGTCCCCTGTACCATCGACATCCACCGCCTGTGACTTACAACCCTGGCCTGATTGGCTTCGGTTTCCACCATGTCCCTCGCGAATTCATTGAACCGTGCGGCCCCGGTTTCGCCGTATGCCACCAGGTCTTCTTTGGGTCGTGGCAGCGCACATTCCTTTTCTAGATAAAAAAAAACAATGTGTGAGTGGAGAGTAATGCACTTATCTGCAAGAAACAAAAGGAGCCAGCGAGAATTCCGCGCTTACCCTGGTTGACATCACCCAAGAGTAGGAAAAATGAGGATGGTCGCTTTGATAGAACCTGCCACCACCAAGATTTGCGGGACCAACGGAGCGAAGTACGTCTGACCATTGTATTTTGGTTTCCTCCAATACTTCGGTGTTTAAAGTGCCTTCACAGCTGCAACGGAGAAACACACAAGGCCAATGGTTGAAACTCATCATGAAACAATTGCCATTTGAGATTTATATAGAAATTGTAAGCATGCAACAGTTGCTGCAGGCCATCAAAGAACTTTTTTAAGCATATAATTGTGTCATTCATTTATCATGACAGTGCGCTCAAACAATAATTTGGTATTTTGATTCCTTCTGCTCCTTGCATCCGGATGGCATGTTACAGGCTCATTGTATATGCATTCTCACTAAAAGAAGGGAACCATGTAGCATATCTTTTGATGCTCTTAAAACTCATCTTCTAATTACTAACTCCATAATCTATGGTGACAGCTTCTTCTTTTTGATGTTTCACGAGCAAATTTGATAAGGGGGTGTTCGTTTTCATAGACTAAAGGGCTAAAACTAAACTTTAGTCTAAATTTTATCTCTAGTAAAACGAATGAAGGACTAAAAATAGAGCTAAATTTTAGCTCTAAGAAGAGAAAGAGCTAAAAGAAGGGCTAAACTTTAGTCCTTCAAGAGATGTTAAAATTTAGCTCAAATTTTAGGAGCTAAACTTTAGCTCCTCATAAAAACGAACATCCCAATTTATTGTTGTGTGCAAAATCATATCCCTGAGATTCTAGACATGCTAATATAAAAGGCAAAATTAACTAATTGCATGTAAGAAGGCAAACAGGACATGCTAACCCCCCCCCCCCCCCCCCCCTCAACTCTTGCCTAAGTCCAAGTTTTCATTTCCATTCGAAAAACCGGGTATTCATCCTCCCTGAACTATTGAAACCGTTCACTTTCCTCTCTAACTATTGAAACCAAGGACGGAGGGGAGAGCGGATATTGTCCGCCGGGGGAGGGGGAGGGGGGCGGAGGGACATCCACCTCAAATCTCGACGGCCACCAATGCTCGCTAGAGGACATGTGGACGGCTGAGCTTTGGGGATGGAACTGGTGGATATGAGAGCAGGTGGTGATTAAAGAAAATGAATTATGCGCAGTTGCATCCCGGAGTAAATGCAGCTCGGTCTAGACTCCTGGATTTATTGAGGTCACTCCGTAACACTGGAACATGAGAGAAGCTTCGTGATCTTTGGATTCCAACTTCATAATATATGAGATTAGTGTTTTAATTAAGTCTATTTAGACATATGGTTGGAAGATGTACCTATGTAGATGCAAATTGGCAAGTGCACATAAAATTGTGCAGCATTATAAATAATTATATTAATAGATACTATGCAATGAAAAATTTGTACTTTAATAACAAATAATAGTCATCCAAAATAAAAAAAAAGTTACAGTTCACTACTATTTTGCTTTTGTGTGTTTGCCTCTTGCATAGAACTCAGTTACATTTTTTTTCCTTTAGACATATGATTGGAGTATAATTCACAAGCTAGAGTTTTTGTCATACTTTAATTACATGGTAAAAGAAAAATCTGTAACCAGTTACAATTTCAGGATGATGTATGCACGTGAAATCATGATAATGTAAAAATAATTTATTTATCGAACTTAAGATGATGCAATAGTTATTCTTTTGTTATACAATAAAAAAAAGGAGATATTAACATGTGAATTATGGGTGCGGTGCTTACTGCTTTTTTAAGATGCCATACATATTTTTATGGTAAATACATACAACAATAATCAAAACACATACATCTCGTTTAGCCACAGAAAATCTCAGCTGTATATAATCTGCTGTGTCTCGGAGCATTAAATATATCTGGAGGAGGTCCTCCGCGGAGGAGCCGTGACTTTCCCGGACAGAGGGCCGTTGTGGCTAGCCGGTGGCGCCACCATGGGCGACGCCCACGTTGGTGATGCTGCCTTCTGTTTCACATCCACATTATGTGTTGCTTTTGCCTTCACTTCCTGAGATGCTTTCCTCCAAAAAATTGTGTGACATATTTGTTTCAAAGAACCTCATGCATGTATCTCAGTTTAAGGACAGTCCCTCAACATTGAAGAGGTTTGGTTTGCATATGCCGTGGCGGAAGCAAATGCAAATAAAACATAGCATAGGAGAGACGAATAATTAGCTAATGGTGGAATACTACCTACGCAAGGCAATGAAATTTGTAAACTACATGGTAGCAGCAGCAGCACTTGGTTGTAAACATCGACGGAATTAGCGCAATGTTTAGATGTTTAGACGGAACAAGGAAATCGATTTCTTTGGGATCTGAGCCAAATTTTTGACGCCCAAGGTCTTGAAAAAGAGCCATAGCATTGCGGGGCGGCCATCATCGGTAATAGTTGTCGGCGATGTGAGAACTATTTGTATTATATAATTGTCATTCATTTATCCTGTAAATGTGCTGAAATGAATCACTTGGTATTTTGGTTCGTTCTGCTCCCTGCATTCGCATTGGTATGTTAAGCCGCGCGCATAGATGCAGTAGATGCAATGCAAAGAGTGATCGGTTTCATGAGTTTATTTGCAGGAAATGGAATCGTTTATTTCAAATTGCAAGAGAAGATGAAATCGTTTATTTCGGTTCCATCATCAGCTTCTTCCGGTGTCGAGCTCGCAGTTCTCCCGCGCGAAGAAGACGACTCCGGAGCTGAGGTCGAAGGTGAAGCGCGTGTCGATCTGCGCCAGCGCGCCTAGGACCGTGGTGTCTCCGGGCAGCAAGGTCATGCACGCGTCGTGGTCGATGGGCACGAAGAGCCTGGCCGGCGGGATCCTGAGCTCCGCGCCGGGCTCCCGGAGGTGCAGCGTCACCACGGGCATGCGAAACCAGAGGGCCGCCGTGGCCCCGCAGAGGCAGAACCCGTACCCGGGCCGGCTCACATGCGGCAGCCCAATGGGCCTCATGTGCTCCAACACGGCCTGCTCCAGGGCCTCGTACGCGGCCCGCACCAAGACCAGCCCGGTCGTCCCCACGTCCAGCACGGTCCCGCCCTTCCCCGTGGCCGCGTCGCGATGAAACGTGCCCGCGTCGACGCCCGCCAGCGCCGTCCCGCCGACGCTGACGCCGACGAGCTCGACGAAGTAGGGACCATAGTCGGCAGCGTGGTCGGTGTTGTAGAGGAGCTGGGCGTGGGGAATGCCGTGGGTGCTGCCCACTTCGCCGTCGAACCGGAGGAAGCCGTGTCGCTGTCCCGGGACGGTCGGCTCCCTGCGTAGGCAGTACGAGAAGCGCTGCGGGTGACGAGCTCGGACCGCCTGCATAATCTGCGTGTGGGCCGTGTCCACCGCGTGACCGTCGACTTGGTGCTTCTGCTCGAGGAACAAGAATAGGAGACCCACCACCATCAACATCACGGCCTTCTCCATGGACGATGTGTACAGGAATGTCTGCTGGGAACACTGACTGCAGACGCGCCCTCCCTTCATATAGCTCAAGAATGCTGCACTGGATTTGAAGATGCGTTTCCTGGGTGCAAACAGTAATTGCACCATCAATTGTCAAGCATTTCCTGTTTTGATACCAACAAATCCCTTCCTCGAGTATCCATCCCATCATTTCTTTCTTTCTTTTTTCTTTTTAAGAGAAAGTATCCATCTCATCAAGAATTAATTGATGGTGCATGTCAGGAGCAACAGTTAAGTTCCAAGCGGCGTGTGTATAGTCTAAGATATATTTTGTCCATCGCTACCGCATCATCAGTGGATCTAAAAGAAAAGGAGGCCACGGTCCCGCACTAACCCTACACTCCCACTGCCGCTGCCTCCTCCGTGTCGTTGGCGGCCTCCTCGACCGCCTTCGTCGACTTTCGGGCCGAATGGGCCATCACCCAGGCCAACGGTGCCACCTATGTTGCTTCATCTCCCGCAGCAAATGACATTGCCTCGATCACGACCTTGGCCGCAACCACCACTGCCTCGTCACCCCGGCAGCCGCCACCGCCAGATTTGACACCGGGGTGGCCATCTTCACGGTCGAGGAGGAGCAGGACAAGGTGGTGCCTCCGATGCCATCACCGGGTCGTGCTGGTGTCGGCGCTTTGCAGGGCGACAGCCACTAGATCCGATCGCCCCGTGCTTCTTCACACGGGCCACGTCGATCGGTGAGGACTGTTGCAAAAGGCTCGTATGCGCCATGTCAATATATGGCGCAGCCGTCCCATGAAGGGATGAAGGCGTCATGAGATGGCCATGTCGGCGCGTGGTTGCGGCGGCAGTGACAGAGAAGGGAGGCGAAGGAGAAGTGACAGAGAGGGTAGGCGAAGGTGAAGTGGCGGCCGAAGGGACCAAATGGGGTTGTGCTCCCCCATCCTTCTTTTACACGAGATGACACAAATTACTGATGGGCCACCACTACGACCTGCCACTAATCTGTATCGCCTATAATAGTGTGGGACAAAGAGGTGCCCGTTACTAAGTTATACAACTTGACGGGCACACCTCCTCGGCCTAATTTAGTAGCGACTATAAGATGCTCGCCACTAATCCTCATTAGGCTTTCATTGCTTAAAATTATTTTTGTAGTTGGGAACATAGATTTTTGGGAGATCTTTTTTTTTTGAGGGGGGACGGAGGTGTATCAACTGATAGCATAGTTTATCCGTTATTAATCCTTATCTAGAAACCACCAACTTGCTTGACTCACAAAAATTCAGTCAATGTAGTGATATAAGCCTTATTGTACGTACTCAAACTGAATTAATTCAATCCCGGAAGAGAAAAATAGTGGCATTCCTGAATAAAAGTTGTTGCAAGAATATCCATCCACAAATCCATTCCATTAATGATATTCAGATGCATGTATTTTTCTCTTTGTTGACACATTTCATGCACCCTTTTATATGCCAATAATGTCCTATTTAGAGCATAAATGTTAGCATTTAGGTCACTAATCCTTGATAATAGAAATATATATGTGAATATCGTTCTGAAAGTTTATTGCAGAAATAGGTAAAATAGATGATATGTTGGACATAACAGCGGACTTGAACCTCGAAGGCTCAGGTATCAATTGACACGAGTCTGTGTCGATGGGCACAAGGTGATTTAGGCTGATCAAGACTAGTCCACCTTCTAGTTCTTCTAGAAGGAAATTATTCCTACCAATCTTTGAAGATATTCATGACGATGAGATAAAACGAAACTTCAAGATTGAAAATATGCAATGCATGGTTATACTTCAAAGAATATAACAAGGAAGCCTACATGGAAGCTACAGAAGACTTTGAAGTTGACTTAGAAAAGAAATCTTGCCAAACACGACTGGTGCCAATCGACACCGACTCTGTGTCGATCAGCACATGACCCATTTTCCTAGATTCCGACTTCATCTTGTGTACAACCTTATAAATACTTGTAAAATCCAAGGGTGCGAAAAAGCCACCACCATAGGGACAACAACACTTGTGATATTAGAGCCACCAGGGGCTAGAATTTATATTAGCTAAGCTAGCCAAGTCGACAATCGTAAGATTGTAGAATTGGAGTTTCGAGAACCGTTAGTACTAGAGGTGATCCATCAAGGTTGGCCTACTAGATGGTGATATATCTTGTGTTATGTATTTTGATGAATGATTTTGGTTATTTGATTACCTAGATTTTATGGTTTTATATATGTTTATTCCAATGCTTAGTATATAGGCCAAGTGTCGGGGATAAATCTCAGCGATGCCATGTAAAAATGACTACCCCGCATTAGTAGTAACAACCGTACCAAGGTTCTGCTGTGGGCTCAAGAGCCACAACTCAAGCGACCCAAAGTCTACACGGACGAGCAGGCCCGCGCACTCACCCAACCATTGAAGGAAGGGTTTGTTGGTCCCTGCCTCACTCGATCCCAGTCAAGGGGATTGACCATGAACACGCTTCGCTTGACCCCTATCGAATGGGTCGACAGCACCATGCCCCGTTCGAACCCAAGGGAGGCCGGCCCCACCTCGCCTCGCTCAACCTCCCTGGCCAGGGTTGAGCGAACCACAAATAAGATTGCCAGCTGCGTCCCACAGTAATTGTCCCTGCTCGTACGGACACAGTTAGCCTGGTGCACATGCTGCCTTCGCTAACTCCTGTCAGTGGTCCATCGCACTGGGATAGGACAAGGCGCCGCATCGCTGACTCCGCAGGAGTAACAGAGTGGAGAAGCTTGATTGAAGCAGTTGTGGCAGGGCGGAATAGTGTCCCAGCACCACGTGCCTGGCGCTAGCAGACAGGCACAGAGGGTCGACCAAGACAAAAGTCAACAGCCACCCTTTGCACCATATCGGGTGCCGTACTAGGCGTACGTGTAACACCCTCATTTTTGAATTTTTGAATATTTTAAAAATTTTGCTAAAAGTCATTGGGTTGTTAACATTTTGTTAAGAAAAAAGTATTTTCAATAGAAAATAATTAAATATAGACTATTTTAAAAATTTGATTGTTGCATTTCATACTGAATAGTGCATTAGGATTTTATTGTGTGTAAAAATGTATTTTTAGAATACGATTAGGAATTGATTTAGTTTTAGAGAGGAAAAGGAAACCCCTCCAGGCTTTTTGGGCCAAAACTGAGCAGCCCGACTGTCCCCTCCTCTCCCTTTTGGCCTGCCCGGCCCAGCCACCTCTCCCTCTCTCTCTTTCCCCGTAGCCCGCGCATGCGCCTCCTCCCCCGAAACCCTAGCCGTCGCCAAGCCCAGTGCCGCCTCCGCCTTGGCATGCATGCCAAGGCGAGCCTAGGGCACCGCGCCTATAAATGGTAGGCCCTATGCCCCTACGCCACCTTTCCCTTAGCCGCCGCCTCCCGTGCTTCGCCGTCACCGCCGCAAGCTTCCCCCGCCGCTCACCGTCGCTATCACCGCCGCGAGCCGCCACACCGTCACCTCGTCAACCGCCTCGGCCTCCCCCACCCCTCCGTGCATCCCTGGTGAGCCCCTCTCCTCGCGCCCGTGCGGCCTGCCCCCGTGAGCTCCGGCAAGCCGGCTATGGCCTCCGCCAGTGGTCCACGTTGGACCCGTGGACCATGGGTCAAAGGCGTTCCGCAGACCCATGGACTCGGTCCATGGAATTTTAGGTTTAATTTAATTAATTAAATCCCCAAAAAGTTGAGTATTTCGCAAATAGGCCCCTGGACTCTTGTGTAATTTGTTTTAGGTCCTGAATTTTTATAAAAACCTTCCTGAGCTTTCTAGTAATTTTATTATTGGCCCTGATGTTTTTAGAAATTAGAATTTAAGCTGGCTATTTTACACTTAAGCCCCTATACTTTTTCTAAATAATACTTTAGTCCCAACTTTTTACAATTTAGTCCCTGTACTTTTTATAAATTACATTTTGGTCCGTAAAAGTTTTCATAAATTATATTTTATACTTATATTTTACAGTTTAACCTTCATACTTTTTCTTAAGTTACTTTTAGGCCCTTTTACTTGTTTGTTTTTATGATTTAACCCCCTGAAACTTTAAATCGCCATAACTTTTCAACCGTAGCTTGAAACTGAGAAATTCTTGCACCAACGCGATTGTAGTAATTAATATTATTTATTCGTATTGTCTTACCATCGTTTGCTAATTTTACAATTTTGACCCTAGAACTTCAAACATTAATAACTTTTTACTCGTAACTCGGATTGAGGCGATTCTTGCGCTTACGCGATCGTAGCAACGCATGCTTTATTGTAGTAATGTTTTCATTGTAGTTTGTTACTGTGTGGTGTATTATTTCTTATTTGATTTGTATGCTTATCTTTCCGGTGTGACGTTGAGTAGACGAACCGCAGTTAGAGAACTACCAGAATCTCCATCCCTAAGACTTTGAGCAGCAGCAAAGGGAACCAGGAAAGTGTCCTTGATGCATATTGAACCTATGTTTTACATTCCTCTCTATCTCTATGCATGCATGTTAATATTGAATCCCATGTGTCATTATCCTGTTCCATATTATTCCTGTCGCCTAGGTTATGGTATAGTATATCAGTATGGGTACATCATGATTAGTTTGTTATATTGGGAATGGAAGTGTCTAATGTTAATCTTGACTAATGGCTCACTTGAACATAATCATGAGGGATGGTAATCCTTTTTAGCAACATGGAACCTAGGGTGATCCAAGCAGGAGGATGATGATGATGGTGCAGGTATGCACGTGTACTCGGTATAGTACTGTGGGATTGTGGTGGTACCTGCTTGGGATCACAAGGGTAGGTTCGTGGAACGTGTAATCATAAACCGCACAAAGCACATGGCTGATATGGGTAGGCTTGGTTGAGTACCAAGATGTCTTTCCAGTTTTGTGGGTAGTCGAGGAATAAGGATAGGATGGTTTGCTCTCGGACTCCGGTGATGGACAGTTCACTCCAAGCCATGGCGCCAGAGGAGGCTTCTGTAGGAACAGTTTAATTCCACAGCGGTGAAACCTTAGCGTTGGTTGTTTACAAGCTAGGGAGCTCTTTGAAAGACCTTGTGGTGATCTCTTGGCCTCACACCTACGGTTGTGTGATTTGGGCAACATGGAGACTCTCTAGTCACTGCATAGTGATGAAATCACCAACCTGTGGGTAAAGTTGTGCAACCTCTACAGCTTGTAAAACTATTATAATAGTTGTGCTCACGGTCATGAGTGGAATGGACCTTTCATATGATTAGTGGGTTGATGATGGGCGGACTTGGTGGGTTGCCGAGTTTAGTTTGGGCGGTTTAACCCATGGTTTACTACAGGCGGTGTAACCTGTAGTGTGGTTCCTTAGGGGCGGTTTAACCAATGGTTGGCTACAGGCGATGTAACCTGTAGTGTTGGATAGATGAGATAATTTAGGGGTACTTTTCACCTAGTAAATAGGATGGCTTTTCTACTAGGTGTAGGTGCTCATTTATGCAAATAAACCATTATGTTAGCCTTTCTTCTATTAAGCTTGCATGTCATACTTTCCTCCACTTGCTAAGTATGGCATGTGCTCACCCTTGCTATTTCCCTCTGTTGTTGTACTATAAACTACTGCTCAGAAGATGGAGAGATAGACTACATCGATGAAGACTACTACTAGGCGAGCGTGCCCCCGGTCGATTGCCTGTGGTGTTATGGTGTTATCCGCTGCTATTTAGTTTGAGAGTGGTTTCAGTCTTTAAAGATAATCTTTTATGTAATAATCATATGTTGTAATAATGACATTGGTTATACTGTTATGCACTTACTGTTGATATGTGTAAAACTTGTTCCTAGGCACACATATGAATAGCACTTGGTTTTGTCTTTAAAACCGGGTGTGACAGAAGTGGTATCAGAGCCTTGTTGACTGTAGGATGCTAGCATAGATAGACTGGTCGTGTTCTGATGTCTATTTTACAAACTAAAACTATTTTCAAAACTCTTTGGTTTAAAATTATAGCCTTGTTTATTCACTTCTGTTGTTGGTCTTGTTTTTCCGTTTGGCTTACAAAACCCTTTTACTAATTCATCTCTCCTATTCAAAATTGTTTAGATGGCCCATACCAAGAAGACTTGCCACAGATGTGATCACTATCCACGTGTATGGCCTTCACTAGAGCTTGTTCCACTTGGATCAGAAGAAAAGTTTAGGATAGAACAGGTTGAACAAGAGATGGTGTCACCACCGAGTCCACCACCTTATCGTGACATTTGACTCTTCAAGGATTCAGGAAATAATACTAGAAGGTTACCTCACATGCTTTGGGCCGAATACACCATCTTGCATAGTAATCTTTTAGTCGCTTACAACTGATTCTATCTATCCAACATATCTGCTAACCTAACTTGCTACTTACTCAACCGAGTATCTAAGTAAATATCTTCTGGGCCGAATACACCATACCTGAGCCCCCGGCCCACTCGGCCAGTTAGCCGAGTGGTTAAGTATCCCGGGTATATATGTCCCACAGTAGCCCCCAAGCACTTTCCATTTTGAATCATCGTCTTAATTTGCCTCGACATCTTATGAAATTAGGAAGTGCTTTTTCTTTTACTTCTGATAACTCTTTTTCATAAACGCCTGAAAAAGACATAGCCTATGAATATAGCCCCCAACTCAGAAGGTTGTTGAGTCTATATCGAAGCAACTTTTGAGTTATTGAAAAATATCCAATTAATATTGTCCCTCTACATAAAAGGGCATAATGACATCTGAATCTTCCAATTTGTCTAACTAAACAAGCTCCATAATGACATCTGAATCTTCCAATTTTTCTCATTCGCCAAGTGATGCATCACCAAATTAATATTTACATCCATAATGCTGAAGTGCCCTTAATCCAAATGATTAACGATGAAATTCAATTGTCATAGCCCCCAAGATTGGTGATGTATCAATAGTAGTAATACAAAAATACAGCCCCCAAGATTGGTGCCAAGATAATAAAAGTGATCTATCACAAAATCTCAGAAGATGCGATTTCCAAGGTTGAAACCACAACAATCCGAGTGATTTAACATAGAATCACGAAAGGTACAATTTCCAAGGTTAAAACTGCAACAAGCCGATTGAGTTGTCACAAAATCTCGAAATGTGCAATTTCCAAAACTGAAACCGCATCAATCCGAGTGATTTATCACTTATTTAAGATCCTCAACATCCAAGGTTAATGCTTAAAAAGAATCTTAGTATCATAATAAATGCGTGTACCGATTTAACAAAACTAGACTTGACGGAATATGATAAGCTTCGGCCCACTAGGTTATCGAACACTTATAAAGGCACCGTCGAACAGTCATATCCCTTAGTCTTCACTTCTTCGCCGCCATCTTCCACAAACAAACCCTAGATCATAGGCATCTATTTCGCCACCGCCGCCGTCTTGCCCACACAAACCCTAGGTCCCGGGCCTCCATTTCCTCCCAGAAACTCCATGTATCAGTTTCCTCTGTGCTAAAACAAGAGCGATGGCCCCAAAGCGTACCCGTCAAAACACCAAGGCTCAATCCGAGAAGCAATCCTCTCCTAGAAAGGGTGAAGACGAAGAAACAATCTTTGATATCCCTGCCGCCATCAAGGAGTTCCCCGTGTCTGCCATGGATTTAGAGAAAATCAACAGATTGGTGATTGATGGTGTGCTACAGGATTAACAGACCGGAGGATGGATCGAGGCCATAGGTCAGAGATTTCCCCAACCTCCCGTCGACCAAATCACTGTTTTCTCCTCATTTTTCTATCACGGATTTGGGATCCCTTGTTGCGACTTCTTTAGGGGTCTTCTTTTCTTCTATGGCATCAATCTTGTCAATCTAAATCCGAATTCCATTTTGCACATCGCCATATTTATTCACCTATGTGAAGTGTTCTTGGGTATCTATCCCCATTTCGATACCTTCAAGGAATTGTTTGTGTTGATGTCAAACAGCAATAATGTCATAGGAGGTGCTGGATTCTAATTAAAGAATAAATCCAAGTATATTGATGTCCCACTTCCATCAACCAACAAGGGGTGGCACGCGGACTGGTTTTACCATGGAAACCACGCTCCATCATTGTTAGAAACGACAGCCGATACCCCCAAGCCATGACCCGAGTGGTCAGCAAAGGCTCATCCAAACAAGAAGCCGCAAGTTGATGCTATATTAAAGCATATTGATTATCTCAAAGAGAAAGGATATACCGGCATACACGTTGCTGCAAGCTTCATATATCGCCACGTATAGCCTATCAAGAAACGCCATGTTCTAGGACGGAAATTTCAATTAGGCTCAGACCCCACAATGGAAGTGCCAGAAATATTGTCAGAGAGGGAATTGACATTGCGTCTGGAGAACATATTTGCATCACTTCTTGGTTGGACTCCAGGGAGTGCAAAATCTGGACATCATTCCTTGACTGATAGGAGTACAGTAAGTTATCCACCTCACTGCTTAAAAAATTAACACCTCTTTCATTATGTTTAGTAACGAATTATACATCACATATGTTATAGAACCTTGATGTATATGTGTCCAATCCACCATTGCCATCGACGCCACAAAAGAAGTCTCCCACACAACCATCAGCCTCCAAGCGCCGCAAGGCGCACATTGAAGACTCTGATGAAGAAGGGTCGCGTGCTGAAAGAGTAGCTAGACTTCAAGAAGAGGCAAAGAAGAAAACTTCAGAGAAAACCTCCACCACTCGGCAGACCATGGATGAAAACGAGAAAGAGCAAAGTCGTCCGAGTGAACCAAGCAAGGCAGGCACCCATGAGACGGCGCCAGACACAACAGGTACCCTAAGGCCAACCAGCCCCCCACCAAAAGTGTCAGGCCTAAAATTCAAACGCCGCTCAAGGTAAATAGAACAATGTAACTTGAAGCTCAGCTCTCCATTTGAACAATTATGTAATCTCTATCTAATTGACAGGTCATCCGGGCGAACGTCATTTGAAGACATCCCGGCGCAAACTTCAGTTCTTGAAAAAGACCAAGATGCTCCGTCTGTCAGGACATCCAAAGATGATGTCCCAGGCCACTCGGCAGAGAAGCCGAGTGATTTAAAGAATGCACCCGAATCCACTCGGCCAGAAGCTAGCCAAGCTGAGTCACCTAATGTCCCAGACCTGAATACATCTGAGATGGCAGCAGGTGCTGATACTCCTGCCTCCACCAAACCCGAAGAGCCATCATTGGTATTTGAAACAATGCCAGAACCAACATATGAGTATCCGATCGGTCCGGAGGAAAATGTCACGCCTACTCCCATTCATCGAGTGGTAAAAGAGGGTGCTCCGGAACAACCCACGATGACTAGGTCAGTATATCATATTGGCCGATTCGCCATCACCAGATTTGATGAGTCGGCAGAACAAGCGGAGTTGAAAAATATTGAAGAACATACTGAAAAAGCCTACCATTCCTTCCAGGTATTCCTCCCTTCTTGAAAAATAATGTTGATAATAGTAATCACCAAACCTGGATGTGAAGCTTCAACCATATAACTCGCCATCATTACAGGCTCTGAAAACTCATATGGCCAACAAGAGTAAGCATCTATAACTTGTCGAGAGGCATTGTGCCAAAGATGTAGATTTAGAAGATCAGCTTACCAAAGAGAGACTGGAAGTCAGGCGCTTATCAGTCGATCTAAAATCCCGTTCATCTCAAGCTGATGAACTTCAGTTTGAGCTACAAGGTACGAGATCCAAAAAGCATATACCTCGCATGCTATCTCTGGAATATGAATGTTTGACCTCTTCCATATAGAGGTATCGCAAACGCTGGAAGTGAAGCGAAAACAAGATGCCTAGTCGGCTGCTCAAATTGCAAGTCTGGGAGGCCGTATAAAAGAATTGGAGTTGTCTGCCCAAGCTATTGAAGCTTTGAAAACCGAGAACCAGGGATTAAAAAGGCAGCTCTAGGACTCGGATGAAATCAAAAATGATTTTGAAAAGCTAAAAGATGACTGCAAGATAATGCAAGAATCCCTATCTTCTTGGAAGAAAAGGGCTAAAGGTAAAAATTGCTATACCTATATATATGGAAATACAGCTGTAAACTAAAATGTTCATAACTAACAGATGCTGAAGGAACAATAAAAAGCCATAGGGAGAGAAACACAAAGCTCGAAATTGAACTATCCAAAGCCGAAAAGATCTTCAAAAAGGCTATAGATGAACTAAACCAATTCTAGAAAGCATTCAAAGAAGTTGAAAAGCTTAAAGAAGAGTATAAGGAAAAGGTTGCCACCCTTGAAGCTAAAAAGGTAGAAGCTAAGAAATGCCTAAGAGGTAAGTGTTTATTCATCTAATACCTTTATATCCAAGTTCATTATACTGGACATATGTGATTATTGTACTCTTGTAGGATCAAAGAGGTCCTATGATCTTTTGCAGAAGAAATTTATAGAGGGTGATGAAAACCTTCGATGGTCTCTTGTAGCTCTTCAGAAGGATGCAGAGGTGGTCGCCCAATATATGTACCCTGAAGAAAAACCACCTCGATGTCGAGACCTGATGACTAGACTACAAGGGGCACCCGACCGACTAAAAGAACATGCTTGACATGTTGTAGAGCTGGTCAGTGCACAAGTCCTGGCAATAGCAAAGTCCCACATCCCCAGCATAGAGTTAGATATGGTTGCCGAGGGTTTCCACGAAGATCTCTCGGACGAGCAATGTGAAGCCCTTGTGGCTGAGGCGCAAAAAATACCGCATATATTAGCCTACCAAATAGAGCTAGATCCCTTACCCAAAGTGTAAGGAGTTGTAAAACTTAAAATACCGTATTACAACTCTGTTGCTGTAATATAACTAAGGTTCGATAGACCGCTAAGGTCTAAATTCATTACCAGTATTGTAATGAATTTTTGGGTCGCGCTGCTTTGTATATGTATTATATGAACTCGTGTTAAACACTCACAACCAATACACAACTCATGTCAGCCCTCTAAACAACGCTCCCAATACCGATATGAACCATGGAGACTAAAAACTCACTCGGTCAAGCATATGCGAATTGAGAGAATTGCCTTGGTCCCTAACAGACGGCAAGAACCCTGGGGACTAAGTAACCTGTTTGGTCGATATGCGCGAGTTAGGGTGATACCAAGTATCATAGTTTGAGCCATGACTTAAACAATAACAACAATTATTCACAGAAATCATAAATTGCAAAATCAGATATGATGACCATTATGTATATATATTCAATAATAGAAGTACAATAAACTATAAATACTAGGCATAAAAATGAGTAGCTGTGAAACATTCCAGGAACTTTGAAGGTCCGACCCGTCCTCATTCAACAATCGATAGGCGCCTGGCCGAGTGATTCTCTTTACAATATAAGGTCCTTCTCATGGAGCCGACAGCTTGTGCTTACCGATCTTAGACTGAACTTGCTTCAAAACCAAGTCACCGACAGAAAAACCCCGTGTTCGAACATTTTTGTCGTGATAACGACGCAAGCTTTGTTGGTACTTCACCGATCGAATTAAGGTGGCATCTCGCTGCTCCTCTAACAATAACAAGTCATCACACCTATGGTCATTGGAGGTTTTTTCTTCGTACGCTACCACCCGTATGGAGGCGAATAGAATCTCCATTGGTAACATGGCCGCCGAGCCATAAACCAAAGAAAAAGGGGAGTGCCCGGTGGCACGGCTTACATTAGTTCTAAGACCCCACAACACAGATGGCAATTCTCGAACCTACTGTTGAGCGTATTTTTCCAGCCGATCAAATGTACGAGGCTTAATTCCAAAAAGCAGGAGGCCGTTTGCCCTCTCAACTTGGCCATTGCTCTGTGGATGGGCAGCCGAGGCATAGCCAATCTTAAAGCCAACTCGGCCCGTAAACTCTTTAAACTCCTCTGCTGTGAATTGAGTACCGTTGTCAGTGATGATCTTGTGTGGGGCACCGAACCGAGTGACTATTTTGGTCATGAACTCGATGGCCTTTTTTGCCAAAATCTTACCAACTGGCTTTGCTTCAATCCATTTAGATAACTTGTCCACTGCTATGAAAAGGTGAGTAAAACCCCCTTGAGCCTTCATGAAGGGTCCAACAATATCTAAGCCCCATACTGAAAACAGCTAAGTTATTGGGATATTTTGAAGTTCTGTGGCGGGTATGTGCATTTGGCGTGCACAGAACTGACAGCCTTCACACTTTCGGATGATTTCCTTGGCATCAGCACCCGCAGTCGGCCAGTAAAACCCCTGCCTCATTGCTTTGGCCGCAATTGTGGATAGGCCTACGTGATTCTTACAAATGGCAGCGTGGATGTTTCCTAATATAGCTCTGCCTTCATCTTGAGATAAGCATTTCATCAATACCCCGTGTGGGCTTTGCTTGTACAGGTGATGGTCAACTATACAATATGAACGTGACTTGCGATTAATTCAGAGGGCTTCGTCTTTGTCGGTCGGTAGTGTATCACGATCCAAATACTTAATAAATGGAGTGCGCCAATCTACCTCAATGACAGCTACATGTGGTGCTGCCCCCATCTTTAGTGCCGACTGCTCCATAGTTTGCTGGGTTAGTATAGATGGCTTGTGCAGATCGTCGAGGAATACTCCATCAGGTATTTTAGATCTACTAGACCCAAGTTTGGCCAGTTCGTCTGCCTCTTCGTTATACTTGCATCGGACATGTTTATACTCGATGCCATCAAACTTGTCTTCTAGCTTTCAAACTTCAGTGCAGTAGGCTGTCATGCTCTCGTGAGAACAACACCACTCCTTCGTTACCTGATTAATTACTAGCGCTGAGTCACCGGAAATGCTTATTCTTTGGACGCCGAGTGAGATAGTTGTCCGAAGTCCATGCAATAGTGCCTCATACTCTGCGGCGTGTTAGACGTGCGGAAGTGCATTCGAAGGACGTACCGTAGCTTGACTCCATCAGGAGATGTTAATATAACCCCTGCCCCGGCGCCTTCTAGTTATAAGGAACCGTCAAACGCCATTTTCCAATAGCATAATTCATGCGGGCTGGGCGGTAACTCGCATTCTATCCACTCGGCAACAAAGTCCGACAAAGCTTGACCTTTAATCGAGTCACGAGACTTAAAGGTGATATCATATGATCCGAGCTCGATGACCCATTTGGAAATTTTCCCTGTGGCCTCTCTGTTGTGCAGAAATTTCCCTAAGCCGAACGACGTGTGGACTTCTATTGGATGATTCTCAAAGTAATGCTTCCACTTCTGAGATGTCATCAGCAATGCGTAAATCAGCTTCTGAAGCTGGAATACCATACCTTGGAGTCCGACAATACCTCACTGACGAAGTAAACCGGTCATTGCACCTTTTGAGCCTTGCCATCTTCCGCCCGTTCCACCGCCAGCACAGTGCTGACAACATGTATGGTTGCAAAAATGTACAGCTGCACAGCTTCCTTTGGTTCTGGAGGGGTTAACACTAGAGGACCACTAATGTAGGCCTTGAAATCATCCAAGGCTCTCTGTGTGTCATCATTCCAGATGAATGATTCTTGCTTCTTGAGTAGCCGAAAAAAGGGTAACCCTCAAACACCGAGTCGTGATACAAACCGACTGAACGCTACGATACAGCCAGTGAGCTTTTGAATGTCTTTTTGCGAATGTGGAGGCCCCATTCATAATATGGCATCTACCTTTTCTGGATTAGCTTCAATCCCTCTATGTGATACCAGAAAACCGAGTAATTTTTTTGATGGGACCCCAAAGACGCATTTTTCCAGATTTAGCTTCATATTGTATTTCCGAAGGTTGCCGAATGTTTCATCTAGGTCGGATATCAAGTCGGTGGAAAGCCGAGTCTTGACTACCTCGTCATCTACGTAAGCCTCAACATTCTTTCCTATCTGGTTGTCCAAACATCGCTGCATAGTCTGTTGGTAGGTGGCACCGGCGTTTTTTAAGCCAAAGGGCATTGTTGTGTAACAAAAGGCTCTGAACAGCGTGATGAACGAGGTTTTAAGCTGGTCGGATTGGTTTAAGAGAATCTGATGGTACCCTGAATAGGCATCTAAGAAGCACAATAAAGCACATCCAGCCGTCAAATCAACCACTTGATTAATACGTGGGAGGGTGAATGGATCTTTCGGGCAGGCTTGGTTAAGGCCGGTGTAATCCACGCACATCCGCTACTCCTTATTCTTCTTCCACACCAGAACTGGGTTGGACAACCAGTCGGGGTGGAAAACTTCTTTAATAAAACCGGCTGCCAGTAGTCGGCCGATTTCTTTCCTAATCGCATCCTTTCAATCTTGCGAGAATCGTCTAAGCCGTTGCCTTACCGGCCAAGCATTTTCACGGATGTGAAGTTTGCGCTCAGCCTTTTCCCTTGGAACACCTGGCATGTCAGAAGTTCCATGCAAATATATCTTTATTATTTCTAAGAAAAAGGATGAGCACGCTTTCCTATTTGTCACCTAAATTGACCCTGATATTGGTGGTCTTGGATACATCACTATCATCTAGGCTAATCTTTTTGGACTCCACGGCATCCGCCTGTACTGTAGTCTTCAGCGCCTTCCTGGGAGCAGGGTGAAGCATGACCTCCTCCGCCATTGCGATAGCTTCCTTCAATTCGGCCAGCTCTGATGTCGCTACTATCTTCTCGGTCAACTAACAATTGACGTTGTCGCAGTCATATATGTCCGCACATCCGGGTGGAGTGAGATGGCTCCGTTTGGTCCTGGCAGCTTCATCATCATATAAGGATAATGAGGTACCACCATGAATTTAGTGATGGCTGGCCGCCCTATAATGGCGTGATAAGTAGAGTCGAGGTCGGTGACCACGAAGGTGATGCGCTCCGTCCTATAGTTCTCCCGAGTGCCAAAAGTCACAGGCAGAGTGATTTGTCCCAGAGGGACTGTTTGCATGTCCGGGATCATACCTTGAAACGGCGATCGACTTGGCTTGAGGTCGGTCAAGGGTATGCCAAGCTCCTTGAAGGTTTTCACAAAGAGGATGTCCAATCTGCTACCGCCATCTACCAGTACCTGATTTAGCCGAACTCGGTTAACAGTCGGCGTTAGTACTAAGGGATATTTCCCGGGCCTGGGGATGTGATCTGGATGGTCAGACTGATCAAAAGTAATTGGGACCTCTGACCATTGTAGATATTGAGGTACCACTGGTGAGATCGAGTGGACCTCTCTGTAGAGGATCTTCTGCTGGCGCTTTGAGTCTATCGTAGACCGGCCACAGATGTAATTGACCTCGCGTTCGGGGTCTTGGAAGTCCTCCTTATCCTCGTCTTGGTTATCCTTATCCGAGTCCTTCCTGCCACCATTGGGGACCCAGGGACGTTCTTTGCAGACCTTCAAGGCATGATGGGCGAAGTTTTTCAGCTTGAAGCACTCCCTGGATTTGTGGGCTCCATCATGTAGCAGGCCAGGGCCATCGAGCATCTTGTCAAAGTCATCCTGAGTGACTGGTTTCCTCCCGGTCGGGCGCTCGATGTTGGCCACCGTTCGGTCTTGCTTGCGCTTCCTATCACCGTCCTTGCTGTAATCGGACAGACCCGATTGGTTCCTTGGGGTCACCTCCTTGTACTGGCAAACTTGGAATAGAACCGAATGGACAGCAGCATATTTGTTGCCTATAGTGAATAGTTCTTTGGCTGACAGTCCGCCGGCAGCATCCAACCTCCCAATCTTCTTTATGAGATCGTTGTCACGGAGTCCTCCTTGGAAAGCGGCGACAACTGGAGCATCCGAGATGTTAGGGATGGTATTTTTCACTCGGCAGAAGCGTTGGATGTACTCTCAAAGTGGCTCCCGGTCCCGCTACTTGATCCGGCCGAGTTCCCAATGATTCCCTGGCTTGTCAAAGGTGGCTTGAAAGTTGGCCACGAACTACCGACAGATATCTGCCCAGGAGCTGATAGAGTTGTCGGGCAGATTAGTGAGCCAGGTTCTTGCTGCTGGGGGCTAGGCAAACATGCAAGTAGTTGGCCATGACAAAACTGTCACCGCCGAGAGCTTGTATTGCTGTCAAATAGACGTGAAGCCAATCGCGTGGATCCGTCTTGCCGTCATACTTCTCGATGCCGACTGGCTTGAAGCCGACTGGCCAGCTGATGGTTCGAAGCTCCCAAGTGAAGGCTCGAATGCTAGCCTCCTTGTCATAATCGTCGGTGACCGGGGTCCATTCTTGTTCGTAGCCAACTTCTCGACGAGATCTATCGTCACGGTGGCCCTCGTCCCGTCGATCATGGTAATGATCGTCTCTATGTAGCTGCCGCCTGTTGTCATGTTCGTAGTCAACGTAACCACGCCGGCGCCGTTCATCTTCATAATCTCGGTGGGCCGCGTTGTCGCACTCCTAGTATTTGTTGTCCAGTTGGACCCGCGCATCATGTGGTGGTATGCTATTGTGCAGGTCGGCGTTCGGATGTCGATCATGGTAGTCAGCAATGGGCCTGCGCTTGGGGAGAGTAGGCGGGGTTGCCTCCCGGTTGGAGCGTTGTCGGTCTCTTCTATCCTCCCTAGGTACCGAACTGGCGGCCCTAGAAACTGACTTACTCGGTGTTGATCGTGCCGCATGCATCTCCAGTATAGACGTGGCCCTGATGTGCGCTTTTAATTGGTTGACCTGAGGTGTCAACTCTGGGGAGACTTGGAGCAGGGGCTCTATTGTTTGCAGGAGGGTCGCTGTGGCCGTGATGTTGTGCCGTGGGGTCTTGAAGACGTCTTCACCATCAAGTTTTTAGGTGAGGTCTCCCATATCTAGGTTTTGCACGACTCGGTGTCTCTGCTGACAATCCAGTCTACGAAGCTGGGGAGTGGCAGCATCAGGATCGTTGTCTTCAAGATCGGTTATATGTCCATTTGGTATGGCACCATGTGCGGCAACCGCCGTTGGCGTTTCTCCGTCAGCCCCTCCTTAGGCTGCAGGTGCCACCATGAATACCTCGTGGAAGTCCGAGGAACAACTCTCTGAATCACTCGGCCCTTCAATCAAGTCCAGGAGTGACTCGCTTTCAAGGCCGTTTGTTGCAACGAATTTTGATTCGTCGAAAAATTTGGGATCTTCGTTCGACTAATCCATGTGATGAGCCGGGAGATCAACCATAGTGTAGTCTGAGTCGACCAAGGTTGTCAATCGGGGTGTTGCAGGCAATGTTGAGTTGCCGCCCGAGAGGGTTTCCGCCTGGAAAGCTGTTGCCGCATTGTCGCGGCCAAGCGGGAATCGACTGACCGGATCACTCTGATCAGTCGTGGTATCAATCGAGCGGGCCACGCGTTCTTGCTTGACAAGGTTCCCGTGCTGATCGGTGACGAAGCTGACGGCACCAAAGCAGATCTTGTCTCCCGGGTGAAACTTGATGTCGATGAAAGCCATCGATTTTGACGAAGCTATACTCAACACGACCCCTTCCTGGCACACCAACTATCGAGAGATATTCTCGATAGTAGATCTAGGTGTGCGTATGAGTATGAAAGATCGATGGATACAGGACACAAGGTTTACACAGGTTTGCGCCTCCCGAAGGATAATAACCCTATGTCCTATTTGGTGTTTCTGTATTGCTAGGGTTCGCACTAGAATTAGGGTTCCAATACGAATCTGTCTCTTGCCGAAGGCCCCCTACCCTCCTTATATATCTGAAGGGTAGGGATTTACATGGTAATCTTTTAGTCGGTTACAACAGATTCTATCTATCCAACATATCTTCTAATCTAAGTAAATATCTTCTGGGCCGAATACACCATACCCGAGCCCCCGGCCCACTCGGCCAGTTAGCCGAGTGGTTAAGTATCCCGGGTATATATGTCCCACAATGCTACAATAGTTAGGTTACGAGAAGCAACCAGAGTATTGTGGTCCTGAAGTGACCTATGAAGGTTTTGAGCCTGTATGGAAGGTTCAAGTTCACATTTTTGCTCCGAGACCGCTCAGAGGAACTTTTGAGGTGGAAAGGATTCATGAGGCCATTGCTCCATGGAAGACTTTCTCTGTTGGGATTCATGATGCCGCTCATCAAGCTTGCATGGTCATTCGCTCCCATTGTCGCCAGTATTTTGAAGATACAAAGTATGCTTATTTCCCTCAGCGTGCAAGTGGATCCATGTACATTCACATGGAGCCTGTATCTGGACAAGGACACGTGAAGTTTAAGAAGCAAGTCACTCTTACCACGATGATTTCTAGGGAGTTGGATTCAACCACGAAGGAACTAGGGTTTTGGCGGAAGAAATATGATGAGGCAATAAAGACAGTTCGCCAGCTCAAGCGATGTTTGCCTGATGATATGGACCTACCTTTGGAGGAAGAGCTAAAGGATGCGACTCCTTCATCACCACCTCACAGAATGGCTAGTCGTGCCCCACCAGCTTACGGCATCCCCAACCAGGATGAGGATTAGTAAGTTTATCCTTGAGTGGCTTCATAGGTATCGAGTAGTTATATCAAGTCAAATAAATGTAATAGTGTAGCGAGAGAGTTTTAGTGTTTGCACGTCCTTTGGTTGGTTTGCTAGTTTGATTGGTGTGATGAGTGTGATTTGAATCTTTTGTAATGAGTGCCGATGTGATGCAAGGCCTGTCTTGCAACCACATCCTTATACTATACTTTTACTTTTATTTTAATAGAGATTAGTTAATTTGGGGTATCTCTTTATCTATCTCTTTTATTTCACACCTTTTTTCCTGCTTTACCTTATCATATCCTTGCACTTTACTTATATCTTCAACCCATTTTTGCTTACCCAATCCCAATCTACATCAGATGGTAAGAGGTGGAAACCGCAACATGAACAACAACCATGAGGAACAGGAGCAGCCACCCTTACAGATCTCCGTGGAATAACTCATGGCCATGCATACACAACTTGTTCAGAGCATGCACCAAACCATGGTGCAACAACAGAACAACAACATCGCAGCTCCTGCCCCCCAGCCTAGAGACACGCTCGGGGATTTCTAGCGGACTAAGCCTCCATCTTTCTCTCACTCTATAGAGCCCATGGATGTAGATGATGGGCTGAAGACAATGGACAAGAAACTTCAAGTCACTCAATGCAACAACAGGGAGAAGGTGTTGTTTGCCGTGTACCAGCTTGTTGGACCCGTTGCTGATTGGTCAATCTGAGAACGGTTCGGGTCGACCCGTTCGGTTTATCGACCCGAACCAAAATATCGGCAGCGAATCGGTTCGGTTCGAACCAAAACGACACCGGGTCTCCTGGGCTGCGGAACCCTTTGACCCGAGGGTCGATCCGAACCTTTCTCCTTTGTCTCCTCTACCTACCACCGCGCCACCGCCGAGTTGTTGACCAACCGCAGCTGGGTGACTGAGCTGCGCGTCGTCGGGTGAGTCGCCGTGCTGCGTGCCGTCGGGTGAGCCGCCGAGCTGGGCGCCATCAGGTGAGCCGCCGAGCTGGGCGCCATCAGGTGTGCTGCCAAGCTGGGCGCTATCGGATCTGGCCTCTCCCCATCTTCCGGTGACTTCTTGAATCCAGGCAGCGTCCGCTCCATGCTCCGGCTCCTGACCACGAATAGTCACTCAGCAGTGCAGGTGGGTCTTCTCCCCTGCTGATTTGGTCTCCCTGCCGAGTCACGGTGAGTCCTCTGATTCGTTGCTCACTCTTTGGTCCAATTAGTTTCATCCAGTGTAGTTCTGAAATTAATAACCACGTACATACATGTGTAGTTCTGAAATTAATAACCATTGTACTATGATTATATTAGAAGAGAACTATTCAGTGTGATGTAAGGTTTTTTCAAGAGGTATAGTATTTTAGTATCTGTTGCTTTCTCATCTTTGCAATTTCAAATCTCGGTATGTAGTTGAAAGGCCTTGTAGTTCTGACTTCTGAGTTGAACTGCATATAATCATACTGAAGTTAGTAGCATTGGTTGTACCGTAGCAAGTTTTTAGTGTACATGAATGATAGTCAAATGCTATTGGTCATCAAAGCAAGTTATCTTATAGGACTGGAGCCTTCTGTCATTACTCAAACATACTAAAGTTAGTAGCATTGGTTGGGATTTTGTAATGAAGATGCTAGCAAATCTCGTTCTGCTCAGAACCGTTGACCACACATAGTTCATAATATGCTTTCTCATCTGTGCAATTTCAAATCTCTGTATGTAGTTTAAAGGTATTGAGTTTTCAGTTAGAAACTTCAGTATATAAATGAATATTTATCTTTCACCAATGATATTATGCACATTGGTGTAGGCGTGTCCTAATGACTGGGGGGGGGGCATTCGTATCGCCTCTTCTTGCTCCTATGCCTCAAAGCACACCTAGTCACCATGAAAGATGGGATTGTCAAAACTTGAGCCCATATCCCACACTTGCTGAACCACGGTGAGCTATAGTTCATCCATTTATTATTTAATACACCTTATTGTTAGTTATGTAATTATTGTACGCTTATACTAATGAAACTTTCATGGCATGAAAGTTCTTTTAATGGTGCTAGTCCAGAAGCACGCGATCATACATACACTGCAGCGGATGAATATGAGTGTTCTCCAACTTCAAGGTCGCCAGCAGAGGCATTTGGATTTCAAACATCAACGACAACAATTGGCACGGGCACATCAGCGGGTAAGAAATAAACTCTCTTGTAAAACATACTTGAATTTAGCATGGCATCCATACAATTGGCACGGGCACATCAACAGAGGCACTTGATTGCACATGGTCTACTCCAGTTTGACTTCTATAGCAAGAACATCTACAGTTTATTCCATTATATGCTTTACAAAATGTGCTACAATGCTTCTATGACCTGACTAAAACACTTGCATTATAACTAGACTGTAAGAAAGTTTGATGATCATACAAAACTACTGCTGATCTGAAGTTCTCAAGACTACTGCTAAAATTGTAAAACATCAAGAAAATTCATGTGAAGTACCATAGTTCAATATTGAAAAAATTTAGTGTTAGTCCTATGCTTTAGTCCTTGTTTTGATATCCATTTTTCTTGGTTATAGATTTCAGTGATGATGACATTGAAATGTATGAGAATGATGGAAACAATGGAAATCGACAAGCTGAAAGTTTCGAAGTTGATCCATCTATAGTAGCGACAATGGCAAGGGTAACAAAGAAGTTAAGATCCAAATGTTGGAAAGAATTTGTACCAATATTGGAGAATGGAGCAATCATAAAAGGCCGATGCAAACATTGTGATATACTAATTGGAGCCAAACCTGGTTCGGGAACAAGTGCTATGCTGACTCATATGACTAGGTGTAAGAAGCGAAGCAGAGCTCTTAAGATTGTGCAGGACCTGAGTTCCACGCTTAGATCTCCTAGTGGTGCTCGTTTGAAAGATTGGAACTATGATCCCGATGAGTCACGGAGTAAACTGACACGAATGATCACCCTGCATGAGTTTCCATTTATGATTGTGGAATACGATGGATTCAAAGACTTTGTGGAAAGTCTGAATCCGCTATTCAAAATGCCAAGTCGGACATCAAGTAGGAATTATGTCATGAAAGACTTTCGAGAGGAGAAACAAGAACTTCAGAAGTTTTTCAAGGACCCAGATTGTAGGTTCTCACTCACAGCTGACATGTGGACTAGCAACCAGACATTGGGTTATATTTGTGTCACTTGTCATTTCATTGACAACCAATGGAAACAGCAGAAAAGGATAATCAAGTACATAGATGTGAAGACACCACACACTGGAGTGGAGCTATTCAATAATATCCTCAGTTGCATTCAGGACTGGGGCATTGAAGAAAAATTATTTGGGATTACAGTTGATAATGCTACAGCAAATGATGCAATGGTTGATTTATTGAGGCACAACCTTGTGGACAAGAAGATTCTGCCTTTGAAAGGAGAGTTGCTTCACCATCGGTGTGCAGGACACGTCATCAACCTCATTGTGAAGGAGGGGCTGCAGTTTGTGGAGTCCACTATTGAGAATATTCGTGAGAGTGTTAAGTATATTCGGTCATCACAAGCTAGAAGACAGATATTCAAAGAAATTATGGCACAAGAGGGTATGAAAAGTAAGAAGAAGTCGTCTCTTGATGTGAGCACATGATGGAACTCTACATTTAAAATGCTTCAAAGAGCTTTAGAATTGAGGAGGGTATTTGAGTCATTGGAAGTGCAGGATCTCAAGTACACATATGCTCCCTCTTCTGAAGAATGGGAAAGGGCTGCTATTTTGTGCAGGCTGCTAAAGGAGTTTCATGATGCAACCGAGCTGATTTCTGGATCCAAGTATCCTACATCAAACCTGTATTTTCATCAGATGTGGAAGATCAAGATACTTTTGGCAAAAGAAATTGCCACTGAACTACCTACTGAAGTTGCAGCAGTGCTAGGAGGGATGAAAAAGAAATTCACCAAATACTGGAACAAGTCATATATATCATTTTGTCTTCCAGTGATTTTTGACCCAAGGTACAAGCTCAAATTCATTATATTTCTTTTCACTGATTCCTTTCCAAAAACATCTAGGAGGAAACTTAGTAGGCTTGAAGGTCTAGTTAGACAGCTATTTTTAGCATACTCCTCACAATTCACAGATGTGAATGTTGCTCCTAGCCAAATTGATGGAGTTAATTCTAATGTCCTTACCACAACAAATGATGATCCGTGGGCTGCATGGGATCAACAACTTACTATCAATATGCAAAATCAAATATCCACTGAACTTCATCGGTATTTGGATGACAATCCAATTCCAAGGTCCAAGGATTTTGATATATTGCAATGGTGGAGGGGCAACAGTTCCAAGTACCCTGTCCTTGCTCGCATTCTACGAGATGTGTTAGCCATTCCTGCCTCATCCGTAGCATCTGAGTCAGCCTTTAGCACAGGAAAAAGGATCATAAGTGACTTTCGTAGTAGCTTGGCACCAGAAACAGTTGAAGCTCTCATATGTTTGCAGGATTGGTACAGAGCAACAGGTAATATTGATTTGTGTTGTCTTGTCACTTGTTTCATTATGAATTTCTAGCTCATGAAATGGCCATTCATGTGTTCTAACTACCATATCCATGTCTAGGGTGTACTAAATTTAGCTTGGCATCAATACATGAGGTTGTTCCTGAGGATATGCAAATGTGAACATTGAAAAAGGGTATCTGCTATGTGTACTTAATATAAATCCTAGGTGTTGTTAAATTATTTATTAAGTCTTTTTTCTTTGCTGGTAGTTCATGAATTGTGGTTGTTCAGTTCCATATAATGTTAATAAAAATTCAGTTTGGTAGCTTATAACTAACTCAGAGGTCTGCTTTTGGTTGCACAGGATAGCAGCTCGGCTTGACTTTGACCATGGTGGCAACGGTGCTTTTGGAGCTGGGATCTTCCTTGTTCTAGTGCTTTTTATTGGTCAACTACTTTTCTTTAGATGGAATCAGCAGTTGTTTGTAGACTTTTTTATTTAAATTATTAATGATATTATTATACTAAAATCACTATACAAAACTGAATGCCTGAACTTTGTTTTAGCAGTACTGCCGTATCTCCAATAGTAGTGTCACTCTTTTCCCCTAAGTTAAATGCTTGTAAGGTTGATATGGGCTGTCATATTTGCTTTGATCTGTAGATGTTGCTTTGTTTCCCCTAAAACAATGTACTTCGTTGCTTTCGTATGTAAGATATTGTATAATTGCACATATTCTTTGAGGAATAATCATTACTTATTATGGGCGTGTATTGCATGTTACATCGTGTGAACTGCAGTTTCTTAGTTTATAACCATGGTTCAATCAGCCTGAACAAATCATACTTGTGAACTGCACTTTCAAAGTGTGAAACTTGCTACTTTTCTGCACACTACATCGTGAGTTATTGGAGCGTAAAAGACATGAACTGAATTATGTTGGAGTCCCACACATGAGCGACGTACGCTGGAGTCTTGTGGAGTGTGCGCGCGGAGCGACCCATGGGTCACCGTGGTGTATCGGTATCATCCAAAGCAGCCGGAGCGGGGTGACCCTCGAACCGCCAAGCCATCGCACGGGTCGCTCGTGCACGGAAAGGGTCGCCCCGAAGTGAACCGTTCTCAGATTGACTGATTGGTGGGATGCTTATGTTGCAGCCCATGAGGAGCCAGATAGTATCAACTGGCAGGAGTTCAAAGATAGCTTTAGGTCGCACCATGTGCCTCAGGGAGTAATGAAGCTGAAGAAGAAGGAGTTCCAAGATTTTAAGCAAGGGTCAATGTCACTAAGTGAGTATGTCGCTCATTTCACCCAGCTGTCTAGGTATGCCCTAGGAGAAGTGGACACTGATGAGAAGAAGCATTAGTGTTTTCTGGATGGGTTGAATCATGGCCTTCAAGAGATGGTGGATAAAGCTCTAGTCCTGGAGAATAGGAGGACAAAGATAGATAGCAAGCGCAAGTTTGATAGTCAAGGTCAGTAAGGAGGCAGCAACACTAGGCCTCGCATTGGATCATCTTTTGGTGGGCCTGTATTCCATTTTGTACAGCAGAGTGGACAACAAAGAACTCGACCTGCAGGCCAAGGATTCTTTACCCCTCAACGCTAGATTCAACGTTCCAACTCTCAGACGCCTCCTGTGTCAGCTCAAATCCAGCAGAGGACCAATGGCAATCAAATGCCAACCATTAGTAGAAACTACTACATGTGTGGAGAAAAGGGTCACTTTGCAAACCAATGATCCAACCCGTAGACACGCTAACCTCCGACCCAAGATATTGCCCCAACACCCAACCGCAATGGTAACTCTGCCCCAATAGCAGCCAAGCAGAACTATGCTAGAGGTCGAGTCAACCAAGTTGCTCTTGAAGATGCTTAGGAAGCCCCAGACGTTGTTCTTGGTATGTTACTCATCAACTCAAACCCTGCTATAGTTTTGTTTGATTCTGGAGCATCGCATTCATTCATATCATTCAAGTATGTGGCCAAGTACAACATTCCCATCACCTTGCTCAGGAATAAGATGATAGTTAGTTCACCTGGAGGGGAATTGAAAGCAGAACATGGGTGCCACAAATTAAGGTTGGACGAGGATGCACCCAATAAAGTGAGATCCTAGTTTCCTTCTTTCTTTCCGATCCTGTCCGAATCTCGGGGCGAGATTCTTTTTAAGGGTACTAGATTTGTAACACCCTCATTTTTGAATTTTTGAATATTTTAAAAAAATTTCTTTAAATCATTAGGTTGTTAACATTTTGTTAAGAAAAAGAAGTATTTTCAAAAGAAAATAATTTAATATAGACTATTTTAAAAATTTGATTGTTGCATTTCATGCTTAATAGTGCATTAGGATTTTATTATGTGTAAAAATCTATTTTTAAAATACGATTAGGAATCAATTTAGTTTTAGAGAGTAAAGGAATTCCCTTCAGGCTTTTTGGGCCAAAACCGAGCAGCCCGACTGTCCCCTCCCTCTCCCTTTTGGCCTGCCCAGCCCAGCCACCCCTCCCACTCTCTCTTTCCCCGCTCCCCTTGGCCTGGGCCGAATTCCTCCATTGGGGCCCACTCCCCTTTCCCCGCTTCCCTCCCTCTCTCTCAGGAGGTCAAATCTCTATGCAAACCTACCCCTATCACCATCATTTTCGTACCCAATGAGATAGATCCTGACACCATGATGCAGCTCACCATGATGCCACCCGTAAGAGTGGCAATCATGGGCGGCTTGACAAATAGGCGTGATGGGATGACACACGGTGTCGTGATGATGGCCCACGCTGCACCATATGGGTTAACCGGCCCACGCCAGCTACATGAACAAGGGAGCCCGATCCATTGATGTACAAATAGGCACGCCCCGACCCATCGACCCATGAAGATCGAAGACCACGCCATCTGCTCGAAGTCTACACCTTCTTCCTCATGACTTCAACAACTCTCTCTCTCTCTCTCTCTCTCTCTCTCTCTCTATAATATGGGCCCCACCTCTTGGATATAAAAGAGGGAGTTTGCCTTCTTGCTCAAGACATGTAGGAAATACACGAGATCACCCCGACCCCTGCACCGCGTCGCTTCTCCGGCAAGGGGCCGACCTCGACCCCGGCGCCACGATGCTCCTCTAGCTAGGAGCCCACCTTGATATCAGCCGTGGCCCTTGCCCCATCATCGAAGAAGGTGCGGGTGGTAATTGACATCCTCCACAGCGACGAGGACAACATTGCAACCTCTCCCAATGTCTCGCGTGTCAATAAAGAGGTAATTTCTTCATGTTCAGTGTGATTTTTTTTTCATATTCATGTACATATAAACGAGGTAATTTCCATGTCTTCTAGAATAAAAGTAATTACTGCTTAAACTTGTTGCATGGAAATCTTATTTTGCATATTATGCAATGCTAGATTTTAACTTGCTAATTGCTGGTCACACTATCTGTTAGCATAGACTCTTAATCATGCTTACCATTTGTATTTCATGTTCTTCATAGGCATTGAAGTTTCATAAAATTGGTGTTTACATTTGTTTCAAATTTCATGAATTTTTCAATAATAACTGTTAATAAAAGAGTAGTGCACAGGTAGCAATTTACAGAGCACCAAAATATTGTCTTAGGAGAAAAACATGCTAACTGAAGAATTATAATCGAAGGAACTGAGTCTAGGAAAAGAGAGGGCTCAAATTCCGAGGAGTTTGATAATCTAGTAACTAGACGTTAGTCCTTAACCTGAATGGTTTCAGATTAGTAGTTTTGAGCATTCCTCCATGCTCTGGACTCATTTAATTTTGCATTGTAGCTACCTGCAAGAGGTCCATGCTTTGGACTCATTTACTACTTAATACAAAAACTGAATTTTTCAGGAATATCATCAATTCACGACGGTACCTTTACACAACCTGAAAGGCAATTGACACAACCCTCTAACATTTATTCCCTGTAGAGAAGATAGATGCACAGTCATTAAAATTAAAAATATCTTTGCATAGATGATTGCATATAGGATTCTAAAATGACAGGGTAATTCTGAGTCGGCTGAGGATAAATTACTTTATTTGTAAATTTCATGTTTGCAGTTCCAGTTTAGATTGCAAGGCCCAACATTGTAAGCAGTAGATTGAATCTCAGAATATAAGTTCAGATTTTAAAGATTTATTTCAGTTCATCAGACTGCAAGCCCAATATTCTTACATAAACAGAACACTGAAGTCATATATAGTTACAATATGCCTCTATTCTTCTCTCAAACATAAAATGAGGCTATACACCTCTCAAACTTGATCTCGAGCTATTCATCTATCATAGTAGGTTTCGAGCTGTCTTGAAAGTCACATTCCTTAGTGTTTCAATCATGAAGATGACAATTTCTACACTTAACCACACAATTTATCAAGTAGATTTTTCTATCATTACTGCAGCAAGTGAAGCAAGCTGCAGGACCCTCTTCGACCAAGAGAAGGAACCCTTAGACCTCAGACTTGCCAGTTGGCCTCCCGTCAGTTCCTTACATTGCCAAAGAGGCCATCTACATCCACAAGGACGACGACAACAGCATGTCATCCATTGCAACTGAGGTAACTGTTTTAATATCAATATTGCTTTTCTTATATTAGTATACTGTCTGTGCTAATGCTACGGTGATAAAAAAATTGGTAATCAAACTTTACTTTTTCCTGATACAGACAAAGAAGAAAGGAAAAGACCTTGGCACCTCCTCCAACGCGGTTGGTGGACCCTCCTCCACCATGAGGCCGAGGATCCGCACCACCACTAGGGTATGATACCTTCTCAAGTAACTTCCATGTATATGATGAAAGACAGAAATTTATGGATGATTTCAAGATGCATCCGCAGTCCAATTTAGAGCTTGACCTTCAATGTTATTGAAGAATCAGTTTAACACCACTAAAGAATTGACTAGTGCTTAAATGTTCTTCTATGCTTCATGGTATGACTATTATATGTTCCCTGTTGCAGAGACTCAATCCAGAAAAGTCTTTGCCTGCCCCTCCTCCGCCAAGGGGCCGATCACCCGCTTAGTGGAATCAATCATTAAAGGAAACCAAGCTGCATCCAGGGAGCAAGGAAGCGGAAGCGGGAGCAAGTTGAACACAAACTGTACTGCAAAGTCACTAAGACGGAAGCTTGTACTAGTGATGAAGACTGAGGAGCTTTGGCTTGTTCTTATATTTGCTGATGAAGTGCTTTGTTAATCTCCAGCATGTTGATGGACATGCACTTGTGTATATAACTATTGTATTAGCTGTTATGTTAACTCAGTTGTGTTGAACCACTCTATGTTGAACTACTCAGTTGTGTTCGTCTATTCTAAGCTGAACTACTCAGTTGTGTTGAACCACTCTATGTATTGGGTGCAATCTGTTATTTATGTCCAATAATGTTTGTCTTGCCGTCTTTGGTTCAAAACTAGCTAATAGATGTATGCAATCAGTTATGTCTAATAATGTTTGTCTTGCCGTCTTTGGTTCAAAACCAGTCATACGAACTATCGTTCCAAAAATATATTACAATAAATGTATTCAAATTTCATTTGATACACACTAGTACGAATGGGAAAAAATTACACAAAAAAATCATCGTCGTCCTCGTCCTCCACAGCAGGAGCAACCACCCCATCATTGTCTTCATCAGATTTGTCATATTCGTCATGTGGAATGTCGACATCATTTGATTCAGGCATGGCTGCAGCAAGTGCCTCTTCTAGTACAGAAGCATCACAACTTTGTCCTCCCAGGTCACTTCTACTCCAATTTATCAAATCCTGGGCTCGATCTTCAACATCCATATGCTCCAGTCCTATAGTAATGGAGTCCACATCTGTATCAATAATAGTGTCGTCAGAACCCTCTCCTTCAGGCATGGAATGTTAGGAATTGTGGGAGATGAACAGTTTTAGGAGCTAAACGGTCTACCCTCTATTCCTCTACCTTTTCCGTGGTGCCGCTCACAATGCGTATTGAGGCTAGAGGGTAGGGACCTATTTATATACTCCACTTCTAGATGTTAAAAATTCCGTCTATATTCCAGAATACCGTGAGACTCCTAAACCATGTCACCAACCATGATCAAACATGTCAGTTTACCGAGTCTAAAATATTTATAGTCCCTAGCACACATGTGTGAGTCATGTGCCATGATCAGATTGTTTAGTTGAGATTAATTCCAATCTGGTCATGTGGGTTAACAGTCTGTAGAGCTGATCCTACAAGACAAACCCAACCATTCCGTTATGATGTATCCAAGTTAAATTAATATGTACATACATAAAAAAAATCCAGTTGATTCAATCTCGATAAATTCCTCTACTGTTCCAGCATAAAAGTTCTCGACACCACGAGTACATGATTTCCTCGAGTGACAAAAATTCCACATCAACAACCATTTTCTATCACATCAATACTATTAATTCCACATTGAGAATATATCAATAACCAAAATATAATAAGACTGATTAATTTTAAAAGACATAATTCCAACATCTCCCACTTGTCTGAAACATTATTAAGAAATAAGCTAAAGACCAATGTCTGCAGCATGCCTAGAAAATAATTCCTGACTAAGTGGCTTAGTCAGTGGATCTCCCACCATATTGGTACTAGGCAAATAGACCAAATGAACACTCTTGAGTCTGTTTATCACATCACAAATATAATGATACCTTCCCTCAATGTGTTTGCATTTGCTATGAAATTTAGGATCTTTGGAGACCATAATCATAGCCTGGTTATCACAAAATATAGTGACAGGTTGAGATGCACTTTCCACGACCTTTATTGATGAAAGAAATTCCCTTAGCCATACGCCTTCCTTTGCTGCTTCAGATGCAATAGTATATTCAGCTTCCATGGTGGAAAGAGCATTGGAACTTTGTTTTCTGCTACACCATGAAATAGCACCACCTGCCAGAGTAAATAAATATCCAGACATAGATTTCCGGTCATCCAACTCACCTTCCTAATCAGCATCAGTGTAACCCTGCAGCTGAAGGTTATGACCATTAAAACATAAATAATAATCAAGAGTTCCTCTGATATAACATAATACATGTTTAATTTCATTCCAATGCTTTTCCCCAGGATCCTTTTGATATCTACTTAGAAGTCCAACAACATAGCTAAGGTCAGGTCTTGTGAATAACATAGCATACATAAGACACCCTAATGTTGAAGCATATGGAATGCCTTTCATTCTTCTCTTTCCTCAGGAGTATTTGGAAATAATTTCCTACTAAGTTTAGTGCCCTTTAACAAAGGTACACTAACAGGTTTGCAATTTTCCATAGAGAATCGTTTCAAAACATTTTAAAGATATGACTTTTGGGATAAGCCAAGAAGCTGTTTATTCCGATCTCTATGTATTTCCACTCCCAATACATAGGAAGCTTCACCCATATCTTTCATATCAAATTTAGAAGACAACCAAACTTTAACTTATGTCAATGTAACTTTATCATTAGAAGCAATAAGAATATCATCAACATAAAGATAGTAGCACAAAATTTTGAGCAATAACTTTAGAATATATGCAGTGATCACCTTCCGTCAATGAAAAACCATATGATGTTATAGCATTATTAAAAAAAATATACCATTGACGTGAAGCTTGTTTAAGACCATAAATTGATCCATTTAGTTTACAAACCTTATTTTCATTTTCCTTTTCCTCATAACCTTCCGGCTGTAACATATAAACTTCCTCCTCCAAATGGCCATCAAGAAAAGCAGTTTTAACATCCATTTTGTGGAGTTCAAGATCATAATAAGTCATCAGTACACTAATAATACGAATAGAAGTAAACTTAGCAATGTACTAATAATACGAATAGAAGTAAACTTAGCAACAGGAGAAAAAGTTTCCACAAAGCCAACACCTTCCCTTTGAGTGAAGCCTTTAGCTACAAGTCCAGCCCTATATTTTTCCACTTGACCTGTAGCATTAAGATTTCTCTTAAAAATCCATTTACAGCCTATGGGCTTACGGTTGTTTGGTAAAGTAACAACTTCCCAAACTTTATTCTTCCTCATTGAGTTTAATTCTTCCTGCATTGCTTCTACCCATAGTTTAGATTGAGGACAAGTAATGGCCTCTTTATAAGTCTTTGGATCTTCATCTAAATCTGAAATTTTAGAGTGCACTTCCCCCAAAAATACATAATAATCAATTAAGATATGATGGTGCATGTTTATTCCTCCCACTTTTCCTAAGCATGTTAGTGTTGGGAGTTTCATTTGAATTTTCATCTAGGGTTATATTTTCCTCATCATGTGAGTTAGTTCCAGATGCATCCATCTGTGTCTATTGTGGAGCTGCTAATAAATCCATCATTGTTTGTTTAACACGGCATGGTGTATCTTGATCAAGAAAAAATACATCTCTACTTTCCACCACTTTATTATTTTCAGGATCATAAAATCTATATCCTTTAGAATTTGTAGAATACCCAATAAAAATTCCTGGTGTGCTTTTAGGTTCCAACTTTGTACGAAGTTGATTTGGAACTCTAATTTGAGCATTGCAACCCCAAACAACTAAATGTTGAAGTGAAGGTTTTCTTCCAGTCCACAACTCATAGTGGGTGACTGTGATAGCTTTTGATGGTGAATGATTCAATAAATAAACAGCAGTATGTAACGCTTCACCCCAAAAAAATAATGGAAGATCAGAATATGACATCATAGACCTAACCATATCCATAAGATATCTATTCCTCCGCTCCGCTATACTATTTTGTTGCAGAGTGTATGGCATAGTATAGTGGTGAATAATTCCATGCTCCTTACAAAAATCATTTAAGATTCCTGAAGTGTATTCTCCCCCACGATCAGTTCTTAAAACCTTAATGGTTTTATCAACTGATTTTCCACTTTAGTCTTAAATTGTTTGAACATATCAAAACCTTTCGACTTGTGTTTAAGAAGATAAATATAACCATATCTAGAGTAATCATCAATGAATGATATGAAATAAACTTTTTGACCACCTATGGTAGGAATAGACATTTCACCACAAGTATCAGAATGAATAATAGCAAGTGGTTCTCTTTCTCTTTCCACCTTTGGAAAAGGTGCACGAGTCATATTACCCATTATGCATGCTTCACAAGTACCAAAGTCCACCCACTTAAGGTTCATAATTCCAGAATTAATAAGCCTCTTAATTCTGTTTTCAGATATGTGATCAAGTCGTAAATGCCATAAATAAGATTCTGAGCATGTTTTCTCATTATCATTGTTCCTCATAATAGAGTTATTTTCACTAACTAAACAATCAATATTACCATCAAATAGATCATCAAGAAAATATAATCCATCATGATGAATTCCAGTATGCACTAACTTGTTGTTGAGCAAAATTTTAACTTTTCCTTTTCCAAATAGTAAGTCATAGCCAATTGACTCCAATTGAGAAACATATATTAAATTCCTTCTCATGCTGAATATAAAGTGTCCTCTAATAGTATTTTTTCTCCACTAGGGAGTTCAAGGACATATGTTCCAATTCCAAGTATATCAGCTTTAGCATTTCTGCCTAGATAAATATATCTATTTCCCCTTGGAATTGTTTGCATGGAAGTAAAAGATTTATGATATCTAGCAATATGTGCAGTAGAACCAGAATTTATAACCCAACTATTTGAAAAAGTAGTAGTAAATAAAGATTCAATGCATACAGAAATATAATGTATACCTCTAGCTGAAGGGCCACCTCTCTCTTTTGGTCATTATTAGACTTCTTCTTCTTTGTGCATTCAGCTCTAAAATGCCCATATTAATCACAATTATGACAAGAAAAATTCTTCTTATTGTTGTCATTCCTTTGAGATGAGTAATTATTTCCATGATCATCACGTCCACGTTTTTTGTTAAGCTTGTTTCTTAAATCACCTTTACCCTTACCTTTCTGCCAATTCTTCTTTCCATACATTTCCTCTCCAAGGTGCAATTCAGAATGATTAGAGTTCCTTTCTTTCCTTTCAAAGAGTTTTTTATCTTCCTCTAAAACCAAATGATGTCTTAGAGTATGCATATTTACAGATTTTTCAGAATGACAGAAAGATATCTTAAATTGCTCCCATGTATGAGGCAAAGAGTTTAAGACAACCGTAACCTGCACTTCCTCTTGAAAAGGATAACCAACATTTTTCAATTCCTCAACTAGAACAGTGAGTTTATTAACATGCTCATTAACAGAAGCCCCATCATTCATCTTGGTAGAAAGAAAGCGATTAACAAGACTGAGCACTTTTATGAGAGAAACACCTCCAAAATCTTTTTTCAGATTGCTCATAATAATTTTGGCAATCCGTTCTCTCTCATATTCAGGAGCTAGAGCATCAGACATTGAACCCAAAATAAATATGCGAGCCCTTTTATTATCCTTGGTCCAATTTTCATGATCAATTGTATAATTAGTTTTCTCATCAGCACTAGCATCATCAGCTGGTTTTTCTGGTTCAGAATCATCAATAACATAATCTATGTTCTCAGCAGATAGCAAAAACATGATCTTCCTTTTCGAAACTGTGTAATTAGAACCATCTAACTTGCATGATCTAAGCAATTCAGAGAAAACACTACTGGAAGCCATAGCAAAAAAAAAAATATTACTCTGTAATCTGTCTTACCAGAAATATTCCTGCTGCCTTTCTATTTCCTGCCGTCAACAGAGTATACGGCAGCAGTGAACTGAATATCAACTTCTTCAATTCACGTGTGAAGCTTTGTGAAGAGATCAGCCGACGTGAATTGTTGTGCACTTTGATCCACGTGAAGTAGATTATCCTCCCTTCATGTGCCTACCAACAACAGCTCCCTAATCCACGTGAAGGAGGAGCTTAGGGGCTTCGATCTGCGTGAAGCACCACAAAAGGGCACATTTTTCCTCCTCCTTTCTCGATCCTCATGGCAGTGATTAGAAAACAACGGAGATAAGGCCCAGTTAACCGATTCAGGAGAGTTGCATCGATAACTCGACACCTAGATCGAGATAGAGAATGAGGCTGACTTGCATCAGGGATTGCAGGGAGTGGAGTTCGCAGCGGATTCCATTTGTGGCGGCGGTGGCAGAGTGTTTCTCGGTGGATTTATGGTAGGAGCGACCGTGACCCAGCTCTTGATGTCAATGTTAGGAATTGTGGGAGATGAACAGTTTTGGGAGCTAAACGGTCTACCCTCTGTTTCTCTGCCTTTTCCGTGGTGCCACTCACAATGTGTATTGAGGCTAGAGGATAGGGAACTATTTATAGACTCCACTTTCAGATGTTATAAATTCCGTCTGTATTTCAGAATACCGTAAGACTCCTGAACCATGTCACCAACTACGATCAGACATGTCAGTTTACTGAGTCTAAAATATTTACAGTCCCTAACACACATGTGTGAGTCATGTGCCATGATTAAATTATTTAGTTGAGATTAATTGCAATCCAATCATGTGGGTTAGCAGTCTGTAGAGTCGATCCTATAAGACAAACCCAACCATTCCGTTATGCTGTACCCGAATTAAATTAATATGTACGTACATAAACAAAATTCCAGTAGAGTCAATATTGATAAATTCCTCTACTATTCCAGCATAAACGTTCTTGACACCTCAAGTACATGATTTCCTTGAGTGAAAAAAATTCCACATCAACAACCATTTTCTGTCATATAATAATATTAATTCTACATTGAGAATATATCAATAACCAAAATATAATAAGACTGATTAATGTTGAAAGACATAATTCCAACATGGAAAACAGATTCTGTGGCTTCATTCTGAGTACACTACTCCAATTATCTTTCTTTTCACATTCACATAACATACTTGCTCCGCTTGTGTCTCCAGGATGTGTGGCTCATCAGTGTAGCGAAATCGAATAGTATCATATCAACAATCCCATATTAATCTTTATTGTACCCTCTGGTTTTGTTCCTAGTCGATGCCGGAGCATCATACCAGCCACACTCAAACAACATCACTTCCTTTGCATTGGGAAAATTTAGTACGATTATTTTTTTAATCACGCCATACCATTTCATGCCAAGACCTCGACAACGACACCACTGCTGTTTGTAGTTAAATTTTTCACTACACCTGTTGTCTAGAAGTGAAATCCACTGACAGAGCACCTGTTATACACACGATGTCGAGAATCTGAACCGTGAGACAGAGAATATATCATATCATTTGCTTTTACTTTTTCATGTAGCTTCTTGATCTACACGCATGATTATTTGCAAAAGATAATGTTATTTACCTTATATTTATATGTAACAAACATAAGTTTTCATAAATTAAACTCACTTTAGGCTGAAACTAAGAGCCAAAGTGTTCCTTGTGTCTTTTCTCAATATTTCGTGGGTTCCTACTCTCCATTCCTGCTTATGCTCGTTGAAACGAATAATAAATAAACTATATCAGTAACTAATTAAGACATCATAATAAAAAACAATTAGATTTCACATGTATAGCTTACTCTATCAGTGGAATTGCCTCGTCACAGTTGAATAGTATGTAGTGTCTCATCCTTCCCAGATCAAAAGCAGATGCAATCTCAATACTAGTAGGATTATTGTTTTCTTTACTAAAGTCTCTGCTAGCAAATATACTGAGCCCAGATGATGGTTCACTAATAGTGCTTATTTCATGATGTCCTGGTCGATTAAGCTTTGTATTAATATTATCAAAGAATCGAGAAAAGAATATAAGGCACTCCTCTGAGATATATGCCTCTGGTATTGAACCTTGTAAGCATGTTTTATCATTGAAATTTTATCATTCAGTATATTTATTAAACAAAAACTACTTTGATTATATTCATAACTATGATAGTTTATAGATTTAAACCTATTTCTTCTCAAATAATATAAAAAAATTAAAAAATAATTAATTTTGTTCGCTGAAATCACCGATATTTCCGATATATCATATTTATCGGTGACTCCCGATATTTTTTTTGTACCGAATTTTTTTTCCTAGCTCACCGCTGAGCTTGGCTGTTTCCTTGTTTTTTCCATGTTTTAGAGCGGCCCGTAGCATTCATCTGAACAATATGTTTTTTTTACCAGTAAATTTGTTCTTCACTGACATTAATCGTGAGGAGTTGATGCATTTCTTCGTCTGTTATTTAGAGGCGGCGACGTATGGCTAATTGCTTAGCCGCTGAGCTGGGCTGTTTCCTTGTTTTTCCCATGTTTTAGAGCGGCTTGTAGCATTCATCTGCCAGCAGATTGGTTGACTGATTCTCAAAAAAAAAAATGCAGATTGGTTGACTGTACGCAAGATTAAGCATTGGTCCGCCACGGCAAAACATCTTGCCACTACTCGTCTTCCGTACCAAGGACAATAGTAACAGTACGCATCTCAGCATGCATAGGTCACTCCCGAGCCATGCTAGATAGGACCAAACAACCAATCAGAACATTAAATGCCTTGGTCCAATCCAAATATATCAAATTAGTGACCACCGAATCCCAATCGTTGATCATTAGCCCTGTTCGTTTAGTGTAGCATCCCGGCGAAACCGTTCTGCAGTGAGCTTGTCCATATATGCAAATATTGCATACCGCCGAACCCGCCTGTAACTTGCATGTTCTCCTATACATCAAGCTGACAATGAATCTATTAGTAACTAGCAAAATACCCATGCGTTGTCATAGTCCTTTATTAAAAAAATTTATGGTAGAATATTTTTTGTAATTGTAAAAGATTTTTAATTAATCAATTTTTTTAGCCTGAGCATTTGCTCTATTTTTATTTTGCTTTACCTTTGAATATTTATTATAATAATTTTGGAATGAGCTATTATTAGAATTCTTGTTATTAGTTTCCATTCAAAATATGATGTGAATCATAAAGCAATCTCTACAATCTATTAATTAAGGTACGGTCGTCCATTTCGTGTCCACAAAGTTAGAGATTTAATCCAAATCGATTTTATACATTCTACATCAAGTATCAAATTTCAAAAATCATAACTTGTACGTCCGGAGCTTAAATGAGACAAACTCGGACTCTACCTCGTAGCTCTCAAAAAGTTCTACAACTTTGATATTCAACAAAAGTCCAGATCCCACAGTTTTGATTTACAAATATGCGATGTAAAAATATTTATTCTGATTCGGACTCCTGTGCGCAGGTCTCTATGCGGGGCTCATATCTCCTAGCTCTATAGTCCAAATAATATGATCCATATATATTTTGAAAAGGTCTCGACGAGATCTACAACTTTTGTGTTTTAACTTTTTCTATTAGAGCAAGTATTTAATTTCAAAATTACGTTGCAATGCAGTTCTATTTCTGGACTCCGTGAATTAATTTTTCCTCCAGATAAAGCTTCTAAAATATGGTAAAAAATGGTGATAAAATTATTACTTTTGACATATAAAATAATATACTAAAAAGCACCAATGGTAATATAAATATAATCTTTCATGTAAAAATATCAATAATATTATATATATCTAATAATTATATTATATAAAGAGTGTTTTATTTTTTAAAGTCCGTAGCAACGCACAGACACTTTGCTAGTAAATAATTAATTGTTATTAGCATGAAATATCAAATTGAAATTGGAGTCCAATTAAATAAAGGATTAAAAAATAGTTAAAAACGACTCAAACTGATTGGTGAATCATTGTAGGATATAAACTGAATACAACAATGTTACGGACACACCTGGACATGAAAAAAATGATCTAGACGACCTCATCTTAATTAATATATTGTAGAGATTTTCAATTCCCGAGAAACTAATGTATCTAACACGACAATATTTATGCCCTATCGGACGGAATTGCCTTTACTCCGTTTAACTTGTCCTAGACTATTTCCATCCCTGGTAGGCTATATCTAGGGCACTTAAACCCTTTTTGCAACATGTACACATCTAGACATCTGCATTGAGACCACCCAATATTCAGGGTACATTTAATACTGCTTATTGAACTACTTATTAGAAGTATTTATGGTCAATAAGCAGTTTGAACTGCTAAAGGGTAAAATACCAAAGTGCTTATGAGGTATAAGCACCTATAAGCACTTTGTTGTTTTATACTAGTCATAAGTACTTTGGACAAAGCAACAAAACATAGCTTATAGTACTTATGGGTCAGCATAAGTAGTTTTGATAGATTAGATAAGCAGTTTTGCTAAATGGATTGACTGCTTATGTTACAATAAGCACTATAAGTAGTTTTTAAAAAATAAGCACTATAAGCACTATAAGCATTCTAAGTATAAACAGTACCAAACACACCTTTATTACCAGCTATTCTCTCGTACTCATCCTCTTAGAATAATATGCCTGATTTCCCACATCAATGGGTTATAGATCTCTTGAGTACTGATTTCTTTACCACTTGCGATATTCACGGTCCTCGGTACCTCGAGTGCAATATGTTCTGTGTTGATTGCTCCTGTGGACCTTTGTGTTTGCTACTCATAACGATGATTTGACGGTCCAGGTACACAAATTTATTATCCAATATTATTTGCACCGATGGTTTTCTAAAATTCCAACCTCGAGCCCTCTGTAACAGATATGCAGGTCGTCATTCTGTAATTGCAACCGTGGTTTGACGCGGGGGTTCCTTTGTTGCCGTTTCGTTTGTAGGTACAAGCTACTTTGGAACCTTTTGTAATGTGTGATCATCCGGTAATAGGATTATCCACCTCTTCACGCATTGGCCAAGACATTTCACATACTGCCCAGCCTGTCACATTGCCGGCCAGGCATACCAGGAGAAGGAAAGGGACCCCGCATCACGCTCCGCTCAGCTGAAAAGATTTTCCCAAATGTAATATTAAAATATTATCATCTCTGCTATCACTCTTTTCGGTTTGTATTCTTGTGCCTTGGCCTTTTCCCTTGGCTCTTTCAATCTGTCGCACCCACGTTCAACAGTCAATTCACCAATTAACTTTTTCATCCTAGCGCACCCGCGTTCAACGGCTACTCAACTTATATATTAACACCACGAACCCAGCACCCGTCCTACGCTCACATAATTCACTCTATCTATTGAGCTCTCCATATCCACGGACCTCCTGTGCAGTTATTCAATGGCAGGTTCGTCATCCTCATCTAGCCGCAGAAGGCCGATGGGTAAGCATCCGTTGATTGTTTGTCCCGATTGTGGCATTAGGCAGATGTTGGAATTGAAGTCTACCCAGGATTGGAGTCTTGGGGAGTTATTCTACAGCTGTCCTAATCACAAGGTACACCGGACAAAAAACTTTCTATCCTATGAATGCTATATATGCAACTATTTAGATATGTATTTTTCTTATAAATCTTTTATGCAACGTAATGGGAAAGGATGCAAAGTTTGAAAGTGGAAAGAGGATTATATTGACGCATGAAAAAAGCGAAGGAAGGAAGCAACCAAGTTTTTTGGATAATAGGATGAACATTCCAAGTGGACTTCGTGATGGATTTGCGGCCACACCGACAGATGGAGATGAATCTGTTTCTCCTAACCATCTTGGTGTTTCACTGCTGGATGCAATGAAACAAATAGCTTATCTTCTTACATCCATCTTCGTATTGCTGATTGGCATTTTGTTTGTACTTTTAATGCTTTTTTAGAGTGATTGGCACTTAAATCACTATTTGTCGCGATGTAATAACAAACATTCTGTGTGATCTTGTTATCTGTCGAATCCTTGTTTTATATCTCACTGTATTTGGAGGAGGCGTACTTTGTCCCTTAATGCATCCTTGTAACTTTGATTGGTCGACTCGCTTAAAATTATCACCGTTAAAGTTTAGGAGCCCGCATGCCCCGCTACTCCAATAATAAGTTTGGTACCCTATAGATGGCTTGCAGGTGACGCACACCCCCACCAAGGCCCGCTCGCAGTACAAGCATAGGTGTAAGGTTCATGACCATTAAGGTCACCCCAAGGTATGATATTTTAGTGATGAATGACAAACATAAAATATGACTAATGTCTATACGAGTGTTGTCCGTATAGGAAATCTTTTCTATCTTATGATGATTATTGACGACGGCCTTGGCGATTGATGACAATGACCACAAGCATGAAGGCTTGATGAGCTTGATAGAGTCCAAGGGTTGATGAAGATGGATCAAGACTAAGGACAAACTATGGAGCAAGTGTAGGGTACACTTGTCTAGTTGTTAGGTTTTTGAGTGCATAGGAAAAACCGGACTATCAAGCGGGTCTAGGTCATTCTCTTAGGTCATGTCTAGTCGGTGATGTGCATGTATGCTTGGTGAAATCACAGGCACTAGGTGACAGTGGAGAAGCTAAGGAGCTGTCCGGAGAAGCCGAGAAACAAAGTCAAGCGAGGACGAGGAGTTTCAGCTTTTGGACAGAGAGATCAGACAGTCGGTCAAGGAGTGACCAGACTGTACGGTCAACGGAGGAGAAGATAGTCTAGAGATAAGACCAGCGAGGAATCTGTCTGTGATAGGGACCATAGAGACCGGACGGTCCGGTCTGTATGGGTGAAGCACGGGATAGAGAGGAAGCCAACTCTCTGGAGTCTGACAAGAAAGTCCGATATGTCGAACTTGTCCGACGGTTGGATAGATCGGATGGTCTAGTCTATAAGAGGACTTCGCCTGTGCGCAGTGAAGCCAACGACTCGGGGAGCCGTTACAAAGTGACCGCACGGTCTGGTCAGGCAGAGACCGGATAGTCCGGTCAGTGCATCCAAAAAGGTGATCTCGTGGAGCAACGACTAATTTGAGGTTGGAATCCTATATAACTTCGTTGCGGGGGTCTTGGACACCACTCTTGGCTAGTGAAATACCTAAGAGCATTTGGTAAGGTCCTAGAGGAATAGAAGAGGGCACTAGGAGCACATATTGCATATCTTGAGAGTCTAGTTGAGAGTAACTTGATCATCTTGCAAATAAAAGGCTAGAGTGTCCTTGAGGGTGTGATCTAGGCTGTTACTCTTGGTCTATGATGAGACCTAGACCGGTTAGGTGTCGGTGATCAAGCCTATCGTGCCGTCCCATGTTTGTACACGGTTTGAGCCCGCCGTTCAAAGGAGCATCACTAGTGAGCGCCCATGCCGGCTCGGGGAGTCTCACAAGTTCTCGATGGAGGTGAGCTTGTGCCTTGGTGGCAACGGTGACGCGCACCGTGTCTTCACTCGAGGAGTGACTGCGGGCTCGTGGGCGAGAACTCCACATTGGTGGCGGGAGGGACCAGAACTCCGGCGGGAGCGGTCCAACAAGGAGTAGGGAAAGGCACCATCCTTCCGAGACCTCGGGGAAAAAATCATGAGCCATCTCTTACTCTACTCCTTACTTTGATGCATTACTTTCAGCATTTACATACCGTGCTATTGATGCTTGTGTATTTACCTTGCTCTAGTTGATCACCTTGCATACTTGCAAGAATAGGCTTCTTTACTTGCTAGTTGTGCTTAGCTTTCGTTTGATCACTAGCATGTGTAGGAGTTGCATTGGCTTGATTGCTCACCCTTGTATGTGTTGTGCAACTCATGCTTGTTTGCTCTAGTTCTCTATCTTGTATCTTTGCATGAGTAGGCTCCTTTGCTAGCTTGTTGTGTGCTTTCACATTGCTTTGTTACTAGCTTGCATTCGAGTTATTGCCTTGTGTGATCCATTAGTATGTTTAAGTTGTTGATCCTTTTATAGGACTTTTATATTGTTAGTGTGATCACCACTAGAATTGTTATAGGAGTTGATTGAGTGGTCGGTTTTGGAAATTGGCGAATTTGGTACATAGTGCGAGTTCCCAATTCACTCCCCTCTCGGTCACTCGGTCCTTTCAAGTGGTATTAGAGCCAAGTGCTCATCATAAGGTTTAACCGCCTTGAGTAGTGACCGTATTGAGTTAGAATATCATTCTATTTGGGGCCGGGTCATGGCTCATGGAAGGATCACTTCAAAAACTACCTAAATGCCATGATCCCGGATGAGTTGATGGATACTCTTGTGGACTTTGCCAATACCTTCATTGATAGTCATGTGTATGATGATTGTTATGATTGTGTGCCTAGTACTAGTGAGTGCCTAGATTCTTCTAGTGTTAACTTGATAGGTTGCTCTACTAGTGTGCCTAATGTGATGATTGATAATGATGTGTCTCTTGATCTTGCTTGCTCCTCTAGCATGACTAGTATTGATGATGATTGTAAGTCTCTTGTTGATCATGCTAGTAGCTCTATTGTTGAGGAGTTCTTTTCTTTTCATGCTAATGACAATGAGGACTTACTTGATTTTCTTATTCTCTTGCGAGGTATTGTGGACAGAATTGTAGCAACTTCTTTCGAGCCCCCCAAGATTGTGATAGTCGAGAAGATCCTCTCCTTGCTCCTGAGTAGCAAGCTCTTCTACGTCACCCTTGACCTTCTCATGGATAAGAGTCTCTCCGTCGAGGACGTGATCGAGCTGTTCTTCAAGGATGAGGAGATCACCGCAAGCATGATGGGGAAGAAGTTATCGAAGGCAAATAATGAAGCATCTTCAAGCAAAGGGAAAGAAGTAGCTTCGAGCTCAAACTTTTTTGATCCCTCCATAAGACTGCCTTGAAACAACTTCTACAACCCCTTTGGAGCAAGACCTTCACCAAGATTATCATCAAGCGCTTCGTCAAGCTCTACCTCAAGTGTCATTTCAAGTTCTACTTCAAGCACTTCGGGTGGACTACGCATTGGTGTAGGGGGAGCGCCATCAATAATGCTCATTCAATCATTTGAGATGATCAATCTCACCACTACGGCTCCGGTGCCCCCACCTCCTCAACCTCCTCCACCGCAAGATCACCTTTGGCATCTTCATTGAGCTCACCAACCGAATCTCTTCTTTGAACTTAGTAAATTTGTGAGAAATCCGAATGATGACCTTTGTGAGAATCTATTGAGCATTTATGATATTGTGTGGAGAAACAACTTTAGAGGACTCCAGATAATTGCACCACATGAAGTGATTGACAAGCTCCTCTAGCAAATCACAACTCCTGAGAGAGGTTTCTTACTTGAGGAGGTAGTCAACAGAAGACATGAGCTCTCAATTGAGAGAGCAATGGAGATGATACTCGTGCTCCACTCACAAGTGGGACATGTGCTTGAGCATATCACTGGCCTAAATGATCCTCCCCATTACTACATTGACCTCGACAATGTGCACATGGGGGATGATCATGGACATTGGAGGAATCGTGCTCCTCACTATCCCTTCAGGAGAAGACACCTGGAAGGGATCGCAATAATCCCTATCTATGAGGATGGTCTTATTGTTCGACGTGACAAGGTTAGTACTAGTCAATCTAGTAATGCTTTGGATACTAACCCTTCTTCCTCCAGTGCTTGTCTTATGGCTACCACCAGGGTCAACTACAAGAGTGGAGGTACTCATTGGATTCTTGATAGTGGGTGCACTCAACACATAGCTGGGAAGCCAACTATGTTCACTTCCATTGATGAAGACAAAGATAGTGAGAAGATGACTTTTGGGGATAACTCAAAAAGGGGCGAGTTAGAGGCTGGGGTAAGGTGGCCATCACAAATGATCTCCATCTCTCCAAGGTCTTTCTTGTGGAAACCCTCAACTTCAACCTCCTGTCTATTGGTCAACTCTGTGACATGGATTCAAGTGCACGTTTGATGAGGATGGTGCAAAGATTGAGAATGCTAAGAAAGGGCTAGTGTTTCATGGCGTGAGGCATGGAAACTTGTATGTTATGGACTTCAAATCAAGCAATATGCCACCAAGCACTTGCCTCTTCACTAAGGGATCCAAGAGATGGTTGTGGCATAGAAGATTGGCACATGTTAGAATGAATCAGCTCAAGAAAATTATCAATAGGAATCTAGTTGAAGAATCAAGGATGTGACCTTTGAGAAGGATTGACTGTGCAGTGCTTGTCAGGATGGGATGAGTGTCTTGGATTCTAAGAGAGGTGGGAGAATCACCCTTATGCTTTCTTGTTTTGGACTTAGAGCTTGAGGTGGATGGAAGGGTTTCTTGTGAAGAGCTAGGAGAAGTGGGTTATGGTGAAGTATGTGGTGAGGCTTGTGGCTCACTTCTCACTTGAGTTTCCTCGTCATTTGGTGGGTGAACTCTCAATGAATCTTGGGAGAAGCTAGTGGGTGTACTTGTGGCATTTTGGGTTGGTTCTTGCACCTTAGAGGACGATTTTGGTTGAGGTGGTGGAGTAGAGGGCTTATCAATATCACCAGCATTGACCTCCTGGGGTAAAACATCACTCATGGGCATGTTCCTCAAAGCTTCTCTGATAGGCTCATCCTCAATGTTCACTTCATGAAATTCATATCCCTTTTGAGAACCATTTGACTCATCGAATTGCACATCATACGATTCTTCTACACAACCTGTGGCTCAGCTGTAGACCCTATATGCTTTAGAAGTTCCTGAGTACCCAACAAGAATGCCTTCATCAGTTCTGCTCTCAAACTTCCCTGGCTTCTTCCTCTTCTTAAGAATGTAACACTTGCAGCCAAAGACTCAGAAATAGGAAACATTGGGTACCCGTCCCACCAATAGCTCATATGGTGTCTTTTTCAACAACCGGTGGAGATAGATACGGTTGGAGGTGTAGCAAGCTGTGTTGATTACTTCAGCCCAAAACCTCTCATGAGTTCCAAACACATCCAACATGGCACAAGCAATAGTGATGAGTGTCTTGTTCTTCCTCTCCACTACTCCATTTTGCTCGGGAGTATATGTAGTAGAGAATTCATGCTTGATCCCTTTCTTATCACAGTACTCCTCCACTGTTGTGTTCTTGAACTTTGTCCCATTGTCACTTCTTATCTTCACAATACTAGCCTTGAATTCATTCTTTGCCCTTCTAGCAAACTTTCTGAAGATATCACTGGCTTGAGATTTGTTCACAAGAAAGAAGGTCCAAGTGTATCTCGTGAAGTCATCAACAATCACCAATAAATAGAGATTGCCTCCCAGACTCTTGTAGTGTGTTGGCCCAAACAAGTCCATGTGCAAGAGCTCCAGAGGATAAGATGTAGACATGAATGACTTGGTGGGATGTGAAGATGCAACTTGCTTTCCAGCATGACAAGCACTGCACAGTCTGTCCTTCTCAAAGGTCACATCCTTGATTCCTTCAACTAGATTCTTCTTGACAATCTTCTTGAGCTGATTCATTCCAACTATGCTAATCTCCTATGCCACAACCATCCCTTGGATGCCTTAGTGAATAGGCAAGTGCTTGGTGGCATATTGCTTGATTTGAAGTCCGTGACATACAAGTTCCCATGCCTCACTCCATGAAACACTAGCCCTTTCTTAGTATTTTCAATCATTGCACCATCCTCATCAAATGTGCCCTTGAATCCCATGTCAGAGAGTTGACCAATAGACAGGAGGTTGAAGTTGAGGGTTTTCACAAGAAAGACCTTGGAGAGATGGAGGTCATTTGTGATGGCCACCTTACCTGAGCCTCTAACTTTCCCCTTTGAGTTATCCTCGAAAGTCACCTTCTTATTGTCTTCGTCTACATCAATGGTGGTTAACATGGTTAGCTTCCTGGTCATGTGTTGAGTGCACCCATTGTCAAGAATCCAATGAGTACCTCTACTCTTGTAGTCAACCCTGATGGTAGCCATAAGACAAGCACTAGAGGAAGAAGCGTTAGTATCCAAAGCATTACTAGATTGACTAGTACTAACCTCATCGCATCAAACAATAAGACCATCCTCATAGATAGGGATTTTTGCAATCCCTTCCTGAAGTCTCCTCCTGATAGGATGGTGAGGAGCATGATACCTCCAATGTCCATGACCATCCCCCATGTGTATCTCGTTGAGGTCGATGTAGTAATGGGGAGGATCATAGAGGCTAGTGACATGCTCAAGCACATGTTCCACTTGAGAGTGGAGCATGAGTATCATCTCCATCGCCTTCTCAATTGAGAGCTCATGCCTCCTGTTGATAACCTCCTCAAGTAAGAATCCCCTTTCAGGAACTATGATTAGTTGGAGGAGCTTGTCAATCACTTCAATTGGTGCTATCTTCTGAAGGCCTTTGAAGGAGTTTATCCTGCACACAAAATCATAAATCCTCAAGAAAGTCTTACAAAGGTCATCATCCGATTTTCTCAAAATTTCATCAAACTCAAAGAAGAACTCCTATTGTCAAGCTCGATGAATGCGCCAAAGTTGATCTTGTGGTGGAGGGAGCAGAGGCTCCTGAGCCAGAGCTGCAGGATTGATCATTTCAAATGACCATGCTAGCAGTGTTGTTGGCGTCCCCCTACACCAATGCGTGGTCCACCCGAAGTGCTTGGAGTAGAACTTGAAATGACACTTGAGGTAGAGCTTGACAAAGCGCTTGATGATGATCTTGGTGAAGGTCTTGCTCCGAAGGGGTTGTAGAAGTTGTTGCAAGGCAATCTTGTAGATGGATCAAAGAAGTTTGAGCTTGAACCTACTTCTTTTCCTTTGCTTGAAGATGATTCATAGTTTGCCTTGAATGACTTCTTTCCCATCACGCTTGCGGTGCTCTCCTCATCCTTGAAGAGCAGCTCGATCACGTCCTCGATGGAGAGATTCTTCTCTATGAGAAGATCAAGAGTGATGTAGAAGAGCTTATTAGTCGGGAGCAAGGAGAGGATCTTCTCGACTATTACAATCTTGGGGACCTCAAAGGATGTTGCTGTAATCCTGTTCACAATACCTCACAAGCAAATAAGAGAGTCAAGTAAGTCCTCATTGTTATTAGCATGAAAATCAAAGAACTCCTCAACAAGAGAACTACTAGCATGGTCAACAAGAAGCTCACTAACATCATCAATACTAGTCATGCTAGAGGAGCAAGCAAGATCAAGAGGCACATCAGTAGAGCAACCTATCAAGTTAATAATAGAGGAATCTAGGCACTCACTAGTACTAGGCACATCCACACAATCATCACAATCATCATACACATGATTATTAGTGAAGGTATTGGCGAAGTCCACAAGAGTATCCATCAATTCATCCGGGATCATGGCATTTAGGTAGCTTTTAAAATGATCCTTCCATGAGCCATGACCCGGCCCCGAATGGGATGATATCCCAACTCAATACGATCACTACTCAAGGCGGTTAAGCCTTAAGATGAGCACTTGGCTCTGACACCACTTGTAAGGACTGAGTGACCAAAAGGGGAGGGGGTGAATCAGGAACTCGCACTATTTACCTAATTCGCCAAATTCCAAAACCGACCACTCAATCAACTCCTATAACAATTCTAGTGGTGATCACACTAAGAAGACAATAGCCCTATGAAAGGAACAACAAGCTAAGCATGCTAGTGGATCACACAAGGCAATAAAACTCCTATGCAAGCTAATAATAAAGCTACGTGGAAGCACACAACATGCTAGCAAAGGAGCCTACTCATGCAAAGCTATAAGATAGGGAACTAGAGCAAACAAACATGAGTAGCACAACACATACAATGGTGAGCAATCAAGCCAATGCAATTCCTACACATGCTAGTGATCAAATGAAAGCTAAGCACAACTAGCAAGTAAGGAATCCTATTCATGCAAGTCTACAAGGTGAACAACTAGAGAAAAAGGCAAACACACAAGCATGAATAGCATGGAATGAAAATGCGGAAAGTAATGCATCAAAGTAAGGAGTAGAGTAAGAGATGGCTCATGATTTTTTTCCCGAGGTCTCGAAAGGATGGCGCCGTCCCCTACTCCTCGTTGGACCACTCCCGTCGTAGTTCTGGTCCCACCCGCCACCAATATGGACTTCTCGCCCACGATCCCGCAATCACTCCCCGAGTGAAGACACGGTGCACGTCACCGCTGCCACCAAGGCACATGCTCGCCTCCCTTGAGAACTTGCCGGATTCCCCGAGCCGACACGGGCGCTCACAGCGATGCCCCTTTCAACAGCGGGCTCAAACCGTGTACGAACATATGATGGCCTTCACAACCAATCATGATAGGCTCGATCACCGACACCTAACTGGTCTAGGTCTCACAATAGACCAAGAGTAACAGCCTAGATGACACCCTCAAGAACACCCTAGCCTTAGATGTGCAAGATGCTCATGTTACTCTCCACTAGCACTCTCAAGATATGCAATATCTCCTCCTAGTGCCCTCTTCTTTTCCTCTTGGACCTTGCCAAATGCTCTCAGGTATTCCACTGACCAAGAGGGGTCACAAAGACCCCAGCAACAAAGTTATATAGGCTTCCAACCTCAAAATAGTCGTTGCTCCATGAAATCAGCTTTCTGGGCCTACTGACCAGACTATTCGGTCACTGCCTGACCGGTCCGTCTGGTCACTACAGTCTTCAGCACCAACGGCTCTGACCCCTCTGCTGACTTCCACTGACCGGACCGTATGGTCAGCTGACCGGACCTTCCAGTCCATTTCTCTCTCTAGTCTAGAAACATTTTAGACTTCGGCTTCCTCTCTACCCTGTGCAACTCATACTGACTGGACCATCCGGTCTCTATGAACTCTGGCACAGACAGATTCCTCGCTATGTCGATGTACTCTCTAGACAAAACCACTTAGTGACCATACAGTCCGGTCACTTCGTCCAGAAGCTAAAACTTCTCGTCCTCGCTTGACTTTGTTTCCCGGCTTCTCTGAACAACTCCTTGGTTTCTCCATTGTCACCTAGTGCATGTGATTTCACTGAGCAACCTTGCACATCACTGAGTAGACATGACCTAAGAGAATGGCCTAGACCCTCTTGATAGTCTAGTTTTTCCTATGGACTCAAAGCCCTAACAACTAGACAAGTGTTCCCAACACTTGCTCCATAGCTTGTCCTTAGGCTTGATCCATCTTCATCAACCCTTGGACTCCGTCAAGCTCATCAAGCCTCCATGCTTGTGGTCATTGTCATCAATTACCAAGGCCGTCATCTACAATCATCATAAGGTAGAAAAGATTTCCTACAAGGATAACACTCTTATAGACATTAGTCATATTTCATGCTTATCATTCATCACCAAAATATCATACCTTAGGGTGACCCCAATGGTCATGAACCTTAAATTGTGGCTGAATATGAAATTGCCTTTAATCAGATTGTGCACTTTGTACCTCATGTAGCGCACAATGAGTATGAGAAGGCAAGGATTTTTAGGCAGGGTTTGAAGGCTTCCATTCGTGGGGTTCTTAGTGATTTTGTTCTAGAGGATTTTTGCTCTGTTGTTGAGTGTGCTTTGGGAGTTGAGGTGTAGGATGATTACACAGATGAGTTGAGAGGTGAAGATCACTCTCATGGACTAAGGGATCAAAAGGGTCTGTCTGGTGGCCCTACTTAGAAGAAGGACAAGAATCACTGTCACCATCCTTATGGTGGTAATTCTTCTTAGTCTCGTACCTCAAGAGGTGGTGGTTCTGGAGGAGGATATACTTAGTTCTGGCCTGTTGCTAAGACGAGTCTGGGTCTTGTGTGCTTCCATTGTGGTGATGGCCATCGTCGTGCAGATTGTCGTTGGAGCAGTTAGTGTTCCCGATGTGGCAAGGACCACAAGGATGTGGTGTGCAGAAAGAATCCAATTAGCAAGGTGATTTGGGAGCGAGTGGTGAACTCTTCTTGTGGGATATATATACCAGGGATACCTCACCACTCGGATATATTGCCGAGTGGGCTGGGGTCCAATAAAGATAAAGCCCATGAAGATAACTACTTGGATTATTACTTGGAGTAGACGACAAGTCAATACTAGAGATAGAAAGTTAGAGATAGAATCCTAGTTGGAAATCATGTTGTAACCAACTAGGACACTTGACATGTAACCCTGCCCCCTGGATATATAAGAAGGGGCAGGGGCTCTCTCATAGACAACCAGATCATCCCGCATAATACACCATAAAACACAGGACATAGGGTTGTTATCCTCCGGGAGACCCGAACCTGTCTAAATCTTGCGTCTTGTGTGTCCATCGACTCTCGATCTTGCGCATGCCTCTACCAATAAACAAGGATCATGGGTAGCCCTATGATCCACTGCCGATATTAGTGTCAATAGTTGACGCGCCAGGAAGGGGCAGCTCGATGATCGACTTGTCGAGTTTGATGGCCAAACAGTTTAAAAAAAGATAGATCTTCAACGGTTGTGACCTCGCTTGGTCACTGGTCAAGTTTCGTCAAGGGCTCGTGCTGGCAGCGATCGCATCTGATCGCGCCGAGGCAGCAGCTCCATCCGACGAAGTGGCATGCTTATGCGCGGTGATGGCAACGGCGTGTTATCTCGTGGTCCAGCTACAATCAATGCACCACGAGCCAGCGAGTGCAACCAGCAAACCGATCATGGAGTCAACAAAATCGAGGAGCTTGGGACTCCGTCGAGAGTTGCACGTGTTGCATACAGGAAGATCCTTTTCCGTTTTGCCCTTATTTTATTCTTTATTTTATTCCTTATTAGTAGCATCTCACGCTATGTATTTTCTTTTGAATGACATGAGTTGCATGGAGACTTGATAGCGAGGCAAGTCCGAGTGTCTCCTGATTGAGTGTACCAGCGAGTCTGCTGACGCCACGACAAGGCCTCTGTGGTGCCAAGACTTCTGTTATCATTGCTAACTACTGGACGTGGCGTGTTTTGTGCCGTTGTGTCGGATCATGCATAAACTCATATGGCGTCGTGGGCTACCAACCAATCATGTTTGCAGTCGGCCAGTTCATCATCAACAAGACGATCAGGGACTACCATGCCTTGCGAGTGGCTTCAGATCGTAATCAATGGTTCATGACCATGCATGTCGTCGACTAGACGAGGCTTTCTTACCAGTCACCGAATCAAGAGGATTGCTTTCAGTTCGATCTGTTCAATCGCAAATCACTTGGCGGCATGGCGATTAGATGACTCGCGGCAGCTTGGTGACTCGACGACTGGACAACTCGTCAATTTGGTCGATCACTCGGCCAATTCAGGGGAATTTTTTCTTTATTTTCATTTATTCTCTACAATATTTTATTTCCTTATATGTTATAATCAATCTGATTAATCGAAGACTATTTGCTTAATGTTTTTATGCACGTACGTGAGTTGCATGGAGGTCGGCTTCATCGTATCTTTGTGCCGAGTTGCAGCAAATTTATGGCAGGATGGACGGTGCTAGTGAAGATCGCATGCCTGATTGCTCGCTCAACACTGCTTATTGACGTGACATCGGCTGACTTGGCAACTTGGCGGACTTTGATTCGTTAAAGTTGCCATGGCTATTTGGTTACTCGGCAACTCCGTCAATCACTCGGCAAGATAACACGGTGCCTCGGTTTGACTCAAGTCGACAATCAAATAGTGTGTTGGAGGCTCATCTACGGATCGTCGACTACCAAAAAGCTAAGTTATTTTTATAATTTTTTATTCATACAAACTCAATTTAAAGGCCGTAGGTTCTTAATCTTACGGTGATAGTTTTGAGTTTATTTTGCACTTATCCTTTTGCATCCATGAGTTGACCATCTACACAGTGATTAGCTATATCGTATTTGTCAGATCAAATCAGGTGCTTGTTGCTGTGAAAAAGGAGGGTGATCAAGATGGCGAGGCCGGTTGTCCAATCGGCTGATGGGTCAGCAACTCGGCGACGCAATGGCTCGTCTACATGGTTGAAGGCACAAGCACATTGGTGACGCATTGAGTCACTCAAGCATTCGAAGCCACTCGTTGACTCGACAAATCACTCTGTAATATAATTGTTCGCTTCATGATCTAGCAGTATGCTCGGGGGATTATTCTTGACTGATCAACTATCCAAGAGCTACGTTATTCTTTTATACCTTGTTATTTATATATATTAATTTTAGATGCTCTTGTCTATCTACACGCACCTCTAGTTATTTGGTTTTCCGAGCTTGTTCTGGCATAACTCAGTTGCACATGTTAGCATGTCTGCGTGATTTCTTTTATCAGTTATCTGGACATTCATCAAGAATCTTATGGTTATCAGAATATTTACCGGTTATCAGGATATTCTATTTTTATCAATAATTAGGATATTCCTTCGGATCTTGGTTATTAAATGATGAGTATATTATCTGGAGCATTTATGTCATGAAGATATTTAACTGGAATTTTATTGATCAATTATTCTTGGAATATATTTACTTGGATTTTTCAGTCACTCGGACATCTGGATCTCTAGTTTTGATGTCCCAGTTCAAACAACATGAGTATTGAGAATATTTTCTTTACTAGTAGCTCTAATGTAGCAGCACTGGAATTCGTTTTTTTATAATGCTCAGATGACTCGGCATTTTGATGTTCTGACAACTTAGCTATTTGACGACTCAATTAATCACTTGATGAGACGACATGGTGATTGGGTTACTCGCATCGACAATCAAGCCGCATGCTCGGGGGCTTGTCTATGGCTTGCATATGGTTCATCTATAATTCGTCTACTATCACAAAGCTAAGTAAACTTTATAGTTTATTTTATTTTATTCATATCAACTCAATTTGAAGGCCGTAGGTTCTTCATCTTACAGTGATAGTTTTGAGTTTCTTTTGGATTCATCCTTTTGCCTTGACAATATTGGTCAATAATTTTTCTCGGTTGATTTTGACTCGTACATGTTTGGCCGAATGAGTTTTAGCGGTACATATTTGGTATTAGGAGGAGTTCAGTTGTTTTGCTTAGTTGCCCGTCTGACTCCCATTACCCAAATTGGTCAGTCTAGCTCTATGGCTCATGTCGTTTGTTAAAATCATCATGCACACCATTCTTCTAATGAACCTTGTTTGTTTTTTATGTCTGTTGGTTGAATGATCAGTACTCTAAGCAAACATAAGCCTTAGACGAATAATAGAAATCTAACAGACTTAGATATTAAAAATGTTGTTTCATCGATACTTGTATCACAGTTATCTCATCGATATCACTCGGTCATGGAGCGCTGAGCTCATTGGATCACTCGACCATGATCAACTACTCATGATTTCTAGAGTTTTGATTCCTCGGACCTTTTGAGCTGTTATCTCGGGGGCTCGTCTTTGGCTCACTGGATATTAAGCAGCTAAGTATTTTTATAATTTCAGTTTTATTCATCTAATTAAAGGTCGTAGGTTCTTTAACTTAGAGATAATTTCTTTCTGCATAATCTTGATGCATTAGACTCTCGGTATTATCTTAACTCGCATATGCTTCATAGAGTGAGTTCTTAGTCTCCATAATTTATATCGTTTGTTGAGGACCGATGTGGCTTTTTACCTTGACTCACATGTTCATCCAAGTGAGTTCTTAGTCTCCATGCTTCATGTTGAATGTTAAGAAAGTCGTTTAGTAGTATTGGTACCTGATATTTACTGGTTGTGAGAGTTAGGCTTGAGTTCATACAGTACTTAATCATCCAATACAACCCAAGCAACTATTGCATTTCTGGCAATGGATCAAGTTTGCTTTATATGTATTACATATCGAATACATTATTTGTTTTATCAATGTATAACCTATTGAATATATTATTTGTTTTATCAATGTATTATCTTTTGAGTACATTGTTTGTTTTATATATGTATTACTTATTGAATACATTATTTATTTTATTAATATATTATTTATTGAATATATTATTTTCATGGATTATAATAGCTATATCAACTGAAGCTATTTTATTGACATCACTTGGTTTTGTTATCCCGAGTTATTGGATCATTCAGCTTCATTATTGGATCACTCGGTCTTCTTGTCTCGAGTTGTTATATCATTCGACTATATTATTAGATCACTCGATATTGATTACTTATGATCTTACTCGATATTGGAGAGCTCTGCAAGAGTTGTTATTTTTTACACTGAAACATGCCCAGGGGCTGCTATACTTGTTGTATTTAATCAAGTATTGCTTGGATATTTTCTATGACTCTTATACTTGTTATATTGGATCAAGTATCACCCGGATATTTTAATAACTGCTATGCTTGATATATCTGATCAAGTATCACTCGGATTTATTAGTACAAATGGTTTCTTTTGTTAGGGAGAGTGGTAGAATCAATCTTGGGGGCTACCGTATTGAAACTCCTCATCGAATCAGTCGGGAAAAGTGGTAGATCCAGATTTACATATGGTGTTATTATTTTTGACTCACAAGATATTTTGTGGTCTAAATACCTTCTGAGTCGGTGTGGATTTTTTTCCCTGCATATGGATCTTATTTGGCGCATAATCCTTTTTGAAGATTCTTGGAGACCTTCACAAGTTTGTTGCTGTATATGGAAAAGCTTAATCGTATTCATGGCAAAGCATTAGTCAATCAACTGAAGATCAATAACTAACTTGTAAAGTTCTCGGGGGCTACTGTGGGATATATATACCAGGGATACCTCACCACTCGGATATATTGCCGAGTGGGCCGGGGTCCAATAAAGATAAAGCCCATGAAGATAACTACTTGGATTATTACTTGGAGTAGACGATAAGTCAATACTAGAGATAGAAAGTTAGAGATAGTATCCTAGTCGAAAATTATGTTGTAACCAACTAGGACACTTGACATGTAACCCTACCCCTCGGATATATAAGGAGGGGTAGGGGCTCTCTTATAGACAACCAGATCATCCCGCATAATACACCACAGAACACAGGACGCAAGGTTGTTATCCTCCGGGAGGCCCGAACCTGTCTAAACCTTGCGTCTTGTGTGCCCATCGACTCTCGGTCTCGCGCCTGCCTCTAACGATAAACAAGGATCATGGGTAGCCCTATGATCCACTGCCGATATTAGTGTCGACACTTCTTTAGGACAGCGTGGTATTGCAAACATGATGGCTAGTGATCCTTTTGGGATGCATTATAGTACTACTCTAGTACAGCAGCTCTTCTCTGCTCCGCCGGTACAACAGTACTTGCCTACTCCACCGGTACAACAGTATTTGCCTGCACCCTCATTGCACTCATTCCTACCACCTTCTATGATGACTTTGGTACCTGTTTATTCACATGTACCTGCGCCTTGTGGTGCATATTGGCTTTATAGAGGTCCTACTCCGTCTTTTTCCTTGGCATCTACACAGACTAGTTTTTCTAGACCTTCTACTTCGACTGGTGTACCTGGGGTATACACTTTACCCACAGGTGATGCTAGGGATTGCGGTGACATTGTCACATGTACCGTATCTGTTAACTCATTTGATGCATTTGTACTATTTGATTCTGGCGCTAGCTTCTTGTTTGTCTCGGAGGCTTTTGTGGGTCGTACAGGCATCTCTGTGCAGCAGATTGGGTGGTCTATTACTGTTAGTTCTGCTAAGGGTCCTATCTCTAGTACTTTTGTATGTCCCTGTTGTGTGGTTCACTTGGAGATGAGAATTTTGTGGCTAATCTTGTGGTTATTCTGTTGGATGTATTCGATGTTATTCTTGGGATGGATTGGCTATCTCAATACCAAGCTATTATCTCTTGTTTTTGGAAGAAAATATCATTTCATGCACCTTCTGGTAGAGAGGTGATTTTTGTTGGGAGTCCTATGAAGAACTCTCTTGCGTTATTGTACCATTTATTTCCTGACCGTTGGATAAGAAAATATGGAATTCTATTTTCTATGGTCAGAGATGCTGACGTTGTTTTACGAGTGGAGGATATTCGAGTTGTTCGCAATTACCCTGATGTTTTTCCACTTGAGCTTTCAGGTATTCCCCCTGCGCGGGATGCTGTTTTTGAAAACAAGTTGATTCCTGGTACACAACCTATCTATAAGAGTCTATATCAGATGACACCAAAGGAGCAAGTGGAGTTGAAAAGGCAGCTGGATGGTCTTCTTGCTAAGGGTTTCATTAGACTAAGCAAGTCACCTTGGGCTTCTCCTAAGTTGTTTGTAGAAAAGAAGGATGGTAGTAAGAGGTTATGTGTGGACTATCGTGCTCTTAATCAGGTAACCATCAAGAATAAATATCCGTTGCCTCATATATTTGAGCAGTTGAGAGGTGCCAAGGTATTCTCTAAGATTGATTTAAATTCTGGATATCATCAATTGAGAATACGAGAGGAGGATATTGAGAAGATTGCTTTTAGCACCAGTTATGGATATGATGAGTACATTGTTATGTCTTTTGGACTAACAAATGCCCCTGCTGTTTTTATGGAAGCGATGAATAGAATGTTGCATGAGTATCTGGATGACTTTGTTGTTGTTTTCCTTGATGGCATTTTGATCTACTCCAAGTCTGGGGAAGAGTATAAACGACATCTTAGTCTTGTTCTTGAGGCTCTTCAGAAGAATCAATTTTATGCTAAGTTGAAGAAGTGTGCCTTCTGATTATCTGAAGTGGCTTTCCTTGGTCACATTATTAATCAGCATGGCATTATGGTTGATCCCAAGAATGTTGCTTCAGTGGTTGAATGGAAGAGGCCTACGAATGTGACTGAAATTCATAGTTTCTTGGGGCTTGAGGGTTATTATCGTTGTTTTGTGTAGAATTTTTCTACGATTGCAAAGCCTATGACCAAACATACAGAGAAGGGTGTTACATTTGAATGGACTCAACTTGTGAACTCAATTTCCAGACTCTGAAGAACAAATTGGTGAATGCTCCTATGTTAGCCTTGTCTGAGAGTGGCAAGCGTTTCACTGTGTATACGGATGCTTGCCGTATCGGACTTGGTTGCGTTTTGATGCAAGAGGGAAAGGTGATTGCCTATGACTCTAGATAATTGAAGAAGCATGAGAGAAATTATCCTACTCAGGATTTAGAGTTGGTTGCAGCCCTCACTTCTTTTGTTGGGACTTGAGGGTAGAAGTGAAGTCATGCATTGTATTGCATCATTCGCATTTTGCATATGCATTGAAGTTCAGCATTATGAAGTTACAAATGTTTTATCTCACCAATTGGAGTTATATTTCATCTCATACTATATTTTTGGTGCTGCTATTTAATTTATTGCTTAACTAAACTGTGGTTCAAATAATATTGTTAAAGTCATTTACTTGTTAAGGGTTTTCATAAACCTCATGGGCTTCCATTTTGTTCCTCAGGTGCTTGAGTTTGATGGGCATAAGCATGGGATGGGAAGTAGCAGCGCATATCTTCACTTTCTACATGTTCTAGTTGTCTTTATGCAATCATAATAAAGAACTTATGTCCTCTCAGTTAAAACCTACTATTTGAGTGATGGAGAAATGTTTAAATTTAATAATGTTCTGAATAACACTGCTGGATTTATGGATGCTAGAATGCTGCTCTTATTGTTGAATGATCTTTTTTTCAATTTTGTAGATGCTTCCGCTTACTCTATTGTTAATCGTTGTCTTACTCTTTACTTTATGGACTTCTTGTTAACTGTTGTTAGTAGTGTAGTGTAGTGTAGTAATACTCTAGATTAATTTCTAGGGTGTTACAGGAAGAGTTCTTCATTCACTTATCCTCCCAAAACCTGATTTGTTTTCCATCATTTAATTGAAAGGAGCCATATGTAAGGAACAAATCATTTACTTTCGTAAGCCCCTTGGTTTCCTCACTACCTTTCCTATTGTTTGGTTCTTAAGGTGTTTATTTTGTAATAATTTTTACCACATCCCATCCTCATTTACTAATTTGAGAAACCACTTGCTTAATAAACATTGGTTCTACACCCCTATATTCTTAATTCCCAACCCGCTCTGTTCTTTAGGCTGACATATAATGCTCCATTTGGTTGACCTATATTTTTTCTTTTGAATGACATTTTGCCAAAAGAAATGGGATCTAGAATACTCTATCTTTTTAAGAACTCCTTTAGGGACCTCAAAAAATGAGAGCATAAACATGTTTAGACTTGTGAGTACTATATTAATCAGAACCAACCGTCTTCCCCCTGATAAATATTTTCCTTTCTAGCTACTTAATTTCTTCTCTATTCTGTGAATAGTTGTGTTAGGAACTCATTCTCCACTTCTGTTACCTGAGGTATGTCGTCTATTCAACTCTCGTCCATATACATGGAGTTTGTCATGGGCGGGCCGAACAGATCTTTATAATAAGATGTGATATGTTGCTTTAATGCTTCATCACCCTCGATTGTTTCACCCTTATGTTGAAGTTGGAAGATACGAGTTTTCTTGTGTTTACCATTAGCTACTAATTGAAAGTGTTGGGTACTAGAATCCCCTTGTAAAAGTTCCTTAACTTTTGTACTTTGGTACCATTTTATTTCTTCTTCCCTAAGCATTTAGGCTAATCTATTATTTAGATACTGCTTAAGATTTATTTCATCTTCTAATAAATAAGACGATTCAGCTTTTTTATCAAACATGTCTAACTTATCCAGGACTCATTTATTTTCCTTCTTATAATGTCCACTAACATTTTTCACCCAACCTCTTAATTGTTGCCTAACCCTTCTTATTTTCGTTTGCCATTTTTTGATAGGTGTTCCATCAACTGTTGTTTCCTGCCATATGTTCTTTACCATGTCTACGAAGCCATCTTGTAGGAACCATCCCAATTCAATTTTGAATGATGAATGGTTTCCTACAAATGAAGCCTCGCTTATATTCAGTTGTAAAGGTATATGGTCTGAAATATCACGAGTTAATGCATATACCGTGGATAAAGGAAATTTTTGTTCCCATTCAGTGGACACTAAATCCTATCAAGTTTTTCATATGTAGGATTTTGCAAGTTGTTTGGCTAAGTATATTTTCTACCAGACATTTCAAGCTCCCTCAAGTTTAGACCTTCTATTACTGCATTGAATAAGAAAGGCTATCTACCATTATAGTTATCATTTTTTCTCTAACTTAACCATTAGTGTCCTGCTATAATTAACATATACTCCCTCCGTTCCACTATATTAGCATTTGTAGCATCCCGAGGTACAAATAAGGATGTAAGCAAAAGACCATTTTATCCTCATTAAAGATATCACAGACTGTCGGCCAACAGCCATGTGTTCCTCCCCACGCACACCGCAGAAGCAGAAAGGAAGACAAAGAAAGAAAGATGGAGACGACACATCGGCTGGCTGTAGACGTCGTGCCAGGCCGAGGGTGGAGGAACCACCGGCGTCGATGCTCGACCGAAGAGGGCGGTGAGCTTGCAGCCAAGGTTGGTCGACTGGCCCGCGTCGTCATCGTGCGAGACTGAGGGAGCACGATGGGCATGCGTCATTGTCACGCGAGGTCAAGGGAGGGAGACGGGTCAGCCTGCCGTGCCCGGCATCCGCGTCGACGAGCCCAACCGCATCCTGCTCCCGACGAGCCCCGCCGCCTCTATCTCGATCGAGATCTAGCCGCAGCTCGTGCTTCACTGAATTGCGAGGAGCTCGGCTACGCTCCTGCTCCACATCATCGAGTCTGGCCACCCACCCGCTCCGGATCTTGCGCCGACGAGCCATGCCGCCTGTCCCACTCCTGTTCCTCTCGCTGGATCTGGAAGAGAGCGGCTTGTGCTAGTACCTAGTGGGCATCTCGACGATGGAGGAGGAACCAGACGGGTGGGATGTGCGTGGGGCTGTGTGAGTAACTCGGATGAGGGAAGAGTTCAAGGGGAATGGGTGAGTGGTGGGACCCATATATGTAGGAGTGCTTATATTTTGGGAAAATTTTGAATCCTTGTAATGCTCATATAATGGAATGGAGGGAGTAATAGTGAAAAAATCAGTGATAATCAGAAATCAATGCTTTTTTATTGGTGCAAAGGGAGAAAAACACACATGGATCTACCACCAAGAGTTTGCTTTGATATTTGACCATGACATGACAGGTAATTAAAGGCGAGTGGACTCCATTTCTACTCCACCGCGTACGCAGATGGCAGGAGCCTGGGCAGCGGCCGTACCACGAGCGGCACGGCCCGCTGTAGTGTGAGGCCGTAGGCCTCCTCCATGTCCAGCTTGTCCGGGGTCATGCCGTGAGGCAGGTCCCAGTCGAAGGCGTGCACCAGCGTGGCCGTCATGAGGGTGACCATGCGGAGTCCCCAGCTGAGGCCCGCGCAGATCCTACGGCCAGCGCCGAACGGGATGAGCTGGAAGTCGCTGCCCTTGACGTCGACGCCCGCGTGTGAGCCGCCGGGTAGGAACCGGGCGGGCCTGAACTGGAGCGGGTCGGGCCACGCGACCGGGTCACGTGCGATGGCCCACACGTTGACGAGCAGCGTGGTGCCCGCGGGGATGCGGAAGCCGGCGACCTCGCACTCCTCGGCGGCGACGCGGGGGAGGGACAGCGGCGTGGATGGGTGCAGACGGAACGTCTCCTTGATGACGGCCGTGAGGTAGGCGAGGCGGGGGAGGTCCGACTCGGATACGAGGCGGTCACGGCCCACGACGGCGTCCAGCTCCTGCTGCGCCTTGTTGAGGACGTCCGGGTGGCGGATCAGCTCGGCCAGCGCCCACTCCACCGTGCTGGACGTGGTGTCGGTGCCGGCCGTGAACAGGTTCTGCATCATGCCGATTATATATATATATAGATAGATATAGATATATATATATATATATGGTGAGGATGATCGGATGGAATCATATATATTTGATTGATGCTTCAACATGCAATTTGTAGTACGTTCGGACGGAATCAGAAGCAGAGAGAAAGAAAGAAAGAAAGAAAGGAAGGAAGAAAGAACTCACAAGGAGAAGCGCTTTGATGTCAGTCTCGGTGATGCTGCCGTCCTCGCCCTCCGCCAGCGGCTGCTGCTCCTGCATCCTGGCGAGCAGCACGCTGAGCAGGTCCTTGCCTTCCTTGGCCGCCTTCCTTTCCCTGATGATCTCGTTCATCATGTCGTCGTACCGGCGGTGCAGCCGCTTCATCCTGCGCACCACGCCCTGCGGGTCGAGCGGCCGGAGCAGCGGCACGAAGTCCCCGACGTTGAACACGCCAGCCAGCTGCATGAGCTCGACCACCATCTCCTTGAACTCCCTGGCGCCCTCGCCTCCATCCACCGCGAACACCCGCCGCCCGACCGTGGCACGCGCCAGAGTGTTGGTCGCGCACACGTTGGCCGCCTGACCCAGCGCCACCGCAGCACCACCAGCGGGACGCGCGAGCTCCTTCACCAGCAGCGCCAGCTCCCCCTCCCGGACGGACCGGAGCTCGTCCAGCGCCTTGCCGGAGAAGAGGTGCAGCGCGCACAGCTTCCGCAGGGCACGCCACCGGGACCCGTACGGCGCGAACACCAGGTCCTGGTAGTTGTACGCCACGTGCTCCGCGCCCGAGTTGGGAGGCCGGCTGCTGAAGTTGGCATCGTGGGTGCGTAGGAACTCCGCCGCAACCTCTGCCGACGCCGCCACCACCACCTCCGCGCTGCCGAACCGGAGCCGGAACAGCGGGCCGTACTGCCGCGCCAGCTCGCACATGGTGTGGTGCGGCTTCGCGCCGACCTGCGGCAGGTTGCCCAGCACGGGCCAGCCGCGCGGCCCCGGCGGCAGGGGCAGCTTATTCGCGCGCCGGAACACAAGGAGCCACACGCCCACGGCCACGGCCAAGGACCCGAGCAGGAGAGGGAGCGCCAACTCCTCCATTGGCTCTTTGTTTGGTGCACGGGAGGCACGTGTGGTGAGGGCGTGCAGCACGGGAGGGAGGTGGTTCAATATATACACTTGCCGATTGGCGTGCCTCACCTAACTAACAAGCCACCCTCCCTCCTAACTACCTTTCCGTGTTAGGAATTTTCTTAATTCGCATCCAGATACAACAAATGTTATGGGTCTATACTTGTTTTTTTTTACATATTTTCTAATTCAATCAGCAAAAAACTTCCGATCGATGGTTTGTCTTTTGATTTTCTTTTTATTAAGTTATTTATATATTAATTATAAACCATTAGATCTGGATCGGATGATTTAATATAATGATTGAAAGTGTTCTTACAAGTTGAAAATTAACAAGTCCTTTTTTTATATAAGGGTGCGTTTGGCACTGCTTATACTCAAAGTGATTATAGTGTTTATATATAATGTTTATTTTTTGAAACCTACTAATAGTGCTTATTGTAACATAAGCAGTCAAACCGTTTGATAAAACTGGTTATGCTTGTCTATCAAAACTGCTTATGCTGACCCATAAGTACTATAAACTATTTTTTGCTGCTTTGTCCAAAGTGATTATGGCTAGTACAAAATGGCAAAATGCTTATAGCTGCTTATATCTCATAATCACTTTAATATTTTACTGTTTGGCAGTTCAAACTGCTTATTAACCATAAGTACTTTTAATAAGCAGTTAAATAAGCAGTGTTAAACACACCCTAAATATATCGTAGCTCGAGACTGTACTGCACAGGTCCAGGTATCTGCAGCTTTTTTATTATTTCCGATTTATCTATATATTGTAATGTACTGCAATTACTCTCCTTGCATGATCTGATACGTACTATCATTAAGCTATTTTCCTTGATCGAATGGACTAAATCTCATGGTGTCAAAGATTGAATCAGGTACTGCTTAACTTTTCCGTTCTGCTTGTCTTGTTTTGAAATTTAATTTGCCTACAGTGTACTGGTGTAACCAAAACCAGAATAATTATCATGTTATTATGGTTTGCTCTCTGTGATAGAATATAATTAATTTTCTTATGCAGTAGTAGTGGTGAATGTTTGTTGGCAGTCATCAACAACTAAATGCTCCTCTAAGTTAAATATATCAATACAACAAATGGCTACTATAACGCGGTAAAAAAAAATCCATTGTAGCAGCGCTACTACACAATCGTAACTAAAAATAAAAATTTGTTGTGATGGACATTGAGGTTGGACGCAATGACCGTCGCTACGTAGCAAACAACAATGGCGGGTACGGTGAAGACATCACACGCTGCTACACATCTAGGGAAGAAATTAAAAAATATTGTGAGTTGCAAGATGTAGAGCCCTTTTTCGTCGCCGACGAGTCTGAGTAGACAAATGGAGGGAGGGGAGGGAGCCGTCACCGTTGTATCCGAGTGGAGGAAGGCAGGGGTGGACCCAGGGCCCGGCGACCCTGGGCGCTTGCCCGGGCTCCCTGTGGGAGTTAAAAGGAAGATGAACACTAATTAAATTAGTCTGGCCATATGTGACAATGAAAATCATATAAAATAGATGCATTTTTATGTGTTAGACGTGCACAATCGTATATTTTAGTCTAATTTTGCTTATGGTTCTGTCGATAATTGAGACATTTGTGTGAACTTGTTATCTATCACGAAGTTCACCCAGGCTCACCAAAATTTCTAGGTCCGCCACTAGAGGAAGGGGCAGGTTCCAACAAGCCCCTCCGGGCGTGCCGCCTCAAGTCCAGATCCACCTGCGGTTGAGGCCACCAAGGAGGGAGGAGGCGCTGGTCGGCCACATTCTCCTTCATCTCTCCACGACGGCAGCTGGTGTCTCCTGTGTACCACTTCTCCAACACCTTCATCAACTCCAGTTAGTCATAACCATAATCACCCATAAACTCATGCAATCCTAAAATTCCTGCATTTCAACCCAAAGATCAAATAAGCCAATATCAATTACTCATCACATATTACAAACCATGGTACATGTCAATATGATTTCTCGTGGTGCTAAGGGGGTTGATGAATGAAAGGATTTAACTAGCAAAAGTAACTCTCAAAATGTCATATAATCATGATTTATTTTGTCTAGACTGACAGATTCATCATTCTTCTATGCTTTGTCCTCATTTGGTTTCTCGTGTTCCCGTACCTTCACTATTGTTCCTCTATATTGTTTCGATATATCTGCTAGTTTTATTCTTCTTTCCTGGATTGATTTGCATATAGGAACATGTAAATCAAGGAACTTTGTTTGTGTTTCTGTTGACGCGAAAATCACTAGGCACAACCTGGGAGATCTTCTTAACTCCAGTGCATGCTCAATACAAGAAACTGGGGCGTGCTAGTCGATTTTTCCTGCAAATCGACAAAGAGACGAATGGTCAGATGACATGGGTCACCGGCCCAGGACAGGCCGATGAAGAAAGCCGATAGTCACTATTCATGAAATAAGCCAAGGTTATTACATGAACAAAGAAATTAAAAGAAATTAAAATAATTGGTTAATTGTATCGGCTTATAGGCAAAATTTAATTTAATAAATAGTTTAAAATCATAGACGTCGATAAAAGATCGAGTTGACCGGCCAAATTCAATAAGCCTACAGTATTCATGAAGCAACTAGCCAAGTCGATGTAAGGGGCTAGAGTCGATAGATCTACAGTAAATACACATGAACTTACTTTGACGATGGCGTCAGGTTGATAGATTTAGTTAGCTGGTATTGCAAATATGCCTCGAAATCATAAATCTATCTTATTTCAACAAGGGGATAAACGACTATCAAAGTGAATGATACAATTAATTAAGCACTAGAAAGTCGATTGAACCGTAGTAACCTATCGGCTAAACGTCCCGATAGAACTCTATCAACTCTACCTATAACAGATCGAATCTAACCCTATCTACCCAGTAAGAGGTCAAAAAATGATGCGGCCTTACTGATTCGAACAGATCAAACTTAATTGAGACAATATTCAAACATAATAGATAGAGCTAGATCTAACCTATTTATAGATAAAATCAATAAAGTGACTTGAATAAGAGATCTAAGTAATACCTATAGAATCTACCAAGATTACAATAAATTGGCTTCAACCAAGACAGTATTACAATCAGAGTCGATAGAATAAGCATTAAACAGATCTAATTACCGGATAACTAGCAATTCTAATGATAGCAACTAAAATATCAAATTAATGAGAAAGTACTAGTTGGGATTGATAGAATTACCGAGGGTGACTAATCCAAGTCTCTTGCCGAGATCGGAGCCGATGCAGCCCGCGTGAGACGAGGCTTTCGTCGAGTAGGAAAGGTTGGCGATGCGCCAAATTGTATTGAATGAAAGTATTGTTTTTCTCGTATAGATCCTATTACATATTTATAACCTCATGAAAGAGGTTCTGACCGGATTCGGTCAGGACTCTTAAACAAACCGACTAGGTTTAAAATAAAATCTAAACTAAAACTAGAAAGAGATAAAACAGCCCTATCGGGCCCACTTGACTTACTTCGGCTGTCGAACTTCATTGACTTCTGCCAATTTCAATTCCCCACCTCTGACCAATGAGACCGGTTAAATTCTGGTGCCAACACATGCCCCCAGAGTCTGGGGTACGAAATACTTCGTGCACCAGATTTATCTCCTTGTTTACCACGCGCATTTACTAGTGAGCCACCCACCGTCAAACTTTGTCTTATAATATACCTCTCAATCACTCATACTCTTCTTAATTGCAGCTCATCGTTTTCCTGCACCGCCTCGACTGCTGATCTTCTTCTTTGACCATCCTCATTCTTATCTTTTCTCCTCGAACCTCTCCGCTTCTTATTCTTCCAATTAATGTAGAGCGGCGTCTAGATTCTCCAAAGGTCAAGTGCAGATCCTATAAATATCTCCTTCGACCGGCTTCCCTCCATCTCGACACCTTCGACCATGGGTCTTCTTCTAAGAGCTCTGATAGAAAAATACCACCTATCTCCAAATCTGCTAAGTTCATCATGGCGAATACTCTTCGCCTCTTCAATCCCTAGAGTGAACCTTTTAATCCAAAATCCACAGCCGCTTTTGCGCTAGAAATCAACTTATGAGTTGCCTTAGGGCGACCCAGTCATGAAGAATGACATCAGCGAGGCAACCCTCTCTTCCCCTTGTCCGTCGTGTAATGTCTGATGACAGTGTTGTTCTTCCAGGGAAGAAGAGAAAGCTGTTGAACCACCTTTTTTTCTTAATCATGTGCTCTTTTTCTTGTACTTGGGATAGTAATAATTATATCTTCATCCCTTAGCTGTAATAGGAGAATAGGTCTCTTTAAAATTCGATTACCTACGAGTAATCAGTTCATCTGCACCTTGTACTGATGGCCACTGTAACTTTTCCTATCATCATTGAATGAATATATACTATATATACTTTATGCTCAATGATGATATATTTTTTCTAGTAAGGGTGATATTTAAATATCAGCCATCTTAAGTCGATGTATCACCATCAGCTCTTATCACACAAGTGCGATACTCAAAAATATTGGCTATCAATTATGAATCAATATAGACACTCGGATGATATTGTTTCAAATATTTACCATTAATTGCTCTCTCGAACTCTTCTTCATCCAACCCTTGTAGGAAATATGCATTGCCAGGTGCACATCGGCTCACTTTGAATGGACCTTCCCAAGTTGGTGACCATTTTCCAAAACGACTATCTCTAGAGCCGATAGGCATGATTCACTTCCAAACAAGGTCTCCTTCCAAAAAACTTTTGGGCACCACCTTTTTATTATAAAACCTAGCCACACGGGTCTTATTTTCTTGAATCTTTTCCAGGGCCTTCATCCGATATTGTACGACATCTTCTAATTCATCTAACATAACTTGCTTGTAATCATCGGCTGATAACTGATCTTGCATCTCCACCCTTCTGGACCCCAGATTTGTCTCCCATGGTAAAATTGCCTCATGCCCATAAATCAGCTAATAAGGTGGTACTTTAATAGACCCATAACAAGCCATCATGTATGCTCATAAAGATTCAGCCAATGCCGTATGCCACTTTTTAGGCTGTTCATCTATCTTTCTCTTAATCAACTTAATCAAACTCTTATTAGATGCTTCCTCTTGACCATTGGCTTGAGCATAATATGGCGATGAATTCAAAAGCCTGACTCCCATACTATCAGCAAAGCTTTGAAACTCATCTGAAGTAAACACAGAACCCTGGTCAGTGGTGATGGTCTGTGGCACACCAAATCGATATATAATATGTTCCTTCACAAAGTTGATCACATCACTAGTAGTAACATTCTTCATAGGCACTGCTTTGACCCACTTCGTAAAGTCATCTGTAGCTGCCAGAATATATTTATGCTCTTTGCTTGATGCTGAATAAATTTGGCCAATCATATCCATACCCCAACCTCTAAAAGGCCACGACTTAATGATTGGATTCATAGCTGACACTAGTACTCTCTGTATCGCTCCGAACTTCTGACAATCCTGACATCCTTTATAATATTTGAAATAATCTTCCAGCATAGTCAGCCGATAGTATCCAGTCCTTTTTAACAACCACCTCATCTTATGAGCCGATTGATGCGTACCACATATACCTTCATGAACTTCACACATAACGACATTGGCCTCTTCTTGATTCAAACATCTTAATAGTACGCCATCAATTGTTCGATAATAAAGTTTTTCTTCTAATAAAACATACCTTAAAGCCATGTACCGAATCTTCCAAGGCACTCATTGAGTTGGATCTTTAAGATACCGAATAATCCCAAATCTCCAATCTTCTTCATCGACATCAGCTATATCAACAATAACCTCACCATCATTCAACTGATAACCCGATGCCTTTTGTGCCAGATCATTTGCCTCCATATTCTGCTCTCTTGGGACATGTTTGAATCTCACTGGTTTAAAGTGTTGCAATATACTTTGACACTCGGCATGAAATAGTCCTAACACATCATCCTTGCATTCAAATTCTCCTGCAAGTTGCCCGAGCACCAATATGGAATCTCCTATGATTTCGACACAATCGACTCCAGCTTCTTTCAACATATGCAACCCCTTAATCACAACTCTATATTCAGTTTGATTATTAGTCGATACCTCAACAGCGAATGCAAACTCAAATCTTACCCCCTAAGGTGATATGATCACGAGCCCGATACCACATCCGTTCTTGCAAACAGAGCCATCAAAGAATAATAACCATGGCACTAGCTCCACCGTCGACACGTCAGACCTAGAGTGCTCAACAACCAAATCAGCCAGCACCTGACCCATAACAGCTTTAGCAAATTCATAAGTAAGATCATATTCGGCTAGAGCAAGCATCCATTTACCAATTCTTCCTTTCAAAATAGGAGCCGATAGCATATACTTGATGATATCGGCTTTGCAAACCACCACACACTCGGTCAATAACAAATAATGCCTCAACTTCACACATGAGAAAGATAAACATAAAAATAACTTCTCAATCTCTGTACCTGGTTTTAGCATCAATCAATCTTTGACTTAGATAAAACACCACCATTTCTTTGCCATCTTGTTCTTGGATTAAAGTTGATCCGATTGACTTCTTATCTACCGCAAGATAAAGCTTGAAAGGCAATCCTTCTCTTGGTGGTACCAATACTGGTGGGGAAACCAAATACTGTTTAATATCATCTAAAGCTTTTTGTTGTTCTTCTTCCCACACAAACCTTTGATTCTCTTTTAACTTCAGCAACGGGGTAAACACATCGAGTTTCCCAGATAGGTTTAAAATAAACCTCCTGATGAAATTCACCTTGCCGATTAAAGATTGAACTTCTGTCTTGTTAACCGACGGCTCAATGTCATTAATAGCTTTCATGCTCTTCGGCCCAACTTCAATCCCTCTTTCATGCACAATGAAACCCAAAGACTGACCAGCCGATACACTGAAAGCACATTTCTTAGGATTCATCTTCAAACCATACTTCCTGGTTCTCTCAAATACTTCCCGTAAATCTGCTATATGATCTTCTACTCTTTTAGATTTAACCACTACATCATCAATATAAATTTCCACCAACCTACCAATTAGATCATGGAATATATAATTTATGGCCCTCTGATATGTAGCTCTAGCATTCTTCAACCCAAATGTCATGACCACCCATTTGTACAACCCAATTGCACTGGGACACCTGAAAGCAGTCTTCGATATATCTTCTTCCGCCATGAAAATCTAATTATAACCAGCATTACCATCCATAAAACTAATAATTTTGTGTCCTACAGCTGCATCAACCAGAAGATCTGCTATCGGCATTGGATAATCATCTTTTGGAGTAGCTTTATTCAATGGGCGAAAGTCAATACAAACTCTCAATTTGCCACACTTCTTGAAAAAGTCAATTCCATTGTGGTGCCTGTCAGAGAAACAGTTTAGAATTTGATTGGTCCACTACTTCAAAACCCTGTGTAGTACTCTTGATGTAATCCCCATCTCAGATCTTGTCAGACAAACACTCCATATCATCCGCATGCCATGGAACTAAATCGGTCGATGCGACATTGATGGTTTCATCAACCGGAATCACCTCTACTTGATCGGCATTCCATTGGGCCAGAGATTGGAGCATCATAGAAGGAACACAGGAATTAGCATGTATCCAATCACGTCCTAATAGAAGGCTGTAGGTTCCCTTTCCATCAATCACAAAGAAAGTAACCGATAATGTTTTGCTGCCGATTGTGAGTTCTACATTTAAAACTCCCTTAGCTGCTGCAGTGCGACTACCATAATCCCTTAGAATCTTATTTGTATCAATCAAATCTTCTTTGGTCTTTCCCAACTTTCTAACAGTAGTGATCGACATGATATTCACTACAGCACCTCCATCAACCATCATCTTTCCCATCGACATCCCATTAACAAAACCTTTTAAGTACAAAGCCTTCAAGTGCCTATGTATGGACTCATCTGGTTTATCGAATAGTACTTGTTGAGTATCAAATATAAGCTGTGGTTCACTCTCTCTATCAGCAAATAACTCTTCTTCCATAGCCATGAATTCTTGGGGCAGTATCATCACCATATTTATAGAGGTACTTGGTGTTTGCTCTTGCAATTTCACCTTTAGCCTCTAGACTTTCTTTGGTGGTTGACCATCTTCATCATAATATTGGCCAGCCCTTATCTGCCTACAACGCATTCTCTGTATCCTGTGTTTCTGACTCCTAGAGAAAATACCAGATGGGCACCACTGATCAGCCTACTCTTGTCCCCCTCTTGCATCTCCTCATCGACTTCCTTATCAAATTTGGCCTCGTTGCTTGCCTTCTTGGTTCCGAGTTGATCAAATACAGAAACCTTCTGATATCGATCAGCTGATCCCACTATCGACTCTTTGGAGTCGTTCACACGATGTTGGTGCCGATGATTCACTGCAACCTCTCTATACATCTGTTTTGCGTGCTTACTACGTCCATGGCAGCTTCATATTATGATCCCAGCAATATTGAAAGAATGGACAACCCCAATGTGGATCAAACTGTGAATCCTTCACTTTCCTATCTCTCTTCTTCTGGTATCTTTTGATAAATGCTTCCACATTGTCGATACCAACCATGTTGATATGTGCAGGGAAAGGATGTCCATCAATCTTCATAGTACCTTTAGTGAATTTGATCTTGACCTGCTCAATCGCCATCTGAATCTGCCTCCTAAACACTTTGCAATCATTAGTATTATGAGAGGGAGAGTTATGTAATTTGCAGTACCTCATCTTCTTCAACTCTTCTGTAGGAGGTATTATATGATTGGATGGCAACTGAATGTGCTTCTCTTGTAATAACATATCGAATATCTTGTCGGCCTTGGTGATATCAAAATTATATTTTTCTTCAGGTTCGTTCTGCTTCACCCACGGGCACGACAATACATTCTTATTTCTAGTCCATTCGGCCATATCGACTTCAGCAGTTTCTTCATCAGATTCAGACCCATAATCATTATAATTAATCTGAACCGGCCTTCAACGTGCCCCCAAGTCAGCTTCTCTTGAATAGATACCTTCTGCACTAGCTGGGACAGGCTTTCAAATTCAACCGAGGGGAACTTTTCTCTTAGAGGGGCAACCAAGCCATTGAATGCTATCTCTGCCATCTGATTATCAGTCAACTACAGGCTGAAACACTTGTTGTGCATATCTCTAAATCTCTGCACATAATCATGCACAAACTCTCTAGCTTTCTGCCTTACAGCAATCAAATCTGATAACCTTAATTCTCTAGTTTTTGCGAAGAAGTACCTATGGAATTTTTGTTTGAGATTGGACTAAGTAATAATTGAATTTGGAGGCAACGATGCGAACCAAGAAAATGCCAATCTAGACAAGGATAACGGAAATAACCTAATCTTCAATGCCTCAGTGTTACCAGCTTCTCCACACTTCACTGAAAATTGGCTAATATGCTCAACTGTAGTAGTATTATCTTGTCAAGTGAACTTAGTAAATTCTGGCGGCCGGTATCGGCTCAACATAGGAATCAAATTGTAGCTTGGAGGATACGGAGGTCGATACATGTACGTTTGTTGCTTAGGCTTCAATTCAAATTGTTTCCACATTACTTCAGCAATCTTCAAAGCCTAGTCATCAGTCGACACATTGACATTTGGGGTAGTCAATACAAGACCAGATGTTGGTGTATGTGAGCCAAAATTAACGACTGTATGATGGCCTCCTAATTCTCCTGGTAGTGCAGATGACGATGGCATTCCAAACATACTTGGCTAGATATTAGGGGTAGTACTGTATATCGTATTCGGCTCTGTACTGTCTTGTCTGTAATACTGTGGTTGCATCTATGGAGTGGGCTTCTGCAATATGCGAGGTGCCCCAGTATCAGTATTCTTTGAAGGTGGAGTACTTTCTGAAGGCATTTGACTTGAACTCGCCGCAGGAGCTGTAGGCCGAGGAACATTCCCAATCACATGAAAATACACTAGCCCATGAATTAGGTCATCGAATACGTAACCTCCATAGTCTGAATAATCAAAGTCCTCAAAGTATTAACCAATACAACCGACTGGTTAATTAATGCATGATGTACAGCCATGTGGATCATGTTACTCAGAGCTTCTTTATCAATAGCTTTTATTGGTTTATTGGCAAGTGACTTCTCATCATTATCATCAATCAGGATAGTAGCAGGCAACTTTCCCTTCTGGATGATACCATGCCTTGTTTTGCCAAAAGTTCCCAACAGAAGCTTTTCAAATTCAGTAAGTCTTTGATCAATCTGTGCCTTCGCCTCATCATTCCGATCATCTCTGACAACAGGTAGCACATGTTCATTCTTCAACTCAGTACTAATGTTGTTCTTTGGTTGTGTGGCTTCAGGGGCTTTTGGCATTCCAAGTTCAGGCATGATGTCGAGTTTGAAGTTCTTGGTCCCACTAGGCGTGCCAAAAAGCGTGTTGACGCGAAAATCACCACTCGTGACCTGGGAGATCTGCTTAACTCCAGTACAGGCTCAATACAAGAAATCGGGACATGCCAGTCAATTTTCCCTGCAAATCGACAAAGAGACGAACGGTCAGATGACACGGGTCACCGGCCCAGGACAGACCGATGAAGAAAGTCGATAGTCACTATTCGTGAAGTCAGCCGAGGTTATTACATGAATAAAGAAAATAAAAGAAATTAAACTAATTAGCTTATTATATCATCTTATCGGTAAAATTTAATTCAATAAATAGTTTAAAATCATAGATGCCGATAAAAGATCGAGTCGACCGACCAGATTTGATAAACCTACAATATTTATGAAGCAACTAGCCAAGTCGATGTAAGGGGCCAGAGTCGATAAAGCTGAGTCGATAGATCTACAGTAAATACACATGAACTGACTCTGTCGATGGCGTTAGGTTGATAGATTTAATTAGCTGGTATTGCAAATATGCCTCGAAATCATAAATCTATCTTATTTCAACAAGGGGGCAAATGACTATCAAAGTGAATGATATAATTAAGTAAGCACTAGAAAGTCGATTGAACCGTGGTAACCTATCGGCTAAATGTCATAATTAAACTCTATGGACTCTAACCTATAAATAGATCGAATCTAACCCTATCTACCTAGTAAGAGGTCAAAAAATAATACAGTCTTACTGATTTGAACAGATCGAACTTAATCGAGACAGTATTCAAACACGATAGATAGAGTTAGATCTAACCTATTTATCGATAAAATAAAAAAAAATGACTCGAAAAATAGATCTAAGTAATACCTATAGAATCTACCAAGATTATAATAGATTGACTTAAACCAAAACAGTATTGCAATCAGAGTTGATAGAACAAGTATTAAACAGATCTAATTACTGGATAACTAGCAATTTTAACAAAAGTAACTAGAATATCAAATTAATGAGAAAGTACTAGTTGGGATTGATAGAATTATCGAGGGTGACTAATCCATGTCTCTCGCCCAGATCGAAGCCGATGCAGCCTACACGAGACAAAGGTTTCGTCGAGTAGGAAAGGTTGGTGATGCGCCGAATTATATTGAACAAAATTGTTTTTTTTTCTTGTACAAATCCTATTACATATTTATAACCTCATGTAAGAAGTTTTGACCCGATTCGGTCAGGACTCCTAAACAAACCGACTAGATTTAAAATAAAATTTAAACTAAAACCAGAAAGAGATAAATAGTCCTATTTTGTCCACTTGACTTTCTTCGGCTATCAAACTTCATTGACTTCTGTCAATTTCAATTCTCCAATCAATAGGACCGGTTAAATTCTGGTGCCAACAGTTTCTAGAGTTGGGTGTGATAGTTGTTCCTTTATTCAATGCTGGAGCAATCTCAGCCTTGTGGTCAGATTAGAACCTCCACTGTTGTGTGCTAACAGGCTAGCAGCAGTGACCCTCACCTGCTTGATGTATTTTTTCAGAGTGCATCGTAATCTGTGAAGTACCCAAATGTTTTTAGGTAGTTATACGAGGAAATGCTCAACTGTGTATTGAAAAGTTTTTTTTTCTTGGGGGGGGGGGGGGGGGGGGGGCGGGGGTGTTACAGTAGCGGAAACGCCTACTATGTATTGAAAAGAATCTTTTCTCTAATCAAACTCTGTACCTTTAGTTTTAACAAGCTAAATGTTTGCTCAAATTACAGGTTGCAGTATGCGCTGACTCTTTTGAGCTGATATTGGTTGATTACAAATGAGTTGACCACAATCATTTTGCTATTTTAAAACAGAAAACTTAGGAGTGTACTTCTACAACGTCAAACTTCTACAATTTCTTTTCAATATATGAATTTTATCTTTTGAATAACGTTATAGGTGTTACATGCACCTGTAGGTTGCACAAACTTAATTAAACAGTTCCAAGTGAACTGAAACATTTTGGACTTTAAGATTCTGGGTTTCTTTGCAGCCGTCATAAGAACCAGACCCTCATCTTTCTTGGTGAGGTTAGCACACAACATGCCAAGAACTCTCAGTTAAAAATTTTTGAAACCATTTTGCAGACAAATACAAACTTGGATTTGCAAATTCAGTATTATTTCTTCGATCTAGTACCAATTTATTCACTTTTGACCATACATGTTTATTTTGAGTTATCTTGAATTTTCATTGCAGAGGACCGAATGCTTTACTCCTATGCTTGTACAATGGAGCCTCTTCTCCGTGAAAACATCAAAGTATGTTTCGTTGTGTGTATTTAGCAATAGTGCACAAGCACATTGGTAGTAACATGAAATTACTCTGCAGGCGGATCTGAGGTTTTCATAGCATACTTCTCGCGTGCTTTTATTTTCAGCATATATGTGGTATACTTTCATATCAACCATTTGACAAGTTATTTAATTATTTTTTTTGGATCCCTTGATAGGATACCTTGATATCCTTGAACTGTCTTTGTTAGTCTGGTAGGATACCTTATAGTAAACCGAAAAGTACAGATGGCTCTACTTTCTACATACATAATGGTGCCAATTCGGCCTTAGGCACTGTACGGTACTATATAATTATTTATTTTGTTCCTAATCATACGTGGTGGATGTATTGCCAAATTATCCAATTATTTTAGTGTATTTGAATATTTCATATAGTGTTTTTAGTTTACTTGTTCGTGTGCTTCAATTTTAACCAATTCATATTTTACAGATATTTTGTAGTGAAGATAAAATGTCCAATCATGATTTCATGATTGATATGAGTTGAACCTGCATAATGATATAGACATAGTGAGAGGTTTATGTTTTATATTGATAATTAAAGAAAGTTTATCAAAAATTATGATCATATATATTACAAGATACTAATTCTTAGATATTTGGAGTAGCAAAATATTGATCAAGATAGTCTATTATAGGTAAATCATTGATTTTTATTTTATTCCTTAAAAATTTAGAATCTCTTACAATAAGTCGTATGGATAATTCTTCGCATGTGCGTGCGGCACGTGCATCTCTACTAGTGTAGTTAATGTCTAGGTCACTAGATGAGAATCCTCTCAGTGGTCAGCTATGTCGAAGAGGAGACACACGATATTAATGGACTCAATTATTCTTTCTATTCTTATTGTAAGTTTTTTAATACACACTCTAAAAAGTGCTTTAATATAAACAAGCTAAGAGAATCTCTAAAAGCTCTTCAAAAAATAGATCCCAAAAGAGTGCTTAGCAGCCCAAAAATTATTGGAGATAAATTTTTTTGCCTTTTCCAACTGTTCACGATGAAGAAACCTTTTCATTGGGTAACATAAGCAACTAGAGCCACAACCACATTAATTCTCTTGAAAATAAAGGATTGGGGGCCTTAGTTTTTCCCTTGTTTCTAGCTACAAATGAGGTGAATTTAGGGAAAGAATAATTCTGTAATTTCTTTTGGATAGCTGTTGGTGATTGTTTTTTAGATTAAACTTTATTAATTTAATTTAGAGAGAGTTTATAGGAGATGCTCTAATAAAATATCAGTGTTAATGAACCCTATGCTCTCCATATTTGTGATTATCAATGGACCCACTGTTACTGAATATATTAGATGGCATATTCTTTGTTTATGAATTATTAGATGACATATTCGTCATCCTGATGAAAGTAAATTAATAGATATAGCATATATATGATAAAGAAAACCAGAATGTGCAGCATGGTCTGGGGGCGGTCCTCTGACCGCGCGTTGCAGCTAACCACGCGACTCCAGGTAGCGCCCAGCGGCATACGCAGATGTCACCATCCTGTGACGGCCGTTCCTGGTCAGGCCGCACGTTGCAGCTACCACCGGAGCTGCCAGCCATTTGTTTTGCCAACCTGCTAGTAGCAGTACGAAAGAAAAGGTCAGAAAGAAGCCAAACCTAAGGTCAAGTTTAGCAGCCAATTAAGCGTTTAGTGAAGCGCGACGGACCACGTACTGCACCAGCGGAACATCAAACAGTTCTCGTACCTATGCAGCTATCGAGACAGATAGAGACATCATATCAAAATACTCCCTCCGTTCCAAAATTATCATCATCATTAATTTTTTTTATTATTTGTTTTATTTAAAATATTTATTCAATTATGAAAAATTATAAGTTATATTTAAATTTTATCTAGTGATAAAACAAATTATGAGAAAATATAATTTTTTAATTTTTTTAATAAAATGAATAGTTAAAGATAATGAAAAAAGTTAATGATAACAACAATTTTAGAACAAATAGAGTACCTCTTAAGTGCCCTGTCCAAAAACGTGGGTTGCCAGCGGGACTGGGCGTCGTAGCTACCTGCCGGTGGCAGCCGTGTGTTCCAGGTACCCCCGCAAAGCGCAGACAATGTTCAAATGGAGCTAGGGTGTGTTCGTTTCCACCCCTCTGATTTTTAGACCTGTTCCATCGAATATTATGATATTAATTAGAAGTATTAAATATAGATTACTGACAAAACCCACTCCATAACCCTCCCTCTGAATGACAAGACAAATCTTTTAAAACTAATTAGGTCATAATTAGATAATATGATGCTACAGTAAACATCTCTTAATGATAACTTAATTAAGTTTAATGAATTTGTCACGCTGATGTACATTCAACTCTGTAATTAGTTTTATATTTAATATATATTTAATAATTATATATAACATTTTAATAATTGATGTGACCCCACTAAAATTTAGACCCAAAAAACAAACACACCCCTAGTCCAACGCGCCACGCGATTGCCAGTGACTTACCGAGCGAGAGGGCCACTCCTACGCACCACCCGGAAGAAGTGATGAAGATCATGGATTAGCTCCTTTAGTTTTCGCCCCGATGTGAAGTGTGAGCTGTCTGCGACGTTAGTGTTTCATACTAACCAATTCGTTGTTTCATACTTCCTCTGTTTTTGTTTTGCTTCTTTGTGTGAACGATAACAAAATAAAAACAGAGGGAGTACCCATTTATGTGCAGTGAGGCCAATGGACGCCTCGTCCATGTGCTGAGTTTGGCCCAAGTCATTTACTAGTCAACCAAATATCAAAAGACTGCATCGTTCGAGCCAGGGAAGTGTTTGGTTGAAAAATATTAACGCAAACGTAATGGTATCAGAATATGCTGTGACTACAAAAGGAATGGTCAAATCCTTGTTTTATTTGGCTTCCATCTGGAATCGTATTAGAATTCAGACCGCATCAACACTAAAAAAAATCAGAACGCATCGAAAAATTCCGAAGCACATCAGATGTGCACATCTCTCCCATGAGATCCCCAGAGCTGTGATGTCAGGCGCATCATGTAGAGCAAGTGTGGAATCCTTTCGTGGCAATGCAGAGCAGAGCTGCGCATGGCCTTGCTCGATGCCAGAAGCGATCCCTCGACAAATTCATCCCCTTATCCGGAGAATTGGAAATAGAGAGAGAAAAGGATTGGAGCCTGTAGCAGTTGTAGGTGGCTGCCGAGTCGGAGTCGATGGGGAATGGACAAAGCACGCGGGGAAGAAACACGCCAGGGGCGACGAGCGGTGGGAGTCGATGCGAAAGAGTGTGACACCCCAGGTGTCATGTAGAGTCAAGATCAACAACTAAGAAATTATATGGACTTGAAATAAAGATTTAAATTTTAATTTGAATTCAAATTGAATGAAATTTGAGCCAAATTTGATTAGCATTTAAACTACAAATCACAATTTTTCCACATGACTAATATTTGCCAAAAATATATGTTGAAGGTCCTGACCAACTAGAATTTTGAGGAAATTCTCAGATTTTTCTTTCATTAATAGATGCCCCAAATAAATGGTAACAGGGTTAGAAACCAGACCTATTCACAAAATTCCTATTTAAATTTTATTAGGAACTAATGGTAGTTAGCATTTTTATAAAATCCAGCGCATTGTAGGGAGCTCGCGCATATTTTTGGTTCATTTTGATCTGCCACCAATTAAATCCACTAAAAATATTAAGCAGCTGTAGTTTGACGGAATTTGAAATAAACGAAAAAGAAAAAGCCTCACGGGCCCCACCTGTCAGCCACCGTAAACTAACACACCCGGCGCCGCCCGCTTCTCTGCCTGGCCGTACGCCGCGTGGCTGCCACCGGCAGGGTAGTGGCCAATGCCGTGGATCGATGGTCCCACTCGGCTTCCGACATCCTCTTTGCCTCACCTCCCGGTCGGAACGTGCCCTCCATTCTCACTCCCTCGCTCCCATTTCTTCTCTGCCTGGCCGAGCCACTTCCGCCGCCTCCACCCCACGTCGCTAGGCCGCTGCTGTCCACCGGAGCTCGAACCAACCTGTAGGGAGCGGCGCCTGGATGTCCTGAAGCTTCGCCCACCATTGCCTTGCCCTCTCCCCTCCCGCATTTGGAGATCGAGGCGGTTCCTCCCTGACACCGACAACTCCAACCCCGACCACTCCACGGCAGCGCGACTCCCCCACAGTGAGCCAGAGCTCGATTCCTCGCTCCCTGTGCTTATTCACCCCCCCTCGCATCTATTCGGCCTCCCTCGTCCCTCTTTTTCGTGGCCGACCGTCGGGAACGCAGCTCCCGGTCGCTGTTGGTCGCTCAGCCGCCGTCGTGCGCCCGCGCATCGTCGCCATCCTCCGCGGGTGAGCCACCCCCTCGCCTATCACGCGCCGCGTGTCCGCTCGGGCCCACTGACCGCCTCCCCAGCAATGCTGCCGCCGTCGCGTCCCCAGTCGGCCGCCGTGCCCGCGACACCGCACGCGGCCGAGGGCGCCGCCGCCGCGCGCTCGGCTCAGCCGAGCTGGCCAATGGGCCAGACCGGCCATGGGCCACGCTGGCCTTGGGCCTTCCGCGTGCTCGGACCAGATCTGGCCTGAGGGAACCCCCGCGCGCGCCCATCCGGCCGATGGGACGCGGTGGATCTGGCCCACGAGGCCGGAAATTCGTTTTCGTTTCCTTTTCAATTAGATTCTATCTCCAGTAAATGAATTAAACTTTAAAAATGCATGGTAAACTATTTACTACGAATTTGGGGGCCATCTTGCATGTCAGTATTTTCACCCATACTAAATTAATTGGCCAAAACACTAATAAATTTAGTTTTAATTATATGTGTTTAGTAAATTCCTGATACTTGGTGATAAACCATGTTTTGAATTGTTAGACCTTCCTGTAAAACCATGAGTCCTATTTCTCTGTAATTTAGTCACAATTAATTATTTAGCCTTTTGTATTGTCTTAATTATTTAAAATTAATGGCTCAATGCATGTAAGTGAAACTTTTGCATTTACAGTAAATCATCCATATGCAAATGACTTCCAGAACCATGTTAAAATGTTAACTCCTTTCCAAAACTTGACGATTTCGTAAACCCTATTAAACATTGTGTAGCATTTTCGATGGACAACACCCTGTACCTTTTGTACCAAATTACCACTTTTAGTTTCTGGAGTCCATGAAGGAAATACACCAAACACGCCCACGATCTGTCTCGACCATATGTATTATAGTACTGAACTATTCAACACATCCCGTTCACTCCAACATGAAATATTGTTACTATAACGTATTTGTTGAGGAAGTGCGATGAATTGAATAATGTCCTCATGCATCATATCATCCACATCATATAGGTCACGAGATAAACCACGTGGAGCCAGAATAGGAGCAGGAACTAGAAGAGCAACGAGGAAATCCCGCTAACCAGGAACCCGCTCAAGGCAAGCCCCGGTGCATCCCACCAAATTTTCACTCTTTCTATTTCATCACTAGATAGGGTGATATAGGTTTGCCTATGCATTAAGTATAGGAGTTGTTTGAAACCTAGAATTGCAGTAGGCCTCTTTACCTGATTGTAGCCTCAGGACGGTAGTCGCTCTACTTAATTTAGGACAATCATTTGTCGAGTGGTATGGAGACCACTCGTAGATCAGGAAAATACCATCACTTGGGAATGATGTCAGATAAAGGAAAGTTGGGAATGGGATAATGAATGAAGACCGGACGGGCAACTAGGTGAAAAGGGAAGGATAGTTTGTCTTCAAGGAGGTAGCCCCGTCCGAGTCACCTAAGGCTACGTCTCGTGTCCGGCCCATGAGATCAAGTTTGAATGTACTATTTGCATGCTGAAGTTATGGGCCCAGTAAACTGACGTAGCTACGACTACTGCCTGGTCGAAAGGTACCCTGATGCTTAAGGTGGAACTGGGGCTGAGAGGAGGGAGGAATCTACCCACGGATGGCGGCACGGGACGCATCGCGTTGGGGGACCCTTCTCGGGCGAGCCAGGTGCGGAAGACCTTGTAGTACCGTATGTGAAAAGTTGATCCATGCGGCTTCCATGAAGCGCGTATGGATCATGTAAGCAGGTTTCTCCTACAGGATGTAAATTGATTCGAATCGCTATCCCTCACAGTAACAAGTACCACTTGATAACTCCACCGAAATAGTGTAGAAAGCCATTAATTTATTGAAAGGGTTTAATATTGCTATTTGGTCATTATTGTTAATTGTATTGTAACTCTGATTATTGTAGTCATAGTGCAAACTAAATTTACTATTTTGCCTATTAACTTAACTTGATGCTAAAACTTAAAAACTAGGGATTTACTCTTAGGCTAGATTTTGGCAACATAAACCCTACCCTTAGCCAGTGCATGTCTAGGGGTCGGCTGTAGTTGGCCACCTTGACGGGTTAGTCTTGCTGAGTAAACTAGTTACTGAGGGCGATATTCTATGTGGTTTTCAGATGACCAGGGTGGAGACTGCCACTGCGGTGGGAGATTCCACTGGGAAGGCCAGTGCCCTGACTGCTGGAACATAGAATGGAAGTCTTGCACCAACAACAAGGAGGAGTAGCATGTTGATTGCCGACACGGTGTTTGGGCAAACACCTACAAAGCCGGATATGCTGTGTGAATCGTCGTGAGAGGATGAATGTATCTTACTTATTTTGTCGAGCTATCTATTATGTAGACTATTTTGCTTCCGCGTTTTCTAAAAACTCTAGTTTGTAAACTTTAAATTCGGATTTATGTAAAACTCTGTACTCTATCTATGTTCTTGTTGCTATTATATTCTCTGTCATGTGTTGTACTATTGGGCATCACAGCGCGTGTCGCCACCCGAGAAGATCCTGGAACAGAGCCGTCTCCGTGGTAAGGCGGTTCTGTTACAGCGTGGTATCAGAGCCATCTCAGAAATAGTGCAATATTCAAAGACATATTTTTGAAAACCCCATTATGGACGTGTGAGGACGTGCCCATAGGAATAATAATAGTTATAAATAGGTGGCAAGCTGACTGCTGACTATAACATAGGCCTAGATTTACATTACTGCAAAACTTACTATTTCGTAACGACGCACCTACGCTCAGGTAAGAAGGTAAGTTGCAAAATGCTCGTACTCTCCGATTCCCGGATTGTCACGAGGTGTCCCTACCCAAGTGGATTAAAAGGGAGTCCCAGTTCTTCGGAACATATGGGGCCGTCCAGGTCATCGACGCCATGGTGAACGTCCCGCCATGTGATGTAGACCGTGGTCGCTTTTCTCTAGGAAGTGGCCTACCTGGGGTGCAGCCCGTATGGAATGATACGAGGTGTATTGAAATTCATATCAAATATTATCTATCTATCTATCTATCTATCAATTTTCTGAAATGTGGATGGTTGGATGGAATCTTGCTGCAGGTATGCTAACCGCGATTCGCGTAAGAAACGTGTAGATTACGACTAACTTGAGAGATCGTCTACCACCGACTATACGTATGGTCCTATTCATGGCCAATTTTTATTTTGTGAGGATGTGTAGGCCGAAAAGCATGTGCATTCATATAAATGGAAACATAAGTCATTAAGCAAATCTGGAATTTCAGCAAGCATGATGCTCACATAGAACTCTATATCTCCTCACTCAAAAATCGGAATCTTGCAAATAAATAATTGTTTGAATCATGAGAAAATCCAATATATGTTCAGAAAGAAGTTTTGTTTTGAAATTATCCGGATAATGCCATTTTGGGCCTGTCCGAGTCAGCATATCGAAGTGTCGTCAGTCTGGAATTCAGATTCATGACCTATCTTGTAAAAATCATAACTCCTTGTTAAAACTACCTATAGGGTTGTATGAGAACTTTCTGGAAAGATCATGAAATGCTCTACAACTTTGGTAGCTTAAGTTTTTGGGTTCGGAATTTGAAAGGTAGTGCTTTGAGCAAATCTTCAGAGTAACCCAGTTCTGACCAGTAGATTGGTTCAGAAAAGTTATCGGTAGTATAAATTGCATATCTTGAGTTCTAAAAATTTGTTGGAGGTGTGTAAATATGCGTTAGAAAGGTGTTAAAACTCTCCACAAAATTGATAGTTTACTTCTATGGTTAAAATAAAGAAAGACTGCAACTCAGCCCCTTTTTCAGACCAAACACAGTGCTGCCCATAAAGGATTTTCATATTCTGAACTGTGACTTAGAAAATTTGTAACTCCTAAATCGCTTATCCGATTAGGGTATATAGATATGCGTTGGAAAGGTGAGAGAGTCCTCTACAACTTTGGTATAAGCCCACATGGCTATTTTGGCCCACATTAGGGGCAGTTTATGTTTTCGTGTCACCTATCAGTAAGGCAATAGTTTTGGTTGAAAGCAGAATTTCAGAAATGACACTCAACTTGAAAATATCTCCTGAATCTCTTATTGGACAAAGGTGTGTAGGTACTCGTTGGAAAGGTGTTAAGGTTATCTCAAACATTGATGTTCAATGGTTTTCCAAATTCTGTACCTAAAATAGCTTAAATTTTAATTTCATGACAGCTGCACACTAGGACAGATTACTCATTTCCAAGAGTCGAAACTTAATCTATCTTTGTGGTTAATTTTTTCATCATCTCGAGCACCATATCCCTTGTTATTAATATGCATTATCAGCTTGTGGAACAGTACGCTCACCATTGGGTTTTTGTTCCAGATGGACGACTACGGTTTTGAGGAGCTAGCACACGACGGGTGGCGTTACACCACCGGCCTTCACCACCGTGGTTTTCCTACTCTTTTGTGGGACCTACTGCATTTGTTGGGCTACGTGGAGCCGCCTTCCTACCGTGGGCGTGAGGTCCGCCGCCATGGCCTGACCCTTGCAGAGGTGCACATCAGCGTGTCCACCCACCCATGCAGCCCCGACCTGCCGGGGATGGAGAGCACGGTGACGTGCGGGAGCCTTCGGGAGGGCTTGGAGAGAGCCGCCTATAGGACTCTCACCCACTTCTACGGGTGCCACACCGCAGTACTCTCTGGGACTCCGTTCGAGATGATTCCCATATGGCACCAGGCCAACCTGGTCTGGCAAAGGCGCGTAAGGCGCATTACCCGTGACGACTACCCGGAGTACCACGAGGGGTACCACCGCATATCTCACTACGCCGAGTGCCTCCTCAACTTGGATGAGGAGTCGAGCAGCCGTAGCAGGATCCTACTAGCGTACGCTAAGCAGGTATGGGTGCAGAGGAATGACCTGCGAAAGCAGGTTGACACACAGCAGAGGGAGATTCAGCGGATGACCGCTGCTCTTTAGGCGAGCGAGACTCGCATGACCGAGGTTACAGGACAGCGTGATACCCTTGAGTAAGAGGTGGATAGGCGCAGGGTGATTATGCAGCAGCACGCCAACCATAACGAGCACCTGTAGCAGCGGTTGGCGGCTGCCCAGCAGGAGATGGAGCTTATGGGAGAGGACCTGGAGACCCTAGCCCACGAGAACCAGGGCCTGCAGAGCAGCTGGAGGCAGCTCTAGCGCCACCGGCGACACCAGAGGAGGAGGACCCACAGGAGGACATGGACAAGGAGTCCGACGTAGACTACGAGCCACCAGCACCGATGGGAGCAGACCGTCCAGGACCCTCCAGCACAGCTGGAGACAGGGAGTAGTAGGTCGTAGCAGACATGATTAGGTTAGGCATGTAGGGCAGGTGGTAGGTAGCTTTTGTCAATCCACATGTGGTTGTTGTATTTTGGGGATCACCCGCGTGAAGTTCTTTTGTGACTCGATGGCCACATATTCCGAGTTTATGTACTACAGACCTTAGTGACTTGTACTTACACTTGTGTTAGTTTATGGATGCAAATTTTGTCAGAAAATGTTAGCTATTTCATTGTTGCCCTGTGTTGCAATGTTGTATGAATTCAGTTATGCATTGATGTTGTTAAAAAGAGACTAATTGGAATCCTTATTCATGCATTTCAGAATGGTTCGCACCCGCAACACCAACGAGCTCCACGGAGAGCAGCCCGAAAGCTCCAGGCTAGGGAGAACAACAATCAACATAAGGCTCCACCCCCACCTCCCAATCCCATGCAGATGATGGTGCAGTTCTTCGCTAGCATGATGGAGAACCAGCAGCAACAGGCGGAGTTCGTGCGGGAGTTGGCACAGTAGAATGTGGCCAATAGAAATGCTAGGGGCAACAACGATGGCGCAGCACAGAACAACACCTACGCTGACTTCCTCGCCACCAGGCCACCTATATTTAGCTCCACCACTGAACCTATGGAGGCTGAAAATTTCCTCCGCATGCTCGAGTCCAAGTTTAGGCTTCTCAACTGCACGCCTGTGCAGAAAACATTGTTCGCGGCACAGCAGCTGCATGGTGCAGTTGGGGCATGGTGGGCCAACCATGTCACCTCAGTTGGGGAGAACCCACAGATCACCTGGGATGAGTTCAAGACCACATTTCGTGCCCACTATATCCCTGCAGGGCACATTCGCAGGAAGGCACGGGAGTTCGCAGCTCTGAAACAAGGCAACCGCAGTGTCGAAGAGTACTGCGAGGAGTTCAACCGCCTGGCACTCTATGCTCCTGAACAGGTAGACACCCCCGCCAAACGCAAGGAGCGATTCATGGAGGGACTCAGCGCAGAGTTGCAGGACCGCCTCAACCTCAATATGGGTGGCACATTCGCCGAGTTCGTCAACAATGCTATCATTGCAGAGGATGGGTTCCGCAAGGTGATGGCAGAGCGGAAGAGATCCGCTAGTGCTATGGGGTCATCCGGTAGGCCCCCACAGAAGTATCGCATGGTGTACATGGATCCGTCAGGACAGAGGTATCGTTCCACCCCCGTGTAAGCACCATTTCCACATCCACCCCAGCAGCCACAGCAGCGACCCCAAGCACCACGATAGCAGTAGAACCAGGGCGGGTATCATCCACAGCAACAGCCGAACACCCAGACAGGGCCTTTCCCCTGTTACAACTGCGGTCGGCTGGAACACTTCTCAAGGGAGTGTACGTACCCCAAGAAAAGCACTGGCCAGAACCCGTCAAGAAATAACAACAGCAGCCGCAAGAACAACAATCGCAACAACAGGGGACCCAACCGCACGGGCCACGTGAACAACACCACTATGGAGGATATTCCGGAGAACAGCCCCATCCTCGCTGGTATGTTCTCCATTCAAGACCACCCCACACTCGTGCTATTTGATTCTGGGGCTTCACACAACTTTATCAGTGAGTCGTATGCTAAAACTCGACAACTACCCTATCACCTTATGAGGACACAATACCTTATTAGATCGGCTCACGGGTACACGCCCACTAGATATGAAGTCAGGGGAATACCTATAACTCTAGCGACAAAAGTGTATCTTGTAGACTGCATGGTTCTTGAGGGGAGCAACATCAATGTGATTTTGGGTATGCCATGGATGAAGTATCATAAAGCCCTTCTAGACACGGACACTTATATCATACACCTAAATTCCCCCACCCAAGGCAAAGTGAGTTTTCAAGTGAATTATCCCCGACTGTCAACCCCTGTAGTTCGCCACACCACAGCCAAACAAATAGGAGATATCCTAGTGGTTAGCGACTTTCCAGACGTATTCCCTGATGCTCTCCCTAGATTACCTCCGGATCGGGATGTCGAATTCAAGATTGAGCTTCAGCCAGGAATGGCACCCATATCTAAGAGACCATATAAAATGGCACCCAAGGAACTAGCAGAGCTGAAAGAGTAGTTGAAAGAGTTGCTTGATAAAGGATTTATTCGATCAAGTTCTTCGCCTTGGGGTTGTCCGGCATTGTTCGTAATAAAGAAGGATGAGACCTTGAGGCTATGCATGGATTACCGACCACTTAATGCGGTGACTATCAAGAACAAGTACCCGCTGCCCCGCATTGACATTCTCTTTGATTAGTTGATTGGGGCTAAAGTTTTCTCCAAGATCGATCTGCGCTCCGGTTATCACCAAATTAAGATCCGTGCTAAAGACATCCCCAAGACAACGTTCTCCAATTGGTACGGACTCTACGAGTATTTAGTGATGTCATTTGGATTGACAAATGCACCGGCACACTTTATGTACCTCATGAACTTGGTGTTCATGCCAGAACTAGACAAGTTTGTAGTGGTGTTCATTGATGACATCCTAGTCTACTCAAGTCGAAAAAGGAACATGTAGAGCATATTTGCATTGTGCTATGGAGGTTAAGGGAACATCAGCTGTATGCTAAGTTTAGCAAATGCGAGTTTTGGTTGAAGCAGGTACCATTTCTGGGCCATGTCATCTCAGAAGAAGGCATAGCAGTAGATCTTAGCAAAGTAAGAGATGTACTGAATTAGAAGACACCGAAGACCGTATTTCACATACGCAGTTTTCTTGGATTGGCTGGTTACTACCGCCGTTTCATCCTAAATTTCTCCAAGATTGCAAAACCCATGACCGAGCTGTTGAAGAAAGAAAAGAAATTTGTGTTGGATCGAGGCTACGAGAATGCTTTTCAATCCCTGAAGAAGCATCTTACGACTGCCCTAGTATTAGCTCAACCGGACCTGGGGAAGCCGTTTGACGTCTATTGTGACACTTCAGGTATTGGATTAGGGTGCGTGCTCATGCAAGATGGAAGGGTTATCGCTTATGGGTCCAGGCAACTGAGGAAGCATGAGCAAAATTATCCCGCACATGATCTGGAACTAGTAGTAGTGGTGCTAGCGTTGAAAATGTGGAGACATTACCTGCTTGGAAATCTGGTGCGTATCTACACTGATCACAAAAGCTTGAAGTACATTTTCACTTAGGATCACCTGAACATGAGGCAATGCCGTTGGTTGGAATTAATTAAGGACTATGAGTTGGAGGTGCATTACCACCCCGGGAAGGCTAACATCATGGCGGACGCACTGAGCCGCAAGGCCCAATGCCATCACATCATGGCTAGCCCACAAGTGCAAGATGGTCACTACGTCCAGGTAACACCCCACGGAGCTCTCTATAACCTAGCATTGATCCCTACCTTAAGAGAAGAGATAGTAGAAGCCTAGAAAATGTTGTTGGCTTGGCACATCTTAGAAGGAGACTAAAAGAGGGTGATGCTAAGGTTCGATGTTTTAGAGAAGACGCCGAAAGTGTGTTATGGTTCAAGGACCGCCTAGTGGTGCCTAAGAGTCTGGAACTTCACAAGAAGATCTTGGACAAGGCACATGTCACGAAGTACTCCATGCATCCAGGAAGCAACAAGATGTACCATGATTTAAGATCCAGGTATTGGTGGACTCGTATGAAGAGGGAAATAGCACGATATGTCGCGGAGTGTGATACCTGTCGCCAAGTCAAGGCCGATCATCTGAAGAAGGCGGGCCTACTACAACCCCTAAGTGTTCCAGCTTGGAAATGGGATGACATTAGCATGGATTTCATTTTAGGATTGCCACAGACGTCACGCAGGTTCGACTCCATCTCGGTTATTGTTGATCAGTTGACCAAGGTTGCACACTTCATTCCGGTTTCCACCCGATTCCGAATGCAGCAGTATGCACAGCTATACATCGACCGAATTCTTTGCTTGCATGGTGTGCCCAAGACCATAGTATCGGATAGAGTTTCCCAGTCTGTTGGACACTTCTAGGAGCAGCTCCATATATCATTGGGCACGAAGTTAATTAAAGGTTTGGCATACCCCCCCCCCCTCCCAAACAGACGGTCAGACAGAAAGGGTGAACCAAATATTGGAGGACATGTTGAGAGCCTACGTTTTAAACCACAGCAAGAGATAGGATGAGTGTTTACCATTGGACGAGTTTGCATACAACAACAGTTACCAAGAGATCATCAAGATGGCGTCATTCGAGGCTCTATATGGTTGCCGATGTCGCACACCGTTGAGTTGGTCCAAATTAGGGGGGAGAGTAATATTTGGTCTAGAGTTAGTGCAGCAAGCTGAGGAGAAAGTGCTTGAAATCCAGTCGAATCTACGAGCAACTAAATCCAGGCAGAAGAGTTATGCAGATAAAAGACGTCGCCCATTGGAGTTTAAAGTCGGTGATATGGTCTACCTCCGAGTGTCACCGACCAAAGGTGTACAACGATTTGGGATACGCGGGAAGTTGGCACCTCGCTATATTGGCCCCTACCCAATCCTCGCAAGATGCGGGCCTGTAGCCTACAAACTCCAGCTACCCAAAGAGCTCGCTGGAGTACATGACACGTTCCAGGTGTCCCATCTCAAGAAATATTTAAGGACACCCATAGACATCCCTTTGGAAAATACGGAGCAGATACAACCCGACTTGATGTATTCTGAGTGCCCGGTGAAGGTACTAGATGAGAAGGAACGAGTAACTCGTAAGAAGATGCTCAAGTTCTACAAGGTCCAATGGAGCAACCACACCGCGAAGGAGGTTACCTGGAAGACAGAAGAGTTTTTACAAAGCCACAATCTCGAATTCCTACACCAGCACCTAGGTAACCCGTAGTACTTTTCTCAATCTCGGGACGAGATTTCTTTAAGGGGGGAGGGCTGTGACACCCCAGGTGTCACGTAGAGTCAAGATCAACAACTAAGAAATCATATGGACTTGAAATAAAGATTTAAATCTTACTTTGAATTCAAATTGAATGAAATTTGAGCAAAATTTGATTAGCATTTAAACTACAAATCACAATTTTTCCACATGACTAATATTTGCCAAAAATATATGTTGAAGGTCCTGACCAACTAGAATTTTGAGAAAATTCTCAGATTTTTCGTCCATTAATAGATGCCCCAAATAAATGGTAATAGGGTCAGAAACTAGCCCTATTCACAAAATTCCTATTTAAATTTTATTCGGAACTAATGGTAGTTAGCATTTTTATAAAATCCAGCACATTGTATGGAGCTCGCCCATATTTTTGGTTCATTTTGATCTGCCACCAGTTAAATCCACTAAAAATATTAAGCAGTTGTAGTTTGATAGAATTTGAAATAAATGAAAAAGAAAAAGCCTCACGGGCCCCACATGTCAGTCACTGTAAACTAACACACCCGGCGCCGCCCGTTTCTCTGCCTGGCCGTACACCACATGGCTGCAGCCGGCAGGGCAGCGACCGATGCCGCGAATCGATGGTCCCACTCAGCTTCCGACATCCCCTTTGCCTCACCTCCCGGTCGGAACGTGCTCCCCATTCTCACTCCCTCGCTCCCATTTTTCTCTGCCAGGCCGAGCCACTTCCGCCGCCTCCACCCCACGTCGCCAGGCCGCTGCTGTCCACCGGAGCTCGAGCCAACCTGCAGGGAGCGGCGTCTGGATGTCCTGAAGCTTCACCCTCCATTGCCTTGCCCTCTCCCCTCCCGTATTTGGAGATCGATGAGGTTCCTCCCTGACACCGATAACTCCAACCCCGACCACTCCACGGCAGCGCAACTCCCCCACGGTGAGCCACAGCTTGATTCCTTGCTCCCTGCGCTTATTCACCTCCCCTCGCACCTATTCGGCCCCCCTCGTCCCTCTTTTTTGTGGCCGGCCACCGGGAACGCAGCTCCCGGTCGCTGTCAGTCGCTCAACCGCCATCGCACACCCGCGCATCATCACCATCCTCCGCGGGTGAGCCACCCCATCGCCTATCGCGCGCCGCGTGTCCGCTCGGGCCCACTGACCGCCTCCCGGCAATGCTGCCGCCGTCATGACCCCAGCTGGCCGCCGTGCCCGCGACACCGCGCACGGCCGAGGGCGCCACTACCGAGCTGGCCAACGGGCCAAGCCGGCCATGGGCCACGATGGCCTTGGGCCTTCCCCACGCTTGGGCCAGATCTAGCCTGAGGGAATCCCCGCGCGCGCACATCCGGCCGATGGGCCGCGGTGGATCTGGCCCACGAGGCCGGAAATTCATTTTTGTTTCGTTTTCAATTAGATTCTATCTCCAGTAAATGAATTAAACTTTGAAAATGCATGGTAAACTATTTACTACGAATTTAGGGCAAGGTAAATTTTGTAGGTCTTCTCTGGACATGTACTATTTAACAAAAATATGACATCTCCCTACATGTTAGTATTTTCACCCATATTAAATTAATTGGCCAAAACACTTATAAATTTAGTTTTAATTATATGTGTTTAGTAAATTCCTGATACTTGGTGATAAACCATGTTTTGAATTGCTAGACCTTCTTGTAAAACCATGAGTCCTATTTCTCTGTAATTTAGTCACAATTAATTATTTAGCCTTTTGCATTGTCTTAATTATTTAAAATTAATGGCTCAATGCATGTAAGTGAAACATGGCCAATAAATCACCCCTGATATGTCCTATTTACAGTAAATCATCCATATGCAAATGACTTCCAGAACCATGTTAAAATGTTAACTCCTTTCCAAAACTCGATGATTTCGTAAACCCTATTAAACATTGTGTAGCATTTTCGATGTACAACACCCCGTACCTTTTGTACCAAATTACCACTTTTAGATTCTGGAGTCCATGAAGGAAATACACCAAACATGCCCACGATCTGTCTCGACCATATGTGTTATAGTACTGAACTATTCAACACACCCCATTCACTCCGACATGAAATATTGTTACTATAACGTATTTGTTGAGGAAGTGCCATGAATTGAATAATGTACTAATGCATCATATCATCCGCATCATATAGGTCACGAGGTGAACCACGTGGAGCCAGGACAGGAGCAGGAACCAGAGGAGCAAGGAGGAAATCCCGCTAACCAGGAACCCGCTCAAGGCAAGCCCCGGTGCATCCCACCAGATTTTCACTCTTTCTATTTCGTCACTAGAACTGGTCTGGAAGTTAATCATGCCCATCGGCTCTAGAGATAGTCGTTTTGGAAAATTGTCACCAACTTGGGAAGGTCTATTCAAAGTGAGCCGATGTGCACCTGGTAATGCATATTCTCTACAAGGGTTGAATGGAGAAGAGTTTGGGAGAGCGATTAATGGTAAATATTTGAAACGATATCATCCGAGTGTTTGGATTGATTCATGACTTTGTCGTTAATTGATAGCCAATATTTTTAAGTATTGCACTTGAGTAAAGAGAGCCGATGGTGATACATCGACTTAAGATGGCCGATATTCAAATATTGCCCTTAGAAAGTATCATCCCTGAACAAAGAGTATAGGTAACATATATATTCATTCAATGATGATAGGAAAAGTTACAAGTGGTTATCAGTACAAGGTGCATATAAGTTGACTACTCACAGGTAATCGATCTCTGAAGGGATCTATTCTCCTATTACAGCTAGGGGATGAAGATGTAATTATTACTATCCCAAGTACAAGAAAAGGAGCACATGATTAAGAAAAAAAGGTGGTTCAGCAGCTTTCTCTTCTTCCCCGGAAGATTAGCACTGTCATCAGACACTACCCGACGGACAAGGGGGGGAGAGGGCAACCTCGTCGATGCCATTCTTCATGATTGGGTCATCCAGCAACCCGTAAGTTGATTTCTGACATAGAAGCGGCTGTGGATTTTGGATTGAAAGGATCACTCTGGGGGTTGAAGAGGTGAAAAGTATTCGCCATGATGAACTTAGCAAATTTGGAGATAGGTGGTATTTTTCTATCAAATCTCTCAGAAGAAGACCCATGGTCGAAGGAGTTGAGATGAAGGGGAGTTGGTCGAAGGAGCTATTTATAGGGTCTGCACGTGACCTTTGAAGAACCCAGACGCTGCTCTACATTAATTAAGGAGAATAAGAAGTGGAGAGGTTTGGGGAGAAAAGATAAGAATGAGAACGGTCAGAAAAGAGCAGTAGTCGATATGGCGTAGGAAGACGGTGAGACGCAATTAAGAAGAGCATGAGTGGTTGGGAGGTATACTATAAGATGAAGTTTGACAGTGGGTGGTTCGCGAGTAAATACATGCGGTAAACAAGGAGATAAAATCCAGCGCACGAAGAATTTTGTACCTCGGACTCAAGGGGTATGTGTTGGCACCAGAATTTGACTGGTCCCATTGATAAGAGGTGGGAAATTGAAATCAGCAGAAGTCAATGAAATTCAACGGCCAAAGGAAGCTAAGGGGGCCCGATAGGGTCATTTTATTTCTCTCAATTTTAGTTTAGATTTTATTTTAAAATCTAGTCGGTTTGTTTAGGAGTCCTGATCGAGTCAGGTCAAAACCTCTTGCAGGAGGGTATAAATATGTAATAGGATCTGTACAAAGAAAACAACACTTTCGTTCAATACAATTCGGCGCATCGCCAACCTTTCCTACTCGATGAAACCCTCGTCTCGTACGGGCTGCATCGGCTCCGATCTTGGCGAGAGACTTGGATTAGTCATCTTCGGTAATTTTATCAATCTCAACTAGTACTTTCTCATTAATTTGATATTCTAGTTGTTATCGTTAGAATTGCTAGTTATCTGATAATTAGATCTATTTAATGCTTATTCTATCGACTTTGATTGCAATACTGTCTTGGTTGAAGCCGATCTATTGTAATCATGGTAGATTTTATAGGTATTCTTTAGGTCTATTATTCGAGTCACTTTATTGATTTTATCTATAAATTGGTTAAATCTAGTTTTATCTATCGTGTTTGAATATTGTCTTGATTAAGTTCGATCTATTCGAATCAGTAAGGCTGCATCGGTTTCGATCTCTTACTGGGTAGATAGGGTTAGATTCGATCAGTTTATAGGTAGAGTCGATAGGGTTATATCGGGATGTTTAGCCGATATGTTATCATGGTTCAATCAACTTTTTAGAGCTTAATTGGTCATATTATTTATTGTGATAGTCATTTGCCCCCTTGTTTAAATAAGATAGATTTATGATTTTGAGGCACATTTGCAATACCAACTAATTAAATCTATCATTCTAACGCCATTGACAGAGTGAGTTTATGCGTATTTACTGTAGATCTATCGACTTAGCTCTATCGACTCTCGCACTTTGATCGACTTGGCCAGTCGTTTCGTGAGTACTGTTTGTTTATCAACTCTGGTCGGCCGACCCGATCTTTTATCGTCATTCATGATTTTAGACTATTTATTGAATTAAATTTTACTGATAAGCCGATACAATCAGACGATTAATTTAATTTCTTTTATTTTCTTTATTCATATAATAGCCTCGGCTGATTTCACAAATAGTGACTATCGGCTTTCTTCATCAGCCTGTCCTAGGCCGATGACCCGTGTCATCTGACCATTCATCTCTTTGTCGATTTCTAGGAAAAATCGACTGGCACACCTCGGTTTCTCGTATTGAGCCTGCACTGGAATTAAGTAGATCACGCGTGGTGATTTTCGTGTCAACAGTGTGTGAAAAGGCTTGCAATTCTCCATGTTCAACCTCTTGAGAAGGTCCTTGGTATATTTTTCTTGATAGATGAAGTTTCCTTCTCTTATTGCTTGACTTGAAAACCAAGGAATACATGCGACTCTCCAATCATTGACATTTGGAATTCCCTAGCCATCATCTCCCGAAACTCCTCATTGAACTTCTCATTGGTTAACCCATAGATGATATCATCCACATAGATTTGGTACACAAAGAGATCATTTCCAACATGCCTTGTGAACAAGGTGCTATCAATGCTTCCAATGGTAAATCCATTATTGAGTAGGAAGTTCCTCAATTGTTCATACCATGCCCTAGGAGCTTGCTTGAGACCATAGAGAGCTTTTTCAATTTATACACATGTCTTGGACGCTTAGGATCCTCAAACCCTGAAGGTTGTTTCACATAGACTTTCTCATTGATCTCTTCATTCAAGAAGGCACTTTTCACATCTATTTGATAAAGCTTGAAGCCATTATGTGATGCATAAGCAATCAAGATCTGGATTGCTTCAAGACGAGCCACGGGAGCAAATGTTTCTTCAAAGTCAATGCCCACCACTTGAGAGTATCCCTTAGCCACTAGACGAGCCTTGTTCTTGATAATGGTCCCTTTCTCATCTTGTTTATTCTTGAAGTCCCACTTGGTGCCAACCATATTATGATTCTTGGGCCTTTCCACTAACTTCCACACTTTGCATCTCTGAAAGTTGTTCAATTCTTCTTACATGGCAATAACCCACTTGTGATCATTCATTGCCTCTTCCATTCTTGTGGGCTCAATCATGAAGACAAAAGAGAAGTTCTCAATAGCAACATTTGCCTCCTCATCACTTCCTTCATCGTTCTCCTCACTCAGATAGTTGGTCTTGTATTGATTTCTCCTTGTCCTCACTCCTTGAGATGGGCTCCCAATGATCAAGTCACGAGAATGATCCTTGTTTATGGCTTTGGGTCTAGAATGATGTTCTAGTTGAGTGGGAGGAGGTCTAGGTGATGTATCTTGTGTGTCATGGGTTACTTGCTCTCTTGATATATGAGTGTCTTGAATTCTGAGAGAGGTGGAAGAGTCACTCTTATGCTTTCTTGTTTTGGACTTAGAGCTTGAGATGGATGGGAGGGTATCTTGTGAAGAGCTTAGAGAAGTGGTTTGTGATGAAGTATGTGGCGAGCCTTGTGGCTCACTTCTCACTTGGGTTTTCTCATCACTTGATGGGTGAACTCTCAATGAATCTTGGGAGGAGCTAATGGGTGTACTTGTGGCATTTTGGGTTGGTTCTTGCACCTCGAAGGAGGAGGTTGGTTGAGGTGGTAGAGTAGAGGGCTCATCAATAGCACCATCATTGTCCTCGTGGGGTAAAATCTCGCCCATGGGCATGTTCCTCAAAGCTTCCCTCATAGGCTCATCCTCAATATTCACTTCATGTTATCTTCCTTTTGAGAACCATTTGACTCATCAAATTGCACATCATAGGATTCTTCTACATAACTTGTGGCTGAGTTGTAGACCATATATGCTTTAGAAGTTCCTGAGTACCCAACAAGAATGCCTTCATCAGTTCTGCTCTCAAATTTCCCTGACTTTCTCCACTTCTCAAGAATGTAACACTTGCAGCCAAAGACTTGGAAATAGGAAACATTGGGTTTTCGTCCCACCAATAGCTCATATGGTGTCTTCTTCAACAACCGGTGGAGATAGACACGGTTGGAGGAGTAGCAAGCTGTGTGTCACATCCCAAAATTTCCCATTTTGGAATGTGAACCACTTTCAAACAATATATTTCGATTCTCAAATTTTGAAACTATTTATAAGAAACTTTGCAAATTACAAAGATTTTAATGGGTTGAAAAAATTGCTCTATGTCATAAAAGTTTTCAGTTTTGAACCAAAACCTTTTTAGATAAGTAAAATCATTTTATTTTATTTTATTTCAATAAATATTTTGTCATTGTTGGATTCCATGTTAATTTGAGAAAAATTGAAATCCTATCAATCAATTTTTTTAGATGTACATTATATTTTCCAAAGTGGGCTCAACTATTTATGTCTCATTGATTCAGATGAATGCATCATTGAACACCATCATCTAAACTTATTTGATCACATTGTATCTTCGTTCATCAAATTTCATCCTACACGCCCTTGATGTGTCTAGACTCATTTTCATCCTCGTTCATTTTCTCCTACCGCATCGGTGTACCTAGACATGATCCTTCCTTATTTAGCCCACGTTCCATAAACATCTCTATGGAAATAAACCACACCTTCCATAAACATTCATATGGAAAGAGCAAGAGAATAATTTTTTTTCCATATTTCCATTGCCTTACATGTTTGCCTCCAATAAATGTATTAATTCATCTTAATTCTCTTTCCATATTCCTCCCCCACCTACCCTACCCGTCCTATAAATACGAGGCTCTCTCCCATGTTCTCCCCACCCCCTAAACCCTCACCATGCCGCCAGGCTCCCATGTTCTCCCCACCCCCTAAACCCTCGCGTCCAGCAACAGTTCTGCTGGTTGGCTTTATCGTTCCCGATGATCTACTCAACCAAATTCTACGAAATTTGGTCTGGAGGTGTGCCAAGATGATATTTACAACATATCCAAAAATCAGATCCATTGGAGTCCGGATGCCTCTGGGATCTGTATCGCAATGGAAGCTGCTCCCTGATCTGAGTGAATCCAGCACGTGCGACAGTAAAACCATTGCCTTTTCTCCCAATCCAGAGATGGTATTGATACAACCGACAGTCCTACTTGTGTTCCAGGGTCTTGTGATCATCACCACCAGAGGGTTCTCCTAGACCGGCCCTGGTGCGGCCAGGAACGCGATCCGTACTCGATCTGCTGCTGGACGACCTCACCATGATGCAGCCAATTGATATCCAGTATTGGTGACTTCTGAACCAATGGACCTTGCGTTTCACATGTCCCACACCACTAGGAATATTTCTGTTCGAACAATTCCTTGATAACCAGAGCCAATCATTGGAAACAAGCACATATGTTTTGCACCGTCTGTGTGTAGCCGCAATCCTTGCAGCTTTAACCTTGCATATCTTTTGGTCTACAACCCCGATTTAGATGATTCTTCCGCTTACATTCTTCTATCCAAATAAATTATCTAATTGAAATTTTTGTCCAACCATATCCAATTGTCTCATACCTTACATTGTGTATTTATTATGTGTATACTTTGTATGTCTTTTGCAAATAGGAGTTTTACGCACGGGAATCATACGAGGACGAAGATCAAGATTTGTTATCACTGAGCAGCAACATCTAAGTTCAGGCAAGTGTCCTTGATGCATTTTGTACCTATTATGAATGTTACTTTAGGACTGCATGCTTGTGTCAAATGAATGGGTACCTATGGTTAGGGTTTACTAGTACTTGCTTATTTATGTCCTTGTCGCCATGAACTAGAGGTTTAATTAGCTTTGGGTAGACATGCTTAGTTGATTATTGGGTTGTTGGGTTCAATTAGTTTTGACTAATGAATAATGTCATATTGGGTATAATTGGGTAATTCTTTATCAACATGGACTCAGGGATCTCAACAAGCTGGATGGAATAGATGTGGTGCAGTTGGCACCTGTTGGGTGGTGGTGTGCTTGTTGTAGATCCTAGGAACCGGTTCATGGAGCGGTAACCCAGGACAATAGTGCCATCACAAGGCTGCTATGGAACAGCTTGCTTGATTAATTAGGAGTTCTCCCAGTGTCGGTGCAGCATTTAGTGGAGCGATCAATGGAAGTCAAAAGGACTGTCCTTGTATCCGAATGGCTCAAGAGGGGGCTGCTGGAGTGATGAGCCGCTTGTTGATGGGATATCACTTATGGACAGTAGTGAAACCTTAGTAGCTAGCATGTACTATGAGACCCTTTGTAAAAGCCTTCGTTTCTGATCTCCTGACCGCACACCTAAGGAAGTGTGCTAGTGCTTGGCCGGCATGGCAACATGGAGACTCTAGTCCACCTAGCAACAGGGGACGAAATCATGACTTGTGGGTAAATTGGCGTAACCTCTACAGAGTGTAAAACTGTCATGATAGCCGTGCTCATGGTCACGAGTGGTCTGGATCCCTCACTTGATTAGTTTGATGGTTTATGGATGGTTAGTTGGTAATGGTTGGATTGGATTGAGCTTGGCTTGGATAAGACCCTATGGATCAATGGTTGGGATGACCTCACCTAGTAACTAGGATGCTTAGTGAATTAAAAGCCCATGCAATAAATCCCTATAAGCCTTCCTTTTCTTTAGCCCCATGTCATCTTTTCCCCCACTTGCTGAGTACGACATGTACTCACCCTTGCTATATCCCACATTGCTGCTCAGCTACAGGAGAAGAATAGTACAACTTTGAAGATGATGGACGAGACTAGGCATGCGGTCTTTCGGTCGACTTCCTGTGGAAGATGAAGGACGCCAATGCTAAGTTATTCTGCTGCAATGTAGTCTTTTACTTTTGACCAATGGGTCACCTTTGTAATAATGTTATCGATTTAATAAAGATATTGTTCTTTTATCACACTAATTATCCTATGTGCGTGAAAACTTGATCCTGGATACGCATACAAATGCATTCAGTTTTGATTGTTGGAACCGGGTGTGACAAGTGGTATTAGAGCTATATCGACCGCTGGATGCAAGCCTAGTTAAAAATGGTCGGTTTTTAAAGTATAATTTTGCAAATACCACTTCTTTCCCCTACTTCCTTGATTATTTAGTTTTCTCCTTTTCTATTCAAATAAAATGTTTTCACGGTATGCCTTGCCTCTAGCTTGTAGAAGTTGTATATTTAGGGATGCCATTTCCCAAGCCTACCATAACATCTTAGGATCATGACCTAAAATAATTCTAGTTCTATGTTGTCATTGTGATCGATTATTAGATTGTGATGTACTTTGTGTGATTATTTTGTTGTTTTGAACCCTTTGATTTAAGCCTTACCCTTGTCCATAGCCACATTGATCCTATTTTGTTTGTCGATTCCAATACTATCTTTTGGTTCGAGGAGATGGCCACGTCAAAGAGGATCATCATCATCAACAACAACTCAAGTAACAAGATATACCACCGAAGTACCTCTACATCAAGAAGTGAAGCCCTTATTAAGGATGATGAAGATAAAGCTAAGGCATCATCATTGGTCTCCGTTTGTTGAGTTGTGTATGTTTGCTTTGTGTGATATAGGTTGCTTTGTGCCTATCTTCCTTGACCATCATTTCATCCTTGAAATGTATCTATCATCCTTGATGCATATAGTGTGATAAAAAATAATGTAAAATTGACTCCAACTTGTTATCTTCTCTGTCTCTATATCTTGATTTCTCATTGCTCTCCTATCCAGTCATCTTAACCTAGTCTCTCTGAATCTCGGGGCATGATTCCTATTAAGGGGGGTATATTGTCACATCCCAAAATTTCCCATCTTGGAATGTGAACCGCTTTTAAACAATATATTTGGATTCTCAAAGTTTGAAACTATTTATAAGAAACTTTGCAAATTAACAAAGATTTTATCGGGTTGAAGAAATTACTCAATGTCACAAAAGTTTTCTGTTTTGAACCAAAACCTTTTTAGATAAGTAAAATCATTTTATTTTATTTCAATAATTATTTTGTCATTGTTGGATTCCATGTTAATTTGAGAAAAATTGAAATCCTATCAATCAATTTTTTCAGATGAACATTCTATTTTCCAAAGTGGGCTCAACTATCTATGTCTCATTGATTCTCATGTGAATGAATCGTTGAACACCATCCTCTAAACTTATTTGATCACATTGTATCTTCGTTCATCAAATATTTCACCCTACACGTTGTTGATGTATCAAGACTCATCTTCATCCTCATTCATTTTCTCCTACCGCATCGATGTACCTAGACGTGATGCCTTCCTTGTTTACCCCACCTTTCATAAACATCTCTATGGAAATAAACCCCACCTTCCATAAACATTCAAATGGAAAGAGCAAGAGAATAATTTTTTTCTATATTTCCTATGCCTTCCATGTTTGCCTCCAATAAATACATTAATTCCTCTTAATTTTCTTTCCATGTTCCTCCCCCACCTTCCCTGCCCCTCCTATAAATACTAGGCTCTCTCCCATTTCCTCCCCACCCCCTAAACCCTCACCATGCCGCCAGGCTGCCGCCATGCCAGCCTGCCCTCGCGTCCAGCAACAGTTCTGCTAGTTAGCTTTAGCGTTCCCGACGATCTACCCAACCAAATTCCACGAAATTCGGTGTGGAGGTGCGCCAAGATGTTATCTACAATATATCCAAAAAATCAGATCCATTGGAGTCCGTATGCATCCGGGATCGGCATTGCAATGGAAGTTGCTCCCTGATTTGGGCGAATCCAGCACGTGCGGCGGTAAAACCATTGCCTTTTCTCCCAATCCAGAGATGTTCTTGATATAACCGACACTCCTACTTGTGTTCCAGGGTCTTGTGATCATCAGAACTAGAGGGTTCTCCTAGAATGGCCCTGGTGCGACCAGGAATGCGATCCGTACTCGATCTACTGCTGGACGACCTCATCCTGATGCAGCCAATTGATATCCAGTATTGTTGACTTCTGAACCAATTTACCTTGCGTTTCACATGTCCCACACCACTAGGAAGATTTCTATGCAAACAATTCCTTGAAAAGCAGAGCCAATCATTGGGAACACGCACATATGTTTTGCACTTTCTGTGCGCAGCTACAATCCTTGCAGCTTCAACCTTGCATATCTTTTGGTCTACAACCCCGATTTAGATGATTCTTCCACCTACAATCTTGTATCTAAATAAACTATCTGATTGCAACCTTTTTCCAATGATACCTAATTGTCCCATACCTTGCATTGTGTATTTATTGTGTGTATGCTTTGTATGTCTTGCGCAAATAGGAGTTTTACGCACGGGAATCATATGAGAACGAAGATCAAGATTTTTTTATCACTAAGCAACAACATCTAAGTTCAGGCAAGTGTCCTTGATGAATTTTGTACCTATTATGAATGTTACTTTAGGACTGCATGCTTGTGTCAAATGAATGGGTACCTATGGTTAGGGTTTACTAGTACTTGCTTATTCTTGTCCTTGTCGCTATGAACTAGAGGTTTAATTATCTTTGGGTAGACATGCTTAGTTGTTTATTAGGTTGTTGGGTTCAATTAATTTTGACTGATAAAGAATGTCATATTGGGAATAATTTGGTAATTCTTTAGCAACATGGATGGACTTTGGGATCTCAACAAGCTGGATGGAATGGATGTGGTGCTGTTGGCACATGTTGGGTGCTGGTATGCTTATTGTAGATCCTAGGAACCGGTTTTTGGAGCGGTAACCCAGGACAACAGTGCCATCACAAGGCTGCTATGGAACAACTTGGCTGATTAATTAGGAGTTCTCCCAGTGTCGGTGCAGCATTTGGTGGAGCGGGGAATGGAAGTCAAAAGGACTGTTCTTGTATCCGAATGGCTTAAGAGGGGGCTACTGGGGTGATGAGCTACTTGTTGATGGGCTATCACTTATGGATAGGAGTGAAACCTTAGTGACTAGCATGTACTGGGAGACCCTTTGTAAAAGCCTTTGTTTCTGATCTCCTGGCCGCAAACCTAAGGAAGTGTGCTAGTGCTTGGCCGGTATGGCAACATGGAGACTCTAGTCCACCTGGTAACAGGGGACGAAATCACGACTTGTGGGTAAAGTGGTGCAACCACTGCAGAGTATAAAACTGTTATGATAGCCGCGCTCACGGTCACGAGCGGCCTAGATCCCTCACTTGATTAGTTTGATGGTTTATTGATGGTTGGTTGGGAATGGTTGGATTGGATTGAGCTTGGCTTGGATAGGACCCTACGGATCAATGGTTAGGATGACCTCACCTAGTAAGTAGGATGCTTAGTGAATTAAAAGCTCATGCAATAAACCCCTATAAGCCTTCCTATTCTTCAGCTCCATGTCATCTTTTCCCCCATTTGCTGAGTACAACATGTACTCACCCTTGCTATATCCCACATTGCTGCTCAACTATAGGAGAAGAATAGTACAACTTTGAAGACGATGGAGGAGAGTAGGCATGCGGTCTTCCAGTCGACTTCATGTGGGAGCTGAAGGACGCCAATGCTTAGTTATTCTACTGCAATGTAATCTTTTACTTTTGACCTATGGGTTACCTTTGTATAATGTTATCAATTTAATAATGATATTGTTCTTTTATCACAATAATTGTCTTGTGTGCATGAGAACTTGATCCTGGACATGCATATAGATGCATTCGATTTCGGTCGATGGAACAGGGTGTGACACTGTGTTGATTGCCTCCGCCCAAAATCTCTCATGAGTTCCATACTCATCCAACATGGCACGAGCAAGAGTGATGAGAGTCTTGTTCTTCCTCTCCACTACTCCATTTTGCTCGGGAGTATATGTAGCGGAGAATTCATGCTTGATGCCTTTCTTGTCACAATATTCCTCCACAGTTGTGTTCTTGAACTATGTCCCATTGTCACTTTTTATCTTTACATACTAGCCTTGAATTCATTCTTTGCCCTTCTAGCAAACTTTCTGAAGATATCACTGGCTTGAGATTTGTCCACAAGAAAGAAGGTCCAAGTGTATCTTGTGAAGTCACCAACAATCACCAAGCAATAGAGATTGCCTCCCAGACTCTTGTAATGTGTTGGCCCGAACACGTCCATGTGCAAGAGCTCCAGAGGACGGGATGTAGACATGAATGTCTTGGTGGGGTGTCAATATGCAACTTGTTTTTCAGCTTGACAAGCACTGCACAGTCTGTCCTTCTCAAAGGTCACATCCTTGATTCCGTCAACAAGATTCCTCTTGAAAATCTTCTTGAGCTGATTTATTCCAACATGTGCGAGTCTCCTATGCCACAACTGTCCCTTGGATGCCTTAGTGAATAGGCAAGTTCTTGGTGGTATATTGCTTGATTTGCAGTTCGTGACATACAAGTTTTGATGCCTCACTCCATGAAACACTAGCCCTTTCTTAGCATTTTGAATCATTGCACCATCCTCATCACAGAGTTGACCAATAGATAGAAGATTGAAATTGAGGGTTTCCACAAGAAAGACCTTGGAGAGATGGAGGTTATTTGTGATGGCAACCTTGCCTGAGCCTCTAACTCTCCCCTTTGAGTTATCCCCGAAAGTCACCTTCTCATTATCTTCACCTTCATCAATGGTGGTGAACATGGTTGGCTTCCCGGTCATATGTTGAGGGCACCCACTATTAAGAATCCAATGAGTACCTCCACTCTTGTAGTTGACCCTGGTGGTAGCCATAAGAAAAGCACTAGAGGAAGAAGGGTTAGTATCCAAAGCATTACTTGATTGACTAGCACTAACCTCATCGCTTTGAACAATAAGACCATCCTCATAGATAGGGATTCGTGTAATCCCTTCCTAAAGTCTCCTCCTGATGGGATAGTGAGGAGCAAGATACTTCTGATGTCCATGACCATCCCCCATGTGCACATTGTCGAGGTCGATGTAGTAATGGGGAGGATCATAGAGGCCAGTGACGTGCTCAAGCACATGTCCCACTTGTGAGTGGAGCACGAGTATCATCTCCATTGCCCTCTCAATTGAGAGCTCATGCCTTCTGTTGACTACCTCCTCAAGTAAGAAAACCATCTCAGGAGTTATGATTTGCTGGAGGAGCTTGTCAATCACTTCACGTGGTGCAATCCTTCGGAGGCTTTTGAAGGAGTTTATCCTACTAAAAAGATCATAAATGCTTAAGAGATTCTCACAAAGCTCATCATTTGGATTTCTCACAATCACCAAGTTCAAAGAAAACATCATGTTGGTGAGCTCGACAAAGATGCCAAAGGTGATCTTGTGGTGGAGGAGGTGGAAGAGGTGGGGGCGCCAGAGCCGTAGCGGTGAGATTGATCATCTCAAATGATTGAGTGAGAATCGTCGTTGGCACTCCCCCTACACCAATGCGTGGTCCACCCGAAGTGCTTGGAGTAGAACTTGGAATGGCACTTAAGGTAGAGCTTGACAAAGTGCTTGATGATGATCTTGGTGAAGGTCTTGCTCCGAAGGGGTTATACAAGCTATTGCAAGGCAATCTTGTGGACGGATCAAAGAAGATTGAGCTCGAGCTACTTGCTTTCCTTCGCTTAAAGATCTTCATTGTTTGCCTTGAATGGCTTCTTCCTCGACACGCTTGCGGTGGTCTCCTCATCCATGAAGAGCAGCTCGATCATGTCCTTGATAGAGAGATTCTTTTCCATGAGAAGATCAAGGGTGATGTAGAAGAGCTTGCTACTTGGGACCAAGGAGAGGTTCTTCTCAACTATCACAATCTTGGGGAGCTCGAAAGAAGTTGTTGTAGTTCTGTCCACAATACCTCGCAAGTGAATAAGAGAGTCAAGTAAGTCCTCAGTGTCATTAGCATGAAAAGCAAATAACTCCTTAACAAGAGAACTACTAGCATAACCAACAAGAGACTCACAAACATCATCTGTACTAGTCATCCTAGAGGAGCAAACAAGATCAAGAGACACATCATTATCAACCATCACATTAGGCACACTAGTAGAGCAAACTATCAAGTTATCACTAGAAGAATCTAGGCACTCACTAGAACTAGGCACATCCACACAATCATCACAATTATCATACACATGATTATCGGTGAAGGTATTGACAAATTCCACAAGAGTTTCCATCCACACATCCGGGATCATGGCATTTAGGTAGCTTATAAAGCGATCCTTCCATGAGCCATGACCCGACCCCGAATAGGATGACATCCCAACTCAATACGGTCACTACTCAATGCGGTTAAGCCCTATGATGAGCACTTGGATCTGATACCACTTGAAAGGACCGAGTGACCGAGATGGGGGTGAATCGGGAACTCGCACTATGTACCAAATTCACCAATTTCCAAAACCGACCACTCAATCAACTCCTATAACAATTCTAGTGGTGATCACACTAAGAAGATAATAGCCCTATGAAAGGAACAACAAACTAAGCATACTAGTGGATCACACAAGGCAATACAACTCCTATGCAAGCTAATAATAAAGCAACACGGAAGCACACAACATGCTAGCGAAGAAGCCTACTCATGCAAAGCTACAAGACGGGGAACTAGAGCAAACAAGCATGACTAGCACAACACATACAAGGGTGAGCAATCAAGCCAATGCAACTCCTACACATGCTAGTAATCAAATGAAAGCTAAGCACAACTAGCAAGTAAGGAATCCTATTCATGCAAGTCTACAAGGTGAACAACTAGAGCAGGGCAAACACACAAGCATGAATAGCACGGTATGAAAATGCGGAAAGTAATGCATCAAAGTAAGGAGTAGAGTAAGAGATGGCTCATGATTTTTTTCCCGAGGTATCGGAAGGATGGCACCTTCCCCTACTCCTCGTTGGACCACTCCCTCCGGAGTTCCGGTCCCTCCCGCCATCAATGTGGAGTTCTCGCACACGAGCCCGCAATCACTCCCCGAGTGAAGACACGGTGCGCGTCACCGCTGCCACCAAGGTGTTGGTCGTAATTACGCACCCACTTATATACCGCAAGAGGACGGTGTACAGTTGTAGCTCTTTTTCCCTTAGAGTATTCCAAGGTTATCGAATCCACAAGGAATAAGCAAAACAATTACTATTAAAGGGTTACTAACAAATTGCAATGGGTTGGTTGGTGTGAATGATGACGGTGAGAGAGTGGAGGGTGAATGTTATTGAAGATGTAACAGGATAATGAAGGATTCTCTCCTTAGGATTGGTTCACTAGCATGCAACCTTATTCTTATCAACTCGAGTGATGACTCCAATATTCTACAAGCATGGTGGTTTCATTCACCCCGGTTGTCACTACAGAGGCTATTAGCTCCCCACTAGTTTCTTGCACTATGTAATGGGCAAAAGTGTATTGGCTGATACACTAATGAAAAGGATAGATAGATGTGCAAATAAGTTCATCACATAGAATAAATTCATCGAGAGAGTATCAATAAGTATGAGGGTTACATGACCAGATCCCCATACCGGAGAAGAGAATATAAGACTACTCACTCATCCTTTCGCTAGACATAGCAGAGGGATGAGAAATAGCACTGGAATACGCACGAGACGATCGGCGCAAGCGTCGTGCCGATCAGCACGACCTCCCTTCTGGTGGATCTTGTTGGTGTTGACCAACCTTCACTGGCAATATCCTAGAACCCTAGTTCTAATAACTGATTCTCGCGATTGTCGTCCCCCCTGGCTCTTGATAATTATCTTCCTTTTATACTCGACAGGATTAGGTCAACTTTCATCGACTCTAACTCATACTGGGTTGGGCCTTCGTCTTTCTTGGACCCGATCGTTATTTCGTCATCTTCTCCTTCCGCGTTGATCGGCGCAGGCCCGCGCTGATCAGCGCAGCTCCACATCTGGCCCATCTTCATTACTCTTTAGTTCTTTATCCATAATTGCCCGCGCTGATCAGCGCAGCTCCACATCTGGCCCATCTTCATTACTCTTTAGTTCTTTATCCATAATTGCCCTGTTTTACACCTGTTTTCTGTAATTACATCCAAAACAAAACAACTAGAAATATATGCAAATATGGGGTTAATTGTTAGTCCAAACCACCAAATTAAGATGCAAAACATCCCTTTTTGGTAGATAAAATAGGCATCTAGAAACCACCAACAGTTCCCCCACACTCAAATCATTACTAGTCCTCGAGCAATACAAAATCAAATATGTAACAAAATCTTCACACCATCTCTCATGCAATCAATCTCAATCATTATTTTTACTCGTTATCCCACCACAAAGATTTTCTCTCATCTCCTTTTAACCAATCGGCATATCATACTTGAACTTAATCAAATCACCACAAAACCTTTTCAAAAACAATTTTTGTTCTCCTCAACTCATCTTTAGCATCAAACATCAAGCATTTGGTCCTCTCTAGATCTCTCAAGTGTATTTCCTTCATTCTCCTATCTAATCAAGAATTGTATGTGGATCTTGGAGGGCTATATAACTCAATTAAACCATAAGATTAACCATGTCAACAATGTGCTCAATCATGCCCACCAAGAAAGAATTTTCTTGGAAAAGAACTTTAAGAGGAATATAGAAGATTTTAAGAAAAGAAAGAAAAATGTTTCAATGAGAACGATGGCAAAGAATTAGAAATAATCAGAAAGCTGCTTTTCTCGATGACCTTACTGCCTCTCAGGGAATACATTTTCTCTTTATCTCCTTTTTCCTTTATACTGCGCCAGTTGGCGCGGTCTATATATTTTTTTTCTTTTTTCACTCTTTTTCTATTCCCGATATAATCAACAATTTCTGTCTTGTACTAGCAGCGGAAATTTTCTGAATTCCCTTTTATTGAGAATATAAGTTGTATCAAGGAGGAAGGAGAAACAAAGATGTATGGTTTCCATGATAGCAAGGAATTTAAATGGAAAAAATGGCTAGAAATACAGAGATAAATAAATAGATCATCCTTTCCTAACTTGGTCGAAATCATGAGCAAAAAGTTGATAAAGTTACTTACAATCCAATAAGTTCAAATGTGTAGCTTGCTCTCATTCACTCGGCTATGTAGGCATATTTAGACCTTGTTTTTGCTTTAGCTTATGATGAGTCAAAAGAATTTTTCACAAATACAAGGCTCAAAAGTTAAGTGGTAACCAACTAATTCAAGTAATCAACCAATCGATCATCAAAAAGACAAGATAAATAGTATGGGGCACTTTCAATTTGACAATTGACACTAACTTTATTAAAGACAATGCAATAATTCAAACTACATAAAAGACCTTGAAGCAACTCTCAACATGACTCATGACTCTCTTAAGCACACACACAAACTTAAATAAACACTCATAAGAAAAACAAACACTCATAAAAAAAACAAGAAACTAGACTAAAAAACACTTAAAAACTATGACAAATGGCAAAGCCCTTCCCCTACACTCAAAAATTGCAATGTCCTCATTGCAAGAGAAGAAACTCAACACATTAATCATGCAGACCATGCATGTTCAAGACTCGGAAAATTTGTCTTATATTCCTTATGAGAAAAGTGTAGTCCGCTTTGTTCATCTCGATTGTATCTAGGATTCTGCGATCCACATCCCTTTGATGCATGTAAGCATGATCTCTGTCTAGATACAGCCGCTCAATGTTTCTTTGGCAGACAGGATAGCAAGCAGGCGGTTACAGGTTATGATTTTCAACGCTATAAGGGGAGGCACTGTTCAAACTCCTCTGAGCCGATCGGCGCAAAGGCTGAGCCGATCGGCGTGGTGGTGTTCTTCCACCATTCCGACTTCCTCCACCTCCCACTGCATTACCATTAACTCTAGTTGAAGTTCCTACTGCCCTGTCATTACTATATTCTTCATGTGTTCTCCAATTTTCAAACTTTGGACTACCAAAGCTTCTTTGCATATCAAAATCATCACTAAAATCTCCAGACACACTAGGATTACCACTCTCCAAAGTTTCCAAATAGTATGACGGATCAAAGTTGCTATCCCATTCAGAATACTTTTGAATTGGCTTACCCGATAGTCTAGCAGATCTGCGAACCTCTGGTGTAGTCTTACACTTCTTTGCAGCAGGCTCTTCATCTTCACTTGGCAAAGCTGTCAGATCAATAAATTTAGCCATCTTCAGGTCGCGCCGATCGGCTTCTGTGTCGCGCCGATCGACACAGCTGGCAGCTTCCTTCATATACTCAGCTAACTGCTCTAGATTACGCTCACGGATCACCTTATTCTGCTGTCTTTGTAAAATCCCATTGCTAATCTCCTTAGGCGTCCTCCCTCCAGGAACTGCGCCACATCCATCATCATATAATAAATCTCTAGGTATGAAAGTTGGATCTTCCGCCAACTGGAGTTCAACCTTGCGTTGAAGATCTTTGGCACAAAAGAAACATTTGCAACCCTCAATACAACTGTTCCTATGAATCTTATTTTCTTGAAAACTTTCCCAATCGGTAAGAACCTTGGAAAATGATTCATCCCTTTCAGCTTGAAGATCCTTTTCCACATCCCGCTCGTACATGGCTTCTTCGGCTTCCTCTCGTAGCTTGAGTTCATACTTGGCGGCAATGTCATGTTTACTATAAAGTCGGCACTTATGGATTGTGAGAGAGCTCTCCTCATCTAGCTCTTCCTTCTCTTGCTCAGTCAATGATCTTTTGAAAAATATGAAATCCTCATACGGCAAGGGCTTAGCAAGATCAAGAAGACTTTCTATGGTACACATTTGAGAAATAGCTTCACTTTTAATAGGTGCTACAAATTTTCCTTTGCGCACCAATACTCTCATCATCATCTGCCAAAGTTCATTGTCCATCTTCACCTTATCGGTGCTCCATGCGTCAGCTTCGCTTTTCTTCATGAATTTCTTCCGCAGGTTTGACCGGACGAGAGGATCATCTGGTATTGGCGTCAGCACTTCGTCGACTTCTTCCCAGGTCCAATTTGCAGAGGGCTGTGAAAATCCGCCACCGAGCCGATCAGCGCAAGGGTCGCGCCAATCGGTACCGCTTTGGTTGTTGCCCGATGTGCCGCTTTCCATCGCTTCTGCTCTTAGGGTTTTGTTCGGGTGACGATGTAATGCGAGTTGATCCGTGGGTTTCCTGTCCTCTCATAGTTATATCCCTTGATTTCCAACTAGACTAGGACTCTATCTCTTATACATGGAATTTAACGAGTCTTAAAAAGGCAAGGTCCAAAACCGACTCAGAAACCAAAAAGACTCTGTCGTGCCAATTGGTGCAGGGTTGCGCCGATCGGTGCAGCAACGCGCCGGTCGGCACGGTACACTAAATTACCAAATCAGAAAAAGAAAAAATACGGAAATCAAAATCCATACAGAGCTTTTGTTTTATGTTATTAAGCTCGACCACACGGGGCACTAAGCAGTAAAATACACATCAAAAGATTTTAATTCAAATGTGTCAGGTTCTAGATATACCATTAGACGTTGTCCATTCACCGTGTACTTGTTTCTCTTGCCATCCATTATGATTACAGCTCCTGAAGGTAACACCATATTCACAAGATAAGGTCCCTCCCATTTGCTTTGCAGTTTGCCTTTACCAAATAATCTGAATCAGGAATTAAATAGGAGCACCCGATCTCCTTCCTTGATTTCCTTCTTCAAAAGCTTCTTATCGTACCACTTCTTTGTCTTCTCTTTGTATATGGCCACATTTTCATATGCACGCAATCGCATCTCTTTCTATTCGCTTATTTGTATCTTTCTTTTCACGCCGGCGGCATCAAGATCCAAATTCATTTCCTTTATAGCCCAATAAGCCTTATGTTCCAATTCCACCGGTTGGTGATATGATTTCCCATAGACGAATTGATATGATGTCATACCAATTGGTGTCTTGAATGCCATCCTATATGCCCATAACGCTCCATTAAGCTTCATGGCCCAATCTTTTCCTTCCTTTGTAACAATCTTCTACAAAATCCCCTTTAATTGCTTATTTGATGTTTCTGCTTGTCCATTCGTTTGGGGATGGTAGGTTGTTCCAATTCTATGTTCAACTCCAGATTTAGTTAAAAACCTAGTAAATTCTCCTCCTGTAAAATGGGATCCTCCATCTGTAATTATTATCCTTGGTACTCCATACCTAGGAAATATCTGCTCCTGAAGTATACTCCTTGATTCTCTTGTAGTATTGGCCTTGCATGCCATTGCTTTGACCCACTTGGAGACATAATCAACGGCAACCAATATATACTCGAAACCATGAGAATTCACAAAGGGTTCCATAAAATTCATAAATCATACATCAAAGATGTCGACTTGAAGATTGTACGTAAGAGGCATTGCATTCCTACTGTTAACATTCCCTATTCGTTGGCATTGAGCACATGTTGTAACATACCTTTTTGCATCTTCATGCATAGTAGGCCAATAGAATCCACTCGCCCATACCTTTGCCTGTGTTCTGAAGTATCCATAATGTCCCCCATAATCAGAAGAATGACACTTTGCTAAAATGCTCGCTCTTTCTTATCTGGGTACACATCTCCGTACTGCTCCATCCTCGCAATACCTATACAAGTATGGGTTGGCCCATATAAATTTTCTCATTTCACTCTTAACTCTTTTCCTTGTGTTCTTGTTCATCAGATCAGTTTGTCCCTTGAAACCTTTGATAATATCCATCATCCAATTCTCTCTATGATCAAATACGGCAAACAACTGCTCTTGTTGCATTTCATCTCTTATTGGCTCAGTTGATGATGATTCGAGACGAGATAAATGATTTGCTACAGAATTTTCTACTCCTTTCTTATCTCTTATCTCCAAATCAAATTCTTGTAGCATCAATACCCATCGCATTAACCGAGGCTTAGACTCCTTCTTTTTTGAAACCAAGTATCTTATAGCAGCATGATCAGTATATACAATCACCTTAGAATTTAGAATGTAGGATCTAAACTTCTCAAATACAAATATAACAGCTAACATCTCTTTCTCAGTTGTTGTATAATTGATCTGCGCCTCATTCAAAGTTTTGCTAACGTAATAAATAGCATGCACTTTACCTTTCTTCCGTTGTCCAAGAACATCTCCAACTACATAGTCACTTGTGTCACATATAATTTCAAAAGGTAAACTCCAATTAGGTGGCTCCATAATAGGTGCAGAGCATAGAGCTTCCTTTAATCTTCTGAAGGCAAAGAGTCTTTCATCGTCCATGAAAAATTTTGTATCTTGCTTCAACAATTCTGTCAGGGGCTTAGCAATCTTTGAATAATTCTTAACAAATCTACGATAAAAGTTAGCATGTCCAAGAAAACTCCTCAAAGTTGTAAGATCAGTAGCGGAGGTAATTTCTCAACTGTAGATATCTTTGCTTTATCAACCTCTATCCCTCTATTAGATATGACATGACCAAGTACTATCCCTTCTGTTACCATGAAGTGACACTTCTCCCAATTAAGAACTAAGTCGCATTCAACACACCATTTCAAAACCTTCTCCAAATTCTCCAAACAACTATCAAAATCAGCACCATGCACGGAGAAGTCATCCATAAATACCTCCATAATTTCTTCTATGAATTCAGCGAATATTGCATTCATGCATCTTTGAAATATGGCGGGCACGTTGCAAAGACCAAATGGCATCCTTCTATATGCATATGCCCCAAAAGGGCAAGTAAAAGTAGTTTTCTGCTGATCTTCTGGTCTTACCGGTATTTGAAAGAAACCACTATATCCATCCAAATAACAAAAGTATGAATTCTTTGCTAACCTTTCAAGCATCTCGTCAATGAACGGAAGAGGATAGTGATATTTCTTCGTCACCTTGTTCAAACTTTTGTAATCTATGCACATTCTCCATCCAGTTACAATCCTTTGAGAGATCAACTCATTGTTCTCATTAGGCACTACTGTCAACCCTCCTTTCTTGGGCACATAATGTACTAGACTAACCCATTCACTATCAGCAACAGGATAGATCATACCTACATTAAGCAGCTTCAAAATCTCCTTTTTAACCACTGGCTTCATTGATTCCTTCAACCTTCGCATCCCTTCAACCACTGGTTTAGCATTCTCCTCCAAGTTAATCTTGTGGGTGTAAAATGCGGGGATGATTCCCTTAATGTCATTCAATGTGTAACAAATGGCTTTCTTATACCTTTTGAGCATAGCAAGCAACTTCTCTGTTTCTTCTTTTGTTAGGGTGTTGCTCACAATAACTGGATATGTTCTATTCTTCCCTAGATATTCATAGTGTAGCTCCTTTGGAAGTTCCTTCTGTTCCACTTCTGGCGCTTTATCTAGATCCAGCTCTTCGAGAGGTTCAAAATCAGGATTTTCCTGGTTGAGCCGATCAGCGTAAGCGTTGCGCTGATTGGCGCTGGCAGCATACTTGTTAGTTCTGCATAGGACGTGGTCCGGTGTGTCTCCCATATCCATCCCTATCTTCTCGTCTTCCTCTGGGTAGAATTCTTGATAGTAAGAAGGGTCTCGATGAGACGGCGCTAAATTGAAATTGCACTTCTTCCTCTCCTAGGTGTAGCGTAACTTGACCTTTCCTAGCATCCAGAACAGCTTGTACTAATCTTAAGAATGGCCTTCTTAGATTGATATCTTCAACCCTAGTTTCTTTATTGTCTAGAACGAAGAAATCTACCGGTATTGTTTTCGAGCTGATCTCAATTTCAACATTCCTGATCACTCCTAGTGGCTTGGTCTTCCCTCCATCCGCCATGATGAGGTCAAGTTCAGTCCCCATTAGCCGCTGTTGAGTTCCATAAGTGTCACATCTCGTATTTTCCAAATTTAAGGTGTGAGCCTTTTCAACACTCAAAACACATAATTCTCCTAATTTTATCATATTGTTGCCCTTGATTCATCATCAAATATAATTTTCTTTATAACCTTATCATTGCTCAATCCTAGACATCGTTCTCGATCTCTCTTCTTTTCACTTCCTTATAATTCCTATATTGTTCTTCATTCTCTAAAAAGTCATGAAGCAAAATCATCTTTCCCTCTATTTGGCATGCAAATCTTTATGTCAACCCGCAACCATATTCTATTCTCGAAATATACCATTCATCTGATCTCATCTAATTACCTAGACTAATCTAATCTCCCTTCTCTCTGATAGATGGAGCAAGCCTAGCTTGCCAGCACACAAAAATTTGAGCCCAACATGCCCACAACTGATCAAACTTTTCCTCTTCCTATTCATCCACTCCTCCTCTCTTGTTTCCCTTTGATGGACGTCCCAAGCTCTAAATATAACACCATAAATCAGCACTTGCATGCCCATTAGCCATCTAAACTGAGTGGTCACTTGAGTCCCTTTAATTTTCATAAGTAGATATGACAAAACTACCACACCTTGATCATCATAAACCTGCATCCACGTTGGTTTATCACCAAACCATTTTATAACCATGTTCCCCATCAATTTTCACTTTCAAGGAAAGAAACATCAACTATAGTGGCAATAACTCGAACCATTCATGGCTGGTAGTTTTACTTGCCTCTTGGCCCCTCTCCTCCCTTCCCAACCCTTTCCTCTCCCCTCCCTAGGCCTCTTATGTCACACCAGGACGCCCCTTGTGCTGGCTCACGAGCTCCCTTGCCCCTTCCACTTCATTCCCATCAAAGAGACACAAGTTCACCCCTTGCTACTTTCCTGTCCAGCCATGATGCACCTGAATTCCAATCCTCGTTCCCGTCGATCTAGCCAATGAAATACCATGAAATTTTTCCAGGAGATGAACCATGATGTTACCAACAACATATCCAAATATTGCATCCATTGGAGTTCAGACGCGAAGGGGATCCTATTTGCAATGGCCACTCCTCTCTATTCTGGGCGCATCCAGCATGTACATCGGTATTTCCTCTTCAATTCCTCCCAATCCTGATGCTCTCTTGATGCAAAATTTATACCATGATGTGTTCTTGGAAACCAAGGACGTCTCCATAGGTGGGTTTGTGAATATCCATCTTGAAACCTCCAGGAAATTGTCTGGCATTTGATCTGCCGCTGCACGACCTCATCACGATCCAGCCACTTGATCTCTCATTCCGGTGAGCTCTTGATGAAATCACCTTGTCCCTACCATGTTCTTGACAACAGCACATGTTTATGTTCAAGTATTTCCTTCAGATCACCAGCCTATCTACGGGAACGGGCACGTCTTTGTCATCATATCTGCACATTGACACCGCTCTCTATTCTGGTCGTGTTCAGCACACACAACCGGAAGTCCCAAGTGATTGTATCATATTCTCTGATCATTCAGATGCAAGGACAATACTATGGCGTGTTCCCACAAGTCCTTTCAACATCCACCAAAGGATTTACCAAGATCATACACCATTCACCTAGGAATGCAGATGGTGTATCAACTATCGCTGAACAGGTTTACCATGGTTCAACCACTTGATATCCTTTTCAGTTTGATTTCTATCCAATTCATGATGTCCACATCATGTTCCTGATGTATGTCCATATGTTTGTTAACTTATTTCCTTGATTCCTACAGCCAATCTTTAGGAACGCACCTGTCTCTGAATGGATGTCTATTCTGTCACTCATGAAATCTCGGCAGTAATTGTAATCGATTTTCCGTCGCTTCATTTGAATCCATCTGAAACAAACCATACCCCTAAACTCACCACTACATGTTCTACAGGATGCCATGATCATATCATTGAGAAACCATTGATGTCGACATCACTACTCGATGCCATGTTATTATCCACCTTGCACCATTACTTGTGGCATCGGGGCTTTCCACATTGCATAAACCTTGGTGAGCTCCTTGTGCCCCACTTCATATCTTGTGATTAGCCCCTGCTGTTGCATATTATCCTTAGCTTGTATCTTTGATATTGATGTATGCAAATAGGTGTGTGTTTGAAAACGGGAGAAGGAATCATGAAGACAAAGTCGGACAATCGGTAGTAATAGAGCAACAACATATTTCATGGCAAGTGTCTTTGAAGCATCTTGTACCTATTATAACATTTATTGTAGAAATGCATTCTTGTGTCAATTGAATGGGTACCTATTGTTAGGGTTTTCCTAGTATTGCTTTATCCTTTTCCTTGTCGCCTTGAACTAGTTGGTTGGTTGGATGTGGGTAGATAATGCTTAGTTTGCTTGTGGGATGTTGGGTTAATATTAATCTTGATTAATGAACTATGTCACTTCATGAGTGGAACGATAATTTATGTTAGCAACATGGACTTAGGGACCTATGCAAGCCGGATGGAATGGATGTGGTGCTGTGGGCACATGGTTGGTGGTGGTAGGCTTGTTATAGATCCTAGGAACCGGTTCTTGGAGCGATGACCCAGGACAACAGTGCCATCACAAGGCTGCTATGGAACTGCTTGGCTGATTAATTAGGAGTTCTCCCAGTGTGGGTGCAGCATTTGGTGGAGCGGGGAATGGAAATCAAGAAGACTGTCCTTATATCCGAATGGCTCAAGAGGGGGCTCCTGGGGTGATGAGCTGCTTAGTGATGGGCTATCACTTATGGACGGGAGTGGAACCTTAGTGGCTAGCATATACTGGGAGACCCTTTGTAAAAGCCTCGTAGTGATCTCCTGGCCGCACACCTAAGGAAGTGTGCTAGTGCTTGGTCGGCATGGCAACATGGAGACTTTAGTCCACCTGGCATCAGAGGACGAAATCATGACTTGTGGGTAAAGTGGTACAAACTCTGCAGAGTATCAAACTGTCATGACAGTCGTGCTCACGGTCAAGAGCGGCCTGGAATCCTCACAAGATTAGTTAGTTATGTGTTGGAATGGTTGGGAATGGTTGGTTGGTGGATGGGATTGGACTTGGTTTGGATAGTACCCTATGGATTAATGGTTGGGATGACCCCACTTAGTAAATAGGATGCTTAGGTTAATTAAAAGCTCATGCAATAAACCCCTATAAGCCTTCCTTGTCTTTAGCTCCATGTCATCTTTTCCCCCACTTGCTGAGTACGACACGTACTCACCCTTGCTATATACCACATTGCTGCTTAGCTACAGGAGAAGGATGGTACAACGATGAAGACAATGGATAAGAGCTCTAGGCCTGCGGTCTCCAGTCGACTTCCTGCGGGAGCTGAAGGACGCTAACGCTTAGTTTATTCTGCTGCAATGTAGTCTTTTTCTTTTGACCTACGAGTCACCTGTGTAATAATGTTATCGATTTAATAAAGATATTGTTCTTTTATCACAATAATTGTCCTGTGTGCGTGAAAACTTGATCCTGGACACGCATACAGATGCATTCGGTTTCGGTCACTGGAACCGGGTGTCACAATAAGGCATGCTCATGAATGCGTCGTAAGTCATCAAGCTGACACGGGAACCAAAGTCACACAAGGCTTTCGGAAATTTCTTCCCTGGTATCTCACATGGTATGTACGGTTCTTCTTCTTCCTCTTCAGTGAGACCTACAACATACACACCACATAATCCTTCGTAGGGAGATGGCTCAAAGCAACTGTCTAGCAATCTCTTCGCTTGTTTCACCTCCGTTCCATCAAGCTCTATATCATCCTTGTAAAGCTTCCCTAAAACTCTCCCAATAATCTCTTGATCAAAAATTTTCGACTTGAGATGATTACTTGGGAAATTATACTCAGTTCCGGCTTCGGAAGCATCTTACGGACTGAAGGATCTTCTCATATTGAGCAACTCACGTGAAAAATCAATAGGAATCCAGTCCATCGGCTCAAATTCATCAAGTGGTTTAGCATTCGCCAATGTTCTATCCCCCTTTTTAGCAAAGTTGCTTTCAAATTTCTTCATATGGTTGTCCAGAATCGCAGCTTCTATCTTGGTATATTCCTTGCAACTCGACAGAGTCATCACTGTGATCGGTTCTCCTGTCGTCGTGACTGCGTCAATCGTCAGAGACTGCGCCGATTGGTGCACACGTCAGATCCACAGAGGTGGGTCTGATGGGCTCTATTTCTTTGAATTTATGCTCTAAAATAATCATTGCTCTACTCTCGGACATCAAGATCTGTTCAGCCGACAACTCTTCCTTCTGCATAACTTCTGGGTATTGCCGATTTGGTTCTAGATATTCTTCCCAAAGCTTGTGCAAAGCTTCATTCTCGGCAATTTTACTTAACAATTCGATCTTGCCATGGCTGTCAATCTCAGAAAACTTCCTCTGGCCGATCCATCCAAATGCATCCTCAATGCCTTGTTTATGGCCATGAAGAAGGTTTGAGCACATATATTCTCATCAATGCCAAGATCAAGTCCTTGTTTCAACAATGTTTGAAAACGCATCTAGGCTTCCGCGAGAGATTCTTCATCTTTTTGTAAGAAGTTCACCACCTCTCTTCTCAACTTCTGCACCTTTGGCAAAGGAAAATAGTGGAGACAAAAAGTTCCAACTAACTCACTCCACTTACCTTTTGCTTCTCGAGATGCTGCCTTGTGCCACTCTTTGGCTTTTCCTCCCAAAGAGAATGGGAAAAGCAGCCACCTGTAAAGATCATGAGGCACTCCTTTATGATGGAATGTTTGGCAAAGTGCCTCCAAATCTTGTAAGTGAGTATACCGGCTCTCCTCTTTCGCTCCAAAAAACTTGTTTGCTTCGGCCATGCTAATGATAATGGGGTTCAACACATACGAGGAGGTCGTGGCCTTCTCATCTGAGGATTGAGGCACCAGCACGTCTGGAGATGGTAGAGAAAGCTCCCTCAGCGTCGAAGAAGGTCCTGTCGTACTCATCCTAAAAATTCTCACAAAACACAAAAGCAAAAACAACTAGAAAAGAGAGAATTAGACATTAGTAAAATATTAGTAGTAAAAGAACTCGCTTGTTTCCCGGCAACGGCGCCAGAAAAAGGGCTTGTTGGTCATAATTATGCACCCACTTATATACCACAAGAGGACGGTGTACAGTGTAGCTCTTTTTCCCACAGACTATTCCAAGGTTGTTGAATCGACAAGAAACGAGCGGAACAATTACTATTAAAGGGTTACTAACAAATTGCAATGGGTTGGTTGGTGTGAATGATGACGGTGAGAGAGTGGACGGTGAATGTTATTGAAGACGTAATAGGATAATGAAGGATTCTCTCCTTAGGATTGGTTCACTAGCATGCAACCTTATCTTATTAACTCGAGTGATGACTCTAATATTCTATAAGACATGGTGGTTTCGTTCACCCCGGCTATCACTACAGAGGCTATTAGCTTCCCACTGGTTTCTTGCACTATGTAATGGGCAAAAGTGTATTGGCCAATACACTAATGAAAAGGATAGATAGATTTGCAATTAAGTTCATCACATAGACTAAATTCATCGAGAGAGTATCAATAAGTATGAGGGTTACATGACCAGATCCCCGCACCGGAGAAGAGAATATGAGACTACTCACTCATCCTTCCACTAGACAAAGCAGAGGGATGAGAAATAGTGCTGGAATGCGCACGAGCCGATCGGCGCAAGCGTCATGCCGATCAGCGCAAGCGTCGCGTCGATCGGTGTAACCTCCCTTCTGGTGGATCTCGTTGGTGTTGACCACCCTTCGCTACCAATATCCTAGAATCCTAGTTCTAATAACTGATTCTCACGATTGCCGTCCCCCCTGGCTCTTGATAATTATCTTCCTTTTATACTTTATGGAATTAGGTCAACTTCCACCGACTCTAACTCATACTGGGCTGGGCCTTTGTCTTTCTCGGATCCAGTTGTGTTTTTGTCATCTTTTCCTTCCGCGTCAATCGGCGCAGGCCTGCGCCGATCAGCGCAGCCCGCATCTGGCCCATCTTTGTTACTCTTTAGTTCTTTATCCATAATTGCCCTGTTTTACACTTGTTTCCTACGATTACATCCAAAACAGAACAACTACAAATATATGCAAATATGGGGTTAATTGCTAGTCTAAATCACCAAATTAAGACACAAAACATCCCTTTTTGGTAGATAAAATAGGCATCTAGAAACCACCAATACAAGGCACAAGCTCGTCTCCCTCGAGACTTGCTGGACTCCCCGAGCCGACACGGGCGCTCAATGCGATGCCCCTTTCAGCGGCGGGCTCAAACCATGTACAAATATATGATGGCCTTCACAACCAATCACGATAGGCTCGATCACTGACACCTAACTGGTCTAGATCTCACAATAGTCCAAGAGTAACAGCCTAGATCACACCCTCAGGGACACCCTAGCCTTAGATGTGCAAGATGCTCAAGTTACTCTCCACTAGCACTCTCAAGATATGTAATATCTCCTCCTAGTGCCCTCTTCTTTTCCTCTTGGCTCTCAGGTATTCCACTAGCCAAGAGGGGTCACAAAGACCCCAGCAACAAAGTTATATAGGATTCCAACCTCCAACTAGTTGTTGCTCCACAAAATCAACTTTTTGGGCCTGCTGACCGGACAGTCCGGTCACTGCCTGATCGGACTGTCCGGCCACTGCCTGACCGGACCGTCCGGCCACTACAGTCTTCAGCACCAATGGCTCTTACCCCTCTGCTGACTTTCACTAACCGGACCGTCTGATCTGTTTCTCTCTCTCCAGTCCAGAATCATTTCGGCACGCTGCTTCCTCATTGCCCAAGTCTCAGGCCACTAACTGGATCGTCCGGTCACTAGACCAGACTGTCCAGTCTCTAGGTCTTCCGGACTTGGCAGTTTCCTCGCTCCTCGCTGTAGACTCCAGACAAAACCACTTAGTGATCGTACAGTACGGTCACCATTGACCCCACTATCCGGTCACTTCGTCCAGAAGCTGAAACTCCTCATCCTCGCTTGACTTTGTTTCCCGGCTTCTCCGAACAGCTTCTTGGCTTCTCCACTATCATCTAGTGCCTGTGATTTCACTGAGCATTCATGCACATCACTGACTAGACATGACCTAAGAGAAACAACCTAGACCCCCTTGATAGTCCGGTTTTTCCTATGGACTCAAAACCCTAACAACTAAACAAGTGTTTCCAACACTTGCTCCATAGCATGTCCTTAGCCTTGATCCATCTTTATCAACCCTTGGACTCCATCAAGCTCATCAAGCCTCCATGCTTATGGTCATTGTCCTCAATCGCCAAGGCCGCCATCAACAATCATCATAAGGTAGAAAAGGTTTACTACATGGACAACACTCGTGTAGACATTAGTTGTATTTCATGTTTGTCATTCATCACCAAAATATCATACCTTGGGGTGACCTCAATGGTCATGAACCTTACAACAATTCTGCCAAATTACATATTCAATGCCTAATATACAAGAACAGGTCTTGTATTTGCATGCTGACCCTTGTTCATTATATTTGCAAAGAAAATGTATGATGACTGAATTTACCATACACTAGCAAGCTTGTGTCCTAATAATCCTCAAGCTCTATTTTCGGTTGAAGCTAGCAGCTATTTTGGTCCTACGGAAGGCCAACTCAGCCGATTTGGAGTCAAATGTTCAGGAGGATAACGACATGGTAGAAACTGATGGACAAGCTTTTGTATTTCTATGCTAAAAATAGGCAGCTTTATAACATGTTTTATATGTAGTGTTTGCAAGGTAGCATACCTCTAAGGTATTTGGGTTTGCAATGCTGTAGATAAAATGCCTGGATGAACAACTATGTGAATTGCCTTGGGTCAAACATTGGGTGTTTGGGTTTTGTCGGTCAGTGCTTCTCGTGGGTCAAGCCGACCCATTACCCACGCTGATCAAGCTGGGTAGCTTGGGTCAGGCGTTGGGTCAACCCAACATGACCCACTTGAATCCTGACTTGTAATCCATCAACTTTCATGATTCATGATTTTTTTTTTGTTACATGTGGACTCATATTTGTTTCTTCTGCAGCAAATGCTCACACTTGCCTTTGTGGAAACCACAAGGGGGTGCTGATTCATTGGATTGGATAGTTGGTTGTGTATAAATGAGTCCAGTGAATTTTATTCATGGAAACAGAAACGGTTTGTTGTTTATCAACCCTATCAAACATTTAATAGTTTGACTACATCTAGCATGCTTCTTTCACTTTGACTTGTTATCTTGGAGGCACATAATAGATTGCAATAAGCAGCATGTTCGGTTTTCAGTATACTTGGATTGTAGATACCGAATACACTCTAAAGGTCAGGCTCTTTCTTGGACCTTTGAGTCCTCTTAGAAAGAATATCAATTAATAGATCAATTTGTGTTCAACCAGACGAGTTGGTAGACTGCACATGGTACCAATTTTGAACCCAAATATAATTTGTACTCTATTTTCTCAGATTGGTCCACCTTACAAACAACTGGTATTAGGCTAAGGTCATTCATCAGAAACTCTAGGAGCAGAAACTGCAACTATCGAGACAGGTGTCTTTTATAGCATGACAAATAATATTTATTTATTTTGGAAAACTAATATGCGGATATGCTTGCTACATGTGACTCAGCCGATGTATGTGAGAAAGGAAAACCAGGTGATATATGACTATACCAAACAAAAATATGTGTGAATGATAAATTTTGATAATGTGAGAATAGTCTAAAAGAAAAAAAAATTGGAAGATACGAATTTGGATTGGCAAAAGTTTTTAGCATTATTAGAATACCATTTCTTTGCAATAATTGGTACAGTAAAATGTCTTCATGAAAACATGTCATCTTGACATGAAAGGTGATAGTTGCCACTTGATAAATGCATTTTTTTCTCATTCATATTCCCTAGAAAGGTATTTTTCAAACTAGAAATTATACGTGTGCCCTATCTTGAATCCATTTACAATGGTTGTGCTGTCATATGATCCACTGTTCTGAGATGTTTGTGGATAGTGGGGGTATACTGGAGATCTGGGATTAGTGTTGGTGAGGAGGGATAGAAAGGCTGTTGCATGTGACAGGAGAGGTCGGGGGTCCTGAACCCTATGTTTAATATGATCTGTAATCGCTGTTTTAAGATTGCTTTTGTATTCATAACTCATGTGATTTAGTTGGTAAAATATTGATACTAGTTGCCTAATGGTTGTTCAGTTTATTTCGGTATAGTTGCATCAGCCCCTGGACGTACAAATCAGTTATTGCATGACATCTGAATCACACATGTCCAAGAACTAGATCGACGTGAGCACGATAAAAGACATGTTAGCGGCAATGGAGCAAGATCTTTCCTACCAAAACAAATTAGAGGATGCCTGTAAATAAAGAGAGAGAAAATTGAATGTGCATTTGATCATGTGTGAGCAAACTATGTGACAATATATATTGTCTTAATTTCATTGTGTATGGGACTAAGTATTATGGAATAATCATTTTGTTGTAACCTTTTTGTTAATTGAGGTTTAAATTAATCAATTTACCATAATTTTTAATAATAATGATATGTATTTTTATTAAATATTAATGGTGGTAGGATAACATGTGCATGCCGCACGTGCAAAATACTAGTGCACTGAAATGGTAATAAGAAGACTTTAGTACAAAAATAAAAACTAGGGGCAAATTAGTCTTTTTTTACTCTACTTAACGCCAATAAGTGATGGGAGTGATGAATAAAGAACAAAAGATAAGATTGATGGTTAATAAGGAACTTCAAATTTTTAAGTGGTTGATAAGAAACTTGAAGTTTTTTGAGTAGTTGATAAGAAATTTTCCCATTTCAGTATGCAGAATCATTTTTTTTTATATTAAATAGTTGCCCCTCATTTCATTCAATGAACAAAAGGAACAACGTCTAGTTGCACATCGTCAGACACACACATTTTGTCTTGACCCAACTCCATTACATTTTCATCACTCACATCGTTAACATTCTCACTCATTTTCACACCTCTTGTATCTTGCACCGCCTCAGGTACTTGGGACACTCCATCTCTCCTCTTTAAGGCTGCACGGCTCCGGCGCCCAGGGACCTAGGCCACGTCGCCTGCTTTTCGTAATCATCGGATCAGACCGATCCACGCCGCTCGGCGCATGCCATGTGTCCCGGGAATATTTCAACATAGACCTAGCATTTTTTTTTTCAAAACCAATCCGCAGTCCAGAAAGTCCCTGGATGAACAGTAGCCAAGACTGTAATTTGTTTTGGTAGTCCCCCCATAGTTTTCTGTTAATTAGTGCAAAGAAGAGGAAATTCCCTTTTCTTGGTTTTTTGCGGAAACGCACCTACATGGTATTTTATGGATAGCCTTTTTGACTGGGTACTTGATATTTGCAGCCATTTTTCTTGACCTGTTCACCGTTCTTCTTCATTTCTGCCATTTTTTAATTCACTTCCTCACATTTTCCAGCTCCATTTATTGCGTTGAACTTCATAGTTGACATTGTGAAGGGCTCCATTTATTGCATTGAACTTCATGGTTGACATTGTGAAGGTCAGGTGTGCATTGGTACCTGCTACATCTGCCACGTGAGGCGTTTGTGCATTGCATGTTTTCGCTTGGTTCCGCGTCGCACATTGGTCTGCATTTTCCGACTGCGAGTGTGTGCATGCAGAGACTAACATATTTGTGCATATGATGACTAATTGTGTATGTGTGTATATTCTTCTATAAATACTCTAGATCGTTGCCTCCTCTTCTTCGTGCCTCACCTTGCTTTTGTTTCGTGTTTTAGTTTGTCCACACCAAGTAGTAAAATATGTGACCTCACTCCAGAAATGAAGTCGTGTACTATTCGTGTTAGAGTGTCCCATATGTGGGAATACTGTGGTGCTTGTGATGATGGCAGTCCATTGCATGTTGACATGGTCCTTGTAAACAAGGAGGTCCGAATGGTGATTATATTTATGATATGACCTTTATTTATCGCACTCTTATTGATGGTAGAGTTTGCTTATGTGTCCACTTATGAGAAAACTAGGGAAGATTAACACGACGGCCGCGTATTGATGGAGCCGCTTCTACATGGGTAGAGCGTTGCCGTGAGGTTTGAAGTGTGTCCGGATCCTTAAGGCCTTGTTTGGATACTCACCAATACACTCCAATTCATATGGTTTAAGAGGGATTGAAAGGGAATTTAGTTTATTTTTCACCCTAATCTACTCCAATCCATATAGATTAAGATTACCCAAACAAGGCCTTAGGTGGGATGGCCGATGCCCTCTACATGTACAGACAGTCAGGTCGGTACACGCCATATGCATATAGAACCCGCGGCAAAAAAAAGTCAAGATGTGTCTGCTTTACCAACGGCGCAAGCCCCATCAGTCGGCCGAACCGAAGCATTCTTCTTCTTACCCCTTTCCATTAGTATACAAAATATGCATCTTGTGAACACCTACCCCGAATGATGTGTAAAATATGCAATGTATTCTGACTTCTTAAGTGCACTACTTTTTAGTCTTGTGAGTTGTGATTTTGTGTTGTACAAAAAGACTTCATTATCATGTAATTTTGATACTTCATTGTCAAGTAATTGCCATATGCTTCATTTGCACTATATTTCGACAATGTGTATCTTTTACAATTAAAAAAAATTACACACGACATAGCAAAAAGATGACTCTTTTTTTTTAGATTAGCAAAAAGACGACTCAGTGGTGCGCTGTAGGCGCGCCCCAATCTCTAGTCCATCTGGGCATTATCCCACCATTCCGACGTCAATACAACAGATTGTGACATGGCTCTTCTCTCCCACTCTTCTCTGCCACAAAGATAGTTTTGACTTATTGTTATCTCTACAGCTTAAAAAACTAGGAACGAGGATTCAAATCCCCCTCACTAATGATAAAAACAATAGTGACGTATTTTTTTAAAACCTGTCTCTGCTATTAAAATTCCATCTCTAATGATGGAAATAGTAGTGACATCTTTTTTAAACTCGTCTCTGCTACTAACCCGTCACTAATGACTGAACCAGTAGCGACGGTTGAAAAAGATCCGTCTCTAGTACTAATACTCTTCAACTAAATAACATGACATGGTTTTAAAAACCACATCATTATTGCCGTCACTAATGTTTAGACGGACGGAACTAGCAATGTTTAGACGGAACAAGGAAATCAATTTCTCTGGGGTCTGAGCCAAATTTTTTACGCCAAATGTCTTGAAAAGAGCCATAGCATTGCCGGGCGGCCATCGTCGGTAATAGTTGTAGGTGTAAGTGTGCTAAAAGAATCACTCGGTATTTTGGTTCGTTCTGCTCCTTGCATTCGCTTTGGTACGTTAGTGTTAGTGTTAAGAGGCGTGCGCATACATGCAGTGGATGCAAAGAATAAGTAATCATCAATCGGTATGATCAGTTTTAAGGAGACGGAAGTGTTTGTCTTGTTGATTTTTCGGTGAATATCAATTACTAGTTGGTGCTTCATCTGCCGGTGTCTTGCTGGCAGTTCTCCCTCACGAGGTAGACTACTCCGGGGGTGAGATCGAAGGTGAAACGCCTGTCGATCTGCGGGAAAGCGTCTATGGCGGTGATGTCGCCTGGCACCACGGGGGACCTGGACCTCCTATACATAGGCTATGCTATGTGTATAAGCTATATATGGTTTCTTCTTTTATAAGTTTCATTACTGTTTTTTAATATTATAGTAATACAAGTTATATATATATATATATTTACTATTTTATTAAAAAAATTATATTGAAATAATAAATATTTATTGTAGAATTAATCTATATACACTGTTTGAATAATTTATATATACTCCTGGAATAATTCAAATATACTATTGGAACAACTGCTCTTTATTACTGGAATAATTTTAAAATATTTAAAAATATATTTAAAAAATCAAAATTCATAAACAAATAATTTTTATTTGTAGAAAATCACCATTACTACTAGAATAACTGTTTGTGTCCACTGGAACAATTGATTTTACTATTAGAATACTTTTATAAAATTTAAAAGTAAAAAGTTCATAATTTAAAAATTTGAAAAATATTAGAACAATTGATTTTTACTACTAGAACAAATGATTTTTATAGTTAAAATAATAAAAAAGTCAAAATTTTAAATTCAAAATTTATATAATTTTATAGTCATGTTGGATCTTATTTTTTTGCATTAATTCCAAGGATTATGGTGGTTCAAACGGATTTGAAAACTTACACTCCGTTTACCAATCAAAAGATGTCATGTAGGCGTGTTACGTGTAAGCTACACGTAGCGCATGCTACATATAGGAAATCCGGCACCACAGTCATGCAGGCGTCCGAGTTGATGAGCCTGAAGAGCATGGCTGGCGGGAGCCTGACCTATGCTCGTGCTGTGACACGAGGTCCATCAGTCCATGTTGACACCACTTTAATTTATGCCCTTGAGCAAGTGTCACCGCCACATCGTGTCGTATGGATCGCTAGGGGTGGATGTCGAGCTGGCTCGGCTCGGCTCGACTCGTGTTAGCTCTTTAGAAAATTAGTTTGGCTCAGCTCAGCTCGTTAGACAAACGAGCTTAAAACTTGGCTCGGCTAGGCTCAATAGTTAGCTCGAGCTGGCTCGTTAGGCTTGTGAGCCAGATGTATATTACAATTCAAACACTAGATTTTAATAAAAATAAAATATTTTAATATAAAATAATTAAAAATATAGTATATAGTTAATAAAAATAACTTATAAATATAACTTAATTTAAAATAAGTTCTAAAATAATTAAATATTAGTCTAATATTTGATATTTTATCACTAATAATCTTACTTTTTATGAGTCTTATAAAGCTCGTTGAGCTCGTGAGCCGCTCACGAGCCAGCTCAACTCGGCTCGTAAATTTAACGAGCTAAATTATAAGCTCGGCTCGATTCGTTAACAAAACGAGTCGAGCCAAGCTTGTCACGAGTCGAGTCGAGTTACGAGATTCGAGCTTTTGGTCCACCCCTATGGGCCGCCATAGTGACCAAGGACAGAGGGTCGTTATGGCTAGCCGGTCCCGCCACCATGGGTGACGCTCACGGTGGTTATGCCGCCTTCTGTTTCACCTCCACATCATGTGTTGCTTTTGCCTTCACTTCCTGAGATGCTTTCCTCCAAAAAATAGTGTGAAATATTTGTTTCAAAGAAACCTCATGCATGTATCTCAATTTACGGACAGTCCCTCAACATTGATCATGCAACAATCAACTTAAACAGAGCACAAGGACAACCATCACACTATTACTAGCCTTGGTGTTGATTTTTTCAAAAGACAACTTTGTGAAATTCGTGGAAGATATGTACTCCATGGAATTAAAGCTCAAAGGATGGACATAATAGAGCGAATAATGGTCATGCTGAATTACTCGGTTGCAAGTCATAAATCACGTAATCATTATCCCCTAGATAATTCATGTATTCTCTGGAGTAGTATTCCAAAAAGCTACTACAAGTTTTAGATGAATTTCATCTACATATGAATATGTATAAAGCAATTATTATTTTTTAAGATTACTGGTACACTTAAGACAATAAATATCAATTATCAAAGTAGTTTATCTATGAGATAAATTTATGGAAGTTTAGTACGTGTGTTTTGTTAGATGAGTACTATCAGTGACATAATGAATAATCAAATAATCTATGTAAATACATGTGTACTCTGAAACATAAATAAAACTGAACAAGATGTGAAAAATATATGCCATTTTAAAATGATCTTTCCCCATAAATATTATCCCCTTAGTATTTTAAAACTAATGCTTGTGACTATAGGTGATGAGAATCCATAAATAGAAACTTTGTATACCACTAGAAATTTGTGGAAAAGGTGGATGATTTGTACCGTTTTCATTGCCATCATATAAACCATGTGTCTGGTAATGGAATATGCATGCACTTTTCCTTGGAAGCAACACTTTGAAAGCATCAAGAGACGTTGTGATAAAAATGATTGTAATAGTGTGACTTGCATATGAGTTTTCATACACGCAACACTACTACTCTTCTGTTGGCATGCGATCTATCAAAGTAGTGCAATTAATGTATGAAGGAAGATGTACTGTGCGGAAGGTTGGTAAATGTAATTAAAATATGAAGCAAGATGTACTTCATGGAATTTCAGCCCAAAGGTTGGACAATGTTATTAATTCTCATCTTACTGGTCTCCATCATACCTGATAGCATTATTTGCATGTAGAACTCCATAAATTTGGTTGAGTTGGATTTGTCATTTCGAATAACCAAAGACAACCAATATACAAGAAACACTTTGAAGGCGCGCGCATAGATGCAGTGGATGCAAAGAGTATAATTAATCATCAATCGGTTTGATCAGTTTTCAGGAGACGGAAGTGTTTATTTCTTGTTGATTTTTGGGCGAATGAGTGAACTGCTGCTACTGCTTCATCTGCCGGTGTCTTGCTCGCAGCTCTCTCTCGCGAGGAAGACAACTCCGGAGGTGAGATCGAAGGTGAAGCGCCTGTCGATCTGCGGGAACGCGCCTATGGCCGTGATGTCGCCCGGCACCACGGTCATGCAGGCGTCCCGGTTGATGAGCCTGAAGAGCATGGCTGGCGGGAGCCTGACCTCCGCGCCGGGTTCCCGGAAGTGCAGCGTCAGGATGGGCATGCGAAACCAGAAGGCCGCCGTGGCTCCGCGGAGGCAGAACCCGAACCCGGGCCGACTGACGCGCGGTAGCCCGATGGGCCTTATGAGCTCGTCCAAGGCCCGCTCCAGTGCCTCATACGCGGCCCGCACCAAGACCAGCCCGGTCGTCCCTACGTTGAGCACCGTCCCGCCCTTGCCCGTGGCCGGGTCGCGACGGAACGTGCTAGCGTCGACGCCCGGCAGCGCCGTGTTGCCGACGCTGATGCCGACGAGCTCGACGAAGTAGGGCCCGTAGTCGGCGCCGTGGTTGGTGTTGTAGAGGAGCTGGGCGTGGGGCATGCCTTCCGTGCCGCCCACCTCGTCGTCGAACCGGAGGAAGCCCTGTCCCGGGACGGTCGGCATTCTGCGCAGGTAGTATGAGAAGCGCTTCGGTTTTGGGTGACGAGTTCGGACTGCCTGCATAATCTGCGTGCTGGCCGTGTCCACTGCGTGGCCGTCGACTTCCAGGACCAAGAGGAGGAGGGCCACCACCACCAACATCGCGGGCTTCTCCATTGATACTCTTCTGTGTCCGTACGTGACTACTGCATTACTCACTGCAGACGCACCTTCACTCCTTCCCATTAAATAGAACTCAAGAATGCTGCATGCACTGCATTTGAAGATGCATTGCCTTGGCGTAAACAGTAATTGCATCATCATCAATTGTCAAGCATCCCCTGTTTTATTTTATGACCACCAAATCCCTTCCTCGAGTATCCATCCCATCCTTTCTTTTTCTTCTTAAGACATACTGTCCACCGCATCCTACAGACGTGAATTGATGGTGCATGTCAGAAACAACGGTTATTTTCGTGGGTGCAAAAAATAGCCGAATTTTATGTAGTTAATAATTAGTAAATTCATAATCTTAATAATAGTAACGATGTGGGAGTATTATTAAAACCAGGACAGACGCTTAGGTGAGGAGCGTCCGCCAAGCACAAGTGCGTCCTGCTGTGGACGCTCTCATGGATGGCGTCCCGTACTGATGGAGCGTGTGAGGGTCGAATCTCGAATCCAGCCAAGCTAGCTGAGCCCTGGCACTCTGGCAGGCAAAAAAAAAAAAAGAGGCACCGTAGACCCTTCTTCCTCCAAGACTTGACGGTGGCCAAGTGCAGACTCCCTTCAGCGAGTGCTGGCATATCGTTATTGCCCTCCTCCATGGTTTGGACTGGAGGCTTAGCGTCCCACCTCCTTGGAGGCTGCTGCCCTGCTCTTTGGGGAAATGTGCCACCAGCCTAGTCGCCTTCAAGATCTGCTTCTGCTGAGAGTCAAAATTTCACAGTTGCCTTCTTAGGAAGGCATGGTCTCAGACGCTCATCTCAGGATCTACAACTCCTCTCGCTCACATGCAAAGCATGGGTCCCATATGCACGAATCCTAAAGCAAATCAAATGATAGAAGGAAGTTGCCTTCCCGGGCCGGTGCCTTTGGCTTTACATTTCCCCTCTACTTCCTCTTGTGCCCACGGGCAAATCAAAGCTCGTGTTGACGTTGTATAGACCAACACTGATGCAGAGGCCTTATAGAGCACAATGGTTGATCTTGCGCTTGTAAATTGAGAAGAGTAACTATAGAACAACGCTTGCATTATGGTAGAGATATTCTGTAAGATTTGCTGGTCTAGGACATAGCCGCCAATGTCATCAATTTTGTGATCGATTATATGGATAGCTAGCAGCAGGCACAACAAACAACAAACAATTTAGTCTGCTATGCAATCTAACACAATCTACAGCGAGCTTCCCATAGAATACATGCGCATGCTACATTCAGTACCTGCAAGTACTACCCTCTCAATGTCAACTAGAAACATACACAATGTTGCATTGAGGTATGTGGCATGGAAAGGATACCTCGCTCGGTCTTTGGAAGATATAAAGTGGCTACACAACTGATCCGAGCATCTGTTTAATTTCATGTATCGTGATTCCACTAATAAAAGAGCGAAAAATACGGATTACAAATAAAACTGTACCCTACAGAGTACAACCGAATTGCATTATGGATTTGGAGTCGATCTGGAACTACGCCTCTATGAAAAGAATCATAATCAGATCGATCTGTTTAGCAGAAGCATGAAGATGAGAGTTCGGGAAGAATTTGTTGAAGTCAAGGTCGCAAGAAAAGCATAGAAGTTTAGGAATTTAGGATTAGCCTTTGGCCCTTTACTAGCTGCCTTCAATATCCCTAAGGCCGTAAGGCGACGTGGCCGGAACAAGCCAGGACGCTATTGATATTAACGTCCAGAGCTGGACGCTATTGCCCTCAACGTCCACTCTAAAGTGGACGCTGTCGATCTCAACGTCCTTCCCAGTTTTGAAAATTGTGAACGAGTAGAGGAGAGAATTTGAGAAAGGCTCAGCGCACCGTGGTGGCAGCCTCCTAGGTTATATTTATACTCAAGATAATTAGGGTTATAACATGGAAGGAGACTTGATCTCCAAGTAAACCTAACATGTACATAATACAACACGTTAACACCCCCCCCCCCTCCCTACAGTCACAGCTCCCTACAGTCACAGCGAGAGGCTCTTGAACACAAAGACTGGACCGAAACTCCTGGAACAGTTGTACGAGGAGCCCTTTGGTAAAAATATCAACAAACTGATGACTGGAGGGCACGTGTAGGACGCGGACCTGACCAAGAGAGACCTTCTCGCGCACAATGTGGATATCAATCTCAATATGCTTCGTGCGTTGATGATGGACCAGATTGGAAGCCATGTACACGGCACTCACGTTATCACAATAGATGATGGTGGCATGGCGTAATGGTTGGTGAAGCTCTTGCAACAGCCGGCGCACCCAACAACACTCAGTAACGGCATGTGCAACAACTTGATATTCTGCCTGTGCACTGCAACGAGACACTGTAGTCTGCCGTTTGGAGGACCACGAAATCAAACTATCACCGAGATAAACACAGTAGCCGGAAGTGGATCGGCGAGAGTCCGGACACCTAGCCCAATCGGCATCGGAGTAGGCGGTGAGTGTGTCGCAAGAGGAAGCAGAAGAGAGATGCAATCCATAATTCAGTGAACCGCGGATGTAATGAAGAATCCGCTTGACCATCTGTAAGTGAGGCTCCTAAGGATCATGCATGTACAGGTAACATTGCTGAACAGCGGAGGCAATGTCGGGTGTCAGAGTGAGATACTAAAGCGCGCCGGCGAGACTCTGATACTCTGTAGGATCCGAGACAGGAGCACCATCCATGGCTGAAAGCTTGGCCTTGACGACGATAGGTGTAGCAGTGGGATGACATTCAGACATGCTAGCACGACGAACAAGATCCACGACATACTGTCGTTGAGATAAGAACAGACCAGCGGAAGAGTGACGAACGTCGATGCCAAGGAAAAAGTGCAGATCACCCAAGTCTATCATAGCAAACTCCTTATGCAACTCTCAAGTGACAGAAGATAGCAGCGTTGAAGAGGAAGCTGTGAGCACGATGTCATCAACATAGAGAAGAATGCAAGCAACATCAGTACCTTGGTGTAGGATGAACAATGAAGTGTCCGTGATAGAAGAAACGAAACCCATGGAACGGATATGAGTGGCAAACCGCTGATACCAGGCACGAGGCGCCTGCTTGAGGCCATAAAGGGACTTAACCAAGCGACAAACATAATCTGGATCCTCAAAACCAGATGGTTATTGATAGTAGACAGTTTCATCGAGCATTCCATGGAGAAAAGCATTCTTCACGTCGAGTTGGTGAATGGGCCAAGAGCGAGATGCAGCAATACTCAAAACCACACGGATTGTTGCCAGCTTAACAACAGGGCTAAAGGTTTTGCCGAAGTCAATACCCGAACATTGAGAATATCCGGCACAACCCAACGAGCCTTGTACCGAGAGAGAGAGAGAGAGAGAGAGAGAGAGAGAGAGAGAGAGAGAGACATCGGAGCAGAATTTGTGCTTGAACACCCATTTACCATAAACAACATTAGCACCAGGAGGTCGAGGTACCAAGATCTAGGTGTCGTTGCCAATCAGAGCCTGGAACTCATCTGTCATGGCTTGTTTCAAAACCGGTTCGGCGAGAGCAGCTTGATAGGTAGCGGGAACGGGAACCACAGCTGTAGAGGTTGCAGTGAGATTTAGGCGTTCCTGGGGCTTCACAACAATACCATGTTTTGAACGGGTCATCATCTACGGACTCGAGGGTGCTGGAGGTGCAGGATGCCGTCGAGGCACGCATGGCACGGGAGGCGGTGAGGGCGCTAGAGGTGGGGTTGATGAAGACACTACAGGAAACTCCAGGGCAATTGGCACAAGACCTGCAGCAGCGCAAGACACGGACAGGGACGGAAAAGCCGAGGGCGTGGCCGCGCCCATACGGAGCGAAGTGGTGACGGGTGGCGGAGGGGTCACCAGGTCGGGGACCTACCAAGGCGTCGAGTCATAACCAGGCAAGACTAGAGGAAGCAGCCCTCGTGACTGGCACAACGTTTGCGCCGAGGTAGCGGACGGTCGAGGCGGCGTCGCGGTGAGGGCACACGCTGACTATGGGTCGATGCCTGAGGTGGCACTAGGAGTACCTGCAGAGGGAGAAGACAAATTTGGTGAGTTAGAGGGGGGGAGCTGGAGCAAGGAAGCCCAGGCTACCCGGAGGAGGGGACCCCGATAAAGGAGAGGAGAATGGGAAGACTGAGTCATCGAACACGACATGACGAAAAATGATCATGCGCCATATGGACAAATCAAAGCAACAATAATCCTTGTGAGCCAAGGGATAACCAATGAAAATACCTGTAGAGGAGCGGGGGGCTAGTTTGTGAGGAGCGGTGGGCACAATGTTTGGGTAACATAGGCAGCCGAAAACACGAAGATTGCTAAGATCGAGAGATTGGCCAAAGAGGCGGGAGAAAGGTTTGTCGAACTGAATGGCAGCACTAGGGCGCCGATTCAGAAGATAGGTCATGGTGGTGAGGCCCTCGGCCCAAAACGAGGGCGGCATATGCGCCTGAATGAGTAAGGTGCGAATGCCATCATTGGTAGTGCGGATAGTGCATTCAGCCTTGCCATTCTGAGGGGAAGTGTATGGCCAAGAAAGACAGAGAGAAATTCCATGAGCTCAAAGGTTGGAAATGTTAAGGTTGTTGACAAACTCGCGACCATTATCAGTTTGAAAACAGCCAACGCGGAGCTGAAATTGATTATGTGCGTATGCCACGAAAGAAAGGAATAGGTCATGCACCTCGGATTTCTGACAAAGCGGTAAAGTCCAAATATAGTGAGTAAAATCATCAACTATAATGAGATAATAGTTGAGCACGAAGTACTGACAATAGGTGATGTCCACAAATCACAATGAAGTAACTGAAAAGGGTGGAGACTAAAAGAGATAGACCAATCAAATGGTAAGCGAAGATGCTTTCCAAGTTGGCAAGCGTGACACAAAGACGCACTAGTTTTATTACAGGAAATAAGACTAGACTGATGAAGGGACGTCATAACATCGTGCCCGGGATGACCTAAGTGGTGGTGCCAAACATCATGGGACGTGGTGGTGGAGAGAAGGGCAATGAAGCGTGCAGCAGCAGGAGCGCCAATAGTATAAAGATTGCCATCACTATTGCAGCGTAGAATTATGGTCCGGGTGCGAAGATCCTTAATAGAAAAAACAAGTGGGTCAAATTTAATGGAACAGGAGTTATCACGAGAGAAACGACGAACACTGATTAGATTTTTAATCAATGAAGGAACAATGAAAACATTATAGAGATGAAAGTTGGAAGAAGGAAAAGAAAGAGTAGAATGTCCAACCCGTGTAACAGGGATGGTAGAACCATTGCCCACGGTGACAAGGGAGGACGGAGGAGAGGGGAGAGTGGTGTGAAGAATACCATCATACGAGGCCTTATGGTTGGATGCGCCGGAATCAAACACCCACTCGGGGTGAGAGAAGGGCTGCATGGCGTTGAAGGCGGCGGTGATCCCGCTCACCGGATCCCACTGCTGTTGGTAGGCAGGGTGCAGAGAAGCCGCAGCAGTGGAGGTGTGCAGAGGAGCAAACGTCGTAGCGTAGGCCTGGTGTAAGCTTCATGGCCATTGATGAATGGATCCCTAAGGTATGAATGTTTTGGTGATAGATGACAACTATGAAATTGTGGGCTAATATCTACATGAGTGTTGTCTATGTAGGAATCATCTCTTAACTCTATTACAAATCATATGGATGATGGTTGCCTTGGCGATTGATGACAATGACCACAAGCATGGAGGCTTGTGAACTTGATGGAGTCCAAGGGTTGAAGAAGATGGATCAAAGCGGAGAACAAGCAATGGTGCAAGTGTTTGGTAAACTTGTCTAATTGTAAGGGCTTTGAGTCCATAGGAAAAAACAGACTATCAAGGGGGTCTAGGTCATTCTCTTAGGTCATGTCTAGTCGGTGATGTGCAAGGTTGCTCGGTGAAATCACAGGCACTAGGTGACAGTGGAGAGGCCAAGGAGCTGTTCAGAGAAGCCCGGAAATGAAGTCAAGCGAGGATGATGAGTTTCAGCTTCTGGACATAGAGACTGGACAGTGGAGTCAGTGGAGACCGGACTGTACGGTCACTATAGGGAGTTGTTCAGGACTTAGAGCAAGGAGCAAGGATTCTGTCTGTGGAAGATCATGTACAGACCAGACGGTTCGGTCTGCTAATCGGACGGTTCGGTTAGTAGGGATGACACAGGGCAGAGAGGAGGCTTCGACGCAGAATGTTTCTGGATTGGAGAGAGAAATGACCGGATGGTCCGGTCTACTGATTGGACGGTTCGATCAGTATAGGTTTAAGTAGGGTCAGAGTGTTTTGTAGACTATGCTGCAGTGATCAGACTGTCCGGTCAGGTAGTGACCGGACTGTCTGGTCAGAGGACCCAGAAAGCTGATTTCGTGAGGCAACGGCTAGTTTGAGGTTGGGAGCCTATATAACTTTGTTGCTAGAATCTTAGAGACCTCTCTTGGCCAGTGGAATACCTTAGAGCATTTGGTAAGGTCCAAGAGGAAAAGAGGAGAGCACTAGGAGAAGATATTGCATATCGTGAGAGTGCTAGTGGAGAGTAACTTGAGCATCTTGCACATCTAAGGCTAGGGTGTCCTTGAGGGTGTGATCTAGATTGTTACTCTTGGTCTATGGAGAGACCTAGACCGGTTAGGTGTCGGTGATCGAGCCCGTGAATGCCGTCACACGTTTGTACATGGTTTGAGCCCGCTAGTGAAAGGGGCATCAATAGTGAGTGCCCGTGTCGGCTCGAGGAGTCCGGCTAGTTCTTAAGGGAGGCGAGCTTGTACTTTGTGCAGCGGTGACGCATATTGTGTCTTCACTCTAGGAGTGATTGTGGGCTCGTGGGCGAGAACTCCACTTGGTGGCGGGAGGGACTGAGACTCCGACGGGAGTGGTCCAACGAGGATTAGGGGAAGGCGCCATCCTTCCGAGACCTCGGGAAAAATCATGAGCATTCCTTGACCCTCTCTTTACTATTCCACAATTGTGTGCTCCAGTGACTAAGGTGAATTGTGGCTTGCATAGGCTAGTGTGTTTGGCTTCTGCAATTTATCTTATCATAAACACTAGCATGTGTATGGTCTTGGCCTACTAGAATTGTTTAGTTTACTTATCTTGCTAGACTCAAGTAGTAAAATTGAAGTAATTGGATTTGTGAGCGGCTTACTGATTCAACCCCCCCCCCCTCCCCCCTCGATACGCCTTCCATCCTTACAAGTGGTATCAGAGCCAAGTGCTCATCTTTGAGGCTTCACCGCCTTGAGTAAGGATGCCGGGACAGGCGGGAGATTGTGGGACATATATACCCGGGATACTTAACCACTCGACTAACTAGCCGAGTGGGCCGGGGGCTCGGGTATGGTGTATTCGGCCCAGAAGATATCTACTTAGATACTTGTTTGAGTAAGCAGCAAGTTAGGTTAGCAGATTTTATGTTGGATAGATAGAATCTGTTGTAACCGACTAAAAGATTACCATGTAAATCCTTGCCCTTCGGATATATAAGGAGGGCAGGGGGCCTTCAGCAAGAGACAGACTCGTATTGGAACCCTAATTTCAGTGCGAACCCTAGCAATACAGAAACACCAAACAAGACGTAGGGTTCTTATCCTTCGAGAGGCCTGAACCTGTATAAACCTTGTGTCCTGTGTCCATTGATCTTTCATACTCATACGTATACCTAGATCTACTATCGAGAATATCTCTCGATAGTTGGCGCGCCAAGAAGGGGCCGTGTTGAGTGTAGCTTCGTCGAAATTGATGGCTTTCGACGACATCAAGTTTCGCCCGGGAGACAAGATCTTCTTTGGCACCGTCAGCCTCGTCGCCGATCAGCACGGGAACCTTGTCAAGCAAAAACGCATGGCCTGCTCTGTCACTGCCACGATCGATCAGAGCGATCCGACCGGCCGATTCCTGCTTGGCCTCGACAACACGGCGATAGCTTTCCAGGCGAAAACCTTCTCGGGCGGCAACTCAACATTGCCCGCAACGCCCTGATTGACAACCTTGGTCACCTCGGGTTACACTACGGTTGATCTCCGGGCTCATCACATGGATCAGTCAGACGAAGATCCCAAATTTTTCGATGAATCAAGATTCATTACAGCAATCGGCCTTGAAAGCGAGTCACTCCTAGACTTGCTTGAAGGGCCGAGTGATTCAGAGAGTTGTTCCTTGGATTTCCACGAGGTATTCATGGTGGCACCTACTGCCCAGGGGCAAGCCGACGGTGAAACATCGGCGGATGCTGCCGCGCGCGGTACCGCGCCGCGCGTAGACGGACATGAAACAGACCTTGAAGACGGTGATCCAGATGCCACCACTCCTCCGCTTCGTAGACCGGATGCTCAGTAGAGACCCCGAGTTGGGCAAAACCTAGATATGGGAGACCTCACCTTAAAACTTGATGGTGAAGATGTCTTCAAGACCCCACAACACAACATCACGGCCGCGGCGACCCTCCTATAAACAATAGAGCCCCTGCTCCAAGTCTCCCCAGAGTTGACACCTCAGGTCAACCAATTAAAAGCACACATCAGGGCCGCGGCTGTACTGGAGATGCATGCGGCATGATCAACGCCGAGTAAGTCAGTTTTTGGGGCCGCTAGTTCGGTACCCAGGGAGGATAGAAGAGACCAACAACGCTCCAACTAGGAGGCAACCCCGCCTACTGTCCCCAGGCGCAGGCCCATTGCAAAGTACCATGATCGGCATCCGAGCGCCGACCTGCGTAATGGCATACCACCACGTGATGCGCGGGTCCGACTGGACAACAGATACCAGGAGCGCGATGACGCGGCCCGCCGAGAGTACGAAGATGAATGGCGCCGACGCAGTTATGTTGACTACGAACGTGACAACAGATGGCAGTCACATAGAGACGATCATTACCATGATCGACGGGACGAGGGCTGCTGCGATGATAGATCTCACGGAGAAGCTGGCTGCGAACGAGAACGGACCCCAGCCACCGACGATTATGACGAGGAGGCTGGCATCCGAGCCTTCACTCGGGAGCTTTGAACCGTCAGCTGGCCGGTTGGCTACAAGCCAGTCGGCATCGAGAAGTATGATGGCAAGACGGATCCGCACGACTAGCTTCACATCTATTCGACAGCCATACGAGCTCTCGACGGTGACAGTTTTGTCACGGCCAACTACTTGCATGTTTGCCTAGCCCCAGCGGCCAGAACCTGGCTCACTAATCTGCCCGACAACTCTGTCAGCTCCTGGGCAGATCTCTGTCGGCAGTTCGTGGCCAACTTTCAAGCCACCTTCGATAGGCCAGGGAATCATTGGGAACTCGGCCGGATCAAGCAGCGGGACCGGGAGCCACTTTGAGAGTACATCCAATACTTCTGCCGAGTGAAAAATATTATCCCTAACATCTCGGATGCTCAAGTTGTCGCTGCTTTCCAAGGATGACTCCGCGACGACGATCTGATAAAGAAGATTGGGAGGTTGGATGCTGCCGGTGGACTGTCAGCCAAAGAACTGTTCACTATGGCCCACAAGTATGCCGCTGGTAATTCGGCTCTATTCCAAGTTTGCCAGTACAAGGAGGCGACCCCTAGGAATCAGTCGGGTCCGTCCGATTACAGCAAGGACGGTGATAAGAAGAGCAAGCAAGACCGAACGGTGGCCAACACCAAGCGCTCGACCAGGAGGAAACCAGTTACTCAGGATGACTTCGACAAGATGCTCAATGGCCCTTGCCTGCTACATGATGGAGCCCACAAAGCCAGGGAATGCTTCAAGCTGAAAAACTTCGCCCATCACGCCTTGAAGGTCTGTAAAGAACGTTCCTGGATCCCCAAGGGTGGCAGGAATGACTCATATAAGTATAACCAAGACGAGGATAAGGAGGACTTCCAAGACCCCGAATGCGAGGTCAATTACATCTGTGGCTGGTTTATGGCAGACTCGAAGCGCCAGCAAAAGATCCTCTATAGAGAGGTCCACTCGATCTCACCAGTGGTACCTCAATATCTACAATGGTCAGAGGTCCCAATCACTTTTGATCGGTCCGACCATCTGGATCACATCCCCAGGCCCAGGAAATATCCCTTAGTACTAACGCCGACTGTTAACCGAGTTCAGCTAAATCGGGTACTGGTAGATGGTGGTAGCAGTTTGGACATCCTCTTTGTGAAAATCTTCAAGGAGCTTGGCATACCCTTGACCGACCTCAAGCCAAGTCGATCACCATTTCATGGTGTGATCCCGAGCATGCAAACAGTCCCTCTGGGACAAATCACTCTGCCTGTAACTTTCGGCACTCGGGAGAACTACAGGACGGAGCGCATCACCTTCGAGGTCGCCGACCTCGACTCTACTTATCACGCCATTATAGGGCGGCCAGCCATCACTAAATTCATGGCGGTACCTCATTATCCTTATATGATGATGAAGCTGCCTGGACCAAACGGAGTCATCTCACTCCACTCGGATGTGCGGACATCATACGACTGCGACAATGGTAGTTGTGAGTTGACCGAGAAGATAGTAGTGGCATCAGAGCTGGCCGAGTTGAAGGAAGTGATCGCAACGGCTAAGGAGACCATGCTTGACCCTGCTCCCAAGAAGGCGCTGAAGACTACAGTACAGGCGGACGCCATGGAGTCCAAGAAGATTAGCCTAGATGATAGTGATGTATCCAAGACCACCAATATCGGGGTCAATTTAAGTGACAAATAGGAAAGCGCGCTCATCCTTTTTCTTATAAATAATAAAGATATATTTGCATGGAAACCTTCTGACATGCCAGGTGTTCCAAGGGAAAAGGTTGAGCACAAACTTCATGTCCGCGAAAACGCCAGGTCGGTAAGGCAACGGCTTAGATGATTCTCGCAAGACCGAAAGGATGCGATTAGGAAAGAAATTGGCTAACTGCTGGCAGCCGGTTTTATTAAAGAAGTTTTCCACTCCGACTGGTTGGCCAACCCAGTTCTGGTGCGGAAGAAGAATAAGGAGCGGCGGATGTGCGTGGATTACACCGGCATTAACCAAGCCTACCTGAAAGATCCATTCACCCTCCCATGTATTGATCAAGTGGTTGATTCGATGGATGGATGCGCTTTGTTGTGCTTCTTAGATGCCTATTCAGGGTACCATCAGATTCCCCTAAACCGATCCGACCAGTTTAAAACCTCATTCATCATGCCGTTCGGAGTCTTTTGTTACACAACAATGCTCTTTGGCCTAAAAAACGCCGATGCCACCTACCAGCGGACTATGCAGCGATGTTTGGACAACCAGATAGGAAGGAATGTCGAGGCTTACATAGATGACATGGTAGTCAAGACTCGGCTTTCCACCGACTTGATATCCGACCTAGACGAAACATTCGGCAACCTTCGGAAATACAATATGAAGCTAAATCCAGAAAATGCGTCTTTGGGGTCCCATCAGGAAAATTACTTGGGTTTCTGGTATCAGATCGAGGGATTGAAGCTAATCCAGAAAAGGTAAATGCCATATTACGAATGGGACCTCCACATTCGCAAAAAGATATTCGAAAGCTCACTGGTTGTATGGCGGCCCTCAGTCGGTTTGTATCACGACTCGATATTTGAGGGTTACCCTTTTTTTGGCTACTCAAGAAGCAAGAATCATTCATCTGGAATGATGACGCGTAGAGAGCCTTGGATGATTTCAAGGCCTACATTAGTGGTCCTCTGGTGTTAACCCTCCAAAATCAAAGGAATCTTTGCAGCTGTACATTTCTGCAACCATACACGTTATCAGCACTGTGCTGGTGGTGGAACGGGCGGAAGATGGCAAGGCTCAAAAGGTGCAACGACCGGTTTACTTCGTCAGTGAGGTATTCGGACTCCAAGGTACGGTATTTCCAGCTTTGGAAGCTGATTTACGCATTGTTGTTGACATCTCGGAAGTTGAAGCATTACTTTGAGGATCATCTAATTGAAGTCCACATGTCGTTCGGCTTAGGTGAATTGCTGCACAACAGAGAGGCCACAGGGAAAATTGCCAAATGGGTCGTCAAGCTCGGATCATATGATATCACCTTTAAGTCCTGCGACTCGATTAAAGGTCAAGCTTTGTCGAACTTTGTTGCCGAGTGGACAGAATGCGAGTTACCGCCCAGCCCGCATGAATTATGCTATTGGAAAATGGTGTTTGACGGTTCCTTACAACTGGAAGGTGCCGGGGCAGGGGTTATATTAACATCTCCTGATGGAGTCAAGCTGTGGTACGTCCTTCGAATGCACTTCCACACGTCTAACAACGCCGCAGAGTATGAGGCACTATTGCATGGACTTCGAACAGCTATCTCACTCGGCGTCCAAAGAATAAGCGTTTCCGGTGACTCGGCGCTAGTAATTAATCAGGTAACGAAGGAGTGGTGTTGTTCTCACAAGAGCATGACAGCCCACTGCACTAAAGTTCGGAAGCTAGAAGACAAGTTTGATGGCATCGAGTATAAAGATATCCTACGCAAGTATAACGAAGAGGCAGACGAACTGGCCAAACTTGGGTCTAGTAGATCTAAAATACCTGATGGAGTATTCCTCGACGATCTGCATAAGCCATCTGTACTAACTCAGGAAACTATGGAGCAGTCGGCACTAAAGGTGGGAGCAGCACCACATGTAATCGTCATTGAGGTAGATTGGCGCACTCCCTTCATTGAGTATTTGGATCGTGACACACTACCGACCGACAAAGACGAAGCCCTCCGAATTATTCACAAGTCGCGTTCAAGACGGCGGCGGCGACGAAATGGAGGCCCGTGATCTAGGGTTTGTGTGTGGAAGATGGCGGCAAAGAAGTGAAGACGAAGGGATGCGATTGTTCGATGACGCCTTTATAAGTGTTCGATAACCTAGTGGGCCAAAGCTTGTCATACACCGTCAAGTCATGTTTTGTTAAATTGGTACGCGCATTTATTATGTTACTAAGATTCTTTTTAAGCATTAACCTTGGATGTTGAGGATCTTAAAATAAGTGATAAATCACTCGGATTGTTGCGGTTTCAGTCTTGGAAATTGCACATTCCGAGATTCTGTGACAACTCACTCGGCTTGTTGTGGTATTAACCTTGAGAATTGTACCTTTTGAGATTATGTGCTAAATCACTCGGATTATTGTGGTTTCAACCTTGAAAATCGCATCTTCTGAGATTTTGTGATAAATCACTTTTAATATTTTGGCACCAATCTTGGGGGCTGTATTTTTGTATTACAACTATTGATACATCACCAATCTTGGGGGCTATGACAATTGAATTTCGTTGTTCATCATTCGGATTAAGGGCACTTCAGCATTATGGATGTAAATAGTAATTTGGTGATGCATCACTCGGTGAATGAGAAAATTCAGCTAAATATGGAGCTTGTTTAGTTTAGACAAATTGAAAGTTCAGATGTCATTATGCCCTTTTGTGTTGAGGGACAAGATTAATTGAATATTTTTCAATAACTCAAAAGTTGCTTTGGTGTAGACTCAACAACCTTCTGAGTTGGGGGCTATATTCATAGGCTATGTCTTTTTCAGGCATTTATGAATAAGAGTTATTAGAAGTAATAGAAAAAGCACTTCCCAATTTCATAAGATATCGAGGCAAATCAAAACGATGATTCAAAATGGAAAGTGCTTGGGGGCTACTGTGGGACATATATACCCGGGATACTTAACCACTCGGCTAGCTGGCCGAGTCGGCCGGGGGCTCGGGTATGGTGTATTCGGCCCAGAAGATATTTACTTAGATACTTGTTTGAGTAAGCAGCAAGTTAGGTTACAGATATGTTGGATAGATAGAATCTGTTGTAACCGACTAAAAGATTACCATGTAAATCCTTTCCCTTCGCATATGTAAGGAGGGCAGGGGGCCTTCGGTAAGAGACAGACTCGTATTGGAACCCTAATTTCAGTGCGAACCCTAGCAATACAGAAACACCAAACAGAACGTAGGGTTATTATCCTTCGGGAGGCCCGAACCTGTATAAACCTTTTGTCCTGTGTCCATCGATCTTTCATACTCATACGCATACCTAGATCTACTATCGAGAATATCTCTCGATAGAAATGTTCCCATATTCAATAGGGAGGACTATGCTTATTAGAAGGCTCGCATGCAAGCCTACCTGCAGTCCCTTGATCCAGAGATATGGTCGATCTCTCACGAGTCCGATGCGGATGTGAACCTACTTGAGCCTGATTATGTTAAGTGTAATGCTAAGGCCAAGAATGCTCTGTTTGCTTGCATCTCTAAGGATGTTTTTGCTCGGTTGGATGCTAGTTCCTCAGCACATGGTATCTGGACTGAGATTCAGGGGCTCCATAAGGGCACCAGTGATGTCAAAGAGGAAAGATACTATGTGCTAAAGAACAAGTATGATAACTTCACTAGATTGCCACATGAGAGAGCTAACATTGTCTATTCTCATTTTCATGTGCTAGTGAAGGAGATCAATGCACTTGGGGATGATTTCAAGATAAAGTCCGTTGAGGTGATAAGAAGATTCTTAAGGCTATTCAAGGACCCCAAGTATGAGTCCATCATCACCTTCATCTTGCAAGGTGACCTCAAGACCAAGGCCATGAAGGATGTACTTGGCAAGATCACCCGCCTTCGAGAGTTACCAATTGGGGATGGATGATCCTCAACCATCCAACCTTGCTCTACCGACTGACAAGCAAGAATCTAGCAAGAGCAAGAAGAACAAGAAGAAGGTGATCATTGAGGAGGAGGATGAAGGTGACTTCATCGAGGACTTGGCTCTTCTCATGAAGAAGATGAAGAACTTCAAGAATAAGTTTGTTTCCAAGTCAAGGGGCAAGTGCTTCAATTGTGGCTCAAAGAATCACTTTGTCTGAGAGTGCCCAAAGCCCAAGAAAGAAGCATTCAAGTCACAAGATTCAAGGGAGGAAGAAGAAGAAGACCCCAAGGCCAAGCAAAAGAAGAAGAGGTACTTCAACAAGGACAAGAGCAAAGGCAAAGGCAAAGCTCAAGACAGCAAGAAGAAGTTCTCTCGCAAGTCCCTTGTTGGAGAGTGGATAAGCGACAACTCAAGTGATGAGTCCTCTTCCTCAAGGGATGAAGAAGTGGCTGGCCTAGCCATGATCAAGATCACACCTCCACAAGCTCTTCCTCCACCTCCCACGTGCCGCATGGCCACAAGCCAACTTTGGGAGAGTGAGGATGAGAGCAGTGATGATAGAGATAATGAAGAGCTCTCATGTGCCAAGCTTTGGAGTATGCTTGAGCAAGCCCGTAACATCACCATCAAGAAATCCAAAATGTTGGATATGGTAAGAAAAGAGTGTAAGTTGGCTAAGGACTGTATTGGTGAGCTTAAGAGTGAGCTCAAGGACCTTGTCACATCTCATGAGGCCCTAAACAAGAGTTATGGCAAACTTAAGGATGATCATGTAGAGCTTCATGAGAAGTAAAAGGCCCTTGAGATTACTTATGAGGCCATCAATATTGAGAACCTTGCCTCTCCCTCCTCTATTTCATCAAAGAGCGATGCTTCTACTATGTGTGATGAACTAACCACCTCGGTCGAGGTTTCTTCTCTTGAGCCATTTGTTTTGGAGGACTATCACAAGCTCAAGGAAGAGAGGAAGATGGTGATGGATGGCTTTGAGAGGCTTACATGTGGTAGAGCCATCCACAAGGAGATTCTTGGGAGGAACCTTGTGAACAATGTCTCCCACCGGGGACTTGGCTCATATCCCGCCACCATCGACATCATTGGGACAAGTGATTCCATCCAAGCATGGATCAAACCCCTTCTCACCGATTACTACTATTGCGAGAGGTGTTGCAAGGATGGCCATGCCGCCAACGATTGTCCCATGGTGAGAAGTTCCATTGTTTTGCCTAACACTAACTTGTTCCATGAGAACACACATTTCAAGCTTTTCAGGAACAAGGATGGCAAGGTGAAAGCTAAGGCCTTGGGACCACCAAACAAGAAGAGGAAGGTCAAGAACATATGGGTGCCTAAGTGCATTGTTGATCTTGAGAGATCGGCTACGTACAAGTGGGTGCCCAAGAACAAGACCTAGATGGTGGTGGTGGTGGACCAAGTGCTTTCATGAAGACCATGTAAAGTCCACCACAGGTGACATGGACCTCAACAACCTATCTACTCATGAGGGAGGTAACCGTGTTTGTTCTTGGTAGTAGTATTGTGTTTTCCTTTCTCTTGCATTGCATGGTACTTAGGACTCCTTTGTGACTAGTATGCTTTGCATCCATGCATATGTAAATAACTAAAAGAAAAACACATAAAAATTAGTCAATGTCTAACCCATCCAAGATAGCTATAAGCAAGTGGGAGTGCTTGAGATGGTGGTTTGACTTCTCTCAAGGCAAGGGCATGACTTATAGTGAGTAAGCTTGGGAGGGGTTCAAACTTGACATTGTTAGGTTTCCTTTGTATCTTATTCTTTAACATTGCTTGCATTCACATGGCATGTTTATTTTCATTGCATATGTAAAATGCTTGTTGCATGCATCATATAGGAAACACAAAGGAGGCTAGTCCCACTTGGAGATATTTGTGCCTTATGCTCAATATGAGATTACATCTCCGTAAGTGTGACCAAAGGAAAGGATTGTGCTTCATGCCCAGTGAGCAAGCTCTTATGAACTCCGAGGTTAAATCTACTCGGGCGGTTCATGGACTAAGGCTCATACATACCCTTTTGGTTCTTATTTGCCTTGGTTCTTATTTGCTCAATTCTTCATTTGGCATTTGCGAAAATTATAAGGCCATAGAGTGCCATTATTTGAAAATGAGTGTTTGAGAATTCCCTCTATATTCCAAGTGCAGTGTTTTATTGTGTGTTTAGCTAGGGCATTTGGAAAATGGAGAAAATCCTTGACTCAACAGATTTCTGGAAGTGACCGTGCGGTCCGGTCATTAGACCATACAGTCCGGTCTGTGCCTTGAGCATAGTGCTTCGGGAGATTGGAAATGGAGACCGGACGAAAGTTTCTTTAAAGATTGGACCGTCCGGTCTATACCCGTTCTGTGCAACCAAAATCCTAGTTTCTAGTTTTCCTGAAGTGACCGGACAGTCTGGTGTAGAGAGCGGACCGTCCATTCAGTTCGTTTGATAGCGCGAAGCATTCCCGAATCTAAGCCGTTGATCATTCCTTCTTTCAATCTCGGTCATCACTGTGAAATTGACCTAGGTCAAAATCCATTCGGTTGTTTTCTTCCCTGTTCAACCCCAAAGCCGAGAGCTTGTTCTTGCCGTGACCTCGCTCCCGTCGCTGATGTCGCCGCGCTTGCCCGACCCGCCGCAGCCGTCAACGACGAGCCATCGCACGCTCATGCTCGCCCTCTCCCCTCGCCGCACTTGCTCCCCCGCGCACCCGCGCTCGCACGCGACCCCACGTCGCTGCCACACACCCTCATCGCCGCTGCCACCTCACAGCGCCGCCACCGCTCGCAGCACCCAGCACGCGCATGCCATCCCAGACCAAACTCCACTTCTCCGATTGCAAGGGCAAGGATTGCCTCACCCTCCTCGCTCTCCATAGTCGAAAAAGTTCAAGACTTAATCTTTTCGGTGATCGGAGCGTGTTTCGCGCTGTTCTTTGATCTCGGTGTGTCGACTTCCTCCTAGAGTATTGTGCCATTCACTCCTTTCATCAATTGATGCCCTAAATTCGAGCAATTTCCTTAATTGATGCAATTAGATGTAATTTCTATCATTAGTTGCATTAATTAATTAATTGGCTCAACCTAGATGAAATTAATTCCATGCTTATCTATTAATTACATGTCTAGGGTTTGTATCCTGTTTAGTTTGTAGTTAGATTAATTGCCTATTATTTTACTGCACACTAGATGACTCACACCGGCCACTCATAGTCGATGATCGTTGTGGTTACTTTACATATTTGCCTAGTGATCATGTCCCTCATTCAGTGCTAGAATTTCTATTGTGCATTCTTTCCTAGCGGTGCTTTGCTTATAGATGTATTAGGATCTATGATTATCCTCTCTATACCTACGTGCGTGCAGTGACAACAGTTTACAACAGTAGAGATGGCAGGGTCAGGTCACGACAAGGGAAAGGGAAAGATGCCTGAGAAGCCCAAGAGCAAGAAGGGACAGAGGCTGGATCCAGAGTCTGAGAGAGTCAGGAGAGTTGCCAGGCACCTAGAGGCCATGGAGCAGTCTCGCAGGACACCTGGCTCACGCTTGATCATCAGCCAGCCAGCTGAGGGTCATGGTCTCAGGAGGAGCACCAGATAGAGGACTACACTTCTAGCAATTGGAGTTCTACCGCCACCGTGGCCGCAGCGTACTCCGACTTCTCATTAGGATAGGTCGTCGAGGACTGCAGAGCAGGGATCCTCCAGGCAGCAGCAAGAGGAGTCAGAGGAGAAGACCTCAGAGGAGGAGACCGTAGAGTCAGGTTTTGAGGAGTCAGAGTCTGAGGAGGAGCTTGACGTGGCTGAGCAGAGTATTCCCCATAGGACAGCTCACCAGGCCGGAGACCCGCAGTGCACCTGTGCAGTGTGCACTAGGAGGCTGCAGAGACTAGTATAGGCTGTCGGAGAGCCGGATATAGTTAAGGTTCCTGCAAAGGACCTTAAGGTACTTTGCTTGGTGTCTTTTGAGCACTGGATTCCAGTCCCCAGAGACCCCGCTGCTGGAGAGAGGTACTAAACAACTCTCCAGAGGAGGATTGGAGAAGGACTAAGACATTGTTTGGCCGTGAGAGGCAGAGACAGGATGTTCATGTCGCAGTAGTACACGACTTACCAGGCCATGAGGAGGGCCACCAGCACAGAGATGGAGCAGTACTTCACATACTTGCTAGGGCTAGCAGAGCTAGTTAATGCTCCACACAGGTTCAGAGAGGACGTAGTACTAGAGTTCTACGCCATATAGTGGGTTGCCAGGGATCGCTCAGAGTTCTGGCTTCTGTTCAGAGGGCCGCCACAGTGTGTCACCAGGTAGGACTTGATAGCTAACCTAGGACTCCTGGCGTCAGACTTCCAGCTCTACAGGAGTGCCTATGGTACACTAGAGCCACCCCACAGACCTCATGGAGGGAAGCTACCTTCAAACTACATGGTGTCAATTGCTTTCCCACCCCCACACACACCTGACTTTGAGAGAGGCCTTGCGAGACTCATCGCAGACGCCAAGGTGGTGAGAGTGATAGTCACCAGGACTATCATCCCTAGGTCTGGCTACAGAGAGGAGTTCACACTTCTACACTAGTGGGTTGTAGCAGCTATTCTGAGGAGGCAGCACTTCGATTTGGCAGATCTGCTTATTGGAGAGATGGAGGAGGTGATCTCAAAGAGGGTTGGAGGACGACACTTGGTCTATGCTCCATATATTTGCTATCTCTTGAGGAGGATGGGCCTTGTGACGGAGGAGAAGTACGAGGCTTTCCCTGAGGCGACTATCAGCTATGCACCTCGTGTCCCTAGGGGATCATAGTCAGCCTCCAGCCAACAGACAGGGGAGGAGGAGCAGGAGTCACCAGTACTTCATGAGCAGGCAGCTTACCCAGACACGGTGATTCCTGAGTTAGCCAGTACAGGAGCACCTCCCTAGCCGACAGGGTCATAGACTGAGGACGCTGTCATTGTGACAACACTTGCAGGATGGATGGGAGAGTTCATTCAGAGTGTGTCAGAGGACAGACGCCACATGATGGAGGTCATCAGAGGACAGGCAGAGCTTCAAAGACAGCAGATGGCACTTGTCTCCGCCCTGATGACACAGATGGCAGAGATGACATAGAGACAGCAGCAGCCAGGACCTTCAGCACCGCCTCAGTACCAGTAGCTGCCGACTCAGCAATGACCCTTCATAGCTTTGATGACAGCTCAGTCCAGTGGGTTGTCTATCTCAGGGGTTCTATCGATAGGGGGAGCAGGACGGACTCTTCCAACAGCTCAGTTCTCCCCTATGTCAGCGTTCTCTATGTCTGCGCAGTTTGTCTCACCTTCTCACTTGTCGACCTCACAGATGGCAGGACCCTCCAGATCCCAGCACGTACCGCTTAGGAGTCTGTTCTCAGACATTGTGCACACTACCCATGCAGACTCCCAGCCTACTCCAGAGTCAGCTACAGTTTTAGCTCCCCTACCTACTGCTACAGTCAGCTTGCTCACTCCTCAGATAGCAGAGGATCTAGTCCGTGGAGGTTTCACTCAGCAGGACGTGGCAGATCTCATACTTCTCTAGACTTCAGCACAGGAGACTTCCACAGTCACTCCAGTAGCACAGGATAGTGGGTCTGAGTCGCTTATGGACCTTGGTTTCTTCGAGCAGCTGGATGCTCAGGCGGCACAGACTCGGGGAGCACAGCAGGATCCACCACAGGAGCAGCCCGGAGCAGAGCCTTCAGAGGACATCGCTGCACCACTTCCTTCGACCACGAGCGCTTAGATGTTCATCTTTTGAAGAGTCCTAGGTCTAGCGAGAGTGGGGTGTGTGATCCTGTGCGATCGAGAGTAGCTTGTTTCTAGGGGAAGCATTCTTGTATATCGGTTTTGGGAGTTAGATACTTTTAAATCTTATTTTGGTGGAGTTATTCAATGTTCATGGATTTTGATCAGTCATGGTTATTCTTTCGCTTGTGTTTGACTCATTTTAATCTCACTTGGTTTATTCTCGTATGCAGTGCCTTGTATTCATTAATTATCTTGTATGTCTGTGTATGATATCATGATGATGATTGCTTGTTCTGGCAATTTGCCAGTCTTGGTCTCCTGCTCTACCATTGGATAGGATCAAGGAGGGCTTTAACCCAGACTTCACCGATAACCAATGCCAGTTGCTCTTGGATTCCATGCTGGAAACTTCTTGGGCGTTGGTCGACAGCATAGAGATTAATCTGACTATTCCTACTCCTCCAGCAACTCCAGAAGTTGAGCTACGAGCTGAATCTTCTTCTCCTTCTAAGGAGTTGTAAATCCTGGCATGTTTAGAAAACATTAGTAGTATCTATGTATTGAAACAATATTACCTGTATGTAAATTAGTTTAATGCTTAATAGCTTAAAAGATTGATAAAAATATCATAAGTATGTTTCTGTCACTAAAAATAGAAATTGCATCGGTCTGCCTTAACATATTAGGTTGTGACTCGTAACCGCGTAACAAGCAGAGTCGACCAATCGACACATGACCTCTCGCACTTTGGCTCTGGGTTTAGTGTAGTGGTAGTCTGATGTGCAATATGAAGTGTATAACCATGATGTATAGACGTTACATCAAAAGAGTAAAGACAGTATTCAAAGATAAGAAATCGGTCAAAAAATAGTCCAAAACCAAAATAAGGTTAGACCATGGTGGGGCATTATTACTAGCCCCCTGGCTTGATTGTTTAATAAAATAAATTAAGGAATTGAGACAATATAGAATGAAAATCATCAAAAAAATCTTTCATTAAAAAGATCGAAGTTTCATTTATGAATAATGTATAAGTATACAAAAGAATAACTAAGTATAGAAATGACGTAGTTGATTTATATTCTAGGAGTTTGGTATATCATCACCGTCTTCGTACATCAGTCGGTAAGCCCCCGGGCGAGTGACTTCCTTCACCACATATGGTCCTTCCACTTTGGAGAAAGCTCATGCTATTTCTTTGTTGAATGCACTCGGCGCAGCACCAAATCTCCAACTTGAAATTGGCGACTGCGTACGTTTTTATCATAATAACGACGCAAAGCCTTGTTGGTAAAGTGCCGCCCAAAATAGAGTGTGATCACACAACTCCTCTGCTGCAATCAAATCAATCTCTCGGTTCTCATTAGAAAGTTGTTCATCATACGCTTGAACTCGTGCCGAAACAAGACTGACCTCGGTCGACAGCATAGCCTCTGAATCATAGACCAATGAGAAAGGTGACTGACCAGTTGCCCGACTGGTGTTTATGCAAAGCCCCCAAAGAACTGAAGGCAACTCTTTGTCCCACCGACCGGCATAAGGTTTAAGTCTGTCAAATATCCGAGGCTTCAATCCTTGAAAAATCATACCATTGGCCCGTTCAACCGGCCCATTGCTTTGAGAATGAGCCACTAATGCAAAGTGGATTTTTATTCCCATCTTATCGGCAAAGTCACGGAACTCCACTGATGTGAATTGAGTGTCATTATCGGTGATGATATCGTGAGGAACCCTAAACCGAGTGAAGTCATCCTTGGCAAGCTCAATCGCCTTCTTTGATGTTATCTTGCCGACCGGCTTTGCTTCAATCCACTTAGTGAATTTGTCAATAGCAACAAACAAATAAGTGAACCCGCTTGGCGCTTTCTTGAAAGGACCGACAATATCAAGCCCCCACACAGCAAAAGGCCAAGTCAAAGGTATCATCTGAAGTTGCTGTGAAGGCACATGCGTATGTTGAGCGAAGAATTGACAACCTTCACACTTCCGAATGACTTGGTGTGCATCTTCGACCGCTGTGGGCCAATAAAACCCTTGCCAAAAAGCCCTGCCAACCAAAGTCTTGGAAGCTGCATGATTGCCATATGTTCCTGAATGAATTTTTTCCACCAACTTCTGGCCTTCTGGTATCGAGATGCATCGCATCAAGATGTTTGATCCTCCTCTTTTATAGAGTTGATCTCCTACCAACAAATATCCTCGACATCAGGTTTTCAATCTCTATTGCTCATTAGGATCTGAAGGCAGCGTTCCGTTGTCCAAATATTGGATGAGTGGGTCGCGCCAGTAAGTCTCTGTGTTGTCATCTCCAACAAGATCAGCAACAATACTCATTAATACATCCGACCGAGGAGAGATAGTGGGGGAATCCAGGGTATGTAAGAAAACACCGGGTGGGACTTCAGACCGAGATGATCCCATCTTAGCCAATTCATCAGCCGCCTGGTTATTATCCCGAAGAACATGTGTGAACTTCAATCCATCGAATTTATCTTCGAGCTTCCTTACTTCGTGACAATAAGCACTCATATTGTCATCTACATAGTTTGAATCCTTAGTGACCTGGTTAATGACCAAAGCCGAATCACCAAAGACGTCAAGACGCTTAATGCCAAGTGATGCGGCAATGCGCACACCGTATAGAAGAGCTTCATACTCCGCAGTGTTATTAGACGTGTGAAACACAACCTGAAGGACATATCAAAGCTTCTCTCCAGTGGGTGAGATAAACACGACTCCCGCACCAGCTCCTGGTAATTGGCGCTAGCCATCAAAGTACATTTTCCAGTACTCAACATCTTGTGCAGCAGGAGGACTTTGAATCTCTGTCCACTCGGCAACGAAATCAGCCAACGCTTGTCCTTTAATTTCTGACCGAGCACGAACATAATGGTATATTGACCAAGTTCGACTGCCCACTTGGCAATCTTTCCTTCGGCTTCTCGATTGTGCAGCACTGTGCCGTGTGCGAAGGAAGTCTGGACTTCAATCGAATGAGCTTGAAAATAATGCTTCAACTTCCTGGAGGTGATGAACAACGCATACAACAACTTCAAGATTTTTTGATATTTTGTTTTGGAGGCACTGAGGACCTCACTCACAAAATAGACCGGATATTGTACTTTTTGTATATGACCCTCTTCCTCTCGGTGGACTGTCAAAACAATACTCACAACCTGAGTTGTGGCCGATATATAAAGTTCAAGTTTTTCTCTTGGCTCCGGAGGCACCAAGACTGGAATGTTGTTGAGGTGAACCTTCAACTCGTCCAATGCCGACTGCACCTCTTCTGTCCAACCGAAGTCATCCTGCTTTTTAGGAAGTCGGAAAAGTGGTAACCCCCTAACCCCCGGTCGGGAGATAAAGCGACTCAAGGATACCATGCATCCGATCAGCTTCTGAACATCCCTTTGAAAATTAGGTGGCCCTATATCAAGGATCACCTTGATCTTATTCGGGTTAGCCTCTATACCTCGTTTCAAAATGATGTAATCGAGTAGCTTTCCCGAAGGAACCCCAAAAACACACTTCTTAGGATTCAGCTTCATCGAGTTATGCCTGGGATTGTCAAAGGTTTCTGCCAGGTCAAAAAGAAGTTCTTCGACGTTCTGAGTCTTGACAACAATATCATCAACATCTTCTGCGTTCTGACCAATCTGAGTAGCAAGGTAGCATTGAATACCTCATTGTAAGTCGCACCAGCGTTTTTCAGATCGAAGGGCACTACGATAAAGGAAGTTTTTATCTGATCTTCGACTTTTAGTGGGATGTGGTGATAGCCTGAGTAGGCATCCAGAAAGCTTAAAAGCTCACACCCGACTGTTGAGTCTATGATTTGATCAATACAAGGAAGAGCGAAGGGGTCTTTAGGACAGACCTTGTTGAGATCGGTATAATCGACACACATCCTCCACTCTTTATTCTTCTTCGGTACAAGGACTGGATTTGCTAACCGGTCGGGATGATATACTTCCTTTATAAACTTAGCATCTAATAATCTAACTATCTCCTTCTTCATGGCATCCTTGCGGTCTTGTGCGAACCTTCTAAGCCTCTGCCAAACGGGGGTAGCCCCAGGAGGCACCCTTAACTCATGTTCAATCTTTTCCCTCAGAACTCCTGGCATGTCAGATGGTTTCTATGCAAAGATGTCCCTATTTTCCTGGAGGAAAAGAGTGAGCGCGAGTTCCTATTTCTCGTCGAGGTTAGCCCCTGCACAAGTTACCTTATCAGGGTCTTCAGGATCGATCATGATCTCCTTGGTCTGGATGTCATCGGTCTAGATCTTGTCTTTGGTAGGCTTCTTCACCGGAACCACTGCATCAATCTGCTCCTCCGTACTGACTGCCTTCTAGATCTCCTGCTGGTCTGACAGCATCAACTGCTTATTAGCCATCTCACAACTCTGTACATCGTAATCGAAAGAATTCCAAAGATCAGAGTGGAGGGAGATTATTCTGTTCGGACCTGGCATTTGACGGTGAGATATGGATAATGCGGGACCACCATAAATTTAGCCATCGCTGGTCTACCGATGATAGCATGATATGCTAAGTCAAAATCGGCGACCTAGAAGAGAATGCGCTCGAACCTGAAGTTCTCACGGGTACCAAAGGTGACTGGCAGGCTGATCTGTCCAATAGGAACTAAAGTCTTGCCTGGCACGATCCCATGAAAAGGTGGGGAACTCGGCTGAAGGTCACTGACAGACCGAGCTCTTGAAGAGTCTAGGCGAAGATCAAGTCCAAGCTGCTTCCTCCATCAATGAGTACTTTGTTGAACTTCACCTCCTTCATTGTGGCAGCTAGCACCAGCGGGTACCGACCGGGTTTTGGTAAATGTTTGGGGTGATCCGACCGATTAAAAGTGATCGGCATCTCAGACCACCTCATGAATTGAGGCGAAGCTGGTTCCACCGAGTTGATCTCCCGAAGTTCCAGCTTCTGCTTGCGCTTGGACACATAGGCATCCGGGCCTCCGAAGATGAAGTTAATTTCTTTGTGGGGCTCCTGGAACTCTCCTGAGTCATCCTTATCACCGTCATCCTTGGCCTTGTCTTTGCTATTGCGTCTCGGAGGATCTTTGGCCACATTGAGCGCAGCTGTTGCAAAACCCTTCAGTTGATAGCAGTCCTTTGCTTTGTGGTTTCCCGTTAGGTGCCAAAGGCACGGGCCACTCAGCAGTTCGTCCGTGGATGGCTGGTTTGTCCGAGGATTCTTCTGAAATTGGTCCACTGTGTGAAGCACGTTATTAGATTTCCTCTTCTTGTCCTTCTTGGAGGACTCGGGCTTGTCCGACCGCTTCTCCTTGCCTTTTCCCCAGATGTCATCTAATGCTGACTCACCCAATACGAAGTTGTTAGCGATCTCGAAGCACTCCTGAGCGGTCAGCTTGGGGCCATGATTCCTCCGACCAATCTCCCGGACCAAATAATCATTGTGGATGCCTTCTTGGAAGGCAGCAATAATTTGTTGATCCAGAACAATGGGGATCTCAGTCCTCTTGGCGCAGAATTGCTTGATGTAGTTGCGAAGGGGTTCGTCAGTCTTCTGCTTGATCCGAGTAAGATCGAAGTGGTTGCCCGATCGGTTATAGGTAGCTTGGAAGCTTTCAATAAGCTTCTTGTTGAGGTCTCTCCAAGACGTGATTGACTCCTCCGGAAGAGATGTGAGCCATATCCGAATAGCTGGATCAAGACAGACCGGAAGGTAATTAGCCATTACATAGGAATCACCTCCAGCTAACCGGATCGCTGTGCTATAGAGCTACAGCCACTCTCGGGGATTGGTCTGGCCATCGTATTTTTCGATGGGGACCGGCTATGCAAAGCCTAGGGATGTAAGCTTTGATGCCATCGATTTCATCGTCGGTAGGTATCGGCGATTGTCTATGCTGGTCTGGAGATGGAGTTGGGTGACGATTGTGTCACGGTCCAACATCATCATCATGACGACGTTGTCGATTGTCATCATTATTGTTATCGTGTTGATCCTGATTGTCTTGTCGACGACGATCGTTGTGGTTGTTTCTTGGAGGAGGATCTTGTTGGTCTTCTCATCGGTTGTCCCGTCGGTCATCCCATCGGTCGTCAGTCCTCCGATCGCGATGTTCTTCCTTATGGAGTCGGTTATCCTGAGTGCGTTCTTCATAGTAAGAGTTGATGGTATCTCATCCATCACGGGCATTGAGAGAGTTTCTCAAATCTTCACGCCTATGCCGACCTCGTCAAGATGCATGGGTAGAACTTGTTATAGACTACGATTTTGCAGCATCTTAAGCTGTAGTAGCCTTAAGCATAGCCACTGCCTTCTGCATCGTAGGGGTCTGATAATTTGCATCGACCATTAAGGTGTTGAGCAATATTTTAGCCCCGGTGATGTTGTTCTGAGGGGTGTCACAGACCTTGACGCCATGCACTTCAATGGCTGGCCCTAGATCCAGTCGGCATGCATTGCGTGATCCGCGCGACCCTCTTGGTCGACGGCGGTGACCGGCCGATTGGTCATCGGCTACAGGGTTCTCATCCTGTTGACCTCCTTCGGCTGGTTCTTTTGGGTGGCCATCTACAGGGTTACCTTCTTGGTCACCGTCTTGGTCACCATCTTGGTCTCCGCTCGCAGGATCTACTATATCAACCATGTTGACAGTATGGGGGTATGGGTAAGCCGATCCGACCGAGTCCTCATCAAAGGACCGATCCGACTCTGAGTCATTCCCGAAGGAAGGATCTGCTTCCTCGAATTTGAGTGGGACCAATGCGGGGATCATGTCAGACGAACTCGATGATCGCGCCATGGAGACGGTTGCGGTCGAGTCGGATCTATGCTTCTCCAGACCTAGGGCTCCGTTGTCATTGACCGTGAAGTCGAGTAATCCAAAAGAGATCTTGATGTCCGATGAGTATTGGATGATGGGAATTTTGGCCATCGTAGTCGACAGAGAATCTCGGCGAGCCTTGTCCCCTACCTGGCGTGCCAACTATCGAGGCTTGAGATCCGCAGTAAATATATAGGGCTACGTCGAGACTAAGAACTTTGATGGTTACACAAGACGCTAAGTTATATAGGTTCGGGCCCTCTCGATGAGAGTAAAAACCCTACGTCCTGTGTTCTGTGGATTGTATTGATGTTGTAAAACTATGTTTTCATGTCCCTCGATGGGGGGTACCCTGCCGTCTTATATATCCGGTCGACAGGGGGTACATGAAGAGTCCTACTTATAATCCATAAGGATTTACATAGAAAGTCTATCTATTTGCCTTGTGCTCCAAGTTGAGTCGGTCGGCTTCCTTGTTGATGAAGTACTCGATCGGCTACCAACTTAGTCTTGTTTGAGGATACCCATAGAGCAAGTATCCCACAGAGTAGGACCTTATGTGTTTCTCTCATATATTGTTATGGTTCCTCTCAATCTTTGTGTAGCTCTTTTAGCCCGGTTGTTTCTTGATCAAGTTTTGATTAAGTAGTGGTTGTCATCAATCACCAAAAAGGGGGAGATTGTGAGCTTCATAACCATTGATGAATAGATCCCCAAGTTATGAATGTTTTGGTGATAGATGACAACTATGAAATTGTGGGCTAATATCTATATGAGTGTTGTCTATGTAGGAATCATCTCTTAACTCTATTACAAATCATATGGATGATGGTTGCCATGGCAATTGATGACAATAACCACAAGCATGGACGCTTGTGAACTTGATGGAGTCCAAGGGTTAAAGGAGATGGATCAAAGCGGAGAACAAACTATGGTGCAAGTGTTTGGTACACTTGTCTAGTTGTTAGGGCTTTGAGTCCATAGGAAAAACCGAACTATCAAGGGGGTATAGGTCATTCTCTTAGGTCATGTCTAGTTGGTGATGTGCAAGGTTGCTCGGCGAAATCACAGGCACTAGGTGACAGTGGAGAGGCCAAGGAGCTGTTCAGAGAAGCTGGGAAATGAAGTCAAGCGAGGACGATGAGTTTTAGCTTCTAAACATAGAGACCGGACAGAGGGGTCAGTGGAGACCGGACTATACGGTCACTATGGGGAGTTGTTTAGGACTTAGAGCAAGGAGCAAGGATTCTGTCTGTGGAAGATCTTGTAAGATCGGACGGTCTGGTCAGAAGGGATGACACAGGGCAGAGAGGAGGCTTCGGCACAGAATGTTTCTGGACTAGAGAGAGAAACGACCAGACGGTCCGGTCTACTGACCGGATGGTCCGGTCAATATAGTTTCAGCAGGGTCAGAGTGTTTTGTACACTATGTTGTAGTGACCGGACTATCCGGTCAGAGGACCCAGAAAGCTGATTTCGTGAGGCAACGGCTAGTTTGAGGTTGGGAGCCTATATAACTTCGTTGGTGGGGTCTTGAAGACCTCTCTTGTCCAGTGGAATACCTGAGAGCATTTGGTAAGGTCCAAGAGGAAAAGAGGAGAGCACTAGGAGAAGATATTGCATATCTTGAGAGTGCTAGTGGAGAGTAACTTGAGCATCTTGCACATCTAAGGTTAGGGTGTCCTTGAGGGTGTGATCTAGATTATTACTCTTGGTCTATGGTGAGACCTACACCGGTTATGTGTCGGTGATCGAGCCTATCGTGATCGGTTGTGAAGGTCGTCACACGTTTGTACACGGTTTGAGCCCACCGATGAAAGGGGTATCAATAGTGAGTGCCCGTGTCGGTTCTGGGAGTCTGGCAAGTTCTCGAGAGAGTCAAGCTTGTGCTTTGTGCAGCGGTGACGCACACCGTGTCTTCACTCTAGGAGTGGTTGCGGGCTCGTGGGCGAGAACTCCACTTGGTGGCGGGAGAGACCGGGACTCCGGCGGGAGTGGTTCAACGAGGATTAGGGGAAGGCGCCGTTCTCCCGAGACCTCGGGAAAAATCATGAGCATTGCTTGACCCTCTCTATACTATTACGCAATTGTATGCTCTAGTGACTAGGGTGAATTGTGGCTTGCATAGGCTAGTGTGTTTGGCTTCTATGCTTTATCTTATTATAAACACTAGCATGTGTAGGGTCTTGGTCTACTAGAATTGTTTAGGTTGCTTCTCTTGCTAGACTCAAGTAGTAGATTTGAAGTAATTGGATTCGTGAGTGACTTAACGATTCACCCCCCCCCCCTCTCGGTATGCCTTCGGTCCTTACACCTGGGCAGCAGTCGGCGCAGGGCGCGGGCCAAGGATCCTGGGAGCACCGTGACCATAGCCAGCCCAAGCCGGAACACCTTGGTAGGGCAGCGACATGTAGACCCAGGGCCCAGTCGGGGGAGTAGGACAGGGGGATGCTGGCGCGGGCGGACGGCTAGGGTTGGAGTAGAAGCCGCCACCGCCGCTAGGGCCGTTGCTTTTGGGCTTGCCTCATCCCTTGCCGCGGCCACGCCCAGCAAAAGGTGAGGGCGCGCGAGACGCGGCCAGGGCACAAGCAGCACCACCAGGGCAGGGGCCAGTGGGAGCCGACATGAGCGTCGTTGCGTTGGAGATGGCGACGTCATTCGGTTCCAAAGATTCCTTCAGGAGTAGCAGATCTCGGGTCTTGGCGAAGTCCGGGAGGGGAGGGTTGAAGGTGTTGATGTCGGTGGCATTCTTGAAGCGGGGGTTGAGACCCCGTAGGGCACTCAGAACAAGATCATCGTCTTCGATCTTGCAACCGATGTCGCGGAGGGCATCGGCGGTCGTCTTGAGGCAGTGAAAGTACTCGATGATGGAGAGATCACCTTGTACCATGGAGTGGAACTGCTGACGGAGGAACACCGTGCATGTGTCGCGGTTGGTGTCGAAGAGTGAGCAGGTGCGCACCCAAAGATCGCATGCCGTCTGATCGGGCTCGACAGCCATGTCGCTGACGTCGTCGGCCATCGAGGTGTAGAGCCAGGTGCGGATGCAACTGTCGGACTGCACCCAATCCGCATCGGCGGGTTGGGCAGCGGTGGTGCCATCGATGTGGGACAGTAGACCAAACTTGCTGCAGGTCGCCGTGAAGTAGGTCTTCCACTTGGAGAAGGTGGAGGTCTTGAAGCTAAGTGTCACAGGCACATGGTGCTTGATGGTGCAGACGCCAGGGGCGGCGACAACAGGAGACGGCGGCACCATCTGCAAAAACATTATAAGGGAAGAGGCATTGGTGAGGGCAGGAAGGGTAGGGGAGCCAGATGAGGAGAGGGTGCTTTTGGTGCCCATGGGAGACCGGTGACGGCTAGGGTTGGGCAGGTGGCGGCGAGCAAGATTGGGTTGAGCGGAAGCAAAGGAAGGTTCGGTGATCAGAACCCGTCTGATACCATATGAACGAGTAGAGGAGAGAATTTGAGAAAGGCTCAGCGCACCGTGGTGGCAGCCTCCTGGGTTATATTTATACTCAAGATAATTAGGGTTATAACATGGAAGGAGACTTGATTTCCAAGTAAACCTAACATGTACATAATACAACACATTAACAAAAATCATTCCACATAATTACTATTATTAAGATCTTGGATATATTGCTTACTAATTTCAAAAAAAATGGTGCAAAGAGTAAAGGGTATCATCAATTTTCAAGCATCCCCTGTTTTGATTTGCAGATCCCTTCCTCGATTATTAATCTCATCCTTTTCTTTCAGAAATAGTATCCATCCCGTCCTATAGACTAGACACACAAGTGCTGATCGTGCATGTCAAGACTCGACTAGAGCTTCAGAAACTACAGTAAATTTCAGAAAATGTATGGATTATTTTTTTTACTTCATATTTGATATCACGAGTTAGGTGCCGGGGCTTGGAGCGGGGAAAATCATTCCTCGCACGATAAACTGCAGAGCACACAGCCACAAGTCTCTGTTTCAACTGAACTGAGTCCCAGTAAAAGTTCACATCAAACTGAAATATCAACTTTATTATAATTCAAGTGACACCAGTCAAAGTTATATTTTGTTAGTATCACAAAAAATAAAAATAAAAACTCGACCAGCGGGGGCTTAGTATCACCACCAAACTGGCACATCCACTGGGTTATACTTGTACACCAATTAAAGTTCAGTTTGAAAGCCTGAAAATGTAATGGCAAGATTTGCATCAAAACGCAGGAGCCATGGTCAGTCTATTGTTATTGTGTATTGTACTCCGTTGGTTTGGCTCAAGGACAAGCATCTGTTTGTTCTGTTGCATCTATGAACATTGATGTTCACACATGTAGTGTTCTCGTTGGTTTGTTGAAATGCAGATGATTAAATCACACAAACTTTGCTACACCAGTTCACCTTTTATAGAGCTCGTCAAGCACCTCCATTCTCATTCACTCATTCAGTTCAAGCCCTCGCTTCATCATGATAGAGTTCAAATACAGTTCAATGCCTTTTCAAAACTGCCACCGAGCTGAGTACACGTGCATGATCGGCCTTCTTAGGAATGCAATTTTTCACTTTTGTGGGTCAGTGGGTCGGCCAAAAATCTTCTTAAATGCACTAAACTCTACTTCTATCCTATTCAATCTAGTGGAGTAAATGAACTAGAGTCTTGACCCACTACTATCTATTTGGGTAGCCCACCTACATCCCTAGACCTCCTCCAGAGGAAGTGGAGTACGTTGACAAACTGGGATAATTTATCGTGCACGATACTTATGATATTCACCACGTACGGAGACGGTGGCCATCCGGCAATGCTAAGACCCTGTGTGTTTAGACCGGAGCTTTTGAGCTATTGTGAAAAGCCGGCTAGTGGCTAGGTGAAAAACTGACGACAGGAATTTTCCGGTTGACTGTCGTATGCATTTTTAGCCTCTGCACATCAAAAGACAGAATATCAGCTCTTGGTGTGAGCTTTTTAGATTCCCTTTGGTTTTCCAGCATTCCGAGATCTAGCTTTTCAAATTCTGTTCGTTTAAAAGCCAAAACAAATTAGTGACCATGATGTGTGCCCGGCCAGGGTCACGCTCAACCGCAGGTCAAGGTTTCAGCTGAACTGGATTTCCTATTTGCATTTTTATTTTTTAAACGAATAAGTACTCGGCGTTGCAGAAATAAATATTGAGGCTTGTGTAGTGTATCTAGAGAAATAAATATGAAACGGAATATGTTTATTCCAAAAAGTAGTACTTATTATTATATTCACCATGAGAAACATTTACAATGGTACCCGCTAAAAAAAATAGTTATAGTGGTATGCTAACTAAGACGCACCCTTGGACGTGCCATCAGTAAACATGGACGGTTCTGACATCACGTTGATTTCCCACATTGAAGGTATCGAAGGAAAACCTTGGCGTTAGGGGACCGTCGGGATTATGAGCTCTAAGTGGATTAGTATTGCTCAAGAATAGTTACGCCAGTTCACGACGTACTTTACCTCAGTTCGGGTGAAGAAGATTCCGGAAGAGCCACCCGGCGGCGATCTTGTTGTGAAGACGAGGAAAACGTGCGGCTTCGCAGACAGTCACGATGAGTATCGCAAGAGCAAGCTTCAGCTTCTATTTTGTCACCGGTGGCGGTATCGTAGTTGGCGAGCACGCTCGCGAAGCCTAAAGTCGGCATCATCCCGCTCCCCGTCTCTCGAATCAGCCACGTCCACCGTGCTTCGGCCGCTTCCATGTGTTAGGCTCCTCTTTTTGTTATTTCTTTATCAGACTGTCTTCACTTGTTGTACTTTAAATTTATTTTTTAAAAATAATATTTTATTTTACTTAGCAATATTTTCTACTTTATATCTAGTTTTCTTGCACTCATTTATAATATATATTCATCCTCTATATCAACTATCTAATATTTTATTTAACCATCTTCAACTACTATCTCTTCTTTCTTTATTATTTTGTATCTATTTTATTTTCTCTGTACATGTGCCATGTGCTACTGCTCTCTCTTTGCTTTAGCGCACATCTCCAGACGCTAGGAGTAGCGGACGCCGGAGAAAACGCTTGCTTTAGCGTTGCTTTACTGGACCCCGTTGCAGGCTATTGTCCGTTATATCTGGTACTGCAGAAACACGTACCGGACCCGGTGCGGACAGCCTCACGGCCTATGGTGTGCGGGAAGTCCCTCGCAAATCCATTGAATCGCACGGTCCCGAGTTCGCCGGATCCCACTTTTCTGCAAAGAAAACAATGTGTGGGATGTGAGTAGTGCAGTTGTCTGCAAGGTAAAAGGAGCCAGCAAATTCTGCACTTACGCAGGTTGACAGCACCCAGCAATGAGAAAGATCATTAGGGCCAGTTTGAACGGACCCGCCACCACCAAGAGTTGCGGGAGCAGCGGAGCGGAGTACGCCTAACCATGGTATTTTGGTTTCCTCTAATATTTCAGGATTTAGAGTGTCTTCACAGCCACAACTAAGAAACACACAAGACAAATGTTTGAAACTCATCGAGAAGCAATTGGCATTGGAGATTTATATAGAATTGTAACATGCAACAGTTGCTGCAGGCCATCAAAAAACTTTTGTACTACTATATTGTAGTCATTCATTTATCTCATGTGAGTGCGCTCAAACAATAATTTGGTATTTTGATTCGTTCCTCTCCGTGCATTCGCATGGTGTGTTACAGTCACGCTGTATATATATTCTCGTCAAAAGAAGGAAGGGAACCATAAAAAACTCATCTTGTAATTACTAACTCGGTAATCCGTGGTGCAACTGCTTCTTTTGATGTTTTTGGACAAAACATGAGCAGGAATTATTGTCGTGCGCAAAAGCATATCCTATGAGAAAACTGGATGTGCTAGTTTTTTTTTTTATGAAACACTGGATGTGTAAAGCAAAACTACGAAGTGCATGTAAGAAGGCAAACTGGGCGTGCACGGCCATAGCTCAAATGAGGTGGTCCTAGCTAGGTGTTAATTTCGAGTTAGATTAAGTGTGTGTTTGGTAGAACTTTTGTTTATACTAAAAAATGCTTATGATCCAGTTTATATGTTAAAAATGCTTGTCTATCTTATCTAGTTTATTGTAACATAAGCAATCAAGTTTTTTGAAAAAATAACTTATTATACAGGTTATTCTGAAAGAGGTGATCCATAATTTGAAAAAAGCAAGATTTTTCTTGCTTATGATTTATAGTACAAAAGGGTTTCTGGCTTATGAGTACTTATCGTAAGAAGTGCTTATACTTTTAAACTGTTTGACAGAGCTTATGATTTATGATAGTATAAACTATTCAATAAACTGGTACAAAAGCTCTACTAAATATATTCTAAATTTTAAGTTAGACAAATAAGAAGACCGAACTACTGCTCGTTGTCATGCATGGGGAACGCGATGTGGCCTGCGCTCAGACGCAGAACGGTAGTAAAAGATGATTAGAACAGTGCAAGTACCTCTGCACGCGGCATGAAGGATGGCGAAGCCGAAGGCGAGTTTGACTCTAGAGCATCTCCAGTGCAAGCCCGCATCTAGACCCTAATCCCAAATTTTACATGCCAAGTAATAAAATCTTCTCCAGCAGGACCTTTATTTGGGCATGCATTTTGTATGGACTCCCAAATTCCCTCTCTCAGCCTCAAATTTTGGAGTCTCCTATTTCCCCTCCAAAACATAGGTCCCGCATATTTTTTTCCCATTCATTATTTTTCTTTCATTTTCCCCTCTCTCTCTCTAGAAGAAAATTTCGTGCGGCCGGATCGTAAAGCAGCATTGTGCCGCCCTGATCTCGATTGCTGCCACGTGGCTATAGTGTCAGATCGAACAGGGGCACCAAATGTCGGCTTGGCTCGAAATAATTTCAATTGGCTCTCACGCGCAGCGGCTTGGCTCGATCCCAATCGCTTCTCTCCTCCACAGCGCATGGCTCCGGCATCTGCCACCGCCGTCACGAGCTCACGGTAACGTCAAAGAATGGCGACAATGACGACCTCAGAGGAGAATTGGTGCAGCTGGACAGCAGCGTGGGCGCGGTGTCATTCAAGTTTTTGGCCGCCTGCCCCGACCCATCCATGCATCCATGGCGCCTCATGCCGTCACCAAAGATGTAGGATGATGTACGACGATGAGGAGACTATATGGTGTACTTGCCCACGAGCATGATTTGAGTATAACACCGAGGAAGCTGTACTGATATACTCTCTTTGTTCCAAAATTATTATCGTCATTGACTTTTTTCATTATCTTTGATCATTCGTCTTATTTTTAAAAAATTAAAAAAATTATATATTTTTTATTATTTATTTTATTACTAGATAAAATTAAAATATAACTTATAACTTTTCGTATTTGAATAAATATTCTGAATAAAACGAATAGTCAAAAATCACGAAAAAAGTCAATAACAACAACAATTTTGAAACGAAGGGAGTACGAATTTCTTCTTCTTCTTCTTCTTCTAGTAGGAATGCCATGGTAATGTGCCATTGATTATGAAACAAACTTGAGCCGTTTGCAATGTCAGGCTGTTATATATTGCTGCCTCTGTTGCTAACATATTATTCACTCAGTTTTGTTTGAGTATCATATTGTTTGTAATACAAATTGAGAGAAGAGCTTTACAAATTCTGGTCTAGATATACCCACTGCGCCTGTACCTGCTACTGTGGTCCATGAATGAATTTTGTAGCAGATGGGTTCATCATTAGACTGAACAACAAAGGAAAACATGCAGCAATGGGGACTCCTTTGCTGACTAATCCTGGGTACTAACGACGTACATCTTTGGAGGATTTCTCCAAAAGTTCTATTGTCAAATAATAAACCATGAATCATTGGTGACTATACTGGAGCTAAAGCCAGGTTGCCTCAATTTAGACCTATAAATATGAGTCTTACTTTAGTTTCACTATGTCATGTTCAGAACAGTGTTGCAGCATATGAGTTCATGCTTGCGGATGGCTCGAAGCCTGATGTTGGTGGGAAGATTGAGTATATATGATGCTAAAAAATTACATTGTTTTTAATAAATAAATATGGATGTTCTGATATTGTCTAAGTGTTCTCCTGTTCTTAAATCCAAGAGTATTAGTTGTATTACATATCAGTCGAAGGTTCAGAAATACAAGCATGATTACTTGATATCAATTTAGAATGTGTTAAAATATGAAGTTTTCTCACAAAACTCTCAAATATTTTTAACAATTTACAATGCAAGATCCCGATCTCATCAGTCATCATCCTTGTTCCTGTTGGCTGTCTTCCTCGTGTCTAGCAGCCAGCAGCTACAGCGTGCCCAGAACAGAGGCCTCATCAGCACGGAGCGCTGACAGCGCGACCGCGCCGACTCTCACTTCTGGTGGGCGAGCATTTTCCGTTGCTCCCAAGGGACAAGGCAGCAGCACCCTCGCACTCGAATTAGGGCACGTGCTCCTTTCTTTTTCCAGTTTCCGGCTTGCAAATGTTGTGAAGCCGATCGAGCTGCTGACTGCTGAGCCGATGTTGCATCTGGGAGCCTTGATGCCGGCAAGCCTACCTGATGCGTTCGATCTGACACTGTAGCCATGCGGCAGCAATCGAGATTAGGGCCGCACAACGCCGCTTTACGACCCGGCTGCACAGAATTTTCTTGATAATCATATTTTTTTTTAACATTGCAAAAGCTAATTCATAAACCTGCTAATGATCTATAGCATAAATTGTGTAGTGCGCTGCCGTAATTGAACACAAACTGCGAGCAAAGTGTTCAATAGTTGAAGGCTGGCAGACTCACTTCATGCGAGGAAGCATCTAAACGAGCTGCTGCAGGGGAGGCCGTCTCCATTATTTGATGCGGCAGATGAATGAATCGTGCCCTGAAAAGGATGGTATGGGGGAGAGGTGAGTCAGATGGACAAGAAAAGCGCCCATCATCCATGTCAATGTCATCCACGACCTGGAAGAAGAGAGTACCCCGCCGCCCACACCAGGCCACCATCTCTAGAGAAGGGGAGACCGTCTTGGCCACCAGCCATGTGCGTGAGGATACGACGAGTGACATGACTAATAATTGTTGTCTGCTATAATTAGTAGTTTACTTTCTATAGTTAGTAATTTAGGGTGTATTTATTTCTTGGGGTATAAATTTTAGTGAGATCACACCAATCATTAAAATGCTAATATTATTGTTAAATATATATTAAATATAAAATTAATTACAGAGTTGAATACGCATCAGCGTGATAAATTCATTAAGTTTAATTAAGTCATCATTAAGAGATGTTTACTGTAGCATTACATTATCTAATCATGATCTAATTAGTCTTAATAGATTTGTCTCGTCATTCAGAGGGAGGGTTATGAACTGGGTTTTGTCAATAATCTATATTTAATACTTCTAATTAGTATCACAATATTCGATATGATAGGTCTAAAAATCAGAGGGGTGGAAACGAACACACCCCTAGTTTAAAAAGATGATTATTCATTTTTGTATCGACTCATGAAAGCCATCGTTATTTTCCCTTGTATTATAGTCTATATAAACAAAGCAATAGAGAGGTAAACATTGTACATTATAGCACCAAATCAGATCGTGTACAAGGGTTCACGTGAGTTGCGAGTGCGTGTGTGTGCCTGAAAATCCCGCCGGCAACAGATTGTTGTCTCTCCGACGTGGTTCTAACAATTGGCATCAAGAGCTAAGTTCGTCCATGGCGTGAAGATGTCAAGCAAGAAGGCTGGCGACACCTCCGGTGACAGCGTCGTGATCCAGCGGGTGATTCGAGAGGTGAGCAACGGGATTAGCTACCCTGTTCTCACCAAGACCAATTACTCTGATTAGACAATTCTCATGAAAGTGAAGTTGAAAGCCAGAGTCCTATGGAACGTCATCGAGAACGGTGACGCCGATACCCAGGAGGAGATGATGGCGCTCGACGCCTTGTGTGGTACGGTACCACCGAAGATGGTGCCAACGATCACCAAGAAGAAGACGGCCAAGGAGGCCTGGGACGCGATCACGACCATGAGGATTGGTGATGATCGCGTGAAGAGGTCGACGGCGCAGCAGCTGCTGCGCCGATAATTCGACCTCACCACGTTCGGCGACGGCGAGACCGTCAAGGACTACGTGTTCCGTCTGGAGGGCATGGCGGCGCACATCAACACACTGGGCGAGGAGTTGAAGGATTCGGAGATCATGGAAAAGATCTTGCGAAGCCTGCCGTCTCGATTCAAGCAGATCGCAATTGCCATCAAGACACTTCTCGACGTGTTGACGATGTCGGTCGCCGATCTGACGGGGCGGCTAAAGGAGGCCGAGGAGGCTTTCGAGGAAGCTCCGACATCGCTACAGCATGAAGGGAAGCTGTATCTCATGGAGGAGAAGTGGAACTCGCGGAGGAAGAAGCGCGAGGAAGAACACGGCGGCGGCGCGAGTAGCGGCTCGACGCGTCGTGGCGGTGGTGGTGGTAGGCGCGGGCGTGGGCACGGGCGTGACGGACCACCAAGTGGGCCACCGACTACAAACCGGCCCACTGGCGATGAATGTTGACGCTGTGGCAAGATGGGCCACTAGGCTCGAGAGTGCAGGTCGAAGCCCAAGAAGGAGCAGGCTCACGTTGCGCAAGATGAAGAGGAGGTCTCGCTCTGGCTCGTGACGGCTTCACCAAGGCCCTCATCGACTTCAAGAGTCGATACGGTGGAGTCCTCATCGACTGTGGAAGTTGTTGGATCTAGGGTGAAGTTGATGGGATCCGTTGCCCCGCTTGAGATCCAGGAGGAGAAGGTGTTCGAGAAGGCTGGCGATGCACCACCTTCGGACGTTTGGCTGCATCATCTACGTCCGGAACACAATGCCGCACCTGAAGAAGCTCGACGATCATGGCTGGAAGATGATCTTCGTCGGCTACGAGCGTGGATCCAAGGCGCATCGCACCTACGACCCCATCGCGAAACGTGTCCATGTGGCATGTGATGTGGTGTTCGACGAACAAGCCCAGTAGGACTAGGGCACCAGCGGCGGTGATGATGAGCTAGCTGGTGGCGACGTCGTGTTCACAGTGGAGCACACCACTTGGGGACAAGCCACACCAGCTGTTGATGAGGTGGTCGAGGCGCCGACAGGAGATGCACCTGGGGAGCAGTCACCACCCCCGGGTGATGGAGCTGGCGAGTCGGAGCCTGGCTCGCTGGACGGTGTCGTCGATGACAACCTCGACGCTGACCACGACGATGACGTGCCTCTTTAGTTCCGCAGCATCAATGACATCATCGGGCAAGCCTCGCCGCGTGAACTCGCACCGTGCACTGGTGATGGAGGAGCTTCATGTGGTGAGCGCCGATGAGCCCGCCTCATTCACCGAGGCGGAAGGCAGCCCCAGCTGGAGAAAGGCGATGATGGAGGAGATGGACTCCATCGAGGAGAATGGCATGCGGTGCCTCGCTGACCTCCCACCTGGTCGCAAGGCGATCGGCGTGAAGTGGGTCTTCAAGGTGAAGTGGGATGAACACGGGGCGATGTCTAAGCACAAGGCGCGCCTCGTGATGAAGGGCTACGCACAACGGCACGACATCATCTATGATGAGGTGTTCGCGCCGGTAGCCCGGCTCGACTCGGTGCGCCTACTCATCGCCCTTGCGGCGCACAAGGGGTGGGAGGTGCACCACATGGACGTCAAATCGGCGTTCCTCAACGGGGACCTGCAGAAGGAAGTCTACGTCGAGCAGCCGACCGGTTTCATCATCACCGTCGAGGAGCACAGGGTGCTCAAGCTGCGGAAGGCGTTGTACGGTCTACATCAAATGCTGCGCGCCTGGAATACGAAGCTCGACAGCACCTTGATGTCGCTCGCCTTCAAGAGGAGTCCGTCGGAGCATGCCATCTACGTCAGGCAGAATGGAAATGCTTGGCTGGTGGTTGGTGTCTATGTGGACGACCTTGTGATGACCAACTCGTGCTCTAGTGACATTGCAGCCTTCAAGGAGGAGATGGCAGCCGCGTTCAAGATGAGTGACCTCGGTCTGCTTCAATACTATCTCGGCATTGAGGTGAAGCAGAGCACAAGGGGAATCTCGCTGAGCCAAGGTGCCTACGCCAGCAAGATCCTGGAGAGGTCTCGGATGGCAGGGTGCAACCCCTGCCAAACGCCCATGGAGACACAGCTCAAAATGAGCAAGCTCAGTGAGCAGCCACTGGTCGACGTGACGACATACAGGAGCATCGTCAGGAGCCTAAGATATATGGTTAACACTTGCCCTGATCTCGCATTTGCAGTCGGGTTTGTTAGCCGGTTCTTGGAGGATTCACGGGAGGACCACCTCACTACGGTGAAGCGCATCTTGCACTATGTTGCCAGGACTCAGAATTGGGGACTTTGGTTCGGCCGAAAGGAGGAGGGTGAAGCTAAGCTCACTGGCTTCAGTGACAGCGATTACGCCGACGATGTCGATGCTAGCAAGAGCACCACAGGTGTAATCTTCTTTCTCAGTAGCAGCCTGATCACTTGGCAGTCCATGAAGCAGAAGGTGGTGGCGCAGTCAAGCTGTGAGGCTGAGTATATAGCAGCAGCAAATGCTGCTAGTCAAGCATTGTGGCTCGCCCGTGTGCCATCTGAAGTACAGGGAAGGGCGGCAAGAGTACTGATGCTGAGGGTGGACAATAAGTCCGCCATCGCTTTAATCAAGAATCCAGTTCTCCACGGACACAGCAAGCACATTTGAGTGAAATATCACTTCATCTGGGAGACTGTAGAAGAAGGCTTGATCCGTGTCGAGTTCATCAGAAGTGAGGAACAGCTTGGCGACATTCTTACGAAGCCGCTTGGCAAGACCAAGTTTCATGAGCTACGTACCAAGATCGGTCAGATCAATATTGAGCAGTGCAAGGTTTAGGAGGAGAATGTAGGAAATAATCCTTACCTGCTATAATTAGTAGTTTACTTTCTGTAGTTAGCAGTTTAGTTTAGGAAGTTGATTATTCATTTTTATATTGGCTCATGAAAGCCATCGTTACTTTTCCTTGTATTAGTCTATATAAACAAAGCAATAGAGAGGTAAACGTTGTACATTACAGCATCAAACCAGATCATGTACAAGGGTTCACATGAGTTGCGAGTGTGTGTGCGCCTGCAAATCTCGCCGGCAACATATTATTATCTCTCCGGCGTGGTTCTAACAATGGCTTGTTCAACAGCTCCTTTGTGAGGATCCAAAGAAATTGAGCCGAGCCAACACTGAGCAGAGCCGATGAAATCCCCCCCCCCCCCCCCCCCCCCCCGGAGCAAGCCCTCTCTGTGACACCCACGGTGTCACTCTAGCATCCTAGGAACCAAACCCGTGGGTGTCACTCTAGCATCCTAGGAACCAAACCCAACACAGCATAAGTTCATCCAAAAAATTTTAGAACAATTTGAAACCTTTTGCACAAAATTTTACTCAAATTTGAATGACATTGAACTGCAAGTCACAACTTTTGAATAACAGCTATGACCACCAAAAATATATGTTGTAGTACTAAGTGAAATAAAATTTTGGACAAAATTCCATAATTTTTTCGTAACCAGAAGTGCCCCAAATAAATCTTTAAGTACTCAAAAACATGCCCAATTGGTAAAATTCCTGTTCAAATTTAAAATCAATTTGGAGTATAAACGCATTTTCTAAATTAATAGAAAGTCATTACGAACACGTACATATTTTTAGTTTTCTCATTGGTACTATAAAAATAAAGATATGAAATTATAAAGAGATGGTACTTTGAAAAACCAACAAAAAAGAAAAATCTCCGCGGGACTCGCCTGTCAGCCTCGCCTCCCTCTTCTACCTCAGACGCGGGCAAGACCCTCCGGCGCCACTACGCTGCGTGGCGACCGTACACCGGCAAGGAGGCCCCTAGTCGGCCCGACGTTGGCAAAACCGTGGTCGGCACCACCATCCACCATTGGAGCCGGAAGGCGAGCTCGCTGCAGCCGCCTCGAGCCTTCCCGGCATAGATCGTCCGACTAAAACTCTTTGTCCCGTCCTCCTCTTTCATTTTCACCCCGTCTCGGCCCGTGCATGTCACAGAGCAAGCCGCAAATATTCAAAAGCCGAAAGCCATTTATCAAGTTCGTGGCTCACCGCCGGCCATTCTGGTGAGATTCTTGCCTCACCGTCACCTCCATAGCACTTGCCATCTCGAGATCTTCGCGTCGGTGTGCCTCGCGTCGCCGTTAGCTCAACTCCGGCCAAGTCCGGCGAGAGCGCCGCCGCTTGCCGGCAGCCCCGTGCGACTCATGCCTGGGAGCTTTAAGCTCCAGCCTGGATCCCCTGTGTCCTCCTCTCTATGGCCCTGTGTGGCTCGTTTTCTATTGGCCAGGCCCATTTATGTTATTATATTTTTCATTTAAATACTGCCTGTAAATAGATTGCGGTTGTAAAATCCATAACTAAAGTTATACTTCGAGTTTAGGGGCAAAATAAAATTTTTTTGGTTCATATGGTTGTATAGTATTTTAGAAAAATTATAAATCACACCAAAAGTACTTATTTATTTATGCATGTATTTAATGATTAAAAATAGACATAAAATCATAACTAATAAACAAATAATAATATAAATATCAAATTTTGCATGCATGTATGACTCATCCTTTACATGCATCTCATCAAGTTGCATATTTAAATTCCAAGTATTTTATCTGTAATAAATAATTTAGTGTTTGCACTATTTTAATTAATAGAAAACATTGATACCTTTTCTTGCCATGAGCTTCGGTATAACAATCTTACATACTGTCCTACACAACATATATTTTTCTCACTGGTATTTGTCTTTCAGATTCATGCTTAGCCATAATAACATTTAATTTGTTTTTAGTAATGACAAAAATTTTGAATATAATTAACTTGAGAATGTACCTTTTTATGGTGATCACATGCATACTTTTCTCCCTGTCATTTTAACTTTTATTACATTGATTTGACCCTGATCATCATGTATGCTCACCTAGATGGTTTAAACATACTTCAAAAGTCCGCTCTCATTATACAAAACTATATGAAAGAAAAATAAAGAGTCACCAATATTATATCCTAATGCACCCCTGCATTTTTTTATACATGCATCATGTCATTGCATGCATTTGTTGAGGAAGTGTCATGAATTCCTCTCTATCCTTACTTGCATTGCATTTCATCTAATAGGACTTAACGATGGGAACGTGGAGGTGGAGATAGTTTCGGAGGAGCCCGGAGCTGAGATAAATATTCCTGAGAGTGCTAACTGTGATCTGAACCAAGGCAAGCCCCGGTGCACTCCTATGTTTTGAAAGTTTTATTTTATATCACCTGTATGCACGGCATGTATTGTACATTACGTGTAGAAATTGATTGAAACCTAGTTACATGTAGACCAAATAAATCCTATGAGCATGCGTATAGTTGTACAAGCCTCGTTAGAAATGCTAGGCTTAATTGTGGGTCTCGATAGCAAGCACCGAGTAGTCTGGGGATTACTTGGTATATGGTAGTTGATTACAAATACCCCTGTTGAGCTTATGATGAGAAAGAAATTAAATTAGGACCGAACGGGGAAGTGTATGTGTAGGTTGAGGTGACAAGGTTGGCCCTTGTTTGCTATAGCTCCGTTTGTGTCGATTGAGAACTCCTGAAGTGTGGTCCCATTGAGCAAGTTTGAACAATACCAAGTACATACCTCTACATGGGAATTGGTAAACCGACATAACTTGGCTATTGTAGTGATTGGACGGCAACCCAACCTCTCTTTTGGTGATGAAGCGGGTATGGTGGAATTGGGGTATGTGTTGAAAGGGAGAGTGCATGGGCTACCCATGGATGGCTACTGACGGGAGCATCACATAGGGTGACGTGTACTCGGGAGAGGTTAGCTCCGGACCAACTCTATGGTGTCTCGTGAAAGGTGGTCGTATGTGAATCTTCGTGAGTGTGCGTGCATCGTTTTCTTGAGTTTCTCCTACAGGATGTAAATCGATTCGAGTCACCGTCCCTCGCGGTTATTGAGTACCACTTGTGATCGTTATCATATTGTTGTTGTTGTCTCATTGTAGTAAGAAAGTGAAATCATGATAATGATGATTATACTTGTTGTATTTCTATTAATTGTATTTTAACCATGATTGCTATAGCATAGCTGCACCACATTTATTTTATGCAAGAACCCTATTAATTTGTCTAAAATATAAAAACTAAGGATCAAATAATTAGTGTTATTTTTGCAATTATTCCAACAACCTTTGGTCAGCCCCCTGCATGCTAGGTGTTAGCCTTAGCGTACCATTTTGACGGGTAAGTCTTGCTAAGTATTAGTTGCTTAGGTTTCGTTGTTTAAGTTTTTGTACAGGTTTGTTGCATGTTGTGTATACTGAGAGTAGAAATCACATGGAGTGGGATAGTGAACCCCCGAAAGGATGGACCATGGAATGGGTTCCCGTTTCTCCTACTCCAGAGGAGCACGATGAATGATTCATGGTTAAGGATTGCCATAAATTATTGTAAGATATGTATCGTCGAGATTATTCGCTTCCGCTAAGACTTCGTTTTTGAACTTCAAACTCTTTTATGTATCCTAAATTTGAACCTAAATTATAATAACTTAAGTTCAACATTGCACTCTATTTTCTATGTTCATTTGAGTGTTGATGGACACTTGCTTCGTCAAGTGTCACCTGAGTATCAATTCTTGACTAACCCCTCATTTTGAGGTGGCGATGTCACACTCTCTCGTCGTTCGATGTCCATGTGTCACGAATCTAGACGGGGTGGCACAGGACAGGATTTCTAGACCATCCGCATGGAATTTTTCCCTCTCTCTCTCTCTCTTCTCGTGTTGCACAAAGGGTGTTTGGCAATGTCGGGAGCGCAGCTGCGGTGATGCCACCGGTGTGGCGAGCGAGTGGGGTTGCAGCAGAGCCAGGGCGGGCCAGTGGCACGACAGATAGGCGGGTGCGAGCGATGCTAGGGGTGAGGTGACGCAGCGGGCGGGCGGGGCGGCAGCAGAGCCGGGGGCGGGCCAGCGGCGTGGCTTGTGGGCACGAGCGAAGCCAGGGGCAGGGCGACGGCACCGATTCCGTGGCGGGCGGGTGCGGCCGCTGTGGAGTCGGTAGGCCAGAGCGGAGGCGCACTGAGCGGTGGCTGTCGGAGAAGAAAGTTGCTGAGATTTTTCTCGCTAACATGTGGGTCTCATGAAGAATAGATGTCTGAGCTGTATGCTCCCACTCGTGTTTGCAACATATTTTAGGGACTTCTATTTCCCAGATTAGCCTACAAAAATATTTTACGGGGTCGAATTTACAGGTCCGACTAGAGTTGCTCTAACTTGCACGAAACACGTGACTCAGTAGGACGCTCTAGCTGCGCACAGCTCACCAGGTTGCGCACGTCGGCCACACCCGGCAGCAGCGCAATCATGCTGTGCCCACCGAGGGTCATGCTCAACTGCATGTCAAAGTTTTAACTGAACAGGATTTTCATGTGCAGAGACAAGATAGAGCGCTTGATGAAGCAAGTGAAAGACTCGAAAGTGGCAAGGCTAAAACAAGTGGAGGAAGCAGAAACGACAAAGCTGAAATAAGTGGAGGAAGTAGAAGTGGCAAGATTGGAGCAAGTTGAAGAGATGAAGAACCTGAAAAAAGCATCAGAGGATACTCAAGTCCTTCTTCATCGGCTACTTGAGCTCAACAAAGGTAGCTCTCATTAACTCTTGATCTGGGTGGTGACATATGTTGGTCATTTCGGTGAGTATTCTAACTCTTGAGATTGATGCTACTGTGTTGGTTATTTTGGTGAGTGCTAGCATGTGGCTGCCTCTTGACTTCGAGCAAGCTGGATATGTTTCATTGAGACTTTGAGTGTGAGATTTGTAAGGTTCATGTGATCTGGCAAGTACAAATATATGATATGTGGTAATATTAATGGGTTTTTATATATTGGATATGATCTATATCCTTTAATCTATTTTGTGTAATCGGTTTGACCTAGCTGCCTTGAGTTGGGCCACGAAGAATGGGCAGGAAATAATTGGCCTGAATATGAACTGAAATAAAAAGTTCAAAATTTATTTGCATAATATAAGTAGAAATATAAAATGGGCCAGATAATTAGTGGGTTAGCAGAAAAGTTGTGTGCTTAAAAAGTATTGGGCTTGAAAAACAGGTCTAAAATTAATGGGCTAATGAAATGATAGGTCTACTAATTTAATGGGCCGAAAAATAATGGGCCAAAAAATTAATGGGCCAGAAATCGTCATGCCCTGTACCAGGTCACACGCCCTGCTATCCGAAGCTGCAAACCTCTTAAAACCCGACTCAACCTTGCGAGGTAAAATGTTCATCCCATGTATCTTTGAAAGTTTGATGTTCCTCAGGGCTAGCCTCAACGTGATTTGAATTTGGTTTGTGTATTTGAAATTTCCATTCCAGTTCGTGTTCATCACCTACCCCCCCCCCCCCCCCCTCCCAATTGTGGACGAATATTGTGTCTGTACAAAACCAAGCAATGATCTCAAGAAGGGAGAATACGATGAAAAGATCAATACAGCTCAAGGTAAGGATAACAAAATGATTATCAGCTGCTCCTATTTGATTTTGCATGAACTTCTTGTTCAGCTTCCAAGGTCATACTTTGAATTATAAAGAGTTCATTGTTCATACATATTGGCGGGTAGGAGACAGTGTGAATTGTGTCAGATAGGCTTCAGTTTTCATATTGTCGGATAGGTTACATTGTTCATATTGTTGCATAGTGTTCAGTCTTCATATTATCGGATGGGCTACAGTGTTCAAACTGTCGGATATGTTTCAGTGTTCTTGTTGTAGGATTCTACACGTTGTTCCTCAATTTATTGTTCTTATTGTTGTTCTACAAATTAACATCTCATGTGGCAGCAAGGGGCAGAGCCAGTGATCCTGCGAGATGGCTGCCTAGACAATGGGAAGATCAATCAGGTCTCTCATGGATTCACCCTTAGATGATAACAACAATGGCAGGAGTGAAACATCAAGGAAACATAGACCTTTGATTGATTTAACAAATGAGGGTGCTCTCAGTAAATTTCAGTTTTTGTGTGTATCTATTTCCATTATCCAAAGATTGTTGTCATAGTTGTTATTAAATCCTGTTTGATTACGTGCCCCCTTGACCAGGAAACTTTGATGCTTCTGCCAAAAAAAAACGTGAACAAAGCAAGGAACGAATAAAGCGGATGCGGGAGCGGAAGAAGTCTGAAGCTGGTTCAGCTGGACCTATCCAAACGACATGCACCTGAACATAGCTGCCACACACACGTTATATTCTCTTTTTTATATATAGGACGTTATATTCTATTTACCCATGTAAGAAGGGGTGATTTTGAACATGCACCTGAACATGATGAGAAAGAGAATTATATGACAGCATTCGAATGTGCACTTGAATAATCTAACACATGTTTCGCATCAAACTCTTGTATCTTGTTGTCATACATACTCATTGATTTTTTTATAAAATATATAAGTGCCACTATATTTTCTAAGTGAGTATAACAAGTCGGCTTAAGAAATATTGATGGAGTAAGGACAGCACATGCATGTCACACGTGCAAAGTACTAGTAAAAGATAATTAGTAACGTGCAATTTATAACAAAATCATTTTCGTCATATGTGTATCATAGAATACTATTTATAACGAATTTTTCAAGTTCTATGACATAACTAATTTGTCATAGAAAACCATAGTTATTGTAGTGCACAGACCGTCACGACAAGTACCGTTAGAGCGCGCTCGAGCTTCTCCTTTTCCCCGGTGGCAGCGTTCTAGACGAGCACGCGGAGTGTGTCCCTCCCGAGGCGCAGCTTCCGTAGGTTGCAGTACACATCTACATCCACCAGATCTCTCTGCTAACTGTGAAGCCCAGGATCACCAAGTCGACACCCGCTCCCCGTCCCTTGAATCACCGCCGTCTACCAGGTTTTGGCCCCTTCCATGTGTTGGGGTTTCTCCCCTTTTGCTGTTCGTCCATTACATATAGTGTAGAATAGGTATAAAAACTTAATATTTTATCTATAATCATAGGAACTAACATAGCTCAATTTGTTAAGTAGCCATGATTAATTCAAATACTTTTTTTGTGGGGAAGATTAATTCAAATACTTAGAGATCTTGAGTTCAAAATTCCTAGCTGTGACATTTTTTGAAACAATTTTTTTACAGCATATTCTAGGTTACAAGTCTAGTTATGTCACTGCCATTACGGCAACATGCATGTGCCACACAACTCTGGCCTGACTGACAGCTGCACACCAAGTCCGCAAATCGATCGAACCGTGAGATCCCGACTTCGCCGGATGCCACAGGTGTTCTTCGGGTCTGGCCAGCACATATTCCTTTTTTAATACAAAAACAAATTGTGTGAGATGTGAGTAATGTATTTGTCTGTCTGCAAAGAAAAAAAAAAGGAGCAAGAATTTTGCACTTACGCTGATTGACAGCATCCAAGAGTGAGAAAAATGACGACGGGCACCAAGAGTTGCGGGAGCAGCAGAGCAGAGTAGGCCTAACCGGTACTTTGGTTTCCTCTAATATTTCAGGGTTGAGTGTCTTCACAGCGGCAGCGAAGAAACACAGAACACAAATATTTGAAACTCATCATGAAACAATTGCCATTTCAAGATTTATATAGAACTGGTAAGCATGCAACAGTTGTTGCAGGTCATCAAGAAAGTTTTTTGTACTGTATAATTGTCATTCATTTATCATGTGAATGCGCAACAGTTGCCGTTGTAGGCCATCACTGAACTATTTATACTATATAATTATCATTCACTTATCATGTGAGTGTGCTCAAACAATAATTTGGTATTAAGATTCGTTCTGCTCCTTGCATTCGCATAGCGTGATACGGGTAACATCGTATATCCATTCTCACCAAAAGAAGAGACAGCATTTTTTATGCTCTTAATACTCATCTTGTAGTTGTAGACTGTAGTTACTATCTTCGTAATATGTGGCGGAAGCTACTTCTTTTGATATTTCAGGCGTGCATGTAAAATTACGTCCCATGAGATCGGAAACCGTACATGCTAATATAAAAAGGCAAAATTACGAAATGCATATAAGGCAAACGGGACGTGTAGGCCATAGATCAATGACAACGCTGGCACCAAATTTGCCAACGGGCCGCATGCCCACAATAACCGGAAATCCTATATAGCACTCGGGTGTCAGCAGGCGAGCTAGCACCCAGCTTTAAGATTCATGCGCCAAGGGCCAACGAACGGCCAATGGCTCTTCTTTAACTTCCAGTGCGCTCCCTTAGCTTCCACCTCCGGCCGAAGCACCGCCGTCTGAGTGCGCAATGTAGCCGTTATCGTCGTCGATGCGTAGAATCTTTAGTGTCCGTAGGTTTGTACCCAAAATTTTCAGCCTTGAGACACAGAAACCGGCCAGCGTCAAGGTCGGGGGAGCGGTGGTTGAGACGGCGGTGGATAGTGCTGGCCAAATGGGCCGTGCCGAGCGGGCCAGTCCAAAGCACGTATTTTTTGGCCCGGTCTAAGCACAGCACAGCCCATTTTATTTCATGCCGGGCCGGCCCGGTCCAGTGCAACGAGCTATGCTTGGGCCGAGGGTCAAGCCCAACGGGCGGCACAGGAACGACCCGTTTAGGTGTGGCCCGCTCAGTACGAAATAGGCCTAGTTAGACATGGTCTGAAAATATGGCATTAAAAGAAAAATATTTATCAAATGCTACAACAAGGCATGATTGGTGTAATGGTAAGGCAGTTTCCTCCCAACCTATAGGTCTTGAGTTCAAATCTCATTCCTAGCACTAATTTTTTCTTCATTTTTCAGCACTCAAACACTAATGGGCCAAATTGATTATTGGGCTAATGTGTTTAATGGGCCAGCCCAGCACGGCTAACTAATTTCGTGTCGGGCCGTGGGCCGAAGGCTCGGCACGACGGGCTGCATAGCATGGCCCGAAATAAATTTCTTGCCGGGCCGATCTGAAATTAATCGTGCCGGACCATTTCGTGCTTGGGTCGGGCCGTGCAGGGCGGCCTGTTTGGCCAGCACTAGCGGTGGAGGCGATGGGGGCACTGTCGGAACCGGGCGGAAGGCGGCAGAGGCGGAAGCGTCACGTCGAGAGAACTGAGCGCCGCGACGATCGAGGGCTGAGTTCTCGCTCGCCGCAAACCACTCAAACGTCATATAGGCTGTCTCCGATGAAAAACGAACTGTCTGACAATTCGATCACCGAGAAAATAAATATGAACAAATATGAGATGCACTAATAGTCATTCGATACAATTCGTGTTCAAATCTGAGTCTGAGAAAAACTAGCGGGATAGGATATGGAATGAGCCGTATCCGTCCGGTATCCGAGATTTATATAATTTAATTTAATTTAAATAATTTAAATATTTAAAAAATTTAGAAATTTAGTATATATAGGTAAATAAATTGACTTGTTTTTATATATTAGCTATTGTTATACGGTATTCACTTTCACTCTAATAATATATCTATCATATAATTTTTCATCTATATGAATCTTGTAACAGTATTTGTGTCTAAATTCGACTCCGAAATAAAAATAGGATAAGATACGGAATCAAAAAATAATTATCCAACACTATCCGTTCGGATTTGAGAAAAAAATACAGAACAGGATATAAGATTAGTTGTATCCGCCCGTACCAATCCGATTTCACCCACAATAGCGATCCGATTTCACCCGCAATAGCTGTAGTTGTATCTTGTGGGCCGTGTGGACCGAATCTTCTGACAGGCTTTAGGGACGGCTGATTGGGCTGGTTCTTTTGTCTGACAGAAAATGAGTTGCAGCCGCACTCTTGGGTCTTAGCTTCGAAAGAAAACATACTAGTGTTGCTCAAAAAAAAAAACGAAAACATACTAATAGACACGTTGACTTTCCCTCTGCATTTTTTTGGACTGTAAAAGAACATTAATTCTCCTTACTGAAAGATGGTGACAGGGTGTACAAATCTTGTGCGCTGTAGATTAGGTGACAAGATGCACCTTATCTTCCAATACATAATATCTGCAAGACAGAAATTATCCATCCTGAGTGCATGGTTAGTTGCATCTCATTTCTCACTATTATAGAAAAACTAATTCTAGGTACAAAAGCATGAATGCCATCAGGGTTTGGGATGAGTCGTGTGAGATGAATACTAATTTTAATTTTTCTTCAGAAACAATAAAGAAAAATAGAAATTTGACTAGATTCTATTACCTCTGTCAAAAAATATAAGTATTTCTGGGTTTGGTCAAAGTCAAATAATTTTAACTTCAACTATTAATAGAGAAAAAGTTATAATGTTTAATCAAGTATAAAAGATATTGCTAGATTCATCTTAAAAGCAACTATCATAATATGTAATTCTTTATATTTATAACTATTTACTTTTAGAAATATTATCAGTCAAAGTTTAAAATATTTGACTTTGACTAAAACTAGAAATGTTTATATTCTTGGACGGAGAGAGTAGTTGACATGATCACCACTGCCGGATGCGAGAAAAAGATCTTGCCGCGAGAATAGTGCCATGTCCCAAACTTGCCCGCAAACGCAGCAAGGTACATATTGTCCATACTGAAGTCTGGATCCTTGTTCCTGTCCCTCGAATCTTCAACGTCCATCATGCTTCACCTAGACAGGCTAGACAGTCGCTCCATGTTCTGTATTCCAGTCCAATCGCCTGTTGTGCCATCACGACTATGTGATTGAATCACACTTGTTTGTTGCAGGTGACACCGCGATTTGCACGCAAGCAGAGTAGCGAGCAAATGAGGGTGGAGGATCTGGTGGTACGAGGTGGGCTGGGCACCGCAGAATTACGAGAGCAGCGGAGTGGATTAGGCCTACAATGATATTTTGGTTTCCTCCAATACTTCAGGGTTCTGAGTGTGCCCTCAGACTTGTAACCAAGAAAAACACAAGTCAAATGTTTGAATCTCATCATGGAAAAATTGACATTTGAGGTTTATATATATAGACCTTGTTAGCATGCAAGAGTTCCTGCAGGTCATCTTAATACTTTTTGTACTGTATAATTAGCATGCATTTATCATGCAATTGGTGCGCTCAATGAATCATTTTGTATTGTGGTTCGTTCTATCTCCTTGCATTCGCATGTCATGTTACTTGCACGTAGTTCATACATTTTGACCAAAGGAAGCGAAGGAACAGAACGAACCATTTAGCACTAGTGCATGAGGCTATAGGACACTGAAAGAAGAGATAAATTATCGACTCAAGTTGATCACATATTGCACATTTGGTTGTTCCTTGCCACCCTCATCTTACAAAATTATGTTTCGTTAACATTATGTTCAGACCATCTGCCATAAGAAAAATATGATCTTCGTTGGTAATTTGTATTTTCAAATGTCACTACAGCAATAACATACTATAGAGGCAGGTCAAAAACTCGGCGGTTTGACTAGCCCCCGCTGCTATGCCTCCGTAGCTAAAAAACAGAGGTTGTCCTAACGGACGGCACGAACCATCGTCACAGAAAGATTAGTAGCAGCGAGTGATATCTTCAACCGCCACTATCCATCAACCCAAAAAGAAAAGTAAAAAAAAAAGAGCTGATATGTGCCGCTGACCCTCCTCTTGACCGGATCTAGTCATGGCGTGGAAGGAAGGAAGAAGTCGTCATCGCAGCACAGGGTCCATCCACGTCTCTGTGCAGGTTCCCGCCGTGGCCTCAGATTGGAGGGAGGGAGTGTGGGGCACCGCCTAGATCCACCTCGCATAGCCGGAGAGAGGAGGTCAAGTTGTGCGCTTGCCGCACCTACCAAAGAGGAGGTCCGTGCCTTGCCAGAGAGGAGGGAGAGAGTGAGGGTGTCGTCTGGATCTCGCCGGAGAGGAGGGAGGGAGTGAGGTTGCCGCCTGGATGTTGTCCAAGAGGTGGGAGAGAGTGGCTGGGGGCACCGTCTGGATCTCGCCAAAGAGGAGCGAGAGACTGAGGCGCCGCCTAGATCCTCCCGTTGCCGCTCGTAGGGGCCACGCCTGGCATGAGAGGAGGTCCAGTCGCGCGCTCGCGGGGGTCGCGCCATGGCAGAGAGAGAGAGAGCGGGGGGGGGGGGGGGGGGGGGGGAGTGGGTTATGAATGGGGAAGGGAGTGGGGGGCGCTTACTGGTTGATTATGGTTGGTTTTTTATATGGGGTTGTTGCTGGACTTAGCGAGGGGTGATATTTTTTGGCTCGCCGCTAATGTTAATTTGTAGTGGCGGATTGTATTGTAGACCGTCGTGGACGGAGCTTCAGTGTGGCCAAGGTGGGTCGTGTCCCTCCCCCCCCCCCCCCTAAACATGGGAAAAAAAGCTTTAATCCACATATATTGATATCTTTTTCAAATTCAGTCCATTGATTGGCCCCCTGACAGCCCAGGATTTGGCCCCCCAGCGGTCCATGGTCCCGCTGGATTCCGGCTCAAGCTCCGTCACTGGCTATAAATATTTGTTTAATTATAACAATAGGATATTATTGAACCGTCTCTATTACAAACTGGGCTCCATCACTATAATGTCCATTTGTTATAGTGTGTATATATTTATATGAAATTAACCGGAATACAATTGAAGTCAAATCGCTTGGCATGCCTGGACAGGGCATGGTACCGTACTTGAAGCTGCACGGAGGAGGCTCCCCTGCGGCCCTGCCATACTGCCACTTACTAGCGTGTGGGGCCGGGGCCTGCATGTCAGTGACCACACGGCAGTGGACCAAGCTGGTTTGAGGAATTTTTTTAAAAATAATATTATTTTATTTGCCAATTACAAAAATAATATCAAAATATATAAAATTATGAAAATAATACTAATTCGCATAGTGGGCGCATGAAAACAAGGATTTCGAATATCCGGCGTGCGAAAATGTTAATTTCGAATGACCACTGTTCGAAAACAAAGTTTTTGAACGACCGGAGTGCGAAAACTAGATTTTCAGATTTTTTATTATGCAAAAATGAATTTTCGCATAACCACCATTCGACAATAGAATTTGTTGCATGCTGGGCATTCGAAAAGGTGTTTTTGAACGCCCATTGTGCGAAAATAGGAAAATTTTATTATTTTTAACATGCAAATTTGAAATTATATTATTTATATGTTGTATAGGCTTTATCATGTATAGAAGTTATGAGATTATCGTGTAAATTTATTCATAACTAAATAAATTCGTGCGAGAAGAAAAGACACAAGAATTCATAACTAAATTTTTCATTACATAGCAACTAGCCCTTAAATTTTTTGTGAAATTCTTATATTTTGATAGGGTAGTAACAGAAATAATATAAGAAATGAGTAAATGATCAAGAGATACATAACATTATAAAGGTGACTCACTCATATATAGTCTTGATATAATGATATAAAATTAAAAACTTTCTATTATATAGCAACATACTTAAATGATCCCTATATTAAGTATGTTGCTATGTAATAGAAATTTTTTAATTTCGTATCATTACGTCAAGACTATGTATAAGTGCGTCACCTTTATGATGTTATATATCTCTTAAATATTTACTTATTTTTCATATTATTTCGGTTACTACCCTACCGAAAAATAAAAATTTTATAAAAAATTCAAGGGCTAGTTGCTATGTAATGAAAATTTTAGTTATGAATTCTTGTGTCTTTTCTTCTTGCATAAATTTATTTAGTTATGAATAAATTTACATAATAACCTCATAACTTTTATACATGATAAAGCCTATACAACATATAAATAGTATAATTTCAAATTTGCATGTCAAAAATAATAAAATTTTCCTATTTTCACACGGTGGGCATTCGAAAACACCTTTTCGCGTAACAAATTCTATTGTCGAACGGTGGTTATGTGAAAATTCATTTTCACATAATAAAAAATCTGAAAATCCAGTTTTCACACGACGAACATTCAAAAATTGTGTTTTCAAATAGTGGTCAATCAAAATTGATATTTTCGCACGCTGGATATTCAAAATCCTTGTTTTCGTGCGCCCACTATGCGAATTAGTATTATTTTCATAATTTTATATATTTTGATATTATTTCTGTAATTAGTGAATAAAATAATATTATTTTTGAAAAAAATCCCTGGTTTCAGCAGCCTTGATCCTGCAACCGGAGGGAGAGGCCTAAACTGGATTCCTTTTTTTTTTCATTTTTGTTGAACGAATGGCACCAGAGGTAAGCACAAGGCTTGTATGAGGAAGCCTTTTACTAAGCAAATGTATCGAGCCATTACACGCCATAAAAGATAGGCCGAAATGCAAATTACAAACATTGTTCTAGAAATCAAATAGTACAGTAGTCAATTTGATAATGTTCCTGAAAATCTCATAGAGAGTGACAATTTTTTTCTGATCTGATAGGAGAATATGAAAATTACCATACAGCAAAGTTATACACATTTCATCGTGCACATCACTACATCACTTGCATCTTTTACTTATGTCGGGTGACGTCTCTGCTCACCGGCACGCTTTCCCACTCACCGCTGCCGCGGCGAGGTGTTGTAATACATCTGATGACCAAACCATCACAGAGTCTTCTTCGATCGGGATTTCTACAGCCATTGCAGCCTGCTTTGTCCCTTGTCGGCGGTCCCAGCATCCTCCTACCTGTTGACCGCCATTCTGGACTAGAGGTTGGAAGCAAAATCTTCACGTACCGCTGATGCCAAAGAGCATCTCCAGTGGAGGGTTGTAAATGACCTTCTATATTAAAATTTAGGAACTCAGCTCAAATCATCAACTTTAATAGGACTTACAAATTTCCTCCTATTTTTCATGCCCACCTAAATTTTAGGTTCAAGCTACTAGATTTGGCAGCCTCCTATCCCCCTCCTAAACATGTGGGTCTCACTTTTTTTTCGTTTTTTCTATTTTTTTTTCTTCCCTTTTTCCTCTCTCTCTCTCTCGCGCGCGGTTGCAGCCGATGCCGTCCTCGTCTTCCACTACGCCCTGCCTTCTGGCGCCGGCACGGATCTAAGGAGCCCGACAACTGGGTGGCAGGCTCACCACCACCAGCGGTGACGGCAGCCGCAGGCGCGGGCTCGGGTGCGAGCACGGCGTGGCGGCCCTAGTTCTTGGTGCAAGCCTAGGCGCGGGCACGACGCGACGGCGGAGACCTCGGGTGGCACTGGAACGACGGCGACATGGCCATCTGCAGAGGCTGCGTTGGAGAGCTCGGCCCGTCGCCGAGGTGGAAGGACGACGCCTCGGGCTGCTACTGGCGACCTGTGGGAGCGGGCGCGACGCTATGGCCACCTGAGCAGAGGGGCCTTGGGCGGGCTTCGGCGGAGATTGGGGCGGCGCCAGGGCCGGATCGAGCTGGGCGCCGATGGAAGAATGGAGCGGACGGCAGGTGGTGGCTTTGAAGCAGCGCGGGCGGTGGGCCTGAGCAGGGCCTGAGCATGGCCAGCGGCGGAATGGAGAAGAACCTGGCGGGCAGGCGGCGGGCCTGAACATGGCGAGCGGTGGAATGGAGAAGAACCTGGTGAGATTTTTTTCTGACAGTGGGCCTCATGATGTTTAGTATCTCATATGCATGCTCCTATTGGAGTTGTGTGTAAATTTGAGCTCCCAAATTTTACAAGTGAGGTTGTAAAATTGAATTTGGGAGTCCAAATTTACATGTCCCACTGAAAATGCTCTGTTTCACTTTCATCTGTACTAGTAGATTTCATCCCAGGAACATTTCCTTTTTTTTTTCATTTTGTTGAAGGAATGACACCACAGGAGCATATCCGGAGGAAGTCGACTTCTTTAGCAGCCTCACGCAAGCTTCTGAAGTTGAAGGTGAGCGCCATGGCGTGGTCGGACGAATGGCGCACAAGAAATTCCCCCAATTGTCGACATACTCCACCTCCTCCGGGGTGAGGTAGGTGTCGTCGAGCCACCCGGTGGCGATCTTCTCACGCAGGAGAGGGAACCGCGCGGCCTCGCAGACCATCACGGTGATCACGGCCAGCGCGCGCCTGAGCTGCTCCTTGTCCCCGGTGGCGTCGTCGTAGTTGGCCAGCACGTGGGTCGCGTCCCACCCGAAACGCAGGTCTGCGGTACCCGCCAGTGATGAGGTGGGCGTGGTCGTCGAAGGCAAACCAGTGGCCGGACTTGTTGGCGTGGCGAAGCCAGCGACGTTGAGGTTGTCCATCCGCAGCGCCAGGTTCGACAGGTCCGCTTTGTCGTTCTCCTCGCCGTCCCTCGAGTCGAAGGCGTCCACCGTGGTCCACGACGGCGGCCGCTCCCATGTGTTGTTGTTGTTGCTGGCTATTCGCTGCTCCGCCATCGCAGGAGTGTGGCTGAACCAGAAGGCTCTTGCCTGACCTGGAGAGCGAGGCTCACCAAGTTCCCCAGCGTCGAAATGCAACGCCTGGCCAAGATGCCACTTGCCACCAGGGCTTGGGGTCCGGCCAATTCACGGTCCTTCTTTAAACAAACAACATACGTGTGTCAAATTTTTGAATAATTTTGGTCTCCAGATAACAAAACAATAAGGCTTACCATGATGGTGGTGGTTGCCAGGATCCGACACCACCCAAAGCGAGAAAAATGACAAACGCCGCTTTTACCTCTCTCCGAGAAAGGTGGAGAGATTTAGCCATTGCCCATTGGAACCGTGTCGTGTGTCCCCTGAATCATGGCTGCGGCTTCCGTGTGCCCTCCTCCTGTGCCCATCCACGTCCATCGGTCAAAGTCACGAGCCGAGTCCCAATTTGTTCTCTTTTTTCCCATCCACGGTAAGCCAATTCTAGCGGTGCCATCACCTGCTTTGTTTTCTGAATCTCTCCTTTGAGTGCTCTGCTCCATGGTCTCATGGAGAAACAGTGACTCGATTTGACAAGTTAAATGGTAGAAAGGTCAGAAGGCGATTTGAGTTCCCGTGTATTCACCTTCGTGGGAGTTTGAGATTTTCAGCACAACTCGCCGGCAATGGCTGTTGTGAACCAGTCCTCTCGCATGGTATTTGTGCCTGTCATTAGATGCTCTTGATCTCAATTATCTCAGATTGAAATGGATGCATTTGCAGCTAGGAAGAAAAGATGATGGGACCATTAGTGTGGGCAGAAAATTAGGGAGCCCGTCTCCTGGGTCCTGACTTCGACGGACGGACAGCAAGAGGGCACAGGGAAGCCGCAGCCCTGAATCAGGCACACTGCAGAGAGGGTCTTCCACAATTAAGAGTGCAAATTGGTCAACTGTTTCCTGAGCATACACTGTTGTAACAAGTGACTTACATTGATTCTTGTGAGTAGGACTATGTGCAATCTTTCTCACCTTTGTGAAACACACAATCTTCTTATGATTTTAAAGAATAATTTTAACATAAACTTACAAAAGTGTTGAGACATTTTTTTTATCCACTAGACCTGTAACCTACCTCGTCTTGCTGGTAACATAAAACATCAATGACACAAACTTGTGTTTTGAGCTCATTGGTTTAGTAGAGCAATAGAAATAGGCAAACACTATATTACTCCATGGTCATGCTAGAATGAACAACTCTGAAATCTAAACTTAGTCCACCCAAGTTTGTGAGCTAAAATGATATGATTGATGGTCTATCTATATTTCAATGTTTGATGGGATTAAAGTAGCCATATTGCAAGATTAGTATCTGATGGCCCATCCATTTTTCCTCTAATAAGTGTAAAGATTATGATTTTATTTATTGCCCAAATTTTATGCTCTTTCTGATAATTTTCCCATATGTTGGTAGACAGTAGAAAAGTAATCAAATGTATTTTAGGGTGGTTGGTTAAAAAGGTGGAGTATTTGCTGCATCTACTTTGAAAATTTAAAAAAATTAAAATTCCCTTCATTTTAAGCACATATAGGTATGATGACTCATTATTCACTAACATTTTGATATTTCTTGTCTTCACCATTCGATGTTGTTTTAGGGATGAAACACATCAAGGTGTAGGCAGAGCAAGTGGAACTACAACTTTCAACTGATACATGAAGTTGATTAAAAGTCTAACTAGAATGTTGCATTATTTGGAGTTCAAGTTCTTTAAATGATCAACGATTATACGTGCTTTTGAAACCATATAATTTGTTTTTTGTTGCTATTTAAGAACTATAGAATCTAATATTGGCCAGATTGAGTTTACTAGCGACAATATGGATTATAACAGGCATCTCCATGAGCAAATATGGTTTATAAGAAGCATATAGTGTAACTCTGAGATTGCTTTATAATGTTTTGTCAACTGGTATGGATCAGGAAAAACAAGTATCAGTGACTTCCTAGGCATGGTTTTATGGACAATTTATTTATCCTTAGTGATTCTACGACCTAACTCCTTGATTAGTTGACTGATACTGTTTTGTTTTATGGACGAATTGATTGTCAGAAGTATGCGAGCATGATGAAAAGTGCATGCAAAATTTCTATAGATTACTAGGTATTATTAAATTTTAGTTTTTCGTTGCAATGCACGGACATGTAACTAGTATTTTTAAATATTCTAAGATAATATGACCGAATTTATATGCTAGGGGTAGGAAAATATCTTCGAAAAGTCTTTTTATTCACTTCATTGTCTGCGACACCAAAATTGGCCCCAGCCAACGAAAATAAACATGAAAAGCCTAACTCTTTATGTAATTGAGATCAAATGACATTTTATTATAAAAAATGTTAAATTTAAAAATATAACTATGATAATGAAAATAATAAAGCTAATAAATTCATGTTGTGGTAAACTGACCGAAATTGTCAAAAATACAACTATGCAATGAGTTGTAGTGTTGTATATGGTTTGAAAGATGATCCAATTATCAAAAGAATTTTTTCCAGTCTTAAGAAAAAAACAAAATTTCCATCTAGATTTGCTAATATAACAAATTACAAAATCAAAAAAAGGAATATATTATATTATTAAATTAACATCTTTATGGGTGATCTATCCTTTTTAAAAGAAGATTTATCATCTTTAATTGAGATCTTATACATTGGTTATTGGTAGCCAAAGATTAAAAAAAAATTATTGGAACCTTGTCCATGGACATTCAGACTTTCAGAGAGCACGTAGCCAAAATGTGGACAAATGCTTGTGAACAAGGTCAACGTGGTTTCCACTTGCAAGTTGACTGGCAAAGGGCAATAACCACGTGACGTCCAGCCCAACAACAACAGTGGTGTCTTTTCGGCAAAATTCTCAAACAAATTTCATCAAGAGGCGGAAAATAAAAGGCGGGGAGCGAAAAGAAACTCCGGTAAAAGCAAAACCAGGGGCAGCCTCCTTGGTCGCAGTTGTTTCCCATCCCAAATCCAGCTCCCGTACAAGCGGTCTGGGATCTTCTGAGGCGATAGCAGGCATACGAAACGACAGCTAATACTAGTAGTAGAGCGGTAATGGCGCGTGAGCTGGAGCGGTCCGGCGCATGGGATCCCGCGAGTGGTTTCGCGGCTCTGTGGGCACCCACCGCTGGAACGGTGGTGTGGCTGTGGAGCGAAGGGGCAAGCAAAACCGAGTACCCGTGCCGCTGCTTGAAGCCGCGCTCGAACGGCGGCCGCAGAGACGAAACCGGCGGCGATCGCCCACGCGGCTTCCCCAATAAAATTCCCTTCCCCACCTCGCTTGCTGCCGTCTTCATACCACAACGGCGACTGACCGATTCACTGCTCCAGAGAGATTAGTGGTTTGGCGATGATGGAGAGAGGAGACGGAGGAGGGATAGCGTCGCGTGGCGGCGGCGTGGTGGGGTCGGCCGGAACGCTCGGGCTGGAGATGCACCTCGCGCCGCAGCAGATGCACAACCCCGTCGCGTTCCATCATCATCAGCAGCAGCCGATTGGTGGTGGTGGCGGCGGCGGGTTCCAGCTCCAGCAGGCGACGCCGGTGCGGCACCACCAGCAACAGCAGCAGCAGCCGCCGTCGTTCTCGCCCTACTCCACCTCGTCGTCCCGGGTGCCGGCGCCGGCGTCGAGCCACGACGAGGAGAACGGCAAGGGCGGCGCGGCGCAGCAGCAGCAGCAGCAGCAGCAGGCGGGTGGCTGCCCGTGGACGCGGATGAAGTGGACGGACGCCATGGTGCGCCTGCTCATCCGCGTGGTGTACAGCGTCGGCGACGACGGGGACGGCCCATCGGTCGGTGGTGGCCCAGGAGGCAAGTCTGGCAAGTCCAACGCGGCCCACCACCACCACCACCAGCAGCAGCAGCAGCAGAAGAAGGGCAAGTGGAAGTCGGTGTCCCGCGCGATGATGGACAACGGGTTCCTGGTGTCCCCGCAGCAGTGCGAGGACAAGTTCAACGACCTCAACAAGCGGTACAAGCGCGTGGTGGACCTGCTGGGCCGGGGCCGGGCCTGCCGCGTCGTCGAGAACCACGCGCTCCTCGACGCCATCGACGAGCTCACGCCCAAGGCCAAGGACGAGGCGCGCAAGCTGCTCGCGTCCAAGCACCTCTTCTTCCGCGAGATGTGCGCCTACCACAACAGCGGCGCGCCGCACGCCGCCGCCGCTCCACACCTTCCGCCGCCGCACAACACCGATGCGGCGTGCCTCCACCACCCGCCGCCGGCGCCCATGGCCGCCGCGGCTTTGTCCGCTGCGCGCCACCAGGGGCATGGAGGCGCGCCGTCCCCGACGGGGACCAAGGACTCGTCGGCCGATGTGGCGGATGGTGATGATGACAGCGAGGATGGCGTCAGCAACAACGAAGACGACGAGGAGCACGACTACGACGAGGAAGACGACAACCACATGTTCCCCAACAATCAGCGCCTCCACCACCACCACAACCACCACAGCAGCAGCAACAAGCGCAAGCGCGGCCGCGGCGCCGACGAGGAGGACGACTTCGACGACGACGAAGGGAACAAGCGCGCGCGGGGGAGCGAGCAGTCCGCGGCGGTGCAGCAGCTGCAGAGCGAGCTGGCCGCGGCGACGGCGGACCCGCAGGCGGCGCGCGGGTGGGTGCGGCGGCGCGCGGTGGAGGTGGAGGAGCAGCAGGTGGCCCTCGAATGGCGCGCGCACCAGCTGGAGCGACAGCGCCTCAAATGGGACCGCTTCCGGGCCAACAAGGAGCGCGACATGGAGCGGGCCCGCCTGCGCAACGACCGCGACCGCCTCGACGGCCGACGCATGCTGCTCATGCTCCGCAGCAGGGACATCGAGCTCGACATGGTCGAGGCCAACTCCTCCTCCGTTGACCACCAAAACAACGGCATCGCCGCCGTCCACCAGCTCGGATCCAGCCCATCCACCGCCGCCCACCCGAATTAGTACTCCTATAAGCAAGCCCATCACTGATTCCGGCGTCGCCTTTCCATTTCGAGCTAGTAGCCGCCCGTCACTAGTGAGTTTTTTTCCTTTTTCTTTTTGGGGAAAAGGGGAGGTTTAGTTCTATTCATAACAGAAGACAGGAGTAGGTTCAGTTTCATGTCGGGATTATTCAGTTTCTGCTTTGTATAGGTCATTATGTCAGGTCAGACTTATGTATTACCCTAATTTCCCTCTATTAATCTCGCATCATCGACGCTTAAAAATGCACTGAACATTCATTCTGTTGGGCGTGTCACAACACTGTGATTTCAAACTTACTCAAATGGTGCCCGCGCAGTTCGACACCGTCGTCTTCGCATATTGATATCTGCATTTCGACATTGATCCTGCTGTTCACAAATGGTGCTGTTTTTACGCTTTGCATTGACTCAGCAAATACGTAGAACTGACTGACAGAAGCAATCTAACTCCTGCCTTCGGTTTCAGACTCTGAGGTTGGCCTTCGTTGGGTGTCGCGATTCAGTTTGTGCTGTTGTTATGTCAGGTCAGACTCATGTATTTCCCTTGTTTGCCTCTATTAATGAGTACCTCCACAGTGGTTCGTTATAGTAGGATTTGTCAGTTTTTGTCACCTTTTTACATAACAGAGAAGATGAACAGACTCCACCTTATCTAGACAGCCTCATTCTCTCTCTTAACTAACATGACTATGTCCTTATTTGAAATGGGTCAGTACCAGTGGTTTCATATCTATAAACGTCATGCAAAAGACTGAGCACCGTTAGCTTGTCTGTATTTCATACAAATTTCACGGGTAGTCGATTCATGCAGGTGACATAGGTTGAAAAAACATTGAAAACAAAGGTTTTGTAGTTTTGATAAAACCGATCCGGTTTGATTTTATCAAATGATCAGTTTATCATAAAAATCGGATCTAATACTATAACAAAAAACAGTTTTCGATCAGTTTTTTTATTTATCAATCGGTATTTTATAATAGAAAACCAGCATTATAGTGATTTTTCAATCCCTCGCATGTGGGTGAATAGAGAGGAGAAAAGACGTATAGGTCTCATAACTTATCTATAACTCATTGTTGCTGTTATAGATATCTTACTTCCCTTTCTTATTTCTTTTCATTTCTTTTTTCTTCAAATATTACAAACGCTAGTCAGTTCTTTTGTGGAGGCACTGACAGTGATTCCAAGATTCTCGTCTGCCACTCTGTTTTATTTGCACTTCGACAGTGATTCTGTTCACAAAATCTACTGTCCTGGCAGTAGGCAGTCACTGGATCGTTGCATGGAAGCGTGCGAATAATCTGTGAAGACCAACCCAACGACTCTGTCGACCGCACCTAATTGGCAGCAGGCTTCCGCTCCTGCGCCTGAACTGGTGCCCGGATTGAGACCCGTCTACGGGGTGGTCACCGGCATGTGGGATCATCTCAGGACGTACCCCACCTGTCTGAGAGCACCTTCAAGTGTGGTTTCCAGCGGCACTTGTACCTAGTGATAAAAGCAAAAATGATAATTATTGGTTTATTGATGCTTATTTTCGTATTTTATCGACTGTAACATACAAAAATGATATTCCAAAGAAGTGGAAGTAAAAATGTTAGTAATTCGTAAAAGTGGTAACGAAAACAATTTCGAAATCTTCCAATTGTTTCCGCAAATTTCCATTTTAACGTGGAAATTACCATAGAGTAATGTAGGTAATTACCGTATTCAGTATTTTGATTATAGCAAATCTCTCTAAAAGGCAAGTGATTCTTCTAGCCTAAAACAAATCATAAATTTCTCAACATAAATTTTTTCTATTTTCTATTTTTGCAAATGTAATTTTTGATATATGTATATACAATTATTCAATAATCAATACGCTCTAATTTTTCTGTTTTATCAGTGTCATACTTTACGATTCGTGTTTCCGATTGTTAATATCGATTTCTGATCGATATCATCTGTTTTAGTTACAATAATATTATTTTCAACTTTACCAAAATATCGATGCCGTATTTGTTTTCGTCCATACCATAATCGATTTCGCTTCTAGAAAAAAATATGAAAGCAAAAACAATTGAGCCTTCTTCCCATCGTTTCCGATCATTTTCATCCCAATACCTCACTACGCAAGCAATGGACACGGTTTTCCAGAGGCGGCAGTGGTTTTCTTGCAAGAACAAGACAAGAGCCAATGACAGCAGAATGCGTAATGTGGCAGGAGGCAGTACCACACGAATCCTTCTAGAGTGTTATAAGTGTCAATTCATCTGCCGTACATAGATTTTTACTTTGAGCACTCTTGTACATTGACTAATTGAAAAGAGTAAAACCGTTAGAAAAATTAATGTACCAACTCTGTTACTTTGAGTCTTTGACATCCAAATATACTACTATAAGCAACACTGTTTTCTATAAGACACATATCTATTGTTACAATCTCATAATCTCTCCATTTTAAAATAGTTGTCATTTTAATCGTTTCAATTTTTAAAATATTTATTATTCTCATTTGTTGATGTATATTTTTTTCTTTCTTCAATACATCTTTATATCTATTTTTGTCACTTTAATGAAGCCCACGTCGAATCTTTGTTTTCATCACACTTTTGCAAGAAAATTATGGGAATATGTTGGAGTAACTAGTCCAACCATACAATAGTTCAAAACAATATTCTTCATTAAAATGATTTAGTGAAAAATGATGGTGGATTGATTGACAACACTAATTATGGTGCACAGTATCAAAATCTCTAAATTCTATATGCTTTACACTCCTAAATCAGTTTATCTGTGAATTTTGAATAATATATAATAATTAGAAATTATAAATGCTGTTGCAAAACACTCTACTTTTGATAATAGAATCCTCCTTTTACAAAACTTCCTGGTTACGGAAAAAGGCAAAAAACAAAAAGCATGTCTTAAAAGTTTCTTTAAGCATCTCTTGGGCCTTCTGTACAGAAAACCAAAGGCTGATCTTGGGCCTAGACAACTTAGTACATAGACGGCCCATAACGAGCCGTAGTCGTGGCCTGCCAAAGCGGTGCCGCCGGGCCGGTGTCTCGCCGCGTTTGCCCCTACCGCGTCATTCCGTGTTCTTGGCGAAGGAGCCTGCCACGCCTCCCCCTCTTCCTCCCGCTCCCATGGCGTCCAGGGATCTCCGGCGTTTGCTCGACGGTGCCGCCCTCGTCGCGCGAGAGACGGCGAGGCGCACCTCTGGGCGCGACGTACTCAGGTCGGCGCTCCTCGCCGCCACCGACCTCGCCGGCCTCACCAGGGGCACCCCGCGCAGCCCGCAGCCCCCGCCCGGCGCTGGCCCGCCCCTTGCCACCGAGACCTCTCGTCCCTCCTCTTCTTCATCCGTCGTCTACTTCTCCCACGACGACGCCGCCGCAGCCCCGCAAGATCCCCCATTGGAGCAGCAACAACTCCCGGCGCAAGAATTCCCCCACCCCGTGCGGACGCCGGAGATCGACAGCACAGCTACGGTAGCCTCCGTCGCGGTGGACCCTGATGTTGCATCGTCAGCTAGGCCTGAACAAGTGGCTCCTCCTCCTGAGCCTTCGCCTTCGCCCTCACCGGCGGCCCCTACGCCCTCACCCACGCCGGTAGAGAAAAGGCGGCGGCCGCGAGAGCGGAGGGTGCCTTCTACTCCCTTTACAAGAGCTCTAGGGTCAGTTTATCACGCAATGCTTCCATATCAACTGAAAGATTGCATGATTTCTTTAATTTTTGAATATCTGCATCAATCTGAATTGAAAGAGATGATAAGTGAATTGTGCTATTTTCTTGTGATGTGAAAAATTAAGGTTTGCAGGACTGGGTGCTGGGCTTGCTTGGGGCACTCTTCAGGAGTCAGCTAAGAGGGTGGTGTATGGCACACCAGTGGATGCAGAGGGCAAGAAGTCTGCGCTCTCACCGTTCCTGTCTGACCAGAATGCTGAGCGTGTTGCCCTCGCTCTCTGTCGAATGAGGGGAGCGGCACTCAAGGTGGGACAGATGTTGAGCATCCAGGACGAATCGCTCGTGCCACCGCCGGTAGGATCTCTATCCTGCCGATAAAACTTACGGTTATGTAATATGTTATTGTTGCAATGCTTCACCATGTCCTTGTAATTTACTATCAAATTAATATTGGTCCACTAATGTAGGTGTTGGCAGCTCTCGATATTGTTCGCCAAGGTGCTGATGTTATGCCGAGGAAGCAGCTAAATTCAGTCCTTGATGCGGAACTAGGCCCAGACTGGTCATCCAAGTTGAGGAGTTTCGACTATGAGCCACTAGCTGCAGCAAGCATTGGGCAGGTCCGTGCAGTAGAGAAATTCCCCCTAAATCGGCAAGCCACCTTTTTTGCTTATTTTCAGCCTCCTTTTTTTTTCTTCGATCAGGTCCATCGTGCTGTTTTGAAGGATGGATCCAATGCTGTCATGAAAATACAATACCCAGGGGTTGCAGATAGTATCGAAAGTGACATCGAGAATGTTAGACTACTCCTAACTTACACAAACCTCATTCCTAAAGGCCTTTTTCTTGATAGAGCTATGAAGGTAAATCTCTCTCTTTTTTTACAGTATTATTCTAATAACGATATGTATCATTTACTCTATTTTTGTTCTTCTGCCTACATTTTTTGGCACTGTGAATTCTTTATCGTATCCATTGTGTAACTTAAATCTGTTGTGTGAAGTGATGCATATGGGAGTGTCTGATTTCTTTTGTTAGAGATGTATCAAAACAATGTTGAGTGTTACAAAAAGCAAAAAGAATTTATGAATTCCAAAGAATTATATATAGCAAACACGGTACCTCTCCATCGGAACAATAGGGCCGTTATGCTTATTACTAAACTTGTTGAAGAGATGAAATAGAACCAAGGTCTATCTTTTTTATCAGAGGTTAAATTGATCATCAGAAGAAGAATTAGGCCAAAAATTAGGATACATTCTGGGAAAATGAAACTTCCATACATTTCATGATCTTATGAATTGCAGTTAGAACTTAGGAGTATGATCTTGACATGTTATTTATGATTTGGTCATACATACCTAGATGAGTGATACAATTTTTTTAGTACATATTCTGATCACACATTAATATTTTGTTTACTATAACTTCTTATAAAGTCTAGTGTACCTTAAACATCAATTAAAATATGTACAGTACAGATAATACATTCTTCGGTACACGTGCTGTGTAGGTAGCAAAGCAGGAGCTTGCAAGAGAATGTGATTATGTGTTAGAAGCAAGTAACCAGAAGCGATACAAAGAATTTCTATCTGATAGTGATGGCTTTTATGTCCCTAAAGTCATTGATGAATTGTCTTGTAAGAAAGTGCTGACATCAGAATTCGTTCCAGGTATTTCTAACTTAACTTGCAATATCACATTTCTTTTTTTTTGTTAGTTAAATTAATGTTATAAGTTATCACTTATGAAAACCTTTCTGAGAAATGACAATTTTAGGTTTTTATGGTTTCATTTAACCCAGATACTGATGTGGGATTCCTCTGTTCATGTGATGCATTTGAAACATTCATCATAATACAAGTTTTTTTAGCATTATATAGTTGGTAGACTGATGGTTATAAAATCGCATCTGAACTATGATATCTTAAAGTATCAGTACAGTTCCAAAAGGGAAAAAAAATTTATGGCATTTCTTTTAGGAATACTTCTTTCAGTACACATTTGGTTGGTTTTGGAAAACAAAAGAATGCCTTCCACATGGAATTTTGTAACTGAAGCTTTAAATATTTTTTATGTGATAAAAATTTGGAAAAAGAACACCTTCAGTTACACAGCAATAGGCTCAGCAACAATTTGAGAATAAAAGTACATTGTTTATACAGATTAATTATGTATTTCATTTTCCCTAGAATTTGGAAAATCTTTCGAATACTGTGCAAGTTCATTCATTTTTTCCTGCTGAATATATAAATGGACTGAAATTCAATCCAATACTTAGGGAACGAGCATATGGTCAATTGATCTTTAATCTATATTATTATTATGTGAACATCTCCCTGGTAGATATGTTCCTGGTAGCATCACAATATGTAATATTGTTTGATGTCTTCCTCTGCTCCATCTTGTTATGCCATTTGGAACAAGTATATTTTCTTGAGGAGATCCTAATAGCTGCATCTGCTTGTTGGTACTGTACAGGAGTTCCTATCGATAAGGTTGCACAGTTAAGCCAGGAAACCCGCAATTATGTTGGTTGTAAACTGCTTGAGCTTACAATAAAAGAGTTGTTTGTCTTCCGATTTATGCAGGTATGTTTAAGTTTTCATATGTTCTATTAAATCTTAAGTGACAGATATGTTAGAGATTATGTTTTCTATAATGTGCGTCCGTGTAAAATTCCATCAAATGATAGTTCCTCACATGTTTTAAACCTATGCAATTTAAACTACCTTTTATTTGTGTTGCATACCTTGTATTATATTTTCTCTCATTTGGTCCAGACTGATCCAAATTGGAGCAATTTTCTTTACGATGACGTTACAAGGCGATTCAATCTAATTGACTTTGGGGCAGCCCGTGATTTTCCAAAACGTTTTGTAGATGATTACCTGCGAATGGTAAGTACTGAAAAATTGTGCACAGTTGAACACTTCCACAACAACATTCGTTTGTGGAGTTCTTTCATAGTTGTTACCAATTGTGTGGTGTTTAACTTTTTTATTTGCTCTATGTCATGGCACAGGTTGTTGCCTGTGCAGATAAAGATCGGGCTGGTGTCCTAGAAATGTCACGCAGACTTGGATTTCTTACGGGCGAGGAGCCAGAAGTCATGCTGGATGCTCATGTTCAAGCAGCCTTCATTGTTGGAGTGCCGTTCTCAAAACCAGGCGGTCATGACTTCCGTGCAAACAATATCACTCACAGTGTTTCGAACCTTGGGGCTACCATGTTGAAGCACAGGCTAACCCCACCACCTGATGAAGTTTACAGCCTCCACAGAAAGCTGTCAGGTGCTTTCTTGGCTTGTATCAAGATTGGGGCAGTTGTCCCTTGCAGAGAGATGCTGTTCCAGGTTTATGAGCGATACAATTTCAACGATGACAGTTCAGAAGTATTGTCCAGTACCGGATAACAGCATAAAAGCACTAGTCTTTTTACCTCTTCACTGAAATCCTCAAATACAGGTCGGTTACAGCTCAGTTTTTTCTACAGAGCTATCGTCTTCCATTCAAGTTCCGTATTGGGGAAAAAAAACTTGGCCTTGAAGTGGTGGAATTCTGTTTGATACAATGTGCTGTGTTGGCTTTCAGAGTTTCATTAGGGACCAGATGAAGTGTGTTTGTAGTTTCCATTTTTATAGTTGAAAAAATAAAGGTGTCAGGATGACATTTATATTTGATAACTCGCACTGAAAAACTTTGGCGAGTACGTTTCACATGATTCAAGCTTCAGCTGCATATATAAAAAATATGTTATATTATTCTAAGCCGAGGCAATTTGCCTTTTTTTTGGGGAGGGGGGGAGCCAATTGGTTTGTTATTTACATTATACAAAGTTATTAATCTACAAAGCTTTGCTTCAAGAAGAACACGCAGCCCGATCTTTATTTGCACAGGCGCTAGTAAGTCTAAAAGTGATTACTCAGTAGGGGACTAATAAGTTATATATAGTATTGTGTATTATTCCTATCACAAGTTGTGGCTGTAGTTTAGTGGTGAGAATTCCACGTTGTGGCCGTGGAGACCTGGGCTCGAATCCCAGCAGCCACATATTCTTCTCTTTTTTTTTGCACAGTTGTGCTATACCTTGAAAATAAATAATCCCCTAAAATCGGCTATGCATGTCATTATCAGAGTTTTTTTTTGACATTTTTATCCTTATTATATATCTTCTCTTTTTTTTTGCACAGTTGTGCTATACCTTGAAAATAAATAATCCCCTAAAATCGGCTATGCATGTCATTATCAGAGTTTTTTTTTGACATTTTTATCCTTATTATATATCACGATGTGACATGTGAAGAATAATCATGCATTAAAAGTGTGATCTAGATAGAAGCAGCGCTCCGAGAAGAAAAGGATCAGGCACCCATGCTAGGTGCAGTATAGTGGCTAGTAGCTTAGCTTTACGCCGGTGAGTGAGACGTCGGAATCGGCCGGCCGGTCGTCTACACACGATGACCGATAATAACTTTCGGTTACCCCGGCCAACAACCAACTCGGTTGCCACACATACACATATATATACCACTTATACGCGCAACAATAATATCTCAGTTCTTCCTTCGTCGTCAGTAGTCGTGCTATCTTTCTCCGAGCGATCGCGATCTGCTTCGCTTGCCGTGCATTAGCGAGCTGATTGAGAGAGGTACGTACATGGTAGATGTACATATCCATGCATGTATTTGATTTCCTGCAGCTGCACTGTCTATTCAGCTAGTTGGCAAGCTCAATTATTATTGCCAATTTGCATATTGGTGTTAGTTAATGGAAATATGCAGCCATATTTATTTACTATTATATGATGTGGAAAGATAACAGTCGATTTGTTCATTAATGCTAATGCATGCCTTACCCGCTTCGATTTGATTTAATTTTGTGTGGCTAGCTAAGCTAGGTGTGTCATTCCTTTGCTATGCGTGCCTTATAAATATATATACGCTGATACAAGGTTTTCCAATATTTTCTGCCTCAACAACCACTGGACCGATTGAACACCCAGGAGAAGCGAGAGAAGTGCACCAGCCAAATCGTAAGAAGATGATGAGGACAGGGATCATTACCAGACCTCGGGCGCCGGCATTTGTCGTCCTTCTTCTTCTCGGGGTGAGCTTATTCTGCTTATTGTTCGTGGAGTCAGCTGCGGCGGTGGCGAATGAGCAGGAGGAGATCAGCAAGGGCGCCGGCGGCGGTAGGAGGAGGCGGCGGGCGGCGGCCGCGCCGCTTTTGATGGTGCCCATCACCATCCTCAAATCTGCCGCCGACCAGGGAGCCGGTAACACATTATCTCCTTCTTCTTCCTCCTCCTACTCCCTCGATCGACAGTTGCACTCATGCTCATGCCGTCTGTCTCATATATAGAAAAATTGAGCTGTTCTGTTCATCAGCTTGATACGAACTAGACCTCCATACTCTTTGCGTTCGATTATTTGAGATTTCTTGACGGCGCATGACCATGTACCGTGCATGGACAAGAGTTGCGCACACCTATCGATATCTATCTATCTGTTTTTCAGTTGGGGTTGTCCCGTTGCGCGCACGCTGCCATTACGCTAGTGCGGCGCGGCCGGCGGACGCGCACGCGCGTGTGGTTCCAAAAAGGCATCGCGTCGCCGTCGTACCCACAACCGCCGGCCCATCACCCCGCTGCCCATTTTGGTTGTTCCTTTCACGGTCCTTTGTCCCGTGTGTCAAGATATGCCAATCTTTTTTTCCCCTCCTTTATTGGCATATATGGGGAATCATCCTTTCACAAAAAGGAATATAGGGAATCACTTTTAATTTGACTTCAAAATCTCTTTTTGTTGAATCTGGACATTGTCACACGACAATACATGAGAACCATCCTGAATCAAAAAGAAGGGAAAAAAAAACATGTCGTTCACATTTCACAGCTGAGAGACTGAGGAGATATGAACTTGCGCCAAAAACAAGAGAGACTGAGATATGCCAACGTTGCGTATTCGATACCCTGAAGTTTACTCCATCAAATACATTTTTCGTATGCAGTGTGCATGGATGGAACTCCGCCTGCTTTCCACTTGGACCGCGGCTCCGGGGCTGGGAACAACAGCTGGATTGTAAACCTTGAGGTCACCATCATCACCTTATCAATGCACATCATTTTAATTTTGCGAGAGATACTGATTTCTGTCTGAATTACTACTGATCGAGACGTGAGCATTAATTATGTTGGACACAGGGAGGAGGGTGGTGCAACAATGTGAGGGCGTGTCAGTTCCGCCGGGGCAGCCGACGTGGCTCGTCCGACCTCATGGAGAAGGAGATCCCCTTCACTGGCATCATGGGCAATAGCCCAGCTGACAATCCTGGTCCGTCAAGTAACAGCTCTTCTCGATGAAGCCTACTTAGCTTGTTGTTGCACTTAAACTGAACAATGTGCGCTTTGCAGATTTCTACAACTGGAACCGGGTGAAGATCCGCTACTGCGACGGCGCATCCTTCGCCGGCGAGGGCCACGACGAGGCCAATGGGTTTTACTTCCGGGGCCAGCGCATCTGGGACGCCACCATGAGGCACCTCTTCTCCATCGGTATGGCATCTGCAGACCAGGTGCTTCTCACTGGCTGCTCCGCTGGTGGCCTGGCATCGATACTGCACTGCGACGAGTTCCGCGCCTTCTTCCCTCCAGGAACCAAAGTCAAGTGCCTCGCCGACGCCGGACTCTTCCTTGACGCGTACTTGCCTTGCTGATCTATCCTTCATAGATCACACGCCGTCATCACTTAATTATTAACTGGTTTCTGCACGCTCTCATCAGCGCGGACATTTCCGGGGGCCGCTTCTTGAGGTCCTACTACTCGGACATCGTCGCCATGCAGAGTGTGGCCCCGAACCTGCCGCCCACTTGCACCAATCGTTTGGATGCCACCTCGGTAAGTTGTTGCTGATTATAGCTGACTGTTTGGAGTAATATTTTCATCATCAAAGAGTTTGTACTTCCTCTGCTGCATGCTTTTTGAAATTTTGTACTAAGCAGGATTGACAAAAAGCATAGTGATGAGGAAGTACAATGTAACTGACATGTACATTAGCTTTTTGGAAAGTAGAGATATGATTGAGACCGATAGAAACGTACATAAAGCCACAATCCAATCATACGCAGTACAACATGCTGGTTCACTAATTAATTTTGGTGATGGTGGCCCTCCATGAACTCGTGTTTTTGAATGCAGTGCTTCTTCCCTCAAAATGTAATAGACGGCATAAAGACCCCGATCTTCCTGCTAAATTCTGCATACGACGCCTGGCAGGTAAATATAACATAAATTTATGGATGACCATTATAAATATCAATTTTCCTCCTCATTTTTTTAAAAAATATTCTTCCTGTCCCCAGCACTAACAATAATGTAATCGATTTGATCAGATTCAGGAGAGCTTGGCGCCAAACTCAGCTGATACCAACGGTTCCTGGCGGGCCTGCAAGCTCAACCGCTCTGCCTGCAATGCGTCCCAGATGAAATTCCTGCAGGGTGGACTGACTTAGCAGCGATTTGCATTTTCATGTTTTCACAAAATGAATTATCAAACATTAATGTTCTGATAAAGCTTTTGTTCTGTTGTCAAGTGCAGATTTCAGGGACCAGATGGTTGCATCCGTGAGAGGCTTCTCCGGTTCCGAGAACAACGGGCTGTTCATAAACTCTTGCTTCGCGCACTGCCAGTCCGAGCTGCCAAACACCTGGAACAATGCACCAGGTGGTTCCCCTGCCATACAAAACAAGGGAATCGCGAAATCATTTGGCGACTGGTACTTCGACCGAGCTGAAGTGAAGGCAATCGACTGTCCGTACCCCTGTGATGGAACATGCCGCCACATCATATGAGAAGAAAGTTATTTGTGCTGCCTCCTGGCCATGTAGTTTTGATTTTGCAGGGAGTGCACGTTCATACTGATTTGCTAATATTTATGTCAATTATTATACAATAAAATGGGACGAACACGAACGTCCAAGGTCCTGAAGGAAAAAACAAACAACGAAAGTTGAGGAAATATGAAAAAGATAGCCCTTGACTTAACCATGTTTATGATTGAATCACAAGTACTGTATGAAAAATTAGGCTTGGCCGACCTAGTTGATGTTGTGAGCTGACCGGTTTACACACAGTAGAACGCCGCCACCCAACGTACCCATCGTTCGTCTGTCGCCCACGGCACAACACCGCACCATCGCCCACTACTGGTTCATGGCCACTGTCCTGCACACCGCCCACTTTATGCCCGCGGATATTGGAGGCCCCTTCGACAGCTTCAGAAGCCTAACCCCACTGCCCTGAGTTCAGATCCTCTGCAGTTTTGTTTCTCTTTTCTCGCTTCTCTTGATGGGATGCAAATTGTAAAACTGTTTACAATCTTATCTTATCTTATTTATATTTACTAATTGGAGGCTCCTTTTGAGGGCTCCATATTAATCGTAAGAAAATCCTAGAAATTCTCACATAAAAGCAAAACATCCAGCCATTAGTTTAGACTATGAAAACTCTATAACCGTTGGATCCCTGGTAATTCTTCCCACCTATCTTCACGTAACCATCCAGGCTTCATCGTAGGGGCCAAATCATTTCCGCCTCCCTCACGTATGTAACCTTCCATTGCTAGATCTTTCCCCTAGCTAAACCACAATTGAAAACTATCTCACGTGTTCTCTGATTGCTTCAACACATTCATCTAGCAATCGATTTCAGCTTTTGATGCTGGGGCCAAAGCACAATGAAAAGGAATCAATTTATTCTCTTCGATCTTCCACCATCTCTGACATGGTTTTTGATGACTCCCTCACAGACTTCATGGATTTTGAATCTGCCTGGTAAGAGAATAAATTGAAGTTGCCTCGCAGCCAAAGCCCTAGCGTTGCTTGACATTGATGCATATTGTATAAATAGTGGCATTATTCTGTTAGGCTGACTCCAACAATACAAGCCATTTTGATGAGGCAATCGGACGAATGCATTGTTTGTATAGGAACCGGAGAAGCATCCATTTGGTGAAGTCTCCAACAGGTATCGCATTTTGGAGAGGCAAACAATGAAGCCACTCGTCGAGCACGCTGCCGGACGCACGCCCCGCACGCTGCGGACTCCGCTGACCCCGCACGCCGCTCTCCTTGCGCGCCGCCGGCTATGCCCCGCACTCCGCTCGTCCAGCACGTCGCCGGAGCAGCGCGCGGCCATGGGCAGCGCTCCCGACATCTACATCCACCGGAGCACCATGGAGGAAGCCAACGTTGCGCGTAGTCCGTGCAGCCTCGGAGGAGCAGCAAGCCGAGTGCCATGGTAAGCAACCCCGTTCGCGCCGACGGCCCCGCCTCCCGTCGTCGGCGTCGGCCTCCCTGCGCGACGCCGCCCTCCCGCGCCTCCCCTCCGCGCTCGCCTCCCGCGAGATGTCGCCCCCGCGCAAGCTGGAGCCGCCGCCCACCACGAGCCCCTAGAGTTGAAGAGGCGGCGGGCGCCGAGGAGGGACGCCAGGCGGAGCGCGTAGGAGCCAGCCAACGGGGGCCCCTTCGAGGCGACGGCGGAAGCCAGCGCCGTCCTCCCGCGCCGCCCCGCCGCACTCGCCTCCTCGCCGCGCCCGCCTCCGCGCGCCGCGAGCTCGAGCGGTCCGGCCTCCGCGCGCGTGCCGCTCTATCTCGCTCCGCCCGCTGAGGAAATAGCGGACGGGATTCGACTCCACGAGCTCGAGCGACCGGCCTCCGCGCGCGCTGGGAGGTCGAGCGGCCCCGCCTCCGCCACCACGGTCCACCCACGCCACCGCCAGCAGCTCGCCCGCCGCCACCGTCCTGCTCCGTCCCGCCGCCACTGCGCCGCCAGCAGCTCGTCCGCTGCCACCACGCCGCCTTCTCCCGTCCGGCCCCACGCAGCCCACCCACGACGCAGCCGCTCTCCCTCGGTGCCGAGCAAATGCATCGGAGGAGAGAGGGATTGCAATTTTAGCTCGCCTCTCTCCTCCGATGCAAACTGCCTGCCCGGTTTGGCTGCTCTGTTGGAGACATTTTCGTGATGCACAGTGCTGTTTCGTGATGCAAAAATGGATTTGGAGTGCGTTGTTGGAGTCAGCCTTAGGGATATGACTGCCTGAGCACACGATCATCAACACCTTCTCCTTGGACGCCATGGCAGGACAGCTGCACGATGCCGCTGGAGAGAGGGAAAAAAGCAGTCGATGCTGGCAAACAGGAAGGCAGAGGCGCAGAGGGTGCTCAACAAACGACCAAAGCAGCACATGAACTACACTCCAGATGTCTTTATTAACGAAACCCTAAGGTGAGGCCCCAGTCCATAACAAGTGTTTTCTTGTGACTCAATTAATCAAGCTGGCACTAAATACTTTATGATTTATTGGTGAGTAAGCACCTTAAAGCTGCAACCTGATGCAGCCTCATTACAACTTTTTTAGCATCGTGTTGAAAGCCTTCAGCTGTAGACTATCCATGGTAACCCTAATGCAAAAGCCACCACCATCCAGTAATTATTTCATCATCTTAGCTGCAAAACAGATCAAGATTTCCCATCTCTTGAGATATCTTTCTTTTCATACAACGGTGAACATTTGCAAATCATCCTGATATAGTTTGGACTGCTCAAACAATGACTTTGCTAAACACCCTGACCAAATGACGTGTTCGGCAGTGGGTCTGTAATTGTGTATCACAATGTTGAGAAAAAAATTTCAAGGCTTCCAAGTAAATGCGGTCAAGGGTTTCCATCTGGGCTCTGAAAAATTCCAAGGCTTTAACAATTGTATAAGGCTTAACATATCGCTGTTCATGGATGGTGATGGTCTCATGTGAGAAAAAAATTTGTCTCCATCACACATCAAACTGGAAAAGCAGATCACATTCTAAAGCCAAAGAAATTGGAGTAGAAGTCGGCAATGACCGATCGAGGTTGCAACTGCATGAATTATGTATGAGAACTACTAATTTGTTCATGGATACTTCAATTGATTCTGTTGTGCTCATGATCAGGTAATAACAATTGCAAAAAAATCAAAAAAAAAAAAAAACTGGATGCCTCAATTGACTCTGTTATACTGATGTTTAATATTATTGACGTTGTAGAAAAGAAATAAATGAATTACATTGAGGCAGAAGAGAGAGAATATGATGTTCAGTCACATTGAGGCAAAATAAATAAATTACATTGTTTAGTCACATTGACTCAGAGAGGACACTAATAAAGCACATGGTTACAGTGAAAATATCTGCTCCATAGACTGTGGTGGCAGATCTGATACACCACACGTACCGATGGCAACAAGAACTCCACATTCTAAGAGGATCAATTTGTCTTCCATCAGCGTAGCATGAAGTAGGAAATTTGATAGAATCTATATATGCAGATAACAGTATGCATGTTAAAATTGGAATTGGAAAGTTGTCTAATAGAAGATTTGAGTCATAACTGTGCTTATGATAGGATGGTAGAACTATATGTCAAGATTGTTTTACAGAATGTCATGAGTCGAGTTGCATGTGCCAATCATCTACTGCTCTCATTTGATATTTAAAAAGTATGTACAACCATTTTTAGTGCATGAACATAATCCCGTAACAATCTAGAAAGCTTTCTTTACCATTGATTTGATCAGCAATTTAGATCGCTTTGATGAATATTACAAAATTAATTGGTTGTGCAAGACTTTACATAATAATAAAAATAACAAGATAAAGTTAAGCTTAAAATAAATTATATAACATTTATTTGATGTGGGATATTATAAATATTACAACAGATAACAAGCAGCATATTGGTTTACATTTTCTAACTCAATTAATGAAGATTAAGGATTGAAACGCATGTATAGAGTGGAATAACATGTAACATATATACAATATATATATAGTTCCATAGACTTTATACAATTTTATTTATTGTTTGCAGAAAGTTTCAAATTTTATTGCTGTATTATAATACATATGATTCTGAACTTTCCAAAAATATAAACATTTTTCTATTTTTTAGAAAACATCTTATGTTCATTTTATTTTCACAAACTTCAAGCACTCATTTTTGCTAATAAAGTACTGGACTAGTTGAGTTAATTCAGATAAAGAGCTCCCTCACCAAAGTTTTATATAAAAAAAAGAAGTTTCTCTACAGTTGTGCATTAGCATTAACAATGGTTGAGAATGCTCTCCCCCACCTTCAGCTACGTCACTGCGACCATCATCTATCAATCTATCTATTTATCTATTTATACAACAACCGCACAAGAGACTTTCTATTTACACGTTGAAAGAATCGAGTGACTGACAGGGGGGGCAACTTCTATATCAATTCTAGTGATGATCGTACTAACAAGATAAAAGCCCTATGAAAGGAATTACATCATAAGCATACTAGTGAATTACTCAAGTCAATACAACTCCTATACAGGCTAGTAACAAAGTAACACGGAAGCACACCACAAACTAGCAAAGGAGCCTACTCATACAATTCAAAAAGATAAGGAACTAGTGAACACGAGCATGAGTGGTACAACACATACAAGGGTAAGCAATCAAGCCAATGCAACTCCTATATATGCTAGTGATCAAATGCGGAAACTCAAACACTACTAACAGCCAATGAGTCAATTCATACAAGTCTACAAGGTAATCAACTAGAACAAGACAAACACACAAGCATGAATAGCACGGTATATAAATGCGGAAAGTAATGCATTAAAGTAAAAAGTAGAGTAAGAGATGGCTTGTGATTTTTTTCCCGAGGTCTCGGAAGTATGACGCCTTCCTCTACTCCTCGTTAGACCACTCCCACCGGAGTTCTGGTTCCTCCCGCCATCAAGAGGAGTTCTCGCCCACGAGCCCGCAATCACTCCCTGAGTGAAGACACGGTGTGCGTCACCGCTGTTACTAAAGCACAAGCTCGCCTCCCTCGTAAACTTGCCGGACTCCCCGAGCCGACACGGGTCCTCACTATTGATGCCCCTTTTACCGGTGGGCTCAAACCGTGTATAAATGTATCACGGCCTTCACAACCAATCATAATAGGCTTGATCACCGACACCTAGCCGGTTTAGATCTCACCATAGACCAAGAGTAACAACCTAGATCACACCCTCAAGGACACCCTAGCCTTAGAAGTGCAAGATCGCTCCTTGTTACTCTTATAAGCACTCTCAAGATATGCAATATCTTCTACTAGTGCTTTCCTCTTTTTCTCTTAGACCTTACCAAATGCTCTCAGGTATTCCACTGGCCAAGAGAGGTCACAAAGACCCAGCAACGAAGTTATATAGGCTCTCAATCTCAAACTAGTCGTTGCTCTATGAAATCAGCTTTCTGGGCCTACTGACCGTACAGTCCGGTCACTGCCTGGCCGGACCGTCAGGTCACTGCAACTCGAGCTTCAACGGCTCTAACCCCTGTGCTGACTTCTGCTGATCGGGATGTCCGGTCCATTTCTCTCTCCAGTCCAGAAATATTTCAGTGCTGCCTTCCTCGCTGCCCAAGTCTTATCTCTACTGACTAGACCATCCGGTCAATAGATCAGACCGTCCGGTCACTAGAGCTCTCCAGACTTGGTAGTTTCCTCGCTGCTCGCTGTAGTCTCCGGACAAAACCACTTAGTGATCGTACAGTCCGATCACCTCTGACCCCTCTATTCGGTCACTTTGTCCAGAAGCTGAAACTTGTTGTTCTCGTTTGACTTTGTTTCCCGGCTTCCCGAACAGCTCCTTGGCTTCTTCATTGTCAACTAGTGCCTCCGAGCAACCTTACACATCACCGACTAGACATGACCTAGATCCACTTGATAGTCCATTTAGTGCTATGGATTCAAAGCCCTAATAACTAGACAAGTGTAACAAATATTTGCACCGTAGCTTGTTCTCCACTTTGATCCAGCTTCATCAACCATTGGACTTCATCAAGCCTTCATGCTTGTGGTCATTGTCATCAATCGCCAAGACCGCCATTGACAATCATCATAAGGTAGAAGAAGTTTCCTACACGAATAACACTCATATAGATATTAGTTATATTTCATATTTATCATTCATCACCAAAACATCATGTCTTGGGGTAACCTCAATAATCATGAACCTTACATACGTAGATATTACTTCCTTCAAAGGAAGATGTCAAATTGAAAAGTGTTCAGATTTTTTTTCGAACAAAAGTGTTCAGAGTTAGGACGAATAGCAATGCATTAAGGTATGGTAGCCCCTAAGTATGCATCGCTGGATCGTTCTCCATCCTAGCAATTAGGAACCTAGCTTAGTGCAGGTTAAAGTTGGTCATGACCCCTCCTACGTTTTGTAGATTTCTTTTGATAGTCTGTCTATTTGGAGAAATTTGTTGTATTTCATTCTTGATTATCACTACCCTTGATTTTGTTACCAAGCTCCGTCACTGCTAGCAATCACTCGATTCATCCACTTGTTTCAATTGCATCCGGATGTCAAACACAAGTCATATAGAATGGACTACTGGTGGCAAGTACTCATACAAATCTGCATACGACATGTTTTTTGTGGGGCAAACTCGATGGGCTAGCATGGGTTTCCCTCGCTCAAGGCAGGTTGTTTATGTTGTTCTTTGCCTTGCACTAGTGTAACTTTTTTTTAGAAATAGGAATATATTTTAATATTCTAGCCGGTGTATCGGTGTATGGATGAATACAGAAAGTTGTTCAAGTTTATTATTACAAATTGGAGATAACCAATACCTTTTACAAGGTAGAACCTTCAAAACACATGAAAACAACCAAAATAAAGTTTAAAAAGCAATCGTATTATTATAAAACTAGCCATATCTAACAAAAATCTTCACGACAGTCCCATTTTATTGAGGATTCAAGAGCATCTGTCACATCAAATATATTTTCCTGAAGATTACTGCACCAGCACGCCTAGATAGTGGAGATGCGGAGGCGCCAATGCCTGCAAGCTGATGACACTTGCATGATTGTGTGATCAGACACCGGAACATATCAACCACTTACCAGTGAACTTGGTGCATTTGGAAGGAAAAATAAACACACAATAACAAGGCAATATCTTCATTGGGTGTTGGCAGGAGCCAAAAAAATTTGGTTGTTTCTTTTTGCGAGATTAGGTAGTCTTAGATTTGATCCTTTTTTTTTTCTTGTTGCAAAATTTAGGTTGTTTCTTTTTGCGAGATTAGGTAGTCTTAATTTGATCTTTTTTTTCTCATATTTTCTAGCTTTCAATTGATTGAAAATTTTCATTCAATGGGTAATGTTACTTTGTATAATATTTATTTTGAAGATTTTTTGTATAATAATTATAAATCATCGAATTTAGATCCGATAACTCAAAACGACGATTGAAAGTTACTCAAACTTTCAGTCAGCTGAAAATTAGTAAGTTCTTTTTTTTCTTGTTGCATTTGGCTAACGGAGATTTCTGTTGAGAATTCACATTGTAAGGTTATGGATCATGCTTCTTAATATAAAGATGTGCAACTGTTCAATATATTCTAAAAAAATACATAGGAATAGTTATGTGGACCTGACCAGATTATAGATGTACGACCTACGTGAAAGTTGAACCGTGCTATACATGACACACGCGACATATTTTTCGCTTGAGAACCGATTCAAATAAAGTTAGCACAAAAGATATTTGTCTATGTCCTGGACTGAAATGGAGCTCATGGCCGATAGGAAAACAGAGGGTGTGGCCGTGTGGGTACTAAAAAATAGTAAAAAAAAGAAAGGCATAAACTTATATAAAAAATCCCAAGAGCCAAACCAAAGAGCAAAACTTTTACATGCCTTCTACAAGAGTTCACGCGTTCATTTTTCGCAGCAGGGAGAGGGCCGCTTCGGTCAGCTGCGGCGTCTGTAATTTCACCGAAATACTTGGCATGCCACCTATTCTGTCCGCTGCCTCCTCTCTCTCTAGTCGTCCCTCCCTACGGCTCCCCTCCCCTCAAGCGGCTCCTCGCCAGTCATCCCTCCCAGCGCCGCCCCTCCCACGCTCCTCGCCAGCCCCTCTTCTCCTCCAGAGCTCCGGGCAGATTCATCTAGCGGCCAACAGTGACGGCGCCTCTTCTCCTCCTCCTCTCACGGCCAGTAGCCAGCGGCGCTCGTCCTCCTCGTCCAAGGCCCCTGTATCTCCAAGCTAGCGGCCACCATCGAGTAGCTCAGCCCAACATGGTCGCCCATCCCCGAAATTAGCCGACATCCCTACAGCTCTAACATGAAATCCGACATCAAATAATGGCACCATAGCCTCGTGACTCGATTCCCCCACTTCCTGGTCACTATCTCCTCTTCTCCCCATGCCGATTTGAGCTTTTTGAGGTTAGCAATGGTGACCGGAGGCAAGCATGCGAGGAAGACGGCATGAAACAGTATTTTACAAAAAGGCTCTCACGAAAATATGTAATTAATCATAGTATTTTTGTGTCTTGACATTTTTATAGAAATCCCCACAATTTCGAAAATGTTCAAAAATAACTTTTATAATTTTTGACCATATATTAATAGTGGATGGAAATAAATTACATTTCTCTTTTTATTTACATATAAATCTGTAAGTAGCATATTATTTTATAACTGATATTTGAGAGCAGCTTTCTTCCCGTTGTTTCAGCCAAACAGTTTTCAGCTTTTTTTCAGCTTTCTTACAGTTGATATCTCACAACAGTTTTTTTTACAACTTATAACTCATAGTAACTTTTTTTCACAACCACAATCCAACCAAACACACCCTAGCGTGTAAATAATAAAATAAGTATGTTTTACTCCAGATTCTCCTAGTAAGCATAAGGTTGAAACTTTAATGCGGAAGCGAGACTGAATTAGGGTGCCAGACCCTCACGACAACGGGCATGCGAGGATCGAGGCAGACTCGTGATGGCAGACGGGCGTGTGAGGGGTGAGCGGGCGTGTGAGGGGTGAGCTTGTGTAGTGGGCGGCAAGAGCGGGGTCGGCGGCAAGCCAACGGGCAAGCCGCAGCCATGGCATCTATATGGAAGACTATGAAAGAAGAGAGGCAAAGGTTATTTTGTCTTATAAAAAGATATGGGCATAAGTCCGGTGTTGATAATGTAATGGTGGACATTTTAACAAATCTCAATGTTAAGTGGGTATTCCATTGAAGCCCCTCAATGCCGTGGACCAAATAGCAAAAATCTTGTTTGTGTGTTGCCTTTGCTATCATGCACAAGATCTGGGAAATATGAAGAAGTATAAAGGTCAAGTCTAAATTCAATATCAGTTAAATGGTACAAAAATAATAAATTATGAAGAGGGAGAAAAAGGTAAAATAGTGAACATGCTGTATTTTTTGTTCTCTTTCTCGTGATTTGTTATTTTTATGCCATTTAAATAAAGTTAATTCTGGACTTGAACTTTTGTGTATATGTTTACATGTGTACCAAGTTTTGGTTTTTAAAAAAAAAAACTTTTAAGCATGTTTTTAATAGGGTTTCCAAGAGTCCACTAAATAGGTGGTATGCACTAAATTATACCAAGAGATTCTGTTGGATATTTTTTTCAGTTTTGGTGGGATTTATTCGTATTAATAGAGAAATTGAATTTGTATCACGTAAACGTCCGTGGTTATAAAAAAGGAGCTACCAGCATCTAGGTGTGGTAATTGACGTTTATTGTTATCTCATGAAATTTTTTAACTTCCGTGGCAACGCAGTTTATAGAAAAAGATGTACTCACACAGGTCATGCAGCCAAACACATCGATGGATGATCGATCTAAAAAATGGCACGCTACATGTCCACATGTTAGTTGACTATGTGCGTACAGTGGGGACCCAGCCTGTCTAAAAAAGTTTTAAGAGATGCATTTTCAAAATAATAGGTCCTTTCGGCCGAATTAATGTCCCGACTTCAACTTGAACCTTGTTTACACGCGCTAGTCTGGGTTCCTTCTGACATTTTGGTAATTTTCAAATTAATTTTTATTTTTGTGGTATTTTGGTGGGTTATATTTTTTAGGATCTGTAATAGAAAAGTCACACTGTAAAATATATAAATACTTTTCTACCTAACAAAAATTCACTTTGCGTCATAACAATGTCGAATTGAGCCTAAATAGATTCCGAAGCCTCTATGTTGTAGGTTAAACTAGGAGAGGCACTACTCCAAATTAAATTTTGTTATCTTCGATTCAATCTGTGCATGTTAGTCTATCCACCAACACTACACCTCGTTGTTAAATGCTGCGCAGGTAGTTTTCTGACACACTTTACTGGTCTGCATGTTCTTGCAGCGGAGCATCAAATATTTTTTTCATCTGTGTGCACATATCCAAGGCTCGAAGCGTACGTAATTTGAACTATTTTATTTGATTCCCTGTCTCGTGCTCTGCGTTAACTACTCGGTGCTGGATTAAGCTCCTGCGGCGCTTCTCTTGTTTTTTATACTCTGTTGCATTGCAGTGCGGCCGCGCAGAGCCGGTTGGCTGGTTCATCCAGGGATAGAGAGATGCCGGCTGTGATTATCATGATCACCAGACCTTGGCCATCGCTGCTTCTTGTTCTTGCTGTTGTCCTCGCCCTTGTCGTCAGCTCGGCGGCGGCGGCGGCAGATGAGCTCGGCGGTGAAGCGGCCGGAGGTCCGAGGAGAAGGCGCGCGGCGTCTGTGATGGTGCCCATCACCATCCTCAAGTCCGCCATTGCCGAGGGAGCCGGTACGTGTGATGCTCCTGCTGCTTTTCTTTCATCTTCAGGCTTAACAAGAGTCATTTACTTGCATTTTGCTCGATTTAGTGCCGCCATTTCGCGCACAAGGCCTCCATTCCCTTACTTGGTCTAAAAATAATCCAGCCAACTTTCGGTTGGAATTTGATTTTTGCTAGTTACAAATTGTGGTCGTGATATTAGCTAGACGCTAGTACTACTTGTTTTTGTGGCCGTTTAAAGCCATTCGTAGATTTGATTCTTTGAATTCGAATTGGAATCAAATGTTCAAGATTGTAGTCATGCGTATGCGTGCACAGTGCACACGGGGACAGTGCTCAGTACCATGTTTCAAATCTTAATGATGACATTGTATATGCCTTCACAGTGTGCATGGACGGAACTCCGCCTGCCTACCACTTGGATCCTGGCTCTGGAGCAGGGAAAAATAACTGGATTGTTAATCTAGAGGTTAGTTTTATAATGCTTTCTAACTTTGGAAAATTAAAGTGCATTCAACGTAATGACATTTACTTTATTATCACTATATATAGACAATTTTTTCCCAATATGAAATTAAAATACGTTACCTACGTAACATGCCGAGCATGGCAGGGAGGCGCTTGGTGCAACAATGCTAGGACATGCCGACTTACCAAGGGAAGCGGCCGCGGCTCGTCGGACCACATGGAGAAGGAGATCGCCTTCACCGGCATCATGAGCAGCAGCCCAGTTGCTAATCCCGGTGAGTTCGTATGCCCATTGATCTATTCCTCATCATTATGCCCGTCTATTCACTTAAGTAAATCACTTTTGTATCTAATACTCCATACAAGGATATATGTGCAGATTTTTACAACTGGAACCGGGTCAAGATTCGCTACTGTGATGGCGGATCTTTCGCCGGCGACACGTACAAGAAGGTGCTTATGCACGATGGGATCTGTTTTTGTACAAGACACTGATCACTAGAATTAAAGTTTACCTTGAAACATCGCCGGCTTGTACATTCAGTGCCATTTCTCTTGAAAATTAAGCTTAAACGACCCCATCTTTTTTTACGGAGATCCTAATATTTGTAGGACATCGGGGTTAATTTCCGTGGGCAACGCATCTGGAAGGCAACTGTTAGACATCTTCTCTCCATCGGAATGGCCTCTGCAAATAAGGTCCGATCCCCTCTGTTGACCAACGAGCTACTGACAAACAAAATACGTTAATTTTAACAAGAGTGCATTGCTGATCCATCGTCAGGCGCTCCTCACCGGTTGCTCCTCCGGCGGCCTGGCCGTGATACTCCACTGTGATGACTTCCGAACCTTCTTCCCGCCCAGCCAGGGCACCACCGTCAAGTGCCTGGCCGACGCCGGCTTCTACCTCGACGCGTACGTAGCTCGTCCACAAGCTTGCTGATTGATATCTCACACAGCGAATCATTCAATTAACAGGTTTTGCAATGATGCAGCGTGGATGTCTCCGGAGGCCGTAGCTTGAGATCCTACTTCGGCGACATTGTGGCCATGCAGGGAATAGCTCGGAACCTGCCGCCGGCTTGCACTGCCCGATTGGACCCAACCTCGGTTTGTGATGCTGCTCCCATCTTCTCGCAATTTTTTTGCCCACTGACTCCCTGCACGTAGAGCAAGCGAACCACTATTTTCAAGAGACATTAACGAAAGATCAACAAATTTCATGTTCATGAGCTTCAGGGAGTACATAATTAACCATATGGAAATATCCATATGCAAGAACATAACCGTTCACTCTGCTGATATATTTCACTGCACTCTGCTGATATATTTCACTCATGCAGTGCTTCTTCCCACAAAATATAATTGATGGCATAAAGACCCCAATTTTCCTGCTAAATGCAGCATACGACTTCATTCAGGTAACAAGTTTTTCTCTGGTTAATGTCACACTGGCAGATGAATTGTTGTTACATACTCACATTTAGCAAATGCATTTGGTCATTCAGATTGTGCTGAGCCTGGCTCCAAATAGAGCTGAACCCACTGGTGCTTGGAAAGCATGCAAGTCCAACCACTCGGCCTGCAATGAGTCTCAGATGAAATTCCTGCAAGGTTGGATTGGCTACAAATATATGTGCCCACCTTTGTATAAGTTCATTTTCACCAAGCAAGTATACGAATGTTAAAAAATGTCGTGATACTTATTATACGTGTACCTGTGCAGATTTCAGGAATCAGATGGTAGCATCCGTCAAAGGTTTCTCTGGCTCCAAGAAGAACGGCCTGTTCATCAACTCCTGCTTCGCCCACTGCCAGTCCGAACTGCAAGGCACCTGGAACAACGCAGCAGGTGGCTCCCCTGCTATTCAAAACAAGGTAGTAGATGCTTAAGCAAAAAAAAATAATAATGTTGAACATGAATTTAAAGGATATGTCAGTGATTGCTAGTATTCATGTGCTTCATGTTGATGCACAGGGGATTGCAAAATCAGTTGGCGACTGGTACTTCGGTCGAGCTGAAGTCAAGGCTATCGACTGTCCTTATCCCTGTGGCAAAAATTGCCACAATATCATATGAAATGATTCTATTGCTCCTTCACATTGTTCATTCCAGATATATTACACATTATATACGTCCTGGAAAGAGTGTACGCATTGTTTTGAAGGGATTCGAATACGGACACCACTGTTAACAAACAAAAAAAATTACAAGATTTTTGTTTCAGCAGAATTCAAAGTTACTCGAGGAAACATCAAATTAGATGTTGACCCGAGGTTTATTTTGACTGATTCTCAAGCAGACAGAATAACCTACAACCATCAAATTAACAGAACATGAAAATTAGATGTTAACCATTTACTCAGCTACTTGCCAATAGCTACCATTCTTTCTGGTTGCAAATCTGACAAATATCGTCTAAATTATGGTCATTCTAATGCTCATACTAATATTGCAGAAACTTGACCTCAAATGATTTCTACCAGCAAGAATCAATTAAACCATTATACAAAACTGTGGGCAGAGGAACAGCAACTCTTGCTAATTAGCAAGTTCTATTTCTATACAACTGGTAAAACTGATGGTATTCCTACTATGAACAATATGCTGGGGCATAACATGGGCTGCTGATTGGATTGATAATTCCAGGAGAACGTTACATTCTGAAGCTATGTCCCAGTATGAAGCCGCCACATCATCTGATGTGTGTCATGAATTCTGTCCACATTACCCATACATTGAAATGTCAACAGCCACACAGTGATACAGTGTAACAGACTGCCACCACCAATGTAGTCCTATGCAAGGGCAATATGTTTCACGAGATCATGACGCTGCTTGGGCAGCACCAAGTTTGTTAGCACCTTTTGTGTCAACTTTCTTTTTTGATCCTTTATTTTGAGATTTTTCCTCCTCTTGGTTCTTCACCACTGGCTTGAACTGTAGAAATAGACAGAATGATAACTTTAGAATCAGAAGGCTTGTTGGTTGAAGCATGTCTTAACACTAATGATACCAGTATATGGATAATGGATTGCTGGTGCAAATGATCAGACAGGACTGTGGGATCACAATGATTCACTGTGCAAGGCACTAGTAAAACCTAAACTACTTATTCTGGATCTAGCTTATTCAAATCTGTTCACAACATGCCTTTACCATATGAAACCACATAAAGGAAATAATCAACGATAAAACCCCAAAACACCTTTCCAACAAGAAAGTTGCAATGTATATCCTAACTAATCGGTTGAAATGTTACTCAGAAGGGATTGAATCTAGCATGATCAATGAGAGGAGGGATTGAATTGGATGGACAAACCTGATATACAGAATAAATAACATTTCTCCGGATTTGAGCCATCATGTCTAAGAAAAGATTATACCCCTCAAGCTTATACTCGATAAGAGGATCTCTTTGAGCATAACCCCTAAGACCAACTGCTTGTTGTACAAACTTCAATGCTTGCAAGTGTTCTTTCCAAAGCCTATCAATATTGCTTAGAATAAGGAACCGCTCAGCTTCTTTCATCAAGCCTGGAGCTTGCTTCTCCACAATTTCCTGGCATACAAGAATAGAAGTTATGGAAGAGCAATGGCACCTTACCATTTCCTGTGCTCCAAGAATAATTATTTAATAAAATTTGAACTGGTGAGTTTAATACAATTTTAAATGCGCAAAAGCATCTGGACAGTTAAGACATGAGTGAATGAATTTTAGACACATGAGTCAACTAAATTTAGACTCCTGTCATTCTTATAAGTACTTGTCAGAAACTCAAATACACATTTTAGAAATGGAGGACTTGAGATTTTTTTTTTTTTTTTGTGATGATGATACTGTTAGGTGATGATCCACTATTCCAATTGAAGCTTAAATTTCGTGATGAGTTGGTTTAACCCCTTTTCACTAATAAGAACCACTGGCCTATTTGATAAGAGTAACAAAAAATGTGCAAATCTTAAAAATATTCTCTTCGCTTTTAGTAAATAAAATTAATGGAAGCGTTTTCCCTACCCCTAGGAGTAACTCCCACATGTGTATCTCACAAACTAGAGAGTATCTTATTATATCGAACATTAGAATATAATCTATCAAGATACTATGCGACAGATTTCATGACATCACAGAAAGCAAACTTACAGTTTTCTGGAAGTATGCTTCACGTCCTCGTGTACGAAGATAGTCCCGCAAATCTTCATAGCTTGAGCTTTTACTCTCCAACAATTCTGGTGTCAAGTCATCCAATAAATAGCAATACCTAACAGAAAATTCATATAACCATCACAACAAAGGCAGCAGTACATCAATTAACAGATACCCCGAAAAAAATCTTAATAACTACAAACTCACTGCTGTAGTTTGGCTATAAGCTTGGGAAGATCCCAACTTTCCTTTGGAGTATCAGGGCCTATGTTTGCCTGCAAATATGAGAAAGGAAAGGAATCTTGTAACATTTCGAATTCATTGTAATACAATGTTTGGATGCTTTCAAATAAAGGTCAAATAAAGCTCAGCTTCATGAACAGCATATGTTGGGGACAGTCACTAACCTCTAATATGTCGTCCATTGTTAACTCAGCATATTCAACAATAAGTGACTCGAGACTATCAGATGTAAGGGCACGTCTCCTTTCTGCGTACACACGATCCCTCTGGCTGTTCAATACCTCATCATACTCAAACAGCTGCTTCCTGATATCAAAAAAGTAATTCTCAACTTTCCGCTGAGCTTCATCTAGGGCCCTTGTTAGCATTTTTGATTCAATAGGAAGATCTTCAACTCTGAATGCTTGCATCAGACCCTAGAAAAGAAATTGAAAATTATTATTTAGAGATTTATTATTTTTCTCTCACCAAATATTGAAATAACATGGAAATTTCATGTGAACAGTAGTTTTTGAAGCAGCTGTAACAGACGCTTCTGAAGGTACTCCCTCCAGATGGAAATTGTTGACGTTAGGACAAACAAATTAGTTCAAAATTGAACTAGCTTTCTTGTCCTAACGTCAACAAATTGCATCCAAAGGGAGTATATGTTAGATAGAGCATACATTAGAACACAACTTACACAAGTGTACTGCAATAACTGTGATGGATATTTTCACTACAAAGTGGATCCAGATTGAACTTAGTAGCAAGGCATGACGCAAAACACACTTTGGAGCCACTTTTGCTACTAATATTATGAAGTTATCACACCCTAGTCTTCAGAAAATTTGTCACTGAATGGATTCCAGTACACTCCACTCCATTATTATGAATGAGGTATTTACAACTACTGAAGAACAACATGCAGCTTAGACATATATCCTACTCCATCCAAAGAATGTGGAATAAAGCACACTACCTCATATCACCACAAAGATGGAAATACCGCAGGTGGGAATTTTGAGGCAGTACTGTACTTTGCACAGGGCAGCCAATGCTCTCATGTAAATCAGGTGTGGAAATAGAGAAAGTAACACAAACCTGTATCCTGTCACCTCCAAAGATCCTGAAGATATTATCCTCCAGGCTAAGAAAGAACCGAGAGCTTCCTGGATCCCCTTGCCTGCCACTTCGACCACGAAGCTAAACCAGATGAAGTAAATCAATTAGATTCAATCATTTTCAGCCAAGATGAGTAAACAGGCATTTGTTAGCTATTTCGTTATCCACTTTGCTCATACTGGTACTATGGAGTGGGTCATGAAAGATTACAATTTTGTAAAGCTATATGTACATTTAATCAGGCACAATACACAAGAAAATCCACCGAAGAGGAAAGATATATCAGGTTGAATCCTGCAAATTAACAGAAAGAGCTTCACCAAAATATCACCTGATTGTCTATTCTACGCGATTCATGGCGCTCTGTTCCTACCACGTGAAGCCCACCTGCTGTAATGACCTGAAAATAACAATGATCTCATAACTGTTATATTCAATGAGCTTTGAATATTTCTTTGATATTCAATACAACCTTCTTCTTTTCCTCCTCTGTGTAAATTTTATATTCATCTGCTATCTTCATGAATGCATTTCTCAGGTTTGCTATTACTTCATCACGTGTTGGTCCCTGATAGACAAAGGCGACAAAGAAACAAAGTTTAGTTTTCCACATATGCACTTGGTTCGGATACGATATGGATAGATCATGAACAAGCACTCTGAGATTTTTAACAGAATATCCATATTACAACATACTTTAATCCAGCAGATCAAACATGGGCCAGCCGTATATCCAAAAATATTAATAGAAACACGCTTCCATCAATGATGTGTATTGTTTTAGAGGATTAAACAGTACATGTGTACAAGAATAGCACAATTACATACTGGCATACAGCTCTATATCTCAGTGGCATGCAGACTTAAACAAGCTGTGGCAGCAGTTGCAATATCCGTATCTGTCATTAATATTTCTTCACAGGAATACAATGAACCTTTAGCAAAGCTTAATTCTGAAGTCTGAATCCTACCCTAGCAAGTTTTATAATGTTTCATGTGTTAGGTGTATGTATAGCTGTGTGTGTGAGTCCCCAGTCTATAAGGGGGCTTTGTGCATATTTCCCAAACCTGTACATATATGGGCTATTGGCCCCTTGGATATGTAGACATCATTCCTAACATGGTATCAGAGCCAAGGTTTTAGGGTTAGGATTTCCTTTCGCTCCCTCCCTCTCTATTGGCCCCTTGGATAATGTAAACATCATGTTGTAAACAAATGACCACGGCTAAGCTTTAGGAATATACAGATCAATACATTATTAGTTATTAATAACTGTAACCATAAGACTCTCAGGAAAGGATAGTAGATCAAATATATCATGATATAATTTTACATATGAAACTTTGACATCCAATATTGTAATCGTCTCTGATATAATTCTAGATATACAAGATATAGCATGCATAAAATCCAATGGTTCCCACAACATTTTTTTTCAACCATGTCTCAAAAGAATAGTCTGGAATAGATACTGAGGAGGAATCAACTCAAGTATTTAAAAAAAATTGCATTTCTGTATTGAAATTGAATGCTCAATGCTGTATAAACACAAAATAAATAGAGTTGAAACTTATGACAGCTTCAAAAAGCCTACCTTCTCACATGAGTAGGAAAGCCGATCCTCTGCTTCTAGCTCAGTTAATGATTTCTCTCCCCATTCTTTCACAGCCACTTCAACTGCACCTTTGACGAATGATAATGTTTCTTTTGAAAGTTCACAAGGGAACAAGCTTTCAGTTGTCTGAGGGAGAACAAGTGTATCAAGTCGCAATTTTACCACTAGTTAAATAATAAAACAAATCCCGTGCAAGACTCCCTATAATCTTAAGGTCATAAGGTGTTTACTTATATCGCTACCTTCCATGTCTTTCTTGGTGTCACCTGCTTTTTGGATACAATGACACCGTCTAGTGGATCGACTACTCTGCATCATTCAGATTGAAAATAGAGTATAAGAACAGCTGATAAACTTGAACACAACTAAGGATTGTATTCGACTAGACATATGCACAGGAATACAAATATTTTTACTAACTTTTAACTATTCCTTGCCATCCATTTCTAGCTAGATTTCCCACTAGGATAAAAGGAATGAATGAGGGTATTTATTTGCATTTCTTTGTCCTATACTTTCGCTTTAAGAAAGATTTATTAGTATGATGAGCATTGCATGCTAACCTGGGATTGAATAGGCCAACAAAAAAACAAACAATGAACATGACTTGAATATTGAAATCAGCTCAGAACATAGTCCCTCTTTAGGAGGCACGAGATGACCTAGAGAAATCTGTTGGAACCATTGGCGGAGCTAGAGGGTGGACAGGATGGGCCCCGGCCCACCCTGAAATTTGGGCTTCCAATGTAGTACCACCACCAAAGCCGAGCCGACCCAACACTCCAGGCGAGCGTCGGATGATTTGGGGAGAAGCAAAAGGTGGACTCGGACGTGTCCGGCGTGGCCGTGTGGACAAGCTAGAATTTCGCCAGACGGGTGGCCGGGTGGCGACAACGGCGGTGCATGCACTGCTTGTCTGCTTCCTCCTACGCGGGGCGCGGGTGCGCGGCTTGGTGATATGTGCTCGGCGGCTACTCGGATGTTGTGCTTGTGTCAGGTGTGTTTTTGTGCGGCTAGGCAAGCAAGCTATAGTCCAACTCCAACTATAAAACATTGAAATGTGTTATAGGATTCTGGGCATAGTAAATTGGTAATTTTTCTTTCCAAGCAAGGTATTGTCCGCCTCCAACTAATCTTCACCTTCTGTTCCACGATTGATGCAGCGGCTAGTGGAACTTGGACCATCAGTTCCCTCAACGCTCAACCAATGCATCAAAATTTACTGGAGTCTTTGCTCCCTCAACCAATGCACCAACTAATGAAGCAGAGAAAGAACTGGAGAAAGAGGAAGGTCCATATAAAATATCACTAAAATTATCCTATCAATGATGAGATTTACTTCGAAGACCATATATCATGAAAGGTCCATTTCATCCTTATAGATATGAATTTAAGAAATAAAAAATAGGCACTAGAGAATTTTCATATGTTTGAGATATTTTATTAAGCTCTTGAATTTTTATAGTAAGTTGACATATCATATTTGTTGTGTGGCAAAAAAAAAAAATTGTCGGCCCACCCTAGCTTTCAATCCTAGCTCCGCCACTGGTTGGAACAATCAAGAGTAACTTTGCCTAATTCATAGCAAGCAACAGATGCATAAAGAACCTGGCTAACGAATACAATATGGATTGTTTCCTAGGCTATAGGCATGTAGGACTGTAAAATATTTACAGTTATGAAAATGAAACTTAATACCTTGGCATAAGGATCTCACGCAACTTCAACCTGGCCATGAATTCTGCATTGCCACCAAGGATAATATCAGTTCCACGGCCTGCCATATTAGTGGCAATTGTCACAGCACCAAGGCGTCCGCTCTGAGCCACAATCTCTGCCTCCCTCTCAACATTCTCTGGCTTAGCATTCAGGACCTTTCATAGAAAATTTACAAAAACAACATATAGGTAAATATTAGACGACTTTGGGCACCTTACAAATGTGAACTAAAGTATGTAACTTACAAGAGTGTACAAAGGTTACAGGTGTTTTGCAGAGTATCGGCAAGGAATATCGGTTATCAATTAAATGTTTAGTATGACCCTATTCTAATCTTTTCATTGCCTCCTTGTGAAAGAAGGAAAACTAATTGATTAAAGGTGGGTTCCCTGCAGTTCCCATCGAAAAAGTAAATGTTCGAGGGCGAAACAGGTACGAGTATCACTTATCTGCAAATGTTAAACTGTCAACCAATAATATAAACATGAGCATGCTGAAATCAGAATAAACTAGCTGAAGTCAAGGAAGACTTTTTCTTAGTTTTGTATTAAATCATGATATATAGATACAGGGATTTTGGTAGGGGCACTGAACGCTAAGAACAGTGTTCTATAATGGAGAAGGAAGGCAGTGCTAATGTTAATGTAATTAATAGGAATACCTCATGAGATATACCAGCTTCACGCAATTGTTGAGATAAAGATTCACTTTGCTCAACGCTAGTGGTACCAACAAGCACAGGACGGCCAACTTTATTCATCCTTGATATCTCCACAAGAACAGCACGCCACTTTCCATTTGTTGCCCTAAAAACAACATCTGATTCATCCTGTAGAAGAAGCAACAGTCATTACAGAATCATAGGAAATGAGATGATGATGAATCACAAGGACCTTTTTCAATTTACCACGAATTAAATAATCATAAAAATAAAGTGCAGGCACCTCTCGTATCATTGGCTTGTTGGTTGGCACAACGGTAACTTTAAGTTTATATATGCTCTCAAACTCTTTGCTCTCCGTTGCTGCAGTTCCAGTCATACCACAGAGTTTTGGAAACTGTGACAAAAGTAATTTGTTTCCTGAGACCGAATCGATTGACAATACAATAAAAGTAAAGGAAAAGGAGGAGGTGTGCCACATGTTTCTATTAGATATTTTATCAACATAAACGTTCAACAATGGTTAGTGGTCATTTGAGTTGAACAGAGCTGGCATGGACTTGCTTGCTGACGAGTCTGTTTCCCAATACTTTTTTAGCATTGCAAGTTCAAAAAAAAGAACTGTCACTTGCCTGAAGAAAGAAGTTTTGGTAACTTATTGATGCGAGAGTTATTGTTTCATTTTGTATGGGTACACCTTCTTTCGCTTCAATTGCTTGATGGAGACCATCGCTCCATCTCCTCCCCTGTCAAAGACATAAAATGTTCAAATGTGAAAGTATACTAATGATATTAGTATTTCAACACCAACATTCACACAACAAGTATAATGATGTGCACAAAGAATCCCTGATACCCAGAGCATACAATGCAAAGGCGTTTATGTAAAATAAAATAACTACCTATTGCACCTTTTCCCTTCTTTTCTTCTTATTCATAATACATATACAGTGTGTCAATGTGTGCAAATGCTATATGTGTATCCTTCACTGAGAGTGAACTTTCATAATGAATCCCATAAAGAAAAACTTTCATAACAAAACGCTAGTTCAAAAGTATTGGACTCAAGTCAAAGATTTGCCTATCAAGGAAAAGCAACAAAACAAATTATAAATATATGAGGTTTCTTCTGGGCTGGGACATCCACTGCAAAAGGCGGGCAATGCACCATAGCCTGGAGTACAGTGCAATGCCCAAAAGAGTTTGGCAGCTTGGGGGTCGTGGACCTTCGGCTGGCTGGTTTGGCGCTTTGCATTCACTGGTTATGGCTGAAGCGAACCGACCCTTCACAGCCCTGCAACCACATGCCTGTGGAGGCGGAAAAGGAAGCCAAAGCATTGTTCGATGCTTCGATCAAACTAGAGCTGGGAAATGGGCAACTGGCGAGTTTCTGGACAGACAATTGGCTCAATGGCTGTTCCATCCGATTGCTCGCACCAGACCTAATAAGGGCAGTTAGCAAAGTAGCCCTTAAGCGCTCTGTACAACAGGCCTTACAAAATCGCCTATGGATCAGAGATATCACAGGTCCACTCTCTGTGCTCGCCATTATGCAATACCTAGACATCTGGGAGCAAATTCAGGAAGTCCATTTGAGGGATGGCATTGAGGACAAGGTCCTATGAAGGTGGACAAGTTCTCACCAATACTCCGTGAAGTCGCCTTACAACATGTTCTTCTGTGGCGCCACACAACTTCCAGGGGTGCAGCTGCTCTGGCAGACCTGGGCTCCTCCAAAGGTGAAGCTCTTCATGTGGCTAACACTCCATGGCCGCCTCTGGACAGCAGAACGTTGCCAGCGGCATGGTCTGCAGGGCAACGACATATGCAGTTTCTGCAAACCAAGCCCCGGAAACGACCGCACATCTGCTTCTGCACTGCCCTTTCTCCAGGGGCGTCTGGTGGGAAGTCTTCAACTGGGTGGGCATCCAGCAGCGATTTCAATTCAACGACAACGATGTAGCTGATGCATGGTCAGCTCTGCGTCATGGAATGCCGAATACAATCCGGAAGGGGGCAGACTCCCTATTCCTGCTCACTGCTTGGTGTCTGTGGAAGACAAGGAATCGGCAAGTGTTCGACGGTGGACAGGCAACGGCGGCTACGACGGTAGCAGCAATCAAAGATGAAGCTCGGCTCTGGACTGCCGCAGGAGCATCGAGTTTAGGTTGTCTAATTAGGGAGGGTAGAACTTAATGTACCCTGGTTGTCCTTCTGGTTCTTGCTAGCGCTTATGCAAATGTTTAGGGGCAAGAACCAGGCGGTTGCTACTCGCCGCAATATGTAATGGTCATCGACCTTTTTTTTTCTTAATACAAAGATACACAATCCTCCTGCGTATTCTAGAAAAAAGAAGTATCAAAGTGGTGCTTGGGACTAAACATGATTAGCATATGCCTAAAGACATGCATTTACTGGGATGTAACAATATGTTTGAAGTTGTTTTGAATTTTAGACAAGACGGGGGCAATGAACTGTCTTGCAAAACTGAGTATAATGAGAAAATACTAACCGCCATAACTCTGCCTGTAAACTCATCCACAATGAGCACTTCCTTGCTACGGACAATGTAATTGACATCTTTAAGGAAGAGCTCCTTAGCTTTGATTGCATTAAGAACATATGAAGCCCACTGTTCACGAGGATCATATAGGTCATTTATGTCCAGTATTTCTTCAGCATCAGCATAACCTTGCTCTGTGAGTAAAACGTTTCTCTGCTTTTCATCAACCTGAAGAAACAACCGTTCATAAGATAATATGTTGATAACTTATTATGACAAAGCAGAGCAACAAAATTATGAATAAGCACAAATTATGGCTACATTTTAGGCATATATAAGCAACACATACACCTTCTTTTTTTTAGAAAATGACAATACAGTATTGGGATATGTATTTTTAATCTCAGATAGGAATGGCAAGTAGTAGTTTCACAAATCAAGGGAGCTAGAATAAACTGGCCATAAGAATGATAACATGAAGGAGCATTGCATTAAAATTAATACTACATAATATCCTTTCTGAAGTGATTTCAGGGATAACAATTAGTTCATAGCTCACAGTGTAATGGATGTCTCGCTCAAAAGCTTCAGCTATTTTTGCTGCTTTGTAATACCGATCACTTGGCTTCTCAGCTAGACCTGATATTATAAGAGGTGTTCTTGCTTCATCGATAAGGATAGAATCAACTTCATCTATCACACAGTAGTTGAATTTTCTCAAGACAAGCTCATCTACAGTCTGCAATAACAATGACTCGGTTAAATCCTGGGAGATGTGATGGCCCCTGTTCCTATATAGCACTTCTGATACTTCAAATGGAAGCTTGTACAAAGGATACTGAGTAATGACAAAAAAATTATAACAAAGAAAAATGCATACCATTGCAAGGTTATCTCTTAGATAATCAAAACCAAGCTCACTGTTTGTGACATAAGTAATATCACATGAGTAATTTTCCCTCCTTTGCTCAGGTGTCATGTTCTCTGTCAGAATAAAGAGTCAGTCTCCAGCCAACAAAACATCACTAGCAAATGGAGGAACAGAACCAATAAATGATGAAGGCAAAAGAAAATCAAAATGTTAATTGACTAGGAAAATATGAAGTAATGTGACAGTGCAGAGACATTTGCTGTAACTCAGAACAGTATGTTGGCCTATGATCACAGCACACAGCACATAATCACACTCACAACACACACACACACACACCCCTAGCCCGGGCTAGCGGAAGATGAGGCAAGAACATAAAGTACTTTGGTGCAGCCGAGCTGCTGAATGTGGGTGACTCCCACTTGCTTATATACACAAAAGAAAAGTGCATTGGCACTGTTGTGCCATACTTCAAGCCATACCTAAGGCCATACACTAACCACCAGCCATGGTACTATACAAGCAAAGTAACAACTACTTAAGACTTCTACCAACTACAACTGAAATTGGCACCAAATACATGTGCAACCATCAGCGCAAAAAGATTGCTAACCTTAAGCAATGCAATTTCCCAACACGGTAATGGCCCAGCTATATATTTGTGGTGGGGGCTATCAGACTTTCATGGTTCAGATAAACCATACTCTTTGGCTTATGTAATTCTATTTTTTCACGCCAGTACTTCAATGAACCTTTCACTTACTATAGCTCACATTGGTAAAGAAGCTCCATTAATTAATGTATTCAAAGGTGTAAACAAAAAATTATGTGCAATTGGACTACTGGAGATGACATGAACAACAGAAATGAACAATGTGATGTGATCACATACGTTGAATTAGGCCAACCTGCAGTCCTAGAAATCGAGGAACTTGACCAACCCACTCACAATCACGCCTTGCAAGATAATCATTCACTGTGACAACATGTACTCCTTTCCCGCTCAAAGCATTTAAGTATGCTGGCAGAATAGCCACAAGCGTCTTCCCCTCTCCAGTCTTCATTTCTGCAATTTCCCCCTTGTGCAGAACCATGCCACCAATCAACTGTACATCAAAGGGGCGAAGACCTAAAACTCTCTTGGAAGCCTCCCTTACAATAGCAAATGCTTCCTGCACAAACCATAAAGAACATTCCACCTGAGATATCATTCTATGGGAGTTTCTTTGCTTAGCATGTCCTGGGTCTTCTTATAGTAGCTAATTGAAAGAAATAGCTAGCTGATCTATTTACTTCTCTCTAGATATACTTGCAGCATTCCTGCATAATCTTATGCAAGAATTGTAGTATCTGCTAATTCTATATATGTTGCAGTCAGTCTAGGATTATTTTTGGATATGTTAAGTTTTAGCACTCCTCAATGGTCAACACAAAGTGAATCATCTACTTGTCAGGTGTATATATTGACCCTCACATTTCCAGATTTTGTCAAGTCAATAGCATGGCAACTACCTGTACTTTTACATTCAAAAAAAGAAAAGCTACTTGTACTTTTAATTAGGTTCTATTGCTATGTCAGTAGCTGTCACTCAGTGTTCAGGTTCAAACTGTGCTTTGCATTCTATTTGTTTGATTTATGCAGAACTGCAATATTGGACCCCCTTACTTTGCAACATGAAACGAGAATAAACTGAAGGTAAGCTTTCAATATCAATAGATAATCTTTGAAATCTTACTCTAGTGGTTTAGATAATCATATTGATTGTGTGCCTGTGAGATAAAAGGAAATACACAGTATTCTAGTTTTATTGATCACAAGAGAGTTTGCTAGCTTAAAGCATACGAGTCTCCGCAATGTTTGGGTACTTACTGGGAGGAGGGAGTCGAGCGATTCACCGGAGCGCGCCCGGCCCTGGAGCGCGGCAGTGCGTGCCCGCAGGTCGGCGTCGGAGAGCGCCGAGACCTCGGTCTCCATGGTGCTGATGCGCGCCACGGTGTCGGCGTACTTCTTCCGAGTCGCCTCCCCGTCGTCGCGCCCGCCCCCGCCGAACACGCCGCCCAGCAGGCCTCCCAGCGACGCTTGCGCAACGTGGCTGCATCTTCTCTGCTCCTGCATAGCGCGTCCGCGCCGGAGGGACTGGAACTGGGCCCAGCCGCCGACACTGTTACCGAGAGGAGGCGAGGGGAGGCTGGTTGCAGACGACGACGAGGTGGGGCAGCACAGTGCGGCGGCAGCCGTGGCTGAGGCGGGACGCGCCATGGCCATGGCCTCCTCTCCGGCGACTCGTGTGGCGGAGGCGCGCACGAGCACGGCGACAGGCCGCCGCGTGCTCTGGGTGGTGGGCAGGCAACGGCTGAGGCCTGTGGCGTGGCGTGGCTGTGGAGAGGAAGGAGACGGATAAGGAGGTCGTGGATCCAGCCCATCTTCAAATTGGCCCAAGAAAGTTGGGCCTTCAGATGCCAATAGACTGGACCGAACAAGTGTCAACTCGATTTGTGCACTCGAAGCCCAATCCTCAAGCTTTTGAGAGTTTATATCTACCTCACAAAAGCCATTTGACAGTAGTTAACTAGTAGTTATCAATAGCCATGAAGAATGGGGCCAATTAGGATTCACCAAACAACCCAATTCGGAACATAAAAATGGCTGAGAAACCAGTGGCACTTGACAAGTGCCATTTGACACTTGCCCGGATCACCCTTTCACAACCAACAGCAGCTCGATATCGGGCATCACAAAACAGTGCCCATCTTCAGAATCTAATCATATGTATACTGATGGCACGACTGAACTGTACAGACTTTAGTATTCCAAAACAGGGTTGTAGCCCTCAGACAAATAAATGGATTTCAAAGAATTGTCACAAGTCAAACCATCCATCTTTGTATATGTCATGTATCATCCAATAAAATCTTCGACTACAAGATAATAGCATCTGTGACGCCCTTATTGTGTAATTTTTTTGCATGTATGACGAACGGTTTATGAACTCATGCTAGGGTCAAAAAAAAAAAAAGAATCAGGCAAAATCATACAACTCCCCAGTCCCCAGCGCCCTAAATCGTGCTTCCCTAAACCAAACATCTACTCGGCTCTGGCATTTCCCCCAACCCCACAATTTGCTCACTTCGATCTCAGCTATTGTTTGGGAAATGTCAGAAGTCATGCCATGGCGTCTTTAGCTGTTCACCATTTTGGAATGCACTGCTCCCCTTTATTTGTGTTAGCTAGGTTCTGGTGGGACAAGTTTCAGGCTGCGCATCCACTCGCAGAAGCTGTGGTCGTCAAAGTTAATGAAGCTGCTCTTTAGCCTAACCCTTTGCTCAGGAGTAAGTGTCCGTAATTGCGGAAATCTTGACTCCTGAAACAAACAAAAGGACTCTGTTAGCAAACTGAGGCATCAAAGAAGTTCAGTTTAGCATTATCAAGAATTGCATTGCTTGAAGGTTGAAGCAGCCACGATTATCAATGAGATAATCCAGTGGTATGAATTTGGGGGAACCACAATGCAACCAAGGTTTACAGAAAGTATTACCTGCTCATAAGTAGGGTCCTTGTGAGCGGGGATCAGGCGTGAAACAAAATATCTAGCCTGTGAGCTTCCTTCCTGTACCAAGTTATAGGAAAGAACAATCGGTTAGAAAAGCCTGTAACGCCCCAGAAGCGATCTTTTATGATACTGCATAGCTACTGAAGCAAGTATTGACAGATTGAATGACTCAAAAGGACTATCAACATGGATGCAACAGATAACTAACTTTAATCAGAAATTCAGAGGATATATTAATTATTAAGCACTTCAAAACAAACTAAATTTTGAGGTAAGACACCAGAGTTTCTAACAAAAAAAGTTTCAATCCAGCAGAAATATTTCTGATTAGGTAGACAACCATTTTGAAATAAATAGTTTAGAATGAGAAAAGCGGCTAAAACAAAACAATGAAAGATGGGAACAAGAAAACTGACTTTGAATGAAAGTATCCTGGGAGCTGGAAAACGTTGCTCACTGAGCTCTTCAGCCAGTGTACGGCATGCTGCTAGAGCTGCGGCACTCTGCCCTTCTTGGACTGCTAGCTCAGCACCCTGAAAAGATATAGCAACGGCAGCTCAATAAATGTTTTTTTTTCTTTGACAAGGAAATGAACAAGGCTTATAAACTGCCTAAATCTGAAAAATCATAAAGCTTTGCAAGTCTTAGTCTCAGGAGTTGACTACACTTTATAGAAGCATTAACTAGTTTTCTTTTCCTTCAGTGGTAATTCAGTAATTTCAAAGCATTCATCTTTCCATTGTGTTCACACTGTGTGTATGTACTCATAACCATGGTTACAAGCTATTAGTAACTAGCATGGTACTTCTAAAATCTGCCACAATGCAAACCACATCCACAATTCCTTTAAGAAAACACACTACTATGTGGTACCATGATTCTTTACTTGTGATGCTATGTTAAAGGTTCAAATATAAGAAACTCATGCTAATAACTCAAATACATGCTGAGGAAAAAGATATATCTCGAACAGAGAAAAAAGATATATCAAAACTAGATACTGGTGAACTGCTACCATCAAGATTCAAAAAATGGCCATGTAGACGAGTTGAAGGTAAATATGAAAGGGTTATTTGAAGCACAAAGTTATGAAATGCAGATAAAATGGTAAAGGAGAAGGATCAAAAGAAACATACCAACCAAATGAAAATATCAGTTCCATGGTCCAGTACCACTGCCGCATTAGATTGCATGGCAAGATCATATGCTGGCAACTCCTCAAATGTACCACCCTCACGATGCATTATGCACCGAGGTGCCATCATTCGGAGTGAAAGGTCAAATGATGCATTCAAGAACAAATTCCGAAGTACAGATCTTTCATCTTCATGTCCTACTATGCTACCTAAAAGAGGTCCCCTTTTTAGATGAAACAAGCACTCAGGAAGTGATGCTAGTTCTTTTGGGAATCGGTAAAGCTTTGATTTTGGGGCCTGGCTGCCAAACTTGAGAGCTATGTCCTTTACTCTTTCATCAATTGAGAGCCTCATGTCAATAGCATCAGACGCAGTTCTAGCACGTAAAACTGTTCTTTTACCTATGATGACTGAAGCGACATCATCCTGCACACTGGCCAGATACGCAGACAAACCATCAACAGTCTGCAGCCTCATAGTGATCACCCGGGTGATTTCTGCTTGATACATATTGGAATAACGGACTGCAAACTGGAAGTAAACAAAATCATTCTTGATGTCGTTCTTTGTCTCCAGAGACACAGAAAAACATTGTGTCTCCTCGACACTATGCATCTGGATACAAAATGAAGTATCATGCTTAAAGGATTCATGAGAATCAGGAGATGCCTCTTCACCAGGGCCAATGACTTGAGTAACAAGCATGGTATCTGAACATCTGATCTCAAATAAGCCATGGGAACCAGCTGCTCTAGTTGAGGCCCTTTGCAAATTGACCCCAAAAGCCTCTCCAAAGTCATCATGAAGTAAAAGCACACCTCCGGAACACTTTGCCAATGGTTGCAGAACAGGAACCCTCACAGGACATGTTCCAGCACAAAGAATATCAACAATAGTGCTGTGTCTCTGTGCTTCATGTCCAAGACTCTCCATCCACTTCATAGCATTCTTCTCCAGGTAAGCATAGTTTGGGTGCTGGACAGAATGAGGCACAGACCCTGGTCCAAATGTGCTAGGGCCACCAGCACACAACAAGATCCTGCAGCTGCCTCCAGATCTCTTGATGATCCCACGAGACAGCTCAACTGAAGGCCCTTGAATAATACCAAGGGCGACCTCTACTGCTGCGCCAACACAGCGATCCCTTGAAACTTCAGGCACACTCAGCAGATAGGGTCTTAGAGACGAGAATATTGTGTGTGCAACAGAAAGTGAAGCATGTATGGGAGACAGGTAAACACCTGTCCCATATATTAGCGCCTTCAAAGACTCATGGGTAGGCGATTTATTTCCAGGTAACACATCTGCTGACACCGCCGCGCCCTCTGAGAAATCATACACTGAGACAGTCCGCCCGTAGGTGATGATTCCTATCTTCGCCGTAGGAGGGAGCGAATCCACAAAAGCATGCAGGGACCCCTGCAGATGTTGCAGGTTAGCCTCATCAAGGCACTCGTCTATGAGGATGAAAATGGGTCCAGACACCCTCGAGTCTGTCACCGGAACAAAACCTGGCCGCCTGTTCCCTAGTTGCACATAATCCACAGTCGTGGATGCAAACTCTGGCCAGTGGAGCAAGTCCTGCTTGCTGGATACCACGAATTCCCCTTCGCTGCCGTTGAGCTTCTTGCAAATGACACACTGCCACTGCCCAGAGCCGATCGACACATCGCAGTACTTATTAACATAGGCCCCGCAATTCAGGCAACGGCGTGCATCACGCTCCACGACCTCTGGCCCAGGCGACACCTCCTTCCCTGGAGAAACCAGAGCTCCGAAGCCCAAGCTAGGGGCATTCAACAGCTTCTTCTGCTTCAGCACCTATAATTGAAAAAGGCAGATCACAAACACGATTTGAATCAGCAAATACTAGGCCAGGATCAAAAATGGTACTATGCCTATGCGCACGCACCACAGCTGAGCTATAAGCAAAGGGCATTCATCACTGCAGCGTAGTGGGAGTGAAGCGTACCTTGTGCGCGGAGAACTGGACGTAGGGGCTGTCGAGTCCATCCCCCTGGAGCGGAGGCGGCGGCGCGGAGGCGAGGTCCCCTTGCGGCGTGACGGCGCCGTTGAGGTAGTGCGGCGCGGAGGAGGTGGGCAGGGAGACGGCCGCGGAGGAAGAGGAGGAGGGGTACGAAGGTACGAAGGGCGAGGGATGGGGCGAGGCCGGGGTGGCGCGGAAGGGCACGTCCCCGGGGCGCAGCGGCGAGGAGAATACGGGCGGCCCCGGCGGCGTGCTGAGGTGCGCCGGGCCGGGGCCGGAGCCGGGGGTTGGGGTGCCCCGCGCGGCAGCTACAGGGGAGAAGACGCGCGGCTGGGGCGGGGTGAAGGGCGCCGCGGGGAACGGCTGCCCCGGCGGCGTCTCCTCCATGCCGGCCGTACTAGCGAGGATCGGCGGCGGCGCGGCGCGCAGATCTGAAGCGGAGGGGAGAGGGGCGCGATTCGATATTTCGATTTGGATCGGCACAAGGCGCAGAGGCTGGCAGGATCGGGGACCCGAATGAGGATTGAGGAATGCGACGAGGTGTGGGCTTCGATGATGGAGATCGGGTTTGCTCGGCTCGATTTGATCAAACCTTGCGAGTCGACGTGTATCTCGGCTTCCTATTGGTCGAGGTTCGCGGGTTCTACGACGAGCACAGCAGAGTGTCCTGTGTCAGTCGCGGGGAAGACGGTCAGCGTCGGAGTCAACGGTGAACTCTCTCACTCTTTTTCGAAAGACCACGGTGAACTTTCGAGTCTCGACGTGCAATACTGCAGGGCAATTGTCTAGCGGCCTTTCTACGAATAAAGCAGCGCAACAGAATCCAATCTATCACAACTAAACGTGGTCAAATGGGCAGTCCGGCACGGCATGGCCTGGGTCTTAAAAGGTCCGGCACGTTTAATATAGGACCGGTATGGTTTACGGGTTATTTCGGACCATGTCGAGACAGGTTTAAAGTTTTGTTGACGGCCTATGATATAGTCCTAAAATATAAATTTGTGCCAGTCAGCTCACTAGGTACATAATTAAATAGGTCTAATAATTTAATTACAACTCATTAACATTTAAAAGTGATGAAAAATAAAGAGAAATAAGATTTATGGTAAGATTTGAACTCAAAACCTTCACTAAAATAATAAGATGACTTAACAACATACTAAAAACACTTTTTTAACTATATTATAAATATAATTATATTTAAACAAACTTTATCGGACCGTGCCATGCCATCAACCCAAACACGACCTTTTAACATAGGGCCGTGCCAGTATAGACCCTAAATTAAATAGACCGTGCCGTGTTCGGATTATGTTTTTTTTACGTGCTTCATGCCGACCCACTCGACCCGAGCTCTTTGACCACCTTTAATCACAACACAGCCTTTTCTCGTGCCCAGCACCAACAACACAGCCTTTTCTCGTGCCCAGCACCACATGTCCACCAGTCTATGTGCTGTAAACTAGACCCGACATCGTGTAGGGTAACGAACATTTCCTAGATAGCCAGATCAAGACACGATGTCACAAGGTCCCAGCTATATCAGCCGTAATATAGATCGATCGATTTTGTAGATAGATAACATCTTATTGTCTGGCAAATATGATAAATTTTACATCCAACAGAAAAAGTTCATCCTTATTCAGCTCCCTATAACATATTCGAGTATGGGTTTAACTTCTTGGTCCCTAGTTTCTTGCTCCTCCCAAACTAACGACGATGGAGGACATCTATCATGTCCACATCTCTCTTCATTTGATTCCCCTTCATCCTAAACACTTAACATTCCTTAAGTGTACTTGTGTCAAGCTTAAATCTGTCAATAGATACTAAGACACATTTTTAAATGCTTAAAGAAACTCCTCTTTCTATGTAATCGTCACTTATTATATGACCCACTTTCTTTCTTTTTGTTTGCAATTGACAACTCTTAACCCTAGCCCTTACAATGATATATATCTCTATCATGAGTTTAGCTAGAACATTAGGGATGGAGCTCGGCTTTGTTATAGGTCATAAATTGATTGGGACACTCAATATGCCCTCTGACAGGGAAAAAAAGTATAGCAACCGAAAGTTGCATTATGGTCATCAATATTTTTACCGTACTTGCAGTCTCAAGAAGCACATATTATATACTGGGTAAACTATTAGTGGTTGTCAAGTTAATTGAATTGATCACATTTATCTTGTCAAAATCCATTATTCTAGGATGACACTCAAAGTCAAACTAAGTTAAATTTAGCAAAACTTAAGTAGGAAAAGTATTAGTATTTGTATACATCACGAATTATATTTTATAAGACGCTTATTCGATATGTTAATATTATTTTTCGTATAAAATTAATCCAATATGAATCAATTTGATTTTGACATAGAAATATAGTTATTTTGGGACAGTCAATCCTCCGGAGATGAAAACATAGAGTTATGTTGGGACTGTTGTGACTTGGGCCTGGGCGTTGGGCCCGTTAGACGTTGCTTGGGCCATTTTTCGAGCCAAGTGAATCCAAACCCGCAACTATGAACCTGTTTCGGATCCGGTTCGGGTAGCGAACTGTAGGAGTAGAACGCAGTGGTGGAGCAATGGGCGGCGATGAGACGACGCCGGGCTCCAAGGCGGCGGCGCCGCCGATGACCATCCCCCTCGTCAGCTTCATCTCCGAGGACAAGGCAAGAACACAACCTCGCTCCCAACTCTCGATTGCTCGTCCGCTTACTGCCTGCCCAAGCGAGGGAAAAACCTAGGAAGAAAAATCGCTGAACTTTTTGTGCTGCGGAAATCGCAGCTCGATGAGGTGAAGCGGACGCGAGGAGAGCGAGTGGAGGACGGCACTGCGCAACGCGACAAACCTCTCTTCCAGGTGGGCTCACCTCTCTACCCAGGCAGCATCTCTTGCCGCCGCATCAACGTTTTTACTTTCACCTTCAATCCCATGAGACTCGTGGCCTCCTTCCCGAGGTGATTTGGAGTTAATGAGGGTTTTCGTCCTTCACTCTTCAGATCCTACAGGAGAACAAGGAGAAGAAGGATGCCGAGTTCAATGAGCGGTTCAAGCACAGTATGTTTCACACTATCCTCCCCATTACCATGTTATGTTGTATCTTTGTGAAATGTAGCTATTTGTTAGTAGTTCTCATGAGGATGTAGTCACAAAAAAGTTTGCAATCCTGTTGTGGTAGCTACAGGTTTATTGAATTGCAGTTCAACTACTGCACTTGCATGCCAAAGTGCTAATGGTTTACTGGAGCGTGTGGGTAATAATAGCATCGCTGCAATACATTGGTTCAATTTCCAATAGTATATTAAAGGGCATTTGAATTAAAAAACATGGCATAGTTGTACTGAACTTATCTTTATATACTGCTGTCTAATTGTTCCTTACTTTTGCTATTTCTGGTTGAGATGTGTGAAACACAGGGTGTGGAATCCATCGTTTTTTTTCTGATTTTTATATTATATATTCTACTCAGGACCTCCAAAAGCTTTAGATGAGGATGAAACAGAGTTTCTTGACAAATTGGCATTGGTATGAATTTTATACTTTATTTATGGTACCTTGACTTGACATTGCTGGTAACTATTGCTGGCCGTCATTATACAATCCTTGCTAGGACTGAAATATTAACCAACACTAGGACTTGTTTTTTATGATCACTGATGCATTTTTTATGCAAACTCTATGGACTACGGTTATATTCAAGGTGCAGAGGAAGAAAAAAAAATACTACCATGACATAGAATAGAATTGTGGCTGGACAATGTTATGAGGTTTTTTTTTTTTGCTTAGTTTACCACTTTATAACTTGATTTCTATGAATGATATTATGTAACTCCAACAGGATGACCAAGGTTTATGAAATCTTAATGATAAACTAGATTCCTTTTTCTTTCTCGTGGCAACGCACGGGCATGTGGCTAGTACAATCCATGAATCCTGATAGGCTACAATATCTTGTGTACACTGTGAAACTATCTCGTATTAATTAAAAGGATAATTACCACACAAAATTAGTAGCCCCAGACACATTCTACATTCAGACAACATATCCTATGATACCACCTGAGATTAAATATTTCTTATACTATGAGTTTATTGTATTCTTTGCCATTAGCTACAATCACTGATTAACTGTGTTGAATGCCTGAGCATCAACATCATTCAACCAGACATAATCTGGAGTAAGTAATGTACTTTCTAGCGAAACAGGAAAAAAAATATCATTTACACATTTTTAGGGAATATTGCTGTTTACATGTTACAATTTTTGTTACCGTTATATGAAGTAGGAACCTTACCTTTTTTGTCTTCATCAAAACATTTTTCAATAGGTATAGGAAAGCAAAGGGAGAAATATTACTGTTGCTTCCAATTCAAAGTGTTCCTTTTTATGAATCTTGAATATGATTTGTCTTTGTTGTTGAATATTATTGTATTGAGGTTCTAAACAGAAAAGGTTCTGGTAGTTGTACACTTGTTTCTGACAAACAAGAGTTATAGAAAATATGGCCTTTTAAGTGTGTTAGCTATATCTTGTAGTCCATGACCATTTCACTACATATTAGTTCCTTCTATCATGTTACTTTGGCGCAGTCAAGGAGGGAGTATGAACAGCAGGTGGCCAGTGAAGAAGCGGAACAGCTCCGTAGCTTTCATGTGAGTATAATATCTGCAATCTTTATGTATTACCGAGTATCTCAAATGAACCTCTGATTTCGATACTGCTAGTATTTGTAGCTTCTCATTTAAGCTGTAATCAAGCATTGTTTTCTTCCCTTTGCATGATCACAGATTCCTTGCCGAGCCGTAGATGCCTACCTATGAGGTGTTGATGTCTGCATCTGCTTTTGTAGTTTAGCCTGTCACTGTCAGATTAACTAATTTAAAAGGACATCATGGCATCATAGAAAACTTTTGTTATGTGATTTGTATCATCTTAATGTTATTGCACGGGACAACAGCTTGTAGAACTTTTGGATGCTTCATAATGCATCCTCATAACTAAAGCTTTGTCTTAAAATAGTAAAATTTAGCAACCATTTTACTAGAAACAATACCTTACTCTGCTATTGACTATATATATTCTGATCTACCGGATACAGGTAACATACATGACTGCCCTAATGAATATTTTTGCTTTCAGGAGGCTGTAGCTTCCCGGTCCAATATTGTTCTTGAACCTGAGATTCCCACAGTTTCCAGGCCTGAGGTATGGAATTGGAAAATGCAAACAAGATTTATGTATCTTGCCATAATTGTAAGACTATTAAAAAAGACAAATAGACTTAATGCTGTTTCTTGCTAATCAGGCTTACTTACTCATCATGAATTCATCTGCTATAAGTATAACATTATATACCTCTTTTCACTAAACTCATCTTCAGGATAACAGACCTAAGCCACCTACGAAAAGGAGCCAACCTGCAATCCTAAAAAATATAGTAATTGTGAAGCCACAAGCCAAGAAAGCAAAGGTTGATGCGGGCAAGGATATGTCATCTTCGAATGGACATGACGCAGGCCAAAATCCACCGGATCAAAGCAAGGCCATGCTGGGCTCTCTGGTGGCATATGATGATGATGACAGCGGTGAAGATGAAGATTGACAGAAGTCAGTATGGATGCTGCAAGGGGCAGCTCGTTGTCAGAGATCAAATAGAACATCAGCCTTGAAGGTTCGCTAGACGAGATGCAAATCTGTACCTCATCAAAATTTTGTATTGTGTATTTTTTACGGTTTTGATGTGGGATATGATTCAGTATGAGTCAATCTGTGGCACTAATTTAGAAATTGTTGCATACTTTGCATCTGGAGTACGATCTATCTAATCTGCTGGGTCCCTCCAATTCTGTTGTAGATTGTTGGGAAACTGGAGGTAAGCTTAATGTAACCGTTTGGTTGGTTTGTGCTAAACACTCTCTACCTTGTATAAGAATATAACATGGTAAAATGAAGACATTTTTATGATTGGTGGTTGTTGTGAAGATGAAGATTGACAAAAATGGGAGCTCTGTAATCTGTACGATCAAGTTGTTAAGGTCGCCCAAGTTTGACGGCTCTTCCGATAATTTCGGTTCGGTTGGGCACTTCCAAAGGTAAGGTGTACTTCAGCGACTGCCGCTGCGGTACGTACGAGCAGGCGAGCACGGCAAGAAGGTTTGGTGAGCTGCAAGGTGTGTGCAGTACGCGTTCGAGGCGTTTGTACTAGCTAATTAACAAGTCAGCAGTTGTGTACTCCACTCAAGCACCTTTGTTGTACTGATGGACGCCGCCGGCAGCTTCCTGTCATTGCTAGAGAGAGATGGGGGTAGTACTGTTCTGTACTGCACTTTGCTCACTGGCAAGTGGCAAAGTCAAGGGAGAGCCTTTGAATCTTACGTGTATATATAGATCTACTTTTCTTGGTGACGACGCACATTAGCAATTTAGCATCGGGCAATGGCAGCAGGTTTGTTATGCATAAACAGAGATGAAAAGAGAAGGGTTAGAGAGGGAAGGAAGGCGATTGGAGACAGGGATGAGGCAGAGCACGGGATGGGGCCATCAACAATTTCCTTTCATTATGTGTGAATACAAAACAAAAGCGAGCTATGAGAGATTAAGGGGCACAAGGTGCCTCTTCAGAGCTTAGCTGGTGTTGGTGCTCCCTCCCCTGCACTGCCTCTTCCCTGGCTCCCCCGACAATAATCTCTCTCTCTCTCTCTCTCTCTCTCATACACACACACACACACACACACACAAACACACACACACACACACACGAGTTATTGAAAAAATTACATTTGACTATCTGTTCCAAAATTCATCTGGACATCTGTAAAGTCTCCTTTTTTGTCTATAGTCCCAAAATTTATTTTATTTCTAATTATTTACGTGTTTTTGAAGCTGTAGTTCAGCGAGGCAGACAGGGTGATCGGAGTGGAGATTAAACATGCACCAGCGACCTTTTCGAAGGACCAGGAAATGACATTGGCAACAGTTACATAATCAAGTGGCCTGACCTGCTTTTTTTAGATTCAAGTGGCCTGACCAACTGGCTCAGGTCTATGTGAAAATTTTCGTGCAAAGAAATGCCATCTATCCAATATTATATTACTCGTTACAGTCTACTCTCATGTGTCAACCAATTCATTGGCTAGTTCTCTTGGTAAAGCACAAGCATCATTTATGTTCTGAGCCATTATGTTCAATGGCTTGTGCTTGCTCGTTAAAAAGGAAAGCTTTAACCTCCTTTGGTCTTACACAATCAGAGCCCCACACATAGACAAAACAAAGTATATAAATAAATAAAGGGAGAATTGCATGGTTGCCCACAGTAATGTCAATGGATCCTAACTTCTCTTTGCCACATAGGCATTGCTTTCCACTGTTCGCACCATAAGAGCAATATCTCTACACCGGGGTAGTTTGACCATGTTACTCTTTCGATGTTATTACCAGCAGACCCAATGCGCCGATCAACAAATACTGCACAAGTAATAAAAGACATCAATATTCTTTCCAACAACGCTGAGCTTACAATATCAACACTCAAGAGCATCATGAAAACAGAATATCTACCAGCTTACATAAATTAGACCAATATAAAGAGAATGCACAAGGATTTTTATACACATGTGCAAAATGTACTCAGACTGATGGACCAGAACAAACATTATTGTATCTCACAAGCGATCAATTTATGAAACAGTAAGAATGAGCATACCTTAATAATTGGCTTCTCAGTCATGATTATCGTAACCCACCCGACGTAAGGAAGATAACTGTTCAAAGTAGAAAATATAAGATCAGCTACTAGGCATGAAAACAGATAGATGCTGCCGAAGTTGATGTTGCTCACCCTACAGCGCGACCCATAATATGGTGCTGCTGGAGCCAAAGCTGCCCTTGGGCATATAGAAGACGATCGTCCCCAAAATTATTGTCACCTGAAAGACAGTTCATCAGGTAAGGCGATATTGCATAAGCGCATAGTAAATCATACTGGTGGCTGTTCGTTATTATTTTCAGATTCACATTGGTCATACACAAAAACAGTGGTAGATACCTTTTGTCAGGATGTCAACTTCTGCGGTGTCCTGACGCTCATGGACCTATATACACAGATAAGAGTAAACTCAACCCAAGCCAGGAAAAGCATACATTTAAGAATCTAGCACAAAACTGAACAGTTAATGTGAAAACTTCAATATTTATATTACCTTAATCACACGGTGAACAATTGGAATTTCACGACCCTGCATTGAGAAGAATTGTATAATCACATTACGATGTCGTATAGAGCAAAATAATAAATTTACGATTCAACTGCTACTAATTCAGATGCCATGGCTAAGCAGGACTTACATCGACATTAAAAACAACTATTTCTCCAGTGCGGATAGGTTCTTTGCTCATGTGCAAAAAGAGGATATCACCCTACAAAGCAGATGATTAGTCACTCAGGTTTCAGCCTTTCAGGCATACCAGTTCAAAGATGTTGCCAATGTACAAGTAATCAGTTCTAGAGGCTAACACTGTGTAGTATATATAATGTGTATCACAAAGACGATACAAATCTTGAAAGGAAAAATAGAACTTGGTGAATAGTTAAGGCCATAATTTTATATCTCAAGGTTCTAAAGACATTGCAATCATGTATCCAATGCCCATTTAAAAGAAAGAAGTTAAGGAACCAAAACCATTCATTGTATCATATGGAAAGAAAATGGAAATGTGCCCACTCCATGCTGCAATTTCCGACATTTACATTGGCCACACACTAAAGGAATTTCCTGTAATAACTGGCCAAACATATACTAAGGTCTGCATCAAGTGTGCAAATATATCATAAAAAGATACCACATCAAAGCTTATTGTCAAGTAGTGCAGGAAGGCAACAAACCCTTTTAAATCCAGGCTCCATGCTGCCAGAGAGAACCACCACCACTGGGGACTCACTCCCCGTCACAACAATCAGTCCCTTCCATATGATCAATGCCGAGGTAACAATCATACCTGCAAAGAGACATTTGAAACTCGCTTAGGAGTCTCCTATTACAATGAACACTAAAATTTTGAAGGAAGGAAATACTCAACAGAACCCACAATATTGAGTATCACAAATCTATCACCTAGAATGAGTTGAACGGTATCAGTACTAGCTGGTCTCTACAGTAATAATATAAAAAAGTTAAAAAGACAGCATGCATCGAGTAAAACGAGAGCATTAAGAATTCTGAATTACTTGTCTTCGGACACGCATTTCTCTAGCATTGTTCAAATCCGTGTAATAATTTAGAAAAAGAACACAATTGCAATCGTAAAGCAAATCAAGAATCCATCCTCGGGCAAGGCCCTATTTAAAGGTTCGTCCTTCCCCCTACTCCAAAAACCAGTGCCGACCCGCAAGTAGAGACATACTACTCTACATGGTTATACCATGGACCCAAGAACTACACGCATCGATGCGAGCGCCGGATGCCTCGAAAGCAAAAACCAATGGGCGATTACGATAGCGGGCCTCACCTAGGCTGATGATCTGCGAGACCACCTGGCGGATCTGCATCGAGCGTATCGACTCCACCGTGTCGCCGACGAACCCCATCTTCCGCTCCCTCGGAGTCGGAGGCTCTCTCGGCGGCGAACTCGACGACGGGGAAGCGGCGGAGACGGAGGAGGAGGAAACTGCCGTTCGTTTTCGGACAGGACCCCGCCGATGTTGGATATTGAAATTTTGGCACTTGCCACATCAGCGTGGGGTCGCGCGTCACTGGATCTATCTTATTGGTCAGTTTTTCGTGGGCCGAGGACTTTGACCTGGCGGTGATCTTACGACATCCACCACGGCCTGCTTCAGCAGGCCCAAACATGGCCTTCAACTTTCATTTTTCGTTTTGTTTTTTGCGAGAAGCTGCAAGAATTGACCCCTCTGGCCTCTCTAATCAGTTGCAGAAATTACTTCAAAACTGTAGCAAACCCTTTCCTTTTATCAAGAAGCGCCAGCGACCCCTTGGTTCAGAACTTCAGATGGTGAGACGGGGATGAGAAGAAACACGACCGAATACGCATGAAACAGGGCATTTCCAACGGGACCAGGAAATGCCAATTGCAACAGCTGCACTACCGCTTGACCCATCGTTGGTCCAGGGCTGTGTGATAGTTCCCATGTGAAAAAATGTCATCTATTCTGTGTTCTCACAAATCTCCAACTAGACTCATGGGGTTCATGCCAATTGCAACCTTTCTAATACCATTGTCACTTGTTTACACTTTACAGCCGACACAGGAACTAACAAAGCATCTCTTTTGTATTCAGCAATAGACTGATTATTCACTGATCAGTTCTCCTGTGAGGCATAAGCATTAATACGCTGTGAGCTTGTAACGTTCAAACTCAATGGCTTCTGCTTGCTCGTTACAAGACAGCTTTTGTAACCTCCTTTACATGCATACACAGAAAACACTAAATTTTACATAAATAAGAGGAAGTACGTTAAAGGAATCATAATCAGCTTCAGTATTTCAGCTACTCAATAATTCCTAGAATCATTGTAGGATACAATGGTAATACAACGGTCGAGAAGGTCTATGGAGTACATAACTAACTGTTACGCACTTTCCAGTTCTCTACATTAAAAAAATAAGAATGCACCCTACAGAGTAAAACAAAGCATTCCTAAGACTAGTGTACGGTCAACAAAAGAAACTTCAAGAAAGAAAAATCAGGGCTTCCATATCTTCATCATACAATCTTCAGCGTAGGTCGCTACCAAATTCCTGTGAGGATGGTGTGTAATGCCTATGACATCCTTGTCGTGGACCTGCGAAACCCAGGTCTTTTTTGTTAATGTTTGGGATTGTCATTCGAGTAGCCATAGATAAACCTTAACTAGGGACATGAAAAAAAAAACAAGTGAAAAGTTTGAGAACTTATACAAACCTTCATTAGATGCTCCAGCTTACCAGATTGGTAGCTAAAGCAATACATGTTCCTGCAAAACACAATTCCAATTTGCCATGAACCCCCAAAGAAAAATAGGATAATAAGCACAAATTGAAAGTACAAAACAATATCAATAGAAGTTTATAGTTATATCCTCACATGTCTTCACCGACACAATATATCCATTCGCCTTTTGGGGAAACTGAAGCGGCAACAAAATCTCCTCCTTCCTTCTTACCAGACGAGAAACTCTTTACAACCTGAAACAAAATTTTCATCTCAATGGTCATGCACTAGGAAGGAAGAGAAGCATTTCATGTATAAAAAAGTTATCTTGATATGTCTGAGTTAAGAAATGTGGTATAGCATCATAATCTCCTCGAAATTCATAATAAACATATATGAACTATCACAGTCTACCATATGGGCTCCATTTAAATCCCATACTATTTTCGATTCATAATAAACATAGTGTTGGACCATGAGATGGGCATAGGTTGTTATTACCATACGAGAAAAGAGTTTCCAGAGCCCCAAATGGAAAAAGAATGTAACATTACGTTATAATCAAATAATGTATACGATGATTCATAATGACAAAATAGGAGACCCTAGCTGAAAGTGAAATATATTCTGAGGGGCATCAAGGTGAACTTTGCGATGCAGTCCTCCACTTTGCAAGGGAAGCAAAATAAAATGATAGGATGTTGATAACATACCTGTCCTTGTAAAGTCATGATATATATTGCCGAAGTTTTATTACAGACAACAATGTGATCAGTATTTTTTGGAAATAAATAGACAGAATTAACAGATGCATCTCCACCCTGGAAATGAAAGGAGAGACGAGCATTATTAAAGGCTGTACAATATTCAAGGGGCAAAGTTGGACAGCATGTGCATATGGGAGGTCAAGTACCCTCAAAGGAGGTGGTGGCTTGAACGTATGCAAGCAATCTGTTGTTTTTGTATCCCAGACCTACAATGGGAGACAGTACAAGCAAACAGCTGTAAATTGATGAATAATTGAAGCTGAACTTTATATACAAGATGTTGCAATCAGCACCTTAACAGTACAATCACTGGAAGCTGTAATAACACGGCTACCATCAGTAGTAAATATAGCATAATTCACATAGGAATTATGACCTCGGAATTCTTTCAGCATCTTTCCTGACTTGAGGCCATGTACTCTGTAAAAGTAATGGAAGGGAATTAAGCCTACAGCATTTTTCAGGAAAATTAAACTTCATAGAACTGGACCCATGGAACTCAAATTCTTAACCTAATCCAAAAGGAGAGGAACGAAAATGAGATCTAAAAAAAGCAGCCTGTAGGATAATGAAAACCAAAAAAAAAAACAATCCAGAGGAAAAATGATACAAGGATTGAGCAGTAGCTCGGCTGGTTACTGCTCAGTAGAAAGACTAGACACATGGCTCAAACCGAGGCTGACCAGCCAAACGGTTCAGTGCTACCTACTTCAAATACCTGGTTGTTTGATCACCCGTGTTTCAAAACCCACATAAAGAGATCCTTCGAACCTATATGCCAGTATAATTAAATCTAGATTTTATTTGCAGTTTGAGTAATAGAAAAGCAAATTTATTAATACAAATGGAGATGAAGGCTGCAAACGTACTTTGAAAATTACAATTTGAAATTTGATTCTGACATTAAACTTTCAGAAGATTTACTCTCTTCCATTTTCCCAGTTCAGGTAAAGAAAAAAAAAATTATCATCAACCATTAGATCAGCAGAACCTTTTTGTTTTCTATATTTACTCTGCATTAAATGGGCCCACTATTTAAATATCCAGTTCCAAAGTTGGGGAAAAAATTGGGCCTCAACTTGTAATCCCAATTAGATCATCTTAAAAGAACTTAAAAGAATGGAACCATATAAGAACTGCAGCATTGACTAGCAGCATTGCAGTTATGTGGCCCTCAAATAGAACAGAGCGAAAAAGGAACATGAAACTTGCTCAAACCGGCAAATATATCTCAACAGTAAATATAGGCTGGCAGTTCGTGTTTATGTAAAACCTCGCGGTAGTGTCAAAGGATGTACTCAATATCTGGGTTCCATCACGTGAGAATGTAACACTTGTAACACCTTTTGAATGCGCACGCTCAAGGCGTCGCAAGCATTGACCAGTTCGTATACGCCAAACCTGGAAAATGATGAAAAGGAGCAGATTATTGGGGAGATGGAGTTATTCATAACAGTTTTCTCTGGTATATAAGAACAGAAAAATCAGGCGGCCTATGAATTAGTGCGTTGAGATTAACCAGTAATGCACTTTTAGTTTTATGACATTGAGAAGGTCAGATATTGACCAACTGATGTTGATTTACCATATGTTTAGACAGACCCTCAGCATATACTTGTGAGGAACTTTTAATAAACATATATCATCCATAAAGAAATAATTAAACTGTACTGTACTTTAGAAATGTAATAATAAACCAACTTAGCCAGTCAAAGCTACAAGAAAAAAAATGGATTAATATGTAGCAACATTTGTAAACAATCTGGAAATAGAGCTTGGGAAGGAACTTGTGAGCATTGAATATTTAAACTTGCAAGAAGCAGTGTTTAAGCTTGATATTATAATACAATCTGAGAAAACAATATCCATATACAACAGAGATGTTGAGGGACAATGATTCACTTGAATTGAAACAAAATACAAGATAATAGAAAGGGAACCTTAATTTTTCCATCCTGCGACCCAGATGCCAGCATTTCAGAATCTCTACTAAAATCAACACACAGCACAGCATCATCGTGCATCATAAAGCTTTCCTGAAGCGTTTACCCAACAGATAGATTGTAAAACAATTAGCATCTGTATCGATACAATTAAAAGGAACATGAATATTTAGGTTCCATGAAGCGAAAAAACTTAAAAGGTCCATACATCAGCTTGATACTGAAGATCCTTTTTAAGCTTCCCACTAATATAATCCCAGACCTGAAAAAAAGTAGTGAAATTCAGCCACACTACACAAGATTAGCTGACAACCAAAGATAGATTAGAAAGAAAAACTCACTTCAATGATTCCATCCACCGAGCATGAAACAAGGTACTGGCCATCAGGTGAAAAACGAGCACATTCAGGATGAGTTTTCTTTCCAAACTGCAAGAATAATGCAAAGTTATAATACATAGGAGAAAAAAAAAAGCTAATAGGAGTGACTCACTCCACACATTTGTGCGGTTTTTATTACTTCTTTCAGCATGCAAGTGAAGATGATGAACCTCAAACGACATGTAAAGTGAGGCTGGTTCATCTTCATCAAGGATAAAATAAGCAAGTACACAGCAGTTGTTCAGTGTTCATTTGATTATCTTTATATTCGATTTTTTATGACCTTACTTCAAATTCATAGCTATCATTACAAAACAACGTCAGTAATATTTTGTCATTAAGGCTATCACTTTACTCTTTGAAGTTGCTAGATACTAGATATTAACCAGCAACTTTTTTTTTTCTGTTCTCTAGAATTTCATGTTCGTCTATTCAAGTAAAAACAACAAAGTGTTGCAGAAAAAATAATAATAACAAAAACAAGTACAATCACCTTTATTTGATGAGATAAAGTAGAAGGATATGTCTCTAATTCATCTTGCTTCATTGCAGCAGTTCCTCTGAATAAATCGAACTGTGTGCCAGGAGGCAACAATCCTATGCAATGCAATTTGGAAAGATGAGAAGGTCATGGCAATTTCATAACAGTCATGACAAATTAGAACGAAGAACAGTAGAAGCCAATTACTAATAGTGTGGGTGAAAAATGTACCTTGGTGTTGTTGCCATTTCAATGCCTGACCAATCAATGCCATAAGCCGAGATGGCGGGACTACTGAGACTTCAGAAGCAATAGCTGAAATTGGCACAGCAGATCAACTAATAAGTCAAGAATTAAGATACAAAGAATAAAAGTTATGCAGAAGCGAATATTTGGAGAAAGCACGAGCAACTTTCTGAAGTCATCTAGAAACTAATCAGTTATCTTTAATGAAAGTTATCTGGAAGTGTCGAAAGAACTGTGGTGTGTTATGAATGAATGCTCTAAACACAAAATAGCCCAGCATCTAACAAGTAAGTCAATAACCAAGCTCACCTTGAGCGATCGTCTCCCGACGCTTCTCCTTTGATTCATGGTACACCTGTTGGTGGAAGTAACAATCCAGTACATCAGAACTAAGATAGCTCAGGGAGGACAAAGAATACAACAAGACAGCAAGGGAGTTGCCAACCTCAGCGGGATCAAAGTATGTTCGGACAAGGAGGTGCTCGAGGCGGAGGTAGCGCTCAGGCTGCTCCTGCTTCATAACACCCATGACCTGCGTCTGGCGGAGGATGGTGCGGGCCGTGTCGAGTTCACGGAGCTCAGCCATCTCCAGCACAATCTGCTCATAGAGGTCCTCAAGCTTCTTGCGTGGAAGCTTGAGCTGAGCGACCTGGGGCAGCACAGCGTCCCAGCGCCCAGCGTTGATGTCAGCAATGAAGGTGTCGATGCTGTCGACGGTATTGAGAGAGACCTGGCACTCGTTCTGCAGCGTCTGGAACGTCTGATGCAGAGAGTTCTCCTTGCAAAACTGAAGCACAATCTTCACCACGCTGCATCCATGGATCCAAGAATAAGCAATATAGAATATAAATCTTGCTCATTCTCCTTCTTTATCAAAGCTACCGCTCTGGGTTGTTCTTGGATGTGGACATGGACTCAAATTCAAGGGACGGGGTATGAAATTCAAGTTTCACAGTTAGTTTGATTTCTTGGTTTACTGTAAGGTACCACCGGGAAGCCGAATTTTTTAAGAAAAATACTCACACGGGGACGGAATGATTCACGAAATACGCGTAAGAACCATAGTAGGGTTTGGGGATTTCCTGGATAGCTTATTCCTAGTTGGGGTCTTAGTCAGTAATAAAGGATAAAGGAGGGAGTTTTACGTACTCGCGGGCCTCGATCTCGAGGGTCGATGCCGAGGATGCCATCTTCGGCTCCTGCGGAGAACGGCGGCGGCGGCGACACCAGGTGAGGTCGGGAGCGGCTGCCGGAGAAGTACAGGGGAGGAGAGGTGGGAGGAAAGAGGAAGGCGATAGCCGATAGACTAAAGCCCGAGCCCGATGGGCCAGCGCCTCACGCCTTTACGTCCATCTGGGCCTTGTGAACGTTCTCTAAGCCCATTAATAGCCTTTTATTTTGCAGGTGAGCAACCTCGTCACACTCCGATTGCATATCCTTCTTCTCAAAAAAAAAAAACTCCGATTGCATATCCTGTTGAAATAGTTGGTTTTTGTTTGACACCAAAAAAAAACTTGTTTGAAATTGCTGGTCTATTGAAATTGAGCTTTTTAAATGACTTGAAACTGATCAGTGCCAAACACACAAGTGCATATCAACGTTTTGGTTACACATTTTATATTAAGAAGAATATAAAAAATATTGTTTACAACGAACGGTGATAAGTCATGCAACACAGAGTACCTAGGCCTACCGAACTCCACCCAATATCTACATCAGATGACGCCCTCCTGGCTCCTGCTCTGATCCAAACTCCGTCTTCTATTGGATACATTCAATTAGGTTATGTTTGGTTGCCTGCATGAGGACCAACCAGGCTCCCCGGATGCAGATTTCACATGTTTGGTAGGCTGTCCAACCTATCATGTCATGTTAAGCTCATGCAAAATCACTCTTCGGGCCAGGCTGAGCAGAAACGCAAAACTTAGACATAGCAAGTGAGCTAGACCCGACTTGTGCAGCGTCTGCATCTGCGCTTGGCCCGGCTCATGCACCTCGCGCCCGCACCTCCATCCCACCAGCGCTAGGGTCACCTTCCTCCTCGTTTGAGTCGTCGTGGCCGCCGTTGGCTCTCGCTCCTGGTCGTCGTTCGTCGTCCTCTCTCCACTGCTTCTCAGTGCTGACTCGAGCTCGTCCCAACCTCTGATTTGGGTGTGACGAACTCAAGTTGCTCATCGGCTCATCCAAATCCACCCTCGTGTCCTCAATCGTCGCCATGAATGTGGAATCTATCGTCGTTGCTCTGTTCCGGTCCCGAGCCAGTCTCGCACGGCCAATTGCCATGGTGGCCATGGAAGAGGCTCCATCACAAGCTGCCCTTGCTCTGTACTTATTCACACTTGTCGCCGCTGCCACCACCATCTTGAATCTCGGTACCAAATCGATCACTCGTTGCTTCCACCCGAGCTGTTGTGGCCATGGAAGAGCGCCTTGCGGCCTCATGAGGAGTCATTACAGTCAGGAGCCTAGGGGTCGATGCTCCCTTCCGTCATGGAGCACATCCTTACAGTCGCAACCTTGCATGCTGAAATCGAGCAACCATGGCTACCGGTGAATCTTCTATTCTTTTTTTTTTGTTCGACGGGTAAACATACCACTAGTGAACTACGGTGTCTGTACTCCATCTCTGTTCAACCCACCAACACACCAGCTAAGCATATGTATATGCAGGTCAACCTAGATATGCAGCCTACCAAACAGCGGCCCAGCTCATACAGGCCCAACAAAGAAGCTAAACCAAACATCATGCTCTGCATCTATTCAGCCTGGTTCGGGCCGGTCTGGTTCTGACCTCTAGCCAGGCTCAAGACATTCACCCTACCAAACACAATCTTAACTTTTTTTAAGATAGTGGAACAAAGGTCACCGCCTGTACACCTTCAAGAAGTATACATGATAGTTAAAAAAAAAAGAAATATACATAATAGTATATTATAACCCAAGAGTACTTAGATTCAATCCCTATATAAAGGGATAAAGCAACAAACGATACAATTTCGAATAAAAAAACTAAACTTCAATTCTATTTGAATACTTTCATCCAAACTTAGTGAATACTTACATGACAACCTATAACCATCATTGATCGTCTTCCTCTGGTTCTCTTGCTTATGTAGCAAGGATCAAGTGCGGGTCCAATATTTTATCCTCAAGATTACCTGCAAGGAAGTGTTGGTCTTAGCATCACCAAAAACCATATTATTTCTACTCAACCAAAGAGTCAAACATAGAGTTGTAGCACCTAATAAAATCTAATTTTTCAACTTTGGTTGCAAACCATTGAGCATAGAATCTAACAAATTTGACATGTTAGATGGTGGTTAAATTCCAAAAGTGATATGCACGGTATTCTATAAGAAACAAACAAAGGAGCAATCAAAGAAAAGATATTATATGATCTCAAGAGAGCTACAACAACAACATTTTAAATTGCTTTTCCAATTTCTTTTGGCGAGGTTGTTTCTAGTTAGAGTGACCCTTTCTTAAGGTACCAAAAGAAAGTCTTAATTTTGAAAGGCATCTTAATTAATATCCCAAATTATATATTATTGAGGTATCACGCCACTTTGTAATATATATATATATATACATAGAGAGAGAGAGAGCGTGCGGTAAAGCTGCCGCTCTTGTGTAAGTTCGAACTGAAGGAATCTTGATCCTTAGTAAGGTGTCATTACTATTTTTGGTACAATATCATACTAAGACAACAAGTTATCATCTCGTAGGGACGAAATGAAACATTCATAGTAGTGGTGCTTAAAAATTGGGCAACCGTGGATGCATTCAATTAACTATTTGCATTAGTACCGTGCTCTCTTCTCTGTCAAACATCCTTGTATTCCACTTCTTCCACAGCTGCCATGCCACCAACATTACTAGTGAGTTGAGGCCTTTCTGGTTGCTTGTTTTGCTGCCGCCGCCTGATGGCTATATGGACAAGTGGTTGTCAACGTTGAAGCAGCGTAGAGCTTGGAGCAGTGGTTTAGACCGATTGAAGCACGCACCATCATGGGATCAACTTAGAAGGGTCTCACTCGCTTGGCAACATAGATGGAGATGATATTGATTTATGAATTTTTTATGGCTTGGAAACTCTTTTAGTACGTTCCATTGTAGAAGGTACCAAATTGCTAGCCACTATAAGTAGGATTGAGCACAAGTATAGGATGTGTCATGTGTGTTCTGTTGCATAGTCAGATTGACATTATTTTTGGAATCTATACCCGTAAAAATAATATAGAATCTCTATAGTCACTTTTATCGAAAAAATAGAATATCTAATCATTTAACGAAAATCGACATGCAGTAAATTAAAGAATATACATTCACGCTAATATATAAATTAGAAAAATTTCTACACTATCATCAGAATTAGCTCGCCATTTGTTATATACAAAACAAACACAACTTTCTAATCTGATATGAACTCATCACGTACGATGCTTGTGGTCCAGCTGATGACACACGCAGTGACCGAATTCCAACTGACTTACGTCAGTGGATCCGACTCCGATGATGCACACGCTTGGCTCCAGGATATCCGCAGCGACGTCTACGTCCCCGTGATCACGTACATACGGATGTAGCGAAGACCATGCGATAAACTAACACAGAGAAATGCAAATGTACGTACGTACGTCGTTATAAATTAGACGAGCCGTCTGTCGTTGATGAGCCAGCCGCCCTGCCGAAAGCGTGTGCACACAGCAGATGGTGAAAATTACGCGGCAACAACTACGTGCATGTATAGTATGTGTATCCATGTACCTTTCCGTCGCTTTGGCAGTTTAATTTAGCCGCTCATTTGCTCCATAATCTGACTTTCTGCGGACCTTGAAACCTACACCTCAACAACAGTATACTTCAATGTGTGTGCTCCGTAGCTACAAAAGGCTTTATGTGATATCATGCATTTGCGCCCATTGGGCAATGGCATAGGTTATATATGAAATCATTCAATTGTAGTAGTAGCTAGTGCAATGCATATAACAACATTTAAGCGTTCCTAAGAGTAGTGTAGCACAGCATACGTGTTCGCAAGAGTATCATATAATTTTTTCTTAGTTAGTGCCTTAGTGGAGACAAATAAGTTACAATAAATTGTGAAGGGTTCGGTTTCACTGTGGTGAAACTAGTTATTTTACATGGATGCTCAGATTACACCCTTTTTTTTTTCCCCTAGTGGTGGTATGTGGTGACCTGATCAATCTTGAGGGTATGCCGGCTCATTATATAAAAATAATTATTAATTATACGTGAAAGAATATTTTCATAAAGAATCTAATAGCGCCAACCTTAAAATGTTATTTTTCTAAAAGAAATGGGTTCTTCTCCTTCAGACCAGGAATTCTTTGGAGGCCTTGATTATAAGCACACTAGCAGTATCACAGAGTCACCGACACGATACAATGCAAACCTCGGTGCAAGGAAGGGAACGAACATTTGCTGCGGCAAGGAGGAGAGGACAAGCGCGAAGTGGCAATGCACTGTAGCTTTCGCCTTATATACTGTTGCGCCCTCCCCATCATCCGTGTCGCAGTCGCCCCCGGCTGTGCTGACGTGCCTTTCCATCCTTACCGGCCCCACACCTTTGGCACCTTCTTCCTCCTCCTCCTCCTCCTCCTCCTCCTCCGGATTCGACGACTGATATGCCTGCTGCAACCATCAACCCAGACCCAGCGACCGACGGCGCGTCTGTTGCATGGCTTGGCTTGCGGACAAACACTGGCCACCAACGCAACGAGCGCGGCCGGTGCATGCGACGCAGCAGCAACCAAAGCATTTGCCCCGGCCCAGCTCTGGTAGGGTTGCTTCAGTATCCATCATCAGTCATCACCTAGGTAGCGCCGATACGCCGGCGGCAAAAACTCGCCGTATTCGATACGCCGTATCGGAACAGTATTTACCTACTGTTCCCCACTGTTTTGTTTTGAAAGCCACGTATCGGTCGCCGTATCGATACAGCGTATCGGAATTACCTTGGTCATCACGGCTTGCCAGTGACCACCACTTATCTGCTTATTACTACAATTAATCTGCATCGATCAGAGCTAAAGCTAACTGTTGGTTAATCACGAGTCATCGATTACCTCGGATGCATTGGGTGGGTCCGCCCGATCCGTCTCTGTTATAGCTGGGACCTCGTCGCACACGATCTCTCTGCTCTCTCTTGCTGGCTGCTGCTGCTGGCTTGGCCGACTGGAGCGACTGCAATCGTGTAGCTAGTAGCTACTAAAAGTCCGGAATTTTATTGTGGAAATGAATCTGAGGCTTAAACCGAGTGTATGCGCCTGCAGGAGGGATGTGATTCTCTCGATAACATAGGCTTTATTAGTACAGATTCTTTTGCGGTAATCATATACCAAACTTTGTATTTGGCATGATTTTTTCTGGCTATGGAGAGGAACAAAAATCTTGTATACCTGCCAGATGGACCTTAATATCAACCGAGATGAAGTAGATGCATGAGTCAATTTTAGGTCAAGGATTACAACTTTTTCTGCTCATTTATTTTTTGACACCATCTTAAATTAAATGAAACAGAGTATGTGTGATTGCTCCATCATTTGGCGTAGGCGGCTACGGTGTATTGTTTTTACATATGAGATATTCATAAATAATCGACTCTGGACGATATTGCCTATAATGGCCTAAATTAAACATTTTCTAAAGTATGCTAATCCCCTTCTTCTTCTTAAATGAAAGAGAAAATAAATAAAAGTATGGTATGATCTCCTAGCATAGATGAAGAGTAGATAAAAAGGTATTGAACCCTAGATTCCCACCTAATCAATCTAAAAATCTAATAATTTTGGAATGAATAAAAGGTTGATGATATGCAGGTTTATAATTTCATATTTTCTAGCCTACAATCCATTCAAAGTTTTTTAGTCGATAATTTGTTACTTTATGTGTTGATTTTTATATGATTATTGTATAATAATTATGAACTGTTTGAAATTTTCTCATCAGTTAATCTTAGGAATTTCATTTACGATTGCCCGATTTCTTCCGCAGTAGATATGGGCGAGCATCATATCTCCAACTGTTTCAGCAAAGCAGATCGACAGGCTAACCAACTCGATAGTGCGCAGTTAGTTTGAACTGAAACACACCACCATGTGTTGTTGGAAGATAGATTAGGTTATATTCTCGAGCAACTCGTTTTGCACAAGGCTCCAAACCATCTCTTCGAGAAGGCAACACATGTTTACAAAAAAAAAAAAAAAAACTTTGGAGGATGACCAGTCACCTGCAGGTTAAAGTACAACTAGACTACGTTTTCTTTTCCCTGGGAGTTCAAGGCCATGTAAACTGCTATGATTTGGTTGGCTAGAAGTAAGCGCCCCCAGCATAGTGCCCTTTTTTGACGGAAGGAAAGTTTGTCATTTTCACCACTGATACAAGCAACAAAAAGTGGATTGTATTATCTGTCCTTAAAGAAAGGTGCAGCTGTTCTTGCCTTTCTCTCATTTCAATGTGATGTGCTGTGCGTGTTTTGTATGTATATTGTCTTTAAGAAAAAAAAGCAAAAAAAAAAGTAAAAAGGAGTTGGCAATTGCCATTATATTCTTCTATTACTATTGCTTCGGTGTGGTATATAAGACCGAAGGCTCATCAAATCAAATTTATCTATGAGTGATGGCTTCCATTTTGGGTTTGTTATTATACCTAAACAAGCATATATTTCTATTCTTTATGATGAAAATATACTAAGAAGACACTGAGACTACATTTTTGAAAGTAAACTTCTGCAAATTACAATTCCTATTACCAAATTGTCAGAATTTTCTAATTTGGAAAATTGTACAAAGCTAAAGAAAGGGGCTAAACTATATACTTCTTAAGTTGTTGTCGTCATTGATCTTTTTTACTTATATTTGACTACTCATCTTATTTTTTAAAAAATATTATATATTTTGTTATCATTTATTTTATTACTAAAGAAAATTGAAATATAACTTATTTAGAGGAAATATATTAATATAAATCACACATGGTTGGGACACAGTTCATTCATACTTTTCTATCTAAAATGAGCGGAACAGAATTTTCATTTACTAGTTTTGTTGTTATAAGGAGTAACACTTTTTCAGCTGAAGGTTGCATGAAGAGGGAATTACTGATATTTGGAGAATCATCAACCAGAAATACTTCGGGTGATCCTGCAGGAAATAAAATGAAACGTGCGGTTCAAAAACTGCAAAGATAGACAGGTCGCCACAGATTACGGGACGGGCCACCGCGGTTTTTAACCCCATACTTTACTTCCCATTTCCCTTTGCGAAGCCGCCATCTTTTTAGTAACTCTTAAGCACCACTTACCCTCACAAAGACAAGTGAAAAGGAAACAAGAGCAGTAGCAGCAGCTGCAGTTCGCACCAACTCCTGCTCTGCTGCTTCTCGCCATTTGCATTTGCATTTTCTGTTCTGTGCAGAAAGAAAGAAGAAGCTCAAAGTAAGCAAGCACAGAAATACTCCACAGATACCACTTACCTACCGCTCCAATCCCTGCACCAATATCTCCCTCTCCTTTTTTTTCCTTACCTGTCTGGCTCTCTCTCTCTCTCTCTCTCCTCGCCGGGACAGCGCAGAGCAGCCCACTCTTCTCCAGGAGGCCGCCGTCGGGGAGGCTCCTCGCTCCGTCCGCTGGATCCTCAGGCGGTGGGCCGGAGATCCGTCCGCCTGGTGCGGGTTGGTTCCTTGTTCCGCTGGTAAGTGAACTTGTGCTCTCTCGGAATCTTTGGGTGCTTGTTCTGTTCTGCTGTAAGGGGTGGTCTTGTTCTACACCAGATGCAAATCTCTTCTTGTCTTCAACTTCTTCTCTCCACATTAGTTTTCTTATGGATTTGCGTGTGGCTTCGGTGTCGTGCTAACCCAAATCCTTGTCACGCACCTGTGTGTTGGTTATTGTTTTTTTTTCTTGCTGTTCGTCTTCTTCTTGAGAAGGCAAGACGCAAGATCGTCTCTAGTTGCCGCCATTGCACTTCTTGGGACCAAATTGGAGTGCTGGTGCGGTTTCTATTTTCCAAAACAAGGAGGGGAAAAATAATCCTTTTTTGTTACCTTCGCGCTGCCGCCATAGCCGGAAGCACCATGGAAACTTAATGTGCCAGTTGTTGATCCTCCGCGTGTGTCAGTATGCGGCCTGCACTATGATTGCCATCGCAGGAATTTATCATCCCCCTGTACAGCATTGAATTGGATTGGAGCACAGCTGCCGTAACTTCTTGTCTTTGCTTCCCTTTCAACTTAAGATAATGTACTCCGTTGTACTGCAAGCCTTAATTGCTCCCATTTACTAGTTCAAGAATCTGTCCTTTCAATAAGCCTTACCGTGGAGTAGGTGCCTGCACTTGCATTTTAATCTGTAAGCTCGTTGGTATTTCCTGCATTGCGAGATTAGTTGAGCTAGATATGCAGCTAACATGTTTGTCTGAATTTGTAGGAGTACGGAGCTGGCATTCCACCATGTCGGCGCCAACATCAGAGCCTGCTACTCTGAAAGATCATCTCTCAGCGCCGACAGGCCCAGGACATCTCAAAGTATGGGAGGTCATCTGTATTGCCTTGGGAGCTTTCATGGTGGTCGTCTTCTTTGTCACTGTGTGGCTCACCATCAAGAGTAGGAAAAGGGTTAGACGGGCATCTGCCAATATCCCAATTACACAGATCCCTGCCATTTCCAAGGAAATCAAGGAGGTGAGGGTGGAGCAAGTACCAGCAAATGACTATATGGCGCATGATGGGGTTCTCCTGACGATCCAAGACAAGTCTAGTGACAGGGATTCGGACAAGGTCATGGTCCATGTGGGCAGCAAATCGAGGCATGGCGATGAGAGTCACTCAGGGTCGTTCCGTTACATGGACAAGGATGCAGGCTTCCAGTCAGCTGAAGAAGGAGGATCTGGAATGTTTCGGCAAGCTTCAGCTCATGCGATAACTGCTCCTTCACCTCTGGTTGGCCTGCCCGAGTTCTCATACCTAGGTTGGGGTCACTGGTTTACCCTGAGAGATTTGGAACTTGCTACCAATCGCTTTTCAAAGGACAACATTATTGGTGAGGGGGGATATGGTATAGTTTACCGTGGCCAGCTCATCAATGGATCTCCTGTTGCTGTCAAAAAGCTTCTCAATAACCTGTAAGCCTTGCTTATCACAGTTCAATCTTCTTGTTTATGTTTTTCCACACCTTGTCTTCCTTTCTGTTCATTTAATTTATCCACATGATGTTTCTGGATTTATAGAGGGCAAGCCGAAAAGGAATTCAGAGTAGAAGTTGAGGCTATTGGGCATGTTCGCCACAAGAACTTGGTCCGGCTTCTAGGTTACTGTGTGGAGGGTACTCAAAGGTGATTTATCTTGTCATTTGGTCTCATGTTCTTCTTACACCATCATTCGTGTTATATGTCTCTGCTGCATACCAAGCAAAAATATTCTGTTGCCCTCCCATGCTATTTATAATTTATGTTTTTGTTAAGATGTAATAATTTATGGAGTTCTAGTGACATCATGCCTACTTTTGAGTTAAAAATTTTCAGGATGCTAGTTTATGAGTACGTGAACAACGGAAACCTAGAGCAATGGCTTCATGGAGCTATGAGTCATCATGGCTCGCTTACATGGGAAGCCCGCATAAAGATTCTTCTTGGGACTGCAAAAGCGTGAGTGCAAAGTACATTTTATTTTATTTTGCTACTGTATCATTTGTTTATTGCCTTTCGGGTCCATCTTTAGATCGTGTCTTTGTAATGGCTCCAAATCACAATATTTCCTACCTGGAGGTATAGTAGTTCTTGTGAACCAATACATCAGTGGTTATTGAACTGAGTGTACAGCTATAGTTGAGCTACAATGGTTCCAGATGCTATATCTATTTTCTTTTTTGTTGTTGAAATTGCATACAATGCCCCCCCCCCCCCCCCCTACCAGTTTTGTTTTGTGCATGTCTGAAATGAAGATAAGAACTGTTCATTTCTGTCCGCAGGCTGGCTTACTTGCATGAGGCAATTGAACCCAAAGTTGTGCACCGTGATATCAAATCAAGCAATATTTTGATTGACGATGAGTTTGAGTCCAAAGTATCAGATTTTGGCTTAGCCAAGCTTCTTGGTGCTGGAAAGAGTCATGTTACCACTCGGGTTATGGGAACATTTGGGTATGTTGCTTAACTTGTGAACAAAATTTCCATTATACTATGCCACTGCTAGGTTATGAAGTGTTTCATTGACTTATTGCAGGTACGTGGCCCCAGAGTATGCAAACACTGGACTCTTGAATGAAAAGAGTGACATTTACAGCTTCGGGGTTGTTCTCCTAGAGGCAATTACAGGAAGGGATCCTGTTGACTATGGTCGCCCAGCAAATGAGGTATTGCTAAGTTGGTCAATATTCTTTTCTTAATGCTAATCTGAATTGGACCTTGCTTATATTTCAAGATGTGATTCAGATTGAAGCATTTGGATGCTTCTAATCTTGCCAAATTCAAGTGATACTCGAGTTCAGTTTCATCTATTAGCCTTTAGATTGCTTAGTGTTAGCTTCCAAGTTGTTCTGTATGTGCTGTTAGTTTCCACACAATTTTGCATATGGCATCCTGTGAATCTCATAGTTCTTAGCGGAACATAACTTTTATATGAGTGGCTTAGAGACTTGTGTCTCCCTGGACAAAATACTGTTTTTTTTAAAAAAAAAATTATGTGAAGCTTTTGGTCATTTTCTATAATTTTTGTAAAACCTTTTAAAATCCTAATATGTGCCTGATTCATGGCACTAAAACCAAAGAAGAGGTGCTGCTGAAATGGATATTGTTTCAAAACATTTTGATAGTTTGTCATGTAATATATTTTTATTGTCCAAATTCATACATGTGTATCATTGTTATTTTATAAATCTTTAACATATACGTTAGCATCAGATGTTTGAGTCTGAATAAAACATTAAAACCTGAAAGCTGGATCTGTTTTTCAGGGACATGTTTTTATGCTGTTGCTTGTTCTTTCGTGGTTTTGTGCAGCAGCTAAAAAAAGGAGGATATTCTTAAATTGGTTTAGAATTATATATTATTATGGAATTTGGTGTTAGATGTGAATATGCATGGTGCTGTTTATATTGTTAGCCACTACTTTTTCCAATTCTTTTATCAGAATATATTTTTCATTGTTAATTGATATCTGAACATATTTGGAGCCATCTAACTATGTAAGCATGATCAAACCTTTTTATCTTTATAATAAGAAAACTACTAGCAATGTTGTGGGTTTTCTTGTCACCTCTTACAACCTGCCAGTCCTAGTATTGGGGATCTGTAAAATGTGCATACGTGAATGTGAAGTCCAATTTCAAGTATATTTCTTGATAAATCAGTCTTACCTTGTTTTCCATATAGTATTAGCAGTAACCATTGTTAATAAATATATTACAGTAATGTGTAAACAGCGCGATAGCATAACTATCTTGTGTATGTAGGGTAAAGTTTCATTCAACTTAAGTACACAATGGTCATCTCTACTTTCTTATACACATGGTTCATGTGGTCTTCCACACTGTTTTATTGGTTCATGTGGTCTTCTACTTTTCTAACTGAACGTGGTACTCTTGCCATTTGCAGGTGAATCTGGTTGACTGGCTAAAACTGATGGTTGCCAGCAGGCGCTCAGAGGAAGTAGTGGATCCCACCATAGAGACACGACCTTCAACGAGAGCTCTGAAACGTGCACTTTTAACAGCTCTGAGGTGTGTAGATCCAGATTCAGAAAAGAGACCAAAGATGGGTCAAGTTGTCCGGATGCTGGAGTCAGATGATCCAATGCCTCGTGGGGTATGTACTAATGAAAAATGAAAGAAATTTATCAGTGTTTAGTTTGCACCACACGCTTCATATAAACCCTTAGTTTTTATCATACTGAAAATACATATTATCACAAGCAGGACAGACGATCTAGGCACAACCGTGGAGGGAGTACAGAAATAGATTCACAAAGAGACAACTCTGATACAGAGAAGAGTGATAATCCAGATTCTAAACCTAGCAGGAGCGAAGCATCATCGTCTAAATGAGCACTCAACATTGCTCCCATTTTTACATTGCTGACGAATTGGTAACTGAAGGCTGTGACGAATGGATTCGCAAGAGCTCAACAAAGATCTGCTCTTCTTTTCTTTTCATTTTTTTTCTTGGTTGTAATGGCTTATGATTTATTTGTAGAGAAGGTATTGGTTTTTTACTTGTCAATTTATATGTACTTACTGATGATCTTGACAAAGCTACAGTAAGTTTTGAACACTGTGTACAGTTGTAGCATCTTAAATACCGCTGAAAGTAAAATTTGTGAATGATAATGTTGATTTATGATCTGAATTCTACTAAGAAGCGAGGGATCAAGAACTCGGATGGCTCTTGCGCGCACCACTATTGTGCTGCGGGTGGACGAGATCAATTCAAGCCGATAGGATCCAGGATGAGTAGTGCATGTGCTTGTGACGAAATTGTGCTTCAGCAGCTATATTGTTCAGCTCGGCTAGTTGTAGTTTTGGACATTTGACTACCTATAGTTCAGCTAAAACACGAAGACCCTTTCTGGTGGAAACATTGAGTACCGAACCAAAGTGAAAGATTTTGGGCACATGTGAAAGTCATAATTAAAAATTGTTTTGCAGAAACTGACATTTTCTATTATGGCTTTTGTGGTACAACTTTGGCATTCCCTACAACACTTTATAAGTCGTACTTGTTGCGCTACAATAGCCACCAAGTACAACATTAATGATAGAAGAATATAATGGCAACTCCTTTTGTAAACAGGTACCCAAAACCTAAGTCCTGAATTCTGTTATCACTCCTTGCTATAGTCGGGAGTGATATCCCAATTTGAGAAGATACTAGAGAAATGAAATAAGATGTTTTCAAATCACAAATTGTTTGGATAATTGAAATACAGCAGTAACAGTGTGAACACTAATTGCATAGTACAACTTGGTGAGTGCCTTCCATACTCATACCTGGGTGCCTACAAATAGAAGGAATGTGAACCTAGACAACCTTTCTAATACGAAGATGGGGATGAAAGAATTGGCGTTCGTGATACCCATCCAAAAGAGAGCCACAACTAGCAGACATGGGATCGAAAAGGAGTCAGAAGAACCAAATCTTCTATCATGTTACATACTAGTTATCAAATAGACCGAGATTTCCAAAAAAAAAAGATCAAATAGACCAAGTGCAGGATTCTAAAAGATCAAATAGACCAAGTGCAGGATTCTTTTTTATATATAATCCAAAATGTGACCAGACAAGAAGTATCATCCATCGCTCACCAATTTCTAGAGGTTAAGAGACACACGAGCAGGAAATGTACAATGCAGCAAGAGGGGAGGAACGAGATAGGCAGCAAGCTCTTCAGTCACAACAACACAGCAACCCTCCAAACTACATACATGCTCAATCATCTCAGTTACCCTGTTATGGCCAGGTCGTCCGTCCTGATCTATGTTGTCACGTCACAAGATCGATCATCATGAAACGCATGGCGCTTATCGGCGAGGAAGGGTGCCTTCACAGTCCAGGTCCCTCGGCAGCAGCGGAGGAGGAGGTGGTGGGGCGAGACCGGCTGTGTAGTAACGGGCTCAGGGCCTTGACGACGATGCTCATGTTGGGACGGAATTCTCCCTCGTACTGGACGCACAGGGCAGCCACAGCAGCCATCTGGTGGAAAGTGGAAACAGATTAACATGGTAAGTTGGCAAAATCCATGGTAGCATTCGAATTTGCGGTGACAATTTCTATTCATTTCGTTTTGTGTCAAAAAATTTCGGTCATGGCATCCGGATTTTCCTTTTACCTTGGCAACAGCCTTGGGAGGGTATTCGCCTCCGAGCCTTGGATCCACGCATTGTCTCACCTTGTCTTCACTAAGCCTCGGTGTAGCCTTCATTATCACAGTTTAGTTTCTGTGTTAGCTTCTATCTTTCATATTTGACAAGAACAAAGACAATTACCATGATGGATAAAAAGGCACATACCCACGTCACAAGGCTCTGCTGGCCTCGGGGCAGAGTGTGATCAACCGGCTTGCGACCCGTTAAAAGTTCCAGTAGCACAACTCCAAAGCTGTAGACATCACTCTTCATGCTAAGCTGTCCAGTCATCGCGTACCTGATATATCGAAGGGCAAAACAGTAAATGAGATAACAAATTAGTATGTTTTAAAGCCTAGTTATAGATAAAACAGATTTGATTGCATACTCTGGGGCATGGTAGCCAAAAGTGCCAAGAACACGAGTAGAGTGAAGGCGTGCAGCCATGTCAGGTGCCTGGTTGGATACATCAAAGTCGCCGATCTTTGCAACATCGTTCTCAAAGAGCAGGACATTGCTGGACTTAATGTCGCGGTGAACAACGCGAGGCTCTGCCTTCTCGTGGAGGAACTCAAGCCCTCTCGCGGCGCTCACGGCAATCCTCACACGCTGCATCCATGACAGGATTGGCCCTGGCTGGGCACCCTTGACACCCTTTTTACCTGTAATGATCACCGTAGAGGACACTCAATCACTCATCAAGCTTAATTGGTTTATGAGATATTTTATAAAGTGCAGAACACCGAGAGCCTGTCAATGAAAATAGAAGGATAATAGTGTTCAATACCGTGGAGGATGTCATGCAGTGAACCTCTTGGTGCGTACTCGTAAGCAAGAACACGGATGTTCCCCTCGGCACAGTATCCAAGGAGCTGGAGAACATTATCATGTTTCATTCTTGAGACGGCCGACACCTGCAAAAGAAATGCAAGAGTGAAGCAAAGCAGCTGGTGCACCTGAACGAGAGATTACAGTATAGAGGGTGGCAAGAACCTGTCCAAGGAATTCGTGATCAGGCTGTTTGCTGGAGTCAAGCTTCTTCACCGCAGATTTTGTGCCGTCTTTCAGCACACCAAAGTAGACTCTGGCGTACGAGCCCTCTCCGATAAGAGCATCACTGCTGAAATTCCTTGTAATTTCCTTCAAATCTTCCAGGGGTATGGCCGGTACTGCAATTGGCTGAGCTCTGACTCTGGGCATGACAGAGGTTGGGGCTTGGGGACGGCTAGGTCCATAGTTACCACCTGCATTGGTAAGAACTGGTATCAAGATTCCAATAAGCTAAGCTGCTCCTGAATTCTGAGCATTGACTCGGTTTGCATTAAGACAAATTATACTAGAAAATGGAATATAAACGTGGTTGGTAAGAGGCACAAAGTTGTTATGCTACAGGGTGCAACTAAACTGGGTCAAATTTGTTGGCAGTCACATTGCAGAATTGGGCACAACAAGATAAGCTACAATAGTCCCTTTGCCCCTATCCTTTCTTTTGTTTTTGTTAACTGATATACTGAGAGGAGAAAAACGGTTCTCAGTTAACTACAATGATCTTTACGGTAGAAAACCAAATAGTTAGGGGAGGAACAACACATATATCTGTATAACTCCACTTGAATGATGTCCGGGACAGAGTATCTACCAGATCAAAACAGGAACACTGCAGAGGACCTGTTAAACAGATGATTCTACTGAAGAAAATTGGTGGCAAACGGATAATATGACATAAGGACAACAAATGTGACATCACAGAAACATCAACCCATTAAAACAACCACACAATGAATATTATCCTTCAATTATTTGTGCTTGTCACGTCAAGTTTCATAGTTACACCACGAACAAGAATTCATTGGGATAGATAGTAGTACGGCATGAGCAGATCAGGGAGTGAAATAGATCAACACTTACTGTTGTCGTAATAATCATTGAAACCCGTAAAAAAAAGAAGAAAAATTCAATGCAACCAAGGAACAAAACGTGATAATGAAAATGGAAAGTTGGAGAAAATTTTGGCAACCTTGAGTGGGAATTGGAACATAGGGATCGTCGTTCTTCTTCCTCCTGCCAACATCGTCATCGTCCGCAACACAGCAGCATGAAAAGCATCCCATCTCGATCCCTGACCTTCAACGGCACAACACACATTTTAGATCACTCCAGTAGTGGATCAAAACGCATAAAACATTTGCATTTTGCAACTCGACCGAAGATTATTTGCATCTTGACGTAAAAAACCAACTGATTTCAGAACGAGTCTAGATAATTAATATTAGTCAGATGCAGCATTTTAATCTTGCCTCTCTGACGGAGAAAGAGAACAGATACGACGGTCCATGTGAAGTCAGAAGGAGAGAGAGGATCGGCAGTCGGCAGACGGTTCATGATGCTAATACACTGACGGCATTTGCCATGCGAATATGCTATGAATTGCACCGTGTTGTTTTCTCTACCCATCAATCACGAGGAGAAGAGGATCGAAAAAAGCGATAGATAGGGAAAAAGAACAGAGGAATCTTCTTGGACAGGAGCGAACAAGAACCCGACGGTTACCATCTCTGCGAGGAGATCGAGGAACGGTTCCCCCAAACCCTATGGCGTGAAAATTGACACAACCGCAGAGCAACACGAGAAATACCAACCAAATCTTGGACACAAACTGATAAAATCCCACAAAATTCACCATTTCGACGGGCGAGATAAGAACGAAGAATTTACAAGACACACGGGAGGAAATACCTGCCTGCCGCCTTCACCAATGAATCTAATCGGATCGGATCAAGAACAATGCGATCCTTACGGGTGGTGGGTCGATGGATGGAGGATTGGACAGAAATAGAGAGGGAGGAGGGGACGAAGGAGGAGCACGGCGCGGCCTTCGTCGCGGCCGCCCTTCCCCTTCTCCCCGCTCGGAATGTTTCTGCCTTGCCTGCCCGGGTGGTGGTGCTTTACTTGGTGTCCTTGTCGCGGTCGTTTCCGCCCGGTTTTATTATTGTTCCCTTCACCGTCGTCGCCTTCCTTCCTCTCTTCCCTCGGCTTCCACCACCGCTCGCCAAATGGAAACCCAAGCCTCCGCCCCCTCCCTCTATTTGCTATTCTTGCCAAGACGTGACCTGTGAATAGTCACACAATCTGTTCGTGCTGTTTGCTGATCTGGCGATTTATTTGTTGGCTTGTGCTCGCACCTTTTACAGCCTGTTACAGTGCATGTGTTATGTTGTCATGGTTATTTTCCACCGTTCCACGGGTACATAACTACATATCGTTCTCAGGTAACAATATTTATACAGAAGTAGTACATGTTTCTTCCGCATTACTACTTTGGTAACTTTCGTAGGAGTCTCTATTAAACTGTCATATTGGTAGTAAAGCCATTTTCTTGCTCATCAATATCGTATTGGTTGGAAACTGTTTTTATATATAGGGATAATTGCATAAAGTCTCTGAATCATGGGATCATATTGTGCATCCTCCCATATCCCATGAAACTCCTTCTCTCATTATTGATAGACAACATATAAATTACTACTCGCACTGCAAAATGTAATAAGACATGTGGTGTTGTGGCTTTACAATCTCTATAGAGTCAGGTGGCGTTCTCAATGCATGATTTTCAACTCTATTATCTTTATTATTTTTTAGAAAAAATAATTAGGACCTCTTCTATAGTAATTTTATCATATTTATCATGCTTCATTATAATCACAATATTGTTTCTTAAATCCTTTTGCTACATAGTTTAAAAAGTAATTTGAACATTGTAAGACCGTCACATATTAGTTTTGAAAATGGACGGGAACAGTCGGAAAAATATCCTAACTGTTACCATTACCATATTTGCAGTAACGGACATAAACTAAAACTGAAAAGCCGAAAATGAAAATGAACAGGACAAATTCGGTCATCCGAAAACTAACCAATCCGATCAAGAATACACTGGTAACGGGCGCTCATATTTATCTTGCTTCAAAACCATGAACTTGTTTCAAGTGTAGCCACGCCTGTCGAAGATTATTCATGCTGTCCAATTGCTGTTATTTTCCAAAATTTAATACATATTAACCAGGTATGTTTCATTTGACAAGTTGCAAGCACGATGTTAGAATTGTTGCACGATCCATCTAATTGTATGTTTGTCATTAACTCGTCCACTTAATGTTAAATACAAGGATCGGAGTTTTGTGCAGGTTCTTCCCGAGCAAATGTCATAGTTGAAACTTCATATAACTTAATATTAAATACAAGTTGTATATAAATGTCCGAACTTGCATTGGTTCAACAAATAGAATTGGTTATTTTGAATTTGAAGGATGAAAAATATATTTTAACTGCAGCAACTAAAAGTCAAAGTGATTAATTTATGGGCTCCAGCAATGTTGATAAAGTTTGACTTCTACCTTATCCCCGGCCTCTTCAAGGAGGTTTGTTAATTAATTTCTAGATGTCCTGGCTAAAAATAAAGAAGAAGAGAATTTAGAAGCAGGGTCTGCCTCGTTGACTCTCCTGCTGCAATAAAATGCTGGCAAGCCACTTTGATTGTCTTCGATCAAAGAAATCAAACTAAAATACTAAACAATCATTTTCTTATTAACAATATGTACTTAGGTGTAGCCGTTATATCTTCATATTCAAATATATTTTAGAGTTGTATTGTAAGTATGTTTGTAAGCACACTATAATTATATTGTAAATATGAATATTAAAAGGTTAGAATTGTATTATAAATATTTCTATAATCAGCACTTTAGTCGTATGCGCAACTAGATTTCAAAGTCTAAATGGAAGCGCAAATCCAGGTAATCCTCTCCCCCAAGGGATTGGAAGGGAATGGGCCGGATTAGAAATTTATCCTCCTCAATCCCCATCGAAATGAACACGCCTTGAAGGACAAGTAACCCTGCACATATAGTTTGGTGACCATTAGGCACACCATCTCTTATGTCGATGATATATTTCATGAAAAAAAAGACAATACATGATTATAAAAAGAGACTTGCTAATTTTTATTTGATTAAAAATTTGAACAACTTTCAATTATCATTTTAGGCTATCAAATTTTGATCCAACGGTTTATAATCATTATATAGATAATTCTATAAAATAAAAATAATAATACAAAATAACAAATCATCAACTGAGAGATTTTAATCGATTAAAGAGTAGAAAATATGATATAAAAAAGAGCTGCCCTCCCAAAAGGATAAAATCTGCTACCGGATGATCTTGCTATTATTAATTTTTTTTTGAGATTTGCTATTTATTAATTGATGGATATGATCCATTATTAGGCGGACAGGAGGAAAAAAAAAGCAACCCTGTTGTTTCTTTGTTGATAGATGAATTATTGCTATCTATACACAATTGCATTCAGAAAATCACAGCGAACTGAGGTTTTGAATTCACGTTATCAAAATAAAAAAGGATAATGGTTTTAAAATCAAACGACGAAGTGTACCGTTACTTCATGGACGCCATCTGAAACTCCGAAAAAAAAAAAATCTTCTCGTTATCTCCTTCCTCGTCTTCTCCTTCACATCCCCGTCCCCGCTGCCACCACCACACCACTTCCCGCCATGCCTCCTCCGCCGCCATCGCAGCGACCAGCTTCCTCCCGCGCTGGCCGGGCCAACCTCTTCTCTTCGCCGCCACCTCCCCTCCCCAACCGCCGCAACCCCCAGCACCGGTCCCTCCCCCTCCCGCCCCTCCCTTCTCGCCGCCGCCTTCCCAGCAACCACGACGAGCAGCCTTCCCATGGGCAGCAGCAGAGAGAACCCCTTCGAAGAACCGCCCCCGCCGCAAACCCTGCCTTCCGCACGGCCCACCTCCGCACCTCGTACCGCAAGCCCGTGCCCCCGGTGGCGGCCGCCGGCGAGGGCGAGGCCCTCCTCGCCGACGACCCCACGGACGCCGCCTGCGGGCGCGCCGTCGTGGTGGGCCCCTCGGGCCTCTCGTTCCGCCTCCCCGACGCGCCGTTCGACTTCCAGTTCAGCTACTCCGAGGCGCCGCGCGCCCCGCCGCTGGCCATCCGGGAGCCCGCGTTCCTGCCCTTCGCGCCGCCGACCATGCCGCGGCCATGGACGGGAAAGGCACCGCTGCTGACCAAGGAGGAGAAGGCGCGGCGCCGCGGCGTGCGGCTGCACACGCCCCTTGGCCAGGAGACGCCGCAGACGGTGAGCCCGCATGGGATCATGATGGAGGTGAGGGGGAGGAGGCAGTTGGACCTGGCCAGGGTGAGCCCCGGTGATGGCCGGAGCCGGGAGGAGGTGCTCGGGGAGCCGCTCACCCGTGCAGAGGTGCGCGCGCTCGTCAAGCCCCACATCTCGCACAACCGGCAGCTCAACATTGGTAACATCGACATTGTTACTGCTTGTTGAGATTTTGGAATTAAACTGAAATTTGCCAACATTTAATGTCATGAGGAAGTAATCTGCTTGAAGTATCGAGTATTTGAGGATAAAATACATATAGAGTGTCATGTATGGTGTGCATACATGAAACCCATTGGCACCTTCTACCTGCCAGACCCTCTTACTGTTCTCCACCAGACGTGGCATAATTATACTTTGCTGCATAAGAAAAGTTATTGTGGAGACATCATAATGTAGTTTTTGATCTTCTGCTTTGATTCGAAACTTTACTGGATGAAAATTTTAATTCCTTGAACCTCAGACAGAAGAATCCTATGGGGTCTGATGACAGCTGATTCTCTAAAGCAAAATAATGCTGATCCTTTGCTCAAATAGTTCTATTAGTATTTACCTTTACATATAGAGCAACAACTTTTTATGGTCACTGAAGTAGCATTAAATATCATTCAGAGCCAAGTATTAGTTAAGCACCTCTTTTGAACAGACCACCTGTTACTGTATTATCTTTTGGTGCGTATTGAATATGTAAATAAACCACTTGCAATTAAAATATTGAATTGAGACAAAGTTAATGGTCTAAAAACCTTACAATGATAATGTGATATCACATTACAATGTAAATGTCATATGGTTCTAGGAAATAATAGATGAAGGATGATACTTACCGGTAGTCCTTGTAATAGTAATTAATGAGTAAAATTCTGTATTGTGAGGAAACACGACAGACATGGAACCGGTGGCAACCCTAAAGTGCTCCTATGAAATGAAGTCCTTCAAATATTCCATAATAACACTAAAGTGGAGGTACTTTGCTGTAACTGCATTTCCAGGGATTTTGCATTATAAACATGCTCCCAAGATAGGCAGTAGAACTGTAGAAGTAAACAATTGGAAATTTTGAAAAGATTTGTCTTGTCATTACCTGCAAGTGAAGAGTCAAACAGATTGCTTTATAAATAAAAAATCCTGTAACATTTAGTTAGTGAGCTTCTGAATAAAGCTCTACAAGGCAAAGGCCAAACCAGAGGTGGAATCTTAGATAATTGCAAGTTAGAAGTTTCATGGACCGTTGATCAGTTCCATTTCAGTTGAAGTACTAAACATCAGTATTTTACTTAAGTTGGTGTAAAAGCTAAATGGTACTGTTGATGAAGTCTAGAGCTAAGTAGCATTTCTTGATCAACTTCCTGTAGGAAGGGATGGCTTGACCCACAACATGTTGGAAATGATACATTGTCACTGGAGGCGTCAGGAAGTCTGCAAAGTCCGATGCCGAGGCGTTCCGACTGTTGATATGGACAATATCTGTTATCACCTCGAGGTATGTTTCTACTATTATGCTATTTGGGTTTGTGAATGTGCTCATGTGCATGTATTCTTGGTTCTTGGAACAAAGCATTGACATATGCCTCTCCCAGTTGCAAGGTTAAAGTTGCTCAACATAATCTGTTTTTTTCCAATCTAGACTGAAAATGTTTGAAGTGAACTTCACCACCATAAAATGGACTTTGTTGTGTTGGTTGAGATTTGAGAAGATCCCGGTGTGGTAACTTTTTGTTTCTTTTTGACTTGCATAATGGCTCATAAATGATCCCTCAACATAATGCTGCGCTGAGAATTATTTGTAGCCATGCTTTCCATGCAACAAGAAGCTACAATTCATTATATTTGACCTTTTTCAGTTATGATTATGAAAGGCGTATGTGCTATGTTTCTTTGCATATGTGTAATGTACAAGGTTGGGGCAGTAGTAGCAAAATGCATATCTTGTAACAATGGATGTCCTACTGAAACATACTTACATATTTTGTTAGATCAGTTTCCGTGTTCATCACTCTTCAAAATCTTTATTCAGTGTTAGTGAAAGTGCCTAGAGGGGGGGTGAATAGGCAATTGTCCCTGAAAATCACTTAATAATAAAAGTCAAATGCGCAGGGTCGGACTTGTCCAACGATTGTGAGGAAAGTCCGATGGACTTGTCCGATGGCACGAGTTAGAAAAGTAGATCGGCCGATTAAAACTTTAAACTAATAGAAGGCAAGCTAGGGTCTAGTAATTACAAGCTAGAGGAAGTTGTAGAAATGAGGGGAACAACTAGCAAGCAACCTACACAAGTTAATTTTAAGAGAAACGAGGTAAACCCTATCTAACAAGTTATGAGCAAGAGCAAGTAAATATCAAGTATGCAAAAGAAGACAAGGGGAGACACAAGATTTGTTCACCAAAGTTCAGCTCCACAAAGAAGCCTACGTCTCCGTTGAGGGATCCACAAAGGACCGGGTTTCTTTCAACCCTAACCTTTCCAAGTGACCACAAAGATCAAACTTGGCTTTCCACTAGCAAACTCCATGAAGGAGGGGTCAATACAAACTTCCCGAGGCGTCACCACACAAGTTGGGAGCTCTACGGGTACCTCTAACCGTCTAGGGGATGAATCCCCAAGAGTAACAAACACAAACGTGGTCGGCGGTGAGGATGAACCAAGAGCTTGAGATAATGGAGGCTTGAAGTCGATGGAGCTCTTGAATCTTCTCTCAATCCCTTCACAAATCAAGATTGGAAGTAAGGGAGGAGAGATTTGGAGAGCAAAGTGAGCTTGAGAGTGTTTTTGAGTGGAATGAGTGACCAACTAGACAAGGGACGAAGTGGGGGTCTATTTATAGCTCAAGAAGAAAAGGAGCCGTTTGGATGGGTATTTCTCAGATCTCCATCGGACAAGTCCGATGGTCATCGGACATGTCCGATGGAACAAGTTGGCGCCGGTTCTGGAGTCCGCGGGACTTGCCCGATGCCTCGGACAAGTCCGATGGCTAGGGTTTGACACAGGTACTGGAGTCCGACAGTAAAGTCCGATGGGTCGGACTTGCTGGTCATCGGACAAGTCCGACGACCCAGAGTGGCAAAGGTTCTGGAGTCCGATGGACTTGTCCGATGGGTCGGACAAGTCCGATGATTTTGCCCTGGAAAAGTGTTTTGGCTGTGGAATTTTTGGATTTTGCTCTTAGTTCATCATTGCTTCACACTTTTGTGTCCCTCTTAATAGTACGGCTTTTCCTATACTCAAAAATAAAGTAAGAACTCTATGAGCTTCATATTTGAGCAAATTTTTAAGTATCATCTTGAAATTTCTTAGTCACTTTGTTTTCTCCTTTTCTTTGAGAATTTGAGCTTCTATGCATATTGTCATCAATAATTGAACCATCTTCTACACACATGCTCATTGAAACATTAGTCCATTCTTAATTGTATTCGCGTCAATCACCAAAATAAAATTAGGGGCCTAGATGCACCTTCAGTTAGGGTCCTATACTTGTTGACATCACATGGAACAAGACCTCCATTGTAATGTTTGTGTGTCTTCGTTCTTTTTTCTTCGATACAACGAGCATCTGGACTTCACCATACTGCATTGTCATACATAATTCATGTATGTCCAGGAAAAGTCAGGCGGAAAGGTCATTCATCGAGTTGGTGGTGTTGTTTTTCTATATCGAGGAAGAAATTATGACCCACGCACTCGTCCCCGTTATCCATTAATGCTTTGGAAACCTGCTAGTCCTGTATATCCAAAACTCATACAGGAGGCTCCAGAAGGACTTACAAAAGAAGAAGCGGATGAAATGAAAAGGAAGGGGCGTGATCTGCTGCCAATTTGTAAATTAGGTATGAATTTATTGGTTACTTGATTTTTGTCTACAGAAATGTTCAAATTCCTATTCCAGGGTTAACCCCAGATCCGATGGCTCCAAGATAGGATTGCCTTATTAGGTCTGGTTCTGTGTTTCTTGGGGTTTCATGTTTGTGAATTATGACATATACATAAAGCCGAATAGGAAAACATTATTTCCCTGGTAGCCAGAATCCTATTCCGCGCCATACCTTTTAAGCCTAACTTAACACCATCAGTACAAACTTGATTGTAAAGGACTGGCCTTCAACACATGATACTCTTTTTTGGTTTCTTATTTTATATCTATTTGTGCGATTTTGTACTAAACATGTTAGATATGGGCACTGACTGTTGGAGGAATAATCTCTGTATATTGCCCCTCCAAACCCTAGAAGGGTGGTTATATACACCTCAGTACATGGGCCTCTATGGGCCAGATTATACACAGCCCTATGGGCTTAATACAATACACTAACACTGACTAATGAATACTTGTATTCTACCTGTCTGCTGTATGCTGATGTGAAGTAGGGAACAAATTTTAGGTACATAAGTTACTGGGCATGTGCAAGATTAAAGATTGTTATTTGCTTCGTATTCTGTTGATGGAAACATTTAAATAAACAGATGCTCCCTTATCTCGCAGCAAAAAATGGAATATATATCAGTCTTGTAAAGGATGTTCAAGATGCTTTTGAAGCAAATGAGATCGCCAAGATTGATTGTGAGGGCTTGAATCCCAGTGACTTCAAAAAGATAGGAGCGAAACTAAGGGTCCTTCTCATCCCCACGAATTTCTCTGTTTTCTTATCACTACAAACAATGAAAGTAATCATGTATATATCAGTCTTCCTAGTCAGTTCGGTTCACCTAAAATTATTTCTTCTATGTATGCAGGATCTTGTTCCTTGTGTACTTTTATCATTTGATAACGAGCAGATACTAATGTACAGAGGCAAAGAATGGAAATCCAGATACTCAAAACCTCTGAAACTCATTCCAAAAGTTCCAAAGAAAAATCTGGCAATGCCGTCTGATGTGAGTACGTCAGGTATGCATATGAGACCTCTAAATAATTTTCTTTGCTCTTGTTGCTTTAATATCATTGCTCTTTTAATTTTAGAGAGGCATGTGCACATCCATTTGTATTTAATTGTTGCTTTTGGGTTTCTTTTTGCAAGTCACTTATCTGATGACTATGTCTTGCGTTCTGTTATTTAGTCAGTACTCCCTGATATATTTTGCAAATAGGAAGTAGTTACTTTTTTACAGTACTTCTGACTTGTTCATGGCTTTTTCTCCAGTTTTTGGTGTGCTTTCAAGCTGCCGTGAATTAAAATAACAATTCCAACTGTTTGCAGATACAGATGAAGCCTCCGATACCGATGCTGAAGTCCCAATAAGACAAGTATTGGGACCCAAGATATTTAAATTATGGAAGAATGCAGTGGATTCATCTTTGGCTTTGCTGCTGGATGATGCTGAAGTAGTCACTCTTACACCTGATTCACTTCTTACGAAGGTCGAAGAGTTCAGCATTACATCTCAGGCTGTGGAACACTCATTTCCAGCTCTGCTTGTAGCCAACGGTGAGGTGAACTCTGAAGTTCTAAGCACTGAATACATAGACGATGAATCTCAAACAAGCTGGGTTGGAAACCAAGAGGATCAGTTTGAGCAATCAACTGATCTCAGCAAGGATGAACATTTCGACTTTGACATGCTTGAACGCTTGGAGTCGTCAGCACCATTGGGATCGCTACCGATTGACGCTATGATAGAGCAGCTGAACAGTGAGTGAACATAAGACCTGAAGTTTAAACCAGGGGGCCAAGTACTAATGGTGGGATTGTCATTCTCTCGATGTATATCCATTTTCAGCCTTTTCCCAATAGTTGTCCGATGAAGCCGGTGGTATCTGAGGATTTTCAACAATTTGCCACCAGTCATCTTGTAAAGAACTAACAGTGGTCTGCAGATAAATTTTGCTCATGACTTGTTTATCTGAAGACTACCGTTAGTTCTTTACAAGACTACTTCTGGACTTCTGGTACCGACAAACAAAACAGAGCACATGTATTTTGCTCATAACAGATAAATAAGGGAGCGTGATCGTTGCAACTGTGCATAGATACTAAGTACTATATTCTGCATCGTGTACAGAGAGACTCTACTCGCATTTTGGTTGGATATATTCATTTATAATTCTGAAACAAGGAACTGGTCTGACTCTGACGGTTCATGTCACGAATTCTTACAATAACCAATTAAGATCCATTCTTTTCTCGCCTTGACGTGTAGTTTTCCAGTCATGCACCCTGGACATGGTTCGAACAATATATAGCAGATGTGCTATTGGGTGGTAAAGTAACCACAGAATCTTGCTGAATTCTATCGATTCCAGAAGTACAGAACCGCAAGCAGTCATCTCAGAAAGAAAAAGGAAACAAATGGCATCTATATAGAGTAGGAACATAATAGAATTCAACGATGGGTTTACCTACGCTCTTGCACTTGCAACCATGCGAATTCTACATCTGGAATGAGAATACAAGCTCCTTTGCTGTTTCTCTCCTCTCAGAAACACAGGCCCTGCTTTCTTCCCTTGTCACGTGTTATTACAGAGCTCTCCCGAACGAACGAAAGGAACGAAAGAGGCTAGTAGCTGCAGACTCGGACAGACAGAGACAGCGGAGTCGAGCTGCACTCGCGGTCAAGAGTCAAAACCAGCTCTCGGCTCCAGCCGTGTGTGCATCCTCGTGTTGACATTGCTCTGCATGTGGCCGCCTTTCCGGGTTAGTTTAGCCTCCACACCAACCAATCTCGCACTACTGCCAGCTTCCTCCTCATCATCGTGGCTGGCAACGTTTTATCTGTGCTCACACGTCGCTGCACGAAGGAGTGCTTTCCTTTCTTTATGTCTTGCCAATTACTGCAGGACGTGTATTATGTGTGCGTCAGGTACGCGAAGTGGCGTTGGCATTTTCCTACCGCCGAGGAGGAGAACGAGTTCTACTGGTTTGGTCAAAGATGCTTCAGAGAAGGAAGAGAATTAGGTTCAAGAGAAGTGGTGCTCGATCAACGACAAAGGAATAGGTAGCAGATCGTGCCGTCATCATGTTGAATTTCAGCAGCTGCTGGTTACTTACTTGCTCTACCAAGAAGAGCGGATTTTTCCACCGAGAACTCACTTGTCCTGGCCCCATTTCCTTTTCCTAAAGAAAGAATTATATATATTTTTTTTTTCAGAAAAATATGTGGTGCTGTGATTGGATTCCAGTCGGAGCACTTGACTTCCAGGGTTTTCAGCTGAATGAAATCTCATTTTTCCCGTTATCTGTACTGTATACCTCATATTAATTTTTTTTTTAAAGAGGCAAGCTTGATATTTTCACAACGTATCGAATCTTGTAGTACTAGTAGATATTTTCCCTTTTCACTGGCATTCATTATAAAATAACACCGTTTGCTGAACCACCATTCATTATAAAATAATACCGGCTGGGTGGAATCAACACGCCACCACCCGCATCGTCGCGGCACGACAAAAGTCGGCAAGTCGCCGCCGCCGACGCTCGGATTCATTACCTGTCAAAGGTCTTGGCAACGCTGACTGTTATTGACCTGCCAAGATTTTGCTCGTTTTCTTGACTCGTAATCCAAAAATGAAGGCAAGTACCGAGTGTGCAATCACTGAGTCGGTAAAAAGGGCAGTAAACATGACTTGGTCTATCACTGAGTCGGTGTCTTTTCTGCGGCAACCATGTCCTGGTAAATTATGGAACATCAAGAACTGACGAATCTAGTTCGGCAGAACCAAAACTTTTTTAAAGATACCGGCGGAGCAGCTGGTACTAATTGGTACTGACTACTGAGGCAGAGAGGGCAACGGATCCTCCGTTGTCGGATCACCGACAATAGGAGAGTACGTGCCGAAGGACCGCACGCGCTGTCGCTCGCGGACACAGCTCACTCCTTGAGTAGAGCAGGCCCATGCCCGGTAGTTCGCCTGCCACTGTCTTCACGTGCCGTGCTCTCCCCCCCAGATCCGCAGTGAGGCAGGCCAACCCCACCACCGCTCATCGCCGACCTCCGGCTACCGATTGCCATGGCCGCCCACACAGTTGCCAAACTAGTCCCATGCCCCGCAGAAACAGCGGCCATGATCTTGCAGCATCTTGTAGAACGATCAAGTGATGCAGTGTCCTGTTCTTAACTGAGGCAGGCTGATACTGTGGGAAGAGAAAGAGAACAGAGTGTACAGCAATTTGGCTCCAATCAGTAGGTGAAGATGCTGCCGACTAGTGGACCTGTCGCAACAGACAAAAAATCCAGCGCGCCCAACTGAAGGTGCTTGCAGTTGCCAGTTGCAGTATCAAGTGTTCGTTTCACCGCGTTCAAAGGCCGTTTGAACTGTATTACCTTTGATGGCCTTCAAAGGTCAGCCACTGGGGAAGGAAGGGGAAATTAGCGTATTGCATGTATTACGATTCTTTGATTGACATTGAAACAGACTGGTATTACCAATGAGGTGTTACACGAGAAGCACCTAAAGAATACAGTAACATATGACAGGCCAAAAACTGCAGATCTCTCGGCAGTTTGGGCAGACTCAAGAAAAGGGTTGGGGGGAAAAGGGAGGAGATACAGACCAAAACGACTCAACTAGTAAAAGGTAACGATCAGCACTTAACCCTGGCTGCCACACCCAATTACCTACCAATCTCTACGCGGCTGGCTTATCACGGCAAGGAACTGCCGAAGCCTTCTTCTTCTTCTTTTCTTCTTCTTCTACGGAGCAAGAGCAACCAGTCACTGATCAAACACGGACACATCCAGGGAGCAGGAGCTCCAAGCAGCAGCAATGCGCTAGAGACAGATGATAGCGAGAGAGACAGAAGACTCCTCAGGTATTCTTCTTAAGCGGATGCCTTGTCAAACTTGAGGGGCTTCACCACCTCCCAGGTGAAGTCGGGGTCCTCGCGGCCAAAGTGGCCATAGGCGGCGGTCTTGATGAACCTTTTGCCTCCCCTCTTCAAGTCAAGGTTGATGGTCATCATGCCGGGCCTGAAGTCGAAGTTCTCCTTCACAATCTTGAGGATCTCCTTGTCAGGGATCGTGCCGGTGCCGTAGGAGTTGACAAACACGGAGAGGGGCTCAGGCACACCAATGGCGTAGGACACCTGCACGAGGCAGCGGCGAGCGAGGTCACTGGCAACAATGCTCTTGGCGGCCTGCCTGGCAATGTAAGCACCACTGCGGTCGACCTTGGTGGGGTCCTTGCCGGAGAAGGCACCACCACCGTGGGCTCCCCATCCACCGTAGGTGTCGATGATAATCTTGCGGCCGGTGAGACCAGCGTCACCGTGCGGTCCACCGATGACGAAGCGGCCCGATGGGTTGAGATGGAAGATGGTCTTCTCGTCGAGGTACTTCTCCGGGATGACGGGCTTGATGACGTGCTCCTTGAGGTCAGCAGCGATCTCGTCGTTGGTGACGGTCTCGTCGTGCTGGGTGGAGATGAGGACGGTGTGGACGCGGACGGGGACCATGGCGCCGCCCTCGTTGACGTACTCGACGGTGACCTGGGTCTTGCCGTCGGGCCTGAGCCATGCACAGGTGCCGTTCTTGCGGACCTCGGTGAGGCGCGCGCCGAGCTTGGTGGCGAGCACGTGGCTGAGCGGCATGAGCTCGGGGGTCTCGTCGGTGGCGTAGCCGAACATGTGGCCCTGATCGCCGGCGCCGATCTCCTCGGGGCGCTTGGTGAAGTGGCCGTGCACGCCCTGCGCGATGTCGGGCGACTGCTGCTCGATGTTGACGAGGACCTTGCAGCGGTCGGCGTCCAGGCCCACATCGTCGGAGGTGAAGCCGATGTTGCGGCAGGTGTCGCGCACGATCTTCTCGTAGTCCACGTTCGCCTTGGTGGTGATCTCACCGAACACCATCACCATGTTCGTCTTGGTGCAGGTCTCGCAGGCAACCTTGCTGTCGGGGTCCTGCTCCAGGCACGCGTCAAGGACGGCGTCGGAGACCTGGTCGCACAGCTTGTCGGGGTGGCCCTCGTTCACGGACTCAGAGGTGAACAGGAAGCTCTCCGCCGCCATTGCTGCTGATAGGTAAGGTAAATTCTACCTCTGCAACAGGAAAAAATTCAATCAGAAATCGGAATCAAGGATTCCCCTTTGGGGAATTGACCGATGAACAGAGCAATTCATTCACTGCTGACAGACAGAGATATCATCACTTCAGATCTACTACAAAAATTATATCACCTACCACTAACCACTTGACAAAAATGATAAGATCTACTATGCGCTAGGAATTGGAACCAACGCGCATACAACCGAACCTCCCATGATTTCAGAAATCAGAGGCTACTTGATTAAACGAAAACAGAGGATTTGTCATGGCTGTAAGCAGGAAATGAGCAGCCCAGGCCCCAGATCTACAAAATTCCTAACGTGAATTGATTCATCAACCGCCCACGCCAGATCCCCCAGCTGCTACCATCATCTAGATCCAAGCAACAAGAGAAATGGCCGTGAAGAAGCCACTCCTCTGCCTCGTCAACCTTCCACATGCATCCCCACCCACAAACAAACAACAGCACGAGAGCAAGCGCACGATCCTAACAAAAAGGAAAAAAAAAAAGACACGAATCTAACGCCAAGAGAAGAAGCCGCGGAATCGAGTGAGCGAGCTCACCTTGCGCTAGCTGCTGCTCTTTATTCGGGGCGCGTCGGGCAAGAGGTAGGAGAAGATGTGTGGCACGGGGTCTCGGGGAATGCTCGGGGCCGCCATTTATAGCCGCGGTTGCCCCGGGCCCGGATCGAGAAGGTGGGCCCAAGGGGGGCGGGTGAGCTTTGGTCGTGGTGCGGAAAGTATTTCGCGGGGGGAAGGCCCCGCACGTGAGAAGACCACCCCGTACTGTCACTGACAGTACGGGCCCACCGTACCGGGAAGCCACCACCCGCTGGGCGGGTAGCCCTCATCGTTCACTCACCATTTCACCAACCCCGCGGCCTAGCCACCAACCCCCCATGTTGCGGGGCCCGCCTCACCGAACATGTTTTTTTTTCTAGCGCTCTCTCTTTTCTTTTCTTTTATTTCTCGCTTGATTTGTTTTATTTGTTTTCCCTCGTGAAATTTTCTCAACCTCCATCTCAAAAAGGAAAAAAAAACTCTTGCTTCACCTACTACCACTGATTTATGAGAGGAGCTATCAACTTTATTATTTTTGTAGAGGTGAATTTATGTATGGCTATGGATGGCGCTTGTGACTTTTGGTCTGATTTTTTTTAAGCGTTTCATTTTCTCACTCCGAGGTTTTCCCCAATGTAGCTGGTTGCTGGTACATCGATATTGTTAGCATCATTGTCAACACCTAAAATATGGACTGCACGGAAACTAATTAATCTACAAGAATTGAAGTGCAAGTCAACATGGTCCTGTCGTTGGCGTGAGCATGTGCTCTTCCGACTCATGGTTCTTGCAAAGCGTGCTTCGATACACAAGTACTCCTATCCTTTGTCCGTTCCATATTATTAGCACAAAAAAAGAAGAATGAATAATCCTACATTATTGATGCGTTCAGAATGAACCATACATTAGTAACAACGGCATCGAGAAAACATTTCAAAATGTAAATTGTGTTGTCTATGCTCTATTTTTCTACAAAATTTCAAGGATTTTTGTATCCCAATAGGACCAAAGATCCTTATATTCCATTTACATTTATCTTTAGGAGAGAAAAGGGACAAAAGATATACTTATCTTTCTTTTTCCAAAGAATAAAAATATAAAATGCTTATATTCTCGTGGTTTTTGCAAAGCGTGTTTCTATACTCGAGTACTCCTATCCCTTGTCCATTCCGTATAGCATAAAGAAGAATAATCAATAATCCTGTTGATTGATGCATTCATAATGAACCATACATGAAGAACAACGGCACTGAGAAAACATTCTAATTGTAAATTGTGTTGCCCCGATGGCTTAATGCTCTATTTTGTCTACTAAATTCCAAGGATTTTTATATCCCAATAGGACCAAAGATTCTTATATTCCGTTTATGTTCGGGAGAAATAGGAACAAAAATATACTAGTACTTATTCTTTTTTTCCTTGGAATAAAAATACGAAATGCTTATATCTCTAAATCAACACACCAAGTTGTCAAAACACCTTCAAGTGAATATTCTCAAAATATTTGTCTAGATACGGATGTAGTGAAAAATGCTTACTAACAATGTCATACAAAAATACTCTCTCTATGTCATTCTAGTTTTATGTGAGATGCATATTAACTTCAAATCCGTCTAAGTAATGCTATGAACCTAAACACTAAAATATGACCATAATAACCAGTAAATTGGAACAAAGAAGCAATAAATGTGCCAGATGTGAACTTTACTATATTAGTTATGATGCTTGCCTGGTAATAAAGACCATTGAAGGAACTTAAGTTTGTTTCCATGTAGTAGTTGGTTTTCAAACTTGACTTGTAAAGTTGCAACGTCCTCCAAGTATAAATGTGTATTCATTCCTACCAAAAGAGAAGTAACCATGGAGGACACTAGAAGACCGCATGGCTTAATACAAACAAAGCTGAATGTATAGCTATTACCCAAACAGGGAGAGCTGGAATCGAATTGAAATCATGTCTCTCTTATTTGATCTTCGCTCTATCAAATCAAAATATCTGTTGCATCGACGGTAGTTTGTAAACTCTTTACTTTTGTTAGTTTCTCATGCATATAAAAGGCAACTAGTGCAAAGTCAAAGGTTCGAGGTTGGACGTGACACGAACAACACAGACATCATCGCCGCAAGAAAATTCAAATTCTCCTGCTCGTTCACGCAGGATCCCACTAACAGCGCATCCCACGCCTTTGGCTGCAAGCCACCACGAAGAAAAACGCATGATTACAACTGCCCTTTTGGTTAATGAAATTAAATTAATCGCGTGGCTGTCCCACGTGACGGGCGCCTATATACATAACTTAGTGCTGAAGATTATTTTGTTTGCCAGAATGATCATGAACCCCGGGAAAGAAAGAACGGAAATGAGGGAAATTGCAGCACGCATGCGCAATGCGCGCTCATGTGCTGTGTACTACACTGCAGCCGTGCTTCGCCAGAGACAACCAAGCAGACAAAAGTATTCAGTGGTTTGTTGCAAGACCATGAGTCCATGACGACATCCAGATTGTCCTGCTCCTGCACGGAATGAATCGTCCCGTTGTCAACTTGCCTTGACAAAAAATTACTAGTTGCGCTGATACCCACCACCATCAGCATGTGACATGTGCTGGTAAAACTTTTGAAAGTCTGTGCTGTGCGACAGGTAATATTCGGGTATCAACCCCACCAACCTGCTAGAACACTTGCGCCCAATCGACATAGGATATAAAATTGTAAAGAAAACTCTCCTTTTTTTCTTTACAATTTTCTCCGTTCCTGTATTTTGATAAAAATAGTAAAGAAAAAAGGAGAGTTTTTTTGGACCGAAAGAAAAAGGAGAGTTACATAGAGTTGTTGCGAATCTAAGCTTTGAAGTTGAAAGCTTTTTCAGTGATAACGAAAATTTTTACTGTTGCGATGAGAAGAGGAAGGGAGAATGGACCGTGAAGACGCGCGCGCGCATGCTTCATGGTTCATGCAGGTGGTTGGAGCACGTTTGTTTATGTGTCCTTGTGTTGTCTGTTCCGCTTCCGCCTGAAACGGGTACCTGCCTTTCCTTCAAAGCGAGCCACGCGTGCATTTTCTTTTTAACGAGTCTGCATGCCGTTTTGGACTACATGTGGCGCGGCGAGCCTCGAGCTCGCTAGTTTCATGCCTGCAAGGACATGTGTCAACTGGGATTTTGTCAGTTCCTTGATCGGTCCTGGGTGAGTGACATTTGTGCGACCTCGACTGGAATTACTCATACTGTTTCACTTGTTTGGCTGGCGCTGGCATTTCTCTTTCATGAACTGTTTCCTTCTATTGTTTTTCATCAAAAAATAGAAAAGCGAAACTCACCTGATCCGTGGATTGTCCTAGTTTGCCTGAACCAATACACGCGTCAGAACTTATATATTTTTTTTAATTTTTTTTGGAAAAGCAGATTCTTTTAAATATAATTTTTATTCTTTGGAAGAGAGACAGGGAGTAGTAGCACATTTAATCCATGATCTGAGTACATATTAAAGAAGAAGTGTGTTGTGAAGACGCTTTGTTAGAGGCGACGTTGCGTAAGTCTACTTTCTCCGTCCCAAAATATAAGTATTTTAAACTGAGAAAGAGAATGTTCGGATTCATAGCATATTCAATGTATCAGAATATTTTTGTGTACAGATCTATTAAAAATGCTATAAATCTAGACCAAATATTTAACATGTTGGTTTGTTACTTTGTGTTTATATTTTTTTAGAATTATTTATATAATAATTATAAATTATTAGATCTAAATCCGATAAATCAAAACGGTGATTAAAAGTTATCTAAACTTCCAATCAACTAAAAATTAACAAGTTCTAATATTTAAATATTTATATTTTCAAATAGAGGGAGTATCTCGCTTGTGTTTTTGATGAGAGACGACACGGCATCGCAAAGCACGAAGGGACGCGGCAGCATAATGTATCCGTTCCAGATAAACCGACCTCCGTCTTCTCTGAACCCGATGGATTGGTGCATGAAAATGGAGAGAGCACGGAGAGATTGGCAGACATGCAAACATTGGGAAAGAAGACGGGAGACAAACGTGTGGGGTCCAGTCAGGATCGCGCACGTATCCGGACGGGGAGGCCGTCCAGGTTCGTCCAGGACCAGAACCCAGGTGGAAGCGCTCAAATGCATGCCATGCCCATGCCAGGCCATAGTCTTGCTAGTCCCTCCAACTTGTAAAACGATCCAGCCTGAGGAATTAATTGACGGGCTAAACTGGCGACGTCAAATGATGTATGCTGTCATACCCACAGTCAGCCATTTTGCTAGTGGAGTTAACATTTCGAAGGCAAGCATTTAAAATCCAGCTTTTGAAACATGACGACCCTCATAGCAGCTGTTTCGTATTCCACTCTAGGAAGTAGGAATTATATGCATGACAGAAATAATTGCTTTCAAACTTACGATATTTTAAATATATTTATATTAAATAATTCAAGAATGGTGTAAATAATTCCATGATACATGAAAGCAAATGCTTGTAATTATGTTACCATCACACCCAAAAAGTTGGTGTATGCAAAATCGATAATTCATCACCTATAGTATAGATGGGCCCAAAATGGCAAATGAAACAATGAAAAGCCTCACCACAACACACACGGCAGTATGATGGTAAAACTTTTTTTTTTTGAACTAAAACAATCAATCAAGCCATCAAAACAGAGGTAATCCTAACTCACTTCCCAGGCAGTTTAGATCCTATGATGATACACCATATTTCTTTCAGGCCGCTGTAAAGATTGGCAATTTTTTTCCTCTCTTCCCAGGCAGGCTGTGTGACTCTTCCACTCAATAACACGCAAGCCGAACCAATTTTGAACGCGAAAACACCCTATCTGGCCAGAAAAAAAAACAAACACCAAAAGGTTGGTCTGATGATTATGAGTAACGGCAATTTGCACATTTCTTTTTGAAACAAATGCGTACGGCCACAGAGGAAGGATAGAGACAAACGAAAGATGCCTTAAGCCCTGAACAGATGGGTTAGGGCCCATCTCGCTACTACTTAATGGGTGCATGGATTCAAGATGAAGTGGAAGAGCTCAGGGCCATATTCAGAGGGGGCCTTCAGAGATGCATGGATTCGAGGTGAAGAAATTCTCATTTGAGGCCACCAGTCCGAGCCGATTTGGCCAGAACCACGATTTGGGCCCCTTTCCAATTGAAATCAAAGGGTTTGTTGTGATTTATTATGCTACCGTTGACGGGATCGACTTCCACTAGAAAGAATTTCTCATCCGTGCGTGATCCGGCCCCGGCCGTAGCCCAACAAGGGAACGACCGGGCGGCGGCAACCAAAGGATGAAACGCCAAAAAATCGACGTAGTATTCAAGACCCCTCCGCAGTTTGATCGTCGGCTAGGAGTTCAGGCTGGCTAGCTCCTTGAAAACAGAGGATGTCCTTCACTGATAATGTCCGGTTGCTCGCAACTCATCTATCGCGTTGGAACATATAAAAGGTGCCAGACGTCTGAGCCACGCAGAGTCTTGATCTGTTTTGGAAGCATCACGTTTCTAGCTATAGTAGCTTTAATCAAGTGCTCCTCATCTCATCCCTGCTATAGCCTATATATACACACCACGCTAACCATTGCACCGTGTAGTCTCAAAAAAAAAAAACCATTGCACCGTGTCGCTGTGAACTAAAAACTCACTACGGCTGATCTGAACAACAGCGCAGCAATAATCTAGCCTTTACCAAGGCCAAGTAGGCAGCCACATTAGCTATGGGCGTGCTGGGTAGGCGTAACAAGCCGGCGGCGGCCGGAGTGGCCGTGGTGGCTCTGACCGCCGTCGTGTGCCTCCTTCCGGTGATCGCCCGCGCGCAGCTCCGGGTGGGTTTCTACGACGCCACCTGCCCCAACGCCGAGGCCCTCGTCCGCCAGGCCGTCGCGGCGGCTTTTGCCAGGGACACCGGTATTGCCGCTGGCCTCATCCGCCTCCATTTCCACGACTGCTTCGTCAGGGTATGTAACCAAAATGCATGTTTTCAGTTAGTGGACAGTATTAGTACTACAATTTTTCATTAACATAGGTTAGCTAAGAATCAGTAGTGTCTTTAATTTCTGTAGGATTCGTAACAAACATGAACATACATCTTCTGAGTTCGAAATTGTACGACGTACGCAAGACTTGATCTCAACTAGATTGTTATAGTTTTATGATGCACATAATTGATTAAAAACACATATGTGGTGCATCTTTCTTGTCCAAGACTACATGTTGAGATTGGTTGATTAAAAATAGCTTCATTTGCCCCAACTGAATGCCTCGTTAGATTTATTTTAATTTGTGCATACACATGCTTTACCGTCAAAGAGAGCATACATATAGTAGACATTCAGCCCTTCTTTTCTTTTGCTCCTCGTCCTATATATAGTGTCACGTGAAGAAAACACAAAAAGACATCCTCCAAGCTAAATGTTATCAAAAGCACAACTTCGAATTTGTTAGAGATCCACCCTCACATAAGGAACAAAAATGCACAGGGGAATAAATGAAGACCTACCTATTAATTTGTTAGTTTCGTTGGCAGATGAGTTCTTGAACACAGAACCCAACATACTTTATTTAAGTTATATAAAATGATTCATATGAAGACTTTATCTACGACTTACTGGGTGGAGACACAATCTCATCTGATTCGTATTGCTTTGCAAAGGAAGAATTCTGTAGCGCTACTCGAATGACAAAAAGACTAAAGTTGTCTCCCAAGACAAAGAGATAAAGAGTCAAAAGCACAAAAGTTAGCAAAGTGAACATATATACATCAGTTATGTCCTGATGTTTTCTCTCTTTGGAGGCAAGCAGATTCCCTGCTTCTGCTTGTAAAAGGAACAGGTGGCATGCCGAACCTTCCATTGTTTTCCCATGCTTCCACAATGATCACAGGAACTTATCAAAGTCGTTCACACCAAAGGGCAAAGGTCACTTGCATACTGATATCTAAAGTATCGACCACCGTACCATATGAAAAATTCAGAAACTGTAAACACAATCAAGAAAAAGAAACATGATCCTCATATTTCAAATTAATGTGATAATAGTTCTTATAATATATTCCCTCCATTCATGAAATGGCGTCGTTTAGGACAGCCAATAATTTGAATTAGCTGTAGTTCATTTTGGCCTGTAGGAACGACATCATTTCAAAGAAAGAGGGGTAGGTCGTGAGCCATCATTTGCTCCGATGGTAAAATGAACTCAGTTCTTTCGTTTGAGAAATAAAATAGTAGACAACATCGTTCGTTTAGATTATACTGTCATCTTATAATAATTATAATTGAGTAACACCACTTTGCTGCTGCCGGCAGGGATGCGACGCGTCCGTCCTCCTGACCGTGAACCCTGGCGGCGGCAAGACGGAGCGCGAGGCCGCGCCCAACAACCCGAGCCTCCGCGGTTTCGACGTGATCGACGCCGCCAAGGCCGCCGTGGAGTCCGCCTGCCCGCGCACCGTCTCGTGCGCGGACATCGTGGCCTTCGCCGCCCGCGACAGCATCAACCTCGCCGGCAACCTCTTCTACGCCGTCCCCGCGGGCCGCCGCGACGGGCGCGTGTCCAACGAGACGGAGGCCCTGCTCAACCTGCCCCCTCCCTCCTTCACGGCCAAGGAACTTACCGACCGGTTTCGTTGAGTCGTCGACTGTTGTTTTTAATTTGTTGCATTCATGTTCTGTCAACGTAACGTACGACGCATGGCAGACTTTTGGACCAACGGATGTCACCGTCTCTGTTATAGCATCTACCGTCCGTCTTACCTCGTCTTGGTCTTGATGATTCGAGTCACAGCTGGATAATAAATAGTGATGCGTCCATGTCTGAGTTTGTTGCAACCATGTCCGCTACTCAGTGAGCAATGCAAATTTCTTGTTGTGTGTCCATTATACTCTGTTATTACTCTTAGCTAGGCTGGGCGTTCGGTTAATCCGGTTCGGTCAATACGGTTATAAAGAAGTTTGGTTATTGAAAAATATGGTAACCGAACATGAAGGCAAAAAAAAATATAAAGAAGCTCGGTTATTGAAAAATGGTTAATAGAGCTGTTATGCAACATTATATCAATACAGAAGGGAAGATACGTGCATGCATATATTTATTTACTCGGCTACGTCAAAATTTGCCAATAATGTTGAATGCTTTGGCATATGCATATATATAGAACCAGATAAACGGTCAAATTTGTGACACATGCCATTGAAAATCTGCAGGGCACCATTCTGTGTCCTCCTGTTAAGAGATGCATCTGATGGCAGATGTAAGAATCGGCCAGATTTAGTATATTATTATAGCCCGGACACGTTCTTATCCTATGGACATTTTCAAGTTTCATTTGACAAAAAATTATGAGCACTTGATAAAGTGAATATCTAGAAGGCAGACTTAATAAGTGAATATCTAGAAGGCCATGAAACTCCCTTGATGAAGTGACAACTCGAGAAAGAAGAAAAATGGAGCCGGACTAGTACCTCAGCCCTGCCGCCCTGGCCAGCCGTGTACAAGTCACCTAGTCTGGGCGCGCCGCTCACGATGAAGGTCTCCACGATCTCCTGGCCGGAGCAGCGTGCGTGGGGAGGCGGGCTCAGCGTCGCGCCGCCGTCACGGGCACGTCTCCACCGGACGCCGGCGGCGGCGACGAGTAGCACGGAAGCTGTGACGTGACCGTGGCGACGAAGGCAAGAGGGAGGTCATCGCCGCCGGTCCTCGCCATGCCTGCAAAATCTGCTATATTACGCTTTTGTCTATCTGGTGAATTACAGGTTATGATTGCCCACTTTTTGTGCCAGCGCTTCAGTGGATCCGAAAGGTTCAAAATCTGACATGATCTAGCTACTATGTGGAGTTCAGATATGGACTCCGCGCGCTAAAAGAGTTTTTTTCTTTGAACTTGCGCTAAAAGAGATTTGAGCATGTAACCTGATAATTGTCACAAGTTCAGGTGTGAATGTGATTGAAATGTACGACTTGTCATGTTTTTTTGCTAGGTCAACGCGGGATCAATTCTTTCCCCACCTGATTACCACTTTTCATTAATAGTGGCCTAATCAGGCACTGATTTTAAATTTTTCATTTACATTTTTCTATTGTACAAGTGGACAGGGGAAGAAACAGAGCATTATACATACGAGCAGAAATAAACAGAGCACTAGGCATCATACACAGCGCGCGTCCCACTGTGCCATGAGACATCGCCACATGCGCGCCTCTTTCTTGCAATCAGCAAGCAAACGTTGAAGGGATGATGGTTACGAACAGAACAACCGAATGCTTCCGGAGTTGCAAACAACAGAATTGGAGGAACAAAGAAATTCTAGTGTTTGCTGGGGATGTGCAGCGGCCGGTGCAATTACCACAACCGGTGTCCGTCGTTGATCACCGTCAGGCATATGGTGGGCCAGAAGCTCTGGGCGACGGAAGATGGTGTGGTTGGAGTCTTGATGAAGCGCCGAGAACAGCTCGCGCAGCTGGCGTCCTGCACGATCTTCTTTTTCGACCAGGAGCTTGTAGATGGCTGCTGAACGTAGGCGGTTATCGGTGGGCTTTGGCGCCCGTCCGGGCGGTCAGCGAGCAAGAGACAACGATTTTGTATCGCGAGGTCGGGCCGCGCGCACTGGTTCAAGGTGTTTCAGCCTTTGGGCTTGCAACAATGTTTCATATGCTGACACGGGAGACATCCCTCACAGATTTGGAAGCACCTCAATGCCGTGCATTTTCGATGGAGCCAACCCAAAACCTAAAGCCCCACTTATTTGAGCCTTAAAGTATGAACGACATTTGTGGTGTCAGCTGCTGCATGAGGTCTTTGTGCGCTGGTGGAACCAGGTCGTGTGAGGCGGCTTTGTTTGTATGGAACCTTTTTTTTCCTCTCCGTAATACAAAGGTACCTAACTCAAGAAAAAAAAATATTATATAGATACACATGTTCGGAAATCTAAGATACATTCTTGCGTTTGATCAATATATTATGACAAAAGTCAGCTGACACTCTCTTAATCCTATGTTTGTTTGTACTGATGACAAAAGAGGCGCTTTTGTAAGCGTGTGAGAGAAGTCTTGCTGAAACATCACATCCACACTAAACGATTCACTTGCATCGATAAATTAAGCATAGTAGCTTGGTTTCATTTATCAAATCTGAATGAAAGCTATCTCTCAGATTTGTATTTGACACCTTAGGCACACAATATCCTTAACCATAATTTTAGTGAGGTTGCATATACTAATTCTTACACAAATGAGGAAATACTAGAGATGTGTAGCTAGCTAGGTCAACATGATCACACACAAGGATGTTTAAAAGTCTATCTTTGTTACTGATGCTTATCAATATCAAAACTAAAATAGCAGAACAGAAACATTTCTAGATGTTGAAGTTTCGTATATGCTTATGTGTTTGTAAGATCATGTTAGGGACCAAAAGTATAAGTAGTTTGTATTTTTATGAGTAATTGAATTAGTTTCTTATTGACCACAAAAATCGTGCTCCAACTGGAATTCCTGTTCCAGACATGAAAATAAATCATGCTTCACGATGAAAGCTTGGATCAATAATATTTGACTTTTTAGTGCACATGATATCTTTAAGGATGATTTTAGAGAAACAAAAAAAAAACATATATGCATAGGAGTAAGGACAAGATTATTAATAGATGTAGCTAAGCCAACAGAAGAGTAGTGAAAAATTGCCAACCTTCTAGTTTGGAACATGGACAGATATTCATATCTTAGCATCTCCATTCAATTAAGCAACTTTTCAGTCAACAATGTGATCCATGCACAAGCCGTCATAATTATCTGGCATCTTTGACAAACAACATATCCATATAGAGTTGCTATATATGCAAGCATTAGAATATAGCAGATTACATGAAGGGAAGAAGAAGAGTGTATGTATAAAATTCTCAAGGAGGGTATGTCAAAATTTCTGAATATTGAATGTGAGGCCCTTTGGATTTGGATAGATACTTATATTTTGTATGTGTGTATATAATCAAATAAAAGTTTGTGACACATATATGCCATTGATTTGATTTTTCTTACGATTGAAATTTACTGTGAAATTCTGAGTGTACCATTCAGTCCTCCTATATGAGTCACCTCCCTTCTGTATGAGACACCTCTGATGATATATGTTTTATGAAATCATAACCCCCTTAATGATCTTGGTACCTCTATATATAGTATTTCCTATGTTACAAAATATAGTATTCCCTATGTAGTGTTCTTTATGTTTTCCCTATGTTACAAATATATTGTATTCCCTGTGTTACAAAATATAGTATTCCCTATGTTACAAAATATTAATTTTTCATTACATTATTTATGAATTTTTTATAAAGTGTACATTAATTTATGCATAAGTCATCATTATTGTCTTGAGATATCTTTGACAAATAACAGAACATTAGTTATGCACATGCATACGCATCGACACATGTCAAAACTGCAGATCATATAAATGGAAGGGGCATGTGCTTATGTGAGAGTTTCTGTAGACAGTAGAGCTCCCAATTCTTTAGTCCCTATGATCACTGAACATGTTAAATTCATATATATATGTTTTAAACTGGACCGATTCTCAGAAATCCTTGCATGATGGCCTCATGTTGTTCCTTTTTAGGCAAGGCACAAAGAAACACATCACAAGGATTCATGCTTGTACAATGCAGACACCAAAATTCTGCATCCACTACAAGGTGTTTTTTTAGTCAAATGTTTTATGTAAATTTGACCACTGACCTAATCAATAACAAGTATCACATTTCACATTCTTCTCTGATGCTCCATTCCATCAAGATGTGTTTTGTTAATACGAGAATTGGGGGGCAAGTAACTTCCCTGAGACATTCTACACTACAGATTAAGATATATACTCTAACAATATATCACACACATGAACCGGTATCATTCTCATCATTTGCAATTTTGGGTAGCTTCTCTGTTTTAGTGTGTATCACTCCATGATGCAATGGTACAACTGGAGAAGTGCATGTTTGCTTAGCAAGCTAAGAAAGCAAAAAGATCGAGCAAATTATTAACTAGGCAGCCAAAGGCCTTGTCTCCTTAGCCAATTTTCGAGTAGGCATAAACTAATCAAAATATCCTCATGTGCCAGGATGCAACCGACAAGATCATGTGCATTAACGGTGCTGATTACTAAAGAACAATTAAAAGGAAAGCCATTACCGATGCATGCTATGTGAGCTCAACAGTGTTGAAGAAGGATTAGCTAAAGTACTAGTAGATCTTGTGCAAGAATTATCAGTACATAATTGATGTTTGTATGGAAGAGTACATTGTGATATCTACACGTCAAAAGTTTCCAATCATGTGATTAACAATCCAAATTATATATTTTCCAAATTATATATTTCGGTTATTCCGCCAGTAGGTCTTGGTACGGTTGCTGCAAGCAAGGTATCAATGGTCCTTGACTTGGACCATTTCAATAGATCTGTCTAATCAACATCATATCAAGTTTCATATAGATTGATAGGTACTGCTAGTTTGGTAGGTTTCTGTCAATTGATTATTTATCGGGAGTGTCTAATTTTCAGTCGATTGAAAATGAGGGTTTGTCAATCAACACTTTTAGCCTTTAGATCTAGATCTAATGAATACAAAAAGATAAAAAAATTCATAGTCTATACATAACACTAATTAATATATATAATCCTGCAACAAAATAAATAACAAAAAGACTAAAAATAAATAAATAACAAAAGCAATAACTCTATGGCCATCGACTGAAACAAAGTCCATTTTCAGTCGATTGAAGGATAGGATTCCTGTTATTTATCTATGCAATATATTGGCAAAGAACACCAATTCCCACCAAAACAATTCTGTCCAATCAAAGTTTCATGTCTCCTGTGTTCCAACTATTCATTTTGACGGCATAATTATCTCTTATTTACGGCGTCCACACACTGTAGATGCAAACCAGCGTTTGAGACGTGAACAAGTGAGCAAGAACAAGCAGTGGTGGAGCTAGGATTTGAAACCGAGGGAGCCAAACAAGCTCAATTACATAATAACAAAAAAAGAATAAGCGTGGACACATAAACGGTAGTTCATGAGAAAATTTGGAGCCCTTCCTTGATTGGCAAAGGAACAAAAGAAGATGCAGTATAAACTGAGCACAAAGGTGCATGCATGCACAATGGTGAGCTAGACACACAACCCACAGTATATGTTTCTTTTACGCAGAAAAGAGAACAAAGCTAAATGGCAAATGGAAACTAACTGCTCCAAATTTAATGTGGATATAATTGCAAAGAGTAGTACAAAAGAAGCAAGTGGCAGAAAGTGTCGTGAAGAATCTAATGGGCATATGAATAGATGAATATTAATTTGTTAGACATGTTGATCATTCCTACTTTATCTTTCCTATGCCGGGCCAAAGATGGGTTCAGATTTGATTTGTACTTGCTTTTCCCAAGATCGTCACGCATTGATCCAAGCAAAAGCGTCCAAGAGAGATGCTAACTAATTGGAGTTTTGTATCGACAATGGGTTTATCGTTGGTGCTAGATAACACATCTTACATTTATGTTGACATCTAATCTGTACTACTTTTGCAGCAGTAAGTAGAAGCATAATGAAGGCATATATACCTCGATAGGTAGGAAGTAAAATAATATTATGGAACTAAAATCATTTTCTGTTTTGCGCTTATTTTCCTTCCATGTCCCATTCTACATTATTGCAACCAAAAATCTTAACTGAATGAATTAACTATAGGAACTTTCAATTTGCATAACTATATCGTCTGACTGAGCTAGTTGATTACTATAAGGCGCAGAACAAATCAGTCATCATGCCTCCCAAATTTTCTGAAGGGCATTAACAACAGTAATCTTCTTCCTCTATCAAACATAAGAATTGCCAATGTCCGAGGCTAGGCGTAAGAAAAGTTGGAATTTGTTGTGCAAATGCAGTCCTGCAATTACTAATTCTACGCTATGACCTTATATTTCTTTCAATAAGATGGTGCAATTTTCTTTGAGTTGAAAAATTATGTAGACAACAATGATTCTTCTTAAAAAAACATATCCAGTTACGACAACATATCCATTTTTTTTTTGAGATTACACAGTACAACTCAGACACTCACAACGCATGCATACTCACCCCTATGAACACACGTATGCAAACCCTACCTCTATGAGCATCCTCGAAGACTAAACCGGCAAATCCTCGAGATTGACAAAGTCACCATTGGCGCCTCGCTGTTGACGGGAGTGTCACCTACTACTGAAAGTACAATGTCGTTAAATCTTAGTAAATTTGCTCCTACGGGGAGTCGAATCCAGGACCTGAGGTGCTACTGAGGCTCTTGTAACCACTAGGTTACATGCCCTTTCAATGTTACGACAACATATCCAGTTACTGTAACAAGCAGTTTAGAGTGTATAGACACATGTGGGGACATGAGATGTGAATCCTTGCACATGCATGCGTGCTAGTAGAAAACGATCATTGCCACAAAAGTCGCTACGGGTACTTATTTAGGTATGTGTAGTAGACCAGGTTATTACCAATGTGAACTTGTCTAGTTGCTATCTCTTTAATTTAAAAACATGAGAAAGGCTATAGAAAGCAGTGCTACTTGAAACCGTACCAAAATATTATCCCGTATTCTTTGTGTTCTTTGTTTTGCGTATATTTGTGTGTGTTATCCTTTCCAAAGCGGTAAAGCCAACAATGATAGATTACGCACATGGCACTTTTGCTCCAAAAAGATAACTAACAAAAGAGAATGAACATTAAATACACATAGTTGATGATTTTTAGGAATCTTAGATGGATTATTGGGTACGCTAGCTGAATATCGTATGGATCAAATTTTATACTCCTCATTCATTCGTGAAATGATGTCGTTTAGGACAGTCCAATTGCACTAGCTGCAGTTCATATTTTACTGACGGAACGACAGTATTATCTGAATGGAGGAGTCATCTACATTGAAACCAGTTCCCTGACTCATATGAAGGAGGAGCCGCAACGTGAGCAGCACGCATGCAAAACATATCCAGATGCCAAATATATGTGTTCTAGTTCACACTGTTACATGTACCAATTATGAGCAAGAATAAGGCAAAGAATAAGGTTCTGCATGACTCTGGAAAATATATGTGAGGTATCGGATTCCCATTTTAGAAATTTTTACATAATCAGTTTTGTTTTTCTAAAAGAACAATCACTTGTTCTTTTATGAGGTAATAACCCAAATACATGTGTAAATTTTTGGAGCTGTCATGTTGTGTTTTGAAGTGTTTGACACAAATGCACTCTCGTATATATTGGGGCATTTTAATATCCATTTGCATCATCACGCGTTCCCCTCTCCTCAAGAACTGTGCGTGCTGCTAAATATCCCTTCTATATAAGTCCCTCATGTTGTGGCATGTGGTAAGCATCATCTAAGCCACAGCCCACACTACAACACACGCTCCGTGACAGAGAACTAGCTTAGCTTAGATCCACAATCAGTGCTAGACATTCTCGCCATGTTTCCAAGCAAGCAAAAGGATGGTTCGGTGCTGGTGGCGGCGGCCGTGGCGCTGCTTTGCCTCCAGCTGCCGGCGGTGGCCCACGGCCAGCTGCAGGTGGGGTTCTACAACACCAGCTGCCCCAACGCCGAGTCGCTGGTCCGGCAGGCGGTGACAAACGCCTTCGCTAACGACTCCGGCATCGCCGCCGGCCTCATCCGGCTCCATTTCCACGATTGCTTCGTCAGGGTACGCGTACCTCTCAGATCCTAAATAATTGATATGTTCTATTTCTTTCCTGCTAGTTTTTAACGTACCAGTCATTAAATTGGTACTTCGCCTGGGTTTAATATCTATATGATTCATACAATGAATTGCTGGTCCATTTCTCGACTGTGCAAGTCGTCGTTGAAAAAGTTTTACATTACGTTGCTTATAGTAGCTATGGACTGGTGTTTTATTGGTCGTGATTAAGCACTGCACATGGAACGAAGAAAGTGTTTTCAACTAATTGGCAGTCGCAGATGCTTTGAATTTCATCCTACCTTGTTTCTCACCTCTGCAACTTGGTCGGTTCGTACCTGCTTTTTGGAGGCGTGTAGACAACACTTGTACGTACAGAATCTGACCACGAGAATATGATCATGGATGCAAATGATTGTGTATTTTAATTGCAGAAACTGGATAACAATAAGGGTGCGTTTGTTATAGATTTTTCAACCTCTTTCTGGAGAGAAACATGATAATAATCCCTGTTAAACAGAAAGCGTCTCTCGCTCTCTATACAGGAGAACCTCGACAAATTAAAACACGGTTCAGAGAACAGAAGAAAAAACGTTTCAGTTATTTTCTTCAGGAAGAGAAACTTCAAGACCGGCGGTTTGACAGGAGAAACATAAACGTTTCTGTTTCTTCCTGGAATCACTGCCAAACGCAACCTAAGTTTGAATTTAATTGAACCCATCATCTCTTTCTCTCGTGCATATAGCTGGAAAGCGGTGAAAGCGAAAGGCTCCATGCACGAATTGTCAAACAAAGTAACGAACCGTGAAGATAGAGATCGACGTGCCAAGACAAAGAAAGAATAGTAAAGTCAAAGCAGCACAGCGTGCCGCTGTTCCTTTGCCTGATGCCCTGGTCCCAATCGAGATCCAGCAGCTTTTCCAGACCATTAACGTTGTTCCGTCCGTATGAGCATCATATCACGTGCGAGTTCTCCCTAGTTGTCGTAGAAGTCTCACTAGCAACAGTGTCGTAGTACACGGGAACAATCAGCAAACTAAAAGGCAGCCTCAGGTTGTTGCAAGATCATGCGACTCTTTCAATGAATGTTACGCAGAATTAATACTGTAGTGAATGGAAATTTAGGTAAACTGAACGATGTTTAATTTCACGTGATGAGAATTAATTAGCGTGTATCGTTTGTTGCTTAATTTGGTCATCATGCATCTTGGGATTATTATTATTGACGTGCGTGCAGGGTTGCGACGCGTCGGTGCTGCTGACCTCCGGCAACGGCACGGCGGAGCGCGACGCGGCGCCGAACAACCCGAGCCTGCACGGGTTCGAGGTGATCGACGCCGCGAAGAAGGCCGTGGAGGCCGCCTGCGCGCGCACCGTCTCCTGCGCCGACATCCTCGCCTTCGCCGCCCGCGACAGCATCAACCTCACCGGCAACGTCTCGTATCAGGTCCCCTCGGGCCGCCGCGACGGCAACGTCTCCCTCTCCTCCGACGCCATCAACAACCTCCCCGCGCCCACCTTGACGGCGGCACAGCTCGTCGCCAACTTCGCCAACAAGTCGCTCACCGCCGAGGAGATGGTCATCCTCTCCGGGGCCCACACCGTCGGGCGATCCTTCTGCTCATCCTTCCTCAACCGCGTCTGGAACGGATCCACCCCAATCGTATGTTGTTCTTGTTTTTCTTTTATTTGTTTTAGACTTAATTAAATCAGCTCATATCACTGATGTTGATCGTCTTCGCCAATAATAACTGCTAGTACTAATAATAATATAGGTTGACTCTGGTCTGAGCGCCGGGTACGCGACGCTTCTGCGCGCGCTGTGCCCGTCGACGTCGGCGAACTCCTCGACCACGACGGCGGTGGACCCGAGCACGCCGGCGGTGCTGGACAACAACTACTACAAGCTTCTGCCGTTGAACATGGGCCTCTTCTTCTCCGACAACCAGCTGCGCGTCAACTCCACGCTCAACGCATCCGTCAACAGCTTCGCCGCCAACGAGACGCTGTGGAAGGAGAAGTTCGTGGCGGCCATGATCAAGATGGGAAACATCGAGGTGCTCACGGGGTCGCAGGGCAACATCAGGCTCAACTGCAGCGTCCTCAACAACGGCTCCTCCTCGTCCTCCTCCATGGCCGGGATGATCCAGCAGCCGACGGCGCAGCGCTACTCCGGAGCCACCGCGTGGCTCGATGACATCGCAACGAGCTGATCAATTACTGTAGGTGACACACATATATATATATATATATATGATGTGGTACATGATGTGTATGCAATGCCCTGCGTGAGTACGTACGTACGTACGTACCACCTCTCTATGTACTGTTTACGTGATGATACCGTATTATCTCATCAGCTAATTAATAAAACTGGGGATTGCATCAAGGGTCATCGTTGTCCTACAGTAATTATGGTGGAGGGATTATTCACTCATAATGGCTATGGCTACCTAGGAGCTGACTGAAATGGAACATTCGTTTGTCGTTGATCTCCACCACATCCAATGGAGATCCAGCTGCTGGTGTTCTTTCCATGTCGCTTCTATGGATCTTTCACGCTGCTGATCACTTCTACCATGTCCCCTGTCACCACAGTTGTGCTATCTGAAAGCGTAGATTAGTTAGGGAAATACGCAATGATTTAGGGTTGTTCGTTTCCTTCAAAAGCTAAAGTTTAGCTCCGGCCTAAAATTTGAGCTAAATTTTAGCACCTCGGACTAAAGTTTAGCCCTCCTTTTAACCCATTTTCTTCTCTAGAGCTAAAGTTTAGTTCTACTTTTAACCTTCTTATTTATTTTATTAAAACTAAAATTTAGACTAAAGTTTAGTTTTAGCTCTCTAATCCATAGAAACGAACAACCCCTTATTCCACAGCTATTGGCGACTACATATAGCCCGGACAGCAAGCACATCAGGCGAGATACATCAGGACTCGATGCAATCTACATGCAACGTATGGAACACGCTGACACGATATGCTTCTCGCAACGCGCTCTCTGGTTCAAAATCTCCTCCCAGCTAGACTCACCTACCCTGTTTTGGCCCTGGCAGCTGATTCATAAGGAAGCCTGCAAAATGTGAAATGGGTTCGTTTTTTCTGTTTTGTTTTAATTTGGAGAAAAAAAAACCCATTTCGTTTTTGGCTCTACAGATGGATGACCCCATAAAATCATTTGAATAAAGGAACTGTGTTCACTTGATGATCGTTTATGTGGGACCCTGGTGTAGATATTGCATGGACTATTTTTCGGGGCGTAAATAAATTGCAGATTATGAGGTTCCTTCTGCAAATCTGATAGTTACGTTGGAACCTGGTCAACAATTCCACGGTTTCTTCTTAGACAAGTCTTATTGTCGTATTCCTTGAATCGCTAAGAATCAATAGGGTCTATATATGTACTATAAACAATCAAAGTTGAAACGATGTATGCATCAACGAAAATTCGGCCTCAATCTATGCGTGTTGTACCTTTACTCGACCATCAAGACAGCTCCATCTTCGTTCTACACATTGTCGATTCAGTCGGCAGCTAGCGACCCAACATGCAACATAGTACAGTCCTATGGCTTGACTTTTCACGCAACCTCTCTCAATAGGAACCCACGACTCGGCACCATAGTCGACCTAATTACGAAGGTCCTAGCCAACCGGCTTGCCCCACGACTCGGCACCATAGTTGCTCCAAATCAGAGCGCCTTCATCCGTGGACGCAGCATACATAACAACTTCCTCCTTGTTCAACACATTGCCAGGTTTCTGCACCGGCAAGAAAGGCCACGTCTCCTCCTCAAACTTGACATTACCAAAGCCTTCGACTCCATATCTTGGGCTTTCATACTAGAAGTGCTCCAACATCTTAGCTTTGGGCACAGATGGTGGAGTTTATTATGCAATATATTCTCTACCTTGTCTACTAAGGTGTTGCTAAACGGGGAACCTAGCCCACCAATCCATGCAAGGGGACCCATTGTCCCCTATGTTGTTCATCATCACCATGGACGTCCTTAGTAGCCTGGTAACAAAGACCGAGGGTCTATAGCTTCTCGAGTCACTGGCACAGAGATCGATTGAGCACCGAATGTCGATTTATGCTGATGATGTTGTCATGTTCTCCTCCACCAAGCCAGAAGACCTCACCCTGATCAAGGCGATGCTAAGCAAATTCGACAGTGCGTCGGGTCTACGTGCAAACATGGTCAAATCTTCCAAAATCCTGATCAAGTGTGTTGAAGAGAATGTCGAACTTGTGACACAACAGATGGACTATGGGATCTCTTCCTTCCCATGCAAATATCTTGGACTACCCTTATCTATCCGGAGACTGACGAAGACTGATCTGCAACCAATCCTCGACAGAGTAGCTGACGCTTTGCCGGGGTGGAAGGCAGCCCTCATGGCCAGATCGGGGCGCCTAATTATGGTCAGAGCGGTACTCACAGCTATCCCCATTTATCTTCGTATTGCACTGGAAGTACCCAAGTGGTTCATCAAGGCAATCGACAAGTGGCGGCGTGCTTTCCTGTGGCGAGGCAGACAATATCTCAAGGGTGGTCATTGTCCAGTGGCATGGCAGCGTGTTACACGCCCCCTGCACTTAAGAGGACTCGACATTCACGACCTCCAAACTATGGCATGGGCACTTCGTATGAGATGGCTATGGCTTGAGAAGACGAACCTTGATAGGCCGTGGGTGTTACTCAATATCCAAGTACCGGAGCCAGCTCGTGCCATGTTCCTAATTTCCATGACAACCACTATTGGTGATGGCTGCTCCACCCTCTTCTGGACAGACCGATGGGTGCATGGCAAATCAATTCATGAACTGGCACTGGCGCTAATGCCGTTCATTTGTCGGAGAGGCTGGCGCACACGCACGGTGCGGGACGCCATCCAAGATAACGCCTGGGTAAGAGACATAGTGGGCGGGCTCCCTGTTCTGGCGCAATGGCAACTGCTGCAGCTGGGCGAAATAGTGAGCCAATTAACGTTGGTTCCACAACGACGGGACCAACACTGTTGGCTACCAGATCCGTCGGGACAGTTCTCTTCCAAGTCAGCCTATGAGCGATTCCATGTCAGTGCCATCACCTTCGAGCCATACAAGAGATTGTGAAAATCCTGGGCGCCACTGAAGGCTAAAATCTTCATCTGGCTCGCCTTCTGGAAAAGGTGCTGGACGGCGGATCACCTGCAGCGATGCGGCATGGCACACCCTGAAGCCTGTCCCCTTTGTGACAAGTGCGACGAGACCATTGACCACATTCTCATTGAGTGTGTCTTTGCGCGAGAAGTATGGTTCCATGCTCTTCGGTGGATTCGGATGGAACAACTGACACCGACGTCGAGCAACCTATGTTTCCAGGACTGGTGGCGCCGAGCCAGCCGACAGACCGCAAAGGAGGCAAGAAGGGGCCTAAATGCCATGATAATTCTCGTCGCGTGGAAAATCTGGAAGCATCGTAACTGCTATGTGTTTGACGGGGCCCAACCGAGCACGCAAGCGGTGCTCCGGGTAATCAAGGATGAAGCAAAGATGTGGGTAGCAGCAGGGGCAAAGAAGCTCAAACAGCTTCTGCAATAGATAGTAGATTTGTGTGGGTAGTTTTTATTTCACTGGCGCGAATGTAACTAACATAATCTCGGGTCACTAATTGGCCTTGTATCGGTTTCTCCTCTTCTTCTTAATATAAAGACGCACAACCTTCCTGCATGTTCGAGAAAAAAAATGGGAACCAAAGGTGTTCTACAGTCCACGTCATCCATCAGATCTTTTACAATAGTCTAGAAGGCAGCTACCTCAACATTGACACATACTAGTACAAACAATAAGAGCACTGTGTCATATCATGGTATCAATATTTTGAACGGGTGAATGTTTAATACAAGAAATGATTTGTAATTTCTATTAGCCATGATCATATTAAAAGCTTAGATACGCCATCAACTCATTTTTGGTCATTATCTAAAAACAAATCAACTCATTTTTGTATATAACTGATGGTGCGATGTGGTGATCTAGATGATTGTGTGAAGCATATATATATATTCTCTTTCTTGTTCCATTACCAAGAGTAACGAAAGTCTAAGTCACACGCATTCATTTTTTGGGGTCTAAATTTTAGTATTATCATATTAATCATTTGAAAGCTAAATATAATGATTATTAAATATAAAACTAATTACATAGTTGAATGCTAATTTATGAGATAAATCTATTAAGCTTAATTAAATTATCATTAGGAGATATTTACTATATCATCATATTATCTGCATCACATTATCTAATCATGGTCTAAATTATGCTTAATAGATTCGTCTCGTTGTTTAGAGGGGGTTATGGACTAGGTTTTGTTATTAATCTATATTTAGTACTTCTATATTTGATGGAACGAGTCTAAAAATTAGTGGGCAGAGAACAAATACAGATGGCATAAAAGACTAAGCAAAACAGGATGATCTACGCCACCCCCAAACAATCACCAGATCTCCAGTTAGTTACTGAGCAGTTTTACTATGCATATTACCTCCAGTAATTTACTAGTGATAATGATAAGGGTAATAATATAATTTGTTCATGATTCTATATATTTACACATAATACCACTGGGGGTACGATGATAATTTGGTGAGTAGATCACCGCAGGCCAGCCCCGCATCCCATGGGTTGGCTCGTTCCTGTCTTACGTGTCGAGCTCCTCCCCGACTCGTGCCGCCGTCTCCACATTCAATTACAAGTTTATCATTTTGATCTTCCAATAATATCTTAGTAAAACTATTGCTACTTTAAATTACCGTCACTAGTAATTATTACTCTACCACTAGTTATTATTATATTACCACTAGTAATTATTGTATTAGCACCAGTAACTACTGGAGCTAATATGTATAGAAAACTACTCTAATTGCTTGGGGAGTGATAATAAGGAAGTCACCCGGTACCGAACCTAAGATTTCTACCATAGCGATACAGATTCAAAACTACTTGAGACGAACTGCTACCAGAACTACACGTGCTATCTGACCGTTAAACACGAGACTTATGATACCTTTCTTCATTCTTTGTTCTGGTCCATTTCTTCACATTTGAGGCTTGCAAAGTCTTCAAGAAGGGTAAAACTGTAAAAAGGATCAACCATCACGTTTCCCCCGTCTCCAGCAGCTAGCCAGCTAGTACTCCTAACCAGTAAACCGGGCCTTTCCCCTCTATAAATACGGCCACTGCCATAAGCTAAACCACAAGCGCCTCCTCGAAATAAATTTAGTAGATAACGAAACACAGGTGAAGGTAGCAACTAACTGGTTAACTAGGAGGAACGAGGATGGGCACCATCGCCCAGTTGGCGCTCGTCGCCACCGTGTGCCTGCTGCTGCCAGCGGCAAGCCGCGCGCAGCTGCAGGTGGGGTTCTACAACAGGTCCTGCCCCAACGCCGAGGCACTGGTGCGGCAGGCGGTCACGGCCGCCTTCGCCAAAAACTCCGGCATCGCCCCTGGACTCATCCGTCTCCATTTCCATGACTGCTTTGTCCGGGTACGTGCTACATAAAGACAGTACGTTTGCCTGCGTGTGGTTGCAAAGGGTCCATTTGCGTGGTTTGTGGCCTATTGTTTTATATGTCTATTTTTACGTTCCATCTGTATATTTTGATGAACAATATTCAAATTTATAAACAGCTAGAATATCAATTACAGTGAACCAATATATTTCATTTAAGATTTATAGGTAATTTGTATATTATAGGAAAGGAAAGGTATAATGAAGTTTCACAAAGAACAAGACTTACATTTGCACGTTTTTTTTTCTCTTTGTGTATTAGATTATAATATTTTCCTTTTTTTGTTTGGAGGTGTACCAAGAATTTTATCAATAGAGTATTGTGATTTATGATCTCCAACCTTAATTCAATACTCCGTCCCTCAAACCTCATGTACAACACTGACACGCTCTTCATACCATGTGTGTTCATGTAGTTGTTAAATATCTAAAGGGAGCTAGGCACTTTCTATGATAACCTCAATAATATAATTTTCATTCTACAAACCAACATATAGTTACATGGGTTAGTACTAACTAATATAAAACAAAAGATTTACTGCCATATATTCATGAGACAACTGAACAAGTACGTGGAGTTTCAAGAGGAGGAAAAGAGGAGCATTAATTTTCTCATGTGTGACCGAACTGAAAACTCTTGAACGTGCCATATCATCATACTCAAGAGTTTGAGGGAATATATAGTTGAATTAAATGCAAGTCAAATTTAATAACATCAATATCAGTGTGAAGTGGAGAATGGTCTTGGAGGAAATTCAGTCCAACATGCATGTGCGTTCTCTAGTCAATTCACACTTCCTTTTGTTTTGTAGAAGTACTATTCAACATATTAAAATTTGACTAGTCTTTGTAGAAGAACATTTTTCACTATATATTTGGAATAACACATGTCGCAGCTGTTGAATAAATATGGTGTAGAGAAGTTTCAAACTACTTTCTAATACAGTAATAAATCTCTATATGTTATTCAATATGTTGTGGTAGTACAGATAACATCAGAGTTGCATAATAAAAAACATGAATATTTTAATGCTTTGCGAACAACATATCGAAAGGGTTTATTTGTCTCCTTGTTATAAGGATACAACACTAAGCCAAACAAAATCCTAGCTTCACCAAACCCTTGCCATGCATTGGTCAGTCGAATTTTCTGCTTTAAATAATGGATCCTTGTACAGAAAGGAAGCTCCATTGTATTTTGGCAGTGTATTGTAGTTGCCTCATATTTTTCCATGTAGTTCTAATTGTGTTGTTGTCAGCTTAGACGAGCGCTGAAAAGCGTCTCTGTACTATCTGACAACGGACAGCATGCTGTGGTTCAGATTACATTGGAGTTAGCACACGAACACATGAGTTTTCTATACGTTGTCTCCATCTTGTAAAAATACAACACTACAAGCAAAAAAAAAAAAGAGTCCTAGCTTCACCAAACACTTACAGAGCCATGTATTCGTCAGTGTTTTTTTTTTTTTTCAAATTTTCTGCCTGAAACAATGGATCTGTTTAAAGCAACGAAAGCTCCATTGCTCTTCCAAAATGTTTGAATAATCACAGCTTGTGCATACCACACGCTGATCATCGATGTGCCGCCTGGCTAATTAATCACAGTTTTTTTTGTCATGTGGTGGTGCTTGTGTTGTTGTCAGCTTAGATGAGCGTTGAACCGTCCATGTACTATCTGAAGATAATCAACGAAGCTAAGATGCCACCTACCATGACGCAATGCTTGTTTTACAATACTCTAATGAACGTACGTGGAAAATATGTGTCACCTAACTGTGTCGTTATCAGCCTAGATTAGACGAGCACGTTGGAGCGTCTTCTGTACTATCGTCCACAGATAGAATGCCTAGACGCCACACCTACCATGATGCATGCTTGATTTACTACATTTAATTAAATCTTACCTGAAGAAAATACTACTGTGCTTGACTGAACTCGATCATCAGGGCTGCGACGCCTCCGTGCTTCTGTCCGTGAACCCCGGCGGCGGCGACACCGAACGTGTCGCGGAGCCGAACAACCCGAGCCTCCGCGGCTTCGAGGTGATCGACGCCGCGAAGAAGGCCGTGGAGGCCGCGTGTCCGCGAACCGTCTCCTGCGCCGACATCCTCGCCTTCGCCGCCCGCGACAGCGTCAACCTCACCGGCAACTACTTGTACGCCGTCCCGGCGGGCCGCCGCGACGGCAACGTCTCGCGGGCGGACGACGCGAGGGCCAACCTCCCGGGTCCCAACAGCACGGCGACGCTGCTCGTGGAGCGGTTCAAGAACAAGACGCTGACGGCGGAGGAGATGGTGGTCCTGTCCGGGTCTCACACGATCGGTCGGTCCCACTGCGACTCGTTCCTCTTCCGGAACCGGGAGCGGCTGGCAAGTGGGACCATCAGCCCGGCGTACCAGGCGCTGCTGGAGGCGCTGTGCCCGGCCAACACCAGCCAGTTCACGCCGGTGACCACGGACATGGACATCAGCACGCCGGCGGTGCTGGACAACAACTACTACAAGCTGCTGCCGCTGCACCTGGGCCTCCACTTCTCCGACGACCAGCTCATCCGCAACGCCACGCTCGCGCCCAGCGTCAGCGCATTCGCCGCCAACGAGACGCTGTGGAAGGAGAAGTTCGCTGCCGCCATGATCAAGATGGGCAACATCGAGGTCATGACCGGCAACCAAGGTGAGGTCCGACTCAACTGCAGCGTCGTCAACCCATCGTCCTCCATAATCGAGATGATCCTCCCGGCCGGCCCCGCAGATGGCGCTGCAGCCGGCGATGTCTCCACGACCTGATCATTATGACATGCATATATATATATATATACGAGCTACGATATAATTAATAGTGTTGTTATGCCCGTACAATAATACAAGTGTGTGTGTGTGATTTTGTATTTGTACGTGGAGACTTGCATGCATGGCTGTGGTGTGGACACGCGTCCTAATAAACCTTGCATGAATAAAAAGTTGCTTGTTGGTTTGGGAAGAACGACAATCATTGATCTTACTGCGTGTCCAACAAGCAGTTTATAACCTACACAACAACTAGCAAGCACAAAGCAAAACAGTATAGAGTGATTCAAATATCGCTGCAGATAGAGGCGGATTCGTCACTACCTCTTCGTATTGTAGCTACAAAAACAGTTTTATATCTGTGGATGAAATTAACCAGCACTTTAAATAGTTTTATAGCTGCGGGTTGCTCAACAAACTCCCGCTACAAAGTATATTAGTAGCGGTAGTTTCTGGTATTAGCGGTAGTTTCTGTTATGAGCCGTTGCTGGAACGTACTTCCTCTGGATTTAAATTGTTCATATAGTTGAATTTTTTTAGTTAGATTTGTTTATTGAATTTATTCAAACAATTTGAAAATTTATTAAATATGTTATTATGATTTGTTTCATCTTTAAATTTTTTTTGATCTAACTTATAATTTTTTATATTTGAATAAATATTTTAAATAAGATAAATGATCAAATATAGCTAAAAAAGTCAACGGCGTCAACAATTAAAATTCAAAGAGAGCACATATTCTTTATTGGGCATAGAAAGATATATAGTGTTGATTGTTTGGAGAACCTTTTCTTTTTTTATACCAAACATGAAGTTTGAATTATAACAGCAAGATGTCCCAACGCCACCACTTTCATGAGCCATATAGTTGCGAGGATATATAATTAATATAGAAAATGACCACTGATTCAATCAATGCCTATACTCATTATTGGAAAAGGAGCACACGAAGATATCTAACTTCCTCAATCAAGCAAATGGAGCATAAAAACACACTACTTATAAAACAGCCTGTAGCGGCATTCCTGCCGCTACATTCCCGCGGCTACGTGAGGATTTCAATTGGACAGCAATGTTATTTCCAAAAAAAAAAGAAAAGAATTATTGGTCCCCTACCAAGGGGCGGGATGTAAACTTTCTGATTTAATAATCGGGGTTCAGATATTTCCTGATATAAAGAAAGGCTCAGATATTTTTCAGCGCATCACAAGTTTACAATATGCAAGCAGAGAAAAAGTGAAAAATAACTAATGTCATGACAGCACCATGTGACAACATTTCCAAATGTTCAATTGATGGGAGTGTCTGTAAAACATGCAAAACCAAAATTAAATATGTTAGAAGATATCATGCCTAGCCGATACAGTTGGAGCTTCACAAGATGCTAATCACTATCTGAGCTTGAGCTGTCGTCAGGATAATCAATTGCAGTACTATTGCCACCACCATATAGACGACTTGATGGGTGAACCATCTTAGGCCGATAGTTCTCACAGGCATGACCCGAAACATTAAAGATTAAGCTGAATGTTAGGCTGAATTTTTTTAAAACTACTCTAGAAATGTTGTTTAAGCATATAAAATTCCTTCTAAATAAATGAGCTATGACAATGACATTATGAGAACACAGTTCATTTAGGAACAATTATTAACAAAATATTCACTAATGAAAGTTATGAGTGTCAGAGAAACAAATAATAAGCAAGAGAATGAACCATATACCTGCATCTTTCTCCCCAACCATACAGCATACCAATACATCATCCTCACTCCGAAAAATATAATTAATTTCAGCGAAGAAAGTTTTCGTACTGGTACTAGCAGAGTGATGACTCTCAGGCTTAGCAGTGAAGTTATAATGGTAGCAGCCACCACCAAACTCAAAAAACAGGCCCATCACTGTTATTTCCACCAGCTGAAACTGAAACAAAAAACAAAGGATTATGCTCACATCTCCAATCTACTATTGTATAAAATCAGAAAATAGTTGTCAGACAGGGATAGGGGGCAAGGGAGGTAGCAGTGGCTACCGTGGTGTTGTTTCTTCTGTTATATCTACGCAGTGCTGTCTCAGCGTGGTTCAGTGAGGCCCGTTTTCTTAATTTGTGCAGGCCTCTTTTCTCGAATTGCATTCCTTTCCTCTGGAGATTTCTTTTTCGATGGAGGATGAGCAATGATTGAAACTGAATAGGTAGCTATATAATCATCTATTATCTTGCTTGTACTCTGCGCTGTGGGATGATTATATGAAAATCGCCAAGAATGGTCATCCCTGTTGTATTCAGGAGTGCTCCTTCCCTTGGAAGCCCAACCGGCTTTACTCCTATATCATAACAAAATGAGGTTCAATACTATAGATTATAGTGAGAAAACATTCGTGGGTGTGATATATGAAACATATCTAGATGTAACTACATTAATCAACAAGAAACAATCAGGTGGCAGCATGTTCTAGTTCCCTTAAACTATAGCAAACAATAACGTTTAAGTACTTGCGAGAAATGAGACTAAAAGGAAAATGCAAATGTCCAAGTGCATGGTCAGAGAGCAACTTTTTTTTTTATTGCGCAGAAAGTCACGTCGATCTGCGTCCTCTCGGCACGGTTATTAACAATCAATTAGGAGTACATTGAAAAGTGAGGCTACAACGAATTTTTCACCTGGAATGTGAGGCCGGGCTTGCAGGGTCCGTCCGCGAAGATGGTGGATGTGATGGTGAAGACGCCGTCGGACGGCACCAGCAGCGTGGCGTGTTGTCAGACTTGCACGCCGTGTTGGTGGATTCAATTCATTGGGGGCAGGCACTGTTACCTTGTTCGGCGGTGGCTTGACTGTGGAAGACACCGGTGGGCGGTGGCTGTGGCTTGGCAGGGGAGAGGGAGAGCTGCGGTGGCTGAGCAGAGGAGCTGTCTTCCGTGTGTCAACCACGCTGGCGGCGCCGGCATGTGTGGTTTGGCCGGCACGAGTCTCAGTCTCCGTGGCGGTGATGGTGGCTTGGCATGAGAACGAGATGGTGTGCTGACCCGCGCGGGCGATTCGTGAGGCAGCGCTATATGCCCGCTGTTGTTCGTCGCGCGGTGGTGTTGACTGTGCTGCCGCCGGTGCGTACTTCCGGTGGTAGTGGTGCAGCGTTGTTCTTGTGTCCGCCGGCATTGGATTCTACATATTATTTCTGGGAATGAATTCTAGTACCGTTTGTAGATCCTGGAGTTTTTTTTTTATTATATATGGACGGAGGTGGTATTCTCGACGTGGATCCCGTCCGTGTTGGGGCTCGACGCCAGCAAGCTGACGAAGAGGCCGTCGACGCACACGCCGTTGCAGGCGTCGAACTTGATGTGGAACTTTTGGCTGTCCGCGCATTTTATGAATTTCTGTTCTATATTATCTAACCACATTTACATAAGCTTTCTTCTTTCATACAAGATCATGGTGGTGGGAACTGAAGCGAAATAATGGACACTTTGCAGCTGAGCTCTTGCTGAAGAAGTGAAGAAGAGTTAAAATTTTAGATCCTTTTTTCCAGGTTAGTTTGGTTCTTAAAGTGGTCACAAGTCTGATTATAGTTCCAAGTAGCACCCCGCCAATAAAGGTCCTCACTGACGGTCTTTTCTCTGGAACCCATCTCTAAGAAAATTGGGGAAATTCCCTAATGGCCATAAAAAAATATTTTTCTTTATTGGTCATCAAAAAGTTTCAATTTCCTTAGTGGCCATCAATTTAAAATTTGATGCCTTAATATAATGGTCACTTTGATATGATTCATATGATAGTTGGAAGGAGAAAAGACAAAATTGCCCCTAAAGACCTTTTTACCATGACGTTGCACATTATTAGTATATATACATGTAGTAAACATTTTTTAGATAAAAAAGTTCAATCCACATATTATACAATAATTGCGTACGAGGCATGAGCTGGACTGCATGTTGTGGTCACGATGCACAGATCATCACGCCATGTCATTTCTTGCTGTTCAACCGAAACGATGGATATCAATGCAATTTTTATTTTTCACATCATCGTGCATGTTATGTGTCTCGAATCCTTGTGCATGTATAGTACGTAAATGATTTTTCTTCTAGTAACATTTATTGAATAACATGTTAATTGATTTCTTCTGTTTAAAATATATTTAGTGCATATATATACTAATATTTTGCAAGATTATGGTAAAAAAGTGTTGTAAGGGGCGATTTCGTCTTTTCTCCTCTCAATTATCATATGAATTGGATGAAAGTGACCACTAAGACATAAAATTTTAATCGATGGCCACTAAGAAATTTGAAACTTTTGGATGGCCAATAAGGAACAAGGAATTTTTTTTATGGCCACTAGGAAATTTTTCCAAGAAAAATTAGTGACGGGGTTCTTTATGGCACGTCTCTGAAAAGCACCATCAGTGATGGCTATAACCTTGTATAGACAGTACTAGAACACATGTCACTAAAAGTTCAAGTATTAGTGACGGGAGGTAGATCCATCATTAGTGACATGTTACATGTGACGGGTCTGATTACCGTCACTAATATTAGAGGGGTACTCCCTCCGTTCAATATTATATGACACTCTAGCCTTCTTTATTTTTCTCAAATTATAAGACACCCTCGCTTCTTAATGCACCTTTCTCTCTTCATAATATATCTCTATTTCTATCTCTCTCCTCATTTCCTGTGTACCCACCTTTTTTTATATCTTCTTAATTCCCGTGCCCGAAGCCAAAACGTCATATAATATTGAATATAGGGAGTAGTTTCTAAGAAATTAATTAGGCACATTTTATTAGAGGGGTGGCTTTTAAGAAATAAGTGTGATTGATCTAATATCTCGGGTTAGAATTAGGTGGCGGTCATCCAGCCTGTTGATTATGCAGCAAACAATTACATGATGGTAGTCCACACTTTGCAAGGTCCAGGCCCGGAGCTAGATGCACTTTTCTTTGCTTCAACCCAACCGATAAGCAAAGACTCCTTTTGCATTCAAGTATTCAACATGCTATGCTACCAATGAGGATGTGGTCATGGGAGGGGCGAACATGGTGGTGGGTGAGGCCACGGTGGTGGGATGGGATGCGATCGCGTGTTGACAGCTAAAAATGACATGGGAATGATTCTGGTTAAACCAGCCTGACCAGTTTCAGAAAGAGTATAGAGCGGTTTTGGAAATTGACATATTTTGATCATTTGGCTCTTCTGGAGAGTATTGTGAGGTTAAAAGATCAAAGGATACACGGTGATGGGCTAAAAGAGTTCCAGAAAGATGAAAGAGCAAGAATCATAGGTTTTCTTGAAAACTCAGAAAACCGGTCTGACCAATTCCATAGGTTGGTTTGACTGGTTTTATCTAAGTTCATAGAATTTTGGTTTTATTCATGGCCAAGGGATATACTCTGTATTTTATAGGTTTTCTAAGAATTTTGTTAGTGTGGCCAAATAGAACCATATTTTTTGTACCATGAAAACATATAGTTGTTCTGGTCGGACCGGTCAAACCGGTTTTGAATAGAGTTCGAGTAGATCTAGATTTTCACGCGGGATTTACAAGGAAACTCTGTTTCTTGTGAAGCAAGACCAATCCCTCTATATAAGTGGAGGGTCACAGCCAATTGAGACCTACCCAATCATCAAAAAATAGTTTTATATTTTATCTCTAACCCTAATCTCTTTTGAATCCTATTTTTTGTTCTTCTCTCGTCCGGCGGCGGTTGAAGCCATTCTAGCTGGCCTGCCAATGCTAGAACAACCCAAGGTGTGTCTGCCCTGTCGGGGTCCCTCCCGGGCAGGTATTTTTGGTTTTTCGCAAAGGAATCGGTGAAAAGCGGTCAGACCAGTTTCTAAAACTAGCCTGCCCGGTTTCTGCTGCTGCTGTAGCGAGTTACTAGTTTTGCAAATTTGCACAAGGGCGTGTTCGTGTAGCGGCACTTTCTAGTGTCAACACACTTTTTGGCGACTCCGCTGGGGAAGAAGGTTTCGGCTAGTTCAAAGCCGAATTCATCTTTTCCACCAATGGGCTCTCGCACCAAGCTTGATAAAGATAATATCACCATGGCTTCGTTGGATGAACTGCCAGAAGAATCATGCTAAGCTTTCATGGAGCATAAGAAGATGCTCGAGGAGCAACGGAAGGTGCAAGAAGAACAGATTTTGCAAGAATATCTTTCGTGCTTCAAGAAAGATCGGCTAGGCGTTGTAACTCAAATCAAGCAAGCCATTTTGCCTTCACCTAAGGTAATATCCAGCACAAGTCAACAGTCTCTACTCCTTGTTACTTATGAGGATATATCTAGCATGTTTGCGCAATATGGTAAAACTGTGACTGATCAAGCAAAATTTATGATAGATGAGAGTCTTGCTAGGTTCTTTAGAAACATGCATAATTCTCCTAGTACTAGTGCTGTTTTTACTCCAAGTTCATTGGCTACACCTGCTGCACATTCTGAAAATCCTGCTTATGGCATGTCGTTGAATTACTTTAATGGTCAAACATCACCGGCTCAAAATAGTTTGCCTAATTTAGAAAAGTCGAGTGGTACAATAGCAACAAGTGTTTCTGCCCCTGAGCCAATTGCTAGTATTCCTAATTCGGTTACTAATAACCGAACCAATGAACTTGCTAATTTTGTTCCTCCTTATAGGACTATAACATATAGCATTCCACCAAACTCAACTGCAGGTAATAGTATGTCTTATGGTCCTATACCTGATGGCCAATTTACTAGGCACCATAATCAAACCACACCACAAACTCAAACACGAAGAGCTCCTATAACTACTATGGAGGAATGTTGAGTTGCTGCAAAAGAGGATTTCAGTAGGCAACTTAGGAAGACTTTGGGTATTGATTTGCAAAGTAAAACTCATGTTTACCAAAAGCCTTATCCTACAAATTTTGATACAATAGCTTATCCTATTTGTTGGCGTGTTCCTGATTTTGTAAAGTTTAATGGAGAGGATATTAAAACAACTAGGGAACATGTTAGTTAATATTTAGCTCAATTAGGAGAAGCTAATGCTTTTGATGCTTTGAAAGTGCAATTATTTTCTTTGTCATTAACTGGAACTGCATTTTCATGGTTTTCTTCATTACCTCCTAATTCTATTTATTCATGGGAACAATTAGAGCTTAAGTTTTATGATCACTTCTATAGTAGAGAAAGTGAATTGAAATTGTCTCATTTAACATCGGTTAAGCAAGGGCGAGATGAATTAGTTAATGATTATATTAGAAGATACAAAAAACCGATGCTTTAATTTGAGAATTTCTGAAAAAGATTTGACTGATCTAGCTTTTAGTGGGTTACAGTCTTATCTTAGAGAAACATTAGAAGGTCATGATTTTATATCTCTTACTCAATTGCAGCAAAAGGCTTCGGTTCAAGAAAACGGAAGTAAAGAGTCTAAAGATAGTCATAGGACGTCTCGTCATAATGTGCACATTGTAGAATATGTTTCTGATAGTTCTGGTGATGAGACTAATGATGTTTATGATGCTGAGTTTGTATGGCCACCTAAAGCTAAATCATATGCTTGTGATTCTCTTAAGTCGATTCATAAAAATTGGCAGGAAGAAATGAGATTTACTTTTGATGTAGCTAGATGTGATAAGATTTTTGATGAGTTGCATAAAGGTGGTTACATTCGATTATCTCATTCTATACCTCCATTTGATGAGTTGAAATGAAGGCATATTGTAAATGACATACTTCATATTCTCAAGCTACTAGTGATTGTAATGTCTTCCGTCGACAGGTCCAATCGGCCATTAATGAAGGATGATTGAGTCTTAAAGAAATGCAGGTTGATAAGCATCCTTTTCCTATCAATACCATTAATTTGCAGAATTCCAAGGTGCTAGTTCAACCAGAACATGCTGACACAACTGAAGGCAAGATTGTGATCATTGGTGATAATAGGCCTATTACAACGAATGACAAGATTTTATCAAGGGAGGTGATGCTTGAGAAAACTTCGGATGGCAAAGAATCTCTGAAGATTACTCTTAATTTGGGGGGCAGTCAAGTCACTCAGGCTCAACGGTAGAATCTGGACCACAGAAGTCATAGGTAAAACCGGTCAAACTGATTACAGATTTTGGTCAAACCGGTTTAGGAAAAGCGGTTAGACCAATTTTTCTGTAACTGGTCAGACCGGTTCTTTACAGTGAAGGCCAAAAACATTCAAGCCTAAAAGCCCTAAAGTCTACAAATGGAAATCTAATGAAGACAATGTTCGGAAGAAGAAGGAAAAGGCTAAAGTGACGTTTGATAAGTTATTTGACAAATACTCCAAGCAAAAGGCCGTTTCTCCGAATCGGCCATTTGGAAAATGTTCAAGATCAGCACCAAGACAGAGGAGACCAGAATTATTACAAAGAAATTTAGGTCCTTCAGTGTCATGGGAGCATGCTATAGATCATCTTGCATATCCATTGTGGGATCCTTACTGAGGGATGTGGGTGTCATGTCCTCCAATGCAAGTTCCTACTTTTCATCTAGGCTAGAGGGCACCTCAAAGATCAGCAATGTTTTAATACAGTATTAGGTCATCATCTAAACCGGTCAGACCGGTTTCTGGAATCGGTCAGACTAGTTTTTCCTGATAGATCCAGATCACCTCCAAGAAAGCAATATCGGGTTAGAAGTACAGTAGTACCTACAACTTCTCAGAGAGCTTCAAGAAGGACTACTTCTAGTGATGTAATTAGAATTGGCTCTAATGATGTAGCAATTAAAGATAGCTTTAAAGGACCGATTGTTATTGATAGATCGGTCAATCCTTAGATTGTAAACATTTATGGTCAGTTTATTCCTGCTGCTAATGATCATGAAGTTGAGCCAAGTAATGTTGATTCTAAGTATACCAGACCTCAATGGTGTCCTCCGGGGTTGAATCATACTCAAAAGAGGAAGTTGCAGCGGTTGCGTATTAAAAAGATGTGGGAAGAAGAGATTGAGAGGCAAAGAGATAAGTCCTTCAATAAAATAAAGCCAATGCAATGGAGACCCAAGGAGATTGCTAAGATACAGGAGCAGGTGGTAGCAGAATCAAATGAGCACCAGGAGACATCAGTGGCGGAGGACGAAAAAATTTTAAGGTGTGGCAGAAGTGTTTGCACCGACTATGACCAACAATCAAAATATACTATACATACGTAATAATTGGCTAACACAACTATAAAATATATAACCATTTAACATGTCTATATATAACCATTTAACATTGTCTATATGTTAGCGCTTGCAATACATACCTTTCATTTTGATCTTGCCCTTTCTTTTCTTATTCATCGTGAGCAGACAACAGATCGGCTAAACAAAGTTCAAGCAATATATATATATACTATCTAATAATTATGAGCCAGTCTTCTTAGCCACTCCTAATCCATCCTTAATCCGTCGTTAATCTCATCCGTTAATCTTTAACCCTCTAATTCATCGGTTAATCCCTTCCATTAATCCTTAATCATCCAACTGTGAGGGCGACTTCTTTCCCCACGACTTCCTTTGGCGCCCTCACCTCCCCTTCCCCCGATCCAGCGATACCACCTCCCCCGACTGGCGGATTCTGGCGGCGCCCGCTCCTCCTCCCCCAGCCAACGGTGGTGCCTCCTCCTCCCCTGGCCGACGGTGCTTAATCTGGCGATGGCCACTCCTTCGGTCCCGGCCGGCAGTGCCCACTCCTCCCCTCAACAACCTATACCACCCGGAGTCCAACCCTACCGGCATGATCAACCTCGGCCTCGCCGAGAATGACGTAAGGGTCAGCCCCACTCCCACCCCGCCGCTTCCTTCCTTTGTTTGTGCGTTGCCTGTGGAATGGAATTCATTGATCGATGTCGGCGCGTCCGTGCAGCAGTCGCTGGATTTGGTGGGGAGGTGGATGGAGGAGCACGCGAGGGCGACGATGTTGGAGGGGATGACGACAGCGGACGATGAGAGGGACCTCACCATCAGAGGGCTCGCCACCTACCAACCGTACGACGGGATACTTGCCTTGAAGATGGTAAGCCTACGGACCCCCCCCCCCCCCCCCCCCCCCCCCCCTACTTTTGTGTTCATTCATACGTTCCCCTCCTAAAGCAGGGTTTAAACTTCCTGAAGTTTGCTGTTTTTCAGGCTAATAGAATTCATAAAATGCTAATGACATGCATATCTGTTTTTCAGGCCAATAGAGAAACAACCACTTCTATGATCTTAAGCGAACGGTCTGTAGCCTCTGTTATACAATAAGACTGATATGAGAAGATAATTGTATCTGATGTAGTTATGCTACTGCTGTATTGTATCTTAATGTTGAGTTTTGTTACAAGCACAACTTCTTTGTCACATGTGCATTTGTTCCTATATTTATCTGTATGACATGACCATAATGTGTGAACTATTTTATTCTGTTTCTTTCCAGATGTGATACTTTCTTACACTTGTGTATCTTATAGGAAATTGGGCAGCACGAATTTGTCAGGACGACTTGTTCCTGAACTAGGTCACCTTGAGCACCTGCAATATTTGTGAGTCTGGCTAAATATTGGTACATTTTTTCTTCTTTGTTGTATTTAAGTTCACGCCATTATCTCTACTACCTAATAATTTTGAGATGGTCTTCTTAGCCACTCTTAATCTGTCCTTAACCCGTTTTTAATCCTAACCGTTCATCCTTAATCATTTTTAATTAAAGACACACCATTCAAATGTCATAAATTATCAGTGAAGCATTCAATTTTTATATAGGCCAAAACTGAAATATCATGAAACAGATAAAATTTATTGATGCACAACGCCATGTCCCGTGGCAACTGCAAAAGGATATCCAACTTCAGTTATGATCACTCAAATTCATTTTATCAGACATGTGGTTAACCACTATGTAAACCAATGAGCTAGGCATACACATAGCATAACTATTCATTTCTCAGACAGATAAGCCTCTGGGCAAAAATGACTCTTTCTGCCACTATCTTAAATTTCTCAGACAACTTGGCTTTGTTGGGTCCATATATCGACGCAGAGATCGTCTCTATACATGGTACAATTTTATTAGGAATGCTAGTCTCAAAAAGCTAACTACAAAATTTCAACTAAGAAGTACCTGACTGACATCACACGTAGAGGCCTGGACTGCAAGGATTAACATCCTGGGGGATCACTGAGTTTCACCGCAGGAATTTGAACACGACAATATTATAATGCAAATTGCATATTTCCAAATAACCGGCAACAGTTTCTTATGTCATTTTGTTTGGTTTGAGTTTGGTATGAACAATCAATGTGATCATATTCCCTGAGAAGTAGGTTTCATATTCACCTGTTCAAGCATATGCAAAGAGCAGTAGGCATGCTACAATTGTACATATAAAACAATCTGTGTATATGTCTGTCACCAACAACAGTTTCTTATGTCATTTTGTTTGGCTTTTGTTATGTAGAGATATGGTTTTGTCTGGATTTACCGTATATTGTCTGGAGTTATCATGGGCTGTATCGTTCTCATATCTCTTCATCGATGCAGAAGATATGGTTTTGTTTTCTCAGTCAGTGGAGTTTCGGGCAGTAGAATTCTTTATTTGTCGGTCAAGTAGTAGTGTCGCATTGCTGTCAATATTTCTGAGCCGTAGTTGAGTTTTGAGTCAACCTGACTCTTAATAGGATAGGTTTTAGTTCTGTTATGTGAATAATTATATTGTCCTCTTAATAGGATATATTGAGTTGATTTTTCTATAATGCCTATGAATTCGTTCCCTCGCTGATTGGTCGAAGCGGTCATGTAATGTGGCAGTGGGGCTTGTTGAGTTGGACTAGGATATATTTATGGAATTAGGATATATTTGTTTCTCTTATATGGAGTTGTACCATTTTGCGCCTCTCAATTTTGTGCAAGCCATGTGTTGTTGTTGCCAACTGCATTAGCTATTATAACTATACAGATAGGCTGATTGCAGCACATGATGTAACTAGGTAACTAATTGACAGTTTGCTTAACTTTGCAGATTATAGGTCTTTGTTTGCAAGTTTGATGCACAGCTGTGCATCTTGTAGTGTTGGAATGAAATTATCAAATGCTGATTATCTCAGCGCTCACTTTTATATTATACCTAATATGTAAAGTAGATACTGGTATATGTTTCTACATTTATTACTGAGATTTCTGCTGTCTTGAAAGTACCAGCTCCTTTAGCTTTTTCCACTAATTATTCCTCTATCATCTTCCCTGGAATTTTATTGATGAATAGAACATTAGATGCCCATCTTTTTATTAGAAAATTTTGCTTCAACACACAATATGTTTGTCATGTCATTTTACTTTGGTCCTTTAAGTCTGCATGGGCGCTAGATGATGAGCAACTTATCTCTTGCTAATATCCATAATCAACCACTAAAATTCCTATATGCATATGTATGCGATTTAGTTATACAATGTGTGATTATAGTATCCCACTTTTGATTTCCAATTTTAAATTGCCAACATAACTAACATAAAAAATTAGGCCAAAAGGTAGTTTTGATCTGTTGGATGATATATGCATGCCACATGAAATTCTTTTGTCGCTAATGAAAAATGGTTATAGAAATTTTCAGGGCCGATTTGTTTCCTTCTGTTTCGGTTTCCTCATATGCTGTTGTTATTTACTTTTTTTTTCTTTATCACTAGGACAATGGGGGTTGCAACTTCTTTGAGTGGTGCGATACTCCACCTCCAAGGCCCTGGGAATGCTCGAAATAACACTATTTTTCAGTCAGAGATATTATCAATGAACATGCCTTGCCCTTGTGGTGCTGGATCTTCCTTAATTCTCACTGCAAAGGCAGGAACAAATGTTGGGAAGCAGTTCTATCGTTGCCCAGGAAAACAGGTAAATCTTCTGTGTGGTTTTACTGTCCACTCTCTGGATCGGCTCCTCCGTTGACTGCATATATTACACAGACTGGATTGACACTGCTGAAGAGATTGATGATTTGTTCCTAGGGGATGTTGAGGTGTGTGTACTGATATGATAAATGATACTCAAGACTAAGATTTTCAGAATCTTAACTTGTGTTAGAGTTCCAAATCTGAAACTGTTGTGTATATGTGATTTCTGATGAAGGTTTGGAGGAGGCCATCATTTGGAACAGCTGGTCCGCTAGGTGGCGACCACCCATTGGTCACGAAGGACCATCACATACTCGATGTTATTTTTACAACTCCAATCCCTGATCTTGGTAATGCTAAAACATGCATGTTGTACGCTTTAGTTAAATTCAGCTCAATATATTAATAACCTTGCTATGAGTAAATCTTCAACTGGTTGGTTTGCAATCTTCTTACAGGTAAGCTGGCAGAGGGCTTGGACAAAATTACCGGCGTGGTGGATCATGGGATCATCTCTGGCATTCAGTAAATCTCTTCACATAAGCAGGCTTCATAAATGTTCCAGTTCTATTCTCAACACTGCAATATGCTGCCCTGCAGATCATATGCTGTCATTGCATCAAAAGGAGAAGTGCAGGTCTTGGATGAGAAAGCTTCAGTGATACCATAACACCAGCTAAATTCTCTGATATTCTGTGCCGATGCCCTCTTTTCTCTGCATTTCTTTGCTTGCATGCTATCTATTCTTGTTTTCCTGCTTGATCCAGGGGTAATAAATTCAGTAGAGTCACAATTGTAACGAATATTGACTCATTATGCCCTAAAGAAATACATATGGTCCAGACACAGGCCAGTTTGCCAACTGCAGGCACGTATATATTAGCGCCTGCATGTTTTTTTTTTTGAAACTTTAGCGCCTGCATGTTGACCCTGTACCCAAAGGTTCCACGGCATGAAAGGTGACTTCCACTACTACGATGTCCAATGGCCACTGTTTTATGTTCAGACTGGTGTACTAAGCATGCCACTGTTCTTAGATTTTACCTCTTTGTAGAGGAAAGTTGGAGTTTAATATAATCTCTGCTTGACTATAAGTTTGTAAGGTATAAATGCTCGATTGTTGTTATGATTATGCTTACCAAAAAATTTAGAGCTCTTCAGTTCTTTGGGGCCACATGCAATGTTTTGAAATTAAATTTAGCGCACTGTTGGGTTGTAGGAGTTTTATATACTGGTGAAATGAATTATAGCTTGTTTTAGTCCATACGATTAGTTTGAATTTTAGTTTATTTTCTATGGGGCATTTGGTATAATGCAAGTTTCATTGTGTCATTCAAATATCACTGTCTCGTCATACATGGTTTGTGTATCTAAATTAATGTAACTCTACTACTATACTCTGTACTTAAATCATTATCATCACTGATTTTTCTTAGTATCATTCGATCATTCGTGTTATATTCGTGCATCCGACCTTATGCTATGGTACTATGTTGTATATTTGTGCATCTTACCTTATATTGCATATACGGTTGTACTTTATTAGCCCGTAGCAACGTACGGACATTTTACTAGTATATATATATATATATATATATATATATATATATATATATATATATATATATATATATATATATATATATATATATATATATATATATATATATATATATATCCTATACAGTACCCTGGGTACTGAATAGTTATTTAGTACCCACACCAGGCGTCCTAACCATCAACACACACAAGCCAGCCAACTTGGTTCAACGCTGCACCGAAGCCACCACCACACATGTACGAGTGAGCTAGGTGCCTTCATGCAAACTTAGATTTAATTAGCTATAATTGCCCCTTAATTGTTTGGCTAATTATGGTGAGAAATCCGTGAGTGTACAAATTTCCTTCCTCTAATTTTGTTTCCACGTTACTTTTAATCATTCTATCAATATCTCTCTCTCTCTCAACTCTCAACGATATAAACTACTGCTCCAATAACGCTGTACTTCCCCACTGTCAAAGCAATGTTTATATTTTGAATATTCAATATACATAGCTAATTAAATCTAAGTTTGTATGAAGGCAAACTATAAACAATGAGGGACTGGCATATAAACATTGCTTTGTCAAATTATAAAAAGCTATGTATATTGTTACCAGAACTTGGGCAAGAGGGACTCGCATAAAGATTATTCTCCAGAACAATAAAGTATATGGGTTTTGTAAATATGTAAACCCAATCATAAATAATGATCAAACCAATTAAAAATATATTTATTCTTATTCTTGAAGGCTAAAATTTCACGCACGAGTTTTTATTGATAGATGAACTGAGCTTAGAGCAGAGGAAACTGACCTTATTTATAACAGCAAGTATAAACCATGACAGGTCGCGCGAAAGAGGAAGCGGTATCGCACGACCTTGTGCGGCCCGGCCCACTCACGCAGAAGACCAGAGAATGACATGGCAGGGGTGGTGGATCGAGCAGCGATGCTGGGGCGGCGGAGCGCAGGGCGGAGCAAGTGGTGTGACGTGATGGCGAGGACCATAGGCAGTTTACTGCCAGTGGATTAGCGTGACTGGGTTGTCTGGAGCGAAGCTTCATCCAACGACCATATGGTGGTGACATGGCGCACGTGAGGGGGTCGCGTGTGCTATGCTGACACAAGATAATTTCTAACTGTAAAAAATTATACATGTCAACAGACTGTATGTTTCAAGTGAATCAAGATTTTCATTGAATCGTAACCGACTTGACATATCAAATCAAGGTTTTATCACTCGAATGAGTGAAACATACATAGGAACTAATCAAAAAAGTTTGACTTTCGGCGCCACAATGAAGCTTGGTAGGTAGAATGGACATGGCATTTTATGATTTTGCATAACTAGTTTTTATATTTCAGTAAAGTGGCACTTTTTATGACTTAAACATTCTAAATTTATGTTATTTTTTCTGATTTATGATTTTGAATTAATAGTTTTTATATAAAAATATGTGATTCAAATCACAACCAGTTTTTATGCTTCACCCTAATAGCTATGACCTGGCATGTTGAGTTTTATACCCTCAAATCTTAACATGTGATTTTTATTTGACTGGAGATTATATATCATACATCACTATATTTTCCGACTAGGCTATATGATTCATATACCCCAACCACATATGATTCACATACCCCAACCACTGGAGAGTCGTATTTTTGTTTCCCAACTTGCAAGGCTCGACCAAAATAGTCAATGTGAATAAAAAGGTTCTCTAACTAGCAGATTATTAATATATATTCTTCTATTACAATTTTAAAAACATCCTATACCAAGTAATATAAAAGGAAACGCCTTTTCAATTACAATAGGAAGATTCTAAGAAAATAGAAACCAATTAGCTTTTCTATGTGTTCCTCTCATCTGATGTTTATATGCTCTCGCTCTATTTTCATGCATGATCGTAAATCAAATTGTTTATGCTACAAAGAAATGTTTTTATGATTCAACATCTCGAAAAGATTTCAGTCACTTGAAAGATTTTATACGTCAAACCAATTAATCATTGGGCCCATCTTGCTCAGATACATTTTCTTTCCATAAAAACCAATTCAAGTAATCATAATGTTATAGCCTTTTACGGTCATGGCACTTGCCCATTAACATGTGGTCATAAAACCTTTTTGCTTGAGGAATCATTTTTACTATTAAGCATTGCAATAATAAAAATATAATATTTTATGGTTACAAAAAAAGGTTTTTATGGTTGCATCATGAGGGATCATTGACATTCGTTGCTCACTAAATGATTTTATTACATATCATCTATGAATTTATGATTTAAAGCCACTAGTTTTTATTATGCACATCAACTATTCTCAACTACACGATTGTAGAAACTATAAATTTCTTATATTATAACTATAAAATTCTCTGGCTCAAATAGTATAAATGCCATGTTTTAATAAAATATCCAAGGTGGATCTTGTTTTGGAAGGAAAAATCATATAGATTTATCTATCAAATCTTCTAATCAATTGGATCTCGAGTTTAAAGAAATTGTAAAAAAAAAGGAAAGGATAATCAATTGCATGCATGCATGCACCGATTAAAGCAGGAGAGAGGCATGAGTTTCATTTGCATGCATGCATGCACTGATTAAGGCAGGAGAGAGGCGTGAGCTTTCATTTGCATGCATCCACATGGGTGGGGGTGGCTGGCCTGGTTTGGCGGGTGCGCTGGCTTGGCTCGGGTGTACCCATGGGGACCAAATAGCTATATATATATATATATATATATATATATATATATATATGTATGTATATATATATACACGCCCTATCCCTATAGAACCATAGATCAAACTAAAGAATGGATGAATGTTTATCATACGAGACAATCCGTCTATCGTCTGCAGTTCATGGCTTCTAGTGGCCGGCGTCCTTGGCAGGAAATCCCTAGGGTTCATCCAAGTGTGTCGACTCGAAGATGAATCGATCTCGCACAATCACGTTGATTTGATTGCTGGCCAAACTGGCTACACGCACAGGCAGACGGGGCCATGTATTCAATGGATTTTGGCCCAGCCAAGATGTTATGTGTAGTGTAGAGCCCATGTCCCATTGCAGTATAGAGTCCAAATGAAATAATGATTTGCTGGCTGTTATCATCTTCTTCGTATGTTCCTTTCACATGGCGAGCTCGCGCATCATTAATGGTGGCATAGGCAGCAGTGGCAGAACTGCAGATTGAATGAATATTAAGGAGTCTTGGCAGAAAAATCAAGGTATGGCGAGTGCCCTACCTTGCCATACCGAGAGCTCCGCCATTGGGAGACATTAGAGGAGCAGGTTTTAGCAGAATCAAATGAGCAGCAGGAGACATCAGAGGCCAAACCGGTCAGACCGGTTTTGGAACCAGTCAAGCCGGTTTGCGTAGAGACAACCGAACTCAATTCTGCAGCAGCTGATGGCGAACCATCTTCTTCTATTATACATACTTCAGAGGATCCAAAAGATTTGGAGGAGGAGATGGTAGATTATGAACCTTCACCAACACGAGATGATATGGATGTTAATGTTGTTTATTTATCTTCGGATTATTCTCTTGTTGGTGAAGAGGAAGAAAGGGATGCTGCTCATTTTGATTTTGGACCTCAAAGTGTTGTGTTTGAAAAGCCTAAGGAATCAGGAAATCATCTGAAAGCATTATACATCAGGGGACACATCAATGGTTCACCGATTTTTCGCATGCTTATTGATAGTGGTGCTATTGTACATTTGATGCCATATTCATTGTACAAGAGGTTGGGCAAATCCGATGATGAGTTGATCAAGACTAATATGACTACAAAAGGAGTAGAAGGGAACAAGCCTATTGTTTCCAAAGGGGTTTCTTTGGTGGAATTAACTATTGGAAGCAAGACATTGCCTACCACTTTCTTTGTTGCTGAAGTACAAGGTAATTATAATGTTATTTTAGGACAAGATTGGATTTATGCAAATGGTTGTGTATCCTCTACTTTACATCAGTTTTTGATTCAATGGGTTGGTGATGATGTGGAGATAGTTCATGCGGATACATCGGCTTGTGTTGCTATAGCCGATTCTTCTATTTGGTCTCATGATAATTCTAAGTGCTTAAACGGATTAGATTTGTCAGATTATGATTTTCTTAGTATTTCTAAAGATGGTTTTGTACCTGTTAATGTAAAGCCGGTTGAACATTGGCTAAATCAAATGTTGTAATTTAGATGGCTTCAAATTTAGAATGGTTGTAGCAGCGTGTGGAGCAGTATCGGTTGAATACAAATGATACATGTGAAGCTATCGAAGAAGGATAAGATTTAGATAAGTTAGGACAAGGGTTTACATCAACTGATCCTTTGGAAGAGGTGGATATTGGGGATGGTGTTGTACCAAGGCCAACTTTTGTAAATAGTAATTTGAAAGTCGATTATAAGTTGAAGTTAATCGAGCTTTTGAAGGAGTATGTTGATTGTTTTGCATGGGGATATCATGAAATGCCTGGGTTTAGCTGAGAGCTTGTAGAGCATCGGTTGTCTATTAAACCTAATTTTAGACCATTTAAGCAACATGCGAGGTGTTATTATCCTGAAATATATGACCAGATTAAAGAAGACATTAATCAGTTAATTGAAGCTAATTTTATTAGGCCTTGCAGGTATGCTGAGTGGATTTCTAATATTAAGCCGATTGAGAAGAAGGATTCTGGTAAGATAAGAGTATGCATTGATTTTAGAACTTTGAATAGAGCTACTCCTAAAGATGAATATCCTATGCATATAGCCGATATGTTGATTAATGATGCTTCTAGACATAAAGTTATAAGTTTTTTTGATGGTAATGCTGGTTATAATCAAATATTCATGGTCGAAGAGGATATATACAAAACGACCTTTAAGTGTCCAGGTTTTGTTGGGTTATTTGAGTGGGTAGTCATGACTTTTGGTTTGAAAAAATGTTGGTGCTACTTATCGAAGGGCTATGAAATTAATTTTTCATGACTTGCTTGGTGTCATTATAAAGGTCTATATTGATGATATAGTTGTTAAATTGGCTAGTTTATATCCTCATTTAGCTGATTTGAGACTTGCTTTTGAAAGAATGCGTCGATATGGTCTAAAGATGAATCCACTCAAATGTGCTTTTGGTGTATCGGCTGGTAAATTCGTAGGCTTTATTATTCATGAAAATGGCATAGAGATAGTGATGTAGATGAGGCCTGATCTTCCAAGAGGTAGGGGGATAAACTACAATTTGAAGACTCGGTGTCGATGAGCCAGCTTGAATCAGACATGATCCAACCTGCAACCGTTACACCAAGGACAACGTGATTGTTCCTGCAAGCGAATCGAGAACACAAGCAAGAAAGAATAAACACACAATCTAAAATTGCAAACATGGATGAAGCAAATCACAAGAAAAGGTTCAAGATCTGAACACAAAAGGACTAATTGCCACAGTGGTGTAGAACAAGAATAGGGGCCCTGGATTACTGTAAAAGAACTTGTCACCATAGTTATAATAATTCAATCAAGTTTCTCTCTAGAAATCTGAACTAAACAAAACCCAAGACTAAATGACGGCGGCTACTGAGTTTATGAAGGAACCAGGGACATCCTATGGTTGGGGCGACCAGGGGGGGGGGGGGGGGGCGCTCATAACATGGGCTTAAGGCCCAACACGATACAAGGCCAAGTTAGCCCAAAATAGGTGGCACAACACCTTGTCATGGTCACATAGCATGACTCACGACACTTCTGGAGCTAGGACGAGAAACAAAACAATGGTGTCGTCGTCCCCTTTCCAACGCATCAAAGAACGCCTTGTTTGGATGTCGGATGTGGGAGATATCATCAAAACTGTGAAGAGGTATCGGCTGAATCCGAGACGAACACGACGACCGAGTTGATGACGAGTTGTGACTTGGGGTAGACCATGATATGTGCGTATCCAGCATGGTGATGTTCTCATCAGATAGATCCTAAAAGAATAGAGGCTATTAAGAAAGTTAAACCTCCTATGTGTATGAAAGATATGCAGAAATTTTTAGGCAAGGTGAATTACTTAAGGAGGTTTATATTAAACTTATCGGGGAAAATCAGCGCTTTTACTCCTATTCTTCGGTTGAGAGATGAAACTGAATTTGCTTGGGGGGCAGAACAACAAGAAGCTTTTAAGAAGATAAAAAAAATATTTATCTACTCCACCAGTTGTCAAGGCCCCCAAGAGTGGAATTCCTTTTAGACTTTATATTGCAGCAGAAGAAAATGTTATTGGAGCTATTTTAACACAAAAGACTGAAGGGAAGGAGCATATTATTATATATATAAGCCGAAGATTATTGGGGGCAGAAACAAGGTATACCTTTATTGAGAAATTGTGCTTATCGTTGTATTATGCTTGTACTAAGTTGAGACATTATTTATTAGCTAGTACTTACATAGTAGCTTGTCAAACCGATGTTATTAAACATATGTTATATAAACCAATTTTGAGCGGTAGATTGGGTAAATGGGCATATGCTTTAATTGAATATGATTTAGTTTATGAATCTTTGAAATCCATGAAGGGTCAAGTAGTTGCTGATTTTATTGTTGAACATCGGGTTGACATAGGGTATAATTTGGATGTTGAGCTTATATATATGACACCATGGAAACTTTATTTTGATGGATCGGCTTGTAGTGAGGGTCAAGGAGTTGGTATTGTTATTATTTCTCCTTGTGGTGCTGAGTTTGAAGCTTTAAGCTGATTAGAATATTGTTATACCAATAATCAAGCCGAATATGAAGCTCTTTTATTTAGTTTAGAGATTTTAGAATATATGGGGGTAAAGCATATGGAGGTTTTCGAAGATTCAAAATTAATTGTCTAGCAAGTTGCTGGTAAGTGTCAATGTCTAGAGGGATCATTAATTGAATATCTTGATAATGCCTTGATGTTATAAAATATTTTGATGAGTTCTCTATATATCATATTTATTGGAATCAAAATTTTAGAGCTAATGATTTGGCACAACAAGCATCTGGTTATAATGTTAGTAAAAACATTTTCATGTTATGGATAAACCGATGATTGCTGGTGCGGAGTTGTTAAAGAAAGTTTCTGCACAGGTGCCCGGTCTGACTGGTTTTGGAACCGGCTTGACCGGTTTTACATCAAAAGGTAAAGTTTTGGCTTCTGAAAATTTGCTTGCTATTGTTTCTGATTTGGAAGATTGGAGGAAGCCCATAGTTGATTATTTGCATGATCCAAGTCAGAATGTAGATAAAAAAAGTTCGGCGTTTGGCATTGAAGTTTATTCTTGTTGACAATGAACTATATCGTCGAACTATGGATGGTTTGCTTATGAAATGTTTAGGTTCTGATTAGGCCAGGGTGGCTATGGGAGAAGTTCATGAGGGTGTTTATAGCACTCATCAGTCGGCTCATAAGATGAAATGGTTATTGAGGAGGGATGGTTTTTATTGGCCTAACATGATTGCCGATTGTTTTGATTATTACAAGGGGTGTGAAGAATGTCAGAAGTTTGGTAATATTCAGTTAGCTCCTGCTGCTATGTTGCACCCTATTAATAAGCCATGGCCGTTTAGAGGTTGGGGATTGGATTTTATTGGGCAAATACATCCTCCATCATCAAAAGGGCATCAGTTCGTGTTGGTTGCCACTAATTATTTTACTAAATGGACCGAAGCTGTTCCTCTCAAGAATATGACTCACAAGGAGGTAATTGAATTTATTACTGAGCATATTATTCATAGATTTGGCATCCCACAAACTCTGACTACAGATCACGAGACTTCATTTGTTTCAAGTCAAGTTCATGAGTTTATTGATTCTTATAAGATTAAATTGCTCAATTCATCTCCATACTATGCCCAAGCTAATGGTCAAGCTGAATCTAGTAACAAGACTTTAATCAAGTTGATTAAGAAGAATATAGAAGATAATCCTAGGAGATGGCATGAGGTATTATCTGAAGCATTGTGGGCACATCTTATATCTAAGCATAGTGCTACTAAAGTTACCCCTTTTGAGATTGTTTATGGTCAAGAAGCCATTTTGCCTATAGAGGTAAATCTTGAGGCATGAGGTTTGCTAGACAAAACAAATTATCTGCTGTTGATTATCATAATTTGTTGATGGATAATATTGATGAAGTTACTGAGAAGAGATTGGAGGCTCTAAAGGAAATTGAGAAAGATAAAGCTAGAGTTGCTAGAGCTTACAACAAGAAGGTTAAGGTCAAATCATTCCAAGTGGGAGGTTTGGTGTGGAAAACAATTTTACCCATTGGTTCGAAGGATAACAAGTTTGGGAAGTGGTCTCCAAGAAGGGAAGGGCCATATAGAATTGTCAAAGTGATATATGGAAATTCTTATATGATGGAGACATTGCAAGGTAAGCGTTTGCCTAGAGCTCTTAATGGTAGATATTTGAAGAAATATTATCCAAGTGTGTGGCAAGATGCTTAGTTTTTATGGCCGATAGTTTTTATCGCCCTTAGACTTACATGGCCGGTGTATTGTTAAGCAATCATCGCCCTTAGAGATTTTTTTTCTAAACTTACAATTTTTTTCAGCAAGCAAGCTTTACTAGAAAACTAGGGGGGCATGTGTAGACGGCTACAAATGACATGGGAATGATTCTGGTAAAACCAGCCTGACCGGTTTTAGAAAGAGTACATGCCAGTTTTGGAAATTGACATATATTTCTTCATTTGGCTCTTCTGGAGGGTATTGTGAGATTAAAAGGTCAAAAAGATACATGGTGATGGGCTAAAAGAGTTCTAGAAAGATGAAAGAGCAAGAATCATAGGTTTTCTAGAAAACTCGGAAAACTGGTCTGACCGATTCCGTAGGTCGGTTTGACCGGTTTTATCTAAGTTCATAGAATTTTGGTTTTATTCATGGACAAGGGATATACTCTGTATTTTATAGCTTTTTCCAAGAATTTTGTTAGTGTGGCCGAATAGAATCATATTTTTTTGTACCATGAAAATATATAGTTGTTCTGGTCAAACCTGCCAGACCGGTTTATGGGACCGGTCAGACCGATTTTGAACAGAGTCTGAGTAGATCTGGATTTTCACTTGGAATTTGCAAGGAAACTCTATTTTTTGCGAAGCAAGACCAATCCCTCTACATAAGTGGAGGGTCACGGCCGATTGAGACCTACCGAATCGTCAAAAAATACTTTTACATTTTACCTCTAACCATAATCTCTTTCCAACCCTATTTTATGTTCTTCTCTCATCCCGACGGCGATTGAAGGCGTTCTAGCTGGCCTGTCGATGCTAGAACAACCCAAGGTGTGCCTGCCTACTGGGGTCCCTCCAGGGAAGGTATTCTTTGTTTTTTTGCGAAGGCATCGGTGAGAAGCGGTCAGACCGGCTTCTGAAACCAGCCTGACCGGTTTTTACTGCTGCTGTAGCGAGTTACTGGTTTTACGAATTTGCCCAAGGGCGTGTTCGTGTAGCGACACTTTCTAGTGTCAACACCGTGGAAGGCGTGAGCGCGGTGGTGGGTGGGGCCGTGATGGCCAGAGGGGGGGGGGGGGGGGGGGGACGCCACGTGAGGAGCATCGGTGGTTGGAGGGGTACGGATGCGACACGTGGTGGGAGGAGCGATGCGGGAAGGCCAATTCAAATAAATTTCTTATTTTACCCCCAATGACATTGTAACTTAAATATCTAAATAATTGTATCAATTATTTTACTTGTGGTAATATATACTATAAAGCTGCTCAAAGCTATATAGCAGTATCTATAAGTAAATATCTCTTGAAGCATTACTTTAACTATAATGGTTCACTAGATAAATATGCCTAGAATTTTAAGCATATTAATTCACTACAACAATTCGGACATTCTATGATGAACTAATTATGCAATAAAACATGAGAAATTTGTCATAAAAATAACATGGCATGACGAGCTTGTGACGAATTTCAGTTCGTCATAGAATGTGTGTAGCTAATTACCTTTTATGATGAATTTCATATATTTGTCATAAACTTATGACAATGAACCAAAACATCATAAGATTTTATGACACTTTTTAGATCGTCGTAGATTTTTTATGACGCTTCTTTTTCGTCATAACCTAATTTTCAGGACCAATATTTTTGCAGGCCTTCTATTTTTTGTCCCATTTTATTCTAGCCTATTAATTTGATATTCATTTTGGTTCAATACTTTTCTAGCCCATTATTTTTCTATAAGCCCATTAATGTTTAGGCCTTAAATGATTTATAACCATTTATTTATCAGGTCCAATACATATATACAACTTCATACATAAAGTGACAATTACATACAACTCCAAACATCAACAAGCAATCAGTTACGGTTCCAACTTCACACCCAGTTGCATTTCACATCACATAAAGTTACAGTTCCCACATTACATAGTATCACATCACATCCACCCTAAACATATTGTAAAATACAAAACATAACTTGTTCAAAGTTGAAAGGAAGCCACTTGCTAGCCCTCACAAAATGACCAACATAACTATCTCAAGAGTTAGAACGAAACTTCCTGAAGTGAGCAAAATACAACATCATCAGATAGATCATCCATCAGTATCAACAAATGCTGAATAAATCAAATGAATGATATGTGACACTTACCAAAGCATAGCAATGCACAATGAAGTGAACACGATCCTATCTTCTGCATGCATTGTACTTTCTCTCGATCAACTTTATTTTTCACACACTTGTCCTATAGAATGAAACAATAAAATAAGTCAAGAAACATTGAGTAAAATGAAGTAAATTCTTGCTGAAACAACAAACACTCAAAAAAACTAATGTGATACAGAAAATTATTCATATACAAACTAGGAATGGTGAATTGTTCCAACACAAAACACATGTCATTTCATAGCCGCCATTTTTATTCTACATAAAAGTACCACGACCACAAAACTGACATGTGGAACCCAACACATGCGTCGTGGATTGGGTGTTAAACCCTGCTCCTCTAGGTCTGTGGAAGACGTTTGTTGGTTCTGAAAACGAATTAGTGACAATTTACATTTGTTATAAATTCAGTGATATTTGTTAATTTAACAATTATGATGTTTATATTCGTCATAATACAAATGATTTCAATGTCACATTAATGACGAATATTATTTTTTTTATAAAACAAGCTATTTCCAATAAAACATCATAAATAATAATGATTTTATGACAAAATGATATATTGTCACGAGAAATCCGTTATAGAAAACCACATTTGTTATAATAAGGTTTAACAGAAGCTCAACCTAGGTCTTCTGGACCAAAAATCAACAAAGAACAAGTCTGTACAAATTAAACTAATATAGGCATGTAAGAGCAGGGTTAATAGGTACGCCAGCTGCTGGCGAAATAAAACTGACACGTCATCTTCAACCAGCCGTAAAACCAGCTAGTATAATGGACACCACATGAAGTGACCGCATAGTCAAGTATTTAATTAGTTTCTATACAGCAAAACAGCACACATGCACACAACACACCTCGGGCGTGCTGCTTGCGCCTGCCGTGAGCCGGCGACTATTGAGTCGCCAACAATCTTCTCTCTCTTTTTATTTCTCTCTCTTTCAGCTAGGATTTTTATGTTATGGACATCTATTTAACTTACTGACTAGGACCTATAATACTTGCTCCAAAAGTAAGGAATAGATGTCGTGTTCTTGAGTCACCTGCAAGAAAGAGGAGGCAGCCACATAGCACGTACCCTGTGCCCTGTGAGGCTTGTGGGAGATCCCATTTCCACCACTCCACTCCTGTTGCTTTCGATGGCGACTTTCCCTGCCAACGTCATGCCGTCACCCATGTCGAAGACGACCCACTGGCCACTGCGGCGCTGCCTCTGGCTGTCAAGTGCCGGCCAATCTGGTGGTGGTATCAACAATTGAACACGCCGTGAATCCTGTGGTCACCATTATATAATCACACTCACACGATATGATTAGGATATGGAACAGTAGAATTCACGCCTGAATTGATGTCATGTAGGATACAGGATGAGCTTTATCTCGGACCCGAATTCACAACTAGATGCAAGTGCGTGTGTCCCAATCATAAGCCAGAGAAAGAACAACAGACAAAAAAAAAAGAGTTTTACTATCCAAAATACTGACTACTAGTTCTAAAAAACTATTAGTCAATAGTTTGATTAAATACTGGCAAGTAGTTCTCAACTTGAGGACAATAATAGAAAAAATAAGAGTTGTAGATTTATATTAATTAGTGTTTTTATTATAAATAAAGTTATATTAATAATCTAATTAAGAACTAATCTTTTATATATTTTTTAAGATGAACTCACATTTTAATGATTTGATAGATATAATATTCTATCATAGAAATAAATATAATTTCATTAATTAAAAGTGTAATTATAAAATTACCTTTAAACTACTGCTAGCCAATATTTTAGATAATAAAACTCCTCTGAAAAAGTTCTAAACATCAAATTAGGCACAAGTTATTAGAAGAGTTTATCTATTATCTTATTATTTGAATGTTAAAAAGAGTCACCACGTTCGTGCTCTTAAGGCCACGTAATTATCAAGTCAATCTGAAAAAAGGAGAAGATATAGATCATTAGATTTTATGAAAATTGAACGCTTCAGATTAAGCAAAGAGTTCATGTACAATACACTAGCATGGACGCAGAAAATAAGAGGAAAGAAAAAAAAATTGTAATCACCGCATACAATACTTTGGGCACGTTGTTTTTTTTTTAAAGGCAATAGAGTCCCTGGTCCTGGAAGAGACGAACGCTTCAGATTAAACAGAATAGTTTGGGCGTGATTGGTTGCCCCTCCCCACTTCCGAGCTAAGTCCGATTGATGCAGTGTGTTCATGTTTGGATACCCGACCTGTCTCCGGAGCCTGGCCCTTTGCATGCAGGGACCCTACCACGGCCTGGTCCGACTGGTACGTGGAAATCGGACTTCCCAACTCAGCTTGGACGCATTGATGCAGCCCCTAGCCCGCAGCCTGCACCACCATGTGCAACACCTAATGCAATGCAGTCAACCAAACACACTACTGCTTCGGCCAGGCCCAAGGCAAAATAGTGAACCAAACACGCGGGCCTGCATGGCTGGATGCTATCTCCACTGGGCCTGCACCCGCCCCCCAGCCAGACCGACGCCCTCACAGAAATCCAATCACACCTTTGATGTACAATACAATATCGTAGACAGTCCTGCAGAAAAGAAGAGAAAAGAAAAAGAATTTTTATAACCATCAGATACTATACTTTGGACGTGTTGGCCTTTTATAAGGCAGTAGAGAGTCCTGGTTTTGGAGGAGACAAAATTAGAAAAAAAATAATATTCTAAACTAAGATGTCCTATAATGGAGTGTCCCGAGGAGATAACATTAGGAAACATAAATAATAATATTAGAAACCACCAAACCACGATGTCAATAAATAATGATAGCAAACAAATAATAGGCATAACTTTATGGCAACCTGATAATTTGTAGAAAGCCAATCTCACGGTTCTATTTAGTCATCAAGAGAAAACAATTGTTCTTGCTTCCAACCACGTCGAGGATCACAATGATGATGGTGACGTGACAAAGTATTACTAATAATATGATGATATTATTCATGATCTTGCTAAACAAGCGATAAGTTAAACGGCAACCAGGACCCGAGAGATAGCACTAGAGAGAAAAGGCACCTTTAGCTACCACACACCAATTGCTTGGCCGAGGCGTATGTATACATACTCACACTATACACCAGCCCACCTCTGAGTAACTTTGTGGAACCAGACTCCGATGATAATTGATCAGTAAAGGAAGCTAGGCCAGAGCAACCAGCCTCACGAATCCACTTATACTGAAAACAATGAAGCATGTCATGGACAATAATGGAATCTGCAGAGCAGACAAAGCTAGAGCACAACAGCCAGTAATGCGCAGTTGCTGCTAGAGTTTGTCCGGGCAGAGCAGAGAACAAGATAGTTCTTCTATAGTGGCACACCAAGGCTGGCTGCCACCCGATGCTCGAGACTCATGAGGTGATCCTTTCATGCATGTCAAGGAGGAACAATCCATCAAAGAGTAGAATCACCATCAGACTTTCCATCAGATCAAGCAAAGCCCAAAACTTCATATTCTGTGTCCAAATGAAGGGGATTTGATCACACTTACCTGGTTAAGCATCGTGCAATAAAGTTTTTTTATTATATTATATATATGGTCTGTCTAATTTTGCGTGAGCTTGAGAGATACCTAGAAATCTCAGGCTCACCACGCTGCAAGCTCGAGCATGCATAAGCATAAGGGATTGTAGATATAGAATGATGAATCATCTTTTGGTTGGTGTAGCAGCAAAGACAGGTAAGAAAGAGATTTAACACCGATTAGCAATTGTATTGGTGTGGCCTATCAATAAATATATATTTGTTCAGTAGATCATGAAGTCACAAGAATACAAGATGCATCAGTGACATGCGCATAAAAAATAAAGTGAAGATAATGGAGAAAGAATACCTATAATAAAGTAACATTAGAGAAAAATCAGCATGACAACAGATGCTCTGGAGGAAAGATAGCAGCAGGTCAAGCTGGCAACAAGCATGTGCTTTGTTCTAAACTGAACTAATTTTGTTTTTATATCTACATCCACACAATGTTCTAGAGTAGTTATGAAACACGAATGACCTGTCACATAAGAATATAAACAAAATTGTTGTGCCTCCGAAAATTTACTCGGTTCTCTATGTGCCATAAAAATTATCAAAATCTCCGTTGTGCCATCCATTAAAATTTTCATGTCCTATGTGTCACTAGCGACAATTTCTGGCTGTGTCATCCATTACCCATATGTTTCTTTGTCAATATAAAAATGTGACAATATAATAAGAACTATTCTTTGCATGTTTCTCTATCAATACAAAAATGTACTAAATATCTGGAGCAAAGGAAGTAGTTGTTTTTCAGCGAGGGAAAATAGGTAAATGTTAAGAAATGATGCTAATAATTCAAAAAATCTTAGCGCTTTGCTAGGTTCATCAATTTCAATGTGTTTCATGCCATAGAGGTGTTGAGCGAGCCTGATCAAGTCTACACTGATCAATAAGTATAAGAAGAAAAGAAAATACAATATTAGACTTTGACCAATCACGATAACTAAATAAACCAAGTTCCACCACAAGTTATGAAAGCAACTGAGTTTCACTCAGTTTGTAGAAATACAATTTGACGTACACATTTCCAATGCTCCATTGTATGCACATTGATGCGACAAAAAAAATATGTTTACCTGATTTTAACTGTTTTTCTTCGAAACATGCCTAATTGTAATATGATTTTTTGAAGATCTAAAATTACAAAATCCTAACAACATTATATTTTTTTCGAGAGAACTCATATTAATCTAAGCATTGTGTTCGAGTATTAGAGTTACACAACAACAAAAAATTGTATGTCGTACTGAGCCAAGCAAAAATGATTTTTTAATAAAAATTATAGGTTAATACTATTTAAGATAAGATAATCTATTTTACTATAAGCTATAACAAAACAAACTAGCAGCGCTATTTGCGCGGGCCAGCTTCCTAATTCTAACAGATAATAAGTGATGTTGATGCAGGGGTCAAGGCTCGGAGCTAGATGCACTTTTGTTTGCTTCAATCGATAGGTGCTTAAGCAAAGAACATTCTGTTTAGCTCCTTTTGTATTCTGCAAGTGATGATAGCAACGAACATGCATCTCTCTCTCTCTCTCCTTTTCTCAAATGATACAGTGCAAAGGACTAAAGAATAGGTAACAAAACATATCTCATGCTACTTTTTTTTGTCCAGCAGGGCACTAAGAATTGGTAGAAAAACATTTAAAAGGAAAAAGATAAAGGATCATATTTTGCAAAGCAAAGGGTTGATGCTACTGACTAATATATGCTTAAAGCTGTATGTGACTTTGGAAAACGATTGGCGGATGCAGCAGGCTTAATCGAAATGGCTCACAGTCACAGACGAAAGCATGCCATTAATGAGCATGCAGTAAATAAAAAAGGAAAAGTTCAGTAGGGTCCGCTCCTGTTTTCAAGCTGTAGGATCCGAGAACAAGCAGCTCTGATGTTATGCCTGTGTAGGAAGCATATAAGACTTGGATATCTAAAGGATTATACGAGATCTCTAACGTTTCTGAGTGTTATTTGCAAGTTGGCTAGCAGTTTCTTTTATCTTTCTAGTATTCTGGTCTAATTTATTATATAGTGTTTTGCTCCTAAATTTCCAATCAGTATTTTTTTTGTTCCTAAATTTTTGTGTTAGAAAAATGAATATTATGTAGCAAATGAACTGAACTTCCTGTCATTTATAATGAAAACAGTCGGTAATAATTAATGAGTAATAATCTTATACTAAGGCTATTTAAAAAAAAATACTTACGCGCACTTAGGTTTAAACTATGCTAGTGCTGTGGATAGGGATGCAATTGGACTACTCATTGGGCAGTAATGGTCACACCCCTAGTTCATTTGCTTTTCTAGATTGATAAGGTGGAGGTGGATGTTAGACCCTCTTTGGATCCAGTTCAGATATTTAAAATCTGATTGTTATCTTAAGATTTTAGAATATGAGACCTAAATAAAATTTGGATGGTGGTGTTTGGATACTGATGAGATTATGAAATCTGGCTCTAGCTGGATATAGTCAGATTATGAGATTCTTAAAATCTGGAGATTAGATTGTGAATTTAAAAAAAAAAATCTATATTGTTTGGAGGTCTCATATATTCTAAAATCTAGATTTTTAAAATCTCAATAGATCCAAATAGGATATGATTTGAGAGAAATTTGGGTCGACCCAATTAATCCAAAAAATAACAAAATTGCATCCCAGTTCTAGAGAAGGCACAAGTATTAACTGGCCTACCTACCTTTGAATATCATCATATTGATTAGCTAGTAAAGACGACAACAAAGTTACTACAAACAGTTAATAAAATCTAAAGCTCAAACGGCAAAGATTCCTTCATCAACATGCACATCTTCAATTGTTTCTTTCATTCATGGGGACCGATGGATTGCTTCTTTGATCCAAATTTCGAGGTCACAGAACAGTAAGCACGACCTTGTTACAGGAAAGTTCGAACGACAGACACAAGGGCCTTGGTGGTCCGCCTCTGGTTGTGTCATGGACAAGGAAAAAGCTACCAAATGGCGCCACTTGTGCAGTACAGTACTCCCAACTCCTTTGACAAGCTTGCCCTTCCGTTTCGTATGGAAAAGAACCAGTGCAGCTCCGGCACTCCTTGTATATATACATACCCAAGGCGTAGCCAAGCAGCCAAGGAACCATCAGATCAAGAAGAAACAGCTGGAACGAGTATGTTCTCATCCGTGATCATGAAGAGCTTCATCTTCATCCTTGCTCTTCTTCCCGTCACCGCCATTGGAGCCGGCCTCAAGGTCGGGTTCTACAGTAAGAGCTGCCCATCGGTGGAAACCCTAGTGCAGCAGGCCGTGGCTGCCGCCTTCAAGAACAACAGCGGGATCGCCGCCGGCCTCATCCGGCTGCACTTTCATGACTGCTTCGTCAGGGTTTGTGCCTCATTTTAAAGTGTTTTGCTTCCTTGTCCACTGTCATTTATATGCCAAAGTGCCCGACCGATCGAATTGTTTTTATTCTTCTTGACGATCAATGGGATCTGTTCCTCTTGTGCAAGTGCCTTTCCTTTTTATCTGCGCAACACACTGAAGACACTCACGTACACACGCACATGGTAGCTTTTTTCTCGAGAACTTTTACTGTCCAAAATACTAACCAGTAGCCAGTAGTTTGATCTGACGGTATAGATTTCATAATTTAAAATAATAACTACTGGTAAGTAGTTTCTCAATTTAAGGGTAATATTAGAAAAAAAATAAGAGTTGTAGATTTATAGTAATTAGTTTTTATTGTTATAAATAAAGTTATATTAACAATTTGATTAATAAGTAATATTTTATATTTTTAAGATAAACTAATATTTTGATGATTTCGTAGACTTAATATTCTATTATAAAAATAAATATAAATTTATTAATTAATAGTGTAATTATAAAATTACCCTCAAACTACTCGCCAGTAGTTTTAAAAAACTACTGGCTAGTATTTTGGACAGTAAAACTCCTCTTTTTCTCAGAACATATAGACACGACCCTTTTTTAGAAGCAAAATAAAAAAACATGGAATGGTTGTAGGTGGAGTAATTGTTGCCATTAAGACAGTGTTTGTAGTTCATTTTTGAACTATAAATCTTGTCCTAAAATCAAAAATTAAAATACCGAGCAAGTATATATACTTGAATAGTCATGATATCTACAGAGTATGGTTGAATATCTTTTTAACAGAAAGAAAAGAATTTAATGCCATGCTTTCATGAATTTTATTTAAGAAGAAAGAAATATGTTCCGGAATAGAAGTGCAATATGTACACGTTGGAAAGCGAAATCAGGTTTATTTGTGTTTCAGTACCGTTGGCCAGTGCCTAATGGTGCATGCTGATTTATAGCGTGATAGATGTAGGCAGATGTTCCATGTGGCTGTGGACATGACATGAGTCGAACACGTTGCTGCTGGTCTTATGCCAGACGCCCAGACGAGTGCATTGGTCGATAGGACGACCTGTGACCATGACTTTGTATAGCCAGCACTGCATCCTTCCTTGAAGCGATGCCTAGTTGCTGCTAATACTGCTCACTGCTGCTTGTAAAATGCCTAGCTAGACATTTCTTATTTGTTGCTGGTAATACTGCTCACTGCTGCTCTACTTCTAATTCGGAGTTGTAGATAGCTGAACATTTCAAATTTGTTGGCGTCGTGCAAGCAAGGTTATTTTCAAGTTTAAGAGTAGAACTGTAATGACAACTAGTTAACGCAAGAACATGTCACACATTCAGGGCTGCGACGGGTCGGTTCTGATCGACTCGACGTCGAACAACACGGCGGAGAAGGACGCGGCACCGAACAACCCGAGCCTCCGCGGCTTCGAGGTGATCGACGCCGCGAAGAAGGCCGTGGAGGCCGCGTGTCCGCGAACCGTCTCCTGCGCCGACATCCTCGCCTTCGCCGCCCGCGACAGCATCGCTCTGACGGGGAGCAACCTCACCTACAAGGTCCCCGCGGGCCGCCGCGACGGGCGCGTGTCCACGAAGCAGGACGCCGTGAACAACCTCCCTTCCCCGCTCTCCACCGCCGCCGAGCTCGTCGGCAACTTCACGCGCAAGAACCTCACCGCCGAGGACATGGTGGTGCTCTCCGGCGCTCACACCGTCGGCCGGTCCCACTGCAACTCGTTCACCAACCGGCTCTACAAGTTCAGCAACGCCAGCGACGTGGACCCCACCATCAGCCCCGGATACGCGTTCCTGCTCAAGAGCATCTGCCCCTCCAACAGCAGCCAGTTCTTCCCCAACACGACCACGGCCATGGACCTCATGACCCCCGGGGCGCTGGATAACCGGTATTACCTCGGGCTGGCCAACAACCTGGGCCTCTTCACGTCGGACCAGGCGCTGTTCACCAACGCCACGCTCAAGGCCTCCGTGGACGAGTTCGTCAAGAACGACAAGAAGTGGAAGAAGAAGTTCGTCAAGTCCATGGTCAAAATGGGCGACATCGACGTGCTCACGGGCACCCAGGGGGAGATCAGGCTCAACTGCAGGGTCATCAACAGCGGCAGCGCTGCACTTGAACTCACCACCACCAGGACCGGCTCCAGCGGGTTCGACCAGATTTGAAACAACTAATGATTAAGTGCTGCTGATTTGTATGCGGTTTCATGTTCAGTAATGCGTGCGATAAGTTCAACTACGTTTTACTCCCTTTTTTTTTTTGACAAGAATAAAACAGAGCACCAGGCACATCCATACCCTGAGAAAAAAAAAGAACGATTGTTCCCTTTTTATGTTTTGCCTGATGTTTGTAATAGTGTTTCTGGTCTGGTCATAATGAAACGACTTCGGTATTTACTTTTAGAAGATACTTCAGCAAAGATATATCTGTTTTTCGTTGAATTATGATCCTCACAGTTTCGAACAGTTTAGAATGGTTCCAACCGACGAAAGCAATCGACAAATTACCTAAAAAAAAGAGTCAAATGTGAGTTGGGGGTAAAATGATGAAGTTTGAATTGTTCTATGTAATAGATTGAGTCATATTTCTTTCTTGATTAATGGTCTGCAACTTTTATAAAGCAACATACAACTAAGAAATTACTGGTCTGAATGATTCTTTGTAATGAAACTTCTATAAGGCTATTCCCAGTGGGGAGTTTCATTCCATCGTTTCCAACACTGTCATGTCATTTAGAGCACAAATGAAACACTTTTCTCCAATACATAGTTTTATTTTTATTGTTTCATAGGTTAATCATATTATTTAATTATTGCATAGTGATTGATCAAGGTGCAAATAAAATGAAATAGTTGCTCTCAATACTAGTTTTAGAGCATTGAAAATAGTGTAGAATCTTGGAAACAGTGTATACCCAGTTTCATCTAGATGAAACTGGTTTCTTCTCACTCTTCATTATTATCTTGCCACATCATTAAAAATGTTGACATGGCATGTTATTTATTGAAAATAAAACACACATTGAAAGTAGCCTAATACAGCATCACGTTACAAGCCACTATATGCAAGAACTTATCGACGCTAGACTTGACTCAGCAAAGATTAGCGGGTTGTGATGTGTTTTGGACATCTTATATTTATGGAAGTGAAGTTCTTCAAATCTTCATTCAATCTAGACACTGAGTCTTGTTTCCTTTACTCAGAAAGAAACAAATCAACGAATGGTACTTCCCCCCTAAAATCTCAAGAATCAGAAGAGTTATGCTCTGGACAAGGAGGAAGTTGGTTAAAGTTCTAAAGTTATGACTCATTCCACTTGTCGTGTCAATCTGGTAATGCAGTTGTTGTGCGAGTCTCTCTAAACCATCCTGGTGTAGCCAAATGCACTACTACAATCAGAGCCTTCGATAGCGGACAAAAAAGTCTTTCAATAGCGAACAAACAGTGTGCTATTGCTCCAATGGACATCAATATCGGACATGATAATATCATCATGTCCGATATTGATGTTGAGGACTACAATATCGGACACATGACATCACCATGTCCGTTATTGATGAGAGAGGCTACAATAGCATCTCAATGACATCACTTTCTCTGATATTGAAAGTAATACAACAATATCGGTGAGATGACATCATGTTGTCTGATATTATAGTCAAAGAGAACAATATCGACTCAATGACACCATCATGTCTGATATTGTTATTTTTTCTGAATTATTATACCATTTGACACTATTTCATATCATCGCAGGACTCAATTACAAATTTAAATTGAAATTTCAAATCATAACATATTTCATCAAGCATAAAGACAAACAGAAAGTTTAACAAATTAATCCATCATATCCATAACTTCATCATTCACACACAAGTTCACACATAATAAAGTATCATTCAGGCGCAAGATAAACATTCATAAACAAATTCTCTCATAAGTTTACACATAGGATAAATATTGATGTACACGTTCATTCATCCGACTTCATTGCCGGTCTATTGCATCTTGCCTCTCTTGCTCAGCCTTGTTGTTTGCTTTGATTATATCTTTGGGACGTTCTTTACCAATATAATCACAAAGATCTGGATGTTGAGCGATAAGACCCTCTGGATCATGGTAAGCCCCATTCAGATGAATGAACTTACACATGATGAAATGAAGCAATTAGATCCATAACATGAATAAATTGATACAAAATATTATATTATGCTCTCATAGTACCTTGAAATGTGTTCATTTTCCCTTTCCTTTTCGGATTTCCCTCACCACCAAGCTTGAGGTAATACTTATATGCACTATTACAAAAATAAAATAATTAACACAAAAGTACCATAATCATCAATATTACAAGTTAATCAATAAATAATTTATATTACCTATCTAGGACGTCACAGAAATCTCTGTAGGTTTTCGGATAACGATCAGCGAAGTCTAGTATCACAACCCACCTTGGATCTATGTCGAAGGCAATCAAGTGATTACTGCATAAATATGTAACCATGTTAGTGTCTTAGTTGAACATTCAACTCTACAATAAATAACATGATCGGAAAAACTTACTCAAAGTTATAAGGAGCAATGATACTATTTATGTGTCTCGACTCAAACATGTGTTTTTTATGTATGTCGCTATAGCAATCCTATCTTGCTCGACCATCTTGTGTATTTGTTTCTTCATGTTCTTCTTATTGCCAACCATTAAGGGGTTGTTCTTGTTAAGCGTTGTGTTCATAGCAACCTGACTTATGGCACTCGGGTAAAGGTACATGGTTGTCTTATCAGATCCAGAGTGGTAACACATCCTTCACAATGGAAAATGATAGTCATGTGTCCATTAATAGTCATGCATTTGCAAACAATCAAGATGCAAAACACTTATAGACACTAGACAATAATCATAGTGGCACCCAATCTATCAAGACGATATAAGGCATGTATGTACTCAAACGACCCATGTAAATCAAATGCCCCTTGGCCGAAAATGTTAGGGACCTTAGCTTGGATGAATTGAATGCCTTTGCTACATGCATCACAGTACCATTCATGAAATTTCTTAAATATCCATGGTTTGGATTACAAGATAGATGGTGGCAACATTGGCATGCCATGGCAAAACTCAGGAAAATCATCCGACGTAAGATCCCAACCTTCTTCTGTAATGTCCCGTCCCTCCGAGATCGGGCCCGCTTACACCTGGCAGCTCTCTATGACCTCAAGACTACCCTCATAGATCAACACGTCTTTTCTGCGTACTTTGTCCTCACTCGTGAGCTCCCGGGAAGAACTTCCCGATCGATCAGCCATTCTGAAATTGCTCCAGGCCAAGCACGCTTAACCTCAGAGTTCTTTCGAGATGAGCCTTCAGAAAAGAAGTTGCAACTTATTGGTATGAGTATGCTATCAATCCTATTAATCTCTGGGACGGGATATCATACTCTCACCCTCTTAGAAGACCGACGGGTCAACCCCAGGCCAGGAACGTCCCCTCTTGGGCACATCCGTGTGTCCAGTGCTAGCGTATGTGTCATGCTGTATGACCACTTCGGGTCCACACCAGCCATGCACACCATACCTATGCAACTGCGGTCCTATGTGCCCGTAAAACCACAAGGGTCGGCTCTGTTACCAACTGTAACATCCCGTCCCTCCGAAATCGGACCCGCTTACACATGGAAGCTCTCTAGGACCTCAAGACTGCCCTCACAGACCAATACATATCTTTTCCAATGCACTTTGTTCTCACTCATGCGCACCCAGGAAGAACTTTCCAGTCGATCACCCATCCTAAAATTTCTCCAGGCCAAGCACACTTAACCTCAAAGTTCTTTTGAGATGAGCTTTCAGGAAAGAAGTTACAACTTATTGGTATGAGTATGCTATGAGTCCTATTAAGCCCTGGGCCAGGATATCACACCTTCTTTGACACTATCGGGCAACTAAGGCACATGCGGCACCAGTTCCTGAGTTTGATAGATGTATGGTTCTTGCACAGGGTTCAAATAACCGATTTAATCGGCCGGCTTAGTTTGGTGGAAAACCGACCAGTTAACCGGGATAACCGGCCGGTTAACCATATAGCTACAATACCAAGTCCGGTTTTCTTTGGCTAACCGGCCGGTTAGTGCAACCGGTCGGGACTGGTTATCCGGTTAACTAGGATAACCGGTCGGTTTTATTCGGTTATTCCAACCCTATTCTCGCATGGTATGATAGAATGATTCAACTGTAAGATAGATTTAGGATATTATATATCAATATTAATCACTATAATAATATATAATAAGTTAAGGAATTTAAACAAGTTACTCACTTATTTTCTTGTTAGATTTGTCACCTTTCCTCGAAGGATGTGATGGAGCCTCACCAACCCGATTTTCATGTTCTTGCGAAGGCAGAGTGG